>CM060460.1:10232500-15032500 GCA_030544415.1 Thalia dealbata
AAAACCAGACAAAGCAGGCTTGAATGCATTCGTTTGCTGTTCTGAGGGAAGTGAGGCATAAATAGGGACAGTTAAAAGGTTTTGACTGCCTTCAGAGTAGTTGCTTAATCTGTTCTTGGACTAATCTTTCTACTGATTCAATCTCCACTTGACCAGTCAAAAATGCAAGAATATCTCCACTGGCCTGCTCCAAATGTATCTATAAAGTATAGACAATTGCTCATATTAGTGGCCAAGGATGCAATCTTCAAATTCCAAAATAGTATTATCTTACATTATTATAGCAGAACTAGAATTGTCTATGTGCATTAAAAACAGAAGAATCCCATAGAGACTTTGACATGCAAAGTCATGTGAGAAATGGATCTCTGACCTTGCCTGGAGGTGAAAAGAGATCACATGATGGAAGAAAACAATCCTATTCAAAAGCAATCATCTACCTGAAAAATGGTAATTAGGGTAGCATCAAGGTAGTCTGGCTCAGGATGGCAAGTATAAAGTACTTCCACAGGGTATTGGCGGCCTTGAATATGTACAGCTTTTGCACCACCAAAGTACTCAGAGAAACACCTTGCATCTAAACTGGCAGACATAATTACCAACTTCAAGGGAGTATATTTTGCATCTTGACTAAAGCTTTGGAAGTTCTCCTTGTCATTAGCATTCTTGTTGATAAAATTATGCTGATTGGTAGTAGAAGGGGACCTTGCGAATTGCACTTTCTTCAACAATCCTAGTAGCACATCAGTGTGGACTGTTCTTTCATGAGCTTCATCAACTATGACAGCATTATATCTAGACAAAAGGGGATCCGACAGAGCTTCCCTATAGATAAAAGATAAAACTTTAGTTTGTTAGCAGAAGTAACATTCAGAATCTAAGAATTAGAACTTTTCAGGTGTGTATTTATCTTCCAAGGACTTGATTGGAATGTCTAGAACCAACATACTAAGTTGGTACATAAGCAATTCTCAAGGGACAACAGAACAAATTGTGCAAGAAACAAAGGAAGGTATTTAGAAATAAAGATGAGATTTCGGCTCACCAGATTTAACAGAAATCATTAACCAGGGAAAACGACCTGCTCTGATATCATGCTAAGAATCAGAGGCTGAAATGAAAGTGGAATACCTTTTCAAATCACATTTCTGTACTTGTTTACACTAGATATACAAGGACTTTTCAACTACCTTGTAATTACTCCTATGCACTAATTATCACATACCTTACAAATGCTATAGTTAACTATTCACAGCTAGCCTATAGTAGTCATAATTAATCATAGTTTGATTATTCTAACAATATACAAAATGTTAAAAGCTAAAATGTTCTCTATAACAAAACTAGGTTTCTCTCAAGTGAGTGCCTTGTGACTGGTGATATTTGCCATCTAAAATGTAATATTTCCATGGAAAGTACTGGCTTCTGACATCTATCACAAGTGCATCGATTGATGTGGAACATAGATTTAAAAATGGTGAAGCTGCTAATCAACATAATATACTGACCTTAGAAGCAAACCATCTGTCATGTACTTAATCCTTGTGGATTTAGAAGTGACATCGTCAAATCTAATGGAATACCCAACCTTTTCCCCTAGCTTGACTTACATTCTTCAGCAACACGTCTTGCAACAGTAACAGCGGCAACACGTCGAGGCTGTGTAATGCCAATAATTTTTTCATTGTAACAAAATCCAGCCTTACACAAAAATTGTGGTAGCTCTGCGTGAATTATGAGTAATCATGAGTTCACCTCTGCTACAGTTAAAGAAGGCAAGATACAGAAATTACTGAAAAAATAGTGCTGCTCAGAGTACATTTAGAGAAAAAGAAATATCAAGAGCAGCAGCAACTCAACATCAAAACAGAGGAAAATGATACCATCAGGAAGGTTCCGTCATTGGCAAGTTTTCCTCGTTTCTTAATTGCCAGAAACAGTAGTATGATAGTGTGACGTGAGAACCATTAAGGTATGAATGGATTATAATTTTTTTTAACATGCAGGTTAACAGTAGTAGTCTTCAATTACTCGGCTACATCATCTTCATTTCCATGTTAGACATGTCTGATTAAATAAGTAGGGGCAGGAGGCCTCAAATGCCTTGCTTATGCACTTAAAATATTATAGACACCAATTATAAACTAAATTTAGACAATAAATAAGCCCCATGAAGGTAAAAACAAAGACATAATTGCTAATTCACCTAGGTATTCAAACAAAGATATACCATTATTACAGAACTTGAATTCCCTAGGAATCTTCTAATTTCTTCCAATTAATAAATGATGAAAAGAACACCAGGACAAGGCTTTGAGACTTGACGAAAGATATACCAGGCTGTATGTCTTGGTCAGCTAGGGGAACTGAAAAATGGAGGGGATGTCCCATCCAGAACATATGAGATGCCACTGTATTGTGCTTAGCAATTCACGCATGCATGCTGAGCTTATAATGGTAGTGTTCACAAATTATGAGATTACCACTGAGTGGTCAAAAAGTTTCTAGAATTTCTGTTTTAATCCCAGCAGTCTCTTTTCTATAGATTGCCACTGAAGTCTTAAACATTCAAGTTTCCTAGCTCTTAAATAGGAAAAAAAAACAAATTTTAATGAAAAGAAGGTTGAACTGAACTCAGTGAGACAAACCAGTATGATCTTATCTGTTTCGGTACAGTACAATGTACCTTCTTCCAAGTTAGTCCTTGCTACTGATAAATTGAAATCTTTTACCACGATAAGGGAGAGTGCAAAAACCAGTATCCGAATTGGTAGTAAAGAAATAGGTAACACAATTGTAGGTAGGCTAGATGAGGCTAACTCTAATACAGCTGAGTGAAACAAAGATGCTCCAAACAAAGTGCCAATTAAAAATAAGAAGGTTCATGCAGGGAGGAGTATTAGAGGCAAAAAGGGCCTCCATTATTGGTTCTAACTATAGATTCTATGCATTATAATTACATATTTTCTTTCAGAGAGCCCTTACACTTTAAAACATTTTTCTAATGAGGAGCCATCTGCTTATTGCAATAACCTAAGTTTCTAAACATGTTAAAATTACAAGGTAAAAGAAATATGTCGACTTGAGAAGCTAGGCATGCTAAAGCAAACAAAGAAAAAAAATTTATGGTAGGAACTCACGAGTAGTCTTCCCGCTTCCAGTCTCGCCAACAATTATCAGAGTATCATTTTTCCTCACTTCTTCTACAAGCCTTTTTTCAACTAAAACCACCAACCACAAGCACAAGATTAGTCATTAGGTCTTGTTTCTCAAAAACCCAAGTATAAAAAGTTAAAAATCACAAGTAAAGAGGATACAAATTTCACGTTCGATAAGAAAATACAAACCTGATGTAATAGGTAATGACCTTCTCTGCTGCATATTTTAAAATTGTACATTCTATATATTCTTTATTTATCAGTATAAGTTAATATTATTTTAGTATTTATTTTAATTGTATTTTAAATCAGTATGGTTTAAATTAAAATAAAATAATAACATTTTAGTATTAATTAAAAAATTAATAGTTATATTATCGTTAATGATATATTCATTAAAATTATTTTAGTGTACTAAATATAATTTATCTAGATGTTATTGATATAATTTTATGAGTAGCTATTCTCTTATAATTAATTAAAATAAAATAAATCATAATAGATATGACTAACTATAAAAATTGGGCTCTATACGAGAGGATCAGGTCTTGAGTTTAAGATTCGTTGAATTATAAAAAAAACTATAAAAATTAAAATATGAAACTATATATCTTTTAAATCTACTTGGATAACTAAGTAGAGGTGTAAAACGAGCCGGGCCGTCCGTGGACGGCCCGAGCCCAGCCCGGCACGATATTATAGTCGTGTCGTGTCGGGCCCTAAGGTCTGAGCCCATGAGTTAGCACGGCACAATACGAATAGTATATATATATATATAATATATATATATATTTTAAAAATTTTAAATGACAGAATGGTTAAGAGATTTTACTTTCTGTAACAGGCACGTCGGGCCGTGTCAAGCACGGCCCGATAATGTAGCGTATCGGATCACAGTACATGCCTAGGTAGACCGTGCTCGGACCGGTTGAGTACGATCCATTTACATCCCTGTAACTAAGCCCGTCTAAAATTTATTTATTCTAATAGTTTACCATGCTGCATCCGATTAATTTTTTAATCTAAAAAATCACCTTCCCTCGCTCGCCCAATTTCCTCAATCTTCTCTCCGCGGGGTGTCTCGTCCCCAGTTTCCTCTCCCTTCAACGAAATCGCACTCGATTCACCTAATCATGTGATCTATTTCGACGAAATTGTGAGTTCCTTACTGGATTCGCTCGATTTCTGTTTACCTAATCCTCTCGATTTCTCTGGAGCCGGCGGAGGGGTGAAGGGGGAGGTTGCGGATAGGAGAAGGGGTTGGCTGGAGACGACGCCGGTGTGTTCGGCGAACATGTTTCGTATAGAGAAGAAGCGTGCTCGTGATGATGGCAGCTTCGGTGTCTCGTCGTCAGGGAGCAACCTGCAACCGTCGCAGGTGGCACCTTCGGCGTCTCAGCCCACCGGCTATCCCATCTCCCCGTTGTTGGGGGTGTTGCCGATCAAGGAGACGTGGAAAACCCCGAAGCAGCGTGTGATCATCGTAGGTGGCAACGACGAAGGAAGTCCTTAGCGGCAGGCGTCAGAGGAGGTGGTAGCGGCGACGCCATTCGAGGTGGCCGTCAGGAAAAATTCCAGGGCAGAGGAGGTGGTGGCAACAACGACATCACCCTACTCTCAAATATTTTACTCTTCCATCACTTCCCCGTAGAAGAAACAATGAACAAGACAACCCAAATTAGCCGGCCGACGACGGGGACTTCATGTATCTGAGACACAAACCTCTCCGAAAGCCGCCGTAAACCACACTAATTTTACCATCAAAACCAGGGACTCGAAGCCCACCGGTTTCTTCCCCGGCTCTATAAAAATGTAAACCCGCCGCCGACCGCTCACGGATCTACATCTCGGAGGAGTACGTTTCAAGCAGGAGAAGGGCCAAAGTCGAAGCAAGGAAGACGGAGGAGGAGGAGGCGGCGAGCTGCCCTGGGGAGGTGCGGGAGGAGCTGATGAAGACTTCATCATCATCATCATCATCTTCTTCTTCTTCTTCTTCTGCTGCTGCTGCTGTGGAAGCCATCGGGAGATCAGGAGGTGGTTGGGGTGGAGATGAGATTGTTTTTGGCTGCTTCTCTGCCTGATTATATATATTTGGATTCCAAATCTTTTAGCAGGACCGGAGTTAATTATATACTTTTGAATCCCTTATCATCTATGGATTCTTCAGTTCAGAAGTTTCAGGAAAAGAGTTAATGTTAGCACCTCCAAGAAGAACAATCCTCGTAACTTTTTCTATTCATACATATTAAAGTAGAATATTTCCAAATTACACAGTATTGTTGTAATTAATCCCATACGCTATAAACACACATACAACCATCTGCTAATTAATCTAGATGAAAGTATAAACACAGACGCTGAAACTAATTGCATCTTTAGTTCCATCTATCTATATCATTCTGCGGTATAAAAGTTGGGTTTGTCGACATGGGGAGCAATGAGGGAGAGCACAACGGAGGCCGCCAGCAGAAGCACAACCAGGGCTGTGGAGTTTACCAAGAATGCTTCAGAGCTGAACCTGGACACCGCTCCTGAACCCTCAAGGAAGGTCAACTTCTCCAGGAACCCTAATTCTGCAGTCGCAATGGCCAGCAGGTAGACGCACGTTCCGAACAGGGCATGCCATGGAAGAGAGGCTCCTCTCAGGGACTTTGAAGCCCCTGGGTATAAGAACGTCACGAACCCTAATATCCACTGAATCAAGGGAGCAATTAAGATTTAGTTGTATACTGCTGAAACAGATCGGTAGTTGAAAGATGTTCGGCTAAGTTCTTCCACCTACTTAGGCCTATTTTTTAATTAAATGATTGTAAATGAGACACGGTTTGAATGAAGATTGTCGCTGTCCGATTAGATGCAATGTAAATGCTGAATTCAGAAGTCAAAACATGTACGGTAGAGATTCGGCACGCTCAAACTCAGCACGCACGCACGAGGCCTCTCAAGCTCAGCATCATCAAGCGTTGAAGGAAAAAATTATGCTAACTTTACCTGGAGGCCATAGAGGGAGATGGTGCCAAGTCCAAGCCAGGAGTGCAAGCTGTAGAGGTTATCAAACCCACTCTCGTTGTGGAACTTGAAGGCAGCGGAGATCCCAACAGCCCCAAGCACAAGGGCAGTTCCATGTAGCACCAGATGGATTAACTTGTTCACCTTCTTGCTCCACGGAAGAGCTCTGTAGCACATCATTGCTGCAACAAGCATGTCTCAACGAGTCATGACCTCTTCACCGTTTTCTTTAGCAAAATTATATATATAAAACATGAACTCAGGGCTCTCTTGCCTTCACTGCCCATGATGATGAAGCCAATCAGCATAAGAACCGGATGCACCTGTTTCAGAAAAATTAATTCTCATCAAGAACAAACCTGCTATTATTAACACTTCCGAAAAAGCAAATAACTTAAAGAGGAGGAAGGCCAAGCTTTTTTTTTTTTTTTTTACATTGAAGATGAGCGATTTGTTGGTAGACTCAAAGGCGACGCCGCCGCGGAAGTGGACGCACCAAACCAGAACCATCGCGGCCGCGGCCGCCGCCATCACTTGGGAGACGTAGAAGAAACTCTTCGTCTTCGCCATTTCCTCAGGCTGGTCTTCTCACTTTCTCAGGAGAGAAGGGAGAAGCCGGCAAACTCTTCAATTTAGTTCGTGCAAATGAAGACACGTCGGCTAACCTTTCAACGGCGTCAACGTCTCATAAATTGGAAGGAAAAGAGTGCTCCGGCTTTATCCACAAGGCTGGGGTTGTGGGAGGATTACGTCCGCTCACGGCGAGCGTGGCTACCGCGGATGAGGGTTTGAGGGCCGTCCAATGAATCTCATCAAATAAACTTTAAAAGAAGAAAGAGTATTCTGGAGTTATATGGACAGGAGGATGCTGCAGAACGATGACAGCAAATGCTCATCCTTTCATCACCTCTAAAATTCAAAGAATTCAGGGCATCTTCAATCGCTGGAGAAGGCATCGAAAGTGAATAAAGATGCCTCTAGAGTAATCTAACTTCACTGCTATATAACGAGCTGAGAACTCAGAGATTGCTGCACCTCAACTGATACAAATCTCGGTGCTTCTGGTTCAAATAGACCAATTGATAAACTCAAGAAGAAAGGATGGAGTGTGTTGAAGATCAATCGGATGGCACATTCTGCAAATGTCATGTGCAACAACCTACTATCACTACACTACACTGAAGGAATCATTTGGTGGTGAAGCTTTAGCAGTTTGAATCACCTGTACATACCAATAGTTGCTCGACCCTAATGGCGGTTTTTACCTCCACTGTTGGTATGAGGGTTTCATAGTGCAAAACAGGTAGTTTCATCAAATCACCATTATTCTTTAAGCTACGAGGAATTTGAGGGTAATGATGGATCTACGATTATATAGCGGTGTTTCGGAATCAACAATAAACTTTGACTCGAGCAGTAAAAACCTAGGTTTTTAAAGTACTCTCTCACGCCCCTCTTCCATCGACGACGTGGTCAAGTTCCATCATTTGCTCCCACACCGCCCATTGCTCGGGGCTCCTCGTGCCGTCCGTCGGAGCTGCTGTTCCACCTCCGTCGGATCTCCTCTCTGCCAACCGGGGTAACATTTTGCTCTCTCCTGCAAACAAGCAAAAAAATGGTATTTTGCACTTGGTGGACGGCAACTGTTTGGTTGTTCAAATGGAACGGCCTCTGTGGAATGGATTTGGGCCACCTTCTTTATACTGCAGCCCTTCATCTTACTTGCATTTGCATCTTAATGTAGGATGAGCTTTAAAAAAAAAAAAAGAGGCATGAATCGTCGGTGTATCAATATCTAATCATCCTTTTTCTTTATATCCCTTGAAGAGCTTTAAGCTGCACGCTAGATACAGTTTTTTTTAAATAGTTGTTAGCATATTTTAAATATCACATATCAAAGTAACGGATAGTTAAATAGCATAATTATATAGATATATATTTACACACGCATCTTGAATAGGAATGGAGAGATGACCTGTGATTTATTTTCCTTTGATGAATACCACTTGAAGAAGGCAGGAAAAAATTTAAAAAAAATTAAGTAGGTGTAAGTAAATAATCAATCAATCAATCTGACCAGGTCATTTGATTTGACGTGGCATGTGATTAAGGGGAACCCGTCAATTTTGTTGAGCTCCCTGAAGAATTGTTGCGAACATTATCAGGTCAAAATCCTCCCTTCCAGTATATTATTTTTTTAAAATTATATACTTTATATATTATTAGCAGCATCAACCACGTAAACATAACATGTCTGACTCGTAATTAATCCCTTCAAGGTAATCAGTGACAAAATATACTGCTTTTTTTATCATATCATCGGTATTAATTAATATGGCATCAATTAATATTAAGGTAGTATTTTATATGGTATTAAATTCTATTAAGAAAAATCAAAATCTAATAAGATTTAGAACCGGTTGAAGTAAATCATATAATATTATATTAATTAGGAGAAAAACTAGTTAACAAAATATTATACCCCTAATACCAAGGTACGCTCCAGTCAAATCTAAGTAAGGGTATACTATGGGGTTTATGTGCAAAAGTACCCTCTTTAGAACTTTATAAATATTCAAATTTGAAGTAGGAAGAGATCCCAGAGAGCATTTATAAACCACGATCAACTTGTGACCGATGCCTGTAAAAGTAATATTTTCCTATTTGTCTGTTCAAGTGTTCTTTAATATTTTCACATCTAAGGCCTGCCTGCATCGTTGAATATTTATCATACTACGTACGTAGTTCAATCTAAATCGCACTAAATAGCTAAAGACAAATCGGCCATTTTAAGCTTCTCTAGTAATTAAGTTTTTTAAGAAAGATTATGAGTTTTAAAATTACTTAGTAAAACAAATTGATATACTTAAAATTATTATTATTAGTTTTAAAAACCACATTATTAATAATAAACAGGTGATATTTTTTCACATAATATTATATTCCCCCCCCCCCCTTGGGCCATGAAACGTTGACCATTTCTTTTCCCGTCAGCCTTGAGCCGAGTCAAACCTCACAGGGTTCCCCATTTCCTTCCCACCAACTCCTCCCTCCTCTTTTTAAAATACACCTGCATAAATATTTAAATAGCACCACTGACAGATTAATTGCCAGATCCATCAAATTTTTTATTTTATTAAGCACATAAAATAATGAAAACAACAACAGTCTCTTTAACTAATATGCCCTCCTCCAAGCCCATCATCTATTTTTTTATAGATATATGGAAAATTTTACACATGCACCCCTGCTGTTTTGGTTAATTGTATGAAGAACCTTCTTTATTTGCTATGTATTTGTTGTTTTCATATTTCTTTTAGGATTTAAAATTTTAATATGATTTGGGGGGGTTATTTAAAGATGGTATCATGGTGTTGACTGACTAAGAGATGAAAACTAGCTAATTGGAAAGAAAAAAAAAAGAGAGAGGCAAAGGACTACAAGCATAATAGTTGAGATATAATAAGTCATATGTACTTATTATTATTCTTTAAAAAAACAAAGATTATATTCATTTTTGCTCAACTCAAAGATGTTATTTTCTCTCAAAGTAGATTAAAAAAATTTGATCTAATAATTTTTTTACTAAAATATTATCTGATAAAATTTAGATAAAAATTTTCAAAAACAACAGTTTTAAACATACCCTAAAAGGTAAAAGTAGATGATTATAGACTAAGGGGATGAGCAAACATAAACAGAAATTTTGTAACAATTCCTAAATAGGAGGTTTTTTTATGTAATTGTATTTAAAAAGGAAAAAAAAAATCTGATTCCCAATAATAATAATGCTCAGCCAACGAGAAGCCTCCGGCTGATGTTTGTAATTGGCTTCAACTTTGAAAAGTTCTGCCTTAGGGCTTCAAAAGTTAAAAACCTTCCCCCACTCCTCCTCCCTCATCATCAATCCATCTCCCAATCTCAAGAACCGTCTCCATCTTCTTCTTCTCCTCCTCCTTCTCCCCCTCCTCCTCCTCCATCCTCATCATATTCTGCGCTTTCGCTCACCCGATGAAGGCGCAGTTGAATAGACTGGGGATGAACGGGTGGCCGGCGGAAACGAGGTACACGGCGCTGGAAAACAAAGGGAGGAGCGCCGCCGCCCCCGCTGCACCGTCGGCGCGCACGGGCATCAAGCTCGTGGTCGCCGTCCTCCTCCTCCTCCTCCTCCTCGTGTTCTTCGTCTCCAACAGCTCGGTAAGTTTTTTTTTTTTTGCTTAAAAATTTTCAGCCGATCTCTTTCTCACTTGGTTCGCATAGATTCTGGCACAAAACTCAATGGATTAAAACTTTGTTCTTAAACGAAATCAAAGTAATCAGCCAACCTTCAGCTGGTTTACTGATTAGCATCTGCATTTTGGTCCCAAACTGATTAATTTGTCTTGTCCTCCTCCTGTAGGTGGAGGGTAACCCAACCCCCCTCTCTACTTTAGTTGTTGTTGGCCGGTCTATTCCTCTCGTGTGGTGTGACTTTTTTTTCTTCTCTTTTCCTTCCCTGTGCAATTTTCTCATAATAATAAATTGTTTTAATATTTATATAGGATAATCATTGAGAAGTAAATATTATTCCAGAGAGTTAAAAGGATAAAACCTTAAAATTTGGAGATAATTATTTTATTTATAATGAATAGCTAGAGATTGGGAGGAGAAAAATATGGAATCTCAATGGAAGCAGAAGTAGCAGTTGAGTAGATATGATAAAGAAATAAGAGTTTTTTTATTTTGAAGGGTGCTTTGATTGAACAATTATTAATTAATTAGAGGCAGCTACCCTCACCCACCTGCAACATAAATAGCTACTCTTCACCATGTGACGTGTGTCTCCAATCCATGTTCCAACCCCACTTGCTTTGTTTAATTTTCTATTTCTCATTCCCATTGTTGAACAATGTCATGGACTTTATGGCATACCTCCTCTACTCCACCCATTCACATGTATATGTATATATATATTGTAGTATAATAGTAGCTAAGTTTTAGTGAAATCATCCCTTGAAAATTATAATTGAGAAAACTGTCCTAATAATCTCCAAACTTTATATATATATATATATATATATATATATATATAACTTCTTACCGCAATTTTTAAAATAAGAATATATAATTTTAATTCATGATTATTTATTTAACAAATAAATAAAATGAGAAATAGTTCTATTAAACAACTGTATTTTATTTCCTTCCTTAACCGTAAATAAATGTTTTACCCTTCATAGTAGATTGAGTTACTCGACATCATTCTCATGACTCAAACTGGGACGTGCCTAGTATGACTCACTACCAGTTAAGCATTACCCACTGCTCATTGAGCCGTGCCAAGGATGGCTCGCCCAAGCAGTACATGTCATGATAATTGACCCAGTGGTATATCATATTAACTTATGTCTAGAATGCATCTGCTTCAGCTTCCTTCTTCGAATTGCTTTCTCCTCAAACTTTTAGCTTCCTTTCTTCTCCCTTTCCTTCTTTCCCTTCTTAGTTGTTTCACTTTCACTTTTTTTTCCCTACTCTCATTCAGTACCACTTTCCTCTTCTTATTTTATCCCTGTATGATGTAAAGTCAAACCTCTCGAAGAGACTGGTGGCTAAGGGGTTGAACCCCTTCCCTCCTTTCTGTGTGAACTCTTCTCTTCTCTCACATGAATCCTTCCTTTTTGTTAAGTAGGCATGATGTATTATTCATAGGCTCATACTAGACTAACAGGACACACCAATAATAGCGTGCCTTATAATGTATTAGGCTAAGCGAAGCGCTATAAGCTTCATATCCTATATGGTATGATTCATTATCATCCCAAGTTTAATCCAACAAGATAGGATCTTTATTTTAATAGGTCATGATCAAGTCAACTCGGATATGCTCGGAATGCTTACCCTTGATTAAAAGGATCAATTATTACAGGGAATCCACAAAATGAACTAAAAGCCGAGGAGGAAAATAAAAAGAGCTATCCAACGTCATAGATAGGGACAATTCATCCATCGTATGATTAAATAATTTGTCCTACAAACTCAATGTACACAGAGAGAGAGAGAGAGATGTGTGTTTTTAGGTACATGTTTTGCTTTCTAGAGCACATGCATGGTCAGATCGGCTCTCTTATTTTAACCCTATAAAATAACATCAGTATCACTCCACACAGTTTGACTTTTTTCTAGTTATGTTTTCCCCAATTCTTGTCTAGCTTTCTCCCTTTGGAGAGAAATTTTTTAAGTCTAGTCTTTCATACATTCAACGGAATTATCACCTTATCTTCTAAAGTTGATCCCATCTTTATTCATACCACTTTATCACTAGTCAGCATTATATCATAACAAGCATAATATTTGTACCTTATTATAGGTTAGAGTACAATAAATAATTCATCTTATTAATATATAATTTAGATTTAAAATAAAATCTAGTACTGAATGTACATTTAAAATATATTATTATTTTTAAACCTTAGGTGAGTATTTAATTTATCATAATTTCTCCTGTAAAACTTACTCTGTATATATTAAAAAATATTATATTTTTAAAATTCAACAAGTATTCTAATAAGAGGAGCTTAGAATTTACTGCACATTTTAATATAAGCTAAACAGCTATTAAAAAAAAAGGATATATGTTTATTTATTTATTGAGTTGAGTTTGTAGACCTTCACTTGGAGTGGGCTTGGAGTGGATCCGCCAGTCCTCAGCAAACAGCCGCCTCCCAAAACCCAAACAACTCATCCGAAGCCACAACCCATATACCTCGACTGCCCAAACGAAACGGCCGCAGCAGCGCCGCCAGTCTGCCGCTCGCGACCTCCAACTCCGGCGGCCTCCTCTCCGCTCCGGCCCTCATCCACCTGCCCCAACTACTTCCGCTGGATCCATGAGGACCTGCGCCCGTGGCGCTCCACCGGGATCACGAGGGACATGCTCACGTCCGCGCACAAGTTCACCACCTTCCACATGGTGGTCGTCGACGGCCGCGTCTACGTCAAGGAGTACTTCGGCCACTCCCTCTCCCGCAACGTCTTCACCTTCTGGGGCATCCTTCAGCTCATACGCCGGTACCCTGGTCGCGTCCCCGATTTCGAGCTCATCTTCAACTGCATGGACCTCCCGTCGGTGCAGACCGCCGAGTACAACTCGTCCACGGGACCGCCGCCGCCGCTCTTCCATTACTGCAAGGATGACAGGACGGTGGACATTCTTTTCCCAGATTGGTCTTTCTGGGGCTGGTGAGACGATGGACATTAGTTTCTTCTTTGTGATTTGAATGCTGGTTTTGGACTCTCCGACTGATGGCTGCTTTGGAAGGCCCGAGACGAACATAAGGCCGTGGGTTCCGCTGATGAAGGAGATGAAGGAGGGGAACGCCGACGTGAAGTGGACGGAGAGGGTGCCGTATGCCTACTGGAAGGGCACCCCATTCATGGGCAAAACCCGGCTTGATCTCGTGAAGTGTAACGTGAGCAGAGAACGAGATTGGAATGCTCGAATCTACGCACAGGTGCGTGTGGATCGAACGAATCTGTTGGCCTTCTCCTGATCAGTTCTTCATCTGCTCGTGTGCGAATGCTCCGCAGGATTGGAACAACGAGGCCAAGCACGGGTACAACCGCTCCAATCTGGCAAGGCAATGCCATCACAGGCAAGCTTCTCTTCTGCGTTCCGATGAAATGATGATCTTTGGCACAGCAAATGTTCGGATGAATGACGCTGAAAAAGTTTTGATGTGTGCAGGTACAGGATTTACGTGGAGGGGCTCGCTTGGTCCGTCAGCCTGAAGTACATCATGGCGTGCGACTCGCCGACGTTGTTCGTCGAGAGTCCCTACGTCGAGTTCTTTCAACGCGGCCTCGAACCCGGTCGCCATTACTGGCCCATTGCGGCGAACAACAAGTGCAGGGCCATCAAGTACGCCGTCGACTGGGGCAATGCTCATCAAGTTGAGGTAATTTATACTCGTCGCTTTCTAAGTATGTACCGGATTAGTGCTTTGTTGAATTCACAGCGAAGAGCGCAAAAAATCCTTCAGGCACAAGCAATGGGGAAAGCCAGCAGCGAGTTCTTCCAAGAACAAGTGAGAATAGATCATGTCTACGACTACATGCTGCATGCCATTACTGAATACGCCAAGCTTTTGAGATATAAACCCAGTGTTCCAGAAGGGGAAGGTTTCACTGAGATCTGCATGGAGTCCTTGGCTTGCTCTGCTCCGGAAAAGACGAAGAGCTACATGTTAGAATCCATGGAGAAGTGGACAAGCGACACGGAGCCCTGCACATTGCCACCGCCTTTTACTGCGGAGGAGCTTCGGCAGCTGCTTGAGAAGAGAGGGAACGCTGTGAAACAGGTGGAGACGTGGGAGCAGAAAGCTTGGGAAGAACAGGGGAACAAGAACTAGCCATTGGTTTCTGCTTCTGCTCCAGGTTACCAACTTGAGCACGCAATGAGATTTGGATAGATTTTTCAAAACAAACAGATCCATTGGCACAGCAGTTTTCAATTCTGTGGGAAGATGCGCTTAAAGTCAAGGAATACCTAATTGAAATGCATAGAAAAGGATAGCATGAGTTCAGAAGCCCCTAATTTTTATATTTTTGTATTCAAGGGCCATCAAGATCAACCATTTCACTATTCTTTGTTCGTCTTGTTTTCATATTTCTATTCAAAAAGCGACAACTTGTAACCTCTACCTTTAAGAAACAATAATAACATACGATTGTTTCATTTTAACCTCTGTTGTTAATTTGTTACCCCGTTTACTTCCTCAATCTGAGGAGTGTAGTTGTAAATTTTTCAAGCTGCAAGGAAAGTGTGTCAGGAAAAGACATGCCCATGCTGACCCACTGACCTACTTTGCCAGAAAATTAATGCAGCCACAACTACATAAGCAGACACGGTGACTTTGAGATCCTGCAGCATTCGCTTTCCGTAGAAAAGTCTGATGACCCATTTATTTATTACATATGTATTTTATTGTTGTTGTTGTTGTTGAGAACGAGAAGGCATAGGCCAGAGAGCAGTTTGGGAGAGGAACATGGTGGCCTCAAACTTGCTTCAAATTTCAAGAAAGAGCTCTACGGTCTATAAAGCAATTTGCTGATGCCCCGACAAGAACAGTGATATATGCTGTGTTCATGGTGCTTCTACTGATCCACAGGAAGATTTTTTTTCTTCTTGTTTTCTGCTTTTCTTCAGCTGAGGGGAAATGGCTATGAGGGCACACTTGGGAAGGTTGTGGAATGGATCGCAGGCGAGGTACTCGCCGCTGGAGAGCAAAGGGAGGGGTGCCGCTGCCTCGAAGTATTCACCTATTAAAGCAGTCATTGCCGCCGTGGTTGCCCTCTTTGTTCTTGTTTTCATCTACTCTAACAGCACTGTAAGTGTCATTTGGATCTTCTTTCTTCTGCTGCTGCAAATTTAGCTGGTAGATTTCTTGTGCACTTCCAGAGGATCCAGATTCCCTGTTTAAAATATTCTCCTTCTTCTTCGTAACTTCCGTTGATCTTTTTCTTTTTGGGGAGTTTTTGTGTGGCTAGGTTTTGCTCTTAAAGATATATTTTGAAGTTTAAGTTTAGAGGCATTTAGGGGTTCCGGTGGTAGCCAAATTTGCAGGCAACTGAATCGAGTTTGTGCGTCTAAAACATAAATTGATCCTACTCGCATTCATGTGAAAACCAATTATCTAAACCTTTTTTTGGTGCCTATTTTTAACACAAAATTGTTAAAACTCTCAGAATGTGAAGCCATTTTTTATGAAAATCCTGTTCAAGCATGATAATTTCGATGCCTTAATTTTTCCCCATAATGGGTTGCGCAGTTCCAGGACGATCTCTGTTTCATAACGTTCGTTGTCTGATTAAGTGATCCAGGATACTAGGAAATAACACACTGTTTAATATAATGTTTTGTGTTATCCTTTTCAATTTTTAGGCTTCAAACCAATTCTTGAAAACTAGAAATTATTCAGCAACTTTTAACAGCTTGAAGTATGGGTGTCGCAGAATCAAAAGGAAATGCCATAAAGTGTTCACTTCTTTCCTGGCAAGGGATTTGTTTTGAGGAAATGTTCAAGGAAGATTTACACAAATAATAGGATACCGCATCTAGGCTTTTTCATGCTAGTATGATCATGTCTGAAAAGTATCTTCTTCAAAAAATCAATCTTAGTATGTTCTTATTCAGAAAATAATTTTCCAATATATATGAACTCTCAGAATCACTTGATTAATGTGGTTGAATGTTGATTCCATATAGATGAATGCTCAATTTCAGTTTAGAGAAACTGGAACCCTCTACAGATTGCTGATTCTTCCTTTTTGCTTTTTTGGTATGCTGAAGTACCTTCACTCTATTGATTCTAACATATGGCTTTCTCTTATTTTGGACTTGCAGAGCTTCAGTTCGAGTGAAAATGAGCATAGAGTTGATCTGAAGTCTCTTGATACACACGGTGCACAGGGAGTTGATCCAATATCTATCAAACCCTCTATAAAACAATCTGTGCCTATTACCTTCTCCTGCCAAAACCAATCTGCATCAGTTTGCTCAAGATCTACATTGGTCTCTACTCTTCCTCTCAGTGCATCCCAGAACTCCCCTACCTGTCCTGACTATTTCAGGTGGATTCACGATGATCTGCGTCATTGGAAGTCAACTGGAATCACAAAGGAGATGGTCGACGGTGCTCAAAGGTCCGCTACCTTCCGTTTGGTCGTGCTAGATGGTCGGGTCTATGTTGAAGAATACTTTGGGAAATTCATGGCAAGGAATGTGTTCACCCTCTGGGGTATCGTCCAGCTTGTTAATCGGTATCCTGGGCGTGTCCCTGACCTTGATCTCATGTTCAGCTGCATGGACCAGCCGGCTATCAAATCTGCTGATTACAGCTCTTCAACTCCACCACCAGTTTTCCACTACTGCAATAATGATAAGACATGGGACATTCTCTTCCCCGACTGGTCCTTCTGGGGTTGGTAATGTTTCCAAACTCAAAACAATATCCCTGGTGCTTCTTTTTTGTTTTTTTAGGCTTCAACATTGTTGCGTTTTGCTTAGCTTTCTCTTGCTATGGTTTCTGCAGGCCAGAGACCAATATAAAACCCTGGGCATCACTGACGAAGGAGATGAAAGAAGCAAATGAGGAGCTGAAGTGGACAGATAGAGAGTCATATGCATTTTGGAAGGGCAATCCATGGATGGGATATAATAGGCATGAACTACTCAAGTGTAATCTCACCGATGAACAGGATTGGAATGCCAGAATCTACACTCAGGTATGATGGCCATGTAATTTTGCTGACCCCAATCTATATTTTTGGTTTCCTCCCTCATAGTCAAGGCAAATTCCACTGTTATCATTGACCATATTGCCAGATTGAAGCAAGCAGTAAGCAAAAGAAGTGGAAAAATCATGGATTAATGTAGAAATAAGCCCACAGATCAGAAAATGTTGATGTTTGTTAGATTGACTACTTATCTTAAAATCTTAAGCTACTAGGAAAGAACTTAAACTATATTTTGACTATATGTACCATTCATTTCTCTACCTCCAAGATCATTTGGCCTTAGAAACTGTTCCTAAGGAATAAGCGTGTATGATTCAATGATAGACTGTCCATCTTTTAGCCGAACGCAGAAATACTGCTGAACAGTGTTCTGGTGCAGTATGCAGGAATGCATTGAACAAATATTTCTAGTAGATTAGCATGTGTTAGAACTTAGAAGACTACTTGCCGTTCAACTTTGTCATCTCATCAATATTAGAACTTCTATACAGGATTGGAAGCAAGAGGAAAAACGAGGGTACCAGCACTCAAACCTGGCTAAACAATGCAATCACAGGCAAGTTCCTTTCGTGTCATACTAGAAGAACAGATTTTGAAGCCGCATTATCTCATGGCAGGACATCTTTCGACTCGCAGATACAGGATTTATGTAGATGGCCTTGCATGGTCAGTGAGTCAGAAGTACATTATGGCCTGCAATTCACCTACATTATTCATTAACACTCCTTGGTATGAGTTCTTCCAAAGAGGCCTCATCCCGGGACACCATTACTGGCCTATACCAGACAACAACAGGTGCAGGTCCATCAAATTTGCTGTCGACTGGGGCAATGAACACCAACAGGAGGTGTGTGGAGTACCTTTGATCCTGCATTGCCATTTGCTAACAGAATCGAACTTGAGATATCCTTATGCTGATAAATCTGACAGGCACAAGCGATGGGGAAGGCTAGCAGCGACTTTTTCCAGGAAGAGGTGAAGATGGAGTATGTCTACGATTATATGCTGCATGTGCTGACTGAATATGCCAAGCTCTTGAGGTACAAGCCTACGGTTCCCGAGAAGGCGACAGAACTGTGCTTGGAGTCCATCGCCTGCCCTGCCCCGGATAATGTTAAGAACTTCCTGCTGGAGTCGATGGAGAGATCAACACATGATGCAGAGCCGTGCACACTGCCTCCACCCTTCACCCCGGAGGAGATCCAACAGCTGAATGAGAAGAAGGCTAATGCTCTAAAGCAAGTGGAGATGCTGGAGCAAGAATCCAACAGGTTATAGGAAATTGATCCTGGGAGAAAGGTTAAAGCCTAATTGGTAGATGATTCCAGTTTTAACTACAAGCTGTCAGATGCTCTCGTGGCTCATGAAGGAAGGGGTCAGCGATATTTGAATGCAGGATGAATGTCAAACCTTCTTCCGAAGCAGGATGATCTCTTTTGCTGTACCTGTGATTTGAGTTTTGAAATAAATATAGTTGGTTTTTTTTCTCTGACTTGCTGTTTTCTTTGTGTTTTACAAGCTAAATCCTGGTTAGAGATCAATTTATGATACTTCATTTGATTGAGTTATGAGTTCAGTGGATCTTAAACTTGATGATGACATGTGTTTTTAAAATCACATAGTAACATATCACATAAAAATTAATTTGTTTTCTCAAAATACTTTTAAACTGCCATTAAAATATTTTTTTTATAAAACAAATATTTTTATTGGTATTTATTGTGCTTTCTTTTTCCAACCTGCATAAAAATGCAACTGCATTGTCAAGCATATGTTTGTCTTCATAACGGGAGATGGTGATGTTCAAGTGTGAGATCTTTCATGAAGAAACCCTAAACTGCTATGCCAATCTAAGGCAAAACTAGCAATGACTATGCATCTGTCGACCTATTTGCAGTATATACTAAGAATTCTTTGGTGATCATCAAAGGAAGAGGACTAGAATACAGCAAAACTCTTTCTTTGGTGGTGTGCTTGAATGTCTCAGAAAATAATATATTGGAAGAAATCTGAAAATTTTTGACTAACTTTTTTGAGCTCCTCTGCTTAGGCACAACATCCCAAGTATTATTTGATGAATTATCCTATTTACTTCAACTTTTTTTTTTCAAACTTCATAAATTAAAACTATATCCTATATCCAAACTTACACTTACACTTTATGTACCTTACCTACCTAAATTTATTCTCTATTAAATAATATTAAACTTTAAAATTATAAAAATCAACTCTTATTTGTTGTCTAATCCTTAATATAGAAATATATATTTCTTATATTTTTAAAATATAAAGTAGAGTATTTTTAAAAAATTATAATATATAAAAAATATTTCTAGTATTTTTAAATCATACGGCTAATTTAAAAATATTATCTTTAAAATATAAAGAATAATATTTATAATTATTTAAAAATAGAGTTGGCGTTATTATAATTATGGAGTGTTTTTTAATTTATATATTTAATCTCGCGTATACAATTTTATGCATGGTTAAGGAACCAAGGCTCACGCAATTTTTTAAAAAATTATATATTTAATCTCTCCTCCAGATTTCAAAATTAGAAAATTTTAAAAGAATTTAGACAATTTTTTTCAGAGAAACAACAAAGTTTCCCAGCATATTATACCAAAAATATATATTAATATTTTATTATAATTAATAGCACGCGCTAATTAGCAGCGGCGATCGTGTCAAGTTTAAGCTCCGGCCCTCGGTGCCTTCGCCGGCTGCACGAAGAACTCGGCCACCATCCGTCGTTGTATCTTCCCCGTCGCCGTCTTCGGCAGCGAGTCGGTGACGAACACCCTCTTTGGCACCTTGAACGCCGCCAGGTTCTTCCGGCAGTGCGTCACCACCTCCGCCTCCTCGATCTCCGCCCCTTCCCTCGGTATCACCGCGCAATTTACCTGAAATCCATCAGTGCCCATCAGAAATCCAACCTCAAATCGTTCGCACCGCCACCGTCGATCGCTGAAGTGAATGCTTTAGCTCACCTCTTCGCCGTACTTGTCGTCCGGCACGCCGAACGCCACCGCCTGCGCGATGTCTGGGTGCTCCAGCAGCACGGCGTCCACCTCTATCGGTGAGATCTTCTCGCCTGCGGGGTGTCATTGGGTTAGAAGATGAAATGTGTTGAGACTTATTTTGTTTATTCTGTTACCTCCGCGGTTGATGAGCTCCTTGATGCGGCCGACGAGGTGGAGGTAGCCGTCGGTGTCGAGGTAGCCGACGTCGCCGGTGTGGAACCACCCGAAGGCGAAGGCCGCCTTATTGGCCTCCGGGTTGTTCCTGTAGCCCTTGGTCACGTTGGGTCCGCGGATGCAGACCTCCCCGGGGACGCCGGGCGGGCGACGGGCGCCCTCCTCGTCGAGGACTGCCATCTCCAGCCCCGTCGGCTTTCCCACCGCACTCGGCTTCCGCGGTCCGTCTTCCGGCAGAGGGTTCGAGGCCATCTGGTGCGACGCCTCCGTCATCGCGTACGCCTCCAGCACCGGCGCACCGAAGACCGTCTCCAGGTGCTCCAGGATCGCCGGCGCCAGCGACGCGCTGCAGCTGCGGATGAAGCGGAGGTTCGGGTAGGCCGGCTCGGGCCGAGAGGCGTGGCGTTCGAGCAGGATCTGGTGGATGGTCGGCACTGCGGTGTACCACGTGGCGCTGGAAGCGGTCATGTCCGCCCAAAAGGTGGAGGCCGAGAAGCGGCCTCCGGCAGGAAGCGTCACCGACGCGCCGGCGGAGAGCGAGGACAGGAGCGCCGCCATCAACCCGTGAACGTGGAACAGAGGAAGGACGATCACCGTCGAGTCGGTCTCCGTGATCTTGTAGGCAGAGCGGATGTTGTCCACGGACGCAGCCAGGTTGAGCTGCGTGAGGGGAACGCCCTTGGGTCGGCTTGTCGTGCCGGAGGTGTGCAGGAACAGCGCGACGTCGGACGGATCATTGACGCGGCCGGCGAGGGTGTCCGCGCCCTCGGCCACCGGAAGGTCGCCCGTCAGCTCGAGCTCGCCTGAAGGGTCGACGAGGGAGGCAGCGGCGTGGGGGATTCCAAGCTTTGCAGCGGCGTCCTCCGCAGCCGCGTTGCCCTCGGCGTTCGTGACGAGGAGCTTCGACTCCGAGTCGGAGAGGT
Organism: Thalia dealbata; assembly: GCA_030544415.1. Classification (NCBI taxonomy): domain Eukaryota; kingdom Viridiplantae; phylum Streptophyta; class Magnoliopsida; order Zingiberales; family Marantaceae; genus Thalia; species Thalia dealbata. The sequence continues at coordinate 10,254,065 of CM060460.1, forward strand.
AGAACTGGAACTCGTCGCTGGTGTAGGCCGAGTTGAGCGGGGCGGCCACCGCGCGGGCTCGGATCGCGGCCAGGAACATGATCACAAGCTGCAAGAAACCCCCCAAAGCACCACGGCCGCCGTTAGCCACAACAGGGGACCTCAAGAAAACCCAATGCGAAGGAAGGGGAGGAAGAGGGGGTCAGACCTCGACGGTGTTGGGAAAGGCGAGGGCGACGACATCGCCGGGACGGAAGCCAGCGGCGACGAGGCGGGCGGCGGCGGCGTCGACGAGCTGGCTGAGGCGGGCGTGGGAGAGCTCGAAGCGACCGGAGACGAGGACGGCGCGGCGGGAGGGGAAAACGTCGGCGGCCTTGCGGAGGACGCCGGTGAGGGTGGTGGGTACTTCCATGGTCACCGCTCCAAGAGGAATAGAAGTACCGAAGGAGGAGGGAGAGAATGAGCGCCGGTTTGGCGGTGACCGGAGCGCAGGTATAAATAAGGAGGAAAAGGGAAAAAAAATGAAACAAATAAAAACAGGGGAAAAAAAAGTGGAGGTGGGGAGGAAAAGACCGATCGCCTGACGTGGCGCACGCTGGACGACTCCCAACCGGGTGCTGCTTTTTCTGTGGCTCGCGACGTTAGCTGGAGGCCGTTGGATCGGGGAGGTAAACCGTCAGCGTTACGATCTGCGACGTTGGTTTGTTTCCTCTATATTTGAGCAATCTTTAAATGGCTATTTTGTTATCTTTGCCTGCGCGCGTACGCGACGGAGGAGGGCCGTCCGATCACCTAAAACTCATTCCTCTTTCACGGTCGAGGTTTTCTTTTTCTTTTTCTTAATCTACGACCCACTATTTTTAATTTTTTTGCACTTATTTAGTTTATAATGACAATAAAAATATTTAATTATAGAATTATTTATTAGTGGTTTATATTAAATCGTAAATTCATACGGGTTGATCTCATGGATGACGTCCTCTCTCAACTCCTGACTGTTACTGACTAATTGCACGTGTGCAGTGATTAGCGACCTGATTGATGAATTTGATTGTGTCGCAAGAGACGGAGGAAAGTGATTGCTTGAAAACATTTCTACGCCTTGAGTTTGGTGTGAGCTTCGTGCATCGTTGATACCCTCCGAAGCAATTTGATCGGACAAATTAAATATCTCATCCAAAGTCCAAGCGTCCATTCTCTATTTGCCCACATAAAGGGCCCCACCTTCCTCCATGTATAATGGAAAAAAAAAATGTGTGGAAGAGAGGTGCCGGCTTTTCCTTTCCACGGGCTGCATTGATTCGCAAGGCCGAGGAGCGGCGAAGGGGGGATGGATCGCCTCCCCCAGCTGGTGCCCGTCTCCGCCCATCTCCTTCCTCCTCCAGTTAAAATACGAAAAGTCCAGGCCAATTAAAACGCAGCCTCTGATTTGATATCCCAAGCGTGCGGCCGAAGCGGCGAGCGAGCCAGCGTGGGAGATATTTTGTGTGGAGGAGGAGGAGGAGGAGGAGGAGGAGGAGAGACCGCACCGCCGCCGCCGCTGCAGCAGCGGCCGCATCACGGAGTTAATCATCGTCCGCGGGGGACCGCCCGCCGTGATCGCCGCTTGACGTAATGCCTTACGTTACTCCCACCCTAAATGAGACTGGATTTTAATCCTGACTTTGATGGGCTCCATGAGGAACAAGAGGTGCCCGGCCCATTACTTTGGGTCGGGTTTCCTTCAGCTTATTTTAAAAAATAATAATAACGTGCAGCATTCGGTGATTTAGCCGCCTAACTACTGCCCAAAGCAGTGCGGTGGAGACGCCTCACCAAATCAGCGAAAGATTAATTTCAACTTCCCATAATAAACCACCGGCCCAAATTTAAAATAAAACAGGTGGCGGCGTCTCCTTCGACCGACGTCCCTGCCGCTTCCTGTCCCCCGTTCCGTCAAAACGGCAGGCTTCGTCTTTCCACGGCCGTCTGATTCGACCGCATCCGGGTACGGGCGCCGCCCCCAGCCGTCCGTTTATTACTTTTGGAGGAGAAAAAGAAAACGACGTTCTCCGTGTTTTCCTCGGGCGTCGTGGAGCCGGAGGCGGAGCGTGCTCCTCACGTGACCGGTCCGGGCGAGTCCATTTGTTAATTAAGAAAAAAGGAAAAAAAATAATATTATTAGTTTATAATTACGGAGGTAATGTCGGTTTAAGTTGCGGCAGCGGCGGCCAAAAAGAAAGTAAAAGTTAAACAACTCCGCAGAGCATGCCGTCGACGTCGGACGCACGCGCCGATGGTGGAGTGAAAAAGGAAGACCCGGAAGGTGTTCGGCCGAGCTTTTTCCGGGCCGGACCCGGCCGTCACGTGCGGAGTCGTCGCCGTCGTCGTCGACCGTGGCAAATCTGAGCTAAAAGCATATTATAATAATGAGTTAGCATCTCTAAGCCCTCGAGATTATTTTTAAGTGCAGTATTTTAATAGGCTTGTTTTCGCATGCTACGTGAGGTGGAATCTTAGGAGGGTGAAGAAGAACGATTTAAGTAATAAAAAAAAACGTCAATGTAAATTACTTTCTTAACATGAAGCAAGCTGAATAATAAGAATTACTTTTTTAGGGAAAATGGACAAACTTTTTTTTTGCTTCTGTCCGTCGTTCTCCAATACGACAAATTTTGACATGTGCAGCTGCCACAATGGCAATTCCGTAATTTTCCCAACGTCCCCTCGGCCGTCGCCGAATTCTCCACCCGATCTGTGATTCGCTGGACGTGGGACCCACCTTCCACGTCGGTGTAAGAAAATATCAGGTAGACGATGCGGGCTCGCCCCGAGTGGGTAGAAAATAAAGAAGCACGAGATAATAAATAAGGGGGGCAGTGTGCCACACCCGTCGCGTCGACCCGCACGCCACAAGGTCGGTGGGTCCCGCGACGCGAAGCGGGGGTGGTTGGCGGGTGCGGAGGGTACGGGAGAGATGAGGTCGGTGGCGATTATAAAAAAGTTTTAATTTTTTTTTTTGAAAAGGGAAGAAGAAAAGTACCGTTTCGTCGGGTTAATTATTTTTTTTCAATTTGATTTCAGTATTAATATTAGTAACTCACGTTGCGTTGCCGTCGAGAATTCTTCTAAATGCGATACGTAGCAGCGAGCGCAGGCGTTCTCCTTGTCAGCGTTCCGAGGTGAGAGGGCGGAGAGAGAAGAGGAGGTGAAGACAGCGAGCGGAAGAGGAACAGGACGACAAAAGGCCACAGGAGGAGGAGGAGGAGGAGGAGGAGGAGGAGGAGGAGGAGGAAAGTGGCTCTTTTTCGCCACGGAAATGGCCGTAAGCTTGCCACCTCTTATGGCCCCACTTCCTCCCCGCTGCGTGCTCCAATTGTGATTTAACTCTTTCCTTCATCTGATTTGCTAGGGCTTGAGGCTGTAGCAGCTCGGATCTCGGCCGATCGACCTCCGAGGGTGTGATTCGAGCGAAGCGAAAGGGTTTTTGCCCGCGAGGTGGTGATGATTTTTGCCTGCTTTGCCGGTCCTCATGTCGTTCGTTGTTCGTGTCTTGGCTCTTCCCATTGCGTGCTGAAGTGTCTTTTTTGGGGGGGGTAAGAATGGATTTTGTTTTGGGTTCATTGATGGTGTTCGTTAGGTGGAGGGAATGATGGTTTGGAGCTGTGAGAAATGGGGTAAAGATGGCTTCTACCTCTCTGAGAGTGTGATGCCCGATAGGTGGTGATGATTTTTTTCCGTGATTTGCTGATTCGCGTGTCGTTGTTCGTGGTTTGCTCTTGCATTGCAGCTGTTGAATGTGTTTTTCTGGGGGCAAGAATGGGCTTTGTTTTGGTTCGTTTATCGTGCCTTCCATGGAAGAATATGATGGTTTGGAGCTGCGAGGAGTGGGGTAAGAATGACTTCTTATGGGTTTTAGGGTTTCAGATCTGCACAAAAGTTTGTGGTTAGAGTGTGGTTGGAGATGTTGAGGTGCTCGTAGGTGAGCGGATGATGCTTCCCTTAAAAAGAAACTCTGTCGGTCGAGGATGCACATCCTGGCAAATTTTTAAATCTGATCATATATGAGTAGATCCTTCATTCACCCCTGTGATTGTTGAGCTGTTGTCACTAAAGAAAAATGTCAACTACCTTGGAAAAAAAAAAGTCACACCTTGGTCTTTCACCATGATGAAATATTTGCCCTTTTGAGATTTCTTGAGATCTATCTTGTTCCACATGTTGCTAGTAAGTATGTGGAAGAGGTAGGTGGGGCATATAAAGAACACGCTTGAAAATTTGCACCGGATCACTTTCATTCTGTCTCCTTTATATTCTTTATTCAACAGGGCATTGCCAGCAGTTTTGGAAATCAAGTAAGTTTTGGCAGTAGAAGAGGTCTGCGGTGATTTAGGCGAAAGTGATAGTTTGGGAATAAATGAGCTCTGCATTTGTAGAGGTGGAAAAAAAAACAAATTTCGTAATAAAAGAAGTTTGCAGTGGTAGGAGTCTGAAATGCCTGACTAATTTGCTTTGAATTTGGATTTTTGACTGGTTTCCTTCTAGGGCGTTCTTGGTTTTATGGCTTTGTTGAGGATTATATAGTTAGATGTGTATGGCCACAGTTTCTTTACCGTGGCTCCTTTTCTCAACTGCGGATTTAAGCTACAAGTCTGCTCGCTTTACTTTATTGTTCTATCTTGTGTAGCGTGTTTCTTTTGCGCCACATTTTCTTTACCGTGGCTCCTTTTTTCAACTCCTAAGCATACAAGTCTTCTCCCATTACTTTATTGTTCTATCTTTTGTATAACCAGTGTTTTTTTGCGACCTCTCATACAACAAATCCTCCATTCCTGCAGATGTCAACTGGATTTTACATTTTAAATGTATTTTGGAAGTACATCACATTTCATTGTCCGTTGCTAACGTGTTTGAGACTCGGAGTTAATTGAACTATGTCTGTTAAACTTGTCCGTTGCTTTTTAATACTTGTTTATTAATTTTGAAACTATGTGGAGCTTCAACTTTTTAATTTGATCCTTTTCCTTTTCTTTCAGGAAGGGTATTCTTCAGTTGGTCCATAACTGGCAAACTTCAGGTTAGACATGCGCTTTGATTTTGTCCTTGCTGTGAATGATTGCATCGAAACTCATGTGTATGAGTCATCTTAAGTTTCATTCTTCTACATGCTCCAGTATATTATGAATTTTCTTATTGGAGTACTGATGTACATTATATGATTTTAATACTCTTTAATTTTCTATCTCTTTCATTTTCAGTTTAGGTTTTATCAGAAGTCTACATTAATTTGATGAGATTAGCTGCGTGGTTCCCTTTTGTTGCTTTCGTTCCAATAGTTGCTGTTATCTTTAGCTTACTATTATTTGCAGCTAAAGGTCCTATTGTTCATTTGAATGGCACTAGATTCTATCCTTCTCTACTAGTTTCATAGTCTTTGTCGTATTTCTAGATACTGAGTGTATCGAAAAAACAACTACTGGTTGCTATTGTTCTTTGCTTGTAGTTTTCTTCCCTTTTCCCACAATCAAAGTTAGATGTGAAGGAATATAACTCATCGTTTTACCAGTTTTTTTTTCTTTTGTGGGTATTGTACTAACACATTTTAGCGTCAAGCCTTACGGTTCTAATCAGATAATAATCACTTGTTTCTCTATTATTTTTCCCAGTTAATGACCTAATTGTCTATAGTCGACAATTCTAATATATCAATTGACACTATGAGATCAGGACAGTTAACTGCCTGTTATACTTCTCTTCACTCCATTTTTTATGCTAGTTGGACCATCTCCAAACCCATTTTTAGTATTTTATTCTAGAGGACATTGTCTCATGGGAATTGTCCTTTTTTAGTTCCCAATCTTTCCTAAAACATGGGAAGATTTTGTCTCTCATCTCTGGCCTCTACCGATGAGAATTTATTGTATGGGCCTGAATGTTTTTATGGAAACTGGAACCTACTTTACGGGGTCCAGTTCTAAAATCTTTAAATGAGAAAGTACCATGTTGAGTGTAGAACCATTACCTATCTCTGAACCTATTGGAATCTGGTGGTCTCGGCTTGGTCGAACACGTTCTATTTTTATGTAAATTTTGGACAATCATTCTTGTGGTTGTATCTATCATACTGCATCTGATAAAAAAAGAAACTATCTTTTTTGTGATTGTAATTTAGCTAATACAAGAATTGTATGCATCAGAGAATCAGAATCTGTACTAAAACCCAGACACGATATCTACTTAGCATATTCCATCATGTATTGAAGCCTACCTAAAATCAACCACTAAAGGTGACTCTGATTGGTTTATGAACCAATGATTATTGCCAGCGGCCTCCCGCTTGGATGATTTTCTTTACTAATTGTTTGGGCAAAGGTGGTTTTTGTAGGAATACTTTAGCAAATCAAATCAAATAAGAATGGAAGTCTTTTATGCATGTCCATATGTAAATTTCAGGTGTAAACATTTTTTCAGAGGTTTGTGATAGGCAGAGGCTGAAGAAGAAACTCATAGAATAAGAATACTCTACAGTCTTTTTGAGAAATATACTTTTATGGTCTATGAGAAACTAGTTGCAAGTATGTGTCTCTGTTGATAAATGCATATTATGATCTGTTTTCTTAAAATGCATTTTGTAGTCTTTCAGTGCCTGTTAAATGTCCACGCACAACCTATTATGAGCTACTCATCATCATTCACATTAGTCTTTTGCTTCTATGACCGTTCAGATTTTTGGGCAATTTACCTACAGGTCCTCTTGCTTTTGGCTTTTACCTACTAGCCCTAGTCTATATTTATTTATTTTTTCAAACTGGATGGCCTTCTGCTGTAAATAGATCAAAACATGGGTCCTTGTAGGTGACAACCAAAACAATAAGACCCTCCTATGTAAAGTGCCCTATCTTGTTCTTATCTTTGTATATTATAAGAATATTTGTCTAATTCCTTTTAACTTCCGTCTCCCTCTAATATTATTTTGATTTATTCAATTCTGCAGCTCTGACAAAAGTCTAGGAAGTGTTGACAAAGATGACCACTTTAAAGTTGGGTGTGGAAGTTTCAAGTGCCCATGATCTCATGCCCAAAGATGGGCAAGGTTCTTCCAGTCCCTGTGTGGAGCTTCACTTTGATGGCCAGAAGTTTCGTACAACAATCAAGGAAAAGGACCTTAATCCTGTCTGGAATGAACTTTTCTACTTCAACATTTCAGATCCTGCTTCTCTCCCTGAACTTGCACTTGAAGCTTATGTATACATGAACAAAGACACACATTCCAGGTCATTCCTTGGCAAGGTTCGAATCGCTGGAACCTCTTTTGTCCCCTTTGCGGATGCTGTAATAATGCACTATCCACTGGAAAAACGTGGAATATTTTCACGTGTAAAGGGAGAGCTGGGACTTAAAGTGTTCCTTACTGATGATCCTTCCGTAAAGGCTTCTAACCCACTTCCTGCAATGGATCCTTATTCATCTAATCATTCTCCAACTCAAGCTCATGAAGTACCTTCCCAAGTCCCAATATTAGATACAAGCCCACCTCAAGAAAACAAACTGGGGTCGAAGCATACCTTTCACAGTATACCAAAAGAGATTCATGAGCACCACCATTCTTCTGCTCCAGCCAGTGAACCAGTGCGGTATGGGGCAGATCCTATGAAACCCGAGCCGCCACCCCCCAGAATTGTGAGGATGTACTCAGCAACATCCTCGCAACCAGTGGACTATGCACTAAAGGAAACTAGCCCCTTCCTGGGTGGTGGTCAGATTGTTGGAGGTCGAGTTATTCGTGCGGAAAAGCCATCCAGTACATATGATCTTGTTGAACAAATGCAATATCTTTTTGTACGTGTCGTGAAGGCACGGGATCTACCAGCCATGGATGTTACAGGAAGCCTTGATCCTTATGTTGAAGTGAGGGTGGGTAATTACAAGGGGACCACGAGGCATTTTGAGAAGAAGCAGAACCCTGAATGGAATGAAGTATTTGCATTTTCTAGAGAGCGGATGCAGGCATCATTTCTTGAAGTTGTGGTTAAAGATAAAGATCTTGTCAAGGATGATTTTGTTGGGATTGTACGCTTTGATTTGAATGATGTCCCAGTACGTGTCCCTCCAGATAGTCCATTAGCTCCAGAGTGGTACAGGCTTGAGGACAAGAAGGGTGAGAAGACAAAGGGTGAACTGATGGTTGCTGTCTGGATTGGAACCCAAGCTGACGAATCATTTCCTGATGCATGGCACTCTGATGCAGCTGTATCTGTTGATTCTGCTGTTGTTAGCTCCCACTTGAGGTCAAAAGTCTACCATGCACCCAGGCTGTGGTATGTTCGAGTAAACATCGTCGAGGCACAAGATCTTATACTTGCTGACAAGACTCGCTTTCCTGATGTTTACGTCAAAGCCCAGCTGGGAAATCAACTTTTGAGGACACGACCAGTTCAGGCACGGACATTTAATCCCATCTGGAATGAAGAGCACATGTTTGTGGCTGCTGAACCGTTTGAGGATCACCTCATCCTTTCTGTGGAAGACCGTGTAGCACCAAACAAAGATGAGGTGATAGGTCGTGTCGTTATTCCCTTAAACATGATAGAGAAGCGAGTTGATGACAGAATCATTCATGGTCGGTGGTTCAGCCTTGAGAAGCCTGTTGCAGTTGATGTGGACCAGCTGAAAAAGGATAAATTTTCAAGTCGGATTCACCTCCGTGTTTGCCTGGATGGAGGATATCATGTGCTCGATGAGTCTACCAACTACAGTAGTGACCTGAGGCCAACAGCAAAACAGCTATGGAAGCCACCAATTGGGTTACTTGAGCTTGGCATACTTAATGCAGAAGGACTTCATCCTATGAAGACACGAGAAGGAAAAGGGGCATCAGATACCTACTGCGTGGCCAAGTATGGTCAGAAATGGGTTCGCACTCGTACCATCATCAATAGCCTATGCCCAAGGTACAATGAGCAATACACATGGGAAGTTTTTGATCCAGATACAGTTCTTACGGTTGGTGTCTTCGACAATTGCCAACTAGGTGAGAAGGGTTCCAATGGAAACAAGGATGCAAAGATTGGCAAGGTTCGCATACGCCTTTCAACGCTTGAAACAGGTCGTGTGTACACACACTCTTATCCACTTCTAGTCTTACACCCCTCTGGTGTCAAGAAGATGGGTGAACTCCATCTTGCAATACGGTTCTCATCGACATCATTGATTAACATGATGTACGTCTACTCAAAACCTTTGCTTCCTAAGATGCATTACATACGTCCACTAACCATGCAGCAGCAAATGATGCTGCGGACCCAAGCTGTTCAGATAGTAGCTGCAAGACTTAGCAGAATGGAGCCACCCCTCAGAAGGGAAGTTGTTGAATACATGTCTGACGTAGACTCCCACCTCTGGAGTATGCGTCGCAGCAAAGCTAATTTCTTCAGGCTTATGTCAGTTTTCTCAGGTGTGATTGCCGTAAGCAGATGGTTTCATGATGTCTGCGCCTGGAGGAACCCGATCACCACTGTGCTGGTGCACATTTTGTTCTTAATGCTAGTGTGCTTCCCAGAACTGATACTTCCTACAGTGTTTCTGTACATGTTTCTGATAGGCATCTGGAACTACCGTTATCGTCCACGATATCCTCCGCACATGAACACTAAGATTTCTCATGCGGAGGCCGTGCACCCGGATGAGCTCGATGAGGAGTTCGATACATTTCCCACCTCCAAGAGTCAAGAACTTGTCCGAATGAGGTACGATCGGCTAAGGAGCGTGGCTGGGAGGATACAAACTGTGGTTGGGGACTTAGCAACGCAGGGGGAGAGGCTCCAAGCATTGCTCAGCTGGAGGGATCCACGGGCGACGGCGATATTTGTGATATTCTGCTTCGCGGCGGCGATCGTGTTGTATGTGACTCCATTGCAAGTGCTGGTTGCCCTGGCAGGCTTCTTTGTCATGCGGCACCCAAGATTCCGGCACAGGATGCCTTCTGCACCGGCAAACTTCTTCAGGCGGTTGCCAGCGAGGACTGACAGCATGCTTTAGGTAGTTCAAAACTAAGGTTCCTGATGTGGTGATGGTGGTTTCCATCCCTGTAGTTTGTTAGTTGCTTATTTCTCAGCAAGTATCCCCCACTTTGTTCGCTCTCGAAGGCTCAACAGTTTGTAATCACCACAAATAATCTACCGAAACCAGTCAGTGCCATGAGTCTAGAGATGCATGCAGCTGTGAACTCGAGGTGTTTGTTGTAATGTATGGAACTTTGTTCTAAGTTCATCAAGAGGTCAGTCTTTATGATGGTTTGTGGTGCCACCATTGACTGTCTTTTTTCTTCTACTTGCTTTTGTGGAACATATGTTTGCATAGAATGAAGCTACAGTTATGAGGCCAGCCATCAAAAAGCACTCGCACTTGTTAATTAATCCGTGTGTATTAATTAACACACACACTAAGCACTGATGCGGAGTAAATTAACAAGGTAATTTAACTAGAATCTAATTTTTAATTATAAATCACTTTTATTTAATTAGATTTAGTCCTAACACATTTTTTATTTAATTAGGTTTTAATCAATAGGTTATGTACTGATTAATTTGATTTATTTTCAAATTCTTTAATCCTCCACCATGTTTTGTGAGTGAACTTATAATGGTGGAGATAATCTACCGACATTTTTTGAAGACTATATTTTCTTTTCCTTAGTTGGGTTTATCTATTTGTGGCTTGTGCATTAGTTTTGCTCACCTTGATGGTAAAGATGGACCTGCATTTTTATAGCCAAAACAAAATAGAATCCAAACTATTGTGAAAACCTTTTCAATAATATCCCATGCCACTAAAACATGTCTGAAAAGATCCTAATTCTCATATATATTACATAATTGAATAAATTTGAGTGTCACCAACAAGATCTGAAATCTATTTTTTTTTGACTCGATGCACCTCATAGAAAGTTGCAATTATTTCATGCATGCATGATGTGTGTCTCGCCGAAAAGATTGTTCTTTTTTCCTTTCTTTTTTTGACTTGATATGAAGCCGCAGTAAATGTGAAATCAAGTCTAGGCTGATCTAAAAAATTATCTTCATCAAGAACCAGGAAAAACTAGTAAAACCCCGGCAAAATCTAAACCGGCATATCCAGTTAAGAGCTCAATTGGGATTTTAAAACACTATCTAGCACGTATCCGGCGGAAAAGAGAGAATATGCTAACATTCCAAATTAGTCTCTATTACATCATGTGAGGCAGTATTTAAGTCCATGATACGTTCAAATTCCTAATCGTCGATGGTCGTTTGTGCAATGCTCAAGTAGAGATGGCTGGCTATTTTGAGTTGTCATACTTGGGATTCTCCTTCTCGCTCTCCTGGGTTGTTTGGGGGCCAAACACGTACCTCTTCAGAGACGATTCAACTGATTCAATAGCCTTCTTAATCTGCAACTTGAAAGCTTGTAATTAGTAGCAACAGTATAAAAGCTACAATAATCTAACGTGGATGCACGAGGATTGACCACTTAACAGGGAGAAGAACGATAACTTCAACAGGGGTTAATTACTTAAAAATGCTCAGCTATTGTGAACAGATTATGCTTGAGACTGTGCAAGAACGAAATGCAAAAGTCTTGATGGAGATACTCTAAACTAGTAATTCAATTGTTTTTTTTTGGGTGCAGAATTTTGAATTACTCACAATGCATAGATATGAAATGCAGGCATTAAAAAATATGCATTTCTTCTTTTCTTCTTTTCTGGTAGAGTGTTGCTGATGGACTCGAATTAAGAATAAGGAAAAAAGATATCACTAGAAATATCCATTGAGAGTGACCACAGGAAATCGCGTGCACTTCCAAATAATTCCTTCTGTCTATCCCTGTTTACGATACATATTTCTCAGCTAATTTACTAAGCTTTGTGATCACAAACAAGACTTCAGGTACTGGTCGGACACATGCATGGAGATTTCTACTTATTGATCCAAGTATCTGTTCGAGCATAGGAATCTAAAAGGTCTGAACTCAGTATGCTCTACAACACGAGAAACAAATCATGAACCAAGTTTCCAGGATTTAAAATGCAGGTATAGGCCCACTAGGTCATGATCCTCCTTTTCCACAAAACTTGCACTCTTGTTTATCTTTCTCATTTTATAATATTTCTTCTTTTCTGCTAGCTTTCTATTTGACTCATTACATGAAAAAAAAATACTTCGAGAAGGTTAAACTAGCTCATCTCGGGGTCTGGATCTTGAGCTATAAAAATGAGCCAAAGTTTACCTACAAAACAACAGATAAAGATTTGAACAGAATACGAGCAAAGTTACGGATTCCTACATGGTAAACTGCTCTAGACACTCCATTCTCAAGCATCATTACAAAGCCAAACAGATTTACTCGCACAGACAACAAAAAGTAAGTAATAAACCGGTCCCCCATGATTCTAATAAATCAGGGGTTTAGGGTTTTTTTAGCTCTAGATGTGGATACTCACGGGGAGAAGAGCGTGCTCTTGAGGGCCGTAGTCGGCGGTGAGGAGGAGGTAAGCGGCGGTGGCGGAGCCGACCATGGCGGTGCGGCGAATGAGCTTGTCAGTTCTGGGATCAATCGCCATCCTCGCAATCGTGGTGGTGGTGGTGTGTGAGCGGTGAATCGGTGAGGAGAGCCTTCTCCAGTCTTCCTCTCCAACACCGCAACACGGTGGAGTTCTTGTCCTTTTCTAATCTTTGAAGCACAAAATTATTTATTAATAACGACAAACATCAATTACAGTTTTTTTCAAAAAAAATTTCTTACAATTTTTAAGAATAATTTAAAATTTTTAATATAAAATTCAACCCTGTTTAAATTTTTTAAAATTTTATGTCAAATCTATAAAATAATAATAAATATTTATATAGTGCATCGACCGTAGTTTAATACGTTTAAAAATATATATTTATATAATTTCTTAAAATGATAGAAAACTTCTTTTATAGCCTCAATCGTCATTTATATATGTATTATTTTTAGGATCCTTATATTTTTTTATTAGTTATGCACAAAGCTTGCTTATTTTTAATAGATAAATTATTGCTATAAGAAATCTTGTTCAATTCATATTTTTTAAACAATAAATGATAATATTTTTTATTTAAGTTCAATACTTAATTTAAAAAAAAGTACTTATAGTATTTTACTAATTTAAAACTCATTATAATTTAGAATTAGTATAAGTCTATTTTTAAAGATTTTATAAGAGATGAAATTTTTATAATTTATAGAATCTTTTTTCCTTATTTTTAAATGATAATGAGCAGTTTTTAAGATATAAAATGTCTTACTGCAAAGTTTTTATTTTTATTTATTTATTTTGGATATCTGATACTCAGTTCATTCTATAAACAAAAACAAAAATCATATTCCTCTTTATCTCACCATCACTCATCGTATACTTTGGATATTACATCGTAAGCAAATACAGTTACATCTGCAAATGGCATTCTGAGAGGTTGGAAAGAGTATATATATTCTTAGACTCTCCGAGAAAGCGAGAAAACAGGAAAAATTTCGGATACAAAATTGTTTCAACCGGTTGGTTCGTTGGATGCAGCAATCTACATGAACAATGGAAGAGCAAAATTTTTAATATTTACATCCTTTTTAGATTCATTGCTCTCGACGATCTCCTTCAACGTAGACCAACCTTTTCTCCGCCGTTTACTGGAACCCCCCGATGCTGTCGCCAAAACGGAGGCTGTTGAGGTGGTTCCAATCTTGTTGGGTGTAGAATCCGTAGCCTTCCTCTTGTTGTCAGATTTGCGGATCAGCTTCATTAGTGGGGTAACCGGGTTCTTGCCAGAGAGAGATCCAGCTGCAGCTCCACTAGACCCAGTAACCTTGCTCCTGACATCTGATGGATCGACCAGTTTCATCAGTGGAGTCACTGGACTATTGCTGCTAGAAAGAGATCCAGCCGTAGCCCCACTGATGCTAGCATTCAGCTGAGATTTGAATTCTGGGAGAGAAGGATTTCGGCTTCCAGCATTTTGTTGAAGCTCCTCTGCGACTGAAGTTTCTTTGCTCAAGTTGCCTTTCATTTCATTTGCAGTGCTCCTGGAATTTGATATTGAAGGATGTCCTTGTTGTGAAGCTACGAGAGCCTGAACAAGACCTTTAGCAGTACCACACTTCAGGTTCCGGTGGGAGCAAAAATTGCATGCGTAGACAACCTTGTTCTTGAAGGAAACCTGCGCCTTTGACTTCTTTGCACGACTTTTCTTCTTGCTAACTTTTTCGATCCGTACAGTACAGTTGAACCCAGGTTGTAAGACAGTTTCACATCTGCAAATTCATAGCTGAAGTAGTTGAGTTTAAGATAATTCAACTGAAACATGGTAGCGATACATACCCAAGACAAAGATCATATATGGGCCCATTGTTAGTACCGTGTGAACATACAATATGCTGGGCAGACAATTTAAATTGGAAGGAACTTAGTTGTGTAGAAGAACAAAAAGATCATTTGATATATATATAGAAATAATCATCAATCAAATATTAACAAGCAGTACAAGTTTTAACAAAGTAGGAAGTACAGTAGCACAGTTGATGTTCAATAGTTACTCCACACTTGTGTACGATATGATTTCATTTATTGCAGATAATCCCTGTTCACAGAAACAATTACAGCCCTGGATCCTCAAATAATACTCAACAACATATCAATTACTAAAAGGGTTTTTTATTTGTAGTCTGGACTATGAAGTTGGAGATGGGGCTGACATAAAATTTTGGTTTGAGCCATGACACAATTATATGAAAATGGCAGATAGGCATAAAGAAATTTTCAGCACAGTGCAAAATCCAAATGCCAATATTATCCCAACTTGCTAGATGGGAAGATGGTTCATTTAGTGGTTGGGCAGTTGTTGTAAATAATAATGTGTCCCAAACAGTTGTCGAGAGTTTTCTTGAGGATATGAAAGGCATACAAATTGGTGAAGGAAATAAGCATATTTGGTGGCGATGGACAAAGTCTAGGATGTTTTCTGTGCACTCAATGTATAACATTATGAAGGAATCTGGTATTAAAGATGTTGAAGGGCACATCTTATGGAAGCCGAGACTTTCATTGAAAATAAATTTCTTTAACTGGTTAATGAGGAAAGATAAATTGCATACAAAAATGCAGTTGATATGTAAGGACATTATGGTTGATGAATCTTATAGCCTATGTAAGGGAGAAGTGGAGACAAGGGATCATCTTTTTTATCAGTGTCCTTATACATTAAATGGCTGGTCTACTTACTTGCATTTATTGCAAATGCAACCATATGCCATCACTCACACACCATGGGAGGCGAAGGGCAATAGGGCACTGATTTTGCTCTAAATCAAACAATTAACTATATGGCATTGGAGTGTTTGGAGAGAGAGAAACAAAAGATGTTTTATAGGTAGTGCAATACCAACAAGGGTTTTGGCTACACAAGCAGTTGCAGCTCTCACTTTCTTCACTAATCAAAAGCCACCTTGAAGAGACTTATAATGGTTTTCTTAGTTTTTTTGGCTTCTGGTGCTTTGGTTTCTTTTTTTTTTCACACTTTTGATGATACTGTTTATACTAACTATATACATATACTTTTATACTCTTTTCTACATTCCTTTGGATGATATATTGTATCGTTTCAGATTGGTGAAATGAATGCAATGCTATCTTTCAAAAAAAAAAACATATCAATTACTAGGAATAAGTCAATTATTACACCTTAAAGCACATCAAGCGCTATGATTGACCCAATGACCTAGTAGATCTACACCATCCATGTTGATGTTTTCAGGTAAACAATTCAGGAAGGAGCTATATGTACAGATAACTTGACCAGTGAGCTAACAAGAACACAGATAATTGTGTATAACAAGTTTTAAGGATGCACCAAAAGTTTGACATCTTTTTTTCCACAATCAAACCTTAAAAGGTCTCGAAGGATTGGCATCGAGTTGTTGGTCTACAAAACTTCAAGCAACAGATAGCATGAAGATTTGGTAAGAAGGTTAAAAGTAGTATGGTTATGGGCCTGATAGTGTGCAGAGAAGGTCGAGATAAATGCAGAGACACGTTAAGAGCTATGAGGAAATAAAGATCTGTGGTCATTAGAAGGAAGGCCCAAACTTAGGTCAAGCATCTCCCAAGAACAAACGAAGACAGAAATGGTTACCTTTGACAAAGAATAGTTGATGCATCTAAGGGGATTCCTGAATTCTCTGCAGTCTCAGCCAAATGTTCTCCCAAAAATGCAGCAAGTGGATTGATTCCAGCCTCTCCACCAGCCCATGTTGCCAAGCGCTGAAGATGTTGCATCTTCAAAATAGAACTCACATCCACTTGTTTTGGACCAGTTTTTACCTCACGAAGTGTCCCACCTTGAGATTTTCCTTTGCTAGCCATCTGCATAGATGCAAACCCAGATTTGTCAAATCTAAGAGTCTACAAAATCAGAGTATAACAACTTCACACCACATTAGTCAATGATGTAGCAGCTATAACAAGATTCAAGGGTATTCAATGTAAACAAAATAAAGGTTTATGTTAGTTTTCATCTCCTGAGGTTTAAGTTACCACCAATACTTATGAGCACTCTATTTTCAGAAATACTCCGTACAAGTCATGCATTTTCAGTCAGCATCCTTAGAACATATATGACAATGTAAAAATAAATAATTTTTTTTATTAAACAATCTTATTAATCATCCCGTTATAGTCTTCTTCAAAACTTATTTTAGCTCTTATAAATTTACAACTTCTCAGATAAGAAACTTGTCAATGATTGAGCGATTGAGCTTTGAGAATTAATATATTAACCAAAGCCATATTAACTATCCAATAATTAACCGTATAACTAGTAAGACCAAACAAATCAAATGAAATTACACAAATAATTTCATGATTTTATGTATGCTTACTTTCATAAGATATTACATATTTTACTATCTAGTAAGATTAGAAGATCATCAAACTATTGCTCTGTCAATTAGACATAATCAATTTCATATTTATTCATTTAGTAAAAAAATCGAACCTTATCAAGCTAAGTTTTCCCCGTTAACACGTTCCAAATTGAGTTTTCGATCCCAGTTTGACTTGTTCCTCCTGGCAACCAAAAGCTGCAGTCGACAACCTCACGCTCCAGACGTTGCCTCTGCGTCGAGTCGTCTACCGGCCACTGCCACTACAACGCCTTCAATGGAAAAGGTGGCCACTGCAAACCAAATTTGGCATGCATAATGAATTTGCTGATATTTCTAGGCAATGTGCATGAATTGGGCACAAAATAAGAACAATAATCTAAATAGGTCTCCAAATTCTAGTTAAGTTCGGCCCCTGTCAGATCTAATAAAAGAACATTGGCACCTCAGGAACGTAGACTACTGGGCCTCACGGGCCATGGCGGTAGCCCTGCAGGGGTTGCATGAGAGGCCGGGGACACTAAAGTGATGAGCGAAGACGAGCAAAGGAGAGAAATTATATGGCTGATAGCTGCGACAAAGTGGAGATGGACGGTGCAGTTGGACGAGTCACTGAGTGAGAGATAGAGGGGCGGTGGCGGCGCCGCTGCCGGCGCCGTTGCCGGCGTCGACGGAGACAAAGGAAATCCCCAAAGGGGCCAAATCTTGTTCTAAAAAATTAAATTGAAGCCTTCTTCTTAGGTATGATAATGAGTCGTGCCCGTGCCAACCCAGGTACGGCCCGCTAGTGGCATGACGGGCCTAGCCCAGTATGAAAGTGCAACGTACCGTGCCAAGCACGACACGCTAGTGCACTCATCTGGTCTAGCCCAGCACACCGCTGAAACACCTTCAATGGAAAAGGCGGAGGATATGGATGACCATGATCCCTCCTCCTTCTAGTCTCACCAGCTGTATCCCCAAACTGCACTCCAAGACTTTCGTATCGTATGTCTCCCATAGACCCTCTGATACGAGTACTATATAGCACTACATTTCTGTCCTACGATAGGGTCACCACAAGTAATTTTTGTTCACGACACGATCACCGGAACCCACACTTATGTTTCCCTAAAGTCCGGACTGCACACAGGGCTGCAGACACAAATGAAGTATGTTGTGTGTCGACGGACTTTCTATCCTAGTATCGGTTTCCTTTTTCCCAACTTCCTAACCTTCAACGGTGCCCCAAGTGGAGAGTCTCGGTGTACGGTCAAGACTGCTTCTTCCTTGGCTCCATCTAGGCTATAAGTTAGGTTGGGGATACCTCTCACTACCCATTGTAGGACGATCACGGTGATATCCACCATTGTGAGGGAAACTATAGTGCAATTAGGACCTATATGTCTTTCCTAGGTTATGATGTCACTAGGATCTGTATGGTCCTAATCTTAGGTATTTCAAGACTAAGTCATCCACCTTAGTTGATATGTCAACTATTTAGCTAAGTCTTGATGCTACCTAGATTGAATGTCCAATGTCTTAGTGTTCTTGTCTTTTTGACATTTCACATAAACATATGCATGCATGGTTAATACATTGTGCATAAGACATTCACGAAGATAATATATCACTTTCTTTTGCAGGTAGTAAAGCAAGAAAAAACACATCAAGATGATATTGTAAGCTTCACAACAGCCTGCACAGGAGCTCCAACTGCAGCAAGCTATATTTGAAAACCTTAACTCATCGGAAACTTTTAAATTTTGATCTCCAGAATAGATGCAGAATTTCTTGTGTCAATTACCGTCATTGCAGAATGGTTTACCTAAAATTCATAAACATTTTGGTTTCAATGATGTTCATGCTATGTCACTTTATTCCTCCCTTTTTTTTCCTAACGTTTGGTTTAGCAGAATGACCGACAATGAACAAACAACAGTGGAATGGATCATACGACATTCTTTAACACTTATTTCTATCAATCATTCAAGCATGATTCTAAGCAAATAAAAACAGATTCAGTGCCTAAGTTCAACTCATGTTAACCACCATGTTTGCAACTATATTGCCATCAACTCCTCCCTTTTCCTGAAACAATTCAATGGTTTTTCTCAGCAGAACAACCAATAAAGAACATCAAGAAAACTAACAGTAATAATAGAAGTTCCCTTGCAAGACAAGAACAAGGGAACAAAAGTATAATTTTGGTGCCAAACATATTCAGCTAAGGTTTCATACATCACTAACCTTTCTATCAAAACATCACCTAGTACATCTTTATTTTTACTGTACTACAGTTTCCACAGTCCTCTCATCCCTTTAAAACCTGCAACTAAATTTATGAAGTCGAAGAAACTACAACTATATTATCTTCCTTGACTTTTTACTTACCTTTCCCTGTCATCAACCTTTGAATCTAAACCATTTCTTAACAATTCGCAAGACCTTGTCAACTCATGTATAAAATACTTTAGTACAACCCTCATATCGGCAACATTATTTTATACAATTCATCAACCATATAAATCAAACATTTCATTTTATCCCACAACTCAACATTAACTCAACGAAGAATAAGAAAGAAACCACAACTAGAATTCAAATATAAAAACTCAAACAATCTTATATCAAATCCAAATCATTCTCAAATGAAAAAGAGCCACCGAAATGATTTCTGTAACACCGAGTTCAATGCATAAACATCAAAAACATTCCCTAATTTTGTTCAGCCAAGCACTCCACAAAACCCACAACAAAAATCAACCAAAACCAAATATGAAAACCGAAGGATACTTATCCTTACATTCATATCCGTCATTCAATTAAAACTTGATAACTCTATCAACTTATTAACCATTCGGCAAGAGAAATAAAAGTCGTAAAAGATTCCAAGACTTCACTTTCCCAAAACAAAACTCATCAAGCTAGAAAACCATTCACCACATTACCACTTAAATTATGAACATCACCACCATTGGATACTCATAACAGTAGGGAGGAAAACACCACTTTTTATCACTGATGTGACTGCACTGATATTGAAACCAGGCAACAAGAAATACAATTACAATAATAAATGAAACCGAATTTTACAACTTCAACCGAATGAAGGACACCTCCATGCAAGTCAATTATTTGAAACATAGTATCATGCTCTAGTTTATTTTAGTACAACCACCGATATGAGTATTTAGCCATAACAGTTAGTTTCTTCTCAACCATTCAGTCACAATTTAACTATATATGTATACCCTCCTAAATTCTAACATAGACATGATAAAGAATATCATAAGTCTTCTAACCCTTTTAAATATTTCACTCTTGCTACTATTTTATCATCACTCTAACACCTTGATTTGGAAAACAGTAAGTGTAGCAAACTAACAGCTAAACTGCACTGTTATTGTTTTCAATAATTTATGCATCTCCAATATGTATCATGCACTAGTTAATCATCATATACTTTATACTAACCAACACCAGTTGAACAATACATTACAGCACGAAGGGTGGTTGTAACACTGTTATCAGTTGGCTTTACTTCCTAATATTTAAACTTTACAGCAGCTTTAACCAATTTAACAAGAACTAAAGAAGAATTATATCCATTCCATCTATGCAACTCAACTAGTCAGCTTCAAGCAAGCCTTTGTTAACAACCAACACCACATAATTTCCATTTCTTCGCCTAGTGATAATCTTAGATCAGTTTATTAGAATTTAGCACATAAGACAACCAAACACAATTAACAGTCAAGTCTCAAAACATAATATATAACCTGAGACGACATGGTCAACTAGCCAACATCACCATACTAGTACTGTATCACATAATGTATCTTCTTTTTGACCATTTAGGGAGCCTTCACTACCCATGTTTAGAGACAACATGAAGCCTACCATATACTCAGTGGTATATGAGGACGTTCGATAACAAGTTCAGGGAAGTTTCCATCAAGTCATTCACTCTTTCATTTAGCACGTTCCAAACATTTTAATTTCTTTTTGACAGTACCTAGGAATTCAATCGAACAATTTTTTCAATGTTGATTTACAGTAATAATAGCAATCAATCATGCATGTCACAATATTAAAATCAAAATCGCAGTACTGAAGAAAACCAAAAATAGGGAAAGCAATGACTCTTCACACCTACGGCGTGCAGAGAACAACTTCAGTTTTGTGATGATCCCTACATTACTCTTCTAACTTAAGCAACAAATATCACATAATGAATTACTAACCTCAAGCATGCTCTTCATTACTTGGATACAAGGCACAAGCAAGACGACATCTTAATTCCACCACAGACATCACAACAAATCAAAGTAGGAAGAGGGACAACACAAGTCAATAACATGCAACAAGCAATTTATGGATTTCTTGATGGTTTCTACCCATATTTTCCCCTCAAAATCAAAATTTGCATAGTTATGGATTTGGGGGCCAACCTAATTACGATTTGTCTGTTGGCTCCTCTTTGAGATTCTGCGAGCAACTCCGTCTCTCCAAATCTCCTTCAGTTCGTCTCTCCTTTGCTCCACCGCAGCGAAGGAATCAACCCAGACTCCTTCCGCTCCTACGCTTTGATGAAATCCATCGGCAATGATAAGGGGGTCAAGGTTTGGAGGAGAAGGCGAAGGGATTCCAGGGTTCGCTGAACTCCTCTCCTTTTTTATTCAATTGGGGCGGGCGAGTCTTCGAGCGGAGTGCGTGCGGGAGACGCACGTAGGAAGGGTAAAAAGTGCCTCACTACCCCCGCCTCCGTCTTCTTATTCCCGCAATTACCCTAGCTATTTTAGTTGCACAAATTAACAAAGTAATACTGCTAATTTATCTTATTGTTATTTATGGTTTATCTATATCTATTCATTTGTATATATCTATTTATATATATTGATAATTTCGTGTTTAATATTTCTATTTCCATTTCCTTTTTTATCTTATTTAATATATTTGATTTTTTTTCTATTATCATTATTTATATATTAAAAAATTCGAGAATTACAAAAACTCATCACCATCCATTCAATTTTTAACTAGGCACGTTTCCTAATGTAACTAAGATTGATGATTAATTTTTAATTTTAAAAAATAAAAAATTTAAAATTAAATCAAAGCCTTCTTCTTAGGAATAATAATGGTCGTGCGCACGCACCTTCAGTAAAAAAAGGTGATATAAATAGGTCTCTAAATTCTAGTTAAATTCGGCTCCTATCAAATCTAATAAAAAAATTTGCACCTCAGCAACACAAACTGTGGGGCCTCATGGGCCACAGCAGCAGCCCTGCAGGCTGCACGAGAGAGTGAGGCCACTAAAGGGATAAGCGGAGACGGATGAAGGAGAGAAGTTGCATGGCTTACAGCTGCAGCAAAGTAAAGCGAGAGAGAGAGGGGTCTAATTTTATTCTACGATTGAGACCTATCAAGTGATCGTCCACCTTTCATTATGGAAGGGCACTAAACATGTTTCTTGCAACCCATGCAACTAAGAGTGACAGTTAATTTTTAATTTTAAAAATAAAAAAATTAAATTGATGCCTTTTTCTTAAGAATGATAATGGGCCATGATCGAGCATGGCCCGCTGGTGGCACACTCTTTGGCATGCGAGGCCAAGCACAGCATGCCAATGCACTCCCCTTCCCAGCCCAACATGTCGCTGAAATACCTTCAATGGAAAAGTCGACCACTGCAAATTAAATTTGGCATGCTCAATGAATTTGCATATATTTTTAGGGAATGAGCATGAACTGAGCACAAAATGAGAACAAAAATCTAAATAGATCTTCAAATTCTAGTTAAATTCAGTCTCTATCAGATTTAATAAAAGAATAATGGTACCTCAGGAATGCAAATTATGGGGCTTCATGGGTCATGGCAGTAGCCCTGCAGGATACGCATGAGGTCGAAACTACTAAAGTGATGAGCAGAGACGAGTGAAGGAGAGAAGTCATATGGCCGACGGCTATGAAAAAGTGGAGATAGATGGTGTAGTTGGACGAGGGGCGGTGGCAGTGCCAGCAGAGTCGAAGGAAATCTAAAGGGGCTGGATTTTGTTCTATGATTGAGACCTATCAAGCAATCCCCCACCGTCTATTAAATTTTGATGATGAACATTAAGATTGGCAGGGCACTAAATGCATTTCATACAACCGAAGCAACTAAGATTAAGGGTTAACTTTTAATTTAAAAAAAAAATAAAAAAATTAAACTGAAGGTTTTTTTTAAGAATGATAATGGATCATGCTCGTGCTAACCTGGGCACAGCCTGACAGGAAATACCTTCAATGGAAAAGGCGACCACTGCAAGTCAAATTTGGCATGCTTAATGAATTTGCTTATACTTCTGGGCAATGTACATAAACTGGGCAGAAAATAAGAATAAGAATCTAAATAGGTATCTAAATTCTAACTAAATTCGATAACTGTTAGATCTAATAAAAGAACCCAGCACCTTAGGAACACAGACTACGAGGCTTCATGCACCACAGCAGCGGCCCTGAAGGTTGCACAAGACGCGGGGCCGCTAAAGCGATGAGCAAAGATGGGCGAAGGAGAGAAGTTGTATGGCTAACGACAGTAGCAAAGTGGAGATGGATGGTGCAATTGACGAGTCGATGAAGCGAGAGATAGAGGGGCGTTGGCAGCACTGGCGGAGTTGAAGGAAATTCCTACAAGGGTCAGATTTTGTTCTACAATTGAGACCCATTAAGCGATTGTCCGCTGTTCCTTAAATTTTGATGATGAACATCTAAGATTAGTAGGGCATTAAGCACGTTTCCCATAACGGATGCAACTAAGATTTACAGTTGATTTTTAATTTTAGAAATAAAAAAGTTAAACTGAAGCCTTCTTCTTAGGAATAATAATAGACCGTACTCGTGTCAAGTGGGGCACAACCCGTTGGTGGTACACCAATAATGTAAACCCCCACCTTTAAAAATAAAATAAAATAAAATAAAAAAGGGGGGGGGGGGGGTCCGATTCAGATGAACCGGCCGGCCGGTCCAGCTGAACCGGCTTGGATCGGTTCGAAGGGGCGAAGCGAGCGAGAAGAGCCGAGCGCTCTTCCCACTCGTGCCTTCGTCCCCAACCTCGCGACAAGCCGTCGCCTCTTCCGCACCGAGCAGCGCCGACGCCTCCCTCTTCGCCGTCGGCCGCTGCACACCGTTCATCGGCGGCCGCCTGTTCTCGTCCACCCCCAGCGCACACTCCCCGGCAGAAAGGGGAGCTCGGCGACGCCCCTTCTTTCCTCATTCTCGCGACTACCGCAGCAGGGCAGCTGCTGTCGTCCGGCCGTCGTCCCGCGCTCAAACTGCTGGCGAGCCATCTCCTCCGTTGTGGTTGGAGACGCTCGCCCTCTCCACACCTCCATCCATCGACCCCGACGTCCACGCAGCAGGCAGCTATTTCCGCCGCCGCTGTTCGCTCGACCACAACACTTCCGACGACGGGTGGAGCCGCGGATCCGGCCGCCTCGCCAGCCGGAACTTCCTTCTTTTCCTCTCCACACGTCCGCGAGGTGAGCAGCTATGTTTTCCCCTTGCAAATGGGCAGTTTTCACCCTCCGGTGGATGCGCCCGCGTGTTCGCCGGCGACGACACTGGAAGTTGTCGTTTAGGCGTTAATGGTCGGCGTTTTCGCAGATCGCCATTGGTCTCCACTTGTCCGAGGAGTTACGAAGCTCGCCGTCCAGTTAGCCGCCGGTTTCGTGAGCTCCGGCGAGGTGGCGGCTAGGGTTCCGGTGGCAGCGCTACTATTCCGGCGAGTGAATAGTAATCGGCTGAGGTAGGTTTATTTTTTCCTAATCGCTATTAGTGAAACAAATTAAACATGATTAGTTTTAATAAAATGTGGTTAGTGTAAGTTGTGTTAATATATACTTAGATTAAATTAAGCATTTTTAATGTTAGATTAACTAAGCTTAGTGGATAATTGAATTATTAATTTAATGTAACTGGTTGGGTTGAACCAAATTGGAGTTAAATCGGCTGTGTTTGAGTTAGGTTTGAGTTTAGATTAAGTTTGGTTGGGTGAGCCGAATCAACTAATTGAAATTAGTTCGAGCTCGAGTCAAACCCAATTAGATTGGGCTCGTTGAACCAGATCCGAGTCGAACCCAATCAATTTGAACCGAACTCGAGTGAGACTCAGATTAAGATGAATATGAGCTGACTCAATTGAACCGAACCAGCTGGGCTTGGGTTAGGCTCATGTTAAGCCGAATGAACAGTAACTGGGTCAACCGCGTTGATCGGGTCAAGCGTTGACCGTTGACCGATCAGAAAAATAATAAAAATAAAAAAAAAAAATTTAATAAAATAATATTAAAATAATAAAAAATTTCATTGGTCTTAACTGGGCCCTTAGGTGACTTGGGCTAAGTCATGGATGGGTTTAATGAGTATAAATTTGATAAAAATTAATTTAAGTTAATTAAACTAATTTAACATTATAGTTAGTTTAATAGATAAAAATTCAAAATATGATTAATTAAGATTTGATTATGTAGAATTAATTATAAACTTGTATGCTTAGTTTTGGATTAATTTGATGTAATAATTATTTTAATTAATTGGTTGATAAATTTCTAATTTATTTACTTTAGGAGAAAAAAATAAAATAAATTTATTTTAAATAATTGTGTTAATTAGGACTATCGTGGGTACGCGATCCAAGTTGTTCGTCGGGTGATTTATTTCTACGTGAGTTGGTTCTGAAGAACGGATCGCTAACCCAAGTGCGTTGGTTCTTTGATATAGGATTTATTCAAGCTAGGGAATTCCCGCTGGGGTTTTCTTAGGAATAATTCATGGATGTCTTAAATATAATAAACTATAATGCTTGATAAGATTTGATTTGTCCGCATGTTAGTTTAATTTATTTCTGTCTAATATACCATGATTTCCCTGCTAAGTTTTAATATGTCGTGATATCTTGATCTGCATGTTATATATTATTTTATTATTCTTCTATGCTATGATAGCACAACCACCATGTAGACATAGAAAATAAATAACGACATGTTAGAACCCATTGACGACGTCACCGCAACTTAGACAGAAAGGGGCATTTCTCATATGCCCTGGTGGACCGCCGCATACCGACGGTGGTCAAATGGTGATGTCCCGCTACACACTACTCCCGAGGTTATGCATAGCTTAGATATTGGGAGCACCACTCCCGAAGTTATGCATAGCTTAGATACTGGGAGCTGGTATACACGCACGAGTGTCGTTTAGGCGACCTCGTGATAGTCCTGAGATGGCTAGTGAGGATGAGCCCTACCATGGACTTGGCACCGATGGAGTTGAGGTTGCCACAGCCCATCGTGCGGATGTGCATCAATCTCGATCGACTTCGACTGCTATTGGACTGGGAAGGTGATTCCTTATGCGACTCCTTGGATAGTGGATCCGTAGACCACACGACTATCACCCTTGACGTTTGCAGATGATCGGATGAGTAGTTCGGATCCTAGGGTTATTATTCCTGCGGGTCGGGGCGTGACAAATACACTCATTTGGTCAAGCCCGGCATGCTGTTGAAACGCCTTCAATGAAATATGCAGCCACTACGAATAAAATTTGGGGTGCTTAACGAATTTAACTTTAATTTTTATTTTAACCACTACTATTGTAAGGCTTTTTTGTCGTAAACTTGAAGTCAAATTTCTTTGATCATACACCTTGAGTAATCCTTCCGCTGTTGCTCTTTCAATTCTCATAAATTCTTCATGTTGTTCTTCGTGAACAGGTCAATCACATTTGACATGGTTGATAACTAATTGAGGAGTAATTTAGTGATTGTGAGGCTGCTGGTTGTGTTCCTGGATCGTGGTTAGCCTCCCCTTCGTGAAAGTCACAATTTGTCATCTTAAGGATTTCTCCTATGATGGAAGATCGAGATCAACTTACTTGTACACATCTTATGTCAAGGTGTGTGCATATCACCTCTGGAATGTAGACTGCAGAGCCGTACGAGCCACAACAATAGCCTACAGATTGAGCAAGAGGGCGGGGTCGCTAAAGTGATGAGCGGAGATAGGTGGAGGAGAGAAGTTGTGTGGCTGATAGTTGTAGCAAAGTGGAGATGGGTGGTGCACTTGGACGAGTCGGTGAGCGAGAGATACAGGGGAGATGGTGGTGCGGCGAAGTCGATAGAAATTCTTAGAAAGTCCGGAATTTATTCTATGATTGAGACCCATCAAGCGATCATCCATCGTCCGTTAAATTTTGATGATGAACATCTAAAATTGACGAGGCACTAAGCGCATTTCCTGCAACCAAACGCAACTAAGATTAATGATTAATTTTTAATTTTAAAAATAAAAAATTAAAAAATTAATCTGAAGCCTTCTTCCTCCTCTTCCTCCTCCTCTTATTATTTGATTTCAATAAATCTACTTGTAAATCCTACATAGGCAATAGTATTGTTGCACAAAGAGTCATCCCATCGATTCCACTTCTTCCTATTCATCTCCTCCCAAGTGCCCACTGTCGTCCTTAGTGAACTCCTTTGAGAACAACCTCACCACCCTCCTCTGTCTCATGGAGCACTTTGCCTCCACTAGCTTGTCTTCATTGTCTGCATCCTCTTTGATGCTACCAACCTTCTTGCTGATGCCTACTCTGACCATAATGATATCATCAGCTACCTAACCACGGCATCACCCTCCTTTCTAATGCCCTCTCTAATGTTACCAACCAATACCATTGTTGGCTATCTTGACCTTTGCAATACCACCTCATCTACTATCAGTTCCAACTACACTTCGCCCTCCACCTCCTCTCCTCCTCTAACGATGATCGTGTGCCTCATGCCAGACACAACACAGTATTGAGGCGGATTGTGCCATCTGCAATATTGTAGTTCAGAACAATATGTACTCAAGTTTCTATCATTCTTGGCATGTCCTGTTAAGGTATGGATCCTGCTGAATATGGCTCGGTTTGAATTGAATCTCTATTTGTTACACATCTAGATATCAAATGAGTTCAACTTTGATGGCTCCCCAACCTTAGGGGTGAGAAAAATACTCTATGCCCAAAGTTGTCGATGCTCTTGTCGACTCCTCAATCATATCCACTCATAGCAAGTCCTCAACTTGTCAGGTTTAGAAGTGCATCATCTATTTAGCCAAGCAGCTCTACTACCGGATTGCACCTTATGACTGAACCCTCTCGCATTTCATCGTTCTTGCATGCATTAGTGTGCTTTTCTTGGCGCACACTTTGTACCTATTCGACCAAAGCAAATAGCTTCGTGTGCCCTTCGTACAGATGGAGGTATGTACATTATCTCGTGTAACTACACTCTAAAGTCTCTATGCCTCTCATACAAAGAGAGGTATGTCCCACAAAGACCTACTTGAGAGCCTCCGCATGCACCTCATGTGGAGAAACCTGTTCACTATCGGATGCAATTTCAACAAGTTGTAGTTGCACAACCTCAGAAAAAGAGTGATCTACCCTATATAGAACTAGTTGAGATCCTCCACACATGCCTCATGTGAAGTGGAGCCAGCACATTCTCTGGTGCAATTCCGATAAAGTGTTGTTGCATGCCCTTATGCGATAGGAGGTCGGCACTATGTCTTGTAGGCTCGATGACATTTCTATATGCCCTTCAATTGAGGGGCGCTATCCCATGTAGCCTTTTTTGCCACCAGCTTTAGAAGTGATCGGATGCAAGTTAAGCCAAACAATTTTTTTTTGAACTTAAGTTAAGCCAATCAATTTTTGATTTGTTTAATTTGCACTTATGGCTCATTTCAAAATTTTGAACTTAGTGAGTATTAAACCCACCACCAAGTCTTACCACTCTTACAAGAGAAGTGTGCACTTTATGCACTACTTATAACTCACTTAATCGATTGACCTAATAAACTTTAAATGTGATTCAATCAAGTTAACCTAGGTTTAACTCAAGTTAATGTAAGGAGGTGGGTTTAAATCTACTTGACTCAATCCAACCCAATGTCATTATCCTTATCTTCTTCCTTATGTGCTAACGACAATATTAAAGTGGTGATCATTTTCTTCCATTTAGATAATATTTTGGTCAATTTAGGATGATTTTTTTTGGTAAACTTTGGGTATAAGATTGCATTAGTCTTCCAAAATTATTAAATACATTAAATCAAAATTTTAAAGGTGAATTGAGAAAGAAACCGTTGACCAAGCAACAATCATGAGTGTTAATTTATCGAATGTTTTTTTTCTGATAATTAACAGCAATATAAAGTGAGTTTGATAGAAATCTTAGTATCAATACATTCATCTTGTCTATAAGTTCTAAAAAAAATACATTCATCTTATCTAAATCTATCATTTGGTATTGAGTTAAGATTGATTAATTGATGATTAGTCAACAATGAGCGAAAAATTTTAATTTTGAGGAGATTACTCAGATATTGAGCCACCAACTAACCTCTAATAATGAGATAAATTAGATATTTAGAATCCTAATATTGAGAGTGATTGGTTAGTGCCTTTATGATCATTATAAAACTTCATTGGTGAGAGTGATTAGTAAGGTTTTTGGTAACAATAATAACAATAGATTCAAGTGAATATTTGGATAGAATAGATAGGATTGTCTTTAATATTTAAAATCATAAATAGACAATAATAACATTAGTATTAGGTGAGTATTTGGATATAATAGAAATTATAATTTTTAATATCTAATCTAGAAGACTATTTTTAGACATTGTGGGATTATATATTGAATTAGTTCTAAAGGGTCCAGCACACATCTAGATGGCATACAATCCCTGTGAGTTGATATTACTATAGTTGTGCTTTTCCGATAGATATTTGTGAAAATATTATATTTGAACATCCTATATATGTTTGCATAATTATTATTTGTTAATTATGTTAAACAATATGGTTGTTATATATTGAAAATTAGATATTATGCTTATGAATACATTGAAAGTTGTGAGACCCGTGATTTTTGAATAAGGGCAATAGAGTAATTTTAGTATTTCGAGAATTTAATCGTAAAAGAAATTCTTTAAAGGACTTAATTGTAAAATCATATGAATTTTTGAAATATGAGATTTTTGATGTGAAAATTATACCATCAGGTAGTATTTTTGATAAGAAATTCAACGGCGTAAGACGTCGTTTGATTGGTCAATTGGACAGTTAAGATTTAATTAGGATTTAAGATTTTAATTAACTAAAAAAAAATTATTTTCTTCCCACTGAGCGCGTGCTCGCGCGCGCTCCTCTCCCTCCCTCTCTCTCCTCCTCCGCAGTGGCGACGGCGACAGCGACGGCGGCGCAACTTCCCGACGATGCTCCGGTGAAACCACAATGAATTAGGCTCCCAAATTTTAGCCACAAGTAGATCTCAACCTTCTCTTCATTTTGATACCAAGATGCCCAAATTTGGTGAGGGAGAAATCATGTGAGATGCGTCGACGGCGAGGGTTTCGATTGCCGGAGCTTGCTCCGACGATTTCCGACGATTCCGACCGTGAAACCTTGCAAACTTGGTACCTATGGATTCTCCTTGATGAGAGCTATCCATTGGTACTGGAGTTGAGGGCTATTGGCCGCCAGCGAGCTAAAAACCCTAACTTAGGGATTTCACCCAAATTTTTAATCGGTGAAATTGATCGCGTATGAGCTATAAAAATTGGGGCAAATATGATTTTTAGAATCCTCATGAAGAGAGCTTTCGATTGGTACCAATATTGGTGCTTATTGAAGAACTTCGTCGATGAGGGTTTCGGCGAACTTTCCGGCGATCGTCGGAGAAATTTTCCGGCGAACTTGGGAAAAAATTGGGGTGATTCTAGAAATCATTCTAAGAGTAGTGGTGAAGAGGGATTTGAGAAATTATTTCTGAATTGAGAATTAAAATTCGTTGAATAATTGACAGGAAAATATAAAATGTGTAAATGACGACACGTGGATCGAGACAGTGTTAGAGAATAAAATTCAGCGAACGGACCTTAGGTTGGTTCCGAAGAGTAAACCGTCAAATCAGGTGCGTTGGTTCATCGATGTAGGATTTATTCAAGCTAGAGAATTTCCGCTGGGGTCTTCTTAGGAACAATTCTTTGTTGTCTTAAACATGATAAAATGAAATGCTTGCTAGGATTATATTTAAATGCATGTTAATATGATTTACTTTGCCTAACATATATGTTATGTCATGTTTACCATGCAATGTATTTAACATGTCCTAAAATATTGTCCTGTATGTTATATTATTTTCTATGCTATGTGCTACACGACTACCATGCAGACATAGATATGAATTGTGACATGTTAGAACCTCCTAGGAGATATCACTGGAAATTAGACAAAAAGGGGTGTCCTCGCATACCCCGTTTGACCACCGCGTACCGTCGATGGTCAAAATAGTGATGTTCCTCAATGCACTACTCCCGAGGTTATGCATAGCTTAGATACTGGGAACACTACTCCCGAGGCTATATATAGCTTAGATACTAGGAGCTGGTAGGGAAAGAGACTGTACAAACTCTATGGTCATATTAGACCAGAAATATGGAGCAAGTCCTTATCTAGAAATTTATACCCGCACGGATGTCGTTTGGGCGACCCCGTGATAGTCCTGAGATGACTAGCGAGGATGAGCCCTACCATGAACTTGGCACCGATGGAGTCAAGGTTGTCACAGCCCATCGTGCGGATGTGCATCAATCTCGGTCGACATCGACTGCTAATGAACTGGGAAGGTGATTCCCTATGCGACGCCTTGGATAGTGGATCCGTAGACCACGCGGCTATCATCCATGACGTTCTGCAGACAGTCGGATGAGTAGTCCGGATCCTAGGGTTATTTTTATCGGTTAGCCGTGGCCGATTTGTCTTGTTGATGATGACCCTATCTTCGGGCAGTGTGTAGTACTACACGAGTCGCCGTTGCCCCTACGGAGTCCGGGGATGATGTAAGGGCACGACAGTTTCGCTAGGGGAGGCATTGAGGGCGACCAGCGAGACAGTGGAGAGTGATCAAGGATCACCCATCCTCTCTGCTAATATCAGTGCAGCGGACATAGGTAGAGACAGAGACAGAAAGGCACTGATGGGCTTACTGATGCCCTTAGCTCGAGTATTCATTAAGCATAGGCTGACAGCCCAAGTCTTGAAACTTCAAAGTCATATTATAACGTAGGTGACATATGTGGATGATATTGATACTAGACACAAAAGATACAACTTAGGTGATATCTAGTGAATTACATGTCTATGTTTATTTATGCTGCTTTACTGCTTTCTATAAACTGATTTACACAAATTAAATGAAAAATGATGATTAATAACCCAATACATCCTAGAATACTCCTCCTAGCCTTTGATTTCCTTATTCAGTTTAGAGCCGTAATCTCGCACTAGGCCGCAAGGCTGAGCACACCGCGTTCAATGTGTGTGCAGGTCGTTAGATGACTGACCAGGATAATTGATGAAGATGAGGGATATCGACGGAGTTAGTTTTATTTATTTATGACACTATTGTAGAATTGTAGTAGGTATATCGGGACTGTATTAATAGAGTTGTATAAGTGATTTAATTGTATATTCCGTTATGTCGATTGTGTGTATGGACAATATTTATTACCAAATGCCTTGTATGGGTCCTTTGGGCTCGTACGGCAGTTGCCACGTGTCCGACAGGCGGGTCGGGGCATGACAAAAGTAGTACAAAACATATAGAACATAGTGACAAATAAAATTATACCCTCATAAGGATATTATAATATACATATGTAAAGTGATAGAGACATAACAACCTGTGTCTTTGGTCTGAACAAAACTAACTGGCATTCGAAGTTGTGGACCATATAAACCCTAGTGATATTGTAGTCCAAGATTTTACTTAGGTCCATAATGCACTTGTATTATCTGCACATGTGGTGGATCAACACCATCTTGATAGTCCTGAGATAGCTAATCAGAATGAAATTATTCCAAAGATATAACATGTATATAGCAGAGTGGCAGCAATGCAATAAATGGAGACTCACCCTAGTGGCATCAATTGCTTACGAATTCAAATGTGATTCTTTTTGCAAGCCTTAGATAGTAGATATATTGATCAAATGTGATTCACCATCCTAGGTGCTCTACAGGTAGTCGAATAAATAATCCATATCCTAGGGTTAGATATATGTGTGTGTTTTCGGCTAACTATGGCTGTTGACTTTATGATTTACGAGATGTGACCCTATCGAGGGATAGTGTGTTTGGACATAGGTCATAGTATTTGGGCATTTCTATAGGGAGGTAGTACAAACACATTAGTCACTTTAGTGCGGTCTAACTTAAACAGCTATCAAGACTAGAGGAGGATGATCTTTAGTCACATCTTCTCCGTCAACATAAATATGACAGACTTAGGCAGAGACTTAGACAAACATTGATGGCTTAGGGTCCCTAGTGAGGATATATCCTAAGCATAGGCTGGTTGCACATACTATGATACTAGGTATATGAATGACATCCAACTTGACAACAATACAGTGATAGACAATATAATAATGTTAGAAAGTTTATTTGCCTTTGATCAATATTACTTTATTACATTGCTCGATATATTTTAATTTTAAACGAGGGAATCCCAATATACTTCTCTCGAAAATGACCATTTTATAGCCATTGAGCTAACAACTCTCAACATGCTTAGTTCTATGTATGTAGGTACAGTAGTAAAGCATTATAGATCGTCAAGGAGAGCGAGGTGCTAACATAGTTGGTTCATTACTATTATGATGTGATAGTTTGAGTTGATATTATTATTTTAGGATTGTACTAGAAATATCAGGACTATGTTAAAGTTAGCATGTGAATTATTTAGACATTTATGGGTCGATAATTATTATATGTTGATGTAGATCATGGTGGTATGAATGCCTTGAATACCTAATACAAATTGTTATAACTCATATTATGATCGTCATGTCATGTATAGTGATCTATCACTTATATAGTTTAAGAAATAAAAAAAATATTTTATAAATTATATAAGTAAGGGACCAATTAGATTAATAGTAATACTATTAGGTTATATTTAACTCTTTGCTTGTCTAAGTTATATACATCTAAACAAATGAACAATGACATCCGTTTAAAAAAAATAATTCCTAACTCTTCCAATGATAAGTTCTTTTTCAACTCTCTAAGAGGAGATCAATCAAACAAAATGAAATTAAATTTAAAAACTATATCCATTTGGAATCTATATCCACAAAATAAAAAAATAATATCCATTCGAATCTCATCATCATGTGAATATTTTTGTAGGCGCATACTGCGGAATATCCGCAACCAAAAAAAAAAAACACACACACACACAGCTCGATTCCTACCTTCTAAATTTCTAAACTTATCCCCTCCATGGAAACCCAAACGCAAGTAACAATTATGAGAGCTTGGAAACCCCACCACCACCACCACCGTCCATAGCATATGCCAATGCTTTGCAGGCACATGAATGACTTCCATCATCTTCTTCTTTTCCACCTAACAGCAGCAGCAGCAACAAGAACAGCAAAAACAAAAAAAAAAATCCCATTCGTCCCTCTTTGTCACGCGACCGACCACCCTATTAATCTAAAAGGTGGGGCGGTTTGAATTAGGCGGCCATCCCATTTAATTAATCAGTCAATCAATCAACCTACTGAGGAAACACAAAAAAATGCATTGCATCGCTCGATCAATTCATATATCATGGAATGAGGTTGGCATCGGAATTAAGTTGTGGCCGGGAGAGGAGGTTCTCTCCCTCTTCTTCTTGTCCTCATTATCTCTTTTTATTCCTCCTCTTGTATCATGATGCATGCATGCAGCCTCCTCCACTGACTGCGACATACCCAATGTGGACTCCTGCCCAACGTCATTAAGCTCGGCCACAGTGACCCTGTCGAATCAAACAGCTTGAAAACTTCTGATGCTCGGATATAAAAACCATAGAAGATCATAATAAGAAGGAAACAAAAGAAAAGAGAGAGGAAGAAATCTAAAGCTTAAGAACCGTGAGTGGAAGATGAATAAAGGCTGAGCTGATGATGAAAGCAGTAATCGGCAAGAACTACTCATGTAGGTCAGAAAAAATTTGCTACAGCACAAAAAAAGACGGAAAAAGTGAAGCAGTAGTAGGTCATAATAATTCAATGCATTGCAACCCTCACTGACTCACTCACTTGCACAGCACTTTCAAAGGCTCCCCTAAATAGCCGTACTAACCCTGCTGCTCCACGCTGCAAGTTGCAGCCCCTGAGCAGGACCAGGAGGAAAGGAGAGGAAGAGGAGAAGGTGCACTACACCTAGGGTTAGGGTTGGGATTATATTATGTTTTAAGCAGAGAATTTAGCTAAGTTTTAATGGAAGTTCTAATTATCTAAATATGGCTTTCAATTCATTCTCTGTAATCTCAAAGTGTACTACTGTTGATGCAATCTTTCTTTTTAAAGAAAAGTTATTTTAATTAAGGAGTGCAGAGAAGATTAGGGGGAGGGGAGGGGAGGGAGTTGTACAATAATACTCAATTAATATAATGTCATCACTCTGTAGAGATAAGAGAGAGACCAACTCAACTCAACCCCTCAATCTATCTGTCACAATTTCTATGGCCTTTTCCTTTCCCTTGAATAATCATCCTAAACCGCCTCCCTCATTTTTTAAATCCCTATGGTCTTGATTTATTATTCAACTATGATCTGTAAGATGTATCTTTTTTTATAAATAAAAAAAACCATATGGGTTACCTCTAAAATTTTAATTTTTTTTTTTTATAATTTTACAGTAATTAATGGTGAAGATGAATCCCAACATGAGTCAGAAGTTTTTGTTTTTACAGGCCAAGTGCGTCTATAAGAAGGCACCATTTTTTTTTCCTCCACCCGGCTTCCCAACTCGCAGCTGACGACCTTCTCCTCTGCTTAAGCTTTGTGAGAGAGCTCAGCTCAGAGAAGAGGTAGGTGGCCCTGCCGGAAATGGAGGGGAAGGAGGAGGACGTCAGAGTCGGAGCAAACCGGTTCTCCGAGAGGCAGCCCATCGGAACAGCTGCCCAGGACAAGGACTACAAGGAGCCGCCACCGGCTCCGCTCTTCGAGCCCGGGGAGCTTAGCTCCTGGTCCTTCTACCGGGCCGGGATCGCCGAGTTCATGGCCACCTTTCTATTCCTCTACATCACCATCCTCACCGTCATGGGCGTCGTCAAGTCAAACACCAAGTGCTCCACCGTCGGCATCCAGGGCATCGCCTGGGCCTTCGGCGGCATGATATTCGCCTTGGTCTACTGCACCGCCGGGATCTCAGGTGAGCAAAAAGGCGTCTCCTTTTAGTCCGCTTTGGCTTGGCAGTTTTTTGTGGCTTCGTCGAGATGGTAATCCCCAGCGTTTTGATGAAACCCCCCAAGGTGGGCACATCAACCCGGCCGTGACCTTTGGGCTGCTCCTGGCGAGGAAGCTGTCCCTCACCAGGGCACTGTTCTACATGGTGATGCAGTGCCTGGGCGCCATCTGCGGAGCTGGTGTCGTCAAGGGGTTTCAGAAGGGGCTTTATGAGGGCAACGGTGGTGGGGCGAATGTTGTGGCTCCTGGATACACCAAGGGTGACGGATTGGGGGCTGAGATCGTCGGCACCTTCATCCTTGTCTACACTGTCTTCTCTGCCACTGATGCCAAGAGGAGTGCTAGGGACTCTCATGTTCCTGTGAGTAGTTTCCATATCTGTCTTCCTCATCCTTTTTCTTTCTGTGTTCTTACCCTTGGATGTCTTTGATGTTTTTTCATGTGGACTAATTTTAAGGAAATCTTTCTTTGTCTGTGGAATTTGCTTGATGTTTTTTCTCATGTAGTATACTTTTTATCAAAAACTTCGATTAGGTATTTTTGATGTTTGGTCTTCTGGATTTGTAATGTTCATTAAATTTTTTAGGTACGAAACTTTCAGCTGATTAAGTTATTAATTTTGATAGTGACCAAAAAAGACATCCAGTAGCATGTTTTAGTCAACCTCCATAATTCTTCCGTGCTCCTAGTTTCTGAAACTTATTTAGCTGATTTAGCAGTGTTGCGTGAGCTAAATCACACCTTGTGAAGGTGTGCAGCTCTTGCTTCTATGTGCTTGCAAATAGTCTCATGTTCCATCTGTATTAGCTTTCCCCCCTTTTGTTGTTATTATATGTTCTATATTCTGCTCTATTCACGTCCTGATCTTTCGTTTATCCATTATTTGAAGTGCTGGAACTGAGGGCAGATATTGCTTTGTTTTTTGAATTTTAGACCTGCTGTCTGTTGGGCTGGATGATAGATAATATTTGTGAAAACTTTCAGCAGAACAAGTTATCAATTATAACAACTCATAAGAATAGTCCATGTAGTTGACCGAAATAGGATCCTAAATAGCTAGGACTTTTTGTTGTTGCGTTGATTTGGTAAACTAAAAGCCTTGTGAAACTGTGCAGATTCTTGCTCCCTTGCCTATCGGTTTTGCAGTGTTCCTTGTCCACCTGGCAACCATCCCCATCACCGGCACTGGCATCAACCCTGCCAGGAGCCTTGGCGCTGCAATCATCTACAATAAGAAACATGCATGGAACGACCATGTAAGTCTTGAAAGAAATATCATTCCTTCATCTCTCATTAGCTTCTTCTTGACACTACTTTGAAAATTAAAACTGGCAGATTTAAGTTTTACCTGAAAAGCATATTGATCAAGAATTAGAATTAATACGCTGTTTTCGATTGGCAAGTCAGTTGAACTGATTAAATCTGGGGACTGATCACCACTGATGGTCCAATCAGTTTAAAAGTCTGAGATAAAATTTATACACACTGCTTGTTGATTTAGGTATGAAACTTGGAATGATTTTTTTTCTTGTTCTTTCTTCTCAGTGGATTTTCTGGGTTGGGCCATTCATTGGAGCTGCACTTGCTGCCATCTACCACCAGGTGGTCATCAGGGCAATCCCATTCAAGAGCAGGCCTTAAGAGTTTCCATGCTCCTTTTCCTTTTAGGCTTCCTTGAAGTTTAATGATGTCTCAGTAATCTGTCTTTTGGGTGGTTTCCCTCCACCATGGTTTCTGTATTTTGTATTGCACCGACTCCAAGGATGTTTTCTAAGTGTGCAGACTGAATGCTGCCAAGTTCTAGTGTTGCATTTATATTTTACTTTCTTCTGTTTCTAAACTCTTGCTGGGCTTTGAACTGGTTGAGTCCCCCAATATACGATGGACCTGTTTTTTTTTTCCAGCCTCTTCAACTCGTAACCAGTAAAGATGGGTGGATTTAAGGGTTGAGTCAAAGAAAGGCTACCATAGCACTATAGCGGCAGGTGTAGAAGACGTTAATGCAAAGATAAGTACTGAATTGAAAGGAGCAAATCAAGATCAAGCAATTAAATAAAATAAATGAGTAGGGTGTGGTAGCGCATGAAAGCTCAAGTTGGTACATCTCTCACACCAAATAATACTATCAAATCAAAGACCCTACGAAAGCTGCACTCAACTACTCCAACCATACTCATCAAAGATCCATCCATCCCCTTTCTCCTTTTATTTATTAGATTTTGATAAGTCTCCATCACTTACTAAGCTAGGGGGAGATTCAAGTCAGCTTTGCTTATTTCTCATCGAAATTTTCTTTTCAAAATAAATGAATGCACACTATTCATTTGACCCTAGAAAGGATGCATACTTTGAGTTTGGATAATTCCTTTTTTGAAGTTCTTGTTGTGTCGGATCATATACGGCCTAATCTATGTTGTTCAATCGGTACTCATACTAGAATTAGATAGTTATATTCAGGATTAGATATATTTCTTCAGCTCTAATTAATGATATTTCTACTGACAAATCACACATGCATTTGGCACATCCTGAAAGAAAGACTAAAACTGATGAAACATCATAAACATGAGGAAGATGAACCACATCCAACTGCTCATCATGATAAAATCATCCAACTTCATCTACTTTTCTACCAATAAAAACCTAAAAACCTTCACTTTCTCACCTCACACATTTAATTTAAGCATCCCTTTCTCCAGCAGCAATACGCGAAATGAAAAGAGAAAAGAAGCAATTCATAAGGCGAGCAAATAAAACCATTCACGATAAAAGAAAGCATCACCTGGAGTGCAGGCATCCCGCGCCATGCCCACCGCCGAGCTCAGCGAGCGCTTCCCCGGTGTGGCACGCTGCTCCGCCTCCGGCCGCGAGGCACACGCGGCCGCTGCCGACCTCGACGGTACCCTCCTCGTCTCTCGCAGCGCGTTCCCCTACTTCTTCCTTCTCGCCGTCGAGGCCGGCAGCTTCCTCCGCGGGGCCGCCCTGCTCCTCATCTCCCCGCTCGTCCTCCTCGTGTACCGTCTTTTCTCCGAGGCCACCGGCATCCAGATGCTTATCTACGTGGCGGTCGGGGGGATCCGAGTTCGCGACCTGGAGCTGGCGGCGCGGGCCGTGCTTCCGCGGTTCTACGCGGCGAACGTGCGCGCGGAGAGCTGGCGGGCGTTCCGGGCGTGCGGGCGGCGGCGGGTGTTGGTGACGGCGAACCCGCGGGTGATGGTGGAGGCGTTCGCGAAGGAGTTTTTGGGGGCGGACAAGGTGCTGGGGACGGAGCTGGAGGTGGATGCGAGGACAGGGAGGGCGACGGGGCGGGTGACGGGGGCCGGCGTGCTCGTCGGACTGCGGAAAAGGGAGGCGGTCGAGAGGGAGTTCGGCGCGGTTCTCCCGGACTTGGGCCTCGGCGACCGGGAGACCGACCATGACTTCATGGCCCTCTGCAAGGTCTCTTCCCTTCCTTTTTCTTCTACGCGAGCATTTGATCTACACGTAGCCTTCAAATTGTTTCCCCATCTTCTTCCATGCGCAGGAAGCCTACATGGTCCCTTACGACCCAAAGGCCGCCCGAGTCCCGCCGGAGGAGCTCGATTCGCCCATCGTCTTCCACGACGGCCGCCTCGTGCAGCGCCCGGACCCTCTCGTCGCCCTCCTCACCCTCCTCTGGCTCCCCTTCGGTTTCGCCCTCGCCCTCTTCCGCATCTTCTTCAACCTCCCCGTCCCCGCCCCCTACGTCCGCCACACCTACCGCCTCACCGGCATCCGCCTCTCCATCCGCGGCTCCCCCCCGCCGCCGCCCTCCCGCGGCCGCCCCGGCTCCCTCTTCGTCTGCAACCACCGCAC
Organism: Thalia dealbata; assembly: GCA_030544415.1. Taxonomy (NCBI): domain Eukaryota; kingdom Viridiplantae; phylum Streptophyta; class Magnoliopsida; order Zingiberales; family Marantaceae; genus Thalia; species Thalia dealbata. Next base: position 10,294,114 of record CM060460.1, read on the forward strand.
CGCGCTCGATCCGATCCTCGTCAGCATCGCCCTCGGCCGCCCCGTCACCTGCGTCACCTACAGCGTCAGCCGCCTCTCCGTCTTCCTCTCCCCCATCCCCGCGGTAGCCCTCTCCCGAGACCGCGCCGCCGATGCCGCCCGCCTCGCCGCCCTGCTCCGGAAGGGCGACGTCGTCATGTGCCCGGAGGGCACCACCGGGCGCGAGCCCTTCCTGCTGCGCTTCAGCGCGCTGTTCGCGGAGCTCAGCGATCGGATCGTGCCGGTGGCGATGGAGAGCAGGCAGAGCATGTTCTACGGGACGACGGTGAGGGGGTTCAAGTTCATGGACCCTTACTTCTTCTTCATGAACCCGCGGCCGGGGTACGAGGTGACGTTCCTGGAGCCGCTGCGGGCGGAGGAGACGTGCGGGGGCGGGCGGTCGGCCGTCGAGGTGGCCAACCACGTGCAGCGGGTGATCGCCGGCGCTCTGGGCTACAGCTGCACCGTGCTCACCAGGAAGGACAAGTACATGAAGCTGGGGGGAAACGACGGCAGGACGACGACGTCGCCGTCGAAGGAGGAATGAGAGCGCAGATTTATTAAAGATTGCAGTGTTCGAAATAGTTTATAATGTGATGTAAATGGAAGGGAAATGAACAATAATCCTAACCATCAGAGCTAGAAATCGGACCGCTCAGCTGGGCCCGCACGAGCCGTAGAGCAAATGGGTTTGCTCGTCAAGACCTAGATTATAAATTCGCATACATATACATATTGTCTGGCCTCTGGAAACTGACCCGGCCATCACATCCTTCATGCATCTAAGAAAATCGTAACCTACCTCTCTCTCCATTTGAATATTACCTTGATAGGCTTCCTCCTTTGAACTTATGAGTACAATTTTTCCTATAAACTCCAGAGAGAGTTTTATCTAATCTTCAACTATTATAAATTTAGGTATAAATAATGCCTCCACTTTAGCTGATCATTCACATGATATGCATGTTATTATAAACTAATATATTGTCTTATCTTCAACAAAATGGCTATGATTTGTAATCTTCTAGTAATATTCATATATAATTTGGCTGACCATCAGTGTTAACTTTCTTTGATACCAAATTATCTTTGTGCTTTTGAATATTAACATTCACAGGAGAGAGTTTCTATCCATTTTTAAAACTACCTAGTATTAGCTTGTTCAACTTATGGTGAAAAATTATCTTCAATTATTATAGATTTGGACCTATGTAAGGACCCCCACTTTAGCCTATCTATCACAAGTCTAGGGTCCATTAGTACAGCTTAGATGCATCCAAACCTTATAATCATGGTAATATCCCTCACTCTAGTTGTCAACATCCTCGACCACGTTCACTTGTGACAAGTCCTCAACTTCTTGGGATTTAGGAGTGCATCATCTACTTAACTAAATACCTTTAGTACTGGACTACATATCTTAATTGAACCTTTGAGCATTGTATAATCCATGCATGCACTAGTTCACTTGGTGCACACCCTACACTTGTTCTACTTATGTGAATAGCTTTGTGTGCTCTTCTTGTGGATGACGGTCACATGAACATTGTCCCATATAACTACTTTTTAAGATCTTTATGTTGGAGTCTACCCTATGTAGACTTAGTTGAGAGACTCTGCACACATATCATGTAGAGGAAAACTTATGCATTATTCAACACGGTTCCAATAAATTATTACTATTTGCCCTGGCACAGTAGAAGACTTGCATCGTCTTATATGTGGAGGAAAAGTAATATTATTATAGGTTGGTATCATTAGAAAGACGTTAAGTTAATACCCACATGCTTCTTTGTACTCACTCTGAAATTTAAGTGCTAAACAATAAAGGCTTGACATTGAGAATCATTACTTTCATTTTAGGATCTTATACTCCATAAGTGATATTATCCCAATAATATATTATAAGTAAATTCTACGTTCATTATTACTACAAAGTAATAAATATTATATCACTCTTAAAGTAAAGTATGATTATACTCTCATCAGATTAAATATAGATAAATTGGAAGGTTATCGGTTTAATATTAAAATACTTTAAAAAAAACTTAAATGTGATAATGTTTTTCTATATATATATATATTTGAATTTAGTGGGTATCGAGGGTTTGAGGGTTTGATTTTTTACTAAATCAGACTCTAAAATTAATCCTAAATAAAGCTTAAGGTTATTAAAAATTTCCTTAAAAAGCCACAAGAAAAGTTAGCTAATGACCTTCTCCCTCCAATTTTATCAATTCATCTTACGGTCAAAGTCGGTATGAAGTGAAAACTCATCGATGAACCCTTACTAATGTAACTCATGCGAGCACCAGTGAGTGATCATTATTTATTAATAAAAATTAGATATTTTGGTATAAGAATGAAGAGAAAGTTAAGATCTACTTATGTCTAAAGTTTAGCTATCTGATTCATCAAATTTTGGTGAAAAATTTTTCAAATGTGATCACCAATGTCACCCTCGCCCCTCACCCACAAGGAGTCATGCGTATGGAATGGTTCACCGGGGTCTCACTTTGCTCGACTCCTCTCGGATTAGATCACACTGACTCAATTAACTTAGGTTCAATCTAAGTTAGACCACTTAATTATAATTATCTATCCATTACAGTGATTTGCTTAGGACTATCCAATTTAACTTGTATTAATTAATAGTTTGAGATGGTTCAGGTTAATTCTAACCTATTCAAGCTGGTTTAACTTTTTTTGGTTCAATCGAATCTGACCAAATCCTTTGATCCGGTTCATGTTTAATTCGTTTGAGTTCGAGTCAATTTGGCTTAGTTGACTAGGTAACTCAGTTGACCTACTAAATGAACACTAAATTTAAAATAATTTTTACTGGGAGATTCTAAATTCGAACTTTTTAGGTAAATATCACGATCAATTTTTGCAAATAAATTCACGATTGAAATATGTATAATTATTTTGTATCTACATAAAAACCTACCTACGTGCACAATAAGTCCTATCTTATGAAATTGGGATATTCTGTTCCACAAATCAGTTGGATAGTTGATCAACGAATAGACCTACTTCTTCTGCTCGGTTGTCAAGTAAAGTTAGGCAGTTGACTGAGGTAAATATATTGGAAAATTGGCCAATAAGAGCTCAAGTCATGTACAAATTCCACACCCAAAACAGTTTCAAAGATTCCAAAAAATTGTGGCAAACAAGGTGAAGTGAATCGACGATTTGATTTTTCTGTAGATTCCACAGATAATTCCAATCGATTGGAAAAATTAACACACAAGTCAAGGCAAATTCCACATTATTTTACCTCTTTTTTGTTGTGTGGGGAGATTTGTGGGCATATGGAATTTGGGGTAGAAAAGATGCAAAGAAATTACGGATACGTGGGTGGTGGTGATGTGCATGATGCCATTTGCCCCCAGAAGTGGAGCTTGAAAAAATGCAACTTATTAAATTATAGCTCTGTTTGTTTCTTCAGATTTCTTTTTCATAACGCCGACAGGCCATCTCTCCCAAAGAAGTACCTCTCCCTCTTTCTCTCTTTATAGGGAGCGCTTTCAGCGCAAATGGTGTACAGCACAAAACTAAGTGCAGGGAGCTGCTGGCGAACATGGAGAGCAGTAGGATAATGGAGTTCTTCAGGGACAAGAGTGTTCTCATTACGGGATCCACTGGCTTCTTAGCTAAAGGTAATATACACACACACATATAAATATATGTACGGACGTACTACTAGATCTTGCATGCATGCATGAATGAAGACTAACTATATTGTATTACGATGAAGTATTTGTGGAGAAGTTGCTGAGGATTCAACCAGGCGTGAAGAGGCTCTACCTCCTCATCAGAGCTGCTGATGCTGAGTCCGCGATGCAGCGCATGGAAAACGAGGTGAACTGTGAGATGGTGATGTAGAGAGAGGGAGCCTAAGATGCAATAAACCCTATAAATACTCGTTTCTGATAACTGAATGGAACGAAAACGTACGCATGTTTTCAGATAGTCTGCAAAGAATTGTTCAGGGTCGTCAAGGAGAAACATGGAGCAACCGGGTTCCAATCGCTAGTTGCAGACAAGCTGTTCCCCGTAGCCGGAGACGTCGCAGAGCCAGATCTGGGGATTCAAGACCCTCATCTCCTGCAAGTCCTATTCAAGGAAGTCGAGCTTGTCGTCAACGCTGCTGCTACCACCAACTTCTACGGGAGGTAGGTTAAACTCTCTCTCTCTCTCTCTCTCTCTGCTGTTTTTGCTTTGATTTCAGCGTAAATGGACGTGCGATTGGATGCAGGTACGATGTTTCGTTGAGTATCAACGTGATCGGAGCAAAAAATACGCTACGATTTGCACAAAACTGCAGGAGGATGCAGATGCTTCTCCACGTCTCGACCGGTGCGTACGCCACTGCTTTGCTCATAAAAAGTTAATGTTAGAACTGAACGCGGAGGTCGCCGCATGCATGCATTCGGTGCAGCCTTCGTGCTGGCCGGCGAGCAGAAAGGAGTCGTCTTAGAGAAGAAGTTTGAGATGGGAGAAACCCTCAAGAGGAACCCCAACTCCAATATCTACCTGGACATCGAAGAAGAACTGAGGCTGGTGGACGGCAAGAAGAGGGAGCTCCAACTCCAAGGCCTGTCCCAGGAATCGCAAAAAGCAGCCCTCAAAGAGTTCGGTAGGAAAAGGTAATCACAATATATCAAACAAAACTGAAAATTATCAAACATAATTAACTTTTTATGATGTGTATAGAGCTAAATTGTTTGGATGGCCAAATACCTACGTATTCACAAAAGCAATGGGCGAAATGCTGCTCGGTCACTTGAGAGGAAGTACTCCACTGGTCATTTTACGTCCTACGGTCATTACAAGTATCTACAGAGATCCATTACCCGGATGGATTGAAGGAGCTAGGTCAATTGATAGCTTGATACTTGGTTACACAAGAGGAAAGGTCACCTGTGCTGCTTCCGATCCCAGAGTCGTTCTAGATGTGGTATTATTATCACTATTATTTCTACGTTCATCGTCGTCGTCAGTTCTAATCTTACTTAGGATGGAAAACAATTGTGTCATGTCATTGCAGATACCGGCGGACATGGTGGTGAACACGATGATCGTGACAATGGTGGTACACGCAGATCAACAACAGACCGACTTCATTTACCATGTCGGCTCTTCCAGCCGACATCCGATGAGGCTCGTCGCCCTCTTTCGACTCGTCAAACATTACTTCCTAAAAAACCACATTAAACTTCGTATCTTCACCACCCTGCTCAACTTTCGCATCTACATGACCTTGCGCTACAAACTACCAATCGAGGTGAATAAACAAATTAACAAAAACAATTATTATATATTTAAGTAAACAAATAAATAAATATATTTATAGGCTTTGCATGCGGTGAACTTGTTGTCCTGCGGACAACTCGGACGAGGATACGAACAATACGACAAGAGCTACTCGTTCAACGTGCTCCTTGCCAACCTCTACAGGCCCTACATCTTCTTCAGGGGACGGTGAGTGTTCTGAGATGATGATAATTGATCGATTGATGATGGGGAGTTCGTGTTGATTAATTACTAAGTTGGAATGTGGGTTGTGTTGATTTATAAGATTCGACGACCTGAACCTGGAGAGGCTGCGGATGTCGATGGGAAAGATGGATGAGTCGAGTCTTGACGTGAACGTATTTGATTTGGATCCGAGGAGCGTGGGAGATTGGAAGGATTACTTCAATAACATTCACATCCCCGGCTTGCTCAAGTATTCCACACCGGTGCCCTAACGAATTATAGATTTAGTATTGCCCTTAGTTGGTTGATGATGTATTTTAAGTATATTTTATAAAGTTTAAGACTACCCACTTTACGTAGTTAGGGTAGTTGATCAGTTAGTTATAAATTACCCATATTTTTATAGTAATAGATATTAAGATTATAAGTTTATATTTATCAATAAAATATCTGTTATGATCTCTTACTTAAAGTGGAGCACATCATTTTAGCCCTGACCCTATATGATGATTTTTCATAATATGTTAGAACATATTAAAAATAAAAAAAATTCTAAAGTAGGTAGAACCCCATTTAGTAAATGTCTATCAATTTTAATATCAAAAGTGGGTAATTAGTATCGAAAAAAATAAAACTACATAGTGTGATTGTAACAAGAGAGTTAAGCAGCAAATTATCTAAGGATAATAATGGAGTGATTTTATATATAGTTAATAAAATAATATTTTTCTTTCTGTTAGTATTCTTTCTCGGTACACATATTAAAGTTGGTAACATGGTGAGATGTGCTTAAATATTAAAGTTGGTAACATGGTGAGATGTGCTTAAATGATGCGTTTGTGTCCCTTAGTAAGGACGGCAGTGTGCCAAATAATATCAATATCTATCTTTTAAAACAAAACCCCTTAAAATCGGCTCACAACGGGGCCGGTTCAGTCGATCGGACGGCCAATAACTGAAATGGCCTCGTGATCCGCAAAACGAGTGGCTCGCAAACGCAGATTCCTCGCACGGCATCTTCCGCCAGGCCGGAGGCTGCATTATTCCACGCACCCGCAGGCCCGTCCAAATCCGACGGTCTATAATCGATCATCGGGCTGAATCACGCCTTATCCGGGAAGCATCGCATGCCACGTGGCCGAAGCAGCGCCGGACGCAGGCGAGTCGATAAAGGTCGAGACACGTCGACGCGTTAACATCGAGAGCTTTCTCTCTTTTTCTCCACTCCTCTTTTTTTCCCGCTCCTGCGTCGCCAATCGATCCCAACTTTATCCTCTGCTCTTCCCCAACTCTTCTCGTGAACCACCCTCCTCGATGCGGTCGATTTCTTCTACCTCTTCCTTTCTCTGGATTCCTAGTACGTAGAATCTCTCGCTTGATCCGCTGATTGGAATCTCTGCTTCGGCCTGGGAGCTGGGAGCTGGCATCCGGCCGGGAATGGCGATGGGGACTCTGGTTTCTAGCAGAGGATTCGGCTCTCCTTTAATTCCAGGTCACCTTTTGTTTCCTCTTCGATCTGTCATTTAGTTGATTTAGCCCCGTTATTATGCCGTTTGAAAATTTGATGCTGCATTGGAGTTGAAATTTTGACGAAGATGATACAGGATCGTAGTGAGAGTTTGGGTTGATGGATGAGTGTGTTTTCCTCGCTAGGCTCGACTTCTTGAGCAATGCGAGTTCAGATTCATGTTTTTTTGGGGGAACTCTTAGTTGATAATCATGGTCATGGTTTAGTTTGTGATCTATTTTGCTGGTTCGACCATCCTCCCAATTTTCGAGCATAACCACGGAAGTCGACGTAATTAATGGTTAATCTTATGTTGGAAACTTTATTTAAGAAGCCTTCGGTAATGTCCATTTTTGGAGGTTGTTAGATTTATCCGGTAGAACAATTTCTCAAAAGCTTCTTTTATATGAATCTTACAAATTAGATAAACAATTTTTTTTCGTGTTTTTTTCTTCTTCTTTTTTGTGTGCTCACCAGAGGTGTAAATTAAGACAAGTTTGTTCACATTTAAGAAAAAGTAAATTGAACGTTATGATGCAGGAAAAACACATCAAGTTGAGGGTTCTGGTGCACATTATAAGAAGATAAATGTCAAGCTTCGTGGAGAACGATCTGCACGGATTGGAAGTTTTATTTTGTTCTTCCAAAGAGACAGTTCTAATTTTTCAAGGCCCATCCTGGGTCCTGTTACTCCTGCCTGTACACTTGGCAGGATTTCCATGATAAGAGAAAATGCTTTCCTTGGGGAGCTGTCGCATCCCCTACTGAGCTCCTTAGGGAATTGTCCTAGTGCGCGCAACAGTAGTATCAATTCAAAGCAGAGATTTCCTGCAAAAATAAATTGTTTTATTTCTTCAGATGGTTTACATCAATTGCGGAATAGAAAACTGGGTAACTTTGGGATATCTAATGATCAACTAGTGCATCGTTTACCAACTCAAACTCGTGCAAACTTCAAATCTGAGCAATATGACGTACCAGAAACACAGCTTGATTCACTAGCTTCTTCAGAAGTATCCAGTGAAGCAGTTTTAGTTGGAGGGAATGTGACTGAAATAGCCCCTTGGTGGCAGGAGTTCCCTAAGCGTTGGGTGATTGTGCTGTTATGCTTCTTTTCGTTTCTACTTTGCAATATGGACCGAGTAAGTTATAGTTTCTCTTCCAGCAAAGTCCAATCTCACAGTATGGTTATTTATTATTCTATTATTTCTTTTAATTCATGTGGATTTTGATTATGATCTATTTGTTTCTTAATCATCTCAATTTAAGCAGGTGAATATGAGTATTGCTATCCTCCCAATGGCAGCAGAGTTTAATTGGAATTCTGCAACTATGGGCCTAATTCAGTCATCATTTTTCTGGGGCTACCTGCTTACCCAGGTGTTTTGTGATTCCTGCTCTCTTAGGGATGAAATAATGTGAATACTTTAATTAACAAGAGAGAATTACAAAGTCCTTATGAATTATTATTTTTATACTGTCGCTTAGTTGTCTAAGTGCAGGTAATATACAAAACTTTTGCTGTAAGATCGATCCCTAATCCAACTCCTCTTAAATAATTGACATGATTATGATAAGTCATATCCTTTTTAAATTTGCAGATTGTTGGAGGTATCTGGGCAGATAAAATTGGGGGTAAAGTGGTACTAGGCTTTGGTGTTGTCTGGTGGTCAATTGCTACAGTTCTTACTCCAATTGCTGCTAAGATTGGACTTCCATTTTTGCTAGTTATGCGTGCTTTTATGGGAATTGGTGAGGTTGGTTTCATGTATAATCCTTTTGCTTTTCTAATTGCTCATCGAATTAGTGTTTTCTGTTCCTTATGACTGGGTACAGCACTGAAGTAGTTCTTTTGCTGTTGGCTTGTGTACTGTCGAATGCCTGTTTGTTAGGGGTTGAGCTTATGAAAGTTCCTGGTGATGGGTTAAACTTGTAGTATTCATTTTTGAACTAAAATCTCCTTTTCTCCTCTTCTAATAGGATCAGAATATATTTATCCATCAAAATGCACCTTCTAAATAACCTATTTTCCCATATATAAGCAGAATTTATAACACAGGAAGACATTCTCTATCAACAAGGTCATACTGTTGCTAAGCTTTTCTATTTCTCCACTAATCATCTTGCTGCTTTTTGTGGATATAGAATTTGTACCTGCAGAACTGAACAATTGGAATGGTAATGCATCTTTGATTTCATTTGTATTTTAAATAAAATCAATAAATATGCAGGTGGGATATGATTATTGGACTCATTCAACTAAAAGAGACAAAAAAAGATAATTTATTCATTCAACTAAAGAATTTAAAACAGACTCAAGATAAACGTGCTGGCATTTATCTCAGCATATCATCATATGCAGCACTCTTAAGCCAGAAGAATGCTTTTGCTTTTGTTGATCTGATATATAGATCTGCCCCACTAACTTTAAAGTTATGGTTATCATTAACTTGGAACCTGCTAAAGTGCAATTAGTTGGGCATCAAACATAAATCTAATTGTTGTTCTAGAATGTGGGCAAGTATCTTGCAGTGACTGCAATCTATAGGTTGAAAACTTCAAGCTATGTTGCTGACCGATCCATATTGCTGTACCATTATTCATATGCTGTGGACATCAAGGACGTCTGGGCATTGAGAAAAAACTGTATCTGGTTAATGCTATTTGTTTGAATCCAAGTAGTGAGATGAAGGCAACATCAACTGGATGTCCTGATCTAGGTTTTCCCTAATGGGAGCATATCCTGAGAACTGGAATGTGAAACCCATATTGAAAAATTGTCATTGAACTCGAAGACTTAGTTTGAGATTATATCAAGTGGATTATTTCTTTGCACTCAAATCTTAGAATATTCTAATTTGCTTTTGATGATGTTTTATATCATTTCTTTCATATTTATAGTCATTTTCATCTGTTTGGACAGGGCGTCGCTATGCCTGCTATGAATAACATACTCTCCAAATGGATTCCTGTATCCGAGAGAAGCAGATCTCTGGCACTTGTCTACAGTGGAATGTACCTTGGTTCTGTCACTGGGTTGGCCTTTTCACCATTATTAATTCACAAGTTCGGCTGGCCTTCTGTTTTCTATGCTTTTGGATCCCTTGGGACTGTTTGGTTTGCATTGTGGCAAAGCAAAGTATGCTGTATTCTTCCACCTACATTCAGTCCCTTCTTTGATCAGCACATATGTGTTAATTTTGAGGGATCATCTTTAGCTTTAGAGTTGACATTTGCTATTAATTCATCAATTTATTGTCTGAATCAAAAGCTTAAATTAGCTAAGACACCATATAAATTGGCAACTGTATTAACATATTGCACAACTATTACATGCCATGGTGAAAAAATAAAAGGAAGTATAAATGAATGCATTGATGAAGTTAGTATTTGCATGTGTAAGTGTACAAAAACAAATAGTGAGGTTTCCTCCAAAAAAAGAAAAATCATGAGATCCATCAACTTAAACTAGAAGTAGATTTTTATGAGGATGCGAATGTTTCATTGGTGAAGTTGGATTAACATGTTCAATTCCATTGCTAATTTCCCCAATTTTATCTACATCAGGCATATAGCTCCCCGAAAGAGGACCCACGGCTTAGTGCGGATGAAAAGAAGCTTATCCTAGGGGGAAATGTCTCAAAGGAACCTGTTTCCTCTATTCCATGGAAATTAATCCTGTCAAAGGCTCCGGTTTGGGCACTAATAATATCGCATTTTTGCCATAACTGGGGCACCTTTATCCTCTTAACATGGATGCCTACATATTATAATCAGGTATTCTATGTTTCTTTGCTGGTCGTATTTGATTTACTTCCGTGCACAGGTCTTTGCTACAATATATAGTTGATATTTTCATAGTTCATGCTCTGGAATGTCACCTATTCAGTTTCTTCTTCTTCTTCTTCTTCTTCTTCCCTTTTTTAATTTGGATATAATCTAGGGATACAATACAAAGAAGGAACCAAAAACAATGTGGGTTCATGGTGAAATACCTCATTTTCAGAATCTTGCAAAGCGAGTGTAAAATGCTGATGTGGGAAACTGTTTACTTTTAAAATGTAACCTAAAACGAGTGCGAAATGCTGATTTCACTTGTAATGGATGTGGGAAACTGTTTAGTCTTTTAAAATGTAACCTAAAACAGGTATTGCGATACCTGTTAGGGCAATGCCGAGTGCTTGAAAGAATAGAGCAATGGAATTTAGTTTTTATCAGAGTGAAGGGAGGTCAAAACATAAATTTATACAAAAATGCTCCTTGGGAGGTAATTTTGTTATTTTGTTGTAATCAACCACTGAGTGCATATGAGCCAGTATTTGGCACAGACAATTATCAGCATGATCGGCTCAGGCTGGTATCTTGCTCTTTTTTTATGATTTACCATTTTAACCACTTGAGAAGCCCTTGCTTCTCTTTCTGGTATCTTGCTGTTAGTATTTCAACTATCAATTTTGGTACAGCTTGGCTTATTCGGGAAAATTTATAAATATTTGTAGGTAGTAAGTTTGTTTCTGTCCAATCTACTTTTTCCTGTGTTATTATCGAATATGCATCCTTTTCAGTGAAAACTCTAGGTTGCTATGTACCATTTATAACGTCACACATAGTTTTGGAATAAAATTTCCGTTTTATGTATGCGTACTTTACTGGCTAACATCATGTGGTTGCTTTTTTTTTGCCAAAATAAGACACTTTTCAGAACCTTTGGGATTAATAATTAATAGTCTGACGTTTTGGAATAAATTTTCCGTTTTATGTATGCGTACTTTACTGGCTAACATCATGTGGTTGCTTTTTTTGCCAAAATAAGACACTTTTCAGATCCTTTGGGATTAATAATTAATAATCTGACATTTTAGCTTAATTTACACTACCTGTAAAATTTTGATGAGGTGACCACTTCTTCCAATGCGAGACTGGGCCCAATTTACACTTTATAATCTTAACACTCCCACTCATCCGTGGACAGGTTGTCCCGAACCCGACACATGGGCTGAGAGGTGAGTTCTTTTAACTAGGAAATAAAATCCAGATCCTATTTTTAGATCCTTCTAATTGTGGAAATAAGATTTTTTTTAGAACTTTAATTGTGGAAATAAGATGTTCATAGTATTGTGATCTTATTAGGATTTTCGGCAATCCAAGATTGGTAGTAGATTCTTTCTTGATAAACTATGTACATTATTTCACATATCAACAATTCACTACATATGTTTCTTAAGAAATATATATATCTCAATAGATTCATTGTAATGGTTTTCACAGGTTTTGAAGTTTAATCTCACAGAATCAGGTCTGTTCTGTGTCTTGCCATGGTTAACTATGGCCGTGTTTGCAAACATAGGTGGATGGATTGCAGATACTCTTGTGGCAAAAGGAGTTTCCATAACCAACGTCCGTAAAGTAAGTACTGATTCTCAATGCCTTACCGACAGTTATTGTGCACCATGATTTGGTACATTCTCTATAACAAATATCTTAGTAGATATTCTTATAGTTTTTTATTTAAGCACCGCCTATGATCTGTCTCACATCTTTTTTCTCTTCCATCATCAGTCGGAATTACCTTTTTGTGTCTCATGGTTTTGTAGATGCTTTGTAGCAGAATAGCTCCATATCACTTTTAGAGTACTGCTTTTCTACCATGTTTAGATATCCAGTACCATATAATTGGTCATTGATGAATTGGTTGGACATCGTGCAGATAATGCAGTCAATTGGCTTTCTTGGGCCTGCTTTCTTCCTCACACAATTGAGCCATGCGCGGACTCCGGCCTTAGCTGTACTATGTATGGCATGTAGTCAGGTCTGTGAAATCGAGAATCAATTCGCTGTTTGTGTTCATGTTATTATTTCCATATGAAAATAGAACTCGGAATAAGTCCCCCTTATTTGGAATATTATTGACGCTCTTACAGTTTTTATGTTCCATAGTTATTTGTTTTTTAGTTTGCAAAAACACTTGCATAGATTCTTAAATCAGTATCCAACTCAGATTGGATTCCTAATTGGTCGTGAATGCATCATTTTACTGTTCTATAATGCACAATATCGAATCCTTTAGTTCCTCTCTATATAAACATATTTCTCCTTTTCAGGGTAGTGATGCCTTTTCCCAGTCTGGTTTATATTCCAATCATCAGGATATTGGGCCGCGCTATGCGGTATGTTCTCCATATCATCACCCACCTTGTGTTCTCAATCTTCTCGTTATGAGTAATGTGCTGGGAACTAACAACTAACAATACTGTATTCCACTGCTATCAAATGTGGTGCCCAGATATTAGTTTTTAGCTTATCTATTCAAAAAAAAATTCCCTTAATTTTTATCACGACCTGATAAAGGTCAACTTCTATTTCTTGCAAAATCTATAGGGAGTATTACTGGGACTATCAAACACGGCAGGAGTTCTTGCTGGAGTTTTTGGCACAGCCGTTACTGGATTCATCCTACAAAGAGGTAATATATTCTTAATCGTCATTTTCATTAGCACATGTAAAACTTGTGAACGCGCCGAACTACAAGAACCTTTTCCAATCTTTGCTTCTTCCTTCTTCAAAAATTGAATTGGCAGGCTCCTGGGATGATGTTTTCAAGGTATCTGTTGTTCTGTACATCATTGGCACCTTGGTCTGGAACATATTTTCAACTGGTGAGAAAATTATCGACTAAAAGAAGACTAGAAGCGGATGATGTATCTACTACCAAAATACAAAGAAAACAGTTCGATGAACACATAAAGATTAGCAACAAAAATTGTCAGATTTGAGCAACCCCAAAACTAAATCCAGCATCTCCAAGGCCCACTGACAGAACTTGGAAGATGAAGGAAGCCACAGAGCAGCCACTATTACATCATGGTCTGCTTCGGCACCCTAATGCGAAGCAACAAGTAACACATTTTTTTCTGTAATCTTGGGGATGTCCTTTGGCTATTTATTCAATCTTTCTGACAGAAGAAAGAGCTCTTTATTTAATCGCCTATGGTGCAGCGTGCAACTTGGCACCTAAAGAGCGACAAATACATCCATTTATGAGTGAGTTAGCTTTTGGAAGCAACTTATGTGCATATCACATCATCATTATGGACTGTTTTAGCAAATTGCATCCTTTGAACTGCAATGAGGATTTGGTTAAGATGGTTGGAGATGGGAATCTGTCCATAACTTGGAATAAGAAAAATTCTGGATTTGGTTTTAAAGCCCAAGAACCAAAAATCCTTTGAGACACCGCTTGTAATTTTTCACAATAATCATATATATGATATATATATGATATATGAAATCTCACTCATGCTCGAAAAGTCTACCCAGTTTGGTTAAAGAATTTAAAATAGACTAATCCGCTTGTGCTCATTGATCTAATTGCAGGTTTGTTTTAATTTTATCTATATTAATAACTAATCATACAACACATAAAGATAGTAATTAGAAGATATCATATTATTAGAATGTTAAGAGTTATAATATTTGACACTGAAGATTATAAATTTAAATTTACTAAAAATTAAACTCACTAAAGAAAAAAATCTTTCCTAACTATCAAGCAATCATTAAATTTGTCATTTAAAATTACCTCTTATTATTCTATTCATTCTGTTAGTCCACATATGTGGTTAATAGATGTCTTATATGATCATTATATTATACTAGTTATTATCTAAACACATATAATCCTGTTTAATGAACTCTATATAATTTTATCTCTATGAATAAAGATCTAATTGTGTTTTCTACAGTATTAAATTTAGGTCAAATAAAAAATTTCTATTGTTTTATTTTTAATAGAACCTGATGAGGAAAACAAACTGGATTTTTGGTTCAGTTTATTATTTTTTACTAATTAGTTTCATCCTCATGAAACAGGCAATACAATAATCTATTAACTATTTTTTCAAAAAGGGAAGCATTTATTTTTTTTCCAGCAAAATGCATTCTACGGCTGCGTATGAATCTGACAGCTGACCTTTTTTTTTAAAAAAAATAAATGAACAAATTGTGGAAATACGGGAAAAAAACGTCAGCAGCACAACCATAAATTTTAGTAATTAATTAATCCCCTGCTCCCCGTTCCGAGCACGAAGGCCGTCTTCCTCGCCTCCAAGCCTCGGATCCTGCCCTCCGTCCGCCGGCTGCGGTGCTGCTCTCCTCTTCCGCTCGTCGGCGGCAGGTTGTTGCTCTCCTCTGGTTTCTCCACCTTCTTGATCCTCCCACTCGCTTCTTCAATTCCGTTGGCTTTCTCCTCCGTCAGCGCACCTGATCCTCCTTTGGTTTTTCCGTCGTCAGATACCAGATGGGCTTGGTTGATTTACTTGTTCGTTTCTTTTTCTTAGGGAGTTCTCTTCTATTCTGTGTAGATTTGGGGTTTCAATTTTCGCGTGATTGCTTTCTTCTTCCTTTATTTTTGATCAGTCCGGAGAATCGCTGTTGATGGAATTGGCGGAGGAGGAACGAAAGAAGCTAGAGCCAGAGTGAGCACATACATTATTCTCTTGTTTTTTTAATTACGAACATCTACTGTAGGATTCAGTCAATTTTCCCTATTCTTGTTGAGGTTTTCTCTAGGGAATTAAGTATGGAGAAGAAAAGAAGAAAGGGCAAAGGGTAATTACAATACTTAGCATCACCTGAAGTGCCAATAAAGACAAACCATAGGTCTAATAGTGCCCTAGCGGGGCAATCTAATTGCCGTCCCACCTGAACTTTGCAGGTGTCCTTTTTGTGTAATCCGTAGCATCATTTGAAGTTCTAAAAAAAAAGACAGATCATAGTTCTATGAGTGTTTTCGTGGGTCAATCTTTTTTCAGTCCGACCTAAAATTTTCATGTAACCTTTTCTTGTAATCTGTGAAGAAAATTTAAATGTCCAGAGCCTTTTCCCTGTTCTTTAGGAGGAACAAGGAGCCTATAGGACATCAACTGCAACATTTCCTTGATATCCCTAGATTGCCTTGGTGATTTTCTCAATAAATTGTGTGCACAAAGGTGCATGATTAATCTAGAGCTACCTCTTTTGTTGTTTAGATTTTTTTTGCACCAGGAAAGTAATAGAAAAAGGAAGCTTGCTATTTGTTACAAACTGCAGAAGCACTAGTTTTCTACTTTACCCTTGGACTTAAGGAATATTATTTCTTTTTTGATGTTTTGAACATCTTATGACAGCTTTCTGAACTATTGTGTTTTTACTACTCACATGTTAGAACCTGCTATTACTTTTCTTTTGAAGTTTCACTTTCATAATCAAATTAATTTATGAAGACATTGAAACTACATTATGCTACTATATGGTTGTAACATAGTAGAATTCAAATGCAAGTGACTGGAATGTGTTTTTGCTATCCATTGTTATACTGGCGTGAAGTTTTCCTTCAGCAAATAATCTTTTGCCTTCTGTTATGTACAAGTGCACCTGTAAATTTAGAGATACTTGTGATTTTTAGCCTAAAGGTGAACTTGTTTCCTTTGTATTTTCAGGTTATGCAATTTGAAGTTGGATTCTGCAGGTATTGCATTCCAGACATATGCCATCAAAATCCAAAAACATATTTGATCCTTCAAAATTTTTAAAACGTGTTCCTTTTAACTGCACAAAATTGATTTACTTCCATCCCTTCTTTTATTTACTAATTTTTGTGTCTATGCACAAAACTTTTTTCTTTGATAGTAGATATTAGAATGGTTGGTTTTTGGACATTGTTGTTTATTTTCTTAGCCTCGTTACCTCTTCTAGATTTGTTGAAGCAAGTTGCAGAGTTGGAATTGAAAGGCTCAAAGAAGATTTTGTTTGACCCTAAAGTTCTCTCAACTTTTGACTCGTTGCTTCTTGATGTTCATACTATTCTGCAACCAAAGGCAATAAATTATGAGCAGCGAAGGTTCCTAGTTCAAGTGTTTAGTAAGATGGCACGGGAAATATTTGGTACTCTTGTTGTCCCTTATCTTTCCACTCTTTTCTAGAAATCGTTTATGTATATAGTGAAATTATTTTATTGTCGATATGATGCCAATTTTTTGAAATTGCTTCTGCAAAATGTATCAGTTGCATTCTCATATGAAAATGCATTCTTTCAAATATGTGTTGTTTGGGTACATTGCATCTGTTCTTGATAAGATTTTGTTCTTTCTCAACAATAAAAATTGAAGCATATTTTACTTTCCATTAGATCAGGCAATGTTTGTTACATCATCTTGGACCTATTCACTCCAGGAGACTAATTTTTGCCTTAGACTGACCTTGTGTGGTAGTTAAGCTTTTGGACCTCGTAAAGCCAATCCTTCACCATACCAGTCAATGTTAAGCTAACACCTTTCCTTAGGGCCTCCAATGAGGAGCCCTAGGCCTTGGGATATGCATGGCATGAGGCCTGGTGTACCAACTTAAACTTGGGAGGTATTACCTGCTCAGGGAGCGAAACAACTTGTACCGTACATTCCTCCAACCATTCTGTCCAATACCAGATTTTAAAAGTTAATTTCTGGATTTTATTTGCTACACTAATATCTGAAGCATATTCATAGTATATTAGGGTTGTCTTATATAATACTTGATAATAGCTTTTTGTACTTCAGTAATTTCATATGCATTGTTGGTAGAAATTAATATATGAAAATATTTGGGATTGGGGGTTAATGTATGTTTGAAATCTACATTAGCGCTTTGTTGGATGCTTTAGATGTTAGACCATTGCAGAGTTTTTCTCATAAGAATAATTAGGTGCACGGGATTGCCATACAAAGTGTTCCTAATATTATGGTTTTTATAGTTCAGCAACCCATTTCAATGCAGAGTTTCTGTTAAGCTATTTTAGATATCACCTACTATGTTCATTTCCACTTTTTAGCTTTTTGATGGTACATCAGTTTAACATTAACCATGTCATACCTTCTTCATGTGAACCTCAATAATATGGTCATTTCATGTTCTTTTTAGATTTATTTTAGAGAACTTAATGCTCTTTTTAGATTGCATATTTATTCTTGGAAACTAATACTTTGATGGGAATTTATTTTTGTTAATTGTTAAACATATTTCTGTAAAATTGGGTATGCATGATAATTGCTTCAAAATATGGGTGTTTCATTTTATATAGTCTCTGAATCTATTATCACTTGTCTTTTCTTTCCATAGAACTCAATATTTGGTATTTGATTTGACAAGGCCCTGATATTTCTTCCGTTTCATATTTTCCTTTTTGTGACAACAATGGCTATAAAGCTCAATATTTGATATTGACTTGACAAGGCCCTGATTTTTCTTTCTTTACATATTTTCTATAGGTAACAAGAATGACTTTCCATTGGTAGAGGCATTTGGTTCTTTCACAATGGACTTATTTACCTCTACTAGTGATTTGGATCTATCTATTAATTTCAGTAATGATATGATCCAATTCCCTCGTGATATGAAGATTTCAGTTCTTAAGAAACTTGCAAAAGTATTGTTTGCTCGTCAAAGTAAGCTTCACTTTCTTTATTTATATGCTTTGATATACTGTTTTTTGTTGAGGATTTCTATAACCATCAGAATCCCAAGAAAGAATATAATTGAAAGTAAAATTTGAATTCTTTTTAATTGTTTTTTTACTTTTTTAAGAAAACTATTTATTAATAATATGGAAAAATGTTTTACAATATCAATTGGGCAAAGACCCTATAATATAAACTTGGGTAGAGACCTTACAACATCAACTGGACAGAGACTGTACACCATCAGTGAGTTTATTGTCGTGATTATAACACAGAAACAATAACGGGTCTCAAACCCACAACAATATGGTTAGACACTTTCCACTTTAACCAAGTGAGCTACCCAAGGTGTTCTAATTGTTTTTTTTCTTTCATTTAGACTTATGAGCTATAAAGTATAGATTTTAGTTAAGTTTTTCTTCCTCGTGTCTTCATGTAGGTGTTCAAATTGTTATTATCTTGTATATGTATATTATTCGTCAACTGTTGTTGGCTAACCATTTTCATCTTCAAGATTACAGGGAGAGGGTCTGTCACTAGGGTCAGGCCAATAATGAAAGCTCGAGTTCCTGTTTTGAAAGTGGTAGACTGTGAAACCAAAATTGAATGTGATATTTCAGTTGAAAACAAGGATGGTATTTCAAGATCTATGTTTTATTCAGCTGTTGCTTCCATTGATGAAAGGTTTCGGATATTGAGTTTCTTGGTAATTGTCTTCTACTTAGTAATCATACTTGGGTAATTGTTGTAATCATCATTGATGTGTAGAATTCTTGAAACAAACCATCCATGATGATTTGTTAATATGTATTATATGCTTACTTTCAGATGAAGGCTTGGGCACGAGCGCATGATGTTAACAGTTCAAAAGATGGCACTATGAACTCTCTGTCCATCATATCCTTGGTTGCTTTTCATTTGCAGGTGAATGAACACCTTTATTTTCAGAATAATTTCATGGTTCAAATCGTTGATGCTCTTTCGACCATATCAAATTGATGTAATGCTTACAGTGAAAATTTTCTCAATTGCACTTACATGGTTTTGGATGATTGCTACTTTTTCACTATGTTAAATGAATGAAGTGCTTCTGATGTAATTAGCTTGTTCACCAAAATATTTTCACTGTCTTGTTCTACCTTTAATTTAAAGTTGTTTTTTAAAATGCCAAGCTTTTATATTTAAAACTGAGGTCATTAAGTTTCAGTGACCACATTATTGGTCAGATTATGCATGCATATCTTGGTGTAAGTTATGTATAATTTGAGGATTACAGTTGCAATTGATGACTGCAGGTTTATCTTCTATATTCTCTCCTGTATTTATCTAATGGAAACATATCCATAACTTTGTGACACAAAATTTAGAGAATTTCTAAGTCTATGGATGGTTACTACTCTAATGAAAAATATTAAATTTCATGTTCTCATGTTTCCATCTAACATTTGAAAAAAAAAATTCACTTGTTGGATTTTCTGCTACTATTGCTTATTATATTTTTACTGTGTGTATACCTGTTTCATCTTTTTATTTATTCTTTTAATGTCCATTAGCACGATAGGATATATGGTCATAACATATAATTTGGGTGTAGTGCTATGTACCTGAACATCTATTTGAATGATGAAAATGGTGAGATAATCGTCATTTCTTTTGATGGTTTGATGCCTTCATCTTCTGCACCCTGATAGATTGACTTTATGCTTAGTACCTTATCCATGAAAAGAGCTATACATTCCTATCTAATACTTCTTTTTCATATGTATCATTTATATGCAGCACAGACCCGGAATCCTCCAATACTTCCTCCTTTTTGTGTACTATTAAAAGGTATTGACCTTTTGGATTCATTTTGCCTCAGCAAAAAATGCCTCCTACTACTAGGAAGAGATTTCTTTAGATTTTCTTTCTAAAGCTAAGCAACAATTCTTACTGCCAAGCAAAAAAAATGGATTTCTACATGGAGTTGGCCTTCTTTGTCATTGAATTTTGTTGTGACAAAGAAGGCATGTGGTCTGCCCCAGATTATTAACATGCTCTTTAATGATGCAATGCAAACCATATTTGTAGTTTTTGTATGACGCTAAGTCCTTTAAATTTCTCTACAGATGGCACAGACATGTCCAGTATTAGAAGAAATATTACTGAATTCAAGCAATATACAAAAGAAAATCAGGAATCTGTAGGTGAATTATTTTTGGCTCTGCTAATTAAGGTAAGCTTTCTCTCAAGTTTTGCTAGGGAAAATTTTAGAATGAAAACAAGATGAACATGATTAACAAGCAACAGATTAAGATCAAATTGAAATATGTTCTTATGAATGTAATTCAAAACCAACACAATGTGATGTAGGATTTGTTCATTAGTTACACTGTTTTCAAATGAACTAAGATGTAATATTATTGTTCTCTACTGTCATGGTTCAGACGTCTTCAAGGTTGTGCCAAATTGTTCTTGTTTGGGTAGTTGTTTAAAAGGAGTAAAAAAAATATTGTTGAGAATCAGCACGTGCCTCCTAAAACTCGCAAAAATTTCATTTTGTTTTTGGTATCTTTGAATAATCATTAGAAATAATTCGAGAAAACCAAGTTGATCCCTCCCTAGAACTGTTGGACCTAGAACATACTCTTTAAGAAATTAAATCAAAAATCAAGTTGATTCTTTGTTCATAAAGGCCTAGAATCTACAGTGATATAACAAGCAGGACAAATTTTTTAAGACATGTTCAATTCATTCCTGTTACATAATTATGCTCTATCTTCCTGGACTTTCATTTCTACGACTAATTCTGTTTCTTTTGGTTGCCTATAATGCATCATATTACTCCTGAAAGGATCACTTTATTGTTTTTTATTTGAAACCATGTGTTGGTCATTTTTCGTTGACCAACCAACTTGTACGGGTTTTCATGATTAAGTGGAAATTGCATGTACAGATTATGTTTTAATCTACTACAACCATGAAATGCCTTAATTTAAGGAGTTACTAAATTTATCCGAGTGTCATCCCAATCTTCAATGTCTTCTTGTACAGATTGTTGATCTATAATGTAAGGTAGCATGGGGCAACCTAACAACTTAGAAGCATTTCTATTAAATTCTTTATGAATTCTTAAATTTTAATAGTATGTTCTTTGGAAATCAGCACGCATGCTTCAGTCACCTCGGGAGATCCAAAAAATGCATGCTTTAGATTACGTGAATCTCACTGAACCTGCGTCTCTTTGTCATCCTTGTTCTTTTGCTTGCTGTTCTGTAATCTTAGCATCTTTTAAGATCATAAGTAGACCGTTGAAAGGCCTGTGTACTTTGCACGATATTGATTGTTAATCACAATTTAGTTTCAAGATCTGTCTATAACCTTCCTATGCTATTCTTCTTCATTCTCATCCTCCTATTCTCGTTCTTCCTCCCTCTCTCCTTCCACCACCTTTTTGCTTCCTCTCCTCCCAACTTTGGCATGGCATTGGTGGCACCAAGTCAGCCTCCTTATAGTCAACTATTCCAATCCTCTTTCCCTCCTACCATCTTTTCATCTTCGGCATTCCCTTGGATTCATATGATGCTGGTAGTCCAGGGGCAGTCTCCTTCCCTTTTTTCTACCCTCCCAAGCTGCATCATGGGTGTTGCAAAATATAGTGGAAGGAGGAGGGAAAAGGAAGCAGTAGATGAGGAAAAAAACAAAATAAGAGGAAGATGAAGAAGACTGAGGAAAAAATTACAAAAAATTAAAAAATAGCATGGAAAAATTCTAGTTAAGATTCTCTTATTGTTGATATTTCGTCAGTTTATCTAGTATTCTATCCCAAAATAAATTATTGAAGGATCTATTGAAAATTAAAATAAACTTGCAGGACTTGAGCATGATAAATCTTAGTTTACAAATATGCATATTAAATCCTAATTTTCTTAACTCATTCTATCGTTGCAGTTGTCATCAGTTGAGCATTTATGGCAGCATGGTCTCTGTGCCAGCATTTATGAAGGATCATGGATCTACAAGAGATGGAAATCTGGTATTGGCAACATAAGTGTAAGTTCTCTTCAAGTGGTTCTTCAAAAATGTAATATAAGGTGGGCGTGTTTGGTTGTACTAAGTTCTTTCCTGTTCTCAGGTTGAAGATTTTTCAGACAGATCTGAAAATTTTGCAAGATCAGTTGGGAGAGCTGAGATGCCAAGGATCTGTGAATCTATTCAAGGTTCTCTTAGTAATCTATCAAGTTTTGCAGTGGCTGAGATGAAAGCATCCGAGCTGAAGGCAATTTTGTTTGGACCAATCGAACCAAAATCATCAACTGATGAACAGTTATGCAATAAAGTTAAACTAGACAAGAAAGTAAACCCTTCTGATGGCTCACCTGCTGCAGTTAACTCCATTGCCTGTATTACCACTTTTAATAGGAAGGTTAAAAAGAGGAAAGCAGACCATCCTCCAAAAGGCTCACATGATTCATCTACTACAGTTGCCCCCACGACATCAAAAAGACCAAAGTTGGAGCATAAAGGAAAGCCTTCTGATGACTCGCCTGCTCCAGGTATCCCCAAGGCCTCCACCACTGCTTCAAATAGGTCAGATGCCATGATTCACGAAAGGGAAGTAGACCATCCTCCAAAACTGAACAGCTCACGTGTTTTGCCTACTACAGTCGCCCCTACAACCACAAAGAGACCGGTGTTGGAGAAAAGATGGAAAGTAGTAAAGCATTATCGTGCTGAGACTTCAAATGCTTTGCCTAATCATGCCGCTATCCTTCGATCGCAGGTTCCGCATGCACACAATCCCAGTCTCACTTTTCTTCCCCTTCAGCCAGCTTTGGGACCATACCCTTATCGGGTTCAGCATCCAGATGCTTATGTTCAGTCTGGTCGTACGTCTCATGGCTTGGCACGTCCAATTTTTACTCCGCCTCAGCCGGCTTTGAGGCCATACTATCAGCTTCAGCATCCGGATGCTTATATTCAGCCTGGTTATATATCCCTTGACCAGCGGCGTCCATTTGTTTCTCCGCCTTATGGATTAAACTATCAGCCGATGGTGCCAAGTCAATTTAACCCCTACGGTGCACCAAATAACCAGTCAAATCATGTGTACACGTATCATCCTGGTTCACGGAATCATCACTGGAGAAACTTTTGAGCTGGGTAATTGAAGTCTGAAGCTTGTTCACTGTGAGAATAATCACTGGGTCCCTGTTCACTGCTAACGCTCATTGTCATTGTACGCCTGTTAGAAACAACATTCACTTTCTGATTACCTCTGGGTTGCAGGATTGGATCAATCTTTATTACATGGCCGGTTCATACTACAGGGATGAAGTTATATGTGGTAGTTGTTCAGCACACGACCTGCTGTAGTTCTAATCCAAAATCTAACTACTAGTCGGAGGAATGCTGTTTTATTCATCATGTAAAGCGTATTGCTGTATGATGACCTGTTAATTAGTTGGCAATATCATGGGGTGGCAATTAGGTTTTATTAGTCTGCGTTGGTGCTTTTTTAATCAAAATTTGTAACCGTACTGTAAATATGATCGTAATCTTAAAACAACGGTTTTATGGATGTGTCTGTGGTGTATTGTGGGTGATTTGATAACTCTTTTTTGTAAAATTTACTATTATTTTAAAATCTACATAAATGTATAATGTAATATTATTTATTTAAGATATAAATATAAAAATTTACAGCGAAAGTATAGTCATATTTTTTTAAAAACTGATTTTTAAAAATTCGAATATAAATTCAAAATAATATATTATTCATCTTAATTTCTATGATATGAGATATTATTTGATAGTAATTTTTAAATATAAAATTTTATTTTATTCGAAATTACTTGCTATCATTAACTTTTTTTAATATTATATTATACTTATATAAAATACTCATCAATTTTTTAATATTATGCTGTATAATGACTTATGTATATAAATTAATTTTCACTCATACATGATAAATATTTTATTTATATTATTATACTGAATAATATAATAATTATAAAATTTTTGTACATAAAAATGTACATCCCTATGATTAGAATAATTAGACTTTATACGAGAGGATCATCATATTTTGAATTTAAAACTCATTAAGTTCTAAAAAAATATATATATATAAAACTTTATTTTCAAACCCTATAATTTTTTAATATTAAATGAGCCGTACATATTTATAAAAATATAAATATTAAAATAAAAATAAATAAATAAATATATCCCATAATTACAATGGTATAGTTAAGTAGAGTTTTCTATAAATTGAAGACAACAATCACACCACAATAACAACTTTACGGAACAAATTTTTAATTCACTCAACAATGATGTAATAAATCATCATTTAGGATTAAATGATGAGAGAGGATATAATAAATTTGTATGATTCCACTTTTGGTCTCATGGCTCTTCTTTTCTCTAATTTAGCCGTCCAATAAACTAGATTTTTCATACCTCCATTTACTATATTTAAAAAATTAATTCCTGATTCCAAATTTTATTTTATTAATATTTATTTTTTAAAAATAATAAATATTAAAAATTAACTTTCCTCTTTATAATACATAACCGCTCTATCAAAACATACACTTTGTACATCTATTAATTTTCGTAACAACCTCTAATAAGATAAGCACACACATTGTGTGCATAATTAAAATTTAAAATATCTTTTTAAGTCATATGTTACATTTTTTTTTTAAGGAATTACTAGTCTATTTTCATATTCTAATTTTAATTAAATATTATATATATTTAAATTATAATATAATAAATAGACTACCTATCTAACAAAATTAGGAGGTATGTTTCAATCAACATAACTCATCCTACTTGCAAACCTCTCTCTCTTTTTATCTTATTTCTTCCTCTGCTTCATCTATTTAAATTCTATCTTGCTTTCTTACTTCTCTTTGTCCTTCCTCTTTTTACTTCGCTTTTTTTTTTGTGTGTGGTAGATAAATATGATTCTTAAGTCAATGATGTTGACCATCAACTTATTTTTTTGTTCGCATCAGCATCAACATCAACATCATCATCATCATCATCATCATCATCATCTTCTTTTTGACCATCTCCGTCTTCCTTCCGCCCGCATTAAATTCCCAATGCGTCTTCTTCTTCTTCTTAATTCTCATCGTTCATTTCCCCACTCAAACGCAACTCCGCCTCGTTCCTTCCTCCCACTTCTCTGTCTGTTTTTGCATCCCAATTCCTCCATTTCCATTTCCATTCTTTGCCTTCTTATCCGGTAATGCTCTTCTTCGTTTCCTGCTCTCCCCTGTAACGATGAGAAGCTCTTCGCTGCAGCATCGTGCTTCCCTTCAACTTCTCTTCCTCGTTCTTCTGCTCTTCTCTCCTTTGCTCCTTGCCGAGTTCGCTGATGCCGCCGGCACCGCCGATGGGTCCGAGGAATGGGGTTACGTCAGAGTCCGACCGAGTGAGTAATTTTTCTTCTTCTTTTTTTCTCTGTGTGTGTGTGTGTGTTTCCCTTGTTGCCTCGCTCGACGTGTGGTCACTTTGAACCACTGAATTCGATTCGTTCGTGTTGTATTTTTGCAGAGGCTCACGTGTTCTGGTGGCTTTACCGGAGCCCGAAGAGGGTCGACAATGGCTCCACGCCGTGGCCGACGGTGCTGTGGCTGCAGGGCGGGCCGGTAAGTCTCACCGAGCTTTGTACTTGTTTGACGAACGAAGACCGAATTTTGAGATCTAAACATCGCTTCTTGGATGGCAAAAAGGGTGGTTCGGGGATCGCAATAGGTAACTTCCAGGAGATTGGACCATTGGACACCGATCTGAAGCCTCGGAACTCGACGTGGCTGCAGGTTGCAGATCTCCTGTTTGTGGTGAGTCTTGAATGGCAGACTGATAACTTTTCTTTGTCTTGGAGATTCCTGATTTGAATTAGTTCTTGGGAAATTTGATCTTTTAGGACAATCCGGTAGGGACGGGATACAGTTTTGTGGAGGATCAGAGCCTTTTCGTGAAGACAGATTGGGAGGCTGCGCAAGACTTGACTACACTTCTCAAGAAGCTCTACAGCAAGATTGGCTCATTGCAGAAGAGTCCATTGTTCATTGTAGCAGAGTCTTATGGAGGGAAGTTTGCTGTCACTGCCGCCCTGTCGATCGTCAAAGCAATCAAGGCTGGGGAGCTGAAGCTCAATTTTGGAGGTTATTTTTCTTCTCCATGATCTTTTTTTTCACTTAACTGAGGCATGCCATTTGACGCCGACAAAGATGATTCGTAATAGGTGTTGCTTTGGGCGATAGCTGGATTTCACCGGAGGATTTTGTGGTATTTTTTCTTGGCAATTATTTGCTTCTCCAAACAGTCATGAATAATTTCAAATGCAAATTATGACTGCTTCCATAACTTAATGCAGTTCTCGTGGGGACCTCTTCTTCTAGATGTCTCAAGGCTTGATAAGAAGGACGCAGATAAATCTAACTAGTATTCTGTCATCCTTGTTTCACCAAAAAAAATTGAGATAGTTGTTGCATTTTACTTAATGCCGTGTGTGTTTTTACATGTTACAACAGTTTGGCTGAAAGGATTAGGGAGCAGATAGCAAAAGGACAGTATGGTGATGCAACAAATTCATGGAGTGATCTAGAGGGTTTTATTATGGCTAGCAGCAATGACGTTGTAAGCAGCTTTCACAACAGACTTATGTTTCCGCTTACACTGGAACTTCACAAGAATTTATCAATTGATGCATAAAATTCATAGGACTTCTATAACTTTTTGTTGGATTCTGGAAGAGATGATGTTTCTTCAACAACTACAGTTGAAGTATCACAAAAATTATCAATGATGAAATACAAGAATTACTTGTCCTCCAAGGTTTCCGCCTCTGGCAGCATATCAGATTTCATGAATGGTGTGATCAGAAACAAGTTAAAGATAATTCAGAGAAATGTTAGGTATGTTTCACTTTATGCTTGATCCGAAACAGCAGACGTGATAGAAGTCTGATCAAGAATTGTTTAAGCTTAACAGCTGGGGAGATCAATCTGGCCTAGTTTTTGGGGCTCTTTCAGATGATTTCATGAAGCCAAGAATTAGGGAGGTATATATATGCACTCAATTGAATGCATTATTAGGTTATGAAGACTACATTGCCAGTGGCATTTCAATGCCATGCTTACTATCTTTTATTTTTTACATGCTTAATTGCTACTAAATAATACAAATTAACTTCCAGGTCGATGAACTCCTTTCCCTAGGAATCAACGTCACTATCTATAATGGACAGGTATGAACTGTCAGCCCTTTCTCTCTTTAAATAGTAGCCATATCATTAAGTGACCCACAAAAAAGAGAAGAAAATGATAATTCAAGCATGCTGTTTGACTTTTTAAATTGAACTTTTTCAATGATTTGAAACCATTCAATCCTAAAATTATTATACATGGTCGTTGTAGATGCTTTTGTGGACCCAAATGAAGTCTATGCTTCGTATGCATGTTTTTGGTTGTTATATTTTTGTTGGAGTAAAACAAATGTGGTTGGAGGTTGCTGAAAGTCAATCTGCACAAGTTCTACCCGAGTTAAGAATCATTCCTTCTTTACATGAGAGAAACCATCTCTAGCTAATTATAGTAGGGTTCATTGACATCCAGGTGATTCACCGGAACAATAAACTAGCCTTTTCGGATAAATCATGTTTGGAATCATAACGTCCGTCATGATTGATTCGTAGATACAATATCCTCTGGATCTTCTGATCCCACCCACCTCAAAGAAAAGAAAATCCTTGGTATAATCTTTAGTTGTGTCAGTCTTCATTCACAAGGGGCAGTAAGTAAACATGAGATTTTGAAAAAAATCCCTTTTAATTTTTATAGCATAAAAATAAAAAACCTTCAAATCGTACTTCAGTGTTATGTTATATATTCTAGTACAATTCTCCAAAGATTGACAAATGCATCTACAACTTTGCTAAAGAAAGCTAAAAAAATTCTTATAGGAAGGTTTTGTATTCCAATTTTATTTTCCCCAATTGAAGCTCCGTTTCCATCTCCGCCGAGGACGCCGGGGGCAACTAAAAAGTAGATTTTTTATGTTATATTATATATTCACTAAATGTTTATGTTGGCTGTATATGTATACAGATTTTTCTAAATTTTGTTTTCTGAATAACTCCAAAAATTTAGTGAGTAACAGGCTTTCACACTCCCCCTTGATTTTATTTAGTATTCCCTTGTCCTATTCTACAGCTGCATGTTCTTGGTTCAGTAATCAACATGAGATGCATATATATAGAATAAGCGAATTAAGTAGGCACTAAAGACATGACTGGGATCAGAGATGAGATGCAAAGACAAGGAAAAGGACAGCCAGTTGTGCAAATAATGCCTAAATTCATGAGTACTTGTTCGAAAATTTTATCAGAATCACATGCATCTTTGTTAAAATGCTGATGCCGTTAAACTTATTTATTTGGACATAATACGAGATGCATAACCAGAGCATATTTTTCTTATTTTCTACTTTGTGAAGGTTGATCTGATTTGTGCTACCAAGGGAACTGAATCATGGGTTCAGAAGCTCAAGTGAGAATCATAAACCACTTCTCTTATTTCCATTTCAATGTTCTATTTTGCAGCAGCTTTTTATTCAAATAGATTTTTTTTTACTAGTTCATTGCTTCTTTCTTCAGATGGAAGGGTATGAGTAATTTTAATAGTATAGGTAGAAAGCCTCTGTATTGTGATGGTGAGGATGAGGGAGCCACCAAGGGTTTCCTCAAGTCTTATCAGAATCTTCATTTCTACTGGATCCTTGGAGCTGGACATTTTGTAAGTGTACTTTGTCAGCTACTAAGATCTTTTCCTTTTATAAAGTTTTGAGTAGGGCTAAATTT
This sequence comes from Thalia dealbata, assembly GCA_030544415.1. Taxonomy (NCBI): domain Eukaryota; kingdom Viridiplantae; phylum Streptophyta; class Magnoliopsida; order Zingiberales; family Marantaceae; genus Thalia; species Thalia dealbata. Next base: position 10,323,455 of record CM060460.1, read on the forward strand.
TTGTTAAACTAGGGGAATTTAAACTTTTGAATTATATTTTTAACAAGAAAAAAGCTACGTACTTGTAAAAGAGGGCAATTGTGTAGGAATGATTACTTGTTTAAAAGCACAGACATTCTCTCAAAACTTTTAACATTCTTTTTCGGAGGGACAAAACTTTAACAATTGTGTTATGGCAAAAAAAAACCATTTTCCTTTGCTAATGTGTTTTTAATTTTAAAGATTATGTGATCAGATTTTGGAATAGAAAGTTTTTATTTTTACTTTTATGTGTTTTATATTTTAGACATAAGTATTACTAGCAGGGCTGTAAATAAAAATTATAAAATTAGAGAACATAAAAATTTATAGTCTAAGAACTGATAGCATTAAAGCTTAAAATTGAAAGCACAATTGGACCATGACATATCACTTTCATCTACTAAAAAACAGATGTTAAATTTTTAGGACCATATGGCTGTATGGACTCCTATAGAAATAAATGCTAATTAAAATGATATCAACTATAAGAATTATTTATTGAATGAGTTTGTTTTCACGGAAATCACAGTGTTTGCTGTCTCTGCTCATATGAATTACTCTTTCTGTGTGATGTAAAAGTTCCAACTTTACTGTATGGAGATTTGCAAAATTCTTAGGACAAAGAATAATCCCAAAAAATAATATATGTATATGTATATATATAAAAAGTTCCTTTTAAGTAGAAATGTAATTTTGAAATCTTAAAGGAGCAACATTTCATTCTTCACTTGCTAGTGTTACTTTTCAGCGTATGTTTATTACCGATCTTTTGTGAATCAAAAGTAGGATGCTTAAATTATCCGAATCTCCATGAACAAAATGGTTATGAACAGACTCCATGATGGACTTTTTTTTTCAGGGAATTCCATTATTTAGATTATGAAAAAAAAAGGTATCTCTCATGACAATAACTACTAAAACTTTCACCATCCTGGGAAACAGGCTGCATTTTTACCTGCTAAGTAATTATTTCTCCACTGCCAGACCTTTTAGTCAACACAGGATTCTGATCCATGAGGCCTGATCAATCACTAGGTAGCTTCAGAATGCATTCAAGTTTTGCATCATGGTTGTAAAATAATTTGCCCCTTTTTTTTGGTGCCATGAACTTGGCCTGGTCTTCCTGTTCACTAAAAGTTTGGATTCTTTTCCACAGAAGGTACCTCCTTTGATGAGTAAAAGCTGAAGAGGACCAGCTTTTGTATGCAACACCCAAATCTTCACGTGCGAGAGTGTTGACTTTTTGACAATTATGCTTTAAACTGGATCAAACTGGTTTGGCTTGATAAGGAACTCATTACTATTTTTGTCCAGTTCTAGAAAAATAAAAAATTTGGTTGCACCTCAAACCTGAATAATTTAGCCCGAGTGATCCTTTTCCTGGTAGTTTCCAGTATTTGTTTTTTGATTGGTTTGATTCAGGAGCTGCTGATGTTTCAACTAGTTCAAATTCCATATCAATGATAACTCCGTGAGAGCAGCAACTAAAAGATTCAGTTGAGATATGAACTGCGGCCTTCTTTTTTTTTTTTTGCAGGTGCCAGTAGACCAGCCTTGTGTTTCATTGAGGATGATCGCTGATATAACCAAATCTCCTGCTGTTTCTTCCTGGAGGAGTCAAAACGTTTATTGACTTCGCTCTACTGGACGAGGAGGAAGAGGAGGGGAATAAATACATCCACAATGAAAGCATTTTACCGCTTTGAAGAAAAGTTCTTTCCGTCTGCTGTTTGGTGTCGTATATTTGATATTGTTTTTAAAATGAAAAGAGGAGGAGGAGGAGGAGGGTTGTAGGTGGGTGAATGATAGTCATTCATTTCATTTATGGTTTCTGGTTGTACAACTTTGAGCAAATTATTGAAAGGAAACTGAATACAGAAATGGGCAAGGAATATATATCTAGGTTTTAACCCATGGCACAATTATGACTTGTGAAGAACACAGATGCGTGTAACATCATTAAAAATGGAAAGAAAAAAAATTTAAGTTATGAATTGTGAACGACTAGAGATGCATAGACAGACACCTAAACTTGTTTTAAGTCTCTAATCCTAATTATCTTCTTATCCAAATATTTAATTTACATATATATAAACTTTACAGAAATATTTCTTTTTTATATTTTAAAAAATTATAATGATTGATAGAACATTGGAGAAGTATTCTTTATAATTTTATATTATAATTAAATATAAGAACAGAGATTTATTGTGAGGTATGGATATTTATTATGCGGCATTATTTTTATCAAAATTGCTCTGAAAGTCCACCGACTTTGGTCTGGGAGCTCTGAATCGACAGTGATGAAGTGAAGAGGATTCGGTAAAAAAAACATCACATCATGAAGGCAGTCACCAAGACACTGCATGCACGTCAAATAACCCGAGTCATTCTGCATTTGTGAAATTTTTTTTTTTTAAAAAGGCATCAAATCATAACCGAGAGTTGGAAGGGAAGAAGTTTTTTTTTTTTTTAATCTTCTCATCTCACCTCTTTTGATCCCATTGATTAATTCCCATCTTCTCTCTACTGCCACTTCTGAGTCCTCTGAAAAGTTGTGAAGAGTTGGAAGCAATTCTGGCATCCCTTTCTCTCAACTCGTGGATGGGAGAAGTCTTACAGACTTTGTGTTCGTCATAGCAGTCTTATGGAGGTAGGTTTGCAGTTGCTGTCGGCTTATCAGTCGACAAAGCCATCAGAGCTCAGGATTGGAGGTGAACATGTAAAAGTAGTTCTCCATCATCATCTTTGGCACTAAGAAATAACGCAAGGAAAACACTGATGAGTTCATGCACTGTGAGTAGCTGGATATCACCAAAACGCTATCTGATATAAATAAAAGTCACGAGGACTTTTCCTCTTGTCTTATGCAGACACAATTTTACATCATGGTAGTCTGCATCGCAGCTTTCAAGGGGACGTTTAGCCAGCAAACTTGTGGAGACTCTTCTTTAACTACAGAAACAAAAACAAACATTATCTAATGAAAACGATTGTAATTACTATCGTCTTATGATCCAAATTTGCATAATCTGCAAGTATGGCTGAAAAGATCGAAGAAGAGATAGAAAAAGGACAGTACGGTGAGCTACGAACTCATGGAGTGAGTTGGTATTTAATTAGTGAGAACAGCAATCAAGTTCTAAGAGTCTTTTAAACCTGAATTGCCAAAAACTGATTTCTTTATACAATCATGAGACGCCAAACCTCGCTGAATATTTGCAATTTCATGCTGTGTACCACCAAGGTTCCTCCCTCCAGCAGCTGTTCCAGTATCAGAGAAAACGATGAAATCAGCAATGAAGAGGTCAGCTAGACAATAAAGAGATGTACACTTGTTCAACTATTTTAATCTCGCAAGTTTCACGAAAGCTGTAATCAATGAAAAGTTAAAATATAATCTGAAAAAATACAAATCTTGTTTCACTGTGATCACGAGCACACACCTAAATACATGATAGTCATGAGTTAAATACTCACTAAATCTAAAAAAAATATTATTCATTTTTTTTTCACTCATTCATTTTGATAATAAATTTATTACTATTTATTTATTAAAAAAATAAGAAGATTGATTGATTATGGGTTAAAATTTTAAATTTAGCTTGAAAGAGTCATCTTTACCCAACTTTAGGGCATATTAATTTCCTAGGATTTGGAATCCAACTTATAAAATTCATGACCCCATATTATGAATTTTAGGAGAGTGTCTATCAATTTTACAAATATGTTTGATTTTTAGGATCTAACTTCTGTGGAATAAAATTTTTATGTTTAGATGATAAGGAAACATAAGGTCCAATCAATAGTAGTATTTTAGTTTACGCTGAAAATTTAAGTCCGTATCATATCAAATTAGTATTTTCAACAATAGTAGTATTATATTAGATTACAAATAATTATATAAAAAATATTTAAAATTGATATTTTTAATTGAGAAATTTATCCCTCTCTTCTTTCAGTTTATTTTTATAATAAAAAATTTAAAATTATTTTATAATATAAAAGTTCAGAGCTATAATAAAAAGATAAATAATAATTTAAAGAAATCAGCTAATCTTCACATGTGAATTACAATTAGGCGTAGAAACTTAAAAAAATGTTGGTTCAAAATTATTATCATGACCCCCCTCTCAGGACTCTGATTTCAGGTAAATATGAAATTGAACTAATTTTGCAGATTTAGGTTCCAAGCTAAGATTCTTGCTAACTAACTAAACACACCCTTAATTCCCGGTCCAGAATGTTCCCATCAAGAGTCACTCTTCCCATACCACTATCCTGTGAATGCTTACCATCAGATGTTCTTCTGGGCCAAAAGGTTCCATTTTTGTTCTATTCATTTGCTTTTCCACATTTATGTGGAAGAGTTTACCTGAGAAGGAAGGTAATGCGTGGCCAGAACAAGCTGAATGGGTCGACTGCTTAAGTTAAACCTTCAGCAGGACCTTTGAATTATGAATGACAACAGCTTTGTATCATCAGTTGCTGCTTATAATAAATAACAAACTACATTTGGGAAATGCAACAAACATTTGTGTTGTAACAACAGAATTAGACAAAAGATAAATATTTATACATGGTTTCAAGTTTAAAGCATAAAATATATCTATGGTTTCACAAACATGGTTGAGTTTAATGCAACTATCACTGTTTATGTCTGGATAATACATGAACCATGTCATAGGTTGGACCAAATTACAACGGCTACAAGTAATCTTACATGGAAGAAGAACAAAGGTTGTTAAATACTTAAAATACTGGGTTTACATCCGATAAAATACTGGGTTTGCTGATTCCATGAAAAATACCTACATGGACTGATAAACTCAAGCTAGATCAGTATGCAATGATCACAAACTTAAACTACTCTCCTTCACGGACATGTGAAAGAATAGTATGTTGATAAGGTCATTTTCTCTAAATTCTTGCGTTAAACTTTAATTGAAATCTCCCTCCATCTATCTACAGCTATTAAGTATCACCACAATGATCTCTAATTTTGTCAGACTCGAAGAGATCTAATATGTCCAACCAAATGTACATAACTATGGGCTAAGAAGCTAAAGTAAGCATGATATAGCACAATGGACTTTACCAGTTCAATACACTTTTTCATCACTCCGTTGAAATACAACAACAGCTTGTGTTTCCTTTGCACCAACATATCACGAAATACTTTGCATTGAACTAAGGAAGCTGGAATCACAAAGGGGTTTACTAAGACCTATCAGAACTTACATCCTACTGGATTCTGACGGCAGAACATTTTGTACTGTTGGTGGTTGTCTATTTCTTTTATATGCTTATCTAGGAGCTGCTCTATTATGGTCAAATTATCAGCTTCGCTCAGGACATTGTGGTAATAATCAAAAGACAAAACAATGATCCATGAAAGGCAACACCTGGAAAAACGAAAAAGTGTTTTAAAAAAGGCTCTGCATAACATAAATTAGTAATGTTGTTTTCAATATGAATTTTCAAAATGTATGACATCCAATTATTGTTACAGACTAGATACATATTATTTCAGTTCGATAAAAATCAGGACCGTGGATCGTTTATCATGAATGAGTAAACTTAAGACCAAGGAAGATGCTCAAAATTTCTGATCTAAATGGTTGAAAATGTATTAAACAATCTCTTACAAATGACACAAAGAAATGGCCTAATGATCTTGTGTTGACAAACTTATCTGCCAGAAAATAATAATAAATGGTCATTCAAAAGAATATCGGATGATCATTGCAAATTTCTACCCAGTGAATTTGATTCTTTTATAACGAAAAAGAATCAGGCTACGGTTACTGTTAAATTTTAGACAAAATTAGCCTCTATGGAACTGCTTGTCTAAGTAAATATGTAACTTGTCCACAGTTTAGTTAAAAATCCAAGAACCAATTCAGCCAGTGAGAGAAACACTCTGGCGTAAAGATACATAATTTTTTATTATGGTCCCCTGGTATTTGTCCTCAATCATCTCGTCTGTTTATGTGGTGACAACCACCTAATAGTTTAAGCCTCGAGGAAAAGTTTGATGTTTTTTAACTCAATAGTTGCAGTACTCTTCTGTCTGAGAGGAAGTCTGGTTCCAGTTACTAAATTAATTTCAGGAGTAGTAGAACAGTTTTGACAACCTAGAGGAGCAAAAAGTTGAGCTTACGATTGGCAACTGAGCTCTGACCTCTTTTGTGCAGGTAACAGTTGATCAGCCTTGCATTCTGCTACAGGATTTCCAATATCACCGAGTCTCCTGCTGCTTCCTCCCAGGAGGGAAAATTTTCCAGGTTCCTACATAAATTAAAGAAAAAATGTGGAAAATAAATCTACAAGACCGTTTCTGGGCTCCTTTACCTGTTTCTCTTCATTAAATAATTCAAGGTGAATGATTGGAACTGTTCATCTGCAAAGAATATCTTCCATACAAATTCTCACCACTTTCCATTCATAAGTTTTTAAATAGCATATCCTTAGAAAGATAAAGGGACTAATAGAAAATTCAGCTTTAGGCTACCAGAGATGACATACAATCGAATAAACTATAATATTGTTGACATATAGAGTATATTTTTTGCCCAATCTCCATATCACATACACAATTTTTTCACTAATTCTGGATAGGCCAAAAGCAACAATCCAGTATGCCCTTGAGATCTGTAGCAGTAACCTAAGATCCTTTAGAAAAAGAGAAACATGCATAATCCTAGACTAAAAATAATCTGTAAAAAATTATAACTCCAACTTAGCTATTTCTTTCTCCCATTTGAGCCCAAACATTTGACGGCCGAAGGGTACAATTAGATTATACCGAAGAACCTGAAATATGTACATGAAAAGTAAAACAATTTTCCTGTTAATACAAACTCGTGAAAATAAAAGAAGGGTGTCCTACAGGGTTCACCTTGCAATTGATATCACGCATCTGTGCCTTAAGAATCTCTGACTTTTCCTGCCACTTTGAGTGATCATGATCGGATTTGCTAGCCCAAGAATTCTTCAGGGCAATCCTCCACTCAGCAATATTAGAGCGAATTTCCTTGTTGAGCTCCACCCATTCAGGTGCACAACCATTTCTTGAAAGGATCCTGTATAGGGTGTCTTCTGCAGGATCTGCATGGGGGTTTGAATTAAGGTTAAGAGGTCGGCCCTTTCCTGGTAGGTTCTCAAACTGTCCCTCTTCCATGGAATGCCATATTCTTTGTTCCACGACGTTGACTATATCAGTTTCTGACCTGTAAAATAACAAATATATTTCAGAATGAAAGACATTTCTTTTCCGAAGCCCTGGACACTTTTATGCAAACATCTTTTGATGATTACGCAGTCGTAATTCATTCACGAAATACAGGTGTATGCCTGTATGATATGGCCCTACGGTTGTGCCAAGTGACCTAGGCATCATGAGCCTGAAATATGAAGCTATCCTTTTTCATAGTAAATTAATGAAGATTCATCTTTTCAGTCGAAAAATCAATGAATCATATATGAAAAAGGTTGTTCTTCAAGCAAAAGACGATGCATGAAAGAAAAAGAGGTCATCTTTATCATAAAAAATGTCTTGTTTTCCTTTCATGAGAACTATCTATTGAAAAAATTGCTGGAAATAACTAAAAAGGAGAGAATTTTTACACAAACTATTGGTAAAAAACGCTCGATTTGACGATGGATGGATTATGTGGACTCAATCCCGGTTTAGAGGATGGGGATGAATTTCTATGATGTCATGAGCGGTGCTAATCATAAGCAATATCATTAACAATAGGATCTATGAAACCTCCGAGCATAAGTTGAGGATCAAATAGGAAGATAAAATTGTGAGAGAAAACGAAACGGCAGGGGGCGGGCAGGACCTGATGGCGTTGCCTCGGCCGCGGAGTTCAGGCGGGAGCTTCCGCTCATTGACTGCGTCGACGACGGACGAGAGACGGTGATTGAGCTTCTTCTGCTGAGGCCGAGAAGACGACGAGGGGGAGGAGGTGGACAGAGCTGAGGCTGGGTCGGGATCGGCCCAGGAGAACGACCAGAGGGGACGGAGAGCGAGCCGGAGGGAGGGAAGGGAAGCGTCAGGGAGGCGCCGGCAACACCGTGGAGCCACGAGAGCCGTGGCCATTTCGATGATGGGCGGAAGGACGGCGGGGCGGTCGAATTCCTGGCGCAACGTAGACATGCTTATCGCGGGAGGGCGTCCCGGGCCCGGCCCGATTCGGACCGTACTCAGTACGGCTCGGCTTAAAAGCGAGTCATGCTCAGTATGATCCACACTTAGTGGCATGCCGTACTGAGCCTCAAGGCTGAGGCATGCGGACCGGCACGACAAGGTACGAATAATATATATATTAAATATATAATTTTTAAAAAATATTAAATAGTTGAATGATTAAAATATTAATTTTTATAGTAAAAGTATGGCTTCGAATCTTATTGAAAATATATTTTAAACGGGCCGGTCCGACCGAGTCGTGTCGTGCCTGGCCCAACATGGTTTGTCTCCAGGCCGTGGGTTGTGCCGAGCGGAGCATTCGTTCCACGGGACTGTATCAAGTAAGGCCCGAAATTGTAACGTGTCGGGTTGAGCACGGTCCATTATCATGCCTAGCGCAATGCGATCGCTGGCAAGACACTGAATCCGTGAAGTACAAAAGTACAATATAATGACGAAATAGGCCTACAAGTAACTCATTAATCTAGTTAGCTCATTGGAGGCATCTGTTGGAGTGGCACCCACACTAGATGAGAGAAACTTTATACCCCATATCGCTATGTCACCATATTGAAGAACTGCTTGTGAACAAGTGAATGTACAAGAACTTTGCACAGAGCTAGAAGCATTGCAAGCAAAGCTACATCACCGATCTGAGACACGATCTACACTACCGGTTGACTTGCACGTCCCTAGAACCCCTTTTTCCGATGAGTATGATGCTAAAATTCTAAAAAAAATTATATGGTAATAATATGGCTACAACCACCACTTACTTGATCGAGTTTACAAATAGTGGTGGCATGTCCATAGTGACTCACTAGTGAATAGGAAGGCAATCACTATCATTGATTGGGCATCCATGGTGGAGGAGGGTCAATTTCTTCCCCTCAATGTGACCTAACTCGCACGTGAGCTCCTATGAACTTTGAAGTAGGCGTGATCCATTAGAGAGTACGTAAAGGAATTCATTTGCACATTACTTAACTTGTATGACAAAGCTAAGGCGGACAATTTTTATTCATTCTTTCAAGGACTACAACCTTAGATGCGAACTGAACTCATAAGGAAAGGTGTCTTCAACCTCCAAGACACCATGTCTTCATCACTATCGAGGATCTATCCAACCTTCAAGGAGTCCTTGCATCATGATCAACAGAGGTATGTTCGCAATAATAGTGGAGTCCTCCACAAATAAAAGGATCATGACTTGGCCAGATGGGCTAAGCAAGAGGCCGACTTAGAACCCTAGTATGGTCATCCACGACCAATGATGGATACAATGCAAGCCTAAAGAATAAGGGCCCTGTGCAAGAAGCCAAAATACTTATTTTATGACGGACTGTACCCGACATGGTTCCCCCAAAATAAGAGTGCCTCATAGCCTTGCTACAATTTGAGAAGCTAGCACCCACTCAAGTTCATGATGCAGAGTCGATAGCTCATGTTGCACTATGATAATGGATCATGCATATCACATGAACTAGATCTTTGACTAATGTATCAACGGTCTTAATTGTATGTCAATAGTGGATATGAGGGCCATGCATAACTTTGTGAGCATGGACCTTGAACGTGAGTTGGATCTATGCACCGAGGCGAGCAAATTTAGAGTTTGGACAATAAATACACAGCTAGCAGGCATGAAGAGATTTGTCAAGGTGTATCATTATGTTGGGTTCCTAAAGCAATCAAGTAGACTATAAAATCGTGCACAAGGATGACTTTAGTATAATACTTGGCATAAAGTTCCTCTTGAGGACCCAAACCATGGTGGCACCATTTAAGCAGGCTCATGGTGTTGGACCCAGGATATTCAAGATTCATTAAGTTATGCAAAACCACCTTCCCTGAACCATCTATAATCACGAAAAGAGTGCAACCTTAGCCAGGATTGCTATCAACTCTACAACTCGTTCGATGATTGCAACATGTAGAGCCCACCTTTGCCACCACCATCCTAGAAGAGTCAACGCCTTGCACAAGTGAGCATACAACACTACCTAGTATGGAGAACTTGATCAAGGAGTATGCAGATAGAATGTCTGATGAGTTGCCATACACCCTTTCTCATTACCATCCAACTGATCATCAGATTGAACTCTTTTCATGTGTTCTACCTCTCACCCAAGCATCATATTGTATGACTCCCACTAAACTGGCTTGCTCCCTATAATGAATTTCTACTCCTCAAGGTCTCTTTTGATGACCTTTTATAGGAAAAGTCCTTGGTCATTATTTATACTTCCTATTATTAGTCAGCCCAACTCACAATGGATGTTTACCTCTCTTTAAGGGTATGATAATGCTCCCCTACCCAAAGATATCGATGCCCATATTGATTCCTCGGCTAAGTATGGTTGAAGGAGATCTTTGAGTTGTCATAGCTTGATATTTTGTTCCTCGAGCTCTTTCACTAAGATGAAGATCCAGATCCGATCCACAATAAGCAAATCAAATACTCCCGACGTTACCATTGAGTTCACGCAGCAATTTGAGAAGATTCTCATGCACCAAACCTTCCAATTAGCAGAGCATGTGGAATATTTAATGAAGTAGAAGGGAGTAACTAAATTGAACCAAGCTAGGAACGATACATTACACTAACATTCCTAAAATCTCTTCCGAGCATACTTATCGAGGAGTCGATATCTTTGGGTAGGGGAGCATTGTCACACCCTTAAGGAGGGCAGACGTCCATCATGAGTTGAGTTGACTAATAATATGATGTCTTAACAATGATCAAAGATTTTCCCTTAAAAGACGATCAAGATTAATCCGAGTATCTCTCTAAGGGAAGAAAAACATAAGATGATCTAAGACTAGCAATGTTGGGACGCTGTACTGCATGCCCAGGTGTGGCGTACGCAAAAGTAGGAGCTTGCCACTATGGGTCTTGGGTACCATTTTGATTTAACAAGCATGGCTTGGCTATGACCCTTTTGACCTTTGCAACACTAAGCACTATCATTTTCTGCTTTTTTATTCTATATTTAGCGTGCAACTTAATTCTTATTTTATAAATTTCACAGTCCACACACTAAGAATCTTACTTTTGCCCGGATTAATAAAACCTCTTTGTTTGTAAACACGTTAAAAGCCTTTTTCTTAGGATAAAATTGTCTTTTTCTTGATCACGCTAAACATACTTTTTTAAAAAATTAATGAGTATTAAATTTTTAATATTTCATGTACATTCTAATTATTCTAACTCAGCATAATTAATATTATTATTATGTGAAAACTATTTTTCAACACCAAATTCGGACCAGATAAGCTAGCTCATTAAGACCTAGGTCCTTGAAACAGACCAATTTTAAGTCAGCCCATGGGCTTAATCTTATTTACGGACACCTATGGATAATTTAATTAAGGTAAAAAAGTATAAAGTTTAAAACTCATTAATATCATAGAGCATTGGCCCTTCAAAGTTGATAGCAAAATATAATATTGTGATCCAAAGTTGATCGAAGGTGAAGAATTCTGCTGATAAAGCTGATCAAATACTCGATTCTTCATGTTCATATCCTAAGTAGGACTTCCTTTCCCAATTACTTGGGCTCCTTCCTTATCGTTTCTTTTCTACACCCACAAAGGGGCAAAGAAACTACCAAAACCATCCAATCCATGGCTAGTTCTCTACCGACACTGAGATAAGATTCAGCAAGCTTACATGGAGCACAATGAAGAACTGCATAGTTCAAGCAGTTTATTTTCCAAAGTTCACCGTACATTTGATATCATGGGTAAAACATGTTTGCGCAAAATATTATTCTGATAGCAAGCGAAGTGTCAGCTCGTTGGAGTTTCATTCTTTTTTGTCACTTTCCGCAGCAGATTTCTGAGGTTCCATCAATGGCTGTTTCTCATCTACACCCTGCATAGTGACAGGATCAATTAGAAACGGTGGATGTAGAAAGAATGAAAAGCTTGATTCTTGATGTTCAACCCATACAACAATACAAGAGCAGAATTCATGTTGTAAGCAGAACTACGATGGCCTTTTTTTTGCTCATGTTCGGTAGAATACAACTCAAATCAGCTCTACGGTCAATCTTCCAACCAACTCTCAAATGCCAACCCACTAAAAGATTGTGCTACAGTTTAAGTAATGCATTGAACAAGAAAACACAAATACATTCACCTAGTAGGCCAAGTTGGTAAGTCACAAATTAGAGTTTGCTTTCCATATGATTTTTGATACACGCGAAAAATATAACATAATACATTCAAAAGAGATGAGTGAGAAACTAACAGGCAAAAGGGATTGCACACTTGATGAAATATCTATTAATTGTCATGTGTCATTAATTAAGGCCTAAAATTTATACCAATGACTTTTGCTGAAAAAATTGAGTATATATGATAATACAAAGCATATGAAATTAAGTCCTCTCTAGAGAAGATAGTTAGAAGTTAGGACATTAATTTTTTATCAGAAACAATAATACTCAAATTCCCCGCTAAAGAAGAGGCATGAGGTACATACTTCAGCATTTTTCTTCGATGCTGCAGGCTTGTATGGACAAGCAGGTGGCACCCTTTCAGGCTTTCTGTATTCCCAGCCAAAAAGCCTATAAATTCTACCCTGCAACGAAGATTAACAACACAGAATCTAAATGATTTATCCTGCAAGCAAATATCTCAAAAGAACTACCAGGTGGAATGAATATATTCCCAAGATCTAGTTTGAAGAGCACTTTAGTTCATTTCGGGTGTTAATAAATGTAACTTAAGGTTTAAACTATATTTATCTCCAGCCATGTCTCACGATGATCAAGAATGCCCTATCTTGCCATCACATGAATCAAAACCTACACCAAAAAGCATTTCAGAGCACATGAGGGATAGGTTAGAGAATGTTTATCTAAACTTCCAAACTCTTGTTATAGTCCCTTAGTTAATTCTGATACATAAGTTGATAAAATTACTTCACAGTTTGATGATATTGTGGGCTCATCTAATACACGTCAATTCAAGCCCTAAAAATAAAAATTTTCCCTTTCTTCTCAGATTAATTGATTAACATGGACGATAACAAGGTGCCAATTTCAACTCAAGCCAAGAGGGTAGTTGGTTAACCAAAACATCAAAAAAAAAATTGTTTGGGCAAGAAAGGTAAACTCATTGCAGAGTATATGATGTAAACATCCGGAGGAAATCAGACGAAGAAAAACAATCGTACAAACATAGATACGTTGGTAAAGATTAATACGGCACACGCCAAAAGTATCAAATTCCCCCAATCCGAGATGCACAAATTAAAAAACCCTAATTCGCAGAAGCGACTAAAGTAGGTTCAGGCGGAACAAAAAGATTCTACATTCTAATCGAAACCACCAAGAGCAAGGGGAAAAAACTTTGCACTTACGACGATGAAATCGAAGAGCAAAGGCAAGGCGTTGACCACGGGGATCAAGAACAAGGGCAACAAGCACGCGATGCACACCTGCGATTACGAGACGCCACGAGATCACGAGCCAAAAAGGATTAGAATTACAGACAAATCGGATGAAAAGGTCGAAGGATCTGAAAGGTTTACCATCTTGCAATTCCTCCTCTGGGATTCCTCCTCCTCCTCTTGGCTGGAGCTCTCGGTCGAGCGCTGAAAAGGCTTCGAGGTTGTGTAGAAGAGGACGGAGGAGATCAAGTTTTCAGTTTAGGCCCAAAATTTAACCTTACTTTCACTTTAGCCCCTGAAACTTTAAAATTGTTAGTTTTATTCAATCTCTACGGAATATAAAATATATTTTAAAGTTTATTAAATATTAAACTCATAATTTTTAATATAAAAAACTAGAAATCTCACAACATATAAATAGGGAAGACCGGAAGAGAGATAAAAATAGTTGACCAAGCTCATAAAATTATATATATAAAGTGATGGTTGAAAGGGGTCTCTTTTATAGCACCAACGCAGCTACATTTAATGCATGCAGTTAACAAACTAAGAAGAGTCCCAAGTAATTAATTAATTGATCAATTAATAGTGACGATATAATTAATCTCGCTCGATCGATCATCTTCGTTCCGAGGTCTCAGTGGCGGTGGCCGCACTCCGGCGTCAGCGAGTGATCCCTCTTCGGATCCTTGCAGTAGTTGTACACCATGTAGTTCCTCTGCGCCCACTGCATGGCGGCGTACTGCCGGCGGCTCAGCCCCCCTCCGTAGGGGGAGGACGGCGGGGGCCGGCACCGGGCGGCGGCGTGCGGAGTGCACCCGCGGAGGACGAAGCGGGTGAAGCGGGCGACGAACGGCTGGTAGCGGTAGTCGGCCTTGTACTTGCCGTCCTCCGTCGCCCAGGAGGAGGCGTCCCAGATCGAGCCGTAGAGCCACATCGGCCGCCCCGGGTACGTGGCCGCACTCCTCCGCGGGTACCGGCGGATGGGCACGTCGTCGACGAAGAATCTGCCGGCGTTAATTAATCAGTCACAGGAACATGAGATGAATGCCTGTTTTTTTACAGTAACACAATAAGAGCAAAAGCTTCGCTCTTTATGCTTGCTGCTTCGAGTTCATCCCCAAGGTCTCCGACAACATATCTCAATGTCTCTACCCAAAAGTTATTGAAGTGATCAGCGATGAGTACTTGGATAGTTTTATCGGACCTCAAAAGTGCAATCTAGTATGATATATCAGTAGTTTCAGTAGGACATATGAAGCACAACTATTGCTCAAGAACTGGAGTCATACCTAGCATAACACAGCTCATGTTGGAGGCTCATATCTTCTGTAGGGGGTATAGTCCAATTATACCTTCAGTGAAGGTACCCAAGGACCAATTTTGTATAATGTTGATTCGTTATGAAGGAAAGCATATTGGACCCATTACCCACTACATTCTGTTTCAAGGTACCTACAAGTACTTGCCCTCCTCCCCCATTTTGCAAATTGACTATTAAGTATCCCATAAATTGCTAAGTATTTTGTTCATTAAATTATCATGTCAACTACCTTGTACTGTTTGCCATAAAGGTCTATACAGTCCAAATGATAGATGGGGGATGGCCTTTAGGTTTGGTGAGTAAAGCTTACAAAGTTGATATTATTTTGGTTCAGTTCCATTCAGTGTTTTTTTTTCCCAAGAGGTTCCCTTCTCATTGAACTTTGAATTCCTTGATCAAAAGCAATCAATTCAGTTTAGCATTGGAATTCTAATTTTTTATCTATAAGAACCCTAGCCTGGTACAGGCAACTGCAATTGCAAGCTCTCTCTATTTCTACATCTGGCTAATTGTTGCCTTCTTATTTCCCTAAAGAGACCACTTCTTCGATTTCAGCTTTTTGGGTAACTCTTTAAGTTAACGAGAGATAAAACTGACAAAAGATCAAGGAGTTTTTTTTCCCAACAATATAGTGATGGATTCATTTTTGTTGGAATCAATCTTTTTTTTCCTCAGATGTAGCTGAAAGAGAATAAGCTAATATGAACTTAAGGTGAGAAAGATGAGTGAGAGCTCCACTGAATGGATGAAGCATTACTTACATGATCTCATTTTGATTCCAGAGGATGGCGTAGTTGTGGAAACCAGCAGTTGGATCAAACCAGAGGTGGAACTTCATCTCCCGGCCAATTTTGTTTCCATCACCACTTCCTCTGATGTACACATTTGTTTGCAGGGTGTAGGGCTTCCCAGGTGTAGTCCCCAGGAACTCAATGTCCACCTCGTCATGGAATCCAGGATGTGCTTGATTGTTTGAAAGCTGAAGAAACATTTGAAGAGCCAGTAATCATTCATCTCAGCCTACAGTGTCCATTTGCAAGTAATTTTGCGAAAAGCCAAAGATTTAGTAGTTTCAGCTAAAAGTAGAGTAGAAGAAATTTCAGCTGCTGAGAAAATGTTTGTAGACATCAGCTAAATACTACGCATATGGTGCCCTTTTGTTTCCATCAGGAGTGGAGTAAAGAAGGTGAAGCTTTTAGGGTGAAAGGGATTGGGTTACTTGGCTTAATCTGCAGCATCCATTTCCGAAAAGATTGAAGAGATGCTTGTAGATATTAACAAAAAGTGAAATTTCTAGTGGAAGAGATTGCTTGAGGCTCATTTAGCTCAACACATCATTAAGCAGGTAAAAAAAGGGAATTTTAAGTTGGACAGAATGAGATTCTACATAGCTAAATCTACTACAAAAATTGCAGAAATCAGCTGAACTTAAAGAAACGGTGAAGTTTTTAAAGAAGCTCAATTTAACGCCATTATTTGTCCTGGCGAAAGGCTGCAGGAAAAATAATCCCTCTTCTGATTCCATCAGAAGCAATTTTTTTAAAGAAGAGAAAAGTGAAAAAGAATTCAGAATCTCTGACAAGCTACATCCACATCATTTACTGAGAAAAACAAAGGAAAGCTTGCAGATGAAACCACACAAATGATCCTTTTTCTTGATTCAATCAGAAGTAGGGTCTAAAAATATGAAAGTTCTAGTGATAGAGATTAAGCATCAGTTAATTGGCTCAATCTGCTTCCTCATTCGCTCTGGAGAACATTGAAAACAAAACTCTGCAGAAGTTTCAGTCTCAAGCAGAATAAACAAAAGATGGAACTTTCAAAGTCAAAAGAAACAAATCAAGATTCCTCACGTAGAATGCTGTGATCACTCCTGCTGTGTACCCGGGTTGGAGCTTGATGGACGCACCAAAATACCCATTCCGGAAAGGGTGAATGGATTTGAATCCACTCCCTGCAGCAGCATTTCATCAAACAGGTTAGAGAGAGAGAGAGCAAAACACAACCAAACGAGCAAGAAAAGAAAACAACCAGAGTTCCTATCCAGCCAAATGTTGACGGAGGACTGGTCTCCGGACACCGTCTGGTGCTCAGGCCCCCAAAGATTGCTGAACCCGCGGTAGAACCCCCGCAGCGGCCTGAACCTGCAGCTCGGGCAGTAGCCAGTCGAGGGCTGAGCGCAGCCCCAATGCGGCGCCAGAGAAAGGAGGCCAAGCGCGAGGATCACCGCCACGGAAGCGGAGCGACA
The DNA here is from genome assembly GCA_030544415.1 of Thalia dealbata. Classification (NCBI taxonomy): domain Eukaryota; kingdom Viridiplantae; phylum Streptophyta; class Magnoliopsida; order Zingiberales; family Marantaceae; genus Thalia; species Thalia dealbata. Next base: position 10,340,649 of record CM060460.1, read on the forward strand.
CTGCTCTGCCGCCATGATTAAATGCCGATGGAGGGAAGAAGGCACTTGAGGTGAAGTAAATAGCGGCAGGGGAGAGGGAGGAGCTTCGGTTCGGCTCCTCCTACAAGGCGGAAGAAGGGCAGTAATGGTGGGCAGTGATACCGGACAGAGAGGGGACAAAGGAGTTAATGGCAATGGGAAGAAGTCAAGCAGAAGAGGGCGATGGAGATCTTTGAGTTTGGTGAACAATGGAGTTAAGAGGGCGGTACTGTTGAGCAGATGCTGCAGCTGCTACTCCCCCTTATTCTTCATCATGATCATCATTACCAACATTTGCGATGATGCTGAAGAGCGCCGATTACTATAACGCGTAACGTGTTAGACAAAATAATCTCGTCATGGAACGAAGGACGAGGGAGGAGTGAAGGGTCTCGCTCGTTTCCTGTAGCTGCTCAGGTTGGAGTTTGTAAGGATGTGTGAGGAGTCCTCCCATTTTTATGCATCTTGGCTCAGTCCAATGATTGATATCTGAATTCTTCCTTCATATCTCCACCTACTCACTCTTGAACAGGTGGATGGATTCATTTAAATGGCTGTGACTCGTGACTTCAGCTTGAACTGTGGTTATTCTTGCCATCGTTAGCATCTGGCAACTCTGTTCAAACTGCTCGACTTGAATTTGATATTAAGCACTGATTTTGCATTGTTTTGTGTTATCTGATCTTTTTTTTCGTGTGTGTGTGTTTTCTTTGTTTCAAAAGCTCTTGAATGATTGGAATCTTGCGCAGATGTATAAACACAAAGTTAACCCATCAAATCAACAGAATCCAACCGCATGATGGCATCAAAACTACAAAGCCGCAAGAAGGAAAAAAAGAAGAAGAAAAAGGTGAGAGTGATGCCACTGCACTCACTGCATTGTCTTCTCTTTGTACACTTCTCACCCATTAATTAGCCTCAATCATTATTCCTGGTGATTCCACTCCTTCTCCCTCCTGCAGTTTATATTATAAAAAAAACTTTAAACAAAGAGATAGCTTGCTTGATTGAACCAACGATTTATTGCTATATAGTTAAGTGTGAGGTATACTACTGTGTTATTACTAATGCAATATAGTAATTTATTATAACTACAAAAAATTAATCAAATTGGTATACATTTACTATTGCCAAGATAGAATATTGAAGTATTACAGTGCCACTCTCAACTAACAAAAACTAACTAAAAAAATTATCTTGGTACAATTTATATAATATTAACAAGCATATTAACAAAAAAGACTTAGACGAATTAGATTTATAATTATATTGCTCAACCTAAGACTATCTTTATTATATGACTTATTTTATATCAGAAATTAATAATTATGGATAAACTACTCAAACGGAGCATGAAGATGTTAGCTATGTTTAGCTGTAATAGAAACATTGGAGCATTTGTTGAATAAATGTAGATATAGTAAAATTATAAGGAGTGGAGTGATTTGTTAAGATGGAACAAAAAAGTATTGATATAAACTAAAAGTAAGATATGGAAAGAACGACTTATACAGGTGGCCATGACAGAGTTTATGCATCACATTTGAGAGGAGAAGATCTGAAGACTATTTAAGCAACAAATCATGAATCAGTTCTTCTTTGGTACATCAAGACATAAATTTTTACTAGGTTGGATAAAAATAAAATAAAAAAGTTTAATATCTTATATTTAGCTTAGAGTATTATTATTGTGACATATTACTTCATATAGTGATACGTTCTTTTTTAATGCATTCTCTCTCTATGACTTGTAGCACATGATATTGTAGTGATGCTCAAATATATTTCATAAAAGGTCTAGAACTCAATTACTCTAGTTAAATGAGTGTATACTTGGCGTATAGTTGCAGAGATTACTATTTATATTATTAATGAGTTATAATAAGTAAAAATGAGTTATGATATTATTACTATTGATTAATATTTGGATATTGAAATAATTTAACATTCTCACCATAAATATAAAATTATTTTATTTATAAAAAATATGAGGAATGATATTTTATAGTTGTTAAACTATTATCATCAAACTAATACGTGCTTGATTGATCAGATACTAAAATGAAATATGAATGTAATTTTTATATAAATTCATAATAAGTCTTATTTATAATAATTATTGATTTATTTTTTGCAGCTGATTAATTATTGATCCTTTTGATGCTATTTTTTAAAAAATTTGGATGTATTTGATCGCATGGTATAAATAATAATCCCGGTCCGGTCTGTTTTACACGGTTTAGTTGGGCCTTGTGGGCTGCTACGGCTGTGAGATTGATGCTGGGATAAAGCGAACGGTAGAGATTTCCTGATATTGGATCAGTGTCGTCGTCGGACAACGCTAAATGATCAACGGCCCAGATTCTTTTTCTGGGTTGTCGATCGGCTCCAACGAAACGACGGCCGCGACCATCGAATCAGATTTCCTCGCGGCGGAATACTACGGCGGTTGCTTCTCTGGGAATTTGCGCAGATTTCCGTCCGATTTGCTGAAGGGCGATCTTGGTTGAATCACCGAAAGGTATGGGAGTCCTCCCTTATCCTCCATCTCCTCTGAATTCTCCTTCTTTTTATTTTTTTCTGTCGTTAGTTCTTAGCTATCGATCGTTGTCGTTGCTGCGAGAGAAATTATTGGTTTTCACTTTTTTTTTAATACTCTCGATGTGATTCTGTTTTCGTGGGTTCCCTTTTGTTGTGGGTTTTTGATTCGGATGAACAGATGAATTTAGATTTATTTTGAATCAGTTTCTTTGATCCTGGTCATGGTTTTGCGCTGCGATTTTTGTTGGAAGAGGGGCGATCTACTTTTTGCTTTGTGCAGTGTCCTTATCTGTGATATAGTGGGCATAAGGTGGTATCTGCCAAGTAGGGTATCTTGGTTTGCAGGGCATAATATTTCTGCCAATTGCAGTGGGTCATGGTTAGTTTATTTGATTGTGGAAAATGATGGGAGTTGTTTTGTTGATCTAACAGTTTCATAAGAAGACATTGGGGAGTAATGACTCATGTTTCTTGGATGTCGAATGCGTGTAGTTTGGTGTAAAATACCGAGCAAGCGTTCCTTGATGCTAAATAGTTGCTTAGCCAGGCATCAGCGAAAACAGTTTTTGTTTAGAACATGGATCAATAGCCGCTTTTTGCACCATATGGAAACATCTTCGATGTAAAGAATTAGAGAAACCCGTGATTAATAAACAACTTAGTCTTTTAGTTTTTGATGAAGATATACCCATCACTTCAGGCTGATAATGCATTGGGTTATAACTAAATTGGATGATAATTTGACGTGACTTTTGTAAAATCCACTTTTTGATCGAAATTCAGGGTTTAGGAGGCTGCTTTCTGACTCTTCTTTGGAACTTCTTGGGATGTTGAAATGCTCGGCAGTATGAATTGAGACTGGCAAATTGACTTCATTCACTTGTCCTTATAGGAGTATGTGCTAGCAGCATCTTGAACAATTTTGAGGTGGACAAACTAGAAGATATTTTGAAACATTATGTTTCGGCATGTATATACTTGCAAAGGAAACATACTATACTAGATTTCCATGCTTCATTTTGTTCCTTGATCTCAAACCATGATCAGCCTCCAAATTTTCTTTTCTGTTATTTCGTTTTTATTCTAGCATTGAGCACTGGCATCTTAGCAAAGCCACTTAATTTTTTCATTTAAGTTTTTACATTCCTTTTCCCCTCACCAATTATGCTCATGTTCTTATACCTGTGTAAATGGAATCTGGTATATTATTCTAAAACTTTGATTTTTGTATGTCGTGGACTAAATGACCAATCGCTGTTTTTTTTTTATTTTCCTCGCAGGAGATGTGCAAACTACATTAGCTTTTAACACAATCTTGTCAGATGGATGCTCCTACACAAGATATGTACTTTTAGGTTTCATGGGGTAACCATGATATTTATCTTGTCTTCCCACATTCTTCCTTGTAGTCATTTCTATATACAGTCTTGCAAGCTACTCTAATTGCTAAGTTAATCTATGCATGAAAATGCCAAACCCTCGTGTTGCATAAATACCTTTGTTGAAACACTGTTTAGTTTCTTTAATTTTGTGCAGTGCAGTTGTTGTTTGGGGATCCAAAGGGATAACAGATCGGATTCAGATCCAGCACTGCAGTCTTCTTTTTGGATAAATCACTCTTCAAGGGAAATTGACATTGATTTCAGCCTCTTGCAAGCTGTAGATGCACACCATTCTTCAGGTGCCATATCTGTTGCAGAGGAGTCCATCCATAATGCGAACAAGCATTTTGTTGTTAATAGAGGTCTGTGTCCATCTTGATGAACTTTTTTTTTAATTTATTGCCCATGCTTATGGAATATTTGTTGTTTAAACGTGGAGACCACTGTGTGAGCAGCTTGTATAGGATTCTTTCTAATTTTTTTAGTATATCTTACTGTTAGTTTGACTGCTTAACCCATTTGCATATCATATTTTGAATATACACAAGAAAGACAATGAATACTTTAGAGACCAACAAACTAATATTACCTCAAAAGCCTTTGGATGAAGTTTGAGGCTAACTTGTCTCATTAAAGCTGATTAAGCTCACATTGATAAATATTGCAGAGTTGCAATTTAAATGACAGTTAGGATTGAAAATTCAAGCGTGGCATTAATATGAGGGTCTCCAACTGTGTCTGTTTTAATGTCTTTCAGTGACTTTTAGTGCAATAATATCTCACTGCTGTTGACTGTTAGGATATTCAAGGAAAGGGCAAATATACAAAAAAAGAACATGCATTATGTTCCTGGCATGCATCCCTTCTCCATAGCCGAGTGATTCTGAACAACTATTCTGTGGTCAAGAATATTTGGTAGATAACATCAAATATAGAAGAATATTTTTTGGATAATTATCAAAAGTGGTGTGAAAAGGTCGGCCAAGTCCTAGACACCAGTTTTAACTTGTACAAAAACTGTGATTAGTTATAGTAGAAATTCAATAATCTCTATTTTTTTCTCACTTGCAATGAGGCTGCCAACCTCAAGCAAGGGTGCAGCTGTAAACGAAACAGAGGAAGGAAGTAAGAACCTCAGATGAGGAAAATGAGCATAGTATTGGCTTTTGAGAAGGGGTGCATCCGAAGGTCATAATTTAAATATGCTCTCGTCAACCTGGCCCCTATTTACAGGAGTGGATTTAGCCAAATCTGAGCTCGATCTAGTTCACCAAAGTATGCCCAATCAGGACCCAATCTAATGAAATAAAAAACAAAAAGAACACGAGAGAAATTTTTTTGGAGTATTTTTAGCTTCCTGGGGTTTCTATCTAGTGGAGGTGTCTTGTTTGTAAATCGATAAAGATATCTTGTATACTCAAAGATGAAATCAGTCTAGCAGAGGTATTCTACCGGTGCTTCAGGATTTTTTGCTCTTCAAGCTACTTATATTGAAGTGTAATAGTAAGTAGCTTACAAGAAAGTTTATAGCTATTACAGAAAAACACAGCATATCAACAAAATTTACCGAAATCAACATAAGTACTAGGAAGAGGAAAAGGATAAGGTAAACCTTGAGCCTATCTTACTTAAAGCCTCACTTCAGCAGCTTGTTTTCGAAAAAAGAAACAGACTTTATAACATATAACGATCAGTATTATATTTAATCAGAGGTACCTCTAATAGTAATGATGAATCAACTTCATTTTCCATTCTCTCTGAAACTTTATTTTTCAGCAACTCTTTATTTTCCTAGTCATGAATCATTCCTATTGATAATGTTGGATTGTTCATTAGGCTTTCTTTATATGGCCTTTATGGAACTATGCATATGAAATGGTTTTACAAATGGATAATATGCTCTTTCTTTTGTCATTATTTCTTTCATTGGCAGATTTGATACTATTACATCCAATTAACAATATCATTTGACTTCCCTATGTTTTCTTTTTAAAAAACTTATTTTGTTAGATGTTTTGTGTGAATTCTATCCCCTCTGCTCCACCTTTGTTTTCTTTTGTGTTTAATGTTATTCAACTGAAGATCACTACATCTTATTAGAAAGTTCAAGTCAAGGTCACTCTTAACTGAACCTGCTCGAGTAAGATCCCAGTTTTACTTATACTTAAAAGTTACAGTTTCACATACGTGACTGCACAACAACAATTCACCATATATTTCTATTACTATCAGTGTGTGTATTTGAAAAAAAAAAGTACAGCTGTGCCCATGTGTTTCATATTTTCTCTAGATGCCATAACTTGGAAGGAGACAAGACGAAAATGGTTAGGAGATCAGCCACATAAATCTGAGAAATTATATGAGGAACCATCAATAAGGTAAGTTATCTGGGTCACTCATACTTAAATTAAATCAACCACATTTTCTTTTTTATATTACTGCAATAGACTGTTTTGTTTTAGAGGGAGACAATACAAAGGAAACCATCAAAATTTTCTTCTACTAATCACATGATTATCAATTAATGTCTGATTGTTGTCATTCTCTAGGTGTGCCTATGCTATATTTCTATTTCAGCATTTCTAAGTCATTACGATCTTCACCATTGTTTTGATTAGCACTCTCTAGATTATCTATGCTCAGAATGATCTAATAAGTTGGGGCCTGGGAATTATCTCAACCAGCCAGCATATATGTCCAAATCCGGTAGGTTAGGCAAAATTCAGTTAATTTATGGAGTTGGTCTGTTGTTTGAGAGTAGGGAAACTTAGCCCAAACGAAGTGAGAGAAAAAAAAGTCCAGAGATGAGAATATTATTACAGAGTTCAGCTTTGCTAATCATTGTTTTGGTTTAGTTGATTCTAGAAAGAATTTTCAAGGGAAGATCTAAAGAATTATTTGTGGTTAGATGGAATTTTAAGCAGAAGAACCACATGATTTTGTTTAAGAATTTGGCTCCAGGAAAATTGACCTACGAACGTGACTTTCTCTGCTGTCATCAACTTGTTTTTAGTATCAAGATTATGGGACTCCCTTATTACTAGTGGCTTCGTCGATTTAAAATCTTGCACCCACTAAAAAATGTGCCCCATTTTTCCCCCGTAGTTTTCTTTCTTGACCAGGTTTTTCCTGTCAGGAGAAATATGGTGCCGGGTTTATGGGCCATCTAAAGCATTATGAGCTCTCGTCTTTCTTATGTGGGGAGAATCATCCAAAATTGGGGGTTGTAATTGATTCTCATTCTATGTCATGAATCTACACTGGTTTAACCTCAGTTAACATCCAATTGACCTTCATTTCCCAACAAATACCTTTTGGTATGTCCTCTTTCTGAAAATACATTCTCAAACATGGTTATAACAAGTTCTAGTAGTTCTGTAATCAAACCTTCATTCTCAATTCGCAATGATGCCATGCTGGACTTATGTATAATCTCTTAGCAACCGATTAATTTCCTCTCAGCTTATTAGCTTCATCTTTCTTTTTAGCTGGTGTGCAACATATGATGATTTGCTATCAACCAATGAACCATTTGCCGAGCCAATTCCACTATCCGTAAGTTTATAATATTCTTTGTTAGCTTCATTCCGTATAACTTGGCAATTTGTTCAGCATGGAGGATCTTGTTAACCATATGCAGGAAATGGTAGATTTTCTAGTGGATATTTGGCACGAAGAAGGGCTGTACGATGATTAGCCGAGGATCCTTCCTCCACTTATTTGGTATGAAAAAGAATGCTTCTTTCTTGTCATTGTTGACATCCTTTATCCCTAGTTGGTGTTGCAACAACAAGAAGACGACCACGCTGTAAAGTTTAATTAACTTTTGATTTCATTTTTGGGCACCTCAAACTCAAAAGAGAAACCCTGTAACATAGGACCAATCACCTACATAAAGCTCACTTTTTTGGTTTTTTTTATCCTTTGAGCCACCATTTCCCAACACTAGGTAACTTGATCAAATTCAACTGATTCTGTTACTTCAGTTACTTTTAAGATTCCATCTGGAGCCAAAAGCACTGGCTGAGGTTGGATCACTGTTTGTTGCTTCCATATGGTGTGAAGATTCTCTCAAAGCTGGAGCTGACATTTATTTGTTGTGTGTTCTAGTGGGCGTTGACTGAGTCCACTTGCAGCCGCATACCCAACACAATAAAACTTGGAATGATGATGATGCCCTGCTGTGATTACTGTTGTCGTTATTCGTATCAATTTTGCTGGGGTTTGCAAGATAAAGCTTCGCTTCTTCCAAATTTTCAATGAAAACAATGATGGATTAGTCCTTGAGCACTCAAGTGGCCATCATCAGTGCCGAACTCCACTTTGTTTTCTAGCTGCACTTTAATTTTGGACTGCTGAGGAAGTTAAGGTAGGATGTGCAGTCATTGATAGTGGGAAAAAAAGAAAAGAGAGAAAGAAACAAAATCCCATCTTAATAATCATTCGCTCTTTATTTTTTTTCATCAACCGTCCTCTTACACTTATTATTTTTATATATAACCATACTTTCTTTCTATTCCTCCAAAAACCACACTTTCTTCCTCCAATTGGTGAAATTTTGGCCAATTTGTATCGTTCCTTTAAGTGATGAGGAGATTAAATTTCCCTTTCTTTTTCTTTTACCTTTTATTATTATGAGCGCATGCACTACTTGACAAATAGATATTTTATCATGATGTTAATTGTTTGAAAACTTTACATATTTTATCAAATACATGATCTTAAAGTATTATGTGAGACTTGTTGGTTTTCTCTTTCACATTCTCTTTATCTTCTTGTCCACCACGCCCGACACATCCATTAGAGAACAGCCTTGTGCTTCTGTGTTTGTCATCCTCATATGTCATCATTTATGACACCCACCCTATCTGCTCTCTCTCTCTCTCTCTCTTTTTTTTTTTTGAAAAAATGGTAGATATAGGCAATCTCTGAACAGGAATGGGGACGATGACTGACTGCTGGTCCACCAAGCATGCATATTCTTATTGTGTGTGTGCATATATACCTGTACTATTTTGATTCCAAGCATCTTCTCCTTTGCTCTATAATATATATATATATACTCCAACAGCAGCAGCACCCACCCACCAACTGATGAGCAGCAGCAATCAATCAAGAACACTCCTACTGCTCAAAGAATCTGCCCCAACCTGTTGCTTCTTCTTTTAAACTTCTTTTTTCTTCTAATACTATAAATATATCCTCTTCCTTTTTTGAAAGAAAAATAATAATACACATATAGTAGTTTCCTTTTATATATATATTCTCTGTTATACTAGTTCATATAAATCTTTGTATCAACTGCTTTATATCCAGGGAGGTTTAAGATTCATGATGAGGAAATAGATCTCTATCATTATTACATCCTGAGCTGTCTGACTACATCTATCTATGTCTAGCGAGTGAAAGGTTCTTTTATTTTTCTTCGTCCTTACATTCCAACACCAGATTTTTTATTTCATAAATACTTCATCTGTTCTCTACTGCTGTGAATGTGATGCCTCTCCATTTTTGCAGAAATATTTTACATCCATCCATGTTCCCATCAGTTTAGTCATTTGTTATTCTATTTTTTCCTCTTTTTTTTAGTTTTGATAAACTCTATTATATTGGATTATGTGCGTGCGTGTGTGTTTATTTTATTTATTATTTTTTATGTTTGCAAAAAAAATATTATAAGATAAATGTGCTGTGGTGGGCTGATGAATGAAGAATGATGGTAGACAATTGAAAAGGACAAAAAAAAAGAATATATATATGTGCATAGATTAATTAATCAACTGGGGAGGAAGGAAGGTGATGAAAGAGATGGAGATGACACCACCAGAGAGATTTTTTGTTTTTATATCAATGTAATTATAATCGAATGAATAGTCATCGATCATCCTTCCTTATTCAGCGAATAAGGCCACCAAAAATTCAATTGATATAACGACATGTTTAAGTCTGGGTTCAAAATCCAAGTAAAGTTTGTTCACGTTAAGGAATTTGTCTTCTTTTCTTCCCAATGCTTTTTTTTTTTACTCAGGCCATTGTTTTTTATTGCTTTTTTTTTTTTCCTTTGGGCTTCTGTTTTGGTATGTAAGCAGCACCACCTCCTTATCCTGATGAGAAATCATCACCCAACCACGGTGGGAGATGGTCGTACAGGAATCCATTTAGTAATATATATAATTATATATAAAAAAGAAAACTTCATCTAATGAATTAATCAATTGATGGGTGAAGAAGAAAAGATGGTTGGATGGTGGAATGGAAGTAAAAGGGAGAGAAGAGGAGGAGGAGGAGGAGGGGCAAGCAAGCGCACTATCGATATATATATTATTCCATGAGACATAAATATTTGGCATATAAAATGGGGGAGATATAACTGCATGCATTTTGGGGTGGTGGGGCGGTACATCTATTAATCCTTCTAGTTGGGTCGTGTCGGATTCGGTTGGATTTTTTTCTTCTCTAAATTCTTCTTTCATCAGATTCTATGTTTTTTCTGGTTGGATCATGTTTTTTTCAAGGGAATGTTTGGATTATTCACTTTTGAGTTTTTTTTTTGTTCAATGCCTATCTATCGAATTCTATATATATATATATATATATATATATATATATATATATATATATATAGCATTGATACTAGAGAGCAAATACACTAACTAGTACTCTAAGCTAAATAAAAGACAACTCTCGTACTTATGATTCTCTAGTCAAATAAAGATTATTGTCTTGATGTGTCAAAGAAAGACTGCTTTATCTCTGGCTTATTGCTTAAACAATCTCTAATTCCTCTCCTCTCAAATATGATATATGAATTCTACCACACTATTTACATAAGCTGTCTCTTCTATGTCATTTTTTTGGTTTTTTTAATAACTGCATTAATTATGATTTATCATGTAGTATGTATCAATACTTCTTCGTTTCATTTTAATAAACTACTATATATAATCTAATTATAACTACATTTACTCAACAAATACTTCAAGATTTCTACTTTATGTAAATATAGTTACCATCTCATCTCAAATATGATATATAAATTCTATCACCACTACTTGGATAAGTTATCATTTTCATTTTCATGTATTCCTTCTAGTTATTTTAGCAGCTATATTAATTATGATTTTTCAAGTTTTCTGTACTAATACTTCTTCGTTCTATTTTAATAAACTATTCAATAATACTTATTCGTTCCATTTCAATAAACTACTCGATATAGTCTCATAATAACTACATTCATAGGACAAATATTTCAAAGTTTCTACTGTAATCGAATATAATTATCATCTCTTCTCAAGTAATATGTATTGTAACTTATTTATTTTATTTTAGTAGATTACTCTATATAATCTTATTATAATACATTCATTCAACAAATGCTTCAAGATTTCCATTGCAACTAAACACAGTTATCATCTCCATTTTATCTTCGATTGGAGTAGTTTATACATACTACGTCAAAGCTTTGTTTTAAACTTATTTAATTACATAAAATATATTTATTTTGTATTTAATTTAATTTTATCTCTAAAAATAAATACATGTATCTTCTTGACACAATCTTGAGGTCTATTTTTAAAAATAAAAGATAAAAGAAAGAAAGAAAAAATAGTATTTGAACAAATTTAGGGTTGGATCATGGGTGTAGGTGAAGGGTAGGGATCAAAAATACATGCGTGCATAAAATTTAAATGCTTATGAAATGGACATTAATTTGAATGGTAGCACATTACTATCCAAAGTTTAGGTTGGTATTTGTCGATGATGATGCTGACATTTAGTTAAGTGATTTAATGAATTGGGCACACGAGTGATCTCTTCAATCCAATCAAATCAAATAGATTATTTTATATAGTGATGGGGGATTTGATTAATAATTTCCAGAAGGAAAAAAAAAAGGAGAGAGAAGAAGAAGAGGAAGGATGAATTTGGTTAGGAAGATGGGTTGAGTCACTTCATGTCTCCCTCAGGACTCAAAAGTTAAATTAAGAAGGGAAGGGGGAGCAAAGCGTGATGGCTGCCATTATTCCCTTCATTCCATTTCCATGCACCACCTTCTTCTCCTCAAATCTCTTTCTCCTCCACAGTTTAGCAGGACAATTTCGAGTCACGTCAACGCTCTCTTTTTCTTTATTTTTAGTTCACTTCTCACAGTAAACTTACTCATCCTTCATTACTGATCCTTTCTTTATTTTTTTAATAGCTAACTTTGATCACTTTATGCAGGCAGGCATTTGTGCTGGAAAGATTCTTTCCACCATGTATAAAATATAAGCATCCAAAGTATACTGCAAAAAAAGTAACAATATATATATACATAAATCAGTCTTCTTCTCCTCAGAAACTTGTGTGCAGAAATCAAGTGATGTGACTACGAACTTAATTTATTAAACAAACAAACAGACAGACAGACGTATATATTTTTATCTCCCAAGGCAGGGAGAGATGGAAGCAGCAGCAATCACAGTAAAGGAAAAGGAGGAGGAGAAGAAACATAGGAATCATCTACTTCATCCAACAAGCACAGCCCTGCTCTGAATTCTGAATCAAAGAAGAAGAAGAGTCCAACAGGCAGCAGCAGCAGCTGGAAGGGCTCTCAAGGGGGAGGGGGGGATTTCGTCGAGCAGGTAGCGGGGGGGGGGGGCGCGGACAGAGGAGACGAGACGGGGCGGGGTGTCAGCTGGCCGGTTCCGCATGTGCCCAGCTCGGCTCTCCACCACGCCCTGGGGAAAGCAACTGGAGAGGGGGGAGGAGGAGCAGCGGAAGCAGCAGTGCAGGATCGTGGAGGCATTTTGTCGAACGGGTAGCCGGCAGAGGAGACGGGGCGGGTGTCAGCAGGGGGGGGGGGGGGTGGACAGTGGACACTGGAACCGAAGGGAGCAATAAAGGAAGATGAGTGGGTAGGTAAAAGATGAGGTAGTTTGCTGTCTGAGAAGGGGAGGGCAAGGAGTCCCAGAAAAGTAGGGAACAGGAAGAACCTGAGAGGGTAGGGGTCGCCCTGTTCCTCCTCCTCCTCCTCCTGCTGCTGCTGCTGCTGCTGGTTAATTTAAAAAGATGGAGATGGAGATCGAGAGTTTGCACGCCTGGAGAGCATTCTGCAGGAGGGGGGAGAACGTGAGTGGGAGTGAAGTGGAACGCAACAAGCAGTACGTTGATTAAAAACAAGACAGACTTGTAAAATTAAAGTTGAAGTTGATCATGATATATATATATATATTGTTGTCGATTGGTAGACGACGACGAACACTACGACGACGACGACATACCAGCGGAGCTTATTCTCCTGCACTTGCACTACTACTCCTGCATTACCACTCCCCCTCTTTCACTGTCACGTTGACATGCCAGATTGTCTACTATTTCTTTTACCCTTTCTTTTAAAAAAACAAAAGTATGAGATAATAATAATTGCATGATACCTCCTTGTATTTTGTTCATCTTATTCTCTTCCTACTCCTACTTCCACTTAGTTTACCCTCCTCCTCCTGTTTTATATCCCCTGAGGGTGTCAGTTGCTGTAGATGCAAGCTTATAAGCAAGCAAATAAGCAAAATATACCAAGCAGAAGGTGCGACTCGCAGGCTAAAGCTCATGTAGGAAGCACACGGAGCATGAGCAGTATCAATATGCTTAGGGCACCGTAAGATGGCCCAATGCTGCCTAGGTGTCACACCCCTAGATTAATCATGATTCAGCACCTTGTTGATTAGGGTTATATAGCAGGGTTCGTGCATCACTTTCCTCTATCTAGAGTGCACAACTGAAGACTTGAAGGGATTGATCTTGAGAGAAAAAAACTCTATTCAACCTTGAAGACTCTTTTGCACCTTACAAGCCGATAATACTCGTGCTTTAAATTCAAGGCAAGGTGCAGTAAATCCTCTTAAACAACCTTAAAAGCAATAAGTATAAAAGAGTAAATTAATATCCCTGAGAACTTTGTAAGAGTTTAAAGGTCGTATACGAGGGAGAGTGCTTGTTTAAGTAAATTCTGGATCAGATGACCCTAATTTGCTCACCAAACTTCTTCTCACCTTTGATTACTTCTTACTTTTACAAAGTTAAAGTTGTTCTGTTTAGATTTAAAAAAAGTAATATATGTCCTAACACTCTTTCAATCATATAACTTAATTTTTTTATTTTATTTAATAATCTAATTCACTAACTTTTTTTAAATTTTATAGGTATTAAGCTCCGTGTACATTTTTCTTGTTAGAATAATTAAATTAAGCTTTATATGAGAGGATCATGAGTATTAAACTTAGTAAACTCTAAAAAAAATTTATAACCCTCAGCCTCATTACTTTAATAAGAAATATATATATTTTGTGTACTAAAATGTATTTTAATTGAATATATCTAATTTAAACTTATTTAAATAAAAATTAATATTATAAAATCTTCTTAGTTATTATATATTTTATACAAAAGTGCACACCGTTTAAAAAAATATATTATATATTATTGTGTATAAGATAGATAAATTACCAAAACTTATGCACATAAGAGATTCTCATAATTTTATTTTGAAAAAAAAAGAAAGAGAGATCCCTGAAGCTATTCCTTTATTTTATCTAAAACTAATAGAGAAAAAAGGAAAAAGGAAAAAGGTAGGGGGACCAAACAAAACGAAGAGAATCCCAGATTAGATTACAAGCACAAACAATGAATCCAAGGAGATGCCGAATCCAAACCCCCATCATCCGTCACCTCCTTCCTCCTCCCCTCACCCTCATCACTCTCACCCGCTGCTTAGTGCGATCGCCGCTGTCTTGTCACACACTGTCCTCCTCCTCCTCCTCCTCCTCCTCCTTCCAGTGCATGTCGTAATGCCCTCTGAGAGCCGCAGCGGCAAGTTGTGGGCGACAACCACACAGCATGATCATCCACTGTTTGACATATATTACTCTTCTTTTTAGACTACGACCACCTCTCTCTCTCTTCCTCCCTCTCTCTGAGGCTGAGAGTGTGCGTGCGACTGTGGGGACACAGAGAGCACCTCCTCCTCCTCCTTTTTCTTCCAGCTATATATACTCCCCCTGGCAGCTCCCATACTCTCCACGCCACACCTGATCCTGCTCTTCCATCGTCATCGTCGTCGATCCCCCACCCCGGCCGGCAATAATGGCGGACGTCGCCGACGCGAAGAGAGTGTGCGGCGTGCCCGAGAGGGTGCAGCTGCACGTCGCCATGCTGGCACTGCAGTTCGGCTATGCCGGCTTCCACATCGTCTCTCGCCTCGCCCTCAACATGGGCATCAGCAAGCTCGTCTTCCCGGTCTACCGAAACATCATCGCCCTCGCCCTCCTCGTCCCCTTCGCCTACTTCCTCGAGAAGTATGAACGAACGCTTCTTTCCACGTATACGGGATGCTCGTAGCAATTTGATCGACCGTTTAAAAATATTTGCGTTTGCAGAAAGGACAGGCCTGCGATGACCTCGTCGTTCATGCTCCAGTTCTTCCTCCTCGCTCTGTGCGGGTAAGAAGATGAAGCCGGAGCGCTTGCTTGTGTTCTTGTGATCGAGAGTTGGGTCTTTGTTTAATTTGGTCATGGCAGGATAACGGCGAACCAGGGGTTCTACCTGCTCGGCCTCGACAATACCTCACCGACCTTCGCCTCCGCCATCCAAAACTCCGTCCCGGCCATCACCTTCCTCATGGCTGCCATTCTCAGGCAAAGCGTCGAAACACCTTGCGCTCGCCCCCTGATTAAATCATGACCCCCCGCCGCGGGGCGCCTCACGGGGTGTGCTTGATTTCTTGCGAGCAGGATCGAGAAGGTGCGCTTCGACCGGCGCGACGGGATCGCGAAGATGATGGGCACGCTGGCGTGCGTCGGCGGCGCCACCGTCATCACCTTGTACAAGGGGCCGACCATCTTCGGCCCCGCCCTGAACGGGGAGGCGGCGGCGCAGCCCAAGACGACGACGATGCTGTGGCTGGACGCGGATGCCGCCGTCGCCGCCGCCGGAGGGTCGAAGAGCTGGACGCTGGGGTGCTTGTACTTGATCGGGCATTGCCTGTCGTGGTCGGGGTGGCTGGTGCTGCAGGCCCCGGTGCTGAAGAAGTACCCGGCGCGGCTCTCTGTGACCTCCTACACCTGCTTCTTCGGGGTCATCCAGTTCTTGATCATTGCCGCCTTCATGGAGAGGGACATCGACGCCTGGATGTTCCACTCCGGCAGCGAGGTCTTCACCATTCTCTATGCGGTACGCGCTCTCCTCCTCCATTCATTACCTGTTCATAGATGAATGCCCGCACTGCAGCCGAATGCTGCTGCAAAATAAGCTCAAGACAACGAAAAAAACTACAAACATCAAAGAACAGACTTTGAACTCATGATTCATGCTAAGTAGAAGATACTCGATGTGCTTTAGTTCCAAGGAATTAATGAGATCAACTGAATCTATTTTTTCGTCTTAATTAAAGAGGTTTTAGGAAAAAGAGAGAAGAATTCTTTAATCTCTCCTTAGGCAAAAAAGATCACTTTGTCTTGGTATATGATGAACTCAACAGTGAATGAGGATGAAGGGGACATTTACCGAAATGATGGAAAAGGATCCTAAGAAGCACATATCCCGGGAAAAGGGGTCAAAGAGAAAGGAGCAAACTTTGGAAGATATCCTTCTCTTTTCTTCTGGCCCTAATTTTTGTTTGTCTGCTATGTGCGTATGTGGAGTATACTTTGTCCATGGCCTTTCCCTTTCATCAGTGTCCATGGATGCTGAACAAGAATATCCAAACCTAGTGGTAGACATAACTGGAGATAAGTCCCTCCCTCCCCTTTCAAACCTGCCCTTTTTGTCCACCCTCACTTTGTCCATTCTTCACACACAGCAAAACAACTGTGTTGAAAGGAGGCTCCACCGTAGCAATTATTTCAAGATCTCAGTGGTGGCCATCATTGTGTTTATGCGTGTGTGTGCATGTGTGTTGTGTGCGACAGACAGAGAGAGGTCTCCTCATAATTCTTGTACTGGTTTGCTTGATAAGGGAAGATATGATCACCTCCTCTCCCAAGTGAAAAAGAAACACAACAGACTCATGTGCAACCAGTTAGACTGTTGATTCCCACAGGCTTAACTGATTCTGAACTTCTTCATCAAACAAACAGGGATTCGTCGCATCAGGGATCGCCTTTGCAGTTCAAATCTGGTGCATCGACCGCGGGGGCCCGGTGTTCGTGGCCGTCTACCAGCCGGTCCAGACTCTTGTGGTTGCGATCATGGCCTCCATTGCCTTGGGCGAGGAATTCTACCTGGGGGGGTATGGACACTCAAGATACTCTTCATTCACAATGCTAACTTGATCAGGCCTATCAATTTAATAGATTGATGTTGGATTATCTTGCAGCATAATTGGTGCCATATTCATCATAACTGGACTGTACCTAGTCTTATGGGGAAAGAGTGAAGAGAGAGCATTTGCTGCAAAAGAAGCTGCCATGCTCACAGCTTCCAATTCTGAACACGAAGCCCTCAGGGCTGCTGCAGCTGCATCCTTCAAACCTTCTCTCAAGCAGCCACTCCTGCCGACATCAACCACCACAGAGAACGTCTAGAATGAAGGCCTACAATTAACTCTTCTGCTCAAAAACTGCGAGGAACTAAATTAATGTCTATGCTAATTAAGATGTAAAAAAAAAAAGAGGGAGGGAAGGAGAAGTAAGCAGTGTGATCAAGAGCATGCAGTATGATGAATCTTGAATCTACTTTAGGGGTTTCTTTTTTTCTTAAGTTAGGGTTCTTGGAGAGGAAGGAAGTGCCGCTCCTTTTTGTGAGGAAAAGGAGATCAGGTGGGGGGGAGGAAGGTGCGGTGCTTGCTGCTGGTTAATTGGGGTCCTGCTATGTTGAGATCTTGGAGGTTTGCAGAAATAGTTTGTGAGGTGTTGTTGCTGCTTTGTATTTGTTTGCTGCTGCTGCTGTCAGCTACTTCTTGTAAACTTGCAAACAAGAATCAGAGCATCTCGTCTTTGTCTTCTACCAAACTTTGTCCTCTTGATGTTGGGATGTGTATAGATCAATGTTTCTGATGTCTTATTTCTGATCTCTTGCTTCAAGTGGCTCACAGGAATGTTTTTGGACCAGAATATTTAAAAATATATATATATCACAAGTTCAATCCAATATTAATATGAACTCTCTCACCTTACAGGTTCAAACTAAAATTATTGGTCTGAATAGTCTTTTTAATTTGGTTTGGAATAAGATATAATCAAACTTTGATAGAAATAACAGAAGTTCTAAAATCGCACACCTTTCTCAACCATTTTTGTTTTTAAAGGTAAGTCAACATGTCATGACTTATTGAGGCCCATGCTCCATACCCATCTTTCATTTCAGACGCACTGTGCTTTATTGAGCCTTCAACTTAGCACAGCAGATCTAACATAGTATGGTATCATCTACATATAGGAATATAATATAATGAATTATAAATTTACATTTTCGTTTTAAAGAAAATTAGGTACAGGTAATTTATTTAAGTCAACTCATCATGCAAAACTTTATTATCAGATGTATCACATATTGATGTTTTGGCTAGTTTAGAGATTGTTTGATATATGATCATTAAAAAGAGATCACATCTTCCGGTTCTAATGATTTCAATCTATCATCTAATTATTTTATACCAAATAAGATCTTAAGAAGATAGAAACAATTCTCTAAATCAATATATCAAAGTTAAATTTTCTTTCTTTTTTTTTTGGAAAAGTTGGGTACTCTCTGAAGCATTTTCTACCCGTACACTGATGTATGGTGTTCCAAAATCCTTTATTTAAAATGAATATAATTCTTAGAAAATAAAAAAAACTCAATCTTGATTCATGAAAATTCTAGATAAGTCAAATTTTATCTTCATCAAAGATACAAGTAGAATACTCAAAAAATATTTAATTGGTCAGTCTTGAAAAAGTAAACTGTAGCTAGAACTCATAAGAATTTTAAGAATGGTAAAAGAATTCCAAGTTTTTTTTTATTCACAGAGTTTTGCATGGAAATTTGAATGAACTCACAGAGATACTCATATTTACATCGGTCAAAAAATTTAGTCTTGAAGCCAACAAGATTCTCTTCATGAACTGCAGCTAAAATTAACTTGTCAACTTGTCACTGAGTTCTGCAAGGCGAAGTTTACTGTGATGAGAATGAGACAACTCTTCTGCAAAATCCAACACAGGAAAAAGCATCCAATCAATTTCCTTGGACCACCAAGAACCAGACACACTGTTACTTTCAGCAAGGAAATGAAAGGGGTTTCAGTTCAATGCCCTTATTCTTAGGGCACATGCAATTAAGCAGGCCATCACAGATATCTAAACATGCACACTTCCCCCCCTTTTCTACTGCCTCTTAGCAGCAGTTTTGTCCTACGAATAAGAATCAAAATTCGTAAGAACTCTGCACCTTTCCTTTATTACTAAAATGAAACAGTGAAATCCACAGGAAAACTCACAAATAAAAATGTTCAAACAAATTTTTTTTAACAAGTACTTGTTATCTTTCATCACAAAGTAAAGTTTTCATATATGTGTGTGTGTATATATATGTATATATGTTTCAACGTCATCTGTGGCTACTTGATGATATGTAGCTTCTCATGAGGTAACTACAAAGTGAGAGGAAGACTTCTTTACATGGCTTGAAGGAGAGGAAGATTCTTTATATGCCTTAAAGGAACATAACACACTCTTCTCAGATAAATTTCTAAAATATTAATCAAAGAAGACATCTCTAAAGGGTTTTAATTTCCATGGATTTTTGGAAGGGAACATTTTAAACTTTTATTAAAATAATTTTACAAAAAAAGGAAAGTAAAGAAATGGCACTTACAAGCACTCTGAATGTCACAGATTATCTTCCTTCCTTCCCTCACTCCAAGCACATATGAACTTAGGTTGGGGATACAATGCATTCAAACTAGATTTCTTCAATCCGAGCCCTCATCACTATCTTCGCACAGTGTTCGCGATTCGATTATAACCCGAGCTCCAGAAGTAAGCCTGCAGGAACGAAGAGAGACAATTTTGAGAGGTTGCAAAAGACCGGTTATATTCAGTAACAACATAGCTGAGCTATGTGACTCAACTTTCTTCGATCTTGATAATCTTCTCTTTTTCCTCTCTAAAAGACTCAAACCTCCTTGATGATCCTCTGAACGAAGAACTATCTGTTATCCGTCTACTTCCACCGTTTGATGAACTGCAAGGTGAGGATCTGCAGATATCTTGCCAAGCTGGGGTGGTGCTCCTGATGTCTGAAAGCAGGGATGGCCTTGTTTCTTCCTGGTCGTTCCTCAAATTCTTGGAGGATGTGATTTTGATAGTCTTAGGCAGACAATTGGATTGAGCAGAATCCGCAAACTTCTCTTGATCCCTTGTTGAATAAGACATGTTGCAACTTCTGAATCATTTGCACGCATTACACATACAAGAAATTATCAAGAAGAACAACTGTTATGTCATGGAGGATTGTTTCACAAGAAATTATCATTTGCATGCATTATATATACTTAACCTTGAAATGACTTCAATTCAGTGATGAACGACGTTATAACCAGACATATCCCCCAAACAAATGATTTGTATGCAAATTTTCAGACAATTTAAGTTAAAAGTAGCATGAGGGATGAATGTTGGCACTTGGAACATATACTCTTGATATCTAAGCAAGAATCAGAAAGTTCTGCATTACCTGTTCTCGTTCAAGGAAGATGATCGGTTTAGACGAGGAACCTGTTCCCCATTTTTCTCCTTCTGCTTGCTTGTTTTGGTTGCGCTCCTGTGGCTATGTTCCCTCTTTTTCTGCCTCAAGCTGATTTCTCTTTGGTTCCCTGGGAATGTGTTGATTTCCCCCATAATCACTGAATTGGAGATCATTGGTGAGGCGAGCTTTGTATCCGCGAACCTTGCCTTATAAGCTGGCAGAAATCCAAAGCCATAGTGGTCTTTCACAGAGATTGATCCACAAGTAATCAGGTGCATGAGCATGTTTGTGGCTTTAAGCTTTGATCCAGATGGAAGGAAAACCTCTTCCTCCTCCACAACCTCAAAATTCTTAATTTTGCTCGCTTCATTCCTTATCAAGGACTCCAAGGTGTTCATTTTCCCACAGGAAGAAGAAGAAGCGCTTGAAAACGTTGGTGGTGGCGATCTTTCAATCTTTATTACCTCAGGCTCCTCCTTGAAGCACACTACCTCTTCATTCTGGCTCACATTGTATTCAATATGCGCAGACCTATCATCGGTTGAGACACCAACAACTCGAACGTTCGAGCCACGAATTATCCTTCTTCCATCATCGGTTTGGGTTGAAGCATCCTGAGCTTCAATGGGTTTGCATATTCGGTACTCTGCAGGGATTGGGGAACCCATTCCTGATGGTGGTGTGGTTCTACCATCTGGCTCGGGCGAAAAGTTCCCAGAATAGTCAGATCTACGAGCTGAAGGTGATTGATTATCTTCTCGAGCAGGAGCTGGAGTTGGTTGGATTGAAGCAACCTTTGCCTCCTTAATGACTACAGCCACTGGGGAAGAACAAGAAGCCTCTTGTGATGTGTGTTTGGGGTTCTGAGCCTTTGCATTGCTTATGCCATGACTGCTACGATCTAAATTAGAGAAAGGTTCACTCAATCTCATCATAGAATTTGTTCTCCACATTCAATGAATCAGCAGCCATAGAATGATTGAATCCACAATGTACCTGGAGGAGTTTGATCCAATAGCTCCGAGCCCTTGAGCACATACTCATTCCCCTGCACCGGCAGGATCAAGTCGTCCTCGGAGAGATCATGCCAAACAAATCCGTTCTTGTAGCTCCTGCATTTCCAGTTCCTCATCAGCTGGCAGAAAAAAAAACAAAGTTAAACACCAAGGAGTTCTTTTGATCCAAAAACTCACCTCTTGCAAGACCAAGAGTACAGAGTGGCCATCTTTCTTCCTCTCAGCACATTGAGCCTGTCAATGACATCTGCGACGACCCAAAAAGTGAAAAACCAAGCTCTCAGAGGCAAAACATCGAACACATGCAACAGGGACAGGTACCAAAGTTGAGTTACCCTTGAGAAAGAGTCCGTCGGAGGACGAAAGGGGGACTTCGATGAAGTGCGGGTGCTCGAGGTGGCGATTCCGGCAGAGGTAGTACACCACCGGGACCTTCCTCCCTTGCTGCTGCTGCTGCTGCTTGGGTGGCGGCTCGGTCCACACCTTTGTCCTTTCCGGGCTTGCTTGCGGCGCATACCTTCGCGACCTGGCGTCCATGCCTTCACTCTCTCGTCGAGCTCGCCGCACGGCTCCTTCTTTTTTAGCAAAAGGGGAGGATTGTGCTGAGCATTCCTCGGTTTTTGCAGGCATTCAATGAAGTAATAAAAAAGCGGGAGGGAATTCCGTGCGAAATTGGGGATGCAGAGCGATTGAAGAAGAGTGGAGAAGAATTGACGCACAACGACCTCCAGTGGGCGAACTAATGAGGCGGGGGCAGCACCGCAATTATTGCAGGCTTGTGCCGCTGTCGCCGAGGAGAGCAGGCAGTGGGCAGCGGCTCGCTGTCAAACCAGGTGGAATGCCATGCAACAGAGTTGCTGCTCCATGGCTGAGAGCTCGAAGGGCGACGCCAGGCCTCAATCTATGTGGAGTTTTGAGGTACGACAGACGGCGAGAGCTCCATTAATGCTCCATGGATGGACAGCTTCTTCCTTCCTGTTCAAGAGCAGCGCAGGCCGCAATCCGCCCCCACAAAAGACGGCCAAAAAATGCTAAAAAATTCGTGGCTTTTTGGAGCTTCTTCAGCCACTCGCCCGATCAAACAAAGAACTTGCACATCAATAAAGAAAGAAATTTATCTGCATAAACCCTAAAAATACAACTCGATCAGAACCAAAAAGTAATTGACCCCCCCAAAAAAATCTTCTTGAATGTAAAACGAGCATTTTTTTTCGTTGTTCTTAGCACCAACGATGGAATTCATCTCACCAACCCAAAAACTTGCATAAAAAATCGATTTTGACCTGCATAAACTCTAGAATACAGCTCCATTAAGACTCTATCTTCGTTACTTCGTCATTGTTCTTAGCACCAACAGTCTTACTAACGTATTAACGCATTCTCATAGGAGGGTTGAGTCACTAGGGCTTATACCGTTCTTGGAGGAGCAAGCTTCCGTGACCTCTCCCTCTCCTCCCTCCAAATCCAACCTATTAACTTTTGGGGAAACAATTCAAGGCTTCGAGCGCCATTAGAGGGGTTGAGTTCTCTAGATTACCGGTCTCTCTTTAGGCTTTAAGCAGGCTTTACCTCCTTTTAATGGTGCACACTATACTTTGAAAAGGTCTATGAAGCAGTCAAGCTGCAAGCAAGTACTCCTTTTTGAGCTCTCACTAATGACATCAATGGAAATCTAAATTAATTCCTCCCACAAGAACTAAAATTTTAATCCGTTTTGAGGAAAAGCTGCTGCATTAGACCATCAGGCTCCAACTGGCGATCAGAGTAGAACACATTTTGCTTGCAGAATTGGGGACAAGCTTGCTAGCGTCTCAGATTTCTAGAGACAACCAAGTGATCAGAGAAGAAAGACCGCACCTTTCTCCTTTCTCACATATTAAAATAAGAAAAAGGCATGGTTTTGAAGATGCAGCCACTTTAACATGTCGACGACCAACGACCCTGATCAAATCATAGAAAATTGACTGAGCGAGAGAAAGAAAGGATGAACCCTAGTTGACTGATACTTTTAAATTTACTTAGAAGCACTGATTAGCATCAGCTAGCAGATCACAGCAAGACCTGCAGAGATAACAACCACGCTATTGAAGCAAAGCAGATGCGGATCCAGCAAGTCCAGTTTGCAAGCCTAACTGAATCATCTCCATGTCCTACAAGGAGTGATCCAATTAGTCCTTGATGAAGGACAACATGCTTAAAACAACGACAAGCAACACCTCTCTATCTCAAAACTGGCTTGTTTAGCTGAAAAGTGAAAAGGTGGCTGCTGCTTCTGCTGCTGCTTGGCTTTTGTCTTTGGACTTTGCATGGGACCTCTTTAGAATGGGGAGGAGGAGGAGGAGGAGGGGAGGATCTAGGATTAGCTGTGGTTTCACAGTCCTGTTAGATTTACAGTGTCTTGTCCTTTGGAAGGGAGAAGTTTAGTGACATGGTTGGGAGAGAATAAAGTAAAGCACCACAGGATTCTCATGCTGGCTCTGCAGTCTCCTTTGTAGCTTTGGATTCTTTCTTTTAAGAACCCTCTACCTTTCTGGAACTTAGAGCATAAATCAAACGTTTAGTGCGCTACATAAAAATAACAATGAAGAAGATGAGGACAACAACAAAAAAAAAAGTTTTATTTTTAAAATTTAATTACAACAACACTTACTTCCTCCTCTCCATTCCTAAAAAAATTATTTCTAAAATTAAAATTATAAAAATTATCTTTTATAATTTAAAAACGATAAATTATGAAAGTTTTGATAATTTAATCTTCATAATCAAAACTTTTTGTAATAAATTATTTTTATTATTTTTAAATTAAAAAAGTACAATTTTTTAAATAATAATAATAATTACAATGGAGGTTAGGATATGCTGACAAGAAGTATGTTCAATGATAAGTTTTTATAGTCCATAATGGGTTAGAATTAGGTGGAGAACTTTTAAAAAAAAGTTCTTGATGGGTAGTTCATGTGTCACAAATATTCCCACGGATAACTACAGTCCAAATGTAATGAGTACAAAATAAAACTTAAATATCAAGCCTAAAGTTAAGAAGAAGAAGAAGAAGTAATATTAAGTAATGTCATATTATTATTAATTACCCTAATAAATTATTGATTAAGATCACTTTTATTATTATTATTATAAAAAAGGGGCAACTGATGTAAGAAAATATTTGAAGTGAAATGATTCAGAGATTGATGTAGGTAGATATGATAATTTTGTAAACCAATGGGGGGTTATCAGCTTTTGGGCTACAATAAATCTAGCTGGACTTATTCTTCATGTCTCATTAGGGATGATGTTCCCTTTGTTTAGAGGCAAGGAGACCCTTCTTAATTTATTGGACCCCTCTGGATTGGGGGTAACTTGATTCATTTTTGGATCACCTGGCCCTAACAGTGCTAAGCTACAGGCTACAGTTACCCCCAACAGAAACAACTGATGCTAAATAGTTATGTCCATTTCGCTCAATTCAAGTGGTAGGTTAATTATATATAATTAGTAACAAGTAATAAAAAATCTAAGGTGGTAGTTATTTTCTTATATTAATTATAAGTTTCAGGTTGCACGATTTATTCCTAAAAATTATCTTTTTTATGATGTTTGCAATGCGTTAAAAAATAAAAAACATTTTAAGGCCCTTAAAAATATTATTTTTTAAAAAATAAAAGGAATTATATATATATATATCTTTATGGTTGAAGTCCTTTCATCGGATTCGAGGTGGATAATAAGTGGTCAAAGTGGAATACAATGACATAAGAGGATGCTTGAACCTAAGAAAATCGGCCCAAAAGATGCGAGAGTATAATAGGAAGTCTAATAAATCTTAAAAGAGAATACTTATAGAAGGTAAGATAGTTGTCACCATAAATCTAATCAAACTAAGAATATAATTTTAAAAATAATTAGAACATTCATCTATACAGATCTAATGACATTAAGATAAAAGGAGAGTGTGAATTTGTTATCAAAGAAAAGAGAAAATATTAAGTGTAACTGTAAATTAAAATTGAACGATCAGACTGTCCGACTTGTAGACGATGATGATTAAGAAATTTTAGCGGTACTTAATAAAATAATATTTTTACTCATTATGTTCTTATTATTCTTTGTAATTCCATAATCCACTCTAAGCATACACATGAGGGCTAGTAAAGTTGATAATGTTAAGCCATATAATTCCATTAAAGGGTATGATTTTCTTAAATACATAATAATTTAATTACGTGCACATCAATATGACTATAACATTTATGATGGTATAATATTCAAATAATATCTAAAATAATTAGTAAATATTTTTGGTAGACTTAATTGATAACCATTATGAGATACGAAAGAGGCAAATAATAGAGTTCTTATCATTTTAACAATGACAAAAAAGAAGTTATCATCATCGTCGTATTATTTTAACTATGTGTTTCTATCAATCACGTATTTACGTATTTAAATTATGTACCGGGAGAAAACACCATAGGTATATATATTATCAAATACATGAGCATATAACTTCCAAGAATAAAATATTTATCAATATAATTAATCGACTGTTTGTAGAGACTAGGAAGCACAAGACTCTAAGATATAAAATTTTCTTTTAAAAAACTACCTGTGGAAGTGAGTAAAAGTTTAAGACAATAACTTTTTTTTTTTTGTTGTTTCTAGAATTTTGTAGAATTACAATTTGTTTAGGGATGAGAAACATATCATATTTCTTTTCTTAAGATTTCACTCTCTTCTACAAGTTTCAATGCACATGAACTAAAATACAAAAATAAGTAGGTTTATAGGAAGTATTATTGCTAGTCTGGAGCAATTTAACTTTGATTTAATATGCTGTAAAGTGGTCTATTTGGTCCAAAGTTTGACTATAAAGTTATTAAATTATCTTAAGGAGTTATTTATAAAGTGGATCATAAAATTTAAAAAAAAACATATGACCTTCATATCTTAACCTCTCCAATATAAACATATATTTTATGCCGTATTTAAAATTCATTTAATTGGTCGATTAAGCCAATTAAATTTGATTGAAATAAAGATGATCATAGTCAGTTTGACTAAACCTAAATAAATTATGTTTGAACCAGGCTATAAAAGAGGGCGAGGTAAATCAAATAAAGGCAAATTTAGTCTGGATTAAAATTAATCGGAATCCAATCTAACCAAACCACACCTTAACCCACATTAAATTTGGAAGATCCAAATCTAATCACTTAAACATGTAGATGAAACACTGCTTTCTTATGGTTTTCTAGCAAGATCGCAGCAAATTAGATAGTTAAACTTTATCTGAGATTCATGATTTTCAGGGTAATTAAATAATAATTGATTATTTAGAGGACTTATTTATAAAATTTATTAATAAATAAATCTAAAGATCATTTTAAGCATGGTATTAAAGTCCTGTGGAATGATATATATATATATATATACATGTTTTTTTAGAACTTAATGAGGTTTGAACCCAAGACCTCATAATCCTCCCGTATAGAGCTCGATTACTCTAACCAGAGGGATGTACACTTTGTGTACATATATATATACATATATGTTGTATAAAAGAAATCAATAATATAGTGTAGCGAAGTGGCAAGTGTGATCACCTTTGCACTATAGGTTATGCTTAAGTTTAATTCCTGCTTATGTCATTTTAATGCATGCGCCCGGGTAAGTTCAAATACTTGACTCGGCATGCTAACATCAAGAAATCAAGATGTATAAAGAATCAAACAAGTTGTTTCTCTTCATGCATGGGCGACAAACTAATATCGTGGTAGTGGTGATTGAAGGTGACGACATTATGATGCCCCAAGCCCTACCTCGAGTACTCGACAACCACCACTTATCTCTATTATTTTCATTACCTCTAAAGCAATGAAGAAGTATAGTGTCAATAATAAAATTTTAACAACACCAATCAAATCCTCTCAATCTCACAAATATTCCTATACCAAAAGCTCAAATTTTGACAATATATTTGGAGCACAATCTCATCGACAATGGCACATTGGCGACAATCCAAGAGAACCTCCTTCGACTCATTATTTCTCCCTCAATACTCCAAAAAAATTGGGCATTTTGATCAAGATGAAGATGACACCTGTGGCTAAAATTTCACGGTCTAATTATGTCACGCCCCGAACCCTATGTCGGCCACATGACAACCACTGTATAGTTATCATAACTTATACAAGACAAATTAAAATATTACATGGAATAAAATAATGATATAAAACCTGTAGAAATTTTTCACGATTACAACTTAGTGCAAATAATTTCTTTTACCTAATGTAGTCCGACTAAATAGTGAAAGATATTAAAAATATCATGCTAATATTTATTTATCCACGTTACTCCCCATAGGTCTACCCGGTATCTAGGTACTCCACATAGGAAAATAGATTGCGTTGAGCCTTGCAGCCCAGTGGCTATAGAATGAGTAATCCCTAGTAATTCTAAGGGCAAAAGACATTGACATATATGAATTTAATTAAAACATAGCAAAATATTATGTAAATATGTTGTAGGAAATAAGATTAATCATGTTATCGTCCACTATATTTTTAGTATTCTCTTTTCTAAGACTTCCTTCCTATGCTTGGGATAAGCCCGGGCCAGGGACTATCCATAAGTCTGCCAGTACCCTTCTAGGTCTTTACCTAGTGCCCGTTACCCTCAAACCCTCAAATCGCGGAATCATCTCTTACTGATCTCGTAAGCTGTACCTTAGCCTGCGCTTCGAGACCTTCACATATGTGTCTCCCTAGACTCACACTATGTGACTACCATGTAGTACTATATTTTATCCCATGACAGGGTCACCTCTTTGTTTAGTCTTAACGGTTTGACGAATTGGACTTCGTACAATTTGTAATAAACTAGGGTTACAATTATAGATAAATTGAGCTACACATCATATAAAGATTATGATATATTAAATCTAATTATTCTACATTCTCCCTCAAGCTGGTGCATATATATCATATGTACCAAGCTTGTTACAAATATCTACTAGCTTCTGTTATTGTAAGGATTTAGTAAAGATATCTGCTAGTTGATCCTTTGATTGAACTGAACTTGTTTTGATAATGCCATATACAATATTCTTCCTAATAAAATGACAATCTACTTCTATGTGTTTTATCCTTTTATGGAACCCTGGATTTGATGCCAAGTATAAAATTGATTGGTTATCACAAACTAACTCCATAGAATTGACTTCATAAAATCTTAGCTTTTGAAGTAGTTGCTTTAACTAGAGGAGTTCACATGTTGTAAGTGCCATAGCTCTATATTCAACCTCTGTACTTGACATGTCTACAACACTTTGTTTCTTACTTTTTCATGAAATTAAATTTCCACCAATGAAAACACAATATCTTGAAGTTGATCTTCTATCATATAGTGATCCTGCCCAATCATCATATGTGTACCACACAATATTTGTGTTGCCTCTATCTTGGTATATTATTCCTTTCCCTGGAGATTTTTTAATGTATCTAAGAATTCTCACAGCTGTATTCTAATAACTAACACGATGAGAATTAAAGAATTAACTTACCACATTGACCGGGAATGAGATATCTAGTCTAGTTATGGTAAGGTAATTTAGCTTCCCAATTAATCTTCGATAATTATGTGGATCTGAGTAGAGTTCCCCTTGATCTGGTAGAAGTTTTTCACTAGGATCCATTGGGCTATCAAGTGGTTTACAATTTACTATTCCTGCTTTATTTAATAGATCTAGAGTATATTTCCTTTGAGATATAATTATCTCTTCTATTTTTGACCAAGCCACCTCAATACCAAGGAAATATTACAACTGACCAAGTCTTTGATTTGAAAATGTTGAGATAAGTGTTGCTTTAAATCGTCGATACCTTCTTGATCATTCCTTATAATGATTATATTATCCATGTAAACCTCCTTTTTTTTGAGTTGTTTAATTAGAGAAAATAAAGGAATAAATTTTTCTTAAACTTGTATTTAAGTAAGAAGAGGGTGAAAGAATAATTGAGTGGTATTAGAACTCAATTAGTTAAAATTTGGCCATAATTTTGGATCTAAAAGGGTATAATTGTGATATGATAATGTTGAGATAAGTGCTGCTTTAAATCGTCGTTACCTTCTTGATCATTCATTGTAATGATTATATTATCCATGTAAACCTTCTTTTTTTTTGGGTTGTTTAATTAGAGAAAATAAAGGATTAAATTTTTCTTAAGCTTGTATTTAAGTAGAAGAGGGTGAAAGAATAATTGAGTAGTATTAGAACTCAATTAGTAAAAATTTGGTCATAATTTTGGATCTAAAAGGGTATAATTGTGATATGATAAGTTTTATAGGGACCTAGTTAGAAATTAAATTAAGAGCATAAGGAAATAGTTGGGATATTACGAAACTAGTGGACCAATCTGCAAATATGGGAAGGATCACATGCACAGCATGTGCCTCCTTGACCGGCCGAACCAGACGGGTCCAATTGAACCGGTCGGTGAGTAATAGACCGTGTGCCCTAATTCCTCTCCTAAACCTATCTCCATTATTCCAGCTCGCATCGCCCTCATTGCTGCGAGCTCAGCGGCGTCATCTTTTCCTCCGCTCGACTGCGAAGCTGCGGAGGGACGATTCTGCCGACGCAGTCCCTCGTCGACCTTTCTCCACCTTCCCCCTTCGTGCGAGGCTAGAGGTTCCATTGTCGCTGCCGTCCACGGATTCCTCACCATCAGTGAGGGAAGGATTAAGGTGATTTCTACACCTCATTATGGATTTGTTGCAGATTGATGCTGCATGGTGTTGGATGATGAATGGTGAAGTGTTGATCATTGTTGTTGAATAATGATGGAATCCAATTAGGTTGGCTATGGGTTAATTGACATAGTTGTAGCTATGCTGAATTCATACTATCTCCCCCACCTCCTTCTCATTTCCCCATGAGACACTCTATCTTTTCTCTCTATTATGGTGAATGTAATGTGACAAGGTAGATGATTGAATAAGGGTGTGCACTAGGAAGGTTATTGTGAATTCCATATGACTAATGAACATGTTTTGATACTAAGTTGAAATATAGAAGAATCAATTTGGATTTGATGTTGACTTGGACTAATCTAATAAAGTAGAGTTGATGAATGAGGATTAAGGGTTTAAGAGTTGGGCTTTGGAGTTAAATTGAGCCGATGTTTTGAATTAGGTTCAATGATGAGTTGACGATGTAGTTGGGTTTGATTAAATGAACTTACACTTGATTTATAGAGTTGGATGTTTATTATTAATATAAATTAGGTTGATAAAATAGAGTAGAAAATTTAGTTTTATGTGATTAGTTGAATTGAGTTAGCAAAAGGATTGCACATGATTAATTAATTAAATTGAGTTTAGCAATTTGATTTGTTTGGAAATAATTGAAAGAAGCTTAATTTGTTTGGGTTATGAAGTTGGGATTAGACTTCTATGTTTGGAGATGGGCTAAGAGATTGAATTGGACATTAATTGAACTAAGTGATTGTATGGATTGAGTGAGATAATCAATTCGAATAGAGCTAAATTAATTAGATAATTTAAATTTTCAATTAATTAAATTTTTTTTGAATAATTCATGAAAATGGCATTGATTTTATTCTAAATAAATTTTATTACTTAAGAATATTATTTTGGCAATTTGACTACTATACGATTGATACCCCTCAGTAGAGATGCAAATCGGGCCGGGCCGCCCGTAGGCGACCCGAGCCCGGCACGAATCGGGTCGTGCCAGGCACGACCCGCTCTTTGTCCGTGCTCGTGCTGGACTTCACCTCTGTAGCCCACGGCACGAGCACGGCACGAGCACGATCGTGCCCATGCTTGGCACGAGCACGACCGTGCTGTGCTTAGCACGATCCACCCAGCCGGCCAACCCCATCACTCCTCTAGGCACTCCTGTTGTCCCGTCGCTTGCCCATCTTTGAGCGAGAGAGAAAGAGATCAGCTATAGCGATAGCGTGCTTGCCCATCTTTGAGCGAGAGAGGAAGAGATCAGCTATGGTGATGGCGTGCTTGCCCATCTACGAGCGAGAGAGGAAGAAATCAGCTATGGAATGCTTGCCCATCTTCGAGCGAGAGAGGAAGAGATCTATGACACTTGCCTCGCGTTGCCTTAGGCTGCTGTCTTTTTTTTCTTGGAGGAGGGCGAAGAATGGAAGACGAGGAGAAGAGCCGAAGCAGCGTGTTGCTGTTGTCTTTTGTCTTTTTTTTCTTAGAAGAGGGCGAAGAATGGAAGACGAGGAGACCTCAGCTGCTGTCTTTTTTATGTTTGGAAGAGGGGCGAAGAATGGAAGAGGAGGAGAAGAGCCGAAGCATTACTGCAGCTTAGTAGGCAGCTTACTCGCTTACTCACTTTTCTTATTTTTTAGGAAGAGAGGGAAGAGGTCTTTAGCTTCCCAAGGTATTTTTTTTTTCATTTTTGCCTTACCTAGTTGCTTCCCAGGGAAGCAACGTTCACCTGCACTCAAACATCTTGTCAAATTATTAATATTATATATATATTTTATAAAATATTGCTAACTTTGATAAGATTTTATTATAATTAGAAGCAATGCTAATTTTTAATTATAAAACCTATGTTAATTATCTAATTCTTATTTTTAATCATAAAATCTTCTTCCCCTTCTTCGGGCGTCCGCCTCCCACCCTCTCCGTCCGCCTCCCTCCTCCTTCTTCGGGCGTCCACCTCCCTCATTCTCCAAGCAACTCTTCTGAAGTCCGCACCCTCTCTAGAGAATCCTGCCCGCCTCTCCCTTCCCTGAGAAGCCGTCCGCCTCCTCCCCCCTCTTGGAAGAACCTTGTCCGCCTCCCCTCTCCTCGAAGACGCCATCTGCCTCTCCGAAGAAGTCGACATCGTCGGCACCCCCCATCGAAGAAGCCGTCTGCCTCTCCGAAGAAGTCGATATCATCGGCACCCCCCATCGAAGAAGTCGTCTGCCTCTCTGAAGAAGTCGGCATCGTCGGCACCAAACTGACCTCCCCCCTCCGGCCTCCCCTCTCCTTGAAGAACACCAACCGGTCCGGCATGTCCGGGCAGGCACGAACACGGGCCGTGCCGAGCACGGCCCGACACGCTAGACCGGCATGCTGCGTGCCGTGCCGGGCGGGAGGGAGCGTAAAGCGCTCCGTGTCGGGCACGGCACGCTCCTAGAGCGGGCCGTGCCCGGGTCAGCCCAGGCACGACCCGTTTGCATGTCTACCCCTCAGCTTCGATTAGATTAGTTCTGAAGCTCAAGCTTCAATCAGGTGCGTTGGTTCATTGTAATTAGGATTTATTCAAGTTAGAAAAATTCCTGCTGAGGTTTTTCTTAGAAAAGTCTTGGATACCTTAATAAAATAAAATATGATTCATGTTAGATACTATATGATTATGCATGCTAGCATGATTTATTTTATTTAACATAATTGACATGCCATGCATACGATGTTAGTATTGGACATGATTTACTACTTTCCCGCATGTTATATTATATTTCTATTTTACGTGTGACACATTTACTATGCGGATGAATACAAGAATACTAAGTTAAATATTAAACAAATAAATATAGGAGGTAGTATCAATGATCAACACTTGACACTCTAGTATAAAGACATGAAACACATGATACTAGCATCTCCTAAGGACATCACTAAATTACAATTTCAGGGTGTTAACAACGCACCCTAGATAACATAATGAACTGTTAATGTTCGAATAGTGATGTCTACTCACCAACACCACTCCCGAGGCTACTAGTAGCTTAGATACTGAGAGCTGATTGGAAAATGGACCAGACTAACTCTAGGGTCAAGATAGACTAGAAAGCGGAGTGGGTCCATACCCGGATACTATTACCCGCACATGTCACGGTTGGACGTCACCGTGATAGTCCTTATATGCTATCAGGGATGAACCTTCCAATGATTCAGCAAAAATATGGTCGAGGTACCTCAAACCCATAGTGCGAATTGACGGTCAACTGGACCAACATCGACTGCTTTTGAGTAGTGATGGTGAGTCCCTTAAGCCTTGGACACTGGATCCGTAGACCACACAACTATCATCTTAGACGTTCTGCAGATGATCGGATGAGTAGTCTGGATCCTAGGGTTATTATAATTTCAGTTAGCCGTGACCGATGATATATTAAATCGAGAGTGACCCTACCTGCGGGCAGTGTGTTGTACTACACAGAGTGTCGTTGCCCTTACGGTGACCGGGGAGGAAGTAGGGGCGCGATGTTTCGCTGGGACGGGGCGTAGGGTGCGACTGACAAAACAATGGAGAGAGATATACGGTCACCCGTCCTCTCCGCCAACATCAGTGCAGCGGGCCTAGGTAGAGACATAAAATAATACCGCACTGATGGGCTTATGGGAAGTCCTCGATGGGGAAATTCTTCTAAGCATAGGCTAGCGGCCCGAGATATTTGATCCAAAGATATAAATAATTTAGATGACATTTATTAGTGACACATGTATGAATTGCAATATAGAGGACATGTAGGAAAGTACAAAGAGGTGCACTATCACATATGATTACATGTATTATTGATGACATTCATTTACTTTATTAATCTTGTAAAGTGATAATTAATAAAACAAAAATGCATCCTAGAATCTTCCCCCTAGTATTGATTTCCTTACTACGGTTTCGAGCCGTAATTTGCATTAGGCCGCAAGGCTGAGCACACCGCGTTCAATGTGTGTGCAGGTCTTGGAGTAAGAGTTGAGATCATTGACGACGGGTATGAGGTCGGAGAAGTTCATCTCTCGTATTTAGATTTATTGATTATCAAACGTAGTATTGTATTAGGGACTGTACTAAAGGACTGTAAATGCAGACTTTATTATGATTGTTATTATATTTTGGTATCTTCTGATGTAATGTTGAATATATCATATGCCTTGTATGGGTTTTCGGATCCATACAGCGGTTGCCACGTGCCCGACCTGCGGGTCGGGGCGTGACAATCCACATATACAGTAAGATATATGAGCTTGTTGTTTGAAAAGGACTTGAAAAATACTGAATGATCAGCTTCACATCTTTTCATACCAAATAGTTTCAGAACCTGATTGAATCTTGCAAACCATGCTCTAGGTGATTGCTTTAACCTATATAAAGATTTTTTTAGCTTGTATATAAGATGAGATTCCCCCTAAGCAACAAACCCAGGAGGTTGCTCCATATAGATCTCCTCCTCTAAGCCCCCATATAAGAAGACATTCTTGATATCTAGTTGATATAATGACTAATTTTTCATGGTTACAATTGATAACAGGAGTCGTTTGGAGCCAATTTTAGCAACTGGAGAGAAGGTATCACTGTAATCTAGCCCATAAATTAGAGTATATCCCTTTGCTACAAGTCTTACTTTCAATCTGTCAATTTCCCTAGTAGGTCCATTTTTTATTGTGAATATCTATCGACAACCCACAACTAACTTTCCAAGAGGAGGAGGTGTAAGTGTCCATGTCTGATTTGATTCCAAAGTAATCATTGCCTATTGCCATCCTGGGTGAGAGAGAGCTTCCTAGGTATTTTTAGGAATTGCAATGGAAGACAGTGTGGATATAAAAGCAAAATATATTAGAGACAAACGATGATAGCTCATAAAGTTATATATTAGATATGGGTTAAGTGTGGACCTTTTACCTTTGCAAATTACAATGGGTAGGTTACCTGGGTCTGAAATTTAAGGAGCTTGAACAAGATCTTTAACAAGTGGAGAAGCTGGAACAGGGACTGAATCAATTGTAGAATCATTCTCAACAGGAGCTTCAATTGTTGGTCGACACTCATAAGTGATACCATACTGATTGGATGAGTTTGTACCACTACTACTTAGTTCATGCTGCTCAGAAATCTCAGGAACTAGAGTCTCAATTTGTCTCACAACATGTTGCTGACCTCTGTGAACATCAAATGTAGCACTGGTAAGACTTGCTCTATAGACACTAATTCAATTGGGGTTGAAAAATATGGAATATGCTCGAAGAATGTGACATCTAGAGAGGTATAAAACCTATTTGTGGGTGGAGAATAACATCGATACCCTTTTTGTAATCGAGAATACCCTATGAATATACATTTGGTTGAATGGGGCTGCAATTTATCATGATTAGGTGACAAGTTATGCACAAAGCAAGCTGAATCAAATATCCTAGGGGGAACAACATAGAGAGCTTCTTTAGGAAACAAAAGTGAGTGTGGAGTTTGATTATTGAGGGCTGAGCATGACATTCTATTAATTAAATACCCAGCTGTAAGAACAACATCAGCCCAAAATTTTAATGGAGCATTAACATTAATCAAAAGGGTTCGAGCTATATCAACAATATGTATTTGTTTTCTTTCAGCTATACTATTCTGTTGAGGGGTATGAGGACAGCTAGATTGATGTAAAATACCATTGGATGCAAGAAAAGAGTTGAAGGAAGTTGAGAAGTAATCCTTAGCATTGTCACTTCATGGAATGCAAATTGTTTCTCAAATTGTGTTTTAATCTCATTATAGAAATTCTGAAAGATTTTGAATAATTCAGAACGATCCTTCATTAAGAAAATCCAAGTACATCTTGAAAAATATCAATAAATGTAACATAATACTTAAAACCTAGGATAGATGAGATACGACTCGGGCCCTAGATATTAGAATGAATGATATCAAAGGTTGATACAATTTGAGTATTATTTCTGACTGGATAGGAAACTCAAACATGCTTCCCTAGCTGACACGATTCATAATTCAAGGTCTGAAGTTGAGAAAGATGAGGTACCATCTTCTTAAGTTTGTTGAGGTTTGGATGTCCTAATCGTTGGTGAAATATTTGAGGAGTTTCTGCAGCAACACAGCATGAAACTAAGGCTGACACAACACTTGAAGTTGGTTGCAAGAAATAAAGGCCTCTTGATTCAACTCCTGCTCCAATCATCATCCTCATGCTTTGATCCTATATTACAAAAGAATCAGGTTTGAAAATAACAAGACAATTTTGGGTGTGAGCAAGTTTGCTAACTGAAATTAAGTTAAACTTGTATTCAGGAACAAATAAAACAGATTCTAATGTTAGATTTGAAAGTAATGAAATTCTTTAAATTCCTTTGGCTTGAGCTTTAGATCTATCAGCAAGGGTGATTTGAAGTGATGTTTTAGAAGGTGAGAGATTAGAGAACAATGAGAGATTACCCGTGATGTAATCGGAAGCTCCTGAAACCATTACCCAAGGTCCAATAGGCAGAGAGTGAGATAAACAGATTGTAGAATTACCATTGGTGGTTGAGGAAGTGGCTTGTTGTGCATTATTAAGTTGTAGATACTCCTTATATTCATTCGCAGAAAACAGATTGAAGAATTCTGAAGTTTCTGTCTTGTTCTTTACTGTTGGTTGGGATTGCATTATGCTAACAATCTTATTTGAAAATCCATGTAAGAAATAACATCGATTTTGTGTATGACATTTCTTTTTACAATAGATGCAGCGTAAGTTTCCTCTTCCTACTTTTCTTCCTCTATTTCTATTTCCTCGTTCTGAACCTCTAATAAGAGCTGAAGAATCATGATTACTTTCAACTAAAATAATTTCCAAGGGAGGAACTGGTAGGAGTCTATCAATAAGTTCTTCCACAGTTAGGATGTTGGGATTTGTTAGGTTTTAATTTCTAATTGACTCAAAATCCTTATGAAGGCCATGAAGAACAAAGACCATGAACATGTTGTACGACTTCCTTAATATTTCTTGAAGATCATCGCTCACAAGCATTAGCTTAAGCTCCTCTATTGTAGATTGCGCCTTATTCAAATAGTTTGATAGGTCATGATCTGTCATCTGAAGAGTTGCTAAGTTGTGGACAGATTCATAGAGTCTCCGAACATCATTTGCATAGACATTTTGTGTTTTCTTCCAAATATCAATGCATGTTTTGTATGGCCTAAAATGCACCATCAACCTGGGATCAATAGATTGCTAAAGTAGAGATACAGGTTGATAATCTACTTTCTTCCACTCCTCTTTCTCTGCATCAGCTACATCATCAACTCTTGTGGTAAGGTGGTCAAATAATCCTTGACCCAAAAACTATATTTCTACTATATTATGTCAGTCTAAATAAATTTTGCTATTAAATTTCTCCGATGTGATAGTTAGAGAACCGGAGAAGGCAAAGGAAATTAGATTTCTCTTAGAACTTCCTCCTTTCACTACTTACTCCATAAAGATAAAAGTACGTAGCTTTTGGAAGATCTTAAGAAGAGAAAAATAGAATTTGTTCTGTGGTAAATTTGAGCAACAAATTTGATGCTGAATTGAACCTTTCGTAAATAGTTGGTAAAAGGTGGCTGAAATTAAACTTTGATACTGAAAAGTCAACAAAGGCAGCTGAAAACTGAGGCTGCGTTGAAGAAGTCAGCAAAGGAGCTGCTGAAGAAGTCAACAATTGCAGCTAAGTTGAAGAAGTCAACCGAGGTTGGTTTGAAGAAGAAAAAAAAAAATTAAACGATGGCCATGTGTAACTTTAGGGTTTCGCCTGCTCTGATACCATGTAATAAACTTGAGAGGAGAAAAGATTTATTTTTGATCTTTCATATCATAGGCATGCTTACATATTTATAATGAGGCTAAACCTTAGGGTTACAATTATAGATAAATCTGAGCCATACATCATATAAGGACTATGACATATTAAATCTAATTATTGTAACACAATTATTTAACTCTAAGATCTAGACTACCCCCCATAGGCCTGTAGAACCCGAATAAGGTATATCAATTATTTTTTGACCCCCTAGTCCTATAACAGAGCGGCTAAATAGCTCCCATTTCCCAAGTCTTTGAAGTTTTGATTGCATGCCTTGAGGGGAGTATCTCAACCATGTGAGAAGACTCTTCCTCGACTTTAACCTAAACTTAAAGTTTGGATTGGGTTATGCTTCTGATTACTATTATCGTACTAGTACGATGGTACCCACCAGCTATGAGAGAAATAAGTGCAAGGACTAATAGCCTTTTTTCTAATTTTGATGTCTCTAGGTTGTAAGGTTCTTTTTGTTCTCATGCACGTAGATGTAGGTTATGATGTTTGATGTATATCTCTATGTTGCATGACATTCAAGAAGTATATAGAACTTTGAGTTCACCAACATTTAAGCATATCGAGTATGATAGTAATTTCATGTTATAACATATCATTGAGTCTCAACATAATAATCATGAAGCTATAAATTTAATCAAATCATGCCATATGTCTGAAAATTAACAACTACCCACTCGAGGTTCTAACTGCAGTAATTCACAATTGAACTTAAAACAACTCACATAAGCTATTTAGATTTTTCAATAAAGCAAATCATGGCTTAGCCATGTTCAAATAACCATCGATGTAGGATATATACAATGTTTTATAATCATTAGAATATTTTTATGGGTTAAGAGTGATATCGACTCATGTTAACCCCTTTCTCATTTCTAAAGCTTTAGTTTTGATTTTGTGAGAGAGCAATGTAATAAGAGAAAATATTTCAAACAAGTTTAGTATTTTACAACAACAACATTTTCACTTACGTGCACTTACTCTGCTGTTATTTTACAGAAATAACAGTTTACTTAAAGTATTAATTCAAAGCAATGAAAACTATACGAGAGATAAGGATTTCGATCATTATGAAGCATGCATGCATGCTTTTCAATTTCAGCAGTGGTGCTTTGAAATAATACTAGCATTCCTCTTAGCTAAATTATATTCATGGCCCTTAAGCAAAAGACGGCTTCCACGTAAACAGAACAAGATGGCAAGGGAGGAAAAGAGGAAAAAAACAACAAATGGAATTCCAAACCATAGCAAAATTTGCTTTTCTATCTCCCATAATTAATTTCATCTACTTATATTTTAATAAGACCAACCTCAATTCTAAATTACCACTTAAAAATTCACCAAACCTCTTCTCAACTCATGCATAAGACACTTCAATATCAAAATTTGAATCAGCAATATCATTTACATTATAGTTTCAACTATTCCATCGCTAACTTCAACATTTAGCACAGGCAATGATTATATCACAGTCAACCCGCTCTTCATTGAAAGATAACAATTTAACCATATCAACTTGTTAAACCGGCAACTTACGTCAAGCTTCACTATACGTACGTCACTGTTTACGACCCTTTGGTTCCACTACCAAACCATGGTATCAACATATTCAGTCATTCGCCATCAATACTATGGTGTTAATATTTACTGATACAATTCTTCAACATATTCAGTCATTCGCCATCAATACTATGGCGTTAATATTTACTGATACAATTCTTCAACATATTCAGTCATTCGCCATCAATACTATGGTGTTAATATTTACTGAACAATTCTTACTCACCATAACAAAACTCTCACTGTTTTAACCAATCGGCTCCATACAATAAACCATAACATACAACTCCTAATTGTACCGGTTTATGTCATTGTATCACTGTCTTAACTACATAATTGAAGTTAACATACAACTCCTAATTGTACCGGTTTATGTCATTGTATCACTGTCTTAACTACATAATTGAAGTTAACAATTTATGAAATGTGACCTCTACTAATCGCAAAGACGGTCACATTAAAGAATCCAAACCTCACAGTAGGGAAAGGAACAATTAGGAAAGAAAACATGCTAATTATTACTTACCACTACCTTTTACATTTATCCTTTTAACTAGCAATCTGTCTGATTACTAATTCCATTTAAATTTCTATATTGCTAACTAACCGCACACTGTTATTCAAACTTCCATGCGCCACGATTGCTCATCATTTTAATACATTAAACCCTTATATATTCCAATAACAAGACCCGCATTAAACTAGCAAGAGAACTTTTTTTTTTCTGCACTATTGTATTTTCTGCAGCTATATGACTTATGTATTTCCATTCCTCATCTCCTACTTTGGCATTTTAGTTCTTTACAACAGCCTTATTTTTCATCAATTCTTTCGTTCCTGTATTTTATTTCTACTACTCCCCTTACTTCTCCACACTACTATTTCTGTATTTTATTCTCCAATTAGAGAAATGAACAATAATGTTGCTTTACTTAGCTATCTTCACTTCTGCACCTGCCGAACTACCTTAAATTCAATTAAAGTTTTACTGCAGAAAACAAGAAACAACCTTACTCCAGTTATCAGCCTACCAAATCAAACGTTTCAATTTGAGTGTTCTCTTTTGGTCAACCCCCCTCTTGCATCTACTGTCTCATTTTCATTTTATTTGCTGGTGCAGCAACAGCCGGTAGCTGAAACCTTTTTCGTTCTCAACATTCTCCTTCTTGGCAACACACATCAACATAAATTTTACTTTAGCTATTAGCCTACTACTCAACCCGGTCACTGATTATTTCTACAGCATTTACCCCAACCATAATTTACCAAACTCAACCTGGATAGATTCATTAACAATTAATTACAACAACTAGTTTTATAACAGCATCATACTTTAGAAATAACCATATTCAGCAACAAAGAAGAACTTGATTACTGCAAACTCTTGCAGAAATCAGATTCAGAGATCTTTTTTTTTTTTGTAATCAAATTCAGTAGTTAGAATCAGTATTTAGACTCTATTATCAGCTTCAGAATTTAGGTTCAACAATCATGTACGGCAATAGTATTTTAATTCTTTATAGAAGAGCATTATCATCTATCTATTCTCGCTACTTATCCCTTTAATCGTACCTATCTTTATTCACCTACCTGAAATTCTAACAACATGACCTCCTGAATACTATTCTCATTTACAACAACTTGCGCCTATGCTCATTTTACTGAATTATGGCAGCAAGTGAAAACTAAGGAAGACAAGAAAACAAGAGAGGACCTTTATCATTTTAAAGTCTGTCTATTAATGCAGAACAGTGAGTATCAAGTGTGACTTTCTGGAATCTTCATTCATTTTATCTTCCTAATTGTTTTAGCAAGATTTAAAGATATTGTCTCTTGATTACTTAGGAAGGATTTATTTTAACTGTGAATCTATCCTTGCAGAACTCAAGGCATATTACCAACTTAATAGGGTCCAACGAACATGAACAGAGCATTCTTTTAGAGAGTCTCCTAGCATGTATTCTACTTTCCATCAGTCATCAGTAATTTAGATTTCTCCAAGGTAATCTAAGCACCATGTAACTCAAACTTTTATGATTCATCAAGAACCTCGTACCCATCAAAACAAAATCGACGAAGTTCCATAAAACAAGACAACTCTCAACTGCTAACCTACTATAACCAACAAGTTGTAAGGGAAGATACTTAACTTCCATTTCAACTGCTAACTTCATTCATCCTACGGTAGCAGGGAAAACAGTCGGGCCATCATCATGTTATCATCGTGAACATCAGTGAATTAAAATAAATTTCTTTATTTAGTTATCATGTTCGTGCCTTATTGTTAATGAACAATCAATATAGGAGAGCAGCATTAACGCATCTATTATATATCAACGGACAGCAGTTTTCTGTGATCAATAGAGCAGAAATGAAACTTTTCATACTGCAATTCAATAATATCAGTTTTCTGTGTACCAATGACATGAGGTAGTAGCACACGAAAATCACATATAAGCAAGGCAACGGAAATCAAACAACCACGGCAACTCAAGAAGGAAAGTAATTTGACAGTAGATTTTTTTATTGATGATCCTACCCCAACCCCAGCAAAAAGGTAGACTTTTAGCCAGCGGTAAAAAGGGGAAACTGACCTCGGATGGAATCCCCCACTTCGTCGGAATTTCCAGCGACTAAAAGTCTTCCCATTCGCTCCAACCTCTCGCAGTGCAGTCGCGGGTTCCAATCGTCGTCCAGTGCCCACTTTCCTTGCAATTCGTCCGCCGTTCGCTGCTACAACGCCAAGGGATCGCCGGACTCTTTCGCCATCAGCGGAACAGTGGAGATTTAGGAATTTGGACTGAGGATTTTTGGGGTCCCCGATCACCAATTCTGCCCTCTTTTTGAGCGCAACTTCGAAGACGAAGCCGCGCGTATGGGATTTGGCTTGGCAATTGACCCAATTGACCCTCTAACTCCCTCCAATTTACCAAATTATCCTAGCTCCTTATTGATTTGGCATTATATAAATTTTGAAATGACGACTCTATCCATATACTAATAACTATTTCTATAGCTATCGTGTTTACGGTATCTATTTCTTTATATAAATTATTTTCTCCGTACCTTCATAAATTCTAAAATTATGAATGAATCTCTAGGTAATCATGTTAATAGAAATCTTAATTAAAAAATATTCTAACTACTATTGACCTCCATACTACGGCTAGGAGGAAACGGAGTCCTAATTATAGAACTCACGTATAAGGCTCCAAGAAAGTTGTATGAGTAAATATGTATTTTCTATATTTATTTTATTCTTATTTTTATTACTATCAGATGGACATTCCATTAGATAAATTTTTAAAACCATATTCATAGTAATACTATATAAATCTCTAATTAAGGA
This sequence comes from Thalia dealbata, assembly GCA_030544415.1. Lineage (NCBI taxonomy): Eukaryota > Viridiplantae > Streptophyta > Magnoliopsida > Zingiberales > Marantaceae > Thalia > Thalia dealbata. The sequence continues at coordinate 10,383,815 of CM060460.1, forward strand.
ATTTTCACAATGATCAACGGAAGGGTCTAAGAGACTGATCTCCTCGATTGGAGATCTAATTTTAACCCTTAATATTCCTTTCACATCTTTATCCTTTAAATTTTTGAAATTTATAAATTCATTGTATTTCCCTTTACTACAAATCCCAACTCAGGTTATTTAATTTCCATCGTACATCATTTTAAGTTATCTAATCTGACTCATTCTTTTAAATCTAGTTAAATTGATTTGGTTCAATTGAATCGGTTCACTTGGGTTTAATTTTGGTTCAACTATTAGATGAGTCTTACAATATCCAAATCAAGATCTATTTGTACAATTGGATTTTAAATTTAAAATCCCAGATGCTATCAATTTTATATCAATATTCTATGTTCTAAAATTTTATATATAATTTTATAAATAAGTTCCTTATAATTTTTTTTATACAAATATTACTCAATTATTAGAATTATGATTCAAATTCATGCAAATATCAAAAGCCTTAACTTTGATGGGCAAAAATAGGAGATATCATGAGCCCTAATTTAATAAGTTTCATGTATTTGTGATGGACGATCATGATTGATGATGAGTTAAGGAGAGAGACAAGTACTAAAAGATTCATCTCGTTGAGAGGAAGTTTGGATGGAGTGCTCGATGGTGTTTAATGACAATCAACGGTTGACCGGGGAAAAATTAGCCACCAACATGATTTGATGTCGAGATAAGTCAATTGATGTCGACGATGATGATCTTGGGTAAACTTCTCCATAGATGAACTTTTCCGATGATATATAAATCTTAAGCTTAATTCCAAGCTAAATGATAAAGTTGGATTTAGTAACCAAGGGAGGAATCAAAATCATGAATTTACGGATTTTAGGAAAGTCTATTATCTAGATAAAATATATTTTTTTAAAAAATAAATTAAATTATTATTTATCAATAGGATATTATATTATTTCAGTATAATTACATCATCATATAAATTTTTTTTACTCATTATAACTTATTTGATAGCATCAAGATTAATTATTAACTCACCTTCTAGAAAAGTTATTTGAGCATCACCATAATATCATATGCTAAATGTAATAAAGGAGCAAATATATTAAAAATGAACATCTCAAATAGTAGTAGTATTCTAAGCTAAATATAAGACAACAAACTCTTTTATTTTATCTTTATTCAGTCTAGTAAAAATTATTGTCGAAGAAAGATCACTTCATCATTTACTTGTTACTTAAGTTATTCTTTCAATGTTCTCCTTTTAGTTGTACATAAAGTGTATATCCATCTTGTTAGAGTAATTAGGCTCTGTACGGGAGGATCATTAGGTTTTGGGTTCAAGACTCATTAAGTTCTAAAAAAAAATTCTCCTTTTAGTTATTCTAACGGTTGAATTGATTGTAATTTATCATGTAGTTTGTCTTAATACTTCTTCATTCTATTTCAACAAATCACTCCATATAATCTTACTATATTTACATTCATTTAGCAAATGCTCCATGTAGTTTGTCTTAATACTTCTTCATTCTATTTCAACAAATCACTCCATATAATTTTACTATATTTACATTCATTTAGCAAATGCTCCATGTAGTTTGACTTAATACTTCTTCATTCTATTTCAACAAATCACTCCATATAGTTTTACTATGTTTACATTCATTTAGCAAATGCTCCATGTAGTTTGTCTTAATAATTCTTCATTCTATTTCAACAAATCACTCCATATAGTCTTACTATATTTTTCTTCTATTTGCATGCCACACTCGAGTAATTTATCTGTAGTCATTAATTTTTAATGCAAAGTAAGTTATAAAATGAAGGTAGCTCTAGGCTTAACAGTAGAATCACAAATTAAACTTGTCCAATTCTTCTTTGACAATATACCTACCAATACATTATAGCTTGTATTGATTATGGTTTTATCAGTTAGTGTCATTGCTAGTTAAAGGTGATATTATAATACCTCTCTATTCATTATCACTTTCTTCAACATCTAACTATATTTTTAAATATTTAGTTAAAAATGACAATGAATTTAAAATATAATTTTAATTGTATTGGATAATATTTCTTTAGTTAAAAAGGAATATTATATTTTACATATCCCACCGTATGGAGAAAAATAATTTTTACAAAAAACTATGAGAATGATTTAGTGTAGATAGATAGGCCTGATATCTTTATTTAGGAAGATCTAATAGGATATATATAGAGACTAATGTTATATACCCTATAAAGTTATTGATATTAGATTTGTAATATATCCCGTTTCTCATACATACAGTTGTATGGATATTTAAGACTAAGTAGGCAAATATCATGTCCAACTAAAAAGGATTCCTTTATATACATAATATTATACTCATCATTCCTTACCCTTCATAAATGCCCTTGATAGAAGGACAAATACCCTTCACCGAGGAGAAGCCATTGATAAATGCTAACTCTTGACAGGGTTAGAACCTATTAAAGGTTCAATTAATAAAATTAACCTAACAGATTTCAACTCTATCTCCTTAACCACTCAACATATCGACGACGACAACAAGATTTGAACTTATGCAGGCAAAGTCTAATAGATTTTGAGTTTGTCTCCTTACCCACTCAGACATATCAACAACACTAAATTTTTTAACTGCTCAAGCATATCAATAATATTCAACATTGAGGCTTCACTTAATATGGTCTAAGATGAATAAAATATTAAAAATCCTAGAGCCTCATCCCATATATCAAACTCAAAGATAGATTTCCTTAACCACATGGTCATATTGAATAGCATATTGGGTGCATCATAGGCACAACTACTCCAACATTATGCACTCTCATCAACTCAAATATCAACAACATTAAACTCAAAGATATATAATATATAAATAACATCGACAGTAGGATTTGAACCTACGCAGGCAAAGCCTAACAGGTTTCGAGTCTGTCTCCTTAACCACTCGAACATATCGACAACATTGAAATTCATAACCGCTCAAGTATATCGATAATGTCAAACTTTGAGGGTTCACTTAATATGATTTAGGATGAATAAAATGTCAAAAGTCTTCAAGCCTCTAAATGCATCTAGGCTTACTCTAGGCCTGCGAGGTGCATTCTGGATATGTCCCGACTTTAGGGTTGTGATAACACTCTCGTGTCCGAGGTCGTTGATGCCCCTTATTGACTCTCCGACCAAGTACACTCAGAGGAGGACTTTAAACTACCATAACGAAGTGTCATTTTTCCAGCTTGCTTCAGTAAATGTGCAATCTTTCTACTGAACCAATACTTCAGTACGACTCGTGTGCAATGTGCATTCGATCATCACAGTTGGTGGAGTTTGGATCACTTGTTCTCTTTCTAGATTATCATCTTGATAGTATGGTTGCAGAAAAGAAACATGAACTGTGCGATGATTCCATGACTTGGATGGGAGCTGTATTTGATATGTAACTACTCCAACTTTGTGCACCATCAGAAAATGTTCACCAAACTTGGGCATAAACCCTATGTGCACTCGAGTTCCTCTAGCCTTGTATTACATATGCAGCATAATTTCACCAAGACATTGTCGCCGACTCGGATATATCGATAAGGCCTAAGATTCTAAACGTGCAAATAAATCGACAATGTTAAATGTTTGAAGGTTCACTTGATATAATCAAAGAAAAATTAAATCTAAAGATATTGACTACACAGGCAAATCCCAACAGATTTCAAGTTTGTCTCCTTAACCACTCAGAATTATCTACGGGACCAAAATTGTTAAATGCTCAAATATATCAACAATATATATAATCAGATATAAATAAAACTTAAAGAGTAGGGTTCAAACCTATGCATGCAGCCCTATAGATTTCAAATCTGTCTCCTTAACCACTTGGACATATCGACAACACCAAAATTCTTAATCGCTCAAGTTTATCCATAATGTCCAACTTTGAGAGTTCACTTAATATGATCTAAGATGAATAAAATGTCAAAAATCTTAGAGCCACTGAATGCATCTCGAGTGCATCCTAGGCATGTCCCAAGCTTGCAGCATGAGGTCATGACAACACTCTCGTGCTTAAAGTCATTGATGACTATAAAAAAAAAGAAAAAGTGAAGTCTATCGATAGTAGGATTTGAACCTACGCAGGCAAAGCCTAACAAATTTTGAGTCTATCTCCTTAACCAATCAGACATATCGACAACATTGAAATTCATAATCACTCAAGTATATCGACAATGTCAAACTTTGAGGGTTCACTTAATATGATTTAGGATGAATAAAATGTCAAAAGTCTTCAAGCATCTAAATGCATCCTAGGCGTATCTTAGGCTTACTCTAGGCCTGCGAGGTGCATCCATGTCTCGACTTTAGGTGTGAGACCCGTGATTTTTGAATAAGGGCAATAGAGTAATTTTAGTATTTGGAGGATTTAATCGTAAAAGAAATTCTTTAAAGGACTTATTTGTAAAATCATATGATTTTTTGAAGCATGAGATTTTGATGTGAAAATTATACTATCAGGTAGTATTTTTGATAAGGAATCCAACGACGCAGACGGATCGTAATTTGGACGTCGTTTGATTGGTAAATTGGACAGTTAAGATTTAATTAGGATTTAAGATTTTAATTAACTAATTAAAAAAATAAAAAAAATCTCAATTTCTTCCCACCGAATTCGCGCGAGCTCCCTCTCCCTCTCTCTCTCCTCCTCCACAGTGACAACAGCGACGACGATGCAAATTTCCCGATGATACTTCGGTGAAACCACGACGAATTAGGCTCCCAAATTTTAGCCACAGATAGATCTCAACCTCCTCTTCATTTTGATACCAAGATGCCCAAATTTGGTGTAGAGATGAGGGAGAAATCACGCGAGAGGCGTCAGCGGCGAGGGTTTCGATCGCCGGAGCTTGCTCCGACGATTTTCAGCCATTCCGACCGTGAAACCTTGCAAACTTGGTACCTATGGATTCTCCTTGACAAGAGCTATCTATTGGTACCAGAGTTGAGGGCTATTGGCCGCCGGCTGGCCGCCGGCGAGCTAAAAACCCTAACTTAGGGATTTCATTTTTAATCGGTGAAATTGATCGCGTATGAGCTATAAAAATTGGGACAAATATGATTTTTGGAATCCTCATGAAGAGAGCTTTCGATTGATACCAATATTGGTGCTGATCGAAGAACTTTGCTGGCGAGGGTTCCGGCGATCGTCGGAGAAATTTTCCGGTGAACTTGGGAAAAAAATTGGGGTGATTCTAGAGATCATTCTAAGAGTAGTGGTGAAGAGAGATTTGAGAAACTATTTCTGAATTTAGAATTAAAATTCGTTGAATAATTGACAAGAAAATATAAAATGCCTAAATGAGCCTAAATGACAGCACGTGGATCGAGACAGTGTCAGGGAATAAAAATTCAGCGAACGGATCTTAGGTTGGTTTCGAAGAGTAAACCGCCAAATTAGGTGCGTTGGTTCATCGATGTATGATTTATTCAAGCTAGGGAATTCCTGCTGAGGTTTTCTTAGGAAATTCTTAGATGCCTTAAATATGATAAAATGTAATGTTTGATAATATTATGCGTGTATGCATGTTAGTATAATTTATTTATCTAACATGAATAATGTGCCATGTTCACCATGCTAAATATTTTAATATGTTGTAAAATCTTGTCCTGCATGTTGTATTATTTTATGTGCTTTGTACCACACATTTACCATGCGGACACGAATATAAATAGTGGCATATATGAATAACAAACATACATAGGAGGTAGCATCAACAATAACACCAGACGCACTAGATTTAGTCTTAGGTGACATGAGATGCTAGAACCTCCTAGGAGACATCACCAGGATTTAAATGAATATGAGTGTCTCTCATATATCCCAGTTGACCATCGCGTACCGTCGAAGGTCAAACGGTGATATTCCACTTCGTACCACTCCCGAGGCTGTACATAGCTTAGATATTAGGAGCTGGTAGGGAAAGGGATCGCACAAACTCTAAGGTTATATTAGACCGAACATACGAAGCAGGTCTCTACCCGGAAATATATACCCGTACGGGTGTCGTTTAGGCGACCCCGTGATAGTACTAAGATGGCTAGCGAGGATGAACCCTACCATGGACTTGACACCGATGGAGACGGGGTTGCCACAGCCCATTGTGCGGATGTGTGTTTATCCCGATCAACGTCGACTACTATTGGACTGGGAAGGTGACTCCCTATGCGATGTCTTGGACGGTGGATTCGTAGACCACGTGGCTATCATCCCCGACGTTCTGCAGACAGTCGGATGAGTAGTCCGGATCCTAGGATTATTTTTATCAGTTAGCCGTGGCCGATGAGTATTATTGATGGTGACCTTATCTTCGGGCAGTGTGCAGTACTACACGAGTCGCCGTTGCCCCTACGGAGTCCGGGGAGGATGTAAGGGCACGACAGTTTCGCTAGGGGAGGCATTGAGGGCGACTAGCGAGATAGTGGAGAGTGATCAAGGGTCACCCGTCCTCTCCGCCAACATCAGTGCAGCGGGCATAAGTAGAGACAGAGACAGAAAAACACTGATGGGCTTATAGATGCCCTTAGCTCGGGTATTCATTAAGCATAGGCTGGCGGCCCGAGACTTGAAACTTCAAAGTCGTATTATAACATATGTGACATATGCTGATGACATTGACCCTAGATACAACTTAGGTGACATCTAGTGAAATACACGTCTATATTTATTTATGATGTTTTACTACTTTTTTATGCTTTTTATGAACTGATTTACACAAATCAAATGAAAATTGATGATTAACAACCAAATGCATCCTAGAATACTCCTCATAGCCTTTGATTTCCTTATTCGGTTTAGAGCCGTAATTTCGCACTAGGCCGCAAGGCTGAGCACACCACGTTCAATGTGTGTGCAGGTTGTTAGATGATCGACCAGGATATTTGATGAAGATGAGGGATATCGATGAAGTTAGTTTTATTTATTGATAACGTTATTGTAGAATTATAGCAGGTATATCGGGACTGTGTTAGTAAAGTTGTATAAGTGATTTAATTGTATATTCCGTTGTGTCGATTGTGTGTACGTATAATATTTATTACCAAATACCTTGTATGGGTCCTTTGGGCTCATACGGCGGTTGCCACGTGTCCGATAGGTGGGTCGGGGTGTGACATTAGGGTCGTGATAACACTCTCGTGCTTGAGGTCATTGATGCCCCTTATTGACTCTCCGGCCAAGTATACTTAGAGGAGGACTTTAAACTAACATAAGGAAGTGTCATTTTCCCAGCTTGCTTCAGTAAATGTGCAATCTTTCTACTGAACCAATACTTCAGTATGACTCGTGTGCAATGTGCATTCGATCTTCACAGTAGGTGGAGTTTGGATCTCTTGTTCTCTTTCTAGATTATCATCTTGATAATATGGTTGTAGAAAAGAAACATGAATAGTGCGAAGATTCCATGACTTGGATGGGAGCTGTATTTGATATGTAACTGCTCCAACTTTTTGCACCATCGAGAAATGTTCGCCAAACTTGGGCATAAATCCTATGTGCTTCCTCTAGCCTTGTACTATATATGCAGCGTTATTTCAGCAAGACATTGTTGCCGACTTAGACATATCGATAAGGCCTAAGATTCTAAACATGCAAAAATAAATCGACAATATTAAATGTTTTAAGGTTCACTTGATATAATCAAAGAAAAATTAAATCTAAAGATATTGACTACACAGGCAAATCCCAACAGATTTTATGCAAAGCCTAACAGATTTCAAGTCTGTCTCCTTAACCACTTGGACATATCAACAATACCAAAATTCTTAACCGCTGAATTATATCGATAATGTCCAACTTTGAGGGTTCACTTAATATGATCAAAGATGAATAAAATGTCAAAAATCCTAGAGCCTCTGAATGTATCTTGAGTGCATCCTGGGCATGTCCCAAGCTCGCAGCATAGGGTTGTGACAACACTCTCGTGCCTGAAGTCATTGATAGCTAAAAAAAGAAACATGAAAGTGCTCAAAGATATATAATGCATAAATATATCTAGGATTCAAACCTATACAAGTAGAGCCCAACAAATATCAAGTCCGTCTCCTTAACCACTCAAGAATATCAATAACACCCAAATTATTAACCATTTAAGTTTATAAATAATGTTTAACTTTGAGGGTTCACTTAATATGATCTAGGATGAATAAAATGTCAAAAGTCTTCAAGCCTCTGAATGCATTCTGGGTGTATCCTAGGCGTACCCTAGTCTGCGGGCTGCATCCTGAACTTTAGGGTCATGATAACACTCTCGTGCCTGAGGTCGTTGATGCCCCTTATTGACTCTCTAGCCAAGTTGTAAACCCCAAAATTTTTGTATATGAGAAATTATGTAGATGTTGAAGGGGTTTTATGTAAAGGTAGTTAGTAATTAGTTTAACGTAGTAGGGAAAAATTTAGAAAAGTAATATCATATAAATAACTAAATCTGGTAAGGGTATAATAGGTAATATAGGGTACCATTGTAATTAGATAGAATTGTTATCGGATAAACTGGGAATTGTGCCAGATGCATGTGTGCTGCACGCGCGCACTCTATGCCCTAGGATGGGGCGAGCTCGCAACGGTGCGCCCAACACTCTTCCTTTTTCCTCTTCGCATGCCCAAGATGTCAGATCCCTTGCCACAAGCTCAACGACTCGTGCCTGTGCTGCCACAGCTCCTCCTCCCTTAATCCATTGAAAACCCATGTTAATGGAGCTCTACTGCACCCTCTCTCTCCTTAACCACTCAGAATTATCTACAAGACCAAAATTGTTAAAAAAATATTGACAGTAGGATTCAAATATACGCAGGCAGAGCCCAATAGATTTCAAGTCTGACTCTTTAACCACTCGAACATATCCACAAGGTGCAAGATTTTTTGACACACAAATTAATCAATAATATTAAACATTTGAAGGATTAATTCATTTATATACATATTGTTATACTCATTATTCCTTACCAATGACTAATAAATGCCCTTAAAAGGACAAATACCCTCTATGGAGGTGGAGCCATTTGTCACGCCTCGACCCGCAGGTTGGCACGTGGCAACTATCGTATTGACCCTGAGATCCATACAAGGTATATAAATAAATTAGTATCATAATCACAAGCATATCTATGTAATCTTTTAGTACAGTCCCATATATTCTTAATACAATTCTAAGTCTAATAGTGGTGATGTCTACATAAAAGCTATGGTATATCTCCGAATGATGAACTCTTCATCCGCAGCCTCGACTATTACGACTACACCTGCACACACATTGAACGTGATGTGCTCAGCCTTGTGGCCTAGTGCGAAATTAGGGTTTGAAATCGTAGTAAAGAATTAAAATCTAGGAGGAAGATTCTAGGATGCCTTTAGTTTCTTAATATTTATATTTCATGTTTAGATGTAAATAAATTAAAGTAGTGGTAAAACTAAATAAGAGTATAAACGTATCTAGCTATTATCTAGATTATTTCAAATGTCTATGTCACTAGTGTATGTCATCTATGATATATTTATGTCACAAGACTCGGGCTATCAACCTATGCTTAGGGAATACTCTGGCCAATGGCATCCATAAGCCCATCAGTATCTTTCTGTCTCTGTCTCTGCCTATGCCCATTATACTAATATTGGCGAAGAGGACGAGTGATACTTGATCACTCTCCACTATTTTGCTAGTCGCCCTCAATGCCTCCCCTAGCGAAACTACCATACCCTTACATCCTCCCCGGACTCTGTAAAGGTATCGGCAACTCGTGTAGTACTACACATCGTCCGAAAATAGGGTTACCATCAACAAAGACTCATCGACTATGGCTAGCCGATATAATAAACCTAGGATCCGGACTACTCATCCGACTGTCTGTAGAACATCAAGGATGATAGTCGTGTGGTTTACAGATCCATTGTCCAAGGCCTCACGTAAGGAATCACCTTCCCTATCCAATAGCAATCAACGTTGGCCGAAATAAATGCACATCCACACAATGGGCTGTAGCTACTCTGACTATATTGTTGCTAAGTCCGTGGTAGGGTTCATCCTCGCTAGCCTTCTTAGGATAATTACGGTGTCACCTAGGCAACACATGTATGGATATTAGTTTTCGAATATGGACCTACTCCACTTTCCGGTCTAGTATGACCTTGGAGCTTGTTTGATCCATTTTCCTACCAGCTCCTAATATCTAAGCTATGTGTAGCCTCGGGAGTGGTGTGATGAGGAGCATCATTTTTTGACCATCAATAGTGATCATCTAGGGTGTATGAAGGACACCCTCTTTTTAGATTGTAGTCAAGTGATGTCTCTATGAGGTTATAGTATCATATGTATCACGCCCCGACCCGCCTGTCGGGCACGTGGCAACCGTCGTATGAGCCCAAAGGACCCATACAATGCATTTGATAATAAATATCGTCCATACACATACTCAACACAGCGGAATATACAATTAAATCATCTATACAAATCTACTAACACAGTCCCGATATACCTACTATAGTTCTACAATAACGACATCAATAAATAAAACTAACTCCATCGATATCTCTCATCTTCATCAAATATCTCGATAAGTCATCTAACAACCTACACACACATTGAACGTGGTGTGCTCAGCCTTGCGGCCTAGTGCGAAATTACAGCTCGAAACTGAATAAGGAAATTAAAGGCTAGCAGTATTCTAGGATGCCTTTGGTTGTTAATCATCAATTTTCATTTGATTTGTGTAAATCAGTTCATAAAAAGTATAAAAAAAACAGTAAACCAGCATAAATAAATATAGATGTGTATTTCACTAGATGTCACATGAGTTGTAATACGACTTTGAAGTTTCAAGACTCGGGCCGCCAACCTATGCTTAATGAATACCCGAGCTAAGGGCATCTATAAGCCCATCAGTGTCTTTCTATCTCTGTCTCTACCAATGCCCGCTGCACTGATGATAGCGGAGAGGGCGGGTGAACCTTGATCACTCTCTACTGTTTCGCTAGTTGCCCTCGATGCCTCCCCTAACGAAACTGTCGTGCCCTTACATCCTCCTCGGACTCCGTAGGGGTAACGACGACTCGTGTATACTATACACTACCCGAAGATAGGGTCACAATCAATAAGACAAATCAGCCACGGCTAACCAATAAAAATAATCATCCTACGATCTGGACTACTCATCCGACTGTCTGCAGAACGTCATGGATGATAGCCGCATGGTCTACGGATCCACTGTCCAAGGCGTCGCATAGGGAATCACCTTCCCAGTCCAATAACAGTCGATGTCGACCGAGATTGACGCACATCCGCACGATGGGCTGTGGCAACCTCAACTCCATCGGTGCCAAGTCCATGGTATGGCTCATCCTCGCTAGCCATCTCAGGACTATCACGAGGTTGCCTAAACGACATCCGTGTGGGTATAGGTTGTCGGGTAGGAACCTACTCCATATTTCATGTCTAGTACGACCTTGGAGTTCGTACAGTCCCTTTCCCTACCAGCTCCCAGTATCTAAGCTATGTATAGCCTCGGGAGTGGTGCGAAGCGGAACATCACCGTTTGACCATCGTCGGTACGCAGCGGTCAACCGGGGCATGTGAAAAATGCCCCTTTCTGTCTAAGTTACTGTCACGCCCCGACCCGCAGGACGACACGTGGCAACCGCCGTATGAGCCCGACAAGCCCATACAAGGTATAAATACAAATACTAAACTACATACACCCACATTTCCAAATAACATCTTAAATACAGTCCCGATATCTCCTAATACAAATCTAAGACCGGCATATGAAAACTCATAACAGCAATCGTATACCTTCCGCGACGAACCCTCCGTCAACGATCTCGTCTCGTGCGTCGACACCTGCACACACATTGAACGCGGTATGCTCAGCCTTGCGGCCTAATGCGAAATTACGGCTCTACCGAATAAGGAAATCAAAGGCTAGGAGGAGTATTCTAGGATGTCTTTGGTAATTAATCATCATTTTTTATGCCACATCATGTAACCAATTTATATCAAAATAGACAGCATACATAAACAATTAAATACATGTGTACATGCCACTAGATGTCACCTAAGTCATGTCTAGTGTGCATATCAGTAGTCTATCACCTACGTCATGGTGAGACTTTTAAGTTTCATAAACTCGCGCTGCCAGCCTACGCTTAGTGACTACCCGGGCCGGGGGTATCAGTAAGCCCATCGGTGCCTTTCTGTCTCTACCTATGCCCGCTGCACTGATGTTGGCAGAGAGGACGGATGACCCAAAGTCCCTCTCCAGTTGTTTCACTAGTCGCCAACCATGCCTCCCCTAGCGAAACCGTCGTGCCCTTACATCCTCCCCGGATTCCGTAGGGGCCACGACAACCCGTGTAGTACTACACACTGTCCGTAGACAGGGTCACCTCTATTAAATATCATCGGCCACGGCTAGCCGGAATAACCACCCTAGGATCCGGACTACTCATCCGATCGTCTGCAGACATCAAGGGTGATAGTCGTGCGGTCAACGGATCCACTATCCAAGGCGTCGCATGTGGAATCACCTTCCCAGTCTAATAGCCGTCGACGTCTGTCAAGATTTGGCGCACATCCGCACGATGGGTTGTGGCAACCTTGACTCCATCGATGCCAAGTCCATGGTAGGGTTCATCCTAGATAACCATCTCAAGACTATCACGAGGCCGCCTACAACGACACTCGTGCGGGTGAAGATTTCGGGTAAGGACTTGCTCCATATTTCTAGTCCAGGTAGGGTAAGGGAGTGTGTATAGTCCCTTACCCTACCAGCTCCCCGTATATAAGCTATGCATAACCTTGGGAGTAGCGCTCCCAGTATCCAAGCTACGCATCAACCTCGGGAGTGGTGCCTAGCGGGACGTCACCGTTTTAACCACGGGGCATATGGGAAAGCCCCTTTTTCTGTCTAAGTGGCGGTGACGTCGCCAAACGTTCTAACATGTCGCATATACTATCTATGTCTGCATGGTAATCATTTAGCATATCATACCGAAGCAATATAGCATGCAAGACATGATTATAAAGCATGTTAGATACCTAGCAGATCAAACATGTTAGATAAGATAACTATACTAGCATGCATACAATTTAAATCTTATCAAACATTATGGTTTATCATATTTAAGACATCCAAGAATTGTTCCTAAGAAAACCCCAGCGGGAATTCCCTAGCGTGAATAAGTCCTACCATCGGAGAACCAACGCACCTGGGATAGCGATCTGCTCCTCGGAACCAAGTCGCGCGGAGATAATCACCCGCCGAGCTACTCGGATCGCGTACCCACAATAATTCTATTTAACAAAAATTATTTAAAATAGATTTAATTTATTTCCCTTAAGATAAATAAATTAAAATCTATCAATTAAATAATTATTACATTAAATTAATCCTATACATGATAGGATTAATCTCACCTAATCAATTCTAAATTAATCATATTTTTACATTTTTAGCTAATAACTTGAATGAATTTTTATTCAATTTCTACTCATCAAATTCACCCATAACTTAGCCCAAGTCATCCAGGGGCCCAAGTAGAACCCATAGAAATTTTTACTATTTTTTATTTTTTTTAATATTTTAATATTATTTTATTATTTTATTAATTATTTAATTTTTATTTATTTTTATTTATTATTTTTCTGACCGGTCAACGGTTGACCGGTCAACGATGACTGGGTCAGCTGTTGACCGGTCAACGCTGATTGGGTCAGCTATGGGCCCGGTCAACGGTTCGATTACTGTTCATCCGGTTCGGTTCGATTCGGTTCGACTCGGGTCCGGTTCAACCAACCTAATTTAATTGGGTTTGACTCGAGTTCGAACTGATTTCGATTAGTTGATTCGGCTCACCCAACCCAACTCAACCTGAACCCAAACCCAACTGATTTGATCTCACTTGATTCAACCCAACCGTTTTCATTAAAGTAATAATTTCTTATTCACTAAGCTTAGTTAATTTACACTAATCATGCTTTTGATTAAACTAAGTATGTGTTAATACAACTTACTCTAATAACATATTATATTTACACTAATCATGTTTAACGCTTAATTAATCATGCTTAACGTTCACTAATCGCGATTAAGCCATAATTAAGCACCTTCACCAGATTTACTATGCACCGTCGGAAAACAACAGCGCCGCCGCCGAAACCCTAGCCACCACCTTGCCGGAGCTCCCGAAAACGAAGGCTAACCGGCCGGCGAGCTTCGTAGCTCCTCACTCAACGCGGAGACCATGCCGATCTGCGAGAATGACGACCATCAGCGCCTAAACGGCGATTTTTCCGGCGTCGTCTCCGGCGAACTCACGGCGCCTCCACCGGAGGGCGAAAACCACCCCTTTTCATGGGGGAAACGCAGCTGCTCACCTCGCGGACGTGTGGAGATGGAAAGGGCGGAGTTCCGGCCGGCGAAGCGAGCGGATCCGTGATTTCCACCCGTCGCTGGTAGGGTTTCGGTCGTGCGAATAGAGGCGGCGAGCGCAGCCACCTGCTGCGGGGTCGTCGAACTCCACGAAGACTCGTGGAGGTGCGGAGAAGGCCGACGTCTCCAACCGCGGCGGAGGAGACGACCGCCGAGGGGTTTCGAGCGCTGGGCGGCGACCGATCGGCAGCAGGTTCTCTGCTGCGGTGGTCACGCGAACGGGAAGGGAGCAGGGGCATCGCGAGCTCTCCCTTCCGCCGGGGAGTTGCTCGATGGGGGTGGACGAGGGCGGACGGCCGTCGACGATGGCGTGCAGCAGCCGACGGCGAAGGAGAGAACGCCGGAGCTGCTCGGTGCGGGAGAAGACGAAGCGTCGCTGCTTCGTTGCGTGCTCGAGGACGACGGCGTGTCGAGGACGACGGCTCGAGTGGGAAGGGCGCTTGCTCTTCTCGCTCGCCCCGCCTCGCCTCTTTGCCCGGTCCAAGCCAGTTCAGCTGGACCGGCCGGCCGGTTCACCTAAACCGGTCAATTTTTTTTTTCCATGTGGTGGGGGTTTACAGTTACAGTGATATATCCAAAGGGTTCTAACATGTCGTTATTTATATCTATGTCTGCATGGTGGTTGTGCTAACATAGCATAGAAAAATAATACAACATGCAGGACAAGATCTTTGGACATGTTAAATACATAGCATGGTAAACATGGTATAGCATACATGTTAGGCAAAGTAAATTATACTAACATGCATTTAAATATAATCATAGCAAGCATTTCATTTTAACATCGATAAACCAACGCACCTGGGTTAGCGATCCGCTCTTCAGAACCAACCCAAGTAGAAATAAATCTCCCCGACCAAACTACTTAGATTGTCACGCCCCGACCCTACTGTCGGGCACGTGGCAACCGCCGTATGAGCCCAACAGACCCATACAAGGCATCAAAATAACCACCCTAGGATCCGGACTACTCATCCGACCGTCTGCAGAACGTCTAGGATGATAGCCGTGTGGTCTACGGATCCACTGTCCAAGGCTTGAGAGAATCTCCGTCCCAACTCAAAAGCGATCAATGTTAGCCGAGTTGACCGTCAATCCGCACAATGGTTTGAGGTACCTCGACCAATTTTTTGCTAATTTGTAGGAAGGTTCATCCCCGCTAGCTATATCAGGACTATCACGGTGACGTCTAACCATCACTCGTGCGGGTAATAGTAACCGAGTATGGACCACTCCGCTATCTGGTCTATCTGACCTTGGAGTTTATCTGGCTCATTTATCAACCAGCTCCCAGTATCTAAGCTACATGTAGCCTCGGGAGTGGTATGTGGTGGAGCATCACCATTCTGACCATCGGCGGTACGCAGTGGTCAAACGAGGTATGCAAGCAGTACCCCTTCCTATCAAATTTCTAGTGATGTCTCCTAATAGTTTCTAACATGTCATTATTCTTATCTATGTCTGCATGGTAGTTGTGCTATCATAACATAGAGAAAATAATAATAAAATATTTTATATCATGCAAGACAGATGTAACGACATATTAAAACTTATAGAAAATCATGTTATATCATGCATGTTAGATAAAATTAAATTAAACTAACATGCGGACAATCAAATCTTATCAAACATAATATTTTATAATATTTAAGACATCCAGGAATTGTTCCTAAGAAGACCCCAGCGGGAATTTCCTGGCTTGAATAAATCCTACATCGGAGAACCAACGCACTTGGGTTAGTGATCTACTCCTCTGGACCAAGTCACGTGGAGATAATCACTCGCCGAGCTACTAGGATCGCGTACCCATAACAGTCCTAATCAACACAATTATTAAAATAAATTTAATTTATTTTCTCCTAAGATAAATAAATTAAAAATCTATCAATCCATTAATTAAAATAATTCTTACATTAAATTAATCCTATACCAGTTTAGGATTATCCACAATGATTGGCCATACAATCGCTATTCATAATGGAAAGGAACATTTACCTATTTATATAACAGATCCCACCTAATCAATTCTTAATTAATCATATTTTAAATTTTTATCTATTAACTTAAATGAATTTTTTTATTCAATTTCTACTCATTAAACTCACCCACAACTTGACCCAAGTCACCTAAGGGCCCAAGTAGGACCCATAAATTTTTTTACTATTTTATGATTTTTTATTATTTTAATATTATTTTATTTTTTTTTATTATTTTAATAGTATTTTAATAGTATTTTATTATTATTTTATTATTATTTTATTATTATTTTATTATTTTATTATTTAATTAAATAAATTAATTATCGGTTGACCTGGTCAACGGTCAACAGTTGACCGGTTCGGTTTGGTTCGATTCGGTTCGGCCCGATTTGGTTCGGTTCGGTTCGGTCCGGTTTGGTTCAGTTCAACTCAACCCATTCACTAATCTCACTTAATTAATCACTAACCTTGTTTAACTTACACTAATCATACAACTTAACTTAACCCGAACCCAAACTTAAATCAAACTCAACCCAACTCAACTAACTCGTTCAGCTCAACCAGTTTTATTAAATTAACTCTAATTCATTATTAACTTAACTAAAACTTGATTATTTAACTCTAAACCATGTTTAAATTTAAACTAAACATATCATAACTTAATCTATATTAATCATACTTATTTATAGCTAATCATGCTTAATTATTCGCTAAGCATGATTAAGGTAAATTAATCACGCAGAAAGGGGCGAGAGCTTGCACCTTCCGTCGCGCCCTTCGTCGAAGCTCTCGTCGCCCGCACCTCGACGGAGCCCCGCCGGAGAAGATTTCCGGCACTCCAGCCGGCGAGACCGCCGGCTCCTCGCTCGTGGGAAGGAGATGGGGGAAGGTCCTACACGCACCAACGTGCGTAAGGCGGAGAACGAAGCAAAAATCCGGCGGTCGGCGAATCTCTAGGGCTCGACCACCGGAGGGCGAAATCGCCCAATACCAGGGGGAAAACGGAGCTACCTACATCGCGAATGTGTGGGGAAGAAGGAGAAAAAGCTTCGGCCAGCGAGGCGAGCGGATTCGAGGCTCCACCGCTCGTCGATGGTGTTGTGTTCGAGCGAGCAGCGGCGGTGGAAATCGCTGCCTGCTGCGTTGGTGTCAGGGCTGATGGGAGGCTCGCGAAGGTGTGGAGAGGGCGAGCGACTCCAACCACCGCGGAGGAGATGAAATCGCCGGCGGTTTGAGTGCGGGACGACGGCCGGACGACAGCAGAGAAGCTGCTGCGGTGATCGCGCGAACGGGGAAAGAAGGGGGCGTCGCCGAGCTCCCCTTTCCGCCGGGAGTGTGCGCTGCTCGGTGCGGAAGAAGGCGACGGCTGCTCGCGAGGTCGGGGACGAAGACGACACTAGTGGGAAGAGCCGCGCCTCTTCTCGCTGGCGTTGGCTTTTGGAACCGAGTCTGAGCCGGTTCAGCTGGACCGGCCGGCTGGCCGATTCAGTTGAACAGGACCGATTTTTTTTTTTTGAATGAGATTTAGATGATTGGGGTTTACACAGATCGCGTCCCAAAAGTAGTCCTAAATAATACAATTATTTAAAATAAAATTTTATTTATTTATTTATTTATTTTCCTAAAGTAAATAATATAAAAATTTATCAACAAATTAATTAAAGTAATTACTACATTTAATTAACTCAAACTAAGCATACAAGTTGATAATTAATTCTATCTAATCAAATCTTAATTAATCAAATTTTAAATTTTACTATTTAAACTAATTATCATGTTAAATTAATTTAATTAAGCTTAAATAAATTTATCAAATTTATATTCATTTAAACCCATGATCTAGCCCAAGTCACCCAAGGGTCCAATTAAAATCCATCAGAAATTTTAAAATTTATTTAATCTTAATTAATTATTTTGATCACCTAATCATCCCCTAATCTAACTTAGCCTCAATTATTACTCATGAAAAATTAAATTTGATTTTTTTGATTTTTTTTTGACTTGGTCAACGGTCAACATTTGACCCTGTCAACGTTTGACACGGTTCAGCTTGAGTCTGACCCAAGCCCCCAACTGGTTTGGTTCAATTTAATTTGGTTCGACTCAGGTTCGGTTCAATTTAATTGGATTCGGTCTAACCAGCCCAATCTAATTTGGTTTGACTCGAGCTCGAACTAATTTCAATTAATTGGTTCAGCTCACCCCAACTAAACTCAACCTGAACTCAAGTCCTGCCCACCCTCAACTTAACTAACTAATTGGTTCAGCTCAACCAATTACTTAACCCATTAATTAATCCACTTAATTAACTCATTAACTAAACTTAGATAAATTAATCAAATATTAATCATGCTTAATTAATCCACTAATCACGATTAAGGAGTGAAATGGGTTCTCCCTCAGCCGAACCCTTCTCCTCGTCGGAAAACCAGCCGCCGGTCGCCGGAACCCTAGCCGCCACCTCGCCGGAGCTCGCGAAACCAGCGGCCAACTTGACGGCGAGCTTCGCAACTCTTCGCACAGGTGGAAACCAGCGACGGCTTGCGAAAACTTCAGCCGTCAACGCCAAAAAAACCCATTCTCGGTGGCGTCGCCGGCGAACTCTAGGGCGCATCTGCTGGAGGGCGAAACCGCCCATTCACAGAGGGAAAACGGTGCTGCCTACCTCGCGAACACGTGGGGAAGAAGAGGAGGGGGTTCCGGCCAGCAAGGCGAGCGGATTCGCAGCTCCACCCCTCGCCGGCGGTGCTGTGGTCGAGCGAGCAGCGGCGATGGAAATCGCCGCCTGCTGCGTGGGCGTCGGGGGTCGACGGGAGCTCACGAAGGTGCGGAGAGGGCGAGCGTCTCCAACCGCAGGGGAGGAGATGACACGCCGGCGATCTGGGCACGGGACGGTGGGCAGACGGCAGGCAGTTACCCTGCTGCGGGTAGTCGTGAAGATGAGGAAGGAGGGGGGGTCACCGAGCTCCCCTTTCTGCCAGGGAGTGTGCGTTGGGGGGGGGGGGTGGGTGACGGAGATGGGTGGCTGCCGACGAACGGCTGACAGCGACCGGACCGGCGGCGAAATACTGGGCGTCGGCGTTGCTCTGCCGCGGATGAGGGAGGCGGGTTCGCGAAGGTCGAAGGGGGCATCGCGAAGGAGAAGAGCCCGCAATGCCTCCTTCAAACCGGTGAACCTGATCTGAGGGGCATCTGAACCGGACCGATTTTTTTTTCTTCCTAAAAATAAGATTTTGAAGATGGGGGTTTACAGTATCTGGAGCGTCGAGTGAAGATTTTTATATACTACTTCCTATGTACAATTGTCTGATCATTTAAATTATTATTTTTATCTTGATCTACATGGCATTTGTATGTCACACCATAACATAATAAAATAGAATAACATGCAGAAGAAAATCATAAAGCATACTAATTACTAACATAGCATACTTGGCATATCAATCATATTATATAAAGTAAGTCATTCTAACATGCATAGCAATATAGCATTTAACAAGCATGATATTTTATTATATTCAAGGCATCCAAGACTTTCCTAAGAAAAATCTCATTAAGAATTTTTCTAGTTCTAATAAATCCCAACTTCGATAAACAACGCACCTGATTTAGTGGTTTGCTCTTCAAAACCAATCCAATTAGAATAATAGGTGCTCCAATGTTTTACTTCGCTGCGTATCAAACAATAATCTTAAATAATAAAATTATTTAAAATAGATTTTAATATAATTTTTCTAAAGCTAGTAGAATAGAAATTGATGACCTAAATTATCCAATTATTTTAGCTATGTCAAAATAATAAGCTTATGTTCATTTAACAAGCCCATATCCAATTTTATAAGCCCATATTATCAACATTAAATTAATTAATCAACATCAGGCCCATTTGCCTAATCCAATTTAGCTCATCTAGCCATCGCCCATATTGTTAGCCTATGTCCATTTGATGAGCTCAAGTTCCCATATCATAACCCAACAATTAACAAACTAATTATGGTTGAATACTTCCATCAAATTATTATGTCTCATGCCCCATGTAACCATGCAATCAAGTAACTAACCTTGTTTAATTAACAAATACAACTAACTCATTGTAATCAATCTAATTAAAATTCAATTTCAAACCCTAAGTCAATTTAATTAAGCCTAAATAAATTTTATCAAATCGATACCCAATATTAAAACCCAATCCAATTCATTGTTAACACTCAATCCAATCTATACCACCTTATATTCAGCTCTCAGCCTAGACTAGTCCCTTCGGCCCACTCTCATGTCCAAAGCCCATCCAAATAGTACACCCAGTTATGCTAATCTACTATTTAATTACGATTAAGTGGCTTAATTGCTTCCTTTGCTATTAAGCATTGAAAAATTAATTTATTTACTAATCAAGATAAATTAACAACTAATCATAATTAATTATCTATTAATACACAATTAGGGATGAGGCAACAAAACCTTACCTCCCCGTCGTCGCACCTCCTCCGGTCACCAACTTCACTGTAGCAGAGGAGGTTGTCAACCGAGATTTCCTCAATCGACCAAGAAGTGACGCTGCCACTCGACCTAATGAGGAAGCACGCTGCTCCCGCGGGATGATTCGTGGCAGAGCAAACAAATCGGGGAAACGTGATATCATCGGCATCAAGATTGATCAACAAAAGGGCGAAGGGTAATCGAACGTAAAAACAACAGAAGGACCCTCATTGCTTACCTTACCACACAATCATGTGAGGGAAAAGAGGGACTCGATCGATGAGGGAGAGAAGGGATGGAGGTTCATTCCTATCAATGAACAGGAACCATTCCTCTGGCTGCATTACCAGAATCGATGACAACTTCGGACAAATTTGAGGAAGAGGTCGAGTTGGGCAAACCGACAATGCCAAACCCTTTAAATGCTGGTTGCGCACAGTGAAGACAGGTAACAGATGGGTGGCCGGATTGATAAAACTTTTCACGCCGAATCCACTTGCCTAGCTCTCGAAGATGGCAGGATCTGCTAGGATCTACTCAGTCGAAGGGGCCACCTTGATCCCGAGCCAAGTCGAGGAGCATCAAGGTCTCCGACGATGAGAGTGGCAGATGGGGGTGACGACGTCGCAAAGCTAGGAAGACAAAGGCGGCAATGCTTGCGAATGGACAGAGATCGTGGCCGAGAGGCTTCCGATGAGTCAATCATACAATGGGGAAAATGGAAGATGATGGATGCAGTGGACGACACACCGACGAGCTCAACGGTGCTCATCTCCGCTGCATGAAGTCGAAGGGGGGAGTTGGGGAGGCGATGGCAGGGGATCATGCAGGTTAGGACTTCGCCGTCCTTGCTCGCGGCGGCTTCAATGTTTAGGGGCGACCAGTTCATCCGAATCGGTCAGCTGACCAGTTTGGTTGGACCGGACCAGATTCAATTTTTTTGTTATATGTAAAGATAGTGGGGTTTACACCATTGATAAATGATCCAATGATACCTCTTGATAGGGCATAGGATCAAATATTAGGTTGGTAAGATTAAGACGAGAGTTTGGAGGTCTCCTAGTACTTTGATAACTAAGTTAGATATAGGCCTATCATGCACTTAAGCTAAGTGATAATTTTAAATGATTTATTCATAACTAATAACTAATAACTAGAGATGCAATCAGATTGTACACAAGCATCAGTAGGCCTAGCACACAACATGCCTAGAAGGCATCTAGGCCTGGCATAGTACGGCCTGTACTTATTAGGCTCGTGAAAAAACTTTTATTCTCTAAAATTGAGACACGAATCCAAGCATTCTATAAGGTAATCCAATGTACTCCTTTACCATATCTTCATGATATTTTTATATAAAAAATATAAATCATGTCACTGCCATGTCAAACCATCAGACTAATGTTGCAACTTAGCCCAGCCCTTAAACTGGGACGGGCCATAGCATAGCCTAGACCAATAATTATATTTAGATATCCTTAAAAAATTAATATAGTTCTTTTACCCTAGCATGAATACTAAATATTTTTTATATTAGGAATGCACATCCATTTGATATGCTCGTTATATTTTCTTAACTAGAGTAATTCTAATTTTAAACTCAGTGAGTATCAAACTCATCACCTCCTATAAAAATTAAATTAATTTGATAAAAGGAGTAGACGTAAATAGTGTACATTCTAGGTACAATAAGAGCATATGTTAAATCACTTCAAATAAAAATTATCTTATTTATTTATTATTCCATGAGCATGTTATGTAAAAAATATATTTTCTTTAAAAACTATATTTTTTTTAGATTTTTCATAAATAGTATTTTATTTTTATAGTAGTTCTTTTCTGTATTTTAATTCACATATGATATAAGAAAATGCATAAATTCTTTAAAAAAAATAATGGAGCAGATTTTATAGTAGTCATGCACCAGAATTCTCTATTAAAAATAAGTTAAAGACTTAAAATTAGGCTTCATCTTATTCGGACCTTCCAAATAGATCAAGCAGGAACCCAAATTTATCTGACCACTCCAAACTTGGCAACCCCCAAATCCAAGGCCATATCCGACAGGAATTTTATCGGTTCCATCGAAACTTAAATGTACTTAGCACATTTTTATATTTGTCTGTTTCCAATATCTAACCTCGTAGATATATATATAGTTAGATTCCAAGAATCTACTGGGCACAGCCGGCTTGTAATGGATGATGAATCCGACAAAACCTTCCTTCCAAATTCATCAACGTTTTTAACGTCCCATGCTTCTCTGCTGCTGCTGCTGCTGCTTCTTCTTCTTCTCTTCTCCCTCGACCCCCTCACCCAACAGTAACTACTACTACTACACACACACCATGACGGCAGCTGCTTCCCCCGGACTCCTCAAGGGAGAAGCAGAGGAGGAGGACGTCCACCGGAGTGGCTTCTCCCCCTTTTCCGGCATCTACCGCTCCCTCCACCTCCTCCCTTCCCACCTCCGCCCCCCTCTTGACCCCTCCCTCGACTCTGCCTCCTTCGTCCTCTCCCTCCTCCCACACCAACGCCCCGCCCTCCTCGATGCCGCCTCCGGCCGCTGCGTCACCTCCTTCGACCTCCGCCACTCCGACCTCTCCCTCGCCTCTGCCCTCCGCCTGGCCCTCGGTCTCCGCCCCGGCGACGT
This sequence comes from Thalia dealbata, assembly GCA_030544415.1. NCBI lineage: Eukaryota > Viridiplantae > Streptophyta > Magnoliopsida > Zingiberales > Marantaceae > Thalia > Thalia dealbata. Next base: position 10,407,388 of record CM060460.1, read on the forward strand.
CGTCCTCCTCTTCTCCCCAAACTCCGTCCTCTACCCCGCCATCGCCCTCGCCGTCCTCGCAGCCGGCGCCGTCCTCTCCCCCGCCAGCCCCCTCCACACTCCCGCCGAGATCGCACGCCAGGCGCGCGACTGCCGCGCCGTGCTCGCCATTGCAGCGCCGGAGTTGGCCCACAAGACCGACGCTGTTGGAGTCCCCACCCTCTTAACCCAGCGCTCACCGACGGACCCAGACGGCCCGCCGTCGGCCGAGGAGATGATGGAATTGGGCTGCGACCCCCTGGAGGCGCTGCCGTCACCCGCCCGCAGGCAGTCCGACGTAGCGGCGGTGCTGTACTCGTCGGGGACGACGGGGGCGCCCAAGGGGGTGGCGCTGACGCACGGGAACCTCATCGCGATGGTGTCGCTACTCCGGTGGTCGGTGGAGGCGAGTGGATCCGAGGCTGACGTCTACCTGGCCTTCATCCCGATGTACCACGTCTACGGCCTCGCGTTCTTCGCGCTGGGGCTGCCGGCGGCGGGGGCCACGATCGTGGTGATGCAGAAGTTCGACATCGATGCGGCGATGGAGGCGGTGATGCGGCACGGCGTGACGAACATTCCGGCGGTGCCGCCGGTTGTGGCGGCGATGGCGAAGTCCCCGAAGTGGTGGGACCTGTCAGGGCTGAGGAGGGTGGGGACGGGGGCCGCGGCGCTGGGGATGGAGGCGGCGAGGGAGTTCCGGCTGCGGTACCCGTGGGTGGAGTTGAGGGAGGGGTACGGGCTAACGGAGAGCACCGGGGCGGCGACGTTCGCGGTGAGGGCGTCGGGGCGGGGGGTGGGGCAGCTGCTGCCGGGGTTCGAGGCGAGGGTGGTGGCGCCGGAGACAGGAAAGGCGGAGGGGCCGGGAGGGGTGGGGGAGCTCTGGCTGAGGGGGCCGACGGTGATGAAGGAGTACCTGTGCGAGGAAGCAGCGACGGCGGAGTCGCTGGTGGACGGCGGGTGGCTGCGGACGGGGGACTTGGTGCGCTTCGACGAGGAGGGTAACCTGTTCATCGTGGACCGCATCAAGGAACTCATCAAGCACAAGGGCTACCAGGTCACTCCGACGGAGTTGGAAGCTCTCCTTCTCACTCATCCTCAAATATTTGATGCCGCAGTTGTGCCGTCAGTCTCTCCTTCTCTTTCTTCTCAGAATTCAAACGCATTGCTTAATTACTGCTAATTAATGAGAAGAGTTTCCCTTTACTTGGGTGAAACTACAGGCTGGAGGAGGAAGAGGCAGGTCAAGTGCCGATGGCTTATGTTGTGAGATCACCAGGAAGCCAACTGACAGGTGAAGAGGTCATGCAATTTGTTGCTGCCCAGGTGATCTTCCTCCCTCTCCCTCTATATATATATACGTGTATCATGTACTATTTTGCTAGTTAATGGCACCCCAGTGGAGTGAATGTGTAATAAAATGTGATCAGGTGGCACCCTACAAGAAGATAAGAAGAGTTGCATTCATTGGCTGCATCCCAAGGTCGCCTGCAGGCAAAATCTTAAGAAAGGAGTTGATTTCTGAAGCAGCTCATCATCATCATGCCATCTCCCCAAAATTGTAGCATCCACTTTTTCCTTCTCAATGTCATGAATCAAAACATTCCTGAATATATATATACTGCCTTTTCTTTTCGGTAAGGAAGGAGTTGATTGCCAGCAGTATGGCAGTGAATGAGAGAAAAAGATGAGAAATTATGGATATGAGAAGAAATGGCTTTTGAAAAATTGAACCTGAGATGCTTACTTTTGTGTCGTCTTGCATTGTCTGGGTTGGCTACTTCAAAGTGCATGCATTGAGGTCGGAGTTATACTAAATAAAGTTGTAGGATTGAGCTCCATAGCATTTTATTTCAACCTGTTTTAGGGAGGTAGAAATTCCTATGGAGCTTGACCGGATGAATTAACAAGGAAATCCGAACTGGACAGTTTCTAAAACTTAATCGAACCGAATCAAACTCTAAGATCAACATCAACACCGAGCAGATTACTTGGAGACACTGAACCAAATCCATCATGCAGTATGTTTTCAGAAATAAAGTGCGTTCAGCTGAAGAGTGAGTTCAACTCTTATTCTCTCTTACAAGCAAGCAGAGCAGTGCTTTCTCTCCTGGAACAGTCCATTTTTGTGTTCTGCCAGGAACAAAAGAAGATTCCATGCTTATCTCCTTGTTTTGCCCTCTCCTTTTCCTGTCTTCCACTCAACCATTGCCTCCATTACTGGAAATCTCACACTTTGCCTACAAGCTGGGACAACTTGTCCTCATTTCTCTCTGTACAAGTCATTTAGTTGTACTTATGGAGTGCACTTTTTTAATTAGGACAAAAGCCCCAAACTTTGAAACTGATGGAGTGCACTTACTTGGTCCATCTCAACATCCCTTCAGCAATTAATCTTGACGAACCATGCATTACAATTAACCTTTGATATCGCTTAATCTTGCATATTTTTTATTTTTTTGAGAGTTGAGTATGTATTGACTTTGACTTTTGCTGAATAATTCATGAACCAATGCGTTAATTTGTTCTTTATTTAGCTGCTGGTTTGAGTTGCTTTTAAACAAAATGCATGAACTACTTGTTCTTTATTTATTTATGATGAGACCAACATCATACATCGGTCATCTCACCATACTAGAACATGAGTTTGATTTAAGGGGGGCTATTAGTTTATGCACAATCTGAAGCCGGAAAAGCATCCTGTGCTTTCAAACTCTGTTTCGGTATTTAGTTCAGTGTTCATCAGCAAGGAATTAGCTTGAGAGCAGAATCATTGCACCTTTGTATCCATAAATAAATAAAGCAAGTTGAGGTACCGTGGTTCTTACAAGTATTAGTGGCCCAATTAGATCTCACTCCAAAAGAGCAACTTCACTCGTATTAAAGGCTACTTGTATACAAACTGCGTCTAGTTTAAATTAATTATAGAGATTACCTCACATACTTTTGTAATAACAGAACTCTTCCTTCTAATATTTTAAAATTAGCTCAGTTTGAAGTTTATACAATTCTAAAACTTAAAGGGTATGTTTGGTGGTTTTTCATGATGTAAAACTGGGTTTGTGGAATTCATTTCTATCAATTCCACCAGAATAGAATTATCATGTTTACGTCTAAACGTCTAAGAACAGACAGAGAAGCAGGTCACTAATTTTGGGGGTTTCAATTCTCCCATTTCTATCAATTCCATGGTGGCCCAAAGCTTAGAAATTGATAATCTCAGGAATCTAAATCCACATATTTGAATTCTAAAGTCCAATTCCTGCATACCAAATGCACATTCAGTGATAAATTAAGAAAACTGTATCTACTTATCCATTAGATTAATTTTAATTACATGTATGACAAATTATTAACATCAGTTTATTCTACTTACAAAAAATAAAAGATCCTCCTCAATTAGCCACACAACTAGTTTATAACTAAATATTATTTTAAAACACAATATGTTTATCAACTATCGTGTCACTACATAGAACCAGATATTTAGAATCCACACATATATATATACATCATCATATTTAAAGACATAACTCACATCACTAACACTTCATCAACAATCAACTACCTAATTTATCATCTTCTTCACATGTGTAACAATAAAACATAAGTCAAATAAAAAGCATTGCAGTACTTCTAGTTATAGTTATAGAAAAGTGATTATAATTTTGAAACTCATGATTATTATTATTTTTATCACTTGATCAAGAATAATTCATAAGAGTAAAATTACAGCTATGTTAAAAGAAAAACTATCAGATAAAATGAGGAGGAGAGGGTATTAATTAATCAAACAACTCATGTCTATCTAAAGGAAAAATAAAGTTAGGAGTAGTTAAGTAAGCAATTTAAAGAGTGGAGTGACTGGCTCTCAAGAAGACAGCAGGGTTGTATTTTTTTAGAGAACCCCTAAAAGGAAGGATGATAGGGGAGAGAGAAAGGTGTGGTAGTTAAGTAGTCATCTTCTCTAAATTTGTGGAAGGTTCTCCTGTCACTGCTGCACACCCATCACCTGCAATTTACCTGCAAGCCTCAAGTGGCCATGCAGTTGCCCAACAACAACATACCACACAGTGCAATCAGCCATCAAGTAGTTTTGCTGCAATTTGAAGCTCCCCTCCCCTCCCCCATGCCCACCCATTAATTTGTCACAATTTGGAAGCTTGTGGCCGTGGCCGTGGCCATGGCCATGGCATCATATTGCATCTCTTCCAACCCTCCTCCCACCTTCGCATCTTTCTAATTGATTCCCCATTTTTCTTTCAAACCAAACATGTAAAGTACACAGTATTAACTCATTATACAGTGAGAATATTTATTATTGATGTAGGGGTAGTAGATACTTGTATATTAAAATATATAATGCCCAATATAAAGACACTCACATATATATATATATATATATAATGCTAAATAAAATCTTTAAACCAATTATTTTTGGTAGAAAATATACCTGAAAAATTGTTCTCGCATCTGTGAACAACAGACTAAATCATAGAGTGGGTAAGAAAGATATAAATATATATGTGGATGTATATATACACACACATAATTCCAAACAATAGTAGTGAGAAGATGAGTGCCATAAAGGTGGAAGAAGACTTGTGCATGTGCCTGCTTGAATTGGAGATTTTGCAATGCTCTAACTAATAAATTGATTAATGGTGTGTGTGGCTCACATGTCAAATTACATAATTAATTACTTTTTCTTCCTTTTTTTAAAAAAAAATCACTGCTCCTCTTATGTATTTTATTTATCTATCTGATGTGAGATATGCTGCCAGCTTGCCAAATAATTTTATATTCTAAGGCAAAGAACTCTCTCTCTCTCTCTCTGGGGTCCCAAACAAGTCCAAGCCCACTTCCACTTCCTACTCAAAGTATACATCAGCTAGCTAGCTCACTTTTACCCAATTGCAGGTTAAATAAGCTGTCTGTGGTTGGATAAATTCTAGTTAAGCTGATGCAGTCAGAAGTAGTCTTTGGTCAAGGGCTTTTTATTAATTAAGCTTTAATGTTTGATGCTACTCCATGCTCACATGATACACACACCATAACCCCCCTAAGTCAATTCTTTAAAGTTAAACATATGCATCCATACATTTACTCTGATGAAATTATTATTTTTTTCTTTCCTTAAAGGAAAGAAAAAAGACAGGTGAGCTGTAGAGTTCTTCCAAACTGTGCAAACACACACAGAGGATGCCTTTTTTATAAAAAAAAGGGGAAAAATAATTTAATGTGGTGAATGGGATATATTAGATGGATATGTCTCATGATGTCTGCTGCTTGCTTACACCAACACCACTCAGACACTACTACTACTACTACTTGCTGCTCCAGCTGCTGCTATTCCCACTCTCTCCATCAGCTTGCACTTGTGGGTTTTATTATTATAGTTTTTTTAAATTTGTTGGGAAAGGAGAGGAAAGCTTTGATGGATTCCTCCCTTGTCAGTTTAGATATTTGAACAGCACATCATATGCTGTTTCCCTGGTGGATATGAACAAGCAGTGGACAGCCAAGAAAGAGTTAGAGAGAGAGGAGGTTGAGTGGTTGTGGTGGTCTAATTGAAATGGTTTGATATGTCAATTTAATTGGAAGGTGATCTTTTTAAATATTTGGTTTGCATTAAGTTTATCTAGATTAAGAATATTAAATACGGGATATATATGAATTCTGAGTAATTACACTAAATCTCTCTCTCTCTCTTCTTATTTGAGACTAGTCTAGTTGTTCATAGAGATTCTTAGATTTTTCAAAACTATACTAAGTGGTAGATTTCTTTAAAAAAATTATATACAATATATCCAGTAAATTTCATATTACTTAATTAGTTTATCACATTATTACACTCTTATCATAGACTCTCTTTAAATCCTTAGACAGTAATACCACCAAAGCCTCTTTTCACCCCTTAACAAGAACATCACATAAGATCTTTTTAAAAGAATAATAGGTATTATTATAAAATATGAGATAAGATGCAGATAAAAAAATAATGAGAGTTTCAAGACTAAATTCTTAGTTAGTTAGGGTGTGTGTAAATTGCAGTAATTTTTATATATGTTTAGACTGATTAGTCTGAGTTGGTGATGGTCATGTCTGATTAGGCTGATGACAAATTCCGTTTGGTTCGGTAGATAAAGAAAGATAAATAGAGGGAGATAGAGAGAGGGAGATGGGAGGAAGGAGGAGGAGGAGAAGAAGTGTTGGAAAAGGTGGGGGAGGTGGAAGGCGAAGTCCGTGGTCTCCAGGCTTGCAGTCCAATCCCGTCATCAGCAATTAAGCCATCCCTTATTCCTTTGCCTTCCTTCCTTCCTTCCTTGAAAGTTAACCTAATCAAACCTCCTCTCCTTCTCCATCTTCTTCTGTTTCCCAAGTGTGCACTGCACTGATCATTAAATAAATACTACTCTTTCTTGTCCACTGCAATATACCCCCTCTCCTCCCTCACCACCACCTCTCTTTCTCTCCATTTTCCACCTAATTATTATTCTTTTCTTGCTGCACCGTCCTCCTCTCCCTTGCATCCACCACCCACTTGTTCATCTCTTCTTCTTCTTCTTCTCCTCCTCCTCCTCCTCCTTCTTCTAGGTCACTGTTCACGGTACCCAAATAAATATATACTTCCTGCTCTCTCTCCTTCTCTCTATACATCCTATTTATATTCTCCTCTTCGTCCTCTTCGCACATCTCTCTCCCTCATGGAGGAATCAGCCATGGATCACGCCGCCATCAGCAGCAGCAGCGCCGCCGCCAGTGACGACCACTTCGCCCCCGTCGTCAAGGGCAAGCGCACCAAGCGGCAGCGTGCCCCGGCGTCCTCCTCCTCCTCGTCCGTCGAGCTCTCCAGCACAACCACCACCGCTGTCACTCGGGAGGAGGAGGAGGAGGAGGAGGAAGGCATGGTGGCCAACTGCCTCATCCTCCTCGCCCAGGGCCGCTCGCTGGATCCCGCCGTCCCGCCGCCGGAGAAGAAGACGGCAGCGCCGAACGGCAAGACCGCCACCGGAGAGTTCGTCTACCAGTGCAAGACGTGCGACAAGTGCTTCCCTTCCTTCCAGGCACTCGGCGGCCACCGCACCAGCCATAAGAAGCCAAAGACGGTGGCGGCGGCGCCGCTCCTGAACGGAGAGAAGAAGACGACTGTCAGCGACGAGGACGGCGGCTCGGCGGCGACTTCTCCGATCCCCAAGCCGGCGCCGATGACGACGGCGACGATCGGCAAGCCGCGGATGCACGAGTGCTCGATATGCGGGTCGGAGTTCTCGTCAGGGCAGGCGCTCGGCGGGCACATGCGGCGGCACCGGCCGATCCCGGCGGCGGCGGAGCCGCCCAAGGAGAAGAACGTCTTCGTGCTGGATCTCAATCTCCCCCCCGCGCCATCTGACGACGACGCGAAGTCGCCTCCGCCGGCTGCGGCGGTCTTCCCCTTCGAGAGCCAACCGCCGATGTGGATTACCATCACTAATTAATCAATTGTAAAACAATACAGAGAGAGAAAAAAAGATCAATTCTTCTCATTCTCCTTTTTTTTCAAAAAAAAAAGGCATATAGAAGAAGATTGGAATTGTTGGGGGGCTTCACCATGTGAATTACTACTATCAATTTAATTGAGAATTCAATTGGATTCTTTCATTTTTTTTTCCTTGAATTAATTGAGAGGTACGCTGTTAGTTTTCATGGTAGGAGGAGGACTCCTGCAACTTGCAAGCTATATATAAATACTTTTTGTTGCTTTCTACTGCGTATTTTGTGAAGAACATTAAAGTGACACATCTAAAGCAACAACAGCCTGCAGGTGAAGTTTTCAAGTCAGTGTGAGGTAGCAATATTTTCCCCATCTTTTAAATAAAAATCAGCTTCCAAATATTTTGTACATACTATAAAATATATCAGGGTGAAAACCCGGTGATAAAAATTATACAGCAGAGAGATTATATAGTTAAAACGCAAGGTAATATATCCAAGAAGGTGAGGGACTCTAGTGGTTGGTTGGTTGGTAGTAATAGTAATGGATTAGTTCAGATAAAAATTGAATGAGATGGAGTGGAAGAGAGGGGAGGGTTGGCTTTATGGTTTTCTCCACCACCAAGGAAAAGGCATGGATCAGGTTCTCATCTGATTGGGAGATTTTGATTTGTCTGCAAGCCAACTTCCCCTCATACTAAATGCCAAGGAATAAAAGAAAGGGGAGGTTCAGGGAAAAGACAAGGAGGTAACTCCTCGGCCCAAAAAAAAAATAAAAAGACAGACCAAGCAACATCACTTGCTCGTGTGCCTTCATTTCTGATGATGCTTATCTGCTAAGCTTGGCGGAGGTCCTACTTTTGCTTTCTCATCCTAACACATCCTTATCACCCATTGGACTCTCCAAAGAGGGAGATATAGACTTTTTCCAGGCCACGGCTTTCAGCTCTCAATTGATGAACGATATATACATCAGAAATTAAGGAATCAAAAGGTGTTGGGATGACTGCAAGGACAAAACTGGAGATGACAAACAGTTAACTACTAGCAATTATCAATGACTCACTCGATGGAGTTTGCTATCTTGGTGCCAGTTAAGTGCACGTTATGGCAGTGGAAGAAGAGGGAAGAGGAAGAGGAAGAGATGGAGGAGAAGACTTTGCGTGAGGAGACCATGAACTGCACCAAGAAAGAAAGATTGACAAGGTCACATGGGGGGGAAAGGCTACCGGCTGATTAAATATATCAATCAATACACATTTTGGACTTTTGATTCACTTCTACTTATCTGTATGCTTTGTTGCGTGAGTGATTGGGTCCTCAGTTTAGAGTTGGCTGATTCTAATCTACATATCTTAATGCTGTTGATTAATAATTACTTGATCGACATTTTTTTAAGAAAAAAGTTTTGGTGATAAAGTTTCACTTTTACATGGATTGCACTTAATGCTGTTGATTAATTTTTTCTTAAGAAAAAAGCATGAGATATATATGTTGACAAATTTGATTAATAAACTAATTCTTGACTTCTTCCGCTCACAACTTCTTCCTGATGTTGTTTAATTTTTTATTATGATTTTTTTTTCTTTTGCTAGCTTGTATGTGATTTTTTTAAAAGGAAAATATAATTGAAGAAAATTTTTAGTAGTGCTTTTTGTGTGAGAGTAGGATGCAAGTTAAGTAGTCATCTCACTTAATAAATGCCGATATCTGTTTAGATATCAATATTAAATTTTTATCAATCATTTTTAATTTTTTATGAGATGAGCATCACAATCACATGACAAGATATGTAGGATCAGCCCATCAAACTACTTAACATATTGTTTTTTAAAAATTTAATGAAACTTTAAATCCACTGTGGAAAAGAACCAAATATTCTAACTAAAGTTAAACTACTTAATATTATTATTAAGTAATTTTTATCTATTTATTTGACTCTTTTTTAATTGCATACCAAATTAATTAAATGGGATGAGCAAATTGATGAGACTACACTAAGTATAAACTAAAATTACCATATTAGTAGGCTATTATGTTAAATCTAAAAATCCACTTCAAGTTTAAAATTATAATATTTAATATTTTTTAATTTAGTGAGTATTAAATTAATAATCTCTCATGTAAAATTTGATTAGAATACAATTTATTTATAAAATTATCATATTTAATATTATTTAGCATATTCAAACTGTTTCATTATAAATATTATTGTGATTATTGTTAATTATAAAGTATATATAAGTAAAACTAATAACATATTTTAAACTTTTTTCAAGTTAAATAACATAATAATAATAATTAATATTGAAGTATTGACTAAAGTAGTAGAATTTATAAAGAAAAGAATTTAAGATGAAAGAGCTTGCTAAAATAAAACTTTATCTTGGTCCGTAAGTTAAAAATTTTAGAGATAATTTTTCTCCGTCAAACTACTTGTACCATAAATATATTAAAAGGATTTTATATGGATGAAGAACATCCTTTAGGTACATATGTGAACTTTGGACGTGGGTTTCTATTACCTCAATGAGATCAGAAATAAGTTATGTATTCATGCATCACAACATAGTAATCTTAGGGTGCTATGTGAAACTATAGTGGCTATATTTTTATAGATTTGAGACTATATAAAGATCCTAAGAGGATTGTCAAAAGATATTAAAGTTTTTACCATTAAAAGAGAGTTGTGTATTATAATACAGAGTTAAATACCCGACGTTGAAAGTCTAGACGATTGATTTTGAGGGTTTACCTGTGCTGAATAAAATTACATTTCTCTCATCTCTTACTATTTGGTGTTCTTCTTGCTTCTGCATTCTAGGCTTATGTCATCGACTTTCTTCTGATGAAGATACGTCGCACGCATCTTCGTATTTACTATAACTTTGAGTGTGAAATTATTGAGAACACTAAGTTTAAAGATTATCTCATAGATTTATTTACCAAATTTTTTAAAGAATTAGTTTATAAGATCGGAGGGCTTAGCAATCTTCCGTAGATTGTCTAATGTCTATTATAAATATTATTCTATAATTCAAAGGTGGAGGTATTTTCACTATGCATATGTCTATTATAAATATTATTCTATGCCTAAATATAGATGGATGTATTATTCATATAACTCTTACTATGCCCCTTTTTATAACCTATAACCCTATTTCTTTAGGTCACATTTGTACATCTTCATAATGCTTTATTGAGCTCTTTTAACTAGGAAAATATTGAGTGAAGTTATATGAAAACGATTAAATAACGTATCCTTCCATAAAGACTTCTACAACTTAGATGTCAAAAATTCTTAGGTTGACATTTGACTTTGAAAAAATAGAGGTTAATTATTAAATCTCGAGTTATAATTAATTCTAATTTTTAATCAAAATAGTAAAAAAATTTAAGGAAAAGATCAATGCTTACTAAATTTAAAAAAATAAAAAAGTTATAACTAAAAAGAAATTTAAATTTAAAAATAACCTTCTATCACCCGAGATTTAAGTCCCTTGCCAAGCTAAACTAAAATAAACCCTATGCAAGAGATTTATTGGGATCAATAGCAACGTTGTTGAAAGCTGCCCAAACCAACAAGTCAGTTTTAAATTAAAAAATAAAATAAAATTCATTATCCAACTTCAAAAGTTTGAAATATTTGAAAAAAAGGGGGGATTTGACTTGGCAATCAATCAAACATTTAAAGTCTCAAATATGACGTGGGTGTGCGTCATGTTTGGGATCAGATCGATCGGGGTAGGAAAAGGCCAATTTGACTTCGGATTCGTAGAGCAAGTCCAATACACAACAAAATCCACCACATATATAATATACTTTGATAGCATGTCTAATTACTCAACAATAAAATCTATTGTTATTTTATTAATTGGAATTTATGCCCTATTATTTTTTTTATAAATAAACTAAAATTTTTATTTATTATAAAATTATCATGCTCCTATTCGTAGACCAGACAATCACAAGATTTAAAAAATCATACAAGATATTTGATAAATTTATCACTATATAAAATTCTTCTAAAACATTTGTTCAAATCAAATAACACGGTTTTCTATTATAGTCTTAGTATACTCTTATTACAATACTATCACTGATAAGAGGTGTAAATCAATTAGGTTAAAAGTTGACCTCCAACATTATCATCTTCCTCAAAGATCTTGCTCTCTCATCTACTATACTTGCATACCCACAAATTTAGTGTATTCAGTTTTACGTCCTTTTATAAAATTATGACTCAAATCTTAGTAGAATATTTAAAGTAAATAGAGTGAAATTCTAGGATGCCCCTATAATATTAAATGTTAACACATAACTTTTCAGATAGAAAATCTTAATGTAAGAACACATGGTATACAATCTCTAATTATAGTATAACAAACTTCAACTAATATCTATATTGTATAATATGTATAAGTCTCTAGGTTGATGTCATTATGCTTAGGGGACATCCTGGTCAGGGACTTTTGGAAATTCCATCGGTGTCGTATTTATCTATCTCTATCTATGCTCATTACACTAATATTGGCAAAAAAGATGAGTGGTCGTATATCAAAACTCTATACCACGAACTATATATGAACGCGATGATTTGTGTGGTACTACTACATACTATCCTCAGATAGGTTACTAACACAATGGCTAGCTAAAAATGAATAACAACTCTATGATATGGACTACTCATCAGATCATCTACATGACTTTTGGAATAATAGATGTGTGGTCAACGGATCCACTATCCAAGACTTCATCGAAGGAATCACCATCCTATCTCAAAAGTAACCGATATTAGTTAGAGTTGAGCTTCGTACAAAACAAGCTAGTGGATTCTAGCTATAACTAGAAAGAAACACCTTGACCGAAAATAAGAAAAATACTAACTCTTATGTAACATAGAACCATCAATAGTTAATATCCCTTTTCACTTACACATTCGAGTCAATCATCCAACACAATCATGCTCTATTCGCAATATAACTAATCTCATTCTTACAGTTCCTTAATTCCTCTCTGTGCAAGGCAATCAACATTAGTTACTGCTGTTACTTATGCAACCACACCACACTAACATTCTTAATTTATCAAAGGTAGTAATCATTAGCTAACAGTAATTACATAATGTAAACAAGGCTTTGAAATCATGCCCATCCGACTGATTACTCAAATATATTTCGTTGATTATCAAGTCATGGGGAAAAACTCATGTGTCCAACAGTTCACTTAAAAACTACCTCATGCAATTTATTGGAAATCCTAAAATCAATCATAACATGAATTGTAAACTCCCACTTTTATGTGGTTAAATAAAAAAAAGAGATTAAAATTATATATATATAAGTTTAAATTTGTGTGGAAGAGGGCTATAGAATTTTTAGATTGAGTTAGGACCAATATGGTAACATTAGATTCATTTTTTGTAACAGAAATGATGTAGTTGTAATTTATTAAAATTTATAAGGACCTAATTGGAATTATATTAAAAATATAGGGGCTTAGATGATATTTAATAGAATCGAAGGGGTGATCTGCATAAGTTACGGGTCACATGCTCCACACACGATCAGCCTAACCAAACCGCCTCCTTGAATGACGGTGCTTCCCCATTTGTGCGGCGTCGACGGTGCCCACGATTGCTCACCGGATTCTGCTCCAATACTACTTGATAATAATGATGGTGGATGTAGGGAGAATCAAACCGAGGTTTGCACTAGGGAAGTATTGTTGAATTCCAACTAACTAGTTATTATATGGTGATGTTAGAGGAAATTTGGAAGTTATTGACGTGGACCTTGTGAGACTACTAATTAAGGATTCTATCATGCCTAGAGGAGAACAACATAGGAAGATGATTATTACATCATGAACAAGATTAATTATAAATCATATGTAAATCAAAGATCTAAATATAACTTTGTTTATAATAGGAAGATCTTTCCGAAACGATTAAAGGAAGTACGAATTATTTCACGGTCGGTTCCGAAGAAGATCAAACTATACTATCAGGTGCGTTGGTTCATCAAAGTAGGATTTATTCAAACTAGGGAATTACCTGCAGAGGTATTATTAGGAAGGTCCTGGATGCCTTAAACTAATAAAATGCTATGTTTGCTTAATATGTGATAACATGCATGCTAAAATGATATTATTTATGCAGCATGATTTATATGCTATGTGTATACTGTTTAACATGCTTTATCAAATTCTGTTACATATTGCTTTACTTCTCCTCATTATCATATGATATGTTACTACCCTGCGAAAGAAGAGAATATATTGATTATAAATTTAAAACACTACATAGGAGATAATATCAAAAATGGTTACCTAACACTCTAGTTTAAATAGAGACATAGGTAACATTTGATACTAGCATCTCCTAGGGACATCACTAGATTACATATTGTGAGGGTGTACTAGTAACACATCCTAAATGATAAATCGAACCCTTAGTGTTCAAATAGTGATGTCACTCACTATTACCACTCCTAGGGCTACACACAGCTCAGATATTGGGAGTTGGTTGGAAACGGACTAGATGAACTCCAAGGTCAAGATAGACCAGAAAACGGAGTAAGTCCATACCCAGATAAAATACCCACACATGTGTCGTATAGGCGACACCGTGATAGTCCTGAGATGGCTAGCTGGGACGAACCAAATCAAGAACCTAGCAAACATGTCGCCGAGGTTGCAGCATTTCCGGCGACGGCCAGTATGCACACCTCTTGGTAGGCATCGCTGCTTGGGGACTGGGACGGTGACTTCCTTCGCATAGCCTTGGACAGTGGATCCGTAGACCACACGGCTATCATCCTTGACGTTCTGCAGACGATCGGATGAGTAGTCCAGATCCTAGGGTTGGTATATATTTCGGCTAGTCGTGGCCGAGGACATATTAATTGAGGTGACCCTGTTGACGGACAGTTGTGTAATGCTACACAGAGGGTTGTGACCGTACTGGGATTCCATGGGGAATGGTACGGGAGCAACCGATTTTGCTGGGACGGGGTGTAGGGAACGACCAGCGGGACAGTAAAGAGAGAGACACACGGTCACCCGATCTCTCTGCCAACATCCGTGCAGCGGGCATAAGGAGAGACCTAGACATTCACGGCACGGATGGGCTTATGGGAATCCATGATCAGGATATCCCTTGAGCATAGAATGGCGACCCGATGCACTTGATACAAAGATAGAGAGATACATCTAGTTGACATATACTAGAGATACATCTAGTTGACATATACTAGAGATACACCTAGTTGACATATACTAGAGATACATCTAGTTGACATATAATAGAAATACGTCTAGTTGACATATGCTAGAGATACAGACATATTACACGACATGGATGACATATTCTAGCGACAGACATGTTATATAATATGGATGATAAGTAGGGACATATAGAGACATATACTACGGGTTAGAACTTGACGTTCTAGATAATATTATTTACCTTATAAAGTTAATAACTGATAGTTAATAAACCCAAAGGCATCCTAGTACTTCTCCCTAGCATTTGATTTCCTACCTATGATTTCGAGCCATAATTTCGCACTAGGCCGCAAGGCTGAGCACACCACTTTTTCCCGTGTGTGCAGGTGTGTTAGTTGATTGATCATGACGGTGGGTGAAGATGAGTCTATTAGTGGATTTATTTTTATTTATCGATACCGTGTATCATAGAATTGTAGTAGGTCTATCGGGACTGTGTTAGTAGAGTTGCATAGAATATTTTGATTGTATATTCCGCTGTGTAAATGATGTGTTTAGACTATATGTATCACTTTGATGCCTTGTATGGGTCCGTTGGGCTCATACGGCGGTTGCCACGTGCCCGACAGTAGGGTCGGGGCGTGACATGAATAGCAACAATAGAATTTGCAGTTTGATTCCTTGCCATCATACTCACCGTGGGGAGATTATTTGCATGCATTTCTCAATTCTTAATTATCTCCCTACTACCATCACCATTCAGCACTCATTGCATTCATCAAGTACTGGATCAACAAAAGAAATGAAAGAGCAGTGGGGATCACTCACAAATTCCCTAATCAGAGAATATAAGCACGTTACCCATAAGAACATGACCGACTCTATCATGGATTTCTATGAAATCGATGAGCTTATGTGGAGATCAAATGCTACCTTAGTTTGTTTCCTATTCCTCTATTTAATGCGAAGTTGTAGTGGCAGTGAAACTTCCCCCTTTTAGCTCTTTAACATGATAATTTCACTGCAGCTAATTTCTATAATCGATGGAGATTGATTGAATGTGTGGACGATGAATGGAAGCCGACTAACGACTACATGTCCAGGGATGAAAATGCTAGAAAGGGTCAATGATTTAGTCGATCATAGATTTGATCGACCGGCTGTGTTCGCAGTGGAGTTGTGAGATTGATGCAACCAAAAGGGCGTTACTTCGGATCAGAAAGATTTGGCTTCTGGCGAACATGTGAGACGATTGAAATTGGAGCACCTCTACTGCAAGCTTATTCTCATTGACTTTAGGTGGCTCAATATTCGAAGCATTGTGCATATCCTAAATGGGACTGTATTTGTCATCCTCAATAAGATCATCAATAGAACTTTCAAGAGTCAAAATAGACTTTTATAGCTTACCATGTGATTGTCATCACTTTCTACTTTTTCTTCAACCATTTGCATTATGAACTCTCGTGGAATAAGCTAAATAAAATCTCACTAGCAACCCTACGATATTTTTACAAGTAGCGTAGGAATTCACGATCTGAAACTAACTTCCACCATCACCCTTGCTGCAGCTTCATCGTCACCTCAACCGGTTGTGCCTACAACTCTGTCTGCATCGTGTCCACCTATCATCATCATCATCATACGCTCACGATAAATCATCTATGTTCCCATAGTTGTCTTCTCAACCCTAGTAGCACATTATTACTTTAGGACTTCAATGCGAGTAAAGAAAAATCATTGACTAATTAATGATAGTTATATTTATCATAATTAATTATCACCAACCATAGTTAAGCGAACCCATTTAGCAAGTAATCTCAATTCATTTCTCATGAGTTAAGTGTACTGATATACGTGTTATTATAATTTTTAAAAATAGGTGTGAAAGTAATTTTTAGTTCATATATGTCCCATTTAAAAAGAGTATTATTAGAAATTTATAGGTATATTTTAAATAGTACTCTAACATTATTACAAGAGCAATTAGGTTCTACATAAAGTTGTAGGTTAAATACTCAACAAGTTTTTAAAAAATCAGTATAGGAGAAAATAATTTATATAATTAATTAATAATTAATCTGAATATTTTGATAAATGACGTATTTAAATGTATCTGATGAGGTATACGGAAAGTACACTTATACTGTTTTAATAGAATGATATATTTTGGAATTTACTTGGACATGCGAAATATTTAAAATAAATGGGCCCTAAATTTAGGGCCACTTAACCCACCAAATTAAAAGCCATAGAATGAATAGAGGATAAGGGTTGAGGTTGGATTTAAGTCCAACCTAGGAGTGCCGAGGGTTGAGCCTAAGTGCCAATGTACATAATTTATTATTTTTTAATTTAATAAATATTAAACATAAAATGAGAGTGTACTTAGTAAATTTACATACATCTTTCTTATTAAAATAATTAGACTTTATTTAAAAGATTGTAGATTTAATACTTACGAAAAAAATGTACTTTAAATATAGGCATTCCTACGTCTTAAAATTTAAATAAGATATATTTTGAAAGAACATAAGTCAAATTTTGATTAACTATATTTATATTTAATTAATATCTTTTAACCTAACCCTTATTAATTAATTGATATTTTATCGATTATCGGAAACTAATATATCCACGTGATCGTAATATAATATGGATTTAAAAGTTAGTAAAATAAAAAAAATAAAGTTAAATTAATATAAGTTATTTTTATATCATACTATACACATATATTTTAAATGTTTTTAACATCGTGTGATATAATGGGTTCCATTATATTTTTCATATTTAATTATTTAGTTATAAATGTATAGAGTATTTCTACAAATGTGATTCTTATAATAAAAAAAAATTTATCCGCAGCGCTAAAAAAAATAAACTAGAAGTGAAGAATTAAAATAAATTAAATATTCAAAATCTTTATATGTGTGTGTGTGTGTGTGAAGAATTAGATTTAAAACAATAATAACATGATTAGCTAAAAATAGAAGGGCGTAGAAGAGGTAAATTAATTATCTCCACAAATTAATCGAAACAGGAAGATGCTAAACTTAGCAAAAAAAAGCTCCATATAATCCATCGCACCACCACCGGAAAACTTATCAACTCATCATTTCTCACCATCCCTAAATCCCCTTTGCATTGCCAAGGAGGAGGAGTTGATCAAAAAAATGGCTTCGCCCATACCTCTCATACCTACTCCACTCGTCCTGCTGCTGCTCTTAACCTCATCCTGCCTCCTCGCCGTCGTCACCGGGAACCCCCACAGGCTCGGCCACAAGTTCCGGCCTTCACCTTGGAAGTTGGCCCATGCAACCTTCTACGGCGGCCCCGACGGCTCCGAGACCACCTGTGAGTAGTAATCCACAGTTATAAGTAATAAGTTAAAAGTAAAAACCTGCTCGTAATCAGTTCGCCGTCGGTGCATGCGTCTTACTTAGCCGGCGCGTGCGGGTACGACGACACGGTCAGGCAGGGGTACGGCCTGCAGACGGCGGCGCTGAGCAGCGCAATCTTCGACGAGGGCCGCGCCTGCGGGGCGTGCTTCGAGATCAAGTGCGCGGCCGAGGGCGAGGCGAGGAAGTGGTGCAAGACGGGGGACCCGTCGATCGTCGTCACTGCCACCAACTACTGCCCTCCCAACTACGCCCTCTCCAGCGACGCCGGCGGCTGGTGCAACCCCCCGCGCGTGCACTTCGACCTCACCATGCCCGCCTTCCTCAAGATCGCCGAGTACAAGGCCGGAATCGTTCCGATCACGTACCGCAGGCAAGTTCCATAGATATAAAAAAGTTGGTCGTGCAGATGGAAGCTTACTAAAGGGTTGTGAAAATTAGGGTTTCTTGCTGGAAGGAAGGAGGGATCCGGTTCACCATCACGGGGCACCGCTACTTCAACTTGATCTTGGTGTGGAACGTGGCCGCCGCCGGGGACGTGTGCCAGGTATTGGTGAAGGCGAACGAGCACGGGTGGATGCCGCTGACGAGGAACTGGGGGCAGTTCTGGCAGACGGGGGCCGACTTGACCGGGCAATCCCTCAGCTTCAGGGTCATCACCGACGATCACCGGAGGTCGACTTCTTGGCAGGTCGCCCCGCGGGGCTGGCAGTTCGGGCAGACGTACGAGGGCAAGAACTTCCCCTGCTGAATCATCCGGATGATGATGATGAGAAGAAAGACCTCGCGGTGGAATCAATTAATTCATATGAAATGATTTCCGAGTGTGTAAAGCGATCATTTATCAATTAATTGATTACTGTTGCCATTTTATCCGGTTATATTTATAATCTCGCTTTGGAAAGGGACATCGTTTAAATGGAGTAACCTGACACAGCCCACTCCAGCCTAAATAGGCCGCCAAGACTCATAAAATAAATAGGGTGGTTTACTACGCAGCTTTCCACGGGCTAATCATTTTTTTATTAATATCCAAATTATTTATCAATTAATTTACTTTTATATAAAAAATAGGTTTCCTAATTTCATCATATTTTAACATCAAATTATTAATGAAAAAATATAACATCAAATTTGTTCCTAATTCGAAAGTCGTTTTATATTCCTAATCTCCATATTGTAATTTAATATTGTAATAATAGTTGTTCATATTTAATAAATCTTAAAATATTAATGTTTTTATTCATGCTCATTTATTTATTTTTTAGTTCAATCAAGGCAATGAGAAAGCTTTTATGGCTTAGATACTTTCCAAGTTGAAAGAAAATTAATCCTGGAAAGAGACTACAAAAGTAGATGCTCCATGTCCCAAAAAGTCAAATTTTCACTCAGAACTCCGTCGATCAACGCCGTGACCTTCAAACAACACATGAAAAAACAAATAATGATTGGAGAAATCTACAATGGTTGGTCCGATTACAAGCACATGTCAGCTGTTAAGAACAGAACTGTGCATATTATATATAGAGAGAGAGAGAGGGGAAGAAAGATGGAAGAACGAAGCATTCCTCCATTTTTGTTATGCCGCAACCGGTTACTCATGATCTCTATTAATTTGTGCAACAATTTTTCACTAATCCGCTTTGTAAAACCCTATGATTTCTTTTGAACCTGCATCCGAAGATTACGCTCCAAGTCAAAAAAAATGATCTGAAGGGTAGCCCTTTCCTGTACATTGCACACCCCTTCGGTATGTACATAAAAATGATTTAAGGTTGTTCCCTCTTCCCAAGCAGCCGATCTAAAAGAATAGCCTTTTATGTTTTCGTCGTTGCCCTCAGCCTGCAGCCAGCTTCTCCGGGGACGGAACTTTAACGGGTTGTACTGGTTTGTGAAGCATCGATGTTCCTTGGAACACTGTCGCCCGAGCACCCTTTAGAAGACTCTGCAGCTGCAGGGTCAAAGAGATGTGTAAGGATAACTTGTTGTTTCAGAGCATCTGCACATGCTGCAGCAGCAGCAGCACATCAAGTACTTACCTGGTCTGAATTTATTTTTGTAAACCCAAATTTGTTTGTCCAGATGGATTCAGCTTCATCTGCCGCAGGAAGTAGGAAATGCTTCACATTCAAAGATCCCAGAAGGTTCTCTATGCATGAAAATAGCGACTGGAAGTAACCCTGAAGGAAATAAACAGTTCAGGAGAGAGAACTAAAGGTCCATAAAACAGCACCGGGCTTCGGATACTAAATAAACACAGGAGCAAATCTCAAATATGATTGAAAACAACTCTAGAATACGGGAAACGACACTGATTCTCCAATGATGAAACCTCCTCTTGCACAGCCTTACCTTAAGCACGAGTTTATGACTCTAATCAACAGTGTATTAGGTTTAGTCTGAAATTAACTTCATTTTTTTTAGAAAATATGCAGGCTGACCGTGCATCCATTTTATTTATAAATTCTCATTTTTTTAAAAGATGTTCTGGCAAATTCTATTTCTTTTTTAAGAAATAGTGAAAGTCTCGTTCTAAACTTGAAAATGATGTGGCTATTATGTCCGAGCATTTGAAAATGATTTTGAACAGGGTTATGTATTAGAGAGACGACAGGTTGTGCAGATCAAGCTTAACTAAACTTTTCAATAAAACAGATGTTGTGGGTGAGATCCAAACTGCAGAAGCAGCTTGATGCCGTTTACTTCAGATCAGAGGACGAAAACTTCACATGTACACAAGATAAGAGTCCTTTCTTTCTTATATTATTCTGTTTCTTAAAAATTGCAATCAATTTTATTCAAGCTTATTCGATAACTAAACGCATTGTAATTACTGTCCCATAGAATTGTACCCTATTTGTACCCCCCTGATGATCCCATAGAATTGGCTGAAAAATCCATTTCGTTTAATCCATTTCGTTTATTGTAGTCCTATAACTTTAAGAGAGAATATCTAATAATGACATATGTGTCAGTGTTATCTAGCAAGAACATCAATTAGCTGGATCTTAAAACTTTAAAAAAAAGAAGAATAAATTTAGTGCTAAAAGTGGTATTTTATCACCTGCCCCTGGTGATCCCTGCTTGTTGCAACTAATGGTAGTTCAGCAACTTCACTTCCCAAAACACGTAAAATTCCAGCTGAGACAACAGATGAACTGCAGCAACGGAAACAAATTAGCATAAGTATTCTCCCGCACATATGCTACAGGAATTTAACTTGTCCAGGCACAGACTCTTACCCAACCGTCAATACTGCACAGAACATTCCTCCAAAATCCTGGTCTCTGATTGTTCTCCTGTCAGATAAAAACCTCCGTTAGCTGAGAAGATAAAACATGAATCTAAAAGAAAATGATTGCAGTCGATACTCACCCATAAACCATAGAAGGAATAAGATCCCGACCAGTTGTGGCCTCAATAATGGGATCAAATGACTCCTGGAGAAAAGCATCGAGGTCAAATAACTTTTAAATCATTTCCTCTGTAGAGTAGTCAAAAGTTGATACATATCTTCCATGCACTTGCATAGAAAGTTGGAAAAAAAAAGATCTTTGCTTAAAGATTTTAAATATCAATTAAAGCCAACCTGTACAATCTTCACAAACTTGAACAAATATATTGGTTGCATAATAACCTACTGTAGCAAATTGCTTATTATTATGATTTAGTTTCGAATTTACTGTTAGTGATTAGCCATTTATGTATACAAATTCCAGTCTTATGAAGAAATCCTAATGTTGTCAAACATTTCATGCATAATCAATCTTCCCCAAAGATCCAAAGGTCATTGTAGTTATGTTTTTTTACACCTAACGCTCTTTCCTAAAAAAATTTAGTTGGTATTTCACTACTTTCATGCAGTGAGGCAGATTGACACATCCATCATATGAAAATACATCTTTTTAAGCTTCCTTCATACAATTTTTAATTATGGATAACTGACAACTATAATCATAAGAATAACACAAATCAATGCTGCAAACAATTACATGTTCTAAGCAGCCATCAATGACAAAAAATCTAAAAGTATGGCAAGGATAGAACTCATATCCATCCTTTCAAACATGTTAGTATTAAGGGAAATGCTTAAAATGCCTACTAGTTGCTCTAGATAAAAGTAATCCATGAAAATGAACTAGAGAAGGATAGATACGGAAGAGATCTTCTGTATACACCGTCTACATTCAACATACATGATATTCATATTTAGTGAGAAATGCACTAGTGTTCAGGTGGCATTTGCTAATCCATCATGTAGATAATTGTCCCAATAAGCAATATGTTCATAAACAACTTTATTTTTCTGCAAACAAATTTTCTCATTCGTGGTCTTGCCCTCTAATCAATCATGTGAATGAATCTTGCAATTTTTCTGCTCTAAAATAGTTCCAGGTTTTGATACTTCTGTATTCTGTAGGTCATCCCATGCACATGACCTTTGCTATGACCACATGCAAGGAAGGTCCACTATCATTGTTATGTTTGTCTTTGTTAAATCATTGTAACAAGTTTTCAGAATACACTTTTCCAAAAAAAAAGTTTTAGATTAGAAAGAACGGATTACTCTGCATTATCGATAGGAGACATAATAGCATTATATTTAAGATAAGTACTAATTTGTAGGATTTAAAGGTACTCACGTGGAAAATGGCAACTGCTCTAGATAACAAAAATTTACTGTCTGCTGCTTCTGTTTTTCCACTTAAAAGCCTCCATCTGATATTGACATTAGTTTCCAAGTTTACGCCTTTATTCTCCTGTTTCCTTTTTATGACATTAGCATCCATATCTGAAAGTGGTAGTGTGCCACGAAGAAGAAATTCTTGCAAAGCAGTCCATATCCCATTACAATCACCACAACAGAACCACTCCCCTTCAGGCAATTCCTGTAATCAATGACAGATTTAGTTTTTATCAGGTGAGTAAAGTTTTCAGGTCGCCAACCAAGAAATTTCACTATGCTTTAGGTCTCAACCTTACCTGGTTGGCCCAGCTAAACTATTAGTGTATATGATAAGAATTGGAAGAAGAACCAGCAAAAAGCTTTCTACAAAATGATAGGTAATAAATAAAAAAGATTCACCTTGAGATCAGCCATCTTTTGTTCCCTCAAACATCCAACATGATATTCCTTCTCACACTGGACAGGTTAACGTAGATCAGGACCAGAACAGAAGTTAGAACAATCACATTTGGCACATCAAAAGCAAAACAAGCTTAAAAGATTCATACTTGATCACATATCATAACTGTGCGATCATCAAATCGAGATTTACTGAAATCATGGCTCCTGCAATACATAAAGATAATTAGGAAAGAAGGGAATAACTGCAAAATAGAATATCAAATTTGTGTAAGAACTCAGCTCCAAATTGGCCTCTAATGAAAAATTTTCACTCAGAAACAACAGAAACCAATTTAACCATGTCATGGCAATATGATTGGAAAGTAATCATTTCTAGAATTTGATGCAATAACTATTTTATTTCCTAATGCCAAACAAAGAAGGCATGCACGGTACCCTGAACATGAAAGCAAATAGACATTAAATTAACAAGTTATCAAACTAATCCAGTGTAACCTAAGCCAATACAGTTATGAGCATAGTTTTAAATCCAACCCAGATTAAACCAAATTGGGTGGTATTTATTGGCCTGCTCAAGATCAGTAAACAGACCAGCTGGCTTAGTGTTGCTTGAGACATCTCTTCTCATCTTCTTCACTAGCAAACCACACAACCACAACTCCCCCTCATCCTCTCCCTGTCTTCACCTCTGAATGGATTGCCACTAGCCGCCACCCTTTTTCCATTTATATTCCTCTTCCATATTTCTTCTTCCCCTTATTCCTCTTTAGATTCTCTTTTATCTTCCTGTTCCAATCCTTTCTCTTTTGCTTCATCTTACTTGTCCAACTTCACTTCTTCCACTCCTTTATATTTCTTTTTTGAATTTTCTTTTTCTCTTTATTCCTCGTCAGATTCTTCCTTTACTAATCAATATTTTTCCTCTTCCAATTTTTATTCTTTTGCTACTCTCATGTTAACTTTCTTCTGTTTAGGTACAACTCAAGCTCAACAATCTTTTTTCTTGTGGGTATTATCAGTCTGGTGTAAGCATGGTACTCACTTTGATATTCTAATTCCTGATTATAAGTTTAAAATATTACAGGTCATCAATGTCTAAAATAAGGGAAAGGATGTGCATTAATTATCGGGCAGCAAACCTGCATACTGCACATCCACCAACATCAGTTTGTGATGTTGTGACAATACGAATGCATCGTTGAAATATCTGCTCAATGGGATCAACTCCTGCAACTCTCCCAGCAGCAATTGCATTATCATTACAAGCGACACTCCTTTCCCTTTGATGGAGATTTTGACAATACTGGCAGTGCCAATCTCCCTGTGGTACGCTGGGCAACCCCACACAGCCTGCACAATATTAAATGGATTTATAACTAAAATTTGGTACAAAATAACAGCTTATAATGTATATGCATGACCAAGTTACCAAACTAGGCATATATCTTTCATCATAATCCCATAAAACATGTAAAAACAGGACTTACATAGGTGTTTAAAATCTTATAAGCATACAAACAAGAAGTATGAGCCAAACATTAACTTCAAAATGTCTAATAAAGTGGATAGGTATTGCACCATAACACTACGAATAGAATCTATCAAGGATTCAAGTCTCAACCAGCTTAAAACTCTATGGGGTGAAACAAACGAATCATTTCAGTATATATGCTATGAACCTAACAAAAGTTCAGGAGTTTGACCAATGGTAGAGATTCAAGGATTTGGGAGTAACATGCTTTTCAGGAGGAAACATCTCTATCTAGATTTCTTTTCTACGCTAAACTTTTTATTGTATTCACATGGCTAATTCTTGTCCACTTGAAAATTTTGCCAAACTTTCCAAAGAACAAAATATGGTGGAAGATGAGCGGACATTGGTAGGGTTTAAAGAAACCATCAGAACAAAAATATTTTTCCTTTTTCCTTCCTTCCCTTTTTTTTGATTTTTTTTCTCATTCCAGTGGCACAATTTCAACCACAAAGAACAGAGAGAATATCGGAAATACCAGACCATCTGAATGAAAACAAGAGCCATCATCTCAAATTCCACCAATATAACAGAGATTTGTCCTCAGTTGAACCCTCTTAGACCAGTTGGGTTATGAAATAGGAAATTTATGTAGGGCACAGGTAGTTATCTAAAAAAAAGAAAGTCACAAGTAAATAAGAAAACTTAGAGAAGCCCTAACAATGAACAGGTTGATTATAGATGGAAACAAATGAAAAACAACCACATTTTTGCATTCTGTTGTACTCTACAAGATGACTTCTAAGGACAAAAATATCACTTGTCGAACTTTCCAGAAATCCAAAAGCAACAAATTTGTTGACTAAACCTAATAGTCTTAATTTCCTACATTAGCATAATCATTTGTCGAAAAATAGCCATATAAAAATATTAGTTTACTAAAATTTTACTAAAGAATCATAAAGATCCGTAATAAGAACCATCATTCTAGAATTTACCAAATACTTCAAGTAATCCATGTTTCAAGTAAAAAATTAATCCTGATACAGAAAGGAAACAAGTAGAACCAGGGATGCCCATCAATGTCAAAAATACAAAAAAAAACTAAATATATGCCACAACTTCCCATGTATATGAATTTATAGGAGAATAGAGAAGCAAGTGCTTCTTAATTCATTTAAGTGGTAAGGCTCAACCACAGAGATTATGAGTTCAACATGCATGAAAACAAAAAAAAAATTGAAATTAAAAAGAAATCTACAAGAGAACCATTCGCAATAGTTACAAAAAGTTCTTTGATAAATAGAGCAACTTTTCCAATCAAAGCAAAGCACTAGCTCAAGAAAGGTCACACTGTTGGGCAATATCTCCTTTAAAAGTAGCACTAGTACCACATCACCCTAGTAAGAATTGTCACAGCCAAGGTAACAGACAATCTAAATATGAGGGTGCTCATAGGTAACTAGCAGGTTTCTGAGAAATGGTTCAACGAAAAAACCACCAGCATATATGATAAAAATAAATCCAATAGAACAGGATTAGAACTTCCAGCTCATAGGATTAGAAAAATAGAACTAATTTTTTAACCAATCAATTAGAAGTAATATTTACCACAATATGATCCAAAGAGCACTATGCAAAATCACAGAAATGAAGAGATAAAATTGTAAAAATAAAATAAAGTTGGCAAATGTGTAAATTAGAACAATAAAGCAAAGACCAAAACTATCAAATTTCTACCTTTATGGAAGGCCCTCGGACAGAGATCACATAGGAGTAGATCACCACCATCTCCACAAATGCTGCAGAGGTCATCATTCTCAGTGGCTGACAATTTCCTATCCTTTGATAATGAAACTGATAATTCATGAAGGGAAACTCCATTGGATGTGTATATATTGTTGTAGCTGTAAAACCAAAAAAAAAAAAAAGATAAGATGAGCAAGGAGGGCAAAGGATGAGAATTTAATAAAAGAAAACTTTTGAACATTAACCCACGGTTTGCGACGTGCAGCTCTACCCGCATGGGCTTCAAACTGTGATGGACTGACCTGCACAAGTAGAATATGCAAAGTTAAATTATGAAGTAAAGAGAATCATGAGTTATTGAAGAAACTAGTGACTAACCACCCCATTGCAGCATCTACAGTATATTCCAGAATCTCTTATGTAGCCATCAAGTAGCCTCTGCAAAAATAAAAGTTACAGCAAAACTCATAATAAAGAAAAAGAAGTAGAGTCACTGGACATCCTAACTGCACAACCTTTCCACGGACATAGTAGCCAACTTCTGTACCCTCAGGTAAGATGCCATTCATAAAGACCAACTTGTGAAGGCCCAGATCCCTTGTAAAAGCGTTGAGAAAAAAGAAATATTTTAGCCATAAATTAAATATTGAGCAAGGTGCAAATCATGTGGATCAGTACAAGAAGTACCAACTTTCTAGTCAACCTTCCGATGCTACTTTTCTTATTTGATGATAAATTCTTTGATGAATTATAGGATGGATCTGGTGTGGAACTCATCCTTGCTAACCTGCACTAGCACCATTGTATAATAGTGCAACAGTGAAAGGCATTTTTAGAATACATTTGATAAGACAAAAAAAATACAAAAGAATACAATAGGTCAGTTTGCACATAATAAAAGGATGCAGATGATTAAGTTACGCTTCTTGAGAAGGATATTCAAACATAAACATAAAGGAAAATTGTTCAAAAGGCCATACATTTCTAGTTTAAGCAATGCAATATACAGTTATCTCTGAAAAAGCCTCACATAGCAGCATTATACTACAACAGAAAATTGAAGCAAGTCTTGGCACAATACTCACATCAAGGAATGAGGTACTATCTCCCAATCCATGGGGATAATATGCCAGAAAGAATCAGAACTTAAAAAAATCTCCTATCATTCCAGTTGATTCAAAATTCTGCATAGCTCCAAGCTAATTCTATGTATATCATTCAATACAACAAATGCAACCGGTAGACTCAGAGCCATAAACACTCAAATGAATATGAAAGGAAAATTTCCAACATCAACCCATCAAACAAACAATAATCACCTACAAATTAAACTCATTATATAAATAAAAAGTTAAATATGAAAACATGTAGCTCTGAATGCCATTGGAAATTTAGGCACTGGATTCTATGTCCTAACCATCGCTACTACCAAACACACTTGTATGATGAATGCACATCAAAACAAAATGCCCACAATACTTTAAGAAGGATATGCTTCAAAGCAGAAAAGGCATAAGACATCAGTCAAATAAATAAAATACAAAATTTCATTATCTCGATTACACTTGAGACAACAACAATTTTTTAAAAATCAATGGGTGTTGCCCAAGCAAAGTAACATCCATATCATTAGAAAATAAACAAAATATGTGGACAAAGATGGTCAGCAATAAAATTTCATTAATATACATGTGCATAATCGAGATAATGAAATTTTGTCAAAAAATAGATAGGTTTTGTAGACATTGTAAATTCTCCGGAAAATGCAAATGATACATCAGAAATAATCTTCAAAATATATTGTATAACATAATGTTTCTAGGAAATTATGTCAAAAAAATTTGGTGTTTTAAGTGAAAGCACATTAAGAATATTTTATACTATTCAACAATCAGGTCATAAGAAAAATGGTGGATACGGTTACCAAAATAACTCAGAGGATTAGCAAGCAACATTCTTTAAATGGAATGATGAACATGATTAGTACAGAACAAATTTTCAACGAAGGACAAAGTAGGCACCTGTTGGAGGTAGGTGTGCAAGCTGTGCTCGCTGTAGCATTACTGATCGGTGCGATTGAATTCCTAAGAGTCTGCTTTGATTCAAGGCATGAATCACATAACAAAGCAAATTTTCCAGTGCGTGGTGTGGAAAATACCGCTACAAACAATTTCACAAATACAACAATGTCAATAACTTCATCTGAGTGGATTCTCACAATTACAACAATGTCAATAACTTCATCTGAGTGGATTCTCACAATTACAACAATGTCAATAACTTCATCTGAGTGGATTCTATTAGGTTCTAAAAAACAATCTTCACCTTTGCAACTTTGACATGTACAGCATTTCTTTGGAGGAGCAGGACCTATTGCAGCCTGGATTGTAGATTCCAACATGTCTAAGGGAGCAGCACGGCATGCATTCACTACATCATGGAGGCTACTACCATTTTGCAATACAATGAAATCCGCTGGGTGCTTTTTGGTGCTACCAGCATGCTGCTCAAATACATAAGCTGAAACCACCTTCATGTGACACATCCAAAGAAGTACATAGACAAACAAATTATTAACCTGTTCTACTGAAAATAATGTCGTTATAAGAAGCACGGTAGGGGAGATACTCACAGAGGAGCTATCGCAAGTAGCACAAGAGCACAATATACCATTTCCCTTAATGACACCATGCAGCTCAATTCGCTGTCATAAAGACAATTCCTGGTCAAAATCATAGTGTCCATAAAGTGCGTATTGGAAAGAAATATCAAATGCCAGGCATAGTAGCAGCATAACAGAAAAGAAATCCACCTTAAACTAAAAGCATGGAACATGAGGAAAGAAGAAAGGAGCCAGTTAAACTAATATAGAGTAGAAATTGTCTTTTAGGTGCTTTTGATTTCTGAAGATTCAATCGAAGACCTATTTTCAATAAGAAAAAAAGTATTAAAGGCAATCAAGACGACACACTACAATGCGACTTCTAGATCTGACTGCAGAGCATACCTTTCCATTAGACACATAATACTTGACAGGCAATCCCTCAAGTAAGCCAGTTGACAACAACTCTCTCACATTACCAGGTGGCTTTGTAACTGAAATCTTCTTTGACATCTTAAGTTCCATCTTATTCTTTGGAGTTGAGCTCAAAGATCCGTTAAGAGCATTTGTCCCAACTTTGGTCGCCTCAGATGCAGTTGATTCACTGCTTGTGCCAGTGCCAATAGTTGAGATAGTTGAGCCTGAATCTTCCTCCTTAACTTTAATACAAGACCTTGTAAACCTCCTGCTAGGCTGTACTGGATAATTGCCATCATGCTTACAGAGGTCCTGACCACTATTCATAGTAGAGATGATCAAAGCTGGACCTTCCTTCTCGACCTCAGGAACCTTCAACATTGACCTGGTAAACCTTCGCACTGGCTTTTCTTGTAGGATACCTTTCATCATAAATCCATCCGGACAGTCCACTACTATCGATGCTCCCGGCAATGGTTCAGCATCCGCTGTTAAGGTTGGAGAGGTTTCAGCAACTGATTCCTGTAGCGTACCATTAGTTGTCAATGCCGTGAAGCTCTTCAATGACGTCTTTGGTGCCAATTGAGCGGTATACGATCCAGCACTACAACTTCGCTTGTTAAGATTCTCCAAGGTACATCCATTATTGAGAGAGCCACCAACGGACTTGCTTCCAGTGCCATCATTAACGGCCATTTGCGTTTCAAGGCCAGAAGCTAGGGCTGCAACCCAACGATTAGGAGATTTTATTAAACCACCAACTTTTCCCCTTAGAGACGATCTTACAAACACTTTGATTGGTTTTCCCCGTGCAGAGGCCGCATCTGCTGCTCTTTCATGTGGGCCATTAACCGACACAAGAATTTCGACAGCAGCCTGATTATTTGATGGAAGCACATCCGCTTTTGGCTCATCGTCACAATCCATGACAATTGCGGAATTGAGAGGCTTCGTATCCGGAGGAGGAAGCTCCGCTACGGATTCACCAGAATTGTCAATCAGCACGACAGTAGCCCCGTTCGCTGACGAAACAACATTAGCCACGTGTTCATCATTACGATCCACAGAAATTGGAGATTCGGTGGGCTTCGCCTCCGGATAAGCCGCCGCCACTACAGTTTCACCACAACTGCCCAGGAGGCCGAGGGTTTCCGCGGTGTCCCCATTTGCCGACAGCGCAACATCGGCGACGGGCCCCGCGTCGCAAACTCCAACAATTGGGGGATCCTCCGCGACCTGCTGCTCAGCGGCATCCGCCGGCAGATCCCCACCGGATTTCCTCGGCCTCTTAACCTCGAGAGGGGCAGCAACAGCCGCGGGGGACTTACCAGAGCGGGTACGGCCGAGGGAGGCTGGAAGTTGGGCCTGGGACTTGAGGGCGAAGGAGAACTCCCGCTTGAGGCCGGAGCGGACGCCGGAGCGAATCACGAAACCCTCGGGCTTGGGCGGCCCGCCGGCGCTGGCCATGGGATCCGGCGTAGCGGGTGGCGCGATCTGTCAGCGGAGACGCATGGGCGGGCGAGGGGTTCCGCGGGGCCGCCGGCAGCGGAAGCTGTTGCGGGGGAGGATGTGACGGGGGGCGAAAGGATCGGGTGATTAGGGTTTGGGCGAGATTTATATCGGTAACGATACGGTGGTGGGGAAGGCAGAGGGGCCGCGTGTTCTCTGGAAGGGGGGAAAGGAAAGGATTGAAAGAAGGGCGACGAGGAGCAAAACATTAACGTGATTAAATATTTATATCTATATTACTATTATACCCTCCTACGAACCGATCTTGAAATTTACCGATTTAGACCGGACCGGCCTAAATGCTCCTCCAGGCTCCAAGAATTCAATAGATCAGAATAAAGTAAATTTGAATAAAAAATGTTTTTATAAATTAAAAATACGTGAAAATTTAGACCTACTTGTTAGATTTTATACGATTAAAAAAATATGTACATTCAGGGTGTAATATGATAATACTTTGTTTTTTTTAAATTAATCGGAAATTATTTTCTTAATCTATTGACGTAAAAAGTGAAAAATGGAAAACTAACTTTTATATATATTATTTTAAGAATACCACAAAACTTCTTCTTGAAATTTATCCTGTAATTTATAATCTGTTGCTAAATTAATTTGCGGATGTGCCGCCGGTTCAGCTTCAAATTAAGGCCGGACGGTGGATGTTGATTTGGATTATTCATACGACTGTGGGCAATATAGTAAAATTATAGGTTAACTTAAGGAAAGAGATGGATTGTACATTCTATTCTATGCCTAAAATTGAGAAAGTTTTAATTTAATTATGATGAGATAATTAAAAAAATTGAGCATGTAATAATTAAAATTTTGATTGGGGGAAGGCGGGCGGGGGGGATCAAAACGACCCCAAGGATTCTTTGCTTCGATCGTCTGATGACGTGGAGATCCCCGATATGGCCAGGTCAGGCCAGAGGGGTTCGGGCCCACCGGAACACTTTTCACATCAACGCACAGTTGTACCCGCTTCCGTCCGCGTCCTTAAATTTTTTTTCTTTAATAATAAATAATATCGGAGGAGGCAAATCGTATATTTATCATTAGCCGACAGTATATTTTTAAGAATCTCATTTTTTTACTAATACTTTTGATAAAATTTTAAAATATTAGATAAAAAATTAATGGACCGGTGAGAATATATTATTATGAATTTAGAAGAGCTTCCCGATGGAAGGAGATACCCAAAAGCTTTTTCTGTATTTATAAGCTTCATTGGAGTATAATTCTTGGGGTTCTATATTAAACTTGAGTAGAATGTTCTGTAATAATTAATATTTAGTTAAACTATAATTTTAATAAAATCTTAATTATGATTTAGTCAGAATCAAATCGGCATTATAGAGGAACAGTGCTCACTTGTACCGACACTTATACATATGCATATGATAACGTTAAGAATAGGATGAAGTCTAAAAGTAGGTAGAATATTTTTCTATATAAATTCAATAACCTTAAAATAAAAAGAGGGCAGTTGGAATTGAAAAAGAAGCTTTGAATGCAAGTTGACTATTTTTATAAGTACTTAGAAAAGATTTTTTTTCCTCGTTATATTCTTATCGTTGATTATTTTAAAAACTTTCATAATCTACTCTTAGCACTCATAAAAGCTGGTAGTGTCAATGATGTTACACCGCACAACTCTATTAAACAATACGATTCCCTTGTACGTATCATAATTTAATCACGAGTGCGTTAATTGGTATCAAAGCGAGTTGTTACTTGACTCAAGCAAAGTAAGATGAAGAGTATCGACCCATCTCTTCAAATCCTCATAGGGAGGATTCCACTTAGTGGATCAATATCGATGGGGACCATGATCCCCACCCGATCTAAGCGGGATCATTACAATTTAGAGAAAAGTTTGAAGCAGATCACCTCCTCTGCTCTCCATCGGAATAATGTCCAACCAACTCGAGGAACAAGTTGGCCAATTGGAGGTGTAAGTGAAATGCCTTTTCTACAAGGCTACCTTTTGTACAATACTAGATTAGCTCAAGTATATGCTCATCACATAATCTTGTGGATGAGTTCTTGACCCTGAAAATATCGTGTATGGACTTCGAGTACTTCTGAATAGTAACCTACTCCAATGAGCCTAGTGTATTTCCTTCTTTGAGCTAAGAACCTACAAGGGCGTAAGAATATTGGGCAGAGCTAGAAAACATTACACGCAGAACTCTAACACCAAGGCATAGAAATAGGTTGTGCCCATGTTAGCTCGACGGTGAAAACATGATGTAAACTCCTAAATTCCTAGGGGGTTAAAAAAGGTGAAAACTTAAATAACAATACATACAGGGGTTGGTTGGAGAAAAAAAAACCAACTTAACCCCTCAACTTTCACTCGACCTTATCCATGTGATGAGGCATCAAAAAGGGGCAAACCCCTTGCCAAAAACTCTAACCCCCAACCATCTGTGATCTCTGAACTCCTCTTCCCTCTCATCATCTGCGATTAATTGAAGCAACGACCAGCGGCAATCGCATCATCCCTCAACGGTGGAAGTGATGGACGATGTAAGTGGAAACCACGATAGAGGGCCGCTATGGCGATCCGGAAGCTCAGGAGCGAATAGGAGGACAAAGGACACTGATAAGGCTTGGGTAAATTAACTCCTTAAGAAACCTTACTGTCAAAAAATCTCTTATTTTTATGTTGTCGTTCAATGGATTTTAGATTTTGATAATAATTTCTAATCAGCAACAAATGGTACTTTATTATTTTGCAATGTTTTTTTAGAATTTAATGAGTCTTAAACCCAAGACCTTATGATCCTCCTGTATAAAGCCTAATTACTCTAACCAGATGGATGTATAGAGCTTAATTACTTTATTATTTTGCAATATTGTTGGGATCAATTTTATGAAAATGGAGAGGTTGAGTTTTTTTCCTTTTTGATTTCAAACGTATATGGTTGCTACAAGGTATCTCTGATGTTAATCGTGTTTATCGATTTTTGTGTTTTGATGTGAGTTGAGTTGGTAAATTTGGTACATTGTCTGTGGTCCACTTCCCTTTGAGTCGAGTTTCCTGTTGAGTTCTTCATATTTAGTTGCATGGATTTATGAGATGTAAGATATAATAAATGTGAAATTTGTATTTTTGCATTAAGGGTATTTATATAATAGATGATATTTTTGAGGGATTTTATAGAAAAATTAATGTGAAGGACTTATTTGTAAAATTATATAGATTTTTAAAGTATGAGATTTTAATGTGAAAATTAAACCATCAGATAGGATTTTTGATAAGGAATCAAATAGCGCAGACGGATCGTAATTTGGACGTCGTCTAATTGGTCAAATCATTGAATCAAGGATTGATCCAAATAGACGGACAAGATTAAATCATTTGGTAATATTGGTACCTATGGCTTCTTCTCAACGAGAGCTATCAATTGGTACCAAAGTTGAGGGCTATTAGCCGCCGGCGAGCTAAAAACTCTAACTTAGGGATTTCGCCCAAATAAATTTAATAATCTGTGAAATTGATCACGTATGAACTATAAAAATTGGGGCAAATAAGATTTTTGAATTGCTTATGAAGAGAGCTTTCGATTGGTACCAATATTAGTGCTGATCGAATAACTTCGCCGGCGAGAGTTCCAACAAACTTTCTAGTGAACTCGAGATAAAAATTAGGTGAATCTAGAGATCATTCTAAGAGTGTTTGTGAAGACGGATTTGTAATTATTACCAGATTGAGAATTAAATTTATTAAAATATTTACAGAAAATTTAATAAGTAAGCACGAGGATATGAACGATCGCGATACGAGTTAAAATACGATTACGATGATAGGATCAAGTGAGTGTTTATTCTCTGGGTAGAATAGACGGAATAGTTCTCAATGTTTAGTCGAGGAGAACTATATTCCTTTGATTATTACAATTGATATTCTTTGGCTCTCCTGCTAGTTAATATAATCATGATTATTATTATAAATGAGTTATGAATAATCTTAATATTCCTACTTGATGATATAAGCTATTCATTATTTTTGTTCCTCGATTCATTATAGGCATGATAATATGCTTTTGTTAACTCCCAATTTAACATATGCCTATGTTAATTATTCATGATACCATTTCACTTGTGAATGCATATGACTAGCATGATATTACACTGGACAGTGCTATAGGCACCTTTACTGCAGTGATAGGATATTACATTATTAGCACTCCCATGGGCCACCTGAGAGGGGCATGAGGGAATAGTGCACAAGGTCAGAATAGGAGACTGGATACTCCTCACTGGTTTTACTCTGTACTAGCTATGGATACCAGATAACGAGGTCCAGTGGACAACCCAAGGGGAAGGGGATTTTGTTTCTCTATTCTTACACTCTTATTTTGATATGGGTACCTTATGATATATGATTCCTCCCCTGAGATGACAGTTGTTTGTAGCAACTATATTTGATTAAGCTAGCCCCGGATACAATCTCATGTGATTCTACTCTTTTTGATTGATTGATTATTGCACATGAATAGCCAGATTATCTTGATCTTAAGACTTTATTATTTTATGTTCTCAGTTTTACATTATTTTCTATCTAACTCACTAGGTACGGCGTTACTCACCCCGTAGGGAAACTCATTTTTATTTTTCAGGATCACAGCAGGAGAGAGACCGATAGATATCGCAACGTATAACAATGCACTTGATTTCTGAAAGGTAGGACAATTTTACATTTGTTTTGTGTGTATATGGAGATCCACTGGCTAGGTATTTTGTATAACCTTAGGCATGTGCCCAATTTTGATTATAAATTATTTTAAAATAAGTATGTGTCACTGTAGTAAAGACCTGATTTTAAGAATATATACTTTTAAAGTTATATTGATATGTTATCGAGGTTCTCTCCTTCCATAAATAGAGAAGATATACATTAGGTATACTTAGTGGGTTCTCATATAGTTCTGGAAGTAAGCGGGATTATATGTAGAGTTCACTACGGTCTGCCACGTGCCCAAGGGGAAGGTATGAGGCATGACAATAAACTTATTTTCTATGTTATTTTATTGAGATTATCCCAAAGGAATGACCTTTCAATTTTCTTTGGGTTGTATTATTGTGGATTTTTCAAGAGTATTTGTAGTTACTGTTTTGTTCAGATTTGCAGCAAAATCATTTAGGAGGAATGTAGAAGAGGTATATGTTGTTTGGTATATATTAAGTGGCTGTTTGGATCGAATTATTATCGAATTGATAGGTGACCCTCTTCTTGAGTTAATTAGAATCATTAGTTTAATATAGACCAAGTGGCTGTTCGGATTGAATTATTATTAAATTGATAGGTGACCCTCTTCTTGATTAAATCAGAATGGAATTGACAAAGGCATTACATATTTCTTTCTATGTCAGTTGGGTGCACATGTTATTCATATCATTGTTTGTATTCGTATTAATATGTTCTTTGCTTTTGTTGCTCTATGGTTGCCTAGTTGGCATTACATAGGCATAAGGAACTGAGGTAGATGTTGTGGTCATAGGTGATAGAAAATAAATATGCTTTATATCTTTTTTTACAATAAAATCCATCATCGACCGTGATTTAAAACATGGTCAAACCATGAGTTGCTAAATTGAGAAAGATCGATAGATATTTCAGGTGCATTATTTTCATCTAGTTTACAACTGCTGTAGAAGATCTCCCGAGCAAGTTATTGTTAATTAATTTTATACCATCAATCATTCATATATTTATTACTTTATGAAATTTAATTTATTTGCTTACTCTTATATTGAATTGCTATATTTTTTTATATGATTATGTTCTTAGACTCTAAATGTGCATGACACTTAGGAAGCATATAACACATGGAGACCATAATGAGCATACCAGGTGACGGACAAACTAGTTAGGTGACATTATATATATGATGTCATGGACTAGTTTAAAACACCTAAAGCATATATATGAACTCCTTAGAAATATAAACTACTAGAAATTATATAGGTCTATATAACACAATACTTCCCTCATAAATGCTGGGTACCATTCATATTAGTTTAATGATGGGTAGCGGAGGCGTCATCCGACCCATCTTTAGTCTATAGTTAATGTCAAAAAGGGGTTTCTCATAAAAGCTGAGATACCTCATGGCATGCATTCAAAGATAAAGAGTTGGAAGCCAAGGAGCTCACTTCAATGGTTATGCTTAAGGACTAAGGTATTTGTAATGCTGACATACCTGAAC
Source organism: Thalia dealbata (assembly GCA_030544415.1). NCBI lineage: Eukaryota > Viridiplantae > Streptophyta > Magnoliopsida > Zingiberales > Marantaceae > Thalia > Thalia dealbata. Next base: position 10,444,559 of record CM060460.1, read on the forward strand.
TGAGTCTTGCAAGCTTGGGAGGTAGTCCGAAAAGCCATAGTGAATACACATGTTGGATCTAGCAGGTTAGACAGTCGAGCATATACTTAGTAGGTGACCCTGGTGTTGAGTAGAAATGTAGCGCTATATGGTTCCTATATTATGCGTGCTATCGGAAAACAAACAGTGCAGCGGTCTCAAAGTGCAGATGTGTAAATGATTTGTGAAACTAATGAGAGAATGCTACCATAGTCACCCATCTTCTCCGCTAACATTAGGGCAACAAACTTAGACAGAGACTTAGTTTGACACTAATGGGCTTAGGGTAGTCCTTGGCCATGGCTTACTTTAAGCATAAGCAGATAGCCTTAGGATATAGTAACCGAGACTAGAAGCTTAGAATAGATAGAAATATTTAAACTTTTACTAGTTATTTTGTTTGTTTACTTGCATATTTTCTTTTAATTATTTTGTGATATGATATTGTTATAATTGTCTTGTCTGGACATGTATACCTAGCTCATCCTTTACTTGGAGAAGTTTATATATCTGTAGGCACTGAGCCGTAAAACTTAGCGCATGCAAATTTTCTTCACACATAGGTATCGAGACACCGTTTAGGAGACTGTGAAGAGTTGATGGGTAGAGGGGTTGAACTGGATAGGAGTGAAATAATAATGTAGTTTATCGATTACAGTAATTACATCACATAATGTAGATGGATTGTATTAGACTTTTAAAGTAACCAATAGGTTAGTTGTTGCAAAATACTTAGTAAACTTTAAATATAAATTTCTATTTATGCATGAATTATTTTATTTTAATAGCCTTATATGAGTGAAACACTGCTCATACGGTAGTTGTCACGTGCCTAGCAGAGAGTTGAAGTGTGACAATGTAAGGGTGCTCAACAACCCCTTTCTAGAACTACATTAGATAATGTGTAAGTTTCCCTCTGTATGAGGTCGCTTGGAGGCTCTCAACCATATTTATAATGAGAAACCCCTCATTGCAAGAGGGGCATGTATAGACTTTATCAAGGCTATTAGTGTACGAGGGAACATATAAATCACTTGCTAGAATTACACCGAATAGCGTTCAAGTTCCAGTCCACATAAGGCGCATATAGAGACTCTCAACAATATCTACATAAGGGTAGAGCCCCTCTCTACATAAGAGGCACATAGACTTTGGAACATAGTTGTATGGGATAATGTGCATACCTCTATCCACACGAAGGGCACGTGAAGTTATTCGCTCAGGTCGAACAAGTATAAGGATTGCACCAAGACAGGTATAAATCACACTAATTCATGCAAAGGCGGTGTAAGTGCACAAAGGTTCATTAAGGAGGTGTAGTCTAGCAATAAAGGTGCTTGACCAAGTGGACAATGTACTCCTAAATCTAGACAAGTTGAGGACTTGCCACAAGTGGATGTGACCGAGAAGTTGACGAGGGGATCAATAACTTCAAATGGAAGATTATTGTCACATCCTTAAGGTTAGAGACACATTCAAGCCACACTCACTCGATCCAGTGCGCATGAGAGATAACAAAGTGTGGTGATCACTTAGTGTGAGATTTATATTTTTACATCAATGGTAATAGTGTAATAAATGATTATTTTGAAAGTTATATGGAAAAAAATAATATGGATGACTTATTTCTAAAATCATCTATAAATTTTGAATTATAAAATATTTATATAAAAATTATATCATTAGATAGAATTTTGGATATAGAATCCAACGACATAGATGAATCATAATTTGGACGTCGTTTGATTGGTGAAATTGTTGAACCAAGGATATATTCAAATAGACAGATGAGATTAAATTATTTAAAATGATGGACGGACTAGATCTAATCTCAATGAATTAAGGTTGAACCTCGGTTAAATTAAAAATGAATTGGGTCAACCGTTTGGTTTCGTTGATATTTTCTTTTCTCTTTCCCTCCCATCACGAGCTCTTCCTCCTTTCCTTCGCATGAGCGACGAAGCCATTCGACCCCTCCTCCTTATCGATGATGCTCCGGCCAACTCTGATAAAGTTTTTCGATGGGATTTGAACCACAAGATTAGGTGAGCTGGGTGAACATACTAGAACCATTATTTCAAGTTTTGGTGAATATTTGAGGGAGAAATTGAGGTAGAGACATTGACGGTGAGAACTCCATCGTTGGAGCTTGCTCCGGTGATTACTAGTCATTCTAGCCACGGAACTTGACAAACTTAGTACCTATAGCTTCTCCTCAAGAAGAGCTGTCCATTGGTACTTGGGTTGAGGGCTATTGGTTGCCGGTAAGCTAAAAACACTAACTTAGGGATTTTCGCCTAAGTGAGATTAATTGGTGAAATTGATCACATATGAGCTCTAAAAATTGGGAAAAATATATTTTTTTGGATTTCTGATAAAGAGAGCTTTCGATGAGTACCAATATTGGTACTGATCGAAGAACTTTGCCAGCGAGTCTCCGGTGAACTTTCCGACGAACTTGAGATAAAAATTGGAATACTATATATCAATTTAAGCATTTTGGTGAAGACGAATTTGAGTTTTTATTACCGGATTGAGAATTAAAATTTATTAAAATATACTCAGAAAATTCAGTAACCAGGGATAAGGATACTATGGATCGTAATACGAGTTAGAACGTGCTTATAATGATAATATCAGGTGAGTGTTTATTCTCCTGGTAGGATAAACGGGATAATACTCAATGTTTAATCTAAGAGAACTATATCCTTTTGATTAGCTATGCTTATTATTCTCTGGCTCTCTTGCTAGTTAACATGTCAAATTATAATTAAAAATGAGTTGTGAATTACCTTTGATATCAATGCTTATTGATATAAACTCTATTTTGTTAATGTTCTTCAATTCAAATATGAGCTTAACACTATGCCTTTATTTGATTCTAAAGTTACCATATGTACTGTTTTTCTTAAAAAACTAGAGATATGATGAGAAGCATACCCTAAGAGACTTCTTGAATTATATTCGATTCTGCTTCATGTTGATATGTATATGATTAGGACGACATTACACTAGTGTGCCAATGGCATGATCAGTGCAGTTGTGTTATGTTTGTTCACACTCCCATGGGTAGCTCAAATAAAGAGGCGTGTGGTTAAAGTGCCAGACAGCCAGGATGGGAGGTTAGATAACTCCTGGCTGGGGATATTTACTGGATTAGTTATGATAAACTAGGTAGTGAGGTCCAGTGGGCAACCCAGGGGGAAATGGAGCTTTCTTTCTATATCCTTGAGATTTCACTTTGATTCGGATACCCTCTAATCCTTGATGCCTCCTCCTGAGGTGATAGTTGATAACTACAACGGTCGTTGACAATGCTAGCCCCGGATATATTCTTGTGTGATCGATGATTTTTTTGATTGATTATTACACTCGAATAACCAGGTTTTTCTGTTCAAAAGACTTTATTATTATATATTCTTGATTTTATATTATTTTCTATCCAACTCATTGGATACAAGCATACTCACCCGACAGAGGGACTCATTTTTTTCAGGACCACATCAAGAAAAGAACTAAGAGATATGTAGCTAGGTACTCGACTTTTGAAAGGTAATGCTACCATTATTTTGTGTATATAGAGATTCATTGGCTGTGTATTTTGTATACCTTTGGGTAGGTAACTAACTATGATTGTAAGATATTTGTATATAAGTATTTCAATGTACATGAGCACCATGGTTCTAAAAATGCATTATTTTAAATTGTATTGATTCGTTATCTAAGTTCTCTCATTCCAAAAATAGAGAGAAGATACACTAGGTACACTTAGTGGGTTTCAATAAAATCTCGAAGGGTAAGTGGGACTATGTGTGAAGTTCACTGTAGCCTGCCACGTGCTCTAAGGGAAGGTATAGTGTATAACACTTAGGCTTAGATCTATAACGGTCCAAAGTTATTATCCATCACAAGTTAGGTTATAATAAGAATATGGAGTTCTAAGAATAATAAACGTTCTTTTCCATAAAAACTCATCAATTCAATATTTAAAAAATGAGGTAATTAGTATTGAAGAAAAGAGAGTTGTTAAGTGGGAGTATAATAAAAAAATTAAGCGGTCGATCATTCAAGTTGTTAAGCACGAGTATAATAAAAGAGTTGAACGATTGATCGTTTGACCTATGCACGATTGTGATTAAGTAGGTTTTACAAGCGTTTATTAGGTAACATTTTTCTCTATCTATCTTTATTATTTATTGCTTTTAAAACTTTTACAATCTACTTTTAGTGCACTCGTGCTTAGATATATTACAATTTAAAATCTCATTAAACTGCATGACTTCCTCTTGGATATATTACAATTTAATTGAGAATGTATTATTTAGATAAACATGTGCCATTCTACTCAGCATGCTTAGATATCATTGAGCTTGGTAGGAGCATTCTTAGGTAAATATCACGACTTGATTTTTATTATCATACTAAAATGTTTACAAGATAATATAATGATAATAAATAATTAAAAAAATAAAATAGACCAAATAAAATTTTATAATATTATTTGTTTGATGAATATAATTTTTAAAAATTTAATGATAACTTTTATCAAGTTAAAAATTATAAAAAAATTATGCCAACAAACCCTTTGCGTGAGTGTTTTGTCGTACCAACTCACTTTAAATAATAATTTCTAAAAACCACCGAGCAAAAATATTTTTTCCAGACACAAAGTAGACTTATTTTTTAATTACAAAAATTCAAGCTCCTCATCCAAAGCTCGCCAGCTCGCGCTCATTTTGTCCACCACTTCAACCGGCGCTCGCCTGCACCACTTTGACCGGCACTCGCCGGCACCACTTCGACCAGTGCTCACCCGTACCACTTAGACCAACATCCTCCTCCTCCCTACGCCGGCGATCATCTTCCCCATGTCATCCGATTATTTTCGGCGATGCTCGCGACTCCTTGCTCCAGTCTTTCCCACGAAGCTCTCCACACCCATGACCTTCACTTGGAAGAAGAGAAGAAGATGAAAGTTGAATGAGGCGTTCATGGAGCGTTGAGTTAAGATCATCTTCGACTCCACGGAGTGTTGAGTTAAGATTATTTTCGGCTCCAACGACACTCACGATTGTCGTCCGTGATCCTCACCCACAAGCTTCGCTTGCCTCTGGCGATGCTCACGAGGATCGCATCCTCTGTTCTCACCTGCGACCATCGCCCATCTCCAACTCTTGATCCTCACCAGCAACGATGATGTGCACCTACTCAGTCGGCTCGTGCCTGTTGTCCTATGACCTTCAACCAGCTCCAGTGATCCATGCTCTGCTTTGTTCGCTCATATCTAAGAGATGAAACGTAGGCACAATGCTCTTCATGCTCAATAAAGTTATAGATGGTTACCCGGGATGAGGTTTGAAACTTTTGGTCAATAAAGTCACGGTTATACCCAGACGCTTGCCTTCGGCGATGCTTAGGGTTGTAGTTCCTGAAAGCTGCCTTTGTGATCAACCTCAATGTGGAGTTAGAACTTCGGAGGCTGAAAGTTGTGCTCGTGAGGCATACACCAATGTAAACATCAATCCCTCCTCTTCCAGGAGTCATAAGGTCAAGCTGAGCACAATGGTCATTACATGTACACTATCACAAAAAAAAAAAATTACTCGGAGACATCAGTGCACATGCTACGAGAGCTCACCACGAGCAGAAACAATGAGCTCAGGAAAAATAAGATGTATCCATTTATTTTGCCCTGCCTTATGTCCACTTTTCCCTCATGATGAGTTAGTATTGTTGTCTTGATTAAGGCAAAAGGTTAATACACAAGCCACGAGCAATTTTATAGGATGATAGTTCTGAAATTTTAAAAAATAATAACAATCAAGAATAAAGAAAAAAGTGAGTGCGGATTGAAGAAGAATAGCTCCTTAGAACCACCATAACAGCTTGGAGTTCTCATCGCTCACCACTCACCAAAAACAGGGGAGACATCCACCAACTCTCCTCTTTGCATAAGGTTCCACCTTCTTTTCCAATGTTATTATCTAGGGTTATCTATCCCAGCAGCCACCACTTTAATAGGAGGCGTCCATGGAGTCCAAAAACCAATCGCCTTCTTTGCATCAAAACTGGAAAAGACAGCATCGCAAGTTGGGTAGAAGCTCGAGATTGGGAGGGATTGATCGCTAGTTGGTTGTCCTGCTGCGATGGCAAGTGGACCGTTGAAGAGCTTCCTATAGAACTCAATGAGGATCCAACTACATTTTGGTCTAACTTAACTAAGAACTAGTTGCACATGAAGTCCACATGATAACTGAACATTTCTGAAGTGGGCTTACTGCAATGTGGCTGATTCCAATATTGAACCTGCATGTGTTTAGTAATGTAGCTAAACATTCCTGAACATGGTGCAAAAACATGTTCAAATTTTCTACCTCCACTTCTTCTTCAACTCTAATTGCTTCGACACTTCTATCCCCATGTGGATAACAATTTTATACTGAAGAACAGATGAAGGGATCATCTATCTCAGCTTCGAACACTGCTTCATATTGCTTTAGTAATCATTTATCAATCATTATTCACCATATCGCAGTTGCTACGGTGTTTTCGATACATTGACCCAGTTCGGGGCTATCTTAATTTCTGGTCTCAATTCTCCTCTGATTGATTTAAAATTTTGGGAACTCATTCCTCACTGATAGACCCACATCACTGCCAAAATTCAACTTCATCTGATCTTTGGATTGGTTGCAGTCGTGCACCAAAGTCATGACTAAAATTGAACATAACTGAACATTGTGCCCAGTTTTGACTCCCTTACTAATTCTTCGAGCCATACGCTTGCACACTTCAATGCAGCATGACCACACCTCAGAATTATCTTATGGACTCCAAAATGAGTCTATCCATTCATTAGTTTGGCACCCAAATCCCCTTGGAGTACCTAAACTAGGGTCGTGCCCCAGATGGACTGGCATGCCCCACATGTGCAGAATTCACAGCAATGACACATTAGAACTTATATATGATCAAATCTAATCCAATACGCAAAAATGAGCCATCAATCTTGTAGATGGGGCAAACTCAAGTGTAATGGGTTGGCCTGCAATGCTGAATACTGAATGTTGCACAGGTATAACTGAACATGTTTGCTGATTACTGGACATGTTCAGTAATGGACTGAACCAGTTGCTGTTAGGTGCTCAAGTTTGCAGAACTCCACCTCTTTCATTGTTGAACACATGTAGGAACTCAATGCAATGATTTCTGAGTTATATCAGCTATAAATTTGTAAATTCTCCAATCTGAACATGGAGTTGAAACTGCATATGTCAAATCTAATTTGTAGCTAAACACATTGCTGAAAATTGCATCAATACTTCAATGGTTGATGATCTAGCTGTAATTGTTCTGATTAACTTGCAAGCAACTGAGCTTTGTTGAAATCTGGCCAGGATAAAAAAAAAATCAGCTAGCAGTTGTATACAAGATCAATTATTGAAGTTGAACATGTTCAGTTATTACTGAACATTTTCAGCAACATCACTCCATTTCCGAATACCTTCCCGTATTATGTTCAAAGTACTCCACAATATGTGATTGCATCAATTCCAGTATAGTTTCAATCTGGAACAAAACCTTAAACTGATATCGTAATTACTGTAGTATATCTAAGCAATCAATATACATATATATTCATCACTATTTTATTCTAAAAATACTAATAAGTGTATGATTCCAAAACATTGACTAATAGGTATAGAGCTTTGGTACAAACAAAGAGCAAACCTCAAAAAATAAAGAGGTTACATATTTATACTAACATGTGATAGAGTGTAAAATTCCATATATACACCCAATATCTTCTCATATTAATGCATAAAATAAAAAAGATTAGTGATATAGGAGCCTAATACTATGAACAATATTTTTTGATAATATGAACAGTAATTTCTGCTTCATGGAGTAACTTGCAGGGGTGTTGGGGATGTTGTTATAAGTTTTGAAATAGCTGCAGACAAAGAGTCTTGATACATTTGTTGCCAGAGGAACTGATCCATCTAAACCTTCTCGAGCATAAGCTGATGAGAAAATAATATGACGTAATTATAAATAAATAATAAATTCATACATACATAAACTTACTACTTGTTCATTATGCTTGCTAATCATTTCAATGTAAGAATTAAGCCTCAAATAGAGTTGAAGTAGATCTATAAATTTGGTAAAAACTCAAGTTAAATATATGAATTTTTTTATCATATGTAATAAAAAATATAGCTTAATCACCTCATTTTTGTATTTGTTTTTCCTTACTATGACATGTAGATCTATTATGGCCAACTTCTTTACATATTCCACAATGATTTTTGGACTTTCCTTCTCTTATATCCATCTCATTACGTATATGGTGGATTTTGGATGACCTTTTTTGCTCCGTAGCAGATTAGGAATAGGAATTATCGTTGGCATTGAAATCTCTGGCTACTAATCTTCATGTAGAATTGGACTAAATTGTGGTTCATATGTCTTAGAATATTGATCAAGAGTATAATAGTATTCGATGAATTGACTATTATCAATTCCTAAAGCTTGACAAACAGCTAAAACATGAGAGCAGGAATACTTGAAAATTATCAATTTTCCACAATTACATGTCCCTTCATATAATCAAATAGCTTGCCTAGCTTGAGTATTGTACATCAAGTTATGGACTTCAAATATACCTCTTTGGCTATCGATTGCAATAAGATGATGAGAGTTTATTTTTGATATACTTCGCTGCAAATATGTGACAATTTCAGGGGTAAAAATCTCTCATCTAGATATTGCCTCTGCACACAACCCTCTTCTAACATTGAAATAGTTAACCAACCTATAGTATATAAACTGAAGACAAGCTGTTATTGGTAAATTTCGAGCACCTTTCAGTATGCTATTAAAAACTTCAGAAATATTAGTTGTAAGTATTCCATACCTGCTGCCTCCATCATGTGTTAATGTCTATTTAGACAATGGTAATTCATCAAGCCATTTTTTTGCTTTACTATTTAATTTTTTACATGACTCTATTGAATTTCCAAATCTCACACTGTGAACCTGCTTCATACACAAGATTTTCTAATTTTGTATTATAAAATTTGTCATCAAAATTCTTACTTAAGTGTCCCAAGCAAAATTGATAATGCCAATCAAACTCATGTAGTTCTTGTAAACCCTGTTTTCTATAAAAAGAATATATATATATATATAATGATAAATAAATAAAAAATTAAAGGTTTAAATTTAATATAAAATTATATTTGTTTTATTTTTAATTTAAAAATAAATAAATAAATAAAGTATTCTTTTAAAATTAAAATAGTAAAATAAAATTTAAATAGAAAATAAAATAATTTAAAATAATGATAAGGGTTTTAAAATATTAAAATAATTTAAAATAAGTGTTAATATTAAATGAAATGAAATAGGAAATAAAAATAAGAAAATATATAAATAAAATAAAATATAAAAAATAATAAAATATTAAATCTTGTAATATTAGAGAAAATAAATATATAAAAAAGGGGGAGAGAGAGATAAATTTTATTAGTTAAGAAAAAAAAAATATAATAATATAATTGATAAATTTTATGTTAAGATAAAAAGAAAAAAATAATATATAAAAATGTGAGTAGTCATGCAAAACGGGTCGGGCCGCCCGTGAGCGGCCCGCACCCGACCCGACCCGCCTCCTGCGCGTGCCCGTATTGGGCGGCACTTCCACTGCTCATGGCACGACACGGCAAGGGCACGAGCCCGTGCCGTGCCTAACCCGGCACGACCAGCCAGGGTGGCACGACCCGTGGCCCGCCCAAATTCGTCGCCGTGTTGAGCTTCCGCCCATCTACGATGACTCCGGCCAGTTGTCCAGCCACCACCTATCTGCCATAACTCCGGCCTACTGCTGCCGCCTCCGCCATTGCCACTAGCTGTCGCTCGCTGCTGCTGCCTGCCTTTGATACACGATGCTACTGTCTTTCACTGCCGCACGCCGCTGCCGCCCGCATGCCGTTGCTGCCCTTCGTTGCCGCCCGCACACCGCCGCTGCCCTTTGCTGCCGCCCACACGCCGCCGCTGCCCTTTGCTGCCGCCCACACGCCGCCGTTGCCCTTCGCTGCCGCCCGCCGCTTGCAGCTTCCCGGAGGATGGAACAATACGAGGGAGACAAGAGATGAGAATGGCACCAGCGAAGCAAGGGCCCGACTGCACGAGGGGCGAGGAGGCGAGGAGCCGCAACCCTTCCAATATTTAGTTAATATTTAATTTATGTTAAATTATATTTTTATCCTTTATTTTTTTTTCACTTTATTATTCTTTTTAAGGGTATTTTAGGTATTTTATCAATGCAGAACTTTTAAACATAAAATAATAATATTAAATAGTTAATTACTACATCCAAAATCCCTATAAATACCCCTCCATTTGGAGTTTATTTACACAACAAAAATACATCTTCTCTTCTCTCTTCTCATTTTGCTAAAGTCAAAATTGCTCTCTTCTCATTTAGTTAAGGTTAAAATTACTCTCTTCTCATCATGGTAAGGTCAAAATTACTCTCTTATGCTCCCAAGGTATTTTTCTAAATTTTAATCCTCTCCCTCCCTTATAACTAGTTTCTTTTCCTATAATATTTCTGGCAGAACATCTAATGGATGATCATATATTAGAATTTAGTGATTTTCGACTCCATCTCTGCTTTAGAATGAATGTCACCGCCACCAACTCTTTGCCATTATTGTCGATTAAATTCTACTGCGGAACGTTCACTAACTCCTTATTCCCAAATACTTGGCATGATCCAAGCCGTTGGAGGCGAGATGTGGAGTGGATGATCGAAACTACCATCCGTCAAAGTGAATCTGGCCTATTTTTGAACAATTACATCTTCACAGGCGTACTCTGCAACTACTTCGATGATGTTGTTCGCCATTTTCCGTTGGCTCACGGTAGGACCATGTTAATAGAAATAAAGATTATTAATGTCTTTGATATTACCTCTCTGCCTCCTGCTGTTGACTCTGATGACAATGTGTCAAAGTTGGAGGATATGTCACTGCTAATGGATAGTGTTAAAGTCATCACCTTCAGAGCTGAAGCGAAGGAGGCATGTACCTTCGACAATGGCAAATCTTGCTCAATTTGTCGAGAGGATTTCAAGGTGGGGCAGCAGCTTAACATGATGCCATGCCGTCATAGCTTCCATGTTGAGTGCTTGGAGAAGTGGCTCGTTAGATGTCGTACATGCCCGCTATGTAGGTTTGAACTCTCTTTGAGTTCAAATAAAGAGGGATAAATAACTAGAAGAGATTGATAATGATATGTTAAGATAATATGTTTTACCTTATAAAATATTATTAATGTTGATGTAGAATGTTTTATTATGAATGAAAGTATATTTATTATCTAATTTTATTTTTTAATTATAAAAACCTCGCCCTCATTAATTGAGAACTATCGAATCTCAAGCTCACTAGAGTAGGATGTTTAATGCCGGCTTGCTGGATAGGGATTACGGACTGAGTTTATGTATATATATATATATATATATATATATATAATTATTTAGGTTTTTTTTAGAAACTAGTTTACGTGGGCATGGCTGTGGACTTGCCTTCATCGACGGAGTCATCGAGGTGACGAGAGCTGGATAAGAATTGAATAAATTTAATTATTTGGGTTTTTTAATATAAAAACTAGTTTAAGGGGGCGTGGCTGCGTCAAAAAGAAGCGGTCAGCCCCAAATCAAACTCGTGGTGAAGGCTTAATCCTAGGGCTAAGAAGCGGCCAGCCTCAAATCAAACTCGTGGTGAAGGCGTGGGGCGCAAGGGCAAGCCGACGATGATGAGGGCGTGAGGTGGTGCCGAGGAGTAGCCGTCGACCGGCAACCTACAATGCTCCAACCCACTGGCTACTACTGCGACTGCGACTGAGACCCACGAGGCCACAACCCACCGTCATGAGTGTGACGACGGCTACTACTCGCGTGATGAGGGCGAGAGTGCAGTGGAGGAGTCGCCGCTGACCGACAACCTGCAAGGCTCTAACCCACTGGCCACTACCGCGACTACGACCTGCGAGGCCGCAACCCACCATCATGAGCGTGATGGCGGCTGCTACTCACGTGATGAGGGCGAGGGCAGCCGGAGGCCTGGAGGCTAAAGCCGGAGTAGGGCAACCTATGAGGCCGTGACCCGCAGCCGTGACCACGACTGTAACCCGTGGCTGGCCGGTTGCTACTCACGAGGTGAGCCGTGAGTGCGAGGGTGGGGAGTGGCGGAGCCAGAGTAGGGTGGTAACCTAGCGGATAGTGACAACTAAGTTGAAGTCATCAGAGATTGGAGTTGTGTCGCCGTGGCGTCCGGGATTCGGCCAATGTCTCTGGCGATGACGTCGACGAGAGGGTTTTAATTTCACAATGAGGTTTTATATTTTTCCATATTTGTCGCCATTTCTCCTTTGTTTCCCTCTTTCATCTATTCTTGGCTCACCATCGATTTTGATTGTTATGTAATAAAATTGATTTTGGCTAGCGATGGGCGTGAAATCTCGCTGGGATGGGAGTGGGCATGCTCACTATGATGGGCGTGGGTGTGGAGTCGTGGGCATGGAATCTCGCTGCGATGGGCGTGGGCATAGAGTCGTGAATGGTGGATAGAGGCGTGAAGTCCACCGATGGGTGTGGAGTCGTGGAAGCGTAGAGGCCACAGTATAGCAGCACCAGGAGAACGTATCTGAGTTCACATATCACAGGTTGGACTCTTTTTTTTCCTTTTTAGACAGCTGAACAGTGAGTTGCTTCTTCGATTTCTTTCCCTTTCTAGCGTCCGGCCGACGATTTGTAGTGGGATAAAATTAAAAAAATTTCTATTTTGATCCTCTTATTGCCGATACATATTTTGAATTGGATTTGTTTGCTTCTTTTACAGTCATCGTCGACCTCGTCATCATCCTCACGATGAGGACCTCACCCATCGACTTCTCCAACCGGCATGCATCGTGCCGGGCTAGGCCAGGCACGACACGCTAATCTGCCATGCCGCGTGTCGTGTCGGGCGGAGTGGGGCACAAAGTGCCTCGTGCCGAGCACGGCACGCTCTTTGAGCATGCCGGATCTGGCCAGGCACATTTTTAGATCGTGCTGGAGCGGGCTGTGCTCGGGCTAACTCGGGCACGTCCCATGTGCACGTCTAGCTGTGAGGAAGAAGAAGAAGGTTTTAAACCCTCGGAAATAGGGGCTTTGCCCTGTTCCGAGGGCGAAGGTGTGGCGAGCTTCCTAAAGCTCCGGCGAGCCAAGGGTTCGACGGGGGAGACTGTGGCGGAGGCTAATCCGTCGTTGCGAGGACCGACGGAGCATGGTAGCAGCTTCGGCAGACGGTGCAGCGGTTGGGCGATGGGGTTAAGAAGGGTTTCCGAAACAGGGCAGAACCCTATTCGATGGCGACGACGGTGGCGGCAGGAGCAGAACTCTCCGGCACCGGTGTTTTGGCGAGTGGAGTATGCGGCAGACTCGGGGAAGTTGGGGTGATGACCGGTGACGGGCTGCAGCAACTCCGGCGAGCGGCTAACAGTTGGGAAGCAGCGGAGGCAGGGCATATCCTGTTTCGATCGAACTCGCAAGCGATCGACACGAGATCGCCTCTTCTCCTCTTCGGTGTGGTTTGCATCTTCAATTCGAACTCAGAGGAGGCAAATTGAGGTGCTGGAGGTGATGCCAGAAGCTGGGAATCGACGGGTCGGCTGGAGTTGTTCGTTGCAGCAGGGTGTTGAGTCGACGGTGATTGTGGGAAACCTAGATCCCTACCGGCGGCGAGGAGAGACGGCCGGAGGTTCCAGGAAGTTTCGGCGAACTCGTGCGCATTGTTTCCGGTGAACGCACGACACCTGTGAGGGAGGAAATGGGCGTGGGACGGCGGCGAGGTGCGGCAAACTCGAGCAGAGCTCGAGCGGGAGGATGAAGATAAATTGCACGTGCGTAGCGCATGCGGCAGTCCGGCTCAGGCCGGTCTAGTCTGGTTCAGGGCCGGTTGGGCTATAGTTTTCACTGGTTTTACAATTTTACAATCGGTTCGAGTGGTTTCAACATTCCTATAGCTTTATTGGTGAGTTTAGAGCCTTGAGGAATTTATTTAGAATTTTTAATATATTTTAGGTGTGGTTTTCGAATTAGTTTATATTGGGTTCAGAGTTTTGAGTGCGTTAACGTTGTCAGAAAAATCTGAAATAAATTATAACGCTATGTTATGCTTAAACATATTTTTCATGATTTAATTAGAATTTTTCAAGATGTTTAGAATTCAATTTTTGATTTAATTAAGATAATTTAGGTTAAGTTAGGGTTTAGATGAGTTAATTGTATATTATATGCATGAAGAAATATTTTGGTTGGTGCTACCATAATTAAATTGCATTAAATGGAAATAAGATGATTTATTTAAATTTTTTTACAAAATTAATAAATTTAAGATATTATAAATTGAGGTAATTAAATTAATTTAGATCATTCCAATTTTGGAAATTGAATAAATTGGAATTTCATAAATTTATATTATGATAAAATTTATAAAATTGATTTATTTAGATTTTCTAATTAGTGAAATTGGATAAATTAGGATTTTGTGAATTTAATTGATGTGATTAGATTTTTCACAAAATTATTAAAATTAAAATTATATATTGATGAAGATTTTTGGGTATGCTTAAATTATTAAACTAAATATTATTTTATATGCTTGTTTATGTTTGAATGTGTGGTATTGTGATTGTTAATGTGATGGATGATTGGTTGATTATAAGAAATTAATAAAATAAAGAAAATGGTGTGAAAATGTGAGTAGAAGGGTAGATAGGAAGTCCTTATTTGAATGATATAATTTATGGATGTTGGATGTATTTATTTTTTCTTAGAAAAATTGTTTGCTGTGTTGTTGCTTGAGAAATCATGGCCAAACTGTGATTTGTGTTGGAGTAAGAAGGAATTGTTATGCTTGATTGATTGCTTGCTTGCCTTTAAGAATCATAGCCAAGCTATGAATTCTTGCTTAATATTACTTTGAGACTAATGTGAGGGTTTATGGTTTCAAATTTATTTGGCCTACTACAGATGCTGAGTTTGTCACGCCCCAACCCATCTGCCGAGCACGTGGCAACCGCTATATGAGCCCCAAAGGACCCATACAAGGCATTTAATGATAGACACAATTCATGTACATTAACAATGCAGCGGATAATATAATCAAATCATCTAACTAAACTCTACTAACACAGTCCTGATATACCTACTACAATACTATGGTCACAAAATTAGTAAATAACTAGGTTCGTCGATAATCTCGCCTCCATTAGCTATCCTGACCGGTCGTCTAGTAGACCTGCACGCATTTGAACGTTGTGTGCTCAGCCGCAAGCGGTTGAGTGCTTATGGCTCTAACCGCAGTAGAATAACTCAAGTAGCAAACAAGGAGATTCTAGCATGTCCATAACATCATTTCATAATCTCAAACAAAACATGTAAAATCAACGAATAAAACATGAAGCATTATAAGAAGAACATGTAATATAAGTGTGATATCAAACAAAGCATATAATATCAGCAAATAAAACTTGAAGCATTATAAGAAGAACATGTAATATAAGTGTGTAGCTCAACTATAAATATGAAGTGTGTTTATTTCACAAGATTATTGTCACTAAATATCATCACATTCAAATATTGTGATCTGGGCAGCCAGCCTATGCTTAGGGGATCTCCTGATCAGGAAGTTCCCATAAGCCCATCAGTGTCCACTGTCTATGTCTCTACCTATGCCCGTCAAACTGATGTTGACAGAGAGGCCGGGTGACCGTGAATCCCTCTTCGGTGGTCCACTAGGCGAATCACTTCATCTCCGCGACCTAGCGACCTGTCACTCCATGCGTTTTCCCCAGAAAATCCATGAAGTAACTCGTGTAGTACAACACCAAGGGTCACCGCACCTATGTAAACGCATCGGCCACGGCTAGCCGGTAATAAACCCCAGGATTTGGACTACTCATCAGAATGTCTGCAGAACGTTTGGAATAATAGTCGTGAGGTCCATAGATCCACTGTCCAAGGCTATGCAGAAGGAGCCACCGTACCAATTTACAAGCAGCTATGCCTGCCAGGAGGCGTGCATCATAGCCGTCGCCGAAATGCTATAATTACATACGTAAGTATGTCAATGTCAAATGTCTATAAGTGATGCTTGTCGATGTCTATGAATATGTTACACTATAGTGTAACATAATAGGTTCTAGAAGTAACTGTAATATTGTATTACTTTTCGTCACATCAACCTAGTAGATAATGAGCGAGAGAATAACCATAGCACATATTTAAATAACAGCATACATAAGACTATAGCATATCACATTAATAATATTAACAGGCTAATCTAACATACCAAGCTTAAATCATGAATAATTAAATATTAATTTCTAAGCAGTAAAATATTTATCTCCTAAAGTTTCACCAACTTGAGAATAGTCTACTGTAGTGAACCGGCGTACCTGAATAAGTAGAACGGTCTTCAGAACCAACCGTACATCAGCGATGTCCGCAACAAGCTCACCTTCGAAATAGGTGGAGGTCTTCTGCAATTTGGGTCGGAGGTGCGATGAGGAGTTCGCCGGCGATAGATCTGGCACCGCAGGCGTGGGAGGCGATGGCACGACAACTGAGTTCGCAGGTTCCTTGATGTTCAGCAAAAAGGGACGAAGAGGGGAAGAGATCGGAGTCGATGGTTGCCCTCGGATCACCAATGAGGTGCGGTAGAGCTCCAATCGATGCCACAATCGTTGACACCGGCCATCGGCGGTCTGAAGGGAAAAAGAAGTCACGGCGTCGACGCCCGTCGTCGATAGGCCGAAGGGAAAGACTGGATCGGGGTTCGCCGTCGAGCTCGCAGCGAGGAATCCAGAGCGGGTCGTCAGCGGATCGAAATGGAGAGGTCGAGCGGAGTGGGGGTTCGTCGTTGGCGGCCGGAGGATGAGGAATGGTCGACCGGAGTGGGGGGGTTCGCCATCGATCTCGCGGCGAGAGATCCGGAGCGACGGCGATGCGGCAGCGTGCGAAGAGGCCGAAGGAGAAGGCGCCGTTGCGATCTCGCCCCAATGTAGGGCTTGGAGCGCGCGTGCAACGCACCTGCGCAACTAAATCCCCAATATGCCCCTACTGGATCCGTTTATTTACTATGTACCCTGCTTTGACATTTATACCCCCATCAGATAAAATTATTTACCTATTATTGTTTTTTTCCATCTTTATCCCCACTCATATATTTACTATGCTATTTTCATACTACCCCTTCTACTCTTGCAAAAAAAAAAAAATTTCCCATGAAATTTAGGGTTTACAGAGTTCTAAGGGTCATTGTTAATTATTGTACATGTTGATAAGTTATATATCTGTTTGGTTGCATATTTGATTAGCATGTGAATTATTGAAAGTTATATCATGTTAGTTCATGTTTGACGTTATTATATGAATTCTCTTGATATAAGTTTGGAAGTTATACCATACTAGTATATGTATGATGCTATTATATGCATGCTATTGATATAAGTTTGGAAGTTATACCATGCTGGTATATGTATGATACTATTATATGAATGCTCATAATGTTTTCACTCATGTTATGTTATTATTGATATGTTCATGTTGTTAGAGATGTAGAGACACTTAGCAAGAACATGAAACATAATGACATGAGACATCATTAGAGATACTTTAGGTACATGTTATGATAACACCTAGAGTGGTCTTATTTGACATTTACCTAAGAACCGTTGGACATCTTATGGTCATGGTAACCTAGGAGATGACTTTAAGATTCTTAGTATGCCATGTGCCAATATGAGGTGAGGAGTCATGTGCTAGTTAAGGTAGAAATGTACGCTCGGTTGACTTAGCCTCAGATACTTTGGTGTAGCCGAGATCTCACTTCGGTGCAGAGCTCAATTTATTTGGGTTACTCCAAAGTAGATGGGTGCTAGGAACAGTACCGTGTCATGCGCTACTAGTGCTAGGGAACTTAATTGATATTGGCATGCTCAACGATGTGGGTCACTGAGCAGTCTAGGTTCATTAGTTGCATATGCAGCAGATCTCAACTTGTCAGGCTATAGATGATAGTGATTTGTGATTTTGTATGGTGATCCTGCCATGGGACAGAATTACAACACTATATGGTACTTGTGTTGTATAGAAGGAGTGTCGTGATCACCAGCTCCTTCCGCCAACGTCAGTGTACAGGCATCTAGGACAGAGATGTAGAGTTGATACTGATGAGATTCGGGGAGATCCCTGACGAGGGGTTTGCCTTGAACATAGGATGACTGCCTTAGGAGTGATACTATATAACTTATGATATATTGATTAATGTGATTAGATATTTTTAAGATTTAAGTTATGAAAATAAGTTTCTAGTATTATGTTCACATGCTTTGTTTGAATAATGTGACTGCTACATTGATATGTTAAGTTTTGCTATATATTGTGTCATGTTAATTTAAATGTGTGATTTGGTAGATGTATTTTTTTGTTGGTTTGTACAATACATTATGTCTATTTTTAGGGTGCTCTCTTTGTAGCCTCACTGAGTTTCACGACTCAGATGTGCACATTTTTTTCCTGTTGCGCAGGTTACAAGTTTGACATTGGTACGGGGAGCGAGGGAGAACCTAGTTATGGCGAAATACAGTTTATTTTAGAAATCTAGATAGAGATTTCATTTTTATAGTATTTATGTAAAATGTACATTGTCTATATTTCCGCTGTGTTTAATAAAAAGAATTTATTATGCTTTGTGATACATATATCCTTGTATTAGTTGTGGTGGAGAAGTGCAGCTTATACGGCGGTTGCCACGTGCCCAAAGGTGGATTTGGGGCGTGACACTTTCACTGCAGATAAAATGTTATTATGACGATCCGATATCAAACAAATATCATTATGTTGGGACACTTCATTTCTGATGCAGGTAAGAAACCAACTCCATGTACTTTGACTTTCTTCCTCCACTATAGCAAATGCAAGTGGAAATAGTATTTCCATCAATTGCCATTTCTATCATCAATTTTCCTTTGTATTTACCATATAAATGTATTACATTAACACTAATTAATGGTCTACAATATTTATATCCTTCAATTGATGGTCCAAATGCCCAAAAAATACTTTCAAACATGCAAATATTATTAGTAGCAGTTGGGACCCATTTCCATTATACAAAAGTACCTTCATTATAACATTCTATTGCTTTCATAAATTTAGGCAAATAGGCATACGATTCTTTCCAACCACAAAATATTTTTCCAATTGCCTTTTGTTTTACCATCCAGATCTTCTTATAAGAAGCATTGTAATTAAATTTGTCGACTATAATCTTTTTCAATGTAGCAATAGTAATGGATGGTTGTACACTTATAATGCCTTCAACTTTTGTAGAAATTAGTCTTGAATCAAGTTGAGGATGATCTCAACTTAATCTGGGGAAAACATAAGTATGTGGGCTCTTATATTTAGTCACTTTAAAAAAACCATAGCTTTTTTTCTTGTATGCTCGTAGCCTCCAATTACATCCACATTCTAATTTCATTTTGCAGTCAATACTCCAAAAAGTTATTGTTGATTTAACAACTTTATATTGTCGATTTGTTTTGATCAAATACAACTTCACTACTCTTTGCAAGCTTTCTTTGCTTTTAAAAAATCATTCATTTTTGTGGTTCTAGATGGTAATCCTTTTGATTATCAGGTGCTAAGGACCACTGACTTACAACAGCATTATTGACCTATATAATCATGATGACGTGGTGGATCTCTCATATCATTATGATCTCTCAATTCGTTAACATTTTCATTGTCCATCTCTTCACTATCTTCATTATTCTCAGATACAACATCGTTATCCTCTTCACTATTTTCATCATAATTCTCCTCTAGATACGTCTCATCATCCTTCTCCTCCTCACTATCTATAATCTCCTGATCATTGTATTCATTCCGTTTCTAAAAATTTCTTCTGCATCTCTTTTAACAACATTCGCCAATGGGGCACTGTAAAAGTACCCTCTTCTTCCATAAATGTTATAATCCATATTACTTAAGTTATGCAAACATTGTGAAAAAACCTCTATATATAAATCAATATTAGTCAATTGTGGGTATGATAAAATAATATCAAGCATGCAATTCACATTTCTATCATCCAAAATTGGTAAAAGTTTGTATCTGATATTTGCTAGTTGAATGATGCTTGGATACCTACATAACAACTGCAACTTAAAACTGTCTTTATCAAGTCCCATAATTTGAATATATCAAATTTGATAACTCATCAAAAGAAATTTCTTTTATGAAACTGAAAGTCTTTGCATAACTATCATAAGAAATACTATTGATGTCACGTCCCGACCCGCAGGACGACACGTGGCAACCGCCGTATGAGCCCAACCGGCCCATACAAGGCATAAATATAATTACTAAAATACATACACCCACATTTCCAAATAACATCTTAAATACAGTCCTGATATGTCCTAATACAAAAACTAAGACCGGCCTACGAAAACTCGTAACCGCGAGCGTATACCTTCCGCGATGAACCCTCCGTCAATGATCTCGTCTAGTGCGTCGGCACCTGCACACACATTGAACGCGGTGTGCTCAGCCTTGCGGCCTAGTGCGAAATTACGGCTCTACCGAATAAAGAAATCAAAGGCTATGAGGAGTATTATAGGATTCCTTTGGTAGTTAATCATCATCTTTCATGAAATATAATTTAAACAATTCGTATAAAGATAAGACATCATAAATAAATAAATGTGTACATGCCACTAGATGTCACCTAAGTTATGTCTAGTATCAATATCAATAGTCTGTCACCTACGTCATGGTGAGACTTTAAGGTTTCATAAACTCGGGCTGCCAGCCTACGCTTAGTGACTACCCGGGCCGGGGGTATCAGTAAGCCCATCAGTGTCTTTCTGTCTCTGTCTCTACCTATGCCCGCTGCACTGATGTTGGCAGAGAGGACGGATGACCCAGAATCTCTCTTCATTGTTTCACTAGTCGTCAATCATGCCTCCCCTAGCGAAACCGTCGTGCCCTTACATCCTCCCCGGATTCCGTAGGGGCCACGACACCCGTGTAGTACTACACACTCCCCGTAGACAGGGTCACCTCTATTAAATCTCATAGGCCACGGCTAGCCGGAATAACCACCCTAGGATCCGGACTACTCATCTGATCGTCTGCAAACGTCAAGGGTGATAGCCGTGTGGTCTACAGATCCACTGTCCAAAGCGTCGCATGTGGAATCACCTTCCCAGTCCAATAGCAGTCGATGTCTGTCGAGATTGGCGCACATCCGCACGATGGGCTGTGGCAACCTTGACTCCATCGGTGCCAAGTCCATGGTAGGGCTCATCCTTGCTAACCATCTCAGGACTATCACGAGGTCGCTTAAACGATACTCGTGCGGGTGAAGATTTCGGGTAAGGACCTGCTCTACATTTCCAGTCTAATATGACCATGGAGTTTGTACAGTCTCTTACCCTACCAGCTCCCAGTATATAAGCTATGCATAACCTGGGGAGTGGCGCTCCCTATATCTAAGCTATGCATCAACCTCGGGAGTGGTGCCTAGCAGGAACGTCACCGTTTGACCATCGTCGGGACGTGGCGGTCAACCGGGGCAGATGGGAAAGGTCCCTTTTTCTGTCTAAGTGGCGGTGATGTCGCCAAAGGTTCTAACATGTCGCATATACTATCTATGTCTGCATGGTAATCATTTAGCACATAATATCGAAAGCAATATAACATGCAAGACAAGATTTTAAAACATGTTAGATACCTAGCAGATCAATCATATTAGATAATATAAATTACACTAACATGCATACAAGTCAAATCTTATCAAGCATTATATTTTATCATATTTAAGACATCTAAGAATTGTTCCTAAGAAAACCTCAGCGTGAATTCCCTAGTTTGAATAAATCCTACCATCGGAGAACCAACGTACATGGGTTAGCGATCTGCTCCTCTGAACCAAGTCACGCGGAGATAATCACCCGCCGAGCTACTCGGATCGCGTACCCACAATAGTCCTAATTAACACAATTATTTAAAATAAATTTAATTTATTTTCTCCTAAGATAACTAAATTAAAATCTATCAATCCATTAATTAAAATAATTATCACATTAAATTAATCCTATTCAAGTTTAGGATTAATCTCACCTAATCAATTCTTAATTAATCATATTTTAAATCTTTATCTATTAACTTAAATGAATTTTATTCAATTTCTACTCATTAAACTCACCCATAACTTGGCCCAAGTCATCCAAGGGCCCAAGTAGAATCCATAGAAATTTTTACTATTTTATGATTTTTTATTATTTTAATTTTTTATTTTAATATTATTTTTTATTATTTTATTATTTTATTAATTATTTATTTTTTTTATTTTATGACCGGTCAACGGTCAGCTGTTGACCGGTCAACGCTGACCGAGTCAGCGGTGGGCCCGGTAAATGCTGACTGGGTCAGTTGTTGACTCGGTCAACCTAGATCGGTCACTATTCATCCGGTTCAACCTGAGTCTGACCCACGCCTAATTGGTTCGGTTCAATCGAGTCAGCTTAAACCAGCTAAATCTGAGTCCGACTCGAGTCCGGTTCAACCAACCCAAACTACTTAGATTTGACTCGAGCTCGAACCACTTTCAGTTAATTGATTTGGCTCGCCCAACCCAACTCGATCTGAACCCAAACCTAACTCAAACTCAACTAACTTCAACCTGGTTCATCCCAACCGATTTCTTTAACTTAATACTTTACTTATTCACTAAGCTTAATTAATCTAATCTTAACCATGTTTAATTAAATCTAAGCATATATTAACCCATCTTACACTAATTATATTTATTTACAACTAATCATAGGTTAATTAAGCTCTAATCGTGATTAAGGAAATCCTTAATCATGATTAGGGAGGGGCGAAATTAACACCTTCGCCGCGCTCTTCGCCGCTCCTTCGCCGAACCCTTCGTCGACTCCTCCGATCCGTTCGCCGACGCCTTCGCCGACGCCTTCGCCGACGCCTTCGCCGGCCTTTCCGCCTCCCGCGCCCGACGCAACGCCGACCAAGGATTACGGCGTCCTCCCACGCGAGATGCTGGGATCTGCTGCATCAGATCCGGCCGTGAGAAATCAAACCCTCGAAGGGTTCGAAGGTCGTCGGACCTTCTGCGGACGGCGAGCACAAATCTGTGAAATCGGAGGTCAGAGGGCCGATAGGGGCGAGACTACTCACCAACGCGTTCGCAGACACCTAAAGGGGGCGGATTGAGTGGCAGAAACGGGAGACAAGGCTCTGTGACCCATCGCCGATGAGTGGGCGGGAGGCTCCGCTTGTAGACCTCCAATCGAATCCTTCAAGGCAGGTCCGAGACGAACGCCGGCCTCCAAGCCGGCGAGGGAGTAGGAGCGACCACTTCCGGCGATCGTAGGGGTGGAGCGATGGTAACAAAATGAGCGGCGACCGATCGGGAGGAGCTCCCCAAATGGAGCAGCCCGCGGAAATGGCGAGCACGAAGTTGATGGCGGTGTCGCCGAATCACCTCCAGCGAACCCTCCTCGCCGCGACGGGAAGAGGGAGACAGTGGTGGTGCGGAAAGGGCGCGCCGATGAGCTCTCCTCCGGCCGTTCGCGCTACGAGCAAAGGAGCAGGGGAGCGCTCGAAGAGGGGGCGCTCGAAGAGGGACGGGGCGCTCGAACGAGATAGGGTTCCGCCCTTCTCGCTCGCGGCCGAGTCCCTAGTTAGGGCCGGTCGGTTCACTCGAACCGGTTGTCCGACCGGTTCAGTTGGACCGGACCGGACCGGATCGATTTTTTTTTTTTTCAAGGTGGGGGGGTTTACAACTGATATCATCTTGAATAATTTTTCCATCCTAATAACAGAACAATATAATTTCCGACGAAATCATGTTTGAATCTACATATATAGTAAAGATAATTTTAATAAGAAACATAAATTAAATATGTGACTACAACTACATGTAACATAAATTTAACGAGGTAGATATATATATAATAAATTGAGGAACATGTATATAGTAATTAACCAGAAACATAAATTGAATAGTATAATTCATAGTAAAAATTAAGCGCCTATATATTTTAAAAAATATAATCATTACCTGTAATTTAAATGGATGAATTTTTATTAATTTTTAAAAAATATAATCAAGCTCTATGTGCACAACCCAAGTACACATCACCTACAATAAAATAGTAAATAAATATTATCAACAATATATCCATGAAATTTTAACATATATCAGAATTAAATTTCATCGGATAATTTTTCAGAATTAGCTTTAAAATAATCTAAGATTTTTAAAAAGTAATGGAGGATCACCCTAGTGATGTCTGATGATTACATCTTTTAGTGCTTCCAGAGATTTATGGTATAGGTTAATCTAAATGTGAATCTGAGATTGTTCAGAGCTTATGCAACTCAACATAGGCCAACATAAATGTTGGCATTGGTCATCTTTTACTCTACGGCAATTTTTCCGATGATTAACTTCGGAAGCAATTGATGCTCCGAACAATACTATTTTATAATTTACTTCTGACCGACTAGATGGTGAATCAATTAAAACATAGCTTTGGAGACACCGAAACCTAATGTCAAAATTAGAAATGGCGGACTTAAACATGCCCTCCACCTTTGCTTACATCATTGCCTCCTTCGCTTGATTCAGAGGGTTGTTTGGCCCAAATATGGTATCAACAAAATCAGGAAAGAAGGAAGAAATGGAGTAACATTACCTTGAAAATTCTTGGAGAAGCATTGGTTGAAAATCACAGTTGAAACTAAGTAGAAGTTAGACGTTGTCCGTTTGAAACCAACAAAAAGAAAACTAAAATTCAGGTGCCGTGGGAGTATGTGGCTACTGTTTCACTCGCAAAGAACGTGAATAAAAGTGGAGATGGTGTGTGAGCATAGAAAGGAGAAGGCTTTAGAGCTGAGGAGATCTCCTTCAAGTTGTTTGTGCGAAGGAGATAGGGTTCCAATCGAGGTGTAGAAGAAAATGGAATACGTGTTTTAGGGGAAAGAGGTGTTTGCATCTAGTAGAAGAAAATGGAGCTAGCCGCACTTTGTCTCAGCGTCTGGGCATTGTCTCCATATGGGCTGGATGAGCAAAACAGAGTAGAGCATGCAGAGGATCGTGCCTGCGCTTCCTCTCTTAGATACAAGCCAAATGAGCGAACAAAGTAGAGCATGAAGGATCACTGGAGCCAGTTGAAGGTCATGGGACAACATTCACGAGCAGGCTGAGCAGGTGTGCATCATCATTGCTGGTGAGGATCATGAGTTGGAGGTGGGTGATGGTCACAGGCGAGAACAAAGTATAGTGAACAGAATAGAGGATGCGATCCTCCCGAGCATCGCCGAAGGCAAGTGAAGCTCATGGGTGAGGATCATGGACGACGGTCACGAGTGTCGCCGGAGCCGAAAATGACCTTAACTCAACGCTCCGTGGAGCCGAAGATGATCTTAACTCAACGCTCCATGAACGCCTCATTCAACTTTCCTCTTCTTCTCTTCTTCCAAGCGAAGATCATGGGTGTAGAGAGCTTTGCGGGGAAGACCAGAGCAAGGAGTCGTGAGCATCACCGGAAATAATCGGATGGCATGAGGAAGATGATCGCCGGCATGGGGAGGAGGATGTTGGTCGAAGTGGTGCAGGCAAACGCCGATCGAAGTGGTGCGGGCGAGCGCCTGTCGAAGTGGTGGACAAGATGAGCGTGGACCGGGAGTTTGAATTTTTATGATTAAAAAATAAGTCTACTTTGTAACGTGTCGAGTTGACTGGTCACTTTTGAAAAAAAATATTTTTTCCTCACTAATTTTCAAAAATTATTATTTAAAGTAAGTTAGTACGACAAAATACTATCCTTTGCCCGTTCGCACTTTTTCTTTCTTACGGCCAACAAACCAAACTACTCCTCTTTTTTATATATTTATTTGTCCACTCACAGTCACAGATTTCAACTCTGTTGCGTGAATTAATCCGACTTATTCCACTCTTTCAACTGCGGACCACCTGTTGACACGTCAGTGGGGTGGTGCGGCGCCGGCCCACCACCACGCGCTTCGCACCTCCCCTTTTAACAAAAAAAGACGGATCCCCCCCTCTTCAGTCTGTTGTCACCCTCCTTGCTGTCACCCAACTACTCACCCAGCCTCGCCACTCGATCCCATCGTGGTCCCACCCATGCTTCGTCAGAAACCTAGCATCGCGGACGAAGCGGGTATCCTTAAGACTCTTAATAAAAGAAGCCGCGGAATCTTTTTTCGTTTTCTCGCATCTATTTTTCTTTCGAAAATATTTCTTCTCCTACTGGATTCTGCTTACCCGCAAACCTACTTCCCTAAACAGAAGATGCTGGCGCAGCCGGACCCACCGTTAGAATGAAAGGTAGAAATTGAGGTACGTTTTTGAACGGTGAAAGATTCTGTTTCGTAGGGTTCCCTTGACACGTATTCAAAATATATAAAAAAGAACAACTCGACCCCTCCGCTTCTCCTCCTCAATCATTTCAATTTTTATTTTTTTATTTTTATTTCGGAGAAAGAGAGAGGCGAAGAAGAGCGGAAAAAGAAGGGCCGAGGAAGAGACCCTCTCTCTCTCTCTTCGCCCGACCATGGCGGAAGAATCTCTCGCCGGAGTTCCCGGCGCATAGGATTTCGATTGCGCGGCGCCACCCGGTAAAGCCCTGCCCTTGGTTTTCCCCTTTCTTGTCGCCGGCTTCCCCAATCTCCGTCGGCCCCGGCATAGGGTCAGCGCTTGCTCGTTTGTCGATTATTTTTTATTTTAAATTTGGTGCGTTTTTGATGCGATGTTTTATGTATTCGTGAGCTTGATCGATTTGGATGCTAAGTGGTCTAGCGTTGTTTAAGCGGATTTTGGCGATTGCTGTGTCGGATCTTCTGCTTGTGGGATGATTGTTTGATTTTTGTTTTTCGCCTTGGGTGAGTGTGCATATCTGTATTCTCCTTCATTGATTATGGGCTCAAACGAGACTGGAAAAAAACTTCCTTTTGTGACTCGTTCATTCGCTCTCTCTGTAGGACCTTTTGGTTTGTAGTTCTGGATAAAACTTTAGTATTGAATTATGACGCCGTGGTGTGAGTATCCTCGACAGAGCACCTTGAGGAGTTTGAGCGGATTGCATCTATCAATTGATCAGCCTGATATATGGTCATTTATTGTCTGTGAATCTTCATGGACGAAACGGGATTGATGGGCTTGATTAACAATCCTATGTTGTTTGTGATTTATGGACAAAACGCCTCATGAGGCGTTTATACATTTGAAATTATTGATATCCAATAATTATGTTGACTAGAAGGTTGACATCTTGAATAGATAGATGTTTGAGCCTCAAACAAACGTATCTATATGTAAGGTCAAATCTGTGGTCGCATTAGGAACATTTTGTCTGTGTTTTTTCCATACTGCTTTATATAGTTTTATTGACGATGTCTACTGATTATGTTATTGTTTTTTAAATTTCATGTTAAATTTTCCAATTCAGTACCTAAACTAAGTCTTCAAATCACTTAAATAATGAATGCTACAGCATGCTTAAGATATATATTTTAGTGACTTCCCTTATCCAAATCACTCTTCTTGTTTACCATTAATTGTAAATTATTTTCTTTGATTTTCATCTTTTAGATTCCTTGCAGTTTCACTTCCAGTGTCCATCTTAAGTCATTCTTACGAACTATTACATGATTTGTCTGTGTCACACTCTTTAACACTCTTGATGCCTTTTATGCCAGAATACAAGAAAAATAATGTTTATAATTCCCGTAACTTCAAGTTGGATTCGACTGTTGACATAGACAAAGCAAATAAATAGGTAATGGGTGGTTGCTGTTGCTGTTCATCCAGAAGTGCTGAATCTGATAGAACGCCAGCTTACTTCTATGTGGGTGGATTTTTTTTTTATATGTGTTGTTTCTTTGTTACATTCACTATTTGTTTGGTAGTTCGGATATTCATCATGTGTTGTTTGACATAAAACTGAGGTTAATAAGTGCTGCTGTTTGAAGTTTCTTCTGTTATCTATCAACCCCAGTGGTTGATCCTTTGACTTTTTTGCACGTAGTCAATCTTAAATCTGGACCTTTCATGTATATTTTTTTTTGCATTTCTGATAGAATTTAGAGTCAGAGTAGTTTCATCAATGGCATAGGAGTTCAAGATTTTTATATCTAAAAACTGTCATATTTGATGGTGTGTTTTAGCAAATGGATGTCTGGAAGGAGCAGTATTCTCCAGTTAGCAACATTTTAGATATATATTTTTAGAAAGATCAATGTTCCAACAAAACTTATTTTGGTCGAACTATTGTGAACAATTAGATTGATGTGCCATTGAGATTGTTTGTAATATTGTTGGTGTTACTTGAGATAGCTGTTCAACAATCATAATCTTGCCGATTAGCCATTCATGATTCTTGCTTACTTTATATGTTTTAGATATGAACTATACCTTTTCAACAATCCTAAGCTTGAAATTTGCTGAACAGCATTTTTAATCTTTAACAAGATAGTAGCAACTATTAAATTATGAATGAGGAAACCACTTGCGCCATGAAATGAGAAGTTATAATTACCAGCATTTTAGATGAAGTTCACAACCAAATTGTTCTCAAAATGCATCTGTAATAACAATTTGTGCAATTGGGTGATTGAATGACCGTAGGAGGCTTTAATTAAAATGAGGTATATATTCAGGTTTCAGTACAATGTGATAAGTGAAATGTGAACCAACGAAGGTGTGCTTCCTAGTTGAGCAGCATAGCCATTTTTGTGGTACCAAACCAATATGTAAATGTTAGTTAGCACTATGGTATTTTTAGACTATCATTATAATTAATAATATTTAAGGCTCATTAGAGAAGGATACTGTATTTTAACAGTGTAGAAACCTTTTTAAGATTATTTTTTCTGTTAAACTAAATAACAGAAAATCCATAAATGAATACGGTGTAGGAATTCAGAATCTGTAAATCTAGATTGAAAATGTTAAAGTTATTTATATGTATAGTGACTGTTTTGATGATGCAGACAACATTTGGCCAGATATGAGTCAGGTCTAATCTTACTAGAGGCACTAAGAACCTGTTAATTGATCCATGTTACTTCAACTTCCTCAGTAGCTCCCAGATTTTCTTTCTGGCGGAGGCTGGGAAATCTATGCATGCATCCTGAGATTTTATAATTTTCACACAGTTTCTATTTGATTCTTATAAGCAATTGTATAGCATCTTTATTTTCCTGATTTGTAATGCAATGAGACTTCCCAAATAGTTTCTTCAATCTGTTTAGAGTAATGCAGACATCTCATCTGGATGTATACTTGCATGTCATGACTGCAAGTGGTCCTACAATACGTCACCGAATATTGTGATAGATTAATGGCCATTTGACTTCTGTAGAAAATATTTAGTATCAGAATCAGAAGTTCTACTGGAGGAGCATATTTTTCTGAACCTTTTTTTATACTTTTGTAGTGCCCTCAAGATTTGGAGGAGCATGAACCACTATCCTCTACCAGCCATGCTACGTTGCCAGCATTTTCTTCAGGACTACTAATTGACACTAATCTGGATACATCTACACCTGACACATACCGAGCACCTCCTGTGCCTTTGCCCTATGATTCGGGTTTAGCAAGCTCACAAAGTGTGCCTAGAGATGTCGACAGTCGTGGTACCAAAACTGATCACATCCAGCTAGCAAATTCTCAGACAACAGAAGAAACTACTGACCTGTTTGAAATTTCGGACTGCAAAGACAAAACCGACTCTGGGTGTACTTCTCCTAAGATTACTGAAGATGATGCCATCAAGACTATTGTCTCAACTACAGAGGAGGAGGATGTTTGTCCCATTTGTCTTGAAGGTAATTTCTTTTCTGGAGAAGAGTACCGGGATTTCCCACGATTAAACCCAAAATTAACAAAATAATTCAAATCTCCTTAAGTTTATAAGTTTATTTGATAATAAAAATAATACATTAAACATATGATATGAATTTTGTGCATCTCCTGTCCATTTTTCTGGGGTATATGACAAATCTATCCACTTTTCAAGTTTCTAGCCAATATATCAAAATTTTATACTTCGCAAATTTGACCTAATATTAAGTCGATGACATCACCTTCGGAGGTATCTAAAGATATTATTTTTATATACTAATTAAACTTATATTCTAAATAATGTAAAGTTCAATTCAACATTGGCTAAAAAAAAAACCAAGCCCTGCATAAACCCAATCCCTATCCCATGGTCTGCCTGTTTCATCGGCTGGCCCCTTCCCCCACCTTCCTCTTGTCATTCCTCCGCCCTTGTGACTTTGCTTCATGCTCTTCCAATTCGTATATGCCCTTTGAGTTTTGAATTTAACAGAGTACTTTTTAACACCTCAATGTCCTGTCGATGGTTTAATAGAATCCGCATGCCAAGTTAATATTATGCTGCAATTTTTATAAAGTGTAGAAATTTGGATATATTAGTTAGAAACATGAGAAGTGGATAGATTAGGATATATAGTGCAAATACCCCTTTAATTAATTAATTAATCAATTAAACCTTTATGTACTGCTTTAGAATTGATAATCTGGTAAACCATTGTTCTCTCCTGTGACAGAATATGATTCAGATAATCCTCGGATTATGACAAAATGTGAACACCACTTCCATCTGTCTTGCATTCTTGAGTGGATGGAGAGAAGTGATACTTGTGCCATCTGTGATAAAGTAAGTACATCACTCCCTTTTTAGTAGTTTATTTTTGTTTTGTCCTATTACATTCACCACCAAGAACCGACATTCATCACACTGTACACAAATGTATAACACCATACAGAATTTTCAGGTTTACAGATTCGTATGTTCATCATGTAAGTATGCTCCTTTCTGTTTTGCAGATAATGGTGATCGACCACACATACAGCATGTTCTCCGTTTGCAAGTGATCCACACTGCTGAATGGACTTCCATCCTGAGGGATGCATCTTATTCCTAACTCATCTCATTCTTCTAGTTGGGAGCTTGTGATGGAAAATAATATTTATACGATCAGTATGGAATTTTGGATGATGGTGCAGGCACACTCGGTCAAACTCTTTTAAATTCCTTAGTGTGGATTAGAAAACATGAGTGGAAAAAGAAAAGAAAAGAAAAATTGCTATCATGTAAATCCATTTCGTTCTATTCTCTTCCCAAGTGTTACCCTAGGTATCTCTACTACAACAGCCCAGGTTTGTCTCAAGTCATCCTTTCTAAGCATGATTTGCCATAATACCTCATTCTTCATTTCTGTTAGGTTGCTCTGTCTATAAGCCGTAGAGTGTGAGTGAGTGTGTGTGTGTGTGAATAGGTGATATTTGAAGGTGGTACTTGTAGTCCCCATCTCTCCTTTTCTCACCATTATTGTGGTTGGGTGATTATTATCTTTTAAATTGGAGATATTTTGGGCTTTTGGTAATATGCAATTTCTGTACTGGTTTGATCCCTTTTCTTCTCGATGGCGCATGGTGATGTGATTGCTTAGAGGTCGTCAAATTTTATACAATTTTAGACCCTTCCAATTTGGAGGAGAAAGAAGGATTGATAAGGTGAAAGATTAAATGTTGAGGCCCTTCTCTTGCTTGTGAGATACCTCTAACTCCTGAAGACGACCTTCTACTTAGCAGGTGAAGATTAAGCTAATAAATATTGTTCTAAAGATTTCAGTCCTCACAACAAAACGAGAAGTCTGAATTGTCTATTGTTTTTTGGGGTGGGGACTTGTAAATAAACATTTATTTTATATACTTGTGTATTTTATAAAGTTACGATCCTGCATAGGTTGTAAAGTGGCTCTGAGCTCGCTCCACCATAACTCTAACTGGAATACCTTACCTTAATAGGAAAGACTTGACCCTTCTATTTAGGCCATACCCTAACAGAGAGTATTAAATAGGGGAAGAAATAGCATACCTTAATAGGAAGTTGCATTTGTGCTTCATATTGTCTGCTCACCAGCAGTCGTGGAGGTGTCCTTCTGGTTCGGGAGAGAGCTTAATTTGATACATACTCTTAATTAGGGGAATAAATGATTAGATGAATTCTAGAATTAATACATACCTGTATATTTTTTGAATAACATTTAAATTAATTTATTAATCGATAAAAATGCTATTTCCCTCTTGTTAGAGCAAGGATTCAAAGTTTAACACGAGGTGGGGTGCTTGTTGGAGCAAATGGATCAGTGAGTATTAAAAAAAAATTTGATAAAGGAGATGTAGTTCTGCGTTTACACGTATACAGAGCAGACGCAGAATTATATCAATATTATCTATTATTATATTATTGAGGTCCATATCCTTATCAATATTATCTATTGTTATACTAAGAGTTATCAAATTTTACTACTTTGATCGAGTTTTATTTTAAATTATAAAATGGTTACCCTGGAAGAATCTGTTACCTCACCTCCTAATTAATTCCCTATAACTGAAACCAACCTCTGGTATAAAAACAACCACTAAAGTTGGACATATATTGTATGATCATATGATAACAACGGCCGGCCGTCAGACAATTATATACTAATTTATACTACCATTATAACTCATTAATTGCATCGAATTAAAACCTGCTCTCTCTCCTCCGCTAATTAATTAATAATTAACCAAGCTGAATCTTGCTTGGTTAGGAATATAATGCATATAAAAAATATGGCTGTTCTCTCCTTGTCCCACATCTCTTTTGCTTTCCTAAATATATGAAGGGATTTAAGAGATCAGTTATTGATCGATCCGGCCATGGAAGGTGATGAAAGAAACAAGCAGCAGCAGCCGCTGCAGACGATGCCTTCTCCATCATCATCATCATCATCATCATCATCATCATCATCATCATCCAATCTTGAGGCAATTTATCCAGCAATTCCAGTTCAAGAGCAAGCGAAGGAAGACTCCTCCGCCGCGGCCGCCGGCCGGTTCTACGAGTGCACGTTCTGCCGGGGAGGGTTCACGACGGCGCAGGCGCTCGGCGGCCACATGAACATCCACCGCCGGCAACGAGCCCTGATGCGACTCATGATCGGTGCTGAATCCCAGCTCTCCGCTCTCTCAGCCGTCGTCGTCGAGGCTTCTCTTTCTTCTTCTTCTTCTTCTGCTACTACCTCTTCTTCTTCATCTCATCGGCATCCGGCAGTGGCGGGGCACCACTTCTCGTCATCGTCGAGTACTTGGGGCGATCATCATCAAGAATTATCGTTGCCACCGCCGTCGACACTGAGGGCAAGTGAGGAGCTGAGTATGAGTCGTTACAATGAGGAGATCGGCGATGCAGAAGAGAAGAAGAAGAAGGGAGAAGAAGGGAAAGAAGAAGAGATGGATTTGGAGCTTCGACTTGGCCATGGCCGGCAGTGACTCACTCTCCTCTACAGTCGCATGCTTCTTCCTGGTTTGAGTTAATTAATAGATTTGTTCTTTTAGTAAACTTATCGTATCGTCCAGATTTATAAATCAATAGACCAAAATCTGCTTCTCGATCCGTGAGCAAATCTATCTTCTACTTTTAATTGTATCAGTAGTTTAATTATATTGTTGATTAGGGTTTCCTTTCTTCTCTATCAAAAAATCATAGTAATTAGGGTTTCCTTTCTCTAATATACTTTTTCTCTTGTTCATTAATTCTTGGTGTGTGATTTAATAAATATTTAATTGATCAACTACCATCCTGTGGTAGTTTAATATATCTTATAAATGATCAAGTTTCGATGGGTGTTAATTTCTCAATTAGTGTTAGAGAGAGTTGCATGGAGGTGTGTTAATTTGTATCAGACATTGTACATGGCTAGTAAGTGGAAAATATAAGAAGGTTTGTTGAGAAAGGCTCGCATTAAACTAGTTAAGTCATTGTTTTAATAAAAAACCCGACGACGAGAATAGCAGGTCTCAAACCTTCGACTAGAGCAGAAATGCTCTATTCAATATGTCGTTCATAAGATATATATCTTTGTTAATTGTATTGTTCAGAAACAACACTGATACTGCATTACTTCATGCATGTGAGCTAAAAGCATATTTATCATTTTCTATAATTATCTCTAAAACACAGTGTCATCCGCACTGTGTTTTAGGACATTCTGATTCAAGGTTTATCGCCGTTGTTTGTGGGAATGATTGAGAATTTTTATACACTTGCTGTAGCTAAATTAATCTGCACCCCTTCTGAATAATGAAGGGTTAGTTTATTAGTCGACAATTTTAACATCTCTTGCAATAAATCTTTGCCTGTATCGACGTCACCTTGTTTGACGAGTAAAAAAAATCCCAAGTTGGCTTGGTTTTCACGGCCGTCTGTAGTTTCCTTAGAAGGAAGCCTTTGCTCGCTCGCTATCACAATTTATATGCAGCAGCATTCCTTTGCTTTGAACAGTTTTATTTTGCTGTTGTGAAGTCAACTCCTCTGCATTTCCTTATCGACTCTTAATTTAAATGAGGATCGTAAAAAAACATCCAACCGTCAGAAAATGATGATATTGAAGAGCTTTCAACCATTCCTGGAAGAATCATGTAAGAAAGTGTTGCTAAATGTCTCGCAGAGGTCTATTTGGCATATTATTATATTATATTTATTGTTTGCTGCAATAATTATATATATAATATATTTTTTAAAAAATACATCTAATTTTTAATCATGCTTATTAATATATGCTTCATCGTTAAATGCATATAATAATAATATATTTACATTTTAGGATAACAACATCATGCATAGTGTTAAAATTTTTATAATATAATATTTTATACTATTCAAACAGTAGATACTAAAACACTCGGATTATATAAAAGAAAAATTCTCCTGAGCGGGATTGTTATTCCTCATAAGATCTCTCGTTTTTCAATTGCATACTGGAAACGAACAGATATATGGATAAAAGGAAAAAAAAGAGAGTATGATGATACCAAAATTTAAAAGTATTCTGACGCATCAATCGCTTGCACAAATACAAATTAGATTTCTATCTGCAAAAATAGAAAAATTATTCATAGGACCACCATAACTTTTGCTCTATATATATATATATATATATATATATATATGCTTTTAGCAGAGATGAATTTTGAGTTTTACAACAAGCACGGCATCACTCATCGGGCATAAAAAATTGTATTCCTCGCATCAAAATTCTGGAGATGCAGACCACAAGTATGCCACAAAACATATTCTCATTGCTGATCAGAGAGGGAGTCGTTAAAACTTTTTTTCTTCTTCTTCTTCTTCTCCTCCTTAAGCTTCCGTTGTTCTTTAAGCTGTTGATAGAAACAATCAGCAAACTGATTACGCGAAGAACTATTTGGTGGATACAACCTTGTTTTCTACTTACAGAGTCCATCATTTCTCTATATTCAATCATGTCGGTGGAGTATCGCTTCGAAAGCACTTCCACCTGCTCGATAAAAGGCTTCTCCTTGGACCCACCGATATGTCGAGTCATTTGTCGCCATCGAGTCTTACAAACTTCACCGGACCTAAAGGACAACATAGAGATCACAATGGCACTAGACAACCAAGAAAAAGTCGAAAAAGACCTAAACGTAAAACCAGCATATTTAATTGTGAAGTAACTAGCATTGAACTTCTAGACTACTAGTTCCCAAGGACATCAAACTACTTTCGTAAGGTAGATTTAAGCACAGAGTACAACGAAGGTAGCTACGAAGGGATTTCTCAAACATTTCAAAGCTTTATCAGGTTCTAAAGCGAAGGACCACATTACCACTATATGCATGTGATCCAAATCTAATGAAATAGAAAGGAATTGTGCATACCTATGCTCGAGAAGATTGTCCCAATCAACATCTTCCATACAGCAAGCATCCACATTTTGAAGCCTGCAATGCATAAGAACATTGGTTTACAAAGAAAATATCCAATATATGAAATGGGAGGAAAAAACAAGACATTGTCACGTAGCAAAGTGTTTCTTTGGTTGAAGCATTCACATATACAATGTTCTCATCAATCAACTGTCGGTGAGAAAGTGTAGAATGGAGAGAATTAATGACCTAATTGAGCTCCAAGAGTATGTTAAAAGAATGAGAGAAACACATGGAAGGGCAAAAGACTAGTCATGAGAAGTAGCACAGCATACATAAATGATATTGTACTACACATAACCGCACAATAACTAGGTGAAAAACATCATGCAAGTAGCATTATGTGAATATCCAACAATGAACTATTACATAATACTGTCACAAAAAAAATGGATTTCATAAGGTTCAAGTTGGTTTGCTTTAGTTCAGCATCGGCAGCAATTTATCTGACGCAATGGTTTAAGCAATCCAGAAGTGTACGTTTGAGAGTTTCTAAGATATCATGATACGTTAAAACTATAAAATGTTAGGGTAAGTTGCAAGCTCATCCACATGAAGATGGTACAAAGGTAATTTCGTAGTGGAGCATGTATAGGAATCTTCCCTTCATTTGGAGACCCTTTTTAGTCAGAAATATTTGATGGTCTTGAGGTCGTAAGACTAATAGCACATGAAGTGACAGGCTGAAGCCAATATATGCTTTCGGTAACTCACATGTCTAAAGATAATTGGTGACAGAATTTTTTAGGCCGTTTTAATGGAATCTTATTTCAAGGAACTATTATCATCTTCTCTACTTAAATGTTATGAATTTCACTATTCTATGAAAGAGGGCACTTCATAAACCTTAATAAGAACCAAAGCAAAGTGAAAAATGAACATGGTAAAGATTGGAGATTAGACTATTACTTATAACCACCTATCATATAGTTCCTGTTGGTCACATCTATTTATTTACATTTTAACTATATCAACAAAGGAGATAATCACTTTTGGGTTTATAATTCCGGACCCCTATTGCATCAAATTCTCAATTTAGATGTTTGATAAAATCTGTATTCAGAAAAGAACTTACAGATTCAAGGCACATCACTCCTTAGAGTTGTTAAAAGAATGTAAAAAACTAAATGGAAAACCAGGTCATTAGATGCTGAGGAAATCCATTTGTCTATAAACATCAAGTGAGGTTATGAAGTGCTATGGCAAAGAACTGATAATGCTGCACAGGCATGAATATTGGTAAGCAATAGTGCAATACTATTTTCCTTTGAGTAACTCGTGGTGCACAAAAAAGTGAAGTAGACTCCGCTGCTTGTTGCTGTATATTTTAGATACTATATTAAAGTATGAACAAAGGAGATTGTAGAACAAAAAGATCACTGTGCTTATCAAAATAACTGGGTCTTACGCAGCCAACAACCGATAGTCATCTACGTCACCCCATAAACCTTCAGTAACCAAAGGTGACGTTAGTTGTGCATACCTGAACAGAATGATAAAACACTGTCAAAAATAGAAGATAAAAACACAGGTATAACCTTGGAAGATACAAAATAAATTTGCACATGAACTAAACCCAATATATTAAAATCAATACCAAAAAAATTCATAGTTTCCATCCCTTTTCCTTTTCTGTGTTATCTTCAATTCCTAGGGAATAACACGTGTGGAACCAAGACATGAGTTTTGTCCAGAAATTAGTTCCTAGCAAAAAGCTCAAACAACCCAACATAGATTTAAGCTCAGTTGTTAAATTGGAATATATTTCTTCCAGCAAACTGTTGCTCTAAAGTAGAATTTTTTGCCAAACGGCAAAATATACTTTTCTTCTTGTCATGTAGAAAAACAGCACAATTCATACATAGTTCAAGTCTCTCCCAAGTTGAAATATGAAACATTAGATGATAAAAGTCTCTGGTTAAATTACATTGTATGAGGGTCAAATCTGTAGTAACAATGGTATTTTCTTTAACCATATGTAAACTACCTTGTCAATCAGGGCCGCGCAGAAGAGCACATTTTTATTTCTGATAGTTGTGGTACTAAGAACTGACTAATCAACACATGGTTAAGCATGCAAAAAAGACCATTTCTGGGAAGAAAATGTGAAAGCCAAGATCATGTACTAAAACCACGAACTTCATAAGTGAAGTAAAGTTATTGGTCATCCAGGCCTGGGACTGCACAATTCTATAAGAATAAAGACATAGGAACAAATGAAATATCAGTTAGAACCAAGGAAGTACTAGTAGAATCAGTGAGCAAAATTTTAAAAGCTGTAAGGTCTTAAACTTAAAGTTTGTGAGCATGGTTTTAAGTTTACTGTGGAATTATGCAAAGACATCATATTAACAAAATCAGTCAATTCCGATACTGATTGCTCAGGATGAATTCTGGTTGAGGCCAATCCGAGTTGTCCGAGAAATCAAACATTAGTATTGATTGGTAAATAATTTGCAGGGGCAAACTCAATTAGCATTGCTAGGACTATAAGGAAATTGACCTAAATCACATGAAAATCAGCTAATTATTCTACAAATAGGGCCAAAGGGACAGAAATCAAAAGACATGCAAGGAGAGACTGGAAAGAAGATTAGTGATAAAAGAGGTGTATCATTTTGCTATAAATCATTACATTTGACCTCTTTATTACCAAT
The DNA here is from genome assembly GCA_030544415.1 of Thalia dealbata. Classification (NCBI taxonomy): domain Eukaryota; kingdom Viridiplantae; phylum Streptophyta; class Magnoliopsida; order Zingiberales; family Marantaceae; genus Thalia; species Thalia dealbata. The sequence goes on from CM060460.1 coordinate 10,483,215, forward strand.
TTGCGCATGGATCCAAGGGCAGTAGACACATAAGCTGCTTGAGGAAAGGAAAATTTAAGGAAAAAGAGGAGATCAAACAGACCTGTTTTAATACACACATGATCAGTGTTTAAGATTTCCTTTAATCAGAGAGGGTCACTATAGTCAGAGTAGGCCATAATTAGCTAGGATTTATATTGTTATATATTCGATGCTTGGGTTTATCATAACTAGGTTTAAGGGTTATGAGCTGGTTGAATAAGTAGGAGTTTGTTGAACCAAGTTATGGGCTATCATGAGGAATCTTATTTTATTGTGGTATAATTGGCAAGCATCATCCAAACATGGTTTGGGATTGTCTATAAATAGTAGTTGACGAATAAATAAAACAAGCTTGATTTCCTCACTTGTATAGGGATTATGAATTCTTACGGGTTCTCCTTCATTGAATCCTATTGTTATCTTTATTCCCATGTTTCAATCCTTGCATTAGCAACATTTAGATATATATTATAGTGTTGTCAAGCATGGTGTAAGTCTCAAGAAGCTACACACATACTTCTAAACCTTTTAGTATTTACTTGTAGTCTACATTTTTGTTTTTAGCACTAACCATTGAAATGTCTCTGCAGTTTTTATTTTTAATATATATTTATCATTTTCTAAATTTTCTTTTGAATCATAATTATCTTTCAATGTTACCAATCCGATCCGACCAATACAGCTAATCATATCCTATGCCTAATCACAACACCAGTTCCAATTTTGCATCTGAAATCATTAGCCATCTACGTTTGTTATCATTCTGTAAGAGCAAACAAGTGCAGGAGCTGCAGTAAGTATAAAGAATTTAAAAGAAAATGTACTAGAAACAGTAGTCTGGATTCCTATAGGCTGACAGCAGAAGCAATGCTGGCTGAAATAAAAAGTTGCACAGTGGTCGTATGCATGCAGGCTAAAATGATGTTTCTAAAAAATGTACAAAAGATAGCCTGCGGTGTTTCTCCTAATTTTTTAATATTAAACAAGAACAGCTAAATGCTGCAAGATTCAAATAACAGTTTTCAACTGTTAATAACAATTTTTGACTTTTCCTTTTTAAAAATAACAAATGCGAAAGATGATTTCAAGTATTTTCTGGACAGTGTGGTTGTCCATGATGGTAACTGATTGGAAATTAGAATAGTACATAACTATACATTGCCGGTACTGATAAGCTAGACCAATATCAGAAACTTTGGGTGTGAAAATGGTGGGGAGCAAAATGTTACTGCAAGGTCCATTTCAAAGATAATATCCATCCAACCATCCACCGTGCCAAAAACATCTTAAAATTAGTCTGTCAGTAGGAAAAAAGACAAGTTTGAAGGCCATTAACTGAGAACATCAATACCTAGGTTAATGATTTCCAAATAACCATTCAAAAGCCTGGTAGCAAACACCAGATCTTAGTCAAAGTATCAAATGCAAAAATGTTTTTACATGTTTGGTACTTTCATTTGCATAACAGATTCAAGTTTACCATAAGATTTTTTTGTGTTGCAACCAGCTTCTGCTTAATCCCTGTAAGCATGTTGGCAATTTTTTAGTAAATATATGTATTTGATGAATATGTTAACCATTGACCAACAATGTAACCAAACAGTGATCTTCAGGCCATGTTTGGTTTAGGACAATATTTGGGTGGAATGTAAACATAACTAATATTTTAGTTATAAATATAACTAAAATTTGGTTGGAATCTCCAACATAATTTTACCCCAAACCAAACCCTTAAGTGAAGTAAAGTCAGATAAACTGCTTCTGATTTAACATTTTTGTCCCAATCAGAACTTATGTCATTAGAAACCATGCAGAGAACTTCTGCAATAAAGCAAGAAAATAATGCCAAACTTGGTAAAATGTTGCTAACCACTTCATACAGCAATGAGCAGGATTTCGAGTAGACAGCTTCTCACCGATTGATTGCCAAGAAATATTGTCCTTAATCTACCATAAAGGAAGTAGATAATGAAGGTCAAAACAATAGAGTAAAGCAAAAGACTATATGCAAGAAGCTATAAGAAGAAATTCCAACCATCCCATGCTTTGGATCGATCTCTTCAGCAGCTTTCAATCGCAAATCCAGGTTCACTAGATCAAATAGATTCTGATACTCATCCTGAGACCAGGCACCTGTCCCAATGGGAGCAAAAAATAAATCCAATTAGTCAAAAATGACAAGACCTATGGAAACAAACCTATTCATCCTAGTAGCAGTTTGCTGTACAAGTATGAATGACTAGAAAAGCAAACCTAGTCATATCACAACATAAAGCGAGAATCAAAATTTCAATTATCATGTTATTCCCCACCTCATAAACAAAAATTTTAGTTAGATAAGCTTTTATATTGATCATGAATGTGGTCTTAGCACATAGAGTTTCTCCCTTTAGCAATAAAGATAAAGGGATTGAGTTTGTCCCTCTAGTAATAAAGACAAAGGGATCTTTGGCACACACTTTAATTTCCATGACATTCGAATTGAAGGAAACCTTCAATATCATATGTCCAGAATCATTTGGGTCTATCAGATTTGAATTCCTTCCTGTTGACTACCTTTTCCATTACTGGTGTTCAATGGAATTACAAAATCCACCAAGTTTTCCAAATTTCATATGACTTCAAGATAATTATTTTAATAAAATCACCAACGTAATGTAGTTTTTAGATACTCTATTTCCCTTTCAAACATGATTCTTGGAAACTAAATTTCTTATTTTTTAGGATTGTATTTTTCCTGAATTTTTAAAATCCTTTTAGAGTTGCCGAATTCTTTTATTTTATAAATTGCTTTCTTCAGATTGCAACCCAAATCTCAAATTACCTAAATAACTTAGAATATGTGTTCCTTGTGCCTCTAATACAGATGTCTTTCCATACATGCTCTGTACACACTAATGGAAGAAACATGTGTACCAGCTTTAACACTAAGAAATGATCTTTAGCAAATTCATGATCTCTTAATCTCAAAATTTGACTAATGTGTAAAGTTATCACAGAGAAGAACACCATGTAGTCCAAGATATAAGAAGCTCAACTATGTCACAACATGGGATCAGTACTCAAGAACCAACATATCTATGCTATTTATTATCATAATTAAGTAGGCTTGATTATAAGGTAGAATTTAGCACCCAAAGGTTTACATCTACTGAAAATCAGCAAAATTGTGCAGATAGGAACTAGAAGGCAAGACTTCATAACCATAAATATTTACTATGCAGAAAGGTAATGTCAAGAAACTGATGATAACAGAATACCTCTATTTCTGTTGGAAAGCCTTATGCTTCGCCAACAATCTTTTATATGAACTCTATGTTTTTTAAGTTGCATTGCTAAAGTTTTCCAGTCTGCTCCATGAGTTTCATAGAACCTACATGCATGAACAGCCAATGATAAAGAGAGCACAACAAATAGAGCTATGGCAGGGAAGTCTACAAAACAAAAAACTATCACATCAGACAATGTACAAAATCATTTTGCAGAATATGCACAGCATGCACTTATTATGCCCACAACTTTCCAAAAATATTATACCTGAGTGCCAACCAATGGCTGAAACTGATTTATCGATTTATGTCTAGAAAGGAATAGATATTCATAACCATATTGACCATTTGACATAAGCATAATATTCCTTGTTTAAGTTACTCTGCTTGCATCTAACCTGGGAGGATGCTAAACAAATCTGAGTCTCAGGCTCAACCTTTTCTTTGTCATTTCTATAAAAAACATCAGATTTAACTTAAACTTTGAACATTTCAGTACCTATGTACATATATGATGAATATATGCATTTAAGTAACTTATTATAAAATCATTGTTATATATACCTTGTACATTAATATATGAATGACAACAACGATTAATCATGTTGAGCGATGAATGTTATAGTTTCAGTAGATATTTTAAAGTCTCATTTTTTATGACATCATGTTATTTTCTAATTACATCTTAAATTCTTAATGGTGGTTTTTTGCTCCATCTTTACTATATCTGAGATATTTGTTCCACTGTTGAATCTATTTTTCTAATGTTCTTTTGGTTGGGTGTTTGTGCAAGCTAGAAAGTTTGCTGGAAAGTGTTGCAGAGACTGGTGCTGTGGAACTTGGTGATGTTAAATTGTCTTCTTACCTTGCAGACACAAAGTTCACTGGGCAGCGACACTATCAAAATGGTATGAATTTGTAATTTTTTGTTTGATGAAGTGAACGTTAGCAGGAATCATTCCAGAAGTTAGAACCTTCTGATTGATTAATAATGTCCACACTGTATTTGGAGATACCTTTCCAGGGGCTAGCAGGATTTTCTAGATTAGAATTGTGCTGTTATTGTTTGGCTCTATTGTTGTCTGGGGTACTTCTGTGCATTATAGAGAATGCTGGATTTTGAGTTTTCATTTATACAAAACATGCAAAGTTTCACTGCAAGGATTAAGTATCTCTTGAACAATAGCTTCTGAAATATAGAGAAAAAGTAGAGAAGATAATGAAATTATATGGTTCTAAATGGTCCTCAGTTGACCTACAAATACTGGCTAGTAACTGCTACTGTCACCAAACCAAAATGGAACGATCATAATCCTTGCTAAGGACTGGTTAGACATTTCGACTAGATTTGTTTCAGTTCTAAGATCATTACTAAGCATAAAGATTTGTTTCAGTTCTGAGCATAAAGATTAGCTTTAACTTTTTTAGTTACCTCCGGACTATCTCATATTCTTCAGGTGCCCACTTACGTTTCTCACCCCTTTCAAGCAAGGTATGTGCTCGGTAATATATAGCATCGTACGGCCGATATGGCAAACAAGTTCCTGCAGGAAACAACATTATCCAATAATTATTCCTCTAACATACTTCAAAAAACTTCTAAACTTTGAAATCAGCCAAGGTAAGAAACACAAATACATCTACACCAATGATCTTGATACTAAAGCATGTTAAGAAAATTAAGCAATTTACCATTTAGCATACACAAAAAGTCATATTTATGGTCAGGTTGCCTTCAGAGTTCTCTAAGAATTGATATGGCAAACGATGTATTACATAAACTAATGTATAAAATAGAGCATGATGCAATAACGATTAAAGAAGTGAACTAGGCTAAAGATCAAAAGGGTCTTGGAATACTTTGATGCAAAGGAGAACACCAACATCTCAAAAGATACTGAACAACAAATAAGAAATAACAAGTCAAAAAAACAACACCGTATAATTACAATTTACCAATTGGGCAACACATGAGTATGACTATGGAAGACAAGACAATATTAGAAGTAAAGAAAGGCTTATCTCAAAAGGAGGCAGCAAATATAAATAATCAAAAAGCTGGTGTGCATTATAAAAAAGATGTCAGTATGCAAGAAGCAAGCCTGCTAGTAACTAGTTATTTCAAACTGCTAGTGACTAATTACGGGTTTAAACCATTGTTGCTTAATAAGCTGGAATTCCAAGACCTGTAAGAATTTGAAATATTAAGAAAATCACTAGAATCTACTTGCACCACCATAGACAAAATGGTGCCATTTTCGCCTCAAGTAAACATCTCACAATTTCTCCACAAAAAAATTCATAATATTCCAGCAAGATAATGTGAAAGAAGGGATTACATATCAGAGTCCAATATCCTCACAAACTAGGAAAGTAAATAGGCAATATCACGAGTGGCAAAAAAAATTGATGCCTACCAATTTCCTTCCAGCAGTTCCTAACTTTTGGGTATTTTCTACAGTTGAGAATCATTTGGAGACCCTCCTCTCCCAACTGATGTGTCTGAAAGATAAAGAACCATCATAGATACCACATAAGTCCAGGGGAGAAGGAAATTACAAGGTAAATAGAAGCAAACTAAAAAAGGAATGCATTAAATGGCAACCCTATGCTAATCTATGTGATTGGAAAAGCCATTGTAAAAGAAATTGCCAGATCATACAATATCGTTGGAATCTAAGAAAAATTGCTTCAAGTAAGATCTTAAAATTTGCCAACATCCATCTCAGACAACTGGGACCTCTTAGCATGTGGCCTAGGTATAATCCATAATTATACTGCACATCACATGAAATTTTATATCATAACTAACACATACTAAAATTAAAGGAAATAAAAATCAATGAGAAGATAATCCAACAAACCAAGGAAGTTGTTGGAGAAAAAAGCTACTTGCATTATACATATAATTTCATGAAAGCTCACTAAGGAGCATGGCTGACACTACAAGAGCAGTTATTTTTGAAATGATATACATGCTAAAGCACAACCATCACATTTTGAGACAGGTAGCTGCTCACATTATGAGACTTGCCGATTTGTTTACATAATAACATAACCTACACATAACATCTACAGGTTCTCAGACCTTGCATCACTTCTTACATTTAATCATGTCGTGCATAATACAAAGTACATCTTGTCTTCATATTTTCATACCTCTTTTGCATTTCATGAAAAATCTAATAAGATGCCAGTTGGCAATATCAAGGAGAATGTAAGCTTACTATCAAAATGACAAGTTCTCTTAAATAAACACTAAACAACTAGGTTACGAAGAAAAAGACATGTGGTCAGGTGTAAGTCAAGCAAATTACTTGGAGAAAGGATAAAACATGGAAAAAAGTAGCACATTTGTCCAATGACACAATCCAAAGCAGATTTAGTTGCAAGCATGCATTGTCACAGCATCAAAAGAATACCAGTACAATGTCAAAACCTTTTGTACAAATTCAATTATACTAACCTGTATATACTGATCTATCGCTTCTCTAACCTTATTGTCTTCCTCAATAGTGAACCTTTTGCCTCGTACTAAACTTTCTTCAGCATTTTCATCATCATCAGTCTCATTCCCAACATGAAACACCTCAACTTGATTTGAAAAACTGACTTTCTTTTTCTTTTTCTGCAGTGAAGATGCATTAGAATCATCCTTGGAGCTCTTCAACTTTTTCTTCAGGTTAGATACCTCAGAATCATCCGTTCCTTTTCTCTTCTTCATGCTAGACACCATCTTATTCCCGTTTGCTTCTAAAGATTGAACGCATTTTCTTCTTGTGTTATGCTCATCATCTAGTGCACTTTCGGAGAAACCTATTGTTGTTTTGTTATACTGTTTTTCACCATTACCATTACTCTTCTTTCTTTTTTTCTTAGTTGTCGTTGTAGCACTAGATGACATTTCTCTGGTATCATCTGGAATAGATTTACTACCTTCACTGGGCAAAGATTGCTCACCATCCTCCAACGATCTGCTTGGATCCTTTTCAACAGCCATCTCAACCTCAACATCTCCCAGGATTTTGGAGGGTCCTTTTGTTATCTGACTAAACACTGTTTTAACCTTTTCCTTTCTCTTTTTTCTCTCCTTGTTAGTTGCAACTGTAGTGGATGACACTCCACTGTTGTTATCTTCCGCCTTCCTACCTTTCATGCTCTCTGACTGCTCACTATCCTTCTCCCTTCCCACTGTGACATCCTTTTCCTTGCTCCTTTTTGTCTTCTTCTTAGTTGCAACTGCAGTAAATGGTGTTCCGCTGTTGTTATCTTCTGAAGCCTTCCTGCCTTCTGTGCTCACTGACTGATCACCATCCTTTTCCTTTTCTGCTGTTGCATCCTTTTCCTTGCTCTTTTTTCTCTTCTTGTTAGTTGCAACTGTAGTAGATGGCATCCCACTGTTGTTATCTTCTGCAGCCTTCCTACCTTCCATGCTCTCTGGCTGCTCACCATCCTTCTCCCTTTCCACTGTGACATCCTTTTCCTTGCTCCTTTTAGTCGCAACTGCAGTAAATGGTGTTCCACTGTTGTTAACTTCTGAAGCCTTCCTACCTTCCGTGCTCACTGACTGATCACCATCCTTTTCCTTTTCCTTGCTCCTTTTTCTCTTCTTGTTAGTTGCAACTGTAGTAGATGGCATCCCAACGTTATTATCTTCTGCAGCCTTCCTACCTTCCATGCTCTCTGACTGCTCATCATCCTTCAATCCTTTGCCTGAACCCTTTCCGACCCTCGTTTCGCTCTCAACATTTGCTGCATTTTCTGAGGGATCTTTTGTTTTTTGGTGATACCTTTTTTCATCTTTTTCCTTGCCCTTTTTATGCTTCTTAGCAGCTGCTGTTACAGCTGATGGCATTTCACTGATGTCATCCTCTGCAGGCTTCATAGCCTCCATGCTCAACGACCTTTTACCAACATTCAACGTTGCATTTGAATCCTTCTCAACTGCAAAATCATCCAATGACTTCTTGCTCTTCGTCTTCTTTCCATCATCCCTATGATTCTTTCTTTTCTTCTCCTTGACGTCTATTGAGTCCATTGCTGTCAACGACCGTTACGCTCTCGCCCGGACAAAATAAGGCACTATTATTAAAAAAGAATTTAGTAATATATACTGAAAGTATCCATCAATCGCACAAAGGCGTGGATATCTGCGCCCAACGAAACCAAACTCAAAGTGGAAATTGGGGGACTCACCAGTCATCGGGAAATTGCTGCGTCCGCGCTTCGAAGATGGCTCTCTGTGGGCGGCGAGACTGCTGCGGCCACAAGGCGACGCAGATCGATCGATGTGGCTGATCGCCGAGTAGAGGTGGATCGCTATGTGAGTACGTGAGGCGGAGCGGGGCGAGGGCGCGGGCGCGGCGCCCCAGCGGCTGGGGCAAATTCGCCGGCGTTGCCCTCCGCGGGCTCGGAGGAGGACGGGCGGCAAGCTGACGACTAAAGAAGAGGTCGCGAGTCGCTAGGGCAAGACGTTGATGGAAACTCCTGCTTCGTTGCGGGTTGGTTAATTCCGGGGCAATCTTTGTTTTTTTTTGTTTTAGATACATTTTAGACAGTTAATCACAGAAAAGTCCTTACGATTTAAGTTTATTACTCATACTACCTTAAAAATAATAATAACTAATCTTTAAAGTTTTAAAAATCTCTCCTTATACCTTCCTTCGTATTATTTTAAAATTATAGAAACTTTCTTCTTCGCATTAATTAGATAATTTTATAAATTATAAAAATAATATATAGAATTTTAAAACGAGATTAACCTAAATATATAATTAACTTTTTTTATTTATACCCTTCAAACTTTGTAGCTCCTTTTCTTTCAAAAAAAAACCATAAGATTAGAAAGGTTGAAAAAAATATGTTATTTAATTAATGTTGAAAGATTAAAAATTTATAATGCTAGATAACATAACTTAAAATGTAGATTATATTTTATACACCAAGAATTAAATATTAATTTTTTTACATAAAAAATAATTAGATTTTTTGAAAGCAAAAAATAATGCCTTTTAAAATTACAGTATATTTTGTACTGGAAAAGCTTTCAATATGCTGCCTGAAACTTTAGTGTTAATTTTAGTTTAATCCTTGTAGTTTTATAAACTTAATAAGTCATTGAAATATGATGGTTAGGTTTAATTTTTTTTGCAAAGATCCTTTGAAATGACACATTATTTTAGTATAATTACACTATTATACATAAAATTTTAACTCAATATAATTTATTAATCCTCAACTAAGGTGTTAGAAAAAATATAAATAATATATTATTTATAAATTAGTTAATGAAATATTATTGATATAATTTGCAAGTGCTAAAGAATAAATAAGTTATTTTTTAAAAATTTTAAAGATCGGTAAATAAAAATTTAAGACGATGATGAATTAAAATAATTATAATACTAGTCATAAACTTAATCAGTGGATGAAATGGGCTGAGAAATATTAGAATAATCAATTCCCTACTCCTTAAGGAAACAAAGTAGTTAGAATTCAAAATTCTGAGCACAAAGATTTCATTGCCTCATAAAAGTAATATTAAGAATGAGATAATAATACTTGTAAAAAATTATTCAAAATGAGTAGTTCTGATGTAGCTAGCGAACATTGAATTAAAAGTGATACTACTGTAATATGTGCAAATATGAACATGTGCTTTAATTGCAGGTTATTGCTTGCACACATTTATATCATGCATGTCCATGTCCCTTAATTAATTCTCCATGTGTCTTTTGATATTTAATTTTAAGCAAGCTTTATTAAAAGTTTTAATATTATATATTACTTATCATTCTTATATAAATATATTAGATATTATATTCTAAGTTAGTAAAAAAAATCCAAGTGTTAGAGTACATAGCCTAACTAAAACATAGGCAACTAGATAACTATTAAACAAATGCTTCACATGCAAAATCAATCAAATAGTTTGAACTTTAAGGTGAAAGTGTACTTCCTCAGTTCACAGTTAGACATGATCAAACTATACAATATGTGTATATATATCTAATTGGACTTCATTCACCTAACATGCTCAAAAGTATACTCTCGCTACATATAACTCAAACTATAATTAACTTAGAGTAGAAATGCATGTCAGCAGAGACATTAGTGTTTGCTAATTAATTAGGAATATATAGACGTGAATCTGTGAAAGAATTAGTAGTAGATTAACAAATTCAGCGAAGCAATTAAATAGTAGAAAATGGTTTAGGGTTTTAGGATGCTCGTATGTATATATGTATATGTATATGTTAGCCAGAGATGAATTATAATCAGGTATACCTGATTAATTATGGCTGTATATATTACCACCACATAGCATGAAATTAACTTAATTATGAACCAAAATAACTCCAGCTATTAGACATGATCAAATTAAAAATAAGAAACACATGATGCTGATAGTAATATCTCATCAAACATATCAGTAGTAGAAGAATTCAGAAGGAATTAACAACCAGCACAATTATCTATCGTCATATAGAGTGCATGCATGCTTTAAGCTTCAAGAGTTTAATTTGTCAGGCTGCAAATTAAGGCACAATTCAGCAGAAAATAATTGCTACTACAACTACATGATTCTAAGTGATTAAGCAGAAATTGAAGTGATAGTATTAAAAACCTGGAGAGCTGCCACATTATAACTAATGGATGACTAATTAAGTAGAGTAATGGAGATCATGCATGTATTTCAATTCTTCCTTTTGTTCTTCTTCTTCTTCTCTTCCTCCTCCTCCTCCTCCTCTTCTGGGTGGTGCATGTTGCTTAGAATGGCGCTCGCGCATGAGCCCACGCGAAGGCGTCTCCATTTGGCGGCAAATTGTTGTAGATGGGCAGCGCCGTCGGGTCCGGCGGCATCCCCCCCGTGGCTCCGGGCATCAGGGCCGACGCCACTCCGCCCGGGAGCTGCCCCCCGATGGCGCTTCCTCCTGGGCTCTCCTCCCCTTCCTCCAGCGGCAGCCTCTCGTAGGTGGCGTTGGCGAACGTCGAGGCCATCACCATCACCGGCCCCGCAGCGATGAGCGAGCCCACCACGCTTCCGCCCACAACCTGGCCCTGCCCCCCGGCGAGGTACACCGTCAGGCCGGTGGTTCCGGGCGGCGCCGGGCCCGGGAGGAACGTCCCCGTGAGCGACAGAATCTCGAACCGGCCGTGGAGGGCCACGACCGCGCCGGGGGCCGCGGGCTGGCGGAGCGTGACGTTGGCGACGGTGCCGGTGCCGCTCAGCACGCAGACGCCACGCTGGCGGCGTCGGGCGAACTGAGCGATCGAGTCGGCGACGTCTGCGCCGCCGGCGATCTCCATGACGTGGCTGCGGAGGGCGTTGGGGCTGTCGCGGGTGACGAAGATGGGGGGCTTCGGCTTGTTCTTGGATCCCGGGGGGCGGCCGCGGGGGCGGCGGTTGCCGGCCACGACGATGGCACCTTCCCGGGGCTCGCTGTCGTTGTCCTTGTCGTCGTCGCCTCCGGCGTTGCATCCGCTTCCGCTGCCGGTGGTGTCGGACTCCTTCAAGCCCATCTCCGGGTTGTGGTTCTTGGTGTCCGCCGCTCCCATCTCTCCTCCGCCCCCACCGGGAAGCCCCAGCTGCCCCGCCCACCACGGATTTGCCGCCAGCTTTAATTACTTCTTTCGCTGCTTCTGTTTCTTCTTCTTCCTGTTCAGTTAATTCCTCTTTCCTCTTCTTCTTCTTTCTTCAAGAACAAAAGAAGAGATGGAGAAGGGGGGATCGAGAGCTCAAAGGCCAAGGAGGGTATCAGGGTTTGCTTTAGGAAGGGAAGGAGGAAGGAAAGGGGAGATGATAAGATGTGGTGGTGTGCACAAGGGCAAGGAGTAGTGAGAGAGGATGAAGGAGAGTTAATTAGCATTAGCTAGAGAGGCATCAATTAATAGAATAAGTTGGATTTGTTTAATGGTGTCTTCTTCCTCCTCTTCTTCTTCTTCCTCCTCTTTTTCCATTGGGGAAGGAGAGGGGTTGATTAAAATAATGAGCAAGTAGTAATGGGGTAGAGGAGATGCATTCTTTATCTTCCATATTCTTTGTTCAAACTTAGGAATGCAAGCAAGTGGGCATGACCTAATTATTATACATGTGATCAGAAAGAAGACTTGGTGAACAGCAACTATTATACACACTATTCTTATTTTAGAGTTTTATATGACTATAAGTATTTTTTAAAATTTCATGTAGTTCCTTCAAGTTCTAAAGATCAAAATCATTTTTTTCTTAAAAAGAATCAAATTTTCATATCATTTTACCATAAACTATATGATCTATTATTAGATGAATGGAAGATTACAATTATATATATATATATAGCTCTGAAACCTACTATTGTGGCAATCAATCCAACACTGCTATCATCTTCAATCTAGCCTTGTGATAAATCTTGAGTTGTGTTGATACGCCTTCGTTTTTGGAGCGTTGCTTGTGCTTGGAAATGTGCCCAATCAAAAAACCTCTTGATCTTATTCAGTAAAAGTTTTTTTTTAAACATAACATTATTGTATTTGATAGGATGTGAAAAAAAATCTGAGTTGAGAAATATCTACCTTAATTAAATTGAATGAAATTATTTTATAGGGGAATGTAGAATCTAAGAAGGGATAAATGTTCATCAACAATCATAATCTTAAAGTACAGCCCGTGCAATTATTCATTTACTTTTATATATAGGTTAACTTAAATAAAAGTGATCTGTATTGCCAATGAGTGATTAATTATTTGGTTGTAGAATTATAAATATGTGATGCTTATTATAATGCAGAAGATGAAGCTACAGAGAGAACGAGAGGGAGAGAAGACTTCAATTATTTATTACTAATTTTAAGTGCAAGCCTGATCAGTTGGTTGGTGTTAATTAAAATAAGTAATGCTTATATTATATTGTAGATGGTACAGATGAGGGATTAATTAATTAGTATTCTTTGTCTTTGATGTTATATGTTGGAGTTAGACCATGAGAGAGAGAAAGAGTTGAAACAATGCTGAACAAGAGCAGTGAAGTTTCCCCTAATGCTTAGGGCATAGGGGAATTTGATGACAATTTTGATCTGCCCATTTAAACCTAAACCTTCTCCTAAAAATACATCAAATATTAAGTAGGATGATATATGTTTGATTTCTCTATCATGCATGATCAGTCTCCTTTTGTTGTTATCAGTCATTGAAACAGATGTATATATAGTCCAACCTCATTGTCAGCTCAGCTCCTCCAGAGGAAACAAATTTGAAAGAAAATAAACAACTTTTAACATATCATTTGATTTGATTTGGACTCTAGCTGTTCTCATTTATTTTTCTACTCATATTACTGTAGTACTAGGTTTTACAAGCCCAGAATCAGTAGACCAATTCATAGTTAATTGAAAAGAGTAGTAGATCAGAAATCCACACAAAGAAGAATTAATATATCATTCATCTATGCTCCCCCCTTTTCTAATATCTGTCTTGGTTTAAGATCTTATACATACATATGGAGTTGACTAGAGAAATGAAGGAGATAGACAATTGATGCTACATTTGAACTTGAAAAGATGCATGATATAAAAAAAGGATGTTTGATCTCCCTACTCAAACAGACAAAATTTAATATTGATTTGGTCACAGCCTTCTATCACCATATTCTATATATAATATGCAGCTACCTAACATATCTCCCATGCTTGTCAAATGATTGACTAAAGGAACCAGTAATTAATCAAATGGAATTGTTTAGTTATGTACTAATTAGAAAAATGGGAACTATTTGCACCTACAGCATGACAACAGTTGTGAGTGCTACAAACACACTCAAGAGAGTAAGTAATGCTCACCTTCAACAACCAAATGTTTTGATTAATAATTAAATATAAAACTTTAGTCTTATACTTTTTTAAAACCTAGGTAATTATTAATATTTTGATAAACCAGTATTTTTTTAACACACATTTACACATGATATAAACCTTAATTTAAAGGCTATTTGGTTGAAGGTAACTAGGATTTTAGAGTTAGAATATTGTATTACTCTCCACCAAAAAGTCTCTTATTATTTTTTTCCTTTTTATATATGTCACCTTAAGTTTTTATTTAAATTGATGTGCAAGTTATGTAAACTATTAAAAGATATTAAACTATATATATACATGCAATAATCATAAAGTGCAAGGAGATATTTAGACGGGCAAAATGCAGGCAAATTAATTTTTTTTGTAAGTAATTCTTTAATTAATAAGTGATACTACTGCTGCAATGATATCCAACATGAACTTCTACTCGCATGGGCAAACACTTTTGTTAATTAATTAATATCAAACATGGGGCTTTGCTCCCTAAAAGCTACATAATTCTTTATATAACATCCTAACTCATGTCTGAAACTTAACATATGTGTAGATTGACACCTTTGAATACTTTGACATGAGGGGAAAAAAAAAGATTAATTCGAGTAAAATATATACATCTCAGTCTGGAGAACCACCATGTGCTGGACTTTCACATCCAGATCACACATGAAATAACATCCATGTCAACTTGATGAAGCTTCATCAACCAATATTAGTAAGAGCTATGCAGTATCTGAAGCTGATGAAGCGCCATAATTTTGATAGGAGTTCTGAGTTCTGCCTGGATCTTGACCAAAGTGCAGCATCAGCATCATGACATGACAGCCATTAGGATATGATCACTTAACCAACTTGGCATCGACACCTGTGCACTGATTGATACATAAAAAAAGCAAAATTGTAGAGCCACAGCGGTCAGTAAACAATTCCAGCCCTTGGTCTCCAATGAGAAGGCAGATGAGTGGCCTTGGAATGCAAAATAAAAACCCTTCTGTGAATGATTCCTATGACTTTGTTTAAGTGACTTGCCAACTATAGAGAGGGGGATAAAACCAGCATTATTCCAATGTATCCAACCTTCATGATCAAAAGATAAAAATAACATCACACGTTTGAGATTCCCAATAGGGTGGTCCATGGCACAATTTGCAAGTACAGCAGCACACCACCTAACAAGATCCTGCCATGGCATGATATTAAAAATGCAAGTGCACTGTTCAAAGCAAATAAAATATATACTGAGAAACAATACAATTGAGAAAAAAAGGGAGGGCACAGCATTCATGAAATGGATAACCTAAGCTTTGTCAAACTTGATTGATGGTGGTGTGTGCGTGACCTTTCCTACCTAGGCCAGGCAGGAATAGTAGTTTATTAGCACTACAGGTCAGGGGCACATGGAATGGCAAGTGTGAGGCCAAAAGATGATACAAAAACAAATCTTGAGACTCCAACCTGTTGTTTTAAATCAATCCCACCCCATTCATGGAACACCAAACTTCAACCTGAAGACCCACTCCTTTTTTTCTTTTTCACTGCACAAGACCAATACCTAATCTAAAGCAATGATTCAGATCTAAATATGGTGGATAAGTCAAATGAGATCAGAGAGGGAACACATGTCTGCCACTTGCAGCTCAGCTTCACATGACCTGCAGTATGCCAAGGGTGATTAAAAAATTAAAAGACAGATAAAGAGAGCTGAAAGATTTGTCCCTGTCCCACCCAGCAAATTACCCTGTTCCTAGCAGGTGCCTTTGCACGGATGGATCTCAAATATAAGGTACAAGGAGGACATTCACGGTCACAGCACATTCTAACTCCGTACACCATTTCATTTGTTTTCCTCATTTGGGAACTGCTTTCAGGAAAAAAATATATCACTACCTCGACTGAGAATGCAGCATTTATGGTAGATCAAATGGTTGCACATGTGAACCCAAATTTCAGCAAGTTCACTTATTATGTGATAGTATAGGATCATACACAGTGCATCATAACTTCATAACTACAGCAAGCAATAGGCATAATCCATGAACAATATTTCGGACCAACTACGTAAGAACACCTTAGATCTTATATATTGACATGTCTGTAGAGGAGACTATAGACGAGGCTATATAATGTTTCAAGCATTCCAACACAGGCAGAATCACAAGCATGTACGTAGTAGTAGAAGGGACCAGCTGCTACTTGGTGAGGAAGTAAACGAGTATGAAGAGAGCCACAAAAGATGCCACAAGGGTAGCCATTCTACGGCTTGATTTGGTCTCAAAAACCTAAAGCAAAAGAATTAAAAAAATTAGTTTGGCAGAGCAGGTATCAAGGTTGCAGTAACTAATGAACTAAAAAGTTTTTACCATCTTGAAGCGATCCACTGTGCCAGAAAGGATTCCCCTTGATGAATCCATATCATTGCCCTAAAGCCAAATACAGCAATATTGATGAACGATGAGCATGGTTAAAAAATAGTTGACAGTTAGGGAGTACAGAAGCAAGGAAAATAAAAGTTGGATCACATACCATGCGGTCCAGGATTCTATTGTGACTCTCAACTTCTTCATGTATGTCACCAGTCAACTGTATTTAGCGCATCATAAGTTGTAGCACATTTAGGGAAAGAACCAAGAGACTATCAAATACTTTGCAAGTATAGTACACAGAAGTGAAGCACAAACCAGAGGAGAATCTTGATATTATTGACATAGCCTAAGTGAGCTTTTAGTTGTATTAAGAGTGGAAACATGGAAAGGAGATCCCTCAGCTAAAAATTCTGGTCTATCATCCAAAGATTAAGCATATTTGCACCTTATCAGGTCTTACTTACACCATCTGACTCTTCATCTAACAATCAACGATCATTTAGACACATCCTTTATGTATATCTAAAAATTGAATGCAGAAGTAATTGATATAGCACGTATGCATGACCTTTTTCTTATTTCCAGCTAGATAAATATGATAAACCCCAATTAAACCTACAAAGAAAATTTTCATATACACAAGTTCTAACCAACACTGTGGTGGACTATCTAAAAACCAATCATCATAGATAGGCTTCTACAACAATTTGAGAAATGCTAGAGAATGAAATATTTGCTGCTACAAAGTATTTACAACATCACTACTAGAGATTGTGTTTCAACATAAATATAACTTTCATCCAACACACAAATATGATCAGAAATCTAATCCTTCTAGCACATCCAAGTATCAGCTTGGGCATTAAGTTTGTCTGATGAGTCAAAGGCCCCACAAACGTCTACCGAAAATGTGATTCAGCCACCTATAGGTCAGTTCTAATTAGGTCGTGCATTTTAGAGCTAGTTAAGGTGTTGGCATAAACTAGCTTCTGCTCTCCCAACTTTTTGGTGTTGTTTCAGATCATCCAAAATGACAGGATATCACTTAATTATAAACCAAAGAATTTCAAGAGTCATTTTGAGCAATTGGTAGGATAGTGTAATTTGTCAATGGTAGGAAAATTCTTGAGAGCTATTGAAGAGACAAGATTGCTAAACCTTTTAGTATTTCTAACATCTCCTACTTGAGTCCCTACCATCATCTATCTATTATCTACTATGCAATCCCTTCCCTTAAATTCTCTAGTAAAAAAAATAGATAAAATTTTTTAGCAGTAGAAAATTAGCATCTACTGACATAAATCAAATCAAGTTGATAGTCATTTAATGTCCATGGTTCTTCTGGAATACAACAACAATCTAGTATGTGTTTACATATAGTGTGATGAAATATAAACTAGACAGCCTGTGTAGAAAATAACATCAAGACTAGAGCTGCACATATGCCGTGCTCAGGCCGGCCCGAGCATGACCCACCCCGACATGCTACTATAGTGTGCTTGGTACGGGGTGCATCAAGCACCACTCCGCCCAGCCCCCCATGCGGCACGCCCCAGCAGCATGCCGGGCTGAGCTCAGCATGGGCCCACATGGTCCGACATGGCTTGTGCACATTAAAATGTGCATGCTCGAGGTTCGAACCCGGGCAAACAGCAAGGACACCAACGTGGGTTGGTGATTTTTTTTATATGATATATATATATATATATATATATATATAATATAGCCTGGCATGGCCTAGGGCGGACCGCGTGGGTGGCATGGCTCGGTTTGCATATTTAATCAAGACCATCAGTTGCAATTTCGCATGGTATGAGAGACAGACGCAAGAGCAATGCACATTTCGCTGTTCCTTCCATTCTTAAACTTATTATAGATGTAGCACAAAAGGAAGAAATACAATTCATAAACTATTTATAAAGGAAAAGTAATTCCTGGAGCCAATTAATGTTCAACACTCACCCTCTTCAGAATGTTCACTCTATCTTGCAGCCCATCCATAGCTAGGTCATTGTCTTGCTCAGATATCTCATGAGATGAGAATGCTGAAGAACGAATCCCACCTTCTTCAATGCCATCAAAAAGAGAAGCCCTGCTGCTGCGATAATCTCTGCAACCAGTTAAATATCACAATACATATAAATATCAGCATTTTGCAGAAAATTATGGTAATTTATGATCTAAATATAAGTGGTCTTATAAGACGAGTTTGCCTGGTTCAGAAAACAACTTATTTGCAGTGAAAAGGAATAAAATGAAACTGACATTCCATAAATAACCAGGATTAAAAATTAGAAGAGTAGATGCAACGTAAATGCTGAAAGGAACCAAGAGAAGCTATTCATATTAGTAAAATTCTAAAAGAGTTGTGCAGTAAAACATAGTGTAAGTTCTCAGTAAAGAATAAAAGAAGTAACTCAGTGGCAAATTTTTCTGGATTTTTAGTTAATTAGATCTGGCATCCAGTTCATGCATGATTCAATTTATGTTGGAATGAGTATTGATCACATTATATTAAATTAGCTGCAACACCATGGAATTCATTAATAATTAGACTAAACATCCAAATTGTCTATCAGAATTTTTAATCATTTGTTTAGTAAATGAAAAATCTGAGGCTAAGGTTACAATGACTAGACTATCTATCACAAACAGTCATCCCGAAGCTGAATGAATGC
Organism: Thalia dealbata; assembly: GCA_030544415.1. Classification (NCBI taxonomy): domain Eukaryota; kingdom Viridiplantae; phylum Streptophyta; class Magnoliopsida; order Zingiberales; family Marantaceae; genus Thalia; species Thalia dealbata. The sequence continues at coordinate 10,502,376 of CM060460.1, forward strand.
AGTAGACGTCCCTCTCATGTTAATTTAGGTGATATCAAATAAACTGGTGAATAAATGCTTGTTCTGAGGGACTTGTTTAGAAAGACTAGTACATATGAGATGGTAATCATAGCCCAACCAAAGGACTGCTGTATGTTTTAGTTTCAGCAGTTATACAACAATCATATCATATTCTATTAATCTTCCTAGGAATCATCAACGGCATGCAAGCATGTGCTTCTTCACAAAATTCCCTGTGACATCTCTCGGTTTTGTGAATCGTTACTAGCACTTGCCAGCTCTTCAAGTACTCTATAATTAGCATCTTCCACTACGTCTTAAAATTTATATTATGGCTAATTCTTTATTGATAGGACAGCAAATAATGTCATTCTTAGGATGATTTGTGATACAAATTAAAGTTGTAATCAATAAGTCTATTAATTTGAAGCAAAAGCCACATTCCTAAAAAGGAACACCAAACTATCAACCTAAAAATCCAGATAATCATACTTCTTTTACATTAATAACTAATGAGAATCACAAAGGAAGACATAAGACCAGTAAGAGTTCTAGTTTTATCTTTTATTAGGATTTTATGGGTCGCATGATTAGCTTTCTTCTGTGACTCCGGCATAAGTCCATTGAAGCCGAAGCTAGGACTCCTATAAATAAGTCCCATTCAAGCCGAAGCTAGACTCCTACAAATAAGTCCCATTTAAGCCCAAGCGGTGAACCTCATCTTCTGTTGCAGCAATGTTGGCCTATTTCAGAGTTCAATCTCCCATTTCATAGGGAGGAGGCGTCTCTGCCTTGCTCTGGCGAAGACATTAGGGGCAACCCTTCTTAACAAAATTCACAGAAACAAATAAAATCCAAAGACACCAAAAAATTTCAATTACTAAAAGTTATGATGCAGCCATTTTCTAGAGCACAAGAATGATAGGGTCTCTGCCTTGCTCTGGCAAAGAGATTAGGGACAACCCTTCTTAACAAAATTCACAGAAACAGATAAGAAGTCCAAACACACCCAAAAATTTGAATTACCAAAAATTATGATGCAGTCAATTTCTAAAGCACAAGAATGATCATTACTAACCTTCTCGGGTTCATGGCTGCAATAATTTCAGACAATTTCAATATTTGTCCTTCCTCTGCCCTCCTTCACGTGTCTTTTCTGCGTCTAATCCAATAACAACTTCGTTAGGGTCTCAATGCAGTTGAATTAATGGATTCAAAGGTACCACGATCATAAACGAAGAAATCCCACAGTACAATTAAATCCATAAAAAGGGAAAGAAAACCAAAGATTTTCGAAATTGACAGAAACCTAATCATTATTTTTCCATTTCCCATAAATTAGATGCAATATCTACCCATTTCGAAGTCCTGACGAGATTTCAAATCGAAGAATGCAGGAATAAGGGGAATAATGCTTTGGATCTACCAGCAACCGTATAAAACCCAAGGTCGATTCGTTGATCCAAAATCATAAAGGCCGATTAATTAATCCAAAAAACAACAGGCATCGGGAGAACAAGCTCACCTCGATCGCGTTGCAGCGGGTGGCGTCAGGTTTGGCAGTGGACAACCACGGATCGAGAGAGAACGAGAGCCAAATCGAGATCGAGATCGAAAGAGGAGGAACCATCGTCCTTTTTTTTCTGCACACTTATTATCGTCGTTGGCGTACGGTGCGGAAGGACGGAATCTGCCCCTTCATCGTGTTCTAGCCCGAATATTGATGCCGATAAACCTTGAGGCGAATCATAAAGCGCGGTGGAGATGGTCAGAACCCTCCATCGCGACGGCGTGAATATTGAAGCATGATGCGTTGGACTCACGCGACAAGGTGTGCACGTCAGTCCTCAAATCTAACGCCAATCTAAGTTTAGTCCCTAAAGATTTAAGAGACGTTTAATTTTAATTTGGTCCTTATTGCTAAATGTTTACCATTTACGTAGAAATATTATATTTTTTTCGACAGAAAATTGGTAGGAATCGCTTCATTAATTTTAATTTTTTAATTACAATATATTATAATAAAAATTTCATACACAATGGTACTGTTAAATCAAGGGTTTTGTTTCATGGGGTTTGAAGGTCTAAGTAAATTGATATATTATTATCATACTATATAAGTTTATTGTATATAAAATATTATATTCAAAATTTTAATTTTTAATTATTAAAATGTATTATATAATATTTATCTTAGTATTAAATGTTATCATTCTAATTACTTAAAGATAACTTTGATGAAAAGTTTTTACTATCAATATTTATAGGGTCTTAAAATTAATTATATTTATCAATTAATTTGTCGTTACAATAAGGGCCAAAATGAGATTAGACAATAAATATTTTAAACTACAGGGACCGAAGTGCAACTAGGGGTGAATAAGAAATTAAAAATCGAAGACGCGGCTTGTATTTTGGGAGGGTTTTGTTTGGCGTCGGTTTTACATCTTTCTGCGCCGAGGCGATGGGTTGGGAGAACGCCTTCGAGTCCTCCCCGGAGATGGAACATTTCCTCGGCCAGCGGCTCCTCGATCCCAGCCAGCCCATCTCAGAGCGCTTCAGGGCGCTCTTCTCCCTCCGCAATCTACGTGGTCCTGGTCCTCGCGAGGCCCTGATTCGCGGTACGATTCCTATCGGTATATCTTTTGATTTGTTATACTTAGTATATTCCTCGTAGTATTAGTTTTTAATTTTTTCAAAGTTGTGAGATTTTTCGATTTAACTGTTGAATTTAATGCTCTACCCAGCTGCTTGATTTGAGTGGGTTCCTTATGATGTGGAATCCATTCTTCTTCAATAACCTGATTAGTCTGTGTTTCAATTTCTCTAAAGATATGTTGTTGAATCACTAATTGCGATATAGGTTTTATGATCCATTGTGGGGGCATCTAACTGGGAAATCTAATTAATAAATACATCTTTATCAGGGGTTTTCGCTGGATAGCATCTGCATAGCTAGACAAAGTGGGTTACTTTTCTAGGTGCACTTTAACTGGTAAACTTTTCACGTTTAAGTTGAAGAAGCTTTCTCCATTTAGTAATTTTTAAATAATGTTTGTTACTTTATCCCTTCATTTAAACTACGTAGAGGCATGATTGATATCCTTTGTTCCTCTTTTTCCTAAACTCATCGATTATATAAAATCGATGGCAACATTCAGTCTTTGATGATTGTTTCTTAGAAGTCAGTGATGCAATATGGACTTGGGCTAACCATTTCTATTTTTTGTTCTTCTCAGCTACACGGGATTCTTCAAATTTGCTTGCTCATGAGGCAGCATTTGCTCTAGGTCAGATGCAGGATGTAGAAGCAATTCCTGCTTTAGTGGATGTTCTCAAAGATCTTTCATTACATCCAATCGTCCGTCATGAGGTCCATTTCTTCTTCAAGATATCAGTATTATCAAGATTTTCTTATATCTTACTCATTTTCTCTTTGGTTCACTAAAACTTAGGCAGCTGAAGCCCTTGGTGCAATTGGATTGGAGAGTACTATTCCAATTTTGGAAGATAGTTTGAAAAATGATCCAGCCCCAGAGGTGAAAGAAACATGTGAATTGGCTTTGAGAAGAACTACAGAACAAAAGAACATCAGCAATGTTGATGGGGTTTCCTCCATGAAAGATTCTCCCTTTCTTTCAGTTGATCCAGCTTTGCCTACTTCCTTTGTTGCTTCTGTAGATGAATTGAGGTAAAGGATCATCGTTTTAATGAGTTAAACTGGGATTCACTGTGCAATGCTACAATTTTATTCTTCTTGAAGGGATGTTCTCTTGAGTGAAGACAAGGGTATGTATGAGAGGTACGCTGCTCTGTTTGCTCTGAGGAACAACGGCCAAGATTCTGCAGTTGGTGCTATCATCTCATCATTAGGTGCAAAAAGTGCTTTGCTACGGCATGAGGTAAGTGCACGATAGGGATTGGAATAATCTTATCTTATTTGTTTGTGAAGATTATTTTTGCTGTACGAATGGTCAATTATGATTATTGCTTATTTAATGGGATAATGAAGAATACATTTGACCAACTGTTAGCTGCAAGAGTATGTTATTCTGGTTAGCATTTTGAACCATAAGTACATTATAAAAGTTATTTTTTCTATGAGATGCTAAAACAAGATAAGTGATCACAGTCTGCTACATAGGAGAATCGATGGAGACAGCAAAATTCCTTATTGGATTATTACATGTCGCTAAATATTTGGGTCGTACTTCATTGGATACCCATAACCCCACACACAAGATTTCTGCAATATATTTAAGGAGATATAGTGATGAATTATATGTTGGTGGTGACAAAAAGCTGAACATTGTTTGTCAAAATGCCTGGGTTTGGTTTGGCTGTTAGTTAGCTGGTCTTGCTCACATTTTCTATACCTTGTGAAAGTTATCTTAGATTAATCAGTAAACAAGTATTCTGGTTCGAGAAACCAAGACATATTCAAAAGTCCATAATCATTCTGGATTAATAATTGAATTAAATTGCTTATGCTAAGTTTAGATCTTATACCTGACTAGGTCGATAGTGTGTATTCATTTTGGATCAAGACGTACTCGTGATGTTCGGGAGTCCATGTCTTCTATGATTAATTTTTAAAATATGCACAAGATTCAATTGTTGACCCATGGGAGTGAGTAATTTTGTTGATGCATGGCATCGCATTTATCTACTTATGTCAATTTATTTAGTTTTGACTTGTTCTGCAGGTTGCATATGTTTTGGGTCAGTTGCAGAATAAAGCAGCTTCAACGACGCTTTCTGAGGTACTAAAAAATGTGAATGAGCACCCGATGGTTAGACACGAAGCTGCTGAAGCCCTTGGTTCCATCGCTGGTACATATGCAATTAATAGCTCAGTTTTTTCAAAGTACGCTTATGCTTGTTTTGATTTCATCTCTAGGGTTTAGGAGATATTGTTTAGCATGATGCGTGTGTTAGTGTATTAAATATTAGATATACGTTCCCAGGGAGGCTATCGTGGATTTCTAAGTGATCATCTTGGGTGTGAAGCCTTAAACTAGTTAGTGACTGATAAATAAAAAGGCTTACATTAAAATTTGTTCACTTCACTTGGAATGAAGGGGTGTGTGCTCTCTTTTTGGATGTTGATTTGATTGAGGATCTTCCTCCTGTCTGTCGTATTATTTCTACATCAGTCATCTTACAAAGACATCATTTGTTATTTACTTTGGCTACCTTTCACTTACTGAACTATATTGGCACTTCTGCTCTTGGTTCCAGATGCTGAATGTGTGGCACTTCTAAAAGAATTTGCAATGGACCCTGAGCCAATTGTTTCACAGAGCTGTGAAGTTGCTCTGAGTATGCTCGAGTATGAAAGATCCGGCAAGTCCTTCGAGGTAAGTTCCAAACTCACCTTCAACTTATGATCCTTTCTCTGTAGAAAATTTTGACCAATATACCTTTTCGATGCAGTATCTTTTTTTGCAGAATCCAATTGTCCAATAAAACCCCCGTAGAGAAGGCTCCAGTCACCAATCCACCGTTTTTATAAGATTAATCAGATTTGTTAATTCTGCTGACACAGGCTAAAACCATTATTGCATTAGCGACTGGTTGCCCTCTCAAAGTTGTAGGATGTAACAATATTTCTCTTAGGGTGATGATTGAAACAACCAGAACTGTATTCGTGATACCGGGTTGTTTATTTTTCATGCTGTAATTGGAACAACCTTGTGCTTTCCAACTCCTTGTTGAAGTACATTTAGCCTCAATCCTGATAATTATAGATTGTAGAAAGCGTCAATGACGCTGTTGGCATGGAAAGCTAAGCTGATATATTTTGATCGTTGTGAATCTAGGAAGTTCGTTTCTGCAAGTCTTAAAGGTATTGAAATCGAATAGTATCTCCTACTCTTCATCTTAAAATTAAACTCTATAACTACATCTGATTTCTAATACAAAGCTGATCCACAAGGGAACTGATACTTTGATGATAAAGTGTAAATGGATTGATTCTGTTAGGAAGTAAGCTTTATTCAAAACTCATAAGAGAATAAAATAATAGAGTGGACTCTTGATGTAAAAGGACTGCATCCAAATTTATAGATGTAGAATTATTGCTGCACTAGCTATAAGCTATAAAAGCATTGACTGAACTAAGAGATGTCAACAATACATGCAGCTACTAAGAATATTAACATGCACATCACATGTGTTAGCGAATAATTTTTGTATCTGCATTAGTTCTTTAATTGTCACGCCCCGACCCATCTGCCGAGCACGTGGCATCATATTGATGGGTAGCATCAATATATGCCAGAGGTGTCAAGAAAATGCACTATTCAGAATTTAAAGGGAAATAAAGAATAAAGAGAAGGAAGCAGAGTTTCTTAGAATCTGCAAGTAATTTGCAGAAAATGTGAACTGTAAATGAAGAAATATTGTCAGCTGCATTGACCGAACCAGATAAGACTGAGTATTGAATAAGACTGAGAAATTAACCCAATATATTTAATGACACCGACTGCCAAACTTTTAAGTAAAGAATTGAGCTAAGTTGAGGAGTTATTGAAATAAAAAGGAGTGAAGAAAACTGCCAACGGTGGACAAAATTAACAAAGGAAATAACTTCACAAAAAGCTGCAAACAGTAGAACAGGAATAAAGAAATATCTGCACAAGAAGCTACAAAAACATTCAACAAGATGAGCTACTGCAAAATGCAGGAATCTGCATTCAGAAAAGCTACCAAGAAGAATTGCAGAAAACAAAGGAAAGATCATTGCAAAAAATTGATTAACGAATAAGTTGACCATATCTATAAGAAATATGAAACATGTGACAGCTGCTCAAAGCTCATAAAAGATTAAGTATGACTGAGTGAACTGCTTGAAAAAGTGCAGAAGATATTAAGTATATACCGATGAGAGAGTTCAAGTATATTACTGATGACAGCTACATTAAGCTGTCTTGGTACAAAAAAATATGGAATGAAGGGAAGCTGTAGAACTGAAGAAGATACTTATGCAGTCAATCAACATGACTGCAAAAAAATCTGAAATGAATATGAATATTGAAAACTGCAGAAGTTGAGAAATATAAAATATAGTAGGCTGCAAAGCAGAAGATGCACTTATGAAGTCAGTCAACATGACTGCAAAAGCTATAACAGAGAAAGAAAATTTGAGGAAAATGAATTAGCTGCTGCAAAAGTATAGCAACTGAGCATCTAAACTGTAGAATATATAACAAGCAAGGAAAATGAAGAGGACTGCAGTATGAACAAATAGAGTATAGAGTCACAAATAGGGTATACACAATATATGCAGGTTGAATATATGAAATAACACTGCAAATAGAGTATAGAGTCGTAAATAGGGTATACACAAAAGCTATAAACACTGCACATGGAGTTGCAAGTGTAAGGAGCTAATACGAATAACATACTTAATGATTGTCAAAATATTAGTTTCCAATCCAAGAAATTTGAACCCAAATGATCAATATATTCTCTAGGATTTTTTTTATAACTAAACCTTGATGTTATCAACTTAGCAACCCCCAACGAAGAATATGATTCTAAGTTAAAAGTAATTCACTAAATAAAAGTATACTTAAGTTTATCATATGATAAGAATAGCATACTTAATGACTATATGTCTGGATAACAAATATATAAAGGTGTATTGCCAGGCGATGGGTCATCGGTAAATGCACCCAGATCATCAGCTATATGTCGGGATCATCGGTATCTATATCCAGGTCATTTTATGCATTCATGTTATCTAATGCGAAGGGGCATGCTAGGTACACGGTGACAGCCTCTAGAAGTGTTGGCCTGGTCTACGAGCAAGTCCTCTAGTCAATGTCGAGGCAGAAGTTGTAGGTGTGGCTAACATGAATGGGCGGCCACGGCTGACAGGAGCAGGTGTTGTTGATTGTTGGAAACCTCTCATCTGACTCGCTGTGGGTAATTTACCTGGATGTATCTTTTTTGGTCGCACTGGTAGTAAGAAACCCCTCGACATGGTCCGGTGTGGACCTTGTTGCAAAGAGAACATGGAACCAAGTAATGGGCACGATATATTTGAGTAGGCCTTAGTGACGGTGGCGGTGGGTGAGTCTGACTCAGTGGGTTGTGTGAGATCATCCCTTAGGTGACTAGACCATTAGATAGAGTTCCCCTAGCCGTCAAGGCGATCGATGATACCGCAGTGACCTGCCGGTCACTTTGCTCACCTCGACCCTTCTGTGACCCTAGTTGCTTCCTCTTACGATCCTCATTCCGTTTGCGAGTCGTTAGAATCCATCTCTCGGCCATAAGAGCTTATCCACGACTCTTTGAATGTGAGATTTGTATTTTTATATTAAGAGTAATTATGTAATAGATGATAATTTTGAGGGTTTTATGAAAGAAATAATAGGGATGACTTATTTGTAAAATTACATGAATTTTTGAAGTATAGAATTTTGATACAAAAATTATACCCTCAGATAGGATTTTTGATAAGAAATCCAACGGCATAGACGGATTATAATTTGGACGTCGTTTGATTGGTCAAATCGTTGAATCAAGGATTGATTCAAATGGACGGATGAGATTAAATCATTTAAAACGGACGAACTAGATATGCTTTTATTAAACCAATGGGCGAACTAGGTTAGTGGGTTAGTTATAAGAGAGTTAAGCGATAAAATCCGACCTGTTACCAAACCCATTTAACTTACCCTCTTCTTCTTCCTCTCCCACCCATAATTTCTCTCTCCTATTCCTTCTTCACGCGGTAGAAATGGCGAACTCACCTCTGCTCCTTGTCGACAACGATTGGACCACCTTCCGGGTGAATTTTTCCACGAGATTTCAGACAACTTCAGGTGAGCTAGGAGAACACATTAGAACCATTATTTTTAAGTTTTGGCGAAGATTTGAGAGAGAAATTGGAGTTTTGGCGTCAGCGGCGAAAACTAGGAGAATCATCTGGCAGCACCTCTAGACCACAATCTACTATGAGCCTCATCTGTTCCAGATTCTGAATCCCATGTTAGATCCATGACTAGAAATACATGTGGAAATTATGGAAGGTTTCATCCCGGAGTATGTAGACAACCCTTAAGATGTTTCTGTTGCCATCACACTAGCCATCTGAAAAGGGACTGCCCAACCCTACAACAAAAGAGAGATATTGGAAGCATAGAGATGCAAAGACAGTTGTCAGGTGGTAGAGGATCTAGTAGTCAAATAAGGCAACCCTTAGGGGCAGTAAGAGGCTAAAGAGTAGAGCAAAGGAGTAGTGCAAAAAGACCTTAGAGTGGTTCTAACATTCCACCTCGACAACAAACTAGGATTTTTACTATTTTAGTTAAGAGGCTGAGACTAATCCAGATCTGATTATAGGTACTTTACAATTATTTCAGTATCTTACTAGAGTACTTATTGATAATGGTTCACATAGATCTTATATTAATCCTGAGTTTGAAAAGTTTGATGATAAATCATTAGATTCTTTAACACCTGAACTTATTATATGCACACCTTTAGGAGAACAATTACTTAGAAATACAGTTTATAAAAATTGTGAGATTAGGTTGGGAGAAACCTTTTTGTTAGCAGATTTAATTCACTTAGAAATGATAGACTTTGATATTGGGAATTGATTGGTTAGCCTGACACGAAACCACTGTTAATTATTTCACTAAGAAAGTGGTATTCTTAAGGGAAGGAATATCTAAGTTTCAATTTACTGGGAATAACCGAATCCTACCAACTTGCGTGATTTCGATACTACAAGCTTGGAAGCAAATTAAAAAAGGATGTGCAGCATATTTAGCTCAAGTAATGGACATATCAACATTTGGAACCAAACTAGAAGAGATACCAATGGTGCGTGAATTTTCAGATGTATTCCTAGAGGAATTACCAGGTGTACCACCTGATAGGGTATCACGCCCCAAATCTACATTTTGGCACGTGGCAACCATCGTATAAGCTGCACTTCTACACTACAACATATACAAGGCTAAATATATCACAAGCATCACCATTAATTTAATTAAACACAGCGGAAACATAAATAAATTATATTTAATATAATATTACAAAATAAATCTCTAGCTAGATTTCTAAAGTAAATTTGATTTTGTCATAACTAGGTTCTCCCTCGTTCTCCATACTAATACCCAATCTGTAACCTGCGTAACAGGGAAAAATACGCACATCTGAGTCGCAAAACTCAGTGAGGCTACAAAGAGAACACCCTAAAAATGGGTATAAAATACTGTACAAACCAATAAAAAAATACATCCACTAAATCATATACTAAATCAACATATCAACAATATATACCAGACAATAATTATGAAACAACATAAACATGATCATATATATAACCAGATGTAGGAATAAGATCATAACACTAACACCCTATCAAAAGATGATAAGTTACCGTAGTTAATATATCACAATTTATCCATACTATATCTAAGGCAGCCAACCTATATTCAAAGTAAATCCCTCATTAGGGATTTCCCCAAATCCGTCAATGTCAACCCTACATCTTTGTCCTATATGCCTATACATTGACGTTAGTAGAAGGAGCTGGTGACTACGACACTCCTTCTATACAACATAAGTACCATATAGTATTGTAATTCTGCATCATGATAGGATCACCATATAAAATTAAATAGCACACCATCTACAGCCTGACAAGCTGAGATATTCTGCATATGCTACTAATAAACCTGGACTTCTCAGGGACCCACATCTTGAACATGTTAGTGTCCTCAGGTTCCCTAGCATTGGTAGCGCATTGAACGGTATTGTTCCTAGCACAACACCTACCTTAGAATAACACAAACAAGGTGAGTTCTGCACCGAAGTGAGACCTCGATTATCCTAAAGCATTTGTGGCTAAGTTAACAGAACTTGCACCTCTACCTTGGCTAGCACATGGCTCCTCACCACATGTTGGCACATAACAACCTAAGAACCTAATGCAATCTCCTAGGTTATTATAACCCTAAGATGTCCAAAAGTTCTTAGTCATATGTCAATTAAGACCACTCTAGGTACAACATATCATGAACCTAAAGTGTCTCTAGTTTTGTCTCGTGTTATCATGTTCTATGTTCTTGCTAAGTGCCTCTACATCTCTAGCATAACATGAATATATCAAATAACAACATAACATGAGCATAATCATCAATAACATGCATATGATATAATCATATATATACTGGCATGATATACTTTTAACTCACATCAAATCACATCACATGCTAATTAAATATGTGACAAATCAGATATATAACTTATCAGCATGTACAATAAATAACAACGACCCTTAGGACTCAGTACTGTAATAGGCCATAAATTTGAAACCATAAATCCTCACCTGAGTCTCAAAAAGCAATCTCAAACAAGAATCACCTCTTGGCTGTAACCCTTAAACGCAAGCAAGCAAATAATCAAGCAATGCACTCCTTCTTACTTTAACACAAATCACATCTTAGCCGTGATTTGTCAAGCAATAACACAGTAAATTAATTCTCCTAAATAAAATAAAAACAACCAAACCAAATATAAATCATATAACCCAACAATGATTTCCTATCTACCCTTCCTACTTACATCCTCACACCATTTTTATTTAATTTCTTTTTAATCAACCTATAATTTAATAAATTAAATAATCACAACCCAACCACATTATAAACATCACAAGCCTATAACATAAATATCCAATTTAACAATTAAATTATATTAACAATTCCAATCAATATATATCACCATAATTAATTCTAAAAATAATTTTAATAATTATATGCAAAATCTAATTACACCAATTAAATTTATAAAATCCTAAATTATTCAATTTCACTAAATAGAAAAATCTAAATAACCTAATTACCTAAATTTATAACATCATAAATTTATTAATTCTGTAAAAATTTTAATTAAATTATTTTAATTCCATTTAATACAATTTAAATACCCTAACATGCACCGAAATATTTCTTAATGCATATAACATACAAATAATTCATTTTAACCCTAAATTAAACTATATCATCTTGAATAAATTAAGAATAACATTCAATAATTTTGAAAAATTTTAATTAATTCACCACCTCCTAAGTGATAAAAGAAAGAACTCATCTTCTTTCTTTTTTGATTACCTTCCTCTTGTATGTATAAGACGAAAATCATATCCATTCGATTTCTAAAAATGATTACTAATCCTTAATTTTTTGAGAAATCCTTCATCAGTGGTTGTGAATGACTGACTTTTTCAATCTTTTCGACCTTGGTTTCGTAGGAGCAAGTTAGAAAAATTGAGAAATAAAACCATGAGATGATCATCTTAGGGTGATCCTTTTGTCAACGGATGCTCCTATTACACTTGTAGTCTCTGAAGGAGGAGAACCAACTATGTAGCATCTACATCGATAATTCAAGCATTGTATACGTCATTAGTCCGATCCTTTGTAGGAACTACCCGTAATAACAAACTTGCAAAATGGATCCGTTTATTATAAAGATATTCGTTGTTTCTGACCCTGCTTCACTTTAATTGTTATTTGAACAAAAAGATCACAATAAACTTTTGGTAAAAGTTATGTCTTGGTCCGAGTGGGGATAGCATTTCTCTTCTGAAAATTATATCTAAGTATAACAAAGCATCAAAATTTATTTTAGATTTTTTTAACAATATTAACGCACTCAAAACTCCCAACCGTACTAAAAATAATTCAAAAACCATACCTAAAATTTAATAAAAATTTTAAATAAATTTCTCAAAACTCAAAATACACCAACAAACTCTTAGTAATGTTGAACTGAATCATATCGGTAGAAAAAAAGTAAAAACTAGCGTGAACCCAGTTGAACCGTGGTCGAACCGACCCTAAACCGAACCGGACCAGCAACCATGCTGCATGTGCCGTCTGCTCGAATCCCACCTTTACTGCTTGACGCCGCCCTACACCGCCGCCGGTCTTGCTCAAATTTCGTCGATTGACCACCGCCCACTTGCCGGAACGCCACACACACCTTCCCCGAGTCCTCCTCAGCCCATGGGCCACATCATCTCACTGCCGGTAGGGCTCAGGGACTCCCACAATATGCCAATGCTGTAAACCCCCACCACCTTGAAATATATATATATATATATATATTTAATTCGGCCCAGTCCAACCGAACCGGTCGGTCAACCGGTTCGGGTGAACCGGCCGCCCCTTTACACGGGGATGCGGCCGCGAGCGAGAAGGGCAGAAGCCCTATCTCGCTCGAGCTGCGTTTTCCTCGAGCGCTCGCTGCGCCTCTGCACGCAGCACGGACGAACGCCGACGAGCCCGCCGGCGCGCCGCCCGTTGGCCCTCGTCGCCGTCGGCTGTGAGTCGGGTCGGAGGGGAGCTCGGCAATGGCTTCAGTCGGGACGAAACCCCCGCCGCCAGCCCTTCTGTCGTGACGAACAGAGGTGGGTCGCCGCTCTCTTCGCCGGCGACTTCGACCTCGATCTGCCTCCGCACCACCATGAGCGCCTAGCAGCCGGCATTCCACCCGGATTTGGCTGGCGAAGCGAGCAACTGACGAGACGTTGGGGTGAGACGTGCGATCGGCAGCGGCGAGCGAGTCCTTCGTTTCCGCCCTCGTCGTCGCTTGATCCGACCTCCACTAGCCACTAGCGAAGTAATAGGTGAGGAATCCCATCTCAATCGGCCTTTCGATCCCCTATTTCCGCGGCTTTGCTGCCGCTGTTCGCGGGTGGTCCGCCGACCCCCTCAACCTTCCGGCGTTCGGGTTTTGACGACAGATTCGGTGCAGCGGAGTTCTTGCCGTCTCGCGCACGAGGGTGCTAGGCTTGGCCGGCGAGCTCCGTTCGAGCGGGCGCGGAGGGAGCACCGGCGAGGAGGAGGCGAGGGGGCGATCGACGAAGGGGCGCGGCGAAAGGGTCCGTTTCCGCCCCTTTCTCCTAATCGTGATTAAGTCACTATTAGTGTTAATTAATTTCGCTTAGGGGTTATTGTATGCTTAGTTTAATTTGAAGCATGATTAGCATTAATTAACTATACTTAGCGAATAAGAAATTATTTTTTTAATGAAAACGGTTGGGTTGAATCAAGTGGGATTAAATCGGTTGGGTTTGAGTTAAGTTTGGGTTCGGGTCAAGTTGGGTTGGGTGAGCCGAATCAAATAAGTTGAACTTGGTTCGAGCTCGAGTCAAACTAGTTTGAATTGGATTTAGTTGAACCGGACCCGAGTCGAACCGAATCGAACCGAACCGAACCGAACCGGATGAACAGTAATCGAACCGTTGACCGAGTCAATAGCTGACCCAGTCAGCATTGACTGGGCCCACCGCTGGCACAGTCAGCGTTGACCCGGCCCACAGCTGACCCGTCAGCGTTGACCGGTCAACATGACCAAGTCAGCGTTGACCGGTCAACCGTTGACCGGCCAGAAAAATAATTAAAAATAAATTAAATTTAATAATTAATAAAATAATAATAAAATAACAATAAAATAATAAAATAATATTAATAATATTAAAAATATTAAAAAAAATCATAAAAATAATAAAAATTTCTATGGGTTCTACTTGGGCCCCTGGATGACTTGGGCCAAGTTATGGGTGAGTTTGATGAGTAGAAATTGAATAAAAATTCATTGAAGTTATTAGCTAAAAATGTAAAAAATATGATTAATTTAGAATTGATTTGGTGAGATTAATCCTAAACATGTATAGGATTAATTTAATATAACAATTATTTAATTGATAGATTTTAATTTATTTATCTTAAGGGAAAATAAATTAAATCTATTTTAAATAATTTTTATTAAATAGGATTATTGTGGGTACGCGATCCGAGAAGCTCGGCGGGTGATATTCTCTGCGCGACTTGGTTCCGAGGAGCAGATCGCTATCCCATGTGCGTTGGTTCTCCGATGGTAGGATTTATTCACGCTAGGGAATTCCCGCTGGGGTTTTCTTAGGAAAAATTCTTGGATGTCTTAAATATGATAAACCATAATGTTTGATAAGATTTAAATTGTATGCATGCTAGAATAGTTATCTTATCTAACATGTTTGATCTGCTAGGTATCTAACATGCTTATAATTATGTCTTACATGCTATATTGCTTCGGTATGATATGCTAAATGATTACTATGCGGACATAGATAGTATATGCGACATGTTAGAACCTTTGGCGACGTCACCGCCACTTAGACAGAAAAAGGGACCTTTCCCATATGCCCCGGTTGACCGCCGCGTCCCGTCGGTGGTCAAAACGGTGACGTCCCGCTAGGCACCACTCCCGAGGTTGATGCGTAGCTTGGATACTGGGAGCGCTACTCCCGAGGTTATGCATAGCTTATATACGGGGAGCTGATAGGGTAAGGGACTGTACACACTCCATGGTCATGTTAGACTGGAAATATGGAGCAAGTCCATACCCGAAAATCTTCACCCGCACGAGTGTCGTTGTAGGCGGCCTCGTGATAGTCCTGAGATGGTTAGCTAGGATGAACCCTACCATGGACTTGGCACCGATGGAGTCAAGGTCGCCACAGCCCATCGTGCGGATGTGTGCCAATCTTGACAGACGTCGACGGCTATTGGACTGGGAAGGTGATTCCACATGCGACGCCTTGGACAGTGGATCCGTTGACCGCACGGCTATCACCCTCGACGTCTGCAGACGATCGGATGAGTAGTCCGGATCCTAGGGTGGTTATTCCGGCTAGCCGTGGCCGATGATATTTAATACAGATGACCCTGTCTACGGACAGTGTGTAGTACTACACGGGTTGTCGTGACCCCTATGGAATCCGGGGAAGATGTAAGGGCACGACGGTTTCGCTAGGGGAGGCATGGTTGGCGACTAGTGAAACAATAAGAGAGGGACTCTGGGTCATCCGTCCTCTCTGCCAACATCAGTGCAGTGGGCATAGGTAGAGACTGAGACAGAAAGGCACTGATGGGCTTATTGTTACCCCCGGCCCGGGTAGTCACTAAGCGTAGGCTGGCAGCCCGAGTTTATGAAACTTAAAAGTCTCACCATGACGTAGGTGATAGACTACTGATATGCACACTATACATGACTTAGGTGACATCTAGTGGCATGTACACATGTATTTAATTATTTATTTAATTGTTTATGTATGCTGTCTATTTTTATATAAATTGTTTAAACGATATGACATGAAAGATGATGATTAATTACCAAAGACATACTAGAATACTCCTCCTAGCCTTTGATTTCCTTATTCGGTAGAGCCGTAATTTCGCATTAGGCCGCAAGGCTGAGCACACCGCGTTCAATGTGTGTGCAGGTGTCGACACACGAGACGAGATCGTTGACGGAGGGTTCGTCGCGAAAGGTATACGACTGCTGTTATGAGTTTTCGTATGCCGGTCTTAGATTTGTATTAGGAGATATCGGGACTGTATTTAAGATGTTAATTGAAAATATGGGTGTATGTAGTTTAGTATTTATATTTATGCCTTGTATGGGCTTGTCGGGCTCATACGGCGGTTGCCACGTGTCGTCCTGCGGGTCGGGGCGTGACAAATGCCCGTTGTTCCCCTACCGCGAGTGGAGCCGCCGTTCCCAGCCACCATCATATCTTCCACGCCGCGGCCGCGTCTTCAATTCAACTATTTTGGAGTCGAATTGTACCCGTAGCCTTGTCGCAATAGAAGGAGGCGCTCGCCACGCTCATCATTGGCAAAACCGATGGAAACAGGAGAGTCCCCCTGTTGACCACTTCCCACGCGAGTTCAACTCACCGGAGCTGCTATCACTCCTCGCCACCGCTGGAACCGACTGCCCGACTAAACCTCAACCTCCCTCGTCGCAAAAAGTCAGCCACTGGAGTGGACTATGCTCTGCTGCGTCGTCACCCATTTGGAAACAGGGCAATGCCCTATTTTCTGGGCATTTAAAACCCTCGTCGCTCGCCGCACGTGTCGCGAGCGATTTTTAATCTTTTTTTTCTTCTTTTTTTCTATTTTATTTTCTTTATTTATATATATATATTTATTTTCTATTTCCTTATTTATCTTTTTATTATTTATTTTATCTATTTATTTAATATTTTTCTTTTCTATTTTTTTATCTACCTATTATTTTATTATAATAATAATATTTTTTATTTAGTATTTTATAAAGAAAACAAAGTTTACAAGTGGATTTCTTTAGATTTGCAACCAAGCACTCACCCTATCACTATTTAACCATATAGAATGGCACCCGCAGAACTTAGTAAGTTAAAGATGCAATTATAATAATTACTCGACAAAGAATTTATCAAGCCAAGTACCTCGCCATGGGGAGCACCAGTATTGTTTGTAAAGAAGAAAGATGATACTTTAGGATTATGCATTGACTATAGATAATTAAATAAGGTAACCATCAAGAATAAATATCCTTTGCTAAGAATTAATGATCTCTTTGATCAACTACGAGGAACAAAAGTATTCTCAAAGATTGATTTGAGATCAGGGTATCATCAACTGAGAATCAGGGAGTCATATATCCCTAAGCCTGCCTTCAAGACCAGAGATGAACATTATGGGTTTGTAGTAATGCCTTTTGATTTGACAATTGCACCGACTGTATTTATGAATTTAATGAACAAAGTATTCCATCCGTATCTAGATAAGTTTGTTATTGTATTTATTGATGATATTTTGATATACTCCTTTGGAGAAGAGGAACATGCCGAACATTTGAAAATTATTTTGCAGATATTGCGAGAAAAGAAATTATATGTAAAATTTTTCTAAATGCGAGTTTTAGTTAAAAGAAGTAAAATTCTTAGGACATACTATATCAGAAAAGGGCATTATGGTGGACTCAAATAAAGTGCAAGAAGTTCTGAATTGGGAATGACCTAAGAATATTACAGAAATATGGAGTTTCTTAGGTCTGGCTGGATATTATAGAAGATTTATCGAATGATTTTCTAAAATAGCTGGACCACTCACGAGATTGACACGAAAGGAAGTAAAATTTCAATGGGATCAGGATTGTGAAATAAGTTTTTAGAAATTCAAGGATTATCTCACTTCTGCTCTAGTTATGACATTACCAAGCCTAATGAGGATTATAAGGTATATAGTGATGCTTCCAAATAAGAATTGGGATGTGTACTAATGCAAGGGAGAAATATGATTTCAAATTTAATTCTCACCAATTAAGGAAGTATGAATTAAATTATCCTGCTCATGATTTGAAACTGGCAGCAGTAGTTTTTGCATTAAAGATATGACAACACTATTTATACGGAGTTTGATGCCATATTTTTACCGATCATCAGAGTTTAAAATATATTATGACACAGAAAGAGCTAAATTTGAGACAAAGAAGATGGTTGGAGTTAATAAAAGATTATGATCTAATAATTGAGTATCATCCAGGAAAGGCTAATATAGTGGTAGATGCATTGAGCAGAAAATCTGTTGCATTGTCAACTATTTCAGCCACCACATTACCTCATATCATGGAACTGAAATTTTTGGGAGTTCAGCTAGATCATGATAAATCTAGTGAGATATTGGCTACATTTATTGTGCGACCCACACTTCACGAGGAAATTCGGGTCTTATAGAGGTCAGACGAGGAATTGAGGAAAATACTCCAAATAATACAAATAGAAGAAAATACTGAGTTCAGGATGAGAGATGACGGGTTATTGGTATACCGAGACAGAGTTTGCGTCCCTAATAAAGATGAACTCAAGAAAGCTATCTTGGAGGAAGCTCATTCCTCGGCATATACAATGCACTCGGGAAGTACAAAGATGTATCACACGATAAAGGGAAGCTATTGGTGGCCAGGAATGAAGAAGGACATTGCAGAGTTTATAGCTAAGTGCCACATTTATCAGCAAGTTAAAGCTGAGCACCAGAAACCCGCAGGAAAGCTGCAACCTTTGTCAATTCTTGAATGGAAGTGGGAACATATCACAATGGATTTTGTGATAGGATTACTCTGCACATCCAGTAATCATAATGTAATTTGGGTAATTGTGCATAAACTTACTAAATCAGCTTACTTTCTGGCAATTTATAATACTTATTCATTAGATAAATTAGGCAGAATTTATATCTAGAAAATTGTGAAACTTCAAGAAGTTCCTTTTACCATTATTTCTGATAGAGATCTCAGATTTACTTTTCGTTTTTTGCCAAAGATGCATGAAGCTTTAGGTACAACATTGCAGTTTAGTACAACTTTTCATCCTTAGACTGATGGCCAATCGGAACGAACAATTCAAATTCTGAAAGATATGTTTAGAGCATGTGTAATTGAATTCCAGGGAAGTTGGGATCAACATTTATCTTTGATTGAGTTTGCTTACAATAATAGTTACTAAGTCAGTATTGGAATGCCACCATATGAGACTTTATATGAAAGGAAATGTAAAACACCGTTATGTTGTGATGAAGTTGGAGAAAGAAGGATAGAAGGGAATGAGTTGATTGAAACTATGACAGAAAATATTAAAATCATTAAGGAAAGATTGAAGATAGCTCAGGATAGATAAAAGAGTTATGTAGATAACCGAAGAAGGGAATTAGAATTTCAACTTGGGAATATGGTATACCTAAAAGTAGCTCTATGGAAGGGAATCATACGGTATGAAAACACAGGAAAACTAAGTCCTAGATATGTTGGACCTTTCAAGATCATTAACAGATTAGCCCTCACGCTTACAGACTGAAGTTATCTTAAGAAATGGTCAGAATATATGGTGTATTTCATATATCTATATTGAGGAAACATATTGCGTGTAAACCTCCACTTTTAGGTAGTTTAATTAGGGTAAAAAGGAGGGATTAAATTTTTCTTTAGCTTGTATTTGAGTAGAAGAAGGTTAAAGAATCTTTGAGTGGTAGTAGGACTTAGAATGGTAAAAATTTGGCTAAATTTTGGATCTAAAAGGGT
Organism: Thalia dealbata; assembly: GCA_030544415.1. Lineage (NCBI taxonomy): Eukaryota > Viridiplantae > Streptophyta > Magnoliopsida > Zingiberales > Marantaceae > Thalia > Thalia dealbata. The sequence continues at coordinate 10,522,296 of CM060460.1, forward strand.
ATAATTATAATTTAATAAGTGTTATAGGGATATAGTTAAAATTATGATTAAGATCAGAGGGACATAGTTGGTATATTATGAAAGTAATGGACCAATCTACAAATATAGGAAGAATCACATGAACAACATGTACCTCCCTCACCGGCCAAACCGAATGGGTCCAGTTGAACTAGTTAGTAAGATATCTATTTTGGATGAGAGATGGTTGAATTTATGTTATCTCCCCTACCTCCTTCTCATTTTCCTAGGAGACACACTCTCTTCTTCTCTCTATATGGTGCATGTAATATGACAAGGTAGAGAATTGAATAAGGGTGTGCACTAGGAATGTTATTGTGAATTCCATATGACTAATGATCATGTTTTAACATTAAGTTGAAATATGGAATAATCGATTTGAATTTGATGTTGACTTGGACTAATCTAATAAAGTAGAGTGATGAACGAGGATTAAGGGTTTAAGAGTTGGCTTTTGAGTAAATTGGGCTGATGTATTGAATTGGGTTCAATGATGAGTTGATGATGTAGTTGGGTTTGATTAAATGGACTTAGGCTTGATTTATAGAATGAGATGTTGATTATTAATATAAATTAGATTGATAAAATGGAGTAAAAAATTTAGTTTTATGTGATTAGTTGAATTGAGTTAGCAAAAGGATTGCACATGATTAATTAATTAATTGAGTTTAGTAATTTGATTTGTTTGGAAATAATTGAAAGATGCTTAGTTTGCTTGGGTTATGAAGTTGAGATTGAGCTTCTATGTTTGAACATGGGCTAGGAGATTGAATTGAAGCTTAATTGAATTAAGTGATAGCATGGATTGAGTTAGATAGTCAATATAGAGCCAAATTAATTAGATAACTTAGGTTCTCAATTAATTAAATTCTATCCGAATAATTCGAGGAAATGATATTAGTTTTATTCTAAATAAATTTTATTATTTAGGAATATTATTTAGGCACATGAGCTACATTACGGTTGATACCTTTGAGCTTCAATTGGATTAGTTCTGAAGCTCAGACTTCGATCAGGTGCATTGGTTCATCGCAGTAGGATTATATTAATGCTAGAGAGAATCTTAATAAGATTCTATTAGGAAAGACTAAGATTCCTTGAAAATAATTAAAACTTATGTTTGCTGCAATATACATGCTAGATTAAATACTCTATTAAGCATAATTAACATATCATATGTTATGCTACTTTGTTTTACTTGGCATGCTTCATTAGTTCTCCTACATGTTATTTATTTTCTCATACTTATTAAATATTATATTATTGTCATGTGGAGAACTATAGAAATAAATATTAAAAACTTAAATCATTACGTAGGAGGTAGTATCAAGCATAATTCATAACACTCTAGTATAGAGACATATAAAACACATGATACTAGCACCTCCTAAGGACATCACTAAATTATAATTAGATGGTGTCAATAATGCACCTTAGATGACATGACGAACTATTAATGTTCGAATAGTGATGTCTACTCACCAACAACACTCCCGAGGCTATAAATAGCTTAGATACTGGGAGCTGATTAGGAAATGGATCAGACTAACTCTAGGGTCAAGATAGACCAGAAAGCGGAGTGGGTCCATATCCGGATGCTATTACCCGCACGTGTGACGTTTGAGTGTCACCGTGATAGTCCTAATATAACTAGCAGGGATGAACCTTCCAATGATTCAACAAAAATGTAGTCGAGGTACCTCAAGCCCATTGTGTGGATTGACGGTCAACTCGACTAACATCGATTGCTTTTGAGTTGGGATGGTGAATCCCTTAAGCCTTGGATAATGGATCCGTAGACCGCACGACTATCATCCTAAACGTTTTGTAGATGATCGGATGAGTAGTCCAGATCCTAGGGTTATTATAACTTCGGTTAGTCGTGACTGATGATATATTAAGTTGAGTTGACCCTGTCTACAGGCAGTGTGTAGTACAACACAGAGTGTCGTTGCCCTTACGGAGACCGGGGATGAAGTAGGGGCGCGATGTTTCGTTGGGACGGGGTGTAGGGTGCGACTGGCGAAACAATAGAGAGTGATATGCGAACACCCGTCATCTCCGCCAACATCTGTGCAGCGGGCCTAGGTAGAGACATAGAATGACACCGCACTGATGGGTTTATGGGAAGTCCTCGATGGGAGAATTCCTTTAAGCATGGGCAGACAGCCCAAGATATTTGATATTAAGATAAAGAAAAATCTAGATGACATTTGTTAGTGACACAAATATGTTTCACAACATAAAGAACAATTAGAGACATACAACTAGGTGCACTCTCATACTGTGCATGAATTATTGATGATATCATTTACTCTACCAACTTATAATATGATAATTAATAAAACAAATGCATCCTAGAATCTTCCTCCTAGTATTGATTTCATCACTATGATTTCGAGCCGTAATTTCACATTAGGCCGTAAGGCTGAGCACACCGCGTTCAATGTGTGTGCAGATCTTGGGATAAGAGTCGAGATCGTTGACGACGAGTAGGACGTCAGAAGTTTTCTTCATTCGTATGGCGATTCATTTATTATCCAACGTAGTAATGTATTAGATTTATATTGGGACTGTACAAAAGGGACTGTAAATACAGATTGTATTGAGATTGTTATTATATGTAAGGACTTCTGATGTACATCTCATGCTTTGTATGGGTTTTCAGATCCATATAGCGGTTGCCACGTGCCCCACCTGTGGGTCGAGGTGTGACATTGTGGATCCTGATCAGGTATTAAAAATACTCCAATTGAACTTAAGGAAGATTTGAGTTTTAGAGTACAACCTGTGCAGATCTTAAAACGATAGAAGAAAACCTTAAGAAATAAAGATGCATTGATGATTAAGGTATTGTGGAGAAGTGCACAAGTAGAAGAAATCACTTGGGAATCAGAAGAGTATATGAAGAGGAAGTATCCTCAACTATTCCAAGGGATTACGTGAACTAAATTTTGAGGATAAAATTTCATTAAGGGTGTATAAATGATACTATGATCTCCTTTCCCTATGGTGCTCTCCCCTTCTCCCTTGTTATGTTAATATTTTTATTTACTTGAAGTTATATGGGATAATAATGATTGTGGATGTAGGGAGAATCAAACTGAGGTTTGCACTAGGGAAGTATTATTGAATTCCAGCTAACTAATTATTATATGGTGATGTTAGAGGAAATTTGGAAGTTGTTGACGTGGACTTTATGAGACTACTAATTAAGGTTCTATCATGCCTGGAGGAGAACAACATAAGAAGATGATTTATTACATCATGAATAAGGTTAATTATAAATCGTATGTAAAGCAAAGATCTAAATATAACTTTGTTTATAATAGGAAGATCTTTCCGAAACGATTAAAGGAAGTACGAACACGGTCGGTTCCGAAGAAGATCAAACTACATTATCAGGTACGTTGGTTCATCGTAATTAGGAGTTATTCAAACTAGGAAATTACCTGCTGAGGTATTATTAGGAAGGTCCTGGATGCCTTGAAACTAATAAAATATTATGTTTGCTAAATATGTGATAACACGCATGCTAGAATGATATTATTTATGTTGCATGAATTATATATCATGTGTATGCTGTTTAACATGCTTTATCAAATTCTTTTACTTATTGCTTTATTTTGCCTTATTATTTTGTGATATGCTACTACCTTGATAAAGAAGATGATATATCGATTATAAAATTAAAATACCACATAGGAGATAATATCAAAAATGGTTACCTGACACTCTAGTTTAGATAGAGACATAGGTAACATTTGATACTAACATCTCCTAGGGACCCGCACGCATGATGTTTGAGCGTCATCGTGATAGTCCCAGAATGGCCAGCGGGGATGAACCCTTCCAAGGATTTAGCAAGCATGTAGTCGAGTTAGCCACAACCCATTGTGCGGATGCGAGCTCAACTCGGCCAACATCGACTGCTATTGAATTGAAGAGGTGAATTTCCTTAAAGCCTTGGACAGTGAATCCGTAGACAACACGGCTACTATTCCAGACGTTCTGCAGACGATCTGATGAGCAGTCCGGATCCTAGGGTTATTAATTAATTCGGCTAGCCGTGGCCGAGGACATATTAATTGAGGTGACCCTGTCGACGGACAGTTGTGTAGCGCTACACGGTGGGTTGTGATCGTACTGGGTTTCCAATGGGAAAGGTACGGGAGCAACCAGTTTTGCTGGGACGGAGTGTAGGGATCGACCAGCGGGACAGTAGAGAGGGATACACGGTCACCCGATCTCTCTGCCAACATCCGTGCAGCGGGCATAGGTAGAGACCTGGACATTCACGGCACGGATAGGCTTTTGGGAATCCCTGATCAGGATATCCCTTAAGCATAGGCTGGCGGCCCGATGCACTTGATATAAAGACAGAAATACTCCTAGTTGACATATACTAGAGATACATACATTTATGCAACATAGATGACTTTTACTAGTCACAGACATATTGTTCAACATAGATGACAACTAGGAACATATACAGTTATGCACAAACAGTTAGAACTCAACTTTGTCAATGACGTTATTTACACCAAAAAGTTAATAATTGATAATTAATAAACCCAAAGGCATCCTAGTACTTCCTCCTTGTGTTTGATTTCTTATCTACGATTTCGAACTGTAATTTCGTATTAGGCCGCAAGGCCGAGCACACCGCGTTTAATATGTATGCAGGTGTGTTAGATGATCGATCAAGACGGTTGATGAAGATGAGTTTATCGATGGATTTATTTTTATTGATTGATACTTATCATAGAATTGTAGTAGGTTTATCGGGACTGTGTTAACAATGTTGAGTTAGATGTTTTATATGTATATTCCGCTGTGTAAATGATGTGTATGGATTGTATGTATCACTTTGATGCCTTTATGGGTCCGTTGGGCTCATATGGCAGTTGCCACGTGCCCGACCGTAGGGTCGGGGCGTGATAATTAAAGTGGTATCAGAGCTTAGGTTTAAGGACCTAAGGATTTAAGAGATATTAAAGTTTAGGCTTGGAGTTCTGAAAGTTATGGAAATCAGTCCCGATATAGGTAGGATGGTGAGAGAGTTAGTACGTGGTAAATTGGATATCTCGTTAACCTTTGTGTTCGTTATGGGTTATAAGTGCCTTATCAGATCATGAAATCTAGCGTTACGAATATACTATCTAGCGCTAGTATATATAAATTCCAGAAAATGGTTGATATCTCGAACCTTATACCCAATATGCGATCAACTTTGACTTATAAAGATCAAGTATAGTTGTGTTAGATCATATCTAAATGTTATATATTTTATTTTCATCATGATCACTATCTATGCAAACCGATGCATTAATTATTTCTTAGATTTTTGGAACTATTGATATTGAAGTTCCATGTGAGGCCTATATCTAGGTTAGTTCCATTTGGACTCAAGTCGTACATGAGTCTCTTTTATGGACTTTATCCTAGATCCATAAATCTATTTGCAGAGTGATCCTTATTAAATAATTTGAAATTATTTACAACCAATATTTGGACAGTCATGTAGTATGCTATTTGTATTAGCTTCTTACACTTGCAACTCCATGCGCAGTGCTTATAGCTTTATCATATACCCTATTGTGACTCTATACCCTATTTGCAGCTCTATTCACATATTGCTCGACATTTTTATTTGCCCACACTGCAGTTTTCCAAGTTTTCCTTGCTTGTTATACTTTTGCAACTTAGATGCTCTCTTGTTGTACTTTTGCAGCAACTAATTCATTGTCATCAAATTTTTACTTTTGTGTTATAGTTTCCGCAGTCAGATTGATTAATTTCATAAGTGCATCTTCTGCTTTGCAACCTACTGTATTTTGATTTTTCTCAACTTTGGTAGCTCTCCATATTTCATATTCATTTCAAATTTTCTGCAAGTCATGTTGATTGACTACATAAGTATCCTCTTCAATTCTACAATTTCCATTCATTCCATATTTTTGTGTACTAAGACAGCTTAATGTAACTATCATCAGCTGTATACTTGTACTCTTCCATCGGTATAAACTTAATATCCTTTGCACTTTGTCAAGTTTCTGCAATACATATTGTTGACTTTTCTGAGTGCAGATTTCTGCATTTTGCAGTAGCTCAGTTTGCTGAATATTTTTGCAGCTATATCTTTTTGCAGTTTTCTTGGCAATTATTTCCTTAGTCCTTTTCTGCAGTTACAGCTCCTTGTAATGTTATTTCCTTAGTCAAATTCTACTAATTGTTGGCAGTTTTCTACACTCTTTTTTTTTTTTTTTCTATAACTCCCCTATATTAGCTCATATTTCAACTGCCTGTGGATTTTATTGTAACTCTACTTTCTTACTCTTTATTTATCCTTAAATCTTGAATACTGCTGCTTTCCTGGCACATCTAGCATATGTTGATATGCATGTTGATGTCCTTAGTAGCTGCATGTATTATGGACATCCTTTATTTTAGTCAATGCTTTTGCAACTCATGTCCAGTGCACTTAGCCGCTTAGGTGCAACTGCATTACTTCTGCATATGCAAACTTAGATGTAGTCATTTTACATCAAAAGTTCACTTTGTTATTATTATATACCTTTACATAAGATATAACATATTTTTTATATCATCATATAAGCATGATCTACAAATTCTGTATCAAATTCAGTTTCCGATTTCCTTAGGACTCTCATTAAAATAGAGCATTAGTTAAGTTTGGCTCACATTTTTAGTACATATTTCTGTGATAATGCAATCAAGTGAGTCAACCTTAATCTACATATTTCATCTCTTGTTATCCTGCTTAGAACAAGTTATCGTAGCTTGAGTATTTTGGCAAATGACTACCTACATTTCTACTACCAAATATTAAAAATAAAGAAGGGAGGTCTCGTTGAGGTTCACGGCACGGATGGGCTTATGGGAATCCCTAATCAGGATATCCCTTAAGCATAGGCTGGCGGCCCGATGCACTTGACATAAAGACAGAAATACTCCTAGTTGACATATACTAGAGATACATACATTTATGCAACATAGATGACTTTTACTAGTCACAGACATATTGTTCAACATAGATGACAACTAGGAACATATACAGTTATGCACAAACAGTTAGAACTCAACTTTGTCAATGACGTTATTTACACCAAAAAGTTAATAATTGATAATTAATAAACCCAAAGACATCCTAGTACTTCCCCCTTGTGTTTGATTTCCTATCTATGATTTCGAGCCGTAATTTCGCATTAGGCCGCAAGGCTGAGCACACCGCGTTCAATGTGTGTGCAGGTGTGTTAGATGATCGATCAAGACGGTTGATGAAGATGAGTTTGTCGATGAATTTATTTTTATTGATTGATACTTATCATAGAATTGTAGTAGGTTTATCGGGACTGTGTTAACAATGTTGAGTTAGATGTTTTAAATGTATATTCCGCTGTGTAAATGATGTGTATGGATTGTATGTATCACTTTGATGCCTTGTATGGGTCCGTTGGGCTTATACGGTGGTTGCCACGTGCCCGACAGTAGGGTCGGGGCGTGACAAAGGGGGTAGGATGTGAGATTTGTATTTTTATATTAAGGGTAATTATGTAATAAATGATGATTTTGAGGCGTTTTAGGAAAGAAATAATATGGATGACTTATTTGTAAAATTATATGAAATTTTAAAGTATGAAATTTTGATACAAAAATTATACTCTCAGATAGAATTTTTGATAAGGAAACCAACGTTATAGACGGATTGTAATTTTAATATCGTTTGATTGGTCAAATCGTTGAATCAAGGATTGATCTAAATAGATGGCCGAGATTAAATCATTTAAAACGGATGGACCGATTTCATTAAACCAATGGGTGAACCGAGTTAGTGGGTTAGTGATAAGCGGGTTAAGCGATAAAACCTGACCCGTTACCAAATCCATTTAACTTACCCTCTTCTTCTTCCTCTCTCACCTATGATTTCTCTCTCCTCTTCCTTCTTCACGCGGCAGCAACGACGAACTCACCTCCGCTCCTTGTTGATGACGATTAGACCACCTTTCGGGCGAATTTTTCCATGAGATTTTAGACACAACTTCAGGTGAGCTAGGAGAACACATTAGAACTATTATTTTTAAGTTTTGGCAAAGATTTGAGGGAGAAATTGGAGTTTTAGCGTCGACGGCGAAAACTCCGTCGCCGAAGTTTGCTCCGGCAATTGCCGGCTATTCTAGCCACGGAACTTTGCAAACTTGGTACATATAGCTTTTCCTCAACGAGAACTATCTAGTGGTACCTGGGTTGAGGATTATTGGCTGCCAGTTTGCTCCCGGCAAACGGAAAACCCAAAAGTTAGAGTTCCGCCGCTGTGAGCTTCTCCGGTGAAATTGGACGCCGGTGAGCTCTAAAAATTGGGGAAAATAGGATTTTTGGAATCCTCATGAAGAGAGCTTTCAATTGGTACCAGTATTGGTGCTGATCGAAGAACTTCGTCGGCGATGGTTCCGGCGAGATTCCGGCAGGTCTCCGACAAACTTGAGATAAAAATTAGGGTGATTCTAGAGATCATTTTAAAGATGTTGGTGAAGATGTATTTGAGAAATTGTTACCCGATTGAAAATTAAAATTATTAAAATATTCATAAAAAAATTCGATAAGCAAACACGAGGATACTAACGATCGCGATACGAATTAAGACATGCTTACGATAATAGAATCAGGTGAGTGTTTATTCTTCGGGCACGCTAAATGGGATTGTTCTCAATGTTTAGTTCAGGAGAACTATATCCCTTTGATTAGTTATATTTGATATTTATTGACTCTCATAGTAGTTAATTACTCCTAATTATGATTATATATGAGTTGTGAATAACCTTTGATATCCATGCTTCTTAATATAAGCTTTTCATTGTTATTGTTCCTTGATTCATTATAAGCATGATATTATGCTTTTGTTTGATTCGAAAGCTAGCATATGCACCTGTTTTTCTTGAAAAGCTAGAGGTATGATGAAAAACATATCTTAGGAGATTTCTTAATTCATATATAATTCTGCTTCATCTTGTGGGTGCGTATGACTAGGATGACATTATACTGGTGTGCCAATGGCACGGTCACTATAGTGATGGTATGTTTGTTCGCACTCCCTTAAGCTGGCTAGATAGAAGGGCGTGGGGTTAAAATGCCAGACAATTAGGATGGGAGGTTAGATAACTCCTAGTTGTAGATATTCACTGGACTAGCTATGATAAACTAGGTAGTAAAGTCTAGTGGGCAGCCTAATGGGAAAGGGGTTTTGTTCCTATATTCCTATGCTTTTATTTTAATTTGGGTATCCTATGATGCTTGATATCTCCTCATAAGGTGATAGTTGATAGCTATAACTATCGTTAACTATGCTAGCCCCAGATATATTCTTATGTGCTCCATGATTGCTCTTTCTGATTGACTATATCACTTGAATAACCAAGTTATTCTGTTCACGAGACCTTGTTATTATATGGTCTCGGTTTTACATTATTTTTTATCCAACTCACTGTGTACAAACGTACTCACCCCATAGGAGAACTCATTTTTTTAGAACCACAGTCGGAGATGGACTGATAGATACTGAGGCGTGTAGCTAGACACCTGACTTTTAAAAGGTGGGACGGTACTACCTTTATTTTGTGTGTATAGAGATCCACTGGCTAGATATTTTGTATACTTTTGGGCATGTACCTAACTATGATTGTAATATAGGTATATGTGTGTGTTAAAATGTGCATGAGCAGTACGTTTTAGAAACATATTACTTTAGAATTTTATTAACTTGATATCCAAGTTCTCTCCTTCCATAAATAGAGAGGATATATACTAGGGATATATACATACTAAATCCATAATTATTATGCCCTCAATAATTTTACACCTAAAGTTGTTACAAATTTAAAGAGGTGAGCGGTGTAGTATTGTCGAAAAATATGTCGACAATACAAGCTTAAAGTGCGGAAGTAAAGAAGAACATTGAATATCAGCAAATGAGGGAAAGATAATTTATTTAGTATGCATTAAACCCTTCACATCGATCATTTTCAATCTAAATATTAGATACTCAACTCTCAATTACAATGTCGTATACACTCTCTTCGGTTATTCCTACATCATTCGTTGATCCATTTTAGATCCTTTTTTAATCCCTTCTGGATCCCTTTTGAATCCTTATTTGATCATTTGATCTTTATTGGATGATTTACCAATCCTCTTTGAGACTTTATATAGTCTATTTGACCCATAAAGATTTTAAGGGGTACGACTCTTTTTTTGGATGTCCTTTGGGTAAATTTCCCTTTAGGTCGCATCCATGTTATACTACTGAGAGTCTCATCTTACTTATATGGATCTACGTAATATGTCTCATACTCATCTTCCTACTATCGTAGCATATTCTACTTAGGCACTATGGTGCATCTCAATATAACTCTTAATCTTTAAAGAAATAAATTTAAAATAATATATATATATACACACACTTAAAAGATATATATTTGTATGCACATGATATTCATATGTACTCGGTAGAGGGGGAAATGACAAGACCGTAGATAAAATTAAGTGATACGGTAAAATTGGAAATTTGTCTCCCACGTTCTGCGCTTACACCGCTGCCCACTATTGCTGTAGTATTATAGTATCCCTTGTCTAAACACTGTGGTGTATCTCGAAACACCATTAAGTGTTAAGTGTTTAGATGCGAATTAAATTTCTTAATTAAAATTTTATAATATAATAAAAACTTAAATAAATTAAAAATTCAAGAAAAATGAACCGTTAATTCTAATTATCCCACGAAGCTTCTAATTCTTCCCCCAATTTGGAACGCGCCGTGCTCCGTCCCCTTCTTTCCGAACAAACCCGAGAGAAACCCCTTCCTCGATCTCCGACCCATGGCGGACGATCTTTTCCAGGGGTTGCCTCCTCCCTCCACGGCTCCCCCCCCTCCGCCGCTCCCGGAGAACCCTGCCGTTGCCGCTTCCTCTGCTGAGAAGCATTCCTCTCCGCCTCCCCCTCCCCCGTCGGTCCCGCTCAAGAGCGCGCTCAAGCGAGACAAGAACTCCGACTCTCAGGAGGAAGGTGTGTCGAGGTTATCTCATTATATCCAATTCCGTCTTTGTGCCTCTCTATCTCTCATTCGTCTCTTATCTTTGGTTTCAACTGTAATTTTTATCTTTGCCCACTTAGGGCTTATTCCGGTAGTTTTTTTTTCGTTGATTCCTTGATTTTTTTGAAAAAAATCTTTTCTGGAGCTTTCGTGACTACTTATTTTGTGCTAATAGCTCTCTCCGATCGGATAGTTCTATTCTGGTTACTGAAGGTCTGGATACCGGTCGCTAGGATAGTTTTGGATTAGCTTATTAGTTTACAGTTATTTTCTTATGATTGATGATGCAAGAAAGTTAATTTTCCAGACTAGGGAAAAATTCTTGAATTTCTTGCTTTACCATTCTTTTCATGCCCACATTTGTCCGTCACACTTTACAACATCCACCATATCTAATAGCATCTAGGGGTTCTCGTCACTCATTCTCTCTCTGTCTCTCTTTTGTCTCCATATTTTGAACGGGCAAGCACCTAGCCTGTGGGCTAAATGGGAACCTTGGCACCTCAAAAGTGACTAATGTTTTTGACAACACTTCTTCATAGTACTTGGAAAGATGTTACGGATATCAAAAGATATTAGATATATCCAAGGATTTTATGAAATAGAAACTAAGGTAATAACCGATGGAACTTCTCTTGTGGTTCTAAGTAACTAAAAGATCAGTGAACGCCAACCTACTTTGTGCTGATAATGAAAATTTTAACTATTTCACACTAAAAGATCAGTGATTTTTCTTTTGCTGCTTTACAAGGAGGAATTGAAGAATAAGGATCACAGAAAGCAACCCTTGTAACTGGTTCCAGGTTTAATGGTTGTGGTTTATGGTAATTCTGTTCTTATACCACTGACAGCATTTCAATTACTAGCAATCTTTTACATTAACTTGCTGTACTTCGGCAGCACCCCAGAAGCGCCTGAGGTTCAAAACAAGCACAGATGCTACAGAATCACAAGTTGTAGAAGCTATGCAGAAGATCGCATCACATATAAAAAATCCTGCAAAGTTCAGTAAGGCATCAAAACTTGCTGTGCAATTGATCCAAGCTGGAAGTGTCAAATCTGGAACGAGTAATCAGTTCTTCAATATTTTGGAAGCTGCAATGTCTTCACCATCTGCATGTAATGAACCTACGCTTAGAGCAGATTATCAAGCCTTATTTGTAGCAGTTCAAGATGTGGCAGAGGTCAGTTTTTTTAGAGTATTATATATTTATGTACTTCAATATGGCAATATTTGTCAGGCTTTTCCTTCAACTTTTTCTTCAACATATAATAGCAGTATTTGAGAGAATCGAGGACTTTTACAAATGGAAAATCCTGTAAATATGTATTTACAAATTACAACTATTTCCAATGTTCAGTATTTGGTTTCAACGTCCTATGATTCAGGCAATACACTGGTGAAAACATGATGTCCTTACTCTATTATTTGTTTTCTCATCCACTGCAGATTTTCGATAAACAGCAGAAAAATCAGCTGGCAACATGGACTTTGCAGGCAATTGTTGCAAATGAGCTCTACACTGATGATAGTTTTGTGGTATGTATTTTTTGCACTTAATTTAAGATTAATTTCATGAACTATTGAGCAATTCATAAATATGAAGCATTTAAGAAATGGTCTAAGTCATTCTGCAAACATTTAACCCCATGAAATATTAAACCTCTGCTCGGTTTTGCTTCTTGGCAATTGTTTGGACTTACTTTTAACTGAATTATTTTTCTAGTATTCAAAAGCAGCTGGAAAGATCAAACAAGCAATATTGAGCCTACCCCCTGCTACCACAGATGATGACAATGAAGAAGCTGCTGCACTAGCGTTAGCTGAAAACAAAGTAGTTGTTGAAGACACTGCTGAAGTGGGCACTACACCCGCTACTCTGAATGAAACCAAGAACAATGTTTCTGATCCTTTTGGATTAGATGCTCTTCTTCCAAGTAATTCAAAGAAAGATGAAAAACCCAGAGGAAAGGATGTGACAGCTTTAAGCAGAAAAGGTGAAGAAGAATCCAAGAAATTCATCAAATCTCAACGAGAGGTTTTATTGCTATGTTTGGAGATAGCTGCACGACGATATAAAGTACCATGGTGAGATAGCATGTTCGTGATGCTCTTTACCCTTTTTGAATCAACTGCTTACTATTTGAGCAATCAGTAATATGTGCTTATGTCTCTCTGTCATTGCTTTCAGGGCTCAAACGGTCATTGATATATTGGTTAAGCATGCTTTTGACAACATAGACAGATTCACATCTAGACAAAGAGATGCAATCCAGAAGCTGTGGGCTTCCATCAAGGAACAACACATCCGGAGAAAACAAGGCAAGTCTGTAACTGGTAAACTCGACATGAATGCCTTTGAGTGGCTTCAGGAGAAGTATTCACGGGAGAAGATCAGCATTCGACACGCTGTTGGAGGTAGTGGTGAACGTCGTGCTGAACAGTGGTTGGGTTAGATTTCTCATAGCAAACTTTTGGGTAAATCAAATTCTGGTTCATTGTTGTGCTCAAGATGAGAACTAATATACTCGAGACTGTTCCGCCAATACTTATAAAACCTTCCGCTAGTGATCTTATGGCTGGATGCCTGATCTCTCTCAAAATTGTAATTTGACATTGTAGGGATTTGCTTGATATTGGTGCTTCTAATGCTAAAGGATGATGCCTGTCATTGATTGTATTGAGTTTATGTCAAACTTTATTTAGTAGCAGGGAACTTGCTTGCTTGACATTTCTTCCGCAATAATATAGGAAGCAGCATTAAATTTCTGTTGCCCATGCCATTTATACATTCATCTCATTTACCCTTAGCACGCCCCGAAAATGTTCAACCAAATTCTTACAGATCATTGTTTGGTTGGCTGCTTTGATGAATACCAAGAACATTTTCTTTTTGTTTTAAAATTCCTGCGTAGGAGCTTGTGATGAATGCATGCTTTAACTTTTCACCTTTCTGTGGTTTCTTAGGTTTGTGCTTGTGGATATTTGGCAGCCGCAAATGGCCTGCCATCTGCAGTGAGCTGTTAATGAAAAAAATTCTGGAGCTAATCATATGCTTGCTGACCTTCATTTGCTAGATGATTGATATGTAGATCAGAGTGAGAGGACTAAGATTTAGTTTGCCCATAAAAGTTGGGATGATATGTCTTTCAAGGATGCTGTGTCAAGAAGTTGGATGCCCCGAGTATGCAAGGCATTCATTCCATAAAATGTCTTTTCTTGATGTTCCGGTTTAATGTGATGAAATAGTCCTTTGCAGGTATTCAAAATAATGGCTTCATAAAGCTTATGAGATTTCACTAAGATGCTCCAGCGGCATCTGCTTCTTTAAGTGTGACATAACAATAGATGCTCAGAACTGGTATTTGCTCCTGTCAAATATTTTTCATCTGGTTCGTTCTTCTTGTTTATATGGTCGGATTAACAAAAGGACAAACTATCTTTCTTTTAGACAAGCATGAATTCAAATTTGTCCTATAAAAGCAATCAGTCATCTAAATTGCATTTTGCTTTTTCTGATGTCTTTAACTATAACTGCATAACTTAGCTTGTCAATGTTCTTGTTATGCTATTTGCATTTTAATCAACTTTCTGCATGATGCTAACATGGACTAATCTATTTAATTAATCCTTGATAAATTTATAGGAAAAGACTACTAAGATAAATTCTACTTTCGTACTCTGTTAGACTGTCATGGATAATATGGTGATGAGATTGTACTTGTTGTCATGTATAATTCTGAAATTTAATCAGAAAAACAAACATAAGGCCATTCATGCTTGGGAGAAATTGTTACTTGTGTATGTCCATTTTTAGTGACCACTGATAAGGAAAGGCTGGCTAGAGATTTCTTATAAAGACCATGATAATAGTCTTTGAACATGAAGTGACAATTGACTCTAATATTCTAAATGTTTTCAAGGTTATCATAGTTGAGGAAGAACAAGATTCTGCATATTAGCTGGACGGCTATCAATCCAGTAGGTGTAGAAATCCGGTAAACACCTATCCAATGAACTTTGCTGCCGTATGCTATAAATATAAACCCTAGAACAGCTTGATTAGGTGGCCTATCCATAAGTTTGACCTCAGCTGTTGAATATGATTGCCTATACTACTTGAAGATTCAGAATGCCGCATAGTAAGAGGTTTTTTGTGCTCTTGGTACAAATCTAAATGAAAAGAGTTGAGACTCAGGTAAACTAAAGTTTGTCAGTATTGACCATGATTTAGCCCTCAGGTATGAAGTTTTAGAAAAATAGAACGTCATAGAGCTTTTGCATCCTATTAAAAAGTTTTTCATTACTCTATTATTATTATAGACATCTTTACCTTTTTGCATCATAGAAGGAAGTTTATGATACTCATCATTAATCTATTTGTTCATGAGTTGCAATAGACACCATATGTATATATCGTCAATACTACTTGAAAAATATTAGATCAAATCTCTCAATGTATTTACATGCAATATTCAGAGTTTGTTAGATTTATCATTCACATGTAGATTATTATATTATAATACATATGTATATGTTAGAGAGTAATAATTTCGAGGGAAAAAATAGTAGAAGACTGTGGCTTTAGTTTTGAGACTTTGGAGAATAAACAACCCACCACTTGAATCTTCTAAAATTAAAAATTGTAAGAAGTTCTTGGGTTCCTCAGAGGATAAATAAGTGTATGAGTATTGAGAAGGTAGGAGTTTGGATGAGGTAGAAATGGAGGGAGGGAGTGATTTTCTAAAAGAAAATTGAACCAGATATTGATAATTTTTAATCAATTTTGTCTATTGGAATTCAACTCCATAATTATTCTCTTTTTTGCTTGAGGTAGAAGAATCTTTCAAATTGAGCTGGACTCATACTTGAAGGACATTGACTTTCTTCGGGGAAGAGCTGACATGGTGCCAACAATGGCAATATCAAACTACGAGAGGCGATATAAAATGCATCAAACAGTGATCAACTCTGAAATTTTTAGCACATCAAAATGAATAATTGAAATCCTGCACCGTCTCTTAGCTCAAGCTTTCAGATAAGGGTTGCAGTGTCATGATTCAAAACAGTTACTTTTTTCTTAACTGAACTCCAACTTGTACTCTCTTCTTTAAAAAAAAAGTTTCCAAATTAAACAATTGAATTTGGTGTGTCCCTCATTTGTTTCTCTCTCCTAGCTTCTTTTGATGATTGATAGCTTTACTCTTTTTTAATCCATTGTTTGACTGGCTCACCAAAACTTAGATTGTCTGCATTTGGACTCAAAAGCAGGTCAAAATTGTCTTTATACAACAACTTGAGCATCCATCCAGGAACTCAGAAAGCAAAAAAGATCGAAGAGAAAAGAAAATAAGGAAACAAAGCTGCATCATACTGCTGGATACTACTCTCCACTAGTTACAGCATAATGTGCCTAGTCATGAAGAAACATCAACTTTTCCCCACCATTGTACTTGGATTGATAAAAAAGAGTACCATAAGAAAGGAATGAATTTGTGAGAATGTTCCAACTCACAAGACTGAGAATCTACCAATTTTATTTGGAAAAGAAGGTGAAAGAGAAAGGTACCTGAGAATACATTGCAGTAAAGGAAAAAGTTCTTTGGGGCCGGAACAGAGAAGCTGAAGGTACTACTGTTATTTTTCAATTAATTATGCATCATCATGGATGTTCATTCCAATTAAGTTATATAAAGTCTGCTAATGAGTAAAGGAATCACCCAATACGAATGCTTTTGACCGTATTTTAATTAGTTGCGTCTGCATCAAAAATTAATAGCATAAAACTTAGGTCCATTGACCAAAATTTCTTGATCAGGTTGATGCTTGATTAGGTTTGGCCAATATGGTTCCAAGTTAAATTTGAGACTGGATTAACGACAATGGCTGGCAGCAGACATGGGTACCAAAAAAAAGAGATTGTCTATATGAACACTAAGTTATTACATCATTTTCTGTACCCATCTCAAAGCTGTGGTGAGTTCTCATATCCATCTCATAAGTTTTATCTAAGGCACTTAAAAGATTCAAATATAAGTAAACTTACAATAGTATTGGCTACCTCTACTCTTTCCAATTCTCGTTTTGTAGGTGAACCCGTCGGCTCAGACCAGCTTCGGATTGCTGCCCATATGTTGGAAACATAAAGATACTGGCCCCACATCCGCTAGCAACAGAGAGCCATACTCTTATAAAAAATTTAAGGCTCCTCCTGTCTCTTTCATTGCCTTTTAAGGGGGAAAGAAAAAACATGTGGGAGCACACTCTTAGAACAGACTATATTTCCTGGCATCCCATGGGCCAAAAATTGACCTTTACAGTTGGCGGCCTGTGTAGGTTCCAAAGACTTCTAACTTTAGGAGAAGGCTTAAGTTTCACATCGATTTGAGATGGGGAGAGCTCACTGCCCAAGCCAGTCCTATGCCAGTTTGATATGCAAGAAATGATTTTTAAGGAATGTCTATTTAGGTGCTTTATAACCTTGATTTACAAGGTTGCTTCTAGTTCAATGAATCTTGAACTAAACATATTATGTCATCTTTGATTGTTTTTTGTACCACTGCACATAATGCACTTCCATGTTTGCTTTTAGTTCAAGAAAATTTAATGGTTCCCTGAAAGAGTTTATACCCAAATCTGAAATGGCCTCTACTCATAAGAATACAACAAAAACCAGTGTTATACATCTTAATGTCCCTTCTCCAGAAATATTGTATTTACTTTAATTATTGCACCAATGTCATATATGTGAGAATAGTATTTAATGCATATGCTCCTCTTTTGTTTAGATTATTTGTCCAAGAGATTATACTATAATTTCCTTTTGATTTCTGATCCCTTACACAACATACTTTTACATGAAATCCCAGACATTACTGATTTTGGATGAAGGTTTCCTCAACGATTCAGTAAAAATTGCATTTCTGAGCAATCCCGAATAAACTCAGCTCTCTTGTTTATATTCAGTTATTCTACATCGACAAGCCTCTCATCAAGTGCCACAACGGCATCGAGAATATGCTTCTTTTCTCGAACTTATGGTGCATAAACTTTGCAGTACGGACCAGTGATGGAGTTCCTATTGCTAGTTTAGTTCCTAAAAAGATGATTTGGGTCTTAATTCTTTGACGCACCATCCTGATCTCATGCGCAATTAAGATGGCCGAACGCCACTGATTGCAGGTCCTCCATGTCATGGTACGCTGACTTCCTTGTGAAATTTGCTTGCAGGTCGAGCGAGGCCATGGCGCAAGTCGAGTTTTCATCGGTGGAGAAGGAAAGCTGATCGTAATGCTGAGAGGACAGGAAGGAGGAGTTGGAGTCCAAAAACCCTGTGTCATTATGCAGCAGGAATTCAGGATTCATGGCCGTGTCTGAGACAGAAGGTTGGCGCTGGGGCATCCGCACTTCCCTGGGAAGAAAGTGGCCCTCCCCCGGGTCGCAATGCGATAAATGGCTGCTCAACATGTCTTCTTCAACCCCAGAAGTCGAAGAGTATCCGTTTATGAAACCTTGAGCTGTTTGAGCTTGCAATGAGGCCAGTTGTGCTTCCAGAGACACAATCTATAAAAGAAGGTAAGCCGATCAGTAATCAACTTTATATCAAGGTGTCTTATCGCATTATATCAACAAGAGAAAGTACTGACATTTCAATGTTTGAGATGTCTTTGAACGAAAACAAGAGCAAAAGAACAAGAACTTATGCTTATCAAAGCATGTTGGATCGACCGCCTCATAGGTCATCCTAAAATGCTGTCCGAGCTCGTGTGGACTGATGATAGTCATGCTATTTGTCCACACGAGGCCGACGAACAGACTTGACTCACAGTAAAAAGTACATACTAGTCTGCTCTTTGTGCTATTCCTGCTTTGAAATTGAAGGGCTTAACGTGACAACCGATGGTGCATTTCTTTCAGGCATTAGTCGTACTTTTTATGCATGTGTCCTAAACTTATCGAGAGTACTAATGATGAATTGCTGCTGGCTTCTGCTGCTGCTAAAAGTAGAACTCACTTGCTGCTGCAGCGCGAAGATGTGGGAGACGCAGCCGTAGATGGGGTCCTGCAGCCTTGCCTGCGCCTCGTAGGAGATGGCGAGCGCGGCCTCGGGCCGGTCGGAGACCGGCAGGTGCGCCAGCAGCTTGGATGCGTTGCTCGCGCCGAACACCTTGTGGATGGCGGCGAAGTGCGCCGCCCCCTGCTCGTGGCAGAAGTAGGGGGCGAAGACGCAGCCCCGCACGCACTTCCTCCGCAGGAACTTGCATGCGCCGCAGGGAGAACCGAAGCCCGTCATTTCCTAATTAAACTGGCCTAGCTACTTCCGGAGCAAGGTGATCTTTCTTTCCTCCTCTTCTTTATAACTTTCTCAATTCACTTCTCGAATTGATTGATCTTTGAATCCCCTGAGTCGCTTATAAATACTGGGACGGGGAGGTGTAGGATTATAATTTAGTGAATAATTTATTGAGAGGCGGTCTCCTCAATGGCCTGCATCGCCCACTAGTTTATCACATTAAATTTCTTCTCCAACTCTCCCTGCTCCTCCTTCCCTTTCATCACACTTCATCTCACCCAAGCCAGTTTAGTCTGCTCCACCGCTCCAATCGTTTCTTATGGTTAATATATATTGATTAGTTTTAAGGGTATAGATGAATGGGAGAAGATCTACTGCAGCACCTTCAAGTGTGCTGCATAACTTAGATTTCACTACCTGATGAAATTTGTGCGCGGTGGTTAATCTAGATGATTAATTGTCTCACTTAGTGATCTGAATAGGAAACTCATTGCTAACATTTGCTAATTAATTCTAATGATTTGAAGTTTTTATTTCCAAGGAAAACGTGTAGCTGCTTCCAATCAAACATCACTTTGCTTCCAATGCGCTCAACATGACTCTCCCTCAAAGTCCAAATATACCATCCTATCATTTCATGGTCTTACTTTCTTCCAAGTAGTAAACAGTTCCTTGATGCATAAAAAGGAGGTGATGTTTCTAGGTTTAGGCGATGTGTCTTCCTACCTTTTCCATTCAATGAATCTTTTTTTTTTAAAAAAAAAACTCTCAATTCTTACTTATACTGTTAAACACCTTTATATAGTAAAATATTATTTAATCTTTCTCTCTATATATAAATCGGTAATATATATGTATAACTAAAATTAAGTTAAATGTGATAATTTATATGGGTCATGGCATTATTGAGGCGATGCATGTTTGCCACTTAGAACCATCAAGGCATGGCTGGTTGTGTAGACAATTTGCCAAGACTAACTTCTTTTTTTTTTTAAGCTAGTGAAGAAGGGGATTTGACCGATATAAAAGCATTACAAGTTGAGCTGGATAATTAAATAATTAGGTAGAGCATACCGGAACCACCTTTTTTTTCTTTTTTTTTTAAAAAACAATTCTTTCTTTCCTTCCCTCCTTTCTTTCAAAATGACCAATTAATTGATTAATATAACTCTCTGCCCCCACCTTGTACTCCTTGGTCATTAACCCTCTAAGTATTCTTTTATAACAATTTCCCGATGACAGTTGTTAATGAAATTTGAGACATTTTAATAGTAGTGCTTAATTAGTTTGAAGTACATTTTAAATATAAATATTATAAATCGCTCATTAGATAAATATAGTAGTGCCACTTAACCAACCGATATTAATCTTTACATTTAGTTTCAATTTTTTGTCGAATGAGTGTTCTGGCCTGTTTTTATTTAAAAAATTAAAAAAATTAAGATGGAGGATACTAGCTAAAGCATACTACTATCTCAGTCTAGTTTTTGTTTGTTTTAAATAAAAAATATATAAATTAGGAGTTAAAGCTCTTACTATTATTATTCATGCGCTTTAATGCTTGAGATGTAAATTGTCATGGAATTATAAAAACTAGAAGTAATTAGTGAAGGTAGAGAGTGGGGCTACACCATGGACACCTGATAGCTATAATCAAATTATTGATTGATAGATGGATCCAAGCTATCAGTTTAACTTGTAGTTTGAATCATTTGGATGCAGGAGACCTCGTCGGCTTAACATACACGCAGCATGGTGTTGGTGGGTGGTGGTGGAGTGACCAGATCAGAGTTAGGGACTAAATTCCAAGGCATATTGGCGTCTGTCTCGATATATGAATCATCATCAGAGAAGAGGGAAGGGGAAAAAAGAAATGATATGTTGGGAAGGAGGGAGATGGCATCCTTTTGCAATCCCATCAAGATGAAACCAAATCACAACTCCTCGAAGTGTGTGAAGTGGCCTAAAACTTGAAAAGCCACCACTTCTTCCTGCGTCGCTGCTCTTCGTGATGCTGCTGCTGCAGCTTTCATTCTTCGCTTTTAAAAGCCCCCCCTTCCTCTCCTTTCTTCTTCGGCATTTGTTGTATTTGCTGTGTTGCTGCTGTTGCTCCGTCTGCCTGCCCACCCACCTGCTGATCCACGTTTCATTCCTCCACCTTCTGTAGATATTTTCTTCTTCTTTTTAATAAGAAATTTATGGGTTAATTTGATGGATAATTGCATTTAAATTATGATAGGTACTATCAGTATTTTTTTAAAATACTTAAGATAAATTCTATCGATCGATGCTAATTGATATCCCAAGTGATTTCTTAAGCTTTGCTTTGAAACACAAGATTGGATTCTTTTCGGGAGGAGAAAAGAAAAAAACAGAAGTTTACATGTGGAGAGATTTAAAAAAAAACCTGAAAGGGCTGCTATTTTATAATGGAAATAAAACCCCCCACATTTTTTTCATGTTTCTTCTTCAGTGGTGGTAACTCCATCTACTCATCATTGAAAAAAAATAAATTTAAATTCCAGTACAATTATCTGAACTTCTAACATGCTCTCCTTGATTGCTTAGTTGATTCGGGCCTAATAAAAGGTCCTTTTTTTATCTCCATTTCCATTCATCCACATCTTTCTAAAATCCTAGTAGGGTCATTTTTCAAGTGTTCAGTTTGATTCTCTTGATTCAATTCTTTTTAAAATGTTATTTCGAGTTTCTATATCCTAACTACATAATTCATCAGAACTCATTTATTTCATCTCTGTCATTAAAAATTCAATTTAGGAAAAAAATTTATTAACCTTAAATCTTAATCATAATTACCAGTGAACTTATTTTAATTAAAAGCTAACTTTAATGGTATGGAGGGAGGATGTAATTATTATGATCCCCAGTGTGCTCCTAAAGGTGGGGATGGCCTACACGCGTCTCCAAGTCCCAATTAAATGCACATCATGAAAGATTGGGATTATATATGCTGTGCGCCCCCATCAAATCACAAGCACAGTCCCAACTCCCAAGCCAAGCGTGTGCCATTCACCTCCTCCTCCTCCTTCTTCTTCTTCTTCTTCCCCTTCGTACTACGTTATCATACGGTGAGGGAGGGAGGGTGGCTGCCCCAGAAGAGCAAGCGTGGGTGCATTTATGGCCCTACAGATTAAGGGCATCTCTATTTATATAGTTTTATATGTATATGTTAAGGCAAAGGGAGGGAGGTCCCGACTTCTTCCACTGCGTGCGAGATAGGAATGAGAACGGAGACAAAACATTATTTGAAGGAATGATTAGTTCGTATGAATTGCCTTTGTATTCCAACTATTTAATTGATTAATTAGTGGATTATTTAAATTAATGGCTAAAATTATTAGAACTCGACATCATTATTATTTGACCACCATCTTTTCTTTAATTAATATTGGATATACATTTTTTTATTTAAAAAAATATATCAAACTCAATGGAAGTCCTATTTAAGTATCTGTAATCCACCATCACAGGATGAGATATTATTAGATCTAATTTAGACGTAACTATCTAAAATATTCAATTAAAATTATCTTTTTTTATATACTTAGAGAAATTTACTAATAAACTATAATTTTTGTCCGTATTTTTTATATAAAAAATAAATACAGTGCTCTAAATTATAAAAAACGTACTGTAATAGGTGAGATTAAACTTGCAATTTATTACTAGTTAAAGGTAATACCACTGCAGCGTAGAAGTGATTGGTTATTACTAAATAATACAAAAAAGAAGAGAAAAGGCTAAAATTTTGCAAGGGAATCTTGGAAGACTAATTAGAAAAAAGGAAAAGAAAAAGCGAGAGGATGAATAACCGGGTCAAATTTCTCAGGCTAAAAGAAATAATTAAAAGTTGAGATGAAGGAATGGAGGGAAGTGATGTGGTTGTGCCAACCCAGTGCATGCAGCCATCAGCTTTAAATAATCGATTAATTTATGGGCCTGTGGGGTTTTACGTACATTATAAACAATATGCAATTGCTGTATGCATTGAGTAATGTAGGAGTTGAAGACCGGCAGGCGGTCAAACCGACAGATGATACGATTAAAATTAAAATGTTTGGGTTTCTTAAGCTGCTTCATTTGTCTTCCACCTCCTTTTTCTCTCATCAACTTCAGCGTACTTCTTTTTATATATATATTTATATATTTAATCAGGATCACATGCTGTGGAAGCCTCGGGGTGTGATTAATGTTTATTATCTTTCACCGCCTAATATTATTTTGAGTAAAGAATGATACCAGCTTCTCTATCTATCCTAATGATATAATTAATATTTTCCTTTTTTTTACTTACTCTTCTTCTTCTTCTTCTTGCATTTAGTTTAACATTTCCTACCACCGATGACTTTGGAATTTAAGAAGAGCTAGAAATAATTCTGTAGTTTTGAGATATAAGCAGGAGAAAGATGCGGTGTGTGTTTCTAGATTTGTATCAGCCTCAAAAGTTGCGCAGCAACAACTCAACGCGTTCGTGCGGTCAATCTCTTGATCAGCAGTAGGTTTAATTGTGTGTGTGTAATCAAATCATGTAGGCAGCAGGGGTTTTATTATATACGTACATTTATATAGGAAGAAGCGTTGGATTCAAGAAATAAAAAAACATCAAACTATTGATTAATTAGTTCATCGATTAGGATTTCTGACCATCAACTCTCTCTCTCTATTTCCACTGCATCGACGTGAACATGCACTCGTTAATCAATCAAGACATGGTCGATGTGTATCCACACATACATTTTCTTTTATTTTTTGCTATTACACACACAGACATATATATAGATAAATTAAGAATATATATATATATATAGATCTGGAGGAGGAGGCGATGTGGACGTGGTGGGGAGAAGATGTCTCTATTTGGGGACAGATTTTCCAAGCCTACGACTCCTCTCCTCATTTTTATTTTAATTATCACGTTATTTTTAAAGGAGGAGTGGAGAGGGACGTTTGTTTGATTTGGTTCGAGGTCGAAGAAAAAGTTGAGATGAGACAACTACTTAATTTTAATCAAACACAAGAATGGGGACAAAAAAATTGTATGTTGAGCGGCTCAAGAAACGCGTAGCAGATTTTAGTTGTTTTGGAACATGAACTGAATGCAATCGTGCGTCATTAACACCTTTCTGTTTCTACTGTAATTAACAACGTAACCAGAGTTAATACTTGCACGGAATTATGCTATTTTAAATTACAACATATAGTTTTTATAATTACCCAAAACTATAACTTATAAATCCTGTTACAACGATTAGCCTCAATGATCTCATTTTCTCTCTCTCTCACTATATATATATAATCTGTGTATCTGAAAGTGACTGATGCTGAATTTAATCTCTGTGGTTGAATCCTTCGACTACTGATGTGGTAGTCATTGCTACATTGATGGAATGATGCTTTGTTGACGGCATTACAGCAGAACTCCTTACAAAAAAAAAACAGCTGAAAGAGGGAGGAGCAGATTTCCATACCTCAAAAACCTCAGCATGGAGTTCGAATACATCATTTACACAAACAATGAGTGGGAATCAAGAAACTGAAAGAACATTATATATATATATATATATATAATGATGTATTCAATGGCTAAGCTGCCTCTTATTTTGTGGCTCAGCTTGATCATTTCCTTTCCAGAGTTGAATGATGGTTCTTGTCGTCCGACAGTGGCAAACTTTTGAGCACGTCCCTCAGAGCATAATAATGAGTATCACACCTATGATCAGAAATCAAGTTTCCGGAGATCAGTATCCTGCGGAAATTTTGATCAGGTTTTCGCTTCCAGAGTGAAAATGATTCTGTGCCTTTGCGGCCATCGACATCGTCGATCTTGCGCTGAAGGTAATACATTGATCCTGGCACAAACAGCTCCACCGGAGGAGAATCCTTTTGCTGAGAAATGGATTTGGGCTTCACCTCAATACCGGAGTCTATTTCTTTGGTTGCTTCTGCAACGAAAGCAAGATGCATCACAAGATCCATCATAAGAGATTTGCTAAAAGAGGGGAGCAAGTTCAGAAAAATCAAGTCCAATAATTATAGCTCAGCAGATTATGCATATGAATGATGTACTCTGATAACTGACAGAGTTCTGGATATAATAAAATAACCTGAAAGTGGAATATGATTTCAAGGATCAACCCCTACATGAATTCATCTGAGGACTCCGCCCAAAAATACAATAAAAAAAAAGTCCAACTGGAAAGATTTCTATTAGACAGTTAATCAATATTCAAAGATCATATTTCATGGAATTTATCAGATAATTTCAACGTATCATAAATTAGGTATGATCACTTTTTTTTTAGGACAAAGCTTTAGTAGAAGATACGTTGCCTTCAGTTAAAAAAAGTCAGTTCATCATCAAGACCAAAATATCCTTAAGGGCATACCGAAAAATTTTGATGTCCTGTCATTCATAGCATAATGAGAGAATTTCCGGGCCACCTCTTGAACTGAAGTGACTACTTGCTTAGCATTTGTTACTAAGTCAAACATTCCCTTCCAATCTTCCTTCCCTAGAACGCTCTTCCTGTAACCACAGGATAAAGTAAAACAGATAAGGACACATAATATGAAGTCCAAGTGCAAACAAAAGTTCATGTTCCATGTTCTATAAATAAAAAATTCATTGTGCTCCAGTTTACTTGGCAGTAAAGCAGTGATAAGCTTTATTTCTGTTCCCCTATTTGAACGTATCAAAAAAACACAGCCAACTGGTGGACACTATAGGATCTAATTCATGTCTGATTGCAGAACCATGGATTTCAATCTCTGTGCTTAAAAACATAAGAAACGGAAAATTGGAAATAAAACAATTTCACCAAGTCCTTAATTGTCTTTGGATCATCTGCTAGCTTGATAAAAGATGACGTCAAGAACACATCTCCATTCTGTAACCTAAATCATTACAACCATCAAAGTTAGATGGACCAAAAGCAACTGCAAATAGTAATTTGCTATAGTTATTACGTGTGTGTATCTCACTGGTTTCTAGCTAATTGTCATTTGCAATAGTATGGCAGTCCAAGAACATGTGGTTGCTGCTTCAGTTTTGGTATTTTTGGCATATTGCTAATATTTTAGCAATTCTTACCAGTCAGTTTCCAAAATTTCATTTCGCAATCTTGCCAATGAAACTATACTTAACCGAGGAATTATATCACCCTGCAGAACAAAAAAGAGGAGTCAAAAGGACACATGGAACAAGAAGAAGATGCATTATCAATGAGACTACATAATCTAGATATTTGGTTATGCAACTCTAACCTGCAACACAACTGTAGTGACATAGCTAGCACAGCTTTCAGCCAGCTCCTGTGAAACACAAGGAGGAGTACCAAACCCGACAGCAGATACAATGTCAGGATCAAACCCCAACTTATCTGCTGATTGTTTCCGGAGCATTATTGCAAGTAATGCAGCAGCAGCAGCACCGAGGGAATGCCCTACTAGCCTTAACTTGTAACCCTGTGGATGCAAAATCCCCATTATGATAAATGTTGCTTCATGAATTACAATATTTTGTGTTATATGTTCTCACTTCCTTGTATTTAGTCTTTCTATTATTTTCTTTCATATACTACATCCTTTTGGATGATAGATTGTATCATTTCAGAATGGTGAAATGAATGCAATATTATCTTTCAAAAAAAATGAATTACAATATTTCATACAGGAGGTGCACAGGATAGAACATATAGAAGGAATCATATGGTCATTACAGCAAAGTTTCCTCACCTTGTGCTCTTCCAGACACTTTCTAATGGTTACTAATTCATGATGAAGGAACCAACGAGCAGCTTCAGCTGTTCCAAAGTGAGTTGAGAAACCTTCAAATGATACTTCTATACCACTTGAAGTAACAATATCAGTAATAATGTCATATAGATTATGAGTTCCACGTATCCCAAAAATAACTAGTTTATTGCGTGTATCAATCCCAATATAGTAACCAGGCCTTAGCAGACTTGAATCTTTGATAAACTTCAAAATATTCCTCTCTTGAAGCATGCTATGGCGTGCAAGAACAGTTGCATTGTCTTTGTAAGCTCCCCTTGCTAACTCAAGGTAATAGATAAGATCTTGGACCTGGAAAATATCAGATTATGCTGTTTATTACCAACAGAACTTAATACAAAATGCAATATTTGTTTATAAAAGAGCTACGTTTATCTCCAGATATTGTAAAAGCCCAGACTTATCTCTAGGAGCTTTGAGGAGATAAATAATACGAAGGTTGAGATTCAAATTTTTATAAGTTCCACGTGGGTCTATAGGACTTCTGTTTATGAAATTAATTAAATTTTTACATGACTATATATCATGTTTTGAAAATCTACGGTTAGATATGTGTTTATGATATTATATCATACTTATGTTATAAAAATAGAAACTAAGAACAAAATATAAATATTCTAAAAATTTCACATAAACGTTCAGATCATGGTTTTTTAAATATATTTGATTATTATTTTTTACAAAATATATTATTAATCTTTCAATACAATGTCATAAAGATTCAGATTTATTTTAAATAAGATTATTATGTTTTCTCGAACTTCATATAAATTTCATGCTATTATTTACTCTGATTTTGCTAATTCTGACTGCTCAAGTGATCACAAGTGCCTCTGGCCGTGGAATGCATATCTCATAGGAGCATAGCCAGCCACAGGCACTCCCAAATGCTTCCTATGGCTGCTTGAGGGTCTCACTAGCAGCTGCTGCAGTTGGAGGCTCTCGTGAATGCCTCCAGCCATATGGGGCATTCTCAGAACCTTTGGAAACAAAAGGTGCTCATGAAATCTTCCATTGTGAACATCACCAACTGTGGAAAGTGCACACGATGCCTCAAGCATCCAGAGACATTCACAAAGGGAGGCTTCATGAGTACCTCTGACGATTGTCACCTTCTGACACTACTAAAATTATTGATCTGACCAGTTCAGCTAGTTTGGCTCAACTGAATCAATCGAATAATTTAGTTTAATCAAGTGAACTACATAGATAACAAATATATACACTTTTATTAATAGAAAAACGTAAAAAAAAAAAAGTTATGTACGTTGAGGGCCACAAGGTGTGAGCTTTACTTTGAAACCATGGGAAAGTGGGCCTTAAATTAGGGTAAAGTCCACGGGAATGTGTGTTAAAGTAGGGTAAAGTAGAGAAGTACAACTATCCTTAAAATATATGCTACTATAATTACATAAATTGGGAGAGTGTTCAGAAGTGGACAAAACAAATTAATCTTAGTTAGGACGAGCCTAACTACTGACATGATGATAATACTTCCAATTCATGTAGTACAAGATATTTATGTTGATAGCAAAATCTAGAAGTACATTTTAATTAATAAGAATATTTTAAACACTTGAGATATTAATATATAATGAACAAGTTTTTTCCATTATTCATATCTCCCTACGCTACATACAATCTGTCCCTATATTTCAAATTTGATATCTTTTATTTTTAATAATTTCAAATAAATAAATAAATTTTCAATATGGCCAATATGGTCTGATTGTACTGGGACTAGCCATGTCAAGCGTCAACAGTCCAGCACCAGGCTTATCAAAGGCTAGTTCAAGTACTAATATGCATACTTGTAACATAAACTTTGAAATAGAGAACCTATTAACAAAAAAAATCATCTACTTGTGTCAGTGGTAATCTGATCAAAGACCAAACCTTGTACTAGAGAACTAAAAAACAAAACAACAGTTACTTAAGCAGTAATTTTTGGACACTGCAAAAGAATAGGACTCAAGATCATTCGAGTTTTTCAAGCTTGTTTCTAAACTATTTATCCAATCAGGTACGGTGCATTAAAGTTGTTGGTTGTTATTCTTTTACTAACTGACTACAAGAAGTCATACTATCTGTGAAGAATCCTTAAGCTCTTTCCTTGAGTTGGATGGATGAGAAATCAGCATGAAGGAAGTGCAGTTGTAGATTTCTAGCTTGTTTCTACATTATTGGGCTATCTATGGGGGCTTCAGCACCATGGATATAAATTAACAAAATTGAGAAGATGTTATATTTTCAGTTGGTTGATTACAAAAGGTGACACTTCTACATATAATCATCGTTAAACTCTTTCAATTTGTGCTGAATAGATGATACAGACTGCAGAAAGATACTGAATACTGAAGGGAACAAAGTTATCAAAAGTTATAATAACAGCTTTTTTAGGCACTTTTAAGCATAGATATCTTTTTAGAATTACCTTCTGTGACCTCCCATGTTTGCCAGTAAGCATGACGATTCTAGTAGCATGTTAGGAGTAGGTAAACCCATAAAAAGGAACGTAACCTCTGTTTATTGTACTTAGCTAAAGCCTATTTTTCTAGACATAATCTCTCTCGAGTGAAGTGGCTGAGAAAATAGTTGGCATGCAACAGTTTATATATATCTTAACTAAAGATGAAAAGAGAGGAAAAATTAATGGTGCCATGGGACACTGCTAAATTTATTCAAATTATTAAGGTCCCCAATTTCATGTGGAACAATCATTCTAGCATTCAAATGCGCTAAAAAGCTAACCTAGTCAACAGTGCAACTTTGTCATAACCACAAAACCATGCCTACATCACTACATACTATTTTGTGTAACCTTTTAAAAAACCTGCATCACTAGATACTATTATGTGCAACCTTTTAAAAAGCATTTACAGATACATAAATCTGCAGAGCAATCCAGCAAAAGATGAATAAAAGAATGAAATATATGCACATATATGGGAATCAATCTTCAATAATTTCCAATTTCAATAAAATTTATAGCAAACAACTATGAACTTGTGAATATCATTTTTCAATAAGAAAAATGGGCTAGAAATTACTATAGCATCTGAGAAGATCTGAACCCCCTCAACCTCCTCAACCTTCTTAGCTGAAGCTTGGCTGAGATAAATAAGATACAAACCAACTGTCAAGTCACTTAGGCTCCAATCTTGGATGCCAAGTTTACTTTTCTGGATACTCGTAAGAATCTCTGCGAAAGACATACTTGTAAAAGATGCACTCGATTTTCCATCACTACCTGCAGCAAGTTAGCAATCAATAAGAACCATGGCTACCAGGAAGCAGAACCTATGAATGCCACATAGCAAGTCATGTTGTCTTTGGGTGGTAATTCACCTTTACCAAAACATGTATTGCATTTTTGTTGGAGGTCTGTTAAGAAAAGGGATAATATTTACACACCACTTGAAACAAGTGAATCATGTTCATCGGTAAACTTCATTGGTGGGAAAAAAAGGAATTAAGGGACTATGACAAATAAGAAATGACTTTGAACTTTAAACTGTATCTGCAAAGTTATCTTTGAATATGTGAAGGTTGGAAAATCAATAACAAGCACCAAGTTTGAACATAATCCTCATCTTAGTGTACCAAATTTTTAAAAAAATCATTTTCTAGGCAAAACATAACAATATTTTGAAGATCTGGGAAAAGGAAAGGCATAGGGTACATCAAAACATCAACAAAAAAGCTAGCCAGTTACTCAGAGATTTAATAACATAATAGAACATGGACAGCTGAAATTAAGAAAGATAAACAAAAAAACAACCTGCTGATGATGCCCGCTTATACAACTGCAATGCTGGCTCCAGGGCTTTGGAAAGCCAAGCAACTTCAAGTTTCCACTTCCAACCATCATCATCATCAGAACTATCTTTAACATTATTAGAAATGCCAGCTTCCAAACTAGTGTTTCGAAATTTCTCCTCTTTATCAGCATCAGAGTGATGTGAAAGGCATCGATTTAGAGCACCAGATATTACTTGTATATAAGAATTTTGTTTTCTCATGGAGTCTATACTTGAATCTGGATGGGTTAAAGATCAGCAGATTGACAAGCAAGTTAGTGAAAGGCCGAGACAAAACAAAACATGGGAACACGACGAAGCTCCTAGTTAAGGATGATCAAGATAAAATGGTATCAAGAAATTTAAGTCGTAGCCTTTTCCATAAAGTCAGCTATCAAGAAATTTAAGTAGAACAAAGCACCAGAAGGAAGTAATAGTGGTATCTCCGTTTCACATATGCTTTTCTTTTCATTAAAAATACAAACAAAAAATTAACAAGTCTTTATTCACCAAAATGGATCTTTCCTGTTCCTTTCTTTTAAAAAAAATGGAAGATTGCATTCATTTTACCATGCAGAAACGATACATCATACATCCTTTTTGTTCCCACTAGAATAAAAATTCACACCTCATCATAACCGAAGCAATATAAAAAAATTATCAACCGAACACCATATTGCAGGTTCTAAATCCCAGTACGTCACCTTAAAACGTAACTAATAGACCAACGCGCAGGTAATGCACGGATAAGATTCTAAAATATATAAGACGACATAATCAGAGAAGAATGGTTAAGAAAACTAGTCATCTGCTCGGCTAATCAGAATCCATCGAGGGAAGCCAACAAGTTATCATCGTTTACCAAAGATTGTACGTCCAAGAGGCGATTGCTCATATCAATCAATATAAATCAGATAAACAAGATCAATTCAGTAAAAAAGTGACGGTAAAAGGATTAGAAAGACACCCCAGGAACAAAGCCCAAAAAAAAGTTATCGACGCTAGGGTTTGCAGAACCAGGCTAAGAGGGAGAAGAACGTACTGAGATGGAGGAGGAGGCGCTTCCCCATCTTGAGGCGGTGCGGCAGCGGGAGCGGCATTTGGGGGTGGGGGCTCGATGGATGTTAGATAGTAGAACGGTGAAAATGAAGAAAGGCGGTGGAGAAGACAAATACATGTCAATATTTGGGTTGGGAAGAAACGCAGTTCTCGAGTTGTCGAGTGACGTGATAAGGAAAGCGGTAGAGGAGGGTGGAAGTTTCTAAGAAATCTCAATTATACCTGCGATTAATTATGCGAAGTGAGTGATGTTTAAGCTAAATTCGCATCTCTAATCTTATTATTTATTAATACGATTTTACTGTTTTTTTTTTACTATATATATATACTGTTTTATTTATTTATCATGTCTAAATTAAATTAATCATCTTTCTTTTTTAAATTTTCTTCTTCTAACCCGTTACGGGTGCAATATTGAAGCGTTGCTTAGGCGATGAAAGTTACGACCAATACTCCAACTTCTTCAACCTCATTCCATATTTTATTATTTATACTCGGAACGTCAGGATACGTCAGGATAATATTTTTATATTATCGAGAGATCATTGTACGAATAGGAATCCGGAGTTAGGATTGTTAACTCCAATGTTTGGGGGGTTTTTATCGGTGCTTTATAATAATAAAGTAATCATTTTCTCTTCTCTCATCTCCTTTGATGTTATTTTATTGCGCTTCCACAGGCTTGTATCGCACAGAGTATCTGCGATACACCGCATACCCAGGCGATCTTCCGCAAGCATTGAAGTCGCAGATTGAGGGGTGTGTCAATTGGTATCAGAGCCAGGTTCGGTACACGACTTTGGCGTCTTGTGAACGAACACCATGGTGACAAAACAGGAGTTCAAAAAGTTGGAAAAGAAGGTAGGAGTGATGGAGGAACTCATACGGTCCTCCCAAGCAACGAGGGATACGCATTTTAACTCTCTTCAATCATGGATGGAGGAATTGCAAGGGATGTTCACTCGGATCTGCGGCGATCTGGAATGAATTCGTACCTCCGCCGAGCAAACATCGGAGGTCGGTAATCCAAGTACGCAGAGGCCAAAAGGTGATAACTTCGAATCCGAAATCTTCTT
Source organism: Thalia dealbata (assembly GCA_030544415.1). Classification (NCBI taxonomy): domain Eukaryota; kingdom Viridiplantae; phylum Streptophyta; class Magnoliopsida; order Zingiberales; family Marantaceae; genus Thalia; species Thalia dealbata. Next base: position 10,555,465 of record CM060460.1, read on the forward strand.
CGGAGCGGAGACATCCCGCGCTGCTCTTCGGCGCCCAAGCGACTCCCATCCATCGTCCATGGCGAAAGTCTGCATCCCCGACCCTTCTACCTTCTCCGGCATCCGAAGCGTAGAAGTTCTGGAGAACTTCATATGGGATATAGAGAGATTCTTTAAAGCCGCCAAGCTTGATGACGAAGATCAAGTAGATATGGTCGTTGCATTTCTTATAGGTGATGCCAAGAAATGGTGGAGAGTGCACTGCGACCCATATCTCCACGGAAAGGAAGCGACGATCACGAGTTGGACAGCCATGACGACAGAGCTTCGACGACAATTTCTCCTGGCGAACGCTGCATGGCTTGCTCGTGAGCGGCTGCAACGATTGCAACAAACCCGATCAATTCGGGAATATGTCCAGGAGTTCAACACGACCATATTGGACCTTCGCGACATGTCGAAAGCCGACCAAATGTTCGTGTTTCTCTGCGGTCTCCAGCCTTGGGTCCGCAACGAACTGATGCGGAAGGGCGTGAGAGATTTGCAGGAGGCTATTTCCACCGCCGAAGGCTTGCTTGATTGGCGGACGAACACTCCCGTGCCTCGCCTCAACGTGGACTCCTCGTCTACTCGCCATCAACTGAATTTTTCCTACTACAATTTATTTCCTACTACAAACTATGATTGAAACTTACCAAAAACAAGCTTAACTTCCAACAACGCCGCGTCGACGGATGCTCGTAACCCACAAACTGGTGGGTTCCCGCAGCCGAGCAAGGGAGAACAGAGGGGGTGTGATCGCTGCGGGGTCCCCATCCGACACACCAGTGTCGGCGATAGGAGAAGTTGGTGGCGATTCAATCGGAGGAAGAGGTGCCGACTTCGGGGGTGACGGATCCTCCCGTCATCACATGCGCGGCTCCTCTGCAGCAGATAAATGCTATCCGTAAGGGACGCGTCTGCAACGTAATGTACGTTTCTTTGCAGGTGAATAGAAAAGATTGTGCGGGCATGGTTGATTCCGGAGCCACTCACAATTTCGTGAGCGAAGAGATGGCGAAGAATCTGAAGTTGCCCGTGGAGAAGAGCGAATTTAAGATAAAGACTGTCAACACGCAGCCTTCGAAAGTTCTTGGCGTGATTAAGCGGGTACCCACGACGTTGGGGCATTGGAGCAGACAAGTCGATTATACCGTAATCCCTCTCGATGATTTCGGCATCATCTTAGGCAACAACTTTCTTCTCCAAACGCAGGCAATGGTGGCTCCCCATCTAGGCAGATTGATGGTGTTTGATGTGACGCAATCGGGGTTCGTAAAAGCCGTGGCCGCTCCATCCACGAGGCCGGTTGAAGAACAGAGCACGGGCGTCGTAGGGAGGATCGCTGCGATGCAACTCATGAAGGAGCTGCGCCACGGAGGAGTGTCCCTTGCTACTATACAGAAGGGCGAGGGATCGGCGTCAGTTTCGGAAGTGGCCAAGTCGACGAATGGTGTCGAATTCGAAGGTGGGAACCAGCTGATGTCCGCGACAGGGAAGGACCCTTTGAAATCGTATAGGGGTGACGATGTCTTTCTCCGGATGGCGATGACTCGCGACGAGCGCTGTTCCGCTGCCCATCGTCTCGTCCAGAAGCAGCAAGTGCAACCGGTGGACGCAAGGGAGGGGTTGGAAGAGGCTAAGCGGCAAATGGTAAAGCTCGCCGACACCCATCATCGACCAAAAGATGTTGCTGTAGGTGGCGAAGTTTTCCTTCAACCTTCTCCACTGATGTGGAGGCCTATGCAGCGACCCCCTGTGCAGGAAAAGTTGGTTCCCGGATACGATGGACAATTCGTGGTCAACCAGCGAATTAGTTCCGTTGTTTACCAGCTTCATCTTCCACCACGGCTGCAGGTTCGCCCATCTTCCACGTCAGATTCCCCAAGGTGTTTCACGAAGACATGTGGTGGAACCCGTCTGCAGCATATCGCCCGACGCCACCTTCTTTTCATCGTTCTCCAAAGCATATGGATAAGTTCGTGGGCCGCCGGACGTCCCATGAGGACGATGCAGATCGCTTGCAGCCGGTTGGAGAAGCTAGACGGGAGAGCGAGACACCTTTGCAACCTTACCGGAAGAAGATTCACAAGTACATCGTGCAGGCGTCGATGAGGGCATCGACGTCTTTCGGCGGGGGAGAGTTGTTATGGGTGCAATATTGAAGCGTCACTTAGAAGATAGAAGTTGCGACCCGTACTCCAACTTCTTCAACCTCCTTCCATATTTTATTATTTATACCTGGAATGATGGAGGGAAAACTTCATCATCGAGGATAATATTTTTATATTATCGAGAGATCATTGTACTGAGAGGAATCCGAAGTTAGGATTGTTAACTCTGATGTTTGGGGGTTTTTACTGGTGCTTTATAATAATAAAGTAATCATTTTCCCTCATCTACTTTGTTGTTATTTTATTATGCTTCCGCAGGCTTGTATCGCAAAGAGTATCTGGGATACGCCGCATACCCAGGCGATCTTCCGCAAGCATTGAAGTCGTAGATTGAGGGGTGTGTTGTAACCTCTCAATTTATATTAATATTTTTTTTATTTTATACGTTAATATTACCGTACTCTTATCCTACCACCTCTACTTTTGGAAGGATCTAGGTCACACTCTGATTGACCCAATACGTGATAAATTAACCAAAATAAGTGGATCGTTCTGATCTATAATGATATATAATGATTCATCATCACAGTTAGACGATTTAAATAATACATTTAATTAGATGTATAATATATATTTTCTTAATAATAATTTTATTTTTGGACAAAGAAAAAGTAGTTGTCTATTCCTACAGCGAGTTAGTTCTTTTAGCATAAAGGTTCAACCTTGCAAAAATGCATGACATTTGCTTGCTCATGTGATTATAATTACCAAAATAAAACCTATTATAGTCAACAAAGAACTTAAAAGAAAAAAAAAAAAAGGAGTCCTCCTGTATTAGTAAAAACCTAGTATCGTCAATCGTGACTCATGAGTTCCCAGAAAAGTAAAAGCCTTGTGCTCTCTGTTCCTACTGCAAAAACCTCCTTGGAAGAATGAGCAAGAAAACCAGGATAATGTTACAAATTTTTCCTCTTTAGGATCATCGTACTCTCTAGGTTAAAAATTAAGGCTCCACATGAATAGGTTAGGTTATAGGCTCAAAACTCAGAAATGTATATATATAGTTTCTTTTCATGATTAAATCTCTGGTGCCAAAAAAATCTGATACAAACACAAAATGGCACCTCTTGCAGTGCCTTCGATGACGAGGTCCTCTCAAAAGCATTAAGAAAACTAGCGTGCTTTCTTTAGATAATGAATAACCTCTTTCAAAAAACTAGCATTTTACATGTTCTTGAGAGAAAAGAAGCTTGACGTGTTTTACCTGTTATGATGAAATGAAGCAGCGGAATACAAGGAAAAAAGGAGTTCCATTTTTTGGGAAGGGCGGGCTGTAGAAGGGTTGTGTAGAGGAGTTTTAAGGGTTTGGGCTCATCTTATCTAGATTTTTCAACGTCACAAACTTTATTTATACAAATAACACCCCTATAATTCGAGTTAGTTGCATATGGTTTTTAACATTTTATGGCATCCTGCATCTCCAGTTAACAGCCCTCTCCTCCGTGCCTAAATTTTTTAATAAACAAATTTTTTTCCATAATTTGAAGCCTATTAAATGATGAGATTAACAAAAGAATTTCGTCAAAGTGTTATGGAATTCAATTTTTAAATCTGTGAGACTCATGAATATTATATTATTGGATTTATTTATAAAAGAAATCTTATAAAGGATTTATTAAGATATTTATAAAATTATATATGAAATTTTATAATATAAAATTTTAACATTAAATTTCTATCATTATAAAGGGGTTTAAATTTGGAATTCAGCGATACAAACTAGACTAGTCAAATAGTTGAATCAAATTTAAACCCATGTGAACTAGTTCAATTAAACCAAATCAGTTTAACTCGATTTAAATGGATGACTCAAATTAGATGATTTAAATAATGGATGATGGAGATTAAAAGCAATCTAAGTTAGGGTACGTAGTGAAGGGTTGGTTTCCTTCTCTTTCTTCCTCTTCGCATGGTTGAGAATGATCCAAGTGAACTGATTCAACTGAGCTAACATGATTTAACTAGATTTAAATAGATGGCTCAGATCAGATGACTTAATTGATGGATGATGGAGATTAAGCAATTTGGGCTAGGGTTTGTAGTGAAGGATTGGTTCATTGGGTTGAACTAGTTGCCATTTTCCTTCTTCCTCTTCACGCATGAGTGACGACAATGATGAAGCAACTAGTTGAACCAAATTTAAATCCAAGTGAACCAGTTCAATTAAACCAAACTAGTTTAACTAGATTTAAATGGATGACTCAGATTAGATAACATAAATGATGGAGGATAGAGATTAAGCAATCTGAGTTATGGTTTGTAATAAAGGGTTGGTTCATTAAGTTGAACCGGTTGCCATCTTCTCATTCTTCCTCTTCACGTATGGGTAACGGTGATGACAATGTGGAGGGTGACGACGAAGCAAATTCCCAATGTTACTATGACCAAAATACAATGAATTGGACTGCAAATTTTAGCCACACGTAGTTCTCGATAGTCTCTTCATTTTGATACTAAAATGCCCAATTTTTATGAAGTACTAAGGGAGAAATAACGAGTTAAAGATGAGTCACTAGATATCGTCGATGAGACCATTGTCGACGAGCTTACGCTCCAAATAGGTTGTTAAAATCGAGGCTTTTAGCACATGAATGTTTATAAGAAGAGAGGAATCGATTGGTGGTGGTGATTGAAGATGATTGGCAGCAATCCCCAAGCGGCATGGAAAAATTTCATTATTGGTAAGGTTTTAAGGCGATAGAAAGTTTCTAAAATTCTAATAAATTCTAATCAAATTGGTCAATGGTGCTTAAGGATATGTTTAGGAAGCTAGGTCAAATTGAACTGGTAAATAGTGTCGATCGTGGGTGAAGTTCAATATTGGATCTAGCTATCTACCTAGAAAATTCATCGACGGTGAACTTTACTAATGATCGATACTATCTACCAAGTTCGATTTGCCCCATCTTTCTAAACATATTTTCATCAAGTACTATTGACCAATTTGAGCAGAATTTATTAGATTTTCAGAAAATTCTGATAGCTCCTAAAATCTTGCCGTTGATGAAATACTCTCACGCCACTCGGCAATCGCCACTAATCATATTCAATCACAACCACCTTGAATGTGTTATGGGGGAATAACAAAGTGACCTAAATAGTTATAATATTTATATCGTATAATGTGGACGTAATATATTATGGTGTAACATATGGGTTAGTTGTAAACATATTCAGTGAACTTTAAATGTTGTCCTTTTTATTTATGTAAGAATTATTTAATCTTGTTAGCATTGTGTGAGTGAGGTATTAGTCGATGGTTGTCATGTATCAGAGTCGGCGTGACATTCTCTTACTCAAACTCCAATGAATGTTGCATATATTATATATGTCTCATCATAAAATATATGAATTTATAATCTTAATCTTTATGCTTATTGAAAAGAATTCATCTAATAACTTTATTTATTTGTTTATTATAAATATCTATTGATTACCATATTATTATATTATTATGATTATTATCATTATTTGGATGATGATTGACATGGTTAGGAGATTATTCTTAATATATTTATAAGAGTTTGTTCTTTCATTCTTTTACCTTCCACATGGCCTCACTATTGCACCACACAGTTGCTAGGGAAGGTTACATTGACATGGGCCACCTTATATTTTAATATCATGATATTGCATTTGAATAGGAGGTACTCATCAGTGCACTTCCCTAATTACAGGTTATGGTTTTCTGTTTGAATGGAGGTGTAAGAGGTAAAATGAAAATTTTCATGATTATTTTTTTATGAGAAACCATACCAAGGTCTTTTTTTATTTATTTTTATACAATTTATAACCTAGAACAACGAAAACATAGTATTCTAATAAAATAATAAAAAAATATTTAAAATAATATATATTAATAAAATTACAAATCATTATTTTAGACACCCTCTCATAATTTTAAATTTTATTAAACTCTTGATCGATGAATGTTTAATCATGTGGGAGATGATGGGGAGGAATATAATATATATATATTTAGATGACTGCCTCTTGAATGAGAGGAGAAGCAGCGGTAGATGGTGAAAGTAGTGAGGGCATACAAAGCAGGGCGAGTAGAGGTGGTAGCCTCTTTGCGTCTGCGGGTAGGAGCCAATTATAATTATTATCATTCTTACTCTATTCTTATCGTTCTTTATATTTGATGCTTTCAGAATTCACTTTTAGTTCACTCCTAAAAACTAGCAGCATTAATAATGTGACATTGCACAACCCCATTAATCTATATGATTCTCTCTCAAATGCATCAATGTCATACGATATAAAAGTAATTTAATCAATTATATCAATACAAAATGATATATGGAGAAGAAGAAGAAGAAGGATGTCACCGCTTTTTATATTTTCTATGTTCACCTACGTATATGTTTGCGTCAATGAATTAGGTAATTTTTTAATTTATTTAGTAGCAAAGATCTTAGAAGATATATATATATATATATATATAAAGTGGCTCGTTTAGCTCAGAAATATTATGCCACCTGTGCAGGACCATCCTGATCATGGCATTTATAATACTTGTCGGCTTGACTTTAAAATATGACATCTAAAAATTCCTCTTCCAAGTCTGGCATGTATGCCTTCTTACGACTGATTTAAATTGACCATTATGGCTTACCCTACAAATCACCGGCGACTTTGCTACGTTTGATGTCGGAATGCTGTCTACTAACATTAGTAGCCAACGGAGTTAATGGCAATTGCGTACGTTTTCAATCGCATCCAGTGCTCTCATTAAATTCCATCTACTTGTTTCCCTCACAAAAGGGTTAGCAAGAGGAAAGGACAGCCATGGAAGAAGTCAAGGTGACCGTCACGATCATAAAATTATTTCAACAAAGATTTAAATATATGATCATACAATTTCATATGGAGGATGCAAAGCTAATGCGGATGATCATGTGGAGTTCACAGGTTGCACCCAAAAAACCTTTGCTGTGAAGAACAAATGCAGTCTTGTGTTTTAAATTTGGTGGGCTTCATCAGATCAGACATGATGATGCCACAAGAAACACCTAAATAGACATTATGATCCATATGCTGCTGCTAAACTCACCGTTCTCTAGTAAACATCGCAAAAATCTGTTGACAAAATAAAAGCCTCCAACAAGCTAAGCAAAGCAGCAAGTAAGTTTTCTACTCTGCGCTCACGGCTCCATTTGGACGGGAAGAACAGAAGCAGCGCGAGAGCTGCGGCCCAAGGAGAAGATCGACCTCCGGATTCTGCGGGAGCTGCCGCCGATCTCTCCGCTGACGTCCTGGAAGTGCGGATTCTGCTGCAGTATCTTCTTGAGCGTCACGTAGAGCTGCCTGTCCCTCGAGGAGTCCATGGAGAATGATCTCCTCACGGGTTGGTCTACGCAGAAATCTCCATCTTTGTGCCTCACCTCGATGCACTCGTCTCCCCTGCTGCTGGTAATACGATGCTGGAGCTCCCTGCGCCCTGCCGTCCTCCTCTGGTCTGAAGAACTGGGGTTACGGGCAGTGAGCAGTGCTCTTCCGGTTAGATCATCACTGTGTTCTGCCACCATATCAGCCGTCGAGCGATGATCACCTGGAATCTGAGTTGAGACTCTGATGCTCGATCTGCAAACCGGGCAGTTGTCGTTTTTCTGGAGCCAGACGTCGATGCAATCGATATGGAAGACATGGAAGCAGTTCGGGAGCAGCCTCATCTTCTCGTCCTCCTGGAGCTCGTTCAGGCAGACGGCGCACTCCTGGAAGCCGCACCGCCCTTCGGTGCTCTCGCCCCTCTTCCGGTAACGGAAGGTGGGAATCGCCTGAATGGTGGACTCGTCGAGGCCTCGGTCGACGCCCATGGAGGCGGAGTGGAACGCCGAAGAGGGCTCGGGCCACCGGCGGTGCCGCCGGAGCAGTGAGAGCCGGCTGAGGACGGCGCCGGAGTGCTGCCAGTCGAGGCAGCACCTGATGACGAAGACGTAGTAGCTGAGGAGGAGCATGAGGGTGAAGAGGATTCCGACGATGGAGGCGGCGAGGACGGGGAAGGTGGCGAGGGAGGAGGAAACTGCTGGGGGCTCCATGATGATGGAAGAGGAAGCGTCCTCTTACCGGCAGCAAGAACACAGAATCATGTCAGTTGGAAATCCGAGGACGATGAGATGAGTTGAGATGAAGGCTAAAGGAACACTTTGTGCAGCAGCAGCAGCAGCAGCAGCAGCAGCAGCAGAGATGAGAGGAGGACGAGAAGATGAGATGAAGGTGGTTGAATGCGGTGGAGATGGAGTAATGGCATCCTAACTGGATGTGTGATGTGATGGGGATCATCACTGCTATATGAGAAGAAGCACAAGTCAAGAACAACAAGAGAAGGGAGTGGAGGAGGGGGCAAATTAAAAGACTTCATTTCAATTTTGGCCCCCCTGCAATTTTTTTTTTCATGTGTATTTTTTTCAGATTGATACAAATAAATTAGATGTAAATTATGTAAATTAGATCCAAGCAATATGGAAAAAGGAGGGAGCAAGGGTTTTAAATATTTTTGCTATTAGAAAATAATAGAGACCATTGTAGTATGTTGATGGTTACCTACGAAGCTAAGTGTATCAACAATCTTTGGATAATTTATGAAAAGCATATTTCTATATTTTAGATTGAAAGTAGAGAAATTATAAGGGTGAAAGTGAAACTAGGCCAAATTAAAAAGGCAAAATCTTAGGAGGAGAGGTGAAAATGGTGCCACTTCTCCTTGTCCTTTTAATAATGGCCACTTGAGAGGGGGGAAAAAGAAGAAGAAAAGTGTTTCTGGCCCTGCTGTGGAAGTTGTTGTGTTCGAATAAGAAAACACCCAAAAAAGGAGGATATTTGACATCACGGTGATGCTGTCATGAAGTGTTTGTCCACCTGGGCCTGCAGGTCAAGGATGCAATGTGAAGAGGATGGAAAAGGTTTCGGTGACTGACGCTGCTGCTGGAGCTGCAATTTTGTGGGCAGGAGTACTGAAGTGTACGAGCCATGGAAGATTTGGAGATCCAAGAAATGTAAAAGCTACTTCAGCTCAAAAGTACTAGTACTATCTTGGTACTATTGAGGAGATTAATTAAGATCTGAAAAAAATAAAATTTAAAATAATAATAATAATAATAATAATAATCACTTTTAAGCACTTTTCTATCAAATTGAAAGGTAGACATTTAAATTAAGTTGGATTACTCATAGGTGACGCTCGCCTAACTCACATTAGGTTGTACCTAATACATCTCATAACCTGACATATTATGTTATGCTCTGACTCACCTGTCCACACGTGGCAATAGTCGTATGAGTTTGAAGACTCATCAATGCATTTAATTCATCACAGACCACATGACCAGTTCACAATTACATAATAATACTCTGATCTGATCCACCTCTGTATATTACAACACTATCAAGACTCAACTATCACGGTCCTAATATGACCTACTATATCTCTGTACTATAAAAAAATTATATAACTATATAATACAATTGAAACTCTTAACAATAGTATCTTCCTTTACTGCTCTCTTGCTTCGATTGTACCTGCGCATACTCAAAGAGTGTGCTAAGCATCTAGCCTAATAAAAATTTACCAGTTTTCTGTCTAAGTGTGAATATTTATGGTTCTAACTATAGTAGATATTATTTTAAATATAGATAAAATATCTAGGTTGCTCAACTATTATCATAAATGTCTTCTAATACATGGATATGTCACTAAATAATCATACACTAGTTTTGGTTAACTGCCTTTAACCCAACTAGTTTATGGGATCATTCTGGGTAAAACGACATATTCAATTTGTCTATAATATTATGCTTGTTGTTATCATTTATCAGTTTCTAGGTACATTATCACATCCCAGATGGTTTGCCTATACTTATAGTAAATCCCGATTAGGAATTACCCATAAGCCCATTAGCATCAAAATCTAACTACGTCTACCTATTCCCGTTACACTGAGTTGGCAGAGAAAGCAAGTCATCAGGATTTTTTTCCTATTGTATCGCTAGTCATAATATAATGTCAACCCACACTAAATGAGACCGTCTCCCCATATATCCTCCCTGTAAGCATGTATAAATATAATAATATGTAGCAATATATATTTTTATCCCCTTACAGAGTCACCACCACTCAAAAAAAATACCTCACAATGGTCATGTTAGCTGAATAATAATCCTAGGATCCAGATTCTTCATTAGAATATCTGTAGAACTTTTGGAATAAATATCGCACGGATCCACTATCCAAGGTTCACTGTAAGACCCACCAACCTAGCTTAAAAGCAGTAATACTTACTAGAGGAGTGTCTCACAGCCATATCTTGCTGAAATGCACTACCTTGGCTACATTGTTATGCCCAATCCTTAGGAAGGTTTATCCCTACTCACCATCTATGGGCTGATATGATGGTATAGTACCACCATAAGTGTGGGTAGATCATAATATTATAGCACTATAGTAATGCCCCCAACTATAGTGTTAATATGAGTTATAAGGTTCATACTTTAATCCGCCTCTTATATTATAGCAAGTTTAGCAAAATCTTACTTTTTACTATAATACTTGGAGGTGACATCAAGTGTCTATATTTTAAAGTTGAAATATTATATTTTTATATCTTTGTTATTTAGTTAACTATTTTATCGACAGTGTTAGAATCCAGGCGTGTTGTTCCTTGACCCTTGTTCTTGGAGGATTATAGTTGTAACTAATCATGTCTATGTAAAGTATTGAAGCTTTTATGATTAATGTTGTTACAAGTATTATTGTTGAGATTTTATAATAATTTATACATGAGTTACAAGGATGATCAAAACGAAATGTCATAGTGTGCACTGCATATGCTATGGTGATAATATTCAAATCATTTTAGCATAGCATGACATCCCAATATTTTCTAAATGGTTATATAAATCATTTTCCACTTTGTGAGATATGTACATGCCAAACTGTGTTCCCATATATGAGATATCAGCTATTTAACTTTCAATCCTAGGCACCCATATTTTAAGTATTTAGTATTATTAATTTAACCTAACTTAAAATAAGCTATTGCAGTGATCCAACACAGTTAAATAAGTAGGCTGACTTCAAAACCCCCAAACTATGATAACTTTTGCAATTAATCGGCTTCCTTAGTTTCGTCTATACACACACAATACATAATACAAAAGCCAATATATTTTAGTCTTATGCAAACCTTGAAAGTAAATACTCTTATGTTATCGGTTATGAAAGTAGTAGAAGTTGTATCACCACATAGGTGGTTGTCCTTGACCTATAGGTTCCATCAATATTAGCATTTAAAACTATCACATACAGATTACATTATGATGAGAACTAGTGCGAAGATGATCCCCAAGACGATCAACTTAATATTCATATTTTGTAGCATTATCTTCCTCCTCACTCACCTCTCTACCTCCAATTGATAGGAAAAAAGACACCGAAGTAAGTTCACCATATGTCATGCTGTGATCTACACATCGGCACTACAAAACCGTCGTATGAGTCACCAGAAGTCATACAAGGTATTTAACAATAATGACACTACATTCTATATCAACTGTTCATAATCATCACATATTCTACCAACTATCTATGATAAACCAGCATACAAAAATGTCTAGGTTCCTTTATAAACATGTCTAACACAATCCTGATGGTTTCAATTACAATTGTAGTACACTTAACCAAGCAAGTAAATTCAGCAACACCAAGCACAATAAACACAATGCTTTTGATGCTTCATCACACAACCTACTAGGCCAAGATCTCGCTACCTGTGCACATAAGACAAAGTGAGCTGAGCCTTGCAGTTCAGTGGCTACAAAAAGAGTACTCCGAGTAATAGGCAAGAGAAAATATCTTGGGTGCCCCCACTCAACCAAATAATAACAATATAGTCATATAACATGCATAAAAAAAAGGAATATGTAGAGTTAACGAATAAATATTATGATAGTATTTTTTATGTACTCATGTCATGTGATATCTAGTACTACATTATGTAATTCTAAAATAGAACTTCTATTATAAATCTCAACTTATGGGCTTTCATACTACACTTAGGATAAGTCCTGTACGGGGACTATCCACAAGCCCATCAGTGGTAGTCTAGGTCTCTGCCTAAGCTCATTACATTAATAATTGAAGAGAAGGTGAATGACGATAGATTCTTCTTCAATGGTCTCTTTAACTATTTAACTTGGACTGCACCAAAGAGATATCGTATCGTGCATCCTCTCGGTAATCCGCACAATATGAGGACTAGTATGGTAGTACGCAACCGTCCCTCAATAGGATAACCACACTATTACAAATATTCACGGCACGACAAACTAGAATTGACATATGCATGTAACCCTAAAATCCGAACTACTCACTAGGTCACCCATAGGATATATGTGACGCATGTTGTGTGTCAACAAGTCTATTGTCTAAGGCTTTACAAATCGACTCCCCACCCTCAATTTAGTAGCTCTCGATGTATGCCCCGAGTGAGCTAGAACACTCCTTCCTCAGCTTCATTAAGCTAGTTCATTGGGTTGGTTCATGTTCCTGCTAGCCATCTAAGGATTATTACGATAGCACCCACCACAAGTGAGGGAAATACAACTGTATCAAAGACCTAAATGATTTTTCATAGGTTCTGATGTGTCACGCCATGATCGTTGGGCTCGAAATTTTCACCAATTGGGATGCATCACTGATGTGTGGCTTGGTCTTGCCCTTGGACTGATCAGCCTTCAGATGGACATCAACCAGATTGGTGCTTGGCAATGGAGATTAAATGTAAACGTTTACCTCTAAACACACCAAAGTTGCTAAGGGGAAAGGATCATGATCAATTCACCATATCTATAAAACCCCTTCAAAGAATCCACTAACTCTTGCTCGAATTATAATGTTTCGACCAAAGCCCCCCACTCGGCCGTTGCTCACCTATTTGCTCATTGAGTCCACACACTCGGACTAATGATACTACACTCAAAATCTTTCTCTCACCATACTCTCAAATGCAGATGTACTATTTGCTCTAAGCTCATCTCAAGCTTCGCTACTTGGATTGATGCTTTGGCTCCCCAATACCTTAGTTTTTATAGGATTTAAACCTCAACCCATAGTGGAGATCATGGGTACTAGACATAGCACACTCCTTGGATCATGGCCTATTTCCTTGTGTCATGGGCATGTCTCTTTGACCATGGCACTATTACTTGCTCTAGAATGTTTGTGTTGGGCATGGTTCGAATCCTTCAACGTGCATATGCATCTTGCACTAGGCTTGGTCAGCTTGCATCCGTCTTGGCCTATGTTTATCTGGATCACGGACTCATGGTCCATCCTCGACCATGTGCATCAGAAATCCTTGAGCACCCGTGTTTTGGGCGCATGCGTCCATGCTATATGCTCGTCCGAATGTACACCAACTTGAATCAAGAATGCCTTATTGCTAAATATCAGTGGGAATTGTAATAAAATTGAGTTGTGTCCAGTAAGCTTATCCAATTCTCCTATGATGTCATCACAAAGTGGCACATATATTGTACACAAAGTGTACATCCCTCTGGTTAGAGTAATTGGGCTCTATACAGGAGGATCATGAGGTCTTGGGTTCAAGCCTTAATCAATCCACAAGTCTAATCATCTCCAGAAGTTATCTAACCTTCCATCCTGATTGTCTGGTACTTTATGTCACGCCTCGACCAGCAGGACGACACGTGGTATGGGCTCATACCAGGCATATAAATAAATATCGCAATACACCCACCAAAATTTCCATACAAATTTTAATACAGTCCCGATATATCTTAATACAATTCTAAGACCGACGTTAGCGACATTCGAAACTAAATAACGACGACCGTATACCTTCCGCGCTGAACCCTCCATCAACGACCTCGACTAGTACGTCTACACCTGCACATACATTGAACGTGGGTGCTCAGCCTTGCGGCCTAGTACGAAATTACGACTCGAAATCGAAATAAGAAAATCAAAAATTAGAAGGAGTACTCTAGGATGCCTTTGGTTGTTAATCATTATTTTTCTTTAGATATATGTAATTCATGTCATAAAAAACAGTAAAACAGTGTAAATAAATATAGACATGTATTTCACTAGATGTGAGATTTGTATTTTTGCATTAGGGGTATTTTTGTAATAAAATAATATGAAGGATTTATTTGTAAAATTACACAGATTTTTGAAATATATAATTTTAATATAAAAATTATACCATCAGATAGGATTTTTGATAAGGAATCTAACGGCGCAGACGGATCGTGATTTGGATGTCGTTTGATAAGGAATCCAGCGGAAAGGAATGACAGACGAGAAAATCCACTCACCTCGGAGCTCGCGAAGACCCCAGCGGGAACAGATTGAGCAGCGGCCAGCGGGAGGGAAGAATGCGCAGGTCTTCCCTTCGTCGACTCGTCGGTGGACCTCTCAGCCACGTCGAACAAATCGACCAAGCGGCGGTCAAATCTCGGGAACCGACTCCTCCCGAGTTCGCCGGTGGCCGTAGCTACTCGCCCTTAGCGATCAGAGTGGCGGATCGGCAGCTACGCAGGGGGGCGACCGCCGGCGTGGATTTGCTCGCGAAGAGGGGAAATGCAGCGGGAAGGAGGGGAAAACGACCTTCGCTGAGCTCTTCTCGTCGCGGCGGAGGGGAATTGACAGCAAACGGCGGAAGGGGGGGAGGCGGACAGCGGATGACGGACTCGGCAGATGGCTGCCCTGTTGTGGGTGGTCGCGAGGGCGACGAACAAGGGGGCGTCGCGAAGGAGAAGAGCCCTCGGCTCTTCTCGCCCGCAATGCCTCCTTCAAACCGAGTGAATCGGGTCAATCGGTTCATCTGGGCCGGCCGGCTGGCCGGTTCAACTGAACCGGATCGATTTTTTTTAATATAAATTAAGGGGTAGGGGGAGTGCGAACAAACATATCATCACTGCAGTGACCGTACCATTGGCACACCAGTATAAGGTTATCTTAGTCATACGCACCCAAAAGACGAAGCATAATCATATATGAATCCGAAAATCCCCTAGGCCATGTTTTTCACCATACTTCTAACTTTTTAGAAACAACATGTGCATATGCTAGCTTTCGAATCAAACAAAAGCATAGTATCATGCTTATAATGAATTAAGAAATAATAATAATGAAAAGCCTATATCAAGAAGTATGGATGTTAAAGGTTATTCACAACTCATATAATCATAATTATGAGTAATTAACTAGCAGGAGAGTCAACGAATATCAAATATAGCTAATCAAAGGGATATAATTCTTCTAGACTAAACATTGAGAACTATTTTGTTTATCCTCCCTAGAGAATAAACACTCACCTGACACTATTATTATAAGCACGTCTTAATTTGTATTATGATCTTTAGTATCCTCGTGCTTGTTTATCGAATTTTCTGTGAATATTTCAATAATTTTAATTCTTAATCCGGTAATAATTTCTCAAATCCGTCTTCACCAACATCTTTAAAATGATCTCTAGAATTACCCTAATTTTTATCTCGAGTTCGCCGGAGACCTGCCGGAAATTTTGCCAGAACACTCGCAAGCGAAGTTCTTCGATCAGCACCAATATAGGAACTACTGAAGGAACTAAAGAAACAAGAATAACAACTATTAATTCATCAGCCAATATATTTCTGAAAAGTTGAAAACTAAGAGATAAATGTTTTGTGAAATCTTCTAGGATGTTAATTGGTAATAGAATTGGAGTTGGTTGAATGTATTTCCCAAAATAACCCGAACCTTTTTTACTAAGACCCGCATAAAAATATGCAACTGACGTGAGAAAAGATAAAGCAACAGTAGTATTTATATCATTCATGGGCGCAGCCAACTTCCCATGAGGTAACTGTATAATTTTCCAAGGTAAAAGTGCACCTAACCAGTTTATTTTTTAGTGCTCATACGCGGCCAATTTCACTAGAGAAACTCAATTGGGCGAAAATCCTAAGTTTGAGTTTTCCATTCGCCGGTGGCCAATAATCCTCAACCCAAGTGCCAATAGATAGCCCTCATTAAGGAGAAGCCATAGGTACTAATTCTACCAAAATTTACGGTCGGAATAGTCAGCAATTGCCGGTGAAAGCTCCATGATATTTTTATCACCGCTGACACTTCTCTCCTCCTTTCTCCCTCAAATCTCTACCAAAACTTAAAAATGATAGTTCTAATGTGTTCTCCTAGCTCACTTGAAGTTGTGTCTGAAATCTCATGGAAAAATTCGACCGGAATGTGGTCCAATCATCATCGACAAGGAGCGGAGGTGAGTTCCCTATTATCGTGCGAGGTGTTATCTTAAACGAGTAGAGGCCACCATTATTATCTAGTACCTCTATTAGAAATATTTTGATTTAATGATAGATTTAATGTATATGATCCAATTTTCCAAGGGCCAAGGCTTTGGGCTGATGACTTGATGAGTGTTGAAGGGCTAGGGATGGGGTGGCATGATAACGGGTTGTGCTCGTGCCAGCCCAAGCACTAGCCCACCCAAGCACAAGCCTCGCCCGAGACACCACTACAATCATTCAGCCTAGTCCAACATATGGTAGGCATTAGTACGTACTCGCAACAAGGCATTAGTACGTACCTGCAACAATCATTCAGCCCAGCCCGGCACGTGGCACACATTAGTACGTACCAGGCTAATCCCAGCCCGCCCATATAAGTACACTAATGCTAGTGAAAGCATTATCTTAAATATGCAATGCTTCTCCATAAATTATCCAACATGTGACTAAAAAAAGCCTTGGCTAATGAAAGTTACCCACTAAGATACTAGTTAATGTCATTTTTTACTAAAAAAATAAATTCATCTTATACTCTCAAAAAATTAATTATATTTTAATTTTAATTACCTTTGAATATATTTTTGTACTTATTTTTTTAACTGTTCATAACTCATCTGTATTATTTTCTATTGAAGTTGAAGCTCCTTCCTCGTGTCAAACACATATCATTATTATTATTATTTTAAAGTTTATCCTCCACATCCAACCAATCTTTCATACAAATACAAGTTTCAACACTTAAATTATTCAAACGACTTTTTTTTCATCAAAAACTCTCTCACCTTCACTAAAATAAGATTTGGATGCCACCGTAGATATTAACACACTTAAAAAATTACGAACTATCATCGATATTATAGGAAAAGATTTTCCATTTATTCTCCACCAATCTAAAATATTATAATCATTAATTCCATTTGGATTCCAACTATTTTCATGATTTTGTTTCACTAATGCCCGAGTTATATTAAAATATTATTTGATAATCTCATTGTATATTTATCTGATTTTGATAAAGGTGTTATTCGATGTATTTATTTGAATATAAATTTTATATATTATATAATAATTGAGTAATTTTATTTTTAAAATCTAGCACTTTACGTATTATCATAATATTCATCGAGTAAGTGCATTATTAATACTTATAGCAATTCGAAACATCTCTAAATAATTTTAAAATTTGACAACTTCCAATCTGCATCATTAATAATATTTTTTTGGTATTTTTTCACTATAATAGATAGAAAAAATATCCTTATTTTTAAAATGGTTTACGATGAATATTATAAATTTTTTAAATTCTTGTAATCTAGAACTAGTGCGAGACCCGTGATTTTTGAATAAGGGCAATAAAGTAATTTTAGTATTTGAAGAATTTAATCGTAAAAGAAATTCTTTAAATGACTTATTTGTAAAATCATATAAATTTTTGAAGTATGAGATTTTGATATAAAAATTATACCATCAGGTAGTATTTTTGATAAGGAATCCAACAGCGCAGACGGATCGTAATTTGGACGTCGTTTGATCGACCAATTGAACAATTAAGATTTAATTTAGGATTTAATATTTTAATTGATTAATTTTAAAAAAAACTTATTTTCTTCCCACCGAACGCGCGCTCATCCCTCCCTCTCTCTCTCCTCCGCAGCCACAACGGCGACAGCGACGCAAAATTTTCCGACGATACTCTATTGAAACCACAATGAATTAGTGAAACCACAATCTCGACCTCCTATTCATTTTGATACCAAGATGCCCAAATTTGGTGTAGAGATGAAAGAGAAATCACGCGAGAGGCGTCGGCGGAGAGGGTTTCGATCGTCGGAGCTTGCTCCGACGATTTCCGATGATTCCGGCCGTGAAACCTTGCAAACTTGGTACCTACGGATTCTCCTTGATGAGAGCTATCCATTGGTACTGGAGTTGAGGGCTATTGGCCGCCGGTTGGTCGCCGACGAGCTAAAAATCCTAACTTAGGGATTTCGCCCAAAATTTTAATCGGTGAAATTGATCGCGTATGAGCTATAAAAATTGGGGCAAATATGATTTTTTAGAATCCTCATGAAGAGAGCTTTCTATTGGTACCAATATTGGTGCTGATCGAAGAACTTCTCTGGTGAGGGTTCCGATGTACTTTCCGGCGATCGTCAGAGAAATTTTCCGGCGAACTTGGGGAAAAAATTGGAGTGATTCTAGAGATAATTCTAAGAGTAGTGGTGAAGAGAGATTTGAGAAACTATTTCTGGATTGAGAATTAAAATTCGTTGAATAATTGACAGAAAAAATATAAAATACGTAAATAACGGCACGTGATGCTTAGACTCATCATAGTATGATTTATTCCAGTCAGCGGAAAATCTTTTTTAGATTTTGTCGGAAAATTCTCGGATACCTGCTAATTAAATAATCGCTATGCTTTTAAAAATACTAAGAAAAGATGCCTGTTATGATAATATATTTTATTTAGCATGATGATATACCATGTATGCTTATTTTTCTTTTTTAACTTGCATGATATATTATTTATACCGCATGCTATTTAATTATGTTGTTAATGCTGAATACAAAATAATATCATGTGGAACATGATAAAAAAATAAGCAAACATAGAAAGTAGTATAATGATTTACACTGGACACTTTAGTATAGAGACATAGGTGACATGATACTAGTACAATTTAAGAACATTACTAAATTTTAAACTAAGGGTGTTATTAATGCACCCTAGATGAAATCGCGAACCATTAACGTTCGGTTAGTGATGTTCACACACCGGCACCTCCCGAGGCTACAGATCATAGATAGCTTAGATATTGAGAGTGAACTGAGGGTTGGACCAGATTAATTCATAAGTCAAGATAGATCAAAAATGGAGTGGGTCCATACCCAGATACCGATACCCGCACGAGTGTCGTTTAGGCGGCACCGTGATAGTCCTGAGATGGCTAGCGATGATGAACCCTACCATGGACTTGGCACCGATGGAGACGGGGTTGCCACAGCCCATTGTGCGGATGTGTGTGTATCCCGATCAACATCGACTGCTATTGGACTGGGAAGGTGATTCCCTATGCGACGCCTGGACAGTGGATCCATAGACCACAACACGGCTATCATCCTTGACGTTCTGCAGACGATCGGATGAGTAGTCCGGATCCTAGGGTTATTATTTCGGTTAGCCATGGCTGATGAGACTGTTATGATGGTGACCCTATCTACGGACAGTGTGTAGTACTACATAGATGTCGTTGCCCCTACGGATCCGGGGAGGATGTAAGGGCACGATGGTTTCGCTAGGGGAGGCCTGGTCAGCGACTAGTGAAACGATGGAGAGTGATTTTGGGTCACCCGTCCTCTCCGCCAGCATCAGTGCAGCGGGCATAGGTAGAGACATAGATTATAATAGCACTGATGAGCTTAGGGAAGTCCTAAGCCAGGGCTTTCCTTAAGCATAGGTCGGCAGCCCGAGTCATGTGATATAAAAATAAAGATGTTATATATGATTTACACTAGTGACACCAATATTGTATATAACTTAGATGACATTTAGAGACATACATCTACCTACAACCTGGGTTGACATATAACATAGTCGGATAATACATGTAAAATATTAAAAAGCTTATTATGTGATAACTAATCCCACTAAGGCATCCTTGAACGATCCCCTTAGCCTTGGATTTCGTATTGTGGTTTCGAGCTGTAATTTCGCACTAGGCCGCAAAGCTGAGCACACCGCATTCAATGTGTGTGCAGGTTGTTAGATGATAGATCGGGATATATGATGAAGATGAGGGCCATCGATGGATTTACTTTTAATTATTGATGTCGTTATTATAAATTATAGTAGGTATATCGGGACTGTGTTAGTAGAGATTCATAGACGATTTAACTGTATATTCCGCTGTGTTGATTATGTGTATGGACAATATTTAATACCAAATACTTTGTATGGATCCGTTGGGCTCATACGGCGGTTGCCACGTGTCCGATAGGTGGGTCGGGGCGTGACAACTAGAACTTTTAATATATTTAATAATATTTTTAATTTTCATTATGTGATCATTAATTATTTTTAAATCATCTTAAACATATAAATTAAGAATATGACATGCATATCTAATATAAAAAAATAATTCATCAGAAATAGGAGATAAATGTTGAGCTAATAAATTAATTGTAGCACCATTATTACTAGCATTAATAATTTTATAAAAAAATTATTTTCTATATTATATTCATGAACATATGTATTAATAGTTTTATAAATAGTACAGGATACTCAAATACTTTAAAACTAATAATTTTTTTATGTAAGTGAAATTTATTATCTATTTAATGACAAGTAATGCACGTATATGACATACTTTTATGTTGATTAGTCCAAACATCTGAAGTAGATTTATTAAAAATATTACTTTTATACTCGTAAAATAATTTTATTATATCAGTGCTAACTGTATGCCTACTAATACATTTATAATGATGATAAAATGTAGATTGAAATAAACGAATAAAATTAGAACTTTCTGCGAATGAAAAAGGTAATTTATTTTTAATTATAAATTTACTTTTTTTTTCTGAGCAGTGTCAATATTATATCTAAATGTGGTTAAATTAATCGAATTTATATTTAAAATTTATTGAGCAGATAAAATTTTATTATATGACTTTTAATGTCTTCTAAAATACTCCATTTTGAATTAACAAAAAATAATTTTTTACACTTAGCTTTTTCAATATTATCAACTATTAATAAATTAAAATCTTCTCATACCTTGGCTACTTCTTTTTCTAGAAGTAAAATTTGATTCTTGAGTGATTCTAGTTGTAGAATTTGATTTCGGGTTGATTTCGATTGCAACATCATCCGGTATTGATGTCATAGGAGTATGAATATTAGTAGAAATATTAGTAGAAATATTAGAATTAATTTCTAGTGAACTTAAAAAAAATTTGATAATTAGAGCTATTATTATCCGTCATATTAAAAAATAAAAATAAAATTACAAGGTCAAATGCACTTAGAAGAAATTAAGAGCTTTAGAAGAGAGTTCAGAGTTTTAGAAGAAGAGATTATAGAAAGAGTAGGAGAATAGGGGGAGAAGAATATTTATAAGAATTTAATATGATATTTTAATAAAATAATAAATATGAAGAAAAAAACTAAAATACCATTTAATAAAGTTATAAAGTTATAAATAATAGAGGATAATAATAATGTAATTTTAATAGAATATGATAAAAATTTGAACGTTGAACTCATTTGTAATAATGAGATCAAATAAAATATAAAAATTATTTATTAGTGAAAGTTTTAGTCAAGCCTTTAAAAAAAGCTGCATATTTTTGATATTTAAGAAGACTGTATCTACATTCCTTCAATACCATCTGTGGACTGTCTATGAGCTGTAGGCTTTGCACGTGTCGTGTTTGGCACAACCTAATAGCATGCTGTAAAATGTGGCCCAGCATGACACGTATGTATATAGTATCGTGCCAAGTACGACCTGATTGAGTGTGGGTTGTGCCAAGCACGTTCCGATATGAGTCGAGCTCGTGTTGCCCACGGGCGGTACGGCCCGATAAGCATGCCTAGGGATGGGGAGTGTCACCATGGATGAGGAGGTTGAGGTGCTCAGCCGATGAAAAGGAGCCAAGGGTCAAGGCGAGGGCCGAGTTTAGACTCGTGCGGCTATCCTCTTCATCTCGGCTTTCACATGCTTGCATCTTGTCTCACAGGTTGCAAAAGTGTAGATGTAGAGGGTGTCTCTTTACTTGGCTTCCCAATACTCAATATCATACTGGGTTAGATTCATGCCTTAATCGATTGTACTACAGTTATATGTTTAGGATTGCTATTATTAGGAGTGATTAATAAATTTTTTTTTTTAAAAGTGTGAAATACTAAGTGAAAATAATTTTTAAAAAATGTTCTTTTTTCCTCTCTCCCCTTTCTTAATATAAAATCTCAAATAGATCATTATATTTTGGTAGCATTATACTTAGTGAGCTAAAGGAAGTCACTTGCACCTGATACAGGACCTGCCATTTAGTTTGGTGCTTTATTATTATTATTTTTTTACTCACTGCGTGCTATGAACCTATATAAAAATTGATGAACTATTTAGAATCAAATTTAAAGTCATTCTGATTTGAGATATGATCGGATTGAATCTAACTAGATGATTCCAATTTATCATATGTATGATTCCTTAGTTCTAAAACACTATAGGCTATCTGCAATAAAAATTAAACTAGATTCTGTAAGTTGATTGCCTAATGTCCCTATAACTTAGGATAATTTTTTAATCAAAGCCTTATGATTTGAAATAGTTTATCTTTTTTTTAATAAATATATTTAGCTATTATTTGACATTGACCAACTATTAACGAGACTAAAGATTATATTATATATATATATTGGAATTTAAAGAATCGGATTTAATAGATAGTTAAAATTAATTTATCAAGCAGGGTTTTCAATTTTTTTCAAACACTTGACTTAGCTCAAAATGACACGACTAAGATGTATCTTACATATATGTAGAATGTTACATAGTTAGGCAGTATGGTAGCATATTAATATCAAACAAACCAATAAAATTTGATGAGTATTAAACTCATAATCTTCCGTATATAATCTTATTTTAATCATGCACTTTTTTACCCAACTAATACCACTTAATCCAAAAAAATATTAAAATATAATTAGAAATTAAATTTTAGTTAAGTCAACATCAAATCTATCTTGTATTTCATCTTGTTGGAGTCATGAGAATCAATACTAAATGATATCTATTTAATTAGGTTGTGCGGCATAACATTATTGATACTATTATTATAGTCACGCTTAATAACCTCATTCTCTATGATATCAAATTACATCATGCTTTGACTTTAAGGTTAAAAAAATTTATATAAAAGAATAATCTACTTATTTTTAGAATCTCTTATTTATAATATGATCGAACTTATTATGAGTACCACTATTAACTCGTACAAGTGTACTATTTCATGACTTATTAAGCTTCCTATTGGACTGATACATCTTAGATTAATCTTAACAACCCGAGTTTCATCCTGTACTTTTACGATTCTAAGTTTAGGTATTGCACCATAATTTGGTCCCTCATCATACGTCTTGAGTCGGATAAATATGGTTCAGACACGTCCTAAACCTTAGAGATGTGAGACTTAAGATATTGTAGGTCTAACATTTACTAAATTAAAAATATGATTTATTTAGATATCAAAATTTCATACTAATATTACATCTTAGTTTCAGATAGTATCTTTTTCAATTAGGACTTCACCAAAAATCCATAAATTATAATTATTTATATGATTATAAATCTCGCCTGACAAGTGATAGGATTTATAATTTCCCTGCGCCATATATTTATAGTTACCCTTTCATTATTTCCATGACAAAACTAATAAATAATACATTATATTTTATTAAGCACCAATAACGTCCAAGATACGAATAACGAAGTCAGAACACTCGGTAAAACTAAAAAAACAAGTAACGATAAAACTGAACGAATTAAAAGAGTCATCGTTAGAAAGACAAAAGGGTCAAACATATTCCTCGATTAAGCAAGTATGTCTCCTTAACAACTCTCTAGTTATAATTACCTCCCAAAAGGTAAATAATGTTTTTTTAAAATATATTATATGGAGAATAAAAAAAATAAAAATAAAAATTAAAATCAAGAATATTTGATAGGTAATTAATTCAAACTAAATGAAAATGATAATAATAACGTTAAATAAGAAAGAAAAAAACAAATTGTTTTATTTCTCCTGACAAACCGGATCGGGTTCCGGGAATATTCAGTTCCAACACTCCGTTTCCGTCGCGCCTTCTGCCCTTCTCCCCTCTTTAAATTCGCTTCCCCTCCCTCGTGCCTCTTCCCCATTCTCTCCTTCCCTCTCCTCCTCTCCTTCTTCTTCTTCTTCTTCTTCCATCTTAGGAGTTAACAGCATCGTGTTTCTTCCAAGATAACGCGAATCGATTAGGTAAGGAATGGCGCAGCAGCTCGACGTCCTCAACACGCTCGACGTCGCCAAGACGCAGTGGTACCACTTCACGGCGATCGTGGTCGCCGGCATGGGCTTCTTCACCGACGCCTACGACCTCTTCTGCATCTCCCTCGTCACCAAGCTGCTCGGCCGCATCTACTACCACGTCGAGGGCTCCGCCACCCCAGGTTCCCTCCCGCCGCAGGTCTCCGCCGCCGTCAACGGCGTCGCCTTCGTCGGCACCCTCTCTGGCCAGCTCTTCTTCGGTTGGCTCGGCGACAAGATGGGCCGCAAGCGCGTCTACGGCATGACTCTCATGCTCATGGTGCTCTGCTCCTTCGCCTCCGGCCTCTCCTTCGGCCAAACTCCCAAGAGCGTGACCGCCACCCTCTGCTTCTTCCGCTTCTGGCTCGGATTCGGCATCGGCGGCGACTACCCGCTCTCCGCCACCATCATGTCGGAGTACGCCAACAAGAAGACCCGCGGGGCGTTCATCGCCGCAGTCTTCGCGATGCAGGGCTTCGGCATCCTCGCCGGCGGGATGGTCGCGATAGTCGTCTCCGCGGCCTTCAAGGCCCGCTTCCCGGCTCCGGCCTACGCCGTCGACCCGGCCGCCTCGACCGTTCCCGAGTGCGACTTCGTCTGGCGCGTCATCCTCATGTTCGGCGCGGTCCCTGCGGGGCTCACCTACTACTGGCGGATGAAGATGCCGGAGACCGCCCGGTACACGGCGCTCGTGGCGAAGAATGCGAAGAAGGCGGCGGCGGACATGTCGAAGGTTCTGCAGGTGGAGATCGAGGAGGAGCAGGCGAAGGTGGAGGAGATCACCAGGGCGCCGTCGAACGGTTTCGGGCTCTTCACCAGGCAGTTCCTCCACCGCCACGGCCTCCACCTTCTCGGCACCACCACCACCTGGTTCCTCCTGGACATCGCCTTCTACAGCCAGAACCTATTCCAGAAGGACATCTTCAGCGCCATCGGTTGGATCCCCAAGGCCGCCACCATGAACGCGCTCGAGGAGGTCTTCCGGATCGCCCGGGCGCAGACGCTCATCGCGCTCTGCGGCACCGTGCCCGGCTACTGGTTCACGGTGGGGTTCATCGACATCCTCGGCCGGTTCACGATCCAGGTGATCGGCTTCGCCATGATGACCGTCTTCATGCTCGGGCTCGCCATCCCCTACCACCACTGGACCACCCCGGGTAACCAGACCGGCTTCGTCGTCATGTACGCCTTCACCTTCTTCTTCGCCAACTTCGGCCCCAACAGCACCACCTTCATCGTGCCGGCGGAGATCTTCCCCGCCAGGCTCCGTTCGACGTGCCATGGGATCTCGGCGGCGTCGGGTAAGCTGGGGGCGATCGTCGGCTCGTTCGGGTTCCTCTACCTGGCGCAGAACCAGGACCCGGCGAAGGCCGACCATGGCTATCCAGCCGGCATCGGGGTCAAGAACGCGCTCTTCTTGCTCGCCGGCTGCAACCTGCTCGGGTTGCTGTTCACGTTAATGGTGCCAGAGTCAAAGGGGAAATCGTTGGAGGAGATTTCCGGCGAGAACGAGGAGGAGCCGGCCGCCCCCAGCGGCGGCATGAAGACTACTACCGTGCCTGTTTGATGAATTGCCTAAAAAGATAGTTATGAGTTGTGGGGTTAGTCAAATAAGCGGCCACTTTCTCTTCTTTATTTTTTCATGATGGGGAGTTTTTATTTAGATTTGATGATTTTTTTTAATCCTTTTAATAAATGAAAATTTCGAAGTTAAAAGTCTTGTAAAAAAATAGAGAATGCTCCGCTGGTTAGTTTGGTCAAATTATGAATTTTTTAAATAAATAATAATTTTTTTAGCATCAAAGTGCGAATTGTGGTGAAGTTATGGCTGAGTTTTTCAAGCCAAATTTTGTTAAAATGGGTTCAAATTTTTAGATTAATCCATTCTCATCCAAATTTAAATTTATTGGCATAAATCAGTTCAAATTTTTAGATCAATGCAAGTAGACCCTGCTTCGTTGGCTGACGACGACGACTCGATGTGAATCCTGCATAATGAAGTAGACGCTTTTGCTGCACGCATATTGTTCGATGTTTAAAAGGAGCACCACCACCTTGCGAGGGGGCGATGAAAAAGAAGCCCTCCACTTCACTTTCTACCCATGGGTTGCTCAACCACCGCCCTCCTCCTCCTCCTCCTCCTCCTCCTCGCCATCGCCTCGGCGACGGTCGACCCGGCGCCTCCCCGTTCCAGGACCGCGGCGAGGCGCGTACCGACGACCCTCGACGGCCCCTTCCGGCCGGCCACCCGTCGCCTCGACCCTTCCCTCCGCCGCGGCAGCGACGACCTCCCCATCGACCACCCCCGCCTCGCAAGGAAGGTGGAGCCCCCCTTCCCCGAGCAGATCGCGCTCGCCGCCTCCCGCTCCCCCTCCTCCGTCTGGGTCTCTTGGGTCACCGGTGCGGCGCTAACACCGCCTAAGTTGCAACCCTCGTCGTCTTATCTTTGGCCGCTCATCCTCGGCCGATTTGGGTTCCGGCTGATTGCTATAGGTTTTGGATCTTGTTTTGGAGCGCAGGGGATGCGAAGATTGGGGCGGACGTGACGCCGGCGGACCCATCGGCGGTGGCGAGCGAGGTGTGGTACGGGGAGGAGAGCGGCAAGTGTAGTTTCGTGGCGAGAGGGACGGCCACCGTCTACAGCCAGCTGTATCCCTTCGAGGGCCTCTTGAATTATACTTCCGGCGTCATCCACCATGTGAGGCTGCAAGGTGTTTAAATAATCAAATCACTCGTTCTTACTTTAAGTGCATAAATTAATTTTAATAAAGTTCGATGTATGAAATTGCTAGATGTTTAGATATACTATTAAAAAAATAACTGTCATTACATGAAGAATTTAAATACGTTAATAAAAAATATTACCCTATTTAATATACCTTCCATGAGCAGATAAAGGACTGGTTGACCAGTATAACTCATTTTTATTTGCATTTGGCGGAGGATACAAATTGATCTTGGAATTCAAACTAAGAAGCGCAAAGAAGAATTTTGAAGACTATAAGGAGTGAAATGGAATCACGACGAAACTATATGATATCTTCATCCTAAAATATGTTGTATATGACCCGCATCAATGGTGATGGGACTATTTTATTCTTAGGAACTGGAGCCTTATGTCTATCAAGAAAGAAAGATGTCATGAGGAAGCCAGAGAAAGAGTCTAGTCCTTTGAAAATGATACGGGACGGACAGAAATGACATTAACTATTGTCATTCCCTAGCAACTCTTAAATTTGGAGGTGCTCACTGACTTTTTAGTAGGCGTTCGATTATTCTTTTTTGATTATAGCATTTATCTTGAACCCACCGGCGATATAGTCTTATGAAATGAGGTCTGCAAACTTTTCCGTTGTTGAATTTATGATCTTTCCAACATTTTAATGTCTAACTTTCCCTTCATTTTTTTTCTAGGTCTCAAACCAGCCACAAGATATTATTATAAATGTGGTGACAGCTCCTTGATGGCCTTGAGTGAAGAACATACCTTTGTAACTTTATCCTCTTGTGGCCAAAATGCATATCCTAATCGAATAGCAGTGGTTGGAGATCTAGGTCTGACGAGCAATTCAACAACAACAATAGATCATTTATCGGAGAATGATCCTTCATTGATTTTAATGGTGGGAGACATGAGCTATGCAAACCAATACTTGACAACAGGAGGCAAAGGAGTTCCTTGCTTCTCATGTGCATTCCCTGATGCTCCCGTTAGAGAAACATACCAGCCACGTTGGGATGCATGGGGAAGGTACTTGTTAATGTACTTTTTATTTTACCTTAGTTTTCCAAGGAACTCCAAATAAACACGAGATAGGCTATTCAAAACTCTAGAGTTTATGCTTGACTAAAAGAGTTAGAAGAGAATTGTGTCTAACTTCAACATCACTAAAATTATTAGTAAAAAGATCTAATGCCGCCATCACTCGTTGAGCCTTGAAAAATTGTATTATCCCTTTGCCTTTATTCAATGAGGAATTATCAATACCTGTTGTCCTGAATGATGAATGCTTCTGTTGTCACCGACGATGGAAAACAGGTTAATTTTCAGCTGGGTTGGGGGGAGCCTCATTGCTGCTTAATTTTTCTTCGCAAAACTTACAGCTGGTGACAGTGTAGGTTTATGGAACCTGTTACGTCTAAGATCCCCATGATGGTGATTGAAGGCAACCATGAAATTGAACCTCAAGTCGGTGGATTGACTTTCAGATCTTACTTGGCACGATTTGCTGTTCCTGGGCGAGAGAGTGGTTCCAAGAGTAGCTTTTATTATTCATTCGATGAAGGTGGAGTGCATGTCGTCATGCTGGGTGCTTATGTTGATTACAACCGGACCGGTAGCTGATTTTGCTCTTTATGTTAAAGCTTCATTTATTTCTCAAGGAATATCCCTACCTTGCTTTGGTCCATAATCACGGCACTGCTTTGGCGCAGGTGCTCAATATTCCTGGCTTAAAACAGACCTCCGTCGGGTCAATCGCCAAATCACCCCCTGGATCGTAGCTGCTTGGCATCCTCCTTGGTATAATAGTTACTCCTCACACTATCAAGAATTTGAATGCATGAGGCAACAAATGGAAGGACTTCTATATGACTATGGCGTTGACATTGTATTTTCTGGACATGTAAGTAGTAGCCATGAGTAGTAATTTAAATCATCACCCAGTATGAGCAATAACATACCAGTTTTAGTCAAGTACTGATGCAGGAAATAGATATGTATCATACTATAAAGTTGACAAAGTGTATTTTGTGAGAAAAAAATTATGTGGCAGTTGCCATATCCTACGGTAACTTTCTTCTTTATGTCAACAGGTCCATGCTTATGAAAGGATGAATCGAGTATTCAACTATACACTAGATCCTTGTGGACCGGTTTATATAACTATAGGTGATGGAGGGAACATTGAGAAAGTTGATGTGGACTTTGCAGATGATAACGGAAAGTGCCCTTCGAAGAGTGACAATATTCCAGAGTATGGAGGTGTTTGCCATTTGAATTTTACTTCTGGCCCTGCAAAGGGAAAATTCTGCTGGGAAACACAGCCAGAATGGAGTGCATTCCGGGAAAGTAGTTTCGGTCATGGAATTTTAGAGGTCTGAATTCTTTCGTTTCTACAAGAACAAGTTGCAACATTAGTATTCTTAACTTTCAGCTACTATAGCAGGTCACAGATCTGCCATCACCTAGGGCTGCAAATGAGTCTGGACTTGGGTTTGCTAGATTTTAGTTTAGCTCGAACTGAGTTTAGTATAAAAATTTGAGCTCTCGTTTAAATTTGTCTTTGAGCTCATTTACAGAGCTAGACAATCTCAGCCTTAGACTCAGGCTTAAGGACTAACCCTGCAATCCAGGAAATATGGTTAAATTTGAATTACCTAGTTAATTAGATCCATTTTCAACTAATCGTAATCATGTACCCGGATGTATTACGTAATTTTGAAACAAGTTACTAGGCATAAAACGAGTTCATGACTGAACAAGTTGAGCTTTGCATTCTTCAAGCACAACTAACGAGTTCATGACCGAACAAGTTGACTCAAGCTTGACTTATTTAGGGATCCAGCCAAGCTTGAACAAGGAACCTTTAAGCAGCAGCCATGATTATTCAAGTATATGTTTGATTAGACAGCTACTTTTCTTTTTGAGCTTGGAAGTTTTTAAGCAGCGGCGATGACCTGTCATATATATGTTTGATTACATATCTGCATGTGCTTTGCACTTTCACAGGTTATAAATTCAACGTATGCCTTGTGGACTTGGCACCGAAATCAGGATGCATACAAGGAAAGCGGAAAAGGAGATGAAATTTATATAGTGAGGCAGCCTGAGCTCTGTTTAAAGCATGCAAAGGTTACTACTGAAACATGGTAAGCTTATAGGATGAGTTTGGTATGGAGTAATATGGGATGGAATCCATTATACTTAAAAGTTAGGGTGGAAGGTATTCCTACTCCTACCAAACACACCCTAAATTCAAACATGTCAAAAACATATTAGTATGATAGGATCTCTTCATCCTTGATTTCTTCTGGTGAAATAACCAATTTGACAATTATAATCAGTAATGATATGCATGCACTAAATAATTTTATGATATGTCCTTTGACAGTAGATTTTGGTACTCCAACGACAGTCCTGATAAGGTTTAATTAGATTGTAGTGAACCACTGACAACCAGTGTCGAACCTTGTCATATTCATGAGAATATGGACCTTAAAACGTTTTTATTTAACTAAATGGCATTATTAGCTTACACAAAGTTCAGTGACTGGAAACAATTCATGTAGCTAATAGGGATGTTTGGGCATCACAATTTCTTTTGGCTGAGATGTTTCTTTTCCATTTTCTGCTTTGTTTTACATATTTAATACGAGGGTGGTGTTCAAATTCATCCTTTAATTTGGCCATAAAGTCGTTGTAGCTTATGCTGCTTGATGGCTGGAGGTACCATGAATCTGACGCTGTTTTTACTCCTCTCTCCTTAGTGCGCTTCAAGAAAACAAGGGTGATCACAAGTTATCGTGAGAAACGACTCTCCTGACTTCTTATGGACATGATGGTATGACTTACAGAACAGATATTGTTCAAGATCATCTCATGCTTAGAGAGTGGAGACTGGTGGAAAATGGTGATCAACATCGACCTAAAGCATTCATTCTTGGTGTGTCCAGACAGATGAATTGGGAATCAATTGGTTGGTGTGACCAAGACAGACTAATAAAACTAGTTCTTTGTAAACTTGGATTTTGAAAAACTGAGGACATCAATGCATGTTAGTTGATATTAATTCCAGACTTTATAAATAATAAAGGGTGTTTCTTATAGGGGGTAATTTTTTTTGTTTAGATAACATAAATCAAGGCTAGAAAGAGTTTTTGTTTTTCTAGTGTAGATTCTAAATCATATTTCTTAGAGATAAATTTTGCATGGGTACAAAATTATTAGGTTGTATTTGCTCTAAATATTTTCTCAACCACCTTGCCTGTTTTTATGATATTTTAGGAATGATTGTCGCAACATGTAGTTAAATGTAGTTAGAGGTAATGAAGTATAATGGTCTCTCCAAAATTTACAAATTTTAAAGATAATTCTGACCCGAACCAAACGACCACCAATACATAATTCCACTAGTAAAATTATAGTAAAATCACATGTAATAATGTTCTACATTGTAAACAGTCTTCTACCAGTAGAATGAGATGCTTAATCCATAAGTAAAATTATATCATACGTTAAAATTATAATATCGGAAAAAAGTTTTCCCTATTTTTACTTATAATTCCTTATATATGTAAGCAATCACTATAAAAATAGACAATATAATTCTCTATAAAAATCAACACTACTTCACACTCCATCAAAAATATCTTTGACCTGAACATCGACATAGCAAGTTCGGTTAATGTATTATACAAAAATAATTATATTTATAATATCACGAGGATTTTTTATTATTTTAAAACTTAAAATATATAATTAATGGAAAGTATGATCATTATCCTATATATTATACCATTTAAAAAGAATACGAGCGTCTTCTAATAAGAGAAAGGTCATATTATCCCTAGAAAAAGATAAGTTTACATTACTAATAATTTACTTGGTGTCATCCAAATTTTCATATAAAATATAACATGAAATATATCTTTATAATTACTCGTGTTACTTTCTTAAAAGCAGAGAAATCAAAGTATTCATAACAATTTAATGCACTTTTCACCAAAAAGACTCTTGCTTCTCTCTTCTAATACAAACGAACCTTGTGTCTGTTAGAACGGTGTTCCAAGATTGCATGAGTATACAGAATTTGACTTTTTTTCTCTTCTACTAAACAAGAAATTAAAGATGCTGGAGCAACTCTCACTGCTAAATCTTTTCTTAAGATAAAAAAGAATCTCACCGCCAAAAACAAACGCTACCTCACTAACTCGGACAGAGCCAAAGATAGATAGAGATATATGAATGGTTTACATTGACATAAGCTTAGGGCCGTTATCAGGCATCCCCATTCCAGCAGCTAACTCGGCGTCCAGTTGAGTGTGAGGAGCAGGTCCATTCATTAGCTTCATTCTACACAATCATGCAAAATATATGATGAATTTAGAGGAGCTTCAATCCAAAAAGAGGACATTCTGTTGCAATGAATGATAGTAATAGAAACATAATCCAACAACTGGTCATTTGTATTTTTTTTGTTCTGACGGTAAGAAGTGACGAAATTGCCTATGATAGTACGATATCTAATAAGATGTTGATTATTGCAAACCCTATTCAAAATTTTACCTTTGTTTAACAAGAAAAAATATCATAAACTGGATGACTCAGCTAAACAAGGCTTCATAATGTCCTATCCAAGGAAGTCATAGATTTTATTATCACTTGCAAGAGTTGTATTTCTTTCTATCTGTGTGTCATATGCAAGGGCAGGTCTCACACCTCAGCGAAGTGAACAAGCTTTCCTTTGTCTTAGCCAGAGAGATAATTTTACAACAAAGAGTATGATCTCCCTTGTTACTAAAACAAAATTTCCTAACATGTGAAATTTACGCAGCAAATAGACCATCAGAGTGCTCATTAACTAACTACTCACATCAATGCCAAGTATATGACCACATCTCTAAGGCATATTTAAGGTGGATGGGTCAGAAGTTATCTAAAAATAACCCAATTATGACAATTACAGACTTATTGATGAAAAAATGTAAGGTTGGAAATTTGAGAGATTTCAACAATGTCCCCTGAAAATTGCTCCTACCAGAATCCACAAAAACAAGTCATCACAACTTTCTCCAGATTCACATCAACATAATTTGACGTATTCCCTAAACTTATCACTCGGTACCAATAATTTCCAGTGGCACTTATTCATCATTAGCTTATAAGTCTCTTGATCAACCAAAATGATAAACTTTTTGCTTGCATCAGACTGACTGAAAGATAATCCAAGTTCAATTAATAGTTAACGATCACTGCAATTAAAAAAAGGCATACCTTTTCTTGTGGCGCTTCGAGCGGAAATGCTCATCCCGGACCTCCTCATTAGCAAAGTATCGGCTGCAACGACGAACAATGGCCGCTGAGAGGGCGGAACCAATAAAAAACAATTTTTTACAATGGAAACAAAGATTACTCGCAGTGGAGACAGTAGAATTGGCCCATCCCAGGGAGGTCCTCGTCGAGCGGCAGAGGCTTCCCCGCCGCCGCTTCCTCTGCCTGCTTCAATAGCTCATTATAGACTTCATCGTCGCGTGGGCATCAGAAACCAAATCGGTTAAAGAACACAAAGCATATCAATAATGGCAAAGAAAGTGAATCGCAGAAGAGGACGGTCGAGAATGAAAAAAACACAAAAGAAGAAAAAAAAGGATATCCTTCAGCAAGAATTTGGAGCGGCGAGCGGTCTTGTGGGAGAAACGGCGCTTCTTCACCTTCCTGCTCGGGCACTTCCCGCCCATCTCCCCTTTCTTCTTCTACTCTTCCTCTGCTGATCTCTCGCTCGAGGAGGACGTCGAGCGGCGGCGACGGAAGGGGGCAAGATTTAGAAACCCTAGGACTAAAAAAGCGAGTATAATAGAAAAGGGGATGTTATTTTTGCATCTATACCCTTTAAAATATTAATGTTTTTTGTTTTTTTTAATATATAGTTCATCTAACTATCCAGAAACATGATATAAAAAATTATAAATTTAAAACTTAACAAAATAAAAAATAATAATTTTCATAGCTAAAATTATAAACTATTTAAAATATTTATAAGCTAAAGATATAAGTTCGTGTGATAAGACTAAGGCTTAGACTGATAAAATCAATCTAATATATATTTGTTAGAACTTAATGAATTTTGAAGTCAATAGCTTATGATCATTTCCTATAAAGTTTATTTATTCTAAATAAATATGTATTAATTCTATAAAGAGTTCAAGATGACACGTAAATACCATAAGTTAAGTAAGGTAAAAATATGAGCTTCTAAAAATAGAATATTTTCATATATAATTCTAAAAATAGAATATTTTCATATATAAATCTAATAATCTAAAGATTAAATAGAAAGAGATGAAAATGAAGTTATTGAGTGCGAGAGTTGCATGATTTCCCCTCTCTGCCTCGCCTCATCTTACCCCCGCGTGATTCTTCCCTTATTACCCAACCCCATCTTCTTCAAAGCACACAACACCCATCGTCTCTCGTTGTTTGGAGCACACCATTGTCACTTCTCTCTCCTCTAGTTTTCTCCCTTCATCCCTACCTCCTGCATGCCGACCTCTCCATCAAGGACAAACATAACTTACTCCATACAGATTTAATCATAATGTACTTCGTGTCGTATTAGGCTAAGCAAATTATTATTTACTATATGCGTGAAAGAAAACAGTATGATTCACCCTCATGCAGAGCAAAGTTCAATATATGATAGGATTCATACTTTAATCAGCTCCCTCCTGTTAATTAAGTAAGTAATAATTAATTAGGTTAAAATTTTATAATATTAAATTAGCAATATACATAGTAACAAAAAATAACAACAACGTTACCCGTAATATATATATAAAGTAACAAGTTGAATTTATGATTTTATTTTATTAAAAAAATTTAAATTAACTAAATAGACTACCTACATAATCCTAATATATTTTAACTACTCGCTGCTATCATATCGACTATTTATTTCTATTGCAAAATATTTTATATTTTCCTTTTAATATTTATTTTAAGAAAACCTAGTAGCCAAACCTGCCAACTCACAGATCATGATGATGTGAGCCCAAGTTAGAAAATTGACTAGTTTGACCCTAAATAAATCTATCCATTTAGAAGGTAGGCATTAACACTCCATATATGCATAAATTCAAATACCTAACCACCACGCAGAAGGCAGGAGACGAAACAACCACACAAAATGTTGTGTTTTTGGCTTCTTTGCTTCCTCATCTGCGGGGCAACTCCGTCATTTTGTCGGGTCTTCCCGTCAACCGAGTCGTCTCCGACGCGGAAGACCAGTCGCCCACCTACTAAAAACCCACGTGCCTTGTTCCATGTCACCGGCCACTCCTACATCCCCACATCCGCTGTCTCATGAACGTCAAGAAACACCGTTTTGCTCTCTATGCTTCCCTGGGTCCGCCGATCATCTCCCGGTTTGTGACCATAGAATCAGCTGTATCCTGATCGAGTGTGCGTGGCAGATCCCACAGTTCATTTTTTGACTCGTCCCACCACCTTTGCCGTCGGATTAATTCCTCTCTTCGTATTTATAACCCTCTTCTCGTTGCTTCACTTCCCTCACTCCACCACCATTTCCAGTACTCATCGCTCATCACCTCAAACGCAGAGATCCATCAGCGACCATGGTCAAGGTAATTAGACCTCACCGAGCTCCCCCTCCCATCCCACGGGCAGCCCGCCGTTTAATTCCCAAGCTATGTACATTCTGCAGAAGAAGCCCTCCACCGCTGCCGGTAACGGCACGATCACCGTCGTCCTCAAGGTCGGCATGCACTGCAACGACTGCGCCCACAAGGTCGTCAGATCCCTCAAGGACATCAAAGGTAAACTGATCGAATCGATCTCCCCGGCCGGCCGGCACGGTTTAATATATTTCCTCCCCCCCCCCTTTTCTGCTTCTATTTAATTAGGAGTGGGGGAGGTGAAGCTGGATATGGACGGCAGGAAGGTGACGGTGACGGCCGCGAAGGACGTCGATCCTTGGAAGATCTGCGATCGCGTGCGGGCGAAGACTCACAAGAACGTCGAGCTCGTCTCCGCCGCCGGCGCTGAAAAGCCCGACGCCATCAGGAAAGCCAATGAGGTAAATGTACGTAAAGATCCGCATGTGCATGTACAAACTGATTAGTTCAGCGGCGGAAAGAGTCGCCGTGGACGCTGACGAGGATCTGGTCGCCGTGAAAGGGAACCATGGTCGAAGGGAAGGCGCTGCCGCCGGGAGCGGCGTTGAGGAAGAAGGACCTGAAGCAGGTCGCGGTGGTGGGGCAGCCGAAGATGAACGCTGCTGCCGCCATTGGCAGATCAGAGAGGAGGAAGAAGAAGGACGACGGTGATAAGGACGACGGCGGGTGGTACTACTACTACCACCACCACCAGCAGCAACCAGGGGCATATTATTATGCGCACCCACCGCAGCACATCAGCGATGACAACCCAAACGTTTTCTTCTTTTATTTTTTCATTTTTCTATTTTTCATTTTTTATCTTTTTCAAGGCTACTGAACCCTAAAGCTTAATTTCTCTACTTTATTTATTTTAATTATATATATATATATATATATATAATGTAATTTCTTTTCTTCAATAAAAGTTGGCGTGGATTTGGTGCTATATATGTGTGATTTTTTAATATGAATAATTATATTTAATTTTACTTCATCTACTCTCCACTTTCATTTAACAAATTTTAAAATAGCAAATGAAGAGAACAATAATATTAGTCAATTTACTCATGAGATTATATATTTTCATATTATTTAATATTATCACATCAGAATTATTTTAAAATATAATGTCACAATAATATCACACTATTATTTAAAATTATTGCTATACAGATAAATTGATATCTGAATGGATATAATTCAAAGTTTCTACTCATTTTAAAATATGTAATATCTCTTGATTTTTTAAAACTGCAATTAAAACAACTCATGCTTTCGTCTTAGACAGTTAAGATATGGATAAATATCTCTTTTTAGATTTTTAAAACTATAGATTTATTACTCATGGTTAAAAAATAACATCAACATTCATCTTTATATCTAAATAATAGAAACTTCAGTTCCTATATTTTAAAATTATATAAAATACTTTAGCTAGTAAGTTAACTAGATAAATGATCATCTCAATAATTTAAAATTTCTCTAATATTTTTAAGCTACATGTTATAATACTTTAATTATCCTATTATTATAGCATATGTTGCACTTTAATTATCCTAATAGGTAGACATGCAATATCCTAAGCAATGTACCTCCATGAGCATCTCCTTCTCGTATGACAAATATCTTTGCTCAACATCATTAAGGTTACAACTCTTGTAGAAAATTGGGGGCCCATCTTGCATTAGTACTTCCTAATGCCTCACTTAGAAGCTTCCATCAGAATTTTGGAGGCATGTTGGAAGTTTGGAATCTTCAAAATGGATTTTATCGCCATGCAGTCCTTAAATGCCTTGAATGCTTCTTGACATATTGTGGTTCAAACCTATGATTGGTCCTTTTTTTAAAGTAAGTCTATTAGTGGCATCGTCAATTTTGAGTACTCCTTTATGAACCTTCATTAGTAGTTTGTCAAACCTAAATAAGATCTCAATCCAAACACTTTTACAACACTCGACTAATCAATAATGGTATCAAGATAAATTACTTTAAATCTAGCAACAGTCTTTTGAGCTCTCGAGATACACAATGATATCATCAAGATAAAATACCATAAATCCATCAACATACTCATATAAAACATCGTTCATGAAGTTATAGAAAAAATGAAGAGTATTGATAAGAGTGAAAGATATGATAAAAAATTCCTATGATCCATATTAAGTTATAAATATTATCCTGCCTTCGTGGCCCTCAACAATATGTACTTGCAAATAACTTCCTCAAGTTTAGCTTTGTGAAGTAGCCGAATGTATCAATTGGTCAAAAAAATCTGTCATAAGTGAGATTGGATACTTATTCTTCACCCTAACCTTATTCAGTGCTTGGTAGTTCATGTATACTTGAAGATTCTCGTTCTTCTGAATGTTGAATCAATCTGACCTCCAAAAGTTTATTAAGTTGCTTACGTAGCTCTATCAACTCTAAAGGTGATATACAGTAAATGGCTTGTGCAAGGGGCCTCATCCTCGATATTAGCCCTATCTTATAATTTATTGCCCTTATTTGTGGAAGTGTGTTTGGTAGTTTGTCTGATATTAGGTCATCAATGCTTGTTGCAGTATCTTTGGTCAACATTGTGGTGTCGGTTGCATTGCTCTTATGCAATTCACTATTGGGTTGAATTATGGAGCCTACTCCTAGCCATGTGCTCTTTGCGACTCACCTATACTGCTTGATGAAGCCCGAATGCTTGTTATCTATGAACAAATGTCCCCTTCTATGTGGAGAGATGATGGCGTTGGCTTTGAGGAAGAAGTTAATCCCCAAGATAATGTTGAAGTTGTTGAGAGATACTCCAATAAAGTCACCCCGTTTAACCTTTATGATTGGCCTTGACACCTCGAATAATTTTAGATATCACCTTAGCCTCCAAGTTCACCACTTTGATTCGACTGTCGCTCTTGTCAATTCAGAGGTTGATCGTGTGCACCATCTCATTGCTCATGAAGCTTTGACTCACACTTGAATCCACCATGGTTATGAATTCGAGTCTTCCAATATGTAGTTTGACATATATCAACTCTAGTTTGGGGCTGATGCACTCTATGTGCATCATGCTCTGTAGCTATAGTGATATCACACATGTTGTTGCACGCTTCGACTTGTTTGTTGGTGTCATCCACTCGCACAACATAACAGCTAACCTCTCACACCTTGGATAATCTTACACCCTATGTAGGCCATCACACAAGAAGTATCCTCCTTCATTCTGGGCATAGCATTGATCAGGGTTGTGGCCTTCATCGTTGGAGGTTGGCCACTTTGGCCCGACCAATTCTACTAGTGCCGGTGAGTCCTTGATGGACTCTGTCCTTCGTGCGCTAGACATTTGATTCCATCAAGTTATGAATCACCCTAAAATCGAGTAATCCTTTGGTAAACATGATTGTTGTATCTACGAGGCTCCTTTATGATACCTCACTTTTTGCCAATGGTTGTAAGCCCTTTATAGAGGTGTATAATTAATCGCTCTACATATCCTAGAAGTCAAGTATCAAAGAATTAAATTCTTGAATATAGTCATGGATGATTCTCATTTGCCTTAAGGTTTGTAGCTTTTCTCAAGCCACCTATGTGGAATTTGTAGGTAGAAAATGATGGTATAGTTCCTTCTTCACAGTGCTCTGATCCTTAATGATGGTTACCTTTCTATTCACTCCCATATCTTATCCTCGTATAAAATACAAGCAGCAATAAAGTAATCTATGTACCATACAAAGTTCTCCATAGCTTTCACTCCTCACTCGTGCAAAGAGAGTAGGGCTTATGGCATGTACAACCATTCTCATTACCTAGTATATCTCAAGTTGATGGTATAACTCCACATGCATTCTCTCAATCCATACCCTTTAATGTTGCATCTCCTCCAAGCCTTGATTCGATACAGTGTTTAGGGGAAGCTCGATCATTTGGTGTTGAGCCTTATTTCACCTTGGAGAGTTATGCACTCCAGGCTCATCATCCTCAAAATAACTAATAAGGAAGAGTTAGTAAGGAAAATACTTTTGTTAGTGTGCTTTGAAAGGGTGTCTGAGACATTGATGGACACCTCAAACTAGCTTCACCACACTTACACAAGTCTTACCATGGTAGAGCCTCTTGGGCATTAGCATATATCTATATTAGATATCTGTACTTATGTAATCTTATATATATTAGAGATAGATTTCATTTTGTCCTTATATTGGTTAATTATAGTCGGACGGCCGTCACGCCTAACTCTCGTTTTATCTAATTTTATGATTGGAGGGGAAGTTGGTCGAGTCAAACGGTCGCATCCATACGCATGCTCGTGGGCCATCCACATGCACTGCGGTCAAGTCAAAACAAGAGATTAATCATCTTGTGGGCCACCCACGTGCACCGAGGTCAAGGTCAGGTCAATGCTGGAAGGGGTCAACGAGCAGACCTAGAATATCCCATGCCCACTCAACGATCAATCAAATTAGTATTAATCTTATTCTTAAACAAGTAATAGGATTAATCGGTATCATTCAAGCCATAGTTAATTAATGCACGTAGATTAAACTATTATTATTTATTTAAAAGTGATGGTGC
Organism: Thalia dealbata; assembly: GCA_030544415.1. Classification (NCBI taxonomy): domain Eukaryota; kingdom Viridiplantae; phylum Streptophyta; class Magnoliopsida; order Zingiberales; family Marantaceae; genus Thalia; species Thalia dealbata. The sequence goes on from CM060460.1 coordinate 10,596,003, forward strand.
ATTTAGAGTGAAGCTTTTGAAATTGAGTAAATCATCCAATCAAATTTAATTAATTAAACATTTAAAATATCTTACAGACAGAATTAACTTGATTGGAACAAAACAGGAGCAGTTCCCTCCCAGAAAAAAAAAGAGCTTACGGATTAAGAGGAATAATTAATTAAGCCCCCCCTAAAAAAGTGTTTATATATATATATCTGACTGCTTAATTTAAGTAATTAGTTATAGCTAATTATTTGATAAGCTTAATTATATATCACTAATAAGGAAAAAAAGGGAGGAGGAGAATAAGAGCGCGAGCTGCTCTGATTTCTTCGCTCATCCACTAATCCTCCGGCGCCGCCGCCGCCTCCCTGATGATGCTCTCCAGCTCGGCTGGCCGGCAGGGGACGGCGAGGGCACCGGAGTTCTGGAAGCCGAACTCCTCGGCGGCGAGCTCCAGCAGGCGGAGGAAGAGCGGGTGGGAGAGGCAGCGGAGCGGGACGACGAACCGCGTCGCCTGCTCTCCCCAGACGGCCACCACGGCGAGCTGCCCCTCCTTCACGTCCCCCGGCACCGTCGCCGAGCACGGCGGCTGGAGCGACACGATGCCCCGCTGCAGCGCCTTGGCCGCCGTCTTCAGCACGCTGTTCGTCCGCACGAACTTGGCGTTCGCCATGGAAATCGAAATCGAAATCAAAATAAAGTCACTCCCGATGGACGAATTCGCCGGCGGCCCGTCGATGGAATCGAGTCCTCCCTGCGGGGGTGGGCGGCGTGCGTGTATATATATAGAGAGAGAGAGGCGGCCCGGGGGGGAGGGAGAGGGAGATATGGAGGGTGTGCTGGCCGGTTGTCTGCTTCTGAGGAGGAGGAGGAGGAGGAAGTGTGCACTGAGTTAGCTTTGGGTTTTATTTTGCTCCTTCCTTGCTTCAGTATCTTTTAAAGCTACGCTGCATCCATCGCCTCGTTCCCTGTTTAGGTTTATTAGGAACGGCAATGACTCAGATATCAATTCCTTCCTTTCTTTCTTTTTCCTTCAACACGTACGTATAAATCTTCATCGAATGGAGCTCTCTTTTACTTCGCTCCTAATATTTCATCTGGGCAAATTAATCGCAGGCAGTCGGTTGAAAAATAATGGAAACATCACCTGTATAAATTTTTAAAATTACATATCATACCGTTATAATTTAAAATCAGTAAAAAATATTTTACTTTTATATTTTAAAATTAACTCCTGAAAAGAAAAAAAAAGTGATCGATAATTAGTTGAAGAGTATTTTGGGTGAATAAATCGATTAACTGGAACGAAGGAGACATCCACGCGGAAATCTCCACCGTCCAATTTCATTTTCTAAAAATGACTAATTCGATGCGTGGAGGAGTGTTTCTTTCCCTTTCCTGATAAAAATAATAAATTTTTTGTTTATATGTAATGAATAAATTAAAGAGAAGGTGCAGGTAATGATATGGGAAGGGTAAGTATCGAGCATCGTATTCTATGCTTTAGCAATGAATATTTTATTTATTTGTTGGCGCAGGGTTGGGTTGTAGAAAGAGGGGTAGGTGACGAAGGGAAGGGAAGGGAAGGGAAGCATGCCTAAAATTTGTTGCACAGAAAGGGACATGGGGTTCCATGCATGTAATGTTGATACTGTGCCCAGCAGGATTTTATACCCCAACAGGCTCATGCTCTTATTATTATTTGTGCTCCTCCTCCCCATCAAAAATCTTATGCATGTTCTATGGTGATGATGATTATTATGATGCTCTCAGGGTCCATGATGATGATGAGATAGCCATATTCCCATTTCAATCGCAGCCACATGCCCACCTCCTCCCCCCTTTACTTTTGAGGGGACGACGACATTAAGACTCTGACTGTTTTGTTTATAATATATAAATTCCAACATAACTTATATTAAGCACACTCTTTATCTTTATCTAGACCACAACTTTTAAAAAAAAAACAATTAAAAATATAGTGTAAACCTACTCATTCTTAGCATACTCATCCGACCTAAGACACCTCACGACTGAAACTCGGACCGACAATATCAACCCAAGATATACAGATTAAAGTAGGATACAATACTTAGGCTCAAAATTATAAAAATATAGGATGAGACTTTGATCGATAATACCAACCCAAGATATACGAACTAAAGTATGATAAAATACTTAGGCTCCAAATTGTAAAGGTATAGGATGAGATTCGGATCGATAATATCAAACTAAGATATACAAATCTAATAGAGAGTTCAATAATTCATAGAATAGCACACTTTTCGAAGATAAAAATAATATTCACGGTAAGTTTGGTCATACAAGAATAAGATGTTTTAAAAATATGCAGATCATTTTCTTATATAAATTCTATATTCTCAAAATAAAAGTTCCCAAACAGTGCATCAAAGTTTTAAGCTACACAATTTAATTAAACAATAAGATTTCCTCAATGCATCATGATTTAATTGGAGATGTTATGTTTACATATAAAAATAATGACTATTAATACTAAAATAGCAGGTATCAAATCGGTTCTTTTAAAAAAAAAACTAAAATTAAATACACTGAATAATTAGTGTTAGTAAGTTTTGGAGGGTTGTGACCTATGAATTGGGTTTTAATGAGACAATTAGAGGAGGACCACTGGCCTCACTGAAATCTCCTCTAAGATAGATATATCAAGGCTCCTAACACATATTAAAGCTGTGGCTGACCGTGGATCATCTGCACTACAATGGTTGGGGGGGGGGGGGGGAGAGGAGATATGCAGGCATGAAGGCTTATCGGAGGAAGCTTGTAGGTGAACTCGGCACATCTTGTTGAAGCAAGAGGACACATCCAAGTACACAGCACCCTCCCCCCTTCCACAGGACATGCCACTGGATACATTATATATTTGTCCAGGTAGAGTGTGACCATTTGGGGGCCTTGGCATGCAGATATCAGACAAAAAGCAATTGCTGTGGGACGTCCAAACATTTATCTTTTCTTCTATTTTCATTTTATTATAAATCTAAACCTATGTTTTGTTTTTTTTTCTTCTCTCGAAGACGTCCAAACTTTTTTTTTTCTCTTTAATAAAGAAAAAAAAAATCTCACTGAACGAGGATAAGTAAATAAACCACATGACATGAGAGTGTAAAAAAAGAAATTTTTTTACCATGAGGATAAGAAAAAAAGCCCCTCGCGAATCTTACAGCCCCCCCCCCCCAATCCAACGGTGGAGGTGCAGTTAATTACTTATGCGGTTCGATAAAGATTAAAAAAAACCCTGTTCCGATGTTTCCAGAATCTTATCGGGGCTTTCTCGCCTGGGCGGAGGATGGAGCTGCTTCCGCTGCGAGCTCCACCGGCTCCCCGTCTTCCCAAGGCCGGAAGAGGTAATTCGTCTTGATCTCCTCTCCATTCTTTCCTTGCTCAAACGGATCGAAAAGAGGGCGAAGAGACCGAATTTAAAGGTTGGATTTTTATCCGCAACTCTTTAGTTGACCGCCCGCCGTGTTTCTACCCACGCTTCGTGATATTTAGTTGCTCTAGTTCTTGTTCCTCGACTGCATATGTGTGGAAATGGAAGTTTATTAGGTGTGGAGGGAGGAGCAGAAAAAAGAGAAGAGGAGGGAGGAAAGATGAAGCTGAATTTAATTGGATCAGTACGTTAAATTTGAGCTGTTGCAGACCTGTTCGATGACATAATAACCGTACGCCCAAGTTAATGATGCAAAAAATAATCAATTTAGTCACAGAGGTAAAAATTGAGCATAATTAGGCAGTGCTGCATAAACTTTTAATGCTGATCTGTGATTCTAATTGCGACGATAGCTTTTAATACCGCTGTAGCTTTGCACTGCAAGGTCCAAAATTCAAATGATGTGTTCTACAACATTTTTCCCAACATCAATTCGCCTGAAAGATGTCGAAAGCGGTGGTGCCCTGCGCTCACTGCGTTACCTGAAACCGCCGTGTCCGTTGTAGTCGCTGCTGTGGCGGTGGGCGCTGCAACCTCAATTCTTGCAAGAACAGCAAAAAAAGATCCTGAGACTGCAGACGTATGTTGTGTAATTGCTCATGCAGAAAAAAAGAGATCATATTTTTTGCCACTTGATGTCCTAAATGCACCTTTAACTAGGTAGAGAGCTTAAAGATTTGCGAAGACTGTGGAGGTTCTGGTATCTGTGCTGAATGCAACGGTGAGGGATTTGTCCTAAAGAAATTGTCAGAGGAAAGTGCTGAGAAGGCTAGATTGGCTGCGAAGAACATGGCCACTCGTTATACTGCAGCGTATGGTTGATTTTTTTCTTCTTCTTCTTCTTCTTCTTCTTGTTACATGCTTGAGATGATTCTTTCTGGTGTCACTCACATTTGGCCCTTCAGCCTTCCTAAAAAATGGAGTTATTGTTCGAAGTGCACTTCAACGCGGTCCTGTAGCACCTGTGGAGGAATAGGAAAAATAAAATGGTAAGACCTGTGCCGTTTTCTTTTCAGTTTTTGGTTCACTGAACATGCTTGGTTTAATGGTTTTTGCTTCAGCTAGCATAGTTTGATATACAAGAAAGAATTAGTCAGAATCTCTTTAATTTTTATTACAACCATCTTATCCATATCTCTTCTTTCCAACTCACAATCGCCTGGTTAAAACTTTTACTTTTCATTATGAAGACCCTTAGAGCTTATTGGGTAAATTTCGCTTCTAGAACTAGCTCTAATATTTTGAAGATTAGAGTTTTTTTTCCTAATCATGTATCTACTTTCCAACTAAGACTATTACTTTTTCATATTTTGATTGCAGAAAAAACAAAATGATGCCATGCTCTTCCTGCGTTGGTACGCCTCACAAGATATACATCCTGCTATGGAGCACTATATGTAGTATCATTTTATCAATCGGCTGAATGATAAGTTGTACTCTGATCTTTTCATAATGAATTACATCTGACTGGATCCTTTTGGTGATATTTTGCTTCATATTTTTTTTAAAAAGTGGAAGGTTGTATTTATTTCTACATTCATAAATGATAAAACATACATTTCAAAGGAAAGTGTAAGAAGATGAAAGATAAAAGCATTGTATTCAACTTCTCTTCAAGTATAATAGGAACATAAAGTCTCTTCATCTCCCATAGTCATATCACCTAGGAACTAGTAAATTAATCAATTAGTTATCATTACTTTCATATTTACACCTAGTTAGAAGCATGACTATTCTAATTCTAGCATTGCCCCTAAATATCATCTATTCGTCTGTAGTGATTTAGTAAATATATCAATTAGTTTAACCTTTTGATTTTAAGGATGTTTTAATAACACCAGAGAGAATTCTCGCTTCTCTCCCTAATAAAGTTGTACTCCATCTCAATATATTTTAACCTCTCATGAAATGCTCAATTTGAGACTAAATGCAAGGCTGATTGATTGTCATGGACCAACCCCATGGACTTTATTTTGCAAAACTTGGAGTTCTTTGAGCAACTACCTCAGCCATAGTAATTGAAAAATCAGGGTCATAGCTCTATATCCTGCTCGTGTACTTAACCTTGTAACCATAATTTATTTCTTACTTTTTCGTGAGATCATAATTCCTCCAAAAACACAATATCCTTTCCTATCAATAGGTGAACTTGTCTAATCAGCATATATTGTGCCCTTTCTATTCTTATAAGTTAGATCCTTTGATGTGTCATAAGATTCAGACATCTGCACTCCAATTATCGACATAAAGGGAATTAAGGAATTGATTCACCGTGCTAATCGAGAAAGAAATATATAGTCTAGTGATAGTGAGGTAATTTAATTTACCTGTAAGCTTTCTATATCTCTTAAGGACCTAAATGTAGCTCATTTGATTTGGTAAGAGCTTTTCATTTGGGTCCATTGGAATATCAATTGGCTTATAATCCAACATCCTAGTCTCTTGTATTATATCTAAGTGCATATTTTCCCTCCTTTGACCGAGCTACTTCAATCTAATGAAAGTATCTTAGTTGTCCCAAATATTCAATTTGAAATATTGAAATAGATACTACTTCAAATCATTGATTCCCCATTATCATCACCTGTAGTAATGATAATGTCATGCACATAGACAACTAGATAAATGAATATGTTCGTTAAAGAATACTTGAAAAAATACTAGATGATCTTATTCATACCAAATTGTTGAGGGTTTTACTAAAATTTTCAAATCAAGCTCTAGAAGATTGCTTCAAACCATAAAATGACTTCTTCAACTTGCATGCAATATTTGCTTCCCTTTGAGCAATAAAATCAGATTTCGATTGTTTCATGTAGATTTTCTAATCTAGGCCCCCATGCAAAAATATATTTGAATGTCTAATTGTACAATTTCCACTGCCCCATAGCTGCAATTGCTAAGAACAGTCGGACAAAGTTATTTTGGTAATTGGTGAGAATATGTAGTCTAGTCTATCTAGACCATGAATTTAGCAATAACCTTTTGCTACCACCAATCAAGCCTTTAATCTGTCTATTAGTCCAACAGAGCCAACTTTAATACTAAATATCTAATAACATTTAACAATTGACTTCGGCAAGAGAGAGTCTACATGTCACACCCCTAATTTAAATCACATTAGAACCGAAGTGAGTGTACTATAAGATGCCATGACAGTCACAAGCCTTATTTAATCTTTAGATATACTATAATTCCAAATACCTCTATGTCCTGAAGTAGATGCATAAATACATAAATTAAATTCCTATAACTAAAGAAAAGATCAAGCTTTATCTCTTTCAAGTTTGGACAGCTAGACTTGCTCCTCACTTCATACTTTGTACGATTAAGACAGAAGCTTAGATTAACTCGCTCCAATTATCCGTTGCCATGAGTAATTATCTCATGCAATATTACATGAGATAGTTTAAATTAGAAAAGGATAAAAACTTATCAATGTACTAAGTTTGGAAGTGCTCTTGCACTAAGGCCGATCACCTCGCACAAGGTGAACTAAGTCCTCGGCCTCGGTCTTCCATATTTCTCCCATGTGATTTAACTTGTATTTGGACTTATAGTTGACTTAAGTTCAAAGTCTTGATCAACTAAACTTTTCTTGTAAGTCTTCCACATAACTTGATTTAAGTTAGACCCGAGTTTGACTTGGGTCCTGGGATGCCTTGGGCCACCTAATTTACTTGACTTGGGCTTGGTTGATTACTCATTGAGTTGGTCTTTAGTTGCACTCCTCTTGACCACCATTAGGCGTACCCCAAGTCTTTTGGTTTAGACTCAACTAAGGCATGATGTCATGTGTGTAACACCTATAAAGTTAGGCCACACTTAATGGAGGCTAAAGAGGAGCACAACTCAAGGCTAATCCAAGGAGTTGCGATCAACCAACCCAAAGAGGTATAATTGGATGGCCCAAGCCATCCCAAGACTCGAGTCAAATGCAAGCCAAGTAATGTGAAAGATTTCTAGAAGAAGTCATGTTAACTCAATGAAGACTAATAACCAAAGACATGTTAGTCAACTAAGGTCAAGCTATATGGAAAATAAGGTGAAGACTCATCAAAGACTTGCTTAAAACTCACCCAAGACCAAGCAAATGAGCATATATCCTCAGTCATCCACATTGAGCATTAGCGTGCGTCCTAGGCATGCCCATGATGCGTCATAGCCTTTGGCAGATGTATCCCAATTGTATACAGATGCATTCGGAATTTACAGGTGAGCATTTGTGTTCAAGGGAGGTGCACTCTAGACATGTCCTGGGCGTGTCCCCAATCTATTTCTACAATGATGAAGTGTGCCCCAGTCATGCTCAAGGTGTATCATCGGTGACCCAATTCACCAAGGTTAGATCAATTCTTCACCATTGATTCAAACTGACTTCTCCCAACTCCAAATTAAATTAAAAGCTTCAAGATAATGATGAAGATCAAGTCCAACTAACGAGGAAGTCATGATCATCCGCTCGAAGCTAATCTCAACCTTGGAGAGGAGCTAGCTGACCTAATAAAAGAGGAGAAGAAATCAGCTCTTTCCTTATTTTCTTGCTATTGTACTAATAGTATCGTACCGATCTAAATAGTTAATGTCATTGAGTTTCGTTGATGTTATTATAGGAGAACCTAAAAGACCTCTCCCAGGAGCCTCACTATTTTGTATCTCCCATTAAAATAGCAACAAAATGAGGAATCCAGGATGGAAAATTTTCAAGAAAACTAGAATTCAAACTAGATGTAATTTTTTATCTTTAACTAGAAACAATAACTTGCTTTTGATACCATGTAAGAAGATAAAAGAAATGGTATTGTATTCACATTGTTTTATGTATAATACGTACACAAACTCTTTTCGCCTCCCAAAATTAATATCACCTAAGAACTAGCAAACTAATTAATTAATTGTCATTTACTTTCATATTTACATCTATTTAAAATATGACTATTCTAGTTTTAATGGAAAGAAAATAGAAAAACTTGAAAAAAAGAAAAGAAAGAAGAGACGAGAGAAAAAAACCAACAAGTATCAATAAATTGACAACATATATACCTTACAAAATTATATATGCAAGCAAGCAACCACTTGTGTTGCCAATATGTATATTTTCCTTCCATGAAATATCCCCTATTTAAACCAATGTCAAGAGACAATGTGAATGAACTTCTGAAATCTTACTTTCTTAATTTCCTTGAAAGATCAAAGTAGGTTGTATATTTTCAGATGTTAAAAACTCTACCCACCTTGCATATCAGCTACCATAACAGCTTGGTCCCACGATGATAAGTGGCTGAGATGACAGCTATACATTGCATTTACAATGCACCATTGTTGATTTTTTATTGAGCCATGCACTTGTTAATTTCTTTGCAGCATGGTCACCTGTCTTTGTTGTCTCCTAGACTCACCAATAAGTCTATTCTAAACCTGAATTAGCACTCAATTCCACTTGGAGTGCCTTGCCTCAACCGTACCCAAATGCGACGAGCATGTCAACCTTATTGTCAGGATACGATGGTTGCCATGTGGTCGATAAAAGCCGAGATGTGACATATATAATGTTGTTTTGAATTAAACATTGATTGGACATAGTGAGATTTTATATTAGATTAGTTCTAAAGGATCAGACATAAATCCAGATGAGTTATTTATGCTATAATTGTAAATCTTATTGGACATGTTTGTGACTTACTACATATCTTTTATATGATGTGTGGTGATATGATCGATATAAAAATATTGCATATGTAAGAAGTATACATATGTAAGGTGATAGAGACAAATAACTTAATTGATAACTCAACAGTTGATATAAGTGTTAGTCCTCAAATCACTTGTGACTTTTGGCTGAACATAAATATTTGACCTCGAAGAATAACCTAAGATAATAACCAATAAGATTCTAGTGATATTAAATCTAGAAAATCATTTAAGTCCTTCATATACTTGTATTTTCCTCACGTGTGGCGGGTGCTACCATAGCAATTCTTAGATGGCTAATGTGGATATGATCCAATCTAATGATCTAAAATATATGAAGCCGAGGAAGTAGCATTATCGTGCAGTAGTTGAGAGGCTCAACTATGGCATGCATCAAATGCTTTTGAACGAGGGATGGGGAGTTGATTTGCAAAGCTTTAGATAATGGATCTATTGACATATGATATTCATCACATACGTCCTATAGGCGATCTAATGAGTTTTTCGGATCTTAAGGTTATATACATATATAGGTTCCGACTTATCATGCTACGAACATAGTAATTGTGTGATGACATTGTCGAGGGGCAATTATATAGTACTACACTATTTATCAAATTTGTGCATGCCTACAAGTAGGGAACACGAGGCGAAAGTCTCATTAGTATGGTTCCGGATAAACAGCTCTTGAGACTACAGAGAAGGATCTATAGTCACCCATCTTTGCTGCCAATATCAATGTGACAAGCATGAGCAGAGATATAGTCAAACACTGATGGACTTATGAGTAATCCCTACGCAAAACTTATTCTAGGCATAGGCTAGCAACCCAGATTATGATATTAAGTATAATATTGATATACATAATGACAACAACATAGTGATAGATACCACATGATATGACTATGTAGAGAAATATTACTAGAACATTTGTTAGTAAATTAATTATATTTGAAGCATGTTATTTGTTTGCATGTTGTTGAATGTTTGCTAACGTAAAGAGACATCTTAGACACTCCTACCAACCAATTGCTCATTTAGTCCTTTTGCAGCCACTAAGCCTCAAGGATCAATGCACTTTGTCCTATGTGCATAGGTAGCATGGGGTTGGTATAGTCCGTCGATGAAGATGAAGTGTCGAGAGCATCGATTTAATCGTTCTTGGGATCGTTGGTTTCATTTGATTGGGTATGTTATGCTAGAATTATAGTAGGATATTAAAATTGTGTTAGATTGAATTGTGGGATGAATGTGCACGTAGAATGACAGATATAGTAATATATTACCTCAAATAAAAGTGATATTTTTAAAGCGTGCAATTCTTTTACTCTTATTACATACTACACTATAGTAGCATATTCAATTAGTGTGATAACATCTAACCTATTGATTGCAGGTTCAAGATATATTGTTGTTACTATTAAGACTTCTAACAAGTCCCAGATTTATTCTTTAGAAAATAATATATATGTGATGTAACCTTACCAATCACTATTTTATTTTCATCTTGGATAATGTGGCATATGTAATATATAATGATCAATTAAAATAGTTTACCACATATGCATTTTCCATATTGATCGGTCATGTGAGAGAAAGGTCTCTAAAATTTTTAAATTTAAAAGGAGAAATATTTATAATCTTAAAATATGGAGAGGAGACATGATTAGAAGGGAAAATCTATGCAATTATCCCTTTAAAAAAAGCTATGAGAAGAAATGATTGTTGGCTTAAAATATTTGTATATTAAGATATAATAGGAAGAAAATATAATAAAACATCAAGACATGAGAAGTATAGTAATTTTTCTGAACAGATTAGAGTGGCCTGCCAAAAAAAAATAAAAAAATGAAAAACAAAGTAGGTAGTAAACATATAGATATAGAAAGGTGGTATTTATTACATTGGAGCTGATGTTACTTGGTTGATAATACTATTGATGCAGGTACTCTCGTGACGCAGACTAGTTAATTAACCCTACGCAAGGAGGCTTCCAACATCAATAGTGATTTTGTGTACTCCATTACTACCCACCAAGTTGAATTGGGTGGGACCAACTATTTAATTTTATGTAGATGTAGATGTAAGTAGGTAGAGAATCCCTAATACCATTTCTTCTATCCCTAATATTAGAACGAGCTTAGTTTTATAATCATAATAATTAGAAGAAGTGAATAAAGAGGGAGGGAGGGGGAGGTGGGGTTAGGATGAGGGAGATAAGTCTGAGCAAAAATGTCCTTGAAGGTTGTTGGTCCAGTGCATAAGTATTTATTGTTTATTATTCAATTAGGAGGAAGGTGATGAGCTGTGAAATATTGGAAAAAGGCCCACCACCATTAATGGTGAGTGTTGATGTGCATTGAGTACCCCTCCTTTGCCTTCCACCTTTTTCTTGGATCCCTTTGGTCGCCCTTCCTCCATTCATTAATTTTGTCTCTCAATCTTTTCTTTTCCTTCTCTTAATCAACTACCATGATCTCATTGATTGATAGATGTAATTTGACTATTTTATTAATTAATGTGGCTAACTTACTCCTCAGGGACTGATGCTATTTTTAAAAAAAAATTAGTTGAAGAGAAAATATTTAGTAGTTCTCTGATAGGCCATCAATTGATCCACTACTCGAACTCAGATATTTGATGTCTCTAAAAATACATCCTTTTATCAAATGAGCTATAAATCACTTAACAAAATTCATACCTTTGAAGCAATCAAATGCCCTCCTCCCTTTAGTTGTTGTAAGAAGTTGGGAGTTGATAATCTAAGAGGAATAATATCTTTGAAAGCAAGATATATCAACTCTATACATATAGTTTACATTAATAGAACCCTAAAACAAGACACAGGATGGGCTATATATAAATATATAGATCATAAAGAAGGGGAAAAAGAATAACTGAACACAAAATCACTGGTTCTTAATTACTCGGTGAAGAAGTATTGGGAACAAATAATTAAGCACATAAATCTAACCGTATGGAACTAAAAAGATATCCAGTTAAAAAACAGCTTACAAGGAATAATAAGCTGAGAAACCAAAGGTGAAGAATATATAATATGAAAGAAGAGCCTTCAGAATGCATGCAGGAAGAGAAAATTAAAAGTGTTGTGTGTAATATATATGTAAATGGGGGTAGTAGAAAGAGGTAGTAGCTATTTATAGAAGAGAAAGAGAGAAGTTTAATTTACCTCATCAGTACTCACTCTTTTTATGTAATGTATCAAGAAGAGGAAAGAACAAGGAAGGAAAGCAATGGCAGCAGTTATCAGCAGTTTTGCCTTGCTATAAATGTATACCCACCCACATACTAGTTAAGCAGCAGCAGCAGCCAGCAGCCCAGCAGCCATTTATTTGCCGATGCAGCATCATCAAGATTCTCATTCAGACCGATCGACTCGGTGTATGGTGTGAATCTTGATGATGCCCCACCCGCAAACACCGACTTGAATAGATTTGGATTCATCACCAGGGCAGGATGATGCATCGCCGGAGGGAAGCATGCAGCGGCCAGGAGCACATGATATGATCGAGAGAGAAGAACATCTCTATACTGAACTGGCGCCTGTTTGCTGAAAAGAAAAAAAAAGGAAAGGGAAGAAGAAACCCATGCGTCCAACAAAGGGTTCATCGTCTGTTGCTGTGTAGAGAGTGCATTTATATGTATAGAGAGAGGAGTGCGTGTCCGTGATGAATGAATAAATAAAAAGAAGAAGATGAGGAAGGAATGGGAGGAGGAGGATAAATAATAATGGAGAAGAAGGCAGGAATGGAGTAGTACTGGGGTGGTGCAGCATGCAAAAGTAAGTACTGGGAGATGGATGCATTCCATGCAGCAACAGCTATGCAGACATCAAATGAACACCAGTGCCCTGCCCCTGACACTGCGCCACACAGCCCTTCCCTTTCATTGCAGCAGCAGCAGCACCACCACCACCACCACCACCCCAGTAGTACTGAATGAAGGAGGGAGGAAGGAGGGGGGCTGCTGCCACATTAACTAGCTAACCCCTACATTATATTATTTATAGGCATTGGCCCCACACCACACATCCACCAGAGGAATCTTGCAGCCAGCCCCCATGCACTCCCTCCTCCCCTTACCTTTTTTTTTAAAAAATAAAAACAAATTGCATCTTAATCATAATTTTATAGGATTGAAATCAGCACATCAAAATTGTAGAAATGTACATACTTCTTTGAAAAAGAAAAAATAAAACTTCCATGCATTCCCCTTCCCCCCATCATAATTTAACCCTTTTTTTTCTTTTATGTACATTAAACATCATCAAAATGGATCTTTCTAGCTGGCTAATTATATTAGTCTCATTTTTTTAACATAATGAGTATTAAATCATAATCTTCCATATAGAAAGGAAAACGGTTTGCGGTATATATATATAATATAATATATTGTAGGAAGAAATTGTGAGAGTATATATACAGGGAGAGAGAGAGGATAGAGAGAAAGAGAGGGGAGAGAGGAAGGAGTTATGGTGATGCATGGTCGCTGAGCAAGGTGACCTAGCTAGGGCTCTATTTATAGCCAAGCAATACTTTTTTTTTCTTCCAAGAATCACCGCGAGGTTTTTATTCATATTAGAAAATGATTTAATTACAAGGCACCCACATATTCTCTATAATTGATTATAAATAATATAATTTTTATGTAAAATCTTTAAAATTACTCTTTCTAAAGAGGAAGATTTTATAATTTTAAAATATGAGAGAAGAGAAATATTTTTATATTTTTAAATTATTAACGACAGGTTTTTATAATTTTAAAATCTAAAAAATCTATATTATTTTCGAACTTATCAATATAATTTCTATAAATTAAGAAAAAAAGATTATAATTGTCGTTAATGTTCTACTGAATTTATAAGTGACAACAATATTATCTTCTTTTTTCTACTGAAGATATTATATTTCTTAAATTATAATTGTCATTTTCTACTGAATTTAATCCTAGAAAAAAAATGTGAAGTTAATATTGTCGTCAAGAGGTAGTAGGTGGAACAGGAGGTTTGTTAATTAAATCTTTTAAATTTAGTATGAGTTTGAGGTGAGGCGACAGATTAAGAGCGTTAAGTAGATACGCTCTTTTCTTACTTCAATTAATTGGCCTCCTGTTTATTTTGTTTTTTTTTTTTTGACCAAGAAGAAAAAAAGGGAACTCCCGGCCTGTGACGAGTTCCGGGTGGCAGTCTGCCGCTGCAGCAGCCTGCAGCTTGCAGCATGAAAATACTCGATCATATCTCCTCTCTCTTTGAGATCGATCTAATTATTATTATTGATATATATACATAAACCCAGCAGCAGTACTGGACTACTCATTTGATTCCCATGCACCTGCGGTCTGCGATCTGCATGCAAGCAGAGTGAGTGAGTGCGTGAGTGATGATGATGATGATTTTATATATATTTATATTTATGTATATGATGATGAGTATGAAAAGGAGTGAATCACGTACATTTTTTCCAGCGAAATTAAACATGCATGCATGCAGTTGCAGCAGCAGCAGCTCCTGCTGCTTCTCCTTCATTCGCTCTTTTTTTTTTTCTCTCTTTATCTGTCCATGTATTATACGGGAAAAGATGAGGGACCGTTGATTAAATTGAATTTAATTAAATTAATAAATTGATGAATATTATATATATATATATCTGACAGGTGGATCACACCAACTAGCTACATTATTATGTGTGCCTGTGTACCTGCGAGCATGTCCTACTTGTTCTCCTGCTCCCTTCTCGACTATTTAATATTTACTTCTTTCTTCATTAATTTCATATATATCTAAGACCATTATCATTACCTCTGCACACTTGATTCTACCAAAATATTGGATCGATTATATTACGGTCTTATATATAGGATTTCTCCCTATTTAATATTGCAACACATATAATTATCAAACTAATTACCACCTATTCCTTGACCGAATCAATTACTGACTCCTTGTGTGACACAGGATTGTATATCAAAATTAAGATATCTTGAAGTGTAATATACGTACTAATGAAATCATAAATACAATAATGAGAAACGTTCGTATATGCTAAAGGGGATCACAATTCATGCAAAAAAGAAAAAAAAAAAAGTAACAATCATATTCAAAATCAACGGAAGAGTTATAGGTAATAATAATATATTGCTGGTGCTAGTCAAGGACTGCTGTCACATCTTCCTATTGGCCCTGTGAAATAAACCACATGATGATATTAAAAAAAAAAAAACCAGGTCCATTGTGCCAGATGAGAATTGAGAAAGCTGTAGCTGCTGTCCCAAACCCAGCCACATCTCATGCATGCGTACCCCAAGTGTTGCAGAAAGAGCAGCAGGTCACATGCCAAATCATCATGTGATCTGCCTCCTGTTTACTTGATCATCTCATGATTTGGGAGTATTGTAAATGCCTCATAGCTGCGCACAAGCTTTCATTAGCAGATAAAACGGAGACGCACTATATATTTTTTAAAACAAAAAGTCTAAAATATGATTCATCCACAACCAACCTCTTGTACAGTGACCAATAATTGCCAGATAAGAAGCGTCAAAGTGTGTCTTTCACAACGAAACAAGATAAGATGCATGAATCATAGCAACCCATTAAAAAGTTAAATGAGCAGCATTTCTGCTGTTTAGGAGACAAAAACATCTCTACATCTACGACGTTGCAACATTTTTAATTTGGTAGTATTTCCCAACACCTTAAAGGTAAATAACCATTGGCAAAGTACCAACTAGATCAATGATCCACGAAACAGTATAAAATAGATAGGAAGTGCTGAGATGAAAAGACAACTGCAGCGTGGGTCTAATATCTTCTATTTTTCCCACGGTAACATCTATGTCCTAGTACGGCTCTAGAATAACTCACGGTGAAAATTTTTGTGGGAGATCAAACAGTGGCCCCTTTAGCTTTTGCATTAGCAGAAGACTTCTTCTTGGGCTTGTCCACCACGATTGCTTGTGTGGTGAGGACCATTCCAGCCACCGATGCAGCATTCTGAAGCGCACACCGAGTCACCTTAGCAGGGTCGATCACTCCAGATTCTACCAAATTCTCATACTTGTCTTCCATTGCATTGTAGCCAATCTCCCAGTTGCTATCCTTGACCTTTTCCACCACAACTTCTCCCTCCACTCCAGCATTTTGTGCTATTAAAGCTGCAGGTGCCACCAGTGCCTGCTCATTCCAATTCAAGAAGAAGAAGAAACTTTATCAGCAAGTTTATGAAGCAAATTAATGTTAATTCCTTTAAGCCTGGTATTGGAGGGATTCAATTTTTAACCCAAGTAGCATCAGAAACTAGCAACGATTCAGAAACATATAATGCATCATGCAATAAAGACCGAGTTGATCAGATGTTGATATTGAGTCTATTGACCACATACCTATACTGAGCATACCTGAAAAAAGTATGAACTACAACCAAATAAAATTCAAAATTGCAATCACTAAATATTGATATTTATGGACATCTGAGACTAGGCATCTTCCAATTCTCATTTAACAGGGATAAGCAGAAATACTGTATCAAACACACGTCTTATTTGGTTAAGCAATTAGTTGCTCATTCATGCTGGAAAAGCCACAGCATTGTATTATTTTCTCTATCACAGATCAAGATACTAGAGAGAATATTCCACCTCTATTAGGAAGACTCAGCTGTCATAACTGATGTAGACAGGCATCCCTTAAAAATATCTAGCTTGGTGTGAAATTGTGCTTATAAGCACAGCATTCTTATGACAAACAAAATATGCCACAGAAATGTAGCTAAACCAACTCACATTGACTTTGTAAACAGAACCAATGTACTGTATTGTAAGCCAATCTTCTTGTATCACAGATATCTTAGATAATGGAATCAAATTGCCTAGTAAATCTAGCACAATAAATAAATTTGAGATGGGAAATTTGAAATCTTACAGAAATGAACTTAAAATAACTATCGAATAGTTCACCTTTTGTATAATGTCAGCCCCAAGACGCTCATCAGGATCATCCAGCTTGTCCTTGATGGCAGGAACACAAGTGGAGAGGTGAACATAGGCAGCACCACCTCCAGGTACAATACCTTCCTCTATAGCTGCAAAAGTCGCATTCTTAGCATCCTCTATCCTAAGTTTTCGATCCTCAAGTTCAGTCTCTGTTGCAGCACCAACTTTTATGACTGCCACTCCACCAGATAACTTTGCAATTCTTTCAGCTAGCTTCTCAGAATCATAAGTTGAATCTGTGTCAGCAAGCTCCCTTTTCAGCTGAGCAATTCTAGCTTGGATCTCATCTTTGGTTGCAGCATCAGAAATTATTGTTGTCGAGTTTGAAGAAATAGTTACTTTCCTTGCTATGCCAAGCTGTTCAACAGATACTTCCTCTATCGATAGACCAAGATCTTTGGCCTGAAATTCAGCCCCTACACCAATAGTATGAAAACATGTGAAGAACCTTCAGATAATGGCAGGCTAAGGGAAAAGATAAATGTTCATTGAAAGTCATAAATATCAAACAAAGAAAAAGTAACTACAACCAGAAGATTGGACGGCATTCGGATTTCTGCATGGCAGAGAACCTCCATATTACAGCATGCTAAGAGAAAAGATTGACAGTAATATTTAATTGGGATTACTGCATGTGGTTGATTTGGAGAGGAGGTAAATATAACTTTGTGTTTTGCATAGTTTCAATCAAAAGTATCATATATGGTTTCCAAATGAACTAAATAACACCTTTTTTATTTCCAAGATATAAACTTGGGTCAAGCATATGATGGCTTTGGTTGAAAATTTCCGTTTATTTGTGGCTAAAAATGATAAATTATAAATAATGATTTATGATTACGATTTTCCAATATAGGAATGTTGGATGTATGAATGAGTTATATGAATAATAATATCTACGGGAAGTGGGATTATCAACACAAGTTCCATGAACTCTATTAGCAAGTACGAGTAGTTAGTAGAAGCAAGTTTTATAATCTCTAATGAGTACAAATAGTTACCGTGGAACATATTCTATGGATTTTCATCAGTGAATAAAAAATGATCCTGTTAAACCTGCTAATGGCTAAGAGTCAGTGCAGAATATGTTCTATAAACATAATCTACGAATTTTCATCAGTGGATGGAAAATGAACCTGTTAAACCTGCTAATGGCTAGGAGTGCAGAATATGTTCTATAAACCTCGCTAATGGGTATGAGTAATTAGCATAGGTAAGTTTTAATCATACTAACAAGTATAATAATTAACAGATAACATTTTATCAATACAAATATAACACAGGTTATAGTAGTAACCATAGTAAAATGAAATATTCTGTTAAATGATTTTAAATGAAATAATTTGTGCTGTGAAAAATATTTATGTATATTATATGTGAAAATATGCTTCGTATGGAAAACGTGAGTATCAAGTAACTAGATGAGAGAATTGACATTTGAAAAATGAATGCAATATTTCGTTATTTTCAAAAGAAATTGAACAACTAGATGAGAGAACTGACAAAACCCAAAAGGTAAGAGAACCACACAAGCAGACCACCCTAGTCCTTGAACAACTAGATAAGAGAACTGACAAAACCCAAAAGGTAAGAGAACCACACAAGCAGATCACCCTAGTCCTTAGATAGTCAAAGAAACATTATTGCTTATTTGATTTTTTTTAATTTTTTACACTAGTAGAAATTATTGGACAAAAATTGATTTTTATAGTTATCTTAGGACCTATTATTAAGGAATCTTATTAAAAATTATTAATAAGGTTTCTTATTAGCTTGTGGGGTTGCTTTGGATCGCTTTGCAGAGCCAGAGGGTAATATGATTGTCTGTCATGTCAAGTATCGGGCAGTGACAGGAGTTCAAGGGATGGTTTGAACAATTCTGTAAATATAATCTCTAACAGTATACAACTCTCGTATTTGATCAATACCTTTAAATAATAATCACAAATCATTTAGAGTTTGGAGAATTAAGCATCAGCTACAATTTTTAAACTCAATTCAAGATTGATTGCTTCCTTCGAGTGCAAAGTCCTTGACCTATTATGATTCTCAAGTTGTTTGTATCTCTTTTAAGTTAATATATTCCCTTAAAATAAACTTTGAGAAGTTAATTAACTCATGTTAAGCAAGAATTTTTACCAGATGTTACTAGTAGTACTGTACAGTCTACCTGTCAAGATTGCAATATCCTGAAGCATAGCTTTTCTCCTATCACCAAAGCCAGGTGCTTTTATTGCTGCAACATTGAGAATGCCACGCAACTTGTTCACAACAAGCGTTGCCAAAGCCTCACCACTGACATCCTCTGCAATAATCAGTAGAGGAGCCCTAAGCTGTGTTGCCTTCTCTAACAAAGGAATGATCTCATTTATTGTTGAGATCTTCTGATCAGTCACAAGAACCTTCACATTTTCAAATTCCACAATCATCTTTTCCAGATTTGTGACAAATTGCGGGGAAATGTAACCTCTGTCCAACTGCAAAATGAATAAAAAAATTAACCCATGAAGAGACGAAGAAACATAAGCTTGAAATATGCATGAGATAGCACACCTCCATCCCTTCTTCAACATTAACTGTGGTCTCGAATGATGATGAAGATTCAATAGATAAAACTCCATCTGGACCAACTTTATCAATAGCATCAGCAATCATGTTGCCGACAAAATCATCATTGCCAGCTGAAACAGAGGCAACAGCTGCAAAAACCAACAATGATATTACTTTAGCATCTATGGGATCTGAACCCTCCCAGGTGCACTAGACTAAACATGAAAGTGTGAGGTCTCCAATTTCTGCAGTCGTCAGATATTTCTTCTTTGGTAAAGAAGCTTAGTATCATCTAAAAGACATACAATAACAATTGCACATTGCCATCAAAATTTACGTGTAAAAAAAATTAACTCTTTTACCTTTAATATCACCACGTCCCTTCACAGGCCTTGCTTTCTTCTCAAGCTCTACAATAAGCTCCTGCACAGTTTTGTCAATCCCCTTCTTTACAGAAACGGGATTTGCTCCAGACGTAACACTTAGTAAACCCAACTTGATTATCTCTCGAGCAAGAACAGCTGCAGTCGTTGTGCCATCACCTGCTGAGTCATTAGTCTTACTAGCCACCTTCAATACGTTAAAAAACAGATTATTATTGTTGTGACACAGAACTAAGTCAAGAGGCAGAAAAACCCAGAGATGAGAAAGAAAAAGGTGATGAATAAGAAAAATAAGAAAAAAAAAGATTCAAAACTGTTTTACCTCCCGTATCAATGCTGCACCAGCATTCTCCATGGGATCAGCCAGCTCAATAGCCCGAGCAATTGTAACACCATCATTAACAACTTTAGGATTCCCAAACTCATCCAACACAACGTTTCTCCCTTTACACCAAAACAATGCCAAAAACAAAAACTTAGTTATGCAAAAATTTAAAATAATAATAATAATACAACTAGAAGTATTGCAAATCCAAGCATTCTGCTTTCCATTGAAGACAAAGACAGATGAACTCGTTATAAGAAAATCATGACAGAGATATTATTCTTAGCACACCAAGAGTCCTCCAGGGAGGCAGAAGCAGCAGATGAAATAGACAAGCGCAAGAAATGAATCAAAGCATTTCTAAAACAAAGACAACAGGCAAAGCCGGAATTGTAGTACCTCTGGGGCCGAGAGTGACCGACACTGCATCAGCGAGCTTCTCGACGCCGGCCTGGAGCGAAGACCTGGAGCTCTGGTCGAAGGCGATATCCTTGGCCTTGGCCCGCACCACCATCGGCCTGTAGGCGACGCTGGCCCTCCCTCTCATACCCGATCGCTGCACCTACAAAGTCAAAAACCCAATTGTCAAACAAACATCTTAGAAACAAGCAATACCAAGACGCGAAGAAAGCTGCCTTTCCGGCAGGAGTAAGCAGCCCGATCATCACCGACAGAAATCCCACCGTAATCTAATAAAAAAAAGGATCGAGGCAAAAGGTGGCGAGAGAGAGAGAGAGGGAAACCTGGCGAGGGGATCCGAGGAAGGAACCGACCAAGATCGCGTTCGTCGCCGCCATTCCGGAGATCGAGGGTGCTAGGGAGAGGGGGTGGAAGATCGCGGGGCGATGGTGGAAGTTTCGAGCGCCTGGGCTTCAGCGGGGGGAGAAATAAAAGAAGAAATGGAGTGGGGCAAAGGTTTAGGGTTCGGCGCACGAGGGTGGGCGATGAGAGAGAGCGCAGCTAACATGCGCCCGCCGCCATGTGCAAGGAGACGAAGGGAACTCTTTTCGGGTTTTAACCCGGTTGTGGTCCTTGTGACGTGGAAAGGTCGAAGGCGATGGAAAATAATAATTATATAGTTTATCGAACTCAGGAAATGATCTTTTATAAATATGCAAATTATCGAACTATTTATTAATAAATAGTTAGAATAGTACAATTAAATTTTATAGAAATTAAATTCTAGTTTTATAAGAAAGATTGTAAATTCAACGCAGTTATAAAAAAAATAGTTGAATAATTGAACTTAACACCACTTGTTATAAATTTAACTCATAATATTTTTTTTAAAAAAATTAATATCATTAACTCTCTCATAGCCGATGGTTTTAGTTAACTCATTAATTCTATTAACTCATAAGGCATATGCTTTATGTACTATTCCTATTGACAGATTAGTTGATCTTATTCACTACAAGCAACATGAAATATAGACTTTAAGCATTCAAAAATAAAAATAGGATTCACAAAAAAGCATACAGGATGATTCTCTACATTTGGTTTTAACAAAAACATATAGGATCACTCTCCATATTTGGGGTGGAAAACTTATTCTACGCCAGCTATATATGTACGTGTATATGTATACTTGAGAAACCATGAACTCTTAGTGACTTATTCTCCAGAAGATCATCGAGCTGTGACTTCATACAGAAAATTTGTGGATCTGTAATCAGCATGTCTTTATCACCTTTGCTTTCCATCCCTGCCATACCAGCCGTATACTTTCCCCCATTTTCCAATCACTAATACTTCTCTTCAGACCCTTCTTTTTTCTCTGTGTTCTTGGGTTTCCTTCTTCAGATAGAGTCTTTAAAGGAGCTTGTGGCGCTCCGCTCTCCGTGCTCTCTACAATCTTCTGCACCATCTCCACAACTTCGCTCATCTTGAGCCGAGACTTGGGCAGCCGCAAGAGGCATCGGTTTGCGACGTAAACGAGCTTCATTGCAGACTTTAAAGAATATTCACCTTCTAGCCTTGGATCAATGATTAGGCGTAGCTTCTTAGGATCAGATATGTAAGGCTTGACCCATTCCAAGAGCTTTTGTTCACCTTTTGGCCGATTTCTGTCAATCGGTCGGCGCCCTGTGATGAGTTCGTACAGGACAACTCCATAGCTCCATACATCGCTCTTGGAAGTCAGGTGGCCGGTCTGCATGTACTCGGGAGCGGCATAACCCATAGTGCCTACAACCTGTTTGAAATCATGAGGAGTTTTAAGCAGTAGTAGCAGTAATTAAGCTACTGAAATCTGAACGACTTTCTCATGTTTTCAGAACTATAAAAAAACACAAATCAGAATGAAAAATAAACTGTTGCTATGTGCGGCATTTCACTTACTGCTGTTGATACATGACTTATGCCTTCTGTTGGTCCTTGTCTAGCCAAGCCAAAGTCAGACAATTTTGCATTCCAGTCCTCGTCCAGGAGAATGTTGGAGGTCTTAAAATCACGAAAAATAATCTGCCAAATACCAAAAAGAAAAAATCAGCAGTCAGGTATACAGCACAGAATGAGATCGAAACCATTACTCAGTAATCTATTATGAACTTTATCTGACCAAGTAGTATATATATATATCAGAACACCAGCAGACATACGACAAGAATACAATTCACTGGTTGAAAACACTCCTAATTGAAACATAAGGCTATAAATCTAGACAAGAAGCACCCCGTTTTCTGACACTAATCAAGATGTGGCTACGAGAAATGTAAAGAAGATGAAAACGAAAGAGTAGATAAATGTCTATTCTCTGGAAATTTTATTTTACAGTCCATGGTTCATTAGCAAAAGCTAGCAAATGTTCTCAGCGCAGAAAGCATAGCAATGGAAGGAGCTCAGCATGATTATTGGAAAAAAAATGTTCTTTAATTTCAGTATCAACTAGCATTGATGAAATTTAGCGGTAATCACTTGGTAAATTTGAACAGCAAACAGAAAACTGTGGAACAAATCAAACAGACTTTATGGAACATGATTTTTTTTTCAAGCTATTGAACTAATTCATGTCAGTAAGTAAACAAGGAATGTAATTGATGTAAATAACTCGAAACTTAACCTGGAAATCCATTTCTTCATGCAAGTATTTCAATCCACGAGCTGCATCAAGTGCTACCTTCAGCCTCATGGACCAAGAAAGCGTTGTCCTAGATCGGGTAGAAAGATGATCCTCCACACTTCTATTGGGCATGTAGTCATACACAAGAAGCCTCTGTATTCCCCTCTCATCGTCTTCAGCACAGTAGCCTACCAATTTGACGAGAGTAGGATGCTCAAGCACTCCAAGAACATTAACCTCTGTCAACCATTCTTTGTGCCCCTGTAAAGAACAATATAATGAGGATCCCTTTCACTCGATAGCATTACTCTAAACAAAATTGAGAATTAAATTCAATTTTTTAAACTAAAATATATGCATATAAAAAGCAAGCCAATGAAATGGAAAATGTCCAGTGAGGACCATTCAGCATAAATCAACACGCTATACATGTTACCGTGTGTGGCGTTCATGAAGCACTGGAACAAAAATGCATCACACAGATACATGATGGTAAATTGCTACATGACGAGTTCAAATGGTCATTGCATCATAACATACTCCAGTACCTATAATGACAGCAGTGAATATGATCTTGAAAAGTCTTCTTTTGGAAAATTAGTTTGTCAAGCTGATCCGTCCGTTACAGGAATCAAAGATATATATTTTCAGAAGATCATACTTAGTGAATTCAGGGATCAAAATTAAGCAACAAAGCAGGTGTTTAACCACTCACACTGCATTTATACTGAGCTAATCATTCAGTTTAATATTTTTAATATAGTATGCAAAATCATCCAAAAACAAGCACAACATATCAATAGAAAACGTCCATGCCTGCAGTCCCTTTCGATTTAGTTGCTTGACGGCAATCTCAATCTTTGTATCAGGATCTTCAAGGCACTTGATTGTCCCCCTATAAACGGACCCGAAGCCACCTTCCCCAATCATCAGCAACCTGCTAAAGTTCTTTGTGGCACTCCTCAGTTCTGACATTGTGAAAACACGGAGATTGCTTGGTTTCTGTGATAAGCTAGGATACTGTGACCTTCCCATTGAATCGGAACCAATATCAGTAATATCGCTGGAGTTGAACTCAGATCCTGATCTCCGCATGTCACGCTCTGTTGACGTGGTGCTATTCGACCGAATTGAAGCAGACATTCTTGCTTGGAGTTCCCCTTTGGTAGCTCCATTTCGGAATGGGAAACAATTCATTCCCCCAGTAAAGTACCTGCACAGTATTGTGTAGGTATTCTCGGTTTAGCAAAAGGCGGTTCGAAGCATTATTCAACTATACTCAACTAATAACTGCATATTCCGGCACTATTTTTGAGCTTACAAAAAGAAGCAATATAACATGGAAACCTCAAATGAATTCTCAAGCTATTAGGTTACAGAAAAGAAACTTCAAATCCCTTATGCATGATAACATCAAATTTTGGCTCCCATTCAAAAGCATGGTTAGGACAACGATAAAGAATAAAAGAAATTTCTGTTCGTGACACAAAAATACATCTATTCAACTTAAATTACGTTGGAGAGGGATCAGAAATCAAACAATACAAGACGTATTGCGATAATTTCAAATTTTGTTTCAACTACTAGCTGAAGCGAGCCCTTATAATCACATTTTCCGAAACAAAATTAACAAAAGTATAAAAAAGAAGACCCATGCGCAACCCAATCTATAATCCGAATGGCAAAAAACTAACATAAACAATGCAAAAGAAAGAGACAAATTTAGGGGGAAATCTGAGGATTTCCGTTTCAGAAGAAAAAATCTCAAGTCGCCCTCACCTCCTCGTTCGACTATCAAATCAAGAAACGGGCGGGGTTGAGCCAGCGAAGAGGATCTCCTCGAAGGAAGAGTCTCTCAGACGGCACAAACAGAGCGAAGGGAAGGGGGAGGAGCTCCCATGCTTGCGATCAAGAGACCAGCGGAGAGGGCGAAGTCAAGCGCGACAGGTGGAGGAGCTCCCTTTACTTCACGGAAGAAACGCGAGAGCGGCGAGAAGAAGTAATTGCGATAGCGAAAGCGAGACCGAGCAGGTCGGATTGGCCGAGAAGAAGAGGGAAGAGAGACCAGAAATTAATTGCGACGAAGTGGGAAGGAAGCATCGGAATTCCTTCCCCAGATCAAAAAAATAAAAAACTTCGATCCACAGCATCTCGACCGTCCAATATGACGTGGCGGCCTCCCTAGCCGTTCCGCTGTGCTGGACGAGCCCATTAACTGGGGCGACATCACCCTCTTACGAGCACGTGATAGGCACGTGATGTGGGGAACGGGAACGTCGTCAGCCGTCGCGAGTCACCGCCGCCGTCCATCATGCCATTTCACGGATCTTGACGACGGCGCCGCGTGGTGTGCAGGAGGCGGCGGCCTTGGCTGCTGTCCGTGGGCCCCGATGAGGTGGCGCGGGGTGCCTCAGGGTCAACATTGACGGTTTGAAATCTCCGCCCCCCCTTGGGCATATATTTATTCAGAAATAATCCGAAGCAAGAAATTTTAATGAAGACTTTATCATTATTTTTATATGATAAATAAAAATAGAAAGCAACTTATTTGGAGAATTATACGTCAACTATTTAATTATTAAATTTCTTTATTCATCTAAAATATTATATTATTTTAATATAATTATAGGTAGATAAAATTTAAGAATAATCATTAACTGATATTTTAGAAAAATACTTAAGTATCGCTACAAAATTATATACAAAAATTATACAGAAAATAATATAATACATAATATATGTCCTTTGTTGATATTAGAATCATAATTATAAGAGAAATAAATCAAAGTAGCAGACCATATAAAATCATGGAAGCATTGTACCTTTTTTTTGCAAGGTGTTGAACACCCTTCAATAGTTAGCATATGTGTAGAAAGTTGTACACTATTTTGTTCTGCTCATTTTAGATAATTTTTTACTTTTCATTGGTTGTATAATCTATTTGTTTAGTAATTTTTATATGCTGATTATTCTCTTTGCTCTATTGAAGGTTTTGTCTGATTGACTTGGCATATGTGACCCATTTTATTACAAATGATAGTATTCTGGAACCTAATCATATTCCACTGTTGGCTCTAGGTTCTACCTTATTTGTCATTAATGAGAATGCTGCGAGGTAATGGTTGTGTCATACTCATTTCAACTAGAACTCTTGTATAAGATATTCTTATTTGTTTTGTCGTGTACTCATCTACAACCATAGGAACACCAAGAGAATTTGTTATTCTGCTTAATGAGTTTTTTCCCCAATAGCATAAAGGTAAGTTAGATAGTCTAACCTAGATAGGAATGTCTCTTAAGAATTCTTCCTTGAATTTAAAATCCATATTCTAATAGGATTATTTTTGATGCTATATGATCCTGAAGATAGAATTCTATCTCTCTTCTATATTGAGCTAAATTTGACTATGAAATAACCATCGTCATGTAAAAATAATGTAGGATTCTTTTGGTACTCCAATATTTTTTCAGGTACCCCTCATATACTTAAATCCAAGATTGGTATCAACGATATAAGTGATTAAAGCACATTTTCATTCATCATTCATTTTATCTACTTTCTTCTTTTTTAATTCAACGAATGATTTACCATCTTTATTATTAGGAGAAAAGTAGCTAAGTGACATATCATTCTCTATCAATCTATTACCTGAGAAAAGTCCAGCCCATGATTATTCATTTTGTATCTCTACTGTGTGTTCGTTCTCATTGATATTTGATAGCTCAATATTTAAAGTATTGCCCACATCCAATTTATGAGTAGTTTCATTTAGAGAGTCCGTCGTTGGTAAATGAGTTACTATTCCGTTGGTGATAGGAATAACAGGAGCGTCTACATTCCTAGAGACGATGTTGTTGTTGTTCTCTATGTTATCATCAATGTAGTTTTCAAGGATTACCTTGTGTGGCCTCCCACGAGGTTGTCCTTGTCCCTTGCTCCCTTGTCCTTGTCCCTTGCTCTTTCCTCCAACCATTTGTGTGATCCTCACTGGAATTATACTACTTGGTTCAATTTCCTAATTGAAGAAAAACCCTAGATTGAAAGAGGAAAAGAGATACCATCGCCAATCTTGTTTACGAGTGTTGGTATAATGCTCCTAAACTCTGATGAAGCCTTAATGCTTGATGATTTGCACACGCCTCGACTTAAGATGCATGAAAGCAAGTTGGTCTCGATCTTCCGTCGTAGGAGAAATCCTTAAGACGGCGGGTTGTGACTTTCACAAAGGGGACGCTAACCACGATCCAGGAATGTGACCAGCAACCTCGTAATTGTTAAACTACTCCTCAATTGGTTATCAACCGTGTCAAACATGACTGACCTGTTCAAAAAGAATGGCACGAACAATTCACAAGAATTGAAAGAGCAATAGCAGAAGGATCACTCAAGATGTGATTAAAGAAATTAGACTTCAAGTTTGCAGCAAAAACATTACAATAGTAGTGGCTAAAACCAAAATCAAAGTCCATTCAATAGGGTATGCTCCACCAAATATATAGACATAATAATGAATGTTTTTTCATATTTTGTGTCACTAAAATAGAAAAAATAAATAAATAAATAAATCTCCTCCTTTTACAAGCCACGAATCTTGGACAATAAATATTCCTTATTTTGGTCTTGAATATACATTTGATGAAGATTTGATCTTGAATAAATATTCCTTAATTTGCTCTTGATGAAGATTTGATCTTGAATAAATATTTCTTGATTTGCTCTTGAATAAATATTTGATGAAGATTTGATCTTGAATAAATATTCCTTCAATTACTCATGCAACTTCCATATTTGACGAAGATTTGATCTTGAATAAATATTAAATCAGGCACATCTAGTGAGATACTGGCTATATTTGTTGTGCGACCCACACTTCATGAGGAAATTCGGATTTTGCAGGGCATAGACGAGGAAGTGAGGAAAGTACTCCATAGAATTCAAATACAAAAGAATACTGAGTTCAGGATGAGGGATGATGGATTACTGGTATACTGAGAAAGAGTCTACATCCCGAATAAAGCTGAACTCAGGAAAGCTATCTTAGAGGAAGCTCATTCGTCGGTATATGCTATGCACCCGGGAAGTACAAAAATAAGATGTTATTGGTGGCCAGGAACGAAGAAAGACATTGCAGAATATATAGCTAAATACCATATTTGTGAGCAAGTTAAAGTTGAGCACTAAAGATGTCACGCCCCGACCCAACTGTCGGCTACGTGGCAACCGCCGTATGAGCCCGACAGATCCATACAAGGCATCAAGTGATACATATCATTCATATACATCATTTATGCAGCGGAATTTACAATTTAATTATCTAACTCAACATTTCTAACACAGTCCCGATAAACCTACTAAAATTCTAGAAAAAAAAGGCAACGATAAATAAAAATATAGACCCGTCGACGGACTCATCTTCATCGAATAACTCGGGCAGTCATCTAACACACCTGCACACACGGGGAAAAGTGGTGTGCTCAGCCTTGCGGCCTAGTGCGAAATTATGGCTCTACCGAATAAAGAAATCAAAGGCCAGGAGGAGTATTCTAGGATGCCCTTGGTGATTAATAATCATCTTTCATGTCATATAATTTAAACAATTCATATTGAGATAGACATCATAAATAAATAAATAAATAAAGGTGTACATGCCATTAGATGTCACCTAAGTTAAGTCTAGTGTCAACGTCAACAGTCTGTCCCCATTTGATTTGTGTAAATCAATTTATGGGGAGTAACAAACATCATAAATATAATACCGATATATAATTCACTAGATGTCACCTACGTTATATCTAGTGTCCACGTCAACAGTCTGTCACCTACATCGTGATGAGACTTTAAGGTTTCATAAACTCGGGCTGCCAGCCTACGCTTAATGACTACCCGGGCCGGGGGTATCAATAAGCCCATCAGTGCCTTTCTGTCTCAGTCTCTACCTATGCCCGCTGCACTGATGTTGGCAGAGAGGACGGATGACCCAGAATCCCTCTCCATTTGTTTCACTAGTCGCCGACCATGTCTCCCCTAGCGAAACCGTCGTGCCCTTACATCCTCCCCGGATTCCGTAGGGGCCACGACAACCCGTGTAGTACTACACACTGCCCGTAGACAGGGTCACCTCTCTTAAATTTCATCGGCCACGGCTAGCCGGAATAACCATCCTTGGATCCGGACTACTCATCCGATCGTCTGCAGACGTTAAGGGTGATAGTCGTGCGGTCTACGGATCCACTGTCCAAGGCGTCGCATGTGGAATCACCTTCCCAGTCCAATAGCCATCGACGTCTGTCAAGATTTGGCGCACATCCGCACGATGGGCTGTGGCAACCTTGACTCCATCGGTGCCAAGTCCATGGTAGGGTTCATCCTAGCTAACTATCTCAGGACTATCACGAGGCCGCCTACAACGACACTCGTGCGGGTGAAGATTTCGGGTAAGGACTTGCTCCATATTTCCAGTCTAACCCGACCATGGAGTTTGTACAGTCTCTTACCCTACCAACTCCCAGTATATAAGCTATGCATAACCTCGGGAGTGGCGCTTTCAGTATCTAAGCTATGCATCAACCTCGGGAGTGGCGCCTAACGGGACGTCACCGTTTGACCACCGTCGGAACGCGGTGGTCAACCGGGGCATATGGAAAAAGGCCCCGTTTTCTGTCTAAGTGGCGGTGACATCGCCAAAAGTTCTAACATGTCGTTATTTACTATCTATGTCTGCATGGTAGGTATGCTAGCATAGCATAGAAACATAATAAAATAATATTTAACATGCTCGACATTATAATACGACATATTAGAAACTTAATAAGGAAATCATGGTATATCCTACATGTTAGACAGAAATAAACTAAACTAACATGCAGATAAAACAAATATTATCAAGCATAACATTTTATTTTATTTGAGACATCCAGAATTGTTCCTAAGAAAACCCCAGCGGGTATTCCCTAGCTTGAATAAATCCTACCATCGGAGAACCAACGCACCTGGGTTAGCGATCCGATCTTCAGAATCAACCCGCGTAACAATGAATCACTCCGTCGAACTACTCGGATCACGTACCCGCAATAAATCCTAATTAACACAATTATTTAAAATCAAATTTAATTCCTTTTTCCCTAAAGTAAATCAAATATTAATTTATCAATCTAACCTAATCATTCAAATACTAATTAACCAAATTTCTATTTTACAAATTAAATTAACTTAGTTAAGCTTAGATAAATTTTATCAAATTTATCCATTTAAACCCATCATCTAGCCCAAGTCACCTAAAGGCCCAAATAACACTCATGAATACTTAATTATATCAATTAAACATTAATTAGCTATTTAAATTAACTATTCATACTCATGAAAAGTTAAATTATTTTTATTGTTATTTTTATTATTTTATTATTATTTTGACTGGTCAACGGTCAACAGTTGACCCGGTCAATGCGGTGAACACGGTGGACCCGGTCAACGCGGTGGACTCGGTCAACGCTGTTGACCCGGCTAATGCGGTGGACCCAATCACTATTCATTTGGCTTAACTTGAGTCTGACCCAAGCCTAGCCAGTTCGGTTCGATCGAGTCAGCTCCAACCCATCTAAATCCGAGTCCGACTCGAGTTCGGTTCAAATTAATTTGGTTCGACTCAGGTTCAATTTAATTGATTCAGCTTACCTCAACTACACTCAATCCGAACCCAAACTTAACTCGAATTCAATCCAACTAACTCCAATCTGGTCCAACTCAACCCATTCACTAACTCTACTCAATTAAATCATAAATTTTTACTTAACTTAATTTATCATGCTTAATTAATCCACTAAACTTGGTTAATTAACACTAAACATGTTTAAATTAATCTAAGCATTTCAACAACACTAATTTATTCTAAACGTGTTTAATTTCGACTAAACATGCTTAATTAAATCGCTAATCGCGATTAGAGAAAAATAAAGATACCTTAGCCGGAATCACTATTCATCGTCGGAAACACTATTCACCGCCGGAATAGTAGCACCGTCGCCGGAACCCTAGCCGCTAGGGCGAAATCGCCCAATAACAGGAGAAACGGAGCTCCTACCCTTGCGATCGCGTGGGGAAGGAGAGGAGGGGGATTCGGCCGGCGAGACGAGTGGATCCGCAGCTCTACTCCTCGCCGATCGTGTTGCGGGTTGGAGCAGCAGCGACGAAATCGTCGCTTGCTGCAGTTGCATCGGGGTCGAACGCAAGCTCCCGAACTTGCGGTGGGGGCGAGCAGCTCGAGCCCCAGCTACCACGAACGACACGTCGGCGACCCGCGCATGAAATGGCAGGCGAACGGCGGGCGAACAGCGGACGGCGAGCTCGGTGGGTGGCTGCCCTGCTGCAGGTCGAACGAGTAGCGGCAGTAGACATGAAGAAGAGGAGATGCAGGGGAAGGGGGGTCACGCGGCTGCCTCCTCCGAGCTCTCCTCATCACGATGGAGCTCCCCTGACGGCGGACAGGGGAAGGCAGCAGGCGGATGGCGGATGCAAGGGAAGGGGGCCGCCGGCTCTGCTCTGCAGCGGACGAGGGAGACGAACGCCGGCTGCTCTGCTGCGGTTGGTCGCGAAGCGAAGGAGAAGGGGGCGCTTCGCGAGTGGGAGAGTTCGGAAGCGCGGCGCGAGCAGCAGAGATGCTCCTGCCGAGCTCCCCTTCCTACGACGAGGAACGATACTCGGCGACTAGCAGACGGCGGACGGCGACTCTCGCAGGAAGGACGAGCGGACGGCGACTCTCGCGGCGAGGAAGATGTAGGGGAAGAACGGGATCTACGGAGGTCGGACGGCAGCAAGGGACGACGGACGGCGAACGCGGCGGGAATTCGCCGGCGTTCGCTCCGCTGCGATCGTAGAGGGGGCGAGCGCGAGGAAGGAGGGAAAGCAGGGGAAGGGGCGCGCAGCAGCAACCGACTCCGCCGAGTTCTCCTCGTCACGGTGGAGAGGAATGGGCGGCGAAGGGCGGCTGTGGACGGCGGCAGCGAGCGGTGGACGGCGACCTAACCGAAGGGGCCGCCGGCGTGCTCTGCTGCGGGTAAGGGAGGCGTGCTCGGGATGGAGGAGGAAAGGTCGACCTCCGCCGAGCTCTTCCCGACGCGGAGGGAGACGGTTGGCGAGCGGCGGCGCTGACGAGCTAGAGCAGCGCCGGCGCTGCTGCGGTTGCGGGGGAGCAGAAGAAGAAAACGAAGAAGAAGAAGGAGAAAAAGAAGGAGAAGAAAAAGAAGAAGAAGAGGAGGGGAGGGGCGCCTCACGAGTGGGAAGAGCCCGCGGCTCTTCTCGCTCGCGTCGACCCCTTCGGACCGGGTCGGACGGGTTCACTCGGACCGGCGAGCTGGCCGGTTCAGTTGAACCGGACCGGAAAAATTTAAATGAAATTTTTTTTTTTCTAAATATATAATTTATTAAGGTGGGGGTTTACAAAAGATCTGTAGGAAAGTTATAACATTTATCAATTCTTAAATGAAAATGGAAACATATCACAATGGGTTATGTGATAATATTACTACGTACACCAAGTGGTCATAATGCAATATGGGTAATTATGAATAGACTTACTAAATCTGCTCATTTTTTAGCAATTTATAATATTTATTTATTGGATAAATTAGCTAGAATCTGTATTCAGGAGATTGTAAAATTTTATGGAGTTTCCATTACCATTGTTTCTGATAGAGATCCTAGATTTACTTTCCATTTTTGGTCAAAGATGCATGAAGCTCTGGGGATGACATTACAATTTAATATAGTGTCAAAGAGATGGCCAATTAGAAAGAATATTCCAAACTCTAGAAGATATGCTAAGAGCTTGTGTAATTGAAATCCAAGGAAGTTGGAATCAACACTTACCTTTGATTGAGTTTGCTTATAATAACAATTGCCAAGCTAGTATTGGAATGCCCCTATATGAGGCTTTATATAGAAGGAGATTTAGAACACCGTTATGCTGGGATGAAGTTGGAGAAAGACAAATAGAGGGGAAGAAGTTGATTAAAACTACGATAGAGAAAATTAGAATTATAAAGGAAAGCTTGAAAATAGCCGAGGATAGATAGAAAAGTTATGAGGACAACTAAAGAAAGGAGGTTAGAATTTCAATTGGAGATATGGTCTACCTGAAAATAGCTTAATGGAAAGGAATCGTATGGTTTGAAAACACGAAAAAGCTAAGTCCTAGATATATTGGACTTTTCAGAATCCTTAATAAAATTGGTCATGTGGCTTACGGATTGGAATTACCTCAGGAAATTGTTAGAATACATGATGTATTTCATATATCTATATTGAGGAAATATATCTTAGATCTCAATGAGTATTACAGATACCTCCGATCCCTAACATATACTCCTCAAAGTACAACTTGCGCAGATCCTAAAACAAAAAAGGAAAATCTTAAGAAATAAGGATGTATGGATAATTAATGTTTTACACAGAAGTGCACAGGTGGAATAAATTACTTGAGAATTAGAAGAATACATGAAGAGGAAATATCCTCAATTATTCCAAGTGATGACTTAAACTAAATTTTAAGAATAAAATTTCTTTAAAGGGGTAGGATGTGAGATTTGTATTTTTACATCAAGGGTAATTATATCATACACAATTATTTTGAAGGTTATATGAGAAAAATAACATGGAGGATTTATTTGTAAAATCACATGATTTTGAAGTATTGAATTTTGATATAAAAATTATAACATTAGATAGAATTTTTAATTTAGAATATAATGATGCAAACAGATGGTAATTTAGACATCGTTTGATTGGTCAAATGGTAGAATCAATGATTGATTCAAATGGACGGATGAGATAAAATAACTTAAATAGCAGGATTTGAACTAAGATTTAACCTTTTAATTATTTATTTTATTAAATCCTCTTTTTTCCTTCTCTTCTTTCCTCCTTTCCATCATCTTCGTCTTTCTCTTTCTCGCCACCTTCATCGCCGCACATACAACCTCGTCCTCACCGACCCACAGGAGAAGGGAAGGTGACCGTTTATGAAGGGCCAACACCTTCGCCCTCTTCCCATAGCCATGAACGTGGCTGCCCTTGCAGCTCGCTCGGACATCCGCTCCCTCTTGCAATCCACGTGCCCGGGCTGCGGGGGAGGGCTGACAACTTCCCCGGCACCTCGCCACCATCCTCCTTTATCCAATCGTTGCCGGAGCTCGCGGAAGGAAGCTTCGGTTCCTTTGCCTTCTCCTTTCCCTGCTCGCGAACAAAAATAGGGGCGCAAGCAGAGCGCCCCAAGTCGAGTGCTTCAACTAGCGATTTCTCCCTCACCAAGCAAACACTGTCGCCGCTGCCCCCTCTCCATGTGCCTCACCGGTCTTCCCTCGCCATCGACTTCTTTCCTTCGAGCTTCGCCATCCATAGAGCTTGCCAACCCCATCGTAGAGGCTGCCCTGCCCTCTGGCTCCGCTATTGTCGGCGTTGCCCTCTTCGTGCATGAACGATCGTTGGCGTTCAGCTGTACAACCATGTCGTCGACGACGTCGTTGTCAAACTCATCTCCCTCTCTGTTGTCGCCGGACATCGTTGTGGTGACCTCTGGCTGTGCGACAAGCGTGGAGGTGGAAGACGACCTCTTTTCCCTTCGTCGTTCCTTCATCCCACGGCGTCAACTCCTTGCTCTGCCTCGCCGCCGTCATTGGTACCGGAGAACTACTGCTACTGCCACCGAGGACCCCGACGAACCCTTGTCATAGTCGGAGAGCGCTTTTGCCGGAGCTGGAGAAGGCGACCGCACGAGCAAAGGTATCACTCTGCTCTCCCCTTTCGTTCGATGAAACTTCATTAAGCATGATTAATGCTTAATTAATTAAGTTAAGATTGGTTTAATAAGTTAATTAAGTGGATTATTAAGTTACTGGTGGAGCTGAACCAATTAGTTGAGTTGAGTCGAGTCTGGGCCGAACTCGGGTTCCCGTTGAGTTTAATTAGACTGAGCTGAATCAGTTAACTAAGTTGGGTTCGAGCCAAATCAGTTAATTAAATTTGGTTCGGGCTCGAGTCTAATTGAATTGGATTGGGTTGGCTGGACTGAATCAATTGGACCGGATCTAATTGAATTAGACCAGATTCGAGCTAAACCAAATTGAATTGATCCGAATTTGAGTTGAACCACTTAAATTGATTTAAGTCCGAATTGAGCCCAATCACATTGAATCGAGTCAGATTTTAATCGAGTCAGATTCGAACCAAATTGAATTAGATCAAATTCGAATTGAACCAATTTTATGGTTTAAACCCGAATTGAATCAAATTGATTGGGATTGGGTCAAGCAGATTGGGCTAATTACATGATTATGTCCAAATTAAGGAGATAGATCGGATCAACATAAATTAATATATTTCTATCCAAATTAATTTTAAAAAAATTATTTAAAATTCTAAATAAATTTTCTTATGTTAGAAAAATTACTGGACTTATCTATCCTACCATTAATACTCTAGGGCTTCATTTGGATTGATTCTAAAGTCCTAACATCGATACTGGTGCGTAGACTCATCATAGTATGATTTATTCCAGCTAGGAAAAATCTTAATTAGATTTTGTTGGAAAATTTTTGGATGTTTGCCAACTAAATAAATATCATGCTTCTTAAATTATCAAGTATATTATGTTATTATATTTTATTTAGCACGTTAATATGTCATGTTTGCTTATTTCCTCCTCTTTACTTGGCATGATATATTATTTTTACCGCATGTTAGTTAATTATGTTGTAATGTTGAATGCAAACAATATCATGCTTAAAATGATAAAAATGAAGCAAACATAGAAAGTAGAGACATGAGTGACATGATACTAGTATCATTTAAGAATATCACTGAATTCTACGCAGAGGGTGTCACTAATGCACCCTAGATGACATCGCGAACCATTAGTGTTCGATTAGTGATGTTCACCCACCAGCACCTCCTTAGGCTACAGATCATAGATAGCTTAGATAGTGGGAATGAGCTGAGGGTTGGACCAGATTAACTCCTAGGTCATAGTAAACCAAAAATGGAGTGGGTCCATACCCAAATACCCTTACCCGCACGTGTGATGATGGGACACCACCATGATAGTCCTAAGATGGCTGGCAGGGATGAACCTGCTGGATGATTTAGCAGGTACGTAATCAAGTTACCACAGCCCATTGTGAGGATGTGACGTTAACTTGGCCAACGTAGACCTCTTTTGATTTGGAAAGGTAATTCCCTTAAGCCTTAGACAGTTGATCCGTAAACCGCACGGCGAGCATCCTTGACGTTTTGTAGATGATCAGATGAGTAGTTCAGATCCTAGGATTATTATTTCTGCTAGTTATGGCCGATGAGATTGTTGTAATGGTGACCCTGTCTACGGACGGTGTGCAGTAATACACAAGTGTCGTTGCCCCTACGGATTCGGGGAGGATGTACGGGCACAATAGTTTCTCTAGGGGAGGCATGGTCAGCGACTAGAGAAACAATAGAGAGTAATTATGGGCCACCTGTCCTCTCCGCCAGTATCATTACAGCGGGCATAGGCAGAGACATAGACTGTAATGACACTGATGGGCTTAGGGATATCCCAGGCTAAGGCTTTCCTTAAGTATAGGCTGGCAGGTCGAGTCATGTGATATAAAAATAAAGATGTTAGA
Source organism: Thalia dealbata (assembly GCA_030544415.1). Taxonomy (NCBI): domain Eukaryota; kingdom Viridiplantae; phylum Streptophyta; class Magnoliopsida; order Zingiberales; family Marantaceae; genus Thalia; species Thalia dealbata. The sequence continues at coordinate 10,633,130 of CM060460.1, forward strand.
TATGATTCACACTAGTGACACCGACATGATATATAACCTAGGTGATATTTAGAGACATACATCTACCTACAACTTAGGTTGACACATAACATAGTCAGATGATACATGTAAAATACTAAAAAGCTTGTTATGTGATAACTAATCCCACTAAGGTATCCTTGAATGATCCTCCTAGCCTTGGATTTTGTGCTATGGTTTTGAGCTGTAATTTCGCACTAGGCCGCAAGGCCGAGCACACCGTGTTCAATGTGTGTGCAGGTGTAGCAGTGGCAATATTATGGACGAAGATCTTACCATCAGAGGTTGGAAACCATCCTCGTTTAGATTTTTCTTTCTTTATTACGGAGCATAGAGTGTAGTAAACTTATATCAGGACTATACTAGAAGATTGTATTATATTGATATTGACTTAGTGGGTTATTTATGTTGTAGAGATTGGATCTTGTTACGCCTTGCATGGGTCTGCGGGCTCATACGGCGGTTGCCACATGCCCGACAGGTGGGTCGGGGCATGACACAAACAAACTAGAACCATTATTTTTGAGTTTTGGTAAATATTTAGGAGAGAAATTGAGGTTGATGTGGAGGCGTCGGCAGCGAGAACTTCATCACCGAAGCTTTCTCCAATGATTGTCGGCCATTCCAACCATAAAACTTTGCAAAGTTAGTACCTATGGCTTCTTCTCGATGAGAGATGTCCATTGGTACCCGGCTTGAGGGCTATTGACTACCGTTTGACCGTCGGCGAATGAAAAATCCAAAAGTTAAGGTTCTGCCGATATGAACTTATTCGGTGAAATTGAACACCGGTGATCTCTAAAAATTAAGGCAAATATGATTTTTTGGATCTCTAATGAAGAGAGCTTTCGATTGGTACTAATATTGGTGCTGATCGGAGAACTTCGCTGGGGATGGTTTCGGCGAACTTTTTGATGTCTCTAGTGGGTCTCCGACAAACTTTAGATAAAAATTAGGGTGAATATAGAGATCATTCTAAGAGTATTGGTGAAGACGGATTTGAGAAATCGTTACAGTATCGAGAATTAAAATTCATTAAAATATTCACAGGAAGTTCGGTAACCAAGCATGAAGATACGAACCATCGCGATACGAGTTAGGATGTGATTACGATGATAGGATCAGGTGAGTATTTATTTTATGGGCAGAATAAACGGAATAGTTCTCAATATTTAGTCTAGGAGAAATATATCCCTTTGATTATCTATATTTGATATCATTTGGCTCTCCTGCTAGTTAATATAACTCCTGACTATGATTATAAATAGTTGTGAAGAATCTCTGATATCCATGCTTGTTGATATAAGCTTTTCATTGCTATTGTTCCTAAGCATGATACTGTGCTTTTGTTGACTTTAAATCTAGCATGTGCATCTATTTGATTATTTGTGATAATACTTCACTTTTAGAATGCATACGACTAAGATGACATATTACTGGATAGTGTTATAAACACATTTACTACAGTGATAGAAGATTATATTATTGGCACTCCCATGGGCCACCTATAGAGAGGGGCATGGGACAATAGTGTACGAGGTCAAGATGGGAGACTAAGTTACTCCTAACTGGTTTTAGTCTGAGCTAGCTATGGATATCAGGTAATGAGGTCCAGTAGGCAACCCAAGGGGAAATGAGGCTTTATTCTACATTCTTGTGCTTCTACTTTGATCCGGGTACCTTCTGATACTTGATTCCTCCCCCTGAGGTGACAGTTATTGACCACAATTATATTTACTTAAGCTAATCCCAGATATAGTCTCGTGTGATTCTTGATTGCTCTTTTTGATTGGCTATTGCGCACGAATAGTCAGATTATCCTATTTTTGAGACTTTGTTATTTTACGTTCTAGGTTTTACAATATTTTCTATCCAACTCACTAGGTACAGTATTATTCATCCAATAAGGGTCGGGGCGTGTAGATAGACACCTGATTTTTAAAAGGTAGGACAATTCTACATTTATTTTGCGTGTAGATGGAGATCTATTGGATAAGTATTTTGTATGTCCTTGGGTATGTATCCTATTTCGATTGCAAATTATTTATAAATAAATATTTAACTATATTAAAGATTTGATTTTAAAAATACATAGTTTTAGAGTTGTACTGATTTATTATTCAGATTCTCTTTATCTATAAACCGAAGAGATATACATTAGGTACGCTTAGTGGGTTTTCATATAATTTTAGAAGTAAAGCGGAGCTACATATGGAATTCATTGCAGTCTACCACTTGCTCTAAAGAAGACATGGGGCATGACAAAAGCATATTTACAATATATTCAATGCCGATCCTACCTGAGCATTTGGCCAAGAAAACTAAGAATAATAACAAAAACAGCATATAAGTTTAATATAACCCTTAAAATTCGTGGAAACAACTCCAACCAACCACCGTACAATTTATCCACGCACAAAGGGGCTGATTTGAGCAGTACCCTTAACATTTGAGTAACTAATCAACACAGCACTTATTTTACTAATGCATCCTCTTTGACAGACATTGAACAATGGCAACAAGAAGGAAACTTTGCATCCTCTTTGACAGACATTCAGAGTAAGCAAAACTCATTGCACAATGACAACAAAAAGGAAACTAAGTCAGAAATAAGATCCACATGATTCACTGTAAAAAAATTATTCAACAACATGCCTAAATACAAAGACATTGTAAGATTTCATCGCTAAGAAATTTTCAACTACATAAAGCTTCATAATTTGTATCATTATAGGAAAAATATATGAAGCTCTAAATTTTCCTTTACAGTTTAACCCAGGCTATTTGTAAAATAACTCAATAGTCAATCGTACAAAAAACAACTCAGCGACGTCAACAACAAAGTACAATTTGTTTAACACAAACAACTCCATACACCCATCGATAATAACATGCATAGTATTCGGTAAAAAGCATTGCAAAACAGAGGACTTTGATTCTAACTTTCAAAACACCATGTTCTAACCACACGACATCAAAGGATTTCTGCGTACATTGTTTGAAAGAGAGCACTTTTAATTGAGGTAAGTTTATTATTTCCCCAAAACATAGGAGCTGAAAAGACCATAATATCTCTCACCTCTTTTAGCTTTTAATAAATATATCAGAACTCTTATCCTCTGATTGGTATGCGATGGGGTTAACAACGAGAAATAATGTACATCGGTTTGGGTTATCCATGAATAAAATAGGCGACAACCAACATAAGTTGACCTTTCTCTTTCTCCTACACCGCCTCCTCTCCTCCCAATCCCATCATCCCCCACCACCTTCACCATCACTGCTTCCGGCCGCTCCAACCCTATGATTCCGCCCAATGTGCAGGTCCCGATCCACCACCGACGCATCCCAACCCAGATCCAGCTCTAAATCCAGAACCTTCTCCTCCTCCTCCACCTCCGCCGCCGTCACCTCCTCCTCGCACGGGACTCGCGCTGACCCCCCAAGCCGCCCCCACCGCCTCCCCCTCACCTCCGGCTCGTCCTCCTCCAACCCCACTTCCTCTTCTTCCTCCGCCATCAGCCTCGCCTCCTTCCGCTCCTCCCTCCCTGACGCCCACGTCCTCTACCCCTTCCCGGAGCTCTGCGCCGCCACCAACAACTTCCTCGCCAAGCGCCTTCCCGGCGCGTCCTCCTCCACGTGGCGCTGCACCCTCCGCGGCCGCGACGTCGTCGTCGTCCAGCGCCCCCTTCGTCGCCGCTGGGGCAGCGTCTCCGCCGCTAATCTCCCCTCCCGCCTCGCCGATCTCTGCAAGTCCCACCACAGAAGCATCGCCCGCCTCCTCGGCACCTCCCACGCGGACGACCACATCTACCTCGTCTACGAGTTCGTTCCCGGCGCCAGCCTCGCGCAGTGCCTCCGCAACCCGCGGAACCCTGCCTTCACCCCGCTCGCCTCCTGGCTCTCCCGCGTCCAGGTGGCCGTCGACGTCGCCCAGGGCCTCGAGTACATCCACCACCAGTTCTCCGGCGCTGCCGGCGTCCACAATCGGCTGAAGAGCTCGGCCGTCATCGTCGCGGAGCCCGATCTCCGTGCCAAGATCTGCCATTTTGGCACCGCCGATCTCACCGGCGAGGTCCCGGACCCGCCCGCCGACGGCGGAGAAATTACCCCAATTCCCTCCCAGTCGGCGAGATCCGGTGAGCGACAGAGGCACATCGAGGGCACGCGGGGTTACTTGGCGCCGGAGGTGCTCTCGGACGGGGCCATCTCGCGGCGATCCGACGTGTTCGCCTTCGGGGTACTGCTCCTGGAGCTGCTCTCCGGCGAGGATCCGCTGAAGTACCGCTACGACAAGGAGCGGAAGGAGTTCGACGTGGTGTCCCTAATCAGCACGGCGAGGGACGCGGTCGGGAGGGAGGAAGAGAGCGAGGATGAGGACCGACGAGGGCGGGTGAGGCGGTGGATGGATCCGCGGCTGCGGGACTCGTTCCCGGTGGACGCGGCAATTAAGCTGATACGATTGGCGCTGCGGTGCGTGGAGGCGGAGGCGGCGGCGCGGCCGGTGATGACGTGGGTGGCCGGGAAGTTGTCGAAGGTTTATCTGGAATCGAAGGTTTGGGCGGAGAAGGTTAGGGTTCCGACCGACTTCTCGGTGTCGATGGCTCCCCGGTGAGCGCATCGGCAAGCGGTGACGCAGGTGATGATTGCGATGGCGCTGCATACTGACAACATTAATTATTTTTTTCTTTCTTGTTAATTTTGTCTACCAAATTTTGATTTTTCTATTTATCTTCTTGGAAAGCAAATTCTTTCTTTTCCTCACCTTATCTTTAAAAAAAATAAAATAAAATAAAGATGTGATAAGATTCATCGAATAAGAAATTGAAGGATAATGCATACTCTTTATCTGTTTTTTTCAATGTGTTTCGATAATACATTATCTGCTACTTTCAGTTCAGAGGTTTATGCTAAAATATGTATAATATATTTATGTTTTTTTTGGTTACCTGTATTTACATTTAATTAGGATATATTATAATTAGAAAGTGATTCATATATATATTTTGTCCCTTTAATTTCTGATAATTTACATTAACTACAGGGTTAAAAATTTATGAAACTAAGTTCAATGTTATTAAAAAAATTACAAGTTATTAAAATTAAGTTGATACAGTGCTATTATTAGGATACTTAGGTTTATTCTCATACTTTAAGATTGAAGTAAGAAGCATCTTAGTTTTACCTCTAGCTTACACGGAGAAGCATATACTTCTCAATTAGTTAAAGCGGTGAAGCTTAATTTTTAATTTTAATTCTCGACCACTTAGCATGTAACGAAATTTTACTCATAAACCTCATATTATTTTATTAGATTTAATATGATGAAATTTAATCACATATTTTACTTCTGAGGTTTAAAGAACCTCGGCGACATGTTTGCTAGGTTCTTGTTCCGATTCGTCCCGGCTAACCATCTCAGGACTATCACGAGTGGCCCTTAAAGGACACTCGTGCGGGTAGAAACCATCGGGTAGGGACTTGCTCCATATATCCGGTCTAATATGACCTTGGAGTGTGTACAGTCCCTTTCCTCACCAACTCTCAGTATCTAAGCTATGTGTAGCCTCGGGAGTGGTGTGTGGTGGAGCATCACCATTCTGACCATCGACGGTACGTCGGGGTCAAACGGGGTATGCAAGCAGTACCCCTTCCTGTCTGTATTTTCATCTTTATTTATTTGTATCTATGTCACTAGCTCTGTTGAGGCGTAGTAGAGTGTTAGCCTTCCCACCACACTTGTACATTATGTCCGGTGAAATTAGAGTTAGGCATTGTAATCCAAGGGAGTTTGATAGTTGATAGTGTAGGCACCAGTGACAGTTCATATAAGAAAGATCAACGAACTAAGTTTCCATGATCAATGAATCACGAGGAAACAACTAGATGAGCGATTTGATGATATTGGATGCAAATAAAAGCTAGAATGATGAATAGGGATGATCATACCTTGAAGAAGAATTTGAAGGGTACAACTATCACATAAGTTTGGAACACTGACTAAGGTGACTGATGAGCGAACTTGTTAATTACTATGCAGCAAAAAATTATAGATTTTAATCTAGTTCAGACTTATATGACATTGATGGTGATTTTTAACAATTATGGTGAAGGTGTATAAAGAATCTACCTACTTTCATCTTCATGATGGCTTTTGCATATGAGGTAACTAACTCTCTATTTCTAAAACTTGAGATTTATAATTTTGACTAAAAATAACTATGCCATCTAAAATTATCTTAAGAAATTATATAATAAAATTTATTTGTAAGATTAAAATATTGAGATATTAAATTTGTATATAAAAACTTTACCATGAGATTGAATTTTAAATTTAGAATCTAATGATGCAAACTAATCATAATTTGAACATTATTAGATAGGTCAAATGGTTGAACCAAGATCAACCAGTTCAATTAAGCTAAACTGAGTTAACCATGATTAAACCATATGGTGGATATTAAACCATAAATATGGTAGTCCTATCCTATTCGGCTAGAGTTATATCAGGTTGCATATATAATTCTCCTAAAATTTAGAAGAGATATTAGCACAACTCTCTCTTTGATCAACTTGGCTATGGCTTCTCAACACCTATTGGTTTTCTTCAATAGTGGAGATGGCTTGGATTTGGTCTTCAGATCACTTTTGAAGGGTTCATTGCGAGTTGAGGGTTAGAGAAGTCGGTTAGGACACTTCCTCAATAATGTAGTCGACTTCTCCAAGTTGACTATCTTGGATTTAACTCGGCAGAACTTTACTTGATTCTTATGACCTAGATGTCAATTGTTGCTTACTTGTTCTTCGTCCTTATCTTGACCGGATCAACACTTAATTAGGGGTAGAAGGGTCGATCATGATCAATAGATGAGATTGAAACTTAAGTGTCAAACCACGTTCTGGGTGCATACGAGCTGAACGGGGACACCACTCGAGCATGGCCGAGCCGTCTTTGGAGCACGTCGAGGATTTGTACCATTTTGTGTAAGTCTTCAATGTGTCTCCTCCTTATTTAGCATGTATTTTGACTTGGTTTGACTTACATTGACTTAGGTCAATGGTCTTCCATAGATCAAAGTAACTTCATCTTGAAATTTTCTGTGTCTTAATTTGAACTTTACTCATGTTTGACTCTAGTCTTAGGATAGTTAAGGTCTCCCTTTTCTGCATGAGGCTAAGATATATGCCCCTTAAAGCCTTCTTGGTGAACCTTGAGTTGTGCTCCTCTTGGACACATTTGGGTGCATCCTGAGCCACTTGATTAGTCTTATTAGGCATATTATAGAGTTAAGGGTGTAACATATAGTATTCTTATCTGCATTAGCTCTTCTTCCTCTTCGTGCAAACAGTGGCAATAGATGATGATGTCTTTACGATTTTGATGATGATTCGGCCACTTTAGATGGAATTTTTTGATCAAATTTTGGCCATAATTTCAAGTGAGCCTTTTGATATAAATTTCGGAAATCTTAACTTAAATAATTATCAGAACAAAGAATAAAACTAAATTTAAAAAATTTAACATTAAGAAATGGCTTCAAGACAGAGAGATAAGGTAAAGGTTGATTATCACATGAAAAAGAATATTAAAATTTAAAATATGATCTCGAAGGAGGAGATCCATCTCTTGGACTCTCTTAATTTAATGAAAATTTCTTAATTAGGAATTTATCTCTCTTCTACTATTATTTTCTTATTCATGGTACTACCAAAAGTATTTAAGAATTTACCTGATCTAAGAATCACTATAGGGAGATTTAATAGAAAGGGTAAAATAAAAATAGCAAGAAAAAAATAAAATAAATATAGAAATGCATATTTAGTCGTAGACTTTTCAAGTCTGATAAGTGAATTCCGATCTTTATTTTCTTATTATTATTATTCTATTCATAGTGCCCCTATGAATATTAGTTTTGGAATTTTTCTTGTTAATATTTCTATTTATATCACCATGATGAGATCTACCTGAATTGGTAGACGAAAGATTCATAAATATAAAAATAATCTTAATATAATAAGGATAGAAGAAAATAAACATAAGAAAACATATATTCAAAATTAGTTGGTAGTCTTCATAAGATACGTAGATATATACTTAGTATTTATAAAAGTTGGCTAAAAATATATGTAAAATACTATTTAATCAACCTTATTATTATGGGTGCAATATTGAAGCGTCGATGGAAGTTGCTACCCGTATTCCAACTTCTTCAACCTCCTTCCATATTTTATTATTTATACCCGTAATAATGGAGGGAAATTTCATCATCGAATATAATATTCTTTATATTATAGAGAGATTGTACGGAGAGAAATCCCCGATGTTTGGGATTTTTAGGGTGCTTTATAATAATAAATTAATCCTTTTCCCTCATCTTCTTGTTGTTATTTTATTATGCTTCCGCAAGCTTGTATCGCACAGAGCATCTGCGATACGCCGCGTTCTTCGTCAGAATCAAGGCGCGCAATTGTTGGGTGTGTCAATTTGTATCAGAGCGAAGTTCCGAAAGAGACTTTGACATCTTCGCGAACGAACATCATGGTGACGAAGCAGGAGTTCGAAAAGTTGGAGAAGAAGGTGGGCTCAATGGAGGAGTTGATAAAAGCTTCGCAAGCCACAGGCGATGCAAATTTCTCCTCATTGCAAACCCGCATGGAGGAGATGCAAATGATGTTCATGCGGCTCTGCAACGACCTCGAGCGAACTTGAACCATCAATGAACAGGTATCCGGAATCGCGGAACCAAGTTCGCTGGCACAAAGGGGAGATGACAACGGGCAGGGACTCTCGTTGGGAGCGGAAGCAAGTCACTCTAATTCTCGATGACCCGCGGACGCTCGCACCTCCTCGAAGCCAAATATCCGTATCCCGGATCCCTCCACTTTCGTCGGTGTTCGAAGTGCCGAAGTTCTAGAGAACTTCATATGGGATATGGAGCGATTCTTCAAGGCAACCAAGCTTGACGATGAATATCAAGTTGATATGGCCGCAGCGTTTCTCATAGGCGACGCGAAGAAGTGGTGGAGGGTGCGTTGCGACCCCCATCTTCACGGGAAGGGTGAAGCGATCACCACTTGGGCAGCCATGATGAGGGAACTCTGTTGCTAATTTCTCCCAGCAAACGTAGCATGGCTGGCCCGTGAGCGTCTACAACAGCTGCAACAAACCCAAATAATTCGGGAATATGTTCAGGACTTCAACACAATTATATTGGACCTCCACGATATGTCGGAGGCCGATCAGATGTTCGCGTTCCTCCGAGGTCTTCAACCTTGGACCCGGAGTGAACTGATGCGGAAGGGCGTACGGGATCTGCAGGAAGCTATCTCCACCGCCGAAGGATTACTTGACTGGCGGATAAATAACCCGATGCCGCACTTCGATGGAAGAGACCCGGCGCCACGCTTTGATGGAAGAACCTCTCCCACTCACTACCAGCAAGCGAGAGCGAGCGGGCGTCGTCAGTTCAGGTTGGCTCAAGGGAAGAGGGAATCTACGGGGGCTAACAACTCGCAACAGGGTATCTCCACGAATGGAGGAAAGCAGAGAGGATGCGAACGATGCGGAGGACCTCATCCCCTGCAGCTGTGCCGTCGCCAGGATGAGTTGGCACCAATACCGACCACGGAGGAGTTGGCGATGATCCAAACGGCGGAAGAGAAGCCAGCAGCGGAAGCAGCGGGTCTTCCCGTCATCATCCGTGCGACCCCTCTGCAACAAATAAACGCAATCCGCAAGGGACGCGAGTGTCATCTGATGTACCTCTCTCTGCAGGTGAACGGAAAGTGTTGCTCGAGCATGGTTGACTCCGGAGCCACTCACAACTTCGTGAGCGGAGATATGGCTCGTACGTTGGGATTAACCATGGCAGAAAGCGAGCATCAAATTAAAACCGTTAATGCTCTACCATCCAAAGTCCTCGGGGTGATTAAGCAAGCTCCCACAACGATGGAGCATTGGAGTGGGAAGATCGATCTTACCGTGATTCTGCTGGACGACTTCGGAATCATCTTAGGTAATGATTTCCTCCTCCAATCGCAGGCGATGGTGGCTCCCTATTTGGGCGGTTTAATTGTGATGGAGGCATCGCAACCTGGGTTTGCGAAATCCATCGGCCATGTTACGGACGCGGACAAGGAACGGAAGGCGGACGTCGGGGTGATTGCTGCGATGCAACTCGTGCATGAGTCACGCCAAGGAGAAGGTCGCCTTGCTGCCATACGGAAGGGCGAGAGTTCATGCGTCAGGGTCGGAGGAGACAGCACCGAAGATAACTGATGAGTTCGGAGATGGGAACTAGCGGATTTCGGCGACAGGGAAGGGTCCTTCGCAATCACGTAGGGGCGACAATTTCTATTTCCCGATGGAGATGGCTCGCGACGAGCGTGGTCCGGCTGTCAATCGCTTCATCCAAAAGCAACCGGAGTGGCTGGCGAATGATCAGGAGAGTTTGGGGCAGCGGTTGACGAAGCACACCGACCCACATCGCCGCCCAAGGAAGCTTGCTGTGAGTGGTCGAGTTCTTCGTAAACTCGCTCCGCAGATATGGAGGAGAGTTCCACTTTCGTGTGTGCATAGGAGATTGGATCCCAGATACGATGGTTCTATTGTTTCCATGAAACAAATCGGTTCTGTCACTTTTCGGTTTCAGCTCCCGCCCCGTTTGCGCATCTATCCTGCATTTTACATACGCTTCCTCAAAGCGTTCCACGAAGACGAAGAGCGCTGTCCAGATGCCACCAGGGTCGTCCAAGATCGCCAGGAGTAGATGGGTGTGCGGGGAGGCTTGGAGACGTCGACGACGAATAAAGATGCACATCGACGCTCATCGTCGACAAAAAAAAATCTGCTGTGTGGAGGCGTGTTGTAAACCCCAAATTTTATGGATGGAAAAAAAAAAATTTTAAAAACAAAATGAAGGGGTAGTATGAAAAATAGCATAGTAAATAGTTGAAAGGAGTAGGGATAAATTTGGAAAGGTAAGATCTGGTAAATAATTGTATATGTTAGGGGTAAAATTGTCAAGTGGGATTTACTGGTAATTTGAGGGAGCTAGCGAGGGTAAATAGGTAAATATGGACAACGCATGTGCGCCGCCCCCAAATCCTCTTCTCTTCCTCGGCTCGATCTTGCCGACGAATTTTGCAGTGGCCGGCGAGTATTCAATAGCATCACAGCGACACCTTCAATCATCAAATCGACCCAAACCGCCGGCGAGTATTCAATAGCATCACAGCGACACCTTCAATCATCAAATCGACCCAAACCACGCTAAGGTCGGCGAGTATTCAATAGCACGCTAAGGTTGAACTCACTAATTCCTATCTGATTTCAATGTTGCATGCTAATAGAATTCCTCCTATTTGATCTCAAATTGTACCCTCTGTTGTTGATTAATGGTGTTAGGATTATGCAATATTTTTGGTTGAAATCATGCTATCTCCCCCACCTCCCTCTTTCTACCCTATTAGGATTCTTTTTACTTATGACCTAGGTCAATACTAAGGCATGCTGATTAGCTTCCACTTAGTTAGTGATGATATGTTGTAAGTAAATGGAAGTAGAAAATGATTAATTTAGATTAGAAATGTTGTGAAATGTTAATTGGGTTTTTTTAAGAAAATTGAGACCTGATTAGTTGGAGATTATGGTTGAGGTTAATAAATTAAATGAGGTTGATCAATTAGGATTAGTTTGGATTAAGTAAATCTAGTTGAATAATTATTTAACTTAGGATGAGCTAGGTGAGCAAAATAGTAAAGATGGGGTATTTGGTATCTTGTAGATAAAATTAATGATAGATAATATTAAAGGTCATATCTAAGGTAATGTTATTTGCAATAGGTAAATACCTCAAAGTAATTATTTGACGTACAAGCTGATATACGGTTGGTTCTGAAGATCGTTCTACTTATTCAGGTGCGCCGGTTCACTACAGTAGACTATTCTCAAGTTGGCGAAACTTGAGGAGATAAATGTTTTACTGCTTAGAAATAAATATTTAATCATTCATGATTCATGCTTTGTATGTTATAATAGCCTATTTATATGATTAATGTGATATGCTTGTTGTCTTATTGCTACTGTTATTCAAATATGTGCTAGGTTATTTTCTCGTTCATTATCTACTAGATTGATGTGACAAAAAGTAATACAATATTATAATTACTTCTAGAACTTATTATGTTACACTATAGTGTGACATATTCATAGACATCGATAAACATCACTAATAGACATGTGACATTGACATACTTACGTATGTAATTATTGACGATGCACCGTTTTGAAATCATCTTTAAGTTACGGATACGAGCTTTAATGCTCATAAACCTATACCACCCAAAGATGTTGAAATCATCTTGGATATAAAAGGGTAAGGATAATATATGGATTAGTTTATTGCCAGAGAACGTTGTGATGTATTCACTATACCCGCATGGTGTCGCTAAGTCGTCACCGTGATAGTCCTAAGATGGCTAGGATGGACGAAACCAAACCAATGACCTAACAAACATGTCGCCGAGGTTATAGCATTCCGGCGACGGCTAGGATGCATGCCTCCTGGCAGGCATAGCTGCTTGTAAGTTGGTACGGTGACTCCTTTCGCATAGCCTTGGATAATGGATCTATGGACCTCACGGCTATTATTCCAGACGTTCTGCAGACGTTCTGATGAGTAGTCCAGATCCTGGGGTTTATTACCGGCTAGCCGTGGCCGATGCGTATACATAGGTGCGGTGACCCTTGGTGTAGTACTACACGAGTTGCTCCATGGATTGTCTGGGGAAGACGCATGGAGTGACAGGTCGCTAGGTCGCGGAGATGAAGTGATTCGCCTAGTGGACCACCGGAGAGGGATTCACGGTCACCCGACCTCTCTGCTAACATCAGTGTGACGGGCATAGGTAGAGACATAGACAGTGGGCACTGATGGGCTTATGAGAACTCTCTGATCAGGAGATCCCCTAAGCATAGGCTGGCTGCCCAGATCACAATATTTGAATGTGATGATATTTTTAGTGACAATAATCTTGTGAAATAAACACACTTCATATTTATAGTTGAGCTACACACTTATATTACATGTTCTTCTTATAATGTTTCAAGTTTTATTTGCTGATATCATATGCTTTGTTTGATATCACGCTTATATTACATGTTCTCCTTACAATGCGTCAAGTTTTATTTGTTGATTTTACATGCTTTGTTTGAGATTATGAAATGATGTTATGGACATGCTAGTATCTCCTTATTTGCTACTTGAGTTATTCTACTGCGGTTAGAGCCATAAGCACTCAGCCGCTTGCGGCTGAGCACACGACGTTCAAATGTGTGCAGGTCTACTAGACGACCGGTCAGGATAGCTAATGGAGACGAGATTATCGACGAACCTAATTATTTACTAATTTTGTGATCATAGTATTGTAGTAGGTATATCGGGACTGTGTTAGTAGAGTTTAGTTAGATGATTTGATTGTATTATCCGCTGCATTGTTAATGTATATGAATTATGTATATATCATTAAATGCCTTGTATGGGTCCCTTGGGGCTCATACGGCGGTTGCCACGTGCTCGACAGATGGGTCGGGGCGTGACAATTAAAGTGGTATCAGAGCCTAGGTTCGAGGATTTAAGGATTAGACTAATAGTCCCGATATACATAGGATATTGAGTAGGGTCAGAATGATGGTACTTTAGTTCTCTTAACCTCACGTATATCTTATTCGAGATTGTATCTCTTGATCTTGCACCTTTTCTAAGATCCATTAGCACCGCTTACAGACCAGATCTATACCTTGACAAAAATTTAAATTCAAGCTATAGATGGGGCAAGTTATTTATCACCTCCATGTTTATCCCTGTTATGGTGATTGGACACTTCTTCTGAATAAGTTTATCACACATTTTATAAATGCATCATGGGTCAAGTAGGTGCATAGATCTTAACTATTACAAGATCATTGTTGTGATAGTAGTTAAGTATTATATCACTATGAACTTCCCTAAGATCATAGATCTTAATTATATTTCCTTCCTTATTGAATGAGTTTCAATAATCCAAGCATTTGTTTTTCCATCCTATTGATAATGCATGTTGGTGGTTGAAGCACTTCTAAACTCCCTATTCTCACTAAATCCCATTCTTAATGAGTTTTAATATTCATATGCTCTTGATGTAGTGCATCAGTAATTTGAAACGTTGGTTGGGATTTGATCAAAGCCCGTTGCCCATTATGATACCTATTCTAGTTGCATTGAAAAAAAAAAAATTTAACTTAGCTTGCGAAATATTAGTTCTAAGAGAATTTCTTTCTTTCTTCAAAGTCTTGAATTTTGAAGAAAAAAAAAAAACTTCTTTCTTAGGATCAAATATTTTATTGATTTAAATCTTTGAACCCGCACTTAAATTAAGGTTATATTGATTGTCTCAAATGCGTAAGTCTATATATTTTGGATGACTACATCCATAGAATCCTTTCAAGACCTTCAACTCCATAGGAATTCCAGAAGATAGGATTTCATAACCTTTCTCTTGGGTTGTTGTTCCTTTTTCAGCTTCTTTAGTGGATAGGTTTTTATTTTAGATGCACTAAATCTATCCTACCTAAAGTGTTTTAAATTGCGTTATGATACACTCCTTTCTTCTTTTTATTTGTTGTATCTTCAATGGTTAGATCTTCATACTTCGATGATATCCACTGACACTAACAATTAGTATGAATATTTTTCACGAAAAGTCATTGGTTTCCTTAGTTCTAGTATGGATAATGTGCTCAAGAAAATACATAAACTTATAAGTTATTTCTCTAATTGCGTGTTTCTTTTTGGAATTTCATTATGGTCCTTGCACTCTTATAGACTAAGAATTATTCCACTTATGTGAGCTCACTGACAATCAATTTTATTGGAATTCATCATGACGGTGAAATCCTCGAATTTGAGATTTTTGCTTGTTCTTGGCCAATTATTAGTTGATCACCCTCAACTCTATTACCAAGCAAGTATTGTTGAGGTGAATCCATTGATACCTATAGTCACCTATCATGGCTTGAATCACCAGAGAAAGATTCACTAATGTTATTATCATAAAAATTCAAACAAGGCTAAATTAAAATACCTTTCATTTAAAAACACGACTAGATATCTCAAATTTTCACTATAAGTTTTTACGTTTACTAATATTTAACAACATCACACTTAAGTCCTTGTCATGTCTCATACCTTCCCCTAGGGCATGTGGCAGACCACAGTGAACTCTATATATAACTCTACTAAGCCTACAGAATTATATGAAAATCCACTAAGCGTACCTGATGTATATCTCCTCTATTTATATAAGGAGAGAACCTAGAGAACATATTAATATAATTCTAAAATCATGCATCTTCAAAATATATTTCTTATACAAAATAACACATAATAAATGATTTACAATCAAAATAAAGCATATGCCTGATGATACACAAAATACATATCTAGTGGATCTTTCTGTACACAAAATAAAGGTAGAACTGTCATACCTTCCAAAAATCAGGAGTCTGGTTAAACTTCTCGATATCTATAAATTCCTCTCTTGCGATGGTCCTAAAAAATAAAAATGAGTTTCCCTACGCGGTGAATAATGTCGTACCCAGTAGGTTAGATAGAAAATAATGTAAAACCGAGAACATAAAATAACAAAGTCTCAAGAAAGGATAATCTGGCTATTCGTGTGCAATAGCCAAACAAAAAGAGAAATCAAGAATCACACGAGACTGTATCCGAGGCTAGCTTAATCAAATACAGTTGTGGCCAATAATTGTTACCTCAGGGGGAGGAATCAAGTATCATAAAGTACTTAGATCAAAGTAGAAGCACAAGATTATAAAACCAAAGCCCCCCTTTCCCCCTGGGTTGCCACTAGACCTCACTACCTGGTATCCATAGTTAGTCTAGTATAAAAAACCAGTCAGGAGTAATCCAATCTCCCATCCTGACCTCGAGCACTATCATCCCACACCCCTCTTCATAGGTGACCCATGGGAGTGCTAATAATGTATAATCTCCAATCAATGCAGTGAAGGTACCTATAGAACTATCCGGTATTATGTCATGCTAGCCATGTGCATTCGATAGTGAAATGATATCACGAATAATCAAACATATGCATATGCTAGATTTAGAGTCAACAAAAGTATATTACCATGCCTATAATGGATCGAGGAACAATAGCACCGAAAAGCTAAACATGGATGTCGAGGTTATTCACAACTCATTTATAACCAAAATTAAGAATATTAACTAATAGGAGAGTCCAAAAAATAGCAATTATATTTAATTAAAGGGATATAGTTCTCCTGGACTAAATATTGAGAACTAACCTGTCTATTCTGACCAGAGAATAAACACTCACTTGATTCTATCATCATAATCACGCTCTAATTTGTATCGTGATCGTTCATATCCTCGTGCTTGCTTATCGAATTTCCTGTGAATATTTCATCAAATTTTAATTCTTAATCCAGTAACAATTATGCAAATCCGTCTTCACCAACATTCTTAGAATGATCTATAGATTCCCTCTAATTTTTATCTCAAGTTTGCCGGAAAGTTTGTCGGAGACTCGCCAGAATCTCACCGGAAAGTTCACCGAAACCCTCACTGGCAAAGTTCTTCGATTAGCATCAATATTGGTACGAATCGAAAGCTCTTTTTATGAGGATTCTAAAAATTATATTTGCCCTGATTTTTACAATCCCTACGCCATCAATTTCGCCAAAGAAGTTCGATTGGGCAAAAACCCTGAATTTGGATTTTTTGTTCGCGAGCGGCCAATAATCCTCAACCCCAGTACCAATAGATAGCTCTCATCGAGGAGAAGCCATATGTACTAATTTTACTAAATTCCACAGTCGAAATGGTTGACAATCATCAGAGAAAGCTCTGACGACACAATTATCGTTGTCGACACTTGTCTCATCCTTTCTCCTTCAAATCTCGACCAAAACTTGAAAAAAATAGTTCCAATGCATTCTCCTAGCTCACTTGAAGTATAACTGAAATTTCATGAAAAAATTTGACCGGAAGGTGGTCCAATCATCGTCGACAAGGTGCAAAGGCGAATTCACCGTTACTGCCGCGTGAAGAAGGAAGAGGAGAGAGAAAATATGGGTGGGAGAGGAAGAAGAAAAGGGTAAGTTAAATTGTTTTATTAACGGGTCACGTTTTATCACTTAACCCACTTACCATTAACCCACTAACCCGATTCACCTATTAGTTTAATGAGATCAGATCTAGGCCGTGTGTTTTAAGTGATTTAATCTCATCCATCTATTTGGATCAATCATTGATTCAATGATTTGACCAATCAAACGATGTCCAAATTGCGATCCGTCTGCGCCGTTGGTTTCCATATTAAAAATTCTATCTGATTTTATAATTTTTATGCTAAAATTTTATACTACAAAAATTCATGTGATTTTACAAATAAATCCTCCATATTATTACTTTATAAAACCTTCAAAATTATCACATATTACACTATTACCCCCGATGTGAAAATACAAATCTCACATCCTACCCACTTAAGGAAATTTTATCCTCAAAATTTAGTTCAATTCATCACTTAGAACAGTAGAGGATACTTCCTCTTCATGTACTCTTCTGATTCCCAAATGATTTCTTCCACTTGTGAACTTCTTTATAAAACCTTAATCATTCATACATCCTTATTCCTTACGATTTTCTTCTTCTGTTCCAAGTTCTGCACAGGTTGTATCTTAAAACTTAGATTATTCGCAAGCTCTATCGGGGGTATTTGTAATTCTCATTCCGGATCCACAATATATTTTATCAACATAGTTAATGAAATACATCATATATTTTGACCATTTCCTAAGGTAACTCCAATCTATAAGTCACAGGACCAATTCTATAAATGATTCTGAAGGGTCCAATATATTTAGGACTCAACTTGCTTGTGTTTTCAAACCGTATAATTCCTTTCCATGAAGCTACTTTCAGGTAGACCATATCCCCAAGTTGAAACTCTAACTCCCTTCTTCGGTTGTCCGCATAACTTTTCTGTTTATCCTGGACTATTTTCAATGTTTCTTTGATAATTTTAATCTTTTCTGTCATAGTTTCAATCAATTCATTCCCCTCTATTCTTCTTTCTCCGTCTTCATCCCAACATAACAATGTTCTGTATTTCCTTGCATATAAAGCCTCATATGGGGGCATTCCGAGGTTAGCCTGGTAACTGTTATTGTAAGCAAACTTAATCAGTGATAAATGTTGATCCCAACTTCCCATAAATTCAAGTAAACAAGCCCTCAATATATCTTTCAGAGTTTGAATTGTCTTTTCAGATTGGTCATCCGTTTGGGGATGAAAAGTTGTACTAAACTATAATGTTGTCCCCAACGCTTCACGCATTTTTGACCAAAAATGAGAAGTAAATCTGGGATCTCTATCAGAAACAATGGTAATGAAAACTCCATGAAGTTTCACAATCTCCTGAATATAGATTCTGGCTAATTTATCCAATGAATATGTATTATGAATTGCCAGAAAATGAGTAGATTTTGTAAGTCTGTACACAATTACCCATATTGCATTATGATTACTAGATGTGTGGGATAATCCTATTACAAAATCCATTATAATATATTCCCATTTTCATTTAGGGATTAGTAAAGGTTGTAGCTTTTCTACTGGTCTTTAATGTTCAGCTTTAACTTGTTGACATATATGACACTTAGCTACATAATTTATAATATTTTTCTTTATTCCTTGCTATTAATAGCTTCATTTTATTGCGATACATTTTTGTAATTCCCGGGTGCATTGCATACGCTGAGGAATGAGCTTCCTCCAAGATAGCTTTCCTGAGTTCAGTTTTATTCGGGACGCAGACTCTTTCTGTCACACCCCGTACCTTCCCATAGGGCACGTGACAAATGGCAGTGATCTCCACATACAGCCCCGTTTACCCCCGGAACTATATGGGAACCCACTAAGCATACCTGATGTATATCCCCTCTATTTATGAAAGGAGAGAACCTGGATAACAGATCAATAAAACTCTAAAGGCATAGATTATTAAAATCAGATCTGTACTACAGTGACACACACTTATATACCAGTAATGTACAATCAAAATGGGCACATACCCACCAGTGGATCTCCATACACACAAAACAAAGGTAGAACTGTCTTACCTTTCAAAAGAAATCAGGTGTCTGGCTATACGCTGCGATATCTATCAGACTCTCTCCTGCTGTGATCCTAAAAAATAAAAATGAGTTCCCCTACGGGGTGAGTAACGCCGTACTCAGTGAGTTGGATAGAAAATAATGTAAAATCGAGAACATAAAATAACAAAGTCTCAAGAATAGAATCATATGACTATTCGTGTGTAATAGCCAAACAAAATGAGTAATCAACAATCACACGAGACTATATTCGGGGCTGGCATAATCAAAATACAGTTGCTGCAGACAACTATTACCTCAGGGGGAGGAATCATGAATCATAAGGTACCCAGATCATAATAGAAGTGCAAGAATAGATAAACAAAGCCCCCTTTCCCCCTGGGTTGCCCACTGGATGTCGCTACCTGGTATCCATAGCTAATCTAGAGTAAAAACCAGTTAGGAGTATCACAATCTCCCATCCTGACCTCGAGCACTATCGTCCCACGGCTCTCCTCAAAGGTGGCCCATGGGAGTGCTAATAGTGTAATAACCTATCACTGTAGTGAAAAGTGCTTATAGCACTATCCAGTGTAATATCATGCTAGTCATACGCATTTTCAAGTGAAATAGTATCACGAAAAATTAAACAGATGCATATGCTAGATCAAGAGTCAACATAAGCATAGTATAATGCTTAAAATGAATCAAGTAACAAGAGTATCAAACATGGATATCAAGGATTACTCATAACTCATTCATGATCATAATCAGGATAATACTAACTAGCAGGAGAGCCAAAGGATATCAAATATAAATAATCAAAGGGACTATAGTTCTCCTAGACTAAACATTGAGAACTATCCCATCTATTCTGCCCAGAGAATAAACACTCACCTAATCATAACGTCGTAAGCACGTTTTAATTCGTATCGCGAGCGTTTGTATCCTCGTGCTTGCTTATCAATTTTCCTATGAATATTTTAACGAATTTTAATTCTCAATCTAACAATAATTTTACAAATTCGTCTTCACCAATACTCTTAAAATGATCTCTAGATTCACCCTAATTTTTATCTCAAGTTCGCTAGAAAGTTCGCCGGAGCTCGCCGGAAAGTTCGCCGGAACCCTCGCCGGCGAAGTTCTTCGATCAGCCCCAATATTGGTATCAATCGAAAGCTCTCTTCTTGATGATTTCAAAAATCATATTTGCTCCAATTTTTACAGCTCACACGCGATTAATTTCACAACTTAAATCAAGTTAGGCGAAAACCCTAATTTTGGGTTTTTAGCTCGCCGGCGGCCAACCGACACCGGCGGCCAATCGGCACCGGCGGCCAACAGCCCTCAACTCTGGTACCAATGGAAAGCTATCGTCGAGGAGAAGCCATAGGTACCAAGTTTGAGAAGTTCTGCGGCCGGAATGGCCGGCAATCGCCGGAGCAAGCTCCGGTGATGAAGTTTCGCCGCCCCCTACTTCTCTCCTCTTTTCTCCCCCAAATCTCCACCAAAACTTGCAAATGATAGTTCAAATGTGTTCTCCTAGCTCACATGAAGTTGTGTCTGAAATTTTACGGAAAAATTCGTCCGGGAAGACCTCCAACCATCGTCGCCAAAACGCTCCGTCGTCGCTGAAGTTTGAAGTTGTGTCTGAAGTTGTGCCACGCGAAGAAGCAGGGGAGGAGAGAGAGTGTCTCGGGTGGGAGAGGAAGAAGAAGTAGTTAAGTTAAATGAGTTTGGTAACGGGCCGGGTTTCATTACTGAACCCGTTTATCACTAACCCGCTAACCCGCTTCCTCTATTGGTTTAATGATATCTAATCTAGGCTGTCCATTTACGTGATTTAATCTCGTCCATCCATTTGGATCCATCCTTAATTCAAGGATTTGACCAATCAAACGACGTCCAAATCATGATCCGTCTACGCCGTTGGATTTCTTATCAAAAATCTTATCTGATGGTATAATTTTTATATCAAAATTTTATACTTCAAAAATCTGTGTAATTTTACAAATAAGTCCTTCATATTATTTTATTACAAAATTACCCCTAATGCAAAAATACAAATCTCACACTTTCTCGTTATACTAATAACCCATCATCCCTCATTCTGAACTCAGTATTCTCTTCTACCTGGTATCCATAGCTAGTTCAACATAAAAAATTAGTCAGGAGTAACCCAATCTCTCATATTGACCTCGTTATCATCCCACGCCCCTCTTCATATTTGGCCTATGGAAGTGCTAATAATGTATAATCTTCAATCACTACAGTGAAAGTGTCTATAACACTATCCAATATTATGTCATGCTAGCCATATGTGTTCGATAGTGAAAGAATAATCAAACAGATGCATATGCTAGATTTAGAGTCAACAAAGGCATATTACCATGCCTATAATGGATCGAGGAACAATAGCACTGAAAAGCTAAATATGAATATCGAGGTTATTCACAACTCATTTATAATAAAAAATAGGAGAGTTCAAAAAATAGCAAGTATATCTAATTAAAGGAATATAGTTCTCCTAGACTAAACATTAAGAACTATCACGTTTATTCTACCTAGAGAATAAACACTCACCTGATTTTATCGTCGTAATCACATTCTAATTCGTATCGCGATCGTTCGTATCCTCATGCTTGCTTATCAAATTTTCTGTGAATATTTTAATAAATTTTAATTCTTAATCCGGTAATAATTTTGCAAATTCATCTTAACCAACACTCTTAAAATGATCTATAGATTCATCCTTATCTTAAGTTCGTCGGAAAGTTTGCTGGAGATTTGCCAGAATCTTGCTGGAAAGTTCGCTGGAGACTTGCTGAAATCTCGTCAGTGGCCGAATCGGCAGCCAATAATCCTCAACCCAGGTACCAATAGATAACACTTGTCGAGGAGAAGTCGTAAGTACCAATTTTATCAAATTTTACGACCGGAATGGTCGGCAATCGTCGGAAAAGCTCTGGCAACACCATTGTCGCCGCTGACACTTCTCTCCTCCTTTCTCCCTCAAATCTCCACCAAAACTTGAAATAATGGATCCAATGCGTTCTCCTAGCTCACCTAAAGTTGTGTCTAAAATTTCATGAAAAAATTCAACCGGAAGGTGGTCCAATCGTCATCAACAAGGAGTGGAGGTAAATTTGTCGTTACTGCCGCGTGAAGAAGGAAGAGGAGAGAGAAATCATGGGTGGGAGAGGAAGAAGAGGATAAGTTAAATGGGTTTATTAATAGGTCGAATTTTATCACTTAACCCGCTTACCACTAACCCACTAACCCGATCCACCTATTAATTTAATGAGATCAGATTTGGACCGTCCGTTTTAAGTGATTTAATCTCGTTCGTCCATTTGGATCAATCCTTGATTCAATGATTTAACCAATCAAACGACGTCCAAATAGTGATCCGTCTACGTTATTGGTTCATTTGTCAAAAATCCTATTTGATGGCATAATTTTTATACCAAAATTTCATAATATAAAAATTCATATAATTTTACAAATAAGTCCTCCATATTATTGCTCTAAAACCTTTAAAATTATCATATATTACACTATTACCTCCAATGCAAAAATATAAATCTCACAATCCTACTATAATCTAACTAATTTAATTTATTTCTACCTGAAGCCTTATCATTTTCCCATTCTCTCGACACGTAGACTCGGTCATCTTGACCTTCTTATTTTACCCACTCTTAATTTATTACTTGCGCGTGGGAAAAAATTTGCATCCGTTAAATCTTACAACCCAATGACTATAAATAGAGGGATTCTGTGATAAAGTAAGGACAAACAAAGATATGTCTAGATACAGTCCACATAAAACATACTACATAATAAAATTTTAATATATGCATATTCAAGTAATGAAAAGTAGCTAAATATAACACATGTTAAAGTAAAGAGGGTTTATTGTATATCATATCTATGTCTTGACTAACTTTTGTTTTCAACTTCATTAGGGTAGCCATCCTATGCTTAGGGTATACCCTCATTAGGGACTATTCTCAAGCCCGTCAGTGCCCAACTAGGTCTCTGCCTAGGCCCATCTTACTGGCATTGGTAGAAAAGACTGATGACCGTGGAACCTTCTCTGATCGATCTCGCAAGTCGTACTTTAGCCCGCACTTTGAGACCTTTGCACATGTATCTCCCCAGACTCATACCATGCAACTACTATATAGTATTACATTTTGCCTCATGATAGGGTCATCTTCTTTGTTTAGTCTCAATGGTCTGATGAATCGGACTCCACATAATTATTTACTCAAAGGTCTCGACTACCTCCTCATAGACCTGCAGAACTTAAATAGAGTACATCATTTATCATTTGACTCCCTTGTCCTTTGGTAGAGCAATTAGGTAGCTCCCAATTCCCAAGTCTTTGAAGTTTTGACTGCGTGCCTTGAGGAGAGTCATATGAGAAGACTCTACCTCGGCTTCAATCTGACTCAAATGTTGGGTTGAGTTATACTTTCAGTTACTGATACACACATGCCTCGACTTAAGATGCGTGCAAGGAAGTTGGTCCCGATCTTCCGTCCTAGGAGAAATCCTTAGGGGGGGGGGAGTTGTGACTTTGACGAAGGGGAGGTTAACCACGATCTAGGAACGCGACCAACAACCTCACAATCGCTAAACTACTCCTCAGTTGGTTATCAACCGTGTCAAACACGATTGACCTATTCATGAAGAACGACACGAATAATTCAAGAGAATTGAAAGAGCAACAGCGGAAGGATCACTCAAGATGTGATTAAAGAAATTGGACTTCAACTTTGTAGCAAAAGCATTACAAAAGTGGTGGCTAAAACAAAAATCAAAGTCCCCTTCAATAGGGCATGCTCCACCTAATATATAGACAAAATAATGGAAGTTTTTCTATATTTTATTTCACTAAAATATGAAAAATAAATATATAAATCTCCTCCTCTTATAAGCCACGAATTTTGGAAAATAAATATCTCTTGACGAAGATTTGAATAAATATTTGATGAAGATTTATCTTGAATAAATATTCCTTGATTTCTCTTGAATAAATATTTGATGAAGATTTGATTTTGAATAAATCTTCCTTGATTTGCACATGATTAAATATTTCTTCAATTACTCATGTAACTTTCATATAAATCCTCCATAGTTTCCTGCTGTCCTAAGCGTCGGGCATGGGCTTGTGTCATTAGACCTTGTATGCTAATTGAGTCTTGTACGGGTGAACTAGTGATGTCCTCATAAGTTACTCTCATAGGACTAACACGGTGGTATCCGCCAACTGTGAGAGAAATAATGTGCATAAGGACCTTTTTTTTCTAGGATCTGATATCACTAGGATTTTCTAGTCCTTAATTTTAAGTGGCGAGATACTAAGTTGTTGTATGTGATATGTCATATCATATCACTAGTTTTGTATCTCTTCCACCTTATAATGTTCAAGATTTTCTCGTATCTCAATTCTCCTAGGTATTGAGTTCAAGTAGCAAGGTTTAATATCAGCAAAGTGAGTACAATTTATATCAACATAAGCATAAAGCAATTTAAATTTTGTGTAAAGCTTTAAGTAGGCATGTATCATATTTTTAACAATCGCCCCCGTATGAGTTCTATTGTAGCATGTCACATTTGAAACATTAACAATGCACCTAAGTTATTTAAATTTTCAATAAAATGAATCATGGCTTTGTCGTATTCAAATAAATTTATATGTCATAGAAGCATTAGAACATTTTTATGAGTTAAAAAATGATGTTAAGTCATGTAAACCTTGTCCTCATTTTTAAGGCTTTCCATTAGCATTGTTAAAATCAACATAAAGAGAGGAATTGTTTCTCAACATCTTATTAAGAAAAAATATGAATTCAAAATAAGGAGCATAACATTATTTTTAAGCACTTAATTGACATGACAATAAGGATGGTCATGACTACTTATCTCAGTTATGATATATATTGGTACCTTATTTTCTCTTAGCATAACATCAAGTGACAATCATAAAACAAAGTAGGAAATCAAACTCATAAATTTAAGAACCCACAATAACTATATTCAACACCCATCTAATGTGTTAACAATTTATGTACCAAGAACATGCATTATCATGCTATCCACTTGTTTTAGAAATTTTAACAAGAAAAAAGAAGGTATATTCTAGTAAGAAGGTGAAGTAAAACAACTACAAGACTTTCCAATAGTGTTCTTAGTTGACTGTCTTTCAAGCAAAACAATCCATAGAAAACAAAACAATAGGGGGAAAATGATAACAAAAGGAAGATAATAACATGGCTCAAAAAAAGTGTTTAAACCTTGTCGATTATCTATGCATGGTCACCACGGTAGGATTTATTAGCATGGAGGTGACAATAGATCTCTTCTATAGTTATGAATCATTTCAACTACCAAGAAAGATTATAAATATCTTTAACATTTGTGGACAGCAACCATTTATGCTACTAGTTGATTATGGGGAAAAATAATAGTAACTTAATAGTAGTCAATAACATCAATAAGAAGGAATAAGTAAGTTATTTATGATAGATCTTCTTACCTATCGTTTTATTGTGTTTTAAGTTTATCGTATGATGTATCTCGTCAAATCTTAGCAGGAATAACTCGAGAAGGACTTTCCTAGTCTTCCTCTTAAGGTTCCACCCTCCTTCACCAATTAAAACCCAACCGGCACGTTACCATCTTGTTATACTTCAGATTATTCACTTTAACAACAAGACTTCTATGTTATTTCTATATCTACATGATCCATCCAACATTCTTAGCACTTCTCAAGCATTATCTTGATTTGAGGTTCTATTCTGTAAATCTTCTGATAAATAAAATTCTTAAGGTCTAATGTCATAATTCCACCCATATCTACTGCTAATAAAAATCAGGGCAGTAAGGCATCAAAAGAAAATTTTCTTCAACCGACATTCATTAAAACTGAGTTATTAAACACTATAATTAACCAGAGTTTACCAACAAAATCATTAAAATTCCATTTCTAAGTTCAACACTAACATCCTAGGTTTCTTAAGGAGTAAAGCCAAAGAAAATCGTAAGAATTTACAACAGCAATAATTTGAAATAAAATAGTGATAATATAACCTATTTCTATTGTCCATTTCATACTCCACATTTGAACAACAAGGGCAACCCACATGTATCACAAACTTTAAATTGAACTTGATCTCTAATTTAGCTACCAACCAAGGTGCACTTTGGGAGCAAGCAATTTAAGTTATTAGCAACAACCAAATTAGAGAAATATTAACTAAATGTCCAACCATTTTTCCCCTTTACTGATTTGTTTCTTTTACCATTCTCCCGAATTGTACTTAACATCAAATGCAGCTAAGTATCAAAAGAGTGTTTAACATCTTAACTCAGTGGGATATCAAGCTTATATCCTTGCTTAAATGTTAAAAATTCTCATATTTACTATACAAAGAAGAAATCAAGATCAACATGTTTACAACCACCATTTCCTTTAAACCCATTATCTAGACAACTCTTCATGGGGCATTTTAAATCAATGATGCATTTTGATTTGCACGACATTGTCATTGATCATTTGGCTTGATATATCAAATTCAAGAGAATAACATATGTATTTAATTATGTGGCATATATGTTTTATTCAATATTAAATACAATGTATCTACCTTACTCAGAGAAATAGGCAGAGTAGGAATCCTAGACTAGTTTGCAATGTATCAGCAGAAGTAGTGCTCCATATTTCGTATTTGTACAGTATCATAATTGTCCAATTCAGTATCAGAATCTTATATTCATCCAGGTATTTATTCCAGTTATCTTACTCCAAGATATTACACAGCAATAAGGTTAGTTGTTCTTATAAAAAGGGTCTAACCATATCATCCCCAAATGCATCATCAATGATATAGGGAAAACACAACAAACGAAAGTAATATATCTCTTTTATACCCAAGCAGAGGATTAGGATTTTTTATACAGGCATACGATTTATACTGCCTACCTAAAACTAAATTAGAACGTATGAAGACAATTTAAATCTGAATTCAACTTACTTGTCTTGTACTAAATCAGGTAAACAACGACCAACAACATTCATTCAATAATCAAAGTTGTAAAACCCTAATTTTTATGGTATCAAAACCCTTTTAAAGAAGATAATAATCAAGCATCTCACTTGTCGTTTTATCATGCATCCTACCAGATCTTCTTCTATAAGGTTCAATATATCGAAGAAGATAACAGTCGAGCATCTTACTGATTGCCTTACCGTGCATCCTACTAGCATCTTCTCCTACAAGATTCAATATATCGAAGTTTATTACTACTTTGGTGAAGGAAAGATTCAATTTACGGAGAAAACTATGATTTCACCAAATTAATTAGAAGGCTACGAATCCACTACATATGCAGCAAAATTGGTGTGTATGACAATTATGAGTCAATCACATATGCATCAAACTTGCCGTGTATGAGATATATTTACTAGTACTACACATGCAATAAACTTGATGTATATGATATATAGTCTCTAGTGTGAGAAGAAGTGTTAAAACATTATTAATATAGATATATTTAGTATATGACTTATATGTAATATCATAAATATGTTATCTATATTAATTAGATGATGTGTAATTTAGGTATCTCAATAGTTGTACCTTAAGGGTTTAGTTTCACTATAAATAATTTATGTAAATAAACTTTCAATGAATCAATAAATAAAAATCTCTTTCTTTATCTAAAGTTCTAAATTTTAGTTTTCAAAACCAATATAAACGACCATCCTAATAATAATAATAGAATTAGGTAAGTGTTTATTTTCATGAGATATATTTATCATTCTTAGTTGATATAATATGACTCCTATTGGTATAATTAACATAACTTAATAAACATTTTATTTATTACTATAAATGAGCATTAAATGATATATTATGTTCATGAGAGAGAATAAGTATGATATTGTACCTCTATTTTAGTTATAAAGTATAACTCATTCAGTAAATTAGGTCTGAAGTATAACTAATTCTGATTTATGCTTTGATTCTAAACTAGTATATGTATTTCTTATTTTAAAAGTTAGAGGTATGGTGAAAAATATAATATAAAAGACTTCTTATTCTATATGTAACTTTGTTTCATCTTTGGATGGATATGACTAAGATAATATGACACTAATAGCTGCTAGGGGTATCTTCACTATAATGATGTTATGATTTGTTAATACTTCCTTAAGTCACTTAGTGGGATGAAAATTTATGTTATGCCCCATACTTTCTCCTGGGGCACGTGATCGACCTCAGTAAACTCCACACATTATCCCACTTACCCTCCTGGATTATATGAAAAGCTACTAAGCATATCTGATGTATATTTTCTCTATTTATAAAAGGAGAGAACCTTAATAACAAGTCAATATAAATCTAAAATAATACATTTTTTAAAATCATAGTGCTCATATACATTGAAACACTTATATACACATATCTTACAATCATAGTTGGGTACATGCCCAAAGGTATATAAAATGCCTAGCGAGTGGATCTCTATATACACAAAATAAAGGTAGTACTATCCTTATTTTCAAAAGTCGGGTGTCTGGCTATATGCCTCAGTATCTCTTAGTCTCTCTCTTGTTGTGGTCTTGAAAAAAATGAGTCCCCCTATAAGGTGAGTATACTTGTACCTAGTGAGTTGGATAGAAAATAATGTAAAACTGAGAACATATAACAATAAAGTATTGTGAACAGAATAACTTAGCTATTCGGGTGTAATAGCCCAAAAAGAGCAATCATGAATCACACAAGAATATATATCTGGGCTAGCATAGTCAATGATAGTTGAACTATCAACTGTCACCTTAGGGGGAAGTATCAAGCATCATAGGATACCCGAATCAAAGTGAAATCACAATGATGTAGAAACAAAGCCCCCTTTTCCCCTAAGTTGTGGATCTTACTACCTGGTTTACCATAGTAGTCTAGTGAATATCCCCGGTCAAGAGTTATCTAACCTCCCATTCTAGCTATTTGGACTTTAGCCCCATGCCCTCTATGTAGGCAGCCAATGGGAGTGTGATTAAAATATCACTAAAGTAATTATGCTCTAAACACACTAATTTGTTATTATCATAGTCATATGCATCCCAAAGATGAAGCAGAATCATAAATATATCAATAAGTCTCCTAGGATATACTTTTCACCATACATCTAGCTTTTAGGAAAAATAGGTGCATATGCTAGCTTTAGAATCAAACAAAAATATAGTATTATGCTTATAATGAATCGAGGAACAATAGCAAAGAAAAGCTTCTATTAACAAACATGAATATCAAAGGTGATTCACAACTCACTTAATCATAATTAAGCATGTTAACTAGCAAGAGAGCCAAACATTGAAGGGATATAGCTAATTAAAGGGATATAGTTCTCGTGGACTAAACATTGAGAACTATAATTTTATCCTACCTAGAGAATAAACACTCACCTAATCCTATCATTGTAAGCACGTCCTAATTCGTATCGTGATCATTATTATCCTCGTAGTTGGTTACTAAATTTCTTGTGAATATTTAATAATTTTTAATTTTTAATCATGTAACAATTTCTCAAATTCGTTAAAATGATTCTAGATTCATTTTAATTTTTATCTTAAGTTCGCCAGAGACCTATCAGAGACTTGCTTGAAAGTTATCACCGACAAAGTTCTTCAATCAGCACATTTGGATTTATATAAACCTCTAGTTTTTATGATTTATTTATTTTTCAAACCTCTCACTTACCTCGTATTTTATTGCAACACATTCGGATATTTTATTGCAACACATTCGGAAGAATTCATATTTATATTAAGAAGAATTCATATTAATCGAGGTATTTTTAGAAAAATTATATAAGTATCTAACTTCATTTTTTAAATTTTATACAACCTCTAACTTATGCCGTATTTTTTAAAAGAAATTATATAATAAATTAAGGGTGAGGGGTCAAAGAGAGTGAAGTGGCATGAGCTGACTTTATATAATATAAAATTTTAAAACATCTAAAATTGAGCTTAATCATTCGTAGTGTCGCACCTTGCAAATTCTGAGTTTAATGTTGATGGTGAAAACTCATAGATGTGCAGCGTATTGTTGAGAATGTGGAATTGATATATGCCTTGGAGGACAACGGAACCGTAATAACAATGAATGAGACAAAGGGTTACTTTATTAAAAAGCACAGATAAAACCCTCAAAATTAGAATTCACAATCTTGAATTATGATCTCTCTCCTTATAAGATCTCTCTCTCTAAAAATAAATATAAAATTTGATAATGAGTTTCCTCATGCATCGTAGCTATAAATAGTATAAAATATGAGGAAGTTGGATATGGGATTCAACTTCCTTCTTTAGAGACATCATTTCATCTTTGAGGGCGTCATAATCCATCCTCACTGGAAGCTGTCGATGCCCTCAGTGACTCTTTTGCAAAATAGTCTTGGATATATTTCTGGAACGGTTGTAAAGCCATCTTGCCTTCCCATCTTGCTTCTTTAATGGGTTCACCTTTCCATTAAATAAGGTACTCCACAATCCCGTCAGGTTGAAAAGTTCTTCGCCAAGGATCTTTTCAATTTGTTTCGGAGGAACTCTGAGAATATTTGGGGGGTAGTTGATCTTGTTAAAGGCAGGTAGGATCGTCGTCCTTGAGGAATAGTTTAAGAAAACTTACATGAAAAGTAGAGTGAGTGTGCAACCGTGGCAGGAGTTGTAGTTGGTAAACTATGGAGCCAATCCGTTTAATTACTTTGAATGGCCCATCGTATCTAGGCACCAAACCTTTGTGTTCATGTGTCCCTCGAGTCCTTCTCCACATCTGTGGGGTAAGTTTGAGAAGAACCTTGTCTCCGATATTAAATTCTCTTGGTCGACGATAGAGATCTGCTTGTTTCTTCATTCATCTTTGTGCCTTCTCCAAGCTCTCCTGTACCTCAGTTAATTGTTCTTGGCGACTCTGGATGAAACGGGTGGCAGTTGAACAATGTTCCTCGCATGTAGCCCGAGCCAATTCTATTGGGGTGAATGGTTGATGCCCGTATATGATTTTGAATGGAGTCTTCCCTATTGTCGAATTTTGTTGAATGTTATAATAAAATTGTGTTGTGTCTAACAACCTTACCCAATTTTCCTGGTTGGCAGTTACGAAATGGCACAAATACTCTTCGAGTAGAGAATTCATTCGTTCTATTTGTCCATCAATTTGTGGATGGTTAGTTGTATAAAACTTTAATTTTGATTCCAATAGTTTGAAGATAGATGTCCAAAATTTACCGATGAAGCAGGGATCCCTGTCGCTTACGATATCCTCCGATAATCCAAAGTATTTTCCATGTAGTGGAAGAAGAGTTCTACAGCTTGTTCGGCAATAACATATTTGTTGGTGGGAATAAAGATTGCAAACTTGCTAAAGCAATCTACTATCACAAATATTGCTGAAAATTCACCGACCTTAACGATGTTACGAAGTCCATGGAAACAGAGTTCCACGGGCTAGATGGTACTAGTAGGGGTTGTAAGAGTCCCATTGCTTGCGCTCGCTCTATTTTATCCTTTTGCTAGGTGACGCAGGTGCGTACGAAGTTCTCAACATCATCTTCCATGCGTGGCCAGTAGAAGAAACAACTGAGGAGTGCCATCATTAGTTCTACACCAGGATGTCCCGCCCATGTGGTATCATGGGACTCCGAAATTAATTCTCGTCTCAAGTTAGCAGAAAATGATACATAGGTTCAACCCCCTCTGGTTTAAATCATTCCATTCGCCTCCTTCCAATACTATCACATCCCTCCTTCATCGATTAGTTTGAGGAGTCTTTGATAGGCTGCATCCTGATTTCCTACTTCCACCAGATTGCCATGGATGTGATTGATGGTGTATATTTTTCGACTCAAGGCATCTGCTGCCTGATTAAGGCATCCTGCCTTATGTTCCCAAACCATATTAAATTCGGCGAGCTGCTCCTGCCACCTTGCATGTTTTGCCGAAAGCTTCACTTGTGTCTAAAAATAAGTATTAGAAATGTTATCGGTTCAGATGACAAAGGGGTTTCCTAATAGATAAACATGCTACGTTATAATAGATATACAACTTCTAGCATTTCTTTTTCATGAGCACTATATCATTGCTCCATTGGGTTCAATTTTCTGGTCTCGTATGCTACTGGATGTCCTCCCTGGATGAGGATTCCACCCAAGGCCTTGTCGGAGGCATCTGTCACTACTTTGAAGGCTGCATAGAAGTTTGGAAGGGCTAACACGGGTTCTGTGACCATCGGGTCTTTAGCTCTTCGAATGTTGTCTCACATTTCTTCGATGAGGATGAGCAATGATCTTTTTTCAATAGATCGGTTAATGGAGCGATGATACTTGAATATTCCTGCACAAATTTTCGATAATAATTTGTGAGTTCGAGGAAGGAATGAAGTTCATATTGATTTGTTTGTAGTGGCCAATTGCGAATAGCTTCAATCTTCTTCTTCTCCATCTGCACTTGGCCTCCACTGATCTTCTGACCAAGGAACAATATTTTCGATCATCCAAATTTGCACTTGTCTCCACGTATGAATTGTTGGTGCCCCCTTAATCCCTTAATTTGTTTAGCACTAGAAGAAGGTGATGGAGATGTTTGTCCCTGTTCTTGGAGTATACAACAATATAATCCAAGTAGACGACAATAAATTTATCCAAAAATTCATGAAAAACATTATTCATTAGATTGTAGAAGGTGGTCGGTGCATTGGTGAGTTCGAACGACATCACCAAAAATTTGAACGAGCCATAGCGAGTGACACAAGTTGTTTTGGCTTCGTCGCCATTTGCAATTCTAACCTGCTAATACTCAGAGAGTAGATCTAATTTGGCGAAAATCCTCACATGTGCTAGTTGATCAAAGAGATCTGCAATCAACGGAATATGGTAGCAATTTTTTAACATTACTTTATTCAGGACTTGGTAGTCTACAACATCAGTAGACTTTCGTCCTTCTTCTAATAGAACAGGACAGGAGCGCAATAAGGAGCCTTCAATGATTGAATCAATCCTACTATTAACAAATCAAGTTGTTTTTTTAACTCGGTCAGTTCCATAGGGGGCATCCTGTATGGTGCCATCGCAAGGGGTCGAGCTCTAGGAATAATTTCAATCTGGTGGTCCATTTGCTATCAATGAGGTAATGATCGAGGCAACTCTACTCGCATTACGTCCTTGAATTTGGCGATGAGTTTTTTTTTACTTCTGATGGTGTATCAGCCTTCATGGCATCCTTCGAAGCTTCTTCTCTTAATATTGCAGCGAAAGTTATTTCTCCATGTCGCAATCCTTTGATTAGTTGCAATGAGGAGATGACGCCTATGTTTGACGATGGCTCCCTTGGCAAACTTGTTAGTGGGGATGTTAAGGATTTAGTAAATCTAGGTTGCTAAGCATCCCCCACCACAGCCCCCCAAGGTAGGGAGCTACCATCACCTGCGATTGAAAAAGGAAGTCATTTCCTAATATGAGGCCAAAATCATCTAAATAAATCATGGTGATGTCTAATTTTCCGCTCCATTGTCCCAGCGTCGTGGGCGCTTGTTGAATCATGCCAATGACCTTCGAAGGATTGGTATTGACTGTTTTAATTTTGAAATTACTCTCCTCTATTGGCAATCCCAGTCAACGAGCCACTTCTTCGCTTACAAAGTTATGGGTGGCATTAGAATCAACCATGCCCAGACAGAGTCTCCCATTTATCTGCAAAGGTACGAATATTAGTTTGGAATCCTATTCCTTGCAGACTGCATTGATCCTTTGCAGGGAAGTTGCTCGGGTGATAATGGGATGTTCGGTCGCATCTTGCATGACCACCTCTTCTAGGTCTTCATCACAACTAACCCTTCGTGACAAGGACATTGATGCATGCGATGGGGTCCTCCACAATTATTACACCCAATTCTTTGTCCCTTGTTTATGTTGTAGATGTTTCGTGTTGCATGTTGTTTGGGGTCATAGATTGCGCAGGTTCCCTTCTTCCTCAACCTGTAGCGAATTTTCGTCGCCCATATGTTTTTGTCTTTTGGTGGTATGGCGGAGGGTGCTTTACTTCGACGAGTTATGATGAGTTAGGCGATCGCCAATCGACTAGTCCTTCCACGGTTGAGATTGCCTCCTGCAATTCTCTCATGCTCTTCTGCATTAATTCATTTTGAACCCACGGTTGTAGACCCCTGAGGAATGCAAACAATTGGTAATTGTCAGCTTCAGACATGTCCCTAAGATCCAAGATGGTGTTATTGAACTCTTGGATGTACTATCGAATTAATCTGGTTTGTTGTAATTTTTGGATGTTCTCGCACAAGCTATGTAGCATTTGCTGAGAGAAATTATCGTCAAAGTTCCTCTGTCATCGATGCCCAATTGGCTATCGTCCCACACTTGCCGCTAAGGTGAGGGTCGCAGCAACCCTCCACCATTTCTTTGCATCACCTACCAGGGAAACTACAATCGTACTAACCTGATCTTCCTTGTCTACTCTAATTATTTTGAAGAATTGCTCCATATCCCATATGAAGTTTCTTAGCACCTCGGCACTTTTAACACTGGAGAAGGTGGGGGATCCGGTATGCGGATGTTCGACCTGGGAAGTTGGCGAAGTTCCGAGTGTTGTCGGAGATCTGATCAGAGTGCTTCTGTTTCAGTTCGAAGTTCCAATTCATTGGTATCTCCTCCTGGTAGAAGGGAACTTTGTTCTCCTATTTTTGATGTACACTCGTTGGAGGTCCGGACCCGTGCGAGTTGTGTAAAGATTCTTGAGATCACTGTGTGCAACTCCTCCATGCAAGATTGTAGGGAGTTAAAATTCGCATCGCCCACACTCTGGGAGGATCGAATTAGTTCCTCCATCGAAAGCACCTTCTTCTCCAACTTCTCGAATTCCTACTTTGTTACCATGTCACCGAAAGAAGAGAGAGTTGTTGTTCATCGTGGTGTTAAGCAACCTAGCTCTGATACTAAATTATCATACCTTGCAAACTGCATTTAATATCGATGGTGAAGACGCATAGGTGTGCTGTGTATAGTTGAGGATATGAACACTATATATGCCTTAGAAGATAGTGAAAGAACACCTTAACAATAATGAATGAGGAAAATAATTATTTTATTAGAAAGAAAAGTTTAGGAATTTAGAATCTTGAATTCTGGTCTGTCTCTTACAAGATCTCTCTCTAAAAATAAATATAAAATTTGATGATCAGTTTCCTCTCTTTCGTAGCTATAAATAGTATAAAATAGGAAAAAGTCGTG
Organism: Thalia dealbata; assembly: GCA_030544415.1. Taxonomy (NCBI): domain Eukaryota; kingdom Viridiplantae; phylum Streptophyta; class Magnoliopsida; order Zingiberales; family Marantaceae; genus Thalia; species Thalia dealbata. Next base: position 10,668,645 of record CM060460.1, read on the forward strand.
GAAGTTGGATACGGATTCAATTATAATTATAACAGAGTTAAATACTTGAAACCATCGGTATCATTTAACAGCACATTCTTTACAATCTAAACAGGACTACCAAATCCATGGCGATTCCCATTCCCACACCACCTTGAAGAAGAAGAGGCAGACGACACCAACCCACTTCCACCATTCAATTGTCCCCATCTCCTCATCAACTCCTCGTATTCCTCCTCCTCCATTAGAGCCGCCGCCGCCCTGCTCCTCCACACCTGCATGGCCTTCGCCAGCTCCACCTCCGCTTCCTTCACCAATGTCTCCAAGTCCAAGTCCGAGCTCATGTCCAAGCTCAAGCTCAAGCACCTCCCAACTCCCCCTTCCTTCTTCTTCCACGCCTCCTCCTCGCTGCTGTAACACTTCTCCTCCAGCATCCTAAGGAACTCATCTTGGACTCCATCACCATCACCATCGTCTTCTTCTTCTTCTTCTTCTATCGCGAGGCATGGCTTCTCGTCTTCCGGTCCGGCCCCGCGCTCGTCGTCGTCTGTGTTGGACAAGTGGTTGGAGGGAGACTGCCTTGGCCGCGAACAGACGTTTTTCCCTTCCTCAATTGTTATGAAACCGCCGTCTTCGACGTCAGCCGGTGGCGGCGGACGTTCGGGCTCTGAGTTTTCGATCGTAATGAAGCCGCCGTGGTCGGAGCGGAGAGAGGGGATTCCCCGCGCGCAGAAGGTTCCCGTAGACGTTCTGAGGCAGCCTAGGTCGGGGAGGCATGACAAGCACTTGCTCTTCTTCTTCCCCTTCCTGCTTTTGCCTGCTGGAATCATCGCACATCGTCGAAAAAGATGAAAAATATGAGATCTTGCAGTCGAGATGTACTTAGTACGTACTGATTAGGTCTTCCTCCTCCATCGTCCTGCAGTACACGCTCAGCCTGAGCGCTCCACCGGCGGCCAAACCCCCAAGAACGAACCCCATCGTCCTGCCGCCGAACCCTGAAATGCTCGAATCCTCCGCGTCGGCCATCTCGCTCAAATCCATATGAAAAGTTCCCAGATCGCAGTCCGCAGCATCAACCAGGGACGCCCAAATGGTGAAGCTCTTCAGCGCCGCCTGCACGTCGCTGCTGCAGTAGTGCAGGAATATTTCATCGAAGCTGGCGACTCCCCGGCAGGCGTGGACCGGAAGGGTGTGCTCCCCCTTGCAGCCCTTGGTCTTCCAGCTCACCACAAGGACCCGACCGTCCATCGCCGGGGGCAGGCCGTCGATCTGGTGGACCTGGAGGCAGATGACGCAGTGCGCGCGCCGTCTTCGGATGCAGTCGAGGAGCCCGAAGAGCTTCAACTTCCAGCAGGAGAAGGCATACCTCCGGTTGGCTAAGGGCTTCTGGAGGAGGTCAAGCTCTTCCAGGACCCTGGATCCTGCAGGCTGAAGCTGCTCCATTTCCTGAAGACTTGAGCAAGGCATTCATAGAGAAGGGGGTGCTTAAAGAGATGGTTGAGAGTGGTGGTGATGATTTGCCTTGCATTATGATTGATGATCCTACTGTTGCATCGGCTGGAATGGAATGACATCTTGAGCTAAAAAGGTAGAACCACGAGGAGAGTGACATAGGGATCATGTGCTTAAAGAGTTCAGGAATTAAACTGTAGATCGTCATGCTCTCCACGAAAGGTCTCCAGTTTTTTTATAAAATCATATCTTCATATTGAGGAGCAGAGAACCATGTCAATGCACAGGCAACCTGGCAAGTGAGATTGTATATCTCTGTGGCCTGTATAATAATGATGAAAGAAGAAAGAAGCAAAAAGTCCACAAATAATGAGCTTTGGCAAGTAAAACTAATACCCTATGGACTACCCAAAGTTTTCAAGCGATGATCATTCGACCCCTTGAATCATTTTTTATCTGGAAAAATTAGAAAGCATGTCATGATTACTATCACAGATTACAGTTAACAGATTAGAAAGCTCGTGAAAAATTTGTTGACTACTTTGTCCACCCTTCAAGAACAGGTGAAGATTATTCAGTGTCAAAAGAAATAGCTCTAAATTATGAAGAAACAAACTGCCCATCTATGTATTTGCAGAAACAAATAGTCCATGTATGACCACCTCTAATGATCTGATATGGTGCCTTCTGAGGAATCACCCGTGTCAGTCACAACCAAGTTATTATCTTTTTGATTTCCACCTGAATCTTCTGATGTTGTAGGAATCTGAAAAATCAATGCCCCACTGGGAGAAATGCATAATCTCTTTCTCAACCATGCTTCATCTATTACTGGTGCATTCTCGGACACTTTTGTGCTGCTGTAACTGTTATCAGAAACACCATTTTTCCTCTTCCGAACTCCATGTCCATGTTGAGGTGAGACCGTTGCTGGTGGTGCAGGTATTGGTGACGCAACTGGTGGAATGCAAGAACTGAAAACCGGAGAGACCCACCGTCTATTACGCATCTGCATAGAGTTTGGAGCAGGCAATCCTAGAACCCAATCTACTATGTTAGATGTTTTGGTGAGACGATAAGCGCTACTCTTTGGAGGAGATTGTTTCCTTTCCTTCGGGGTGTTCTCTGGTTTTTGATATGAAGTAGATGCTTCAAAATGTAACTTTGGGATCTGCACCTCATCATTCTTAATCTGGCTGACTCCTGTCATTGGATAAGAAGATCGCAAAGGAGTGCTGCCAAGAGGACTCTCCGAAGGAGCTCTATATGAAATGGGTGTTGCCATGATCACTCCTGGTGTTAAATGGGGAAAGCTGGCCTCTGTATTGGCCTCATACTGGTGAAGTGGTGAATCTCCGGGTGTTCTACCTGGTTCTTCTGCTCTGAATGTTTGGATGTTTGGGTATCTTGGCAAAGTAGTCTTCCCAGCATAGTGATGATTATTTACTGCAGGATTTATCACGAAAGGAGGCAGCCAAAAGCGCGATCTAGGAAGCCTTGTTTGCGCAGAGCACACACCGTTGAGGGTTATTTCTCGTTCTCTATCCCATTGATCAGCCAAGTCTTCCACAGTCCTTGAGCTGTAGAAGCACAGTGTGGAATCTGCTAAGATAGCAGTCCAATTGTCTTGCCCATATCTCCTCACACCAATCCAGAGGGAATCCAATTCTTCCTCTGACCACTTGGGTGAAGCTCTCTTTGACTCACCGAATGAAGCATCCTGACCACATAAGTCATGCCAATGCATTTTCCTTTCACACATGTGATCGGCATTCTTAAAACCAAAGCTCGATTGTGGTTGTCTGCTCTGGAAATCCCTCAGAAAGATTCCAGGCCCTTCAGAATTCAGAGTTCTTGCATATGTACGAGATGCGCCAAGAGGACAAGTATGAACAAATGAGCTATTTGATGCTGACTCAGGTTGCTGCTCTCCTCCATATGCAGGGGCTCCAAAATTTTCCATTGGAAGCTTCCCCTTTGATCTAGATGTATCCTGGAATCAAGCAAAGGATTCACATATAACAAATAACAAATGAGGGAGCATAAACCAATAATGCAGTAATGGCACATACAAAAAGTGGTGTTTCCTGCTGCTGCTGATTTCTCCAGAAATTGTTCATGTGATTGAGTTTCCTTTCACCACATTTTTCCACTTTGGAGCACGATGAATTGCTGTCTTCTTTGATCTCTTCCAGTTCTTTGAGAAGATCTTCGAGCTGCTCGCAGCATATGGCCTTACCCTTGGTGTCATGTATCAGATATGAAGATGGTTCACTCAGAGAACTACTCTCAGGCAACTTATTATCTTCTGGTTGCTTTCTGATCAATGTGGCAACTCTTGCTAAGTTTGGTTGCATGTATTGCACAACAAAGGAATCTCTAACTCCATCATTTGAAGGCCCCGCCATAGATGTTCTGCACAAAACATGGAGGTTTTTGAATCTTCAAATATGTATAAATCTCTGCAACACTATGAAGTAACTTACGGTCTCACTAGAGGAAAGCCTTGGTGTGCAAGCTTAGCTGCATCGAACCTTTAGAGAATGTTTCATTAGAAGAGGGTTATCCATCAGTCTTGTGATACACTACAGCGCTATGTGACGTAGTACTTGAACTGGCCAATAGAGTTTTATGACCAATAGTGTGTCAAGATGCATTATGAAGCTAATTGGGTAGACTAAATATAGCATTGGCATGATCTAAATACTATGAAATGAATAGCATGCTTTAAACTAGTCCAATTGGGATGATACTTAAGGATCCGTATTCAATAATCCAATCTAGCAATACAAGTATCGGAGCATATATGTGCTACATACCAAGGTTGTTATTAACTATAAAACAAGCTAGTGGGTGTAGAGTGATATCTTCATAGTCTTTGTCGATATTTATTCATCATAAATGATTGAGCAAATCAATATGTAAACATAACAAATATCTGCCACAAAATGCAATTGCTTGCTAGAACGTGAAATTTGAGAGCAAAAGAGATAAAAAGGAGTTATATATATCATATGTAAATAGAGTTTGGGATGTAAATGCTTAGACAGGTAGGGTTTCGATATACTAAGAATGCATTCGGTGTGGGTTCACATCGGGAGAAAAAAAACATGCCAAGTAAATGGTCTAGGAATAATCATTGGTGAGAACACTTGTTTTGTAATATGATAAAGTATGTCTTCGTATACTAATGTCATGCCCATTTTGAACAAGTTATCAAACTTGCACCTCCTTTGGCACGGTGCAATTTTTAAGCTTGGTTATAGACGTCTTTCACAAAGTATATTGTGCTAGTCATGGAACGATATGTGTATGTACCTCTAACCATAATATGATGGTCTTTTATTACCTAGGATGCATCAATATTATAAGGTGGTATAAATTGCTCATTTTGGATTTCAGGGTGCATAATTTTAAGTTATATAAACTCTTAAATTTAATGATATTTCTCGTTAAATCAAGAAAGAATATATAATATATGTCTGATCTATATCATAAACGATTTAAGATATAGTGCAGTTGTACTTAAAACATCAAATTAGAACGGAGAGATGAGAGGCGTATGACTACTTACTAACTAGTCATGTTTTTTATGACCTTAATAGAGTTACGACTTGAAGCATTAATGTTCATAACCCCAGGGGTACAGGTCTTGGATGGGATGAGACTTATAGCTAGTATGTCATGAAGGTATCAACATTGATAGTCTAGTAGCTTTTGATCGAATTAATAGCATTATGGAAGAAAATTTATGAGTGAAAATGATACCACCGAGGTTTATAATTTAGTATCATGCGTATTTTAGACTACCAGTATATTGTGGAAAGAAATTTAAGTAGAGAAAATTATCTTGTATGAGGTAATTAATCCAATAATATCACAAACTAGCAAGGAAACTAACAACTCAATACCTAAATCTCTGATAAGGAATCCTCTAACCTAAAAAATGATGACGCCCATGATGCATCTCACCTATAGGACATCTATCTACTATAATATTTTCTAATATTTATTATGGGTACTCATCACCATATAATAAATAAGTGATAGCTGAGCCTAGCTCATAAATAGTTGGTAATACTTTTTAGAATCCTATATTAAGTAACTTTTTTTAATAAATAGCGGTAACTTCTCACCCTTTTCTTTTCAGAAAAAATAAAATATTGAACTAAGCTAGAGCTGGTCTGAACTTAGAATGCATTGCTAGGTTTGTGGAGTTACTGGTGAAAGTTCTTTATTCAAGTCCTAGCTGATTAATTTTAACCATCAAAGACAGACTTGTTTTTGCGATCCTTTTTTTTAATTTTAATTTTATAGATTTTGAACCCATGATGATATGATGATATGTGGTGCTTCTCTGTGTTTCTACCATTCTCCATATTGAGCTGCCATTAATTGGTAGTAAGTTCTTATACCAAAAAAAAATGCACATATGTGAAAGAGAGCTGCTACTGATGTTATTGGAGTACATCCACTTGTAACTCTCTGATGCTTTGTTTCATCATTGAAGGGAGTAGTAGAATACATACAGCAAGTAAAACAATAAGCTTTAGTTTGTACTAGAAGATTAATTAATACACAGAATTATAAGATGGAAATGAGCAACGAAGGTAAAGTGCATTGTAATTAATCTGGAAATATATAGATGTTACATCTCAAGCAGGTTTTGGTTTCCTCACCACGCTGTTCTCCTTCATCAACTTATCGTTCTGGGTTCCACGTTGAGCTTTCGAGTACGAGAAGGGCTTCTTACAAGATGCCTCCCACGGGGATGAATCGCCTTCCATGGCTGTGGCAGAACTAGATCTCCGGTGAGGAACGCTTTCGCTGGTCCTCCGTCACTTATATTCACTTGTCACTCATTATTGATCACCCAAGACAAGAAGAGAAAAAATATAAATGCTATAATACAAGATTATACATATTGATTCGATGGATCTAACTGTGCAAAAGGATAAATTAAAAAGAGGAACTCATCAGGAAGAAGAAAACACAGCAATATATCGATGAAAAAGTTCATTGATATGCGCATCAAAAACCCCAACCTTTCGCTCGATCTAGATCTAGAGAGCACCGCTCCCCCCAAATGAACGCGCGAGAGAGAGGAGAATGGAAAGAAAGATCAAAAAGGAGCAGCAGAACCCGGAGCCGGATTAATACGGACTGCGAAAGCGAGAGAGATGAAGAACTCAATGACCGCAGGGAGAGCTGAGCCGGCCGGAGCGGAGGATGCCTCCTGCGCCGGAGGCGAAGCACATGCACCGGCGCGGAAGAGTTCGACGGCGGCTGTCTCCCTATCTCTCTCTTTCTCTCTCCTCTCATTTTATGGGCGGGGGAGAATCAAATCAGTGGAATGTCGATAGTGCCCTCGTCGGGCGGCGTGGCGGCAACATACGGGTGTGGGGTTTGAGGTAAATTCGAAGGGAGGCGGCGTTCCCCATGAGGCGGTTCCGCACCAGCGAAGTTTCAGTGACCTCGGACGAGACACAGAACAGGGTTTTACAGGGAAGGATTGAGAGGTTGTGGCCGGAAAGCGTGTTTCCTGGCTCTCAGCGACAGCGGGATCCACCCTCGTGTAGGAAAGTGACAGTGAGGGTGAATGCATACGGCGTCATTTCCAATCAATTAAAATTCAAATGTAAGGGAATGTCTTATCCCGTGCTTAAATTTACCCGCATTGAGATACAAGTCTTTTTTTTAAAATATGATAATAATAAGAGAAGTTATGAAAAGACACCTCCTTCTCTTATTTCCAGATTAAACTCACGACCCTTTTAAGTTTTAAAACCAAAAATTATATTCTCATAATTTTTTTACATAAAATGTATATCCCTCTCATTAAGATTAACTGGACTCTATACGAAAAAATTATGAGATCTAAGCTCAGACCCTGGAACGTACTGTATCTAATCATAATATTACGATCCAAAGGTCCGACATGATACGACTCACATAATGATTTATATATTTTTATATAAATATATCAAATATAATAAAGTAAAATAGTGGTAAATACATAAGTATAATAATAGAATAATAGAGATTAGTATCATAATCCATAATCGGCAAAGATTTTCTTCTTAAAACTTAAGTATAATTAGAGAATATAGAGGTATGAATATCTAAGCATCTCTATTATTAATAACATAATCGATAATTTATAAAGACTTTCTTACCAAGAGGGAGAGAATTTAAAAAGTTGTTGATCTTAGTAATTATTGTTTGAAAAGAATAACTAGTTACTTTCATTTGTAAAGACATCAATCATAATACGAATAGTTGCCTTGCACACATATTTATGGATAAAGGTTAAATATAAAAAATATTAGAATGTACTCATCATTATTCCATTACAAACTATAACATTGTTTTGCCTCGTACCTTTATCTGATGCATGTGGCAGACCGCAGTGAACTCCACATATAACATTGTTTACTCTCCAAGACTGCATGGGAACCTATTAAGCATACCTAATGTATATCCCCTTTATTTATGAAAAGAGAGAACCTGAATAAAATATCAATATAACTCTAACACAATGTATTTTCAAAACCAGATTTTATGTTGAGTGAAACACTTATAAATAAATATTTTACAATACAAAATTAGGCATATGCTAAGGATATACAAAATGCATTGTCAGTAGATTTCTATATATAAAAAATAAAAATAATATAATTCTACCTTTCAAAAATGAGATGAATGACTACACGTCTCAATATCTATCAGTCCCCTCCTACTGTGGTCATAAAAAAGAGAGTCCCGCTATGGGGTGAGTAACGCTATACCCATTAATTTGAAAATAAAACAATGTAAAACCAAGAAAAATAAAATAACAAAGTCTCTTAAATAAGATAATCTAGCTATTTGTATGCAATAGTCAATTAAGAAGAGCAATCAAGAATCACACGATACTATATCTGGGATTGACATAATCAAATACAGTTGCTGCAGATAACTGCTACCTCGAGGGAGGTATCAAACATCATAGGATACCCAGATCAAAGTGAAAACACAAAAATATAGAAACAAAGCCCTCTTTTTCCTGAGTTACCCACTGGACCTTACTACCTGACTTCCATAGCTAATCTAGTGAATCAGTATCGACCAAGAGTTTAACCTCCCATCTTGGCAAGCTAGTACTTTATCTCATGCTTCTCTATCTAGGCAGCCCATGGGAGTACTAACAAAATATCACTACAGTGATTGTGCTCTAAGCACACCAATTTATTTTCATCCTAATCATACACACCTAAAGATAAAGCAGAATCATGTATAAATCAATAAGCCTCCTAGGGTATGCTCCTCACTATACCTCTAACTTTGAGGAAAAACATGTGCATATGCTAGCTTTAGATTCAAATAAACTATAGTATCATGCTTATAATGAATAGAGGAACAATAGCAATGGGTCGTTTGTTCCAAAAAAGATTAGATCGTATTGAAAAACAAAGGAAATGATCAAAATGGAATTTTTAATAAATATGGATATTAAATGTTATTCCAACTCATTTATAATCATAATAAGGAATATCAAATATAGCTTATGGAATTTTCTATCAATATTTCAATGATTTTTAGTTTTCAATTCCATAATAATTTTATAAATTCGTCTTCACCAATACTTTTAGAATGCTCTCTAGATTCACCTTAAATTTTTCCTAAGTTCACTAGAAAGTTCGTCGGAACCCTCGCCGACGAAGTTCTCCAATCAGCACCAATATCGGTAATAATCGATAGATTTCTTTACAAGAATTTCATAAATCATATTTTTCTCAATTTTTAGAGTTTATACGGTACCAATTTTGCTTGGAAAGCCAACATAGGTAAAATTCCTAAGTTAGGTTTTTAACTCGCCGGTAGCCAACCGACGAGTAATAGCCCTTAACTCTGGTACCAAAGGATAGCTCTCATCGAGGAGAAGTAATACATATCATGTTTGTTAAGTTCTGTGGCCGGAATGACCGATAATCACTGGAGCAAGATTCGGCTATAGAGCTTTTGCCGCCAACACCTCTCCCCCTTTTCCCCCTCAAATCTCCATCAAAAATATAAGTTGATAATTTTATTATGTCCTCCTCACTCAACTGAAGCTGTGGTTGAAATCTTGTTGAAAAATTCCACTAGGAGATGGTCCAACCGTCACCGACAAGGGTTTTTTTCTAAAAAGAGAAGAAAAAACAAGCATTCAACGCACAAAATAAATTTTCTTTTACTTCCATATGAACAAACTATCCGATAAATTCTAATGATTCGTTAGAAAGAGGGCTTGAACCTCCGACTTTCTAGTTAATAGCCATATGCTCTAGCCAACTGACCTATTCCAACACACTAATTAAGTTATCTACAGTCATTTCAAGAAAAAATGAACTTTTTCGTATAGTTCTTTTTTTTTTTTCCTCCTAATAAGTAGGAGGTCGATTCGGCAACAAACCATCTTACCGTGTTCAATGCAAAAACTTCACTATTTTTGATTTCAGTCTTTTGCATCATCTGCCTTCACCGATTCAGATCGAAACTTTTGACAGAATAACTTATTCTTATGCGTAGTACTATAGATTTCGTTTGTGGAATAAGTTAAATTGAATCGATTAGGTGAGCAACTTGTACTTTGTCAAAAACCTGAGCCTCTTGTGCACAAAATGATTTTTCTTTTACTATATCCGATAAGGGCCTGAACCTCCGACCTTGTGGTTAACAGCCACACGCTCTAACCAACTGAGCTATTCAAGCACACTAATTAAGTCATCTACAGTCGTTTCAAGATAAAATAAACTTTTTCTATAATTCTATTTTTTTTTCCTCCGAATAAGTAGGAGGTCGATTTGGCAGCAAACCACCTTACCGTGTTCAATGCAAAAACTTCACTATTTTTGATTTCAGCCTTTTGCATCATCTTCATTCACTGATTCAAATCGAAAATTTTGATAGAATAACTTATTCTTATCGGTAGTACTATAGATTTCGGTTGTGAAATAAGTTAAATTAAATCGATAAGGTGAGCAACTAGATGTAAATAGAAGAAAAAATAAGCATTCAACTTGTACTTTGTCAAAAACCTGAGCCTCTTGCGCCACTAAATGATTTTTCTTTTACTGGGTTCTGAGTGAATAAAAGAACTCATAACCTCGTAAATATCAATTCAACCTAAACTAATTCCATGTGAACAAACTATCCGATAAATTCTAATGATTCGCTAGAAGGAGGGCTTGAACCTCCGACATTGTAGTTAACAGCGACAGGCTCTAGCCAACTGAGCTAATCCAACACACTAATTAAGTCATCTACAGTCGTTTCAAGAAAAAATAAACTTTTTCGTATAGTTTTTTTTTTTCCTCCTAATAAGTAGGAGGTCGATTTGGCAGCAAACCACCTTACCGTGTTCAATGCAAAAACTTCACTATTTTTTGTTTCAGCCTTTTGCATCATCTTCCTTCAATGATTCAGATCGAAACTTTTGATAGAATAACTTATTCTTATGGGTAGTACTATAGATTTCGGTTGTGGAATAAGTTAAATTGAATCGATTAGGTGAGCAACTAGATGTAAAGAGAAGAAAAAACAAGCATTCAACTTGTACTTTGTCAAAAACCTGAGCCTCTTGCGCACGAAAGAATTTTTCTTTTACTGTATCCGATAAATTCGAACGATTCGCTAGAAGGAGGGCTTGAACCTCCGACCTTGTGGTTAACAGCCACACGCTCTAACCAACTGAGCTATTCCAGCACACTAATTAAGTCATCTACAGTCGTTTCAAGATAAAATAACCTTTTTCTATAGTTCTATTTTTTTTTCCTCCTAATAAGTAGGAGGTCGATTTGGCAGCAAACCATCTTACCGTGTTCAATGCAAAAACTTCACTATTTTTTATTTCAGCCTTTTGCATCATCTTCCTTCACTAATTCAGATCGAAACTTTTGATAGAATAACTTATTCTTATGGGTAGTACTATAGATTTCGGTTGTGGAATAAGTTAAATTGAATCTATTAGGTGAGCAACTAGATGTAAAGAGAAGAAAAAACAAGCATGCACAAAATGATTTTTCTTTTACTGTATTTGATAAATTCGAATGATTCGCCAAAAAGAGGGCTTGATCCTCCGACCTTGTGGTTAACAACCACACACTCTAACCAACTGAACTATTCCAACACACTAATTAATTCATCTAAAGTCGTTTCAAGATAAAATAAACTTTTTCAATAGTTCCATTTTTTTTTTCCTCCTAATAAGTAGGAGGTCGATTTGGCAGCAAACCAACTTACCATGTTCAATGCAAAAACTTCACTATTTTTGATTTCAGCCTTTTGCATCATCTTCATTCACTGATTCAGATCGAAACTTTTGATAGAATAACTTATTCTTATGGGTAGTACTATAGATTTCGGTTGTGGAATAAGTTAAATTGAATCGATTAGGTGAGCAACTAGATGTAAAGAGAAGAAAAAACAAGCATTCAACTTGTACTTTGTCAAAAACCTGAGCCTCTTGCGCACAAAATGATTTTTCTTTTACTGTATCCGATAAATTCGAATGATTCGCTAGAAGGAGGGCTTGAACCTCCGACCTTGTGGTTAACAGCCACACGCTCTAACCAACTAAGCTATTCCAGCACACTAATTAAGTCATCTACAGTCGTTTTAAGATATAATAAACTTTTTCTATAGTTCTATTTTTTTTTCCTCCTAATAAGTAGGAGGTCGATTTATGATTCAGATCGAAACTTTTGATAGAATAACTTATTCTTATGGATAGTACTATAGATTTCGGTTGTGGAATAAGTTAAATTGAATCGATTAGTTTTACTATATCCGATAAATTCGAATGATTCGCCAGAAAGAGGGCTTGATCCTCTGACCTTGTGGTTAACAACCACACGCTCTAACCAACTGAACTATTCCAGCACACTAATTAATTCATCGACAGTCGTTTCAAGATAAAATAAACTTTTTCTATAGTTCTATTTTTTTTTTCCTCCTAATAAGTAGGAGGTCGATTTGGCAGCAAACCAACTTACCGTGTTCAACGCAAAAACTTCACTATTTTTTATTTCAGCCTTTTGCATCATCTTCTTTCACTGATTCAGATCGAAACTTTTGATAGAATAACTTATTCTTATGGGTAGTACTATAGATTTCAGTTGTGGAATAAGTTAAATTGAATCGATTAAGTGAGCAACTAGATGTAAAGAGAAGAAAAAACAAGCATTCAACTTGTACTTTGTCAAAAACCTGAGCCTCTTGCGCACAAAATGTTTTTTCTTTTTTACTGTATCCGATAAATTCGAATGATTCGCTAGAAAGAGGGCTTCAACCTCCGACCTTGTGGTTAACAGCCACACGCTCTAACCAACCCAGCACACTAATTAAGTCATCTACAGTCGTTTTAAGATATAATAAATTTTTTCTATAGTTCTATTTTTTTTTCCTCGTAATTAGTAGGAGGTCGATTTGGAATAAGTTAAATTGAATCGATTAAGTGAGCAACTAGATGTAAAGAGAAGAAAAAACAAGCATTCAACTTGTACTTTGTCAAAAACCTGAGCCTCTTGCGCACAAAATGTTTTTTCTTTTTTACTGTATCCGATAAATTCGAATGATTCGCTAGAAGGAGGGCTTGAACCTCCGACCTTGTGGTTAACAGCCACACGCTCTAACCAACTGAGCTATTCCAGCACACTAATTAAGTCATCTACAGTCGTTTCAAGATAAAATAACCTTTTTCTATAGTTCTATTTTTTTTTCCTCCTAATAAGTAGGAGGTCGATTTGGCAGCAAACCATCTTACCGTGTTCAATGCAAAAACTTCACTATTTTTTATTTCAGCCTTTTGCATCATCTTCCTTCACTAATTCAGATCGAAACTTTTGATAGAATAACTTATTCTTATGGGTAGTACTATAGATTTCGGTTGTTGAATAAGTTAAATTGAATCGATTAGGTGAGCAACTAGATGTAAAGAGAAGAAAAAACAAGCATGCACAAAATGATTTTTCTTTTACTGTATTCGATAAATTCGAATGATTCACCAGAAAGAGGGCTTGATCCTCCGACCTTGTGGTTAACAACCACACACTCTAACCAACTGAACTATTCCAACACACTAATTAATTCATCTACAGTCGTTTCAAGATAAAATAAACTTTTTCAATAGTTCCATATTTTTTTTCCTCCTAATAAGTAGGAGGTCGATTTGGCAGCAAACCAACTTACCATGTTCAATGCAAAAACTTCACTATTTTTGATTTCAGCCTTTTGCATCATCTTCATTCACTGATTCAGATCGAAACTTTTGATAGAATAACTTATTCTTATGGGTAGTACTATAGATTTCGGTTGTGGAATAAGTTAAATTGAATCGATTAGGTGAGCAACTAGATGTAAAGAGAAGAAAAAACAAGCATTCAACTTGTACTTTGTCAAAAACCTGAGCCTCTTGCGCACAAAATGATTTTTCTTTTACTGTATCCGATAAATTCAAATGATTCGCTAGAAGGAGGGCTTGAACCTCCGACCTTGTGGTTAACAGCCACACGCTCTAACCAACTGAGCTATTCCAGCACACTAATTAAGTCATCTACAGTCGTTTTAAGATATAATAAACTTTTTCTATAGTTCTATTTTTTTTTTCCTCCTAATAATTAGGAGGTCGATTTCTGATTCAGATCGAAACTTTTGATAGAATAACTTATTCTTATGGGTAGTACTATAGATTTCGGTTGTGGAATAAATTAAATTGAATCGATTAGTTTTACTGTATCCGATAAATTCGAATGATTCGCCAGAAAGAGGGCTTGATCCTCCGACCTTGTGGTTAACAACCACACGCTCTAACCAACTGAACTATTCCAGCACACTAATTAATTCATCTACAGTCGTTTCAAGATAAAATAAACTTTTTCTATAGTTCTATATTTTTTTTCCTCCTAATAAGTAGGAGGTCGATTTGGCAGCAAACCAACTTATCGTGTTCAACGCAAAAACTTCACTATTTTTTATTTCAGCCTTTTGCATCATCTTCCTTCACTGATTCAGATCGAAACTTTTGATAGAATAACTTATTCTTATGGGTAGTACTATAGATTTCGGTTGTGGAATAAGTTAAATTGAATCGATTAGGTGAGCAACTAGATGAAAAAACAAGCATTCAACTTGTACTTTGTCAAAAACCTGAGCCTCTTGCGCATAAAATGATTTTTCTTTTTTACTGTATCCGATAAATTTGAATAATTCGCTAGAAAGAGGGCTTCAACCTCCGACCTTGTGGTTAACAGCCACACGCTCTAACCAACTGAGCTATTCCAGCACACTAATTAAGTCATCTACAGTCGTTTTAAGATATAATAAACTTTTTCTATAGTTCTATTTTTTTTTTTCTCGTAATAAGTAGGAGGTCGATTTGGAATAAGTTAAATTGAATCGATTGGTTTTACTGTATCCGATAAATTCAAATAACTCGCTAGAAGGAGGGCTTGAACCTCCGACCTTGTGGTTAACAGCCACACGCTCTAACCAACTGAGCTATTCCAGCACACTAATTAAGTCATCTACAGTCGTTTCAAGATAAAATAACCTTTTTCTATAGTTCTATTTTTTTTTCCTCCTAATAAGTAGGAGGTCGATTTGGCAGCAAACCATCTTACCGTGTTCAATGCAAAAACTTCACTATTTTTTATTTCAGCCTTTTGCATCATCTTCCTTCACTAATTCAGATCGAAACTTTTGATAGAATAACTTATTCTTATGGGTAGTACTATAGATTTCGGTTGTTGAATAAGTTAAATTGAATCGATTAGGTGAGCAACTAGATGTAAAGAGAAGAAAAAACAAGCATGCACAAAATGATTTTTCTTTTACTGTATTCGATAAATTCGAATGATTCACCAGAAAGAGGGCTTGATCCTCCGACCTTGTGGTTAACAACCACACACTCTAACCAACTGAACTATTCCAACACACTAATTAATTCATCTACAGTCGTTTCAAGATAAAATAAACTTTTTCAATAGTTCCATATTTTTTTTCCTCCTAATAAGTAGGAGGTCGATTTGGCAGCAAACCAACTTACCATGTTCAATGCAAAAACTTCACTATTTTTGATTTCAGCCTTTTGCATCATCTTCATTCACTGATTCAGATCGAAACTTTTGATAGAATAACTTATTCTTATGGGTAGTACTATAGATTTCGGTTGTGGAATAAGTTAAATTGAATCGATTAGGTGAGCAACTAGATGTAAAGAGAAGAAAAAACAAGCATTCAACTTGTACTTTGTCAAAAACCTGAGCCTCTTGCGCACAAAATGATTTTTCTTTTACTGTATCCGATAAATTCAAATGATTCGCTAGAAGGAGGGCTTGAACCTCCGACCTTGTGGTTAACAGCCACACGCTCTAACCAACTGAGCTATTCCAGCACACTAATTAAGTCATCTACAGTCGTTTTAAGATATAATAAACTTTTTCTATAGTTCTATTTTTTTTTTTCTCGTAATAAGTAGGAGGTCGATTTGGAATAAGTTAAATTGAATCGATTGGTTTTACTATATCCGATAAATTCAAATAACTCGCTAGAAGGAGGGCTTGAACCTCCGACCTTGTGGTTAACAGCCACACGCTCTAACCAACTGAGCTATTCCAACACACTAATTAAGTCATCTACAATCGTTTCAAGATAAAATAAACTTTTTCTATAGTTCTATTTTTTTTTCCTCCTAATAAGTAGGAGGTCAATTTGGCAGCAAACCATCTTATCGTGTTCAATGCAAAAACTTCACTATTTTTTATTTCAGCCTTTAGCATCATCTTCCTTCACTAATTCAAGCATGCACAAAATCATTTTTCTTTTACTGTATCCGATAAATTCGAATGATTCGCTAGAAGGAGGGCTTGAACCTCCGACCTTATGGTTAACAGCCACACGCTCTAACCAACTGAGCTATTCCAGCACACTAATTAAGTCATCTACAATCGTTTTAAGATAAAATAAACATTTTCTATAGTTCTATATTTTTTTTCCTCCTAATAAGTAGGAGGTCGATTTGGCAGCAAACCACCTTACCGTGTTCAATGCAAAAACTTCACTATTTTTGATTTCAGCCTTTTGCATCATCTTTCTTCACTAATTCAGATCGAAACTTTTGATAGAATAACTTATTCTTATTGGTAGTACTATAGATTTCGGTTGTGGAATAAGTTAAATTGAATCGATTAGGTGAGCAACTAGATGTAAAGAGAAGTAAAAATACCTCTTGCGCACAAAATGATTTTTCTTTTACTATATCTGATAAATTCGAATGATTCGCTAGAAGGAGGGTTTGAACCTCCGACCTTGTGGTTAACAGCCACACGCTCTAACAAACTGAGCTATTCCAACACACTAATTACTTCATCTACAGTTGTTTCAAGAGAAAAAAAACTTTTTCTATAGTTCTATATTTTTTTTCCTCCTAATAAGTAGGAGGTCGATTTGGCAGCAAACCACCTTACCGTGTTCAATGCAAAAACTTCACTATTTTTGATTTCAGCCTTTTGCATCATCTTCCTTCACTGATTCAGATCGAAACTTTTGATAGAATAACTTATTCTTATGGGTAGTACTATAGATTTCGGTTGTGGAATAAGTTAAATTAAATCGATAAGGTGAGCAACTAGATGTAAAGAGAAGAACAAACAAGCTTTCAACTTGTACTTTGTCAAAAACCTGAGCCTCTTGCGCACAAAATGATTTTTCTTTTACTAGGTTCTGAGTGAATAAAAGAACTCATAACCTCGTAAATATCAATTCAACCTAAACTAATTCCATGTGAACAAACTATCCGATAAATTCTAATGATTCGCTAGAAGGAGGGCTCGAACATCCGACATTGTAGTTAACAGCCACAGGCTCTAGCCAACTGAGCTAATCCAACACACTAATTAAGTCATCTACAGTCGTTTCAAAAAAAAATAAACTTTTTCGTATAGTTCTTTTTTTTTTCCTCCTAATAAGTACGAGGTCGATTTGGTAGCAAACCACCTTACCGTGTTCAATGCAAAAACTTCACTATTTTTGATTTCAGTCTTTTGCATCATCTGCCTTCACCGATTCAGATCGAAACTTTTGATAGAATAACTTATTCTTATGCGTAGTACTATAGATTTCGTTTGTGGAATAAGTTAAATTGAATCGATTAGGTGAGCAACTTGTACTTTGTCAAAAACCTGAGCCTCTTGTGCACAAAATAATTTTTCTTTTACTATATCCGATAAGGGCCTGAACTTCCGACCTTGTGGTTAACAGCCACACGCTCTAACCAACTGAGCTATTCCAGCACACTAATTAAGTTATCTATAGTCGTTTCAAGATAAAATAAACTTTTTTCTATAATTCTATTTTTTTTTCCTCCGAATAAGTAGGAGGTCGATTTGGCAGCAAACCACCTTACCGTGTTCAATGCTAAAACTTCACTATTTTTTATTTCAGCCTTTTGCATCATCTTCCTTCAATGATTCAGATCGAAACTTTTGATAGAATAACTTATTCTTATGGGTAGTACTATAGATTTCGGTTGTGGAATAAGTTAAATTGAATCGATTAGGTGAGCAACTAGATGTAAAGAGAAGAAAAAACAAGCATTCAACTTGTACTTTGTCAAAAACCTGAGCCTCTTGCGCACAAAATGATTTTTCTTTTACTGTATCCAATAAATTCGAATGATTCGCTAAAAGGAGGGCTTGAACCTCCGACCTTGTGGTTAACAGCCACACGCTCTAACCAACTGATCTATTCCAGCACACTAATTAAGTCATCTACAGTCTTTTCAAGATAAAATAAACTTTTTCTATAGTTCTATTTTTTTTTCCTCCTAATAAGTAGGAGGTCGATTTGGCAGCAAACCACCTTACCGCGTTCAATGCAAAAACTTCACTATATTTTATTTCAGCTTTTTGCATCATCTTCCTTCACTGTTTCAGATCGAAACTTTTGATAGAATAACTTATTCTTATGGGTAGTACTATAGATTTCGGTTGTGGAATAAATTAAATTAAATCGATAAGGTGAGAAACTAGATGTAAAGAGATGAAAAAACGAGCATTCAACGCACAAAATGAATTTTCTTTTACCGGGTTCTAAGTGAATAAAAGAACTCATAATCTCGTAAATATCAATTAAACCTAAACCAATTCCATATGAACAAACTATCCGATAAATTATAATGATTCGTTAGAAGGAGGGCTTGAACCTCCGACTTTCTGGTTAATAGCCATATGCTCTAGCCAACTGACCTATTCCAGCACACTCATTAAGTTATCTACAGTTATTTCAAGAAAAAATGAACTTTTTCGTATAGTTCTATATTTTATTTTTTTTCCTCCTAATAAGTAGGAGGTCGATTTGGCAGCAAACCACCTTACCGCGTTCAATGCAAAAACTTTTGATAGAATAACTTATTCTTATGCGTAGTACTATAGATTTCGTTTGTGGAATAAGTTAAATTGAATCGATAAGGTGAGCAACTTGTACTTTGTAAAAAACGTGTACTTTGTCAAAAACCTGAGCCTCTTGTGCACAAAATTATTTTTCTTTTATTGTATCCGATAAATTCGAATGATTCACTAGAAGGAGGGCCTGAACCTCAAACCTTGTGGTTAACAGCCACACGCTCTAACCAACTGAGCTATTTCAGCACACTAATTAAGTCATCTACATTCGTTTCAAGATAAAATAAACTTTTTCTACAATTCTATTTTTTTCCTCCTAATAAGTAGGAGGTCGATTTGGAAGCAAACCACCTTACCGTGTTCAATGCAAAAACTTCACTATTTTTGATTTCAGCCTTTTGCATCATCTTCCTTCACTGATGCAGATCGATAATTTTGATAGAATAACTTATTCTTATGGGTAGTACTATAGATTTCGGTTGTGGAATAAGTTAAATTAAATCGATAAGGTGAGCAACTAGATGTAAAGAGAAGAAAAAACAAGCATTCAACGCACAAAATGAATTTTCTTTTACTGGGTTCTAAGTGAATAAAAGAACTCATAATCTCGTAAATATCAATTAAACCTAAACCAATTCCATATGAACAAACTTTTTTTTTTCCTCCTAATAAGTAGGAGGTCGATTTGGCAGCAAACCACCTTACCGCGTTCAATGCAAAAACTTCACTATTTTTGATTTCAGCCTTTTGCATCATCTTCCTTCACCGATTCAGGTCGAAAATTTTGATAGAATAACTTATTCTTATGGGTAGTACTATAGATTTCATTCAACGCACAAAATGAATTTTCTTTTACTGGGTTCTAAGTGAATAAAAGAACTCATAATCTCGTAAATATCAATTAAACCTAAACCAATTCCATATAAACAAACTATCCTATAAATTCTAATGATTTGTTAGAAGGAGGGCTAGAACCTCAGACTTTCTGGTTAATAGCCATATGCTCTAGCCAACTGACCTATTCCAGCACACTAATTAAGTTATCTACACTCATTTCAAGAAAAAATGAACTTTTTCGTATAGTTCTATATTTTATTTTTTTTCCTCCTAATAAGTAGGAGGTCGATTTGGCTGCAAACCACCTTACCGCGTTCAATGCAAAAACTTCACTATTTTTTATTTCAGCCTTTTGCATCATCTTCCTTCAATGATTCAGATCGAAACTTTTGATAGAATAACTTATTCTTATGGGTAGTACTATAGATTTCGGTTGTGGAATAAGTTAAATTGAATCGATTAGGTGAGCAACTAGATGTAAAGAGAAGAAAAAACAAGCATTCAACTTGTACTTTGTCAAAAACCTAAGCCTCTTGCGTACAAAATAATTTTTCTTTTACTATATCCGATAAATTCGAATGATTCGCTAGAAGGAGGGCTTGAACCTCCGACCTTGTGGTTAACAGCCACACGCACTTACCAACTGAGCTATTCCAGCACACTAATTAAGTTATCTATAGTCGTTTCAAGATAAAATAAACTTTTTCTATAGTTCTATATTTTTTTCCTCCTAATAAGTAGGAGGTCGATTTGGCTGCAAACCACCTTACCGTGTTCAATGCAAAAACTTCACTATTTTTGATTTCAGCCTTTTACATCATCTGCCTTCACCGATTCAGATCGAAACGTTTGATAGAATAACTTATTCTTATGCATAGTACTATAGATTTCGTTTGTGGAATAAGTTAAATTGAATCGATAAGGTGAGTAACTTGTACTTTGTCAGAAAGCAGAGCCTCTTGCGCACAAAATGATTTTTCTTTTACTGTATCCGATAAATTCGAATGATTCACTAGAAGGAGGGCCTGAAGCTCTGACCTTGTGGTTAACAGCCACACGCTCTAACCAACTGAGCTATTCCAGCACACTAATTAAGTCATCTACAGTCGTTTCAAGATAAAATAAACTTTTTCTATAATTCTATTTTTTTTTCTCCTCCTAATAAGTAGGAGGTCGATTTGGCAGCAAACCACCTTACCGTGTTCAATGCAAAAACTTCACTATTTTTGATTTCAGCCTTTTGCATCATCTTCCTACACTGATTCAGATCGAAAATTTTGATAGAATAACTTATTCTTATGGGTAGCACTATAGATTTCGGTTGTGGAATAAGTTAAATTAAATCGATAAGGTGAGCAACTAGAGGTAAAGAGAAGAAAAAACAAGCATTCAACTTGTACTTTGTCAAAAAGTTGAGCCTCTTGCGCACAGAATGATTTTTCTTTTACTGGGTTCTAAGTGAATAAAAAAACTAATAACCTCGTAAATATCAATTCAACCTAAACTAATTCCATGTGAACAAACTATCCGATAAATTCTAATGATTCGTTAGAATGAGGGCTTGAACCTCCGACATTGCAGTTAACAACCACAGGCTCTAGCCAACTGAGCTAATCCAGCACACTAATTAAGTTTTCTACAGTCGTTTTAAGAAAACATAAACTTTTTCGTATAGTTCTTTTTTTTTCCTCCTAATAAGTAGGAGGTCGATTTGGCAGCAAACCACCTTACCGTGTTCAATGCAAAAACTTCACTATTTTTGATTTCAGCCTTTTGCATCATCTTCCTTCAATGATTCTGATCGAAACTTTTGATAGAATAACTTATTCTTATGGGTAGTACTATAGATTTCGATTGTGGAATAAGTTAAATTGAATCGATTAGGTGAGCAACTAGATGTAAATAGAAGGAAAAACAAGCATTGAACTTGTACTTTGTCAAAAACCTGAGCCTCTTGCGCACAAAATGATTTTTCTTTTACTGTATCCAATAAATTCGAATGATTCGCTAGAAGGAGGGCTTGAACCTCCGACCTTGTGGTTAACAGCCACACGCTCTAACCAACTGAGCTATTCCAGCACACTAATTAAGTCATCTACAGTCGTTTTAAGATAAAATAAACTTTTTCTATAGTTCTATATTTTTTTCCTCCTAATAAGTAGGAGGTCGATTTGGCAGCAAACCACCTTACCGCGTTCAATGCAAAAACTTCACTATTTTTGATTTCAGCCTTTTGCATCATCTTCCTTCACTGATTCAGATCGAAACTTTTGATAGAATAACTTATTCTTATTGGTAGTACTATAGATTTCGGTTGTTGAAGAAGTTAAATTGAATCGATTAGGTGAGCAACTAGATGTAAAGAGAAGAAAAAACACCTCTTGCGCACAAAATGATTTTTCTTTTACTGTTTTCGATAAATTCGAATGATTCGCTAGAAGGAGGGCTTGAACCTCCGACCTTGTGGTTAACAGCCACACGCTCTAACCAACTGAGCTATTCAAGCACACTAATTAAGTCATCTACAGTCGTATTCAGATAAAATAAACTTTTTCTATAGTTCTATTTTTTTTTTCCTCCTAATAAGTACGAGGTCGATTTGGCAGCAAACCACCTTATCGCTTTTGCGTAACTAGATGTAAAGAGAAGAAAAAACAAGCAGTATCCGATAAATTCGAATGATTTGCTAGAAGGAGGGCTTGAACCTTCTTCCTTATGGTTAAGAGCCACACGCTCTAACAAACTAAGCTATTCCAGCACACTAATTACGTTATCTACAGTTGTTTCAAGATAAAATAAACTTTTTCTATAGTTCTATTTTTTTTCCTCCTAATAAGTAGGAGGTCGATTTGCCAGCAAACCACCTTACCGTGTTCAATGCAAAAACTTTACTATTTTTTATTTCAGTCTTTTGCATCATCTTCCTTCACTGATTCAGATCGAAACTTTTGATAGAATAACTTATTATTATGGGTAGTACTATAGATTTCGTTTGTAGAATAAGTTAAATTGAATCGATAAGGTGAGCAACTTGTACTTTGTAAAAAACCTGTACTTTGTCAAAAACCTGAGCCTCTTGTGCACAAAATGAATTTTCTTTTATTGTATCCGATAAATTCGAATGATTCACTAGAAGGAGGGCCTGAACCTCAAACCTTGTGGTTAACAGCCACACGCTCTAACCAACTGAGCTATTTCAGCACACTAATTAAGTCATCTACAGTCGTTTCAAGATAAAATAAACTTTTTCTATAATTTTATTTTTTTCCTCCTAATAAGTAGGAGGTCGATTTGGAAGCAAACCACCTTACCGTGTTCAATGCAAAAACTTCACTATTTTTGATTTCAGCCTTTTGCGGAATAAGTTAAATTAAATTAAAATAAACCTAAACCAATTCTATATGAACAAACTATCCGATAAATTCTAATGATTAGTTAAAAGGAGGGCTTGAACCTCTGACTTTCTGGTTAATAGCCATATGCTCTAGCCAACTGACCTATTCCAGCACACTAATTAAGTTATCTACAGTCATTTCAAGAAAAAATGAACTTTTTCGTATAGTTCTATAGTACTACGCATAAGAATAAGTTATTCTATCAAAAATTTTGATAAGGTGAGTAACTTGTACTTTGTCAAAAACCTGAGCCTCTTGCGCACAAAATGATTTTTCTTTTACTGTATCCGATAAATTCGAATGATTCACTAGAAGGAGGGCCTGAACCTCCGACCTTGTGGTTAACAGCCACACGCTCTGACCAACTGAGCTGTTCCAGCACACTAATTAAGTCATCTACAGTCGTTTCAAGATAAAATAAACTTTTTCTATAATTCTATTTTTTTTCCTCCTAATAAGTAGGAGATCGATTTGGCAGCAAACCACCTTACCGTGTTCAATGCAAAAACTTCATTATTTTTGATTTCAGCCTTTTGCATCATCTTCCTTCACTGATTCAGATCAAAAATTTTGATAGAATGACTTATTCTTATGGGTAGTACTATAGATTTCAGTTGTGGAATAAGTTAAATTAAATCGATAAGGTGAGCAACTAGATGTAAAGAGAAGAAAAAACAAGCATTCAACTTGTACTTTGTCAAAAACCTTAGCATCTTGCGCACAAAATGATTTTTCTTTTACTGGGTTCTAAGTGAATAAAAGAACTCATAACCTCGTAAATATCAATTAAACCTAAACTAATTCCATGTGAATAAACTATCCAATAAATTCTAATGATTCGCTAGAAGGAGGGCTTGAACCTCCGACATTGTAGTTAACAGCCACAGGCTCTAGCCAACTGAGCTAATCCAGCGCACTAATTAAGTCATCTACAGTCATTTCAAGAAAAAATAAACTTTTTCGTATAGTTCTTTTTTTTTCCTCCTAATAAGTAGGAGGTCGATTTGGCAGCAAACCACCTTACCGTGTTCAATGCAAAAACTTCACTATTTTTGATTTCAGCCTTTTGCATCATCTGTCTTCACCGATTCAGATCGAAACTTTTGATAGAATAACTTATTCTTATGCGTAGTACTATAGATTTCATTTGTGGAATAAGTTAAATTGAATCGATAAGGTGAGCAACTAGATGTAAAGAGAAGAAAAAACAAGCATTCAACTTGTACTTTGTCAAAAACCTGAGCCTCTTGCGCACAAAATGATTTTTCTTTTACTGTATCCGATAAATTCGAATGATTCGCTAGAAGGAGGGCTTGAACCTCCGACCTTGTGGTTAACAGCCACATGCTCTAACAAACTGAGCTATTCCAGCACACTAATTAAGTCATCTACAGTCGTTTCAAGATAAAATAAACTTTTTCTATAGTTCTATTTTTTTTTTCCTCCTAATAAGTAGGAGGTCGATTTGGCAGCAAACCACCTTACCGTGTTTAATGCAAAAACTTCACTATTTTTGATTTCAGCTTTTTGCATCATCTTCCTTCACTGATTCAGATCGTAACTTTTGATAGAATAACTTATTCTTATGGGTAGTACTATAGATTTCTTTTACTGGGTTCTGAGTGAATAAAAG
The DNA here is from genome assembly GCA_030544415.1 of Thalia dealbata. Lineage (NCBI taxonomy): Eukaryota > Viridiplantae > Streptophyta > Magnoliopsida > Zingiberales > Marantaceae > Thalia > Thalia dealbata. The sequence continues at coordinate 10,693,364 of CM060460.1, forward strand.
AACTCATAACCTCGTAAATATCAATTCAACCTAAACTAATTCCATGTGAACAAACTATCCAATAAATTCTAATGATTCGCTAGAAGGAGGGCTTGAACCTCTGACATTGTAGTTAACAGCCACAGGCTCTAGCCAACTGAGCTAATCCAACACACTAATTAAGTCATCTACAGACGTTTCAAGAAAAAATAAACTTTTTCGTATAGTTCTTCTTTTTTTTCCTCCTAATAAGTAGGAGGTCGATTTGGCAGCAAACCACCTTACCGTGTTCAATGCAAAAACTTCACTATTTTTTATTTCAACCTTGTGCATCATCTTCCTTCAATGATTCAGATCGAAACTTTTGATAGAATAACTTATTCTTATGGGTAGTACTATAGATTTCGGTTGTGTAATAAGTTAAATTAAATCGATAAGGTGAGCAACTAGATGTAAAGAGAAGAAAAAACAAGCATTCAACTTGTACTTTGTCAAAAACTTGAGCCTCTTGCGCACAAAATGATTTTTCTTTTTGTAAACCCCAATCTTTACCGTAAGAGTAGAGGTGATAATATGAAAAATAACATAATAAATTGTCGAAAGGAAAATGAATAGGTTTCGTAAGTAATAGTGTGTAATTAACTAAGTCTGGTAGGGGTATAATAGGCAAAATGGAATACCATCGTAATAAGATCAAACTAAGAGGGGCAGATTTGGAATTTAAACTCGAGCATGTGCGCTGCACGCACTCCCCATGCCCTAGCTCGCGATGACGCCCCCAACGTTATTCCTTCCTCTTCGCATGCCCGCGATGTGGGAATCCTCTTCGCACACTGCGGACGACCCGCGCCTTCTCCTTCTCTTCGCACGTCGATTCGCTCCGGATCTCTTGCTGAGAGATCGACGTCGGAGTCCACAGAAGTCTCCTTCAGCCTCTTCGCACGCGGCCGCACTGCCGCCGCTCGGGATCCCTCGCCGTGAGATGGACGGTGAACACCCATTCTGTGTGACCACTCCTCCTTTGGCCGCCGACAACCTATCCTCCTTCCCCTGCAGTCCACCGTCGACCTCGAGCTCCCTCCTGTTTCCCCCTCGACCGCTGATAACCGCGCCGGCGCTGTGATCTCTTCTCTTTTCCCCTCTGATCAGCCACGTCTCCGCCGCACCTCACAGACGTCACCATTGATGATTCGAGATCTGCCGCTCTCCCTTCGGTACATTGTCGTCGGTGATTCGAGGGCTGCCAACGCTGCAACCTCTTATCCTCCTTCGGTCGGCGACCTAGGTCTCACCGACGAGATGAGATTTGGGGGTTTCCCTGCACGCTGCCGAAGTGCAGCAGGCCACCTCACTGCACATCGACAGAAGCCTTCAACCTCTAATTCCCGCGCTAAGGTCGAATTCGCTGATCCCCTTCTCTTTGATCTCAATTTGGATGATCTCAATTTGCATGCTTATTGTTGGATGATGCTAATTAATTCAATTTACATCTTAAGTAATGATTTCAATGCTTGCTGTGCTTTCGAACGATGATGTTAACTAGTTAAACTCCGACCTCTGTTTTGATACATCATGATGTGCTAGTATGCCCATAATTCAATTGGAATTTGTGCTGTTGAATTGATTATTATTGATGATTGTGGAATTTTGGTTGCTTATGTGATAATGCCTATGGGTTTGATGGGTTGTTATATGGTGCTTATGTGGCTACGTTGCTGATGGTTTTGATTGTGGAATTAATGGTGATAATGATGTTGGATTTGTTGGTGTGGCAATGATGCTGATGATATGATTTATTCTTAGTTGATGGTATTCACATATGATTTATTATTAGTTGATGGTATTCACATATGATTTATTCTTACTTGATGGTGTTCAAGTATTAAGGTTTTGAATGGTTGCGTTGATGGTGATGTTATTGGAGTGCATGTTGCTGAGTTTTCATGGAGCTTTGAAGACTTGGAATTGTTAAGTTTTCATGGTTGTTAAGTTTTCATGGTTTTGATTCTGAATTTTATTGTGGTGATGATGCTGATGGTTTTAATTGTGGGTTTAATGGAGTTATTTTGGTTGAATTATTTTGGTTTTAATTGTGCTATCTCCCCCACCTCACTCTTTCTTTCCTATTAGAACCTCTTTTCTTTTTCTTGTTTAAGAACATGCATGTGCTACAATAATTATGATTGTATGGGTAATCGAATGCATGTTAACATTAAGACATAAATACTATTTTTCCACCTTGCTAGTAATTAGATAATGCAATGAAATAAAATTAGGGAATAATTAGTTTAGACTATGGATGACTTGGAATGATAATTGGGCTTTTAAGGAAATTAAGACATGAGTGCTTAGAGATTATGATTAAGGTTTATAAATTAAATAAAGTTGATTAATTAGATTAAGTGGAACTGAGTAAATCTAATTGAATAATTAATTAACCTAGGATGGGTTAGGTAAGCAAAATAGTAAAGATGATGGATTTGATACCTTGTAGAAAAGATTAATGATAGATACTATCAAAGGTCATATCTAAAGGTAATGATTTTTGCAATAGGTAAATACCTTGAAATAATTAAATGATGTGCAAGCTGATGTACGGTTGGTTCTGAAGACCGTTCTACTTATTCAGGTGCGCTGGTTCACTACAGTAGACTATTCTCAAGTTGGCAAAACTTGAGGAGATAAATGTTTTACTGCTTAGAAATTTATATTTAATCATTCATGATTAATGCTTTGTATGTTATAATAGCCTATTTATATGATTAATATGACATGCTTGTTGTCTTATGTTTACGGTTATTTAAATATGTGCTAGGTTATTCTCTTGCATAAATATTTTACTGTTTAGAAATTAATATTTAATTATTTATGATTCATCCTTTGTAGGTTAGAATAGTCTATATATATCATTAATGCGATATGCTTGTTGTTTTATTGTTACTGTTATTCAAATATGTGTTAGGTTATTCTCTTGCTCATTATCTACTAGGTTGATGTGATAAAAAGTAATACAATATTACAGTTACTTCTAGAACCTATTATGTTACACTATAGTGTGACATATTTATAGACATCGACAAGCATCACTTATAGACATATGATATTGATATACTTACGTATGTAATTATTAACGATGCACCATCATGATCTCCTGAGTTACGGATACGAGCTTAAATGTTTATATACCTATACCACCCAAAGAGATTGAAATCATCTTGGACATAAAGGGTGAGGATAAGATATAAATTAGCTTATTGCCAGAGAACGTTGTGATGTATTCACTATACCCGCATGGTACCATTAAGTCGTCACCATGATAGTCCTAAGATAGCTAGGATGGATGAAATCAAACCAATGACCTAGCAAATATGTCGCCGAGGTTATAGCATTCCGGCGACGGCTAGGATGCATGCCTCCTAGCAGGCATAGCTGCTTGTAAATTGGTACGGTGACTCCTTCCGCATGGCCTTGGACAGTGGATCTATGGACCTCACGGCTATTATTCCAGACGTTCTACAGACGTTCTGATGAGTAGTCCAGATCATGGGGTTTATTACCGGCTAGCCGTGGCCGATGCGTTTACATAGGTGCGGTGACCCTTGGTGTAGTTACTCCATGGATTGTCTCGGGAAGACGCATGGAGTGACAGGTCGCTAGGTCGCGGAGATGAAGTGATTCGCCTAGTGGACCACCGGAGAGGGATTCACGGTCACCCAACCTCTCTGCCAACATCAGTGTGACGGGCATAGGTAGAGACATAGACAATGGACACTGATGGGCTTATGGGAACTCCCTGATCAGGAGATCCCCTAAGCATAGGTTAGCTGCCCAGATTACAATAATTGAATGTGATGATATTTTTAGTGACAATAATCTTGTGAAATAAACACACTTCATATCTATAGTTGAGCTACATACTTATATTTACATGTTCTTCTTATAATGCTTCATGTTTTATTTGTTGATTTTACATGCTTTGTTTGAAATTATGAAATGATGTTATGGACATGCTAGAATCTCCTTGTTTGCTACTTGAGTTATTCTACTGCGGTTAGAGCCATAAGCACTCAGCCGCTTGCGGCTGAGCACACGACGTTCAAATGTGTGCAGGTCTACTAGACGACCGGTCAGGATAGCTAATGGAGGCGAGATTATCGACGAACCTAGTTATCTATTAATTTTATGACCATAGTATTGTAGTAGGTATATCGGGACTGTGTTAGTAGGGTTTAGTTAGATGATTTGATTGTATTATCCGCTGCATTGTTAATGTATATGAATTGTATATATCATTAAATGCCTTGTATGGGTCCCTTGAGGCTCATACGGCGGTTGTCACGTGCTCGACAGATGGGTCGGGGCGTGACACTTTTACTGGGTTCTGAGTGAATAAAAGAACTCATAACCTCGTAAATATCAATTCAACCTAAACTAATTCCATGTGAACAAACTATCTAATAAATTCTAATGATTCGCTAGAAGGAGGGCATAAACCTCCGACATTGTAGTTAACAGCCACAGGCTCTAGCCAACTGAGCTAATCCAGCACACTAATTAAGTCATCTACAGTCATTTCAAGAAAAAATAAACTTTTTCGTATAGTTCTTTTTTTTCCTCCTAATAAGTAGGAGGTCGATTTGGCAGCAAACCACCTTACCGTGTTCAATGCAAAAACTTCACTATTTTTGATTTCAGCCTTTTGCATCATCTTCCTTCAATGATTCAGATCGAAACTTTTGATAGAATAACTTATTCTTATTGGTAGTACTATAGATTTCGGTTGTGGAATAAGTTAAATTGAATCGATTAGGTGAGCAACTAGATGTAAAGAGAAGAAAAAACAAGCATTCAACTTGTACTTTGTCAAAAACCTAAGCCTCTTTCCCACAAAATGATTTTTCTTTTACTCGGTTCTGAGTGAATAAAAGAACTCATAACCTCATAAATATCAATTAAACCTAAAATAATTCCATGTGAACAAACTATCCGATAAATTCTAATGATTCTCTAGAAGGAGGGCTTGAACCTCCGACATTGTAGTTAAAAGCTACAAGCTCTAGCCAACTGAGCTAATCCAGCACACTAATTAAGTCATTTACATTCTTTTCAAGAAAAAATAAACTTTTTCGTATAGTTCTTTTTTTTTTCCTCCTAATAAGTAGGAGGTCGATTTGGCAGCAAACCACCTTACCGTGTTCAATGCAAAAACTTCACTATTTTTTATTTCAGCTTTTGCATCATCTTCCTTCAACGATTCAGATCGAAACTTTTGATAGAATAACTTATTCTTATGGGTAGTATTATAGATTTCGGTTGTGGAATAAGTTAAATTGAATCGATTAGGTGAGCAACTAGATGTAAAGAGAAGAAAAAACAAGCATTCAACTTGTACTTTGTCAAAAACCTGAGCCTCTTGCGCACAAAATGATTTTTCTTTTACTGGGTTCTGAGTGAATAAAAGAACTCATAACCTCGTAAATATCAATTATACCTAAAATAATTCCATATGAACAAACTATCCAATAAATTCTAATGATTCACTAGAAGGAGGGCTTGAACCTCCAACCTTGTGGTTAACAGCCACACGCTCTAGCCAACTGAGCTATTCTAGCACACTAATTAATAAGTAGGAGGTCGATTTGGCAGCAAACCACCTTACGATGTTTTTGCATCATCTGCCTTGATTCGCTAGAAAGAGGGCTTGAACCTCCGACCTTGTGGTTAACAGCCACACGCTCTAGCCAACTGAGCTATTCGAGCAAACTAATTAAGTCATCTACAGTCGTTGCAAGAAAAAATGAACTTTTTCGTGTAGTTCTATTTTTTTTTTCCTCCTAATAAGTAGGAGGTCGATTTGGCAGCAAACCACCTTATGATGTTTTTGCATCATCTGCCTTCACCGATTCAGATCAAAACTTTTGATAGAATAACTTATTCTTATGGGTAGTACTATAAATTTCGTTTGTTTTTGCATCATCTGCCTTGATTCGCTAGAAAGAGGGCTTGAACCTCCGACCTTGTGGTTAACAGCCACACGCTCTAGCCAACTGAGCTATTACAACACACTAATTAAGTCATCTACAGTCGTTGCAAGAAAAAATGAACTTTTTCGTGTAGTTCTATTTTTTTTTTCCTCCTAATAAGTAGGAGGTCGATTTGGCAGCAAACCACCTTATGATGTTTTTGCATCATCGATTCAGATCAAAACTTTTGATAGAATAACTTATTCTTATGGGTAGTACTATAAATTTCGTTTGTGTAATAAGTTAAATTGAATCGATAAACCTAAACCAATTCCATGTGAACAAACTATCTGATAAATTCTAATGATTCGCTAGAAGGAGGGCTTGAACCTCTGACCTTGTGGTTAACAGCCACACGCTCTAACCAACTGAGCTATTCCAGCATACTAATTAAGTCATCTACAGTCGTTTCAAGAAATAATAAACTTTTTCGTATAGGTCTATATTTTTTTTCCTCCTAATAAGTAGGAGGTCAATTTGGCAGCAAACCACTTTACCGTGTTCAATGCAAAAACTTTACTATTTTTTATTTTAGCCTTTTGCATCATCTTCCTTCACCGATTCAGATCGAAACTTTTGATAGAATAACTTATTATTATGGGTAGTACTATAGATTTCGGTTGTGGAATAAGTTAAATTGAATCGATAGAAGAAAAAACAAGCATTCAACTTGTACTTTGTCAAAAACCTGAGCCTCTTGCACACAAAATGATTTTTCTTTTACTGGGTTCTAAGTGAATAAAAGAACTCATAACCTCATAAATATCAATTCAACCTAAACCAATTCCATGTGAACAAACTATCCGATAAATTCTAATGATTCGCTAGAAGGAGGGCTTGAACCTCCGACCTTGTGGTTAACAGCCACACGCTCTAGCCAACTGAGCTATTCCAGCACACTAATTTAGTCATCTACAGTCGTTTCAAGATAAAATAAACTTTTTCGTATAGTTCTACTTTTTTTTTCCTCCTAATAAGTAGGGGGTCGATTTGGCAGCAAACCTATTTTTGATTTCAGCCTTTTGCATCATCTTCCTTTTGGTTAACAACCACACGCTCTAACCAACTGAGCTATTCCAGCACACTAATTAAGTTATCTACAGTCGTTTCAAGAAAAAATAATCTTTTTCGTATAGTTCTATATTTTTTTTCCTCTTAATAAGTAGGAGATCGATTTGGCAGCAAACCACCTTACCGTGTTCAATGCAAAAACTTCACTATTTTTGATTTCAGCCTTTTGCATCATCTTCCTTCACTGATTCAGATCGAAACTTTTGATAGAATAACTTATTATTATGGGTAGTACTATAGATTTCGGTTGTGGAATAAGTTAAATTGAATCGATAAGGTGAGCAATTAGATGTAAAGAGAAGAAAAAAAGCAATTAGATGTAAAGAGAAGAAAAAACAAGCATTCAACTTGTACTTTGTGAAAAACTTGAGCCTCTTACCCAAAAAATGATTTTTCTAGGTTCTAAGTGAATAAAAGAACTTATAACCTCATAGATATCAATTCAACCTAAACCAATTCCATGTGAACAAACTATCCAATAAGTTCTAATGATTCGCTAGAAGGAGGGCTTGAACCTCCGACCTTGTGGTTAACAGCCACACGCTCTAGCCAACTGAGCTATTCCAGCACACCAATTAAGTCATCTACAGTCGTTTCAAGAAAAAATAAATTTTTTAGTATAGTTCTATTTTTTTTTTCCTCTTAATAAATAGGAGGTCGATTTGACAGCAAACCACCTTACTGTGTTCAATGCAAAAACTTCACTATTTTTTATTTCAGCCTTTTGCATCATCTGCCTTCACCGATTTAGATCGAAACTTTTGATAAAATAACTTATTCTTATGTGTAGTACTATAGATTTCTATTGTGGAATAAGTTAAATTGAATCGATAAGGTAAGATGTAAAGAGAAGAAAAAACAAGCATTCAACTTATACTTTGTCTGAGTTTTAAATAAAAATTCTATCTGATGGTATAATTTTTATATTATAATTTTATATTTCAAAATTTATGTATAATTTTATAAATAAGTTTTTCATATTATTTTTTATACTTAACTCTTAAAATCACAATCTATTATATAATTACCTTTAATGTAAAAATACAGATCTCACACCGTGATATACTTAAAACATCTATATATGGATAATGTATTTAAATCCTTTGTATTATTAAGTAATTATATTTAGATCATTTATAATTAAAAACCTATACTTACATTTCATCTCTTTTAAATTTATTTAAGCGATAAAAATGTTTTATCAATTTGAAAACTTGATGTTATTACTTGTATTTATTTTAAACTTTTAAAATGGTACAATTGTAAAATAGATGAAGAGACGAAGAGTTAAAAGGAGTATATATAAAATAGCTTAAGTATTTATTCATATAATATATTCTCTATAGCATGGCATGTGATATTATAATGATACTCTTAATTTTTTTTCTTATAAAGTGAATTAAGAATTACTCTTAATATTATTAAATAAAATATAATGAGCAAAAATTTTATGTGATATTGAAATCATATAATATTTTAATGATGAATGAAAATTTGTATGTTCTTCTAGTTAGAGTAATTAGATTTTATATGAAAGATTGATTTAATACTTACCAAGTATATATATATATATATATATCTTTACATTCAGAGAAAAGATTGATGTCTAGTATTTTGTAAAAAAACTTACCAAATAGCTAAATTTAAAAGAAAGGGGTGAAACTTAAAAAAGAGAGGGTTTTGCAACCATTTCAAAAATTTATGGATCTAAATTACAATTGCTTCAGTATACAAGGGTCTAAATGCAATTAACCTTTTAATTTTTCGCTATATTTATTCACGAAATCGTATCCGGACTCCAATTTAATTTATTTAGGACTTAATTTATTGATAAAGAAATATTTACAGGTATTTGATTGAAACTCTGAATTCAATCCTTACCATCTATTGTTTAATTAGTTGCAGTATCACGTTAATTATGGTTTGAATAAAAGGGAGTCTACCGAAATTTAATCTATTTCTTTTATATAAAAAATCAACAAAAACACAATTTAATTTATGTAGAAGTAACAAGAAATGACTCGAACAGAATAGTTTCACTTCTAATATAATTTTGATAGAAAGAAACCAACATTCATATATTAATGATACTTCTCAAGCAAATTCAAAAGAAACACTACTTATTTCCCATGCAAATTTAAGAAAAACATGGAGTATTTGATACTTATTGAGGCTTATGAGTATTGAAAATTATTAGAACTGCAGCTGTTTGAATGACTAAGATAGTTACTGATAAGATTTATTTATAAAATATCTTCCCCATAATACACTCTTATATCATATAACTAATTACTTGATTTTTAGAATTTTATTCTTGAAACTCATTATATATATATATATATATATATATATATATAGATTAAATTCAAATTTAATCATTTCAATCGAAACTCAATCGATTTATCATCAAATCAAATCTGAGCCAATAGACAGGAACTAATTCCAAACCCAATAATTTAATATTATATATATAAATTAAGGACCAATTTAAGTCAGATGGATTCTTTCTTCTAGCTTACAAGACCAAACAAAAGGAAGTGAATACTGAATTCTTATCGCCATCTTTTACAAAGAATTTTACAAAAAAAAAGAAAAAAGAAGAATAATTATTGCTTCACTAGTACTACTACACATTGATGCTGTATAAAAAAGGAGGAGGGGGGGGGGACTCATTCATCCAATGACAGGAGCAGCATAAGAAATTTTCTTGCAACTTGCACCAAGAATTCTCACCCCATCCGGTTCAGATTGATCCCAACCCTATAAAAGTAGAAAGAACCTAAACAAAATTTTACAGATCAACTCCCACAGAGTGTGTCGATTAACGAATATTACTGTGTGAGGATGCATTGAGGCTGCTGGGTCGTCCAAAATCACAGCAGGAAGTGGAAGGATGGGTTCTCCAGAAGCTCTTCCGCTGGCCTGACGTCCATATACTCCTTCAATTTCAGCGAATTTGATAGGTCGTCGACTGTGAAGGGAATGCTGCACAGTGATGCAAATGATGAGAGGAGATTCTTTCAAGCTGGCCGGTGATGAAAAAAAATTCCATTTGGTTCACAATTATGTGCACGTATCATCACTATATATGCCTTTCGATTACCTGGTGTTATCATCTTGCAGCAGGAAACCTTCTGTACTGTTGTCCTGCTTGTCCATCATTAGTTTCCGCATTTCCGTAAGGACCTGAATGGATGTGACAAAAACAACGATAGAACATTTAGTTTCATGGAAATCAATCTCATGATGTGTGCAATTGCTTTCTTTTTGTTTGACAGAACCCCCCTCCGATGTGTACATAAGGTTTCAAAGAGATGAAAAGTTACGAAAGGCCTGAGGCAAGAAAAACAAAGCAAAGGTAACAAGCCCAAGGACTCTGAATGTATCATACTGTTCCAAACCTAAACAACTAGAAAAATGAAGAAAAAACAGTACAGTTGAATCGAGAACATGGCACTAATGCTATCACAAAACCACAGCAGCTTGTTTAGCCATATGCAGATCGAGTGGATTAAGAAAAACCTAGTCCGTTACCCAGTAAAGCCAATGGGGTGTCTTGCAAGTCCACCTGCACTTATGGTCTGTTTCACCAACCTACTTCAGAGAACCACTAGGAAAATGTTACCACGAAACCCAGGGTTATGGAAGGATCAATGTGCAAAACCTTAATTTTGCATAACAAAAAGCTCGTTTTCACGTTTCATACTCGAGCATCTTACATCACCGTGAGGAGAACTGCCACATCCAAGTAAACAATGCAAACTAGCAATTGCGACCGTGAATAGGAAATGGGTGGTAAATTTGAATAAGAAATGAGAAAGAAAGAAAGAAAGGAAAAAAAAATAAAGGACCAGGTCATGGCATGTTTCAAGTAATATATATAAAATTGCACAAGAGAAACTAGTTCCTTGTACTTACATCCGTAGACACACTTTTTGTGTTGTACTTGTCATCCCAATACTGAGTGCATATTCTATAAAGCTGCTGGACGCTCAAAATCTGAGTGAAGAAGGAACTGATCAGCACAAAGGCATAATAATCTATCTACAACTAGAACCAAAATATATAACGGCACTTGCGGCAACAAACACAAAGTTAGAAAAGTGCCAGTGTTGGAATGTGATCTTACCGGGCAGAGATCATGGACTATCTCGTCATACGAAATCAAATATTTCCGAAATATTACCTGCATATGATGCAAGGGGGTAGTGAGAACAGAAACGTATGGATCCATGATCTTCATGTGGATGAAGGTGGATGAAGTGGCTAGCAAGTGAAGGAGAAGAAGAATAAGAATAAGAAGGGAGGCATCCTAAGACATATCATTCAAATCTATTGATCCATGTACCTTATCTCCTAGTGGACCAAGAAAAAACACTTAGCCTGAGCTGATCAAGATGGCATATAAAACTTGTTTAACTATATTTTGCACCCATACATTTCAAATTTGATATTTTGGTTTTGTTCATTGATATATTCAAAAAAAGGCACGATCGATATGGTCTGTTTTTTCCATACGAGCACATATTAATATACTACCGATCTCAAAATTTAATCCTTGATGTACAAGTTTTTAAACTTCATAGCATCTTTATGGCTAAAGCAAAGATCTACTTTCAGAACCAAATGGTTATAAAATGCACGATGCAACTACACTTGTGCAATGTACTTTTTGAGCTTGGTTTTGCGTGATCTTTGCTTTTATTGACTACAGAAACCAACAAACTGGCTACAAATCCATGGAAGTTCAACGAAAAGAATCTCAAAAGCCTAGTAATTTTCAAACCATGATATATTACCAAAAGATAGTTTCTTAAACTATATAACTAAAAGAAAAAGTTTTCATAATAAGCATACATCTTTCTTTAACAAAATATCATTCATATGACATTTAAACAGCATTTCTATGCAATTTGAAATAATAAAGAGGAATTTGTATCATATGGAGACGAAGACAAATAATTGCAAGCAGTACCAAGCACAAGTTCCTATATGATGTCAATTTGCTAGCTGAAAATCGTAACAGAAGCTGCATACCAAAAAACCAACAGCTTGCCTGATGTGCCTAAGTTTATCCCAGGATGAACCTGCATTCTGAACAAAAGCAAACTTTAGATACAAAAGGACAAAAGCTAATTTGAAATTTTCTAGCATTTATTACCTCAGGTTTTGCTTGGTTACACCACAATTCTAGCTCAATTAGACCAGATTTCACATATTCACCATTGCTGAAAGAGCAACACTCACGGCGAAGAAGCAAGCTGCAAAAACAGAAAACCAGTTATAGCCTAATCACCTACTAAAAGAAAGATTCAAAAGAAATCATGTCGAAAGTCGATTGGTAAAGGGCCTTCGTTATTTTGTAGGAAAGCTATTGAGACTTTGTTTGTTTTGTGGAGAACCTTTTGCAGGAAGAAACGTTGTCAAACAATATTTTCTAGAAAAATAATTCATTTTCCTGCATTTGATTATGCATTTGAAAGTGTGTTGAATTTAATTTTCGGTTTCTTGATTATGCATTTGAAAGTTCTATATTTGTATAAGTCTATCATACTATTATGTTAAAATAAATTATATTATCTTAACAATTAATACTTTACATATTTAAGTTAAGAAATTAAAATAATTTATAAAATAAAAAATTTATTGCATTTATAATTTCATAACTATCTATAATAAATAAGATAACTCTATAATTTTATGTACTTGAAAATATTATAGTTTAATGTAGTGCATAGATTCTCATCACCCAAGAAAACAGTAAAAGTTCCTTTCCTGTACTAGTTTTTTTTTTTAATCGGTTTTAAACTTATGGCCTCTCTAATGTTAGGACCCCTCTGATATTAAGTCTTTCTACTTTTGTTCTCATTGCTTCCCCATCTTTGACCAAGAAGAATTTTAGTTGGCCAAATATTTACCCCCACCAAACTCTAGGAAGTGAGGAAAGTGAACTGTTTTTTCTTGAACGAACGTAGGCTAACTCCACAACCTTCGCAATTCACTACTTATCTTTGCACAAGAGAATTGACATAAATTGCTTGCCTATTGAAAAGTTGTACATTGATGAAGGAGAAAACTTGCATGTAGATTCTCTGTACTAGGACACCAGGCACCTGAAATCCAAGAGGATTAAAAAAAGCTGGTTCTTGGGTGAACCAAAATAAAAGAAGTTTACTTATTTTAATAGTATCACGCACATGATTTTCTTGCAGTGTAGCAAGCAGGCTATCAAGTTTCTCAACGATTTTTTCCCAGTGGTTGGATTGTGATTGAGCCCCAGCTGAAAACCCACCACGCAGCCTTGCTCTAGGGGCCTGAGAAAATTTAGGGCCATCCAGAATAGAAATTGAGATTCGATAAGGTGGTCAAAAGATTTGAAAGAAAGCTCAGAATGTAAACTTCAAATTCTCATTCATTGGCATTTTAGTATATACACGTTTGCGGTACTAAATAATATAACAAACTGAAGCACAAATGTAAATACAATGCAACTATTCAAGATATCGTCCTATAACTACAACCAATTAGTCATTTCTTGTGGCATCTTGAAGAACTTTTTATCTTATACTGATAACAACGGGCAATAAAAGAAATGTCTGAAGACTACCTGGATACATAATGCTATCAGTGTTGACAATTCCTTTTTCACACCGTCACGGGTCATACCATACATCTTCTCCACATAAGCTGTTAGTTGCTGCTTGAAAAGCAAAGCGGGGTACTTCGCCTCCACATGGCGCACAACAGATAGCTCACCCACAACAATGCTTGGTGAAGATGCGGAGCGAAAACTCTAATGTTAAGAAATGCAGGTGGATTAGTGTGAAATATAAGGAACCATGAATAGACATATGAATTTCATTAATGCAACAATTCAAGACAGTTTTATTGTGTAACTGGAAATTAATTGCCATACTTGAGTCATCCGCCCAAAGAATGAAGTTGGAGCAGGTGGTTTACGAACCCCAGAAGATCCAGCAGCACTACCAACCTTAAGACTTTGTTGCAAAAGGTACAACAAATTACAACCATTTGATAGCCAGTAAGCAAGTTGACTATTATCATCTTCAGCCTGCCCACAGACCAAGAATATTCAGGAGTAGAATCAATGGATGATGCATATGAACATACTCCAACAGTTCGACAAATAAAAAAGATGAGCGAACAAAGGATCATAAGCATTTCTCAGAAAAAAGGATCACGAGCAACAAAGCAACCAATAAGATCTATATGTTTTACCAGTATCAGGTATTGATTAACTAGAAAATCTGGGACTATCATTAACTCAAAGTTTATGTAATCTAATCCTGAATAGATTACCTCAAGTACAGAGCCAATCATTTGTATAAGACGATCAAAAACACTAGTCTTTTCGGATTCAAATGATTTCCAATGGAGGAGACATTTGTAGATAGTAAATGCAGCTACTGGCTTTCCATGACTAAAGCCAATCTTCCTAGAGACACATGCGATAAGGGCTTCAACATTTTCCTGGATAATGGAAAAAGAAAATTTCTTGTGAAGGAAGAAGTAAGCTGATTATTTTACATTATCCAAGCTTGTATAATTGTTACATAAACCTGCTGTTTCTCTGTGGAAATCCTCTTCAACCTAGTTTCACCATTTGGATTCAACCTAGCTTCATCATTTGAATTCAACCTAGTTTCATCATTTGAATTCAACCTAGTTTCGCCATTTGGAAAGTCATTACCAGCTGGAGATGTGCTCTGATTTTCCTGCAAATATGGGCATTATTATGGTCCAAGTTAACACAACTAGTCTTGCAAATCATTTGTACTATGAACGCAGAGCTTAGTAACAGATTAGGTTCACTTGCTCACATTTGAAACCTTAGGCTCCTGATAATCATTATGACCATTCTCCAACTTCTGCTTAATAAAGAAAATCATAACAATTAGGAATATTTTATAAGGGCCAAACATTACAGCATTCTTGAGCAGTAAATCAATACCTGTTTAGTATTATCTGGAAAACTCTTCATGGATGCATGAAGTAAAGCCTGCTGCCTAAGAATCTTATCCTCTGACTCAAGGTTAGTTATCTTTTCTTTAAGCCTATCAAAAGGCAAATAAGGTAAATACATTCTTCATATACTAGTTTAAGAAAAATGTCAAACAGTATTGTAAATCAATTGCAGGAGAAAGTTATTATTAATATGTTGGATAATTTAAGAACCTGTCCATTGCATTGTTGAGTTGAATAATCTTTTTCTCAGCTTCCATTGTTTTCTTCAGCCTTTCTTCACTAATTGTGTTTGTTTCTTCATACTTCTTCTCAGTTTCATCAATCTTCTTTTCAAGAGAATTCACTAAAGCCTACAGATTTTGAGATCATACAGAGCAATGATTTCTAATTAGAAAACTCAAAAACTAGAAAAATTTATAGGACAGTAATTACTTGTCTTGAGTGAACTAAAGATACTCTTTTGACATCACTAGCTTATCTGAAAAAAAAAAAAGACAAATTACTTGCGTTTTCTCACCTTAAGCTCCTCATTCTCGCCTCTAAGCTTATCCATTTCAACTGTATCAATAACAGGGACCTCTTTTATTACTTCTTCAACAACAGGGACCTCTTTTACTACCTTTTCAACAACAGCAACTTGTTCAGCTTCTTTCAAAGAAGCAGCTTGTTCAGCTGCATTTTTAGCAGCCTCACATTCTTTTTTAGAAGCCTCGAGTTCTTTTTTAGAAGCCTCAAGTTCTTTTTTAGAAGCCTCAAGTTCTTTTTTAGCATCCTCACGTTCTTTTGCAAGTAAACCCTTAGTCTCATCACATTGTTGTTGCATTGCCTGCAAGGCAGCTTGCAGTTTCTTATGCTCCTGCGTTTTAGCTTCTTCAAGGTCAGCCTGCAGTGAATAGGCACCACAAATTTGAAGTCAAAACGAAGAAATAATAGATGCATGCATATATGATATATCCTTTTTATATATGTCCATATACTAAATTATGAGTAACTACAGCAATAGGGTTATTTTAACATATATTCAGGCCCAAAGCATGAGGTGCTCCTGGTCATGCAGATGGCCTGTGAGGATACCAGTCAAGGCATGGAGGTTAATGGAGTTGTTCCCATGAAGGGGCTATATCAACAACATATATTCAGGCATGGAGTTTAAGAGGGTTTTTTATATACAGCCAGGATTATAGATTTGGAAATAGGGCTGATATAAAATTTTGGTTTGAGTCATGACACAATTATATGAAGATGGTAGATAGGCATCAAGAAATCTTCAGAGCAATTGAACATTCAAATGCCACATTATCTCAACTTGCTAGGTGGGAAGATGGTTTATTCAGTGGTTGGACAGTTGTTGTAAACAATGATATTTCCTAAATAGCTATAGAAAGATTCTTGAGGACATAGAGAACATTCAAATTGGGAAAGGAAATAAACATATTTGGTAGTGATGGACAAAGACTAGGTTGTTTTCTGTGCAATCAATGTATAACATGATGAAGGAGTCCTATGGCGATGTTTCTTTCTCTTGTTTTGGGCTTTGAGGTCTCCTTGCTAATTTTCGGTACCAACTGTATGTTGTTTCTGTTGGTATCATCTGTATATTTTTCTATTTCTTTTCTGTTTTTCTTTCTTTCACATCCTTTTTTGGATGACATTGTATCGTTTCAGAATGGTGAAATGAATGCAATTACTTTTCCAAAAAAAAAACATGATGAAGGAGTCCAGTATAAGGGATATTGAGGGTTGCGTCTTATGGAAACTAAAACTTTCATTAAAGATTAATTTCTTTAACTGGTTAGTGAGGAAAGACAAATTGCACATTAAAATGCGATTGATATATAAGGGCATCATGGTTGACGAAGTTTGTAGCTTATGTAAAGGAGAGGTGGAGACAATGGACCATCTTTTTTATCAATACGCTTATACAATAAATGGTTGGTCTACTTATTTGTAATTAATTATAAATACATCCATATGCCATCACCCATATCCTATGGGCTATGAAGGGAGATAGGGTATTAAATTTACTCCAAATCAAACAATTAGTTATATAACATTGGAGTGTTTGGGGAGAGAGAAATATAAAATGTTTTATAGGTAGTAGTGCACTACCAGCAAGGCTATTAGCTTTTTCACTACACATAAGCCCCCCTAAGAGGTTTATAGTCTTTTGGTTCTTTTTGGCAATTAGTAATACTGTTTATACTTTACTATATACATATATTTTTTATACTTTATTTTATATCCATTTGGATGATATATTATATTTTTTCATATCGGTGAAATAAATGCAATATTATCTTTAAAAAAAAATTAAAAACAAGTCTTCTAGGAGCCTAATCCGACTTGCATTCCAGGAGATGTCAATAAATATATGAATTGAGTCATTCACTTAAGCGTTGTTCATAATTTGTTACCCAATTAAAACTGAAATGTGGAGATGCAGATCTTGGATGAGCTGCAGTGCTGTATCTGAGGTTCAAAAATTGCACATTTTCAACATTTTCAATTCAAGGAGCAAAAAGTTATTGATTCATATAATAAGAGCCTTGTAAGATTGATCTCAAATGCATGAATAAACAATGATGTCTTCACCGTGCTCAAAAAGTTACCATCAAGCTACGACGAGTTTTTTTTTTTACTACTTTAACTAGGATATTACCAGGGACTCTGAGCACGAAGATATATACAAATTCCAGGTTAGCCTAACTGATATTAAAACTATTGACGGTGAAAGTATAAAATACTGAGAAATGAAGGCATCAGAAATTTGTGTATTTACCCTCATTCGTTTCTCCAGCTGCAGACGCCATGTGAGTTCCTCAACTTCCTTTTCCAACTGATTTTTAGCAGCTTGAAGGGCACCTGTTTCCCTTGCGGCCTGATCGACAAGAAAGAAAATTAAGCAGCATGCAAGATAAGCTTGAAACTCGAGTTTCAAAAAACAAGTTTATTTTAAAAACTTTAAAGATATGTCTGAAAATGTATCAGTAACAGAACTTGAATCTTGGGGAAGAATTGTCAATATGCTCATTCACATTTGTTTCGTATATGCCATTAGTAAAATCTAGTTCATCTGAAAATGGGCATGGCGTTTCCAATAATATGTGGCAGGATGCAGTAAGAAACATACCAAGAGAAAGGTTAAGGCTGATAACATATATATATAACACCAATAATAAAGGCTAAGCAGTGCTCCCATGGAACTTCCATTTCGTAAAAAAAGCTGAGCCAAAATCCTAGAATAAATATAAGCTTTGCAAATACATCACTACTGTCCTCTCCATGCCTATGTCAACACTAAGGATGCTTTTGGTTTGTAGAAATTGGACGCTAGAATCCAAATATGCAGATTTGGATTCCTAAGGATACCAATTCCTGCATTTGGGCCACCTCAAAATCCACAAAAACTAGGGAATTGGAATCCACAAACTCATCCCAATTCCGAGGAAGGGGATCAAGATAGCAATTCCAGACTGACCTTACGTTTCTACCCTCAGGTGCCATTCACATCGGAACATAACACCCCAAAATCCATTGCACCAATCTAATTCTTTCTCTTTTATTACTATTTGTTAGTTATCTTTTTATTGGCTTCAAATTTTTATATTAAAAAAATATTTTTAAAATACTTTATTAGAAAAAATTAAAAGAAGATGGGGATAAATCTCATAATTAATTAAACAAATCAATTAAAATATCAACTTTAAACATATTTCTATATAATTATTAGCAACCTAATAGAACACTATAATCTATTAAAATACCAACGTGATGTGGTATAATGGTGGAGTTTAGATGTCAAGGGAAAATTTATCATTTTGACTGTAATTCCACTATATGATTCCCGATCATCCAAACACAAAATCTATTCCATCGGAGTTGGATTCTACGAACCAAATACATCTGAGGAATTGGTAGCCAGTCCCGTGTAATAAGTAGCATGGGTCTTGTATTCCATAGATTAAATTTAACACCCAGGGAAACCACCAAACACCCTCTGAACGCTTCTCTACTTTCGAGACTATATCTAAATAACACAGCTAGCACAGCAAGAAGAAAAGAAAAGAAAAGAATCATCCTGAAATCCTTCATAACCAAACTCAAGTAATTTGCACTTCCTATCACAATAATATATTATAAAATACAGATTTTGAAAAATGAAGCAACATACATGGATTCCTTCATGATTGTTGTTTTCTTATTTCATTTTTGTGTTTGTTTGTTTTTCTCCTTCTTTCTTCCCATCCATTTGAACGACATACTGCATGATAGAAATTTTCCTACTAGAGATGTCAACCAATAATAAAGATCACGGTTGATGATTGTATTGTTCTAGATCCTTATTATGTTTTTAGTTTTCCTTTTAAGTTTTATTTTGTTTACTTTTCACATTCTTTTGGATGATATCTTGCAATGTTATCTTTCAAAAAAATAAAAATAAAGAGCACGGAAAATGCCCGAGCAAGAAAATATTTACTAAGGCTGATTGAGGCTTCTCATACCATTTTCAATTTCCGTAGTTCTCTTCTTGCAATCTTTCCTCGCCAAGCACATTGAGTAGCAACTGCTCCCTTCTTCAACCATAAATAATGCAGGCGTGACAAGTATTGGCGACAAAGACTCTAGAAAAAAAGGAAAAAAAAGATAAATTTGTGTTGCCCAGATAGTTGGAGCAGAAAGCTCTTGACTAGATGGTTGTGAGATTAAGACTTAAAGATACCATTGAAAAAAGGTTACTCATTTTCAAGGACGAAGGAACATCAAAATCTTTTACAAGAACAAACAACAAGACTTAAAAAAGGATAGATGAAGTGAACCGAATAATCATAAGAATATGTATATTAATAAGTTAATACCTTCAGCAAGAGATCATAAACAATAGTTCAATGATTATTGATAATCATGTTATCATATTTGAGTTCACTTCTGTAAATTCAATTGAACCCACTGTGTGTTTTTTTCAAATTGTTCTATGTTCTCATTGTTTTTCAATGTTTTCTTCTTTTCATGTTCTTTTTCTTTGTTTCTTTATTGTTTTATGCGTTTCTGTTGCTGTCTCCTCGTCTAGTTTGGATGACTCATCATATCATTTCAGATTGGTAAAAGAATTCAATGCTTCATAGTTCACTTTTGTAAATCCTCAGAGGTCGAAATTATCAAAAATGAGGGGAGAAGTAGGCATCATAATGGATTTTGGAGCTGTTTGGGGTGGGAATCTTATATTACCCCCAACCAAGCATCCCATGAGGGTTATTTCTTTATCACTCAAGCATGTCAGAATGAATGATAGATGTATGTGCTTTTAATTTTTGGAGTGATAGACGTATGTGTTCCTATCTTCTTGTGGCACACTATTTTATGATTCACATCTCAAATAATTTACCCCAATAATAACTGCAGCTTTTGTCTGCCGTCTGAAATGAAGCTCCTTGCGTGCAGCCATCCCACGTAAACCAGCTTGAATAATGGTAGACGAATTTGACAAAACCTTGTAAGCATGCCTTTTTAGATGCATGCGGAAATATGTCTGAATCCTAAGAGCAGCAGCATTTCTCCTTTTATTCTCAAAAATGTGCCTTGCAAGTACACCTTCACAGACAGATAATATAAACATTAATTTAAGACGAGGAAGACTCAAAGCTAAATCCATATTTAAGAATAAGTACCTCTGCATACTGCTTGAATCTGTGTGGCTGCTTTTTGCAGATGAATGAAACGTTTACGAGTCATAAATGTCCGGGCTTTCCTCTGAATTAAACTAGCAGATCTCCCCAAAAGTTCATTTCTAATGCCATCAAGTTCAGCCATTTGCCCAGCTCGAAGAAACACCTTCGTCTTCCCTATCTGAATGTTGAACAATATAATTTAGCCAACCTACCCATATTGTTTAAACTGAACAAAAATCATAATTAACATTGAAAATCTAAATATCATGGCAAATACATTGTTTGGAAGGATCAATCTAGTACCAACCAATGGTAATTTATCAACTTGTTATGATGTTGCTAAAAATGAAGTTGCAATAAAATTGAGATCAAATGGAAGGGAAATGCTATGATTTAGTGTCTATGTTTTTTTTACAGCTTTGTTTTAAGTGTCCTTTTTGGTATAGTTTTCATATTAATGAAATGAATGCAATATTATCTTTCAAAAAAAATATGGAAGGGAAATGCTTAATAAGTCCAAAGTAGCATAAAAGGCAATTTATTGCACTAGCCTATCTGCAAAAAAAAGTTGGATACCACGCTTGCATACACTTTTTTTTTTTGAAAAATAATTACATTCATTTCACCATTCTGAAACGATACAATATCATCCAAAAAGAATGTGAAAAAAGAACAGAGAAAACATAAAGCTTATAAAGAGATTAGAGAGAAAGAAAACAAAGACAGAGAAAGTAACATAAACATAGAACACAAACTAGGACAACACCTCCCTAAAGCATGTGTACCAGAAAAACTCATAGCTGAGAACAAAATCAAACTTTGATGGACTAAGGAGGCTTTTGAGATGTGTAGAAATTTAAGGCATCAGCTGCCTGCATGGCTAAGAACCTTATTGATTTTGAAGTCTCCATGAAGCATCTCTTATTCCTCTCACCCCAAATACTCCAATGTCATACTGTTAGTTGTTTGATCTTTGTCAATTTTGTATTCTTATCACTCTTCATGTCCCATGGTAAAACTAAAATATCATATAATCTCACTTACAATTGCTTCAAGTAGAAATGTCATCTATTTCTTGTATAAGGACACATATAGAATAGGTGGTCTCGAGTTTCAACATCCCCTTTGCATAGGCTACATTTTTCATCAACTATGATGCCTTTGCATATCAATCGTATCTTGGTATGTAACTTATCTTTTCTCATCAACCAATTAATGGCAGCCTAGTCTTCCATAATATACCTCCCTCAATATCATTGATACCTGGCTCCTTCATGAGATTGTACATTGAATGTACAAAGAACTTTTTATTTTTTATCCATCTCCACCTGATTTGTTTAGTTCCTTCATGAAGCTGTATATTTGTTATGTCATTAGTAAGCCTTTTCATAGCTGTTGAGGAGATTTCATCATTGACAATTATTTTTCAGCCCCTAAATATACCATTATCTCATCTAGCAAGTTTAGATAATGATGCATTTAAGCGTTCAGCTGCTAGAAAAATCTTCCTAAAGCATTTGTTATGAAGAATTTGTGCAGAAGATATATCATGAATTCTTTTCTGTGATGGATAATCTTGTGGGTAAATAGGATTAGATCTACATAGTTGACCCAATATTGTCTCTTTAGCACATATTCCAGCTAGTTAAACAATCAGTGAACCCAGCATGAAGAAATGCAACACAGAGGAAGGAAATAGATGTTATACCACCTTCCTCTCTCCTACTTGTTTTTATTTTTTCCTTTTATGTTAATAACATTGCACTCAATATATCATCTAAAAGAATATAAAAATAAAACATCAAATTTAAAAAGAGAAAAATAGACAAAAGTGCACATATTTATCCTATCCTGTATTGATGAATGCAATGTTATTTTTTAAAAAATAAAAGAGAAAAGTGCATATAAATCTAGATGCAGCTACAGTACAGTAAGTAGTTCTTTTCTTTTTCTTTTTGTTCTCTTTTATGTTCTAATGCTACCTTCTATCATTTTCATACGAAATGAATAAAGTTTTTTATTTTTCAAAAATTAAATCAGTGAACCCAAACTCTTCAAACTCCTATCAGCTTTGTAAAATGTGAAGGACTTGAAAGCAAATTTTAAAATTTCAGGTACCAACTAAATGGTAAGCGGACAAGTACCCACACTGTATGCCTATATCAGTACATAAGAAGATAAAGGGTCAATAGGACATTTCATTTGTAAATAAAAAGGTGCAGGTGTAGCCGTCATTAAATAGGCTAAACACCTGTTATATTTTGTCTCTCATTACATCTTGTCTAATAAGGGTACAGCTTTTTACACCAGCTAGTGTATTTTACAGCACTCATATGATGCTTTTACATCATAGCTGTAGTGTACCATCAAGTTGGCAATTCAATAGCACATATGATATATATTTTGAAAAATATAAAAGGGCATTTCGATTGTAGAGGATGGTACAAGATGGTCCATGTACTTATACTGAACTGGTACAGAACATGGTATAGTCTGTTTCATACTTTAAACCTTGCTTGCAAGACAATATCCTATTTAATCACTGGAACTAAGGGAATGCCTAGAGTTCCCACTAAACACTTGCACGTATCGAACCAATTGATTTACCAACACAGCTGTTTCAATTGGAGTGCTCTCTTCGAGAAGGATGCAGACAGCTTTAGAAGAATTGACAATTAACCAACTTTACTACCTTACCAGCATAATTCCAGAACATGGAACACCTTCAAATTTATCTGATTAAAAGCAGAAATCAGCTTTCTTTTTCTTTTTCTTTCCTGATATAGCATTACCATGGTGACATTATCTCAATGACATTACATCCAGAGTAGTAAAAGAGCTTGTTGACTTTCAGTTTCTTAATGTAGTACCTGATAGCCTTCGAGCTTTGTTTTTGCTAACAACTTCTGTGATGCAGTTTTTTCATCACAGCTGCCATGAGAAAAGCTGGGCATCAGAGGTAGAAGATCTCATAATTCACATACTTCATCTTAAATATAACTCACTTTCCCTTCAAAACTTCAGGTCCCAGAATGCTAAAACGATCAACAAATTCAGCAAATGTACGTCTAGTTGGGTATCCTGCACAACTTATTCTAATTGCCTCCATCACTCCCTAATTCAAAAAAATAAAAGATGAACCAAACTAGATATTCACTATGCAAGATCTACAACAGGCTATAAATTGAAAATCAAATCTTACTCCACACCGAAGCTGCTGGAGAACATTAGGATTCTCAAAAATTGATGGCTTCAGAAGATTATTTGGTTTAACACAGCGAATATAGTGTGGCTCGGTGGCACTCAGAGTTTCTAAAAGGGCTTGTAGTTGTTGCTGCCAAGTTGCCAAAATTCAAAAGGTCAGATGCAGCAGAGAATTGAGTCAATTGAGAAAGACTTCTATTCTTACCTTAAACCTTAAGCCTATAGATGAAAATTTTGAACTCTTTGCTGATTCCTCGAGTGGGGGAAATAGGGCTGATACAAAAGAACACTTAGAGGCATACAAGAGTTCCTGATGCTCGGCAACAACATAATCTTTATTCTTGTCCAAGAACAACTCTGTCTGATACGTAACCTGGATGAGGAAAAAAAACTCTCAACTTTTCTATTGTAAACATGCTTTTTAACAATAAAATACACATTGGTAAAATAGAATAATTCAACATCAACCAATGGACTCACATCACCAGCATAATGAAAGATTGTGAAACCAGAGCGTGATAACTTTGGTTTGCCGAAGCGCTTATGGTTTTTAAAGGTCTGGTACAACTTCTCGGCAAACGTTTCATGTGTTGATCTGGGAAGCATGCTGCATAACAGGATGGAAACAACTTCAATATTATTTGAACAAATATAAATGCTCTAGTAGTTGAATTATCAAAGGACAATATGTTTCAGCTAATATGCCTGCCCATACATACCAAGCTTCATCAAGAAGAGCAATTATTCCACCCGGTTTCTGGAAGTCCACAATGAAAAAAAGTGATTAAAATACCCTAAATTTATAGATGAACAATATGTTTCTTTTCCTAAGAAATACCACTACTCGTAGTCTCAAACTACTGGTGCCAAAATATAATTTTAAGAAAAATATAAGGTCTGAATCAAAAATATCTATAGAGCTTTGAAAACATTCTAGCAGAACCAGAGACTACTAGATTTAACTACTCTGCAACATTATGTTTCACGAGTTTAGAGTTAGCTTTAAAGTTCAACATTGAAAAGGCTTTTTGACTTGGTGGAAGGGGCTGCTCTTCATCAAATATTAAGAAACCTCAGGTTCTCACAATGTAATGATCGTGGATTCAATTTCTATTCACCCAAGGCAAATCTTGGCACTTGAACATTCGAGAATGTCATGATGCTATGCCAAGCTCTTTCTAAGATAAAAGGATAGAAGAACAAGGCATATGATTTTGGTATGATCCTTCATCTTCCCTGAACTTTTCAACACTACAACCAACTCACCAAAACTAGGTACATGATTCATGCCAACAATTGGGAGCTCTCTTTCACCCACTCAGTGCAGACCACGACCAAATAAAACACAACACATTGAGACTATCATAGATGGGAAGTCAGTATTTTCAGAAATTACACAGTGTGCCTCATGTACTGCATTCTCAACTACATTAATGTCGACCACACCAGAGAAAACTGCCATGGAAAGCAATTGCATCACCTAAGTTAGGTTTTTGAATATCTTCTGCTACATGGAAAACTCAGAACAAAAGATGGCTTAATCAGTACTGGCAAGACCCTCACCCCTATCTGAAATCTGTGTTGTCTAATCCTAAGAAAATCTAGTCAGCAAGTGGTAGATCGGAGCAATCTGAAATGCCTCTTCGATTAAGCCAATACTGATTAAGCCCATATCTTAATCATATCTTCAAAGAATAAGTTCAATACAATTCATTTTACTTTTTGAAGCTTCTCACCTCTGGTACATGCCCTTTTTAATCCCAAAAAAAGGAATATATGCAAGTGAAATTACTTTATAGAAAATCTTCTTCGAGAGCATCAAAAATGGAACCCCACTGGGAGGGCCATTGAACATATTTAAACAATTGGGACATCCATTTGAAGTAAACAGCCATCTGAAAGTATAGTTAAATTTTACCTTTTCAATCAGATCAAGAATATCCTGATTATCCACGAAGTCAATATAACTCCAATTGATTTGTTCTTTTGTGTATTCTTCTTGCTCCATCTTAAAAACATGCTGTAATCAAACAAAGGCACAAGTTGGAAAACTTCTAAATGATGATAGAGATCGCCTTTGGATAGGAGGCATGCACAGATATCTATTAATTCAAACCTGGTTAAAATGTTGCTGCAATTTTTCATTTGTCAGATTGATGCAGAACTGCTCAAAGCTGAAACATGGAAAAAATATTACAAGCTTAATCAAACAAAAAATTGATCATAACCACACACTAATGAGAAAAAAAAAGCATATAAATAATTCCTCATCACATATGTTCATACATTCAGTTCGCTCTTCTTTTTTTCACAGCTGTAACATTCTTTATTACTCATAACCCACCTTGAAGAGACTCATAGATTGTTCATTTTGAGTTGCTCTGTGCATTAAGGTTTTTGGTGTATATGTTGTCCTCTCTTATGCTTGCTCTTTTTCAACTTTATTTTTAGACATCCCTTTGGATAATATATTGTATTGTTTTAGATTAATGAAATGAATGCAATGTTATTTTTCAAAAAAAAGTTTGCTCGATTTTTTGAAACTATTCAGTTTCTCATTTAGAAAAGGAACTTTGCATGATTTGAAAACTAAGAAACTGAAATCCTACTATTCAGCTGCTGTAGCAAATACTGCTACAAATATATTAAATTAGATATTTTATCCATACCATGAACGAGCTTAAACTTTAAATGTGTATAAAAAAATACTAAATGTGTATATAACTAAAATTTAAACTTTGTTTAGATGATGAATAATAATAGGATGTAATTGGTTCATTTTATGTTTTATATATATATATATTGGACATTATACATATTACTATATAATTCGCAACATGTGTTATTCTCCTCAACCAACGGTAGTTTTCTTAATCTAGTACATCTCAAATTCTTAATCTGAACTTCACTAATCAAAATTACAAAATATGGCATCCGTACCAGAATTATTTCAACATATTCTTTTGAGACAATTATGAATATCGATCATCTTAATAAGATAATAGTTATCATTTATCTGACCCTGCCTTTTATGATGAAAATATAGTCATCGTACAACATAAATCTAAAATTATTCGAGCAATAATAATATTAGTTATGATGAAAAGACTTTTTTTTTTCAAGATAAATAGTGATGGTGTGTTTTGAACTCAGGACCTCCACGGTGATGAAAAGATGAATTTTTAGAACAATATCATGGAGCAACAAAATCTGTTGGATCCAATTGAATAAATGACCTTGTCAAATACAAGTCATTTATCATAAACAAAGAGAACGTAAAATCATTTTTTACGTATTTAAAAAACTAATATAATGAACAGATAGTCCAGATTTTTTTTCAAATTTCTCAACTTTAGATGTCAAAGGAAACTAATAGCAAAAAAATTATTTATAGAAGACTGTGCACAGGCAGGAAAGAGGTTTCCTGGAGGTAGAAATCGGATAGAAACTATTATGCTCACTCCCAATATAGCTTTGTTAAAGAATCAGGTGTTAAAGATGTAGAAGCTCACAAAATTTGGAAGATGAAGCTATCTCTAGAATAAACTTCTTAAATTCTATGATGAGAAATGATAAACTACACAAAGATACATCTAATATGTAAAGGGATTATGGTGAAAGAAACATGCCATGTGCAGTGGAATTGGAAACAAGAGATCACCTTTTCTTTGAATGTTCTTACACTAAGGATGGTCCCAATTCTTGGCACACAGCTGGAGATAGATTCTTTAACATTCAGTTGGCACCCTTCCTAACCATGAGAGCGAAGAAGGATAAAGAACTAATGGCAAAGCAAACAGTTGTGGCACCGGATGATGTGGGAGAAAGAAACAAAACATGTTTTCAGGACAAGTCGAAGGCAGCAAGAGCACTGCTTTCAATGCAGCAGCAGCTCTTGCATTCTACGCACTCACTTCCCACCATGAGGCTAGATTGAATATGATTAGGATTTCGAAGATTGTATTTTATGAAAAATTAGGCTACCAATTAAAATCAACTTCTTCAACTGGCTAATAAGAAAGGATAAATTGTATACCAAAATACGTTTGGTGTGCAAGAACATCATGATTGATGAAGAGTGTAATCTATGTAAAGAAGATATTGAGACTCAGGATCTTTTATTCTATCATTCTATCACTGCCCCTATACAAAGATTGGATGATATCATTATTTACAACTAAAAGTGGAGCCATATGATATCTCACATATTTCATGGGCTATGAAGGAACATGAGAAAATAAAATTGATGAAGATCAGTCAACTAGTAGTGTGGTATTAGAGTGAATAGGGTGAGCGGAACAGGAGATGTTTCTTGGAGACTTCAAAATCAACAAAGAGTTTAGCAATCTAGGCAGCTACTGCATTAGCTTTCTTCATGTCCCACAAGCCACCATAAAGCCTTACATGATCGGTGTAATATGATTAAGGGAGGTATTGTTCTAAGTCAATGCTTATCTTACTTTATTGTATTTTCTTTTTCTCTCTTTCTTTTTCTATCATCTAAGTTTGATGTTTTATCTTTACATCCCTTTTGAATGATATATTGTATCATTTCAGAACGGTGAAATGAATGCAATAATATTTTTCAAAAAAAAAATATTGCATTCATTTCACTGATCTGAAGTGATACAATATATCATCCAAAGTAATGTATAGAAACAAAGATAAAACAAAAGAAAAATAGAAACAAAGAAAACAAAATACAGGGGAAACATGAGAGAAGATAACATCTAATAGAAAAACATCAATTCAAGGAGCAACTCAAACCAAACAAAATATAAATCTCTTCAAGGCAGCTCATGGGTAGTAAAGGATGTTAAAGCTGCAACTACTTGTGCAGCTAAGGTTCTTGCCGATATTGAGTTACTCGTAAAGCAATTTCTATTTCTCTCTCTCAATACACTCAAATGTCATATAGCTAATTATTTACTCTTCATCAACTTTATTTTCTTATCTTCCTTCACAGTCCATGGCATATGAGTGATATCGTGGGGATGAATTTGCAACTACTGCAAATAGGTAGACCATACATTTATCATATAAGGGCATCGATCGTTAAGATGGCCCCTTGTCTTAACTTCTTCCTTATATAAAATAAAAGCTTTGTCGACCCTAATACCCTTATATATTTACATTTTGGTATGTAATTTATCTTTTCTCCTTAGCTAATTTAAACAAATAATTTTTAATGGCAGCCTAAGCTTCCATATGATGCATCCTTCAGTATCCTTGATGCCTCACTCCTTCATAAGATTATACGTGCACTGAAATTTTTTTATTATACGTCTATCACCACACGTATAGAACCTAATTGCTCCAACTAGAGGGATGAACCTCCCCATAGTTGTTGGAGGAAATATCATCATTTATAATTACTATACAACCACTGAACAAGTCCATCTTCCCACCTAGTGAGTTGAGACAATGTGGCATTTGAATGTTCAAACACTAGGAGGACTTCTCTATGCATATCTGTCATCTTTTTATAATTGTGCTAGGGTTTAAATCAGAATTTTATGCCAACTTTATCTCCAATTTTATAGTCCAAAGGGCACATGAAGAACCCTCTCAATTTTGAGATAGTATGTCATGTGTTTGATCATCCTTCAGTGCCCTTGTTCATATTCCAGTTCTTTCTTCTAAAATACTTCCACCACATAATTCTAGCCTATGTTAAGGAGCTTCATGTTACGAATGTGGATTTAGGTACCTCCTCCATTCCAACCATAAACATTCCTTTGCTTCATGGTATGGGGGACCATAGAAGTTTGCAAATTTAAATAACATGTGACTTTGCTTGCATTTGAACTCTACTAATACATGCATCTCGCCAGTATGTGATATGGCTAAGTCCCAAAAGCCATTGTGTCATCCAATTAATGTCACTTTATGTCAAAGCTGAGAAGTATGTTGCAATAGGAGTTTGATGAATTGAGAGATTTAAGAAATCAATTGGATGCATGTTATAAAGTCGATGAGTAGTATTGGAAACGACAAGCAAAAATTCAATTGTGTAAAGATGGTGACTAAAATACAAAGTTATTCCGTCCGTACACCAGTTTTAAACATAGAAGAAATCACATTAGCTTGCTAAATTTAAATAGGATAGAAAATCTCCAATCAAAAAGAAATCATTCAAGCATTTTATACTCACTACAAATAGCTTTTGGGGGTTCAACATCATCCAAAGCTTCTCATTAGGTCGGAGGAATTTTACCAGCCCCATAACATAGTTTGGGCCAACTTGAATGATGAGTTCATTGAGGAGGAAGTGAAGGGTGCAATCAACAACTTGGGAAAAATGAAAGCTCTAGATCCTGATGGTTTTATTCTAGAATTCTACAATGAGGTTTGGGATGATATAAAGGGCAAAGTTATGCAAATTTACCAATCTTCCAGACAAAGGAGAGTTGATATGAGGAGAATCTCCATAAGTCATATTGTTCTTCTTCCGAAAAAGCAAGGAGCAAATTCCACAAAGGACTTCAGGCCTATAAGTCTTGAATATAACATGAGAAAGCTCATATCCAAGGTTCTAGCAGATTTGCTCAAAAAATTCATACCGTATCTCATTTCAGAGTCACAAAGTGCCTTCATTCAGTGTAGGTCAGCAGCTAATGCTTTTATGGTAGTGGCAAAAATAATTTGCGTATGTAAAAGCACAAAGGAAGACAGTTTGTTAACCAAACTAGATATTGAAAAGGGTTTTGACATAAGATCTTGGGATTTCGTTAAAAATGTGCTGAAAGCAAATCACTTTTCAACTGAATGGACACATTGGATAATGGAGTTGGTCACCAAAGCTGATTCTGCAATTGTTATAAATGGTATTGCAAGCAAACTATTTGCTCACCAGAGAGGACTACGGCAAGGTAACCCCTTATCCCCTTACTTGTTTGTCTTAGTCGTCGAATGCTTCATGAGGATGATTAAGAGAGTCGATTCAATGGGCCTTATTAAGTGAGTACTCAGTCAAATTCAAGGAGATGGAGTTACATATATTGGGTTTGCAGATGAAATTATTCTATTTTTGCAAGGAAATGAGGAGTATATTAATAAATTAAAGTTGCTCGTTTACTATTTTCATGCTGCATCAGACTCAGGATCAATTTAGATAAATTCATGGTCATGGACTTATAGGGGAGGAAGGAAATAATAAGTAGATTTGCCGAGATTTTGGGATGGACAATGAGCACTTTCCCAATTAAATATTTGGGATTGCTCTTGAGAGATGGGAATTTAAAGAAGGATGATTAGAGAGCCATTATATCCAAAATGGACAGACACCCTGCAAGATGGAAGGGCAACTTACTTTCTAATAGTGGTAGGCTTGTCTTATTAAATTTAGTACTCTTCCCATTCTGTCTTACTTTTTAGCAGCCTTTAAGATTCCTCAATGGGTGGTTAAGGAGGTAAATAGGTACAGAAGATGATACCTATGGGGCAAAAATGAGGAGCAAAAGTGCACACTTAACACAGTAAACTGAAAAGTGGTCATAATGAAAAGGGAGAATGGTGGTCTAGGTGTTTTTGGCATCTGTGCACACAATGATGCTAGATTGGGCTCTTGGATATATAAGTTGATAGCAGGAAGCTCCTCAACATGAGCTAAGGTTGTGCAGTGGAAATACTTCAGAAGAAAATTTTGGTTTATAGATTTTTGGTTTGGGCCACAGTGCAACTATAGAAGTATGGCAAATGTGCATAAAAAGATCTTTCTAGCAGCTGTACTGTCAGATGCAACATATCTCAATTGGCTAGGTGGGAAGATGGTGTGTTCAGGGACTGGCAATAGTTATAAATAATGATATCTCCTCAACAACTATAGAGAATTTCATTGATGACATGACAGACATACGGTTTGGTAATTGAAATAAATAAATATAGTGGAGATGGACAAAAAATAAAAAAAATATTAATGCATTCTATGCATAATCTTATGAAGGAGTCGGACATAAAGGATACTAAAGGTTATATATTATGAACGACTAGACTACCAATCAAAATCAACTTCTTTAATTGGCTGATAAGCAAAGACAAATTGTATACTAAAATGCATTTGGTTCGTTCTATCATTGCTCTTATAAAAAAATGGATGATATCTATATTTGCAACAATTGCAAGTGGAGTCATATAGTATTTCACACTTTCTATATGAGTCATATAGATAAGACCAAGAAATTAGTGAAGATCACACAACTAACAGTATGGCATTGGAGTCTATGGGGCGAGGGAAATAGGAGATGTTTTATGGGAATTTCAGAATCAACAAGGAACTGAGCCATGCAGGCAGTTGCTGCCTTGATATTCTACACATCTCAGAAGCCACTTTAGACCCTTACAGTTGGTTTGTCCCTTCACCGAGATTTCTTTGGTGATGTATGATCAAAGGAGGTGTTATCCTCGTTTAAGTTTTCTCTTTTACTCTACTATGTTTTACTTATTCCTTTTCTGGTTTCTTTCTAAGTTTTATATTTTCTTTTCACATCCTTCTGATTGGTGAAATGAATTCAATGTTTTTTCAGAAAAAAATTGCACAATAGGTTTTTATTTTTCCCTTTGAATGATATATTATACATTTCCAATATGCAATGTTATTATTCAAAAAAAACTGCACAAAAAGAAAACAAGAATAAAAGGTTCAATGGGCTTTGAACTATGGCGCAATGCTAGAACCAGCATAGATTTGTTCGAACTATCCTATAATTCACACCAAGCATGAGCCAATACTATCGGAGTGGAACCTTAACAGACATATTGAGTAAGGAGCTTTTAAAACAGCTAGTTCACAAAGAATGATGGCATATCTCAAATACAACTCAAAAGCGTACCACTTAAGCACCTGTTAATTTTGAAACTTTCAAAGCCGTAGATGTCCAGGACTCCAATTAAGTACTTCGAATTAGGATCTTGTCCAATCGAATTATTGATCTTGTTTACGAGCCTACATGAATCAATGTAAACAAAGTAATCAATACTCAGTGAGGATTATAAGTATAATGTTTAGATGGGAAACTAATCCAGAAAGAATAGACAGCAAAATTCACAATGCTGAAAAATCAGCACAAAAAACCCAATTCAACACATATCGTAGTAAAATATTGTATAATGTTCAGTAATGAATATATTTTACCAATCAAAAAGTCGAGAATATATGGTTTTTGCTAAGGCATCTCTACTAAGTGCTGCATTTACTCGATCCAAGGATTTTACTATGCTTTCACCACGTGTTACAATAACACGCTTACACAGAGAATCCTCCAGTGCTTTTGCATCGCACCTGGGAAAAAGAAGGGTAAAATCTCAAAAACATTGGTTAGATTCTATAATAATGCGAAGTCAAAGGATCAGCAAATTACATGAAAAGTTCAGCGGCAGTTTGCAGGTGAAACACAGAGTCTTTATCTTTTGGTCGTGATGAATCTGGTTCATTTCCTTCTGCAAATACAACATTCCCTAGATGGAGTATACCAGCAACGACCCGGAAAATAGCATCCTGAATTAAGACATCGCACATAAAACCATAAGAAAAGCAAGCTTAAAATGGAACGTTATACATCTTTCAGTAGTTGAATTGTACGAGCAACTGTGTTACCTGTTCACTAGCACTGATCCCAATAATATTCATTGCATTTTTAGTTTCTAGATACTCTTTAGCGTCATTTATCTCATCAAGACCATAGCAGTTAGACTGGTTAAGATAGTGAAACTTTCGAGGATCGCCCAATTTGTATTTCTGAACATCCTGATAAAATTATATTTGAATATCCAATTAATTTTTGAAAATGCAGACTATGTAATATCTACATCTATTTAAGAGATTAATAAAGCTTCAAGAAAAGAAGTTAAGTTTTAGATTACTAAAGTAATACGCTTAGGAAAAGAAACTTGACATCTATTAAACTATTATATAGCACTTGTCTTCGTCCAGTTGCAACGAATTAGCAACTCCTTGTATATTTTTTTTAAGTTAACATTGTATTCATTTCACCAATCTGAAGTGATCCAATATAACATTCGAATGGATGAGTAAGAAAAAGCAGAGAGAGAGAGGAGAAAAAACAATTGATTGCATAAGTTAGTAACTTAAGGATTGTTTTAAACCATGCTTGATTTAGTAGATATCAATAGGACGCAAGCGAGGACCACATCAGGTTGTTTTCATTAACAACACAGTTTCCTCGGTGCAACCAAGCCTAAATGTCCTTTGCAAGAAATTCTCTGAGTTCCCAGAACCTACAGATTTCCAAACAAATTTACCCATTGAACCTACTATGCAAACTTCTTACCATGAATCCAATGCCCTCCAACATGGGACAAATACCTAAAGAATCTATCAAATTAACTATCACCAAGATTAACTGAAACACTTCTATAAATGGACCTTGGTGATTAGCATTCCCTAGCATAATTACAAAGGACCTCTCTTGTTCAATTATAGTTTAGAATCCTAAAGGACATTCCTGAATAATCAATGCCCAAAAACTTCCAGCAGTCCACAACAAACTACTCATAATTAGGTTAAATGAGATCAAGGTAAGATTTTTTTTTTTTAAAGTGGAAGGAATTAGGTAAGGTGTTTGCACCAGCATGCAAAGGAAACAACTTTATTTTTTCAAAACCATATCATCATCTAATCAAGGCTGTCAAGCAAAGCTGCTTAAGGTCTATTTCGTCATGACAGAAAAGGTACAAAAATGACTACAATTTATATCCTTTTCATATAAAAAAAGGTAAGATGATTTTTTTTTTATTTTCATGAGTTTTGAAAACAGAGGTAAGATGATTGAAATATAAACAAAAGCTCATTTTGCTTACTTTTTCTTTTACTTGCAATTAGGAAAAAAGTTGTTTATACCTTTTTTTCAGAGGACATAAAGAGATTTTAGTGAAATTTTCTGCTTCATTTTTTGAACAAATATGTAGGGAAAATACTGTTTTTACTAACAAATTAGTGAAAAAATTTCTAGATTTTTTATTTTCATTCTAACAAAAAGCCCTAAAACAGGGCATCTATTTGGTTCTTCAATTTTCAAAAACTCTATTTGAAAACTAATGGAAAAGAATTCTCAGAAAAAATTAATTTTGAAATTTTGAGAAAAAGACAGAAAGTAAAACATCAACCAAGGAAACATCAAAAAGATTTTCAAGGTATTTATTTATTGCGTTTTCATATAACCACATACAAATATGGTTAGTATTAACACAAAATGTACATTCCTCTGGTTAGAGTAATTGGGCTCTATACGGGAGGATCATGAGGTCTTAAGTTCAATACTTATTAAATTCAAAAAAAAAAGGCTAGTATTACAAACTTTGCTGAAAACACTAATCGATTGCTAACAAAGGAGAGGTGAAAACATAGAAAACCATTAGGATTAATATCCAAGATATCCTCTAAATTCTCAATGAACTTAATTTCATTTAATGCATTCCTTTTTTGCACCATATCTTATAGCAAACAGCAAAAGAAACTATAACTGACCATAGTAAAACGCTGCCTATGTGGATATGCATGATGCTGACTCTAGTGGACCCGTCTGCAATATGATAGGTAAATTTCTTTCTAAAGTTGAACATTTTCCTTTTATGAAAGCTAG
Source organism: Thalia dealbata (assembly GCA_030544415.1). Lineage (NCBI taxonomy): Eukaryota > Viridiplantae > Streptophyta > Magnoliopsida > Zingiberales > Marantaceae > Thalia > Thalia dealbata. The sequence continues at coordinate 10,728,893 of CM060460.1, forward strand.
TTGCATATTTTTCATGGAAGAATAGAATCAGAAAAATATGAATAGTATTTCAGCAATTTTATGAGGGAGCATTTGGTCTAAATAATCAATTTGAGACAAATAGAAAATTGTAAGTTTGTTGCTATTTTTATTGATGGTATGCAAATAGGTTCATGTTTCATTAAAGTTGCTCCACTAGATGGGATAGAATTACGAGTTCAACAGAAGTCCAGCATATCTTTTACTGTGGATAATACTATAATTACACCTAAACCAACATATCGAACTATTTCAGCCACACGATGAACAATCATGTGCTTCCAGATTTATACTTATATGAAATCATATGAGTAGTAGTATGTCAGGAGAATTCAATAAGACAATGTTAATTTTGTGACCATTACCTCTGGCGGAGCTGAACAAAGCATGTAAAAACAATGGTAGTTCCTTTCAGGATCAGAAACTTGGCAGACCCGAGATCTCTCAAGAAGATAAGTTCGAATAGCAGCTCCAGATATCTTTCCATTACCGTCAAACTGAATCTCAACAAATTTGCCAAAACGACTGCATAGATAAAGGGACAGCAGTAAGCAACTAAAATACACATATATTTGGGACCTTGAAATTTAGAAATATTATCATATCCCCACCTTGAATTATTGTTTCTAACTGTCTTCGCATTCCCAAATGCTTCAAGAACAGGATTGGACTGAGTAGGAGAAAAAACATAAAAGAGTAAAGTTGAAGTCATGGAGAAGAGGATACAAAATAGAAGGTACTTCAAGACAAAAAATTCAAATTTAAATCTATAGTAACTGGTCAAAGGAAACTATTTTACCTGCAGGACTTGTTGTTCAACAGTCCGGCCATCAGATACAGCTCTCCCACCCATGAATGCAAGAAAGCGCATAAGCATTTTTGTGCTTTCAGTTTTACCCGCTCCACTTTCACCGCTTACTAGAATCGATTGGCTTATTCCCTCATTTATCATCTGTCTGATTCATCATGGAAATGTATTGAAAATGAGTACTTTCAAAAAGTTGTGGTTACAGCTTATGGGAACTTAGAATTAAGATGTACCGGTATGCAGAATCAGCAACAGCAAATGGATGGGGGTTTAGCTCACCAAAAGCTGCCCCCTTGTATTGGTCCATCATGTGGCTGTCATAAAGATGAGGAAGCCTCCGGAAAGGATTAACAGCAATCAATATGTTTCCAGTATACGTCTGATCATATAACTCAGTTAATTAGCTGCTCAAGAATGTCAATACAACGCAGGAAGAAAAAATTCTAAGAAACAATAGCACAAGAGATCATATTCAGAAAATTTTAAACAGAGTATTAAATCCTACATTACATGTTATGCCATACTAGAATGCAATTGGAGGGATCAAATACTGTAAGCAGTTAAGTAACTTACATAAATCTCATTCATGTCAAATCTGGACTTCAAGTTCTGTAAAACTCCAGGTTCATGTAAATAGGAAAGTTTTGTCATGTCATCCACCCCACATGGTGGAGCATCAGTATCCTTAGAATGAACCTTGGAAATTTTAACTGTCACCTGCAATTAAAAAATGGCTTGTCTATAATATGCCTCAATATGGAGTTAATAGGTTCTGTGTATTATTAGTTCATATATTCTAAGAACAAACTGCAAGTGCAAGAAGTTATGAAACAAGAACAATAAAACCATTTTAAATCTAAGCGGAAGAGAAAAGTATGCCGATAAGAGTAGACAATAAAATTATGAAAATTATCATGAAAGAATGAGCAGCAAGAAACTGTCGTGTTAACAACATAACCACTGATCTCTAGGTGAAAATGAATAGTGCCCATAAGACAATTTTAAATACTTACCTTCTTTCCAGAAGTGCAGTTGACATTAATCTCATCGCCTTTGACGCTCAGAACTTCCCCATCTATCCAAGCCACATCCGGATCTTCGACCCAGACCTGACTTCCAACTGTAATGGCGTGAGTTACCTGTAAACAAAAACAACTCTTAATATCAATTACACACGTCATTTATCACCATTTATCTAAATCGATGCAACCAATTAATCCAACTCCAGTTGGGAACAGTATTGTTGGACATTCAATACATCAATACCAAGTGATGCATATACGCACAATGAAAAAACAATCGTAGTCCAGAGAGTCAATCTATAATTATCAAATTTGGTAAATTAAGCTGATTAACGATGGGAATGCACATAAACTATTAAACAATGATCAAACGCCAAAAACGTATCAAAAAGGAAAGGAGAAACGAGGCGATGACAGGAGGATAGATCGAAGTACCATCGTCAGATATCGCCAATGTCAGAACCACGAAAAACTCCTCGATCCAAGCTTCCCGAAACCCTATGATGCTACCATGTCAAAATCCGAGCGTCTCAAAACGATCCGATATCCTTCTCGCGTTCGAAGAAACGATCCATCTTTCTTTCACCACAAACCCGCATCCGCGCCCCCCAGCAGGGCCGAGATAGACTCCGGCATCCCAATGCCACCGGTGTGAAAGAATGCCCTGCGCCGCTCGACCTCGTCCGTCCGTCCCTATTCTCCGACGCTTCCGCGGCTCCCTCGGGCACAGCACCGCCCCAGTCTTCGGCGGAGGTGGTAGCGTTGGTGGATGGCGGGAGAAGAACTCTTTCTTGGCCCCACACTGGGAGAGCTAGTTGCATTCGCCGCCGCTGCGTGCCCTGCTACCTCCTCCTCTTCGTCGTCTTCTTCCTTCGTCTCCTCGTTTCTTTTCGGGTTCCTTCTCACGCTCGCATGAAGGCAGACGTAAACGCCATTTCCATAAACTCGATCAAATCTTTTTTTATTCTATAAATTTGGTCCCAAATATAAATTTAATTACATGATTGTCCCTGCTTCAGCATTTACAAACATTATAAATATTACGTTATTGGGTGGTTGTTAAAGATAAATTTTATTTTTAGCATTTATGTTTTTTTAAAGAAATATATTTGCTAATAGAAATCAGTACTGTGAAGTATAAATTTACATGGATCAATTCATAGCCTTAAAACTCATAATTATGTTTTTTTTTATATTCTAGTTAGATATTTTTATTTAAGTTATCGCAAGAAAATCAATGTTATTAAATAAGCTCAAAATGTTGGAAGATAATTAAATTCATAGCCTGGATGATGCAATAACCATCGATTCATAATAAATAGTAAGTCTTTTTTTAATGCATTTTAGTTAATATATAATGATATGATACCCCTCCCTATGTGCCTACCTTCTGGTCCATAACTCCCTACCTAATTTTGAACCGTTTTAACAGCTAATATGATGACACGGGTTAGGATGTAATAATCCCTTGTTTAGTTTTTAATTGGTCTGATCGTAAATTTAATACCACTAATTTGGAATAACTATATTTAATTTCTCTGTTTATAAAGCTTATCTAGTTAGAATGATAAAATAGGGTATATTTATTAAAAAATCGTATTTATTTTTCTAAAAAATTTCTTATTTGTTAATTTTATTGTAGAGGAGACATGATTACTTAAAATTCAAAACAACTAGCATAATTTATTAAATTTTAAAACGGTAAGATTTAATATTAGAAGTTATGATTTTATGACTTATTAATTTTTAAAAAAATTATATTTAATTTTCTAAATAATTTCGTAGTGGAGACATATTTTCTTAAAATGAAAATTTTCAAATCATTTAAACTAGAAATTAGGTAATTATCATTTTACTTTTAGTATTAATCTTAGAACCTAGTTTAAAATTAGTATTAATTTATAAGGAGATTGTGATTCTAATCAAAATTTAGAAGGATGTACACTTTGTGTACAGTTATTGTACTTTTGTTTGGGATAGCTAATGAAAGATACAAATTTAAAATTCCAACTAAAAGAATATTTTATATGCAAAGTATGAGGCAAAAGAAATTTAAAGTATATTTTATATACATAGTGTCTAACTAAAAAAAGTGTTGATATAGACTATATGAAAAATGATAATTAATAATATTTTTAGAATAGTCAAAAGAAGAGTATAAAAAAGATAACTTATGCGGTCATTCTTCAACACATCAACGTACTAAATTTTATTAGATCGGACTGAAATAAAATAAGAAAATTATTATCTTATATTTAGCTTAAAAATACTATACTATTATGATATATTAGTTCAGTGATATATTCTTTCTTAATATATCTACTCCCTCATGTGGAGTTAAAATTTTGTGTGTGAATGTTTATATTATTTAATCATATAAAATAATATAAATTATTATTATGAATAAAAATTTATTTTATGTAAATATTTATAATTAATTGTTTCATAATAAGAGTTAAATATAATATCATAATACTTAAAACACCGGTAAATATTAAATTCATCTAAACTATCTACCCAACTAACATATATATCACTTAAATGTTAAATTCATCTAAACTATAGAGTGTTTAGTTGCATGAAATCAAAGAAGAATAATGGAAATAAAGTGAAAAAAAATTGATTCAAAATTTGACATTGGAGGTCATACTAATATCATTATTTTTAAATGATATGATAATGATAAGTGGTAGTAATGTAGAATTAAATATTAGTATAAATGAGACCAAGCCAACAAAGTAAATAATGAAAAATTTTATAAGGGCGTAAGTGTAATTAAGAAATAATAGATAAGGGAATTTGCCCAACTTGCATGAGAGGTTTTACACTCTTTTACCCCATCTTTCTACCCTACTAAAATTTATGACGTATGTTAGATCCCACCGAGGGCCCATCTTTACCCTCCCGCAAGAAAATACTGCTAATTCAAACAAACAAGTTTATTGTTTTTCTTTTAAATTTTTTTATTAATGATATAGATAAAACTCATATAGTATTATGAGCTAAGAAATGATCCTAACACTACTGACGTTTAATAATACCCAGATTGAAATTACAAAGATGTAAATTAGAACCACATGAATATATATATATATATGTGATTAAATACTGTCCTCTTTATTTAATTAGATGGGTTTCAGTATAAATATTTTATTTAGGTAATTATGTATTTTGTTTTATAATTGAGGGAGTTTGGGTTTGAGCTATCACCAAATTAATTTAGTGGTTATTATTTTTCTACTTTAACTAGCGAGAATAGTAGGCTCTGAAGCAAAAATGTGATGCTAAGTTTTAACCAGTATTTGAGAAGTAATCTGATCATCTCCGTAAAGGATATAACTTCAATTAGAACCTAAATAATTAACCTCCCAAAGGCCCCACTTATTGCTGTTATCAATTTGTACCGTCACTTGATCAAATTTTTGTCCCAACTACGTGCTTTGTGCCAAATAGTGTCTCATAAACTTTAGATCAATTGAAATGACTTGGAAAGGCCAAATCTTTAATTCAAAGCTCACATGGCCAACATACATAGGAGAAAATGGGAGAATCATGGCCAATAATGGCAGCTCCACAACCCCTCCTTCCCTTCACATGCCTCGCTTCCCCCCTTTTTCTTCTCTTCCTCCCCCAATTTGTATATTCACCATGCCCATGTGTGCATGTGAGCTTGAGGTTGTTCAGTTTGCTGGACGATTGATTGTAACATTCATGCCTCTCTTGCTCAGCTTCTCCTTAAAATTTTTTTTTTCTTTTTCTCTTTTGAGACCAGATACCTATCAACCAAGCCAGCCACCATTCAAGTTAAATCGTAGACGATTTCTTTGCTGAAAGATCAAGCGATGGTTTAAGTTCCAGAATCGGTTTAAATGGATTTCTCAATCTGCTCTAGTCCCAGATCATTGTCGACACTTGGTAAAAACAGGCACATAGGAAGGAAGATGATGATGAGGTGTTGGATAACATGGAGAGATTCCCCCCCAGCTACAAACATATGCTGGTAGAAGAACCTGCTCACTGTCTTTTGCTCTATCGCCCATCTGCCCTGCTGATATGATATTAGGTTTTGGTTAGCCCCCCTCCTCTTCTCTCTGACACATCCCACTAAAACAATTCCACCCCCCGGGACAGCAAAGATGAGCAAATATTTAAGGCCTCCAGTGGCTTTTGACTTTGAGTTGGAGACAAGGGTCATTCATCCATGGAAGCTTAATTCTGTACATGCTGCAGGAATAGCACTGTCAATTTGGCTCTCTCACTAGGGTTAAGTAATTATTAAAAGCGTGCTGCAATTGAATAATACAAATAGCACTGCATGGCCCAGGCTAAGGATGTAGGAGGAAACTTCTTTGTTTATTGTTATTCTGCAGTAATCCACCTAGTTTTCATCTTTATTTTTCTACCCTCGACATAGCCAAGTACGAACATCACATGCTTATTATATACTACATTTTGCCTTTACTTCAAAGCTAAAAATCTTGTGTCAGCAGCCTTAAGCAGAGAGCAGTAGCTTCTAGCAGAAAGGAGCAAAAGTGAGATTAATTAAGCCCAGGAATGATCTACCCATTATCAGATTAAAAATTTTCTTCCATCATGAGCTTTTAAACCACATTCTCCCCCCATGTTTGATGTCGGAGTTTGTTCTCCATCAATCCAAATTTTATTGTCATCTTACTCTCCCCAATTAGCTGTTGCAGAACCCAAGATCTCACGAGACTACAGAGCAGATTCTTTAATCCGGTGAACAAGATTGTATATTTTAACCTCTTCTCCTCCTCCTCCTCCTCCTTCCTCGATCTCTCTTCTCTCGGGATCAGCTCTTTCATGGCGGCCGAATGACACAGGAAGTTTGAAAGGAGGAGATTGGGCAGACGACATGAAGTCGATTAGTTTCCTTCTCTTCTTCTTCTTCTTCTTCTTCTTCTTTTTCTTGGTCGTCGACGTTAATGCTGCTGGAAGTGAAGAAGATGAGCAATCAGCTCTGCTTGCGTTTAAGTCCGGCCTCGTCGATCCGCTAGATGCTCTCCATCAATGGCGGACTCCGGCGAGACCTCGCGATTCCGGGCACTGCAACTGGACCGGCGTCAGCTGTGACTCGCTCGGATTTGTCGAGAAGCTCGACCTCTCACGCCTCAATCTCAGCGGCGTCGTCTCCGGTGACGTCTGCCGTCTCCGCCGCCTCACCAGCCTTAATCTCTGTTGCAACGCCTTCTCCTCCTCGCTCCCGGAGTCGCTCCTCGGCCTCTCGTCCCTCGTGGAGTTCGATGTCAGCGCGAACGGCTTTGTCGGCCCGTTCCCGGCCGGGCTCGGTTCGTCGCCGGCGCTCACGATGGTGAACGGCTCCAGCAACAACTTCGTCGGCCCGCTGCCGGAGGATCTGGCGAATGCGACGTCGCTTGAGGTTTTGGATCTCCGGGGGAGCTTTTTTGAGGGGTCGATTCCGGAGGACTACCGGAGACTCCAGAAGCTTAAGTTCTTGGGGCTTTCCGGCAACAATATCACCGGGAAGATCCCACCTGAGCTCGGCGAGCTCGCCTCGCTGGAGAAGCTCATAATAGGGTACAATGAGCTAGAAGGGAGCATTCCGGTGGAGTTCGGCAACCTCTCCAATCTCCAATACCTCGACCTGGCCATCGGGAATCTCGGTGGCGCGATCCCGCCAGAGCTGGGGCGGCTGCGGCGGCTGACTACCCTGTTCCTATACAAAAACAATTTGGAGGGGGAGATCCCGAAGGAGCTTGGCAACATGTCGGCGATGGTGATGCTCGACGTCTCCGACAACCAGCTCTCCGGCGTGATTCCGCCGGAGCTGAGCCAGGTCAAGAATCTGCAGCTCCTCAACCTCATGTGCAACAGACTTAAAGGCCCAGTGCCGGCCGGCATCTGCGACCTGCCCCAGTTGGAGGTGCTCGAACTCTGGAATAACTCGCTTTCCGGTCCGCTGCCGGCGAACCTAGGCCAAAGCTCTGCCCTGCAGTGGCTCGACGTGTCGTCAAACGCGCTCTCCGGCGAGATCCCTGCCGGCCTCTGTGACGGCCGCAATCTCACCAAGCTCATCCTCTTCAACAATGCCTTCTCTGGCGCGATTCCAGCGAGCCTGTCGACGTGCATGTCGCTGGTTCGCGTGAGAATGCAGAACAACAGGATTAACGGCACGATTCCTCTCGGTTTCGGTAAGCTGCCAAAGCTTCAGAGGCTGGAGCTTGGAAGCAACGAGCTCGATGGCGAGATCCCGAGCGACATCGCCTTCTCGGCGACGCTCTCCTTCATTGACCTCTCTCACAATCACCTCGAATCCTCTCTTCCCTCCAACATCTTCTCCGTCCCCACCTTGCAGAGCTTCACGGCGTCCGACAATCAGCTCTCCGGCGAGATCCCCAACCAGTTCCAGGACTGCCCGATGCTGGCGGCGCTCGACTTGTCGAACAACCGCCTCTCCGACGGCATCCCAATGAGCCTCGCCTCGTGCGAGCGGCTCGTCAGCCTGGACCTCCACGGCAACCGGCTCACTGGCGAGATCCCGATCGCGATCGCAATGATGCCAGCGCTCGCCATCCTCGACCTTTCCAACAACCTCCTTGTCGGCGGCATCCCCTCCAATTTTGGGAACTCACCGGCGCTCGAGACGCTTAACCTGTCCCACAACAATCTCTCCGGGCCGGTGCCGGCGAACGGGGTGCTTCGGACTATAAACCCCGATGAGCTCGCCGGGAATTCGGGCCTCTGCGGCAGCGTACTGACGCCATGCGCCTCAGTCTCCGGCGGAAGGTGGCCGGAGAGGCAGAAGAGCGCCCATCTCAAGCACATTGTCGCCGGATGGATGACGGGGCTGGCGGCGGTGCTCGCTTTCTGCATCCTTCTCTTGGGGGCTCAACACCTCTATAAGAAGTGGTACGTCACCGGTGGCTGCTTCAACGAGCGCGTAGACGAGGAGGGTGGCGCCTGGCCGTGGCGGCTGACGGTCTTTCAGCTTCTTAGCTTCACGAGCAGCGACATCCTAGCCAGCGTCAAGGAGGCCAACGTGATCGGGATGGGCGCTACTGGGGTCGTCTACAAAGCGGAGCTGCAGCGGCCGCACGCGGTGGTGGCCGTCAAGAAATTATGGCGAACCGGCTCACCGGAGATCATCACCGAGGCCGGGCGCGGCGCCGACATCGCCGGAGAGGTCAACGTGCTCGGGAAGCTCCGCCACCGCAACATCGTGCGGCTTCTGGGCTACATGCACAACGAGGCCGACACTATGATCCTGTACGAGTACATGCCCAACGGCAGCCTGTGGGAGGCGCTGCACGGCCGGGAGGCCGGCCGGCTGCTGCCGGACTGGGTGTCGCGCTACAACGTGGCTGTCGGCGTCGCGCAGGGCCTCGCATATCTCCACCATGACTGCCGCCCTCCCTTCATCCACCGCGACATTAAGTCGAACAACATCTTGCTCGACGCCAACCTCGAAGCACGGATAGCCGACTTCGGCCTCGCCAAGATGATGATGAGGAAGAACGAGACGGCGTCAGTAGTCGCCGGATCTTACGGCTACATCGCTCCAGGTAATCGATCGAACTCTTCAACCCTCTCTGTTCTCAAATCTGCTTCCAAATCTCAACGCCGTTCGGTCCATCTGTGGCAGAGTACGCGTACACGCTCAAGGTGGACGAGAAGAGCGACATATACAGCTTTGGGGTGGTGCTGATGGAGCTGGTGACGGGAAGGCGGCCGCTGGAGGCGGAATTCGGCGAGGGCCAGGACGTGGTCAGTTGGGTGCGGGAGAGGATGAGCGGCGGTGGCGTGGGAATCGAGGCGGTGCTCGACGGGAGCATCGCCGGGCGGTGCAAGCACGTGCAGGACGAGATGGTGATGGTGCTCCGGATCGCGGTGCTCTGCACGGCGAAGCTGCCCAAGGACCGGCCGTCGATGAGGGACGTGCTGACGATGCTCGGTGAGGCGAAGCCGAGGAGGAAGAGCAGCAGCGCCAGCGCCGGAGGAGGCATCGTCGGGAGCAATGTGGTCGACAAGGATAAACCGGTGTTTAGTACTTCGCCAGATTCCGGCTACCTGTAGCTTCTTGGTTTTCAGTGTTATGGTTGTACGTAGCTTCTCTGCTTCCAATTAATTTTTAATATTTGGAGAGTTATGTGAGTAGTAGTATTAGGGCTGGAATTAATATGGTGTAGATGGCCTCAATCTGAAGGAAGGACGTGAGAAAAAATGAGTTCAATTAGAAGCTCAAATTAATGTAAGAATTGTACCAAAATGGTGTAATTACTGATTCTTTTCATTGGCAGTAAAAGATCTTGCAAGCTTCTTCACTAGGAACACTCATCGTGTTGTACCCATGAGAATGGATCACACTCGAGTCTAATCTTAGAGGCTTGGGACTCGTCCAATGAAGACTGAAAATGTCACGCCCCGACCCGCAGGACGACACGTGGCAACCGCCGTATGAGCCCGACAAGCCCATACAAAGCATAAATACAAATACTAAACTACATACACCCACATTTTCAAATAACATCTTAAATACAGTCCCGATATCTCCTAATACAAATCTAAGACCGGCATACGAAAACTCATAACAGCAGTCGTATACCTCCCGCGACGAACCCTCCGTCATCGATCTCGTCTCGTGCATCGACACCTGCACACACATTGAACGCGGTGTGCTCAGCCTTGCGGCCTAATGCGAAATTACGGCTCTACCGAATAAGGAAATCAAAGGCTAGGAGGAGTATTCTAGGATGTCTTTGGTAATTAATCATCATCTTTCATGCCATTTCGTTTTAAACAATTTATATAAAAATAGACAGCAATAACAAACAATTAAATAAATAATTAAATGTGTACATGTCACTAGATGTCACCCTAGTCATGTCTAGTGTCCATATCAATAGTATGTCACCTACGTCATAGTGAGACTTTTTAGGTTTCATAAACTCGGGCTGCCAGCCTACGCTTAATGACTACCCGGGCCGGGGGTATCAGTAAGCCCATCAGTGCCTTTCTGTCTCTACCTATGCCCGCCGCACTGATGTTGGCAGAGAGGACGGATGACCCAGAGTCCCTCTCCTGTTGTTTCACTAGTCGCCAACCATGCCTCCCCTAGCGAAACCGTCGTGCCCTTACATCCTCCCCGGATACCGTAGGGGTCACGACACCCATGTAGTACTACACACTGCCCGTAGACAGGGTCACCTCTCTTAAATATCATCGGCCACGGCTAGCCGGAATAACCACCCTAGGATCCGGACTACTCATCCGATCGTCTGCAAACGTCAAGGGTGATAGCCGTGCGGTCTACGGATCCACTGTCCAAGGCGTCGCATGTGGAATCACCTTCCCAGTCCAATAGCCGTCAACGTCTATCGAGATTGGCGCACATCCGCACGATGGGTTGTAGCCCTCGACTTCGTCGGTGCCAAGTCCATGGTAGGGTTCATCCTAGCTAACCATCTCAGGACTATCACGAGGTCGCCTACAACGACACTCGCGCGGGTGAAGATTTCGGGTAAGGACCTGCTCCATATTTCCAGTCTAACATGACCATGGAGTGTGTACAGTCCCTTACCCTACCAGCTCCCAGTATATGAGCTATGCATAACATCGGGAGTGGTGCTCCCAGTGCTCCGCTATGCATCAACCTCGGGAGTGGCGCCTAACGGAAACGTCACCGTTCGACCACCGTCGGGACGCGACGGTCAACCGGGGCATATGGAAAAAGGCCCCTTTTTCTCTAAGTGGCGGTGACGTCGCCAAGGTTCTAACATTTCGCATGTATTATCTATGTCCGCATGGTAGTTATTTAACATATCATACCGAAGCAATTTAGCATGCACGACATGATTATAAAGCATGTTAGATACCTAGCAGATCAAACATGTTAGATAAGATAACTATGCTAGCATGCATAAAATTTAAATCTTATCAAACATTATGGTTTATCATATTGAAGACATCCAAGAATTTTTCCTAAGAAACCCCAGCGGGTATTCCCTAGCGTGAATAAATCCTACCAATGGAGAACCAACGCACCTGGGATAGCGATCTGCTTCTGGGAACCAAGTCGCGCGGAGAATATCACCCGCCGAGCTTCTCGGATCGCGTACCCACAATAATCCTATTTAATAAAAATTATTTAAAATAGATTTAATTTATTTCGCTTAAGATAAATAAATTAAAATCTATCAATTAAATAATTATTACATTAAATCAATCCTATGATTAATCTCACCTAATGAATTATGAATTAATCATATTTTTACATTTTTATCTAATAACTTCAATGAATTTTTATTTAATTTCTACTCATCAAACTCACCCATAACTTGGCCCAAGTCATCCAGGAGCCCAAGTAGAACCCATAGAAATTTTTATTATTTTTTAATATTTTAATATTATTTTATTATTTTAATATTATTTTATTAATTATTTAATTTAATTTATTTTTATTTATTTTTATGACCTAGTCAACGGTCAACGTTGACTGGTCAACAGTCAACGTTGACTGGTCAACGCTGACTGGGTCAGCAGTGGGCCCGGTCAATGCTGACTGGGTCAGCGGTTGACTCGGTCAACGGTTCGAGTTACTGTTCACCCGGTTCGGTTCGGTTCGGTTCGATTTGGTTCGGTTCGAGTCCGGTTCAGCTAAATTAAATTCAATCTAATTTGACTCGAGCTCGAACCAGGTTCAACTTATTTGATTCGGCTCACCCAACCCAACTTGACTCGAACCCAAACTTAACTCAAACCCAACCGATTTAACCCCACTTGATTCGACCCAACCGTTTTCATTAAATTAATATTTTCTTATCCACTAAGCTTAGTAAATCAAATCTTAATCATGCTTAAGTTAATCTAAGCATATATTAACACAACTTATATTAATTATATTTTATTAATACTAAGCATGGTTAATTAGCGCTAATCGTGATTAAGGAAATCCTTAATCACGATTAGGAAAAGGGCGAAATAACACCTTTCGCCGCGCTCCTCGTCGCTCCTTCGTCGAACCCTTCGCCGATGCTTCCGCCGGCCACGCTCGAACGCCCTCGCCGGCCCTTCCGCCTCCCGCGCCCGACGCAACGCCGACCAAGGATCACGGCGTTCTCGTGCGTGAGACGCCGGGACTTGTTGCATCAAATCCGGCCGTGAGAAACCAAACCCTCGAAGGTTTCGAAGGTCGTCGGTCCTTCTGCGGACGGCGAGCACGACGACCGTGAAATTGGGAGTGGGAAGCGATCGATAAGGACCAGATTCTCACCTACAACTCGCGAATGGCGAACGGATTCGAATCAAGCGGCAGGAAGGGGCGAAAGGGGTGTTTTCGTCGTCGTCTCCGTCTCACGCCGTCCGCCCCGTCGAACGGCCAGTCGCTCTTCCGCGGACCTATCCGGGGTAGTGCGTCGACTGTTGAGCCTTCGTGGGAAGGGAATGAAGCGTCGGACGTGGACGCCGCAGCCAAACGAGGTGGAGACGGCGACCAGCAGTGCCTCGCGGTGGCGAGTGGGGAGCGGAGCGACGTGCGCGCCAATGGGGTCTGCGGTCGTGGTTCCTCCGGTAGCCCAACCCTCGACGATGAGGATGGGAAGGTCGGGACGATAGCAGCTTGCCGGCGATGCTCCCGCCGGTCGTCGCTGCTGCGGAGGTGGCGAAGAGAAGAAGTCGAAGAAGAGGAACGCTCGACCCGGAGCTGCTGCTGAGCTCTCCGACGCGTCGACTTGCGACGAGTGGGGACGAGGGCGAACGGACGGCGCGCCGGCGAGCTCGTCGCCGATCGTCCGCGCCGAGTGCAGGGGAGCCGGAGGGACGGGGAACGGCGCCGGAAAGGGGGCGCTCGAAGGTCTTCGAGCGAGATAGGGCTTTCGCCCTTCTCGTTCGCAGCCGGGCCTCTCTTTAGGGGCGGCCGGTCCACCTGAACCGGTTGACCGGCCGGTTCGGTCGGACCGGACCGGACCAACTTTTTTTTTTTTTTCAAGGTGGGGGTTTACAGAAAATGTGAGAAAAAACGAGTTCAATTAGAAGCTCAAATTAATAAAAGAATTATACCAAAACCATGTAATTAGAAGCTCAAATGAATTATACCAAATGAGTTCTGTAAGCGAACACTCACCGTGTTGTACCTATGAGATTCTAATACTGGAGGCTTGGGACTAGTCAAATGGAGATTGAAGAGGAGCACAACTCAAAGCAAATATAAGGAGGCTCAATTGAAGTACACTTAGATGGTTCAAGTTATTTCTAAACTTCAATCAAATATAGGTTCAACTCATGTAAAACCAAAAGAGAGAAGTGTTGCCGAGGTTCAACGCAATAAGGGCCCGTGGCATGCAGTAAGTGTACTAGGCTAAATCCAACCCACCCACATAAGTACACTTATGCTTGTGAAAGCATTGTCTTAAATATGCAATGTTCCTCAATGAATTACACGATATGAGACTAAAAAAAAGAATTGGCTAATGGAAGTTATCAACTAAGGCGCTAGTTAATACCATTTCTTTATTAAAAAATAGAAAAATCATCTTATACACCTCTACATCTCAAAAAAAATATTATATTTTAATATTATTAAAGCATGTAATTTTTTTTTAAAAAAAAGCATATATCCACTTCAATTTACATAACAAATCAACTATTATCTTACTACAATTAGAATAATGACTTAAAATTGAACTTAATCAACTCTCCTCCTATAAAATCTTTGCTCCAATATTAAAATCTGAAAAAAATAAAGAAAGACCGAACCCATAATTAGATTTTAGGTTTCCTACGTATCTTCTAATTGAGATTAGAAGAATCAGGTCTAAGTAGTTTTATATTTAAGTTAGAGAGTTAAATCATAAATAAAAAATCTAATTTTTAAAATAAAAATTATCTTTAAATATATTTATTTACTTATTTTTTTAATTATTCATAACGCGTCCCTATTATTTTTATTTAAGTAAAAGCTTCGAGTCTGATTTAGTCAAGCACATATTATAATTATTATTATTTTGAAGTTTATCTTTAGCATCCAACCAATCTTTCATATAAATACAAACTTCAACACTTAAATTATTCAAACACTTCTCTTTTCATCTAAAATTCTTCCACCTGCACTAAAACAAGATTCAGATACCAATACTGTAAACCCCAAATTTGATTTAAAAAAAAAAATTTAAGAATAGAAGGGATGTATGAAAAATAGCATAGTAATTAGCTCAACAAAAAGGGGTGTATAATACAATGTTAGGGGTATAATTGTCAGAACATGGTCTAGTTGTAATTAAGTGAAATGGTCAAGGGCAATAAAGGAATTTGGTCGAGCACGCGCTTCTCACGCGCGCCGCGAGCCCTAGATCGGGCGAACTCGTGATGCGCCCTTTTCTCCGCCTTCATCGCATTCGCAGTCCGCCTCTCTCGATTCCTCACCGAGAGATTGACGGCGAGTTCTGCTCCGCTCGACCACCTCTACTCCATCAGCATCCGACGAACCCTCCTCTTTCACTCCACTGCGGTCCATCGGCGACCACGACGCCGATCGAAAGCCCTCTCCTCTCCGCACGCGACGCGGGATTTCCTCGCCGTGAGCTCAGCGGCGAGTCCCTCTTTCTCCTTCGACCCCTTCACATGCCGCCCGCTCTGCTGCTCCGGATCCCCCGCTGCGAGATCAACGGCGAACCTCCACTCCACTCAACCACTCCTCCTTCAGCCGCCGCCCGACGACAACGGCGTCGATTGGAGCTCCGCCGCACTCTCGCCAGCCCACGGATCCATCGTCAACTTCGGTCTCTTCATTCTCGTTCGATTGCAGCTCCGCAGCACCTTCATCCACTCACTGAGCTTGTCGGTGATCTAGGTGCCACGACCGTCTGCGACTAATTTCTCCTCGTTTTCCCTTTGTGCGACGCTAAAGGCTCTGCCTCCTGCATTGTCTGCTCTACTCGACCCCAGCGTCGATTGAGTCGCTGCTGTCGGTGATCCGAGAGCCACCATCGACTTCGAGCTCCTTCCCCTTTGATCCGCCATGCCGACGACAGCAACATCGATTGGAGCTGCCGCTGCTGTCTTCGTCGATTGCAACCCCTCCTTCGTGCCTGAAGCTTCGATCTCGCCGTTGCCCCAAATCCGTGGGGTTTGCAGCAGCCGTCTCACTGCACATCATCATCTCAGCTCAATTCGACCCAATGCTAAGGTCGAGCCCACTAAATCTCTCTTTGATCTCAATTTGCATGATCTCGATTTGCATGCTTATTGTTGGATGATGCTAGTTAATTCAATTTACATCTTAAGTAATGATTTCAATGCTTGCTGTGCTTTCGAACGATGATGTTAACTAGTTAAACTCCAACCTCTGTTTTGATACATCATGATGTGCTAGTATGCCCCTGATTCAATTGGGTTCTGTGCTGTTGAATTGATTATTGTTGATGATTGTGGATTGTTGGTGGTTTTGATTGTGGAATTTGTGCTGTTGAATTGATTATTATTGATGATTGTGGAATTTTGGTTGCTTATGTGATAATGCCGATGAATTTTGGTTGCTTATGTGATAATGCCGATAGGTTTGATGGGTTGTTATATGGTGCTTATGTGGCTATGTTGCTGATGGTTTTGATTATGGAATTAATGTTGATAATGATGTTGGATTTGTTGGTGGTTTAATGTTGTTATTTCGGTTGTGCTTATTTGGTAATGTTGCTTATGGTTTTTAAAGTGTTGTTATATGGTACTTTGATTGATGAGTTGATGATGTTGTTTGCTGAATTTTTTATGGTGTTTTGATGATGGTGTTGCAATTGGTGGTTTGATGGTGGTTGTTGATGTGGTTGGGATTTGCTTGGCAATGATGCTGATGATATGATTTGTTCTTAGTTGATGGTATTCACATATGATTTATTCTTACTTGATGGTATTCAAGTATTATGATTTTGATGGTTATGAATGTGGATTTAATGGTGATGTTATTTTAGTTGGTTTGTGATGAGTTGATACGGTGTATTGCTGTTGAGTGTTGATTTTATTTCTATTTTCTTTTCCTTGCCTTTACTTGATGACATGTAGATGATATGTTAATTATGATGGAATGCAGTATCAAATGCATGTCAGCACTAGGGCACAATTAATAGTTTCCTCTCTACTAATAATTAGATATTGTAATTAAATAAAAATTAGTGAGTGGTAAATTAGGACTAGGGATGATTGTAATTTTAGTTGGACTTTATTTGGGACTCTAATGGTTGCTTGGTAGATATGATTAAGGTTTATAAAGTGAATAAGGTTAATTTATTAGATTAGTTTGGATTAATCAAACCTTATTGAATAATTTAGGATGGGTTAGGTAGGCAAATTGGTTGAGATGGTTGATTTAATATTTTGTAGATAGGATTAATAATATATAATGTTAAAGATCATATCTAAAGGTAATGCTACTTGTAATAGGTAGATACCTTGATATAATTAGACGACGTTCAAGCTAACATACGGTTGGTTCTGAAGATTGATCTACATATCCAGGTGCGCCGGTTCACTACAGTAGACTATTCTCAAGTTGGTGAAACTTGAGGAGATAAATGTTTTACTGCTTAGAAATTAATATTTAATCATTCATGATTCATGCTTTGTATGTTAGAATAGCCTATTTATATGATTAATATGATATGTTTGTTGTCTTATGTTTACGGTTATTCAAATATGTGCTAGGTTATTCTCTTGCATAAATATGTTACTGTTTAGAAATTAATATTTAATTATTTATGATTCATACTTTGTAGGTTAGAATAGTCTATGTATATCATTAATGCAATATGCTTGTTGTCTTATTGCTACTGTTATTCAAATATGTGCTAGGTTATTTTCTCGCTCATTATCTACTTGACTGATGTGACGAAAAGTAATACAATATTACAGTTACTTCTAGAACCTATTATGTTACACTATAGTGTGACATATTCATAGACATTGACAAGCATCACTAATAGACATGTGACATTGACATATTTACGTATATAATTATTGACGATGCACCGTTTTGAAATCATCTTTAAGTTACGGATACGAGTTTTAATGCTCATAAACCTATACCACCCAAAAATGTTGAAATCATCTTGGACATAAAAGGGTGATGATAAGATATGGATTAGTTTATTGCCAGAGAACGTTGTGATGTATTCACTATACCCGCATGGTGCCGTTAAGTCGTCACCATGATAGTCCTAAGATGGCTAGGATGGATGAAACCAAACCAATGACCTAGCAAACATGTCGCCGAGGTTATAGCATTCCGGCGACGGCTATGATGCATGCCTCCTGGCAGGCATAGCTGCTTGTAAATTGGTACGGTGACTCCTTCCGCATGGCCTTGGACAGTGGATCTATGGACCTCACGGCTATTATTCCAGACGTTCTGCAGATGTTCTGATGAGTAGTCCAGATCCTGGGGTTTATTACCGGCTAGCCGTGGCCGATGCATATACGTAGGTGCGGTGACTCTTGGTGTAGTACTACACGAGTTGCTCCATGGATTGTCTGGGGAAGACGCATGGAGTGACAGGTCGCTAGGTCGCGGAGATGAAGTGATTCGCCTAGTGGACCACCGGAGAGGAATTCACGGTCACCCGACCTCTCTGCCAACATCAGTGTGACGGGCATAGGTAGAGACAGACAATGGACACTGATGGGCTTATGGGAACTCTCTGATCAGGAGATCCCCTAAGCATAGGCTGGCTGCCCAGATCACAATATTTGAATGTGATGATATTTTTAGTGATAATAATCTTGTGAAATAAACACACTTCATATTTATAGTTGAGCTACACACTTATACTACATGTTCTTCTTATAATGCTTCATGTTTTATTTGTTGATTTTACCTGCTTTGTTTGAGATTATGAAATGATGTTATGGACATGCTAGAATCTCCTTGTTTGCTACTTGAGTTATTCTACTACGGTTAGAGCCATAAGCACTCAGCCGCTTGCGGCTGAGCACACGACGTTCAAATGTGTGCAGGTTTACTAGACGACCGGTCAGGATAGCTAATGGAGGCGAGATTATCGACGAACCTAGTTATCTACTAATTTTGTGACCATAGTATTGTAGTAGGTATATCGGAACTGTGTTAGTAGAGTTTAGTTAGATGATTTAATTGTATCTTCCGCTGCATTGTTAATGTATATGAATTATGTATATCATTAAATGCCTTGTATGGGTCCCTTGGGGCTCATACGGCGGTTGCCACGTGCTCGACAGATGGGTCGGGGCGTGACAGATACCAGTATACTTAAAAGTTACGAGCTATTATAGATATTATATGAAAAGATTTTTCATTTATTCTCCACCAATTTAAAATATTATAATCAAGTCTATTCCAACTTCCGACGACCCATTGTATATTTATCTAATGTCAATAAAGGTGTTGTTTGTTGATGCACTAAACCATTTTTATTTATTTGAGTAATTTTATTTTTTAAAATCTAACACATTATCTGTTAACAACATATTATCAAAATATTCATCTATTAATATAATCCTACTATCTAAAATTGCATCAAAACAATATATGAGAGCAATAGTACCCTAATATTTTTTAAATTTTGATTCGAGTAAGTGAATTATGAAAAAAATCTTCGATTGATAATTTCTATAATTATGAAAAAAAACTAATATTAACTATTTGCATAAGAAATTGATTAACAGTTGGATAATGAATACTTTGAGAAACAATTCGAAACATCACAAGATAATTTTAAATTTTGACATATAAATAAAATAAAATTCCAATATGCATCCTTAATAATATTTTATAGTATTTTTCATTATAATAAATAGAAAAAATATTTGGTACCTGTGCTAAAGCATGATATATGTGTAGCAATACAAGAGTTATTCATGACAGGAAAAATATTGAAAGCTATAAACTCTACTCTAGTTACACTCATACCCAAGGTACCAAATCCAAAATCTGTTAAGGACCTAAGACCAATTGTTTGTTGTACAATTTTATACAAGATTATTGCTAAGATCTTGGTGAATAGACTTAAAGGAGTGATTGATGAACTAGTTAGTGAAGCTCAGTCAGCCTTTGTGCAAGAAGAGTGATTGCAGCTAATATCATATTAAGTCATGAACTCATTAAAGGATATACCAGGAAAATAATATTCCCTAGATGCATAATCAAGGTGGATCTACAAAAGGCTTATGATTCAGTAGAATGAATATGTGTGGAACAAATGCTCATAGAATTGGAATTTCCTCCTAGATTCATTCAATGGGTGATGGCTTGCATCAAATCAGCACATTATACCATTCTAGTAAATGGTAAAAAAAGGTACCTTTTCAAGCAAAAAGATGATTAAGACAAGGTGACCCTCTATCACCTTATATCTTTGTCCTTGTGATGGAATGCTTGAGTAGATGTATGAGGGAGCTAGGAAATAAGAAAAACTTTAAATATCATCCCAAATGTGCAAAATTATCTATTACTCACCTTTGTTTTGCAGATGATTTACTTATGTTTTCTATAGGAGATGAGAAATCTATCAAGCTCCTCTTTTTGGAGGAATTTCTTGAATTCTGAAAGGCATCAAGTTTGAAAGCTAATGTACTTAAGAGTAGTATCTACTTTGGAGGAATATCTGCTGAAATAAAAAACAGAATATTACATATACTTGGTTATAGAGAGAGCTCTTTACCATTCAAGTATCTAGGAGTACCTTTGGCTCCTAAGAAACTAAAAATTATAGAATATAAAGTACTATTTGACAAAATGATGGTTAGACTTAAAAGTTGGACTGCCAAGTTGCTAATATATGCAAAAAAGAGTTCAACTTATAAAGTCAGTATTATTTGGAGTGCAAAGCTATTGGTCACAACTATTCATATTGCCCAAAAAAATAATCAAAATAATGGATGCAGTTTGCAGGACATTTTTATGGACATAATCAGTTGAGACTAGTAGGAATGCATTGGTAGCTTGGAATAAAGTTTGCACACCAAAGTCAGCCGGATGACTTACTTACTAAGACTAGACTTATGAAATAAGGCAGCCATCTTCAAGCTTTTTTGGGATATGCAGATGAAGAAAGATAAATTATGGATCAAATAGGTACACACTTATTATATAAAAAATAAAAATATTCATACTATGACTCTACCCAAACAAACAAGCTGGATGTTGAAGAAAGTGATGATGAGTAGAGAGGTATTACAATACCATCCCCGACTGGCAATAATACTAACTAGAAAAACCACAATCAGTGCAATTTACAATATATTGGTGGGTACATTGCCAAATAAAAGTTGGATAAGTTTGATATGTGATTCTACAACTAGGCCTAGAGCTACCTTCATTCTATGGCTTGCTTTGCATTAGAAATTAATGATTGCAGATAAACTACTCAAGCAGGGCATGCAAATAGAAGGAGGATGTCAGATATGTCTAACTGCAATAGAAACCTTAGAAAATTTGCTGAATGAATGTAAATATAGCAATACTATATGGAATGATTTATTGAAATGAAATGAAGAAGTTTTAAAACAAACTACATGGAAAACCTCAATTAATATAGGTGCTAGAATAGCTAAAAGGAGAACAATGAAAGGACAGCTTATACAGGTGGTGATGACAGAGTTTATATATCACATTTGGGAAGAGAGAAACAGGAGATTATTTAAGCAACAAGTAAAAGATGAAGTGGTCCTTCTTCGACATATTAAAACAATAATTTTTACTAGGCTGGATAAAGAAAAAATAAGAGATTTTGCTGTCTTATGTTTAGCTTAGAATACTAGTGCTCTTTGAGATATTCATTTTTATTATATTTGCTTCTTTATAACTTGTAGCACATGATATTGTAGTGATGCTCAAATACCCTACCTAGAAGGTGAGTTGACATTACTATTGATGCTATCAAACAAGTTATAATGAGCAAAATTTATGTAAGATGATGTAACTATACTGAAACAATGTAATATCCTATTGGTAAATGATAATTTAATTTATTTGCAAAAAAAAATAGAAAAAATATCCTTATAAGGTAAAGCACAGCATATCATAAGTGAAATTTCATTTAGTAGTAACATCTAGTTTTAATTTTTTAAATAGTTTATGATGAATATTATAAAAAAATTTAAATTCTTGTTATCTAGAACTAGAACTTTTAATATATTTAATAATATTTCTATTTTTTCTTACGTGATCATCAAATATTTTTAAGCCATCCTGAATATATAAATTAAGAATATGTCATTCACATCTAATATAAAAATATAATCCATCAGAAATAAGAGATAAATATTGAGCTAATAAATATATTGCGACATCATTATTACTAGCATTATCAAAACTAATTGAAAAAAATTTATTTTCTATATTATATTCATTAACATATGTATTAATAGTTTTATAAATAGTATGTCTCGGATGCTCAAATATTTTAAAACTAATAATTCTCTTTATATAAATGAAATTTATTATCTATCCAATGACAAGTAATATGTCATACTATTGAATTAAACGAATAAAATTAGAACTTTTTGAGAATGAAATTTTATCATTATGACTTTTAGTATGTTTTCTTAGATGACCCATTCGTGATTAATTTTTTACATTTTTTGCACCTAGCTATTTCTTTTCTAAAAGTAGAATTTAATTCCAGATTGATTCTGATTGTAGTATCATTCAATCTGATTGTAATATCAATCTTATTGTAGGAGTTATCATCATATTGTAAGAGTTGAAGATGAATTATTCTGCATAAAAAGTAATTAAAATAATAAAATATATGAAATAATTAGTAATCTACTGAGAAAATTAAGAGTTTTAAAAGAAGAGGTGAAATGCACTAGAATAGTAAGAAGATGAGAGCTTTAGAAGAATAAATCGTAGAAATAATTAAGAATAGAGGGGATGAGTATTTATAGGAATTAAACATAATATTATAATAAAATAATAAATATGAGAAAAGACTAAAATACCATTTAATAAAATAATAAAATTATAAAATTATAACTAATAAATGTTAATAAGGTAATTTTAATAGAATATGAAAAGTTTTGAATATTGGAGGAGTGGGAGGGGAAACGTCACCGACTTTAATAAAAAATTAAACGTTACATTTAGTTATAATAATAATGAGATCATTATGGATAATATATAAAAGTTATTTATTATCAGAAGTTTTAATCCCACATCGCTCAAGTCTTAAAGGAAGACTGTATATTTTGATATATAAGAAGATTGTACCTACACTCCTTCAGCATTATTTATGAACTGTAAACTATTATTAGCTCTGGGTGTGCTGTGCTAGGCACGGCCCGACAGCACACCATATCAGGCATGGCACACGGGCTGTAAAATATGACCCAGCATGACACGTTGTGCATATAGTGTGTGTCACACCCTTTTTCATTGGCTGGTCGGTGCAACAAACTAAGGAGTGTGCGGCGTGAACAACTCCAAGTGTTCGCAAGCCTTAGTGCAAAGCTGTCTAGAATCATTTAAAGAGGAAAAATGTATATTGTTATTGCACCGTTAAAACCTTTCAAATCCTCCAAACCACAGGCGACAAGGAGGCCAAAAAGCTAAGGAAAATTTGGAAGGAAACTTAAGGAAAGAAAGTTACAATAGAAAGATGGTGGCTGACTTCCTCCTTGATGGGCAGCTTCAAAGCAAAAACGAGAGCACTTAGAAGGGTTGTCTTGGGCTGCCTCATTAATGCAAGGATCCTGACATCATGGAGGATCCTTCTTGCTTGGCTTGGGCACGCCAAGTGTTGGCTTTGGTAGGACTGGGTTGTCTTTTCATTAATGCACAGATCCTGGCATCATTAGGATCTTCAATGGCCTGAGAATGCCCGCCAACTATGGGGTCTGCATTGGCTTTCGGGTGGCAGTTGTCTGCCTACTTGATGGCTGGGCGCGCGCATCAGTGCACGCCTATTGCTTGTCTTGCACGTCAGCGCTACTGCTTGTTGCCCGTATTGCGCGCGCTTGTTTGTCGTTTTGTGCACGGCTGGCTGTCGCCCGTTTGCTGTGCGCTTTGATCTTACTTGTGCGTGACCCTCGGCTCCCTTGCCTGGACGAGTCACTTAGGTGATTTGTAGGTGCCTCTACCTTACTTTAAGGTTGGGGGTGTAACAATTCTCCCCCTTGAAAATGTTGACGTCCCTGTCAACTCGGTGGCTAAGTATTTATGAATTAGGTCTTCATATTGCCACAGGGTAGCTTCTCACTCCCAGGTTGCCTCTTTCAGTGCTGAGTCCTTCCATTAGACTAGGAACTCAATGTATCCTCCGGACTGTGTCTTCCTTCATCTAAGAATGCGCTCGACTAGGTGCTTGTGCTCCTTGATGACTGATGGAGACGCCCTTTCTGTCTGTTGCCTGGAGGGATCAGAATCTCTATGGAAAGGCTTGAGAAACTCACATGGAAAGTGGGATGAATCTAGAGACGAGAGGGTAGGTCAAGCTGATATGCTGCCACTCCAATGCGCTTCATCACTCTGAAGGGTCCATCATACTTTAACATGAGGCCCTTATGAACACACGTTTCTCCGGCTTTCTTCTACATTTGTGGGGTAAATTTGAGCAAAATCTCGTCCCCGACTTGGAATTCTCTTGGGTGGCAGTACTGGTCTGCGTACTTCTTCATGCGACGTGCTGCTTTCTCCAAGCTAGTGCGTGCATCTTCCAGTTGGTACTGCCAGTTGTGGGCAAACCTGGTTGGTGCTGGGCACCTATCATGTCACGCCCCGACCCGCAAGACGACACGTGGCAACCGCCGTATGAGCCCAACCGGCCCATACAAGGCATAAATACAAATACTAAAATACATACACCCACATTTCCAACTAACATCTTAGTATAGTCCCGATAAATCCTAATACAAATCTAAGTCTGACATACGAAAACTCGTAACAGCAATCGTATACCTTCCGCGACAATCCCTCCGTCAACGATCTCGTCTAGTGTGTCGGCACCTGCACACACATTGAACGCGGTGTGCTCAGCCTTGCGGCCTAGTGCGAAATTACGGCTCTACCAAATAAAGAAATCAAAGACTAGGAGGAGTATTCTAGGATGCCTTTGGTAGTTAATCATCATTTTTCATGTATTTTATGTTAAACAACTTATATACAACAATAAAACAGCATAAATAAATAAATTTGTACATTCCACTAGATGTCACCTAAGTTATATCTAGTGTCAATGTCAACAGTCTGTCACCTACGTCATGATGAGACTTTAAGGTTTTATAAACTCGGGCTGCCAGCCTACGCTTCGTGAATACCCGGGCCGGGGGTATTAGTAAGCCCATCAGTACCTTTCTGTCTCCGTCTCTACCTATGCCCGCTGCACTGATGTTGGCGGAGAGGACGAGTGACCCAATATCCCTCTCCATTGTTTCACTAGTCGCCGACCATGCCTCCCCTAGCGAAATTGTCGTTCCCTTACATCCTCCCCAGATTCCGTAGGGGCAACGACTAACGTGTAGCACTACACACTGTCCGTAGACAGGGTCACCTCATATAAATATCATCGGCTACGGCTAGCCGGAATAACCACCCTAGGATCCGGACTACTCTTCCGATCGTCTGCAGATGTCAAGGGTGATAGCCGTGTGGTCTACGGATCCACTGTCCAAGGCGTCGCATGTGGAATCACCTTCCCAGTCCAATAGCAGTCGACGTCCATCGAGATTGGCGCACATCCGCACGATGGGCTGTGGCAACCTCGACTCCATCGGTGCCAAGTCCATGGTAGGGCTCATCCTTGCTAACCATCTCAGGACTATCACGAGGCCGCCTAAACGATACTCGTGCGGGTGAAAATTTCGGGTAAGGACTTGCTCCATATTTCCGGTCTAATATGACAATGGAGTTTGTACAGTCTCTTACCCTACCAGCTCCCAGTATATAAGCTATGCATAACCTCGGGAGTGATGCTCCCAGTATCTAAGCTATGCATCAACCTCGGGAGTGGTGTTTAGCAGGACGTCACCGTTTGACCACCGTCGGTACGCGGCGGTCAACCGGGGCATATGGAAAAAAAAGGTCCCTTTCTGTCTAAGTTGTGGTGACGTCGCTAAAGGTTCTAACATGTCGTTATCTACTATCTATGTCTGCATGGTAGTTATTTAACACATAGCAAAGAAAAATAATACAACATGTCGGACACGAATTTAGCACAGGTCATTCATGTTAGATAAAATAAATTATACTAACATGCATACATGTCAAATCTTATCAAGCATTATATTTTATTATATTTAAGACACCCAAGAATTGTTCCTAAGAAAACCCCAGCGGGAATTCCCTAGCTTTAATAAATCCTACATCGGAGAACCAACGCACCTGGGTTAGCGATCTGCTCCTCTGAACCAAGTCACGCGGAAATAATCACCCGCCGAGCTACTCAGATCGCGTACCCACAATAGTCCTAATTAACACAATTATTAAAATAAAATTTAATTCACTTTTCTTCTAAAGTAAATAAATTAGAAATTTATCAACCCATTAATTAAAATAATTATTACATCAAATTAATCCTATACAAGTTTAGGATTAATTCTACCTAATCAATTTTTAATTAATCATATTTAAATTTTTATCTATTAACTAATAATTTTCTTTGATTAACTTAAATGGATTTTTATCCAATTTATACTCATTAAACTCATCCAGAACTTGGCCCAAGTCACCCAAGGGCCCAAGTAGAACCTATAAATTTTTTTATATTTTTTATTATTTTAATATTATTTTATTAATTAATTAATTAATTAATTAATTATTATTCTGATCGGTCAACGGTTGACCCGGTCAATGCTGACTGGGTCAGCGGTGGACCCGGTCAACCTGACCGGTTACTGTTCATCCGGTTCAACCTGAGTCTGACCCACGCCTAGTTGGTTCGGTTCAATCGAGTAGCTAAATCCAGCTAAATCCAAGTTTGACTCGAGTCCGGTTCAAGCTAATGCGGTTCGACTCGGGTCCGGTTCAACCATTCCAAACAGTTTAATTAAATTAACTCTAACCCATAGTTAACTTAACTAAACCTGATTTATCAAACTCTAAGCATATTTTAACACAACTTACTCTAATAACATTTTATTAATACTAATCATGCTTAACATTTCACTAATCGCGATTAGGGAAGAATAAAGCTACCTTAGCTGAAATTACTATTCACCGCTGGAATAGTAGCGCCGCCGCCGGAACCCTAGCCGCCACCTCGCCGGAGCTCACGAAACCGGCGGCTAACTGGACGGCGAGCTTCGCAGCTCCTCGCACACGCGGAGACCAACGATGATCTGTGAAAACGCCGACCATCAGTGCCTAAACAACGATTTCCGGCGTCGTCTCCGGCGAACTCACGGCGCACCCATCGGAGGGCGAAAACTACCCCTTTACAAGGGGAAAATGTGGCTGCTCACCTCGCGGACGTGTGGGGAGGAAAGGAGTGGAGTTCCAGCCGGTGAGGTGGGCGGATCCGCGACTCCACCCGTCGTCGGAAGGGCTTGGTCGAGCGAGCAGCGGCGGCGGGAATAGCCGCCTGCTGCGGGGACGTCGAGGTCCACGAAGGCTCGTGGAGGCGTGGAGAAGGCGGGCGTCTCCAACCACAGCAGAGGAGACGAATCGCCGGTGGTTTTGGGTGCTGTACGGTGACCGAACGGCAGCAGCTCCTCTGCTGCGGTGGCCGCGCGAATGGGGAAGGAAAGGGGGCGTCGCCGAGCTCCCCTTTCCGCCGGGAGTGCTCGCTGGGGGTGGACGAAGGTGGGCGGCCGCCGACGACGGCGTGCAGCGGTCGACGGCGAAGAAGGAAGCGTCGGCGCTGCTCGGTGCGGAAGAACGAAGCTTCGAAGCTTCGTCGCGAGGTCGGGGACGAAGGCTCGAGTGGGAAGGGCGCTCGGCTCTTCTCGCTCGCCTCGCCTCTTCAACCGGTCCAAGCCAGTTCAGCTGGACCGGCCGGCCGGTTCACCTGAACCGGACCCCCCCCCCCCTTTTTTTTTCCTTAAAGGTGGGGGTTTACATATCATTGGTTGTGTCATGGGCCAACTTGACTAGAGAAATTGGTACTTGCCCAAAGACGACTTCAAATGGGGACCTTTCGGTTGCTGCTCCACGATGGTTGTTATAGCAAAATTGAGTTGAGTCAATCAACTCCACCCAGTTGCTTTGGCTTGCAGTGACGAAGTGCTGGAGGTACTCCTCCAGAAGTGCGTTAATGCGCTCCATCTGGCCATCAGTCTGCGGGTGTCCTGCTATGGAAAAATTAAATTTCATCCCAAGAAGCTTGAATAAAGTTGTCCAAAACTTCCCAATGAAGCGCCCATCTTGGTCGCTGACTATGTCCTCTGGGAGGCCAAAATACCTCACCACATGTCAAAAGAATAATTCAGTCGTCTCCTTAGCTGTGACATGCTCGGTTGTAGGGATGAAAATAGCAAACTTGCTGAACCTATCCACCACCACAAGAATTCTAAAAAATCTATTAATTTTAGAAATGACTTGATAAAATCTAGGGAGATTGATACCTAAGGCCTGGATGGGATAGGCAGAGGCTGGAGCAAGCCTGCAACTTTGGCTCGCTCGGCCTTATCCTTCTTGCATATGGCACAAGTCTTGACATATGCCTCAACATCCTGCTCCATGTTCGGCCAGTAGTATAAGCGTCCGAGGAGTGCAAGAGTGCGCTCGATGCCCAGATGTCCTGCCCATGGGGTGTCATGTCATTTTGAGATCAACTCCCATCTGATGTCAGTAGAGTTCAGCACATAAGTTCGCTCCCCTTTGATCTATAATAGGCCGACAGAATCCTTCCAGAATCGCTGGGTCTTCCCATCTTCAACCTGTTGCAAAAGAGATTGGTAAGTTGTATCCTCCTTGGCACAGTCTTGCAGCCGCTCCATCAGGGTGCCATGCACGCAGGTGATGGCGTGCACGCATCGGCTAAGAACGTCGGCTGCTTGGTTATGGCGTCCGGCCTTGTGCTCCCAGGTGAAATGGAACTCGATAAGCTGAGTTTGCCAGTGGGTTTGCTTGGCTGAAAGATGACATTGAGTTTGGAAGAAGGTGTTCGTCACATTGTCGGTGCGCACCACAAAGGGGCTGCCTAAGAGGTATACCCATCATACCCTAAGGCAGTGCATCAAAGCTAGCATCTCCTTCTCATGCGCCCCGTATCTCTGCTCGGCGTTGTTGAGCTTGCGGCTTTCATAAGCCAAAGGATGTCCATCTTGTATAAGAATACCACCTAAGGTGCGATCAGAGGCATCAGTGATCACCTCAAATATCGTGCTTAAATCTAGCAAAACCAATACTAGCTCGGACATCATACGCTGCTTCAATATCTACATAGCGTCTTTGCATACCTTGGCCTATTTTCACTCCTTGTCTTTCTTCAGGAGGTCCGTCAGTGGTGCGGTAATGTGGGAATATCCCCCAATAAACCTACGATAATAGTTAGTTAATCCAAGAAAAGAACAAAGTTTAGTGAGGTTGCTCAGCTGCGGCCAGTCCTTAATATCTTGCACTGTTCCTTCGTCCATTCGCACTTGACCATTGCCAATCTTTTGCCCAAGGAAAATGATCTCTTGCTGGCGAATTTGCACTTGTTCTTTCAAACAAACAAGCTATGTTCGCGCAGCCTCTGAAAAACTTGCTGAAAGTGACCCATGTGTGCCTCCAGGTTCTCCAAGTAAATAATGATGTCATCTAAATACACCACCATGTACTTGTCCAAAAATTCATAGAACACATTGTTCATCATATTGCAAAAGGTAGTCGGGGCATTTGTT
Organism: Thalia dealbata; assembly: GCA_030544415.1. Taxonomy (NCBI): domain Eukaryota; kingdom Viridiplantae; phylum Streptophyta; class Magnoliopsida; order Zingiberales; family Marantaceae; genus Thalia; species Thalia dealbata. Next base: position 10,758,503 of record CM060460.1, read on the forward strand.
AGTCCAAAAGGCATGACTAAGAATTCAAATAACTCGTACCTTGTCACACAAATCGTCTTGGCTTTATCGTCTGTTGTGATCTTGACTTGCCAATATCCCGATTTGAGGTCGAGTTTAGTGAAAACTTGTGCATGCCCCAATCGATCGAATAAGTCATCGATGAGAGGGAGGGGGTATCGGTTCCTTACTGTCACCTTGTTCAACGCACGGTGGTCGACACACGTGCAGCTTCCCGTCTTTCTTGCGCTAGAACAGAACGGTTGCTCCATAATGAGCATTGGATGGGCGGATCAGGCCTGCATCCAATAATTTATTGAGCTGCTTCTTCAACTCTGCAAGCTCGGTAGGCGGCATGCGGTATGGCACCTATGCTGGTGGTCGGGTGCTAGGGACCAATTCATTCTAATGGTCCGTGGGCCACCATGGTGGTAGCTTTTTCGAAAGCTCTTCTAGCATAACTTCCTCAGACTGCTCGATTAGAGACTGCACTTGAGTTAGAATGGCTTCATGTCCTAGTGCTGCTTCTTCTCGAATGACTGCAGCATACATTGCTTCTGTCCGTCAGAGCCCCTTAGCAAGCTGGATGGTTAAGAGGCGATAGGGCTAGCCGCTGCTAAAGGCTGAACATTGCTTATTGAATAAAAGTTGACAGGGTAAAACCTGGCATCGCAGGGTCCATGGTTATGAGTCTGCTGACGTAGGGTGCCGCCATCGTCTGGGAGGCAAGAAGGAATTCGAGCCCAATGATGAACTCGACATCATCTATTGCTGCGACGGTGATATCGATGTTTCCCAACCATGGTCCGATCTGCAAAACTATTTGTTGAGCGATCCCTACCGCAGGGGTGGCCGAAGCATTCAAGATCTTCATACTAAAGGTTGCTGGAGTGAGCAGCAGACCGATGCTGCGCGCCAATGCTTCGTTCAAGTAGTTGTGCGTAGTGCCAGAGTCGATCATGGCTTCACATGGATGCTCATTGACTAGGACCCATACAAACATAGTCATGACCCATCTTCAGGTCTGATGGTACCGACCCTTTGGATGGTTGTCGCGCGTGCAGGAAGAACGTGCTCAGGTCCTCGGTTGACAGGAATAATGGCAAGTGGTTCGGGACTTGCTGATTCTCGAGGACAATAGTGCGAACAACCTACCCTAGGCATCTGCACGCTGGGTGTGGCCATCCGCACAGTTAACAACCAAACTCGGCTGTCCCTCCTTACTGAGGAGTTGGTACAGGTTGCCTTGTGGGTGCATGGGCACTTCGAAACTGAGCACCTCGGTCAGGGGTGCACTGGGCAGCACGCCCAGGGGTCCGAGCTTGGCTCAGCCGGGTTTCTTTGTCTCGCGGCCTTGGCCCAAAAGCCCACAGGTCCGTCAAACTCTCCGCACTAAAAATTGCTTCGCGTTACCCTGCAATCCTTCAACAAAATCAAAAAATAAATCTTGTTCTACCATGTCCTTCAGATCAAGAGTTACGCTATTGAACTCTTGGATATATTCTCGAATGTTCCGAGTTTGTCGCAAGTCTCGTAGGTACTTTCGAGCTACATACGCCATGTTCATAGGGAGGAAACGAAGGCGTAGTTTCTATGCCATCGTGTCCCAGTCCCTTGGTGCGTCATTGCCATCGTAGTTAGGTGCATCGCAGTGCATGCGCCACCATTGCTTAGCGTCACCATCAAGGAAGACCGTTGCGATCAGGACCTTATCCTATTCGATTATCTGCGTGCTCAAAAGTACAAGCTCATGTTCCATAGAAAATTCTTCAAAACTTTAGCATTCTTGTCACCGGAATACTATTTTAGTTCTGAGATGCGTATAGTGGCCTTCGGTGCAGGGCGCAGGCTGAGAGGCGCGCGGATTTCTGCCCATAAGTCCTTTAACTCTGCCCTTAGCTGCTGTTTTAAGGCGTCCAAGCTGGGGCTGGGCAACAAGCTGGGTTCACCTTGTTCTGCCACAGCTTGGAGCCTTTCTACCTCAGCCCATAGAGACTGTACAACAAGTTGGAGCTCCACCATCTGTCCACATATTAAGCTGCTGCTCGAAACTGAGAAACTTTCGATGGTAAAAGTTCCCACTCATTCTTCTAGGAGAGTGAGTCATCTCTCGACTCCCTCCTTGGCTTGCTTAGTTACCATCGGAAAATAGGAAGGGGAATGAGCAAAAATACTTCGATAATGGGCTTGAAAACTTACTTGTCCAACCTTGTCCCTTGGGTAGTCCTTGCGCAGGATCTTCCTTTTGCTCCTTGCTACGGTTGGCTCTTTCCTTAGCTTTGATGTCAAACTGTCACACCCTTTTTATTGGCTGGTCGGTGCAACAAGCCAAGGGGCATGCAGCGTGAACAACTCCAAGTGTTCACAAGTTTTAGTACAAAGCGGAAGCAAGAAATGTTCGTTCGTCCAGAATCATTTAGAGAGGGAAAAGATATACTATTATTGTACTGTTAAAACCTCTCAAATCCTCCAAGCCACAGGTGGCAAGGAGGCCAAAAAGCTAAGGAAAGTTTAGAAAGAAACTTAATGAAAGAAAGTTTCAATAGAAAGATGGTGGCTGACTTCCTCCTTGATAGGTAGCTTCAAAGCAAAAATCAGAGCAATTAGAAGGGTTGTTGGTCTGCCCCTTTTATAGGCAGCAAGTGACCCTTAGGCTGCCTCATTAATGTAAGGATCCTGGCATCATGGAGGATCCTTCATGCTTGGTTTGAGCGCACTTAATATTAGCTTTGGCAGGCCTGGGAATGTGTGCCAACTGTAGGGTTCAGCAAATTCTACCTTGGCTTCCGAGCGGCAGTTGTCTACCCACTTGATGGCTGGGCGCATGCGTCAGTGCGTGCTTGTTGCCCTTCTTGCACGTTAGCAATGCTGCCTGTTGCCCGTTCTACACACGTCTGTTTGCCGTTCTGTGCACGACTGGTCGTTGCCCGTTTGCTACGCGCTTTGATCTTGCTTGTGCGTGACCATCGGCTCCCTTGCCTGGACGAGTCACTTAGGCAATTTTTAGGTGCCTTTGCATTATCTTCGGCTTGGGGGTGTAACACCATGCCTGGCACGGCCTGAGACGAGTCGAGCTAGGCAGCACGGTCCGATAAGCATGCCTACCGTTAAAACCCCCAAAAACCTCAACTATATGCAATGTTTACAAACAAAAGAGTCGTCGAGGACAAGCCCCTCCGACGACTGGACCCCCTTGAGCAAGAATGCTCAAAAGCCCCTCTTCTTGCTCGGCTGGCAAGCGCTCGGTCCCTTCTTGGTCAAAGCACGACTTCGTCTTACTCATGCGTTGCCCTCTCCCTCGGCCGCTTGCACTACGGCTTGCTCCGCAGCGTGCTCAGCTTGCTCCGCCGCCTTGTTTGCTGCTTGCTCAACTAGCTCTGCTGCCCGCTCGCTACGTGCTTGGCTGGCTCGGCTGCTTGCTCCGGCTGACCACATGCTCACTGCTGCTCTGCTCGAGTGCTTGCTGCCTTGGACGAATGGTTCTCCCTCTCCTTTTTGCCTTGGTCGATGGGTGGAGCTTTACCTGCACGATCAAGGAGCATGGGGCATGGGGCATTGTCTGACTCCATTAATGCGCCCGTACTTGCATGTCTTGAGTCATCCTTGCTCGATGACTTTTGGGTTGTTGACCTGCTGACTTGGCCGTGCGGCGCACATGCGCTGCTACGCTTGCATGGCTCTATTGCTATGCAGTACGGTGCACCACGCGAGATGCACCTACTTCTAGGTTGCACATCCGGCTGGTCTTGAGCCGACTATGGGATCGGACCAACTATGCTCGGGTCAACTTTGGCTTTGCTCATTGGTTTTATGGCTATGTCCTTAGCTCACACCAATGCCTTGGGCGCAGCCTTTGTTGCCTGTTGCTTACCACTCAGGTGTAAAAGAGGAAAACCTCCAAGGTTCACTCGTCAACTTGCTTGGTATTTAGGTGAATTTAAGCTTTCGCCTCCAAGTTACTTGTCAACTCCTTGTCCGAATACTTTGAGGTGGAATTTGGGGTTTTGCCTAAGAAATATTGCCCATGGCTCGGCTGTGCTTCTATCTCTCGGTCACGCCCCTTGCGGCTGGAACCTCACTGGTGTGACAAGGCTCCCCCCTGAAGTCGTCGGCGCCTTCTATCGAGGTGGCCTCGGATCAAATCATCAAATTGTCACAAAGTGGTATCTCTTTCCCAGCTTGCTTCTACTGCTGGTAGGTCCTTCCATTGGACCAAGTATTCGGTGTTGCCTTGTTGGGTTGCCCTTCTTTCCAAAATCTTCTCAGCTTTCCTGTTGAACTCGGCTGTCACCACCGAATAAGGTCGTATGACTTGCTCGTGGTCTAGATCTGTATCTTGGTAGAAAGGCTTCAAGAACAACACATGAAATGTCAGATGGATGCGCAGTCGGGATGGCAGTTGGAGATGATAGGCAACTTCTCCAACTTTGTGCACAATGGGTAAAGGTCCATCAAACTTGGGGATCAAACCTTTGTGCAGCTTGGTCTATGGGGCATTAGCTTTAACAAAACCAAGTCGTGCTCCTTGAATTCTCGAGGTGTTCGATGCTTATCAGTGCGCTTCTTGCCTCGGCAATCTACTCCCCACGGTCTCAGATGAACTTGGTGGTAGCAGGGCATCTTCCCTCACCTATCACTCAGGCCAACTTTGTTGAGAAAAGTGGTGGTTGCCGAAAGACAAGTTCGAACGATGACTTGCCTATAGCAGATGAGTGATGTGTGTTATATAAAAATTGGGCAGCATCTAAAAGCATTACCCAGTTGTGCTACGAGGCTGTGGCAAAGTGCCTGAAATACTCCTCAAGTAGGGCATTGATGCGCTCGGTCCATTTGTGGAAGGTTCGCAGTGGAGAACTTGAGCTTGGTTCCCAACTGCTCAAACAATGCGGTCCAAAACCACCCCGTGAACCGAGAATCCCTGTCGCTGACTATATCCTCCAGCAATCAAAAGTATCACACCACATGTCAGAAGAAAAGTGTGGCCGTCTCCTCGGCCGTCGCCCGCTCGATTGTTGGGGCGAATATAGCAAACTTGCTGAACCTTTCAACGACAACAATGACAACATAAAATTCATCAACTTTCGAAAAAGACTTCACAAAATCCATTGAAATTGAAGTCCATGGTCGGTTGGGCACGGGTAGTGGTTGCAATAGTCTAGCTGGTCGAGTGTGCTCCGTCTTGTCCCTTTGACAAGTGCCGTAGGTCTTGACAAATGTCTCAATGTCGCGCTCCATGCACGACTAATAATACGAGTGTGCTAAGAGACTACACGTCCGCTCGACTCCTAGGTGGCCCGCCCAAGTTGAGTCATGGCACTAGGACATCAATATTCGTCAGAGCTGTATCGAAGCTGGAATCACATGTCACCCGCCAATGGCCTGTAGCAGGCTGGCTTCGTCGATCCAAAAGTGTTGGGTTTCGCCTGTACGTGCTTTGGACAACAATGCTTCATAAGCCTTGTCCTTCTCAGCGGTAGCCTGGATCAGCTGCGTCAGATCGCTGATGGTGCATGTGGTGATTGCACCAAGTCTTCAGCTGAGTGCATCTGGGGCCTAGTTGTGTCGGTTAGGTCGATGCTCTCACTAGAAATCAAACTCGACGAGCAGCTCTTGCTAACAGCTTCTTCTGATTCGTGAAGAAAGTGTTGGTGATGTTGTCGGTTCGCACCACGAAGGGATGACTCAGCAAATAAACTTGCGAATTTTGAAGACAATACACCACGGTGAGCATCTCTCACTTGTGTGCACTGTAATGCTGCTCGGTTGGGTTGAGCTTGTGGCTCTCATGGGCCACCAGGTGGCCTCCTTGAACAAGCACACCCCAAAGTGCTCGCTCTGATACATTGGTAATGACTTCAAAAGGATAGTTGAAGTTTGGCAGCTTCAACATAGGCTCGGTGCTAAGTATTTGCTTGAGTTCCTCAACAGCTGCTTAGCATTGGGGCATCCAGACCTAGTCGCACTCCTTACACAGTAGGTCTGTAAGTGGGGCGACTAGCTGGGCGAATCCTAGGACAAACTTTCGGTAGTAGTTGGCTAGACCCAAAAATGATCTCAGCTCAATTGGATTCATCAGCGTAAGACAATCACAGTTGGCCTTAATCTTGTCCAACTCCATCTGAACAGTGCTGCCTCCAATGCAATACCCCAAGAATGAGATCTCGTCTTGGGCAAACTTGTATTTATCCTCGTATAACTGTTGTTGTCTTAACTTGGTGAAAATAGCTCTAAGATGTTGTAAATGCTAGTCCATGTACTTGGATTACACAACGATGTCATCCAAATAAATAACGACAAAGTGGTCGAGATACTCACAAAAAACATCGATCATCAAGTTGCAAAACGTCACTGGTGTATTGATCAGGCCGAATGGCATGACTAAAACTCGTATGACCCGTATCTAGTCATGCAGGTCATCTTGGCCTCATCTTCTTCGACAATCCACACTTGCCAATACCTCGATCGCAAGTTGAATTTGGAGAAGACTCGAGCATGGGTTAGTCGATCAAACAAATCGGCAATAAGGGGAATGAGATACCTATTCTTCATCGTGACTTTGTTCAATACACGGTAGTCGACGCACATGTGCAACGTGCCATCTTTCTTCTTCTGAAAGAGCACCGACATACCAAATGACACCTTAGATGGCTGGATCAATCCCGCTTTATCCAACTATTTCTTCAATTCCTCCAATTCGGCCAGGGCCAAGTGATAAGGCACTTGGGCAGGCGCCTTAGTCCTGAGAAATAGCTCAATGTGATGGTCGGTAGACCATCGAGGTGGCAATGTCCGCGGCAACTGGTCAGCCATACGGTCGCCAAACTCCTCGATCACGGCCTGAGCTTCTGCAGGAATCGGATGCTCATCCGGCTCAGGTGAAGGCTCCTTACGTATTGTGGCCACAAAGGTAGCCTCGCCTTGCTTCATACCTTGGACTAGTTGCACGGCCGAGAGCAATGCAGTCTTCTACAGTGTTGGGCCAGTAGATTATATCCCGCCCGCCATCTCCTCATGCAGGCATGCTTTGATGAACCTGGCATGCGGTGGCTCGAGTAACATAAATCCTCCAAGGCAAGGTGCTATAATGGCTAGGGTCTACAGTAAAATTTTGGAACCCAGTATTAGTCCGAAATCATCCAATGGAATGGTTGTAAAGTTGATGGCTCCGTGCCAATACCCCATGATCGCGGGCACATATCGCACAATGCCAGTAACTCCAACTGACTGAGCATTCACTATCTTGACACGCATGGGACTATCCAGTATTAGTCTGAAATCATCCAATGGAATGGTTGTAAAGTTGATGGCTCCGTGCCAATACCCCATGATCGCGGGCATATGTCGCACAATGCTAGTAACTCCAACTGACTGAGCATTCACTATCTTGACACGCATGGGACTATCCACCATACGTAGCTGCAACTCTCGGGCGAGCTCAAGGCTGGTGAAGTTATGCATCAAGCCCGTGTCAACCATTGCTCTGCAGGGCCGCCATTGAGCTCCAAGGCAACATACATAAGTCGCATATGTAGGTGTGCTACTTGGCCTTGTGCGACATTGAGCCGTTGCAAGGTACAACACGCGCCAAGGTGTTGCCTCCGGGCACGAGTGTAGGTGCGACTGTAGATGCTTCAATTTTTGCTTGAATCGCGGCCACCATGCACTCCTTATGTTAGCATCTCCATATGAAGTGTGGCCCCTTGCAAATATCGCACCTTAGCCCTTGCGCGGGTCCCTGTTGCACGGGGCCTTTGCCTCGATCGTAGGCGAACTATTGAGGCCCTCGCCCCCACCCTCCCATAGCTGCGGCTGCAGCCCTTCCTCACAGACAAGGGGGAGGATGTTGCCCAGGCTGCTGTGGTGGACTGCATTGGCATTGCGGTCGGTTGACCTCACCTGAACGAGATGTCATGCTCGACTTCTTGTCCATCAACCCCTCCGCTACTAGCAAAGCCTCGCGTAGGGTGGTGATGTTCCTTCGCTCCATCAACCCCTCCACTGGCCCATGGCTGAAGGCTACAGAGGAAGGCATACGGCTTATCTACTTCGGCCATGTCCCTTAGGTCCCAGATTATTGTGTTGAAGCCTTGGATGTACTCCCGAATGGACCTCATCTGCCAAAGTTGTCGCGGGCGATATCGGGCTGCCTTGGTTGTATTATGGGGGAAGAACTATCGGTGCAGTGCTTCCTTCATGTCAGCCCATCGAGTAATGGGCTTTGCGGTCTCCACAACATTTGGGTCCATCTTGAGGCGCCACCAAAGCCTGGCATCACCCACCAAGTATGCGGCGGGCAATCACGAAGTACTGCTCCATGTCCCACAAGTAGTTCTCCAACTTCTTCGCATCATGGGCCCCATAGAACACAGATGTCTTGGGCATGCGCGGTATTGGTTGTGGCTGGGCATACATGGTCGAGGCTTGGAGAAGCCCCGCTCGGAAGGCGTCGAACTCTCGGCGGAGTGCATGAAGCTTTGTGGACTCGTGCTCGGGCAGGGCGGTTGCCACACGTCCCGCCGACGCAGTTGCCACTTTCAGCTCAGCACGGAGGAAGTCCACCTCTGTTGCAAGAGTCTCCAAGGCTTCGTAGAGCTCTTCTAGCCAGTCATGCAAAGTGGTCTGAGTTGAACTACCTTCTCCTGGTGCAGCTGGGGCACCGACCCACTTCTCCAAGGCTTGCAGTCGGTCAGTGAACTCATCCATCGGACGGGCATCCGTCATGGTCTAGCTTGGTTGCTTGCTGGAACACCCGCCAGATTCTTCAGGTAGCATTCTCACTCCTTGAGGACAAACGTGCAAGGGGGTTGGATGTGCCTTCGGTAGTCCACTGAGCGTCAAGCTGCCCTCTGATACCAGTGTGACACACCGATCAAAGAACGCCCAAAGTTTTCTGCATTTGGGCATCGGATGTGCTGCGCAACCCAGCTGGGGCAACCTGTAAGCCTTGCACATATGCGAGCGACTCCTTCACCTGCACGTGGTGCGGAAGCTCGGATCGAACACAAGTGCTTAGGCCTTGGCAACCAACGTGGACAACAAGATTTCTCCGAAATGGGGAGGTATGCAACCGGCGTTGTACCGTTAAACCTCCCAAAAACCTCAACTATATGCAAAATTTATAAGCAAAAGAGTAGTCGAGGACAAGCCCTTCCGACGACTGGACCCTCTTGAGCAAGAAGGCTCGGAAGCCTCTCTTCTTGCTCGGCTGGCAGGCACTCGGTCCCTTCTTGGTCGAGGTATGGCTTCGCCTTACTCGTGCGTCGCCCTCTCCCTTGGTCGCCTACTCTGCGGCTTGCTCCGCTGCGTTCTCAGCTTGCTCTGCCACCTTGTTTGCTGCTTGCTCAGCTAACCCCACTGCATGATTGCTGCGTACTTGGCTGGCTCTACTACTTGCTCCAGCCGACCGCCTGCTCGCTGTTGCTCTGCTCGAGTGCTTGCTACCTTGATCAAATGATTCTCCCTCTACTTTTTGCCTTGGCCGATGGGTGGAGCTTTACCTGCACGGTCAAGGAGCATGGGGCATTGTCCGGCCCCATTAATGCACCCATACATGTACGCGTTGAGTCATCCTTGCTCGATGACTTTTGGGTTGTTGACCTACTGACTTGGCCGTGCGGCGCGCTCGGGCTACTGCGCTCACATGGCTCTATTGTTATGTAGTACAGTGTGCCACGAGTGCTGCACTTGTTGCTGGGTTACACATTCGGCCAGCCTTGAGCTGGTCGTGCGATCGGACTAACTATGCTTGGGTCAACTTCGACTTTGCTCATCGATTTTGTGGCTAAGTCCTTAGCTCGCACTAATGCCTTGGGCGCAGTCTTTTTTGCCTACTGTACTACTCAGGTGTAAAAGAGGAAAACCTCCAAGGTTCACTCGTCAACTTGCTTGGTACTTAGGCAAATTCGAGCCTTCGCCTCCAGGTTGCTTGCCAGCTCCTTGTTCGAATACTTTGAGGTGGAATTTGGGGTTTTGCTTGAGCAACTTTGCCCGTGGCTCGAGTGTGCCTCCATCTCTCGGCCACGCCCCTTGTGGCTGGAACCTCACTGGTGTGACACCTTGACTGCACCCGAGTTCACGCGCATGCTTCCCACTATGTGCTCGCACTTGCTTTCGCACGATGCTAACCAGGTTCATACATGTGCACCCCACCATGTGCTCGCTTCGCGTCAAAGTTTTCGAAGTCTGCATGAGTGCCTCATCGCCATGCGCACCACTATCGACATCCTAGCCTTAGGAGTTCCACATCACACATATCCCCCATGCATCACAGCCTTGTATCTACTTCAGCATCACTACACCTGAAGACCACATCGCGCCCATGCACTATGCAGTTCTGCCTCACCTCTTGATGCAACACTTCGAGCCCACGCCACACTCTTCTTCATCAGTTTGCGGCCTCGCCTGCATCATAGTATCAGATATCCATACCACACATTTTGCTGCCAGCAACTACTTCAGTGACTTTGTGCCTGAAGACTACACTATGCCCAAGCGTTGTGTGCATCATGGCCTCATCCTTGATGCGGCACCTTGAATCTACTATACATCCTTTTATTGTCCATTTGTGGTCTCGCTCAATAGTGCGACTGTGCCATGCTTGAGTGTCATGTAGTATATCACTGCATCATTCATCGATGTAGTATATCGAGCCCACACTGCACTCTTCCCTCGCATGTTTGTAGCCTCGCACCCCATGCAACACTTCATCCATATCATGTGCTACCTGTGCCGTATGTTGTGTTGTTTCGGCCTAGCATCTCGACACAGATATGTCATGTGCAACTCATATTCCCCACGTCATTGTCTCAGTTATCCCTCTATGCAACCATATTTGCATCGTAGCATGCTATGTCATGCCCTATCACGTTGCACCCAACTATGTTGATCCATGAAGCCGATGGTCTTCATCAGCTTCTTAGCTAGCTTTTCTGTGTTAACATGCCAAAAGAGATGGCACCATAGCTTGAGCAGCTTAATAAGAGAGTTGCATGACTTAAAGAGACGATTAGACTAGCATCACCCGAGGGTGAAGGGCCTAGCAAGGCACTAGGACCATTGCAAGATCAAGTCACCATGGTCTGCATAGCCTTGAAATTGATACACAATAAGATTAAGCACTTCCATGACTCATTAGATCATATCCAAGTCGAGGTCAAGTATGTCCATGACATGCAAGACCGAACCTCCAAGCAAGCTCATATAGCTAGCCTTTGCAATCTAACCATAATGATGAAGAGATGCAGCATTTGAAGGCTAAGTTGGAGCAATTAAGGGTCAAACTATGCCATCACCCGGAGGCATACATCGCACCATGTCCAAGCACCCATGTCCCTTATTCTCCATTATATTCTAGTGTTTCACGATGCTAAAATCTTGGAGAACTTTTTATATGATTTGGAGCAATATTAATAGGCCACACAAGTTGAAGATGAAGACAATGTCCGAATAAGAGTTGCAACCTCATTGGTAATCCCAAGTAATAATGTTATATCTAATGTGATCTTATAGTTAATGGTAAATGTATATTTACTAAAGATTAGAGCACTATGAAAGAGGAGCTCACACATAAATTCCTACCCCTTAATGTAGAATGGGCAGCCTGTGACAATTTGCAATATCTCTGCCAAACCAAGTTCATTCATGACTACATCTAGAACTTCAATTTAACAATTCTAGACCTAAATGGCATGGCTGAAGGTGACAGGTTGTTCACATTCATCTGAGGACTTCAACCATGGGCGAAGAGCGAGCTTATACACAGAAACATTTCCAATATGGAGGAGGTGATCATGGCAGTAGACAGCTTGTAGGATTTACAGCTGATGGCACCCTAAGAGCATGTACAATGGGTGTCAAACCAAAGGAGTCAATTGATGACAAGGTAAAGAGGCAACTAATCACCACCTAGGATAGTCGTGCTTAGGAACACCAAAGGCCAACTAAGAGGAGGATGCTTGGTTTGTGGAATACCACTATCTAGGATGTAAGAAACTTATTGTGAATTTGCATGATAGTGACTTGACCTCGACCATGATGACCTTGGATGTGCCAAACACGTGCATCATTCCTTTACAAGTTCTTAACATAGTGCATAGGGAATGCACACCATTTGATTATAGACCGACAAATGTGGAGCTAAATATCAATGGACAAGAGCACAAGGCAATGGTCAACTCGAGTGCAGCACAAATTTATGACCAATGAAGCCACACATCCACTCAGATTTCACATGGAGAGAAGCCAACATCAAATCAAGACTACCAATGGCACATCGACTAGCATAATCGAACTTATTCGAGGAGTTGAAGTCATACTCAATGGTTGAAGGGGCCAACTCAAATTCACCATCATTCCACTTGAACATTTCAACATTATCTTGGGATCAACTTCCTCCTCACTACTAAGGCCATAGTGGCACTACATCTCAGTGGGCTCAATCAAGGTACTTAACCCAACACAACCCGCATTCATCATTGGCAGTGCAGCAATGTCGACCACAATGACATCCACATCTAATATCAAAGCCACAACTACTACTTCATCAGGTTCACAGCAATCGACCAAGTTGTTATTTGCCATTTAACTAATGGAAGGGTTGTGTCGAACTAGTCCTACAACCATTATAGACATAAAGGGAGATGCCCTACCAAGGTCTATACTACTTGAGGATCACGTGAATACCATCGTTGTCCTATGAGACTCATCTACACCCTTGCCTCAATCTATCTTTAGTTTAGCCCGATCATGTTTGCCCCCAACATGTGCACGCAAGGATTAGTCGACAGTGTTTCCAACCGACTATTGTACCATGTGCAAGGGAGTCTGCTAAGGCCCACACTAGTGCCTCATCTACCCATGCAAGCAAGGGATGCACACTATTTCCTATCACAACCATATCAATTCACTATCTGAACCTTGATCATAGGTGATACGACCTTGGCCATTTGTTGAAGGAATAAGGATAAAGATATAAGAATGTTGACAAAGTTCTCCAAACGAGGTGCACAATATGTGAGAGATCTTAGCCATAAATATGTTGATTATTGCATCACTTACTAACCTGATCAAGTCAGAGCAACAAGGGAGTTGGACCATCAAAAGCTACATTGAGACAAATGGAAGACCTTTGGTGGAACTCTTGAAGTCCAAGATCTGTAGGAGCGACTGATCGATCTGCCCTACATTATGCATAAGGAGAAGGCAACTCGAGCACATGTCTGCTTGTAAACCCCCACCTCTAGGTGGTTTAATTAATAAAATAATAATGATTAGAAATAAAAAATTTCTTAGGGTTAAAGAACATTTAGTTTGGATTAGAACTACAAATGTGACATGTAAACCCCATCCTTAAAAAAATTTATATTTAAAAATAATAATAATAATTAATAAATAAATAATAATATTAAAACGGTCCGGTTCAGATGAACCGGCCAGCCGGCCGGTCCAGCTGAACCGGCTCGGACACGGTTCACCGGTTCGAAGGAGGTATCACAGCTCTTCTCCTTCGCGACGCCCCTTCCTTCATCGTGAGCCCGCCTCCATCTTCCGCAACAGAGCGGTCGTTGCCTCCTCTTCCGTCGGTGATCGCCTTGCCTGACGTTCGCTACTCTCCTCTCCGCCGCAACGAAGGGAGCTCGACGGAGGTCAGCCGCCGACGTGCGCCCCTTCTCCGTCTGCAACCGCTCCTTCGCCGGCAGAGTAGCGCCGACGCCCACATTTCAGCCGTCAGTCGTTGCCCACCGTCCGTCGGCTACCGCCCGTTCCCGTCTTCCACTGCGCCACTCCTTGGCAGAAAGGGGAGCTCGGCGACCTCTCTTCCTCCCCTGAAAAATTTCACCTTTTCGCGTTCGCTGCAACTGCAGCCACCGCGTCGCCGTCCCGCGCCCAACTCGCCGCTGCGGTTGGAGTCGCTCGCCCTCCCCGCACCTTCGCGAGCCCCTGTCGACCCTCGACGCCAACGCAGCAGGCGGCGATTTCCGCTGCCGCTGCTCGCTCAACCCCAGCACCTCTGGCGAGGGGTGGAGCCGCGAATCCGCCCGCCTCGCTGGCCGGAACCTCCTCCTCTTCTTCCCCACGTGTCCGTGAGGTAGGCAGCTCCGTTTCCCCTCTGTGAATGGGCGGTTGCGCCCTCCGGTGGACGCGCCCTAGACTTCGCCGACGACGCCACCGAGAATGGATTTCTTTGGTGTTGACGGCCGGAGTTTTCGCAAGCCCTCACTAGTTTCCACCTGTGCGAAGAGTTGCGGAGCTCGCCGTCAAGTTGGTCGCTGGTTTCGCAAGCTCCGGCGAGGTGGCGGCTAGGGTTCCGGCGACAATTAGGTTTCTGGCGAGGGAAGAGTGATCGGCTGAGGTAGGTGTTGTTTATTTTTCATTAATCACGATTAGTGATAAGTTAAGCATGCTTAGTGTTAATTAATCTCCCTTAGTGTAATTAAACATAAAACTTAGGTTATATGAGTTTTAATTAATGTATGAAGATAACCATGCTTAATAAGGGGTAATTAATCAAATTTGGGTTTGGTTGGGTTAATTTGAATGAACTTGATTGGGTGGAACCAAGTTAACCGAACTCAAGTTTAATCCGAACTCAAGTCTGACTCGAATTAGGATGGTTAGGAGGTAACTCGATTGAACCGAACCTAAGTCGAACCAAATTAAATTGAATCGAATCAGTTGGGGGCTTGGGTCAGACTCAAGCTGAACCGGGTCAAATGCTGACCGTCAGCGTTGATTGGACCGGTCAGCGTTGACCGGGTCAAACATTGACCGTTGACCAAGTCAAAAAAATAAAAAAAATCAAATTTAATTTTTCATAAGTAATAATTGAGGCTAAGTTAGATTAGGGGATGATTAGGTGATTTTAAAATAGTTAATTAAGATTTAATTAATCTAATAAATGCTGATGGATTTTATTTGGGCCCTTAGGTGACTTGGGCCAAGTCATGAGTGAGGTTGAATGGGTATACATGTGATGAAATCTATTTATGTGTAATTAACTTAATTTAATATTGTAATTAATTTAATTAGCAAAAATTAAATTTTGTTAATTAATATTTGAATGATTAGGTTGAATTGATTATCACTTGTATGCTTAGTTTCGGTTAATTAAATATAGTAATTACTTTAATTAAATTATTGATAAATTATTTGGACAAAAAAAAGTAGGTATGGGCCCAATGGGTAAACATGAGCTTACTAATTAAGTAGGCACTCCTAAATTGAATTTGGGCTCGTAAATTTAAATGTAGGCTTATTAGACAGTAATTAGCTAGAATATTGTATAAGTTAGATTGGTAAATTTCTATTTTATTTACTTTAGGGAAAAATAAAATAAATTTTATTTTAAATAATTATGTTATTTAGAACTATCGTTGATACGCGCTCCGAGTAGTTCGTCGAAGTAATTCGTTGTTACACGGGTTGGTTCTGAAGAGCGGATCACTAATCCAGGTGCGTTGGTTCATCGATGTAGGATTTATTCAAGGTAGGGAATTCCTGCTGAGGTCTTCTTAGGAAATTCTTGGATGCCTTAAAAATGATAAAATGAAATGTTTGCTATGATTATATTTAAATGCATGTTAGTATGATTTACTTTGCCTAACATGTATGTTATGCCATATTTACCATGCTATGTATTTAACATGTCCAAAGATCTTGTCCTGCATGTTATATTATTTTTCTATGATATGTTAACACGACCACCATGCAGACATAGATTAGAATGATGACATGTTAGAACCTCCTAGGAGACATCACTGGAAATTAGACGGGAGGGGGTACTCCTTGCATACCCCGGTTGACCACCGCATACCGACGATGATCAAACGGTGATGTTCTGCTTCGCACCACTCCCGAGGCTATACATAGCTTATATATTGGGAGCTGGTAGGGAAAGGGACCGTACGAACTCTAAGGTCGTACTAGACCGGAAATATAGAGTGGGTTCCTACCCGAAAATTTATACCCGCACGGATGTCATTTAGGCGACCCCATGATAGTCCTGAGATGGCTAGTGAGGATGAGCCCTACATTGGACTTGGCACCGATGGAGTCGAGGTTGCCACAGCTCATCGTGCGGATATGCATCAATCTCGGTCGACATCGATTGCTATTAGACTGGGAAGGTGATTCCCTATGCGACGCCTTGGACAGTGGATCCGTAGACCATACAGCTATCATCCATGACGTTTTGCAGACAGTCGGATGAGTAGTCCGGATCCTAGGGTGGTTATTTTTTATCGGTTAGCCGTGGCCGATGAGTCTTGTTGATGGTGACCTTGTCTTCGGGCAATGTGTAGTACTACATGAGTCGTCGTTGCCCCTACGGAGTCCGGGGTAGATGTAAGGGCATGACAGTTTCGCTAGGGGAGACATCGAGGGCGACTAGTGAGACAGTGGAGAGTGATCAAAGATCACCCGTCCTCTCCGCCAACATCAGTACAGGGGGCATAGGTAGAGACAGAGACAGAAAAACACTGATGGGCTTACTGATACCCTTAGCTCAGGTATTCATTAAGCATGGGCTAGCAGCCCGAGTCTTGAAACTTCAAAGTCTTATTATGACGTAGGTGACATATGCTGACGACATTGACACTAGATACAACTTAGGTGACATCTAGTGAAATATACGTCTATATTTATTTATACTGTTTTACTGCTTTCTATGAACTGATTTACACAAATCAAATGAAAAATGATGATTAATAACAAAAGGCATCCTAGAGTACTCCTCCTAGCCTTTGATTTTCTTATTCGATTTAGAGCCGTAATTTTGCACTAGGCCGCAAGGCTGAGCACACCACGTTCAATGTGTGTGCAAGTGTAGATGCACTAGTCGAGGTCGTTGACAGAGGGTTCAGCACGAAAGGTATACAGTCGTCATTATGAGTTTTGTATGTTGCTAATGATGGTCTTAAAATTGTATTAGGATATATCAAGATTATACTAAGATATTATTTGGAAATGTGGGTGTGTGTAATGTGATATTTATATTTATGCCTAGTATGGGTCGTAGGGCCCATACGATGGTTGCCATGTGTCGTCCTACGGGTCGGGGCTTGACAGTGCAAATCCATCTTCAATTCAAGCCTAACCGCACTTGCTAAGCATTGTGCAAAAAGTAGTCAACTTAAGGAAGCCATATTTGTCCACCATGGGGGGAGGAAATTGTGGGTACCCATAAGAGCATGCAAGTCATACTATCTTGCAAGCACAATCAAGTGACAGATAGCCTAAGCCATCAAGTATACACCATAGCAACCCAAGCACACGAGGAATTTTTAGAGTGCATCCAAACCTAGTCAAACATAAGGTAACCTCTTTAAGTTTTAGGGACATGACCAGGAGTTACCTTCGTAACAAGAAATTGACGTCTTTGGGTGGTAGAAGATTATTATACCTGTGAGAGCGAATCACGCCTGAGTCCAACCCTAGAGGCTTGGAGAAGGCTAAAGAGGAGCATAATTCAAAGCCAATACAATAACTCTCAAGGTTCAATCAACTAAGCCCAAGTCAAATGTACTTGGATGGCTCAAACCATCCCTAATTCCAAATCAAATATAGGTCCAAAATAGGTCAAGCAAAATGAGAGAAGTCTCGAAAACATCATTAAGATCAAAGACAACTGGGTGAGGACTCAATCTGTCGAGTCGAGCACATATGCCCCAACCCATCCTCGA
Source organism: Thalia dealbata (assembly GCA_030544415.1). NCBI lineage: Eukaryota > Viridiplantae > Streptophyta > Magnoliopsida > Zingiberales > Marantaceae > Thalia > Thalia dealbata. The sequence continues at coordinate 10,776,178 of CM060460.1, forward strand.
CCTAGCCGGTCATGTCTACCCAATGTCACATGCAAAGACCTAATCCCCCCAAACGCATAACATGTACTAGCCATCCATATGCGATGTAAGAAATGCAGGCATCACTCCAACCCTAGCCAACTTTAGAGCATACCTTCTTCCTAGCCTTATCATGTGCAAGTGAAGACTTGGTCACGCGCATCCAAGCAACAATGCACCCTCATCTATCCACACATCCATAATAAAGCATTGCAGGCATCCATCAATAAGGAATGAGCATGGCATGGATCAAGACTCAATCAAACATTGGAGGGAGTCAACCTTATCAATTCAAGGCTTCATCTCCATCAATAAAAGTTTAAAGCACAGAGTGATCTTCGTTATCCAAGCTTAGGAGATTAGACTTTATTTTCCTTATCTTCTTGTAATAATTGAGCAAGAAATTATCTCTATGACTGACATATATAAGTAATAAATAAGATTCTTACCGCAAAACACAGAAATACCTTAGCATCACACTATAGATCCAATCATTAGTAAGTTAGCCTTTATAATAGGTTTATGTCAACTATATCGTATAGCTAAACCACTGACTTATCGAGTGTAACTTGAGAGATTTTGAAGATGAATAGTATTTCATTTCTCCTCAACTATTCTTCCTTCGGTGCATCATTAGCTTCCACCGCACATACTTGCTCAAGCTAAAGGAGACTTATGACTAAATAGAATCATGAAATCACACCCAAAGTTCAATCTTAATTCGTGATTAAATTAGAAGTACAACATACGGGTAATTATTTATTTGTAAATATCTATTTCACATGCTTCTGCTACCAATAAAATTTTATCTAGTTTAGCTTATAAGAACTCACATCCTAAGTATAAATTAATATGAATCTAATCTTAATCCATATAAATACACTATTATACAAATTATGTTCATTAAATCTTATTTTGAAACAAAATATGCTTAATATATTGATTTACCATTAATTAGTATTATGATTTGGGTGGAAAATTTTATATTTACTAAGTTATAATCCTTAACATGATTCACTCTTTATTTATTATATTTTTATTTTAGCCTTCTCATGTAAAAATAAAAATAATATGTGCACTCTATGGATGAATAGGATATGACACTTAGGTGATAATAGGATAAAAACTCTTATAATAATAGAACAAAAAATTTATAATAATAATAGAATATAATTTTTTATAAATAACTGTAAGTTAGAAGCTCATAGTTAAAAACGCTTATCATGATATATAATAAGTTTTGTTAAAAATTTATTTTACTTTCATTTTATTATATTTTATATAGCTTTCATGTTATTATAGTTTGATGCTCTTATTATTAATAACAAGTTCTGTTTCAAAAATATTTCACTTTTATTTTTCAAAAATATTTTAATTTTATTTTTCATATTTTATTATAGTGTTTATAATTTGTCATGGCTTATTCTTTAAGTTTAAGATATTATAAATAATAAATAATTTTTATTATAAATAATAAATATTTTAAAAAATATGATTAGTATTTCTAACCATATGGATAAATTTGTATTTCTAACAATCAGCTCTATAATTTATCTATCTTACCAGAATAAAAATATCTAACACTGTAATCTCAGTATATAATTAAGATCTCTATATAATTAATAATAGTTAATATTGTTTTAACTCCTGTCTAAGGATTAATATTATAATAAAAAGTAAGTTGAACGCAAAACAATGCATATTTAAATGATCTAAAACCACTCTTTGTCTATTCTGAATTAGAACCCACTCAAATCAATCATATAAATATATAAAATACTTAATTTAGTAAATTTCAAAGTTAGTTAATATATAAAATAATAATACTAGCTCGTGGTCGTAGTCGCAGTCGTAGTCGTAGCGCAGTCGCCCTCCGCCCACAAAATCCAAGGAAGGCGCAGGACTTCTCACCCAATCATTAATAACACACATTGCACATTACACAGGAAAATTAATACACGGAGATTATTAGCACAATATGTATATATATAGAATTAAACAAAGAAATTACAAGCCCATCACTGGAGAGTAAAAGGCCGCAGTGATCTCCCTTCCTAATTTCTACAAACGCTTGATCAAGTCTTCTTAACTTTGCACCGACACAACACACATCAGAGGCAGCAACGCTTACAAGCAGCATCTACAGGTGACTGGAGAAGAAGAAGAAGAAGAAGAAACGCCGGCGGCTTTAAGCAGCCCAAGTCAATTGCAGGGGGTCGAAGTACTCCTCCTGCTCCGGCGGGAATCCGACGTCGTCGTCGAACAGCGGCACATTGTGGAACGCCTCCAGCCCGAAGTCCTCCGGCTTCGGCAATCCCGACACGTAGTCGTCGAAGCTATCGCCTCCTCCGCCGGCGCCGCAACCGTACAGGTAGGCCGGCGACCCGATGGTGTCAGGTAAGCTGGCCTGCGACTCGCCCGTGCTGGTCTCGCCCGACCAGTTGGAGGAGGAGCAGGAGTTGGCGGAGGCCGCGGCAGCTGCGGAGGGGGAATAGTCCGGCGGGAACGGAGGGGGAGGGCCTGGGGAGAGGTTGAGGCGGGCGCAGTCGCCGTAGAGGGAGCGGGCGGCGGCGTCGTAGGCCTGGGCGGCCTCGAGGGCGGTGTTGAAGGTGCCGAGCCAGAGGCGGGCTCCGCGGTTGGGCTCGCGGATCTCGGCCACCCACTTCCCCCACGTCCGCTGGCGGACGCCGCGGAAGGAGCAGGCCTGGTTCTCCGGCCCGCCCTTCCCCTTCATGCACCCCTTCCGCGACCGTCGTAGCGGGCAGCATTTCTTCTGCAGCTTCTCCAGGGGGCCCATGGCCGGAGCGGGCGGCGGTGGCGGCGGCGGCACCGGCGGCGGGTGCAGCGCGCGGTTTGTTGACACGGAGGGAGGGGAGGAGGCGGGGGGCGATGATATAAGAGGGGGCGGGGGGGCTGGGGACGGGACACGGGGCCTGGCGGCGGGGGAGGGCGGCGCCAGATGGCCGGAGGGGGTGGGCTCCACGAGGCGGGGTGGCCCTCCTCCAAGAGGGCTGGAGGTGACACGGAGAGGAGGAGAGGGGCAGAGGACGGGATCTTGATGAGGCACGCGGTGACGTAGGGCGGGTGGTGGATAAGTACGGCCGGTGGCAGATGTCGGGCGGACCGTGGACGGCTGCGCTCCGGGCGAGCCCGAGGTGGGCTGGGGATGTCGCGGGATGAAGGATTGACACGACGGCCCACGGGATCTGCCCGGAAGTAGAAAGAATATGACCCATAGAATCTTTAAAGGAGGTAGGGCGATGCATCGCACCTGGATGCGGTCGCCGACAAAAGTTGCGGTCGGTCGTTCATCGGGGCTACGACGACAGCACTTCTTCTTCGCTCGCCGGTTCACCTGGACGGGACGGAGGACCCAAAACAGATTAAATAAAAACAAAGGAAAGAAAACGAGGGTCGGGTCAAATTTCTCTTCTCCGTCTCAGATCAGATTGAATTTTATTTATTTATTTCTTTTCTAATTTACGCAATTCTTTATATCGTTATAATTGTAACGTAAATTTTTGCTCAAAGTATTCCTGCATCATTATTTATTAAAAATATACAATTTCCATAGTTTTCTAAAATAAAAAATATAAATATATAACTACATAACATATTTTATTTATGGATATATATATATATATATACTCCTTAAGATCCAGTGACCGCAAATAAAATAAACTTGGAGTCCACCTTAAGATGTCACATAAAATAGAGCATATTATAAGTATAGTATAGATATAACTAAAAGTTGTTGTATAAATTTAGATACTATTTAGGTAATAAGTAGCAACCAGTAAAAACTAACATGGATGTTAACTTAGAAGATACCTAAGTAAAAGAATACAACTTAAATGAAAAGTCATTTTACCAAGAGTTCAACTGATGAAGAGTATTAAGGCTTGTAATTGGAGAGTCAACTAGCCGCGTTCACAGGTTCTTATTTACTATTGTTCCATACTTCATTCAGTATTTACTCCTGTACTTTAATGTGAAGGCTAGAATATCTTTTTTTCTCTCACATAATTAATTGATGTGTCTAATTGTATCCAAATTTAATAAAAAAATTATAATATTAATTTAAAAATAAAAATGATTATATTATATTAATATGTTGGGATTGGATCTACATACCAAAATCATATAATATGTTATTTGAATCAGTCATATATGATAGGTTTTTTGAATAAATAGTATCTAAGTTATCATATTATTATTATTAAATTATGTTATGTAATTCAAATATAAATGAAATGTTTGGGTATTTCTTCGTATTAAAAAAATTAAATTAACCACAGATTGACCATTAAAACTTATTTTTTAGGTCCAGGTCTAATAGCATATCAATAGCAAAACCTCATAAATCCAACCTAGTTAAGCACAGCATACATCATATCTACGTCCACTATTCTTTAATTTTAGGTCTAATAGCATATCAATAGTAAAAGCTCAGCTATCCATATATTTCAACTCTCGGTCTAATAGCATATCAGTAGTAAAAGCACAACATGCATTTTAACGTCACATAGTGACTAGTCTAAAACGTGGGGCTCCTTTGTTGGGAATAATAAGAGTTAGAACTTTAATTAATTATAATGATAAGTAAGATTTCTATTGGATTAAGATTCGAACTCCTCAGGAATTGAAGCTTGCGTTCTTCTTGCCTCTTAGCCTTCTTAGAGCAGACAGCGCACGCGCACGGGCAGAGTTCTGTTAAGAGAAAAAAAAAAGATCCAACGCCCCAAAATACATCCAGAATTAAACTGCATAGATCAATCTATAATGCTCCCTTTGAGCAAGACATGCTTAGGCTGAACAAGAATACGATCTGGAGACCGATGCTTAAAATAGAATGAAGATTTTTTTTTTTCAAACTGAAGATTCGCATTCATTTCGCAGGGTAAATGATACAGTATGCATTCCAAAGAAAGAAAGAAAGAAAACAGTAGAGGGAACAGTGAAGAACAAGACATTTAAGAAACATGAACACATGATCCAGACAAAACCAAGAGCACACTATAAATTAAAATGAAGATGATAACAAAATATTGCACAAAACTATTTCAGATACCGTAAAGAAACGATTGAGAAATGAATGGACGGGCAGCTATTCTTTATTTGATTAATGTAAAATCAAAACTGAAGCAATGCATACAATATCAAAAGAATATGAAGAATAAGCTTATTCTTCCAGAGCAGGATACATTTCCTTCCTTGCCTATAAATGAATGTATACAGTAGCTTACTTCTTTCGAGCTTCCCGGGTAGCACTTTTGTCCAGTCAATTTGAGACTCGAATGGATCTGCAGTTGCTAAAAATTGCATGCCATGCAAAAATCCAGTAGTAAAGCTGCAGAGGCCCTCAGCACTGTTTTACAGATACAGCGGTAATAATGTTTCAAATCTTTCCTATAGAACATTCTTTATGATGTGTCCAGTAGAGAAGTCTCCTTCAGTATGCACAATCGAGCATGACATGCGCATGCGCAGGAACCCAGCCATGCCTCTTCTGAAAGGATGATAGCTGCAGAATCGGAGTCCCCCTGACCCCCCTCTCGATCTAGAGAGAAAAAGGATTTCCATGGGGCACGAGTGCAAAAAAATCACCGACTTGTTTTTCTATCCATAAACTTCATTCTAATATGATCATTCGAACATTAAGAATCTCTCCTGAATCACCAGTATACCAAGTGTTTTTACAGGATTTCCGGAAAAAGCCCCATCATGAATATACTTTAGCATTGAAACAACATATACTTCAACATTTATCCAACTTTCTGCACGCAGTGATTTCATTGCCGTGTAGGTAGACTCTGAAAAGAAATTTGCAATTATTTAATGCAGATTTACCAAAATGCTTAATATGGTAACCTTAGCAAGCTATGTCAGTGATGGCATGTCTCTATCAAATTAAGTCCTATAATTCAATAGAGCATCCATGCCAGTGAATATACAAGCAAGTCACTTGAGCAAACTGGAAGTTTAGTCCACAAAGGTTCTGCACACACCGGCCAAAATTCTTGCATGTGCACCTTGCATATTTGATGAAGCAAGAGCACTTAACTGAACTATTTTAGTAAAAACAAGAAGGCAATTGATCTAAAAAGGATACATGAAAAGGGTCCTATAAAAAAGGAAAGTATTTTCCATTCCAGATTTGCTGATAAGAGTTTCTCTTTCAATGCAAAGGTGGAAATAAAGATTCACTTTAGTAGTAGAATCTAGCTCGTCCTTTTTTTTCACAGTGGGAAAATTGTATTCAATTCAACTAACTGAAATGGTACAGAATCCACTTCAGCTTGATTGAAGGAATATATTTGTATGGAAGGACATACAAAAAGAGACATGATTGGGATCAAAGATGATAAGATAGTCATTTTCGGATTTTCCACATTATGTGCAAATGGTGCGAAGACATGTAGTGTGAGGGCAATGCCTAGTTATTACATGGAGGATATCAGATAATAGTTCTTTATTTTTCTTCATCTGACATTACCTGATCAGCAATAATAACTGATAAGTTCAGAACACAGTGAAACTTCTATAAATTTCTTGATCAATATTGTAATTTTGAAAATATAAGCATAAAAGACCACCAACAGATAAAGTGATGCATCATTGATAGACATAACCTGCTCCAAACAATTTGCTAGAGCTTCTTCATTAACAATCACAACCCTTATTATTAACAAAAACATTGTCAAGCAGCATCTTTGAAGCAACCATCATAGAAATTTTCAAGAAAATGATTCTACGTTTGAGCACAGTACCACACAACACTTGCGGTAAACTCCAAGCAGAATGCACAAGTTGCATGACACTAGTACACATCCATGCAAATACCTAAAAATGCAGCGACCTTGCTGAATATAAACTCCATAATTGACATATGCACCTTACAGATTTTATTGGTCTAAGATTGTATAGAAGTCAGTTCAGGTACAAATTCCTAGCAAGTCAAGGCAACTCCAGAAAATACAACTCTAAAATGCAAGCCTGGAGAATTCTATCCATATGCACTACAACATTATGAGGATTGCTGCTTCTCACGTTTTTTTTTGTGTTCCAACTTTTAGTCCTTCTCTCACTACCATAAATCTAATAACTACAATCATTCTCAACATATCAGATACAAACTATCAAACTTACAAATCTCAAGGGCTGAATACTGAATAATGTGCCAGAGTTGATAATAAATTCTAGCAAAAATTCTTTCTGAAATATATAAAAAAAGTATTTCTATTCATATTATGTAAAAGATTCCTCCATTTGTTGAACAATATAAGTGAAAAATATTGAACAAAAACAAACTTGAGTTTTTGTTCAATCGTTCTTTAAGGCTCATATAAGATATGGTTCTATTTTGATTTGATTTCCTCTCGATGTTACTAAACAACTAACTTAAATTTTGGACAAGACACCAAACTAATTTTGCTTGTTTCAAAACCTATGTGAAGAAGATAAACAAAACAGGACCGCTTTTTAGAAATAAAAATATTTATAAGTTCACAGCCAAACGCAAAAACTTGAGGTGTATGCTTAAATGACCAGTAAGAATCTCATAATCAAATAATTTCAAGGTTACAACTACTATTGAAAGATAGTATTCAGGAATATAAGACACAGGATTATTTGTAGGTAACAGCTAAAGTAATAAACAGATTGACTTAAGAAAATATGAATAAATGATAAAAAATGACAAGGCATGCTTAACTTACTTCTCAAGAAGAGTTGCTTGGCTCTTTTGGTACAACGGGCAACTTCATGGCTGTAAAGAGAAAGTGAAACAACATCAGCAACTAAAACAATTTCCTTATAACACGAGCATGCTATATTGAAAATGTGGTAAATGTGCCAGGTTCAGTTGTAACTAACAAATTTCACACAAGCTTCAATTCATGCACTAGAATATGTTACGTGAGTTGAGTTTACAGAAACAATTTCCTAATTTATTTAGCAGAGAAATAGAGAGAGAGACGGAGAGCTTGTTGATAATTGGTATACCATGTGTCAGCTGTGCACCACGTAAGTTCATCTCCATCAGTTCTTATGAGCATATGACCATGCAGAGGTTCCAGACTCCAAACTTGTGTTGCATATATCATTAAGTCAAAACCACCAAGCAAACTTGCAAAGTTTGAAGCTTTACTCCATGAAGGAAAAAATACACCATGGAGATACATCACTGAAGGTGCTAGATAGACAGCATCGACAGCTATATTTATGGAAGAGTGATTAGTCAATTCTCCTCATTAGAGGCAACACCATCTACTATGATAGGAATGAGACCCCTTCTTTGCATGTCGTTTTGCAAGTCCAAAACCTCATCCATATTTCCTAACTTATGGTATTTGTTTATAAGACAATTATAAACTGCTTTGTCAGGAAGAATGTTACTATTTATCATCTCTGCAAGTGTGCTCCTTGCTTCCTCCATTCGACCACTATCACAAAAACCCCATATAAGAGATGTATAGGCATAAAGGTCAAGCTCAAGGCCACTCTCTAGCATTTTTTGTTTCAGAATTAAGGCTTCCTGAAGATTTCCCTTCTTCAGATAACCATCCAATAGAGATGTGTATGCAATCTTGTCTGGACTTATACCCTTTTCCACCATTTCTTCAAAGAGCTGGATAGCTTCTTCTAAGAAATCATTTTTGCAAAGGCCATCAATAAGTGCTGTGTAGACCAAGATATTAGGTTGCAGGCCGGACACTTTCATTCTCTCAAAATGGCACCTTGCTTCATTAATTGATCCTTCTTTACATAATCCATCAACTAATGTGCAATATGTAACTATACTAGGGAATATGCCAGAATCATGCATTTTGTGAAGCACATCAAGGGCCTCCGAGGCTTTTCCTACTTTGAAGCAAGCATTCATTATCGTTGTGTAGATAACATGATTAGGCATTAAGCCATAATTATCCATCTCATTAAGCAAAACCTTAGCTTCATCAATCTTACCATCATTGCAAAGACCCCAAATGATGGTACCGTATAAAGAGACATCAAGTGTAATGCCTTTTTCTCTCATCTCAGTCAGTAAATCTATTGCCCTCTCCTTGTTCATATGCATGAAATGCCCATGAACAAGGGCAGTGTACATGCATTGGTTGGGCACCACACCTGCACCCACCATAGTCCGAAAGACCTCTTCTGCTTCTGCAATCTTCCCCTCTTTACAAAGGCCATCAACCAAAGCAGTGTATGTTACAATATTTAACTCCACCGCTTCTCTGATCATCTCATCAACCAGCAAACGGGCCTCCCTAAGATTTCCAGCCTTGCAGTTAGCATCAATTAAAGAAGTATAAGTAAATTCATTTGGTCTTATGCCTCTGATTCTCATATCAACAAAGAACTTGAGTGCTTCTTGCATCATATTTTCCTTGCAGAAAGCATCAATAAATGTACTGAAAGTGACTACATTGGGCACGATATCATTTTTCTTCATCTCACTAAAAAACTTAAAAGCCTTGAGTAGTTTTCCAAACTTGCAGAAACAGTTAATGAGAGCGTTATATGTTATCACATCAGGCTCACAGCCAGATTCACTCATCTCCCTAAAAAATTGTTCAGCTTCCTCTAGTTCCCCGCACTTCCCATGTCCGTCAATAAGTGAGTTGTACGTGACCACGTCCGGCAAACAACCCATCTCTTTCATCTTCTGATATAATGTCTTGGCTGTATTAAGCTCCCCCTCCTTGCAGAAGAAATCAATCATAATATTGAAAGTGAATACTGTAGGAGCCATATTCGAGCTGAGAATATCATCAAATAGTTTTTTCAAAAGCTTCCCTCTCCCAGTTATCCCAAGACGCTGAAGCAAGTTGTTGCAAGATCGCATCTTTGGCAGGACCCTAAAAGTTTTCATCCGGTAGAAGCAACCGGTGGCCTCCTCGAGCATCCCCAAGTCAGTGAAAACCCCAAAGAGTGCATCAAAGAGACCGTACGTTGGACTTCCAAAGAACCTTGCGGTCTCTCGAAGCACGTCAACGATGCTCTCCGGCCCAAGGGACCCTCGGGTCGACAGGACGAGATCCGTGAGGACCTGCTGTGCCTCAGAGTACCACCGTCCCCTAAAGAGGACGTGGGCAGCAACGCACCGGGATTCCACGGTGTGCCGGAAGCCACTCTGCTTCCCTGCCCAGACGAAGAAACGAAAGGCCGACTTTGGGTCCCTTCGCAGCTCGCAGAGTACTCTGCAGATGGTGACTGGGGGCGAAGCGGAGGAGAAGACGGCAGCGAGGCGGGGATCGTCCCAGTGGTCCTCCACGACAAGCCTGGGTATGGATGCGAGAATGGAGGCGTCGACGTGATCGCCGGAGGCGGCGGACAAAGGGAAGCTCCGGGGACCGCGAGGGAGAGCAGGAAGAGGAAGGCGGTGGCAAGGAGGAACGAGGGGGCCGCGGAAGGCGAGCATGAGCATCCTTCGACGGCCAAGAGCCGGAAAGGGGTGGGGCGGCTCAGGGCGGGAACAGTCGGAGCCGCTCCTTTTTCTTCGATCAACGGGGAATGGGTTTAGGGTTTTGAATCCCTCCCTTCTTCGGAGGTTTTGGACTCGGCTAATTAATTGGGTCTCGTTTGGACTCGGAAGCAACGAGCCGTAGTTATCAAATTAAGAGCTCAGAAAAAAAATATTACAAAATTCAGCCATGGTTAATTTTTTTATACATATTACAAAATTCAATTAAGCAGATAAGCAGATAATATGAAGTTCTAAAAATAGTTAGAATCACATCTTATAAAGTTCATAAACATTCACATTCAAAGCATAAAGTTCATCAACGTTCACATTCAAAGCAAGCAGAGAGTTAATTAGAATTAAAAAAATAGTCATTGAGAGGATTATAATAAGAGAGTTAGAGTGATTGATAATTCGACCTATGGGCGACGATGATATCTTATTCTTGTGTTCATTATTTTTAGAGTTTCGAGCTAATCGTATTCTTGCGTTCATTATTTTTAGAGTTTCGAGCTAATCGTATTCTTGCGTTCATTATTTTTAGAGTTTCGAGCTAATCATAGTGTATTCATAAATGTTGACAGCATTGATAACGTTATGCTACACAACCTATTAAAAGGAGCAATTCCCTCAAATGCATCGTGGTTTAATTATAAGTGTATCAATTGATGCCAAAGTTGGGTGTTGTCTGATCCAAGCAAAGCAACAAGATAAAGAATAATTTCTCCTCTCATCAAATCCTCATAAGAAGGATTGGATTTCACTTGGAGGATCAGCATTAACGATGACCCGAATCCCCACTGGATGCAAACGAGATCCTTACAGTCTAGAGGAAGGCTTAAAGCATATCACCTCCTCCCATCTCCTCTCCCCTCCTTATCAGAATGGTATTCCAATAGGCCAAAAAAACTTGAAGAGCAAGTTGGCATGTTGGAGATGTCAGTCAGAGGCCTGTCTGCACAAGATGAGAGCAGCTCATGCATTGGATTGTTGTACGACTGCATGGATGAGTTCAGAGTGTCTCTTCCAAGCCAGGAATCTACAATGGGTGCATAAAATACTAGATGTAGTTGTAAACATAGCAAGTAGAGCCTAGATACTGACAAGGGATGTGATTCAATGCAAGGGTTGGCATTCGCATCCCTAGGCCTCCTGCGCATGGCAAGCACGATACCAAAGCCAGTGACGGAGAGGGTTTCATGAGATAATATGCAGTTTTCCTTTTGCATGACGTATGCACAGAGGATCTCAACTAGATTCACTCGAGGCAAACTTCTCTCCACTTGAAGGGAGCGTAGAAACACCATCAAGGCTACAAGAGATGATGTCAGCCTCTTATTGCATGAGGGTACATAGCAACAACTTTCTGGGATTGTAGTAGACAATGTATAAGTTTCCCTCCCTATGAGGTACATTCAGAGGTACTTAATCAGGTTTGCATGGGTCAGATCCCTTTTCATGTAGGAAGCATATAGATTTTGGTACGTAGACAGTGCATAAACCTCCATCTACATGAAAGGCACATGAAACTATTCACCTAAGTTGAACCGAATAGATGTAGGACATGTGTCTAGACGAGTGTAAAGTGTATTAATACACCTCTTGTGAAGTGCACTAATACACACAGGGGCGATGCAGCATGTGAAGTTTTAGTCAAGGGGTATAGTCGTGGACAATACACTCCTAAACTGACAAGGCACTCTTAAACTCTGCACAAATTAAGAACTTGTCATGAGTATGATATGATCGAGGCGTCGACTTCGGACAGAGTTGGAGGCACGCTCGGACCGTGCTCATTCGACCCAAAATGCATGATAGATGATTAAAGTAGGTACATTATTTCGGTCTAAATCTATAATTGTGCAGAATCAATCACTAATCTAATTTGTATCGTTTCTAGAATTTTAAGTTAATCCTAGTTCACTTGTGAAGCACACCTAACCTGCGCCGACCTGTCCCCGATTAAAGTTTTTTTCGTGATTGTCGTCTCCTCCTCCGCCTACGCATGCTTCTTCGACCTCCGGTAATCGACTCTCATCCATGATGCCGGTGATGTTCCATCTCTCCTAGTTCCGGCGATGTTGACGATGAATCGTCCGTGATGCACTGTGCTCCTCCTTCATCCAGCACTGGTGACGCTGAAGATGACTTCGAAGACCCCAGCACCTCTCGATACATGCGTCGATCGCAACCAGTAACGGCTCCGAACAAGCTCTTCATCGCCATTCGCGTCGTCTCCTGGCTCCGGCGATGCCAATTGCGACCGACGGCCAGCTCAATTTCCACACCATGGCTCTGTTTCTTCTTCGCCCAGCCTTCTTCACGCAACACTAGCGACGCCGAAGATCTCCATGCATGCTCGATTGTGACCAAAAAGGCGCCGGATAAGCTCTCTACCGTGGTCCGCGTCGTCTCCTGGCTCCAGAGACTCCCTCTTGTCCTCCGCCGGCGCCACGAGCGACGGTGCGTGCAGTCTGTTTCTTTTCAGTGATATGTTGGATAAGAAGGCGCGCTTTTTCTAATTAAAAAAGTACGCTTAAACCCTAAAATCCCTTCAAATAATTAGCCCGACACGTCGAACATTCCATCTTTTGATGAGGAGTTCGCTCGCTGGATTCACTGCGGCGATCTCCACCACCCTCCTCCGCTCCCTCCTCCCGCCGCCCCTCCACGGCCGCGCCGCCAGGGCCATCCTTTCGCGAGAGATGAGCGCCGCCGGCTCCGGCCCCTCGACCCGCGCGTTCCAGCTCCGGTTCAACCCCCTTACGGGAGACTCCGAGTGGATCGTCGTGGAGGAAGGAGGCGAAGGCGAGGGATGGGAGGATGGCAATGCCTCATCCAACACTAAGTACCTCCTGGCGACCACCTCGTACCTCGACATGCTCAACGACTCGTACCGGAACTGGGCCTTCCGCGCAGCCATCGAAAAGACCATCAAGAAGCCATGCCACGTCCTAGACATTGGGTGATTGTTTCGCATCTTTGATTTTTGGATATTTATCCCTTTAAGTTGGGGGTTTGAGTGTATTTTAGTTTTTAGTTTTCGCTTGCTAAGCGGTTGGAGGCGCGATAACCAAATTAACTCCTTTTAGGTGGGCGCGATATGATTACAACTGTAGTTTGCTGTACTCTAAGGGGTTATATAGAGCTATTATTGTCGACAAAATTTTGAAAGTACCAATCTCGACATCGGAGGCTTTGATAAGCACTTTTCTTTGGTGCAATTAATAGATGATGGTAATTCTGATTGTGTTGGTTAGGAGAGTTAACCTGGAACAGGATTTTTGCTTCTTTCTTTTTTGGATATTGACGTTAGGATTTGAACTTATGACTACATGGTTAAGAGCTTTCCTCTTTAACCAGCTAAGCAACACGAGCTACTCATTAACCTGCAACATGTAGTCTAGAAAAACTTGAGTACCTATTGCAAGGAATTCTCTTGATGGCCGTTGCAGTATTAGTTCTCAGACATGACTGTTCTCATCTAAGTTTCCTCTCTTGTGAGTGGATCCAAATAGTCTCGAAAAAACTTGATTGCCTAGTGCAAGGAATTCTCTTAATGGCCATTATAGTATTAGTCCTGAGGTATCACTGTGTTCATTTAAGCATCCTCTCTTGCGAGTGGATCCAAATAGAAGTTGTGAACACATGATGAACTAGAAGCCAGCTTCTTTCTTGTTTGCGGCACCAAAGCCTCTTAATAAAGTTAAAAAATACAAGTTCCCTTAAAAATAATCTCACAATTTAGAAAAATGCCTTCGGTAGATTATCAATGAATATTAACTGTGGTACTAATATTTATTTTTGGTTTTACTCATGGAGCCTTGGCTATTCTACTGATAGTAATTGCTTGTTGAAGCCCCATCATCGAGAATTTTGAACTTAACATAAAAGAGAATAGCAGAAGTGATTTTATTACAAAATAGGAGCGCAATTCATTTTTAATTTAAGCTTGGGATTCCAATGCAGGGAGGCTAAAGTGTGATAGGTACAATTATGGATTTAGACTCAACACAAGATTTTGAGAGATGTCAAAGCTGTGAAACAAATTACATTTTGGTTGCAGAGCTGGAACTGGCCTCCTATCAATGATGGCAGTACGCACAATGGAAAAATATGGAGAATCTCCAGAGGCAATGGTGTCAGCTTGTGAGTCCTACCTTCCCATGGGGAAGTTGATGCGGAGGGTGTTACAGGAAAATCAAATGAACAGGAAGATAAAGGTCATCCATAAACGCTCAGATGAACTCCTTGTCGGCGTAGACCTAGAATCATGTGCAGAAGTGTTGGTAGGTTTTCATAATGGATTGTGTATGATGTTTGCATATTCATTACACTATTGCTTGGTATTGAATCATCAAATTCCTCTATATATGGAAAAAAAAATCGTGATATCAGAATTCTAGAAAAGTATCAGTTATTTCCCATTTGGACGATCCACCTCAGACAAATAACTGTTGAAGATGTCATATATGTGTTTGGTTACAAGCTCTAGGAGTTATTTTACAAAGTTCATTATGCTAATGAGTTTCTACATTCATGAACACAACTGATTGTCGCTCCCCATGATCTAATCAAATCTTGTACATACCATTTTTTATGGTCAAATTAACTGTTCAGATCAGTGATTCAAAGATCATTCAAACTTGAAAAGCTATCATGGAATCAATAAATTAATACTAATTTATGTTAATTCAATGTCTGTTGTTACTAGAAAATTAGACTATTTGATTGAACAACCAATAGGACTATGTGAATTTCTACTTCACATGATTGATAGCATTTATGTGTAGAGATTATTCCTTGTGATCTCCAGCATTTTTAATGCAGCCATATCTTAATGAATGTGAAATTTAGGCAGCCTTTGATTGAACGACTAATAGGAATCATGAGTTGTTACTTCCTGTGGTTGGTAGCATTTTGTGTGCAGAGTTATTGCTTGTATGCTCCAACTGTTTTAATGCAGCCATATGTTACTATTGCCGGGTCAGTTCTCAAGTTTGAATGCCTGTTTAAGCATGAACTGAGATGCCGAGTTATTGCTTGTATTCCCCAACCTTTGTAATTTAACTCTTGATGCAGGTCAGTGAGATACTAGATTCTGAATTATTAGGAGAAGGACTGATACCAACACTACAGCACGCTCATGATGTGTTACTTGTAAAGAGCCCAAAAACAGTTCCATATCGTGCCACTACCTATGGGCAGGTAAGCTCTGATTTTTGTTACATTTCTTGTGTGATATCTACTATTTAATGTTGAAATATCCGAAGCATTATTATTTAAATACTTACCTTGTTGCATTTGGATGTTTGAAGCATGAAGTTGATATCCTCTATCATTTAATATATTATTCTCTGATATCATTTATTGATCAGTCTGCAGAGAGATCCTGAAATTTTGGAGTTACTTTGGGAGTGTTATATAAGGGTATGCCTTCAAGATGACATACTAGTATACCAGGACGTATATCAATTAGAACTCTCAACCTGCTGATAATTGAAAATAATAATATAATATGTGAAAATCATAAAAGAAGATAGCAATAATGTTTATTGGGTTTTAGATGTAATTGAAAATTCTATGTTGCAGTTTCCTTCTAGTAAGTTGTAGATTTTCCTCATTTTGTTTCACCTAAGTTAAAGGATAAAAAGAGGCTGTATGAATTCTGAGTTTAACTAGTGAAGATGGTTAATAAACAACTCAAAAAGTTTTGTGCAGCTGAAACCAAAGTTACTTCAGAATTTAAGGCGTCTTATATGTTGTCTCACTATCTTCTTTCAGGTTTTATATTTTTTGTTGTTCTTGAAGATTCTAAATTTTTTTAAGCCAGATGGTTACTATTTTGATGTCCCAGTTGGTCGAGAGCCCATATCTAAGGAAGATTCATGATTTATACAGCAACGAGATAAATATATCTGATGGGATTCATCTTACACATTCTGGTTTGGAAAGGAATATTGGCATCAAAGAACAGCAGTATGCAATTCACTGCAATGCAATGTCAACAGAGATACATTTGGTATGTTCTCTTTTTCTGAATATAGATATCCAAGAGTTGTTGGTGCTTTTGGCATCACTTTACTCTTGCATAATATCCAATGTCCATGCAGTTGTCAGAACCCTTCAAAATCTTTGAATTTGATTTTGGGAAACGACCAGATAGTCATGGCGAAATTGAAATGTTGTTAAAGCTCAGCAATGATGGACATGTTAATGCTGTAATTTCATGGTAATTGTCAAGTGGTCATACAAGTGCACTGCATGATAACCTTTTAGTAATTTTTTGTGTAAATGGTATTCATTTGGTCTTCAATTACAGGTGGGTTCTTCAGCTGGACTATGAGGGCTCAATATTCTACTCAACAGCCCCGAAATGGATAAAAAATCTTGATGATAAAACAGAATCAACATGTATTCCTGGTGAGGTGATTCTTTTTAGTGCTTCTCATAATAAACGAAAGAGTATTGGTCTTACTGACCATTTCTTTGAAACCTAGTACATAGTTATCACCTTTACCTGTGAATCATTACTCCATAGTAATTACTTCCTAGTTGCTGTACATTCTAAGTGGCATTGTTTTTTTTGCTTCACAAGTATGTTAGACTATTTATGTTCTTGATGAAATCTTTTGGAGCCTAACATGAATAAACTGCCATACTTGGTGATGTAAATATTCCAAAAGGAAAACTGTGTATGCTAAGTTATGCCAACATAGGTTTATGGCTTTGTATTATTGTTAAATGGGATCCAGATTGTGACAACTTGCCTGGTACTTGTTCAATAACTTTCTTGAATTGGATGCATTTATTTTACCTTCTGAAGTTTCCTACTGTTAAAATTTGAATACAACTATGTACTTGAATTGGTGAAGGAAATAAACATATTTGGTGGAGATGGACAAAGTCTAGAATATTCTCTGTGCACTCAATGTATAATATTATGAAGGAATCAGGTATTAAGGATGTTGAGGGCTGTATCTTATGGAAGCCGAGACTTCCATTAAAGATAAATTTCTTTAATTGGTTAATGAGGAAAGACAAATTGAATACAAAGATGCGATTGATATGTAAGGGCATTATGGTTGATGAATCTTGTAGTCTATGTAAGGGAGAAGTGGAGACAAGGGATCATCTTTTTTATCAGTGTCCTTATACGATTAATGGCTGGTCTACTTACTTGCATCTATTGCAAATGCAACCATATGCCATCACTCATACACCATGGGAGGCAAAGGGTGATAGGGCACTGACTTTGCTCCAAATTAAACAATTAGTTGTATGACATTGGAGCATTTGGGGACAAAGAAACAAAAGATGTTTTATAGGCAGTGCAATACCAACAAGGGTTTTGGCTACACAAGCAGTTGCAGCTCTCACTTTTTTCACAAATTATAAGCCACCTTAAAGTGACTTATGATGGTTTTCTTAACTTTTGGTTCTTTGGTACTTTTGGCTTTTTGTACATTTGATGATACTGTTTATACTTACTATATACATATACTTTTACACTTTTTTTTTGTTTCATTCCTTTGGATGATATATTGTATCGTTTCAGATTGGTGAAATGAATGCAATGTTGTCTTTTCTAAAAAAAATTGTTTATTTTCAAAGTGGTACTACATTTATGTTCTATAGCGAGTGTTACCTAAGTATTAACTTATGGTGATTTTGTCCTAGCTACAACTCCTATTCTATTTATGATAATACCAACTGTATAGGTTCTAAAATTACTATATCTCAAGAGGAAATCGATTACATTCTTTTAAAATGTCAAACTTGTGCAGATTTCATGAATAATATTAATACAGAAGTACTATATTGAGTGAAGAATTCAATTTATGTTTTCTCTTTAGAAGATAATTTTGCATGTGAAACATTATAAATCCTCTGGAATGTCTTTGAAAATGGAAGCTTTGAGGGTTGCAAAAATAACTTATAAGGGCAGTGTTCTGGAGTGCCGGGACCTATTTCTATATTTTTTTGATAGACAAGAAAATCGATTTACTTCAACTAATCAACCCCAATACATTATAGCATCCGGTAATGCTGAAGGAAGTATCTTCTGACACAATTAATCAATCCCCATACATTATAGCATCTGGTCATGCTAAAGGAAGTATCTTCTGATACCTTATGTAGCAAACCAACTGAGCATCCTTTTGAATAATTCCAATTGTTAGTATGTTTTAGGTGATCAATAATTCCAATTTCTATGTATGCCATCTAAACTATGCACTTCTAGCTTCTCTACTTGATGATTGCAGTAGATCTCGTCCACTTGGTGAAGACTATGGAAACTTATTCTTTAGCATAAGAGATATGAATCTTTTTTTATTCAATGGAATATAATGAGTATAATTGTTGCATTACTGGGAAATGCATATAAATTGGATGTGAATGAGCCATGCTTATACCTAATGTGGATGCACTTTTGGCCAAATTCGGCAAATTTCTTAATATGTGGATGCACTTGAAGTTTTTTATTGTTATATTCTTGGTTTGGCAGATGGGACTTTATTAAACCTCTACTGATTTATATCTTTCTAATTTTTGCTCAAGTGTTGAGTAAACCTGTCATGTTTTCATGCTGAAGGCCTCTGTTGTAATTTCCATTCCACATGGTATTATAGATGTGATTTAGTTTTTACCAATTTATCTGATCGATGATAACATCATTTGTGGATAGATGCCGGGAATTGGTGTGATCATTGGAAGCAATGTGTTTGGTTCATTCAAGGATCAGGAATGCCTGTTTTGAAGGACAGACATGTTTTTTTTAAAGCTACCCATGATGAAACTAAGATTTCATATCATTTCAAGTATGATTACCAATCAGTCCCTAGCAGCTTCAATTCTGAGGGCTGTCTATTAGAGCTTTCACCTGAAAGAATTGCTGTTTATGGTGACAAAGATTGGAGGCTGGGCTTGATAACTGCCATGAGAAATGCAGTAAGAAAATGCTTTTACATTTTTGGTTAGTCCATTAGTGAATAATCAGTGCAACTTTTGAGCAAATCGATTGTAATCATGTTCACTAACCTGCATAAAATTAGATTTCAAAATATTGGTTATTATAGTTTTTTCATTCCCTTGACTGAAAATGTAGTAAATATGGTGATGATGTCAATTGACTTGTTTTGATTCACTTCTTGTACATATAAGCATGGTAAGGTCATTATTCATTAGCTATATTTACTTCAGATACTCCAAATTGTTAAAATCTGAATGCCAGAAGATCCTTTTTATGCACTTTCAGTTATGCAAGTATTTTTATTTGATGTATTTTATCATGCATGCTTTCCTCACCTAATTTTTGTAACAGTTGCATTCCAGGTCTTCTCCATTGTGTATTGTTGCAGATGATAGTGTGTTCCTATCAATTGCTATTGCATGTCTTTCCAAAAATGCAAGCATAATTTCATGTTTTCCTGGACTTAAAGAAAAAGGTGCCCAATATCTTCAAGCTGTTTCTGAAACAAATGGCTTTTGTCCGGATCAAATAAGGGTTATTGGAAAGAGGGCATCCTGCTTAGTCTCAGATAATCTTATACGGAGAAAGGTGATTTTTTTGTTTGCTTGTGTGAAGGAGATTTTTGCACTGTACTGTGTTTCACTTAATTCCCTTGTAAAATTTACCCATTTGGAACTGGCATTTGATTTGTCAATTAGGTTGACCTTTTGGTCGGAGAGCCATTTTACTATGGAAATGAAGGGGTACTTCCATGGCAGAATCTTCGATTTTGGTTAGTTATAAAATAATGTTGATTGTTAGTCGTTTCTTTTTGAGATGCATATTCATGGTTGGAAAATAAATCTTAATATTGATCTTGAGCATTTATCTGGACAATTTTATTGTCAAGTTGCTTACCGTGCTTCATCCATAAGAATATTGAAGATCTGATATAATGTGATTTTATCATGTACAAGGCAGAATGAGTTTGATTATTGTTTTTATTACTGATATTGCTATAGATTCAAGGAAATCGTTGTTATGCTGTTTATAGTTATTTTTTGCTGCATGCCATTTTTGATGACTAATCAATTTTTCTAATCCATGGATGCCAAAAACAATTTAATCTCAAGTAAATCCAAAAGCAATATAGGCACAAGACACTTTAACCATAAACCTCTTATAAGTGCACTTCGCTAACTTCTTTTTGAATATGTATATCAATGCTAAGGTTCAGGCATTGATCTTGGATGAAGTGCTACATCTAAGTCCTCAGTTGTATAAATTGACCTGCACCATCAAAGTGAGCTCAATATGTATACTAGTTGAGCCAGTAGGTTATTTTTACTGCTGATGTTTAGACGATGATGAATGCACGACTCATTACATTGCTGAAGAAAACTAAATGCTCTTACTGGTCCCTTTTACCTAAAATAAAGGAAGGAGAGGACTCTACTTGATCCCATTTTATCTGAAGATGCCAAAATCATTCCTTCCAAAGGATTATTAAAAGTTTGCGCCATGTCACTTCCTGTGAGTCCCCTTTCTATGTGTAATTTCTGTCTCACAATTGTCAATAGGCCACAGGTTAACTTCTAACATTGATTTACGGTGATGTGCAATTCTTCACTACTCATATGCAGGATCTATGGAGAAGTCGTTGCTGCCTTGTAAAGGTTGAAGAATTCAAGCACACAGTCGTCAATGAGACGTTAGGGGCATGTGGCAACTTACCTCCAATGGTGGAAGGTCCTTGCCTGCCTTTTTATATCTGGCAGTGTGGTGAATTTGAGGTAATTGTGCCAAAGTTCAATTTCGAAATGCAACTATAATGTCATGCAAAAGTCTGGTTATTTGTCTTTTTTATGATAGATGTGTTTGAGAAATCTTTTTCACACTCACACTTTATGCGTGCACACCAGGAACTCAGCGGGATTTTTCCAATCATGGAGTTCAATTTCGCAGATCATATTCATGCATGCTCAAGGAAAATAAAGGTTACTGCACATTGGAAAGGCCTAAAACTGAAACAGCCTCCTTGTTAGAGATTTGTTTGGATCAATTTTCTGATCTCGACCACTTTCTGATTGATAAAAACTTTTACTGATCCTCTTTTTTTTTTTTTATAATTTCCCACAGATCGACTTCTCCAGATCAGGAGTATGCCATGGTTTTGCACTCTGGATTGATTGGGTTATAGATGAACATAGTTCCAATGTTATATCCACCGGCCCAGGTTCGAGTGCTGTGCTTTCTTTTGCAGTTTGAAATGATTCTAACAATGATGTTATATAGTCCCCCTCTTTATACCTTGTTTTTATTCTTTTCATCCGATGCAATCATCAGTTATTCAAACGGTATTATGAAGTTTGGGGTTAACTTCTTATTCTCTACCTTTGGATCTATTTTTTGTTTAGGCCCACCGTATTAAACATAATGAGGAAAATTCCAACTTGACAAAAAAAAAAATAATATTGCGTGATTCATCTCCTGAGCCTGTTGGTCAGGTTGAATAGTTCGTGATCTGCCAACAAATCTTAGTTTGTTAGAGGAAGAAAAAAAAGAGAACATGGTTGAAACTTGATTGCACGTATTAACCCATGATTTTTGTGGATTTCAGTGAGCAGATACTGGAAACAAGGTGTGAAACTTCTAAGCAAGCCTGTGTTCATCAATTCAGCTGACTCTTTCGCTGAGATAGAAGCACACTTTGATCACTCTTCTGGAGAAATTACCATCTCTTCATCCTTTTCACCATCTCTTGTTTGATTCCCTGTTCATTTAATATACTTGGAGTTGGACATGTACTAACTTAATATATGCAACATTTTCCTTCAAGTTTTGTCCCATATCAGGGCTCCTTTTCCCCAACTAAACTTGAGGGGAATCATGCATTATTTATCTTGATGGATGAGGTTTAGATTTAGATCCTTATCAAACAGTATGACATGTGATAAATTTTGTGTACGTAATATTGGCTTATCACTTCTGATGTCTTCATTTTCAGATGAGAATTAAATATAAATCCACCAAAAATATACATGTAAAATGAAATCACAATCACAAAATTAAATGTGCAAGTGGCCAGATGCATAAACGGGCCGTACTTGACATAGCCCAAAAGCACTTTGACATGACCGAAAAGTACTGAATTGGGTTGGACCGTAAGGCTTAGGTTCGTAGCCAGCAGCCAGGCTATGCAAAATCCTCTTAATTGATTTATTTTGATTTATTAAAATAATAAGCTGCACATTTTTACATCTTGTGTGCGTGTATATATTAAAAAGTTGGATAAGCAAGTGGATATTTTTTTTAAGGAAAGCAGCCGGAGAGTTGGTGTTGTCCTCTTGCCCAGTTTTCTTTCTTATACATTGCTTTGTGCCCACTATTTTATTTTGTTTCGTTTACGAATTATTCTTCACCGTATTCAATTTGTAATCTCTCTTTAAAAATAGAATACCACATAATTTGTGCCTCTCTTTAAAAATAATTTTTTCTTCCTCCTCGTAAAGTGATGTATGCAGCGATGCATGCTCCTAAACGGAGTTTCTGGGTTTATATATTTAAGTAGAAAACAGGCATCTTCTTCCCATTAAAAAAAGCATATTGGCTAATTAATAATTTACACCGTTCACTATTCCTTAATTTCACTCTACTGCATGTTTAATATTAAGCTTAAAAAATTTTATTTAAAAATTTAGATCATTTTTTATACCTTTATAGCAATGATAAAATTATAAATATTTAGTTATAAAGATTGAACCAACTAAATAAGATTAAATTTTTTTATCTAAAAATAGTTTTTACTAACAATTATTTTTAATTTTAGTTTATGAAAAAAAAAATTTAAAAAAAAGTTAGGCAACTAAATATTGCCTTAGAATCCCTTCTAACTTTGGAAATGATGGCATTTTAAAATTTAGAGGACCCTTCCCCAAAGAGTGTAATAATCTCCACAGCCATATGCTCCTCTCTGCCTCCTCCATGGCTGAAACCAAAGCAGCTCCACCTGCTACTGTTAACGTCGTCCTGGTGCCCCTCCCCGCCCAAGGCCACCTCAACCAGTTCTTCCATCTCTCGTGCATCCTCTCCGCCCGTGGCCTCTCCGTCCACTTCGTCGGCTCCGCCACCCACAACCGCCAGGTCCGTGACCGCGCGTTGGGCTTCGGTGTCGCCGTCAATGGCCGCAACCCGGTTCGCTTCCACGATCTTCCCCTGCCTCACTTCGCCTCCCCTCCCCCTGACCCCCGCGCCGCCGTCAAGTTCCCTGGCCACCTCCAGCCCGCCTTCGATGCCGCCCTCCACCTCCGATCCCCCCTCGCGGCCCTCGTCCGCTCCCTCGCCGCCGGCTCCCGCCGTGTCGTCATCATCCACGACTCCTCCATGTCCTTCGCTGCCGTTTCGGCCTCCTCCCTCCCTAACGTCGAAGCTTTCGAATTCCATTCGGTCTCCGCCGTAGCCGGCTTTTTCTCCCGCTGGCACGCGCGTGGCAGGCTGCCTCCGGAACCGGTGATAGACGAGATGAAGCTCCCCTATCAGTCCAGGGAAGGCTGTACGACTGAGGAGTTCCGCAGCTTCCTCCTCAGCCAGGGGCAGGCCGCCGCAGTCTCCGGGCGGCTCATCAACACTTGCCGCGCGATCGAAGGCACTTTCGTCGACCTCGTATCTCGAGAGCCGGGGTGGGCGGACAAGAGTAACTTCGCCATCGGCCCGCTGCATCTGCTCACCGTCAAACCAGTTGTCGTTGGCGGCGGCGGCTCCTCACGGCACGCGTGCATGGAGTGGCTGAACAAGCAGCCGGCGGGCTCCGTGCTTTACGTCTCCTTCGGCACCACGGTGACATTTTGCGATAAGCAGCTGGCGGAGCTCGCAGCGGGGCTCGAGGCCAGCGGCCAGCGGTTCCTCTGGGTGATGAGGGATGCCGATAGGGCCGACATCTACGCCGCCGCGGGGGATCCCCGGCAGGAGAAGCTGCGCCTGCCGTTGGAGTACGACAGAAGGGTGGAGGGGAGAGGAAGGGTGGTGCGGGGATGGGCACCGCAGTCGGAGATCTTGGCGCACCCGGCGACGGGCGGTTTCATGAGCCACTGCGGGTGGAACTCGTGTATGGAGAGCTTCGCGGCCGGCGTGCCGGTCTTGGCGTGGCCGATGCACTCCGACCAGCCGTGGAACGCGGTGCTGGTGGCGCGCGTCCTCGGCGTTGGCCTCGCCGTGTGCGAGTGGGCGGCGGGGAAGGAAGTGCTAGTGCCGGCGGCAGCGATAAGCGCTTCGATCGCGAAGGTGATGGCCAGCGAGGAGGGGGAGGCGGCGAGGCGGAGAGCAAGGGAGCTGGGAAAAGAGGTCCGGCGAGCCTTGGAGGAGGGCGGCAGCTCGAAGGCGGACGTGGATGCCTTCATCGTCCATATCACCAGATGATGCTTGTTAAATCGATGTTATCTCATTCTCATGGACGAGACTTAATTGAAATTTTAGATTTAAAAATTATGTTGGATTAAGAAAAAATCTACTTCTCTCTCTCTCTATGTATATATAATGCAATACAATTATAATACCGCAAATCTTGCAACAATAATTCGAAATATTAATTGTATTCTTAAAAACTACAACTATTATTATAAAATTTTCCAAGTATTCTTAAAATTTTACAGAGATCTGTTGATTTTTTTAATTTGAAAAAAAATAGAATGGGTCGGCTGGAGATGGAGGAGGTGGTGGTCGTTGGATTTTAGAGGAAAACTCTCTCCGTCTTGCTGTTAAGAGAGAAATTTTCTCTGGGAAGGTAGATAAGATTAACATGCATATTTCTACTTCGAGTGCAATTAGGATTACGACCCTGAACTCGATTAGGAATTTGTTGGAGTGTGAGGCTTATTAGTTCGATACGATTATAAATAAGCAGCCGGTTTCCTTCTTAATCTTAATCTTTGCGTCGATAGGATTTGGGCGATCGACTTGCTCTCTCTTCTCTCTTGGAGTGCTGCGTTGCGCTCTGCGCAGGGATCGAACAAAGCGCAGCAAGCAGGTAATTAGTAAACTTCGCCATTAGTCATCGTCTTTGTTTCACATGCATATAGTATAGAAAATATGCAGTTTTCCATCCATGTATCTCTTTGCCGTATGCCGGTGTGCTTGGTTCTTCTTCATTGTTTTTTTTTTCGGCATTACGAATCCTTAATCTTCTTCTTAATCCTGGCTTCTTT
Organism: Thalia dealbata; assembly: GCA_030544415.1. Lineage (NCBI taxonomy): Eukaryota > Viridiplantae > Streptophyta > Magnoliopsida > Zingiberales > Marantaceae > Thalia > Thalia dealbata. Next base: position 10,801,817 of record CM060460.1, read on the forward strand.
TTTTCTTCTTCTTCAAGTAAGGGGGATTCTTAATCTTCTTCTTCCTTCATTGTTGTTTTTTTCTCAAACCAGGAAGGAAGCCATTAACCTTCTTCTTCTTCTTCAATAATTACCCCCCCCAAAAGTTCCAATACTAATTAGCTGCTTTGAAGTCGCATGCTAAGAACAGAATCACTCAAAGAACCCTGAGCTTCTTTGTGGGGTTTTCACAGCATCTGCTCGATCGTAAGTTAACCGACCATGCAAACGTGTTGGATTTTTGGAGGAGCTCTCAGCTCTACGTCATTATGAGTTTTGACACCTTAAATATCTTTACCTATTAGAGAGCCCAATAATAGTAATATAATGATTCTTTATTTTATACTTAAAGTAGAATTAATTGACTAACTTTTTTTTTCTATGGCAAACTCATCCCTTTTTTACACAAATTACACACTCATGGCACTCATCTCTATGTATCAGTAAGTATATTCTGTGTACCAAAATTTTTTTCTAAAAATTTAGGTAAAAATTCTTAGAAATCTAAGGACAGATTTAAATTATTGACTAACTAAATAATTTTCTATTAAACTGAAAACTGTTACCCAAATATAATTTTTACTAAAATCTATTTTTATTTATACTCAGTCAAAAATTTTGACAATCAAATATACCTTAAAGTTTACCGGATAGGTCTAGGACTCATTAAAATTTAAAAAAAAATCAAAATAGGAGCTCTTTTATTCAAATCCCGTTAACTCTGTTGTATTTTTATTTTAAGAGTAATAGTTCTGCCGCCGTGATTCGATCTTTTATATGTACTTATCGATTATTTTGTAATGTACTTTGATTAAGATGTATGCATATTTGAAATAAGAAATATATTACATCAACAATTTTTTAAATTTAAAATAAGGTGTTGCTAATTGTATGTATGCGCATGCACAGGATGATGAACGAACCGGCTCTTGATGCGCTAAAAGACTTCATCAGCACGGAGAGGAGGTTTCACTCCGCATGCGGACTCCACCGCAAGCCCTGCAACATGTACTGCTTTGACTTGGAGTGCAGAGGTCAACCATACTGCAGCTTGTGCAAGCCTGACCATCACCACTCTAATCAACTCATTCAGGTAGGTAATTGGGTAATTAGTCACACCACATCATCAAACATTAAACTCTTATTGATGTGATGTGCTTCAACGTCGTCGACACCGTGCTAATAAACATTTACATGTCTGTGAAGATCTACAACGCAACACACAAGAAGGCAGTCTTGGAGCAGGACATCCGAACCCTCATCGACACCTCCGACATCCAAAAGCTGATCAACAACGGACATGTGGTGGTCTACCTCAGCAGCAGGAGGAGTCTTCGTGATCTGAATGAGAGTGCAGATGCCAGAGACAAAGCTTGCAAGACATGCGTTTACAGGTTTCCACCCTCGGTGAAAGATCAGCACATTGGATTCTGCTCCATCAACTGCAAGGTAAGATTGACGAACTGATTCACATTAGAGTTTCTATTAAAATGGATGGATTGACGCATTAAACTCGAGTGCTCTCTCTGAAAAACTCAGTTGGAATGGCTGCTGCGATCGGGACACTGCGATTCGCTGAACGGCGATAGGATTAACATAACACCATCTACGAATACAGCAAGAGAAGCAGACACTCCATCTCCGATGAGAGCAACAGAAGTAGATTCTCCATCTCTGAAGAGAGCAAGAGAAGAAGGGAGTATGAGGAAGCGGCCAAGGAAGCAGCTGCGGCCTTGTAGATCGCCTTTCATGTGATTAGTTGCTCCCGAGACGGCATTTGATAGTTGCACTTAGCATTCCTCCTCAAGCTGACAACCTCATGCAGAAAATTAAATTCTTCTTCTGCTATCTAACTTTGTTCTTTTGGATGCTGATGTGTTTTCCGAGTTCTGGCGGTGAGATTGTATCTGTATAGAAAGTAGAACAACGATAATACTAGTAGGATAAGTCTATATATATACATAGAGAGAGAGAGATAGATCGAAGAGAGTATTTAAACAATTAACCTTGTCAAGTTTCTCTCTGACCAATCTTACAGTAGCATTCATTGACGGTGATGGAAAATATTCCTGCAATGGATCAAAGCAAAAAATGTCTGATATGGAGGAGCCATATTTGCACAGTTTATGTAACCTGAGCTAGATGGGAGGTGACATTCAAAATGAGACATTCTTTGAGACGTAAAGCATAAAAGAAGTTCAACAATTGGTGTTCGATAGTTGCTTACTGCATACCTTGTTAGAGGAAACATGGGCGAGAGGAGCATTATCTCCAACATGAGAAATCCGAGCCCCCATATCATACTCGCTGGTGAGCTGAAAACATAGAAAGTATCAAAGTGTAACTTGCAAGCAACCAAATGGCTGAAAGAAGAACTTGTACTTGTCATAAACTAGATGTGGTGTTTATCCATTTCAAAGACAAATTGAGATGCCTATTCCAGGGATGATTTGCTATTGTTGACTAATGACTGCTACCATTATCAGTAACTATCCTCTGAATATAACTCTTCTTACCTGAAACTCAAAATTATTTGACGATGATGATGAGGCCAGATCAGGCCAATGATTGTGTGAAGTCCCAGTACTCTTAGGACTATCAGAAGCTTGTGAGTTTGATCCTTCTGTTCTTCCAGCTGCAGCTAACATAGAATGAAATCAATCCTATGAATGATTAATTAAGCACATGCTATAAGCCTGAAAAGCAACTAGATCCTTAGGAACATTAAAAACTCACGTTTTGTTCGGCTTAGAACTTCCTTTCTCCTGCCCTCCAATTTTTCCTTCACGTCCATAAGACTCTCAAATTGTGGTGCATACATCACCTTCAATTGGTTACCCAGAAAGATGGCTTCATCCAATTTTCGTTTTGCAAACCTGTAGAAAGATGTAGAACTTTGAAACGCTAGGATAAAGCAGGTAGGTGGTTTAGACATGCAATTTCAAAAGCAGGGAAAATCACAAGATAATTACATAACAGCACAAGTAGTTAAGTCAAAGATAGGAGTAGATTTTGTTGGCTGAATCAAATTCATTGTACTCCCTCTATCTCATTTTATAAGCATGTGTATCCGCATAAATCCTGTCATTTGAATCCACAATGAGCAGCAGTTGCATCAGAACTGCCTCTGGATGTATAAGCTCATATATTTAAATATTCTATTGTGACAGTAGTACAAGGTTATTCAGAATTCAGAACATTAGGTAAAAAACAACCATATTTAGTGATGTAGTTCAAAAAAGGAGTTATTGAGATTTTAATTACATTAGAGCTGATGGAGAAAAGTTAACAGACAGTTCTTTCCTTCAACTATCCCCTCATGACTTGGAAATAATAAGATTCAGAAATTAATAGATATAATAAAAAGTGAATAGAAATGTATGGTTGTTCAATTGTTTGAAAAGTGTAAGGGCATGTACTGAGCTCATATTTCACCATGTACTAAAGCTTAATGTTGCTACCATTCATTTAGGTCAAGGATCTACTGGACGAAAGTTTATAGACAGTTTTTCTTTCAGTTCTCTCATGACTCAGCAATAACAAGAATTAGATATCAACGGATTCAGCACTTCATGTTCCACCATACAAAAGCTTAATCTTGCCAACAAATGATATTTCCTTTTAGTTCAGCTATCAAAAGAGAAGTTGTCTAAATCAGTTGTCTATCAATTTGTATGACGCACTAAACAAAGGGATATGTAATGACAATGTTATCCTATCGTAACAGTGATGTATTAAGCGCTTTAGTCTCATATTATATATGTGTGTATGAATTAACCTTAAACAGCATATATTTAATTTATTAGAGTTACAATTCCACACAGGCCTCTTTTTTGTTTTCCTGAGTCGACCACACACAGGTCTATTTATTCTAGTAATATTAAACATATGGAAACATTTAAAAGAAAAAAATTCCTAAAATCAACTGGTACAGAATCAGCGGTTGCTATTCAGATATTCTACCGGAAATCATAAAGAGATGGATCGCTGACATTTCCTAAAGTATGTCAGACCTTCAATTGCATGCCTAAATAAAAAAGTTATCTATTACCTTGCACTGCTGACCTGTGAGAATTTTATCCAGTAAACATCTGTGAAAGGATCACAGTCTTCTGCATCCATTGGTTTACACCTGGAGGGTAGTAAGGAATCAGGCTATAGAGAAGCATCATTTATATACATACAAGAGCTAGCACCCTTTTCATCAGATTTAGTTTAATCAAATAAATACTCATACGTGAGACTTTTTAAACTAAATAAACGTCGGAAATCCTTCAATACATTAATAATCGCCCTTTTTTTTCCTTTATTATTATTAATGACATGTGATGTTACATGACTTAGTTACATATGGATCTAATCTGGCAATAGTTACTAATTCTGCCAAACAAAAATCGACAGAGCTTCTAGAGTACTGCAAGAGGAATTTCCTAGAAATCATTAGCAGAGAATCAAAAGAGACGCTCATAATCATCCAAAAGGAAGCAATATTAAGAAATTGACTTACTCTTCAATTTGACCATAAGATCCAAACAACTTGGACAGCTCATCACCACAGCCTAATGCCGGCACGTTTCTCACAATCAGGTATCTGCAGACCCAAAAAAATTAAATATGTAGTAGAGGCATATCTCAAATCTATAAGTTTGCTAACAGAATCAAGGAAGCCGAGTTGGGGAAAAGTGAGGGAGAATTGAACAGAGATGCAGGGCTTGAAGGAAGCGATGATTTTGGAATGGAGGAATCTTTATCACCTGGATTCATCACAGACGGTATAGACACGCACCGCTGGAGATTGATCCTGATTGCGAGGCATCACTAGTACTTCGCTTTATCTTCAAGTTCAAGCCTGAGCCTTTCAATTTTTCTTCTTGGGTCAAAGCAGCAGAGGGAGTTATATATATAATATACAAGGAACCGCATCAACATTTAAAATAATGCAATTGCAGAAGAAACACTTAAAACATACAATTCTCATGTGAAGCGCTAATGTGCAAGATAAGTCACAGGTAGAAACATTTTTGACATATCGATTCATGTAAAAGTTGCATAAACACTAACGTGCATCCATGTAAGGAATATTAAAGTGCGCACATGAAAAAAAAGTTACCATTCACCTAAAATTACTTTGTTATCCAACCGAGCGGCGATCAACGGGTCGGCGACGGGAAGGAGAAGGTTCTTTGGCCTAGAGAAAGACAGCGAAAGGGGAGGCCTTGAAACCGGCGGGAGAGCCAAGTTGAATTCCAAGTTCCAGACGGTTAGTTGATTGAGCGCGACGCCGAGGAGAAGATGGCGGCGAGGTGGAGTTCAATCCAGCGGGCCTCGGTGACAAGTCTGAGCACCGATGCGAGGTCGGAGGCGTCGACGGAGTCGCCGGCGGGAGCCGAGGACAAGGGGAGGCGCCGGGGATCGCGAGAGGGAGGCGGCAAGGAGAAACGAGGAGGCCGCGGAAGGGCGAGGAGGAGCCGGGAAGGATCGGCGCCACGAATGGTGGCTCAGGCCTCAGGTTGGGAACGGGCGGAACCGCGATCTTTCTTCCATTAACTGGGCATGGGGTTTATTAGGGCTTTGAATCCCTTTCTTTTCGTCGAAGATTGGGTGACATTTGACCTCGCAAGAGACGAGCCGGAGTTATCAAATCGAGATGCTAAACTTGAAATTTTTAGATTCAATGCAGTCAGTGTAGCTCGATAAATGCAGATTTGTAACAAAAATACAGTTAGAAGAAATAAATACTTCTCTACAGTAAGAATAAAGAATTCTGTTGACCCTTCCCCCATAGATTCAATCCGGGAAACCCAAAAGTTTTTATTTAGTTTATATACCAACTTTTTTTATTTGGAACTGTTTCGAATTTTTTTGTTATTGACGACATAATAACCAGCATCTGAAGTGCAGCACAAAGAAAATAAAAAAAATAAAAATACATGGAATTTCAAATTTTGGCACAAGAAGATTAAAATGTTTACTACATCAGAAAAAGGAAGATTAATAGAACCATTTAGGTCTCAACTCTTCTTCCTTCTCCGTCAGCTCTTTATACTGGTACCACTCCTGGCCTGCTCTGCCGACGGGCATCGAGGGGCGCACGAACACCTCCACCGGCTTCGGCAAATGAACAGCTAGATGCAGCTCTCCCGCTTCCTCATCTGTGTTGCTCGCACCACCGGCGCCACCATCACCACCACCGACTGGTTCAACTGCTATCCATCCCAGCCCGGATATGGCAATGTCACAAGCAGGCCTGGCATGGAAGGAAAGATTCATATTGTTATTTTTTAACTTGCTCCGACCATTTCTAGATACAGATGTCTATTACTCGAACAGCAAGTGGGGAAAATTGTAAATTAAAACTAATCAAATAAGTATAAGAAAAAAAAGGGGGAAAAAATCATCTAATCCAGCATATTTGTGCTGTTGCTACTACAAAATAGACCCTCTAACTAATAGCTCAAAGGGAAGCTGAATGATCTTAGCTACATGTACCAGCACTTGATCCAAGTAAATTATATAGGCCAAGATACAACTGGTACTACATCACATCTGCAGACAAATCAACATCCATTATTGATTAATTGGTGTGTGAAATTTGCCATCAATAGAGGATAAAATCATCTAATTTTGCCTCTCCTCTTTGTTTCTCAGGAACAATAATTGCAATAATTATCACTAATTTTCCGTATCAAGCAAAAAATGACCAGACTTGCATAAACCAGTACAGAAGTTGGGAGGAACAAATTTGTAGAAAACAAAATCTAATCGGTGCCTTCTGTTCTAAACGAAGTGTTAACTTTCAAATCTCTGCAAGGGTGTACAGGAATTTAAAGAAACATGATGTGCATGTTTAGAATCTACCGTAACATGTTCCACTTCGGAAGAAGAAAGCGAAAATAAGAAGATACAAAGTTTACCTCTTTGTATCTTCATATTTTATGTTCAATTGTTTTACTACTTGAAGACCTAACCAAGATTCAGCTCTTTCCTTGGTCGTCGGGGGCGTCAACGTGATTCCTACCTCCTCCTGCAAATCAAAGCAGTGGAAAGTAGAAAATGGATCAAATAGGTGGTAAACATTTCATTTCCGATTAGAAAAGTTCAAAATAATAGCTTATAATAGAGCTTTTATAAGGTTAAAAGAGACGACAAAAGGCAAATCCCAATTGCAATTAACAGGAAAAGGGCAAGGGGCAAGGGCAAATGGCAAGATTTTTAGCACAGTATTGACATCCCAACCTGATAAACTCAGACCGAACACAAATCCTTGGTCATGAAGGAATATAATTGATCATGGTCAATCCAAGCCTACAATGCCTGGTTAAGATAGTAGCCAGATAGGAGAACAAAAAAGAGAGAACATCAACATTTGCGCATAGTTTCATAAATATAGAAATACTATTTGAAAGAAGACAAAAGAATCGTCCACAAAACATATGACTGATCGGTGTGAACTATACACTTGTTCTATTAACATATATAGTCGGAAGTGCACAGGATGCACTCATCTAATTAGAGTGTTAAGACTCAACACTGAAAATTATAGGTTTAAAATTCACTAAAATAATAATAAAAAAAGAACATACATAGTCAGAAGGCAAATCTGAACAAATCTATAGAATATATAATTCCAAGACAAGCCTAAACATTTATTAGAAAATAAGCAAACAATAAGTTAAAACCACATTATCAAAATCTTAAAAATTAGCAAACACATACTTGGTAAAACTCATCTGCTTTGGTAGTTGAAACCATATGAACCTTCACTTTCTTGGGCCCATAAAACGTCAGGCGTGTCCTTGGAAGAACCTGCATTTCATATGCAATTAGCTAGAGTACCTCCTGGCTGAAATTTGCAGCCTCACACTTGAATAATAATAAGTTGAAGTTGATAGGAAACCTTAATGACATCAATTTGGGCAAGCCCGCCCCAAAAAAATGAAAATCCAGCTAAGCCAATAGCTTCCGTAGCTGCATCATCTGAGACAACCTACATTGCAGTCCTTGAATGAGGACATGAATCATCTATTCATAACAAAATCTCAACAAGAATGCAGATGAAACATCAGCATACAGGAAATGTCTGCCCCTTTAGACGACTTTGAGGTGCAAGACAAGGGAGATCATCTGAATGGACAACTGCTGCTTGCCGGTGGTGAAGGTGCACACCAGGCGTGTCAAACAAGTTCTGTTGTAACAAGACATATTATTCTTACAAACCTGATTTAACATGATTATCAGAATATATTTGGAAACCTCAGAAGAAACCAAGATGATATTTCCAAATCATTACTGCAACCATAAATTAGAAAGTGTCGTGTTAAAAAAAATTGGAACATTTATTGATATCTAACAAACACATCCCGAGAACAAGGACAGATGTAAAGGACAGGGTCTCAAATTTCAATAATAAACTAAAGAACCCATACTTCATTGGAATTCCTTTCAGTGAATTCCATAGCAGGGGTAGCATCTAATAAACACTGCTTTGGCATTTTTGTCATCTTGTGAGAATTCAACTAAGCATGCATAATGTGACTTAGATAATGAAATCTTTTAAGGTAACCTAGGTACGTGACACAGAGATCATGCTGATGTGCTTTTAGTAGACTAAGCTTCCTTCAGGTGGGAAGATATATATAAAATAAAAAATTAAAACACAAACACAAAACCATGGGAGAACCCACTTGATTGTTCATAATAACAAAATTTTCTTAGTTATAGCGTCAAACATTTCTTGCTCAAACTACCATAATATGTCTACAAATGCTCTCCCACCCATTGGTGTCATCAAACCAAATCAACACCACTGAGCACAGCCAAGTCAGCACAGACCTAATTGCCGTACATTGGACAACAATTTAGTTAAAAATTAACACCACTACCGCTGCATCGGAGTTCGGGTGATCATAGATCCTCTATCCCAACTTTCTTAACAACTGCTGATACTATATACTTGTTAGCTGTTTTTAAAAGCATACAAACCCACATGCACCAAATCTGCAAATATAGGATACCACTTAGATATGTTTTTCAAAACCTTGATTTAGATATACGGACAGCAAATATAGTGTGTAGGTTTGCAACTAAGCATAAACTGACAGAACTGAACTCAGCTTTTTCATGTTATGGAGAAAGCAAGAAGTGCATTTAGCTTAATCAATAGAAAGCACGTACTCCTCCTCCTTGAAAGGCTTCAATTTGAATAGGACCTAGGGTAGTTCCAGGAACAGCTGACTGCATTGGCTTGTATTTCTCAGCAGCTGCAGCAACTGGATCCTTTCTTGCCATTAATTCTGCATTTACCATGGAAGACATATAATATGTTAACCAATTTGTTAGAATTTCACCACATACTATAGCACTTCCAAAGCAAAAAATAAATCCTAACACATCAGAACAAAAAGGAAGGGGACACTATAGAAGCCTCCATGTAAACCTAAGTAAACGTTCTAGTTAATAGAAAACCAATCCAAACAAGGTCATACCTCAAAAAATATTTTAGTAACAAAAACCCAGCACAGTGGAATAATATTAAATATTCAAGGCAAGCTGCTTAGTATAGAAATGTAATATAAGGCCAAAAAATACATAAATTAACTTACTTTTACATAAAAAATATGGTCTCTCTGTACTTAATTTATAGAACATACTAAAAAATTTATATGTCAAAAGAAAAGATTTAGAAGTTGAAGCACAATAATCATGTAAATCGTGAAGACAAGTAATTTGTCATTATTTGCTAAAGGAATATTTACAAACGGGAAAAGCAGTGAAAATACATTTGATGCAAGGACCATTTATGTTAATAATACATTTCTAAGGTAGCAAGTACTGTCGATAAAAATACATGTAGTATATTCTAGCAAGTGGCAAAAGACACTGCAGATACTCTCCTCAGGCATATTGAATCAATAAAGTAGACTTAAAAACTCCTTCATGGAAAAGAGGTGAACAAGATGAAATTTTTTAGTATAAAACATTTGACGAAGAACAATGAAAAATAGCATTTTAAGGAACTCTTGTATATATTAAGGATTCAGTAGTTCCTTATCTCACATAATGAGATTTGAAAGAGAAAAGATCTAAATAAGTCTAGATCAATCAAGGTGCACTCAAATCAAACTGAAATCTGAAAATAACATCTTCCAAAATCATCAGATAGAATAAATTGGTTGTTAATGAAATGAAAAAATAGACGTACAAGGTAAAATGATAACAGTAACCAATAAGATGTCCCATATAGAAAATGTGCATTTAATATGAATACTTACTGAGCAAAGCATTGATAAAGGCAGATTTCCCAACATTTGCTGACCCCTGGAACAGTATGGTTAGTCATAGATAATGTGAGTAAAAAGATTAACTTGATTTCTCTCTATAAGAAAAAGATGAACTTGCAATAGCATATACTCTGTATGTTATATGCCAATGGTGAAAGACAACATATTATCCAGAATTTACAAAACTAAAGTAATGTAAATTAACTATGTAATATAACAAACAATACTTGACTTGCCACTAGCAAAACCTTGACAATTGACACTTATTCCAAGAGATAAATTTTGCAAACATACAAAATAAGTACCTACATGTGATATGGGTGAAAAAAAAACATAAAGGCACTGCCCTGTGATAAATAACTATTATGTTATGTTATTGTACTATGCATAGACTTGACAGTAACACTAAAATAGCAAACGTGCCACATTCTAATGCAATCTTTAACAAAATTTTTGCAGATGGATAAGCAAAAGAGGCTAGCACTTCTGAAGATACTATTGCAGATGGATACGTGCTAAAACTTTTGAAGATACTAACCAGTATATAGACATCTCGGCCCTGCAAAAAAAATAAGCAAAAGAAGAAAGATGTTATGAGCTAGAAATGCTAAAAAAACATTTAGTGACTGTATAATCTAATAAAAACAAATTTGGGTTTATTTCTTTATTAGACAGTTAGCTGGTCAGACTGATCAGGCACTTCTATCCATAGACTGAATGGCCCTGTAGATCTGCAACAATCTTTAGCCTTCAAATTAACAAACTTAATTTTCTGAATTGATTTGAAAGTTGTCAAACTTCAGACTTTAGTTGTCCCAATCAATGAACTTTGCAGATACAAGCTAAACAAATATTAACAAAGGGCTAATAAGCAAACAGTGGATTAGAAAGAACCTTTTTCTCCTTCTGAATCTCTGATATGACACCAGTAATTCCCACCAAAGACTTCGAACTAGTGAGGTGGACACTGATAACACTGATAAAGAGGTACATCTTAGGACAGTGTTCCTTTATTTGTAACAGAAATTATCCAACCTAAACAATTAAAGTAGCATGCTCCTAGAAACTCCTCTCCAAAAGAGTGCCAAAACAATTTACCAGGAAATAAATAGAATAACAAAAATGACATAAATGAGACAACGTACTATAAGAGCATAAACATTTTATTGCTCTGCCTAAGTTACAGTTTCCCTCAGGTGAGGATGTAAAAAGAAGGAAAGCAAGAGAAAAGAAAAAATAAAAACAAAAAACAGAAGCATGAAGCTTTAAGATATATTATTTTTGTTGAAGAAAGACTAAGGATAGTGAGGTTTCTGTATCAAAAGAGACAATGCAGTTGGTATTGCAATAAAATACCCAATGGGGCAAAAATTGAATACACTTCCAGCTTGTATATCACACCAACACATTATTAATGATGGATATGCCCATCAGTTGAAAAAACAATAAAGATCATACGCTAAATAGGTGGAAAATTTATGGTTAGTGGCAAATGTAAAAGGTGCTCTTACTTAAGCTTCTTCTTGGTGGTTGCTTCAACAACCCAGTCACCGATGCAGTTTAGATCTGTTCCTTTAGGCAGAAGATCAACCTTGACATTAGAGAAAGGGAATGGTTCTTAAGATCCTCATGGAAAAGAAGACACTAAAGATAAAACATATTTGAAAGAAGATCACCTTAGTAATGACCAATATAATAGGGTTAGCACCAGCAAGATCACGTACACGTGCCAAAAAACTGCCATTGAAGTCAACAATATCAACCTACAGATATGTAAGTGTAAATATGAAAGAACTTCCGATGACAAACATGTAGTCAAGAAGAATTCTTCTTACATTCACATTATGAATCCTATTAGAATACAAGAAGTTCCTCAGTCATCCAGAAACACGTAAATGATGGTTGAAGGCGCAATATAATTTTGTTTATTGTTGCTACATCCTTATTTCAGTTCTAAAATACTGCTTAATAATTAATTTTCCATCCTGTAGTATAATATGACAGAAAATACCTAAAGGTAATGTGACCAGCTTAGAGCACACATAAGTTTTCGAAGGTTACACTGTTAACAGGAGCAAAATATAGATAGAAAAAAATGACTTACTAATTTAACAATCAGTACTTTTCCATATCGTAGATGTGAGAGCTTTTTCCGTAGTTGTTCAGCTGTAACAAACTGTTTCCCACCAGAATAACCACCATGTCCACCCACAGCAGTCACCATGTGCCCATGGGACAAAAGCTTACATCGACCACAAAGAATTGTCCTAAGCTGGTGATGTTTCTTCTTCTACATGTGATAATAATGTTAATATTAAGTCAATGATCTGATATATCATGATTGCTTGAGTTGTAGGTACAGTGAAATATGTAACATACTAAAATCAGTAAATTACAATATGTTGCATTTAATGTGCTCCAGATAATGATTAGTAGGATGTTCTTCAATTGTCAAGACAGATGTAGAGTAAGGATTAAAAAGTAGCAATAGCATTATCTATCATAAATGGTAATGAAACAAATCGATCAAGTATGAACTTTCTTCCAATTGATCTGTATTTATACGGGAGCTAAATCTAATTAAATAAACTTTCTTCATCATTCCATGTGGATCTTATGTTACTTCTATCACTATGATGCGAAACTGCTCCAGAATTCTTGAGGGAAAGTAACAACACAACTAAATATGGTACATTTATGGCTGCTGGCAATCCTTCTTTTTTCTCCTTCATAAATGTTGAGATTTTTAGCTAGTGTGTATTATATTAGTCATGTAGCTATCATTCTACCATCAATTAAAAAATAATCTAAGGTATCGTACATGAAGTTCCCAGGTCTCCTTTTAGGCTTCCTGTTTGCAAGAGTTATCCTCTTTTTCTCTTCATTCACCTTTTCTGGCATGGGAACAGGTTGCAACACAGCTAATAGCACAGCCATAGAGGAACAAAAAACATAGACCAAATAGATCATGAGAACCTAGACAATGAGTACAGGAACTCCTAAAAAGCCCATAGTATAAAGAAGTATCACCACATATGATAGAAAATGATGTTAATCCAACCTGGTCACATCCAACGACGGAAGAGAGATGCTCTACTGTGTAAGACGAGATGGTACCAAGGTTGATTCTACCAATCCAGCAACAAGGGATACTATCCTTGATCTTGCTCAAGTGAAACTCACATGGTTTGAGTGTTTTCTTTGCATACTTGAGGTTCTCAGGTCTACTATACACAAATCTTGTTTATTGGTGAATGCAAGACTAAATGGTTTCTACGGTTAAAACCTTTTTATTTGAAACAAACAATCGATAATAGGCATAGAAAGAGAGGTACATGGGAAAAAAAATCCCATTTTTATAAGCACACAAAGAGGTACCAGCTCGTAGGTCTCGGCGTTAACATAGCCGGGAGCGTCGCTTTCCGTGGTTTGGAGAGCAGCACCGCACCCGTAGCAGCACACGATGTTGGTTGGCACCTTGGTGCCATTCCTTCCTTTTCTCCTCGTCTTGTCCTTGTTTTTCTTAAGAACCAAAGCGGCGGCGGACACGGACTGCTGGCACTCGAGGTAGAGGTCGCCGCGGGTGGGAGCGGCGGCGCCCGTGCCATCAGGCTCTACGGAGGCTGACGGCGGCGGAGGAGGTGGAAGAGACGAGGGCGAGGAGGTGGCTCGGCAGGATATTGGGGAGGGCTTGCGGTGGGGTTGGATTGTCGCTAGGGTTTCAGAGAAGGTATGGAAGGTGAGGTTGGGGGAGTTTGGGAAGAAAGGAAACGGGGAGGAGGAAGAGGTGGAGGAGAGGAAGAGCCGGTTGGCCGCCATGCTCCTCCTCGAAAAAACAGAGGAGCGTAGGATGGTCAGGAGCTTATCTTCTCCTCCCTTACTTCGAAAATGGCTACTTGTACTGGGGTATTTAATTTATTTTCATTTTTTATCTGTTAAAAAAAATTTATTGTCTAAACAAATATCTTGTTTGCGAAATTATATTAAAAATACGAAAAAGATGGTATACACTTTTTACCTTCAACCTAAATTTAATTGCCACTTAAAAAATCTATTATTGATAAAAATTACTAATCTAAGATTAATTAAAAAGTTCATTGACTAGAAATTAGAAATTAAGTAGAGTTCAATATAATTTTAAAAGATTAGTGATTCAAAATAAATTTTTTTAATATAATTTTAAAATTATAGGAGATGAAGTGTTCTCTTGTAGGTTCAGCAATAAGAGTCTGACTTTATATTATTAAGATATGTTTAATATGGGTGTAATATAGGATGAAATTCATATTGTCACACCGGCGGGTTCCTGTTCCTCTCGAAAGGGAGGAGAGGACCGAGGTGTGCGGCGCGTTGAAGGAACACCGGCGACGCTAGCCTTGCAGTCGGAGGAGACGAAGCTTTGTCGAAGGGAATCTTTATTAACCTCTCTCCTCTTAAGTTACAGAAGGAAGCGGAAGCCAGACGAAGCTTTGTCGAAGGGAATCTTTATTAACCTCTCTCCTCTTAAGTTACAGAAGGAAGCGGAAGCCAAAACTAACTATTTTCCGAAGCATATATAATATATATATAGAACACGAACGGAGGCGTCCCGTGGTGTCGGGACGCCACCTTTAATTATGCAGTTACGAAGGTGACAATTCCCCCCCCCCCCCAGCTAAGTCCGTCGATGTCCTCAACGACTCCTGCCGGAGGTAAGCTTGAATCTGACGTTGGAACCCACCAAGATCAATCTCTTTTTCCCAACTGGCGTCTTCAAGATGATCACCTGCCCAATGGATCAAATATTCGACCACTCCCTGCGGTTGAAATGTGCGACGGCCCAAAATCTGATGAATCCACCGCACCGAATTGTTTGGAAGGGAGGGAGACCGAGCCACAGGGCAGCGTGTAAGGAATGAGAGAATGATAAAATATTTGATTGATGTCTTAAAGCTAAGCTATTATAAGTATATATAGGTCTTGGAACAACCAAGGATAATACAACTAAAAATAGTAAATGAATTATAACCACAGAAATCAGGTCTTTTAGACCGAGTTATTTATCATTTCCCCTCAATTGAAACCTCGTCAAGGTTTAGATTACGCTTGAAATTCTCCAGTTATCGTAGCGAAAGAGGCTTAGTAAATCCATCGGCCACCTGATCACCTGAGGGAACAAACTTGATTTCTAACTGCTTGCGAGATACCCTTTCACTTACAAAATGATAATCCACTTCTATATGTTTTGTCCTTGCATGAAAAACAGGATTTGCCGAAAGATATGTAGCTCCAATATTATCACACCATAGTCTTGCAGGTTGTGAACTTTGGATTTTTAACTCTCTTAGCAATGACTGCACCCACATGATTTCAGTAGTAGCATTTGCAAGAGCTTTGTATTCTGCCTCTATGCTAGATCGAGATATAGTAGCTTGCTTGCGAGCACTCCAAGATATAAGATTAGAACCCAAGAAGATAGCAAAACCACCAGTAGACCTTCTATCATCAGAACAACCAGCCCAGTCTGCATCTGAAAAGGCACTGACTAACATAGATACAGACCTGCTCACCTTTAAGCCAAGTTTAATAGTATACCTTAAATATCTCAATATGCACTTTACAGCTATCCAATGAACTGTAGTAGGAGCATATAAGAATTGACAAACTTTATTTACTGAAAAAGAAATATCTGGTCTAGTTAGGGTCAGATATTGTAAGACACCAACAATACTTCTATACTGTGTTGCATCTTGAAATCCCAAAGGTGTTCCTTCTTGTGCAGACAACTTCTCAAAGGTGGATAATGGAGTGTTAACAGGTTTGCAATTGAACATCCCAACCTTTTTTAGTAAATCAGATGCATATTTCTCTTGTGTTAACAGAATACCATTATGTACCTTGTTTACTTCAATGCCAAGAAAATAGTGCAGATCACCCAAATCCTTGAGTGCAAAGTCTTTCTTAAGATCTTTTAATAGTGCAAGAGTAGCATCCTGTGTTGAACTTGTGACAATTATATCATCCACATAAATCAACACAAAAATAATAGTATTGTCTTTATTGTAAAAAAAAAGAGATATATCTGCCTTTGAAGACTCAAAACCAAGATCATGTAATTTAGAACTTAAGCGAGAGTACCATGCTCTAGGTGCTTGTTTCAATCCATATAACGCTTTATCCAATTTGCAAACATAGTTTAATAAAAATTGATTTTCATAACCTGGTGGTTGCCTCATATATACCTCCTCCTCCAGAACACCATGAAGAAATGCATTCTGTACGTCTAGCTGACGAAGACTCCATCCTCTGGACACAGCAATAGATAAAACAAGTCTGATAGTAGTTGCTTTAACAACAGGACTAAAAGTATCCTCATAGTCTATACCATACTGTTGTTTGAATCCTTTAGCAACTAGTCGGGCTTTGTATTTATCTATAGACCATCCAGATTTTCTTTTAATCTTGTATAACCACTTACAATCTATAATATTCCTCCCTTTTTCTGGTGGTACTAAATGTCAAGTCTTATTTTTCATCAAAGCTATATATTCTATATCCATAGCATTTTTCCAGTATTCATGATTCAAAGCTTCTTCGAGATTTTGAGGTTCTCCAATAGAAGTAAAAAAAACCATATTTGATGGTACCATCAGTATATACATTTTTCTTGCGTATACCACTTTGCGACCTTGTTTTAGGATGATTTGGAACAAATGACGGTACATCGGATCTTGGAGCAAGTTGTGTCTGCGCAGAAGATCCTGCAGTAGCATCAAACTCAGGTTCTAGTGCTGGAGCAACATTGGACTCGAGGTCTGGTGTGAGTTCCTGTGCATCTGAGAGAATAGGAATATGAGCTTCGATCTCCGTATTTTCTGCAATATTTGATAAATCTTCATTGTTCGGTGTAACTCCATGTTCCTGTTCCACGGCTGCATGCTCATCAACTATATTAGTATCTGCATGCTCATCAACTGTATTGGTGTTATGCACATTAGTCAATAAATCATCTGTGTGATCATCCCCATAAGCAGAAGTGGTAGGAATGGTAGGATTTAACAAAGTTGGAGAAAAAAGTGGGATTTCAGACTACAATCGAGCACCAGCATTTGAGTGTAATTTAGAGAAAGAAAATACAGTTTCATCAAAGACAACATCCCTAGAGATATAAACACGACCAGTTGATACATCAAGACATTTAAAACCTTTATGTATATTACTGTACCCAAGAAATACATACTCCTTTGAGTGAAATTATAATTTATGAGAATTATAGGGACGAAGGTTAGGCCAACAAGCACACCCAAACACTCGGAATGAAGAATAATCAGGTTTTGTATGAAATAATCTCTCTAAAGGAGTTGTATAGTGAATAACTTTACTAGGAGTACGATTGATCAAGTAGGTAGCAGCAAGGAATGCCTCATCCCAAAATTTAAGAGGCATGGAAGCATGAGCAAGAAGTGCAAGACCAACCTCAACTATGTGACGATGTTTTCTTTCCGTAGAACCATTTTGTTGGGGTGTATGGGTACAAGAAACATGATGTGATATGCCTACTTTCTGGAAGAATGAGTGTAATTTTTCGTATTCTCCACCCCAATCTGTCTGCATGGTGATGATTTTCCTATTAAAGAGTCTTTCAACAAGATTTTGAAACTCAAGAAATTTTTGAAACACTTCAGATTTGAACTTAAGAAGATAAATCCAAGTAAATTTGCTATAATCATCAATAAAGCTAACATAGTATTTTCTGCCCCCAATAGAATTTGGAGCAGGACCCCATACATCTGAAAAGATAAGTTCTAAAGGAAATTTTGACACACTAGATGACTTTGAATAAGGTAACTGATTACTTTTGGCTCTTTGGCATGCATCACAAATACTCTCATTATTTTCTTCATGAAGATAAGGGAGATTATTAAGATTAATAATCTTTTTAACTATGGGAGAAGATGGGTGTCCAAGACGACTATGCCACCTAGCAAAAGATGGTTTGATGGTGCCAAAAACTTCCTTCTTTGTGGATGTAAACGGAAGAGGGTAGAGTCCATTCTGACATCTTCCTCTAAGCAGAACGTTCTTCGTGGGTGAAATGCTAAAAATGCATGATTATCAGTAGCAAGACGATGAACATAAACAAGATTTTTCTTTGCTTTTGGAACATGAAGAACATTATTTAGATGAAGATTGCGTTTAGGGGTATGAACAACAGTATGACCAATATGACTAATGTGCATACCTGCACCGCTTGCCGTGTGAATCCGATCATTCTCATTGTACTTATCTCGGATAGTTAGTTTTTCAAGCTCTCCAGTAATATGATCAGTGGCGCCAGTATCTGTATACCAATTGGTGTCCACTCCATAGGACGTTGTGGCAGCAACAACATATTTTTCATCTGGAACAAAGTTCTCATCAAATCTGTACCAATAATCAATAACAGTATGACCACTCTTACGACAAAGTTGACAAATAGGATGCTTGTTGTTGGAGTTGTTCAGCCTTGTGGTGTTGATATTGCCATGGCCACGACCATTGCCACGATCATTGCCACGACCGCGACTATCTCTTCTTCCACAATTGAAGCCACCTCGCCCACGACGACTTGTTGAGTTTACGGACGAAGATTGATGGCCTCCTTGGAGTAGTTCCATTCATGTCTCGAAGCTTAGAAGTTGTGCATAGAGGTCAGCAACTGTGATCGGCTCCACCCTTGCAACCAGGGCAGAGACAAGTGGGTTAAACTCGATGTCGAGACCGGCGAGGATGTACGAAACCATTTCTTCATCCTCTAGGGGCTTGCCAGTAGATGCCATCTCATCTCCTAGCGCTTTCATTTTGCCCATATATTTCGCAACACTCATGTTACCCTTTTGGGTTGTTGCGAGAGCAATCCGTGTGTTCACAGCACGCGCTCGAGTTTGAGAGGAAAACATATCCTCAATTGCCCTCCAAGCTTGCGCTGTATTTCTTGCAGTGACGACTTGTGTGAGAACCTCTCTGGATAGAGAGGGTAGCAAATATCCTAGGACCTGTTGATCCAAGGCAAGCCAATCAGCATAAGCTGGGTTTGGCTCAATCATTGTCTTGTCGTCTTCCTGGATGTTGATTTTGGCGGCAGGGGCTCGAGTTTCACCGGTAAGGTATCCTTCCAAGCGCGCACCCCGTATAGTTGGGATAATTTGCGCTTTCCACAACAGATAGTTGTTCTTGGAGAGCTTCTCTGTGACTTGATGACCAAATAGCGGGTTCATGGCAAAATCAGACGAGGAAGAACTGGATGTCATTGCTAGATGGAATCTATTAGAAGAGCTAGGCTCTGATACCATGTAAGGAATGAGAGAATGATAAAATGTTTGATTGATGTCTTAAAGCTAAGCTATTACCGGTATATATAGGTCTTGGAACAACCAAGGATAATACAACTAAAAATAGTAAATGAATTATAACCACAGAAACCAGGTCTTTTAGATCGAGTTATTTATCACAACGAAGACCAGAGGTATCCGGGAAGAACGACTTCAAAAAACTCACATGGAAGGTGGGATGCATTCGAACCTTGGGAGGAAGCCGTAACCGGTAGGCAACGGGACCGATCCGCTCCAAGACTGCGAAAGGTCCTTCGAATCGAGGAAGCAAGCCTTTGTGAAGGTGCCTCCCATATTTGCGGTGCCAGAAAATGGGGCGGAAGTTTGAGGAGGACCATATCACCGACTGCGAATTCCCGAGGTCGGTGATTGCGATCGGCATATTTCTTCATGCGCCGAGATGCTTTCTCCAAGCTCACACGGACTTCGTCTAGTTGATCTTGTCGATTGAGAGCAAACTTTGTTGCAGCAGGACACCGTTCATCGGGGGAGGCGCGACTGATTTCCGCAGGATATAGCGATGCGCGACCATACACGATTTCGAAAGGAGATTGCTCCGTTGCCGAACTGCGATGTGTATTGTAACTGAATTGCGCCACATCAAGCAGGTCGACCCAGTTGTCTTGTTTGTTGGTGACGAAGTGGCGTAAATATTCCTCCAAGAGCACATTGGTGCGTTCTGTCTGGCCGTCCGTATGAGGATGGTTAGCGGTAGAGAACTTTAATTTAGAACCTAGCAAGCGAAAGAGCGACGTCCAAAAGTTCCCTGTGAAGCGGGGATCCTGGTCACTGATGATATCCTTTGGAAGGCCGAAGTATTTGACGATGTGCCGTAAAAACAAGTCGGCCGTTTACTCCGCAGAAACTTGCTCCTTCATCGGGATAAAAACTGCAAATTTACTGAATTTATCCACGATGACTAGTACCGCAGAAACATCCTGGACGCGGGGAAAGGAGGTAATGAAATCAAGGGAGATCGATTGCCATGGGTGGGAAGGTGGGGGCAGCGGTTGCAGCAATCCAGCAGCCATGTTGCATTCAACTTTGTTGCGCTGGCAGGTGGAGCATGTCCTGACGAAAGCTTCCACGTCGTCGTGCATCCGAGGCTAGAAAATGGAGCGATTGAGGAGTGCTAATGTTCGGTCGACGCCGAGATGGCCCGCCCACGTGGTATCATGACGCTCAGAGATTAAGTCATGTTTCAGATCGGCGGAGCAGGGAACGTATGTCCGCCCTCCGCGGACGAGCACGGTCCCATCGGTGTGCTTCCAATACCGTCGCGTCTTGCCCTCTTCGATTAGTTGAAGCAGTCGTTGGAAGGCAACGTCGGAGTCCCCTGCCACTCGAAGATGCTCGGAGAGATCTCCATGGGCGCGGGAGGTGAGGATCGTGAGGCGGCGACTCAAGGCATCTGCCGCCTGGTTGCTCCGGCCTGGTTTGTAACTCCAAACAAAGTCATAATCGACAAGCTGTTCCTGCCAACGAATTTGACGGGCGGACAACCTCTTCTGCATCTGGAAGAACGTGTTGGCGATGTTGTCAGTTCGGACGATGAACGGATGACCTAGCAAATAAACTTGCCAGATGCGGAGGCAGTGGAGGATGGCAAGCATCTTTTTTTCATGGGCGCTGTAGCGTTGCTCCGCAGAATTCAATTTGCGACTCTCGTACGTGACCGGATGGCCGTTCTGGGTCAGGATGCCGCCCAACGCCTTGTCGGAGGCATCAGTAACAACCTCAAAAGGTTGGTCGAAATTGGGTAAGGCGAGCACAGGTTCTTCCGTCATTTTCTGCTTGAGGAGATTGAACGCCGTGTCGCAAGCCGGAGTCCAGGACCATGGCTGATTTTTACACAGCAGGTCGGTGAGTGGAACGGTGATGGCGGAATATCCTTGAACGAACCTCCGATAGTAATTGGTAAGCCCGAGGAAGGAGCGAAGATCCGATGGGTTCTTCGGACAGGTCCACCCACGAATAGCGTCCACCTTTCGTTCTTCCATACGGACGCGCCCATGGCCGATGCGATGGCCAAGAAAAAGAATCTCTGGCTGGCCAAATTCGCACTTGTCTCTGCGAACAAAAAATTGATGTTTCCGGAGTTCTAAGAACACCCGACGAAGGTGCTCCACATGTTCCTTCTCGGTGTTAGAATAAACAACAATGTCGTCTAAATAGACGACAACAAATTTATCCAGGAAATCATAAAAAACTTCGGTCATCAGATTACAGAACGTAGCAGGAGCGTTCGTGAGACCGAAAGGCATGACGAGGAACTCAAAGGCGCCGTATCTGGTAACGCACGTCGTCTTCGCTTCGTCGCCTTTGGCGATGCGGACCTGCCAATATCCCGAACGCAAATCCAGCTTCGAAAAAATCTTCGCGTGGTGGAGGCGGTCGAAGAGATCAATGACGAGCAGAATTAGATATTTGTTTCGCACCGTAACTTTGTTTAAAGCATGGTAATCCACACACATCTGCATACTGCCGTCTTTCTTGCGCTGGAACAAGATGGGAGCTCCGAAGGGTGCCTTGGAAGGTCGGATCAGCCCTGCTTCGGTCAGCTCCTGTAACTGTTTTCGTAACTCCGCTAGTTCAATGGGTGTCATGCGGTACGGGGCTCGCGCGGGAGGGCGGGCACCGGGAAGCAATTCGATCTGGTGGTCCGTGGAGCGCTTTGGAGGCAATGCTTTCGGTAATTCCGAAGGCATCCGATCGTGAAAATCGTCAATGACGTGCTCGATTGTGGCCGGGATAGCACCTGCGGGCAACACCGTATCCTCCTCCTCACGGATGGTGGCGATGAAGGTGTCTTCCTGTCGACGCAGCCCCTTTGCAAGTTGCATGGCGGATAGGAAATTAATCGCCGGCGAGGAAGATGTCCGAGGTACTGCGGGAATTGCTTTCTCGAACCCATGTTGATGCCTGTCCATCACCATGACTCCTCCGAGGTGTGGCGCCACCATCGTCTGGGAACAAAGAAGGAATTCGGTTCCCAGTATGATGTTGAAATCGTTGAGGGGAACGATGGTAAAGTCTAATTCCCCTTTCCAATTTCTCATCGAAACCGGCACCTGGCGGACGACACCCACGACTTTGGTGGGGAGGGCATTTACTGTTTTAATTTTGTAGTTGCTCTCCTCAATCGGTAAGCCCAGTTTGCGGCTGAAATCTTCGTTCATGAAGTTGTGCGTGGCTCCCGTATCAACCATCGCCGCACAACGTTTCTCCCCTACCTGTAGGGAGACATATAATAATCGGGAATTTGATCACCCCTGTACTGCGTTCATCCGCAGCAATGGAGTCGCCCGAGTAACGGTGGGTTCGTCCGTTGGTGATTCGTCGTCCTCCACTCAGATGGTCACCAGGTCTTCGCGACGGATGTGGGGTGCTGCGGTTTGTTCCTCTCGACGCCCTTTAGGTGGATTGTTGGCAAATCTGTTGCCAGTAAATCCGGAGGTTGCGTTCGTGCCGGACCCTTGTCTTCACTGGTCATCCGGGTAGCGACGGCGACCATTCGCTCCGTGATGCATCCCTGGTCGTGAGGTGGATGACCTCGCTTCGGCCGGGGAGTGGTTGTTATTGGCGTGCCAATCGAACAGCCCTTCCGCTGTTTCAATGGCCTCCTGCAGGTCGGAAATTCCCTTCCGCATCAGCTTGTTGTGCGCCCACGACTGAAGTCCCCGTAGGAACGCAAAGAGCTGATCTGCCTCTGCCATATCTCCGAGATCCAGGACGATACTGTTGAAATCCTGAATGTATTCGCGAATGGTCCTTGTTTGGTGAAGTTTCTGCAACGGCTCACGCGCCAACCAGGCCGCGTTCACCGACAGAAATTGGCGACGAATCTCCCATGTCATCGTTGCCCAATCGTGGATGGCCGCGCCCTTACCCTTGCGATGGGGGTCGTTGCGGACGCGCCACCACTTCTTGGCATCGCCCAGGAGGAAGGCCGCCGCTGTGGACACTTTATCTTCCTCGTCCATCCGCGATGCTTGAAAGAACTGCTCCATATCCTAGAGGAAGTTCTCGACGATCTTCGCGTCTCGCTCCCCGGAGAACATAGTTGGGTCGGGAATGCGCACGCTGCTCCGGGTTCATCGTAGCCTTCTTCCGGAAAATGTACTCGCGAACCCCCTGCTTCATGCGACGATTCTCCCTAGTGTCGGGTTTTACCCAGTTCAGAGAGGATGCCCGTAATTGCTATCTGCAATTCTTCAAGGCATCCTTGTAATGCCTTGAAATTTTCATCGTTCTTAATCTGGGAGTCTTGCATCGTATCTCCCATTGACTCCATCCTCTTTTCTAAGTCCCTGAATTCTTTTTTTGTAACCATATTGGTGGGTGGCAAGGAGAGAGCTTCGAAAGATTCGTTCTTCGATGTATGGTCCAGAGAACCTGGCTCTGATACCAATTGTCACACTGGCGGGTTTCTGTTCCTCTCGAAAGGGAGGAGAGGATCGAGGTGTGCGGCGCGTCGGAGGAACACCGGCGACGCTAGCCTTACAGTGGGAGGAGACGAAGCTTTGTCGAAGGGAATCTTTATTAACTTCTCTCCTCTTAAGTTACAGAAGGAAGCGGAAGCCAAAACTATCTTCCGGAGCATATATAATATATATATAGAACACGAACGGAGGCGTCCCGTGGTGTCGGGACGCCACCTTTAATTATGCAGTTAAGAAGGTGACAATATGATCATCCCTATATTAAATATTAAATATAAATATAAATATGCTCTTGAAGTAATAAATACTAAAAAAGTATGAATATTTAAAACCTTAATTTTGCCTCTAAAATTTAATTTATTGCTGCTCAATCAATCAGGAAAATGAGGATATTTGTTTGAGAAATAAGTTTTTACAGAGAAATTCCTAAATCATCATCCTTTATCAATCTCCTCCCACATACTCCTCCCATCTTCATTTTTTCTTAAGATAATTTATGACAAAACTCCACACTTCATCTTTAGGATCTTAAGATAATTTATGACAAAACTCCACACTTCATCTTTAGGATATTGTAATGTATAATTGGCCATCTATTAAATCATAAATTGTGTTAATCCACAAGTGTTGGAACTTCTGAGTTATTTAAAGGTTATGAAAAGGAAATAAAAATCATACAGCCCCATGGATGATTATACCAAAAACATACAATAATAACTTGCTTTTTTTATTCAAAACTCATACAAACAATTTTAACATTTCAGATCTCATGTGTGTGTCAGTCGGAGTCTAGAGGTGTCCCTCAAGCACAAGGGCTTCAGGAGAATAAAGATGCAGGAAGCGATCACAGCCACCACCTAGAAAACATCAAAAGCCTTGCACGGATCTCAAAACTTCTTATGTACACAAATATTAATCATCGCCAGAAATGGGATTATTTTACTAGCTAGCTGTACAAATGAGCATACCACACTACTCACGATTTTAGTATACAGGAGCTGATGATGGCTTTTTGCTGGCCGCAACTTCCTTCTCAGCCTTGAAAAAGGCTCCATGTACGAGGAAAGCCTTCTGATGCTGGTACATATTAGGCATTTATTCGCCTTTGATCCTAGAACACAGAATGAGTAGTTAGATGATCATACTGGAAGGTAATATGAACTGAACTGATGTTATTGTGGTCGTACAGATTTGAAGAACTTACATAAATGGAGCAACAGTTTCACTATTTCTAAACATGTCATTAGCAATGCCAGACTTCAAGTCCTCCCCACCGTCACTGTAAGACGAGAATAACCTTATCTGTGTGAAAATGAGCGTAATCGAGTTAACTAATTATTCCCCATGACAACTTTATTTTTAACAATCAGAGCACAAAATTTTCCAATAAATATATTGACTAATTCTTATCATATTCGATGTATGCATTTGCAGAACTATGATCCAGGATGCAGAATATCCAATTAATGCTGTAGGAAAAAATTGCAGATGTGTAAAAGTTAGAGGATCTATAACCTCTTATCTGGAAATTTTAAGAAAATACTAAGTTAAATAGTATGATGACACTCACATGGGTTTCAAAGTCAGGGCTACTCAAGTTGATAGATAAGTTCCTCATCAACAACAATACCTGCATATTGATGGTAAATCATTAATTCTTCAAAGAAAAATCAAGAAGCACATGCTTATACGCTAGTCATCTACATGGCAGGAAAGTTTGCACACAAAAGCTATTCCTAAAAGCATAATATAAATAAGTTATAGACCAAAATATAATAAACAATAAGTATTGTGTTCTTAATTTCTCTTGTACAATAAATAAAAGTTTAGAAAGAAACAAATAGTCTCATGTTTTAGATTTTATGCCATTGTATTCTTTGTCCCTGTCAAATAGGTTTGTTGAATTATATGAGTGGTACAGTATGCAGGTAGATTCCTATCAGAATCACTTTTTTTTTCAATCTAGATCAGTTGCAGAAAACATCACTGACATACTGACCTAATTTTCAATTTTACCAAATCATTACGCAAAGCTAACAACAAAAAGGGCCTGTAGCATAGATTAATTTTATTATTTATACCCTCACATGATCAAGTCATTGCATCACTTGGGGATATAAATGGTAACTTGGGAGTTCTCTTTGAGAATAACTAACTGCGGTCATGCAATATATACTAAATCTAAGTTCCAGATTGCTTCTAAAGGATGCATCTCACTTATCAATTAGCTGCTAAGCTCCTTTTACCTCCTACTAGATATAGTAAATTCACAAACGAGACACCTATGAAAATAAATAAACTATTTGTTCAGCAGTATAAAGTGTTCTCCATCAGAACACAAATATGGTAATGTACTTCATAATAAAACACCACAAGTAGCATCTGTTGCAAACGACACACCTGTGAAAAATTACCTTTCTCCGTGAAAAAAGTGAGCATTATTTCTTTTCATGATAAGCAATAATTTTAATAAGTTCGGGTTGCATGGAAAAGTAAGCATTATTTCTTTTCATGATTTGAAATAATTTTAGTAAGTTCTGGTTGGAAGATCGCATACTGTTTCAACATCAATGGGATCCATCTCTTTCAATGTTTGTAGATGGCCAGTAGTGCTAGGATCAAAGACACTTCCAAGAAAGTTGTATACCTGTGTGAAGTCTGGCATCACTACACAGATACCAAATTAAAGATGAGAAAGTAATCAGGAGAACAAGAAAGACTAGCATACAAATGACGGACAATAAGTAACAACAAGAAAATGCAATGGAATTCTTGTCCCATCTCAATATTAGATTATATATTAAGGATGAAAAGAGAAAAACCATGAACAACTAAGTATTTTTCTGATATTGCTCTATCCTTTCAGAGAACTAGAAGGATCTTTCTCAAGTTTTAGCGAAGTCAACCTTTTGTACCTTACATAACACCACCTTGTTGACGCAAACCCAAGTGTTCTGATTATATAGAATGCATATTGACACTCTTATAAATTGGGGAAGCCAGATTATATATATGATACAGAGAAGAGCTCACCACGAAGAGCCGTGACATGATTTTCTTGATCAGCGATTTGGGAAGTTGGCCAGACTGTAGGACTTATTGTGCTGCTATGACAACAATTATTTACTGCTGATGCTCCGGCAGGCCCGATATCTTCTGTAAAACTAACAACTTAGAAGGCATCAGCAGAAAAATAGATTAAGCTACAAAAGGCAGAATGACAAACCTGTTGTCAAATGAGTTGCACTGATTGGTGGCCGAGAACTGTGAACCCTTGAAAAAGGTGGGGCAGTTGTGGTAGTACTTCTGGGTGTGGTAGATGCATCCATCGCAAGAGCATAACCTGGTTCGAGCAAACATGTAGCTTGCAGAGGAATGATACCTTGGGATATCTGTAAAGCTGCAGTTTCCAGTAGATCTGTCAGTTGGATTACAATCAACATGAAGACAGAGAAATAACAATGATCAAGTCTAACCATTTTTAGGGGCTTTCTGCGGATATGGATGAGATGCTTTCCGCTTTGGTCGAGGTGGAGGAACATGTTCACTTGTACCATTCTTCTGAACCTTTAGAAAATACTTCTGTGCATGGCTCCTTATCTGCAAGGATGCCTTTTAGAATCTGATTCTGACAGATAAAGAACTTGATAATTTCGCATGTTATATTAATACCACAACAGGTAGATGCTTAGAGATGCCTTTAGATGAGGAATGATACAAGATTTCTTCAAGAATGAGACTTGCAGGAGCCTCTGGGGACAACATTTTAGGAGCGTTTCAAGAACTTTGTGTAATTGCCACTTTCTTTTAAGAAAAAGAAGAATATTATTTCTCCAAAGAAACAATACTCACAATAACGGCAGCTTGTTTAGCTAAAGTATGTGGAAACCTATTAGGGATTCTTGCAAGAAACACTTGTCCCACTCGCATAAAACTTAGCAAGCTCAAAGATATCAATTACCATAACTTCATACCATATGGCAAAGAATTTAGCAAGTAATGGTTAGATAACATCAGAGAGAACCAAATAAAATGCAATTGTTACGAGTAAAAAGTACAACATCAGGTACAACTATCCTTAGCGGATCACAAGGCATCATATTTATGATTGAAAATAAGCAAAGATTAGCAAGGCTTGAGGTTATCTAAAGGCTTGCTGAGCTTCAAGCTCAAACCAAGATTCGAAATAGTTGTCAAGCTTCTTTATCGACAAACTTATCAAGCTCAATGAAAGTTGAGCTTGAGCTTAAAAAATCTTAAACCTAAGCTCCTACACAAGCATCGGTTTTCTTAAAAGCTGAACATGTATTTGAGCACAAACAAACAACTTATAAATTTATTATTAGACTTGAATAACACATATAATGCAAAAGCATGTGAAACGAATATAGATACTAGTGTTCTTTCTGCAATTAAAATGCTTGCATATAATTAAACTCTTAATACATAATATCCAACTAATGTTCATGCTATATTATATTACTTTAGGAAGCCAGCAAACAACAACCTTGAAATTAAGCTATCAATTATGATATATGCCCGGCTGACATACGTCCATCAGATCAGCTTGGAAGAATAGATATTCGATTGATAGTGTGTGATTGCCTTACATCCCAATGTTGGTCCTTTATTTGGACTTGATGATTATGCAACAAATTGATTTACTTATCATGAGAATTGTAATATAAGATGTTGAAACCTAGAAAAAGATAGTCACTCTCCAAAACTCTACATTATAGTCTACACCAAGCTTTAAAATATTGGCAATACTAGCTTAGTACATGCAGTATTTACCAGTCAATGCGACCTTAACCAAACAATCCTAACTTGGCTGAAAATGGCCAACTGCCAACACTGGACACAGGCTCGTTACTGGAGAAAATACGGACCTTAAAAAGCCACCTATTTTGGGTGAAATTGGTTAACTTCCAACGCTCAACATGGGCGCATACCATCAGATATACTCCCATTGATTAACATGAAAATTTTAACCAAAAATCATTACTGGATTAATTTACTATTTTACCCCTCCCTTCACTCGCCCTAGAACAATTTAACCCCACCACTCATTCCCACCTGAGCTATTACTCTCATTCCCTTTGAATATTTTCATTTTTTTCTAACTATAATTGTCAAGCTTTCTAACTCTCTCCCATTAACATTTCGTTAATTTATTTATCAATATACACTGATACCTTCATACCAAACATTAACGTTTGTTTATCAAATTCATATTTTTTAAAATTATTTATAACTTTTTTTTCAATATATATATATCTCTATATTGTATTCTCGACTCCTACATTGAAAAATTAATTCTTTATATTTTATGTTGGTATTTTAAATTTTTAAAAAGTATCTCGATGGCCAGAATAGTCCAAGTTTTGGCGTGGACTGGCACTAGTTTTGTCAAAGATCAATACATGTATTTTACGTGAAAGGGGATTAATACACGTACTGTTATTTTTAAATCTTTGTCTAGGCTCTAGAAAAAACTAGGAGAATATGAAAAACACCTGTCTCTAAAAGCATTTTGGTGTATAAATTGTCATTCCTCAAATCCTCAATTATATCATCTAAAAAATCAAAGAAGTGAATGAATAGATAAACCAGAAGTTTGTAAGAAAAAGAGAAATGGGTTTAAGTTGCATGTCTACATTCCTCTTTCTTTCAGTACTTGCATGAACTTATTGATGGAAATACACCTTGTCCATGAATTACCTGGATAACTGTCTTTGAGCCAACAAATGCTTCGATCTTTTTCCAGTCACGATCAAAACTGCAAAAACCAGAAGAGAAAACTCATTATTATCCATGAAGCCTATGTTCATAATTCATACAGTAATAACTAATTAGACGACATGCTTTTACATCTCTAGTATGCTAGAAAGCACACTGACAAACTAAACTGTCTAACTGTAACAACATAGCAAATGTTAGATCATGCGCCTGGCTAATTATTTATACAATTTTATAAATGTAGAAATATTTTTAGAAAAGGGAAGAATTTTATGTGATATACAGAGAGACACGTGGAGCAATCGATGTTCGTTACATCACAATTGAACATAAATAGGAAAATTAAAATATTACTCTAAGACGTGTTATTAAGATATATACCATCGGAGTCTGTGTTGGAACAAACCAACATTTTTAATTTTGAAGGTACTTCTCAATATCAAGGGAAGAAGATGGGTAATTGTTGCCCAGAAAAATGACATTTCTAAGGACAAAGTTCATCAACCATACTATCATTCACGATAAACTCCCATCAAGTCCCTTACGCACCCCTTCACATGTACACAAGTACAAAGGCTAATAAATTCTGGTCTGTCAATATTGAGCTTACCTTGGTGGTGCAAGTTTATTATCATATTATGCTCTTTCCCCCATGCTTTCTTTCTGCTCATAGTATCATTAGTTCATCACAACTGACCAGTAACAAAGGACTACATCATATTTCCAGATATAGGAAGCTAATAGACCGAACTTTCTGGATTCGCAAAATTCTAAAAATTGCTTCGCGCAAGCATCTGTTATCACACAAATCAGTCGTCAAGACATCATCATACTTTAAAAGGAAATCTGCTGTTGCATTATCCATTAATCTCATATGTCAATGTGCTCCCTCCAAGGGCATTGTGTTTCCGTAATTTATCTTAGCACCTCCTCTACTCTTCTTCAATTTCCAAAGACCATGCTAAAAAACAGTGCACCTAAAACAACAAAGATGTTTTTTTTAAAAAAAAAAACTCGTAGTCTCGGGATATAGGAAGGAAGCTAGAGCTTTACAAAAATCTCCACTTAAAGCATGAAAGACTTCTCGCATGCGTTGATATGGTAAAGATTCTCATACCAACTATCAAGTTTATCGAGAGTAATTGAACCCCGTAGCACAAATCCCTTCATAACTGCAGTCAGAAAAAAAAAAAAGTTCACCACGTTCTGTTGCATGACTAGATACACATGAACCAAAATCCCGCCCGACGCTGTTTAATTCGCATAAAATAGTTATCGGATCCCAAATTCTACATTCCAGCATACGAACAAAATAGGCAGAGTCCAGTAGCTTCATGAACAGAAGCTAATCCAGGACTAAAAGTTAGTGATATTCCTTAGGGCAAGCACAATAACCAGATCTGCAAAAAAGTCTCCGATGATTAAAGCCGGCCACAAATTTGTAGAACAAAAACCTTTTACCCCAAATCCTCCACTGCGGACGTAGCTTTCCCGAACAAGACCAAGCAGAAATCGAGTCCAACAACAACAACACCAATAGAAATTAAGAAGAAAAAAAAAGGAAAAACAAAAAAGAACCGGGTATTCTATTTTTCTTACAGCTGAAGGGCTTCGAGGAACTTGTCGTGCTCCTGCTCGGTCCAGCTCTCGCGAGACTTGGTGATGGTGTAGGGCTTCCGAATCTTCTTGCTGGGGTCGTCCGCGGCGCCGGCAGCGCCGGGGAGAGCCATGGGGGAGTCGGGGTGGAAGAAGTCGGCCGAGGGCAACGCTTCGAGCACTTCTTCCGCACAAGCAACGCCCCCTTCACCGGCGCCTTCGGTTGCAGCCGTGGGGTGAGCAAAAACCATAAAAAGCGAAGAGGAGATCTGGAGCGGAAGGAAGGGAGTGGAAGAGAACAGAAGAGAAGAACGCGACGGCGTGGGCGGCTCAACGAATTGTCGTTCCTCCTCCTCCTCCTGTTGCCGTTGGCGGCGGCGGCGGTGTATGGCTGTGGCTTGGAGCTGCTCCCATAAATTTATTATTCTGGTTTTGGTTTTGGTTTTGGTTGGCTTGCGTGCATCGTTGAGTAGCAATGAAATGTAATGTAAGCGACTGCAGCTGCAGGGAGAGGAGACGATGGCGGACTGGTCGGAAGTGGAAGTAGACAAGTGGAAGTAGACAAGTGGCGGAGGCCGATCCCGACGCTGTGTTCGTTGAGGGGACCATTTAATAATTATTTTATTATTGTAATTAGTTTCCACCCACATATTTTGTGGCAATTTGACATTTGCACCGTCGTCATGTGTATTCAAACCTTTACTCTCCTCTCCAGTTCATAAGTAGCGTGAGAAAATTAAATAATCTTAGTAATATTAAATATATCTTAGCATATATGTAGTTAATTATTTTACCCTAATTAATAACAGCTTTTTTTGTCCCCGGATACTTTATTGTCATCTGGTTCCTCTATTTTATCTTAATTTTATATTCACCCATTCATAATTATATTATAATTTTTTCAAAAATTTAGTAAACTTTAAACTCAATTTTTAATATAAAACCTACCTACTTTAACAAGATAAGTATATATTTGTACGTAAACCATTTATAGCGCATTTATCTAATATAGAACGAGTTATTATCAAAAATTCTAACTTTATTTTATAATAAAAAATATTACCTAGAATGTACGAATACTCTCGCTGTGTTAATTTGATTGTTATAATTTATTTAATAACAATTTGACCAGCAAATCTCAATCTGTCAATTTGACTTTTATAATTTGTTTATAATAATTTAGCAGCAACAATAATATTATTATTATTTATAAAAATATTTATGTTTCATTTTGCTTAATTATAGAAACTCTTTCTTATTTTAAATCACCCTACCTTGGAAAAACAAATCCATGGATATTTATTTATCTTACTCTATCAATCTATGTAAAATATGTGTATAGAATACAATAAATATGAAAAGGAGGATAAAGACGTGTCGCCTTTGCATATTAAAGTGAAGTATATTACTTCAAATTTTTTTTAATTTAATGCGCTCACTAGTGTTCCAAAAATTCCCAGTTTATGTTGATACAGTGAGACTTGTCAAATATCATTGTCTAATGCACCATAGAGAATGAAATGAAATTTAAAGCTGCTTCACACTATATTTCATTTGAGTCTCATTCACAGTATTTTGGATATTTATTTAGCTTCATCTCCCCTTCTAGACTGATTGATTTGGTGTTATATATATATAAACAGACAAAAACCAAAAGAAAAACCCACGTCGTAAGCTCACAATCTTTTTTTCTTCTCCTAGTTTTCTCAAACAACCTTTTTTTTTTCTTCTCCTCATTTTCTCAAGCGACCTTTAGGCATGCATATCGAGCCGTGCTAAGCACAGCCCGTGCTTGGCACGACACTGTATACATAACGTACCGTGCTGGACCACATTTTGCAGCCCGCATGCCGTGCTAGCGGCACTCTATTCGGGTCGTGCCTGGCACGGCACACACAAAGCCTGTAGTCTATAAACAGTCCACAGATGGTATCAAAGAAGTATAGATACAGTCTTCTTAAATATCAAAAATATGCAGCTTCCCTTCAAAACCTGAGCGATGTGAGATTAAAACTTCCACTAATAAATAATTTTTATATTTTATTCAATCTAATTATTACAAATGAGTTCAATGTTCAAATTTTCATAAAAGTCAATAAAGTTTCCTCTCCCCTTCCAACGTGTAAAACTTTTCATACTATTAAAATTACCTTATTATCCTCCACTGGTTATAATTTTATAATTTTATTAAATGATATTTTAGTCTTTTTTTCATGTTTATTATTTTATTAAAATATCATATTAAATTCTTATAAATACTCTTCTCCCTCTATTCTCTACTTTTTCTACGATCTCTTCTTCTAAAACTCAGAACTCTCTTCTCAGTGCATTTGACCTCTTCGAATTTTTAATTTTCTTACTATTCTGTCAATTTTGAAGTGGTCCTAAAGCTCTTAATTTCTTCTTAGTGCATTTGACATCTTCCTCAAATTCTTAATTTTCTTACTATTCTATCAATTTTTTCTTAAGATTGTGTTAATTTTGAGATATTTTGTAGGATAAATTAGTTTTCGTTATCTATTTGTATTAGTAATTTTATTTTTATTTTTTAATATGACAGATAATAATAGCTCTAATTATCAAATTTTTTTAAGTTCACAGGAAATTGACAGGATAATCCATCTTCAACTCCTACGATATCAATGGTTAATCAATCGGATGATGCTGCAATCGAACTCAACCTGTAATCAAATTCTACAATCAACCCGAAATCAAATTTTACTTCTAGAAAAAAATGATAAAATTTTATCTGCTCAACAAATTTTAAATATAAATTTAGGTAATTTAACCACATTTAGATATAATATTAACACGAAAAGAATTAGTAAAATTTATAATTAAAAATAAATTATCATTCGCAGAAAGTTCTAATTTTATTCGTTTAATTCAATCTGCATTTTATCCTCATTATAAATGTATTAGTAGGCATACAGTTCGAACTGATATAATAAAATTATTTAACGAGTATAAAAGATAAATGTATTAGTAGGCATACATTTCGAACTGATATAATAAAATTATTTAACTAGTATAAAAGTAATATTTCTAATAAATTTAAAGATAATATTTCAAATTATTCATTAACTTCAGATGTTTGGACTAATCAATATAATAGTATGTCATATACGTGCATTACTTGTCATTGGATAGATAATAAATTTTATTTACATAAGAGAATTATTAGTTTTAAAGTATTTGAGCATCCGCATACGGCACATGCTATTTATAAAACTATAAATGCATGTGTTCATGAATATAATATAGAAAATAAATTTTTTTTATTAGTTTTGATAATGCTAGTTGTCACGCCCCGACCCTACTGTCGGGCACGTGGCAACCACCGTATGAGCCCAACGACTCATACAAGGCATCAAAGTGATACATACAATCCAAACACATCATTTACACAGCGGAATATACAATTAAAATATCTAACTCAACAGTTCTAACACAGTCCCGATAGACCTACTACAATTCTATGATAAACGGTATCGATAAATAAAAATAAATCCACTAATAGACTCATCTTCACCCACCGTCATGATCAATCAACTAACACACCTACACACACGGGGAAAAGTGGTGTGCTCAGCCTTGCGGCCTAGTGCGAAATTACGGCTCGAAATCGTAGGTAGGAAATCAAATGCTAGGGGGAAGTACTAGGATGCCTTTGGGTTTATTAATTATCAGTTATTAACTTTTTAAGGTAAATAATATTATCTAGAATGTCAAGTGTTAACCCGTAGTGCATGTCTCTGTATATCCCTACTTATCATCCATATTGTATAACATGTCTGTCGCTAGTATATGTCATCTATGTAATGTAATATAACTGTATCTCTAATATATGTCAACTAGACGTATCTCTAGTATATGTTAACTAGATGTATATCTAGTATATGTCGACTAGATATATCTATAGTATATGTCGACTAGATGTATCTCTCTATCTTTGTATCAAGTGCATCAGGCCGCCATTCTATGCTCAGAGGATATCCTGATCAGGGATTCCCATAAGCCCATCCGTACCGTGAATATCTAGGTCTCTACCTATGCCCGCTGCACGGATGTTGGCAGAGAGATCGGGTGACCGTGTGTCTCTCCCTTTACTGTCTCGCTGGTCGTTCCCTACACCCCGTCCCAGCAAAACCGGTTGCTCCCGTATCATTCCCCTTGGAATCCCAATACGGTCACAACCCACTGTGTAGCGCTACACAACTGTTTGTCGACAGGGTCTCCTCAATTAATATGTCCTCGGCCACGACTAGCCAAAATATATACCAATCCTAGGATCTGGACTAGTCATCCGATCGTCTGCAGAACGTCATGGATGATAGCCGTGTGGTCTACGGATCCACTGTCCAAGGCTATGTGGAGGAAGTCACCGTCCCAGTCCCCAAGCAGCAATGCCTGCCAAGAGGTGTGTATACTGGTCGTCGCCGGAAATGCTGCAACCTCGGCGACATGTTTGCTAGGTTCTAGATTTGGTTCGTCCTAGCTAGCCATCTCAAGACTATCACGGTGTCGCCTAGACGACACATGTGTGGGTGTTTTATCCGGGTATGAACTTACTCCGCTTTCTGGTCTCTCTTGACCTTGGAGTTTGTCTAGTCCGTTTCCCAACTAACTTCCAATATCTGAGCTGTGTGTAGCTCTAGGAGTGGTAATAGTGAGTGACATCACTATTCAAACACTAAGGGTTCGATTTATCATCTAGGGTGTGTTACTAATACACCCTCACAATATGTAATCTAGTGATGTCCCTAGGAGATGCTAGTATCAAATGTTACCTATGTCTCTATCTAAACTAGAGTGTTAGGTAACTATTTTTGATATTATCTATTATGTAGTGTTTTAACTTTATAATCAATATATCATCTTTTTTAGCAAGGTAGTAGCATATCATGTAATAATAGGGGAAAATAATGCAATATGTAAAAGAATTTGATAAAGCATGTTAAACAATATACACATGGCATATAAATCATGCTGCATAAATAATATCATTGTAGCATGCATGTTATCACATATTAAGCAAACATAGCATTTTATTAGTTTAAGGCATCCAGGACCTTCCTAATAATACCTCAGCAGGTAATTTCCTAGTTTGAATAAATCCTACTTTGATGAACCAACGCACCTGATAATGTAGTTTGATCTTCTTCGGAACTGACCGTGTAATAATTCGTACTTCCTTTAATCGTTTCAGAAAGATCTTCCTATTATAAACAAAGTTATATTTAGATCTTTACTTTACATACGATTTATAATTAACCTTGTTCATGATGTAACAAATCATCTTCCTATATTGTTCTCCTCTAGGCATGATAGAACCTTAATTAGTAGTCTCACAAAGTCTACGTCAATAACTTCCAAATTTCCTCTAACATCACCATATAATAACTAGTTAGCTGGAATTTAATAATACTTCCCTAGTGCAAACCTCGGTTTGATTCTCCCTACATCTACCATTA
The DNA here is from genome assembly GCA_030544415.1 of Thalia dealbata. NCBI lineage: Eukaryota > Viridiplantae > Streptophyta > Magnoliopsida > Zingiberales > Marantaceae > Thalia > Thalia dealbata. The sequence goes on from CM060460.1 coordinate 10,838,716, forward strand.
TTATTATCCAATGTAACTTCAAATAAATGTAGTGGGGAAATGGAAGGAGAGGGCTCATAGATGTGCATGTCATATTCTATGTTGCAAGATGTCACTACGAGATGAAATTCAACTTATGATATGTTGCAATGTGCTTTGCCTTATAAATATATTTTTTCTATATATTATAATGAAAAAATAATTTCATCCGAAACTAATTTAAGTATTGAAGCTTGTATTTGTATGAAAGATTGGTTGGATGCGGAGGATAAAATTTAAAATAATAATGATTATGATATGTGCTTGACAGAATCTGATGAGTAAGGAGCTTCAACTTCAATAGAATATAATACAGATGAGTTATGAATAATTAAAAAAATAAGTACAAAAATATATTTAAAGGCAAATTTTATTTTAAAGGTTGGTTATTTATTTATTTTTTAACTATCTAATTTAAATTTAGAACTATGGAGACCTGATTCTTTTAATCTCAATTAGAAGATACTTAAGCAGTCCAAAATCTAATTTTGGGTTCGGTCTTTTTCTTTTTGCAGGTTTTAATCTTTGAGCAGATATTTTATAGGAGGAGGAGTTGATCAAGTTTAATTTCAAGTTATTATTTTAATTGTAAAGTACTAATTTTGTAAGATAATAGTTAATTTGTTCTTTGAATTAAAGTAGACAGATGTTTTATAAATAATGTTATATATTTTTAAAAAATTATATACTTTGATAAAATTAAATTATAATTAATTTTTTGAGACTATTTTAGACCGTAAATGAGTATACGGTGAATTTTTTATTTTTTAATAAAAAAAAAAATTAACTAGTATTTAGTGAGTAACTTTCTTTAGCTAAGACTTTTTTTAGTTACACATTGTGTAATTCATTGAGAAACATTACATATTTAAGACAATACGTTCACCAGCATTAGTGTACTTGTATGAGTGGATCGGGATTGGCCCGGTGTCACGACCCAATTTTTCGCGGAACACCAAGGTTGCGCTTGAGTCGTGCGGCGTGGACGTCCTTCGAGGGTCTCCGGTCGTCCACCAGCCTAAGGGATGCGGAAGCGTTGCGAAAGAGCGAAAAGGCACACCGAGGAGTGAGATGACAAAAAGGATGCTTTATTAGCTCAAATAAAAACCTCTCTTTCCTTGAGCTATCCTCAAGGAAGGATTATTACAAAGCGCCTACTCTACTCACAAATGTTTTAGCCGAAGGCTAAAGCTCCTACTACAAACTACGAACACTATTGCTTGTGGTCGGTCACCGATGGTTGCTTGATCTCTTGGATCTCGCTTGATAACTTGATATCTTCTCTCAAGTGGTTCGGCTCTATTTATAGGCCGAAGGGTGACTCTTCAGCTGCCGCCTTAATTGTGCCATTGATGACACTCTTAATTGCTACCTTGATTGCTCAATTGATGGCATTCTTAATTGCTGCCTTGATTGCTCAATTGATGGCGCTCTTAAATGCTGCATTGATTGCTCAATTGATGGCATTCTTGACGGCTGCCTTGATTGCTCCATCAATGCCTGAGCATTGATGGTTCGTCCGTTACACGCGCGCTGTCCGCTCCTTTGGTTGCGTAACGCCCGTGCTTGATTGCCCCCTTGCGCTCGACCTTCTGCGGTTCGCGGTGCGCCTTGGGCTCGACCCTCAGGAATCGGGTCTGACAATCCTCCCCCACTTAAACCCGTTGACGTCCCTGTCAACTCAGAGTCTAGATAGTCATTTACCAGCTTCTCGAATTGCCAGAGTGTAGCGTCTCGCTCCCAACTCGCTTCTCCTAGTGGGGAGTCCTTCCATTGTACCAAGTACTCAACGTGTCCGGCGGGTCGGGCGATCCTTCGCCCAATGATCTTTACTGCTCGCCGAGTAAACTCCTTGGTGACGGTCGGAGGTGCTCGCTCCGCTTGCTCCCTACTTGGGTCCCTATCTCGGTGATAGGGCTTGAGGAAACTCACGTGGAACGTCGGGTGAATCTTCAGTCTTGTCGATAACTCGAGTTGGTAGGCTAGCGTGCCTACTCGCTTGACCACCCGGAATGGGCCATCGTACTTCAGAATTAGGCCCTTGTGCAGGCGCGTCCCTCGCGCTTTCTTCCACATCTGTGGGGTGAGTTTGAGTAATACCTCATCCCCTACTTGAAATTCTCTTGGCCGTCGGTGTCGATCGGCGTACTTCTTCATCCGTTGTGCGGCTTTCTCCAAGTTCTCGCGGGCTTCCGTGAGTTGCTCCTGTCGGTTGCGGACGAAGCGTGTCGTCGTGGGACATCGTTCGTCCAGAGTACTTCTCGTCAGCTCCAACGGAGAAAGCAGTTGGAACCCGAGAACTACCTCGGCTGGGGATCGCTCAATTGCTGATCCCCTCTGCAGATTGTAACATAGCTGGGCTGTTTCAATCAGCTCAACCCAATTGCTTTGGTTGGCGGTGATGAAATGGCGGAGGTATTCTTCCAGCAATCCATTCGTCCGCTCCGTTTGGCCATCGGTCTGTGGATGGTAGGCTGTTGAGAATTTGAGCTTCGTTCCCAGTAGCTCGAACAGTGTCATCCAGAACTTTCCTGTGAATCGGGTATCGCGATCGCTGACGATGTCTTCGGATAGGCCGAAGTACTTCACCACGTGTCGGAAGAACAGCTCGGCTGATTGTTCGGCTGTCGCTTGCTCCGTCGTAGGGATGAATACGACATATTTGTTGAACCTGTCTACAACCACAAGCACGGCAGAGAACCCGTTTACCTTGGGAAATGACTTGACGTAGTCCATAGAGACGGAGGTCCAAGGTCGGCTTGGGATTGGTAGGGGTTGTAGCATGCCAGTTGTCTTTGCTCTTTCTATCTTGTCCTTCTGGCACACCGTGCACGTCCGGACATGAGCCTCCACATCGTCTATCATGTGCAGCCAGTAGTATGTCCGTGACAAAAGCGCCGTGGTCCGCTCCACTCCGGGATGTCCTGCCCACTGCGTGTCGTGGCATTCGGCCACAAGTTCTCGGCGCAGGTCCACAGAGTGTGGTACGTACGTGCGTCTGCCCTGCACCTGTAGTAGACCGGACTGACCTATCCAATAGCGTCGGGTTTTGCCCTCCTTGACCTGCTGGAGGATGCGCTGGTATGCTTGGTCCGCCTTGGCGCCTTCCTGCATTCGCTTGGCCAAGGTCCCATGGACTCGGGTGGTAGCGTGCAGTCTCCTGCTCAGTGCATCGGCCGCCAGGTTGTGTCGTCCCGCCTTGTGCTCCCAAGCGAAATCGTACTCGGCGAGCTGAGCTTGCCAACGGGCTTGCTTGGCTGACAACTTGCATTGAGTGAGAAAGAAGGTGTTGGCGACGTTGTCGGTCTTGACAACGAATGGACTGCCGAGCAAGTACACACGCCAAGTCCTCAGGCAGTGAACTACGGCCAGCATCTCCTTCTCGTGCGCACTGTATCGCTGCTCGGCTCTGTTCAGCTTTCGACTCTCGTAGGCCACCGGGTGTCCTTCTTGCATCAGAATGCCTCCAAGGGCTCGGTCAGATGCATCGGTAATCACTTCGAAGGATTTGCTGAAATCGGGAAGTGCCAACACGGGTTCAGATGTCATGCATACCTTGAGCTGCTGTATTGCTTGCTCGCAGGCTTCAGACCATATCCACTCTTGATCCTTCTTGAGGAGGTCGGTCAGGGGCGTAGTGATTTTAGAGTACCCCTTGATGAACCTCCGGTAGTAGTTTGCCAGTCCTAGGAATGATCGTAATTCCGTGGGGTTACTTGGCGTCGGCCAGTCTCGGATGGCCTGTACCTTGCGTTTATCCATGCGCGTCATGCCTCCTCCGATGCGGTGTCCCAGGAATAAGATCTCCTTTTGTCCAAACTCGCACTTGTCTCATCGGATGAACAAGTTGTGCTCCCTCAATTTCTGGAACACTAGCCGGAGGTGATGTTGGTGCGCCTCCATGTCTTCGGAGTAGATCACTATGTCGTCTAGATATACGACGACGAACTTGTCCAAATACTCATGAAAAACTTCGTTCATGAGGTTACAGAAAGTAGTCGGTGCGTTGGTTACTCCAAAGGGCATGACTAAGAATTCATATGAGCCATACCTCGTTATGCACATTATTTTGGCCTCGTCGCCTTCGGCAATTCTGACCTGCCAATACCCCGATCGGAGGTCTAGCTTGGTGAAGATCCTCGCATGTCCCAGCCGGTCAAAGAGGTCAGCGATGAGGGGAAATAGGTACCTATTCTTCACGGTGACTTTGTTGAGCGCCCGGTAGTCTATGCACATCCGCAGTTTTTCGTCTTTCTTTTTCTGGAATAGAACTGGTGCGCCGTAGGGTGCCTTCGAGGGTCGGATGAGTCCGGCCTCCAGCAACTCGCCTAGCTGCTTCTTGAGCTCTGCCAGCTCCACAGGCGGCATACGGTAGGGAGCCTGTGCGGGTGGCCGGGAACCAGGGACCAACTCTATTTGGTGGTCCATCGAGCGTCGAGGAGGTAGCATCTTCGGAAGCTCGTCCGGTATTAGGTCGCTGAAATCTCCCAAGATGGTCTTCAGCTCAGCTGGGATTTCCTCCTGCGGTAGGGGGTCTTCCACCAGCACTGCAATGTAAGTCGCCTCGTTTCTTCGGGCGCCCTTGTTCAGTCAGATGGCCGATATGACGTCGGGTGGACCGCTGGTTTGTGTCGGCCTGGACGGGTTTGCTACCCCTGCTGCTCCGGGAGTTGGTCCCGCACGGGCCTCCGGCTGCTTGGGCGTCTACTTCGTGGATGCTCCTTGTATCTCGGCTCGTATGGTGCCGCGTCTTCGGATTGGAGTTGCTCGGGCAATCGCAGCTGGTGTGCCGGGCGGGTCGACCAACGCCGCTCAGTCGGGCTCCTCCCGTATCGCCGCTACGCTTCGTTCGCGCCTTGGGCAAGAGCGCTCAGGATGCGATCCTCCACACGTCCTGCATCCGCGCTTTCGGGGAATCAGTTGTCGCTCCCGTGTTGTTGTGCGCCTTCGGCCTTTTCCCCTGGCGTGCGGTCGGGGAGTGCCATATGCGGGTACTCGGTCCAGCCGGGACGTCCTTTCGCGCGAACTCCATGAGGCTAGATGAAGATCCATCAGGCTTTCTGCCATCTCGACGGCCTCTTGCAGTGTCGTTATTCTCCGGCGATGGAGTTCCTCCCGGACTCCCTGCTGTAGCCCCTCTAGGAATGCGAAAAGAAGATCCTGCTCTCCCATTGCTTCAAGTGAAATGCTGTAAAAAGCTTGGATGTACTCACTAATACTTCGGGTCTGTTGAAGTTCTCGGAGCTTCCTCCTAGCCTGATACGCAGTATTGACTGGGAGGAATCGGCGTCGCAACTCCATGACCATGGTCGCCCATGTGTCTGGCTCGGCGCATGGGCGGTATCCCGGTGCTTCGCATCGGATGCGCCACCACTGCTTCGCGTCTCCTTCCAGATAAGCTGCTGCGATCGGCACCTGGACCTCTTCCGCTACCTTAACGGCGTCGAAGTATTGAGTGACGTCCCATATGAAGTTCTCCAATAACTTTGCGTTGCGCGTGCCTGAGTACTTCTGCGGCTCAAGTATGCACGCTGTCGGGCGCAAGATCGCCTTCGGGACGATCGAAGAACTAAGCTCCGTCCGGAGGCCTTCAAGTTCTTCGCGAAACTTGCGCTCGACCAAACTTAAGTCGGCTGTGGGGGTCGAGCTTGATGCTTTCGTGTTGGATGTCCGGCCGGCCCCTCGCGTTAGAAGCTCGTCGAGCTTCGCCCGCATTTCTGCCATAGCCACGTAGAGTTCGCCCATACGACTCCATAGTGGTCCGGAACCAAGATCCTTCTCTTCCTCCGGAGGAGGAACACCGATGGATCCTTCCAACGTGGACAGCTTTCTCTCCACGGCTTCCTTAGTTTGTTTTCCTGCCATCGATAGAGTAGGGGAGTAGATCGATGAAGGAGTTACCTCAACGTACTCGTCGTTTGGCACTTGTCTCCAAGGATTGCTTCCTTCCGCTGCGAACCAACTTCGGAGTGTGAAAACTCAGATGCTTGGCTCAACCTTCGCTCTGATACCAACTGTTACGACCCAATTTTTCGCGGAACACCAAGAATGCGCTTGAGTCGTGCGGCGTGGACGTCCTTCGAGGGTCTCCGGTCGTCCACCAGCCTAAGGGATGCGGAAGCGTTGCGAAAGAGCGGAAAGGCACACCGAGGAGTGAGAGGACAAAAAAGATGCTTTATTAGCTCTAATAAAAACCTCTCTTTCCTTGAGCTATCCTCAAGGAAGGATTATTACAAAGCGCCTACTCTACTCACAAATACTTTAGCCGAAGGCTAAAACTCCTACTACAAACTACGAACACTATTGCTTGTGGTCGGTCACGGATGGTTGCTTGATCTCTTGGATCTCGCTTGATAACTTGATGTCTTCTCTCAAGTGGTTCGGCTCTATTTATAGGCCGAAGGGTGACTCTTCAGCTGCCGCCTTAATTGCGCCATTGATGGCACTCTTAATTGCTGCCTTGATTGCTCAATTGATGGCATTTTTAATTGCTGCCTTGCTCAATTGATGGCGCTCTTAAGTGTTGAATTGATTGCTCAATTGATGGTATTCTTAACGGCTGCCTTGATTGCTCCATCAATGTCCGAGCATTGATGGTTCGTCCACGTGCTGTCCGCTCTTTTGGTTGCATAACGCCCGTGCTTGATTGCCCCCTTGCGCTCGACCTTTTGCGGTTCGCGGTGCGCCTTGGACTCGACCCTCAGGAATTGAGTCTGACACCCGGCATGCATCAATACATGCCACGTGTTGGATTGAGCTGAATAATTGTAGCGGCGTGCCTGGGCGGGCTCATGCCTGAGCTGGCACGCCCGTTATCATGCCTAGCGACCTTCCCACCTCTTCCTCCCTTCCGCCGGCTCCTCTTTCCGCAGCAATCTCTCCTTCTCTCCCGTCCCTTCGTCTCCACCCTGCGTTCGTCAACCATATCGGCGCCATCAACTCTTCTTCTCCCCAAAACGAACCTTTCAGTTCCATTTGTACGCTGCGGTTGTGAGAGGGGTGATCGGAGTTCGCTGTCTCCTCGATGACATTGCCGAAACATTCCTTCCTCCACCTCTCCCTCCCCCTTCTCCAAACATCGCCAATTTCCCCTTATAAGCACGAATCTCGCTGTCCCCTCGACCCATCTATAGCTATCGGCCACGGGAGCAGCAGCGGAGAGTGGGCATCCACAGTAATAGCCGCAGCGAGGCAAGGTGACTGATCACTCCGACCTTGAAACCAAGAGGGCTGCTAGTTAGCTCACCGGTTTCCCCTAAATTCATCGACAGCGGGCTAGAGTTGGGAGGTGGTGTTGGAGGAAGAGCTACACCTCGTGGGAAAGCGATCAGGCAACATCCAGAGTAAGGCGTGGTCCTCTGATCAAAGGAGGTAAGATATTGAGTGGTTGATTCCATGTTTTCTTTTCATTCCTGTTTGCAATTTAGAGCAAATTATTTTGTTCGGCTGCTGCTACTGCCTTTCCGGTAAATTGCATGCATGACTGCTAAATTAGAGTGAGAGTAGAGGGTGATAAACACATAGGCTCAGATTGTAACCTACCGCTTTATGACATTGGACTAAGATCGCATTGTCATCGAGAATTGAGGGTTGAATAATGGAACAGGTTCTCACCTATTTGCAGTTGATTGCATTAGGGAAGGCTGGAATGTTGGTAGTAAGGCAAAGCAATGAGTGATATCTACACAGACCAGTCGGGAATTGATTCAAAGATACAACAGATTTGAATGGTTGGGACTACACATACAACCTGGAAAAAGCCAGTGAAAATTGGAGTTTGAGTTTAGTCTTCTAGACGAGAGTGGATATCTGTGGTTAAATGGCTAAACAAGCAAGTTATTGACTTTATTAAGTGAGTGTTGGGTTATTGCATGATCAGAGGGTCCGTTGAACCTGCTGATGTGTAGGTTGCTAGCTATGGTTAATTAAAGTTGAGCTAATGGGGTCTCCATATGTTACTTCAATTATGTGGGAAATGTTAACAGGTTTAAATACGAAGAAACACCTCACTGTTTAGCATAAGGAAAAGGTTGATGATGCAGATTTCAAAGGAGAGTGATAATGAAATGTGGATGCATGCAAATTAATGATGTTCTAAGATTGATTTTATTGCATGATGAGAGTTGAGGATTAACTTGGGTGCTGGTAGTTTCTGTTTCAACACAAGGGTTATGATGTGTGCAAATTATTGAATTCTAATATTGAATTGCCTCCGTGATGAGAGTAATTGTATATGTTAGCTGCTGTTAGCTTTGGTTGTAGTACGAGATAGGTTGCTGAGCTTCTCTTGTTGGCACAAAGCATTTAAGGAAACCCCCACCACAGATTTGAGATTTTGCATTGTATGAGGTAGATGATACCATTATATCTTGGTTCATCAAGAGAAGGGGTGATATCAATTTTGCGGAACAGCATGTATATATCAGATTACAGGAGATCAATCATAGGGCTAAGGATTTAACTGGCAACTTGTTTGCCTCCTAGCACAAGTGTCATTGTCAACTTTAGAGATGGAGATCTGGATCACAAGTGCCAAGGTAATAGAGTTTAGTAATTATTACAAACATTATGAGTCCAATTTATATTATGCACTTCTTCCTAAGGAAGTTGTGCGCAGTTAGAAGCCAATACTTGGTGGGATTCATGAGGTCTCTAGTGGATTGTGTCAAAACTCATTTATTTGGTGTGAGATTAATTAAGGTTAATGGGTAGTGCGCAAATGCAGTTGGAATAGAGGATATATCCTCTTTTCACCTTTTTGATGCTAACCAGATACGCCATCTAAACTACAAATGTGCACCCATGTCTTCTCTAAATAGGGTAATTCTCTTCAGCCACATTAACTGCAGTTATTACTGCTTGTAGTCACCTGGGTCTAGTGGAGAAAGGAAGACAACTCTTTGATTTCATAAACAATGTTCGTGGAAAGGCTCCCTTCTGGAGATAATGTAGCTGGCTTAGTTGCTCTTGTTGCACGAAATGGTCCAATTGAGGAGGCCAAAGATGTCATTTAGAATATGTTGAATTCTATACATGTTTACATGTTGTACACACCCTACATGGAAACACCTTACAATACTACTCATGTCAGCGATTTTGAGAAAAATATTATTGTAATAACTGTGTTTTCAATGTTTGGCCAGTATTTGATGAATTCCATGCGATGAGATTGTGGATGGTAGCATGCAAATAGATGAATTAAGGTTCTAGGGTGTTCAATCATGATATCAAACATGAGGCCTTAACTCAAACTGCCAATAGCAATTGCAACAGTAGTTATTAGTCTTCCTGTAACTAGTTCCAGAGAATTAGTACATTGATACCCCCATGACAAAATAAAAGAGAGGATATTTTTACTTCCTTTGGTTTCTTACTCATTTTCAAGCGTAGTCATGCAACGAGGGAAATTTCCTATTAGCCGATAAGATTTAAATTGTTGAGATTAGGGATAATCAGTTGCTTCATTTTTTTGAAAATCTGATATAAATTAGATGTATAAGATAGTATAAGTTTGATCAAGTTCAATATTATATTCAAGTTGCATTGGCTATAGGTGGATCACCTCAAAGGGGCAAGGAATAGGTATCAAGTAAGTTATCTTATGAGTGGTTTTGAAGTTTAGACCTATATATTCAGGTGCATTGGATCGCTGCAGTAGTTTATTTCAAGTTCGGTTAAACTTAAGAAATACATATCTGAGTACATATGCAAAAGTTAAAAGGTTAAATTGTGATATAATCCTGCTAGTAATTGTAGTTCTTTTATGCTATATGCTAAATAAGATATAATTGACATTATGCAACACTTCTAAAATTTTGGGATGCCATATCATGCTAAACTCCTATACTTTAAGATAAATGTTGTTTACACACTGCAAGCATGCTATAATTCTTTATTTAGGCCTATGTTTGAAATTATGTGTAGTATATGTTACAACAGCAACATAACAAATTCTATAACCACATTAACAATAAACTCTTAACTATACTACTAGGATAGCTATTGTCCAAATAAAAGATCATTATACCTTAAATTCCAACATAGAGAATATATACGAAACGTCCAACTTTCTAGCCCATGTTGACATACTTTCTCAAAGGGATGACATACTTTACCACAAGAGGTAGACTAAAATATGGAACTTCTAGCCCATGTTGACATGGAGGTCCAGGGCTCTATTAAAGTTCCTTTAGCAATATTGTAATGTACCCACACGAGTAGTGGTAAGGTATCACCATGTTAGTCCATAGATGGTGAGCAAGGAAGAACTCTCCAAAGATTTAGCATATCGATATAGTCCAGTTTGTGCATTTTGGTAAGATGTTGTTGTGAGGTACATCTCAGGCGGACATTGTTGCCACTAAGCTAGAATGGTGATTCTGTAGCAAACCTTGAATAGTGAATATGTTGACTGTATGACTTTTATTCTAGACGTTCTATAGATGTTTAACAAAAAATCTGGATCTTTGAGTTATTTTTTTAGCTTGCAATAGGTGATGTGATATATCATATATAGATGAGTGGTGACTCTATCAGGGGATAGAAATATTTAGTATTATATATCTGCATCCATTACGTGCCTATAGGGAGGACAAATAAAGCCCTAACTCTTGTTCGGGCAGATTGATGTTATTTAATGATGAGCGAGCCCATAGGGAAAGGATCCTGGTCTCTCATTTTCTTTACCAACATCAGTGTAAAGGGCATAGATAGAGCCATAGATAGACTTGATTGATGGGCTTATAGGTAGTCCTTGATTAGGATTCACCCTAAGCATAAACATGCAACCTAAGATGTGACATATATCTAGAAATGACATAAAGCATAATAACCTTAGTATTGCATGAGAAACTTATAATTTTCAATAAGGATACTTTCATAATATGAAGTTACTTTAGAGGAGTTATTTATAAAATGATATAAATGACTTATTTATAAAATTACATATTGATTTTGAAGTATTTAATTTGACATAAAAATTATACCAACATATGAGATTTTTAATATGAAATCCAACGGCACAAATGAATTGTATTTTTAACATGGTTTGGTGGATCAAATAATTGATCAAAAATTAGACCCATACAAACGATTCAGATTAAATCACTTAAAGCTATGAACGGTCGGGATTTAATCTCAATAAGCCTAGGGTTGAACCATGATTAATCCAAGCCCGGGTTGGGTGAATCGAATATCTTAATCCAAGCCCGGGTTGGGTGAATCGAATATCTTAAATTATTTTCTATTTTTTCTCTTTTCTTCAGATCGCCTGTGCCTTTCTCTTCTTTCTCCTCTTCTTTGTGCGAATGGGCAACCTTTCTTCCACATCGTCGGTGACGATCAGAGCTCCTTTTGGTGGAATTTTTTGGTGAAAATTTGAGTCGAGAAAATAGACATGGGGCATCGACGGGTGGAAGCTCCATCATCGGAGCTTGCTCCAACTATTGTCGGTCTTCCAACCATAAAACTTGATAAAGTTAACACATATGATTTCTCCTTTAATGAGAGTTATCCATTTGTATTAGGGGTGAGGGCTATTAGCCATCGGTCTATCGTCGGCGAATGGAAAACTCAAAAACCAAGGATCCATCGGAGTGAATTTTTTGGCAAAATTAGTCACTAGTGAGTTCCAAATGATGGGGCAAATATGATTTTTGGAATCATAGTGAGGAGAGCTATCACTTGGTACAATTATTGCTATTGATCGAAAAATTTCACTGAGATCATTCACCGAGATCATTCTAAGAGTGATATTGCAAACGAATTTGAGAAATTATTATTGGATTGGAAACTAAAAATCATTGAAATATTTATAGAAAATTCAGTAACTAGGAATGTTGATATGAATGAATGCGATACTGATTAGAGTATGATTACGACTATAAAATTAGGTGAGTGTTTATTCTCTGAGCAAAATAAATGGGGTAGTTCTTATTATATCTATTTGATTATCTATATTTGATATTATTTGACTCCTACTAGTTGATATAGATCCTGATTATGATTATAAATGAGTTGTGAATAACTTGCTATATCTATATTTATTGATATGAGTTTTCATTGCTATTGTTCTTTGATTCATTATAAGCTTGATACAATCCATATATCCATATTCATATGTTTTTCTAAATCTATACATGATTCTGCTAGGAGACTTCTTGATTTTACTTCATCTTTGGGTGTATATGACTAGGATGATATTATATTGGTATGTCAATGACACTATTACAGTAGTGATATTATGTTAGCACTCTCATAGGTGCTAGGTTATCAAGATGGGCGATTAGATAACTCCTTATTGATATTGATTCAGTAGACTAGTTATGGTAAATCAAGTAGTGAGGTCCAGTAGGCAACCTAAGGGAAAGAGGGCTATATTCTTACATTCTCGTATTATTACTTTGATTTAGAAACCTTGTGATGATTGATGTCTTTCCTGAGATAACAGTTGCGAGTTGTAATTATAGTTGATCATACTAGCCCCAGATTCAGTCATGTGTGACTCATTGATTATTCTTCTTACTTGGCTATTACACTTAGATAGTCGAATCCTTTGACTCCATCCATAAGACTTTGTTATTATATGCTCTTGGTTTTACATTATTCTCTATCTAGCTTACTGGGTATGGTGATACTCATTCCATCGGGAGACTTATTTTTATTTTTCAAGACCAGAGGAGGAATAAAACTCGTAGATAGTAAGATGAGTAACCCGATGCCTGATTTTTGAAAGGTAGAATAATACTACTTTTATTTTGTGTAGATATAGATCATTTGGGTATGTATTTATATGTGTTTAAGAAGGTGTCTTATTTTAATTGTAAAATATTTATATATGTGTTTCACTGTAAATGAGCTTTATATAGTTCTAGAGTTATATTGACTTGTTCTCTAGGTTCTCTTCTTCCATAAATAGAGGATTTATACACTAGATACACTTAGTGGGCTTCTATATAATTTTGAAGGATAAAGCAAGACTATGTGTAGAGTTCACTATGATTTGCCACGTGCTCTGACGAGAAGTATAGGACATGACTTAGTATTACATATATAAGATCACACCTTACAAACAAAACATCGTAAGAAAATTTTGGGAAATACATTATAGAATACAGATTCATTGAAATTGTACTATAATTGAATGTAGTGACATTTTCATGTATACCTGACATTTTATAAAATAGCATGGTATCCTAGATTTTCAACCTACACTTGAAATAGGGTCTATTATAATTAGAACCGTAAATGTTCGATTTGAGACAAAACACTCAGTGATAGATCTCTATGATTTTTCACTGGTTAGTAGGCTCAGCACCCTCTTTGGTGGCGCAGGTACAACAGGAGCAAGAGAGCAATAGAGGGAGATGTGATCGTCGAGAGTTTCTATAGTCATTATATTTTTATAGACCTTCCTCTTATATCGAATCTGTGTTAGCTGAATATTAAATATTTTCACTATACATTGATGGTGTTGAATCAAGTTATTGATATTGTTAATTGTTCAAAATAGTTTTATATGTGTCGTGATGATTCAAATGCCTATGCGAGAGACTCACGGTAAAAGGACTCTTCAGACTCATGGTGGTTGTCATGTACCGACTTGTGGATGATATTTAGAATGGGAGCTAACATAGTTTTCCTATGCCAAAGATCAGACAATTATCTTGGTGATAAGTTGGATGATTGGCTTATTCCTACTTCCCTTAGCCCCATCATCTATGGTCATTTCGCCGTCATTCTAAGTGTGTGTTTATTTTGTAAAAATTATTATAGTGCCGTTTACCTACCAATCAAGGCGTGATATTTGGAATGGGAGCCAACATGATTCTCCTATGCCAAAGATTAGACATAATTATCTTTATGATGATTAGCTTATTCCTACCTTCCCTTAGCCCCATTATCTATGGTCATTCATCGTCATTCTAGGGGTCCGATCCATATTTATTTTGTGAAAATTATTATAGTGTCATTTGCCTAGAGTGTATACGTTGATTATTTTTATTATCAACCAATACCCCCATGACAAATATGTCCAGATGGTGGTGACAATATTGTTTAAATTTTTTCTACTATTTTACTCAATATTATTGGACATGCACATAATAGAAATTGGGTTGTATTGTTTGCTCATTCTATGATTGGGAATTGGGAAGTGGTTAGCAAGAGGGAGAAGAGATTTGGTGACATAGTTGCATTAAGAACAACTTGTGTTCGAGGCTTATGAATTTTATGGAAGAATCACAATTAAAAGACCTTCCAAGACAAATCATCTTAGGTAACATATTGATACTGCAAAGCTGAAGGAGCTTTATGTCATGAAATCTTAGCGAGTGACGACTCCTTCATAAGCTTCTTTTGCTCCCACTTCAACTGGGTTTTCTCTAGGTATATGCATATAGATGGTGTTTTATGATGCTTCTTGGTTTTCATTAGTATCGCCTAGTGGTTCATGGTTGATGCCTTAAGATCCAAAGGGTCACTCCTCACATTTTCCATCCACCACAACCTTTGAATGTAGAACTTAGAGTTATATATATATTTATCTCCAGTACATAAGGGTGGCGATCAAAAATAAAGATACCCTGAATAATACTAGTCATGATTGAGTAAAGTTGAAAATATTTATTATATTTCTTCATTATTCTGGATACATGGGTAATGATAGAGATACATGGTGATTGCCACGTGCTGAAAGGTAAGGATCAATGTATGTCGATAAAGGACTATGCATTAACAGTCTCTTTATCTACTCACATTCAAGACACAATCTAAATACTAGTGTATATTGAAATCGTGTTAGCTAAATATTAAATATTTTTGTTTGTGCATTGATGTTGTTGGATCAAGTTATTAGTGTTGTTAATTGTTAAAAATAGTTATGTATATGTTATGATGACCCAAATGTCTTATATGAGCGTGCGGGCCTCATGGTAAAAGGAATCTTTGGACTCAAATAGTGGTTGCTATGTATCGACCTGTGGATCGGGGCATGATATTTGGAATCGGAGCCAACATGATTTTTCTTAGCTAAAGATCAGACATAATTATCTTGTTGATAAGTTGGATGGATGATTGGCTTATTTTTACCTTCCCTTAGCCCCATCCTCTCTAGTCATTCGCCATCATTCTAAGTGTCCATGTTTATTTTGTGAAAACTATTAAAGTGTAAATAAATTGTAGTTTTGAGGGTAGTAATTTACTAAAATAATCTGATTTTTTTAATTTTTAAAAATTTTGTATATGGATATTTTAGTAAACTACTCTTTTGTATTAAAATACCTAAAATACCCCTAAAAGAAGTAATAAAGTGAAAGAGTAAAGGTCAATAATGTAATTTTGGGTCTGGCTCACTCGTGCTCAAGACTTGGGTCGAACTTGGGCTCGCTCATGCTTGGGTTTGGGCGGATCTTGCCATCAGTGCTAGTTGTGCCGAGTCAGGCACGACATAGGTTCATGCCTCATAGTGCTGCAGGCCACGGAGGCATGACCCAACACGGGCACACGTAGGAGGCAGGCTAGGCGTGGGGCATGGGCTATGACTTGCATGCCTACCCTTGAATTGATATATATATATATAAAGAGCATTAATAAATCATCTCTTTTCTATCATCCAAATTAATTGTGGAAGAAGAGGAGGGGGGTGAGCCACAGCTGAAGAAAAGAATAACAACTAAAGGGAGGAAACATCGAGTCTTTTATTGTACTAACCTATTTAAATTACTATGTACAAAGTGTACGCCCTTTTGGTTAGAGTATTTGGACTTTATATAAGAGATTTGTGAGGTCTTTAGTTCCAAGGCTCGCTTAAGTTCTAAAAAAAATCTATTTAAATTATTAATTTTCAAAAACAACAAAGCTCAAATATTTTTTTTCGGAAACTGACAAATTAACATACCACGTTAGTCCTCTTGGCTCAAACCTTTCTTGGCACGTCCACTTTCTCTTGTCAGTCATTGTCTTCTCATCCAAGGAGGAATCGATCATTTCTCTTCCTCCGCCTCCGATGGTCCCTTTTCAACCTCTCCATCGTCACTGCGTTGATGGGAAGGAAGAGAGGTTATGTATTGGGTCTTCGGCAATGAGCTGCTAACACTCGAATGCCTTCTCGCTGCTGCCCAAGTCTAGGTTTCACAATGCCGGATCGTCATGCTCATCACCTTCGGCTTCGCTTGCACCTTGGTCTACTTCGTCTGGGAGAAGGCCATTGACATGCACGACACAAGAAGCATTTGCCTTCGTCCCCTCGCACTGCCTCCCCATTGTCTTCCCCTTCTTTGAGCCCCTCAACTCCGTAGTCGGGGCTCTCCTCATAAGCTTCACTGCCTACGTCATCCCTGCCCTCGTGCACATTCTCACCTACTACAAGCCCTCTGCATGACAGGTGAGCTCCTCCCTCGTCTTCTCCAGCAGCCTACTAATGCGCGAGCATGCAATGGATGCGCTTCATTGTCCCGATGAACTCGAGCATCTCCGTCGACCAATTTCTTAATCCAAAAAAAATCAAATGCTAGCTCATCCGGTCCACCTTTTCTCACTCGCCCTACCATCCCTTGCCCGCGTCCATGCTGGTGATTATTTTGATCATGATGACGACGACAATAATGAATAGGAATCACGACGACATTGTCTTCCACCTCTCGACGACGATGATGTTCTAGTAACTATTATCACTCTGATTGACAATCTTTAGTTCTTCTTGATGCATTATTTTACTTAATTCTTCTTTTCAATCTATTGTGCCCCTAAATCGACCCTTAATTGAACTAAGAAAATATTTCCTTATTTATTTAATTTACTCAATAATTAATTTTTGGTTTTAGTTGTTGTATGTCATTGTATAAACACTAAATTGTGCGAACAATCATAGTTTCCTGTCATGCGAAGATAGGAAGATTTAACGCCTATGGTTGACACTTACTTTATTAGCACTGAAAAACTAGATTATTTATCTTTTTTTCAACCTCGTAAATAATTATTTTTAAATTTCACTAATTAAAACTAAAAATAATAGTATAGATGAAAGTAAATTCAATCTTGTTATACTGATTCTAATATTCTTATGACATGTGGGCTATACAACTCTACTTTGGAGGAGGAGATCCCATCTGAGGATGAGAGTCCTCCTGCATACGTGTCATCTTTTGTGGGGCTTTTTACATAGTTTAGATATAAATGGACTTTAAATTACTAAATTATTGTAAGAGGTAGCATACAAGATTGACTGTTAAAAACATGCATTTCTATGTAATTATTATGCTCCCTCACTAGCTTATCGCTTGAAGTTTTTATTTTTCAAGGCATAAAAGTTAGGAAATTAATACGACTATTGTGCGAGATAACTTAGGTCTATAGTAGCTCACTTGTATATCACCAATAGGGTCTCATCGTGATGCCTTTACTTCATCAATTAGTTTTTGATATCTTGCATTCTCAAAGAATTCTTTTATTATTACTTGCTTGCTAAATGTTATAGATCCAATTTTAAAGTCAAAGATAGCATGATATATAAATTTTGCTGATATTGTAAAATAATTTATCTAACCCAATGGGACTCATTGATGTTGGGACACTCAACTTCTATGATACAGTGACATCATTAGTGGTCTAAATATTAGGACTACCCAGAAAGAGCCTAACAATGATACAATTGATTATATATCATACTAAAAGATATTTTATAAATTAAATACATCGTCCCAATACATGTTTTAAAGAGATGATTGAAGATGTTATTCACAGGTGGAATCAATTAGCATTTTATACAATAATATGAAATGTGACAATAAAAAGAAAAGAAATATCATATTGTTGTAGTGAGGAGACTCAGAGAGAGATTCAAAAATATATTTGAAAGATTCAATAAGTATTTTTATGGACACTCTCAAATACATTTCAATTCGTGCATTAGACAGGGTGTATATATAGAAGTCATGAACAAGGACAAGCTAAGTAATAGGTCAAATAAAAAGGGAGAGATCTCAGTAAATG
The DNA here is from genome assembly GCA_030544415.1 of Thalia dealbata. Taxonomy (NCBI): domain Eukaryota; kingdom Viridiplantae; phylum Streptophyta; class Magnoliopsida; order Zingiberales; family Marantaceae; genus Thalia; species Thalia dealbata. Next base: position 10,856,722 of record CM060460.1, read on the forward strand.
TTCTTGGGATTTTAGTAATTTAATTATGAATTAAAATTCACGGACTAATTATATCATAGATTGCAAATAATAGTGATAGTGAGGACAGATGGTATGAATTAAATCAATAATCTCTTTATATAGCACTCCTTTCACTACTAACTAAAAATTAAATAATTATAAAGAATATTTTGATATATAGAACTCCTTTCACTACTAACTAAAATCCATTTTAGCATCCTAGTAGTCTCTTGCACCAGGAGGAGTTGCGAGCCTTGCATTTATTTTTACTGCTTCTCGTGCTGATGTTACTAACAGCGTCTTCATCACGACCGGCTGATGATACATTACATCCGTAGCATATTTCTGTGACACTACTTCACCCTCGTATGTTTTTATACATGGAAAATAACAGAGGCAAACATGTTAAAAAAAAAAGTATTAGTACTTTTTGGATGCGCCAAAACCAAGCCATATGATGAGGAAACTGCATATGGATAATGCCTAGGCATGTTTATAAGATCTACTCTACTCGAGCCCACGCATTCTTTCCATCTCGATGCCTACATCTATGTATAGAGTTCTTTGCACCATTAAAAAATCGATTACCTGCGTATTATTAATGTTAGACCTGCTGCGCTTGTGATCCTCGAGTCTCTCATCCAAACTAGGAAAGGGCAACGAGCACTTATTGTGGGATGATCCTTGCCTCCTCGTCGACGGACTCCCAAGAGTTGATGTAGTAGTATTTGAGGCGTTATTATTACTTGACTCTACCTGAATTAATAAGAACAAACATGCATCCATGCCGTTTTTTTTCTTTTAGGGTTTGAGAGAAAGAAGAAGAAAATAAAACAAAACCTGAGTTAACCGGCGTTCGATTGAGGACAAACGATCGAGCAGCGATCCCTTCTTACGTGAATCAAGTGGCACGGGACAACGTCGACCCTCCTTGTCATCATCGTCGCTTGGAGCGGCGGCGTTGTTGTGAGATTTTTGCCTCTTCTCCACCGACTTTATCAATACTATCAACGAGCACGCGGATGATGCATATGAAGGAAGAAACCAAGAGACATTAATTATTAATTCTTGGCTCTGGCAGGTGATACGAACCAAGGAATCAAGGCGCTCCAGTCTCGCTAGTAGTGGAACGATGGAAGGCCGCCCTTGCCCTTCTTCTTCCATCGTCGACCACCGCTTGTGATCCATCGATCTAATCTATATACTCCACTTCTCCAACAAGACCTTAATTGAGTTTTGTTTTTTCGTAGAATAACAAGTTCGGTGGAGATGCTCCTCGATCTTTATTTTGGCTTTTTTGACCTTGCACGATCTCGATCTCGCCAGTTGATCAAGGGCCACATTATATACATATATATATGATCCGTGATCCGTGGTGCTATGCATGAAATATATATATATATATATATATGAACGGTGGACAGACAGAATGGTTAAATAAATAAATGTGCAGGAGAAAAGAGGTCCTCCCTCCATATGAAATAAGGAGACCACGGCGGTGGTGGTGGGTTGACGAAGGCTTCTTCCTCCCCATCTCCGTTAGCATTTCACTCTTTTTTTTAATCTCGTCCCCCATATCGTGAGATTGGTGAAGAGGGGGGAGGATGATGAAAAAGGTGGTCTTTGCGCATATCTACGACGTCACCAACAGCGGGTCGGAGAAGACAAACGCCACCATCCTCCGCATCAATCGCTTCTTTAAGGATGGCATCGGCGTCGGAGGCATCTTCCACAGCGCCATTCAGGTCTCCTCCTGTCCGCTCTTTTCCCTTCCAACTTCTTTTTTCTCCTCCTCTATCCTTCTCCTTTTGTTTCTGGTTGCCATTACACATTCTTGCGTCTTTTTATTATTATGCCCAAACTCGCCTAAAGTACGTAGCATCGCGTCGTTATGGTTTTTTTTTTTTCTTTCTGATTTGGTCTCCGAAGAGAAATAGGTAGCATAGAATGCACGAAAGATTGAGGAAGTTTTCATTTTGGAGGAAATTTTCTTTCCTTGTATCTTTTTCCAGCATAGTTCGGGGACCTATTTAAAAATACTGTGATCAACTCTTGCATGGATCCAAATGCTCTATGTAAGGAAAGGAGGATGAAGGAGAGGTTGAGTTCCTTGGGGGTTTCTAACGGTAATTGTCCCGGTACAGGTTTTCCAAATTTTAAATCTAAATATTAGGCTTCTACATCTTTAAGAAAATAATATATAAATAGGTTATCTTTTCAGTAGAAGGATGAAGGGAACACGTGTTGATTTTTTTTGGAAGAAGCATGGGGAAATAATTGAAGAACAGGAAAAGTTTTATTTTCTTCCGACTTCTAATTTGATTTCTTGCTGAGTAACTTGATTATTTATTCGAAATTTGATTTAGATTATTGCCCAATTAGTGAAGTCTAACACTTTGCTCTTTGTTTTTTCAATTAATCGATAGGTTTATGGTGATGTAGAATGGTCATTTGGTTACTGCAAATATGGCAGTGGAGTTTTTAGCTGCCAGCCATGTATAAATCCGTTGTATACTTATCGGGAATCAATTCTCCTTGGGGAGACCAGTTGTTCACCATTTGTTGTAAATGAAATCTTGAGGGAGCTTAGCTTTCATTGGCCTGGAAATTCCTATGATCTGCTATCCAGAAACTGCAACCACTTTTGTAATGTTCTCTGTGAAATGATTGATGTACCAAGACTTCCAGGTGATGCACATCATTCTTTAGCAATATTTGGATAAACAATCAATGTGCAGATGATTTCATGTCAACATTAATCATTAGTCTCACTAAGTTTCTATTACTCACTTGTATAAAATTTTGGATATCTATTGAAATTAAGAGCTTATTACGGATTGTGACTAATCTTTTAGGAAGATGATATAAACTCTTTCCAAATCACAGTTGACTGGTGCTCAAATAAGAAGGTTCTTCCAGTTTTCAAATTCTATCAATACTAAGTTTTAGCTACTTGTTAAATGTCATGCTTTTCTAGTTTATTCCCAAACATGTGCGGTGGCATTTTTTTTTTTGAGGGACTAAAAAATTAATGCACTTTGTTTTTATGTGTTTTCTGATTCATGTCATGTTTTCAGCTTGGGTTAATCGATTTGCTAATGCTGGCGATGCTGCCTTCGAAGTTGCAGAAGCCACAACAGTGAAGGTAAAATGCAGTTTTCTTACCTTAACAATTATTTCACTACTATTCATTGTTGTATCACTTAGGAGTCAAAAGAAGTTACTAATTGCTGATGTTAAAAAATGTCATGCACTTGACATTATTGGATCAAATATTTTTCATGATTGTGCACATTTTGTGTTTGAAGTTTAAACAAATACTCATAGAAATCCAGAAATTGGTGATTTTATTTGTTGCAGCAAAGGCAATGGTTTATATACTTCCCAACATTTCACAATTAGCAAAAGACAATTAGTGGATTTTTCTTTTCACCAACAATTGCATGAAATTAATTACTAAGAACATCACAAATCATATTTGGTATATTTGTTTCCAAATGATCAATGATTTGTAATCATCGAACTTATATACTCTAATTAGAGTTTATTAGCACATAGTAAATGGTATATCATTCTTCAAGGTGAAGCTCAAGCGTGGATTTTCATAATACATAGTCATTTGAAAGCAAAAAGGATGAACTTTGAAGTACCGTTTGTATGCCACCTGATATAAGCATTATATATCTTGATAAAGGATGAAGATTATTACAAAATTTTAATCATTATATTTTCATGTAGATTTGTATACCACTTAGGATGCATCAAACCTTTCATCCATGTACGTAACGCCACATCCATTATAATGACAAACATCTTTTGAGAGTGAATGAAATGTGGTTTCTTGGCTACTTTGCTCGATTTGTTAGGTATGGATATTCATTTCTTTTCATTCTTTGTCTGCAAACCTTTTAGGTTCGATCAATTTTGAACATAGGAATGGTCTTTGACATACTTAGTAGTATCCAATTTTCTTCCTTATTAATTTACTAGAAAACCTTTTCACTATTGTTAGTTTCCAGAGGTACTAAAAGTCGATCTTTAATATATGTATGTATGTGTGTGTATATATTGGCAAAGGGCAAGTGATGAAGGTGGGTTTCGAGATTTTTGATATTCCTTTTCCAACCTGTGAACAGTAGGATTATGCCTCATAAGACTCTCAAGTTATTTGGTTGATACAAAAAAATGATTTTGCATTCAGCATTGACTTGCATTCCTCTGACTTGCATGCTGTAAGATGTGAAAGAGTTTTCAAGAACAAGTGGCAGGTATCTGAAAAAAGCATATTAAGAAAACCTGTCTTTAGTGAAGGATGGATCACGATTTAAAACCACATTATCACATTTAGGTTCCTAACTAACTTTGAAAACTAAGGATTAATCTTTCAAATGTGAGGAAATTTTCTTATCAGAATTTAAGTTGTGGCGGAAGCATTGAATTTGATCTACTGAATTTTTCTAGACTAGAAGTGCTAGCTACTCAAATATTTACTTGGGCATCCAATTTATGCCGAGAAGGAAACGATTTTGAGGGCAAGTTCTTTTCTTGATTCGAATGGATGGGTGATGTTTGTCTAGAAGTGCATGCTGCAATGGCTTGATGTGGAGCTTCGGGAAACCTATTCCTGCCCTCAGAGTAAGGATCAAAGCGGGTAAGAGGTTCTTTGTGATCTTCTTTGATGCTTCGGGCAATATGAGATGCTAGAGATATATATGGAGAGAGGATCTGATAAACCATAGCTTGCCAGCAAATTAGGAAGAACCATCCCTTCACCTTGCGCTGCTGTGACATTCTTTTATCTGCGTGGAATCGGTGAGACAATGATTCCTAAACCCATTTTTGCTAGTTAACCAATAATACTCTAGTATGATTCATCTTTTTATGCATTAATATGGGAGTGTTGGCATCGATAAGGGAATAAATGACAGGGATTTTACCAACCTAAGATCACCACTTGAGTCAGGATTTCGCTTGCTATTGTATGATGGAAATATTTGTCGATTTTATCCACCAATTTTTATTGCTTACTTATCGTTGAGCATGCATGTGTCTCTATTCTGATAATAACAACTTCTGCTTGTTTCTGTTGCAGTTCCATCAAGCAAAAAGTGAAATTGTAAGTGCAAGCAGAGGAGCTTGTAAATTATTCTCAAGTGGGCGCTCGAAGCCACAAGCCATAACGCACCACCCAGCTACTGAAAGCAGAGCTGCTGCTGCTGCCATGAGAAAAAGAAAGGTCGAACCTTTCAACAGAATAGGTAACAAGCCATCATCAGCTGCTTCAAGTTCCTCAGAGGATGCCAAGGACGAGGAGGCTTCATCCGAAGTTGAGACAAAAGATAGCAGGACAAGACGCACACTACAGAGCAACAACCTCTAACGATATCTTAATTCTTTTCATTGTCAAATTTGATTGATTCATTTGTTATTTCTCGGAGGTCTGTTCATAATTGGCCTTGGATAACGCTTTAGGGCTGACCGTCTCTTTACGAATTTAATCCGTGTGGGTGTCATTGTTTAATCATTCCAATAGAAACTTCATTCAGATACTTAGTGTACGGTTTTGTTGTTTGGGAGGATAACTGGATGTTATGAAAACAAAAGTCATATTTTCACTAGGACAAGCGTAAAATAGTTGTAATCGATATGGAGAAAAGAACAATCATGATCAATTGGCAAGCTAAAATGTGGCCGATGAATTATTTCTTGGTTATAAAGGACACTTGCTTTTTCTGTGAAATATGCCCCTAATCAGTCAGATTATAAAGCATTCCAGTAACTAATAGTTTTTCTCTAATGGTTAGACTATAAAGGAAAGGATGGAGGTACAAACGTACTCCAGTTTAGTTTAGTGGAAAAACTTATGTAGGTTTTTCTGGACAGACTTACCAAGTTTCGCTTCATGTTTGCTTCACATGTTATATTAAAGAGGAGAGGGTATAAAATATAAATCTTAATTATGGGTATGAAATGGACCACTGGATATGTCACGCCCCGACCCACCTGTCACGCCCCGACCCACCTATCGGACACGTGGCAACCGCCGTATGAGCCCAAAGGACCCATACAAGGTATTTGATAATAAATATCGTCCATACACATAATCAACACAGCGGAATATACAATTAAATCATCTATTAATCTCTACTAATACAGTCTCGATACACCTACTACAATTCTACAGTAATGCTATCAAAAATAAATTTAAATCCTTCGATAGCCCTCATCTTCATCAAATATCTCGGACAATCATCTAGCAACCTGCACACACATTGAACGCGGTGTGCTCAGCCTTGCGGCCTAGTGCGAAATTACGGCTCTACCGAATAAAGAAATCAAAGGCTAGGAGGAGTATTCTAGGATGCCTTTGGTTGTTAATCATCATTTTTCATTTGATTTGTATAAGTCAATTTATAGAAAGCAGTAAAACATCATAATTTAATACAGATGTATATTTCACTAGATGTCACCTAAGTTGTATCTAGTGTCAATGTCAACAGCATGTCACCTACGTCATAATAAGACTTTAAGGTTACAAGACTCGGGCTGCCAGCCTATGCTTAGTGAATACCCGAGCTAAAGGTATCAGTAAGCCCATTAGTGCCTTTCTGTCTCTGTCTCTACCTATGCCTGCTGCACTGATGTTGGCGGAGAGGACGGGTGACCCAATATCACTCTCCATCGTTTCACTAGTCGCTGACCATGCCTCCCCTAGCGAAACCGTCGTGCCCTTACATCCTCCCCGGATCCGTAGGGGCAACGACATCTGTGTAGTTCTACACACTGTCCGTAGACAGGGTTACCATCATAATAATCTCATCGGCCACGGCTAGTCGGAATAATAACCCTAGGATCCGGACTACTCATCCGATCGTCTGCAGAATGTCAAGGATGATAGTCGTGTGGTCTATGGATCCACTGTCCAAGGCGTCGCATAGGGAATCACCTTCCCAGTCCAATAGCAGTCGACGTTGACCGAGATTGACGCACATCCGCACGATGGCTGTGGCAACCTCGACTCCATCGGTGCTAAGTCCATAGTAGGGCTCATCCTCGCTAGCCATCTCAGGACTATTACGAGGTCGCCTAAACGATACTCGTGCGGGTATAAATTTCTAGGTAAGGACTTGCTCCATATTTCCGGTCTAATACGACCATGGAGTTTGTACAGTCTCTTTCCCTACCAGCTCCCAGTATCTAAACTATGCATAACCTCGGGAGTGGTGCTCTCAGTATCTAAGCTATGCATAACCTCGGGAGTGGTGCGTAGCAAGACGTCACCGTTTGACCACCGTCGGTACGCAGCGGTCAACCGGGGCATATGAGAAATGCCCCTTCCTGTCTAAGTTATGGTGACGTCGCCAAGGGGTTCTAACATGTCGTTATTTATTATCTATGTCTGCATGGTGGTTGTGCTATCATAGCATAGAAAAATAATAAAATATTATATAACATGCAAGTCAAGATGTCACGACATATTAAAACTCAGCATGAAAATCATGGTATATCATACATGTTAGGCAAAGTAAATTAAACTAACATGCAGACATGTCAAATCTTATCAAGCATTATATTTTATTATATTTAAGACATCCAAGAATTGTTCCTAAGAAGACCCCAGCGGGAATTTTCTAGCTTGAATAAATCCTACATCGATGAACCAACGCACCTGGGTTAGCGATCCGCTCTTTAGAACCAACCTAGATTGATTAATAAGGATAAATCACGTCACCGTTCAGTGTGGAACGATGTCCTACAACAATCCACATGTTTTCTTGTTAATTATTAAATTTCCTGGCTACTAAGGTTGCCACCATCTAACTTTCCCCAAATAGCTCAGGAAAATAAGGAACAATAAAACCATAATACAAGTTTATACTTTTATTACTCATAGTCAAGTAAACCACATCATATCACTACTTTTAACATAATGCAGAAGAATTTAATTTGTAAATCAAAGGACAATTGTCAACCAAATCCATTTAAGCATGCTGCTGGAGAAAAAATAAGAAAGAGCATACAAAAGAATGGAAGAGGGGAAAAGACCTCTCCCTCATCGGTAATAGTAATTAAATTCTTACACTATTTATTTAACTCCTATTTGCTGCCATGTGAAGTATGATTCATGTTTAAGTCAAAGCTAACATACTTTTAAACAAATAATAGAATCATATTGCAGTAGCATAAAATGGGAGGAAAAGAAAGAGTTTGCAAAGAGGAAGTCAAGTTCAAATCCATTTACTATTCTGCATTTACATTTGCAGCCACCCTTCTACTTGACTTCTACACCTCTTTAACTTGGCATCCAAACCATGTACAGATTTTTCAGCAACCAAGGATTTTTACTTGCTAATTATCAACTTCCCAACAGCAAATGGAAATCTCTACAGTGACACATAGTAAGAGTGAAGAAGCATATTGGTTACTAGTAAGAGGGAAAGAAAAATGAAAAGAAGACAAGAGGGCAAAACTTCTCCATTCACAGCAGCATTACGCAAGTCACAACCCAATTTCTCTCTTCATGTTTTGTTGCAACAACATAATTATTATTCAAAGCATAATTAATTCCTTGCAAGGTTTTATTCATGGAATTGCTTAAGAGGAGAGAAAAGAGAAGAAGTGGGCTCTCGGCAGTAGCAAAGGAGAAGGAAAAACAAAGGAATAAAATTCCAGTAAGTAGAGAGAAAAAGAAGGTAAAAGAAAAGGGAAAAACAGAGGAAACAGAGAATAAGAAAGAAGAGGATTTTCCCCTTCATTTTGTTGCAGCAATACAAGTATTCCAAGCATAACCATTTGCTTGCAAATTTTATCCATGACAGCACTTAACAGGAAGGTAAAAGGAAGGAAGGAGATAAAAACAAAGAGGGGAAAAAAAAAGAAGAAGAGGAAAAGAAGGGCTTCCCTTTCTCGGCAGCAAAAAAACTCAAAAGCAGAGGATTAAGTTAGACTTAATTCTCCTTGGACAGCAGCATACACCATTTAAAAACAATCACAACACTTTAATATCTCATCTTCGGCAACAACTTGATGAAAGGAAGAGCAAAAGAAGGGTTTTACAAACTTTGGCAGCAACAACATCAATTAACCATAAGGGAGAAAACAACCTCAATGCATCCAATATCTATAGCATGGATTCTAATCAATGTTGCCAGCCTACCCATCAATTTAATACTCAACATTCACTTAATTTAACAAGACAGCAACATCCAAAGAGAGAGCAAAAGCAAAACACAAATTCTTTTTAACTTTAACAGCAAGCATCCCATTCATAGGTCAAATTTAGAAATCACTAGGCTACTCAAAAGATCAAGCAAAAGAATGTAGCATTGTATGAGGATTTAGAAGCCTACCTACTTGTGGATTTAAGCACTAAAAAAAATCTTTATGCCGACCGTCAACTTCCACGTTCCCAGCAGCACCCTTGGCTTCGTCCCACAGCACAGTGATGCGAAGAGAGAGAAGGATGGAGCCTGCTGCTGTCGTCCTCCTCGCCAAGATGCTGTTCGGATTCAAGCAATGAAAGAGGAAGAGAGATAGAGCTGGAAACGATCGGTCGAAGATGTTTCTCTCGCTCGTTACAAGATTCTTAAACCCTCAAAATAAATTATCCCCAAATCAAGGGGATTAATTCAAAGATTGAAAATACCAAAATGTCATTCACTAAAGCGACTTTTTACAATTCTACCATTGGTAGAATTGAGGGTTTACAGGATATGTTTATGGTGTCAGAAAGAAAAAAAGAGTACAAAGTCTCATTTAAAAATTAGGGAGGAGAGAGAGTATGGAATTTAGATTTACGTCATCGAAAACTCGCAAAAGTCTCAGTTATAGGTATAAAATGGATCAAAAAACATGTTTGTAGTATCAAAATGAAAAAAGGAGTATAAAGCCTCATTTAAAAATCGAGAAGGAGAGAGAACACAAAATTTAGATCCACATCGTCTAAAACTCGTGAAAGTCAATTATAGATATGAAGTAGACCATGAGATGTGTTTGTGATGTTAGAATAAAAAAAAGAGTACGAAGCCTCTTTTAAAAATTAGGAGGAGAGAGGGTATAGAATTTAAGCCATAGAAGTCTTGATTATGTTTATGAAATTAACTACAATACGTGTTTGTAGTGTCTGAATGAAAAAAAGACACAAAGCTTCATTTAGAAATCGAGGAGGAGAGAGGATATGAAATTTAGATTCACATCTTCAAAAACTCATGCAAATCTCGATTATAGGTATAGAATGGATCACTAGACTAGGAGAAAGCCTCTTTTAAAAATTAGGAGAAGAGAGGGTATAAAATTTAGATGGAGGTAGTCTAAAACTCATGAAAGTCAATTATAGGTATTTTAGAAAAATGATATTTAAAATATAGAAATTCTAGATCCACTTCGTCTAAAGAATCAGATGTACTTAATTCTAGATAAAAAGTTATATCATATTTAAAATATAGAAAAATAGTAATAATAATCAAGTACTCTTATTTTGAATATGTTTTCACTCTTATTTTTAATCATTGTCCAATATTATCTTTTGCTATCCTCCCTGTCTAACTAATCATTCATGAAAATAGAAGCCTCAATGCTAAAATTGTTTAACTAACTCCTTCTTTCATCTAAAATCCTGCTTCCTATATTAAAACAAGAAAAAAATAAAATTTTGATGTCACTGAGGACATAGACACACTTAGAAAATAACAAGCAATCATAAAAATTATAGGAAAAGTTTTTTCATTTATTCTCCACCAATCTAAAATATTATAATATCAAAGTTCATTAGTATTTCATATTTATTTTAATAATACCTGAAATGTTATATGTATAATGTTGATATTAGAAGCATCATGTCTATTTTGAAGATAAACTTTACACTTCATATAATAATTTACTTCATTATTATTTCATATTTATTTTAATAATACCCGAAATGTTATATGTATAATGTTGATATTAGAAGCATCATGTCTATTTTGAAGATAAACTTTACACTTCATATAATAATTTACTTCATTAGTATTTCATATTTATTTTAATAATACCTGAAATGTTATATGTATAATGTTGATATTAGAAGCATCATGTCTATTTTGAAGATAAACTATATACTTCATATATATGTATAAATTGAAAATTATAATAGTATTTATAGGAATTTCGAGTGATATTTAGGAAAATAATATTACATTAAAATAATTAAAATATCTTCTACAGTATAAATAATAAAGTTAAAATTGAGTGAGGGTAAAAAAGATAATTTAGTAGTATAGTAATATTTTAAAGTATTAGTATTATGGTAAAAGGGGGGGGGGGTGCCCCCCCTTTTATGCCCCCGCACGCTTGTTGCATGCAGGCGCATCGCGTGGTGCCCGCCTGCATGTTGCGCGGCCGCACGTAGGTGGTTGTGCACGGCACAATCTTGTGCGATATTGTGTCATGCTGTAGGGCTGGATACAACCAGCTCAGCATCGCACAAGGCCGACGGTGTGGGGCTAGCAGGAACGGCCTAGCGGGCCAAGCTTGTTCCTCTCATAGGCAACACGAGCCCATTTGAAATACTAGTGGAAAGTGAGTCTTTAGAACACTCTCACTAAAATCCTAAGATATTATGTCAAAAGTCTTTCGATATCTAACATAATAAATAGTCTTTATTTATCCTTTTACATGCATAAATTACTTCTGTCACTACTATGAATGCATCCAATATTAACCTACATAGGAAAACTTTATATTCTAGTCATCATCTTTATACCATCTAATTTTAGTTTATTATTTCCATAATTTCTCATTGGCTATATAACACTCATCCAATTTATGTTTTAAGGTTCTTCATTCATCAAGCTCCTGGTGTAACATAAACCCCTCATCGGCTTTGACAGAAAGGGCATTTATATGCTCTTCTAAATCATTTCTGAATTTTTTTTCTATTATCTTTAAATCTGTATACTATATCTTGATAGCCTTTCTTAACTTTTTGGTTTTGATGATTCAAAGCTTAGTGGATCATCTCTATGAGATAATTTTGTATTTTCTTCCTAGTCCTTTTGAAAAATTTCCCTAAATGTCTGTTACTTTAACCAATAACTTTTAAATTTATAGTGAGAAAGTGGTTTTTGATTTGAATTGGAGTTGAATATTAGTGGTGAACAATCTGATAATTGCATATTCCTTTCTAAGCATGTGCCAAGATATAAACGATCCTATGTTGCTATATTCAACATTCCTCCGTCTAGTTTTGAGAACATAGGTAGGTGTTAGTGATTTATCCATATGGTGGTCCTTCCTATAGTTGGTATCCCCATCAGATTTAGAACAATGTTAAACCCAGAAAATTTTATGAAATATAAGAGATGACCAATATAATTTATCCTCTCAGCCAAGTTTTTTGTCAAGTGGAGATCATCACCCATGATAGATATTGTATCTTGGCTAGCTACCTCTTCCAACTCCTACCATAAACATTCCCTACCTTGATAGCATGGGGGACTATAAAAGTTTGTAATTTAAAATAACTTATGACTTTGCTTGCATTTTAACTTTATTGTTATATGAGTCTCGACAATATTAGATGCAGCTTATCATGCCCTGACCCACTTGTCGGGCACGTGGCAACCGCCACATGAGCCCTTAGACCTATGCAAGGCGTAATAAGATCAAGTCTCTGCAACACAAGCAACTCGCCGTATCAATAATAAAATAATACTCTCCTAGTACCGCCCCAATATAAGTTTACTACACACTACGCTCTATAATAGTGGAATAAAATCTAGACGAGGATGATAACCAACCTTTGATGATAAAATCATCGTCCACGATGTTGACCATCATCATTATACCTGCATATATATTGAATGTGGTGTGCTCAGCCTTAGGGCCTAGTGCAAAATTACAGCTCGGAACCACAACACAAAATCAAGGGCTAGAGATCGTTCAAGGATGCCTTAGTTGGATAAGTTATCATATAATAATATTTTTAATATTTTACATGTATCATTTAACAATGTCATGTATCAACCTAAGTTATAGGTGGATGTATATTTCTAAACATCACTTAGGTTGTACATCACGTCAGTGTCACTAGTGCAAGTCATATATAACATCTCTATTTTTATATCATATGACTCGGACTGTCAGCCTATGCTTAAGGAATGCCCCGACCAGGGACTTATTTAAGCTCATCAGTGTCATTACCATCTATGTCTCTGCCTATGCCTACTACACTGATACTGACGGAGAGGATGGATGACCCTTGATCTCTCTCTATCATCTCATTAGTCGCCGACCATGCCTCCCCTAGTGAAACCATCATGCTTGTACATCCTCTCTGGTTGCACAGCAGGACACATTGTCCGCAGATAGGGTCACCGTCATAAAAGTCTCATCGGCCACTCATCCGATCGTCTGCAGAACGTCAAAAATACTAGCAGAAATAATAATAACCCTAGGATCTGAAATACTCATCTGATCGTCTGTAGAACGCTAAGGATGCTAGCCATACAGTCTATGGATCCAATGTCCAAGGCCTAAGGGAATCACCTTTTCAAGTCAAAAGAGGTCTATATTGGCCTAGTGAAATATCACATCCTCACAATGGGCTGTGGTAACTCGATCGCACACCTGTTAAATCATCAGAAAGGTTCATCCGCGCAGCCATCTCAGGACTATCATGGTGATATCTAACCATCACACATGCGGGTAATGGTATTTGGGTATGGACCCACTCTATGTTCGATTTATCATGACCTAGGAGTTAATTTGGTTCAACCTTTAACTCATTCCCAGCATCTAAGCTATCTGTGATCTATAGCCTCGGGAGGTGCTGGTGGGTGAACATCACTAACTAATGGTCCATAATGTCATCTAGGGTGTATTAATGACACTCTTTGATTATGATTCAGTAATATTCCTAAAAGGTACTAGTATCATATCACTCAGTGTTCGGTATAAGTCATGATACTATTTCTTATATTATATCATTTCTACCCTATCCTACATGGTAGTTATTTAGTATTCTACATCATAGCATAAATAATAATATACAGTAGGAATAACATAGCATGCCAAGTAAAGAGAAAGTAGTAAGCATATGTGGCATATCAACATGCTACATAAAATATATCAACATAGTATGAATCTTTTCTTAGCAGTTTTTAAAGTATAGTATTTATTTAGTTGGCACGCATATGAGAATTTGTTTGGTCCAAGCCTAAACTAATTTATTATCGAAGTCAATCTAGTCAAAATTGATAAAATCTAGCTTTAATTAATCAAATTGGTCTAGTTTGACTAAATCTAAATTAATTTGACTCAATTTGAGTTCAAACAATAAAATTGGTTCAATTCGGATTCAATACAATCCAATTTAGTTCAATTTGGCTCGATTCAATTTGATTGGGCTGAACTCATATTTAAATTAATTTAATTGGTTCGACCGAGGTCCAGATCAATTCAATTTGGTTCGACTCAGATCTGGTCTGTTCAATTAGATCCGATCTAATTGATTCGGTCCAGCCAGCCTAATCCAGCTTAATCTGACTCGAGCTCGAACTAAATCCAATTAACCGGTTCGACTCGAACCCAACTTAATTAATTGATTCAGCTCACTCCAACTGAACTCAATCCGAATCCAAACTCGACCCAAATCTGAACCCAATTAACTTTGATTCAACTAAAACCAACCCATTCACTATGTAAACCCCAACATTTGGTTTATAAAATAATAATAATAATAATAATACTAATAAAATAAGATAAGGGACTAATTTATAAATAACCACAACTAATGTGTTAACCAATGAAAAATAGCAACATTGTAAAATTTGTTGTGTAAAATGCATGAATATTTGAGGGTAAAATAAGAAATAAGGGCATTGTCGTAAATAAGAGGGTCAAAATGAGAATCTATCACTCGCGTGCACTGCACGTGCACATCTTTTGCCCTAAATCGGATGAGTGCGATGGTGACTCATTCCGTTTCTTCCCTCTCGCGCTCTCAGCGCTCGATCCATCGCAGCAAAGGAGAGGGAGCTGGACGGCGAACTCCTCGGCGCGTCCCCCTCTCATGCCGCGAAGCCGATCCGTCACCGCAGAGCAGAGAGCTCATCCGCTTTTTTCCCCTCATGCCCGCAGAGCCCGATCTGTCGCCGGAAGGCAAAGAGCTCGACGACGAACTCGTCGTTCCACTGTTTCCTCTCCTCTTCGCCGCCGTCGCTCCGGATCCCTCGCCGCGAGAGCGACGGTGAAACCCCCACTTCCCATTCGATTCGCTCTCGATCTCTTGCCGAGAGATCGATGCTGGGAACCAGGGAAGTCCTCCCCTACGACCTGCGACGTCTTCTCCTCTTCACATCTCGCTGCTTCGCCGCTCCGGATCAACCACCGACCGATCTCGTCCTCCCTTCTCCAGCTGACGACCGGCGAGCGCTCCTCTTCGCATCGTATCCTCGATTGAGCGCGTCGCCGGAAGGGATGTCTTCTTCATCCTCCTCTCTGGTCGCGCGACTGCTGTGGCTCGTCGCCGATGGGAAGTAGAGTGTTCCGAGTTACAGCCGCCGCTTCGCTGCACATTGTTGATCGCAGCTCCTCCAATTTGATCCACGCCTCCATGCCAAGGTCAATATCTTGACCTGCCCCTTTGTTAATGATCTGATTAAGGATGTTGATTAATCTCATAGGGATCTCCTTAATTCTGATATGCTTCGTTAGCTGAGTGATGACTTGTTTTATTTTTATTTTCTTGGCCGTGTGTTGTTGATGAGTTTATATGGTGGGTTGATGATGTGCCCTGTTTTTGATACTCGGTTTCAATGGTTGCCGTGGTTGCTGAATTTGTCCATTGATCAACCACACCTTCCCATCTGTTTGAAGCTTGATGCTATGTTTAGCTGATAATGATTATTAACCCCATATGTGCATGATTGATGAATTTATTGACTGATGATGATGGATTTGTGTTGCTGATGGTTTTGATGGTGGATTGAATGGGGTTATTTTTGATTGCTGCTGATGGGTTGGAATTGTGTGTGTTTTATGGTGGTTTAATGATGTCGTGTGTCTCATGGTTGATAATGTTGGTTGTTGAGTTGCCATGTGTTTCGTGGAGGTTTGATAATATAGCGCTGATGCTTATGGTGTTATGATAATGAGGTTAATTATGTGGTGGTGCTTGATGAGTTTTGATGGTACTGTTGAGTTATTGATATTGCTAAGTTTTTATGGCAGTGATGTGATTTGGTTTTGATTATGGAATTAATGGTGATAATGATGTTGGATTTGTTGGTGGTTTAATGTTGTTATTTTGGTTGTGCTTATTTGGTAATGTTGCTGATGGTTTTTAAAGTGTTGTTATATGGTACTTTGATTGATGAGTTGATGATGTTGTTTGCTGAATTTTTATGGTGTTTTGATGATGGTGTTGCAATTGGTGATTTGATGGTGGATGTTGATGTGGTTGAGATTTGCTTGGCAGTGATGCTGATGATATGATTTATTCGAATGTAGTATCGAATGTATGTCAACACTAGGGCACAATTAATAGTTTCCTCTCTACTAATAATTAGATATTGTAATTAAATAAAAATTAGTGAGTGGTAAATTAGGACTAGGGATGATTGTAATTTTAGTTGGACTTTATTTGGGACTCTAATGGTTGTTTGATAGTTATGATTAAGGTTTATAAATTGAATAAGGTTAAATTATTAGATTAGTTTGGATTAATCAAACCTTATTGAATAATTAATTTAGGATGGGTTAGGTAGGCAAAATGGTTGAGATGGTTGATTTAATATTTTGTAGATAGGATTAATAATATATAATGTTGAAGATCATATCTAAAGGTAATGCTACTTGTAATAGGTAGATACCTTGATATAATTAGACGACGTTCAAGCTAACATACGGTTGGTTCTGAAGATCAATCTACATATCCAGGTGCACCGGTTCACTACAGTAGACTATTCTCAAGTTGGTGAAACTTGAGGAGATAAATGTTTTACTGCTTAGAAATTAATATTTAATCATTCATGATTCATGTTTTGTATGTTAGAATAGCCTATTTATATGATTAATATGATATGTTTGTTGTCTTATGTTTACGGTTATTCAAATATGTGTTAGGTTATTCTCTTGCATAAATATGTTACTGTTTAGAAATTAATATTTAATTATTTATGATTCATCCTTTGTAGGTTAGAATAGTCTATGTATATCATTAATGCAATATGCTTATTGTCTTATTGCTACTGTTATTCAAATATGTGCTAGGTTATTTTCTCGCTCATTATCTACTTGACTGATGTGACGAAAAGTAATACAATATTACAGTTACTTCTAGAACCTATTATGTTACGCTATAGTGTGACATATTCATAGACATCGACAAGCATCACTAATAGACATGTGACATTGACATATTTACGTATATAATTATTGACAATGCACCGTTTTAAAATCATCTTTAAGTTACGGATACAAGTTTTAATGCTCATAAACCTATACCACCTAAAGATGTTGAAATCATCTTGGACATAAAAGGGTGAGGATAAGATATAGATTAGTTTATTGCCAGAGAACGTTGTGATGTATTCACTATACCCGCATGGTGCCGCTAAGTCGTCACCGTGATAGTCCTAAGATAACTAGGATGGACGAAACCAAACCAATGACCTAGCAAATATGTCGCCGAGGTTATAGCATTCCGGCGACGGCTAGGATGCATGCCTTCTGGCAGGCATAGCTGCTTGTAAATTGGTACGGTGACTCCTTCCACATAGCCTTGGATAGTGGATCTATGGACCTCACGGCTATTATTCCAGACGTTCTGCAGACGTTCTGATGAGTAGTCCAGATCCTGGGGTTTATTACCGGCTAGCCGTGGCCGATGCGTATACATAGGTGCGGTGACCCTTGGTGTAGTACTACACGAGTTGCTCCATGGATTGTTTGGGGAAGACGCATGGAGTGACAGGTCACTAGGTCGCGGAGATGAAGTGATTCGCCTAGTGGACCACCGGAGAGGGATTCACGGTCACCCGACCTCTCTGCCAACATCAGTGTGACGGGCATAGGTAGAGACATAGACAGTGGACACTGATGGGCTTATGGGAACTCCCTGATCAGGAGATCCCCTAAGCATAGGCTGGCTGCTCAGATCACAATATTTGAATGTGATGATATTTTAGTGACAATAATCTTGTGAAATAAACACACTTCATATTTATAGTTGAGTTACACACTTATACTACATGTTCTTCTTTTAATGCTTCAAGTTTTATTTACTGATATTATATGCTTTGTTTGATATTATTAAATGAGTTATGGACATGCTAGAATCTCCTTGTTTCCTACTTGAGTTATTCTACTGCGGTTAGAGCCATAAGCACTCAGCCGCTTGTGGCTGAGCACACGATGTTCAAATGTGTGCAGGTCTACTAGACGACCGGTCAGGATTGCTAATGGAGGCGAGATTATCGACGAACCTAGTTATTTACTAATTTTGTGACCATAGTATTGTAGATGGGTCGGGGCGTGACACACTAAATCAACTTAATTAACTCACTAAACCCATTTAACTTAATTAATCATGTGCTAATCATGATTAAGGAAAAGGGGCGAGGGACCTCTGCTCACACTCATCTCCTCCAGCTCTGGCAAAGGCACTTCCACTCCGGCAAGAGCTCGGTGGGTCCTTCGGCTCCAGTAATGGTGGCGAGGCGGAGCAAGGGGTCAATGTTGTGGGGTGAGGGAATGGGGAGAGGAGGTCGCCTCCCACCTCCACGCTCGTCGCACGGCCAGAGGTCACTGCTACGACATCTAATAGAGGGGGAGGTGAGGTGGACGGCGACGTCGTCGAAGATGCGGTTGCACAGCGGGACACCGACGACCATTCGTGTGTGGTGAGGGTGAAGCTGGCAGAAGCAAAAATAGGGAAAGATAGGGCAATCGCTCCGATGGGGTTTGGCGAGCTCCATTGATGATGAAGCTCGAGTAGAAAGGGTCGACGGCGAGGGGGAATTGGCAAGGCGTGAGGAGGGGGCACATGCGCCGACTCCTCTACTCGATGATAGGGAAGTCAACGGCTAAGGTATGCAATCTGGGGTGCTCTGCTCACGCCCATGTTCCGACCCGTGAGTAGAGAAGATGGAGCTGCCTTCCGCAACCTCCGGCAACGATGGGAAGGAGAGGGAAGATAGGTTGTGATGGATGATGTAACGGTAAGCTCGGCAACACCCTCTGCCACGACCTAGGAATCTTAGGAGATGCTAGTCGGTGGACGCCCGGTGAGCTGCAGAGACAGCCATATTCATGGCCATAGGAAGGGGATAGATGTAAATATTTTTTATTTTAAAAATAAAAATAGAAAAAATAAAAATTTGTAAATGGGAAAAAAGGGATTTTAAAATTTAATTTTAAATTTTTTTTAGAAAAGAAGGGAAGTCTTGGAAAAGATTTAGTCCAACTTCAAGACTACAAGGCTAGGGAACCTGAAGACTCTGACATGCTCAATGATGTGGGTCCCTGAGCAGTCCAGGTTTATTGGTAACATATGCAATCTATCTCAACTTGTCAGGTTGTAGATGGTGTGATTTATTATTTTGTATGGTGATCCTATCATATGGCAGAATTACAGCGTTGTATTCTACTTGTGTTGTATAGAAGGGGTGCTGTGGTCAACAGCTCCTTCTGCCAACGTCAGTGTACAGACATCTAGGACAAAAATGTAGAGTTGACAATGACCGGTTTAGAGAAAACCTGACAAGAGGTTTACCCTAAACATAGGATGGTTGCCTTAGAAGTAGCTTGGAAAAGATATGATGTGATACCAGCCTATGTTTAAAGTAAATCCATCGACAAGGATTACTCCAAACCCGTCAGTGTCAACTCTAGGTATCTGCCCTATGTGCCTGAATATTGACGTTGGCAGAAGGAGCTGGTGAATACGGCACCTCTTCTTACACAAACACAAGTACCATACAGCGCTGTAATTCTGCCCCATGGCAGGATCACTATACAAATAATCAATCACATCCATCTACAGTCTGGCAAGCTGAGATCCACCGGGCATGCTACCAATGAACCTGGACTATTCAGGGACCCACATCGTTGAGCATCCCAAAGTCATCAGGTTCCCTAGCCTGGGTAGCGCATTGAACGATACTGTTCCTAGCACACCCTCTACCCTGGTGTAATACAAACAAGTTGAGCTCTGCACTGAAGTGAGATCCCGGCTACACCAAAGTAGTAGTGACTAAGTCAACCGAACTTGCACCTCTACCATTGCTAGCACATGGCTCTTCACCACATGTTGGCACACCCCATTCTAAGAACCCAACATCCTCTCTTAGGTTATCATAACCCTAAGATGTCCAAAGTTCTTAGTTATATATTAATTTAGATCACTCTAGGTGTTATCATAACATGAACCTAAAGTGTCTCAAGTTTTTATCTCATGCCAACATGTTCTATGTTCTTGCTAATTGTCTCTACATCTCTAGGAATATAAACATATCAATAACAACATAACATGAGTATAAACATCAAGAACATGCATATAATAGCATCATACATATACCAGCATGGTATAACTTTCAACTCATATCAATAGCATTCATATAATAACATCATACATGAACCAGCATGATATAACTTTCAATAATTCACATGCTAATCAAATATGCAACCAAGCAGATATATAACTTATCAGCATGTACAATAATTAACAACGACCCTTAGGACTTAGCATCTATAGTAGACCAAATAAATTTAAAACCATAAACCCTCACCTGAGTCTCAAAGTAGCATTAAAAAAGATTTCACAACTTGGCTGTGATTCTTAAAAGCAAACAAGCAATCAATTAAGCACAGTAATTCCTTTTTACTCTAATACAAATTACAGCTTGGCCATGATTTGTCAAGCAACAATACAATAATTAATTTTTCTAAGATAAAATAAATATATCCAACGACCATAAATCATACAATTCAAATAAGGATTTTTCTATCTACCCTTACTCACATCCTCACATTATTTTCTTCATTTTATTTAACCTCTTATACTCAACCAACCAATCATCACATTAACAACCACAATCCAACACAATCAAACATAAACTAACCTATAAAATAATATTTAGTTTAATAATTTAATTATTCCCAAAAATCTAAATCAATATATACCACATTAATTAAATCTAAAAATAATTTTAATAATTTATGAAAAATCTAATTTCATCAATTAAATTTACAAAATTCCTAAATGATCAAATTTCTCTAATTAGAAAATCTAAATAATCAATTCTCTAAATTTTTATCACATTATAAATTTATAAAATTCTAAATTTACAATATCTTAAATTCATTAATTCTGTAAAAATTCTAAATAAATTATTTTAATTCTAATTAATGCAATTTAAATGTCATAATACCTACTAAAATATTTCTTCATGCATATATCATACAATTAATTTATTTAAACCCTAAATTATCTTAATTAAATAAAATTCGAATTCTAATTATCTTGAAAAAGTCCAATTAAATCATACAAATATGTTTAAGTATAACATAGTATCATAATTTATTTTAAATTTTTTTGACATCAGTAAGATACTCAAAACCCTAAGCTCAACCTAAATAAATTCGAAAACCGCACCTATAATGTGTTAAAAATTCTAAATAAATTTCTTAATGCTCAAAACTCATCAATCAAACCCTAGCCATATTGAACCCATTTGAACCACCCGTAAAATTATGAAAACCAGCAAAAATCAAATTGAACCGCTGCCGAACCGACTCTGCCTTGAACCGGACTGAGCTAGATCGGCCCGACCCAGACCCCGCATGCGCGTCGCACATGCGCCCTGCTTCAACCTACCTCCTCACCTTCGCTTCAAAACCCAGCCGCGTTTACCACCGCGCTCCGCCAATCGCCGCTGCTCCACCTCCTCTGACGCACCGGAACTCCACGTACAGTCTCGCCTCACGTCCCTCTTCCTTCCAGCTGGCTCGTCTTACCGCCAGCAGGGCCCAGGAGTCGCCACAACCACCGGCGCACGCTGCCCCCTATCGCAGCAACCGAGCTCCGACCCTCTCACCAGTGCAAATGACTGGAACAGGGACACCCCCCTGTTCCACCGTCGCATCGTGATTTCAGCTCGCCGGAGACGCGTCCTTCGCTCACCACCCCCGACAACACCGCATAGGCCCGAGCACCACCCCTTCCTGCCGATTAGAAGCTTCGCCGGAGCAAGCACGACCCTATCGGCGCTGAGAGGACCCCTCCTCGCAACCCTCTATTATCGAGGGTTTATACCCTCGCTGGACGAGTCGGTGACTCGTCGAGCGACTCGATCGACTCGGATTTTTAATTATTAATTTTTTTTCTTTTTATTTTTCTATTTACTTTATATTATATATATATATATATATATATATAATTCCATCTAAAAATTTTATTTTATTTTATTCTCTTTTCCATTTTATTTTACTTATTTCTTATTTTATTATTTTAATATTAAAATATATTTTTTATTTTTTTTAAAAAAAATAGGATTTACATGACATGTTATTTTAATGTGTGATTTGGTAGATCTATCTTCTTGTTGGTTTGTACAATACCTTATATGCCTATTTTTTGGGTGCTCTCTCTGTAGCCTCACTGAATTTCGCGACTGAGATGTATATATTTTTTCTTGTTGCACATGTTACAAGTTGGCCATTAGTATGGGGAACGAGGAAAAACCTAGCTATGATAAAATAGAATTTATTTTGAAAATCTAGATATAGATTTATTTTGTAGTGTTGGTATTAAATGTAATTTATTTATGTTTCCACTGTGTTTAATTGAAATAATTATGGTGCTTTGTGATACATTTAGCCTTGTATAAGTTGTGGTGTAAAAGTGCAGCTTAGACGGCGGTTGCTGCGTGCCCGAGGGTAGATTTGAGGCATGATAATTAAGATGGTATCAGAGCATAAGTTTAAAAAGAAACAATTAAAAGTAAGGATATGAGCTTAGGGTACACCACAGGCTTAAAGTACACTTGAGAGACCACTTTGATGGGGTAAAGAGATGTTGATGTGTGGATTTAAACTTTTGTCCCTATATTTTCCTTACTTGTTGTGATGTGTTCTATGTCACTTACTTGTTGATGTTCTATGCTTGTTGTGGTTAATGTTAGTAAATAAATTGATTGTGTATTGTGTATTTTATATTTTATTAGTTATGTTGACTTTATTTTGTGCTTGAGTTGTGCTGTGATTGCTGAAAATTTGACATAGGAAAATATGGACATTTAGAGCCTTACACACGAGATTGTAGAATTTATTGTTGGGGGTTGTGTTTCAGTTAAACCAAAATGCCACCTAAACATGCTGCTAAGGGTGGTGCTCGGGAGAGGGGAGGCAGGGCAGAAGTACCAGCTATGTTACTTGTACCTGAACCTAAGGTTCCTGCTGTTGAGGAAGCAAAGCCTGAAGTCCCACCTGCAACAATCCCTGAAACTTGAAGGGGAGGAGTCAGTACCATCTGCCCACATGATACGGGCTGATCAACTACTCTAGCTAGAACCATAAATTTCCTCTCGATTAAGTTCCTAAGTTGTCATGCTGAGATTTTTGCTCAAACTGAACATTTAATTGTCCTAGGCAGCAACAACTACTTTTCCCTTCCTTATTGCAAGATATGGGAGTCATTTCACTAATGATATCAATAAAATATAGCATAGGATTTATTGGAAGTTGAAATATTGATACCTTATGCAGACTTGGATATTTAAATTTGATCCTTGCTGCAGACTGGAAATATCCTTTCCTCTAGTTTGGGCTGAGAAGAAGAATAGAGATCCTCTTCAATTGTTTTCCTATCATATCCTAATACAAAACCAAAATATAAGAATGACCTTTTTTCCTTTCTCTATATATCCAGAACTTGGTTAAGAACATAGTTAAATTGTAGACTTTCATTCCCTAGCTTTTATTGATTTTTTCATTCCTTACTCTTGAATCATAATTAGAGATCAATACCACCTCATATTCAACATTTTGATGATCTTAGGATACTGATATCAGAAGTTGAATAAACCACAAAGTTATTAATACTACATGAATTGGTTTAGTACCATGGAGTGTATCAAAAGTACTATCTTACCTCAATCTCAATCTTGATACCCATCTCACTCAATCTCACTCCTTTATCCCTATCTGATAGTTTTATATGAATAGATATCAAGTACTTTCATATCACAATAACTATACTATGCAATATAGTTCTTCTTCCTTAAACTTAGAAAATAAAATCTTGATACCCATGAACTATACTATAAATTCTGCATATGTAGATGAGGAGAATAACTATTTATTCACTTACGTTCACTGATATATTTTAATCATTTTCTCTACAAACCTTTAGCAGTGGCCATTTTTTAGATGCTCACTATTCTCAAAATACTAACCTTCCCTCTATTGAATACTCTTAAATACATTCAAAAAGTGGTACCATCCTTGGCACTAAATGAACTCAAATTCTTTCTATTGATAGTTAACAATTCCTTTTCTTCCTTAGTATACTTCTCTTCTTAATCTTTGTCATCTTTCAAAACTCTTTAGATGATACTCTTGACTCTTTCAAGAAAGGGTCCAAATACCATCTAAAACATCAAGATACTGAACAATTTAGTAATAATTACAAATAAATGCAATGAACTCATAATGCTGAAAGTTTAGCATTTTCAACATGTTAAATTTAGAGAATTGAGCTTATCTCTTGTTCATATACTTGCATATTCTCAAGATCGATTATTGAAGACCTTTCTACCAAATCCTAGACAAGCATACCTATTGTACCGAACTAATATATCAGAAATAAACCAACCTTGATTCCCAATTCTGAATTTTACAAAGGATACTAAAGGAGAATCCAAATTTGTAGCCTTATCCTTCATTAAGGATCTCTACTATAATTCTCACCTAGTAATACTATCCCTACCTCAAAATCTCAACTACAACACCGATATACTACTAAAGAGTGAGCTAAAATTGAAGATGATGAAATGTATAAATCACTATGGCCAAGTATCATAAAATCTGGAATTGAATCACTCTGAGATTTATCTTGTCTCAGAGATTTGATCACCCTGAGCTCTCTGAGTGTCAAATTTCTATGAAATTTGATAGACACCTTTTTCTGATGCCAAAATCTACCCTCAAAATTTCAGTTTAATCTAATCTCTGTGGAGGAAGTTATGACTTTCCAAAGTTTACTGAATCCTAAAAATTTAGTATACCGAGAAAATTTGATATTCTTCGGTTGAAAAACTATTCATCTTTCCACTTGAATCTTGCCATATCTCTACTAATAGCAGAACATATATCCATTCTCTTCCTTTACCTTTAATCTATAATAAACCAGTTGTGAATCTGAGTTTCATTCTTCATCATAATAAGTACTCTGGGCTTATATGAACAACAATGCTCAATTTTACCTTGCCTACGTTCTAAATCTTGACAATTTCGGTTTTCTTTATTCCTTTCTCCTAAATTTATACACTCTCTGATGAACAACCTCACCTAACAATTTAGGTTTCCTTCCATTACTCAATAAAAATGCAAATAGGTAAAAGTACACTTCAATGAAGAGTAAATTCTTATATGTGAGGTAGTGACATGTTTATTGATACAATACCTTCTTGTTGTAAATACTAAACCCTTTTTTAATGTGAGTATCACTACTATATCTCCTTATACAGATCTATCCTGCAAACCTGTACATCAAACATCTTAAGTTCAACAGGATACATCTCACTTTGAGATCATTTAAGAAAGATTTAATCAATTCTCAAATCTTTAAGGAATCATTTTCCTTTTTCCTTGTTGTTTAAACCATTTTGTAACAATAGCCACCATTCCTTGCATCCTAATGAGATTCAATGGAACCAGTTGATTGAGTAAAGAAAGGGAAAATATCTTCCCTACTTAGTAAATGAACTAATCAGATTTCAATCTCGAATACAAACTGAAAGGGATTGAATTATGGCCTATATTTATAGATCTTTCTCTGATCTTTTGGAATTGTCAACTAAATTATCAAAATCCAGCGGGAACTAAATGTAGAGAAGCTGTTGAAAACCTAAGTTTACATTTCTCTACTATCTCTTGAAGCAAGTTTCAAACCTAGTGGTCTGTTACATTAAAGGTTTAACTTACAATCAATTGTAGGAGTGTTTGTCTTGCTGAAGCGTTGTTGAAACCTCAAAACAACTCCCTTCTTTTATGCAAAACAAAATCTTAGGATGGGAAAGGGTTATAAGTAAAACCTTCATGAGATAGTGGGACTACATGGTGTGCCGGTGTCGATTATGTCGGATCGAGATCCCCGATTTACTTCTCGGTTTTGGTTGTATTGCTTGTTGAATTCTTCAATATTTCTTTCTTTAGCTTGGCTAATTCAATTCCCAATATTTTTATCCTCCTTTAAAGAATGAGTTCTCATATTTGATATCCTTGAGAAAAGGTCTACTTCCTTCCAAATATTCTGTAACAACTGCTAGAAAAGTTAATTGTAGACTTCTCAAAATGATGTACTTCAAAAAAAATCAGTCTCTTTTTTCCTAAGTCAACTAATTCACTTTCTTGGATGAACACTTGCTAACATAATCCACCTCAAGTTGAAACTGATTAATAAATACATCCAGTCTCATCATTTTGATCTTCCAACTAGATGCTTAATTTAATTGTCTCAGCTTGAACTTCCTAATTGTCTCTGTTATTTCTTTTGGTTGCTTATTTTAATGCAACCTTTGGAATGATTTGAAGACCTTTAGTTGACTAATTTCCTAAATCAAATACCCCACCTTCTTCACATAAAATTATGTAGTTCTTTTCCCAAGCTCATTTCCTTTCAAGACAATTTGTATTCCAGTTCCAAATTGAATTAATGAATTCTTTATTTTCTTTATTCCATTGTATCCCATTCTTAGGATCTATGATCTTATTTGGTTCTTCCGCTCATGTTCTGATCAATACCGGAACACATATGTGAGTACAGTATTTGCTAAAGGGGCTGATAGACCCTCAGAAATGCTAGGATATGAGCTGATAGTTTTAACTCCCTTGGGAAGCCAAATCAGCAGGAAATAAGTTTATAAAGCTTGTGTTATGATGGTTTAAGGGGTTGAGCTAAAAGCTAATTTGATACTTGTGGATATGAAGGACTTTGATGTGATCTTGAGTATCGATTGGTTAACCGAGTATCGAGCCATGGTAAATTGTCGGGCAAGGATAATGACTTTTTCTTTTCCAGATCAGTCTGTTTTATCTTTCTAAGGTGGTCCGAGTGAGACTAAATACAGCTTAGGACAGACAAAAGAGTTATACAAACAATCGGCGGAGGCCGTTGGAAATTACGGTGGGGGACAGAGTGTTCCTAAAGGTGTCTCCTTGGAAAGGACTTCTTCGGTTTCACCTGAAAGAAAAATTGCATTTGAGGTATATTAGATCGTTTGAGATTCAGGAGAGAGTTAGGCCAGTGGCTTATAGATTACAGTTACCAGTAGACTTAGACAAAATCCATAACTTGTTCCATATATCGATATTTAAGAAGTATGTACTCGACCCATCGCATATTTTGACTACACCACCGGTTGCTCTGAGGAGGATCTGAATTGTGGACTCTCGGTAGTGGCTATAGTTGATCGACGTGATAAAGTGTTAAGGGGAAGATCGTACCTTTGGTTCGAGTGCTCTGGAGGGATAGTAATATAGAGGAAGAGACATGGGAGATTGAAGTCCAAATGACAGCCCAATACCCACAATTATTTGCTTAGTATTTTGCTATAATTGTATTTTGCTTGATAAATTGTTTGAGGATGTCTGAAAACTGTTTGAATTATTTGAATGATTTCTTTATGATCTTTTGTGTTTTAGAGGATGTAAAAAAGTCTAGAAAACTTAAGGGGTTAGGTTGTTATTTTTGGAGGACAAAAAATCTTAAGGGGAGAGGAATTGTAAATTCTATTTTCTTTTAAAAATAAAATAAAAATTGATAAATGGGAAAAAAAAGATTTTAAAATTTAATTTTAATTTTTTTTTAGAAAAGAAGGGAAAAAGTTGAAAGGTTGGAGAGGATTTTTTTTTAGTCCCACATCAAGAAAATCTTGGAAAATATTTAGTCCCACATCAGGGAAATTTTGGAAAAGATTTAGTCTCACATCAGGGAAGTCTTAGAAAAAAAGTTGCATTATTTTCTATTTAAGAGATAGTGCCCTCCTTCACACCTTCAATATCCAATTTGCCCATAAAATGGGTTGTGGGTTGTGGTCTTGTCGTGCCTAGTACTGCCCGACAATATGCATCGCGCATGTGTTGGTCCAGTTTGGTCTAGTCCGATTCGGTGAACGGCTGGTTCAACTGTGGTTCGTGCCTGGTTTCATAATTTTACGTTTGGTTCAGTCCGGTTCAACGTGGCATAATATTTGTTAGAGAATTGAATTACTGTGTTTTTACTTGACAAATCACGGCCAAACTGTGATTTGTGATGATAGAAAGGAATTGCTTGCTTGCTTGCTTTTAAGAGTGTGAGACCCGTGATTTTTGAATAAGGGCAGAGTAATTTTAGTATTTGGAGGATTTAATCGTAAAAGAAATTCTTTAAAGGACTTATTTGTAAAATCATATGAATTTTTGAAGTATGAGATTTTGATGTGAAAATTATACCATCAAGTAGTATTTTTGATAAGGAATCCAACGGCGCAGACGGATCGTAATTTGGATGTCGTTTGATAGGTCAATTGAACAATTAAGATTAATCTAGGATTTAATATTTTAAATAAATAAATAAATAAATAATTTATTTTCTTCCCACCCGCGCGAGCTCCTCTCCCTCTCTCACTCTCTCTCCTCCTCCGCAGCGGCGACGCCGACAGCGACGCAAACTTCCCGACGATGCTCCGGTGAAATCACAACGAATTAAGCTCCCAAATTTTAGCCATAGGCAGATCTCGACCTCCTCTTCATTTTGATATCAAGATGCCCAAATTTGGTGTAGAGATGAGGTAGAAATCATGCGAGAGGCGTCGACGGCATAGTGGTGAAGAGAGATTTGAAAAGCTATTCTGGATTGAGAATTAAAATTCGTGGAATAATTGACAGAAAAATATAAAATGCGTAAATGACAGCACGTGGATCGAGACAGTGTCAGAGAATAAAAATTCAGCAAACGGACCTTAGGTTGATTTCGAGGAGTAAACTGCAAAGTCAGGTGCGTTGGTTCGTCGATGTAGGATTTATTCAAGTTAGGGAATTCCCGCTGGGGTCTTCTTAGGAACAATTCTTGGATGCCTTAAACATGATAAAACGAAATGCTTGCTATGATTATATTTAAATGCATGTTAGTATGATTTACTTTGCCTAACATGTATGCTATGCCATGTTTACCATGCTATGTATTTAACATGTCCTAAAATCTTGGCATACATGTTATATTATTTTATATGCTATGTGCTACACGACTACCATGCAGACATAGATATGAACTGTGACATGTTAAAACCTCCTAGGAGACATCACTGGAAATTAGACAGAAAGGAGTGTTCCTCGCATACCCCGTTTGACCACCACGTACCGTCGATGGTTAAAATAGTGATGTTCCTCAACGCACCACTCCGGAGGTTATGCATAGCTTAGATACTGGGAGCACCACTCCCGAGGTTATGCATAGCTTAGATACTGGGAGCACCACTCCCGAGGTTATACATAGCTTAGATACTGGGAGCTGGTAGGGAAAGAGATTGTACAAACTCCAAGGTCATATTAGACCGGAAATATGGAGCAAGTCCTTACCCAGAAATTTATACCCACACGAGTGTTGTTTAGGCGACCTCGTGATAGTCTTGAGATGGCTTGCGAGGATGAGCTCTACCATGGACTTGGCACCGATGGAGTCGAGGTTGCCACAACCCATCGTGCGGATGTGCGTCAATCTCAGTCGACATCGACTGCTATTAGACTGGGAAGGTGATTCCCTATGCGACGCCTTGGATAGTGGATCCGTAGACCACGCGGCTATCATCCATGACGTTCTACAGACAGTCGGATGAGTAGTCCGGATCCTAGGGTTATTTTTATCGATTAGACGTGGCTGATTAGTCTTGTTGATGGTGGCCCTGTCTTCGGACAGTATTGTAGTACTACACGAGTCACCGTTGCCCCTACGGAGTCTGGAGAGGATGTAAGGGCACGGTAATTTCGCTAGGGGAGGCATCGATGGGCAACTAGCGAGACAGTGGAGAGTGATCAAAGGTCACCCGTCCTCTCCGCCAATATCAGTGCAGTGGGCATAGGTAGAGACAGAGACAAAAAGGCACTGATGGGCTTACTGATGCCCTTAGCTCGGATATTCATTAAGCATAGGCTGGTAGCCCGAGTCTTGAAACTATAAAGTCTTATTATGACGTAGGCGATATATGATGATGACATTGACATTAGATACATTTTAGGTGACATCTAGTGAAATATACGTATGTACTTATTATTACTATTTTTTTACTTTCTATAAACTGATCTAAACAAATCAAATAAAATATGATGATTAACAACCCAAGGTATCCTAGAATACTTCTCCTAGCCTTTGATTTCCTTATTCGGTTTCAAACTATAATTTCGCACTAGGCCGCAAGGCTGAGCACACCACGTTCAATGTGTGTGTAGGTTGATAGATGACTTACTAGGATATTTGATGAAGATAAGGGTCCTTGATGGATCTAGTTTTATTTGTTGATGTTATTATAGAATTGTAGTAGGTATATCGGGACTGTGTTAGTAGAGTTGTATAAGTGATTTAATTGTATATTCCGCTGTGACGATTATGTGTATAGACAATATTTATTACCAGATGCCTTGTAAGGGTCCTTTGGGCTCATACGGCGGTTGCCACGTGTCCAACAGGTAGGTCGGGGCATGACAACTAAAGTGGTATCGAAGTATAAGTTTGGAGAACCTATGAGATTAAGTTAAGTTTGAGGTTTTAAGGATTAAGATGACAGTCCCGATATAATCTAGGATAAAGAGCTAGTCGGAAATATAATTGTATATTTCCTTAGTGATGAGTTGATAACTATGACTAATTTTTTCTGGCCCGATAATCGCCATTATATAAAGATAGTAAATCTACTATCTTCAGATAGTATATATGGTTACAATCTCCACTGCATTGGATAAGAGTTAGAAACTTAGATCAATATGCTCAGATCTACGATCAAGTTTTATTTCTAAATGATCAAGTAAATTTATCCATGATCATACTCAATGTTACCTTATCATGTGCATTATGATCTTCTTTTATATTAACAATCATTTGATATTAAGAGTATTGATATCAAAATATCCCCATGCGATATTTTAATCATACTATGTGTATCCCATGACCCCATCTTGAGATATTGAGTTCAAATAAATTTATCAATATTTGATTGTATCCGCTCTAATTCGAGCTCTTGCTCCTGGAGTTTGACTCTTAAATATAGAAGCTCCAGATACACTCTCATGTTCATACTCTCAGGCTAGATAGCTGACGTATCAGGTAGTCTATCAGGATTATTAAATTGTAGATTATCTATGAATCTTATCATCGATTCATATGTCACGATCTAGCTAAATAATTAATACATTATCTGATTATTTTATTGACTCTCCTACGTGAGTTAGCACGTATGCTACTATATGATATTTGAGTATGCGGTTAATTAGATATCTCATTTAACTTTTACTTATGTTGCAAATTATAGTTATATCATCGTATCATGAAACCTGGCGATATGAATCTATTAACTATCGTCGGTATACGTGATTTCCAGTAAAGTAGGAAATCTTGAATCGTAAGTTCCATCTATGACCAATTTGGATGTATATAAAATTATGTAAATTATCCCACATTATACAGAAGTGCCACATCCTTATTTTTATCGTGAAAATTTTTCGTGCAAATCATTGTCTTAATCATTTCCTAAATCTTGGAAACAACTGATATTGAATGTCCATATGAGATCTGGATCATCGAATTTATATTAGATTAATCTACTTAAGACCATTGAGCTCAAAGGAAAATTTATCGATCGTTTGGGTTGGCTTATGTATAGACTAATTTTGTTTAAACCCGACTCTTACTCGAATCTCTTAAATAGACTTTATTCCCGATTCATAAAGTTTATTATAGATGGATCAGTATGAAATGATTTGAAATTATCATCTATAACCTTTTTCTCATTTGAGATAATTATATATATATATATATATATATATATATATAAATCTCATGAGTATATGTTGATCATTTTGGATTGTCATCATGATTTTTAAGTTGCAACTAAAAATTGACCATAATCAATTATAATATTCGTGTCAACCCCCAACACTTGCAGCTCTATGTGCAATATTTGTGGCTTCTACCTATACTCTCTTTGTAGCTCTACCCCCTATCTGTAACTCAATTTCACAATTTCAGCTTGCGTATATTGCATGACACTTCTAGTTATGCATGCTGCAGCCTTCTTCATTTTCCTAGTTAAGGGGGAGGAGTCACATATATTAAGTTTGTAGATGATATTGTTCTCTTTTTACAAGTAAAATAGGAGTATATTAATAACTAATAGCTACTCATCGATTATTTTCATGCTATGTCTGGACTCACTTAAATAGATCGATGGTCATTTATTTATAGGAGAGGGAGTCAATCTCAAAAAGATTCACTGATATTTTAGGATGCTTAGCAGGAACATTTCAATTAAGTACTTGGGACTACTTTAAAGAGATGGTAATTTAAGAAAAAATGATTGGAGATTCATTGTAATAAAAATTGACAATTATCTCGTAGAGTGGAAGGACCGCTGGTTATCTAGGGGAAGACTTATATTGTTAAATTCAGTATTTTCTTTGATTCTTTCCTACTTCTCAATAATTTTCAAAATTTTCTACTAGGTAATCAAGAAGGTGGATTGGTGCAGAAAATTCTTCTTATGGGGCAAGAATGAGGGGCAAAAGTGTACGCTCAATCTTGTGAACTGGGCCACAATAAAAAGAGAGAATGATATTCAAAGTGTTCTCAATATATATACTCACAATAATGCTAGATTAGAGCCTTTATGGAAATTGATAACAGAAAATTCCTCAACATGGGCTAGGGTTATATAGTAAAATTATTTCAGACTAAAGGATTAGTATATATACCGGAGTATTACAGGATGGTCAAACACATGGTGTGCTATAGCAAAACTGAGAGTGACATTTATGTGCATTCTAAACTATGAAGTTGGAGATGAATTTGATATAAAATTTTGTTTTAAGCATGACACAATTACAAAAAGATGGTAGACATTTACAAAGAGGTCTTCCTAGCAACTAAATATTCAAATGTCATATTGTCTTAACTTGCAAGGTGGAAAGATGTGTTGATTAGAGGTTGGGTAGTCATTATAAATAATAATATTTTCCCAACAACTATGAAGAGGTTCATTGATGATACGAAGAACATACAAATAGGTCAATAAGTAAATTTGATCACAATGGACAAATAATAAGTTCTATGTGCACTCTATATATAATCTTATAAAAGAGTCATCATTAAGGATATCAAAGATTGCATAGAGTCACCATTAAGGATATCAAAGATTGCATCTTAAGTAAACCTGGGTTGCCATTGAAAGTAAATTTTTTTAATTAGCTAAGGAGAAAAGATAATTTGCATATTAAAATATGATTGATAATAAGGGTCACCATGGTCAATAAAGCTTGTAGCTTATGCAAGAAGTAAGTTGAGACAAGGTACCATATTTTCTAGCAATACCCTTATATAATAAATGAATGGTCTATCTATTTGCAACAATTGTAAATACAGTCATATGTTATCACCCATATCTCATGGGTTGTGAATGAAGATGAAAAAATAAAATTATTGACGATCAAATAATTAGTTATATGACATTGGAGTATATGAGAAGAATAGGAGATATTTTACGGACATTCAATATCAACAAGAGCCTTAGTTGTACAAATAATTGTACATCTAACATTCTTTACTACTCATAAGCTATCTTAAAGAGATTTATAGATTGTGTGTGCTTTATGGTTTTTGTGTATTATCTTCTCTTATGTTTGCTCTTTTCAACTTTGCTTTTAGACATCTCCTCGGATGACATATTCTATTGCTTTGGATGGGTTAAAGGAATTATCTTTCAAAAAAAAATGTAAATAATTACTTCCTACTAGTCGGTGAATGCTTTGATGAATCAGAATATCGATGATATTGGACAAGGTTAACGCTTGGTAGCAATGATCCTCTCATGTGGTTAATAGTTCAAAGGCATTCGGACGCCCTGCTATTCTGGACAAACAAAGTATGCAGTTGCATTGGTAACCTTCTAAATCCTCTACATATAAATTTATTTCCATGGTTAAACACCCAGTCTGAAAACTCTGCTTACCTTGTATTATGGGTGGAATCATATTCGGCTCAAATATTTAGGTAATAAAAAGGAGAAAAATTAAGAGAAATACTGAAAGAACTAGAAAGATTGATACAGAAAAGTGACTAATTTTTTTTTTCAATATGTAATATCTGATTTCTGTACTATGCATGTTCTTTGTAGATCAGTATGTATAGATCTGTGGGTACTCTGTAAGGAAGTTCTTTGCAGTCACTGCTTAAATATTTGGTGCCTTGATCTGTCCATCTGAGAACTTTAGGACTGGGTATTTGTTCGAGTGAGATCTAATTCCTACATGCCGTTCCTATCGTTGCTGTTTATTTGGTCAAACCTGAAACCATCCAGTTTTGGTCAGTTTCATGGATACCCAACCCTATCATGCCATATTGCATGCTACAATGGATTTTAGACTACACTATTAAAATTTTCTTCAGCAATATTGCAAACATGTTTTTTTTTCTCTGTAATTTAATTCGCTTCACCTTCAAGTGGTTTCCCCATCCTCAATGCTTCTACGCAGCTACTTTTACACGGATAATCTTCCTAAAAAGTACTACACATCCGCCACTACCATAACTGGAGGAAAGAACACCAAAGCTCTCTACGGCGTGTGCTTGGTATGACATCATCGACAACCCTAATACATTCTTACCACAATCTGCGTTGACACGCACACCAAATGTCTCCATTACAGGGGCTGCCATCAATCAGCTAACAGAAGGACGAAACAAGGTGTATGAGAGAGGGGACTCCAAGCTGCAATCTCTTGCAACAGAGGCCCCTGCAGAGAGACTACAGGCAGAGGGCTCCTGAGAAGCTACCTCTTCTTAACTCCCTGTTGAAGAGCATGACACTGGATTTTTGATCTGAATGTTACGCCGTATGCTGTGATTTCAAGACTCACTAATTTTTAAAAAAATATTTTTAATAATCATAATAATATTATATACTGTGCTAAGATTTTAAAAGAGATTTTTTAGAAAAACTTATTTAAAGTACTGTATAAGACTGAATCATAAGTAACTATTTTTACTCTTAATCAGATATAAAGATGGGTCTCGATTAAGTGTTTTTTACCTTAACCAAATGGCCTATACAGATATCTAAAATGCACAAATTAAAATAAAGTCTACGCTATACCGTGAATACATTTAGAAACACTATCTAAAGTCTAATTTATCATGGGATGATCTTTAATTGTAATCATCATTTTTTAGTAAAAGCACTATTTAATAGTGTGTTCGTGAGGGTTAAAATATATTTACCCCATATCAAATCAAATCAAATGGATAAGTGATATGTTAATGATAAAATTGAGGATTTAAGATTTATTACATTTTTTTTTAAAAAAAAAACATTGCCCCCCGGATACAAAGTGGCTTAAATTTAATGAAGCCGGAATCACTTTGTAATTTACCACCAACTCACGAATCTTTTGACTGTTAAACGCCTGCAGGCTGCAGCAGTCGTCGGAGTTGCCAATGGCGTCCTCCTCCATTTCTTCTCTCCTCACCCTGCGTCCTTCCTGCTCTTCTCATCCAATCCCTACTTCCCGCACCCGCCTGACCCCTATCCACTTCTTCCCTTCCTCCTCCTCCTCCTCTTCTGGCCGCGCCCGCCCTTCCCTACTTCACAGAAGAAGGCCCACGATCGCAGCCCTCCACGGTCTCTCCGCACCCGTCATCTCCCCTACCGACCAATGGGGCAACTGGACCGCCCTCTTCGCC
Organism: Thalia dealbata; assembly: GCA_030544415.1. Taxonomy (NCBI): domain Eukaryota; kingdom Viridiplantae; phylum Streptophyta; class Magnoliopsida; order Zingiberales; family Marantaceae; genus Thalia; species Thalia dealbata. The sequence goes on from CM060460.1 coordinate 10,892,903, forward strand.
GCCGGCGCATTCGGCATCTGGTCTCGCCGCCCTCTCCTACCACTGAGGATTCTTCCAGCCTAGAGCTGCCATCTTTCTCAGTGTCGATTCTTAATGGATGTGCTTTTTCTTTGGACTTTGGAAGGTCGGAGAAGACTCAGATCGGAAGCGCGTTGAGCGGCGCGCTTGTGAGCACTTTAATCGGGCTGGCGGCAAGCAGCGCGGGGATCATTGCCTCCGATGCGCAGGCTTATCGGGTTGTGCTCGAGTACCTGCTCCCGTTGGCCGTGCCTCTGCTTCTCTTCAGAGCGGACCTCCGTCGCGTGCTCAAGTCCACGGGGACCCTCCTCCTTGCCTTCTTGGTTGGATCCGGCATGTTTCTCTTCCCGGATGGCTCCTGATCTTGATATGATTCTTCATGTGCCACAATTTTCTTTTCTTTCATTTTTTTATAATAAAAAAATTGAACGAAATTTTAGCAAAGCGATACGGAAGAATTCAGTTTAAGTTTCGGCGATTTGGTTTAGATCAAATTCCCATACAAAATATATATTCCAAATGACAATATTTGATTAGTTTGGAACTCAACTAGATCAACTAGTGAAAGGTTAAATGGAGATGGTTATTAGTCCCTCAATATTATATTTTACAATCTTCTCGTAGAACTTACTTCCGTCGAATGATACCACAAGCAAGCCGAACATGAATTTGATTGCTGCTGTGCATGAAACATTTCCTTACTGTTTATCATCTTTTATTAGCATTTTCATTTGTGGTCTTCTTATATCAACATTGTTGAATGACAGTTGCCACAACAATTGGCACCGTCGTAGCATATCTTCTAGTCCCTATGCGATCACTTGGATCAGATAGTTGGAAGATTGCAGCAGCCTTGATGAGCAGACACATTGGTGGAGGTATCATTGATGATGTTTTAAGTTTCTGTATTTGCTGTTGTATTTTGTAGTTCTTTTTCCTCGGATAAGAGATCGAATGTTTATGTTTATTTTGTTTGACAATGCACACGATGATGGAGTATTGTCTGGAGGCCCAAATTTCTGGATACTATTTGAACTTGGAACATATTGAAGACATTCGTTTAAAGAGTATCATATTAAGTTATGATATAAGAAGAGTTCATTTAATATTCCATGCAACCTGTACTGATGTACCTATATATTCTTGTTCCTTTTGTTTAGTTGCTTGATCATGAAAAATAGTATAAGTGTGGGTTCTCAACTTCTATGTGCTTAGCAGAGTCGTGGTTTAAAAGAATGAGGTTTACTGGATGACAAAATTGATTATTTTAGTTGATTGAGGAAGGACTGATAAATAGAATGGTGTTAAATTTCCCTGTTCTACCTTTGTCATAGATATCACTATACCACCCGTCTGGGTCATACCAGGTGGTAGAGATCTCCTACCAATCAGTATATGCCCAGCGATTATATTTTCTGCAGTTGGAGTACTAAAATATGTATCTACCAGCTGGGCATATTTTGTCGCTAGTGAAAGCCTATTTAAGCCACCCAATTCCTCGTAACTAAATCATTCTCCTTTTCAAATTATTTTAAACTCGTAATTTTAATGTTTTTCTTACTCCGCAACACTTCCATAAGCAGAGCATCATGGTTGACAGTAGATAAACTGCAATTCTCTTACATTTGTAGAGGAATCACCTTCCTAAAAAAAGCATTTGGTCGAGGGGTATCCTTGGTAAGAACATTATGTAATAATTGAGTAGAGAGGATCTCCTTTTAGGCTAGTTTACATTAGCATATGTTTCCATGTTCCATCTCATTAGTGTATATTTCCTTTGTACCTATATAATAGGCTCTAATGCTATGGTAATACAAAAAAGGTCAGGCTGATAGGAAATAGTTGTCATTATTTTTCTGTAAATATCAAGTGTTCTTACTTGGGTACTACTATGTTGAGTGTAAAATAACCCAAACAATTCACTCAATATTTTTGTTCTTCTTAATCTATTTTCAAATCAATGATCAGTCAACAATATTCTTCTTAATAATCCTGATGTTGTCAAATACAAGGAGCCACCAGAGCTTTGTCACCTTTTTAAGGAGTTTCTTAAGAACAAAAGCAATGCCTTTGATAAGATACTAAGCAGTGAGAGGATTTTAATAGACGAGCACTAAGTAACCCATATGCAAACAATACAAGAGTCATAGAACTGTTGTGGTGGAAATAGCTATCTTTGATGCAGTACACCATTTTAAGGACTTCAGATTTATCCAACTTATACCTAGATAAGTCTGATTTATTAAACAAATGCCCAGGCCAGCAGCTTAAGTGAGTGCGCTACATTTACCCCTAGCACTACATTTAAACCTAGTGAGGAGGGAGTTCAATATTGAGATGTTCATCTAAATTCTTATTATCAATACACATCTAAATTTAGCCCCGTCCTTATTTGTTGTTTCGTTGCTTAAAATTTCTTAATTATATTCATGGATTTTTTTTTGGTTTTGCGTTTCCAGAATAGTTTGTAAAAATCCTTTGGTACATATAATTTAGTTTTTATCTGTCTTCCATCTTTTATAATGTGAATTTTCATTTGCCTTGTAATTTTTTTTTTCTCCGTAAGTTTTGGAATATATTGTATGATTTTTTTTTCATGAGATTCAGTGTTCAATCTTGATTTTGATATTACACTTGATCTGCAAAAATTGCAGCTGTCAATTACGTCGCTGTTTCAGAGGCTCTTGGGGTTTCTCCTTCAGTTTTAGCTTCAGGTCTAGCTGCTGACAATGTCATATGTGCAGTATATTTCACAACACTTTTTGCACTGGCCTCTAAAATACCTCCGGAATTGTCATCTGTCAATGGTGGGTGTATGTCTGTCCTTTATGATTTTGTCTACTAGTCCCTGAAATTCTTAAGATTTGTCTCAACTTTTATTCTTAACAAACTAATGATAACTATTGCTTAATAAAAAAATTACTGTAAACTAATTAAAAGAAACTGACATACAATATAAAAAGAAACATTCAGACGAATTTTGAGTGTATTTTTAGTAATGATAGTTTTTTAAGCACAAAAATTGATATTGCCATGGTAGATGCAATTATTAGAACCATTAATAATTCTACTTCAAATTCAAAATTTCCTTTGCCTTTTCTCTATCTGAATTTTTAAGACATGTCTTATGTATAAGGAAGCTATGCAGATGTCGTGGTACAAAAGTGCAATTTGGTTTGGTAAAACGCAGCATTTAAGAAACAAATCAATGTTGAATAATGAATGAATGTTGTTTTGCAGCCAATATTAACCTTCCACGACGGAATAAGAAACTAGCCTATTTATTGTTTGAACTTAAAATCTGTTATTTGGATGCTATCTGTTGTGCATCTTCATGATCTATGAGTAACTAAATATATTTTATGCTGTTGAGATCATGCCATCTTCTGACACAAGAGAATAAATATTGAGCAGGTTATGTTTATTTTATCCATAATTGTTCCACGTTATTGAATGTTTCAAGTGTTTTCATTATCCATAGAGGAGTTAGGTTCATGTGCGCCAATTGAATACTGGAACATATTTGCAACTACAAATAGCAGATATTAATAAATTACAATATTGTTTGCTTTCACTGCATCTAGTTAATGCCTTCATATCTTCCTGATTTGGTCCAAAATTCCTTAACATAGTAGGTGGGCAACTGGACAATGAAACAAAAGCAGGAAATAAGCTACCTGTCTTGGAAAGTGCTACTGCAATGTTTGTCTCATTTGCAATATGCAAGGCAGCTACTGTTATAACTAAATATTATGGCATTCAAGGAGGAAACCTTCCATGCATAACAGCAATTGTTGTGGCCTTGGCAACCCTGTTCCCATCACAATTTGTTAGCCTTGCTCCTGCGGGTGAAGCTATGGCTTTGATTCTGATGCAGGTATAGTTTTTCTTTCCTACCAAAATGTAAAAGGCTTTCCTTCATGATTTCGTTGCAAAATCCTTGTGATTCAATAGAATGTCAGTCAGTATCCCTTGAAAATTAGATGTTTGCCTCAGGTTTCTAGTCTCCAGATTACTTGAACCAATAAGTATGTGAACATAAAATATTCTAGATTTAAAAAGATTTGTGTGCTTTGGAGATAATATCAGATTTCTTTTAATTATCTAATATATTGATGCATGCTAATGAAAAATATTATATAGTTGAAGTGGTAAGGTTTTCAACAGTAAGTGTATCCGCAAGATAAACTGCATGTTTACTGGTCCGATAATGTACTAGTCACCAAACCGTCTAAAACTAGTCAGTCCTCGTGCTATCAGCTTGGTACTCCTAATATGCACGAGCAACACTATGCTGACACATGATACCTATTGGCATAGGGCGCACCATTTGGCTAGCTATTGGTAGAATGGCATTTTCGTTGAAATCCTTGGTAGGTGGACTGTAGTGTTGCTTGTGCATTTTAGTACTTTAGGGATGTTTGGTTATCGTAAATGCAGTGTCTATTAAGTGTGTATGAAACACACAGTTTACTTGTGCGTATTTGGTTGCCTTGAAATGGCTCGCTAGCTTGAAATTTCGTTTGTAATTTTAGATTGTGGCTTAAAATAACTATATGTTGCACTTGCAACCATAAGTGATATAAAAAGGAACATTTATGTTACTTAAATACTAAGTTTATTCTATAAGTAAAATGATGTTATTACTTGTATTTGCAATAATTTATGTGGTTACTATTGTGAGTATTGATCACAGAACAATGATGCAAGCAACTTTGAGATGCAGGTGCTTCTCGACTGATTAGAGCAGTAATGCTCAATATTAAATATCATGGGTTCAAGACTCATAAAAATTTAAAAAATGATGCAAACAACTTAAATCAGTAGTGCATAAAAGGAAGAATTTGCTTATTTCCAATGGAATGAAAGCTGACAAGACCGGTGTAAGCTTTTGCACGATCCCAAGTTGCCATGAACTTAAAACCCAGGTCAAAATAATTTAATTCTTGTTAGTAAACATTCAAGCACGGTGCCTCTTTGTTCCTTGTTAAGGTATAATAAACTAAACTTTGTATTTTCTTAAGACAGGTCTTCTTCGCTGTTGTTGGAGCAAACGGAAGTATTTGGAACGTGATTAACACTACGCCCGGCATCCTTGCGTTCGCTTCTGTCCAAATAGCTGTGCATCTTGTCATAATTCTTGGAGTTGGAAAATTGCTTGGTTTTGAGAAGAAGTTACTACTGATAGCGTCCAACGCAAATGTTGGAGGCCCTACAACAGCTTGCGGAATGGCGACTGCTAAAGGTTGGAGCTCTTTGATGGTTCCGGGGATTCTTGCAGGCATCTTTGGGATTGCAATTGCGACATTTCTTGGCATTGGCTTTGGGTTGCTTGTCCTTCAGAAGATGTAACATATTTCCAAGTCATCACCAAAGATTTGTTTTTTTCCTGTCGAAGTCGCAAGATTTTTGCATCACCCTCCTCTATCGTGCTGGTGCATACTTGAGGACTCACAAACTTGGCACGGTATCCGTGGCTCATGCACCTGTACAAGTCGGAATGTGATCTGATGCGGCATTCTTTGATGGTAATCCTACATCACAGAAAACGTCTCTTGACAACTTGCTCACCAAGTACAATTATTGATTGCCTCCTGTAGCATTCTGTTTTTGTTTCCACTTCCTCTTGCAGCATTGGACTTTTAACTGCTGTATGAAATGATGTGCTAAATAGTGTTTAGCACTAGCTTATCTTTGAAGTATTCACAACAAATAGTCTGTTGCTTTCCTTTTTCTAGCATCGCCCCTATGTTCCAACATTATTAATATAGTTAGATTTTTATTATTGATGTAATTAGATTAATACTTAATATTGATGTAGTAGGATATTTATCTTAATCAATAAGTTGACGCCCATGAGAATTTTGCATTATTGATGCATGGCTATTGAATCTTGTAAATAGATTTTTGTATTTGAATACAACTTCCCATGGCATATTATTTTCTTTCTTCTTCTTTCCCTCTGTTATTTAAAAGATTTAACAGTGAGGTTTTTTCCATACGTACGGCAGAGGAAAGAAAATGACAGTGAAAGAGAAAAAGTATGAAAAAATATATTATCTTGATAAATAATAACATTATTATTATTATGAGAAGTAAGTAATTTTGATAAAACTCTTTAATAAGATTGTTGTTTGAGACCAAGATCGATATCATACAAAAATTAACTTGAAACCAGCAAACAAAATTTATTTATACATGTGAAGTTTGGTGCTCGACCATTTACATATCTTTTTCATGCAGTCTCAAATTAACCGAGAAAGAACTTGCAAAAAGAATTCATTGCTCAACTATTCTTCACATTTTATACTAAAAGCATCGAAGGATATTCTTTGAGATGAAAAATATGATACCTTTTCTTAATTTTTCCCCATTAGAATCGTAAGAATCATTGCATGCAGATCAGAACTTTCATGATAATTTTCCCGGGAGCAAGAAACTTCTATTCAATATCAATCACAAACCTTGAACTAACAACAGAAGGATTTCTGATCCTTTTCAACCCTTCAATCTCAACACAATCCAAACCTGGCAAACTTATTACAAGTCAAGTTCTTTTTATATACGAGCTACAGGGCCTTCAATCTCAACACAATCCAAACCTGGCAAACTTATTACAAGTCAAGTTCTTTTTATATACGAGCTACAGTGCCCTGCTTAGGTTTTTTTATAGAAAAAAATGAGTCAACCTCACGATCCTCCTTACATATAGAGTCTAATTAGACTGAACTCCTTTCCCCTCTCTGAACTCAGTGGGATCGTATCTCAGATCTCTAGTTCCTCCAATAAAATTAAAAATTTAGCTTAAGAGAAGGAAGCCATCATCATTCTCAGACTCATTAGGCATAATTTTGGAACCTTTCAAACCTTCAATCAACAACAAAATTCTGGTACAGAAAAAAGGATCACAATTAGGGATTTGATCCTTATCTTTTATACATCTCAATCCTTCAATAGCATCTGTTTCCAAGTCAGAAGCTTTCCTTCAATCTCAAGTATGCATCATCCTTATACTTGCCAAACCAAAGTTAGAACCCGAACAAGCATTCAGCAACAAAAAATTTGCTGGTATTCAAGTCAGAAATTTACATAGAAAAATCAATCCACTCATCAAGATTTTTGATCCTTTTTCATCCCCATCTGTCTTCATCTTCATCATCCTCATAGCAGCAGAATCTTCATGCTGCTTTCCGGAAACAACGCCTGTTGAGCTCCAAATGCTCGTGGGAGGAGCACTCTTGTCATATCCTCAAGAACGCTCCCTTCCAAACGCCAATCAATCCAAGCCAATCCATGTCCATTCCTGCTCTCCCAAGCTTCAGATTGTCCATGAAAAGATCGATCGAAGCAGATGCGATCGACCTTTCCCGTCTTATTGCAATCTCAAAGGTGCTCGATGAAATACCACCACCTCCGTACACTGCCGCCGCCGCCGCCGCCGTTTCTTGTGCTAGGAGGAAGGCAAACGAAGGGGGCGAAGCGCCGAGACCGCCGGCGGCAGCGGGAAGGAGTACAGGATATCTTCGTCGTCGATAGCGACGGCGGAGGGGTCGGGGAGGATGAGGTCGCCGGGGACGAGGGGGGCGCGGCAGAGAGGGCAGGTGGACTGACCGTGCTCCAGCCACCGGTCGACGCAGTGCCGATGGAAGACGTGGCGGCAGTTCCCCATCCGGCGGACCTCGTCCGCAGGCTCGAACTCGTAAAGGCAGACGGCGCAGCTGTCCGGCAGGCACTGCCCCCCGCCGCCGCCGCCGCCGCAGACCGCCAGGTGTTCGAAGCGGGTCACCGGCGAGATCTCCTGGATGAGCTGGGCCGGGACGGGGAGCGAGAGGAGGCCGCTCATCTGGTGGTGGTGCTGGTGGTAATGGGAGAGGGCGAAGGCGTCGGCGTCGTGCCACGGCGCGTCGGCGGCGTCGAGCAGGCCGCCGATGCCAGCGCAGCGGAAGAGCCAGTTGATGAGGCGGCGCAGGTGGGAGAGCAGGAAGAGGAGGTGGAGGAGGAACTTGGGGAGCTCGGAGTAGCCAACCGGGAATCCCATGGCCGAATCAAATTGAAGAAGAGGTGGAGGAAGGAGGTTAGCGGCCAGTAATGGCGTGGGGGAGGTGGAGGGGGGGTTGTCGTTGGGGTGAGGATGAGAGAAGCTGGTGGAGCAGCAGCCATCTTATACAGGAAGAGGAAGAGGAAGGGGAAGGAGGAGGAGGTGGGAGATGTCCCATCTCCATCTCTGTCTCTCTCAATCTCATTGAGGGAAGGAAGGGGGAGGAGAAAAAGACGAGAAGAATGGCATGTGACGGGTATCTTCTGGGTGGAGCGGAAGGAAAACCCTCCCTCCCTTTTTTTCCTTTTATTTTAATTTAATTAATATTATTGATGATGTAATTGTACGGCATTTTGACCCGTCATGTGATTAAAAATTCTTACCATCATCTGTTACTCAAACTCAGTGAGCATCGTCCTTAGCTCATGTAAATGTGCTTCTGTTGAGCTCCTAACATGTCCTCAGTCTTGCTCGGCACTTTCACAATCATCGACTTGCTCATTGTGCTCCATTTTCTTCCATCATCGTGCGTGTGTCTTGGGTCAGGTAAGTACGACCTAGAAGAGACTATCTTATATTCCTTCTCTCCTTGTAGGGATAAAAATTATTAATGAGTTGGTCGCACCTGATCGGATCAACTAGTCAAAAGAAAACAAGAACGTCGATTTAAATCATTTGAGATAGGATAAATAAGAACATTAATAAAAATGATATATTTACGCTGAGGTAAAAATAAAGATGTTTGAATAAGCCAACTGTCCTTTATAACGATGGTTATAAAGATGATCACGATTGAGACCATTTGCTTGATTCTAGACAGCAAGTTCGATTTATTCTGTGGTTTGATGTTGATCAATTGCTGCTGCTTGGCTCTACGCTTACACCGATTCAGTAGTTTAAGAATAAATCGTAAACCCTCCTTGAGAATTATAATTAGACCTAATTAATACAAAAAAAGGAGGAGGAGGAGGTGGGGGTTGATATCGGTCGATCGCGGATATTAAACGCGGAAGAGAAGAGAGAGACGGGAGCCGCGATGTTTAAGGAGGCCCCATGCACGCCTTATCTCCACTGTCCACCAACGCACAAGCAGGCGGAGACCGGCTTCATGAGGTCGGCGTCGTATACGTCGAGATCGACAGCGAGAGGGAGAGCGAGAGGAGGTGGAAGGGGAAGACGATGAAGATGATGAAGGGCGCACAGGAGCAGCAGGAGCAACAGCAACAGTAGAGAAAATTAATTATGCAGATTGTGATTAGTTGATGGATAAGATGCGTCGACAGGGGAAGGGAAAGATTTTGTTTTGGTAGATTGCGGCCGCAGGATCTTGCACTGGATCTCACCTGCACTCTCATCCTGCGGCATCATTATTTCACATCCCTTTCCTCGTCTCTTCTTCTCACTTCCTTCCTTATCAATAATTCATTATGATAATTATTTCATCATAATACAGAATAATAATATATAATTTAATCTTTTTATTTAATTAATTGATCGATGAAGTGGAAGACATGACCCAGATAGCATTTTTTGTTTGAAAGATAGACATTAAATTCATTTCACCAATCTAAAATAACATCATTTAAAAAAATATCTAAAACCTTAATATAAACCGAATTATCAACTATACTTTTTTTTAGAACTTGATCAGTCTTTAACTCAATACCTCATGATCTTCCGTATGGAGCCCAATTACTCTAACCTGTACAAATTACCAACTATACTAATTAACAAATTTTTAAAGAAATAATTATTAATCCATGAATTATACTTTTTAAAAAAGTATACCTACTGTCACACCCTTAATAATTTTTCTCCCAAAATCTTAATGGATGCGAAGAGGCAAACAACGTGCCATCGTCAGAAGCCGACGATACGAGCCTAGAATGTAGAAGCATAAAAAAGAATACCGAACAGTAAGAAATGAGAGAAATATAACTTTTATTCCAAGCACTGGTAAAACTTCAATGTCTCGTCCACACTTTGAACGCTGGGCATTCACTCTCAATTATAATACTTAACTCTCTTTTAGATTGTGAAGATTTTAATGTCTTGACCATCCTCTTGAGAATCATATATATAGTCCCTAATCCATAAGGTTTAGAAGGGACATGACACTTTTCTTTAGAGATATGTCCCTTGGGAAGAGTGATTGTCCACGTGGCATCCTATCTGATACCTTTAGGGTGTAATAATTCAACCTCTTTAGAAGTCATCGATGTCTTCATTGACTCGCCCAACAGATAATCTCGTATGAGATTTTCGAATTGCCACAATGTGGTATCTCTTTCCCAACTTGCTTCTTCAACCGGTACTCCCTTCCATTGTGCGAGGAATTCCAAATGTTTCTCTAGTTGGAAGGTCCATCGTCCAAGGATTTTTTATACTTGTTTTGGAAAGTCCTTATTAATGGTGGGTAGTGTACCCTCTTATTGAAGACATGCTGGGTTGTCGTTGCTATGGAAAGGTTTGAGGAAACTGACATAGAAGATTGGATGAATCCTAAGTCTTGTCGGAGCTACAATTAATATGTTATGATGCCAACACGTTTGATTACCTCGAAGGGTCCATCAAACCTGGGTATTAATCCCTTGTGAATATGCTTTCCTCATGCCTTCGTCCACATCTACAGTGTGAGTTTAAAGAGTATCTTGTCCCCAATGTTGAACTCCTTTGGCCGGCGATGTAGATCGGCATGCTTTTTCATTCTTTTGGTTGCTTTCTCCAAATTTTCTTGTACTTCGACTATCTGTTCTTGCCAATCACAGACGAATCTGGTAGCAGTGGGGCATCGTTATTTAGAGGTAACTCAGACTAATTCTGACAAGGTGAGGGGTTGATATCTATACATGACTTCGAATGGAAACTTTTCTGTAGTCGAACTTGGGTGAATAGTATAGCACCATTGTGTTGCATCTACTAACTCTACCCAATTTCACTGGCTTGCTGTGATGAAGTGATATAGATACTCCTCAAGTAGGGTGGTTCTCTATGAAGAATATTAATTTTGGTCCCAATAATTTGAAAAGAGACATCAAAAATTTTCCCGTGAAGTAGGGATCCCGGTCGCTCATAATGTCTTCTGGCAAACTAAAATATTTCACTACATGATAGAAGAAAAGTTTCATTGATTATTCTACCTTGACGCGTTCATTGATGGGGATGAAGATTGTAAATTTGCTGAAATGATCCATGATCACTAGCATGGTGGAGAAGTCATATACCTTTGGGAACAATATCATATAATCCATGGAGATGGGCTCCATGGTCGAGATGGTGCTCGCAGGGATTGAAGAAGTTTATTTTGTCCTTCTGCTAGATCACACACATACGAACAAAAGTTTCCACGTCATCTCCCATGTGGGGCCAAAAGGAATGGGCAAGAAAAGCCATTGTTTGCTCCAAGCCCTATCATTGCATTTTGACATCAACTCGTGCTTCAACTCCATGGAACAAGGGATGTAGGTTCGACATCCTCTAGTTTGCACGATTCCGTTTATATCCTTCTAGTATCGACGGATTTCTCCTTTCTTGATAAGCTGTAGACTTTGGTAAGCTGTGTTGCATTCTCCCACTTCTTGGATTCACGCTATGAGGTCGCTATGAACATAGGTGATCGTGCTCCTACTTCTTTGAAATACCTGTTGAAGATGATCGAGGTGCTCTTCCTTCGTCTCTGAGTAGATAACAATGTCGTCCAAGTAGATGACTATAAATTTATCTAGAAATTCACAGAAAACTTCATTCATCAAATTGCAAAAGGTCGCCAGTACAACATCATAAGGAACTCGAAGGACCCATACCTGGTGCTGCAAGTTCTTTTTTGCTTCATCGCTATCAGTGATCTTCACTTGCCACTATCCAGAATGGAGATTGAGTTTGGTGAAGATTCTGGAGTGCCCTAGTGATCAAAGAGGTTTACGATCAATGAGATGAGGTAGCGATTCTTCACCATCACCTTGTTTAATGCTTGGTAATCTACGCACATGCACAAGCTACCATCCTTCTTTTGTTGGAATAAGACAAGGACATCAAAGGGAGCTTTTGATGGTCGGATTAACCTTGCATCCAATAACTCGTCGAGTTGCTTCTTCAACTCAAATAGTTTCGTATGTGCCATTCTATATGGCGCTTATGCAGGAGGACGAATGGTGGGGATGAGGTCGATCCAATGATCGGTCGATCGACAAGGGGGTAGTGTCCGTGAACTCTGACACTATTTTCTACACTTCTAGCATAGTAGCCTTCTTGATGGCTGGTTAGGATATATCCTCTTGAACGGTGGCGGCAAAAGTTGCCTCATCCTATCGCAACTCCTTGGTGAGTTGCAGCACTCAAAGGAGTTCTATGTCTAAAGGAGCACCCATTGTCACTCGAGGTTCACCCGTTGCCATGGCCCGAGTGAATCCTAGTTGGTCAGCATCTATCATCATGAGCCCGCTAAGGTATGGGGCGATCCTCATTTGGGATCAGAGAAGAAAATCCATCCCTAAGTAAAACTAAAGTCATCTATGGAGATGATGGTCAAGTCCACCTGTTCCCTCCATTAGCTGATGGTAACAAGGGCCTAGTGGACCATGTTGGCAATGATGGAGGGTGCAGCACTGACTGAAACTTGATCTTGAAGTTGTTCTTCTTGATTTTTAACCCCAACTCGCACACTAGGTCCTTAAGAAGTTGTGTGTGGCGTCGGTGTCCACCATTGTGGTACATGTTCATCCATTGATATGAAGCGATACGTATAAGAACTTGGGGTCCTCTATGCAAACTACACCAAATCATTGTATTGGCGTTGTGCAGGCAATCATCACCGGTGCACGAGTTTAGCTCGCATGTTCCTCATGGGCTATGATGGTTATTGTGTGCTCCCATTTTGGGTAGAGTCACATCGAGTGCGGCCCTCTGCAAAATAGGCATCCACCTCGCCAGCCGAAATTATTGGTTCTAATAGTGGCATTATTGTCGATGTTGTTATGGGTGGGTGGTATTGGAGTCTACCTATGTCCCTGCCCATTCGCTGGAAGACAATGCCCATGAGTGCCTTGCACGGTCATTTTTTAGTGGGGTATCCTTGCTGGATCTGTTTGCTGTGGTGGGATGGCCAAGTGTAAATCCAGCAATCCTTCAATGGTGATGATTGCATCCCGAAGGTTGTCCATGCCCCTTCGCATAAATTCATTTTGCATTTCGATATGTAGTTCTCTAAGGAACGTGAAAAGCATATCCGCTTTGGATATGTTCTTGAGGTCTAAGATGATGAAATCTTGGATATACTCATGGATGGTCCTTGTCTATTGTAACTTTTGGAGTTGCTCCTAAGTAAGATGTGGTACATGGTCATCCATTGATATGAAGCGATACGTATAAGAATTTGAGGTCCTCTGTGCAAACTGCACCAAGTCATTGTATTGGCATTGTGCAGGCAATCATCACCGGAGCACGAGCTTAACTTGCCTATTCCTCATGGGCTATGATGGTTATTGTGCGCTCCCATTTTGGGCAGAGTCATATCGAGTGCGGCACTCTGCAAAACAGGCACCCACCTCGCCAGCCGAAATTGTTGGTTCTAATTGTGGCATTATTGTTGATGTTGTTATGGGTTGGTGGTATTGGAGTCTACCTATGTCCCTGTCCATTCGCTGGATGACAATGCCCACGTGTGCCTTGCACAGTCATTTTTTAGTGGGGTATCCTTGCTGGGTCTGTTTGCTGTGGTGGGATGGCCAAGTGTAGATCCAGTAATCCTTCAACGGTGATGATTGCATCCCGAAGGTTGTCCATGCCCCTTCGCATGAATTCATTTTGCATTTCGGTATGTAGTTCTCTAAGGAACATGAAAAGCATATCTGCTTTAGATATGTCATTGAGGTCTAAGATGATGAAATCTTGGATATACTCATGGATGGTCCTCGTCTGTTGTAACTTTTGGAGTTGCTCCTAAGTAATCCATGCACCATTGATCGGAAGGAAGTGTTGTCATAGTTCCTCAATTATTATGGCACAACTCTCTATGGTCTCCACCTTGTTGTTGACATGAGGGTCACAACGTACCCTCTACTATTGTTTCACATCTCTAATGAAGAAGACATTCGCGGTCAGTACTTTATCTTCCTCCACGATTTTTATGGCCTTGAATAACTGATCTATATCCCACAAGAAATTCTCCAAGATCTTTGTGTTCCTTTTGCCAGAGAAGGGAGTTGGTTCCAAAACCTGCATACCTCCTCTCAGAGTATGGCACAGCTTGGAATGTTGTTGGAGTTATAATCGCAGAATGTCTAGTTCCATACAGAGTTCTTGATCACTGGTGGGTTCCTTCTCCTAGGAAGGAAGTAAGTTATGCTCTCCATATCGGAAGTACGATTATCCAAAGTAGGGTGTTTCTCAAGCTCCATTTGAATAGCAACCATCATCAGATGGAGTTCATTCACATGGTCACGTAATGAGTAGTAACTTGAGTTCACAGTGCCTTGTGTGGATCGAATTCACCTCTACTATACCAACCCATTCCTCTAGCTTCTCAAAAGCCTACTTAGTCACCATGACGCTAAAGAAAGAGAAGAAGGAATTACTTTTAAACCTTCTTTCAATTGGATTGATCTCGCTTGGATCCAATAGGGGTTGAAGTCACTGTTGATGTCGATCCGTCGAATGGAATCCTTGATGAGAGGATCCAAGGAGAGGAGTTGATTCTAGTGGGGATCAAGCAACCTGAAGTGCTCCGATACCAACTATCACGCCCTAAATATTTTTGCTCCCAAAATTGTAATTGATGCGAAGAGGCATGCAATGCGTATCGTTGTCGGAAACTGACGATACAAGCCTGGAATGCAAAAGCAAAAAAAAGGAGGAAAATATAATTTTAATTCTAAACGTCGGTAAAACCCTAAATGTTGGTCGTCTGTACTTAGAATGTCAAGCATTCACTCTTAATTACAATACTCAACTGTCTGTCTTTCAGATGGAAAAGACTTTAATACCTTAACCATCATCTTGAGAGTCATCATCTTGAGAGTCGTATATATAGTCTTTAGTCAATAAGATTTAAAGAGGAAGTGACTCTTCCCTTTGGAATGTGTCCCTTGGAAAAAGTGACTATCCACTAGGCATCTTAGATGGTGCCGTCCGGGTAAAAAATCTATATCCTTTAACATTGATATAATATTATTTTTTAATAATATTTAATATCATTTGAAAGGAACATAAGTATAAATTTTTAAAACTGAAATAAAAGGTTAACTTTTAGATGGTTTAAAAAATAATTAAGAAATAGCAGATAGGTAATAAATATAAATTTTTTTATTAAAAAACCATTAATTAACATTTATCACACCGACTAGTTTATTTTTAAAGTGATTGAATATTATTGTTATATATCATACATTATTATTATCTCTCTCATAATATATATATAAAAATTCTGCATGGGATGAAATAATCCTTTTAAAATGCATGCATGTTAACCCTCTTGCCAACAAAAACATCGGTTGCAGCAAACCTCCCAATTAATATCTATCTATATATATAGAGAGAGAGAGATGTGAAGGGAAGGGGAGGGAGGCCCCCCATCCCCACCCCTTTGTCATCAAAGCTTGGGGCAAGGGCGGCAGTGCAGCCATGTGATATCCATCCATCACCCAACCTCCAATAAAATTAATAACCCCTCCCTTCCTTGTCCAATCGATCCCTCATCCCTGATGTGTTTGTCCCAGTCAGCGAACACTCCGTCGGCCAGGATCAATTCAACTGCGATCTGATGATTCTGGGGAGCCACCGGCCGGCCGCAGACGCAGTACAAACCCCTTGCCCCGCTTTGCCGGCCCTGATGGCGGAGGAATATATATATATGTGTGTGTGTGGAAGGATGTGAAGAAGAGAGAGTGGGTGGGTGAGGATGATGAGATCGAGAAGAGTCCTCCTCCTCTTGCATGAATAAATATATAAAAGCTGGTTTTCGGAGCAGAATGATCTGGCCTTCACGTTGCCCCCCATCCAGCGATGTTCCCCCGGTGGTACAGAAGATGAAGAAGAAGAAGATGATGAAGGTGATCAAAACACATGGAGATCCAACATGCTGTGCGTGGCCAACATAACTGACAAAAGTACTTGATTTTAAATTTAAAAAAGACCCTCCTCCTCCTCCTCCTCCTCCTCCTCCTCCTCCTACTACTACTATTACTAATACTACACGACTACTACTGCTGCTACTAACTCTACCTCTCCTTCCCCACACTACTTGGCTGCTGCTGCTGCAGGAAACAAACCATGTTGTTTACTGCTGCCGCTGCCTCCTCTTCCTCCTCCTCTTGAGCTAAAACCTAATTCTTCTGTATGAACTGCTGCCATTATCTGGTGGACTTATGCTGTGATGCTGCTTTCGTTGTTCCTTGCTCACTGTTTGATGTACTATTTATTTATTTTTTTCTTTTAATTATTACAACCTACCTGAAGGGTTCAGGCTGACTCGGAGACAGCCTGATCCAGCCCTAAAATTAACCCTACCCTACGTAACCCCCTACTTCATCTTGGCCCCTCTTGTTTCACCTTTCTTAAAGGTTTACCCCTTTACCCCCTTCCCTTTCGGTGAGATAGAGCATTTAAGTGCCAGTCTCCTAAATTTACCCTGTGATCAAGTGTATTTTTTTGCATAATAGATGTTTACATTGTACTAATACCCATTAGTATACTAAGGATGTGGTTTAATATATATCTGTAAATTATAAATTCATGTCGTGATGTTAGATATATGATGAAATTAGAGTTAGAATAAAATAATCTCTATATGTTCTTCATATTATCCCACGTGGTGGAAAAAAAAGAAGAAAGGTCATCCAAGTGAGTCCAAAACTCGGTTGGCTTTGGCTTTAAGGGTCTAATAATTATTTTTATGAGGTTTAGCAAGCACATCATGAACAGGCTGTCTAAATTAATATGGTTTCCTCTCTCACTTAATTTATTTTCATTTTAAGAAAATAATTCCAAGGCTACAAGAGTATTTATTTATCATTCTATAAGTCAGAGCAAGAGGGGGAGCATATCACCAAAAAAAAGAAAGCGTACACTATTTGCTATTATTCTCAATCAAACAAATGAGCGGTCTTTTCCTAATTATGTATTCCTATTCCTATTTTACATGTTAACTAGTTAAATGGGTCCTTATTTTAATTCTCTGTGCCAATTCATGTTATAACTGTATAGATCAGCACCTATATATATATATCAGCCTCATGTCAATTTTTGGACTAGATCAACTTAAAATTCTCAAGTTAAGAGGTCTCCATCTTAATTAATTAATTGATAGGAAGATAATTAATTGCATTCACATTATAATATATCATGTCGGCAGCATGTCAGAATCATAAACGACATATTACAAGGTAGAGAAGGCAATAAAAGAAAACTTAATATATAAAAGGCTATAGCTTAATATTTGTTTAATTGATTAAAATAGTAAGATTCAAATATATATATATATATAATACTTAAAATATAAAAAGTAAGATTCTTAAATTAAAAAGATTATTAAAAAAAAAGACTTAACTAGTTACACCTTCTTTGACAAATGGATTTGGGTAAGGAGCCGGCACAGTAAATTAACTTCTAGAATAGCATATTTGCCAATTCACAAATGTAAAAACTAAGCCAGATTTCCTCGGAGTGCTTTCTAGACATTGCCAATTATCTCGTCAAGTTCAAACATTTCTTTAAGAATTTTCTTAGAATTATTTGTCGCCAAGGCAGAGAATGAAGCATGGCCTATTCTATAGGATCATTAAATCACATAGTAATATTGGACTCTCTTGATGCAACATGGTCAGCTCATGCATTGACTTCAGCTAGAATTAGATCTAGAAACTATTCACAATCTTCCATTCCTGCATTTATTTCCTACTCATTCTATTTCACTCACCTCCTCTTCTATACCCTTGCTATTATATGTAGATCTATAACAAAAGCTGTTTTTAGCTTCTGAAATTATTATTATTATTTTTTTATCCTGTTGAGGACAAATGAATATTTTCGGACATCCCTACACCCTTACTCCACCCCATAAAAATACAAAGGAAGTAAAGAAATCAATCAATCATGTAAAGGCCTTTTTTTCATAAGAAGAAAAGAAAAAGGACTTGGTGTGTTCGCTGTGGAGTGGCGGCAAATTAAACATTGCGCGCGCACCTCCGCTTTTTGTCTTCGCCCACCACCACCACCACCACCAGTCCACCACCGTCGGCCATTGGAAATGAAAGAGATAGAAAAAAAATAAGGGTATGGCCGACTTGTCTCCTGGCTGTCTCCTCCTCCTCCTCCAATTAAATTAATTAATTATCAACTCCAAAAGATACGGTCTCATGGATGATTTAATTTTAAACTAAGTGCAACGAGCATATTAATCCCTCACGGATCCTCCCCTTCCTACGTGGGAGGAAGGGACCAACTCCCCATATCCTCTTTATTTAATACTCTTTATATTTTAAATGATCATTTCATAAAAAATTTCTTCCTCTACTCTACTGCTGCATCAATTAATAAAAAGCATTCCTTTCCTTCCGAAAATTCGAAGGAGACACGTAAGTCGGAACACGTCAGCCCATCAAGGAGGCGTCTCCAAAGTAGAAAGCAGAAGCCCGAGAAGGTCGCGCCCCATCATCCGTGCCTCCTGAGCCAAATATAAAATCCTCTGTTCTGCCGAACATGGGAGATCGAATAAATCCATCGGGAAGGAGAGTGCGAGAGGTCCGAGAGTGTTGTAACTTGTAAGAGGAGTGTCTGGCGAATCCCTATAGGATTCGTCCGTTGGGAGGAGGTTTTATTGGAGCTTAATAAAGAGCATTCCTTTCCTTCTTCAACCCTCTGTTTCTAAACCCTTTTTCTCTGTTCATGCTTCCGCAACCCAGGCTGGTGGGCATCCAAAGCATCCGCCCACGCCGCACAGATTGCTCCTTCCCTGATCATAGATAGGAGAAAAATTGATCTGTGACAATTGGTATCAGAGCAAGGGATTCACGACGAGAAACAAGAAGCACTCCCGCAAGTATCAGAATCATGGTGGACAAACAACCGAAGGATACCTCGAGCACGATGGTAAGCAAGCAACAATTTGATGAGTTAGAACAACGTCTTGCACTGCTAGAAGGAAGAGTGGGGGAACAGGAGGTTCCCACCGAAGGAGAGGACAATCTGGGCTCCGTTTGCAAGCGATTGGAAGAACTCTACCTAGCTTTCAGAGAACTACGACAGAAAGTCGAGAGCCTCCGCACCCCAGCCGGACCACTTCCCAGTAACGGTACGCAACTTATACTCCCTTCCTCGGAAATAATCTAGATGGAAAAGTTCCAAGAAGAACTGGAGAAGATACGTATCGAGATCCGAAGCAACGGCGCTAGACGCTCGACTCCAAAGACGAAGATACGAATCCATTAACCCAAGCTATATTCTGGAGAAAGGAACACCAGATCATTGGAGAACTTCATATGGGATTTAAATCAATACTTCAAATACTCCGGAATTGCAGAAGAAGATAAAGTGCCCATTGCTACTGCATTCCTGACTGGAGATGCAAAGCAATGGTGGAGAGTAAGATGCAGATCCCCAGACGGCGACGAGTTAACGGAACCAGAAAGCTGGGCAGACATGATCGTGGAACTTCGCCAGCAGTTCTTGCCCATCAATGCTGCCTGGGTAGCACGCAAGCGACTGAGAGATTTGCGGCAGAATCATTCAATCCGGGAATACATCTAGGAGTTTAATAGTATCACGATGGGCATCAAAGACATGGGAGAACCAGAAATGCTCTTCGCGTTCCTCCAAGGATTACAACCCGGGGTGCAGAGCGAGCGTGGAATCACCACCCTTCGAGGGGCTCTTACTGCCGCCGGAAGCCTCATAGATCTACGGTTGGGCGCACTGCCACAACGGATGGAGAACCCCCGAACATATCAGAATAGGGCACCCGCATATGGTGCCCCTCGTACGAACGTCTATGATGGCGGACGAAGACTTCCGCCTGCAGAAATGCATGCACATAATGACGACAACGAAGATAACTCACACCTGGCGTATCATTACCCAAAGAGGGAGCAAGCGGCAGCCATTATCGCCCAAGAAGAAGAAGATGAGGAAGAAGAAGTTGGAGAAACCGCCGTCCCAATTGCACCTGCACGAGCAGCACCAATACAACGCCTCGGTGCTGTTCGTGTGGAGCTAGATCCCAAGCTCCTATATGTGTCGCTCCATGTTAATAGACGTCCATGTAAAAAGATGATAGATATGAGAGCTACGCATAACTTCATGCGTGAAGAGCTCGCCCGAGATTTACAGCTGGAGGTCGAACCCAGCACCCTGAAAATAAAAACGGTGAATGCTAGAGCCTCAAAGGTTACGAGAATAGTTTGCCAAGCCCCCATCCATGTTGGATCATGGAAAGAAAGGGTAGACATCACCGTAGTACCCCTAGATGATTTCGCCTTCATCTTGGGAATAGATTTCTTGCTGAAAACCAAAACGATGGTTGCTCCCCATCTTGGTGGCTTTATGATTGTGGACGAAACGCAGCTAGGGTTTATGAAGGCCACCTCCCTGAGTACTCCTCCAGCAAAGAAGGGGACTCCTCAGAAAACTTGCCTTTCAGCCATCCAATTGGAGAAAAGGGTGCGAAAGGGAGAGACCACCTTAGCAGCAACGATGGAGAAGAGCATTGTTAAAAGGATAGCACCACCATCGGATTGGAAGAAAGAAGCTCCGATAGAAGCACTACACCCTAATGGTTCGAGCAGTTATTGGAGACGATGGAGAAGGAGATGACGAGGACATCGTCCAGCTTGGAGGGGGGAGAATTGTTACACCCGCAACCTAAGTTCGAAGGAGACACGCAAGTCGGAACACGTCAGCCCATCGAGGAGGCATCTCCGAAGCAGAAGGCAGAAGCCCGAGAAGGTCGCGCCCCATCACCCGTGCCTCCTGAGCCAAATATAAACTCATCTGTTCTGCCGAACATGGGAGATCGAATAAATCCATCGAGAAGGAGAGTGCGAGAGGTCTGAGAGTGTTGTAACTTGTAAGAGGAGTGTCCGGCGAATCCCTGTAGGATTCATCCGATGGGAGGAGGTTTTATTGGAGCTTAATAAAGAACATTCCTTTCCTTCTTCAACCCTCTGTTTCTAAACCCTTTTTCTCTGTTCACGCTTCCGCAACCCAGGCTGGTGGGCATCCAAAGCATCTGCCCACGCCGCACAGATCACTCCTTCCCTGATCATAGATAGGAGAAAAATCGATCTGTGACAGTAGGCATTCATAACCAACATGTCAAACCATCAATAACCTCACTCTTGACACCAAATTTTTCATGTCTTAGGCATGTATAAGGATCAACACAAGTGTTGCTGCAAGCCTTCAACAGACATCGAAGAGATTGAACGTCCCACAGCAAAGATCGAACACTAGGTTTGAACAAAACCGGTAAAGATAAGGATGCAGAGGGGAAAAGTTATGTGGTGAGGCTACACCATTAAAACCCCCCCACTAAACTCACTATATTACTCACGAATATACAAGTGGACCCCCACTAAACTCACTTTCTATCGATGTATTACAAATACACGAGTTGGTGCTCTCTTGCTAGAATCGTTGCACAACCTCACTGCATGTTGACTCACAAACAAGTCAAGGTTGTGCGCTCTGCACTCGTAATCACTCCTCTCCTCTATGGCTCCTCATTGGTCGCCAACTCTCGATGATCCCCTCTTTTAGGGTTGTGGTGCTCCTTAAGATAGAGCCATCTGCAGCCGCTCCACTCATTCAACTCAGGTCTGCGTCTTGGGCTGTCTCCACCAGCTCTTGCAGTCCGTAGCCTCACTTGGAAGCCCACCATTGGCCATTCTTCATTGACCATTGGTGCAGGGAAGCTTCTCTCTTTCACGCCAGCTCAATACCATAGTGTTGCCTAGTCATCGTGGTCTTGGCGTGACTTGTTGCTGAGTTATCGAATCCTTGTCAGCAATTTGAAATGTTACACCCCTATTTATCAAGACTCGCCATTGGTCTAGCTACTCCAAGGTACTTCAGTTGAGATGCCACACAAGCAAGTTCATAATTGAACCTGAATGTGCTTCTAACTATCGCTGCTTCAAGTGTTCCTGAAACTAAACATTGTAAACTGAACCTGAAACTTAACGTGTTGATGAATATGTTCGTTGAACCTGCTATAGCTGAACACCACTGATTCAGCTGGAGTTGCTTCACTTGAGTTGATGAACATCTTCAATGCTATTATTAGGATGTTCCCCAACTTGTAGCTAAATCAACTTAACCAGCAATCGTACTTGATTATGGAGTTACCTGCCTATCATAACTATTATTCCATTGGCTACTATAGCGCATATCAAAAACAATATCAACTTCTCAGCTAAACTCCATTTTTGATTTTTGATTACGGCTTTGGCACACTCCATTGGATGCCAATCATAACTGCAGTAATGGTTGCCAATTCTTCGTGTGTGCAGAGGTAACTGAACATGGCAACGTAACTAAACATGCCACTGTTCTCGAAAGCTGCATATAATTGACCTTGGTTCGCTACAGGGTTATTGATCACTGTGATTGCTCCTCATAGTTGTGCTTAACTCACAACCATGGATCACCATCATGTCCAATACAATGCAGGCTCCTTGTATGCATGGTGTCACACCCCCTCGGGTGGACTCCCACGAATAAGGGTGAGAAGGGTGGATCACCTTTTTGTCCCGGTCATATGCCATAAGTAAACCTCTGAATTAATGTATTCCAATAATATATATAGCCGATCACAATAAGAAGATGCATCAAAGAGAACCTGAGGCATTTCACTCCCTTTCGGTGAGAATAAGAACTGATAGAAGAGAGCGAAGAGAGACTTGTAGTGCACACCGTGGAGCTCCTTGTGTTCAACCCTCTCGGTGAGACCCTTCTTTTATTCGAATAAGATCTCTTTGTTCTTCCTCTTCTTACTTGCCTTCTGGCAAGAGTCAAACTTGTAGGCGATGGTGTATCCTCTGCCTACGCCGCACAGGCTGCCACTTCGGGAGCTTTCGAAGCAAAGGGCAGCCCTTGTGACAGTTGGTATCAAAGCGAAGCCACAACTTGGCACCAATACGAAGGACGAGGCATCTCTCCAGAACCCTTTCAGAGAATATCTCAATAAAGTGCGGATCGCGGGGAAGAACACCAAGTCAACAGAGTAGGGCCGAATCAGTTCCTCCTCCTCCCCGTACTACAATAGTAACAAAGCAACAATTTGAGTAACTAGAAGAGCGTATGGCATCGATAGAAGCGGCGATCGGCCAACCCCCTGCACAAGACGATGCGAACTTGCACATCGCATCAATTCACGAGCGCACGGAGGAGATCTTCACTGCAGTCGCCCTCCTACACGAGGACCTCGAGAAGCTGCGTAACGCCAACGCCCGTCCTCTCCGCGTAGCACCCCCATTCGATATCGTCCCCATGGACGTATTCCAGGATGAGCTCGCGAGGATCCGCCAAGAACTCCGACTCAACAATAGAGTTCACGCTCGGACCCCGTGAAGGTGCCAGGGCCCAAACCTTTCTCTGGGAAAAGGAATGCAAAGGCGCTAGAAAACTTCATCTCGGACATAACCCAGTATTTTAAGGCAACCAAGAAAGCAGAAGAAGATAAAGTTCCCACCGCCGCGGCATACCTTGATGGCGATGCTAAGCAGTGGTGGCAGATTCGATGCGAGGTCCAAGAAGATGATGAGATTAATGAACCGAAAGATTGGTAGAAAATGGCGAGAGAGCTACGCCAACAATTCCTCGTTGTCAACATTACCTGAGTCGCTTGCAAGCGTCTCTGAGACCTGTAACAAAATCGATCAATACATAAGTACATCCAGGAGTTCAACAACATACGGATGGAAGTCAAGGATATGTCCGAGCAAGACATATTATTTGCCTTCCTCCACAGACTCCAAGCACCAACCCAAGACGAGTTGATCCGTACGAAGCCATCTCCACCGCAGAAAGCCTCAGGGACCTGTGGATAGGCATTCGACCATCACGAATGGAGGACTGGAGGTTGCCTCAGAACAAGGCAACTTGTGCATGGTCACCCACTAACAGAAAGAGTGGACGAAGACCTCCACCCAATAATAGCAAGACGCCATGGAACAGAGGACCTATGCACGATCCCCCACAGGTGAACACCTATGATGGTGGACGAAGATGACTGCCCGACAATGGCGACAACAGCAATGCTAGAGGGAGTAGAATTTAGTGAAACAGGTGCTACATTTGCAAAGGACCACACCCAGCACATCACTGCCTAAAGAAGGAGCGACCGATAGCCACCATCACCTACAAAGAAGAAGAAGAAGGAGAAGAAGAAGCTGGAGAAGCCCCTGCCCAACCGCACGAGCAGCCCCGATACAATGCCTTAGAGTGATACATGCAGAACCAGATCCAGGTCTGATGTATGTCTCCCTCCTGATCAACGAATAACCCTGTGATGCAACGATCGATACTGAAGTAACGCATAACTTCATGCGTAAGAAACTAGCTCAGAAGCTAGGATTGAAGATCGAGTCGAGTAACCTTGAAATAAAAATGGTGAATGCTTCAACCTCTCATGTCATAGGGATGGTTTGACTTGCTCCTCTTCAACTCGGACAATGGAAGGGACGGGTGGACATAACGGTGGTTCAGATGGATGATTTCACTTCATCCTTGGAACGGACTTTCTACGACATTCACAAACCATTGTTGCCCCTCACTTAGGCGGACTCATAATGATGGATGTTGCGCAACCCTGCTTCACCCACATAATGACCATCCCTCCGGTGAGGAATGTGGACCCTCAAAAGCGTCTCTTAGTGGTGGTATAGCTAGGGAAAGAGTCTAGGGTCACCAAGCCCTGCGGACTCCCAAAAGAATTATTATCATGGAGGACGAAGGGTAGCAGATGTCCACTTGCAGAACCTCCCTCTCAGATAGTGCCAACAGAAATGATGGAGTGGAATGGACCATTGAAGGTGAAACCCGAGCACCCCACCACCTAGCACACTTGGGCAAGATAGAGGGTGGACTATCTGACGTGGAAGAAGACGAGGGCGTCTTCAAGCTTGAGTGGGGGAGAGCTGTCACACCCCCTCAGGTGGACGCCCCCGAAATAAGGGTGAGAAGGGTGGATCACATTTTTGTCCCGGTTATATGCCACAAATAAACCTTTGAATGGATATATTCCAATAATATAAATAGCCGATCACAACAAGAAGATGCATCAAAGAGAATCTGAGGCATTTCACTCCCCTTCAATGAGAATAAAGACTGATAGTAGAGAGCGAAGAGAGACTTGTAGTGTACGCTATGGAGCTCCTTGTGTTCGACCCTCCCAGCGAGACCCTTCTTTTATTCGAATAAAGATCTCTTTATTCTTCCTCTTCTTATTTGCCTTCCGGCAAGAGTCAGGCTTGTAGGCGACGGCCTCTCCTCTGTCTACGCTGCACAGGCTGCCGCTCCGGGAGCTTTCGAAGCAAGGGCGGCCCCTATGACACATGGCCATGATCAAACTCTTGTTGCGTACTGAACTAGCAGTCACATATCACAAAGCCCAAGGGTGCATCACAGATATATCCTACCTTCATGATGGTGACGCATAGTGTTACTGTAAATCCAAAAGAAAAGAAAAGTTTTGAACGGTGAGAATAATAGGACATGGTAAAGTTATAAAAAGACAAGGAATAAAGGGTAAAGTTAGAAGGGCAATGTCCTGGTTGAAAATTTAGGGTAAGAACAAATCGATCTTTTTGACTGATGCCTGTGCAACTCACATGCACCTCGTGCATGACCAGTTCCACCTGAGGAAATCTGTCACGCCCCGACCCACCTGTCGGATACGTGACAACCGCCGTATGAGCCCAAAGGACCCATACAAGGCATTTGATAATAAATATCGTCCATACACATACTCATTACAGCGGAATATACAATTAAATCATCTATAAATCTCTACTAACACAGTCTCGATATACCTACTACAATTCTACAATAACATTATCAATAAATAAAACTAACTTCATCGATATCCCTCATCTTCATCAAATATCACGGTCGATCATCTAACAACCTGCACACACATTGAACGTGGTGTGCTCAGCCTTGCGGCCTAGTGTGAAATTACAACTCGAAACCGAATAAGAAAATTAAAGGCTAGGAGGAGTATTCTAGGATGAATTTTGTTTGTTAATCATCATTTTTCCCTTTGATATGTGTAATTCATGTCATAAAAAAAAGTAAAGCAGTGTAAATAAATATAGACATGCATTTCACTAGATGTCACCTAAGTTGTATCCAGTGTCAATGTCATCAATGTATGTCATCTATGTTGTAATATGACTTTAAAGTTTCAAGACTCGGGCTGCCAGCCTATACTTAGTGAATACCCAGGCCAAGGGCATTCATAAACCCATCAGTGTCTTTCTGTTTTTGTCTCTACCTATGCCCGCTGCACTGATGTTGGCGGAGAGGACGGGTGACCCTTGATCACTCTCCACTGTCTCGCTAGTCGCCCTCAATGCCTCCCATAGCGAAACTGTCATGCCCTTACATCCTTCCCGAACTCCGTAGGGGCAATGACGACTCATGTAATACTACACACTGCCCGAAGACAGAGTCACCATCAAAAAGACTCATCGGCCAGGGCTAATCGATAAAATAATAACCCTAGGATCCGGACTACTCATCTGACTGTCTGCAGAACGTCATTGATGATAGTCGCGTGGTCTACGGATCCACTGTCCAAGGCGTCGCATTGGGAATCACCTTCCCAGTCCAATGACAGTCGACACTGATCGGGATAAACACACATCCACACAATGGGCTGTGGCAACCCCGTCTCCATCGGTGCAAAGTCCATGGTAGGGTTCATCCTCGCTAGCCATCTCAAGACTATCACGGTGCCGCCTAAATGACACTCGTGCGGGTATCGGTATCTGGGTATGGATCCACTCCATTTTTGGTCTATCTAGACCTAGGAGTTAATCTGGTCCAACCCTCAACTCACTCCCAGTATCTAAGCTATCTATGATCTGTAGCCTCGGGAGGTGCTGGTGTGTGAACATCACTAACCAAACGTAAATGGTTCGCGATGTCATCTAGGGTACATTAATAACACCCTTACTTTAAAATTTAGTGATGTTCTTACGTTGTACTAGTATCATGTCATCGATGTCTCTATACTAAAGTGTCTGGTGTAAATCATGATACTATGTTCTATGTTTGCTTATTTTTATTGTGTCCCGCATGATATTATTTTGTATTCAGCATTATAACATAAATAACTAGCATGCGGTAAAAATAATATATCATGCCAAGTAAAGTGGAAAAATAAGCATACATAGCATATTAACATGCTAAATAAAATGTAATATCATAGCATGTATTTTTCTTGATAGTTTTAGAAGCATTGTATTTATTTAGTTCACAGGCATAATATTATCAAGCATTATATTTTATCATATTTAAGGGATCTAAAAATTTCCTAAGAAAACCTCAGCACGAATTTCCTAGCTTGAATAAATCTTATATCGATGAACCAACGCACCTGATTTGGCGGTTTACTCTTCAGAACCAACCTAAGGTCCATTCACTGAATTTTATTCTATGACACTATCTCGATCCACGTGCCGTCATTTACGCATTTTATATTTTCCTGTTAATTATTCAACGAATTTTAATTCTCAATTCAGAAATAATTTCTCAAATCTCTCTTCACCACTACTCTTAGAATGATCTCTAGAATCACCCCAATTTTTTCCCAAGTTCGCCGGAAAATTACTCCAACGATCGCCGGAAAGTTCACCGGAACCCTCGCCGGCGAAGTTCTTCGATCAGCACCAATATTAGTACCAATCGAAAGCTCTCTTCATGAGGATTTCAAAAATCATATTTGTCCCAATTTTTATAGCTAATGCGCGATCAATTTCACCGATTAAATCAATTTAGGCGAAATCCTTAAGTTAGGATTTTTAGCTCGCCGGCAGCCAACCGGCGGCCAGTAGCCCTCAACTCTGGTACCAATGGATAGCTCTCATCAAGGAGAATCCATAGGTACCAAGTTTGCAAGGTTTCACGGTCGGAGTCGCCGAAAATCATTGGAGCAAGCTCCGGCGATCGAAACCCTCGCCGCCGATGCCTCTCGCGTGATTTCTCTCTCATCTCTGCACCAAATTTGGGCATCTTGGTATCAAAATGAAGAGGAGGTCGAGATCTACCTGTGGCTAAAATTTAGGAGCCTAGTTCGTCGTGTTTTCACCAGAGCATCGTCGGGAAGTTTATGTCGTCGTCGCTGGTCCGTGCGGAGGAGGAGAGAGAGAGAGGGAGGGATGAGCGTGCGCAAGCGTGCGTTCGGTGGGAAGAAATTGAGATTTTTTTTCTTTCTAATTAGTTAATTAAAATCTTAAATCCTAATTAAATCTTGACTGTCCAATTTACCAATCAAACGATATCTAAATTACGATCCATCTGCGCCGTTGGATTCCTTATCAAAAATACTACCTGATGGTATAATTTTTACATCAAAATCTCATACTTCAAAAATTCATATAATTTTACAAATAAGTCATTTAAAGAATTTATTTTACGATTAAATCATCCACATACTAAAATTACTCTATTGCCCTTATTCAAAAATCACGAGTCTCACTACCTACCCCCCTTTACAAAAATTTTATCCTCAAAATTTTAGATCAATTCAATGATGGAGAGATTAAAATTCTTTCTTTCTTCCCTTAGAGTGGGGGTTTACAAGTGACCCTTAAAAATTTTGGTCCTCCAAAAATAATTTCTTCATACATCAAAGTACGATTTATGTATGACAAGTTCCATGATTGGAATAAAATGAGATAATCAAGATAGAGATCTATATGATGGGTCATCAATGAATGTTCCTGGGTCATCAATCGCCATGTCCAAGTCAACAAAAATCATGTCGGTATCGTCAATAACCATGATCGAGACATCTTGAGCATCCATACTATTCGATAAAAAGATGCGGGTCCTAGTACGTGGTAGAAAAGAATTACTTAGTAGGGTGACAAGTAATTGCTTAGTATGATAGTAGTCTACTAGAAGTATTGCCTGAATCTTAGATGAGTAGATCAAACTTTACCATAATAGATTATTAAGATTATTTAAGATAAATTGTTTGTTGGTGAAACAATTTACTGATAAAACTGGGGAATATATAAATGGCCAGAGGTTGAAGATAATATTTTCAATTTTCTTTGGTAGATATGCTAGGGAGTCCCTATAACACTAGCATATGAATAATCTTTCACGATTCATGTTGAACCATAATCAAACGTCTCTGAACATAATATGATCATAATGGAGTCACCTCGCCATTAAAGATAATATATAAAAAGATAGCAATAGATGAAACATGTAGATTAAGGTTGACATCTGATGAAATTTAAAACTGAATTTGATACGAAATTAATAGATCATGCTAAATTTTGACTCGACTGAAGAAGAGCCAAAATAATACTTTTGGATTAACATTGCGCCAAAAATAATACGAAAGTGATTGTATCTGATGTATCTAGATATTTTAGTTCAGAAACATTATTTAAAACTAATTTCTGGCACAAAGTTGAATTATGATGCAAAATAGAAGTTGATTGAAATTGTAGAAAAAAAGTTGTAGGTTGATGATATGTATATGATGACATTATTATGATAAAGTGCAAATAGATTGATTTCTAGCACGAAGTAAGCTTTACTCAAAGCATTGGTTGTTGATGTGAAGTAAGCTTTACTCAAAGCTTAGAATAGAGTAAAAAAAAAGATTGCATCCAAGTTTGTAGATGCAGAAATACTGTAGTTGTACGTAGGTTGCTATGCGCATCGGAAATGAATTGCAAAAGCAGTGACTGAAATAAGTGATATCAACAATACATGCAGCTATCGAGGATATCGACAATACATGCAGCTACCGAGGATATCAACATGCAACACGTGCTTAAGGTGCCAAGAAACTGCAGCATCCAGAAATTAGAGGAGAAACAAAAAGAAGTAAAGAAACAAAGTTACTACAAAATCTACAGGCAGTGAAAATCTGAGTTGCAAATGCAGAAATGTTGCCTGCTACCTTGACCGAATAATATCACAGAAAAAGTCCGAATAAATATGATGATACTGATGAAAACATAGGAATCTGAGCTGCAAAAATACTAAGTAAAGAACTGAGCTAAGCTGAGGGAGCTATAGAAATAAAAAAGAGTAAAGAAATCTACCAACGATGGATAGAATTTGACTAAGCACATTTGACAAAGGAAGTAGCTTAACAAAAAAGGAACTGCAAACTGCGGAAAAGGACTGAGGAAATAACTGCAAAAAAAATTGTAAAAATATTCGACCGAATTTGTATTCAAAAAGACCACTAAGAAGAATTAAAGGAAGCAGATAAAAGAAAACTGTTTGGCTAATAAGTTGCCTATATATAGGATATAGAAAACAAGTGAAAGCTGCTCAAAGCTCAAAAAAGAGACTGATAGATGAAAGAAAACAGCAGAAAACAACTGCATTAAATGTATTGAATGCTAGTACAAAGGAAGATGCTCCAAGCTCAGCAAAGATTTAATATGACTGAGTGAACTGCTTAAAGGAGTGTAAAAAACTTTAAGTATATAATAATGCAAGAGTACAAGTGGACTGCTAGTGACAGCTATACCAACTGCATTGATGCATCGAAATATGAGATGAAGGGAGAAACTATAGAAGAATTTACATTTAGGAAGCCAGTCAACATGACTACAGATAACTGAGTTGTAGAAATTGTAAAATATAAGATGAAGTAAGCTGTAAAGCTGAGCTGCAAAAATGAAGCTATAAAAATATAACAAGTGAGCATCGAACCTGCATAAATATAATTAGGAAAATTAAGAAGGTTGTAGCATGCGCAACTAGAAATGTCATGCAATATACGCAAGCTGAATTTGTGAAATGGAGTTGCAGATAGGGTGTAGAGCTGCAAAGAGAGTATATGTAGAAAGCTACAAATACTATACATAGAGCTGCAAGTGTTGGGAGTTGACGCTAATATTATAATTGATGATGGTCAACTTCTAGTTGCAACTTAAAAATCATGATGACAACCCAAAATGATCAACATATACTCATGAGATTTATAAATATATATATAATTAACTCAAATGAGAATAATGTCATAGATAATTTCAAATCATTTGATACAGATACATCTACAAATAACTTTATGAATCGGGAATAAAGTCCATTTAAGAGATCTCAGAAAGAGTTAGGTCCAAATAAAATTAACTCATACATAAGCCAACTTATAATATCGGTAGATTTTTCTTTAAGAGCAGTGGTCTTACGTAGATTAATTTGATATAAATTCTATGATTCAGATCTCATATGGACGTTCAATATCAATTGTTTCCAAGATCTAGAAAATGATTAAGGCAACGATTTGCACGAAAAATTTTCACGATGAAAATAAGGATGTGGCACTTCTGTATAATGTGGGATAATTTACATAATTTTATATACGTCCAAATTGGTCATAGATGGAACTTTCGATTCAAGATTTCCTACTTTACTGGAAATCACGTATACTAACGATAGTTAATAGGTTCATATCGTCAGGTTTCATGATACGATGATATAACTATAATTTACAATATAAATAAATGTTAAACGAGATATCTAAATAACCACATACTCAAATATCATATAGTAGCACACGTGCTAACTCACGTAAGAGAATCAATAAAATAATATAATAATGTACTAGTGGTTTGGCTAGATTGTCACATATGAATTGATGATAAGATTCATATATAGTCCACAATTTAACAATCTTGATAGACTACCTGATATGTCAGCTATCTGGTATGAGAGTACGAACGTGAGAGTGCATCTGGTGCTTCTATGTCTGAGAGTCAAACTCTAGGAGCAAGTGCTCAAATCGGAGCGGATAAAATAGAATATTAATAGATTTCTTTAGACGCAATATCTTAAGATGGGGTCACAGGATACAATCAGTACGATTAAGATATAGAATGGATAACTTGATATCAATACTCTTAATATCAAAATGATGATCGCTACCCATGTTAATATAAAAGGTGATCATGATGCGCACCACATGGTAATGTTGGGCATGATCGTGGATAAATTTACTTAATCCTCCAGAAATAAAAATTGGTCGTAGATCTGAGCGTATTGGTCTAAGTATCTATCTCTTCTCCGATGTAGTGGAAATCGTAGCCATATATACTGTCCGGAGATTAATAGATTTATAATCTCGTATTAAGGTGATTAGCAGTCCAACAAAAATTTATCATAGCGATAGTTACTGGTGGCAGAGTAAAAACTCTTTACTAAGGAAATATATTATTATATTTCCGACTCGCACTTTATCCTAGATTATATCGAGTCTGCTATCTTAAACCTTAAAACCTCAACCTTAACTTAATCGCATAGGTTCTCCAAACCTATGCTCTGATACCACTTTAGTTGTCACGCCCCGACCGACTTGTCGGACATGTGGCAATATGAGCCCAAAGGACCCATACAAGGCATTTGATAATAAATATCGTCCAAACACATACTAATTACAGCGGAATATACAATTAAATCATCTATGAATCTCTACTAACACAGTCCCGATATACCTACTACAATTCTACAATAACATTATCAATAAATAAAACTAACTTCATCGATATCCATCATCTTCATCAAATATCACGGTCGGTCATCTAACAACCTGCACACACATTGAACATGGTGTACTCAGCCTTGCGGCCTAGTGCGAAATTACAGCTTGAAACCGAATAAGGAAATCAAAGGCTAGGAGGAGTATTCTAGGATGCATTTTGTTTGTTAATCATCATTTTTCCCTTTGATATATCTAATTCATGTCATTAAAAAAAAAGTAAAGCAGTGTAAATAGATATAAACATGCATTTCACTAGATGTCACCTAAGTTGTATCCAGTGTCAATGTCATCAATGTATGTCATCTATGTTGTAATATGACTTTGAAGTTTCAAGACTCGGGCTGCAAGCCTATGCTTAGTGAATACCCAAGCCAAGGGCATTCATAAGTCCATCAGTGTCTTTCTGTCTTTGTCTCTACTTATGCCCGGTGCACTGATGTTGGCGGAGAGGACGGGTGACCCTTGATCACTCTCTAATGTCTCGCTAGTCGTCCTCAATACCTCACCTAGCGAAACTGCCGTGCCCTTACATCCTCCCCGGACTCCGTAGGGGCAACGGCGACTCGTGTAGTACTACACACTGCCCGAAGATAGGGTCACCTAAGGTCCATTCACTGAATTTTATTCTCTGACACTGTCTCGATCCACGTGCCGTCATTTACGTATTTTATATTTTCCTGTCAATTATTCAACGAATTTTAATTCTCAATTCAGAAATAATTTCTTAAATCTCTCTTCACCACTGCTCTTAGAATGATCTCTAGAATCACCCCAATTTTTTTCCTAAGTTCGCCGGAAAATTTCTCCGGTGATCGCCGGAAAGTTCACTCGAACCCTCGCCGGCGAAGTTCTTCGATCAGCACCAATATTGGAACCAATCGAAAGCTCTCTTTATGAGGATTCCAAAAATCATATTTGCCCCAATTTTTATAGCTCATGTGCGATCAATTTCACCGATTAAATCAATTTAGGCGAAATCCCTAAGTTAGGGTTTTTAGCTCGCCGGCGGCCAACCGGCGGCCAGTAGCCCTCAACTCCGGTACCAATGGATACCTCTCATGAAGGAGAATTCATAGGTACCAAGTTTACAAGGTTTCATGGTCGGAATCGCCGGAAATCATAGGAGCAAGCTTCGACGATCGAAACCCTCGCCGCCGACGCCTCTCACGTGATTTCTCCCTCATCTCTACACCAAATTTGGGCATCTTGGTATCAAAATGAAGAGGAGGTCGAGATCTACATGTGGCTAAAATTTGGGAGCCTAGTTCGTCGTGGTTCACCGGAGCATTGTCGGAAAGTTCGCGTCGCCGTCGTCGGTCCGGGCGGAGGAGGAGAGAGAGAGAGGGAGGGATGAGCGCATGCGAGCGTGCGTTCGTTGGGAAGAAATTGAGATTTTTTTCTTCTAATTAGTTAATTTAAATCTTAAATCCTAATTAAATATTGACTGTCTAATTTACCAATCAAACGACGTCCAAATTATGATCCGTCTGCGCCGTTGGATTCCTTATCAAAAATACTACCTGATGGTATAATTTTCACATCAAAATCTCATACTTCAAAAATTCATATGATTTTACAAATAAGTCATTTAAAGAATTTCTTTTACGATTAAATCCTCCAAATACTAAAATTACTCTATTACCCTTATTCAAAAATCACGGGTCTCACAAAATCAAATGGGAGGGCAAAGTTGCTGAAGTCGAACCCTAGGAGAGCCCTTTGATGTGCCACCTATAAAGAGAGGGAGAAAGGCGAGATCTTGCTACTGCGAATGTCCTTGCCGACAAGTTTGGTGGCCGAAGGCACGTTCGTCAGCTTGGAGTTTTCTGTGGTGGTGGAAGAAGGGAGTAGGGTGTTTTAGAGACACTGTTTGAAGAAATTCTAAGGAGTTTGGAAAATTAGCATTAAGAGGTTGGTTTTCATCTCCCTTAACGACAAAGTTATGATTTTGCTAGATTTGGAGGAAGGTCGTTTGAAACCTTCTATCAAATAGATGACTAATGGGTGTGGTTAGCGATCCAATACTTTGAATAATTGCATATTTGATTTCATGGATTCTGAAGTAATTTAACCTATAATTGTATAACTAGGTACATAAAATGTATGCTTATTTGGTTAGAATAATTGAGTTATACGTAGGAGGTTATGAGTTCAATATTCATCGAGTTCAGAAAAAAATAATAGTATAACTAGTAGAGGGAATTTATTGAAAATATAAAATTGTCTAATTATAGAACACTGACAGCAAAACTAGAAGGATAAGAACCTACTAAGCATACCTAATATCTATCCCCTCTATTTATGGAATGAGAGAACATTGATAATAAGTCAATATAACTTTAAAATTATACATTTTTAAAATTAGAGTTGATGCTCAATAATAAAACCTATATACAAATATTTTACGGTAAAAATGGGACACATGCCTAAATACACATAAAATACCTATCGATCACTATTTACACAAAAATAAAGGTAATTATGTTCTACCTCAAACCCTATGGGGTAACGACTTACCTAGTAAGTTGAGTAGAAAATGATGTAAAATCGAGAACATAAAATAACAAAGTCTCATGAAAAGAACAATCTGGTTATTCATGTGCAATATATTTTATGGGTCTAGCATGTATGTAACTAAGGGTATAGCTCCAATAACTTTTAACAGAAGCTCATTCTAATAGCATCGGTTGCAGGTGACTTGGAATATGTTTTCTCCGGCAAACCTTAGACAGTGGATATGATAACCACAGTAGTCATTATATATATCCTGCAGGTAGTCTAATGATGTATCCAGATCCTTGGGATATGATACATGTGTAGCTTTCTCCTGCTATCATGACTATGAAGTTTATTATATGTGAGGTGACTATTGTCTTAGTCGAAGGATAATTGTATAGTACTATACTAGTAATCAGGACATATGTACTATGGGGAGTAATGCACGAAGCGGTAGTCTCGATAATATAGGAGGATTGATAGTTATTGAGGCTAATAAAGAAGGATCTAATGTCACCCCCCTTCTGCACCATCATCAGTGCGATGGGCTTAGGAAGAGATTTGCACTGATGGATCTTGAGATACTCCCTGACCAGGGTATATCCTAAGCATAGACAAGCAACCTAGATTTATGATATTAATCAAAACTACCATGACACGTGATCGGAGATTGATATACTTGAAACTTAATATGAGTAAATTTTTTATCTTACAATGTATATATATGAAAAATCATGCTTAGTATAATATTATTTCATGTAACCATATGCAAAATCCCGTTCAACCTATTCATTATGTTATCTTAGTTTAACTGCTTTTGTATTATAAAATGAGGCACATATTCCTAGATCTATAATATCAGCATGCATGGATTCTTGACGTGTAGGTTTAGGAGCGATCGTGGTAGGTAATCAGGAAGGTGGTAATTAGTGATTTAAAATTTTTAATGATTTTACCTTCATAGTGAGTTAAGACTTATATTGGGACTATTATAGACTTGCATTATCATCATCTTGAACTTGTACATATTAGTCATGTTTTCTATTATGCTTTGTACAAGTCATTGCGAGTTGTACGGCGGTTGACACGTGTCGACCCATGGGTCGAGGAGTGATGTAGCGACTTAGTTATATGTGCGTAGGAAGAGGGAGATTGGTGTAGTCCATCGAGGACGACAAAATCATCGAGAGCATTAGTTTAGACGCTCCTTATCATTTTTTGTTATTTTATTTGGTTGGTAGTATTTTTTTAGAATCGTAGTAGAGATATTAAGATTATATTAGATTAAAGTTGATGCGACAAGAATGCACATAGTGAAAGATATTTTTAGTGATGTATTATCTTACATATCTTGTATGAGTTCTTTGAACTCATATAACGATTATTACGTAACGATAAATGAATTTGGGTGTGACACAATAAGCACCTAGCCAAAACTAGGCCATAGTGGCACAATAGGACATAACTTCAAATCATCTTGCTTCGGCTCCCTTCTCTTAACCCACTCTTTTGGTCCTCTCTCTTCAAAGCTCTCTCTCTTCTTCAACCCTTCCTCCCCTTGAAGTAGGTACAATGGTACAATAGGCTCATGCCAGCACAACACCCATTATTGGTGTCTTATATGGTGTTGAGCTAAGTGTAATGAAAAACATTCCGTACTAAGTATAACATACTTTAATATTGTATCGGTCTAATTAGCAATGCTTTAGAGGTCATGCTCCAGTTAGCCTGAGCATGATCAATTATATATCTAATTAATATAGTAGAGTATTTATCTATAATTAAACTAATAGATTGGAAGCTCAATTATCTATAACCAATTTTTTTATTTTTATTAAATTTTGAACAACACTAGAAGTTAAATGGAGTATTTCTTCTTATGATGACGAGGGATCTTGAGATAAGGCGATCCAAAGCCCAACAACAACTTTATTGGGCATCTGGTCTTAGCAAGGATCCAACAAGCACACCCATTATACCACAACTTGGAGGTTTTTTTCCTTAAAAAAAAGGAAAAACTTGTGATCACTCAATAAATTGTGACTATTATTATACCACTCCGCCTGTTAGATTTTGCATACTATTTTTATTTTATTTTTTGGACAAAAAGTCCAAATTTTTTTGAATAGATAACCAATTTATTCCTTGAACTATCGGTCTTCTTACAAAAATTATTTTTTGTCTATAGAATAGGGGTAATAAATTATTCTTCTTAAGATTACATCTTATAATATTATTGACGTAGGGACCTGATTATATTCAACTAACTTTGAACTCTGCAATTTAGTACTGTTTATGTAACCATCAGTAGTGAGTGAGTAAAATATGCATTGATCTCTTATTTAATAAATTTATTAATAAAATTTTTAGTTATTCCTAATTATATTTAAATATATATATAGTTATGATGTTGTTACTCTACGAAGATTTAGGATAATAATAAGATATTCTTTTAAAGAAAATTAAAAAAAAATAATACAAAGAAAGAGAAAGAGTAGGAAGGTAGGGAATTAGCTTACCGTATGATTCAGACCGCTTCAGTATCAAGACAAATAAGATTTAAGAAAAAAAAAGGAAGAAAATTTATAGTCTTTAAAACCGAAACCGACGTCCTTAAATTCGGGAGACATGTAAATAATTTAGATAAAAATATGGGCAGACAAATATTAAATGCTCGGTCCACCGAAATCGGTCCTTTGACATATGACGGTCACAAGCGGCCAAAAATAATGTCTTTATATTTTTTCTTCCCCAATATATATATTTATATCAAAATACTATAATGATGACCACATAGCATATGCACACAATTTATTTTTAAAAAGTAAAATGAATAGAATAAAATTTTAACTTAATTGATAGTATTATAATAATTTTTAACTCATCTTATAGAAAATATATTTAAGTATCACTACTATATCATAAACTAATAAAGGAAGTAAATACTAAAAAAAAAATCACGAACTAATATATTCCCGTATAGCTTAGTAAAAATTATAATTTTGATATATTAAATGACTATTTTATCTCTGACTTATTACTTAAATAATCTTTAGTTTCTTTTTTTCTAAATATAATATATTGAATCTTTAAAATAAATAGAAAATAGGATACAAATTTTTATAAAAATAATTAAAATTTATAAAAATAACATATTTGATTTATTTTTTTATATTTTCACAATAGTTAAAAGTGATGGTATATCTCATCATTAAATGTTCATATTTTGTAATATTATGGAAGAAAAATAATTTCTATTAAAATTTTAGTTTGTGCTGTATATATTACCGGATTTAGTGAGAGTTAATAAGGGTCAAGTAGTTTTAAATTAAGTTGACAGTTTTGTCCATGCAATTAAGTTTTGGAAGCCCCGGAGAAGGTTTGGAGTCAGAGAATATATATATATCTCTTTAAAAATACTTTTATGAAGTCCATAGCATCCTCATCACCTTATATTTATTATTATTCTTTATTCTCTATCTTTTTCATTCACTTTCTCTTTTCTTTTCCTTTTCAGAGGAAAAGGATGGTGATGATAACACCCATATATATATATATATAAATAGTTGATATTAATATAAGGTTTCTACCAGTTTTTTTTTTTAAAAAAATGTATCTATCTATCCTTGTGTTGAATTGAAGAGTAAGGGTTGTTGTAAAATACCTTTCCTCTTAATATCCATCCATCCGATCCAACCAAGTGTTTGTAAGATTCCCAAATCTGATCCATATCTTTAATTTAATCAACGAATCCTAAAGTTGAAAGTGATATATCTCTTGATCCAATGTATGTTTCTAAAGTTTGATGAGTTTTGGTGGACCTTGATTTTTTTCTTCTAATTAATACATTTAAATTAAGCTAATTATATTTAAAATTATTTCTTACCGCATGTATTGTGTCCTTATGTATCAAATAATATTTTAAAATTTTATTAAATATGACAATTATCATAATCATCATGACTCATACATACAAGACTGATGAAATTCTATCATATCTTAAAATGTGTCGCTAAAATATTCTATCATCTAGAAAAAGACAATTATTTAACGTTCCATTACAATCTTTAACAAACATAACCCATCCATACCTAAAATATTTTTTCTTAAAAATTAGTTTTCTCTGCAACAAGAATTTGGCACCATCTCGATCTACCCCATCCAAGATCTGACACTTGCGGATGGAAACGAATGTGAGTTGAACATTACAGCTCAGGAATTACAAAAAGAAGATATCCACAACAAAAGACAAATTACTATGATAATTTTATCATGATGTGTAAACAATATAAACGAATAGAGTAAATCAACATTTCATGCATAAATTGATAAATGTCATATATGAACAATATGTTCAATTATTTTATGTCGTTAGGTTAAATATAGCTATTTAATGTCATACTTAACTCAACTCTATTCAAAAATCTTATTATAGACTGCTAACCTATGCTTAGAATAGATCATGATCAGAACTATTTCTAAGTTTGTCAGTATCGGTCTAGGTCTCTTTCTAGACTCATCATACTAATGTTGGCGGAGGAGATCGGTGATTACAATTCCTCCTTTTAGTCTTGCCAGTTGTATGTCCGGATTACACTCCGAGACTATCTTATCATAAATCTTCCATAGACCTTACAATACGAAAATTATATAGTGCTACACTTTTGCCTCAATAGAGGATCAACATATTCTAACTTATCTTTATAATACGACCACTAGAATAGAGCATGTAATTCCGTAATGTCCGAACTTCTCACAAGGCTACAGACCTAGATGAAACATATCGTGTCTCAATAGACCTTCCATCCTAAGCTTGATGGTACTCTTTTCCCTTTCCCTAACTTCCTAATCTTCAATGATCCAAGTTGGAGTGTGTCTGGTATAACCAAGATAACTCCTTCCTCGGCTTCTTCTAGACTAATGGTTGGGTCGGAGGATAACTCCCACTACCCATCATAGGACTAATATGGTGGTATACACCACTTATGAGGGAATTATAGTGTATCTAGGACCTATATTGTCACATCTCGACCCTCTGTCGGGCACATAACAACCGCCGTATGAGCAACGTATAGCTCATACAAGGCTATTAAGATGAAATAAATCTTTATATAAAATAAGAATTCATGTTTAAAATTCCCTAAGGATTTTTACAATAATCATATGTTTATTCAACTCAGTCCTGTCAACACTATGCTAGTATATAAACAAGATTATCTAAACACATTGATTACACTAAGGTTAGATACAATCCACCTAAATTATGTATTAAAAACAATACATCACATTATACTAACTTTAGATGTTCGCTATTGCTGCGCTCAGCCCCCCTACCCATCAACTTCTCGCAGTCCCTTGTCATACCCCGTCTCTGTCAGCAATCATGACAACCACCGTATGAGTTTGCATAACTTATACAAGGCTAATTATAATATCATGAAGAACACAACATTGATATTAAAACTTGTAGAAATTTTTCATAATTACAACTTAGCACAAATAATTTATTTTACCTAATACAGTCTGACTAAATAATCAAATATACAACCATGTCATGCTACATTTGTCTTCCCATAACACTTCCTACGAATCTACCCAGTGTCTAAGTTCCCAAGCATGAGAAAAGTAACTTGTGAGCCTTATGGCTCAATGGCTACAGAAAGAGTGATCCCTCGCAATTATAAGAGCAAGAGACATTGACATACATGGATTTAATTAAAACAAAGCATTCATGATATGAACATGCTGTAAGAAATAAATCATATCAATAAGTGAAGTCTTTCATGTCATATTTATGTATAAGAAATCATCATCCATTATGTTTTCTATTTTCATATTTTCTAGGGTTACCATAAGCCCATCAATATCCTTCTAGGTCTCTGCCTAGTGCCCATCACAATGACGTTGGTAGAGATAACCGGTGACCATAGAATTATCTTCTTTCGATCTCGCAAGCCGTACCTCAGCCCATGCTTCGAGACCTTCACATGTGTGTCTTCCCAAACCCACACTTTGCGACTATCATGTAGTAGTACATTTTGCTCCATGACAGGGTCACATCTTTGTTTAGTCTCAACAGTCTGACGAATCGGATTCCGTACAATTATTTAAGCTCCAAGGTCTAGATTAACCCCTATAGGTCTGCAGAACTTCAATAAGGTATGTCAGTTATCTTTTAACCCTCAAGTCCTTGGGCAGAGTGGCTAGATAGCTCCCCAATTTTCAAATCTTTGAAGTTTGGTTGCATGCCATGAGGGGAGTATCTCAACTATGTGAGCAAATTCTTACTCGACTTCAACCTAAACTCAAAGTTTAGTTGGGTCACTTTCAGTTACCCTCACTAGACTGGCATAGTGGAACTTACCAACCATTAGAGAAATAAAGTGTAAGGACCTAATAATTATTTTTTAGTTTTAATGTCTCTAGGATATAAGGTCCTATTTGTTTCCATGCATACAAATGTGTGTTATAATATTGATGTTATCTCTATATTGCATGACATTTATGAAGTATATAAAGTCAATATTTGAACATATCAAGCATGATAGTAATTTGTATAATAGAGCATACAATGAAGTTTGCAACATAACATTCATGAAGCAATAAATTTAACTAAAATATGTCATATGTCCAAAATTAACAACCACTATCAGGGACTCTAACTGCATTTTTCACCAAGCACATTGCACCATAGAAATTTAGTAAGTTGGTAGCTGAATTGAAATTAGAGAGGTTTTTTCTTGTTTTATTTTAAAATTTTCAGCAAAGAAAGAAAGGAAAGGATTATTAAATTAGCTAACTTATGTGCATCTTTACTATTGTTTCACTTTGTCGAATGTTGTTTATCTATGAGCAGAAACTGTTGGGAGTTTCTCTTATTATTTAGACAACTCAGTGAGGTAAGGTGCTGCTTAAATGGCAGGAAATCAAAAGAATAGTTGGCTATATTCTTAAGAATCTATCCAAGTTGATCATATTGATCAGAATTGAGAGGAGCGATGGGTTTATTTGTAAGTTCCTGCTGCTGCTTAAATGTTCACAGTAGTGGCAGGAGGTATGCTTAAAGTTGTTTTCATCAGTCCCTGACAATTCAAGTAATCTAAGGTAACGTACATGGAAAAGAGTCAAGGTAGTAGATGATTTGATGATAAGGTATGAATCTTTTAACCAGTCATCTGTCATTGCATTTTCAGTATAGAGGAGGTATATTTCAGTTGGGAGCAGCTTAGTGTCTCTATTAATTGTATCATAAATTTATTAGGGGGAAGTTTCCAAGACAAGACAAATTAGATTGGGTTGAAGCTATGATCTTAAGCTTGTGTGCTTATACTGAAAGTTAGCAATCGAGTTTCTTTCTTTGTGAGGTAGGAGTTTAGGAAGTTAAGGTAACTAGAAGAGTCTCATTATGTAATAGAGTTGACATGGCATTCCTATCTGTTCACTTATCATCCTATATGTAACTTAGCAATTGTTTTAGGCCTTGATCTGATTTCTACAGTTTTGGCAATATAAGGAGGTTTGAGAGAGAATGAGAGGATAGAAAGAAGTGACAAAGGATAAGTTAAGGTAGTCATCAGTATGTGTGTATCAATTTGTGTGTATCAATTTGAAGGAGAAGTGGTTTACTGTTGAGTCAAGATTATTCAGTAATCACATTATGGACTTCTGATTTCCTATCTGTGTAATTAGCAGAAGGCTTTCTGATTTCTTTCTATTGCAGGAGAGCAGCCAACGTGCAGGATGGTGACTACCAAATTTTTCAGATTCAATTCATATCTATGTATACTGTAGACATTCTGAAACTTAACATTTCATGCTTATGTAGTATCAAGGAATCATTGCGGCTTTTAGGAAAACTGTTAAATAATGAGGAAATCACATTTTGGCTGAATGGCTGAGAGTTTCATGTTCTATAGGTTGTTTAGTATGTAGGTATTAATATATTTGAAACAACAATTGAAACCAAGTTATAAAAGAATCAAATTTTGCATGTACACAAATTCCTAGCTCAAAACCGAAATGTTGAGGACAAGAAGAAGAATCAAATTATTAATATTAGAATTCCTCATAATTCATATTGCATTTCTATTTCGATTTGATGAAAGCAAGGATAGAACAAAAAATATTACTGTCATGGGCAGAAGGACGTCGGCCACTAAGATTGACAAAATGGTGGTCTTTAATTTCCAAATTTCATGGCTTATCTTATTTCTAAATGCAAGGGGTTAAGAGGCCTACCTTAAGACAATATCTCCGGCGATCCATATCTAGGGATCAACTTACGGATCGTGAGGATAGGTAGGGAGGTTGAATTTGGGGGATTAGGGTTCTAGTTTTCCGACCAACTTTTTTCCTTTTTGAAATCATTTGCGATGCATTTGTCGCATGGGCGAGAAGAGGATGGTCGAGCAAAAGACCTTTTTGCCCTCTCATTTTCTTCAAGTCTCTCAATTGACCTTAGGGTCTAATAATTTTTATTTGCATCTATATATTATTTGACTACATTTATTTTTTCACCGATGCATTATGTATATAAATGTTTATATCTATATATATTTTTAAAGTAAATTTTCAGTGTTTACACCGCTAAGCAGTGTTTCGGTACCTGCACTGTCACGCCCCGACCCATCTGCCGAGTACATGGCAACCGTCATATGAGCGCAAAGGACCCATAACAAGGCATTTAATGATATACAAAATTCGCATACATTATCATTGCAGCGGATAATACAATTAAATCAATTAACTCAAGTCTACTAACATAGTCCCGATATACCTACTACAATACTATGATCACAAAAATGGTATATAACTATGTTCGTCGATAATTTCATTTCCATTAGCTATCTTGATCGGTCATTTAGTAGACCTGCACACATATTGAACGCAGTGTGCTCAGCCTTGCGGCTTTGTGCTTATGGCTCTAACCGTAGTAGAATAACTCAAGTAGAGAAAAGAGGATATTCTAACATGTCCACAAATTATTTAATAATATCAAACAAAGCATGTAGAATCAACAAATAAAATATGAAACATCAAGCGAAGAACATGTATTATAAGTGTGTAGCTCAACTATAAATATGAAGTGTGTATATGTCTCTAGATTATTGTCACCAAACATGTCATCTCATTCAAATATCATGATCTGGGCAGCCAGCCTATGCTTAGGAGATTACCTGATCAGGGAGTTCCCATAAGCCCATCAGTATACACTCTGTCTATGTCTCTACCTATGCCCGTCACACTAATGTTGGCAGAGAGGTCGGGTGACCGTGAATCCCTCTCTAATGGTCCACTAGGCGAATCTCTTCATCTCCGCGTCCTAGAGA
Source organism: Thalia dealbata (assembly GCA_030544415.1). NCBI lineage: Eukaryota > Viridiplantae > Streptophyta > Magnoliopsida > Zingiberales > Marantaceae > Thalia > Thalia dealbata. The sequence goes on from CM060460.1 coordinate 10,937,517, forward strand.
CCTGTCACTCCATGCGTCTTCCCCAGACAACCCATGGAGAAACTCGTATAGTACTACACACTGTCCCAAGATAGGGTCACCGCACCTAATTATACGCATCGGCCACGGCTAGCCGGTAATAAACCTCAGGATCTGGACTACTCATCAGAACGTCTGCAGAACGTCTGGAATAATAGTCGTGTGGTCCATCGATCCACTGTCTAAGGCTATGCGGAAGGAGTCATCGTACCAATTTACAAGCAGCGATGCCTGCCAGGAGATGTGCATCCTAGCCGTCGCCAAAATGCTACAACATCAGCGACATGTTTGCTAGGTCATTGGTTTGGTTTCATCCCTGCTAGCCATCTTAGGACTATCACGGTGGCGACTCGGCGACACACGTGTGGGTATAGTGAATACATCATAATGTTCTCTGGCAATAAGTCAATCCATATCTTATCCCCACCCATTATGTCCAAGATGATTTCAACCTCTTTGGGTGGTATAGGTTTCTAAGTATTAAAGCTCGTATCCGTAACTTAGGAGATCATATGTGATGCATCCTCAGTATTTTCATACATAAGTATGTCAATGTCATATGTCTATAAGTGCTACTTGTTGATGCCTATGTATATGTCAAACCATAGTGTAACATGATGGCTTCTAGATGTAACCGTATCATCTTATTATCTTTCGTTACATCAACATAGCAGATAATGAGCAAGTGAATAACCATAGCACATATTTAAATAACAACATATATAAGACTACAGCATATCACATTAATAATATTAACAGGCTAATATAACATACAAAGCATGAATCATGATTAATTAAATATTAATTCTTAAGCAGTAAAATAATTATCTCCTTAAATTTTACTAACTTGAGAATAGCCTACTGTAATGAACTGGCGCACCTGGATATGTAAATCAACCTTCAGAACCAACCGTACAATAGCTTCCACGTCGCTTAATTATTTTGAAGTATCTACCTATTACAAATAACATTACTTTTAGATATTATTTCTAATATTATGTATCACCCAATTTGTTTATAATACGCTAAGTTAATCATCTGTGCTTATTTTTATTCCAACTCACCTCAACTCAAGTAAAATATGTTATTCTACTTAAATTAGTTAATTTGACATAATTTACCCTAATTAATTAACCAATATTAAATTTACAACCTTAACTTAGTTTGAACTTATATGCTAATTCAAGTACCATGTCATCTATAATTTCAACCATTTACTCCTTAACTTTATCTAGTTACAATATCTAGCAAGATGGAACTTAGTATTGATTTTTCATCTTTATCCCTACTCCTTTCAACTATTTACTATGTTTATTTATTTATTTATTTATTTTTTTCTATCCCATTTTACTGTTGAATTTTTTTTCCATAAAATTTGGGGTTTACATGCACGCGGGGGAAAATTTACATGCGCTAAGTCTTACAATTTAGTACCTACAGATAGAAACTTCTCCAAACAAAGGATGGGCTAAGTGTACATGTCTAGACGAGACATCTATAACAACATCATATCACGAAATAATTAAAAAGAAACATGCAAGTAAACAAAGAAAATAACTACTAAGAGTTTAAATGTGTGTCTAGTTCCGTAAGCTTCTAGTCTCAATTACTAAACCTTGGGGCTACCTTCCTATGCTTAAGATAAGCCCCGGTCGAGGACTACCCTAAGCCTGTCAGTGTCAGACTAAGTCTCTGCCTAGGTCATCGTACTGATGTTGACAGAGAAGACGGGTGACCACGGTGGTCTTCTTCCATTAGTCTTGCGAGCCGTTAACCCATCTGCACTTCGAGACCCCCGCAGTGTACATTTCCTAATAGCACGCACAGTACAGGAACCATGTAGCACTACTAAGTATATACTCAATGGACTGACCTGCAGGATCCAATACACGTCTCTGCTTTGGTTGTCCGGACTACCTCCCAAGCCTACAGGACTCAGTTGAGGTATTTTAACGTCAGAGACACTTTAGTCTTAGGTATAGCAGCTGAAGTGAGCTCCCAGGCTTCTACCTCTTTAGCTTTGAATGTAGGCTATAAGGATATCTCAGCTTTTGTGAGAACCTCCTTTTTGACACTCACCGCAGATGAAAGGATAAGTCAAGTAATACCTCCACTACCCATCATTAGACTAACATGAATAGTGTCACGCCCCGAACCTACTGTCGGCCACGTGGCAACCGCCGTATGAGCCCGACAGACCCATACAAGGCATCAAGTGGTACATACCATTCATATACATCGTTTATGCAGCGGAATTTATAATTTAATTTATCTAACTCAACATTTCCTAACACAGTCCCGATAAACCTACTACAATTTTATAATAACATCAATAAATTAAAATTATATCCATCGAGAGCCCTCATCTTCATCAATACATCGGACAATCATCTAACAACCTGCACACACATTGAACGTGGTGTGCTCAGCCTTGCAGCCTAGTGCGAAATTACGGCTCTACCGAATAAAGAAATCAAAGGCTAGGAGGAGTATTCTAGGATGTCTTTGGTAATTAATCATCATGTTTCATGCCACATTGTGTAACCAATTTATATAAAGATAGACAGCATACATAATAATTAAATAAATAATTAAATACAGGTGTACATGCCACTAGATGTCACCTAAGTCATGTCTAGTGTCCATATCAGTAGTCTGTCACCTACGTCATGGTGAGACTTTTAGGTTTCATAAACTCGGGCTGCCAGCCTACGCTTAGTGACTACCCGGGCCGAGGGTATCAGTAAGTCTATCAGTGTCTTTCTGTCTCTACCTATGCCCGCTGCACTGATGTTGGCAGAGAGGACGGATGACCCAGAATCCCTCTCCCATTTGTTTCACTAGTCGCCAACTATGCCTCCCCTAGCGAAACCGTCGTGCCCTTACATCCTTCCCGGATTCTGTAGGGGCCACGACACCCATGTAGTACTACACACTGCCCGTAGACAGGGTCACCTCTCTTAAATCTCATCGGCCACGGCTAGCCGGAATAACCACCCTAGGATCCGAATTATTCATCCGATCGTCTGCAGACGTCAAGGGTGATAGCCGTGCGGTCAACGGATCCACTGTCCAAGGCATCGCATGTGGAATCACCTTCCCAGTCCAATAGCTGTCGACGTCTGTCAAGATTTGGCGCACATCCGCACGATGGGCTGTGGCAACCTCGACTCCATCGGTGCCAAGTCCATGGTAGGGCTCATCCTTGCTAACCATCTCAGGACTATTACGAGACCGCCTAAACGACACTCGTGCGGGTGAAGATTTCGGGTAAGGACCTGCTCCACATTTTCAGTCTAATATGACCATGGAGTTTGTACAGTCTCTTACCCTACCAACTCCCAGTATATAAGCTATACATAACCTCGGGAGTGGCGCTCCCAGTATCTAAGCTATGCATCAACCTCGGGAGTGGTGCCTAGCGGGAACGTCACCGTTTTGACCTCCGTCTGGTCGCGGCGGTCAACCGGGGCATATGGGAAAGGCCCCTTTTTCTGTCTAAGTGGCGGTGACGTCGCCAAAGGTTCTAACATGTCGTTATCTACTATCTATGTTCGCATGATAAATATTTAACACATAACAAGGAAAATAATACAGCATGCCGGACATGGATTTAGAACATGTTAGATAAAATAAATTACACTAACATGCATACAAGTCAAATCTTATTAGACATTATGTTTTATCATATTTAAGACATCCAAGAATTGTTCCTAAGACAACCCCAGCGGAAATTCCCTAACTTGAATAAATCCTACCATCGGAGAACCAACGCACCTGACTTGGCGGTTTACTCCTCGGAACCAACTTAAGGTCTGCCTCGATCCACGTGCCGTCATTTACGCATTTTTTATATTTTCCTGTCAATTATTCAACGAATTTTAATTCTCAATCTAGAAATAATTTCTCAAATCTCTCTTCACCATTACTCTTAGAATGATCTCTAGAATCACCCCAATTTTTTCCCAAGTTCACCGGAAAATTTCTCCGGCGGTGGCCGGAAAGTTCACTGGAAAGTTCGCCGGAACCCTCGCCGGCGAAGTTCTTCGATCAGCACCAATATTGGTACCAATCGAAAGCTCTCTTCATGAGGATTCCAAAAATCATATTTGCCCCAATTTTTATAGCTCATATGCGATCAATTTCACCGATTAAAATTTTGGGCAAAATCCTAAAGTTAGAATTTTTAGCTCGCCGCCGGCCAACCGGCGGCCAATAGCCCTCAACTCCGGTACCAATGGATAGCTCTCGTCAAGGAGAATCCATAGATACCAAGTTTGCAAGGTTTCACGGCCGGAATGGCCGGTAATCGTCGGAGCAAGCTCCGGCGACGAAACCCTCGCCGCCGACGCCTCTCACGCGATTTCTCCCTCATCTCTACACCAAATTTAGGCATCTTGGTATCAAAATGAAGAGGAGGTCGAGATCTACCTGTGGCTAAAATTTGGAAGCCTAATTCGATGTGGTTTCGCTGGAGCATCGACGGGAAAAATGATCGTCTTCACCGTCGTCGCTGCGGAGGAGGAGAGAGAGAAGAGAGAGAGGAAGAGGAGCACGCGTGAGGGCGCGCTCAGTGGGAAAAAGAAAAAAAATATTTTTTTATTTGTTAATTAAAATCTTAAATCCTAATTAAATCTTAATTGTTTAATTGATCGATCAAACGACGTCTAAATCACAATCCGTCTGCGCCGTTGGATTTCTTATCAAAAATAATATATGTTGGTATAATTTTCACATCAAAATCTCATACTTTAAAAATTCATATGATTTTACAAATAAGTCTTTTAAAGATTTTTTTTACGATTAAACCCTCCAAATACTAAAATTACTCTATTGCTCTTATACAAAAATCACGGGTCTCACAAATAGTACCCACTATTCATGAGAGAAGTACTGTATTATATAGACATATATGATTCATAGTAGTTCATGTTCCTAGGAAGTTTAGGCCTATGTTCTAGGTATTTTAAACTAGTCTATTTCTCTATATATTCTATGCTTCCTAAGTGTCATGTACATTTAGAGTCTGAAAACCTAAACATATAAGAGAACATAGCAATTCAATATAATAGTAAGAAAATAAATTAAATTTTATAAAGTGATAAATATATGCATCATGGACAGTATAAAATTAATTAACAACAATACATTTAGGAGCTTTACTACAGCGGCTGTAAACTAACCAAAAACAATACACCTGAGCTTTTTAAATTTATCTCACGACTCTACATATTTAATCACCATTGATGCTAAATCTTTACCTAGGAACACAAAGTATTCAAGTTCCTAAGTATTGTTTGCCTAACCCTTCCCTTTTTCTTAATGTCTTACCGTGCAAAAATGTGAAAGAAAACAATTTTAAGGAAGAAGGGATAGTTGCAATATTCCTGAAAGATTCATATCTATGTTCCTAATTCCTTCGGTAGCAAGGACCGCAACCGAATCATGTCAACTCAATGAAGATAATTTTTCGCAGCATTTACAAGCATCTATTGAAATGAGCAAGCAAATATTATCAACATAACCATGCCATTCATATTCGTTGAAACCAACATTAACCAACTAATTTATTGAAGCATTCATCACAATATTTTTAGTTTTACCTTTACTACCACACTTTTATCAGTTATTTACGGTCAATCAATTTAATAAGAAAAAGGAAGTAAGAAAAACAGCACCCATTATTATTTCAAAGAAAAGCATTTTAATATGGAGACAATAATATCACGGTTGTTGGATTCATTCCTTGGTTCTATTGAACAGATTAGTTAAGCAACAAAAACATGCATTTAAATCATGAATTTACCAAACAATTCCTGACACATTGTATAGTTGATAGTGACAATTGAGCTTCACTAAATCAGAATTGATCAAACTGGAAAATATCCACCGATTCCCAATTTATGTTATGAGACACCTTCAAAAAACTCATGCAATTATAACTTAAGAATGTGGCATGAGAGAGCAATCTGAAAACCTAAATAACAACGCTACCGATAATACAAAAACCCAACCGCAATCACATTTCTTCATCAAGAATTATTAAAACGAAGTAGGTTTGTATCGACAAGACGATGCACAAACTCGAGAGCTAAATAAAACTCAGTTGAAGGAAAATGAACAGCACCAATCTATCCCAAATGCACCCTCGATAGAAAGATTTATTTGGCTTAACAAGTTCACTATACTCCACTACTCATAAGCCATGTAAATAAACATGTAACAAGAAAACTAAATTTTGAAGGAAAGTGGACAACTTCATGAATCTGTCTAAAAATGGAACAAAACACATCAAAACAAAGAAATGTGCACCGGCGGAAACAAAATAGGATCAAACAAAGTAATAACACAGCATCACACCCACGCAATCCTAACGGTTGCCGCCAGACATGCGAGCAACCTATCCACAACTAGACGAAAACTAAATCCATTCAAATGACTTTATACTATAAAGATTTACTTAATTTAATGTTTATCATATCAAGCTAGCAAGATACTCCAAATTCCCACATCATCACAGATCTCTACTTTAATTAATATACATTTTTAGGTTCGTCGTCTAAAATATCACCGAGAACAGGATAGAACTATACATTAAACAAGGCATCAACATACAACATGACAATATGGTGATCATCATAGAACCGTCATTAAGTAGATTAGTGAATATTTAATCTCTTGCATACATGATGAATAAACCATGCCATAATAATGCGTCAATATGCAAATAACACAAAGAAATAGTAACGATCCTTTGTCTTCTCGAGCACGACCCGCATTACATCTATTCAAGCCCAGCACGCTCTAAGGCGTGCCAGATCAAGCCTGACACAGCATGTGCTGGGTCACATATTAGGTCTAATTCAGCCCGATAGCCCACTAATAACAATACACTAGCAAATGTAAAAGTATTGGCTTATATATGCTTCTTATTTCTCAGAACTGAGCAATGTGAGACTAAACTTTTTTTAAGAAGTTAAACTAAAAATAATCATTGACCCCTTACTAGCCACCCATCTTTTTTTTATAAAAAAATATCCAAACCTACTTATTGAACTTTAAAAAATATTAATTATTTTATATTTTTATTAAAATATATAAATTTTAATTTTATTAAAGTATATAATTTTTTAAAAATATATAATATTATTTATAAAACCTCTATCCACTTCAAACTAACAAAAAATTAAACTATATGATCAATCCACTCTCATTTTATAAAATATTAAATCCTAAAATTAGATTATCTAAAAATCTTCTCATTTTATTTTATTGAAGGTTCTACTATAAGCTAGATGGTTAATAAAAATAAAAAAATAAACTTTTAAAAGAAAAATTATATTTTTGAACATGTCTTTGTACTTATATTTTTTTATACTCTTTCTCTAGTATATATTATAGTTAATATTACTTTGAAATCTTTAAACAAAGGATGTTATGATGACATATTTAGAAAATCTTTAATCTAAGATATTATAAACACTAAGATTTATTATTTTATTAACTAACTATAATATCAATATTTATTTGAATATAAATTGTACAATATTATCATAATGTTCATCTTTAAGTGCATTATTAATATTATGTCCTAATTCATTAACTCGTAATAAGAATTAAGAATAGAAATAAAGGAGTAATTATATGAATTTTAATTAATATTTTAATAAAATAATATATATATATATATGACTAAAATACCCTTTAGTAAAATTATAAAATTATAGTTAATAAAGGTTAGTGAGGTAATTTTAATAGAATAAAAAAAATTAATTTTAAATATTGAAGGCTCGGAGTTCTAGAGGAAAAATTATGGTTTAAAGGAGTTTTTTAGTCCCACATTTGGGAAGTCTTGGAAAAAGAGTTGCTTCATTTTCTATTTAATAGATAGTATTCTTTTTCCAACCTTCAATATCTAGTATACCCGACCATACAATGGGCTATGGGCTATGGTCGGGCCGTGCCAAGCACAGCATGCAGGTTCCAAAAGGTGGCCCAGCACGGCATGTTGTGTACATAGTGTCGTGCCAAATGGGCCGGGCCTGTGCCGCCCGCGGGCGGTACGACCCGATAAGCATGCCTAGTTGAGCGAAGTGGGAGGGGTTGACTTAGCATTTTTCCAAGTAGCCCCTCTAAAATGTGGAGATTTTTAAAACTGCTTTTTATTTTTTTTCAAATTAGAGTTCGAGGTTTACATATATGTTTTTCCTATATTCTAATATCACTAGGATTCATATGGTCTTTTTCTTAGGTAATTCAAGACTAAATTATTCATTTTAGTTGACATATCAACCATGTAATGATCTCTATTGTTATCCATGTTGGATATCTCATCACATCACTGATTACATCAAGGTTTCCTCATTAATTTAACCGCCGATCCATCATAACCCGATACCGCCGATCCATCACAACCCGATTAGGAGGATACCGCAAACCAAATTGAATGACATGTGAATTATTATATAGTTAGTTCTGTAGATCAAACTACGTGATCAGGTGTGTTGGTTTATTGTAGTAAAATTTAATTCATGCTAAAAATCTTAATAAGATTTTTTAAAAAGTATTGAATGCCTTGAAAATAAATAAATATCATGCTTGCTAAAATGCAAAGATAACATGCATGCTAAAGTAACTCACTTTATTTATCATGACTAATATGCGATGTATTATACTACTTAATAAGTATTTGGCATGCTTTACTATTTCTACATGATACCTATCTTGCCATGTTGCTAAATAACATTTGTTCTCCTGTTTATGACCTACTATGTTTATGTAATGAACGACAAGATACCATAGCTAGAATGTCAAGTAGGTTGTAAAGGACCGTGTTACATCCCAGATAGACTTGTACTTAACATCAACATGCCATACTCAAGAATGGGGAACATCAACTCATTTATATGGAATGATTATGTTAGTGTACTATAGTGAACATTTCGAATTATGGATTCAAGCTCAAGTGCTTAGACACCTACACCACCCCAAAAAGGTTGAACAAATCTTGGATACGAAGGATGGGTGTAGGTATGGACCGACGAAACCATTAAAAGTCCTCGTGATGTATTTACTATACTCGCACGTATAATGCTAAGTCACCAATGTGATATTCCTAAGATAACTTAGCGAGGATGAACCCAAACCAAGGATCTTGCAAGCATGTAGATAAGGTTATAGCATTTCGGCAACAGCTGGGAAGTACACCTCCCGGTAGGCATCGCTGCTTTTGAATTGGGACGGGAATTCCTTCCACAAAGTTTTGGACAGTTGATCTGATGACCACACAATATTTTTCTAGACGTGGCAGACATACTGATGAGCAGTCTGGATTCTAGGGTTGATGTTATTCCGACTAGTCATGACCGATGCGTATAATTAGGTGCAGTGATCTTGTTTAAGGACAATGTATAGTACAGCACGAGTCACTTCATGAATTATCTGGGGAGGACATGTGAAGTGGCTTTGTGCTAGGTCGAGATGATGAGGATAAGTCTAGCGTACCCTTGGAGGGGAATTCATGGTCATCTGACCTCTCCGCCAACATCAGTGTAAAATGCATAGGTGGAGACAAACATGGTTGACACTAATGGTGTCATGCCCCGACCCATCTGTCGAGCACGTGGCAACCGCCGTATGAGCCCCAAGGGACCCATACAAGGCATTTAATGATATACACAACTCTTATACATTAACAATGCAGCGAATAATACAATCAAATCATCTAACTAAACTCTACTAACACAGTCCCGATATACCTACTACAATACTATGGTCACAAAATTTGTAGATAACTAGGTTCGTCGATAGTCTCGCCTCCATTAGCTATCCTGACCGGTCGTCTAGTAGACCTGCACACATTTGAACGTCGTGTGCTCAGCCGCAAGCGGCTGAGTGCTTATGGCTCTAACCGTAGTAGAATAACTCAAGTAGCAAATAAGGAGATTCTAGCATGTCCCTAACATCATTTCATAATCTCAAACAAAGCATGTAAAATCAACAAATAAAATATGAATCATTATAAGAAGAACATGTAATATAAGTGTGTAGCTCAACTATAAATATGAAGTGTGTTTATTTCACAAGATTATTGTCACTAAAAATATCATCACATTCAAATATTGTGATCTGGGCAGCTAGCCTATGCTTAGGGGATCTCCTGATCAGGGAGTTCCCATAAGCCCATCAGTGTCCATTGTCTATGTCTCTACCTATGCCCGTCACACTGATGTTGGCAGAGAGGTCGGGTGACCGTGAATCCCTCTCCGGTGGTACACTAGGCGAATCACTTCATCTCCGCGACCTAGCGACCTATCACTCCATGCGTCTTCCCCAGACAATCCATGGAGCAACTCGTGTAGTACTACACCAAGGGGTCACCGCACCTATGTAAACGCATCGGCCACGGCTAGCCGGTAATAAACCCTAGGATCTGGACTACTCATCAGAACGTCTGCAGAACGTCTGGAATAATAGCCGTGAGGTTCATAGATCCACTGTCTAAGGCTATGCGGAAGGAGTCACCGTACCAATTTACAAGCAACTATGCCTGCCAGGAGGCATGCATCCTAGCCGTCGCCGGAATGATATAACCTCGGCGACATGTTTGCTAGGTCATTGGTTTGGTTTCATCCATCCTAGCCATCTTAGGACTATCATGATGACGACTTAGCGGCACCTTGCGGGTATAGTGAATACATCACAACGTTCTCTGGCAATAAATTAATCCATATTTAATCCTCACCCCTTTATGTCCAAGATGATTTCAACATCTTTGGGTGGTATAAGTTTATGAGCATTAAAGCTCGTATCCGTAACTTAGGAAATCAAAACGGTGCATCGTCAAAAATTTCATACGTAAGTATGTCAATGTCACATGTCTATTAGTGATGCTTGTCGATGTCTATGAATATGTCACACTATAGTGTAACATAATAGGTTCTAGAAGTAACTGTAATATTGTATTACTTTTCATCACATCAATCTAGTAGATAATGAGCGAGAAACTAACCTAGCACATATTTGAATAACAGTAGAAATAAGACAACAAGCATATCACATTAATGATATACATAGACTATTCTAACCTACAAAGGATGAATCATAAATAATTAAATATTAATTTCTAAACAGTAAAATATTTATACAAGAGAATAACCTAACACATATTTGAATAACCGTAGACATAAGACAACAAGCATATCATATTAATCATATAAATAGGCTATTCTAACATACAAAGCATGAATCATGAATGATTAAATATTAATTTCTAAGCAGTAAAACATTTATCTCCTCAAGTTTCGCCAACTTGAGAATAGTCTACTGTAGTGAACCGGCGCACCTGGATATTGTAGTTCGTTCTTCGGAACCAACCATATGATAGCTTGCACATCATTTAATTAGTTCGAGGTATTTACTTATTGCAAAAATCATTACCTTTAGATTTAACCATTCAATATTATTTATCATTAATATTATCACCAAGTTATCAAATCCACCATCCTTACTATCTTACTCACCTAACCCATCCAAGGTTAATTAATTATCTAATTAAATTTATTTAATTCAACTAAATCTAATCAATCAACTTTATTTAATTGATGAACCTTAATCTCCTAATCTCAGTTTCCTTAAAAACCCAATCAAAATTTCCCTCCATAATTAACATATCATCTACATGCCATGCCATCATAATTAATATATCATCTACATGCTTCGGAGTAGATGTAAGGACAAGAAAATAGAAATAAACTCAGCACTCAATAGCAATACACCATCGACAGCAACAGCACCATCAAAACACCATATAAACTCATCAGCAACGTTAAGCACCGTATAAACCTTATCATTTATCGTACAAACTCAACAACCAAATTTTCAGTCATCAAAACACCTTGAAACTCAGCAACATCAACCCACATAAACACTAACAGATGAAGCACACGGTAAAAACAACAGCATCTTCAATCAGAACACACGGCACCATCAAATTACCATGAAACAAAACATGCAGACACACGACAATAACCACCAACTGACTCATCCATCAATATCCAGCAGCATCATCAACATGCGAATCCGAGAATTAACCAGCATCATCAAACCATCATAGAATACACGGCAACAACATCATCACACAAACCGAATAAGATCCATCATCAAAGCCACATCACTCAAAACTCATCAATCATGCACATCACATATGCCATCATAGAATACACGACAACGTCCCCAAATCACCATGGAAACCCATCAGAACCATATCACTACAATTCACAATAAATCCACAGTTCAAAACCAGCACCATATACCATTAATCATTCTAACATTCAAAATAACCCAAATTCACCCATCATAACATAAATTCCCCATTAACGTGAAATCGAATTAAACAGGGCAAGCTCACATCAATAGAAATCAAGTGGGAGGAGGATTCACCTCACATAAATTCCCAATTTGATGGCGGTGAACGATAGGCTGTGAGCCCTAGAACAGAGGAGTAGCTCAGAAGCCATGGCATATCCAAGAGGTCGGCAACCTCACGGTGGAGCGAAAGAAGTGAAGTCGATAGTGGCGGCACTTGGATCCCCGGCGAGGAAACAATGGACGTCCAGCCCTCTGCTTTGCGGTGACCGATCGGCACCGCATGGAAGGAGGAAGAAGAGCTCGAAGATGCGACGGTACGATGGATCACACGAGGAAGAGGAGAGGCTGCAGCATCAGCGCGATCCTCAGCGAGTCGACGGAAGGAAGGGAATGGAGCTGGAGCTCGAAGTGGGCGGTGGAGCCGCCGCATGCGAAGAGGCCGAAGGGAAGGACTCGTCGCTAAGATCACGGTGAAGAGATCCCGCATCGCGCCGCATCGTGCCGCATCGCGTGCGAAGAGGAGAGGAAGACGCGGGTCTCTGCGGCCGAAGAAAAAGGCGAGTTCAACGGAGGAGTTCGCCGTTGCCGGATCTGAAGCGGAGGAGCAGTGGGGTGCGAAGACGAAGGAAGAGGGGTTCGCCGTCGAGCTTGCGGCGATGGATCCGGCGTTTGGGAGCGGGCATCGGCACCGGTGGCCGACGGACGGAAAGAAGTCGAATGGGAGGGGGGTTCCGGCGACGGCTTCGGAGCAGCAGCGCTCAAAGAGGATGAAGGAGGAGACGAAAGAAGAGAAGCATCATCGCGTGCTCGCCCGATCTAGGGCTTGGAGCGCGCGTGCATTGCACGTGCCCTAACCAAAATTCCATTTTTACCCCTGCTAGTTCAATTTAATTACAAGTGTAACTGGATTTGACTATTATACCCCTACCAGGTAGGGTTATTTAAATGGTCTTACCTTTCCAAATTTATCCTACTCCTTTCAACTATTTACCATGTTATTTTTCATACCACCCCTTTTTCTTTTTCTTTTTTTTTTCTTTTTTTTTCATAAAATTTGGGGTTTACAAGTTCTCACCCCCTTAAAAATTTTTGGACCTCCAAAAATTAAAATGGTTATAAGAGTAAGCATAATTAGGGTGTACATTATGAATAAAGAAGTTTTTTTTTTATCTTTGTTATTTTCACTAAATACTAAGTGTTTGAAGAGATTCAAATAGTGAGGACCTAATTCGTTATGTTGACTTCCTAAATATCTTTCTCTACCTCTATTATTATTATTATTTTCTCTAAAGGATCTTTCACCAAAGATATTTCCTTCCTCACAATCTAAAGGCATTTTATAAACAAAATAAATAGTCATATTGTTATATCTCCACTCCATAATCACTAATATAGTTTATCTCCTAGATACCTATTTGCATGATGAGGATTTTGTGTTGTTTGAACAAGTTTATATTAACTAATTCCTCAACTATGACACCTTAACATTGAAAGGAAAGTATGACATTTATCTCTACTAAACACTTTTGAATTCTAGAGCAAGTATGTGGACTACTTTTGGATTCCAAAGAAGACTAATAAAATTATATTTTTCCTTAGTTGGGATTTCTTATATATCCTATAAGACATTGTATTACTGCTTCTTTGATCCTCTCTAATAGTAAAAGTGACAGAGTTAAATCATCTACTACTTTAACCCACAGCAGCTAAGGAGAGAAAAAGAGAAAATATAGTACTGGGGAAAATCAAAGAGCCCGTTAAGTTAGGTATCTTAAAAATATCTAGAAAGGTCAAAAGAGACTCATGTTTAGCATTACTCCCAATCCACAACGAAATCCCAAAGTCAAACAACATACAAGGGTTTGATGTCCAAAGGTTAGAAATCTATACTAATGTAATGTAAAACAAGCAAATTAATATAGAACAAGCTCAAAGTGAAACAACACGAAAATCTTTTTTTTTTTCACTAAGGTAATGTAATCATATCATAATTAAAATTCAAATAGAGTTGCAAGCAATCAAAAGATATTTTCTTAGTGAATAGGAAGCTATACATGTCACTATGATTAATCATAGTCTAGCATAACATGACTAAGTTCGTATGTGAACACTTAAGTCATGTAGTGAAAGGTCATATGCTTCCATATACAGTTCTTGACAAGACCATTGAAACTAAAAAGAAAAACATAGGTAAGTAAGTGCAACTTATTCCCAAAGAAATGTTACAATTTATCTAACTGATGGTTGAAGCTAACTATCCAAATAAAGGCAAGCGGTATGCTTTTCCTTATTATCAAAGATCTTGCCCCAATATAACAAACACTCAATACATGAGTATGTATTCATGGAGATACAATTTGAAGATATGTATGGACACTCCATTTGTGTCATATCTTCCTTTTAACAATATCAATAGATTTCATAACCATATTTAGTATCAACCTTTGCAATTCCACATTTTATTACATCCTTAAAGGTAATTGTAGCATTAACCCAAACTCTCTTGAGAATATTCTATTTGATAGTTTCGAAATAACTTTTGCTAATATAAGTCCTCGTAGGGTATGAACGATAAGAAACTGAGTCAACATGATCGAATGTATATTCTCACTTAAATGTTCAGCAGAGAAGAGGGGTTCAAGATACAACCACAATTGTAAATAATAATTTTTTTTATTTTTTTTATTTTTATTTTTTCTAAAGTCCCCAAAAGTAGTATAACTAAGACCTAAACCACGATATCTTGCAAGACTATAACCTACAAGTGATATGAGGGAATGGACCAATAAATAAAAGGAGAAATTTTAAATGGTCAAACTTTAAATGACAAATAAGAGAATAACAATAACGATAGATGGAAATGATCTTTAGATGGAATTGGAAAACATTTCAAAACTAGGTCAAATTTTTATTATGTATGAATTAACATATAGTGAATGATTAGATTTCTATAATATCTAAAGCAAACAAGAAAGCTAATAGGTTGTTAAAGGGAATCCATGGGGATAAAAACCCATGTGCTAAGATCATAAAAGGAGAAGAAACATCCAACCCCAATATTTCAAAAGATAGTGAAGGGAAACTATGACAAACGGCTCTCATCATCAAGTGAAAGAGGATACAATTTTCAAGACTAATGGAAGTCAAGATTTCATTTCTGCTGCACAAATTTTGAAGTGCTAAACTAATGCATATGCAAAAATAATTGTGGAATAGTAGAGTATGAAGGATTTTGAGAAAATATTAAACGGTATATTATCCAACAATAATCATGCCAATGAATCCTAAGAATTAATCACCTAGAAATGTACCATGGCATTTCTTTTTCCTTGCATCAATATGCAAAAGATAAGATTATCATATTTGAGAGTAGAAAACTTATGATCTTGCATCTATATGCTCAAATTGATAAGATGCACAACTAGATACAACCATTGTGGTTATGTAATATAAACTTTCATTAATATCTACATAATGAAAATAAGAGTCTCAAAGTTGACAATAGATAGAAACATGTTAAGTCAATCTTTATCATAACCAACAAAGCAGTATTGCATTCTCCAAATCCATGGAGGATAACACTAACCAAGAAATATAGGAAATTAATGTAGCAAACAAAAGTAAATAATAGCACGTTTAAAGAAGATATACATAATCTGATAGGCAAGAAGAAAAGGCGACATGCCAGAAGGTACAATGTTTAACGAATGTTTATGGTGAAGGTATAAATAACTAATACCATAACTGGTAGTATCTAGTACACTAGGAATAAGAATCAAGAGGAGATGAACTATATATTTCGGGGTAGATATATAATGGAATAATTCTTAATCTACAAGAGTTTAAGGACCACAATGAAATTCTAAAAGAAACATGCAAATAGAGAAATAACTCATAAGCTTCTGTAATTTCTTGAGCACATTATTCATACTAGAACTAAGGAAACCAGTGACTTTTCATGAAAGATATTCATACTGATGGTTGGTGTTAGTGCATGTCATCAAAGTATGAAGATCTAACCATCGATGCTACCACAAATAAAAAGAAGAAAATAGTGTATCATCAAGTAATCTAATACACTATATGTGTGATAGATTTGGTGTGCCTAAAATAAAACTCTATCAACCAAAGAAGCTGAAAAAGGAACAGCAACCCAAGAGAAAAGGTTATGAAATCATATCCTCTAAGATTCTTGTTGAGTTGAAAGTCTTGAAAGGATTCCATGGATGTAGTCATCCAAGATATATACACTTACGCATTTGAGACTATTAATATGACCTTAATTTAAGTGCGGGTTCGAAGATTTAAATCAATGAAACATTTGATCATCAAAAAGAAGTTTTTCAAAAATTCAAAACTTTGAGAAAATAAATAAATTCTCCTAGAACTGATATTTCTCAAGCTAAGTCAATTTTTCAATGCAACTAGAATAGGTATCATAATAGGCAACGGGTTTTGATCAAATCCCGACCAATGTTTCAAATTGTTGGTGCACTTTGTCAAGAGCATAAGAATATTAAAACTCATTAAAAATGGAATTTAGTAAGAATAGGGAGTTTAGAAGCGCCTCAACCATCAACAGGAAGGAAAAACAAATGCTTGGATTATTGAAACTAATTCAATAAGGAAGGAAAGATAATTAAGATCTATGATCTTAGGAAAGTTCATAGTGATATAATACTTAACTACCATTACAACAATGACCTTGTAATAGTTAAGACCTCTGCACCTAGACGATTCATCATCCATAATTCATATATAGAAGATGTGATAAACTTACTTAAAAGAAATATCCAATCACAATAATAAGAACTAATATCGAGGTGACAAATAACTCACCCTATCTATAGTTTGAATTTAAATTTTTGTCAAGGTATAGATCTGGTCTGTAAGCGGTGCTTCTAGATCACAGAAGAGGTGCAAGATCACGGAATACAATCCCGAATAAGATATACGTAAAGTTAAGAGAACTAAAGTACCATCATTCTGACCCTACTCAATATCCTATGTATATCGGGACTATTAGCCTAATCTTTAACCTAGGCTCTGATACCATTTTAATTGTCACGCCCCGACCATCTGTCGAGTACGTGGCAACCGTCGTATGTGCCCCAATGGACCCATACAAGGCATTTAATGATATACACAACTCTTATACATTAACAATGCAGCAAATAATACAATCAAATCATCTAACTAAACTCTACTAACACAGTCCCGATATACCTACTATAATACTATGGTCACAAAATTTGTAGATAACTAGGTTCGTCGATAGTCTCGCCTCCATTAGTTATCCTGACCGGTCGTTAGTAGACCTGCACACATTTGAACGTCGTGTGCTCAGCCGCAAGCGGCTGAGTGCTTATGGCTCTAACCGCAGTAGAATAACTCAAGTAGCAAACAAGGAGATTCTAGCATGTCCCTAACATCATTTCATAATCTCAAACAAAGCGTGTAAAATCAACAAATAAAACATAAATCATTATAAGAAGAACATGTAATATAAGTGTGTAGCTCAACTATAAATATGAAGTGTGTTTATTTCACAAGATTATTGTCACTAAAAATATCATCACATTCAAATATTGTGATCTGGGCAGCCAGCCTATGTTTAGGGGATCTCCTGATCAGGGAGTTCCCATAAGCCCATCAGTGTCCACTGTCTATGTCTCTACCTATGCCCGTCACACTGATGTTGGCAGAGAGGTCGGGTGACCGTGAATCCCTCTCCAGTGGTACACTAGGCGAATCACTTCATCTCCGTGACCTAGCGACCTGTCACTCCATGCGTCTTCCCCAGACAATCCATGGAGCAACTCGTGTAGTACTACACCAAGGGGTCACCGCACCTATGTAAACGCATCGGCCACGGCTAGCCGGTAATAAACCCCAAGATCTGGACTACTCATCAGAACGTCTGCAGAACGTCTGGAATAATAGCCGTGAGGTCCATAGATCCACTGTCCAAGGCTATGCGGAAGGAGTCACCGTACCAATTTACAAGCAACTATGCCTGCCAGGAGGCATGCATCCTAGCCGTCGTCGGAATGCTATAACCTCGGCGACATGTTTGCTAGGTCATTGGTTTGGTTTCATCCATCCTAGCCATCTTAGGACTATCAAGGTGATGACTTAGCGGCACCTTACGGGTATAGTGAATACATCACAACGTTCTATAGCAATAAACTAATCCATATCTTATCCTCACCCCTTTATGTCCAAGATGATTTCAACATCTTTGGGTGGTATAGGTTTATGAGCATTAAAGCTCGTATCCGTAACTTAGGAAATCAAAACGGTGCATCGTCAAAAATTTCATACGTAAGTATGTCAATGTCACATTTCTATTAGTGATGCTTGTCGATGTCTATGAATATGTCACACTATAGTGTAACATAATAGGTTCTAGAAGTAACTATAATATTGTATTACTTTTCGTCACATCAATCTAGTAGATAATGAGCGAGAAACTAACTAGCACATATTTGAACAACAGTAGAAATAAGACAACAAGCATATCACATTAATGATATACATAGACTATTCTAACCAACAAAGGATGAATCATAAATAATTAAATATTAATTTTTAAACAGTAAAATATTTATACAAGAGAATAACCTAACACATATTTGAATAACCGTAGACATAAGACTACAAGCATATCATATTAATCATATAAATAGGTTATTCTAACATACAAAGCATGAATCATAAATGATTAAATATTAATTTCTAAGCAGTAAAACATTTATCTCCTCAAGTTTCGCCAACTTGAGAATAGTCTACTGTAGTAAACCGGCGCACCTGGATATTGTAGTTCGTTCTTCGGAACCAACCGTATGATAGCTTGCACATCATTTAATTAGTTCGAGGTATTTACCTATTGCAAAAATCATTACCTTTAGATTTAACCATTCAATATTATTTATCATTAATATTATCACCAAGTTACCAAATCCACCATCCTTACTATCTTACTCCCCTAACCCATCCTAGGTTAATTAAATATCTAATTAAATTTATTTAATTCAACTAAATCTAATCAATCAACTTTATTTAATTGATGAACCTTAATCTCCTAATCTC
Source organism: Thalia dealbata (assembly GCA_030544415.1). NCBI lineage: Eukaryota > Viridiplantae > Streptophyta > Magnoliopsida > Zingiberales > Marantaceae > Thalia > Thalia dealbata. The sequence goes on from CM060460.1 coordinate 10,956,996, forward strand.
AGTTTCCTTAAAAACCCAATCAAAATTTCCTTCCATAATTAACATATCATCTACATGCTTCGGAGTAGATGTAAGGACAAGAAAATAGAAATAAACTCAGCACAAGGATAAGAAAATAGAAATAAACTCAGCACTCAATAGCAATACACCATCGACAGCAACAGCACCATCAAAATACCATATAAACTCATCAGCAACGTTAAGCACCATATAAACCTTATCATTTATCGTGCAAACTCAACAACCAAATTTCCAGTCATCAAAACACCTTGAAACTCAGCAACATCAACCCACATAAACACCAACAGATGAAGCACACGGTAAAAACAACAGCATCTTCAATCAGAACACACGGCACCATTAAATTACCATGAAACAGAACATGCAGACACACGACAATAACCACCAACTGACTCATCCATCAATATCCAGCAGCATCATCAACATGCCAATCCGGGAATTAACCAGCATCATCAAACCATCATAGAATACACGGCAACAACATCATCACACAAACCGAATAAGATCCATCATCAAAGCCACATCACTCAAAACTCATCAATCATGCACATCACATATACCATCATAGAATACACGACAACATCCCCAAATCACCATGGAAACCCATCAGAACCATATCACTACAATTCACAATAAATCCACAGTCCAAAACCAGCACCATATACCATTAATCATTCTAACATTCAAAATAACCCAAATTCACCCATCATAACATAAATTCCCCATTAACGTGAAATCGAATTAAACAGGGCAATCTCACATCAATAGAAATCAAGTGGGAGGAGGATTCACCTCACATAAATTCTCAATTTAATGGCGGTGAACGATGGGCTGTGAGCCCTAGAACAGAGGAGTAGCTCAGAAGCCATGGCATATCCAAGAGGTCGGCAACCTCACGGTGGAGCGAAAGAAGTGAAGTCGATAGTGGCGGCACTTGGATCCCCGACGAGGAAACAATGGACGTCCAGCCCTCTGCTTTGCGGCGACCGATCGGCACCGCATGGAAGGAGGAAGAAGAGCTCGAAGATGCGACGGTACGATGGATCACATGAGGAAGAGGAGAGGCTGCAGCATCAGCGCGATCCTCAGCGAGTCGACGGAAGGAAGGGAATGGAGCTGGAGCTCGAAGTGGGCAGTGGAGCCGCCGCATGCGAAGAGGCCGAAGGGAAGGACTCGTTGCTGAGATCACGGTGAAGAGATCCCGCATCGCGCCGCATCGTGCCGCATCGCGTGCGAAGAGGAGAGGAAGACACGGGTCTCCGCGGCCGAAGAAAAAGGCGAGTTCAACGGAGGAGTTCGCCGTTGCCGGATTTGAAGCGAAGGAGCAGTGGGGTGCGAAGACGAAGGAAGAGGGGTTCGCCGTCGAGCTTGCGGCGATGGATCCGGCGTTGGGAGCGGGCATCGGCACCGGTGGCCGACGGACGGAAAGAAGTCGAATGGGAGGGGGGTTCGCGGCGACAGCTTCGGAGCAGCAGCGCTCGAAGAGGATGAAGGAGGAGACGAAAGAAGAGAAGCATCATCGCGTGCTCGCCCGATCTAGGGCTTGGAGCGCGCGTGCATTGCACGTGCCCTAACCAAAATTCCATTTTTACCCCTGCTAGTTCAATTTAATTACAAGTGTAACTAGATTTGACTATTATACCCCTACCAGGTAGGGTTATTTACATGGTCTTACCTTTCCAAATTTATCCCTACTCCATTCAACTATTTACCATGTTATTTTTCATACCACCCCTTTTTTTTTCTTTTTTTTCTTTTTTTTTCCATAAAATTTGGGGTTTACAGATGGACTTTCGAGAACTCCATGATTAGGAGGTACCCTTTGCACAGGCTAGTAGCCTACGACACTTGATGTACAATTAAAAATATTCTTAGATGATATATACTAGTGACACAGACATGTCATACAACATAGTTTGCACTTAGGTATATATATATACATACACTATTAGCTAGTAGATAACATTGTTAATGATATCTGTTACATTGAAAAGCTAATGTATGAAAATTAACAAATCAAAGGTCTCCTCAAACCTTCCTCCCAGTATTTGATTTCTTACTATGATTTAAGCAGTAATTTCGTATTAGGTCGCAAGGCTGAGCATTTCACGTTCTATCATGCCCCGACCCACCTGTCGGGCATGTGACAACCGCCACATCAGCTTACCAACCCATGCAAGGTATACAAGATCCTATCTCTGTAATACAATTAAATAATACAGTCTCCTAGTACAGTCCTAATATTAGTCTACTGCATACTAAACTTCGGTATCCGTAAATAAAATTAGACGTGGACAATAGCCAACCTTTACTGCCAAAATCCTCTTTCGCAATCTTGATCGTCGTTGCTATACCTGCACACACATTGAATACGGTGTGCTTAGCCTTGCGGCCTAGTGCGAAATTTTATCTCGAAAGCACAGCACGAAATCAAAGGCTAAAGGGCTCGTCCAAAGATGCCTTAGTAGGATTAGTTATCACACAATAGTTTCTTTCTATGTATTATAATTATCATATAGCAAGATTATATGTCAACTTAGGTTATAAGTACATATATGTATCTAAATGTCACATAGGTTGTACCTCATATCAGTGTCACTAGAGTAAGTCATTAACAATAGCCCTATCTTTATATCAGATGTCTCAGGCTGCCAACATATGCTTAAGAATTGGCCTGGGTCGGGGCGTCCTTAAGCCCATCGGTGCTGTTACAATCTATATCTCTACCTATACTACACTGATGTTGGTGGAGAGGACGGTGACTCAAGACCCCTCTCCCTCGTCTCGCTAGTCACCGAGTATGCCTCCCCTACTGATACTGCCATGCCCTTGCAGCCTCCCAAGACTCTGTAGGAGCACGACTCCAATGTAGTATTACACTTTGTCTGTAGACAGGGTTACCATTACAAAGCACCATCGGCCACGGCTAACCGAAATAAGAATAATCCTAGAATCCAGACTACTCATCCGACCGTCTGCAGAACGTCGAGGATGCTAGCTGTGTGGTCAACAGAATCACTGTGCAAGGCTTAAGGGATCCACTCATCCAACTCAAAAGCAATCTATGCTGGCTGAGTCGAACTCACATTGACACGATGGGCTGTGGTGTCTCGACTAATATCTGCTAAATCGTCGAGTATGTTTATCCCTGCTAGCCATCTCAGGGCTATCACGGTGGCACCGAGGCGGCACACGTGCGGGTATAGAAACCTGAGTTAGAACCACTCCCAAATTCCGTAATAAAATTAGACGTGCGGGTACAGTCCCAATATTAGTCTACTGCATACTACACTTTGGTATCCGTAAATAAAATTAGACGTGGACAATAGCCAACCTGTAAACCCCAAATTTTGTTAGGAAAAAAAAATATAGTAATGCTAATAGGAATATGTAGGAGTGGAAGGGATATAGTGAGAAATTACCTCGTAATTAATTCAAAGAAGTAGGGATAAAGATAGAAAAATAATTCTAGGTAAATAATTATATCTGATGGGGGCATAATTGGTAAAATAGGGTAATGTTGTAATTAAACGAAAACAATAGGGTCAAATAGGGAATTTTTCCCATGCATGTGCGACGCACTCCAGCTGCGGCTTCGGATCTCTTGCCGAGAGCTCGACAACGCACTCGGTGATCGACCTCGCCTATCCTTTGGACGCTGACGACCTGTGCCCTCTCCTCTTCGCCCGCCACCCTGGATCCATCGCCGCAAGTGCGACGGCGAACCCCTCTCCATCTCTTTCGGCCTCTTCGCACTCCGACGTTCCAGATCAAGCTCGATGGCGAACCCCACTCAGTTCGACCACTCATCCTTTTCCCTTCGGCCTGCCGACTGCCGACGACCCAATGCTAAGGTCGAGCCCACTAAATCTCTCTTTGATCTCAATTTGCATGCTTATTGTTGGATGATGCTAGTTAATTCAATTTATTAATGTTGTTATTTCGGTTGTGCTTATTTGGTAATGTTGCTGATGGTTTTTATGGTGCTCTGTTTTTGCATGTGATGCTGAGTGACTGTCTTTGCATGTTGCTCTGTTTTTGCATGTGATGCTGAGTGACTGTCTTTGCATGTTGCATGCTGATGTGGTTTGCTGCATGTTTATATCGTGACCGTTTTTGCATGTTGCATGCTGATGTAGTAGTATGATGGTATTGTTACCAAATGGTGGTGGTGTTACGGTGTTGCTGTTGCCAATTGTTTTCTTTCCTTTACTTAGAAGCATGTAATAATTATAATGGTATGATGGTATGAGGAATCGAATGCATGTCAACACTAAGGCATAATTTTTATCTTCCACTTAGCTAGTGATGATATGTTGTAAGTAAATGGAAGTAGAACATGATTAATTTAAATTATAAATGTTGTGAAATGTTAATTGGACTTTTAAGAAAATTTAGACTTGATTAGTTGGAGATTATAATTGAGGTTAATAAATTAAATGAGGTTGATCAATTAGGATTAAGTAAATCTAGTTGAATAATTATTTAACTTAGGATAAGTTAGGTGGGTAAAATAGTAAAGATGGGGTATTTGGTATCTTGTAGATAAGATTAATGATAGATAATGTTAAAGGTCATATCTAAAGGTAATGTTATTTGCAATAGGTAAATACCTCAAAATAATTAAATGAGGTGCAAGCTGATATACGGTTGATTCTGAAGATCGATCTACTTATCCAGGTGCGCCGGTTCACTGCAATAGACTAATCTCAAGTTGGTGAAACTTTAGAAGATAAATATTTTGTTGCTTAGAAATTAATATTTAATCATTCATGATTCATGCTTTGTATGTTAGAATAGCCTATTTATATGATTAATATGATATGCTTGTTGTCTTATGTCTACGGTTATTCAAATATGTGCTAGGTTATTCTCTTGCATAAATATTTTACTGTTTAGAAATTAATATTTAATTATTTATGATTCATCCTTTGTAGGTTAGAATAGTCTATGTATATCATTAATGCGATATGTTTGTTGTCTTATTGCTACTGTTATTCATATATGTGCTAGGTTATTCTCTCGCTCATTATCTACTAGGTTGATGTGATGAAAAGTAATACAATATTACAGTTACTTCTAGAACCTATTATGTTACACTATAGTGTGACATATTCATAGACATCGACAAGCATCACTTATAGACATGTGACATTGACATACTTACGTATGTAATTATTGACGATGCACCGTTTTGATCTCCTAAGTTACGGATACGAGCTTTAATGCTCATAAACCTATACCACCCAAAGATGTTGAAATCATCTTGGACATAAAAGGGTGAGGATAAGATATGGATTTGTTTATTGTCAGAGAACGTTGTGATGTATTCACTATACCTGCATGGTGCCGTTAAGTCGTCACCGTGATAGTCCTAAGATGGCTAGGATGGATGAAACCAAACTAATGACCTAGCAAATATGTCGCCGAGGTTATAGCATTCCGGCAACGGCTAGGATGCACGCCTCCTGGCAGGCATAGTTGCTTGTAAATTGGTACGGTGACTCCTTCCGCATAGCCTTGGACAGTGGATCTATGGACCTCACGGCTATTATTCCAGACGTTCTGATGAGTAGTCCAGATCCTGGGGTTTATTACCGGCTAGCCGTGGCCGATGCGTATACATAGGTGCGGTGACCCTTGGTGTAGTAATACACGAGTTACTTCATGGATTATCTGGGGAAGACGCCTGAAGTAACAGGTCGTTAGGTCGCAGAGATGAAGTGATTCGCCTAGTGGACCACCGGAGAGGGATTCACGGTCACCCGACCTCTCTGCCCACATCAGTGTGACGGGCATAGGTAGAGACATAGACAGTGGACACTGATGGGCTTATGGGAACTCCCTGATCAGGAGATCCCCTAAGCATAGGCTGGCTGCCCAGATCACAATATTTGAATGTGATGATATTTTTAGTGACAATAATCTTGTGAAATAAACACACTTCATATTTATAGTTGAGCTACACACTTATATTACATGTTCTTCTCATAATGCTTCATGTTTTATTTGTTGATTTTACATGCTTTGTTTGAGATTATGAAATGATGTTATGGACATGCTAGAATCTCCTTGTTTGCTACTTGAGTTATTCTACTGCGGTTAGAGCCATAAGCACTCAGCCGCTTGCGGCTGAGCACACGACGTTCAAATGTGTGCAGGTCTACTAGACGACCGGTTAGGATAGCTAATGGAGGCGAGATTATCGACGAACCTAGTTATTTACTAATTTTGTGACCATAGTATTGTAGTAGGTATATCGAGACTGTGTTAGTAGAGTTTAGTTAGATGATTTGATTATATTATCCGCTGCATTGTTAATGTATATGAATTGTGTATATCATTAAATGCCTTGTATGGGTCCCTTGGGGCTCATACGGCGGTTGCCACGTGCTCGACAGATGGATCGGGGTGTGACAATTAAAGTGGTATCAGAGCCTAGGTTCGAGGATTTAAGGATTAGGCTAATAGTCCCGATATACATAGGATATTGAGTAGGGTCGGAAGGATAATACCTTAGTACTCTTAACCTTACTTATATCTCAATTTGGATTGATTATCTTGATCTTGTATCGCTTCTATAATTTATTAGCAACTCTTACAAATTAGATCTATATCTTGACAAAAATTTAAATTCATGTTATAGATGATTTGAGTTATTTATCACCCCATATTTCTTCTTGTTATAGTGATTAGATACTTTTCTGAATAAGTTTATCACACTGTCTATAAATGGATCATGGATCAAGTAGGTGAATAGATCTCAACTATTACAAGTTCATTATTGCAATGGTGATTAGGTATCATATCATTTCTAGGTATTGCCCCAAGATCATTAATCTTTTATATCTGTTCCTCTCTATTGAGTTGATTGCAATAATCCAAGCATTTATTTTTCCTTTCTGTTGTACATGTTGGTGGTTGATGCACTTCTAAACCCCCCATTCTTAATAAATTCTATTCTTAATGAGTTTAATATCTATATTCTCTTGACGAAGTGCATCAACAATTTGAAATGTTGGTTGAAATTTTATTAAAGCCTGTTGGCCATTATGATACTTATTCTAGTTGCATTGAAAACTGACTCAGCTTGTGAAATATCATTTCTAGGAGAATTCATTTCTTTCTTCAAAGTCTTAAATTTTGAAAAGAAAAAGAAAATCTGTCTGATGATCAAATGTTTCATTGATTTCAATCTTCAAACCCGCACTTAAATTAAGGTCATATTGATAATCTCAAATGCGTAAGTTTATATATCTTGGATGACTACTTCTATGGAATCCTTTCAAGACCTTCAACTCAACAAGAATTTCAGAGGATAGGATTTCATAACCTTTCTCTTAGGTTGTTGTTCTTTTTTTTCAACTTCTTTGGTTGATAGGTTTTTATTTTGGACACACTAAATCTATCACACATATAGTGTCTTAGATTAATTGATGATACACTATTTTCTTCTTTTTATTTGTAGTATCATCGACGATTAGATCTTCATACTTTGATGACATGCACTAACACCAATCATCAGTATGAACATCTTTCATGAAAAGCCATTGGTTTCCGTAGTTCTAGTATGGATAATGTGCTCAAGAAATTATAGAAACTTATAAGTTATTTCTCTAATTGCGTGTTTCCTTTTGAAATTTCATTGTGGTCCTTAAACTCTTATAGATTAAGAATTATTCCACTATATTTCTACCCCGAAATATATAGTTTATCTTCTCTTAATTCTTATTCCTAGAGTACTAGATACTACCAGTTATGGTATTAGTTATTTATACCTTCACCATAAACATTCTCTAAACATTGTACCTTCTGGTATGTCTCCTTTTCTCCTTGCCTATCAGATCATGTATAACTTCTTTAAACGTGTTATTATTTACTTTTGTTTGCTCCATTACTTCTCCAATTTTCTTGGTTAGTGTTATTCTCCATGGATTTGGAGAATGCAATACTACTTTATTGATTATGATAAAGATTGACTTAATATGATTCTATGTCTTGTCAACTTTGAGACTCTTATTCTCATTATGTAGATATTAATGAAAGTTTATAATGCATAACCACAATGGTTGTATCTAGATGTGCATCTTATCATTTTGAGCATATAGATGCAAGATTGTAATTTCTCTACTCTCAAATAGGATAATCTTATCTTTTGCATATTGATGCAAGGAAAAAGAAATGCCATGGTACATTTCCAGGTGATTAGTCTTGGGATTCATTGGTACGGTTATTGTCGGATAATATACCGTTTAACATTTTCTCAAAATCCTTCATACTCTGCTACTCCACAATTATTTTTGCATATGCATTAGTTTGACACTTCAAAATTTGTGCAGCAGAAATAAAATCTTGACTTCCATTGGTCTTGAAAATTGTATCATCTTTCACTTGATAATGAGAGCCGTTTGTCATAGTTTCTCTTCACTATCTTTTGTAATATTGGGGTTGGATGTTCCTTGTCTTTTTATGATCTTAGCACGTGGATTTTTATCCCCATGGATTTCCTTTGACAACCTATTAGCTTTCTTGTTTGCTTTAGATATTGTAGAAATCTAATCATCTACTATGTGTTAATTCATACATAATAAAAATTTGACCTAGTTTTAAAATGTTTTCCAATTCCATCTAAAGATCATTTCCATCTATCGTTATTGTTATTCTCTTACTTATCATTTAAATTTTGATCATTTAAAAATTTCTCCTTTTATTTATTTGTCCCTTCCCTCGTATCACTTGCAGGTTATAGTCTTGCAAGATATCGTAGTTTAGATATTAGTTATACTACTTTTGAGGACTTTAGGAAAAAAGAATTTTTTTTTTTTACAATTGGGGTTGTATATTGAACCTCTCTTCTTTGCTCAACATCAAAGTGAGAATATACATTCGAACATTTTGACTCTATTCCTTGTCAGTCATACTCTCTTAGGACTTGTATTAGCAAAGGTTATCCCTTGACTTATCAAATAGAATAGTGATAAGGGAGTTCGAGCTAATACTACTTTTACCTTCAAGGTGGTAATAGGAAGTGAGGTTGCAAAGTTTATACTAAGTATGATTATGAAATCTATTGATACTGTTAAAAGAAAGATATGACACAAATTGGGTATCTGTGAGTATCTTCAAATTGTATCTCCATGAATACATACTCATGTATTGAGTTTTATTATTGGGGCATGATCTCCGATAATAAAGAAAAACATATCCTCTACTCTTATCTTGATAATTAGTTGTATCTACCACTTTGATACCACTTAGATAAACTGTAGCATTTCTTCGGGAATCAGTTGCAATTCTCACCTATGTTTTCCTTTTTATTTCCATGATTTTGTCAAGTATTGCATATGGAAGTATATGACCTTTCACTACATGACTTAAGTGTTCATATATAAACCTAGTTATGCAATATAATACTTTCATAAATCATAGCTATCCAAATAGCCTCCTATTCTTTAAGAAAATATCTTTTGATTGTTTGCAACTTCATTTGAATTTTTAATTATGATGTGATTTCATTAGTCTAGTGAAAATTAGTTTTCATCATTAGTATTAATTTTTGAGCTTTGGACATTAAACCCTTGAATGTTGTTTTACCTTGTGATTTTTATTATTGGTTGGGAGAATGCTAAACATGAGCCTTTTTAAATCTTGTCTAGATGTTTTAGAGTATCTAACTTATCGAGTTCTCTTGGGTTCCCTTTCAATGTAATGACTTTTATTCTTTTCTTCTTGGCTTCCATGGGTTAAAAATCCCTTTCAATGTAATGACTTTTATTCTTTTCTTCTTGGCTTCCATAGGTTAAAAATAGTGGGTGATTGAGCTCTTTTATTTTTATTAATAGATAGGATCAAAGTAGAGTTATAAAATATCTTAGATGATACTTGATACTTGAGAAATTCCAACTAAGGAAAAAAAAATAGAACTATCATTAGTCTTCCGTGGAATCCCAAAAGTAGGCGACATGCTTGCTGCTAGAATTCAGAAAGATCTAGTTGGCAAAAGATAGATACCATACCGTTCTTCTAAAATAAACAAAATGCTAACTGTATTTGAATTAGGAGTTAATCGAGGGTTGTGATTAAATCTTCACAACATTTCTCACCAACCCCTATTAATTAAATTTTATAGCTTTTAGTACCTATTAAGAGTTGGTTAAGTGTGCAACTAGTACATATGACATCCATATGGGTGGATGTACCTACCTAATAGAATATATATATGGAGGTAGAGGAAGACATTTTGAAAACCAAAAGCATGAATCCGATCTTACTATTCGGATCTATTCGAAGCATTTAGTAGTTGAAGGTAGTAAACTTCTTTATCCATAATGCAAACCCTAACTATGCATACTCTTATGAACGTTATAATTTTTGGAGGACCAAAAATTTTTAAGGGGGTGAGAACTTGTAAACCTCAAATTTTGTTAGGAAAAAAAATAAATATAGTAATGCTAATAGGAATATGTAGGAGTGGAAGGGGTATAATGAGAAATTACCTCGTAATTAATTCAAAGAAGTAGGGATAAAGATAGAAAAACAATTCTAGGTAAATAATTATATCTGATGGGGGCATAATTGGTAAAATAGGGTAATATTGTAATTAAACGGAACCAATAGGGTCAAATAGGGAATTTTTCCCGTGCATGTGCGATGCACGCGCACTCCAAGCCCTAGATCGGGCGAGCACGCGACGGCGTCCCATTCGATCTCCCCTTCGTTCGACCTCTTCTCCAACTGACGTTCCAGATCGAGCTCGACGGCGAACCCCACTCAGTTCGACCACTCATCCTTTTCCCTTTGGCTTACCGACTGCCGACGACGAGCGTGCCCTTTCCCTGTAGTCCCACAATGGCCAGCATCGACGACCGCAGCGACGATCGGAATGTTGTCGCCCCTCGTTGGTGATCCAAGGGACACTGTCGACTTCGAGCTCCTCCTCCTTTGGCCGCCGACCTCGAGCTCCCTCCTTTTTTCCCCTTCGACCCGCTGATGATCGCGCCGGCGTTGTGATTTGCTGCATGTTTATGCCGTGACCATTTTTGCATGTTGCATGCTGATGTAGTAGTATGATGGTATTGTTACCAAATGGTGGTGTTGTTATGGTGTTAATGTTGCCAATTGTTTTCTTTCCTTTACTTAGAAGCATGTAATAATTATAATGATATGATGGTATGAGGAATCGAATGCATGTCAACACTAAGGCATAATTTTTATCTTCCACTTAGCTAGTGATGATATGTTGTAAGCAAATGGAAGTAGAACATGATTAATTTAAATTATAAATGTTGTGAAATGTTAATTGGACTTTTAAGAAAATTTAGACTTGATTAGTTGGAGATTATAATTGAGGTTAATAAATTAAATGAGGTTGATCAATTAGGATTAAGTAAATCTAGTTGAATAATTATTTAACTTAGGATAAGTTAGGTGGGTAAAATAGTAAAGATGGGGTATTTGGTATCTTGTAGATAAGATTAATGATAGATAATGTTAAAAGTCATATCTAAAGGTAATGTTATTTGCAATAGGTAAATACTTCAAAATAATTAAATGAGGTGCAAGCTGATATACAGTTGATTCTGAAGATCGATCTACTTATCCAGGTGCGCCGGTTCACTGCAATAGACTAATCTCAAGTTGGTGAAACTTTAGGAGATAAATATTTTGTTGCTTAGAAATTAATATTTAATCATTCATGATTCATGCTTTGTATGTTAGAATAGCCTATTTATATGATTAATATGATATGCTTGTTGTCTTATGTCTATGGTTATTCAAATATGTGCTAAGTTATTCTCTTGCATAAATATTTTACTGTTTATAAATTAATATTTAATTATTTATGATTCATCCTTTGTAGGTTAGAATAGTCTATGTATATCATTAATGTGATATGCTTGTTGTCTTATTGCTACTGTTATTCAAATATGTGCTAGGTTATTCTCTCGCTCATTATCTACTAGGTTGATGTGACGAAAAGTAATACAATATTACAGTTACTTCTAGAACCTATTATGTTACATTATAGTGTGACGTATTCATAGACATCGACAAGCATCACTTATAGACATGAGACATTGACATACTTACGTATGTAATTATTAACGATGCACCGTTTTGATCTCCTAAGTTACGGATACGAGCTTTAATGCTCATAAACCTATACCACCCAAAGATATTAAAATCATCTTGGACATAAAAGGGTGATGATAAGATATGGATTAGTTTATTGCCAGAGAACGTTGTGATGTATTCACTATACCCGCATGGTACCGCTAGGTCGTCACCGTGATAGTCCTAAGATGGCTAGGATGGATGAAACCAAACTAATAACCTAGCAAATATGTCGCCGAGGTTATAGCATTCTGGCAACGGCTAGGATGCACGCCTCCTGGCAGGCATAGCTGCTTGTAAATTGGTACGGTGACTCCTTCCACATAGCCTTGGACAGTGGATCTATGGACCTCACGGCTATTATTCCAGACGTTCTACAGACGTTCTGATGAGTAGTCCAGATCCTGGAGTTTATTACTGGCTAGTCGTGGCCGATGCATATACATAGGTGCGGTGACCCTTGGTGTAGTACTACACGAGTTACTTAATGGATTGTCTGGGGAAGACGCATGGAGTGACAGGTCGCTAGGTCGTGGAGATAAAGTGATTCGCCTAGTGAACCACCGGAGAGGGATTCACGGTCACCTGACCTCTCTGCCAACATCAGTGTGACGGGCATAGGTAGAGACATAGATAGTGGACAATGATGGGCTTATGGGAACTCCCTGATCAGGAGATCCCTAAGCATAGGCTGGCTGCCCAGATCACAATATTTGAATGTGATGATATTTTTAGTGACAATAATCTTGTGAAATAAACACACTTCATATTTATAGTTGAGCTACACACTTATATTACATGTTCTTCTCATAATGCTTCATGTTTTATTTGTTGATTTTACATGCTTTGTTTGAGATTATTAAATGATGTTATGGACATGCTAGAATCTCCTTGTTTGCTACTTGAGTTATTATACTGCGGTTAGAGCCATAAGCACTCCGCCGCTTGCGGCTGAGTACACGATGTTCAAATGTGTGCAGGTATACTAGACGACCAGTCAGGATAGCTAATGGATGCGAGATTATCGATGAACTTAGTTATTTACTAATTTTGTGACCATAGTATTGTAGTAGGTATATCGGGAATATGTTAGTAGAGTTTAGTTAGATGATTTGATTGTATTATCCCCTGCATTGTTAATGTATATGAATTGTGTATATCATTAAATGTCTTGTATGGGTCCCTTGGGACTCATACGGCGGTTGCTACGTGCTCGACAGATGGATCGGGGCCTGACACAACCTTTACTGCTAAAATCTTCTTTCGCGATTTTGACCATCGCCGCTATACCTGCACACACATTGAACGCGGTGTGCTTAGCCTTGCGGCCTAGTGCAAAATTTTGTCTCGAAACCATAGCACGAAATCAAATGCTAAGGGGCTCGTCCAAGGATGCCTTAATGGGATTAATTATCACACAATAGTTTCTTTCTATGTATTATAATTATCATATAGCAAGATTATATGTCAACTTAGGTTATAAGTACATGTATGTCTCTAAATGTCACCTAGGTTGTACATCATATCGGTGTCACTAGAGTAAGTCATCGATAGTAACCCTATCTTTATATTAGATGTCTCGGGCTGCTAACATATGCTTAAGGATTGGCCCAGGTCCGGGCGTCCTTATGCCCATCAGTGTTGTTACAATCTATGTCTCTGCCTATGCCCACTGCACTGATGTTGGTGGAGAGGATGGGTGACCCAAGACCCCTCTCCCTCGTCTCGCTAGTCGCGAAGTACGCCTCCCCTACCAAAACTGTCATGCCCTTGCAGCCTCCTCAGACTCTGTAGGAGCACGACTCCAATGTAGTACTACACTTTGTCCGTAGACAGGGTCACCATTGCAAAACACCATCGGCCACGGCTAGCCGAAATAAGAACAATCCTAGAATCCGGACTACTCATCCGACCGTCTGCAGAACGTCGAGGATGCTAGCTGTGCGGTCAACAGAATCACTGTCCAAGGCTTAAGGGAACCGCTCATCCAACTCAAAAGCAATCTATATTGGCTGAGTTGTACTCACATCGACACGATGGGCTGTGGTGTCTCGACTAATATTTTTTAAATCGTCGAGTAGGTTTATCCCTGCTAGCCATCTCAGGACTATCACGGTGGCACCGAGGCGGCACGCGTGCGAGTATAGGAACCTGGGTTTGAACTACTCCATGTGCTGGTCTGATATGACCTAGGAGTTAACTGGTTTAACCCTCAATCCACTCATAGTATCTAAACTATCAGAAGCCTCAGGAGGGGTGAACATCACTGACCGATCGCTAATAGTTCGCTATATTATTTAGGGTGCATCAATGACACCCCTTTAGTTAATTCAATAATATTATTAAGAGATGCTAGTATCATGCTATGTGTCTCTATACTAGAGTGCCTAGTGTAAGTCATGATACTATTATATTATTTTTACCTTATTTTGCATGGTAGCTAAATGTGTCACGCCCCAATTTCACCTTTGGGCACGTGGCAATCGCCATATAAGATGTACTTCAACACCACAACTTATACAAGGCTAAAAAGTATGTCAAAGCACTACAATTTTATTAATTAAACATAGCGGAAGCAAATACATTTGATAATTTAACCATCACTACCATTTTAAATCTCTATCTAGGTCGCCAAATTGATATTGTTCTTCAAGCTAGATTTTCCCTCACTCCCGGCTAAAGATCCATTTGTAACCTGGCAACAGGGAAAAATGTACACATCTGAGTCGCGAGACTCAGTGAGGCTACAGAGAGAGCACCCTAATGATCGGTAAAAAGTATTGTACAACCCACAAGAAATATATTCACTATGATCACATACTTAAATCAACATGTCAAAATTATATGACAATGCAATACATATAGAATAGCATGATCATAATTATAATAAGATGTATCACAAGATGTCTGAAATCTGAGCATAACAGGATACCTAAAATTTAAAAATTTCATATCACTTAAATGTGTATATCATTTTCATTATCATTCCACACCTAAGGCAACCAATCTATGTTCAAGGTAAATCTCTCGTCAGAGATTACCCCAAACCCGTCAGTGTCAACTCTATGTCACTGTCATATGTGCCTGTACACTGACGTTGGCAGAAGGAGCTGGTGATCACGGTACCCCTTCTAATACAAACATAGGTACTATACAGCGCTGTAATTCTGCACCATGGCAGGATCACCATAACAAAATACAAATCATATCCATCTCCAGCCTTGTAAGCTGAGATCTACTGCATACGATACTAATGAACCTGGACTGCTCAGGGGCCCACATCTGTTGAGCATGCCAGTGTCAATCAGGTTCCCTAGCTTCGGTAGCGCATGGGACGGTATTGTTCCTAGTACACCCTCTACCTTGTGTAACACAATTAAGTTGAGTTCTACACCGAAGTGAGATCTCGGCTACACCAAGGTATTAGTGACTTAGGTCAATCGAACTTGCATCTCTACCTTACTAGCATATGACTCCTCACCACATGTTGGCACATACCAGTCTAAGAACCATACATCTTCTCCTAGGTTACATAACCTTAAGGTGTCCAGGGTTCTTATTCATATAACAATTTAGATCAATCCAGGTGTTATCACCTCATGAATCTAAAATGTCTAAAATTTTTATCTCATGTCAACATGTTCCATGTTCTTGCTAAGTATCTCTACATCTCTAACAATATGAACATATTAAATAATCAACCTAACATGAGCATAAACATCAATAGCATGCATATAATAGCATCATACATATACCAGCATGGTATAACTAACAACTCACATCACGAGCAAGCATATTATTGCATCATATATGAACTAGCATGATATAACTTTCAATCTCTTATCGAGAGCATGCTTATAATAACATCATACATGAACTAGCATAATATAACATTCAATATCATATCGAGAGCATGTATATAATAACATCATACATCTGCTAGTATGATTCAAGTTTCAACTTACATCAATAGGATGCATACATTAGCATCTTACAAGAACTAACATGACATACTTTCAAGTTCACAGTAACCCACATGCTAAATAAGTATGTAACGAAGTAGATATATCACTTATCAGGAGGTACAATAATAAACAAAACAACCCGTAGGACTCAGCATATGTAGTATGCTAAATTAAATTTGAAACCATAAACCCTCACCAGAGTCTCAAACAAATCTTTAAACAAGAATCATAGCTTGGTCGTGATCCTTAAGAGCAAGCAAGCAAGGCAATCGATAACTCAAGCAAGCAACGCAATTCCTCTCTACTTCGACACAAATCACAGCTTGATTGTGATTTGTCAAGCAATAACACAGCAACACAATCTCCTAAAATAAATTAAATACAAGAAAACAAACATGCATAAATAACACAACTCAAACAATCCTCTTAACAACCCCTACCACTCAAAACCTCACACCAAATTTCTTTTTAGTTATTTTCCTTTTAATCAATTAACCATTTAACAATTTAAATAAATATCACCACATAATTTTCTAATAAAATACGTTTACATTTAAATTATACAATAAGAACAAAAATTAAATTTTTATTTGCACAATTAAATCATTCTAACAGTTTGGTCTACTATATCACCTTATTAAGTCACAATTTCTCAAATTTTTGTAATTAAAAAATCTAATTTACCTAATTACCCAATTTAATCACACTCTAAAATTTATAAATTATATTAAAAAAAGATCTAATTACATTAATTAAATTTATAAATCATAAATTATCAAACTTTGTTAATTAAAAAATCTAAATAAACTAATTTTCTAAATTTTATCACATTATAAATTTATAAAATTTTAAATTATTCAATTTCATTAATTAAAATAATCTAATTAATCTAATTACCTCAATTTACAATATCCTAATTTCATTAATTCTATAAAAATTTTAAATAAATTATTTTAATTTTAATTAATTCAATTTAAATGTCATAACATCTACCAAAATATTTCTACTTCAATAATTCTGTAAACTTTTAATTAAATAACATGAATTATATTTAAGTATAATAAAGCATCACCAATTATTTTAGATTTTTCAAACATCGCATTCAAAACCCTGAACCCAACCTAAAATAATTCAAAAACTAGGTCTAAAATATGTTAAAAAATTTAAATAAATTTCTTAAGGCTCAAAACTCACCAATCAAGCTTTAGTATGTTAAAAAATTTAAATAAATTTCTTAAGGCTCAAAACTCACCAATCAAGCTTTAGCCACGTCGAACCGAATTAAACGGTCAACAAACTATGAAACCAGCCAACCCACAACCGAAACACAACTAAATCGGTCGTTCACCGAACCGGACCAACACACGCGCAACCCATTATATAGATAAATTTGATATTGGAGGTGTGAAGGAGGGCACTATCTCTTAAATAGAATCAGGATGCAACTCCTTTCCAAGAATTCCCTGATGTGGGACTAAATATTTCTTAAATAGAAAAGAATACAACTCCTTTCCAAGAATTCCCTCATGTATTGTAAACCCCCATCTTCTAAATTATAATTTTCGGAAGAAAAAAATTCGGTCCGGTTCAACTGAACTGGCCAGCTAGCCGGTCCGAGTGAACCGGCCGACCTGGTCCGAAGGGGGTTGACGCGAGCGAGAAGAGCCGCGGGCTCTTCCCCCTCGCGAGGCGCCCCTCCTCTTCTTCTTCCTCTTCTTCTCTTCTTCTTCTCCTTCTTTTTCTCCTTCTTCTTCTTCGTTTTCTTCTTCTGCTCCCCCCCGCAACCGCAGCAGCGCCGGCGGTGCTCTAGCTCGTCGGCGCCGCCGCTCGCCAACGGTCTCCCTCCGTGTCGGGAAGAGCTCGGCGGAGGTCGGCCTTTCCTCCTCCGTCCCGAGCGCGCCTCCCTTACCCGCAGCAGAGCACGCCGGCGGCCCCTTCGGTTAGGTCGTCGTCCACCGCTCGCTGCCGCCGACCACAGCCGCCCTTCACCGCCCATTCCTCTCCGTCGTGACGAGGAGAACTCGGCGGAGTCGGTTGCTGCCGCGCGCTCCTTCCCCTGCTTTCCCTCCTTCCTCGCGCTCGCCCCCTCTACGATCGCAGCGGAGCGAACGCCGGCGAATTCACGCCGCGTTCGCCGTCCGTCATCCCTCGCTGTCGTCCGACCTCCGTAGATCCCCGCCGCGGCAAGGAGAGCACGGCGGAGGTCTGCTACCGCGCCTCCCGTTCTTCCCCTGCATCTTTCTCGCCGCGAGAGTCGCCGTCCATCGTCCTCGCCGCGAGCGTCGCCGTCCATCGTCCTTCCCGCGAGAGTCGTCGTCCGCCGTCTGCTGGTCGCCGAGCATCGTTCCTCGTCGCAAGAAGGGGAACTCGGCAGGAGGCATCTCTACTGCTCGCGCCGTGCTTCCGAACTCTCCCACTCGCGAAGCGCCCCCTTCTCCTTCGCTTCGCGACCAACCGCAGCAGAGCAGCCGGTGTTCGTCTCCCTCGTCCGCTGCAGAGCAGCGCCGGCGGCCCCCTTCCCTTGCATCCGCCGTCCGCCTGCTGTCTTCCTCTGTCCGCCGTCAGGGGAGCTCCATCGTGATGAGGAGAGCTCGGAGGAGGCAACGCGCGACCCCCATTCCCCTTCAAATTTCCCTCTTCGCGGCTGCTGAAGTTGCTCCCCGTTCGTTCGCCGTCCCGCGCCCATCACCGGCGCATCCTCTCCTTCGTTGCAGCAGGTGTGGACTCGCCCTCTCTGCATGCTCGCGAACTCGCATCGACCCCGACACAACGGCAGCAGGCGACGATTGGGTCGCCGCTGCTCCAACCCGCAGCTCGATCGGCGAGGAGTGGAGCTGCGAATCCACTCGTCTCGCCGGCCGAAATCTCCTCCTCTCCTTCCCCACGCGATCGCAAGGGTAGGAGCTCTGTTTCCCCTGTTATTGGGCGATTTCGCCCTCCGGCGAACTTGCCCTAAAAGTTCGCCGGCGACGCCACCCAAAAGATGAATTTTGGTGTTGATGGTCGGATTTTTGCGCAGGTAGTCGTCGGTTCCCACGTGTGCGTAGGTTTGCGGAGCTCGCCGTCAAGTTTGCCGTTGATTTCGCGAGCTCCGGCGAGGTGGCGGCTAGGGTTCCGGCGACGGTGCTACTATTCCGGTGGTGAATAGTGTTTCCGACGATGAATAGTGATTTCGGCTAAGGTAGCTTTATTTTTTCCTAATCGCGATTAGCGATTTATTTAAACATGTTAGTTGTAATTAAACACGTTTAGGATAAATTAGTGTTGTTAAAATGCTTAGATTAATTTAAACATGCTTAGTGTTAATTAATCAAACTTAGTGGATTAATTAAGCATGATAAATTAAGTTAAGTAAAAATTAGTGATTTAATTGAGTAGAGTTAGTGAATGGGTTGAGTTGAACCGGTTTGGAGTTAGTTGGATTGAATTTGAGTTAAGTTTGGGTTCGGATTGAGTGTAGTTGAGGTAAGCTGAATCAATTAACTTGAACCAGACTCGAGTTGGACTTGAATTTAGATGAGTTGGAGCTGACTCGATCGAACCGAACTGGCTAGGCTTGGGTCAGACTCAAGTTAAGCCAATTGAATAGTGATTGGGTCTACCGCATTGGCCGGGTCAACAATGTTGACCGAGTCCACCGCATTGGCCGGTTCAACAGTGTTGATCGAGTCCACCGCATTGGCCGGGTCAACAGCGTTGATCGAGTCCACCGCGTTGACCGGGTCCACCGTGTTCACCGGGTTGACCGGGTCAACTGTTGACCGTTGACCAGTGAAATAATAATAAAATAATAAAATAATAAAAATAAAAATAAAAATAATTTAACTTTTCATGAGTATGATTAGGTGATTTAAAATAGCTAATTAATGTTTAATTGATCTAATTAAGTATTGATGAGTGCTATTTGGGCCCTTAGGTGACTTGGGCTAGATAAGGGGTTTAAATGGATAAATTGGATAAAAATTTATCTAAGCTTAACTAAGTTAATTTAAATTATAAAATGAAAATTTGGTTAATTAGTATCTGAATGATTAGGTTAGATTGATAAATTAATATTTGATTTACTTAGGGAAAAAGGAATTAAATTTGATTTTTAAATAATTGTGTTAATTAGGATTTATCGCGGGTACGTGATCCGAGTAGTTCGATGGAGTGATTCGTTGTTACGCGGGTCGATTCTGAAGACCGGATCGCTAACCCAGGTGCGTTGGTTCTCCGATGGTAGGATTTATTCACGCTAGGGAATTCTCGCTGGGGTTTTCTTAGGAACAATTCTGGATGTCTCAAATAAGATAAAATATTATGCTTGATAATATTTGTTTTATCTGCATGTTAGTTTAGTTTATTTCTATCTAACATGTAGGATATACCATGATTTTCTACACTAGTTTTAATATGTCGTAGTATCTTATCGAGCATGTTAAATATTATTTTATTGTGTTTCTATGCTATGCTAGCATACTTACCATGCAGACATAAATAGTAAATAACGACATGTTAGAACCTTTGGCGATGTCACCGCCACTTAGAGAAAAAGGGGCCTTTTTCCATATGCCCCAGGTTGACCGCCGCGTTCTGACGGTGGTCAAACGGTGACGTCCCATTAGGCGCCACTCCCGAGGTTGATGCATAACGGAGCACTGGGAGCACCACTCCCGACGTTATGCATAGCTTATATACTGGGAGCTGGTAGGGTAAGAGACTGTACAAACTCCATGGTCGAGCTAGACTAGAAATATGGAGCAAGTCTTTACCCGAAATCTTCACCCGCACGAGTGTCGTTGTAGGCGACCTCGTGATAGTCCTGAGATGGTTAGCTAGGATGAACCCTACCATGGACTTGGCACCGATGGAGTCGAGAGCCACAGCCCATCGTGCAGATGTGCGCCAAATCTTGACAGACGTCGACGGTTATTGAACTAGGAAGGTGATTTCACATGCGATGCCTTGGACAGTGGATCCGTAGACCGCACGGCTATCACCCTTGACGTCTGCAGACGATCGGATGAGTAGTCCGGATCCTAGGGTGGTTATTCCGGCTAGCCGTGGCCGATGAGATTTAAGAGAGTTGACCTTGTCTACGGATAGCGTGTAGTACTACATGGGTGTCGTGACCCCTACGGAATCCGGAGAGGATGTAAGGGCACGACGGTTTCGCTAGGGGAGGCATGGTTGGCGACTAGTGAAACAACTGGAGAGGGACTCTGGGTCATCCGTCCTCTCTGCCAACATCAGTGCAGCGGGCATAGGTAGTGACTGAGACAGAAAGGCACTGATGGGCTTATTGATACCCTCGGCCCGGGTAGTCACTAAGCGTAGGCTGGCAGCTCGAGTTTATAAAACCTTAAAGTCTCATCACGATGTAAGTGACAGACTGTTGACGTGAACACTAGATATAACGTAGGTAACATCTAGTGACTTATACATCGGTATAGTATTTATGATGTTTGTTACTCCCCATAAATTGATTTACACAAATCAAATGGGGACAGACTGTTGACGATGACACTAGACTTAACTTAGGTGACATCTAGTGGCATGTACACATTTATTAATTATTTATGTTGTCTTATCGCTCTAGATGAATTGTTTAAAATGTATTACATGAAAGATGATGATTAACCACCAAAGACATCCTAGAATACTCCTCCTAGCCTTTGATTTCTTTATTCGGTAGAGCCGTAATTTCGCACTAGGCCGCAAGGCTGAGCACACCACTTTTCCCCGTGTGTGCAGGTGTGTTAGATGACTGCCCGAGTTATTCGATGAAGATGAGTCCATCGACGGGTCTATATTTCTTTTTATTTATTTAACGTTGCCTTTTTCCTAAAATTGTAGTAGGTTTATCGGGACTGTGTTAGAAATGTTGAGTTAGATAATTAAATTGTAAATTCCGCTGCATAAATGATGTATATAAATGGTATGTATCACTTGATGCCTTGTATGGGTCTGTCGGGCTCATACGACGGTTGCCACGTGGCCGACAGTTAGGTCGAGGCCTGACATGTATACATGAGACTAGTAGCCTATGCAAGTATTGAACTCGTGATCTTTATGTTATTAGCACAACACTCTAACCAACTTTACTAATAGGCCAAGTAAAAAAAAAATTTAAAAAAAATAGAGTTTACAAAATGTGTAATCTGCATTACAGTATAAATAATAACATGCAGTAAGAGTAACATGACATGTTGGATAAGTATAAAATAATAAATATACAAGCATGTCAAACAGCAAGTAAAGCATATATCTCTAGCATGCACATGTCTTTTTAATATTTTATAAGTATAATCTTTATTTAGTTGGCAGGTATCCAAAAATTTCCACTAAATCTAATTAAGTTTTACCCAAGCTTGAATAGATCATACTATGATGAGGTTACGCACCTGTATCGTATACCAGGGCTTCAAAATCGATCTAGAAGAAGCCCAGGAATATTAATAGCAGTGTAGATTGTAGTCAAATAATATTCCTAAAGTAAGAAATTTATTTAAATTTTTTTTAGAATTAATCAGGATAGAAAATAGATTATTTAATGTTAATCCAATCTATCCCCTTAATTAGTCCAATTTGCTTAACCCAATTCTATTCATGAAGCTCAAGTCTATACCAACTCCTCATCTAAGTCAATCTGGTCAAATCTAGTTTTAATTAACTAAATTGATCTATTTTGACCCAATTTAAATTAATTTTGACTCAATTTGGGTTCAAACTGTAAAAATTGATTCAATTCTAATTCAATCCAATTCAATTTGGTTCGAATCTAGCTCAATTCAATATAATTAGACTCAACTCGGGCTTAAACCAGTTCATTTAACTCAGCCCATATTCGGATCAATTCAATCTAACTCGACCCAGGTCCAATTCGATTCACTCTAGTTCAACTTGGATCTAGCCTGGTTGATTTGGTCTAGCCAGCCCAATCTAGCTTAATCTGACTCGAACTCGAACCAAATCTAATTAACTGGTTTAGCTCGAACCCAACTCAATTAACCAGTTCAGCTTACTCTAATTAAACTCAACCCAAATTCAGACTTGACCCAAATCCGAACCCAATTAACTTTGATTCGATTAACCCAACTCATTCACTAAATCAACTTAATTAACTTACTAACCCTCTTTAACTTAATTAATCAACCCTTAATTGTGATTAAGGAAAACCCTTTGAACAGAAGCGAGCAAAGGTCCTTTAAATAGAGGCGCGTTACCTCTGCTCGTGCGCTCCTCTTCCGGCTCCGGCGACGATGCTCCGGCTTTGACGACAGCCCTCCGGCTCCGGCGAGGGTGTGTCGGAGTTCCCGCAAGCAGCGGTAGCAGTGATGACGGGTACGACGAGGAAAAGCTCGCCGTTGGGTGAAGAGGAACCGAAGCAAAGTGGCGGCTTCGGCAACTGCTCTTCGAGCTACGCTGGCAGCGGGGAGCGGATGAAAAGGGGTCACCGACGAAGGGACGACGGTGAGAGCGGGGAGGTGATGCAAGCGATGAGAAATCGTCGTTTGTGGGCATGCGATCGAGCTGCTCTGCTCGCGGCTCTACTTCCGTCCGTGAGTAAGGGAAGGCGACGCCTTCCTCCGCGACCTCCGACAGTGACAAGAAGAGGGGAAGGGGGTAAATGAGGCGCCGGTGAGATCGGCAGCGCTCCTCCGCTACTCAAGAGTGTGAATCGCATGAGGAAAGAGGACGCCGGCGAGCTGCATGCGCCTGCATTCGTGGGAAGGGGGCCGAGACACTTGTGCTTCGCAAGGCTGGAGAGAAGGCCATCATCGACCCTTCTCAGATGGTTGGCAAGCGTGGTTCGTGAAGGAGGAAGGTGGGGGAGGCGACAGAGTCGTTGACGGTGGTGACAAGGTGAAGACGAAGACGTGGAAGCAGTGGGCGCGGGGCATGAGCGACACACACACACGAAGGAGCAGGTGCGTGTCCCCTTGCGAGTTTCCCAACCTACCCCTCTCACTTCTCCCTTTTCACCAAACCATCTCTTTCCTCTATTTTATTCCCTTTTTATTTTATTTTATTTTTTTCTATGTGAGAAGGGTGAGGAGGGTACAGTAGATGATCGATTGGAAGAGTTGACAAAGATAAGGTTCTTATTACTTATATTATATCGTAGTATTGTAGTAGGTATATTGGGATTATGTTAGATAAACTGAGTGAGTTGCTTTGATTGTAGTATTTAAGTTGATGATGTTTGATTTTATGATGAGTGTAGACTATTGTATTGATAAATGTTTTGTATGGGCTAGATATGCTCATAGACGGTTGCTACCTGCCTGATAGATGGGTGAGGCACGATAATATTTATTTTAATTCTAACAGAGAATCACCCCAATAAACAATAATTTATTGGAATCTGTCACGCCCCGACCCTACTGTCGGGCACGTGGCAGCCGCCGTATGAGCCCAAAGGACCCATACAAGGCATTTAAGTGATAAATACAATTCATATATATTGTCTCAGCATAGCGGAATATACATTTAAAACATCTAACTCAACACTACTACACAGTCCCGAGAAACCTACTACAATTCTATGATAAGCATCGATCAATAAAAATAAATTCATCAACAAACTCATCTTCATCAACCATCACGATCGATCATCTAACACACCTGCACATACATTAAACGCGGTGTGCTCAGCCTTGCGGCTTAGTACGAAATTACGGCTCGAAATCGTAGATAGGAAATCAAACACTAGGGGGAAGTACTAGGATGCCTTTGGGTTTATTAATTATAAGTTATTAACTTTTTAAGGTAAATAATATTATCCACAATAGCAAGTTCTAACCCATAGTGTATGACTCTATATGTCCCTAATTGTCATCTATGTTGAACAACATGTCTGTCACTAGTAAAAGTCATCTATGTTGAACAACTTGTCTGTCGCTAGTATATGTCATTTATATTGAACAACATGTCTGTCGCTAGTATATGTCATTTATATTGAACAACATGTCTGTCGCTAGTATATGTCATCTATATTGCATAACATATCTGTATCTTTAGTATATGTCAATTAGAAGTATTTATGTCTTTATGTTAAGTGCTTTGGGCCGCCAGCCTATGCTCAGGGGATATCCTGATCAGGGATTCCCATAAGCTCATCCGTGCCGTAAATGTCTAGGTCTCTACCTATGCCCGCTGCACGGATGTTGGTAGAGAGATCGGGTGACCGTGTATCTCTCTCTACTGTCCCGCTGGTCGATCCCTACACCCCGTCCCAACAAAACCGGTTGCTCCCGTACCTTTCCCCTTGGAAATCCAATACGATTACAACCCACCGTGTAGCGCTACACAACTGTCCGTCGACAGGGTCACCTCAATTAATATGTCCTCAGTCACGGCTAGCCGAATTAATTAATAACCCTAGGATCCGGACTGCTCATCAGATCGTCTGCAGAACATCTGGAATAGTAGTCGTGTGGTCTACGGATCCACTGTCCAAGGCTTTACGGGAATTCACCTCTTCTATTCAATAGCAGTTGATGTTGGCCGAGTTGAGCTCGCATCCGCACAATGGGCTGTGGCTAACTCGACTACATGTCTGCTAAATCCTTGGAAGGGTTCATCCCCGCTGGCCACTCCGGGACTATCACGGTGACGCTCAAACGCCACGCGTGTGGGTAATTGTATCTGGGTATGGACTTACTCCGCGTTTTGGTCTATCTTGACCTTGGAGTTAATCTAGCCTATTTCCCAACCAACTCCCAGTATCTGAGTTGTTTGTAGCCTCAGGAGTAGTAATAATGAGTGAACATCACTATTCGAACACCAAGGGTTTGATTTATCATCTAGGGTGTGTTACTAATACACCCTCACAATTTGTGATCTAGTGATGTCCCTAGGAGGTGCTAGTATCATATGTTACATATGTCTCTATCTAAACTAGAGTATCAGGTAATCATTGTGGATACTACCTCCTATATAGTATTTTAACTTTAAATTCGCATCTTATCTTCTTTAGTCGGGTGATAGCATATTATATCACAATAAATAAAAACAAAGCAGTATGTACAAGAAATTAATAAAGCATGTTAAATACAAAGCAGTGTATTACGTAAATCATATTATTCTAGCATTCATGTTATCACATATTTAACAAACATAGCATTTTATTAATTTCAAAGCATTCAAGACTTTTCTAATAAAATCTTTTTAAGATTTTTCCTAGGTTGAATTAAATCTTATTATGATGAACCAACGCACCTGGAATTCGAGCTTTAGAACCAACGAATTAAAGCTCGGAGATAATAATAATGGGTAGCTCCCAAGTCAAGATAATATTCCTAAAATCACAAAAATTTAATTTAAAATATATTTCATTACCATATATTAATAATTTAATAAGATAAAAATTATTCGATTACTAATTTAATTTATTTGATTAACTTAGCCTAATCCCAAAATAAATAACCCACTTCAACTATTAGACACAAGTTATACTCAAGCCCAACACTTTAAATCTTTAATCCTCTTTCATCACCTCCAATTTATTAAAATAGTAAAATTTCCATATCAAACCTAATTATATTTTCAAATCCAAATTAATTATTCCCTAACTTAATCTAACATCATAGCATCATCACTAGCAAACTAACATTCAACAATCATTTTCTTGGTGTCAACCTTCATTCGATTCTCTCTACATACCTAATTATTATATCATATGCATAATCTCTAAGTAAAAGATAAAGGAAAGCATGAGGAGAAATAGGGAAATGAGAAGAAGATAGGGGAGATAGCATGAATTCAACCATCCAAGGCGAGCAAAGGTGAAAGCGATGGGATTGGAGGAAAATGTTAGGGCTTCGGAGGGTTTACATTCGCAGGAACCGGTTCATCTGGACCAGGGTTGGTTCAGGCAGACCGACTCAAAAAGTCTGGTCCGTTCGGCTCGATCACGTGGGAAACATGTGCACACAATATTTTAAAGTTCTGTCCATTACTTCCAAAATAATGCAACTAAGTCCCTCTAAATTTGATTAAAATTCTAACCAGATCCCTATAAATTTTAATAAATTACAACTAGATCCTTTTTAATACCAAAATTCAACCTAATGTCATCATCTTGGCCTTAACTCAATTTAAAAGTTATCTAATCTTGAAACCTTAAATAAATTTCTAACTTGATCCTTATAAAATTTTTATAAATCACAATTATATCAATTTTAATAAAAATCTAGTCTAATTTCATCTTTGAGTACTAATTTCATCCAAAGATTCTTTGACCCTATTTTCCTCGAATCTAAGCTTAAGAAAATTTTTATTTTTAATTGTTATTATGCTATTAATTAAACTACCCAAAAAGTGGGGGTTTAAAGAATCAACAAGTCAGCATATAAATTTCATACTATAGTTCATTTTTATATAAACACCAAAATTACACAACTTAGCAAAGTCAACAATTTATATAATCGGTATTCAATTTATACCACGGATCAGTAGCATCAAAAACACCTATTTTTCATCCGTTGGTCCCACAGGTGCATCATGAACCAAAAAAGAATTCATATGTATTTTCAATCAATTTAATTCCAGATCTATGATTGAAAACAACTAATTTCACATTTGGCATCGTAAGAAATCGTTTCATGAATCAAAGTAAACTCAATTCTGTTTTAAAACAACTAAAAAAACAACTAAATTTCCATAACTTAATTTTCATCGTAAGCAACCATGCATGGTAGAATCATAATTTAATCACTCCACAGGCGGCTATCCACACAAGTAGAAGAAAGCCATACAATGCAGCAACAAGATTTCACATTTGTGAAGTTTTCTACTCGTAATCCCCGTGACCATTGTTTAGAAAAACCAACCTAAAATTGATTGATTTGTCAGATTTCCAACCAAACTTTTTTGAGTGATGCTCCCGACTCCTTTTCTCCAATTTCTCTTCTTTGTTGTCGTCGCAATGAGACAAAGGTCCACATCGACAATCGCTTGGGTTCGCCGATTGAATTGCTGGCAACGACAACAAGAAGTTTGAGGGTGGATCAATTGGGAGTTAGGGTTCACCGACTACAACTTCGACTTCCTTTTCTTTAGAATTTGTTAAGTATTAAACTTACTTTTATTTTTTACCTTCCCGCTCTTCCACTTTTGCCCTTACCTTAGCCTCTTATTTATTATTTTACCCTATGGCCGTTAATTTTCTTTATTAAATCCTTAGTTTAATTAAATCATATTAATTATTTCAATTCATTAACATCCTATATTATTTTACATGTATTTGCACACCGATGATAGTAATATATTAATTATATTTTTAAGAAAAAATGGGGATTAGTTATAAGGAAGTAATAAGGCTTTTTTTTCCAGAATAAATTAAAATAATCTAGAGTAATTGGATTTATTACTCTGAAGGTATAAAAAAATAAAATAATCATATTATGATAAATTTTTAACAAAAAGATGTAGGCATATATTCAAGCACAATTAATCGTTTTTATTATGTTTTAGGATTAGTGTTGAATGGTCACATAAACTTAACCTCAATAATACCTGTGTATATATGAATGAACATGCATCAAAGTTTTGTGTCGGTTTATTATATTAATTAACTATTAATTGAAGTCTTGTGCGTTAGATAGTATGGCGTATGTATTTTTATTCCTCAATTACAAACTAAGGTTAATAATTGAAAATAATGATTAAAAAAATACATCAGCATCAAGATCAACA
This sequence comes from Thalia dealbata, assembly GCA_030544415.1. NCBI lineage: Eukaryota > Viridiplantae > Streptophyta > Magnoliopsida > Zingiberales > Marantaceae > Thalia > Thalia dealbata. The sequence goes on from CM060460.1 coordinate 10,985,780, forward strand.
TCCCCAGATTGGGCCCCTTAAAATGAACTTAAAGAGCAATTTAGAGCAAGGAGTTAATTGTTGAACACATCTAGAGTAAGTATTAAGGGGCCCCCTTTATGTTTTAAAGTTATTAACCCTCTAAAATGTATAATTATTTTTTAATCTTAAATTCATGGAATATGATATTAAGTATTATAATTATTTTTTTAATCACAAAGTGTACAACACTCTAGTTAAAGTAATTTGGTTCTATACGGGAGGTTTAACTATTGATATATATACTAGTATGAGGTTATATATTAATACGAATACTTAATACATAAAAGATTATTTTGACTCCTAAGTAAACATTAGACTATATAGTAAATAAATATATTTAGGAGAATCATTCCTGCAACTCTTAATGAGATGGACTAATTTAACAATATAAATATATGTTAACTTTTATTTAGAATGGTAGTTTTAATAAATACAATATTTAAAAAATGATGGTATATCTAAATTTAGGAATTAGAACTAATCACTAATTCATTAATATATAGAAATTTGAAAATTATAATTAATTAATTAATTAATTAATATTTTTTATTATTGTTATAATATAAATATAAAAAATATATTTATTTAGTAAAATTTAATTAAAATCAAGTTCTAACTAAAATTACTTTATATAAGTATCTATGAGTTAACTAAGATGATAAGACTTTACCTAAAAAAATTTACAAGTCATGAGTTTAAAATTAATAGAAACACTAAAAATCTAATTATAGTTATAGTTAAATAATATTTTATACTAAATAAAATGTATTTAGAATATTAACCCAAGGGACTCCACATACTAAATCAAATATACAAGGAAGCATATTATTATTATTGTTATACATATGCTCCACATAATTAACCAATTCTAAACATTTGGTCTCAGATTAATCAAATCTACCTTGCCAAGTCATGCAGCAATTGAGCCCCCATCAGATTCCTGTAAGGCAGGCTCACCGCCTCCCCATCCAAGATGGAAAAATGGACCTGCTGCTCATCATCAGCATCGCCATCCTCATCCTCGCCACCGCCATCGCTTCCGCCGGCGAAGAGATCCGGGCGGCGGTGCTGCGAGTTGGGCAGCAAGGACAAGCTCATCCCACCTCCGTTATGATGCTGCAGCCCCAGGGTCAAGGACACCCCGCTCCTGGACGACGACGATCCATTACCGTGTCCGCCCGCCGGGTCGTGGGTGCTCCTGGCCGGCTGGAGGAGGCTCCGCCGGTGGTGGTTGGCGGTGCTTATGACGGAGGAGAGGGATTCGGGGTCGATGAGGAGATGGTGCTCCAGCAGCGGCGGCAAGGGTGGGATGGAGTTTGGGTTAGGGTTAGGGTTCAGGTTGTGGGGGTCCTCTTCTTCGGCGTTTGGGGGCGCTCGTCGGGTGGTTCTTCTGGAGTCACGGGGAGCCAATTCCTTCATCTCTTCCATGTAGATCTCCTCCACCATGGGCTTCCACAGCCTCACCCTTGCGTTTATGAACCAGTTCGATACCTGGTGCAAGCAGAACACGGTCGATTAATGGACTAAGCTCGGATTTGAACCGAACGATCGATCGGTGAGAGTAATTAAATTGAGTTGCTGCGGCGAGGCGAACTTGGCTTCTCGACAGCCCGGTCTGCCGAGCGAGGATGTGCTTGTCGGCGTCGTTGGGGTAGGGATGGAGGAAATGCTCGAAGAGCCAGGCTCGGAGGAGGGTGACGGCGCGCTCCGGGAGGCCGCGCTGCGGCCGCCATGGGTGGTGCTGCTCCAGCGTCCCCTGCAGCAATGCCTTGTGCTGCCGCATGCACTGGTCGAGCAGCCTCAGCCGCGGCGTCTCTCCCCGAGACGTCCCCGCCGTCATCTCTGCCGCCGCCGCCGCGGCGCCCCCACCCTTCTCCCCAATGGCCTTCCGCACCGCCGCGAGCTGGTCCCCGATGCCGTCCTTCAGGCACCTGAAGTGCTTCGACATGGCGGTCGACGCCAGCGCCGCGTACACCCGCGCGGCCCCGTCGCCGGCCACCACCTCGAACGACTCCACCACCGCCCGCATCTGCTCGCCGTATCGCCTGTACCTCCTTTCCACCTGAGTTCGATCATATTATCGACTAAATTAATTAATTCCTGCCCCCCATGCATGCAAAATCTCACGTCTACATATCAGCTAAGCTAATCATTGGAGTTGCAGCTCTGAAATGAAAAAAGTAAAAAAGAAAAAACCCTCTCCTCACGCTCGGTAATCAATGCATGGTGGAAAAGCAAATGAATTAATGAGGGGGGATGGGGTTTTGTGGCGGTAGGTCAGATGTCTAGGTAAAGCCTAAAAGATGGGGAATAGAGCAGGCTTAATTTCCAGCAACCGAAGAAGCCCAAATTACTCACTATTATCTAAATCAAGAAGGAATTAATTAATTCGATCACCTCCTCTAACAGGAACACGAGCTTGGGTTTGATCTTTTGGAGCTCCAAAAGATCCATGGAGGGAATTATGGAGACCGAAGAATTCGGCTTCATGGTTCCTTCATCTCGTTGATCATGGATCATCGTCTTCTTCTTCGTCGGTCCCTTCTTGGATCTGCCGCCGCCACTCTCATCCGACAGGCTACAGAATTCATTCAGCAGCTCCTGCGCCGGCGTCAAGAACCTGGAATTAATCCTCAGATGCAGTGCCGTCACCGGCTGCGGCTGCTGCTGATGGCCGCCGAAATCCATCAGCCCCCCGTACTCCATTAGCGGCTGGTGCGGGTTCTTCGCGCAGCCATGGAGGGACAGGGAGAGCCTCCCGCTCTGCTCGGCGCCGCCGGCGAAGAAAGTTCTCGAGGGGTCCGGCGGCAGGGGCGGTGAAGCCGGGAGAAGGTAATTGAGGTGAGAGTAGGGGGGCTTGGGATTAGGAGGAATCAGGCCTAGGAACTCCATGCCGCCGCCGGCTGCCGCCATGGTGAGCAGCTGTGCGTGGTGGACGCTGTGCTCGGCCAGGGCGCTCTGCGTTCCGGCAGGCTTGACTAATTGGGCCGACGACGGAGGCGGCTGGGAGGAGGAGGCCGACTCGTGGGCAGCGGCCATCATCGCACCAAGAAGAAGAAGGAGAAGAAGATGATGATGATGCTGATGATGATGATGATGATGATGATAAGTGGTGGGATGAATTGAGCCAGGTTTAAAAATAGGAACCTGGGGGCTGTGACAGCATCAAACCCTAACTGCGCCAAAAGAGGGAGTTCTTCCCAATCACTTTTTCCATCTTTCTATATTCCAGTCTCGAATCCATAACACACATGGGCTTCATGAGTTGGAGCTCTGCGCCGGATCAGAAGAAGACACAGGAACTGGAACTCGAAATAAAGAGGCTTTTCCAACTGTTGCTTTGTTTCCGCAAATAGTCTCCCCTCTACAGCCAGCCCTACGGGGCTACGGATCAAGCTAGAGAGAGCAACCGAGAGAGAAAGGGCAGGAGATCACGGTGCGATGAGGAGGAGTAGGAGGAAGAAAGAAGAAGGAAGAAGGAAGAAGGAAGAAGAAGAAGAAGAAGAAGACGAGCAGCAGCACAACATTAACACGAAGATGGGATTGAGAGAGAAAGAGAGAGTGAGAGGGGACGGGGGAGGACGTGGTCCTCTCTTTCCAACTAATCCCATAGAAAGGTGGTATTAAAAGAAGACCAGTAGAGAGAGAGAGCTCATGGGACCGCAGCCTTACGCTGCGTACGTTCAAGTTCCATGGCCCTCTTTTTTACTTAAACCTCTTTAATTCTCTTTGAAAAGTTACGGAGGAGGAAAAGGGAGCTGCATTCGATACAGAAGATGACGAGAGGAGGAATATTTTACTGGAGAAGAGAAGAGTCAAATAATTATTTGGGAAACTCTCGCATTTACTGCACCAGCATGTCTTTGTACAAATTCTGCGCACAGGCAACTCCTGCTTCAAAAATTATCGCAGTCGATTGATGATTAATCCTGACGCCGAGGAGATATTTTAGTTTTTAGGTTCATCTGCTCTCAGCTCTTGAGTTGGCTTTCGAGGTGATCGAAGCACCGCAGCAGAGGAAAATTTGCATCGATGTCATGTTTGCTAAGGACAAATGTGGGGGTAGAATGTATATAAATCGTATATATTTTTAAAAATATAACATGAGAATGCACCTTAGCGTACCCTATAAAGCTAGCTCAACTACTTAACGAGCGGGGAAAAATAAATAACAGCACTTAACATTTGGTATTTTCTTTTAAAAAGTTTCATGTTACTTTTACGGTGCAAGGGGAAACGGGTGAGATGGAATTTAAAGATTCTAAGGTTTGAGATAATTAATTGGAGGTTAGTTTTTAGATTGGATCTTATTTTTTAAATTATAATTTATATTTAAGAATGATATAAGTAGGATGGAATCTGAAACTTCAAAATGAGAGTCCAAATACACCCTCTAATCATCTCATACTAAATAAAGCTTAGATGTAAAATGTGATTCACTTTATATGTGCTTAAAGGTCTAAAGATGTAAATAGATCATGCCAGGTAGAGAACTCCAAGCCATGCTAAGCCAACTAGAGGATATGGCTTAAGGGCACGACGGAGTGTAAAAAGGATAACCTAAAATTATGGCTCGGCATATAATAGCAAGTGTTATCTCATCACTCGCCTGTCATGTACGTAGTTGGCACCTTGTGCTAGTAAAAGCCTATGCACATAGGCCATTACTTTGTGCCGCACTCCTGAGATTGAGGGCATATCCGAGGTGCATCTACCAGCGGTAAAGCACGTAAAGTGTGGCGCATGAAAGGCTTAGACCCGTAAATGCACAAGTCGAGGCTCATGCGTGTGGAGCTTAGCACACAGGGATAAGCCAAGCAGCTCGAGGCGCATGTCCCGCACGGACGCACGACGCACAGATCAAGAGCGAAGCACATCGAAGGCACAAGTACTAATTCCAATCGAGGCATGCGCGAGTCTCCTTCCACACGACAGCTGAGTGGGAGATTACCATGCTGCAACGTGGCATGGGCCCATCTGACACGTGTAGGATGCGTGGATGTATGAGGGAGTCTCGAAGCACGACGTGGGTCTAAAATGCGTCGGACCAAAATTACATACTACACCATCGAGGTCCAAAGGAATAAACAACTTGAGATTCACAGGCCCAGCAACCTGAGGTTCAAGGATTGAGCAACCTGGGTAATGAGAGTAGTAGGGCGTGTGGTGCATGCCATCTCGACAGGGCACGGTGGGTGCATCCCTTTGGCAGAGGACAGTTGCAAGCATGGCAAGTCAGTAGTACGCTGGCAGTTGCACATGCAGGCGTGGCAAGCAGGTAACACACGGGTAGTCGTACGTGCGGATCTAGTAAGACAGTAGTGCATGCACGGTTATAGTCTTCTGATTGATGTATCTCATCAGCACCGTGTCCGAGTTTAGAGTTAGCTGCAGCTCTTCTACTATTTAGTCTCCTCCAAAGCCGCAGCCAAGGATCAAAGAAAGTGTAAGTGATCGAGCAAGATCAAAGAGTGAGTTCCACTTGTAATTGATAGTACTTGTTGTCTGGTAGAGAGCCGTGAGTTCCATGAGCTTGTGCTGAGAGTTGAGTGCTGCAATCCGGGTTGTGGATCAAGGGAGAGATTTTTAATAGAAGAAATCCTCTTCCTCTCAACTAATAGAAAGCACTTTTTTTTGGTCGTTTAAGGTAGATTATTCTAGCAATTTTATGTTAGCGATACTTCACTAGAGGTTTTGATGATCCACCAAGATATTGACTAATAAATAAAAACTTGATGGTTGTAGGAGCCATCGAAATATCTTAACAGTTATTTTAGCGATTATAAATCGATGTGGCAATGATTCAAATCATCGCTATATTTTGCCAAACGAAAAAAAAGTTATTTGTACAGTTCTTACCCCAAATTGATATGAACCAATCGCATATATCGCTGTTGAAATCATACTCCACACATTTAGACATCTCATACAAGACAAAATATCAATCAAAATATATATTACAAATATTCAATATAAGTTTGGTGATATAGCATCGAGTCTGGTGATATAGCTTGATTACAACCTCCATCTCCACCAGCACCAATCAAAATATCATAAGATGATATGAAGATTTGAGATAAAAAAAATTTCCAAGCCCCATACTTTAAAAGCTACTCTTTTACAAGGATTTATTCAAGGGAGTCGTTTGGAGTTATCCTAGTTGATACATTATCTTGTGATTTTACAATAGCTATTTTATCAAAAAATAAGGAAAAAAAAATTATACTTAGGATGTTAAAATATACATACAAGCTTCGAGTTTTTCAATTTAGAGAAGTCAATATATTTCATAAATACAAAATATGTTTGTAATCAAGCACACCTATAATACAGTTATTTGCTTGGAAGATATCAGTGTTGCATTTTTGTTGCCTCTTTCACTAGCTCACCTAGAAGTCCATATTTTTGAGAGGGGTTTGCTTTCAGGAATGTGTATTGAAATTAGTCAATCCAAAAGATATAGATTCTTTCAATACCTAAATAATGTGCTTTGTGTAAACAAGCCCATATACTTTTTGATCTTGTTAGGAAGTGCAGATCTTGTCTTACAAATTCATGATCCTGTGTGTAATGTCTATCATTAATGCTTTTGATTACGAAGTTTATGCTAATTCTTTACTCCTTTAGATTCTAAGCTATATAATAAAAAAATTTAAGCTAAAACTTCGATTGGCTAATGCAAACGTAAATCTTTTTTGAGCCAACTGGTATGAACTAATACTTTCACAAAGATGATTTAACCCATGGTTGGTGAGCCATTGAAAGTCTTGTGATTCTTGTTTTTCTGTAGAAACTATAATTAATTAGCTTGAATGCTGGAAGAGAGTTTCTTGAATTATTTGATAAATCTCTTTTCTCTTCGATTCAAGCACTAGATTCCTAACATTGATGCCGTCAAAATTGATAACTATTTTTTTTTGCGGAGCAAATTCCCATCGGTGATTAGTAAAAATATAGAGTATGCAGTCTTGCTCATCCATTCCATGGCCTCACATGTGGGATTGAGCTGCTAGAATCTCATCGGTAGGAAATGATGCATAAATTTCAAAATGAAGGCTTAAACTTCAGGAATTGTCTTGAGTCTCCGAATCTTTTTGCAGCTAAATGCTTGGCAATTGCTTCAGCTTCCATTGTCTTGTATAATATTGTGTGTGCGCTTAAAGGTGAGTTGCCAAGTGGTACTCTCTTTTCTAACCCATGTATTTTGCTACTGTATTTGCTGGAATGTGGATGCTGATTATTGAGGAGACCGGTGAGTTGCGGAAGGAGTCCCTGAGAAGATGCAACTCAATTGGCCTTGATGCAGTATGTCTGCATCCACCTTGGAGTTGAGCTTGTTGTTCCACATAGACGAAGATGAAGACGGACTGGTGATTGAGTGGAATTCTTGAGAACCAACGATCATTCCATAAGCTTATTAAACATCACTTGATCCGATTGATCTTATGATACCTATTTGCAACAACTTCAGCATTTAGGTGACCAATTTGAGGCTGAATGAGGTGCATTTCTTTGAAATGTGATCTAGAGAGCATCATCCTTGCTCGGAAGCAGGATAATTTGTTTCTCGCTGGACCTTTGATACCGATGTCCTTCCTTGATGCCTAGTATTCCATTCATTTTACTGCAAGTAATGGTTTTCCAATTTATAAGGGTGTGTACTCCTTGGATAGATCCTTTCGTTTTCTAAAAATAATTTTTTGATATCTTTTCAATTTGAAGAATGATGCTCTCATTTATTCATGTAGTGGCGAGTATATGAATTGAGATTGAGTCCATTTTCTTAGTTGCTATTTTAGGTTAAGTTCCTTCAGATACTCTAGAGAGGTTGATGTAGTTTCAAACATTTTTGAGTACTTTGGATAGGTCCAAAATAGATAGATAATTCGTGATGGAGGATGGGAGATGGTGACGTTGCTACCAGGTTCTAGACAGATCACTGAGACTACTTGCCTAATTTGGAAGTACACGAAAATTTCCTTTAAGTGCATCCACTGAGATTACTTGTTCGCTAATATGCAGATTAATTCATTTTCTAGTAGAATCTTGTAGCATTCATTGCGTCACAAGGTACAGTTAAGATGCATCCAAGAGAATCATACTTACTGAATATTGGATTAGTGTGGAGAAATCTTTTGGCCTCCACCCGTCTCTCATTGCAATGCAAAAGATAGAGTCATAATGTTGGTAAAACACTATGGAATTAGGAAGAAACCATATCAGTTTTAAAAAATCAAATAACTTACGACTCTCTCTACATTTTCTAACTCTAACCCTCTAACCTAGCTCCTAAGTTTTTTTAGTGTTTTGTGCTAACCCATTTATCGGTACATGGCAACCGTCATATGAGTCCAAAGAACTCATATGAGGTATTGAATGCATCACATCGCCACAATTATATTTCGCCATGCACATTCATCAACATATACAGTTCAATCTAACACAATCTCGATTTTCCTACTATGATTCTAAAATAATACAATCAACGCAAATGAACCGAAAGACAACAAGGAGCAGCTAAGCTAATGATCCCGATGACTTCGTCCTCCTCGATGGACTATACCAATCTCTTGCTATTCATGCACACAGAACTAAATGTGCTGAGTCTTGCAGCTCAATAGCTACAAAAGACTATTCCGAGTAATAGGTGTGAATTTCTATGATGTCCTTTTTAACTTGTAGCAACTCAAACAATACATCGAACAAGTAGGATGCTCAAAATGTAAATAATTTACAGATCAAGTGTTCTAACAATATTTCCTGATGTAGTAATGTCATATGTTGCATGTCACTATGTTGTTGTCAAGCTATATGTCATTTCTATACTTATATCATAACCTGGGCTGCCTACCTATAATTAGGGTACGCCCTATGTTGTCATATTGATGTTGGTATAGAAGACAAGTGACTATAGGTCCTTTCTCATGGTCTTGATAGTCATTTAACCTAAACCACATTAACAAGATTGTCGCCTCGTGCACCTTCCCTATAGGCATGCACAAACATATGACCAGTATAGTACTATACAACTTCCCCTTGATAGGATCACCACACATAATTACTATGCTCAACGTCCACAACTAACCGAAACCTATACATATATATAATCCTAGGATTCAAACTATTCACTAGACCACCTGCAAGAATCTATGATGATTATTGTGTGTCAATAAATCCACTGCCAAAGGCTTTGCGGGAGGAATTTGTCATCCTAGTTCTCCAACAATCGATACATGCCAAAGGTGAGCCTCTCTACTAAGCCGAGAATGCTACTTCTTCGGCTACATCTATACTATATCATTAGAAATGTTGCATCCCTTCTAGCCATCTAAAGACTATCATTATGGTGCTCATCCACCATACGTGCAGGTAATACAAGTGTGTCAAAGATCTAAATGATTTTCTAAACTATAATATCACTAGGATTTATACGATCTTTATCCCAGTTTATTCTTTAGGGTCAACTAGTTCTCCTCGTCCTGAAGTCATAATTAATTTAAATATTAACACTTATTTTATCAATTGAATTGTCAACTAAGTTATTTATCTTTATCATCCTCTATGTATACTTACGGTACCCTGGTGAGAATAAAGTGTTTTCAGTATTGAAATCGGATGTCTTTTTCTAATACTTCCTCCATGATTAGTATTAAAATATTCAGCACATCAAGATTTCAACGTACGACGCAGGCAATATTCACAAGCATGTAAACATATATCAACAATAATATACTATTCAAACAAGTAGGGCCATCCTACCGACTCCAAAATGTTGATTACAACCTAACTCAAAATGCACAACCGTAGCAATGTCAACTCATCCGGACGTAGGGACAACTCTTAGGAACCAACCAATATAATACTCACTCAACTATCCCATTACCGTTCAACTCAGAATAATGTCCTATAAGGAGATAGCATTCACATTCAAAGCAGTTCCCTCTACAAGTTATGGTATTGCTGTTCCCATTTCCCAAAACAAAACCGATAATGGTCAAAGAAAAAACTCATCGTACGGGTGACTTCACTATTTATCTCCAACTGTAGCATCCAATATTACTCACTAAAACAATATTTGTCAATACAATTATCGAAAGACACGAATGTTTATCAATCACAATAATAACATTCAATTCATCTAGTTCAAATGTCCGGATGAATAAATAACATCACGTGAAATACATCTTAATATCTAATATTTAGCTACAACGACGCCCTCCGTCTACAGTCCAAAAATCAAGATTCTCAATCAACTATCCAACTGAAAGTAGATCTGAGATACATTACATTACATTACATTACTCCACAGGATGGACTGAAGCAGAATGTAATAAAATCCTACATGCTCGTGATTAAGAACTCGGTTAGGCAAATAATTTACAGCAATAGTTTTTCAGCACCAAGAAAATATCACAACCCTTCCCCGTGTGAGAACAGAGCTACACAGATGTTCCTCGACTCAAGTCCTGAAGAAGATAGCCTACCCAGAAATAGTAATTTGCATGCGATCCCACCCTACTTTAAACTTATTACAACACAGATGGCCAACCCTTAGAAAGAACCATCATAGTGTAAGACGCAGACAGTGCTGCCGAGCTCTATGTAAACAGGGGAAATACTTGTAGCATCGTTTACCTCTTACGGTGATAGAATGAGCTCCGTGATTTGTAGTGACGTTCCCCCTCTCCCCTTGCATCGATGAGGAATTTGAACTCAGTGAAATGGCGTGCCCTCTTCCATGCGCATGCCCTTGCGCTTGTGTCGTCTTTCGTTTCGTTCGTGCATTCGCTGCACGCTTCGCCTTGTGCATGCCCTACACCTATTGCACCACCATCCTGCATCCCCACATCCTTTTATCCTACTCATGCTCTCTGCATCTAATCTTATCCTATCATAATTATGGTCACACATGCTCTGTGTTATCTTAGATTCGAAGAAGATTAGTGATGGGGTTTTTGGGAAATGCCAGAGCTAAGAGTTTTTAAAGATTTTATTGAGTTCAAATTATCATTTATATAAAATTTTGTTCTATCAATTATTTTAAAGTTTTCAATTAAAATTTATTTTTTAAAATATAATTAGCTAATTAGAGTACCCAAATTAATGATAAATATTTAAAATATTAAATATCCTTTTGAGGTTACAATTGCACTGTTACTTTGTACGCGGATAATTAAATTTTATACGGTAGATATTGTTGTGTTCATTCACTTCAATTAATAGAACAAAAATAATTGGACATGCTTAATAATTTTGATCCGACACTATTTATTATATTCTTCCTTGCTAGCTATATTATTATGTTTTTTATTTTCTTAGGATGTTTTAACAATTATAAAGGAAATAATAACTATTTATTATATTCTTCCTCGCTAGCTGTATTATTATGTTTTTTTATTTTCTTAGGATGTTTTAAAAATTATAGAGGAAATAATTAAACAATAATAAAGTAGAAAAGAAATATTATATCTTTAAATTTTTTAATAAGCCCTGAACCTAAAATCTTTAATGCCAGGTATTTTACGACGAAGATAAATATTATATTTTATATTAGAGAAAGAAATTTAGAGCAACTTTTTCGTTCCTATGTATTCTTTTTCATCCGCACAATTTCTCCTATTTATACGCGCTCGAGGGAATAAACTTTAATAAAAAAACAGCTAATTATTTATAATAAAACTGTTTTTTTAATAATAAACTAGCCCATAACATAACCTCCCCACCCTGTCCCATCATGCGATAACTCGCCCTGTCCCACCAAGTCCGCCAACCAGAAGCCCGGTAGGGATCTGCGTTGTCAATAGTGACCCGCTCCATGCATCTCCTAAAACCAGACCGAATATGGAAACCTGCTCCTCCTCAGAGAGAGGAAGAGGGGGGGAAGAGACGGCGGCCTGAACCAGAGGCGGATGACGACGATCGACCTCCAGGTTAATTCTTCTCTCTCTCTCTCTTCTCATCCTTGCTCTCGATTTTTTAGTGGTGTTGTGCCGGCATATATGTCTTGCCGTAATAATCTTGCCATTCCATATAGCGGAGTTACTTATATCGCAGCCACTGTTTTTAGGTTTTGTTTTCTTGGGATAAACATGACCATACATTATTCATTTTATACCCACTGAGACAATATATATCACCCCAGAAATGAACCCTATGCTGTTACATTAACAAATTCGTGCATATAGATATGTGTCTATATATCGCTTTGATGATCCCCAAATTATGTACTTTTACGTTGAAGTGTGTGTATGTGTGTTTTGATTCTAGGGCGTTAAGGTATTGATTATTTTTTTAAGGATCATTGCTACCGATAGCAAATACATACTGGGATTGGAAATCTTTCAACTCTTGCTTAAAATGAAAATGATTCAAGGATATATGTTTTTATTAAACAGAAAATGCCGAGTATCTATCGTATATAAATATGCAGAACAAATAGTCATATATATGGTTAGCTAGAAGAAATTTTAGCACAAGAAGATTGCATCTCGATTAGAATAAGTGTGGGATCCTTTGTCGATGTTAGTTGGATCGAGTGCCCAACTACTAGATTAATTAGTTTCTGAACTTTCGGGCTTAACCATTCGGTTGAAGTTAGAGATGTGGAGATGGTGAGTCTCGAGTGGCTGTCTAGGGTATGACCGCACGTTGCTTGCTTTAAGCAGGCACAGTTTCATCAAAAAAGATTTGGGTTGTGCTGAAATGAGTTAACCCCAAACCTTTGTCGCATGTTTCGTCTAACCCAAAGGATGCTTGCTAAAGTTACAGTTAAATTTCACCATAGTCGTTGAAGATAGACATTTTGAAGACCATTTAATATTGCTTGACAAATACTTGCGGAGTTGTGTACTACTTGGCTTGGGGGTGTGAGCCAGTTAAGTTAGACGAAGAGAAAAGGCAGCAATACGTGTTTAATTATTTTGTAATCTCATTAAAGATGGGGGAGAAAGTGAGTCATTACCTTTTTATTTAATGATCAAAACATAAAACATCTTTACTTTGATTTAATTGAATATCCAACAAGTGTTTTCACTTCCTTCTAAAATTAAAACAATGATTACACTAAATAAATAATATATTTAATTCCTACAATCAAGGAGTCGTTATTTGAATAAGAGATGAATAGAAAAAATAAAAATAAAATGCTTTGGTTCCATTGGGAGGAGGAGAGAAGAGAATCAAGTTATTATTTTGAAAACAGGAGATTATGAAGACAAAGGAAGCGGAGATTTGAAGCAGCACTATTGGGAGGAAATAGAGTATGTAAATGAAGTTAAAGAAAACCTTTCTTTTTTCTTCCTTTCTTTTCCTTGCATTTCTATCACATCCAGAACACGAGAATGTTCCTTTTTTTCTCCTCTTTCATTTCTAATTCCTTCTCCCTTTTCTACCCGAAAATGCCTAAAAATTTAGAATAAGTGAACAAACATAATTGAACATTTGAGTAATATGGCCAAGTAGCCTGATTAAGACATTTTTGAATAGGTAAAACTTCCTTTTCTTCCATAGTTAAGGTTAATTTTCAGGGACCAATCTGTGCTGGTAGATGTACTATACAAAAAATTAAGATCAAGAGCTCTGGCTGTGACTGAGATATGTTTGAACTTTCTCTACAGGAGGCAATTAGATGCTATTGCTATAAAAATGTTTGTTTTATTTCCCTTCTCTTTCTCTTTCCTCCGTTCCATCTTTTGTTGGGAATCTTCTATATACATACATTAGAAGGATCCATTTTGTTGCTAATTATTTCTTTTTTAAATTTGAGTAAACTTTTGGGTTTGTCTTATACTATCTTTCTTTTACTGATAATCCTGGTAATTTGAAGTTTATGGGTACTAGCAGGTTTAGAAAAAACACTATGGATAAGAAGACCCAAGTAAACCCCATCCTGTTTAAATGGTTTGATCCTTTTTTGCAACAATAGGCTAATTCCTTAACATATGTATGTTTAACTTTGCTAGTTCCATCATGCTCTCTTCCTATGAATCAATGCTTATTTCAAGAGCTCAATCATTATTAACAGCATGCTAGTATCTCTTGCTAATTTGATGATCATCCCCTTGTGCAAACAACATTCCAATGTCATGATGGAAAGAAGTGACTTCAACTTGGTATGTCTTGGTGGATAAGTTTTCCTACTTAGCTGCACTGGATATCTTCTCTTGCATGCTCAAGTGCATTTTTTATGCTTTTTACTAGTTTCAATTTTTCTTCAACAAAATAAAATGTTTCCCCATTGTAATGTAGCCGTAATATTTTTTAAAAATTCCCACTGCACATGTTTTTCATATTGCAAACTAGTCATAATCTCTTTTCTCGTGCAAAAATTGAGCATTTTTTTGGCGGAAAAGTTCAAACATAGGGTCCTTTATATGTGAATATGTGCATCTTGGTAAAAAATTATGCTACTTAGGTCATGATTCCTTTTCGTGCATACTCAACTCAACCTTTTTGTGGTTATTTGGGGAGCTTCCTGAGTTCTCGCTACTGCAGCCCTTTTTTTTTTCTTTTGCCCACTTCAAGTTCAAGAACTAGCAGTCTATGCATGTGTCAAGATTAATTCTTGCTGTTTTGGTTATATTCCCTTTTCATGCATCCTTAGCATCATCTTTTTGCACTTTTTTGCTTTCAGGGACTTCCCTTGCTAGTTGATGCATTTCTAGAGATTACCGTAAAAAACTTACAGTTTGTAACTCATTGTTGCTCCAGTCCACTACAATTGCAATTAAATGTTGGGCTACTTTGGACGTACTCCTTTTTCATGCTCCCTCAACTGCATGTCTGTATAGCCTTTTTTCTCTCTTATTCCATATATAGCTAAGGGATTTTTCATTATTAAAGTAAAAATTTGAAAGCTATGTTCGCCTTTATTTTATTTAGAGACCTCAACGTCATGCGCTATCTTTTGCATTCTCAACTACATCTCATTTTGTGCTATAAATTCAAAGTGAAAACAAAAATTTAGAAGTTTCTTTAAAATAATTAAGGAGTTCTCAGCAGCATCTTGAATTCTAACTGTAAAACTCTTTTTGGCTCACTTCAGTCACTAGTTAATACTTTTTGGATGAACAACTTGTAACTTTGGTCATATTTCCTGCTCTTTAATTTGTGCTTAATATCTCATGGACGAATCAACCAAGGTAACGTATCTCGGTAACAAATCTTCTTACTTTTTTTTTGACAAAACAAATTTTGTTACTTTAGTGATCCATTATATTTTCTACCCATTTCAAGAACCAGTTTATGCATTTTTTGCATATCAATTCTCGCTGGTTGTATTCCCTTTTTTGCATCTTTACATCAACTTTTTATGCTTGTTTCAAGAGCTTCCCTTGCTAGTTAATACTCTGCTACACACCTTTTCTTGCATTGTTTCTCTCATCCCCTAGAAGCTGATAAAGATCCAATTTTGGTATTTTGGTTATACTCCTTTTTCTTGCTCCTTCCACTATGGAGACTTTTCTTTTTTTCTCATGTTCCATCCGGCAATTTCTACAGGCCATTCTATTCCTTGCGCCCATACGCGAACCTATTCTAAACTAAGTCAAACTTTGGTATTTTTTGTGTCCATACTCTATTTTTGGGTGATACATTTTATGTGCATTTCAATTTAATGCAAAAAATGGTTTTTATATCACTTGATTCCTATGTTACGAGGATATTAGATATTTCATGTCAAATGGTGAGTAGGCAAGAGTTTAGAATATAGGTTTTATTTGTATTCTATTCGTTATGCTTGTACATAAATCAAGTTTAACGAATTAAAAATGTGACTTTTACTTGAATTGGTTATTATATTCTTAAAATATTAATCAATTTATGCTACTGAGAGAAGTAAATTTTTTTACTTCTTATGTACCAGATAAGTAGCAAGATTTTTGACTTAGTTGCACTCAGTTCAGGGTCATGAATGCACCCCCTAACATAAAACTAGATTTTTGCAGGGAAGTTAGTCTGTTCTTTATACTACTAATGATGAAGAGGACCTCAAGGTCACTTTTCCTATAAATAAGTTTTTCTACTTTAGTCGTTACCCTCTCTTTTGTGGTTATTATTTCAAAACGTTTCTTTTTCCCCTTTTTCAATCTCAACAAAAGATTTCTAATCAAGTAGTTTCTCAACTTTCATGAATTCCAATTGCAATCTTTTTTCTTCTTGTTTCAAGAGCTAGTTAATGGATTATTTTCAGAATACAACACCTTGCTACTCTTGTTATAGTGGAGACGATCAACCTCTCAAGGTCATCTGTGTATCATGGTAATACATTTCTCTACTTCGGTCATGATCCATTTCCATGCATGCGCAACCCAAATTTTCTATCCATTTCAAGAACAAGTCCATGCTTTTTTGGGGATCCAATTCTTGCTTCTCTTATTATTCCCTTTTCTTGCACTTTGAACATCACCTTGGTGTGCTTGTTTCAACAACTTCCCCAGCAAGTTAATGCACCTCCAGATGTAAAATAAAAACCTTGGATTTTTTTTCCCCTCGGGAAAATCTTGGGAGTTCTTTTTCTATATCGTTCTTACTTAAAACCCTGAAAAGTCACTGTCCTTTGTTTTGTTGTACGATGGAGAGGAACTCAAGGTCCTGTCTTGGAACAAGTTTTCTATTTCAAGGTGTAGGTTACGCATTTCTCGAGGTGAAGTTCCTGCTGCTTTGGGCATATTTCCTTTTTTTGCATTCTTAAATTAACATTTTTGTGCTTGTTTCAAGAACTTCCCCAGCTTGTCATGCATTACCAGTAAAACAATAAGCTGTAACTGCTGTGGTACTCCGTCAAAAACATCTCAATATTAAACTTTGCCTCTTATTTTGTTCAGACTCTCTTTTCTTGCACCCTCGATTGCATTTCTTTTTTTGCTCTTTTTATTTTCCCATGTGTAGCTGATGCATTTATTATCATCGCATTAAATAGCTTCCTGTAATTGCTCTCTAGATCACTAAATACTTAGTACAATACCTTCTGCATCTAATAATTTGGAATCTAACTTTGGAGATAGAAGTTTCGAAAAATATACTTGTTGAATTGGGCCCTTGCTAGAAGGTTGCTAATTATAATGGGAAAAACTTTTATGAAGTTGCTACACGGTATTTACACAGATAATGTTTACTTGAGAGTTTACAGACAAAAGCAGCCAAAGAAGAAATTGGAAGACAAAACTCAATCCGAAGAGTGTTGGGAATCAAAGCTCAGACAAAGGAAGGGAAACTGTATGAACCAAAGCTTTCTAATATAAAGTTTTTGAGTCAAAGGAAACAATTAGTACCAGGTCAAGCTCGTCAAGGTGAAGTTACGAGATCCTAATCTGCGGAAGAGAATAAAGTTCACAACTAGGAAAAATTATAAAACATAAGATCCCCAATATCTCAAATCTAAAGTGAATGTAGCTTGCAAGATAGGGATGTGAGTAAGGTAAGACCTGACCGTACAAAATAAGTGGCCATATTTGGGCCATTTATGGGCCAATAACCTCCTTACTATCCTTTTGTATCAAACCTACAAGGACCTGTGCAATCCATAGGTATGATTAACCCGAGAGAAATCTAGTTTTTTTTTAAAAACAAAATTAAGAGGACATATGGGTTCTTATAATTAAATACATTTGTCTTGATAATAATATTATATTGAAATAAAACTATGGCCAAAATATAGGAAATTGTTCCCTTAAGGCTAACCATAATTACAAACCTCAACCATATTTATAGATATTATTGCAATAAATCCAAATCATAATGTGATAACTTGCGGAAGAGGGAGCACAAGTGCAACAAAAGTAGAAGATTCGTCTAATTATCAAGTTGCTTCAAGTTCAAACAGTATTATCATGTTATACATCTCTAGAGTGCCTTCAAGAAAGACTTGCTGTGAAAGTTGTGGCCCCTTCACCTAAAAAAACCAAACCACTTTAAAAAGGAGTAAAGTTAAAAGACTTCGAGAGAAAGATAGTGCATATGGTCTGTAAGGTTCTCCTCTCAATTAATTAATTCCATTTTCACCCATGGTGTAGGAATATTAATATTTTAAACCATGTTAATTATTGCGTTCTTTGTCTTTGTGTATTTGTTATTTTTCTCTTCTCTTTTAACCTTTTAATTGCCCAAATTGTGAAGTCAAAAAGATCTTGAAATTGGAGATTTAGCTCTAATATCTAACAAACTAGTATTAGAGCTTCTTGGTTGTCACAATTTTTGATCAATGGCGAGTATGAGGTTCAAGATAGAAAAACTTGATTGAAGTGTAAGTTTTATACTTTGGCAAGTTAAAATAAAGACTATCTTAGCGAGAGAGAAGCTACACTAGACAATTTTGGAAGATGAATCGTCTGATCTAGAAATGGACGAGAGTGCTCTTGCTGCCATTCGCATCTCCTTGTCAAATGAAGTTGTTCAAGAGGTGCTGCATGAAAATACGACGACAAAGTTGTGGAAGAGATTGAAGTGTCTATACAAGGCAAAAATGTTCATTAGTAAATTGGCTTTAAAGCAAAAACTAATTCATTTTAGAATGTCTGAAGGGACTTTGATCAATGACCGCATCAATGCCTTCCAATCGATCATCATGGATCTAGAGAACATGAGTGTCAAGATTGAAGAATAGGATAAAGCCACGAGCCTCTTATGTTCACTCTCACCTTTATTCAAAAACTTTCAAGAGATGATTATATATGGTAAGGATACTACAATTCTTTAACAAGTAATAACCACTTTACATGCTAGGGAGCTTTTGGAACGAGAGATCATGAAGGGTTCAAAAGATAATAAGAATGAAGCATTAGTGCTAAGAGTTAAACCAATGGATAGAATGAATAACCTAAGATCTATATCAAAATCTAAGTCTAAAAATGCCATGTTAAAGCTGAATATTTTAAACTTAAGAACAAACATCAGTGTGAAAGAAGAGAGCATGATAGATTTTCAACATCTAAAGCTTCCTATGTAGAGCAAGAAAGTGAATGTGAGGTCCTAATGGTTAGCTTAAATCATTCAAGGTCTAAAGATAAATGGGTCCTTGATTCTGGGTGTTCTTGTCATATGACTCCACATAGAAATTGGTTTTCTTATCATTCAATTTTAGGTGGTGATGTTTTGATGGGCAACAACAACACTTGTAAGGCTATTGGTGTTGGAACGGTTAAGATTAAGTTACATGATAATACCATGAGATCTATAACTAATGTTCGACATGTACTTAAATTATAACGTCATTTAATATCTTTGTCATCAAAGCTATATACTCTATATCCATAGCATTCTTCCATTTTTCATGATTCAAAGCTTTTTCTAGATTTTGAGGTTCTCCAGTAGAAGTGAAAAAATCATATTTGATAGTACTATCAGTATATACCTTTTCCTTGCGTATACCACTTTGCGACCTTGTTTTAGGACGATTTGGAACAAATGACGGTACATCGGATCTTGGAGCAATTTGTGTCTGCGCAGAAGGTCCTACAGCAGCATCAAACTCAGGTTCTGGTACTGGAGCAACATTTGACTCGAGTCTTGGTGCGAGTTCTTGTGCATCTGAAAGAACAGGAATATTAGCTTCGATCTCCGTATTTTCTGCAATATTTGATGGATCTTCATTGTTCGGTGTTACTCTATGTTCCTGTTCCACGGCTGCATGCTCATCAACTATATTAATATATGCATGCTCATCAACTGTATTAGTGCCATGTACATTAGTCAATAAATCATCTGTGTGATCATCCCCATAACCAGAAATGGTAGGATTTAACAAAGTTGGAGAAAGGAGTGGGATCTCAGACTGTAATCTAGCACCAGCATTTGAGTGTAATTTAGAGAAAGGAAATACAGTTTCATCAAAGATAACATCCCTAGAGATGTAAACGCGACCAGTTGAAATACCAAGGCCTATATAAACTTGTAAGAGCTTAACTTCTAAATGAGATATAAACATTTTATCATTATCTGCTTTCTTACATGGTTTCAGAGCTAGGTTCTCCTAATAGATCGCATCTAGCAATGACATCCAGTTCTTCCTCGTTTGGTTTCGCCATGAACCCGCTATTTGGTCATCAAGTCACGGAGAAGCTCTCTAAAAATAACTATTTGTTGTGGAAGGTGCAAATTCTCCCAGCTATACGGGGTGCGCGCTTGGAAGATACCTCACCGGCGAAACTCGAGCTCCTGCCGCCGAGATCAACATCAAGGAAGGTGACAAAACAATGAAGGCAAGCCAGATTGTTTTGTCTTCATTGGCTTGCCTTCATTGTTTTGTCACCTTCCTTGATGTTGATCTCGGCGGCAGGAGCTCGAGTTTTGCCAGTGAGGTATCCTTCCAAGCGCGCACCCCGTATAGCTAGGAGAATTTGTGTCTTCCACAACAAATAGTTGTTCTTAGAGAGCTTCTTCATGACTTGATGACCAAATAGCGGGTTCATGGCGAAACCAGACGAGGAAGAACTGGATGTCATTGCTAGATGCGATCTATTAGGAGAACCTAGCTCTGATACCATGTAAGAAAGCAGATAATGATAAAATGTTTATATCTCATTTAGAAGTTAAGCTCTTACATGTTTATATAGGCCTTGGTACAACTAAAAATAATACAATTAAAAATAGTAAGTAAATTACAACCACAGATATACCGAGTCTTTTAGACCGGGTTTTTCTTTTATTAGTTGGAACAACTGGATCTGAAGCTTCTAAAATTAATTGATATAATCCTTTTTACTTTGTGGATGAACATGTAGAGTTGCTTAATCAACCCTCTGCTTTATTCTCTTCTTATTCAGCATGGCCATGAAAGCATTCAAGGGGAGATGCATGATGATGATGAACGTAGCGAGCAAAGGCCATTCTAAATCAATGTTCTTTTTTAAATTTATCGCACTAACCAGCTATGAAGTACTCATACATTCTAAATCAAAAAAGTTAATTTTAGATTTTTAATGTTTACCATGCAATACAGTTGTAAATTACACAGGCTCAACTGAAGACGAGACGATCCTGCATATTTATATGTACAATAATGGAGAGAAAAAAGGAACCCTAATCCAATACCTGTTCGATGGCCCATTCATGCATCCAACATGTTACACGGAAGAGGAACAGGGAGCAAAGGAATGGCTACAATAATACAGAAAGAAAATGAATCGGAAGTGGGCAGCGTCGTTTGTGCTCTCGAGTTGTTATTCTTCGGACGATCACATCACATGCAAAATGCTGCTGCTCACATCGTTGGAGTTGCTTCATGCTCGCCAGTAGGCCCTCTGAATCATCCAACTACAATCTATTTGTTGTACTCTGCACGATTCTTCTTCTTTTTTTTCTTTTCCTCCTGAACCTGACATTATATCCATGTAAAAGTTCGTTCTTAGAACTGACATGAAATAAAGGGAGCATCTATCCAATTATTCCTTAACTGTCTTTGCTTAAGTTTCATAAATGGGCATGCCAATTATGAGGTGGTATGCGTTTGGCGGCACTCGATGCAACTCTCATGGATTTCAAAAGGGCATTAAGCCAAAGTGTTGGGTGGGCAATCACCACCACGGCAAAAATGATTGGGTTTGGTTTGTCGAAGACGGAGGAGGTTCCATGCGACTGCATTTTACTCGTTTCTCTTACCTGGATGATAATTAAACATGCCTTTCGATTCTAAATTAATATTCCAAATCAGATGCCTAATCATCACACTGCTCTCCTCTGCGAGCAAGTTCGTATCTGTTTCTGTTTTAGAAAAGGAAAAGAAAGAGAGAGGCATGCTGTGTGTGGGGTTCTCACGAGTGATGCTTGAAGATTTAATTTCATGGCTGGGGACCCATTTGCATCAATCATATCAACAAGAGATCGAGCGAGTTGCTTCGACCTGTGATTCACGGCTTCTGTCGGTGGGTCTCTCCTTCCTCCCACACCTCAATACCTAATCTATTTTACGTGTCTTTTGCCAGCAGCAATCGATCGATCTCTGCGAGCATACATCTACCGTAGACTCAATACTCATTAAAAAAAAAAAAATATGTTTTCGACTGAATTGTAATGGTAGAATAGAAGGCTGAGAAAAGGGACCATATTTCACCCCCCATGTGTATGAATCAAATACATTCTCAAAGTGAAATGAAAGAAAAAAGATGATCCGAACTTTATCTTTAATTGTGGGGAGACCTGACTTGGTCTCGGTGCAATGGGACACCATGGGCCCTTGCATTTTCCATAATTCTTGATCTAACTGAGGCCCTGCGATATTTACCCAACAGCTACGAGCATATGTCCAAATCATTAATTTTTCATTTTACAGAAAGAGGGGGAGAGGGATAAGATGAAGATGAATGATTAGGAGGAAGAAAAGGGCGAGCGTGCTTCTTGAGGGAATAGGAGGATGAAGATGAATGATTATGAGGAAGAAAAGGGTGAGCGTGCTTCTTGAAGGAATAGGAGGGTGACCTCTAACTTTGGATCCTACTGAACCCTACATTATTCAGGATGCTCCCCTTTTTTTTCCTTTTCTTTTACTGCACTGATTTTATTTATTTATCATGCTTCTGCCCATTTGACTACCGTCGCCCTCAAAATTTATATACTCTACCTTTATTAAATTTAGTAGGTATTAAACCATCTATTACGGAGCTCTAAGATCAAATTTTAAGAACTAACTTATTATAATCGCTCCCTAATTCTCGCACGAAGATTAAAAAATATAGTATAATAACGGGTGAATAAAATCCCTGAGATAAAAATAATAACATAACGATGATAACAAAAATATAAAAGCCTCACAAACGATAAGAATAATAAGGTAAAAGCTTGCAATAATAATAATTTATAACCGGATTAATAAAATATCGTAAAATATTAGAGCAATTATTCCTTTCATTTAATAAATAAATAGATAGATAGAACTACCCAACCGTGAAGCGACCGATTGAATTAAAATCCACCAACCTCTATTAACTCTCCTACGCATTTCTCTGCCTCACTTTTTTCTTTTTTATGCAATTATATATACATATATATATATCGCCTAACAAAACGAGCATTTTCTTTATCTTTTTCCGAAAATTAATCTAAAAAAGAAGATATGAATATGCGAGGAATTTTCATTTGCTTGCAGTACGTATATTGAGTGATTTTTTTTTTTTAAAAAAAGAGAAATGGATAGACAAAGGTAAAAACATCAGCGAAAAGAAAAGGAATTAAAGTGAATAAAGAGACAGAAAGAGAAGGTGAGCTCTGTGGAACAATATATATATATATATATTATTTTAACGTGGTGTTCTAGAACTTTCTTTACCTCGTTCGGAAATCATAAAATACTTTAGTGTAAAGAAATTTATTTATTAAGATAGATTAACATTAGAATAAATGCAGTGCTTTAAATAAAGGTCTATCTGTTTAGGTAACAACGGGACAAATATCCATCTACATCGCCAACAAGACACGAGCAAGTCTCACTATTATATCCAATGATCTCCAGTTATAAACCCACAATCACCGATAACTACGAAACAAATAATCACAGCATATTTTTCATCCATGTTTCCTTTTATAACAAAGCGTGCTCATTTTCTTTTGGATCGGAAATGGATGTGATGGAAATAAAGAGAAGGAAGGAAGCGGGGATTTTTTTAATTCCCGAAGAAGAAGAAGAATAAGAAGCAGAAGCAGCGATGAAGAACTCCAAATTAATCAGTGCTGTTATATCACCAAATCTGTACATAAAAAGAGAGGGAGGGAGGGAGAAGTCGTCGTCCGCGGACTCGATTCAAGCATCAATTTAATTTGATTCAATTACTATCATTAATAAAATTATTAATTATTATTTATCCACCATAATAAAAGGGGAAGAGGAGAAGGAAGGGAAGGGGAAGAAGCAGTAAAATTAAAACTAAAATCGACCCACCGTACGATTTTCCGGAGGCCTCGCGGCAAGCGAAGGCTCGTCGTCGTCGTCGGCGGCGGCGGACTGGGGCGAGGGGGACCGGGGGAGGAGCTGAGCCCGGCAGAGGGGGCAGGTGAGCTGGCCAATGTCGACCCACTTGTCGATGCAGGGCTTGTGGAAGGCGTGGGCGCAGTTGCCGAGCTCGCGGACCTCGTGGCGGGCCTCGAGGGCGCCGAGGCAGACGGCGCAGACGGGGGCCTCGGCGGCGGCGGCGCGGGCGTGGGCGGAGAAGCGGACGACGGGGAGGCGGCTCTTGACGGCGGCGGAGGGGAGGTCGGGGAGGTGGAGGGGGTAGACGAAGTAGGGATCGTCGTAGGAGGAGGCGAGGCCGAGGTAGAAGAGGGCCATGGAGACGGCGAGCTTGATGCGATCGAGGAGGTGGACGACGAAGGCGACGGGGCGGGGGAGGATGACGGTGTAGCAGACGGAGGGGAACCCCATGGAGGAGGGAGGAGGGAGGAGGAGCAGGGGAAGGGGGCGGCGCGGTGGAAGGAAGGAGGAAAGGTGGGAGGGCTTCGGATGAGGGAAATAAATGGGGAGGAGGAGGAGGAGGGTGGTGGTGGCGGGGGCCGCCCTCCTGATGCGTGCGTGTGAGAGAGAGAGGGGAGGAGAGAAAAAGGAGGCGAACATGCCATGTGATGTCGATGCTCCCTTCCCTTCCCTTCCCTTCCCTTCCCTTCCCCTTTCTCTTCTAATCTCTTTTTTACCCCCTTCCCCCTTCCTCTCATTTATTTTGAAAACAAAACTCACGCACGCTTCTTCCCTTTACCTATTTCTTTTTTAAAAGTAATTACATGTAATTATTCCTCTCTTTTTTAAAAAAAAAACGTATAAATAAAATAGTGAGGAAGCGGAGGGAGCGAAGGTGAGATCAAACACTCTTCTTCTTCTTCTCTCTCTTTTTATTTAAATGATGAATATTCAAAGTTAGTTTGACCGGGAAAAAGGAAGGATTTTGTCGTCGTAGAGAAGACGGCGGCGGTGGCCGAGTCGAAGTGCGACTCCAAAAACATCTACGCGGCTCGGTGGGCATCTGGCACGCAGCAATATGATATTAAGATTCCCCCTCCTCTGCTGAGAAAAATAATAATCTGGCAGTGGTAATTGAACTGTGACGGATTAATTCAACCATTCAACTCGTCGTCGTCGTCGTCGTCGTCGTCAAAGAAAAAAAAAATCGAGGGAGAGGATCGAGGAGATGCTCTGACGCGGCCCCACGAGGGAGGGATGATTATATATATACAAGGAGAAGAGGAGAGAAGAAATGATGTGAAAAAGGGTGCCCGTGAGTCGAGTCTGACAGCAAGTACCGGAGGAGGAAGATGATGTGTTGGCGTTGTTGCATGCTCGCCCACTTCGGCAGTGCCCAAATGACCCGAGTTTAGTTTTTTTTTTTTCTTTTCAAAAATAGCCCGAGAGGGGGAGGGGGGCCCCAAACTCCAACGCGTTTCATTATTATTATTATCATTGTCGAGTACTGTCAAATTATCATCGCTCCCTCGGCGTGTGATGTTTTTGGACCTTTTCAATATCTATATTCAATTGAAATTGGTTGCTGATAGGAATTTATAATACAGATTTATTTTTTAAAAAAAATAAAATACTCATCTTAGTTGTGCATCTACAGTTTTATAATAAAATATTTAGCATGGTCTTTTTTACACGTAGGATACAGCACTTATTTAGATGCATCTTATTCGAGCATTCAATTGGGTACGTCGACCTACATTAGGCAGCACGTATAGATGGAGCTCCAAAATTTATTTTGTATGACTTAGGTGACGCTTGAGGGCACCAACAATTTAGGTAAAATATCAAGCTATTAAAGCTTGGAGTTGAGTTGGTATTCATTTAATAGAGTATTTCAAAGGTAAGGTTCTTCTCGCAGTAGAACGTACTGCCAAAGTTAGTTCATATTAAAAATGCAGCTTGCTTCGTATCTCCTTTGTCAGTAGGTTGACCGTACGAGATATAAAAGATGTGCTTCAATTACCGAGTAAATATAAGTTTACATTCTTATGAACAAGCTTAGAGATTTAAATTGGGTTGTATCGGACATGGCATACCTCATGTCGTATTATAATAACTTGTGCGTACACAAAGTGTACGTTCTTTTCATTAAAATAATTGGGCTCTATATGAAAGATTGTGAGTTCAATACTCACAGAGTTGTAAAAAATGTTATAATTTTATAACCTAATGGCACAACATAATATGTTGTGCTTAGATCATAGTAAAAGTTAAGCCTAATATAACTTGCATCTGCATATAGACATAATACAAAGCATAATATACTCATGTGGACCTTCGTTACCATCACAACCTCACCTCATATTTGGGCAATAGCTACCCACTTGCTCTCATCTTGCACTTGATTTTGCAACTTCACCCTACGCCTACGTGGCCTTACACTATGCTGGGTAGCACTCTCAAGTCCTCAACTCATGCAAGCGTCAATTGCACCATGCTTGCTACCACACATGTCGCCCATGGCGTCATGCCCTTAAACTCGAAGATACATCCGTACATCCATATGTGATTAGTTAGTACTACGATAAGTCAAAATTAACTACACGAGGATCGAAGCATAGCCCACATACAATAACTATGCTAATGCAACGTCGAGGATGCACACACACAATATCATACCCCTAATTAAAATAGCATGAACTAGAGACAAGTTGGGTATCCTGTGTGATTCCATAGTAGTCACAATGCTTCTTCAGTCTTTGGACTAGGATGCATTATGAAAGTAGATGATGTCAAAACTCTTCTCTAAGGATAGATAGTTGATAGAAAATAGAATATTATTCATCTTAAAAAACCCTTAAATTATGCCGCACAAACTAGTGGTGCTAGCTATGGAGATAGGTGATCTTAACCTATTATAAAGACTATCTTACTACAATGAAAAGATCTCATAGAAGGTATTATTTTGTGGGATCTTCTTCACCTTTGCCTTCCTCAATAGGATTTATTTAGATCTCATAGAAGGTAGTATTTTGTGGGATCTTCTTCACCTTTGCCTTCCTCAATAAGATTTGTTTATACTAGTATAAGGCGGTTAGGGTTACATGACTAATTTTCTAAGTTTAAGTAATAGATAATGCTTTCTTCTCCTCCTTGAAGTGGTCAATTAGACTTGCTCCCTCCCTGTTACTTTTCACATTGGAGATGAATGAGTAAGGTTCCTTCTTCAGCTAGTTGATCATTATCTTGAAGCATGAATTGGGATAATCAAGGATCAATGGTGGATATTGATCCTTGTAGGTGTCACAGATGGACCAAGGCATATCTTAGATGTGGTTGGGGCACTCCATCAAAGTGGGAACGAATCAGGTACATGTTCTAGCATGGTTAGGATGCATCCTACTTGCACACAAATGGGTGTTTGCACTTTCTGGATGAAGACAGGCATGCTCACAAATGTCGGATGCACGAGGTGGCACTAGGTTGCAGATGGTTGGAATAACATCTTGGGCATGCCTAGGATGTGAGCCGAGGCGCATTCTCCTTTATTGCAATCTTAGGCAAGTCTTCACCTCATTTCTCATATAGCATGATCTGAGTTGACTTGATTTATTAGTCTTCCTTGATTCAACTTGACTTCTTCTAAAAAACTTTCACATGACTTGAGCTTGTTCAAGATTTGACTTGGGTCTCGAGATGGCTCAGGATACCTATTGGTTGTTCTAACCTTGAGTCTCCTTAGATTGATCTTAAGTTGCACTCTTTTTTAGCCTCTATTGGGCGTGCCCCAAGAACTTTGAGTTAGACTCAGGTGCGGCCCAACTTCATAAGTGTAACACACAAATCATTGTACATGGGGCATTAGAGCAATGAGCATAGTGCGCAAAGGTGCCTCCGTGATCTTATGTTCCGTATTATGATGAGAGACTAAAGGCCAAATCATTGCTCAGAGCTAGTTCAATATTAAAACTAATTAAATCAGTCAAAGATTAGACTAATAATTGATAATTCATATAACTTAATAGCTATAATTGTATTTGGATAGAATCATGTGACTCAAAGGGGGTTTGCATGAAAACACTTTCAATTAACCTTAGGTTGAATTCGACTTGATCAAAGTCAAATCTAATCATTTTAAAGCAAAGGGCAATCACAATAATATGTCTCTAGCTAATTTCTCAGAGATAAATGATAAATCTCTCAACCAAATCCTATATCTTCTTACGAGCATTCCTAGACTATTTGAGCCTAGAGCGACAGAGGGATAGTCGTACAAACAACTATATCAAGGACCAATGCCTCTAGCTATTTTTGTCAAATGACAAGTTCTTATATGTCATTCATGATACCAATTGATTCATATCATAAAGATAAGTTGATTTAAAATAATATTAGGGATGAATGACTGTCGATAGATTGTTGAATAGAAGATCAATGAAATGAACAAACATGTAGCTATTGTAGAAGACATCATCAAAATTTTCTTCAACATATATTAATAATTAGAGAAAATTTATTGGTTAAATAGGGTATTCAACTCGCTTTAAATAGAGGAGTCAGTTGATACTAATATTGAGGTGGACAGCCATTGATTAACTACTAAAACATAGAAGAACATTCTCAATTCTATAAAAATATATAATTTTTTATATAGTTCAATCCCAGTTCTTTAAAAATAATTTTATTCAAATTTGATTTGAAAAATTAGTAAGCCTATCAATTTTGAAACATATTTTTACATCATCAAAACTATCTTTTTAATTTTATATTATGTTTTATCACTTATTTAACGGGTGATATTACTCTAGACTCTTTTTTTATTTTTTGTAATGCATAAACTAACTCCCAATTCGTTAAAGGTGGATGGTTATTACATTTTATGTTGCTGCTCTGTAATCAACTGGTCCAGTCTTTTGTATCTTTAAACATAATTTATATTTTTAGTGGTATGTCTTATATATATCATTATGTTTTAATTTATTATATATTTGATCTACCATTATATTTTTTTTAAGTGTTTTAACTATTTCTTAAAACTTCATTATCGATAGGATTTTAAAAAACTACATAGTGACTTTCTACATAGCGTATTAGCACAGTTTACTCTCTAGCCCTTACTATATTTTATATTAGATTAAACATCTTAGGCAAGATATAGCATCTAATTATGCCAAACTTATACAATAAAACATAAACTTGAATGAATCAAGCTTGAGCCTAGGTATGAGTAAAACCTATTTATTTAGTAAATTATGTGTATTAAAAGATAAGAAAGAGTAAAAATATAAAACGTCCAATAATTATAACATCTTTTCAGTATGTTTTATATTAAAAAATATTAAAAATTTCCATACAAATAAGTTTATTAATTATTATAATAATAAAAAAATTGGCATCCAACTCCTAACTTATATTTATCCAAAAAAAAAAATCCTATATTAGAAATCAGTAATTTTTATAGGTAATTAATTGGTCTGCAAGTCACAAGCATCCATCTTAAACTCATCCAGCAATCGAGCACTTGTGATCTCCAAGTACTCCTTTAAATAAAAAAAAAACATGACCTGGTCGTATCAACCTCTCCGGTGCAGTTGTAATTTATTACCAACCAATTGCTGGTGAAAAAATTAAACAAAAAGGAAAAGGTTAGAATATGCAAGAAACTTCAATGAAGCTCTAGAAATAAACAAGTAAAATAGTAGGATGGGGTGAGAGGGCAAAGCTTTTTGAAAGAGGATGGTGACCTTTCACGCATGAGGTATGTGCAATCCCTTGGAAAGGGCATACCCTCCGCGTGATTTGCCCTCCTCCATGTCCTTAATTTTGACGGTGATGTTGGTGCATATGGTGGAGATGCAAAATCACCATATTAATGACTTTAATAATTGGTAGGGAGCTTCATGTGCTCCCCATGAGTATACTTCAACTTCCCTTCACTACCATCCCATCCCCACCTCAATGCCCTTTCTATTAATCCTTCCAAATGATTTCCTCAACCTCTATAAATCGATTTAAATTGATTTTACTATAAATAATGTTTTTAGAAGAAAATGATATAGTATTATTTTAGAACTATAATGAGGTACATATATTTATCAGTTAATATTATAAAATAAAGTTTAATTTAATAAATATTAAACTTTCAACCTTCAAACTTAAAAATAAGGATACTAAATATAATTTTAAAACTAAGATGATGTGCATATATAAATATATAATTATGAAAGATAATCATGTTAGATTTAGTTTTATCTTCACTCCAAAGATATATTCTATAGATTTATAAATGCCATGATTGGATATGACGGCACCTAACAATTATTATATATATGATGGCACGAAACCTTGGTCCAAATAATTAACATTTGCTTTAAACAGCATGTTTGTCTTTTTATACACAAGAGAGCCAAAATCAAATATAACAAGATTCTAATTAAGTTTGATTGAAGATTTGTCCATTAATTAGTTTAATACTATACTCGGTAGGCCGAATGCCTTCAATCAACGAATCCATACAACTTTATAAAACATATAAAGAAGTTATGGAATAATGCTATGCCCACTTTTAATTATTTTAGATTTATATAATAACTACTACATCATCAATTAGCAGGATTGAAAGGAAAACTATGCAACATGTGTTGCTTCCTCAGTACTGCTCTTTTTATTTTAATACTTATGCCCATAAAGTATTTAGTAGCAAAATAGGAATTTATCTATGCACAAAGTTGATAGTCATTCATGCACTCAAGACTTTTACCTTTTAGGTCATTATTATGATCAAACATTTAGAACTGTTTCAACAATGATTAATGAATAATCTTTTTTTAAAATAAAAAAAACATAGATTTGATCAAATGAGCATGATGGCATTTTTAAAAAAAAAATATTATATAGATTTGATCAGATGTGCATAATAATTCTTTTTGGGAATGTATAACTCCTAACCAAATGATGGAAGTCTAAATTTAAAGGAGAAATGGAACCAAAGGATTAAATTCATTTTTTTAAAATTGAACCTAACAAGTAATCCCTACTCCCACTTGGGAGACAATGCACGATGGAATTAGGTCCCACTAAGCAAATGAAAGAGCCCCACAAAAGTGAGTGCTTTTATTATTTATCTTTACTAAAAAATAAAAGCTGGTTAATGTAGTCCACAAATCATTAAGTATCAAGAATTTTTAAGCCCTCTTATGCTTAAGACACATATATTATTCTGCTTTGTCTGCCAATTGCAGTTGCTCATGGAACAACAATCTTATTATTATAAGTTTGCGGAGGATGAAAGGAGTGGACAAAAAATTGTTTTAAAATGGACTGAATTGATTAAGAATCAGCTAAGTTTATTAGAAAGGATGCAAATTTTTATAGATGTTGGATAGGCAAAGGCAGGAGGAGACAAGAGCTGTGAAGTGTGCACTACTTTGGCAGCAAGCTACTTGGGTGGCACATTAAACTCATGAGTCACACAAGTCAATTGCCAGTGAGGTGGGGCAGCGAGTGAGATGCATATGATTACAAAGTTTATGATTACTTCCCCCCCTCTCAAGTGGAGTAAGAGATTGGAAAAGTTAGTGTCACTCTCACACTCACCTTTGCTTCTTCACCCCTCAATGCTCCTTGCAGCTATCTTCAATGACTAGGCTTTAAGTCATAAGAAGTTTTCCTCCAATTAACCCATGTTTTAAATCTCAACTCAACTTGGAATCAGTAGCAATTAGACTAAATAAGAATTACATATCTCAACTCAACTTGGAACCAGCAGCAATTGGACTGAATAAGAAGAAAAAGATGCAAAAGTTCATGTGATCAAAATGAGAAACTATTTTTCACATCAAAGTGAAAAGACCTCTAGGTTAAATAAAATGATGCCCTTCGTGGGGGTGGAGGACAAAAGGTATGACTTTTTTTCCTTATAATTTTGTAATAAAGAGGCTACTTCAATGCACCGAAATATTATTATTACCTAAATATTATTATTACCTGCAACAGGAGAGAAGGCTGTTTTTTGCATCTGCATCCAGTACTACACAACCAGTTTACAGTCACTGCTCCAAGCTTGAATTGAAAACTAGGAAAAAATGAGTTGATGCCACCTGCAGCAAGCATCTAATGTCACCCACCAGGTCATGAACTCATGATATGTCCCCATGGACACTTCATTCATTTTCTTGGGGCCACCACATAGTCTGTAATAAGAATCCCTGGAGATGTCAACATCAGCTTTCTAGAGGCATTTATTGTCACAACATGCTGCAAGGCAAATTATGTCTGAAGTCTTAGGCATGCCTGCCTGCAAGCAATACTCTCATATCATAGATCAACTTCCTTTCAAGGTAACATACTAATAGTTCAAGAGTATGTTGACATATACATAGTAGAAAGAGATCAAGATACAACCATCCAGATCCTTGTTCTACTGGGCATGCATCACCTGGTATGAACCATAAATCATTAAAAAAACGCATCATTCATTTTCAAAGTACAGGATACAAATGAGACAAGAACAAAACACCCAGTGACATAATAGAGAAAAGAATGGCTCGACAACATAGAGAATAACACGAGCAGTGGAAATTGGGAAACTCATCAAAAGTATCAGTTATGTGTATACCAAAAGGGAAGCTAAAGCACAAAACATTAGGTCAGTTAGCCACCCTGCTTAATTATTGATGCCAGTTTGCACAAAAATAGAATGACGGATAAGTGATGACACTGTAAATTGTATCTATAGGAACAAGCAAATTCAATGGCAATGTCTACCTAGTTATATATCTACTAACACTTTATGAAAATAATATTTAACAATGCAAAGGTATTAGGTAAAAGAAGATATTTGTAGGATTTCATTTAGTGATAAATATTATGCAGCTTCTCAGCCAGTGAATACAAAATGATCACTCAGAAAAAATGTGCATAATCGAGAAAATAGAAAAACTTATTAAAGAGATTCAAAATAACTTAAAAGATAATAATACCTTATTTGCAGGCTAATCATACGGTAAGTCAATGACAGATAAGACTAGTGACTAAAAAAGGAATTAACTAAAAGGCTAGTAATAAACAAATAGGTTATTCATTAAACACAACTATGACCTGCAGTATCAAATGAGCATCAATTGAATCTCATGTTTTAAGTGCCAAGGAGAGAAAAAAAATCGAAGGCCATTAGGCATGTATCAATATAATCGAGAAACTTCGGGTAAGGCAAAAGCCACAGAGCAGCTAACAAATGCTATATCTGCAAATAATAGCTGCTAGACATCCTCATCAGCTCCTAGTATTAAGTTGTTTCTCTAGTTTATTACTGGCAGTCCGAAGAGTTGCAACGAGAATCCTCAAAAAAAGTCCAACCAAAAAGAAAACTATGGGCAACTTTAGGCATACAAAAAGGGCCATCCAACTCTCCCAATCCATGTGTGTAGCCTAACTGACTCATGCCTGTTGCATAATCCTTGTTATGTTGTGAAAAATGGGAAGTCAGATATATTGGCTAGCCGTAGTCCCTAGTCATATGCAAGTATCAAAAAACCTACCACATTTATAAACTAAGTCCAAATTTGAAGACACCAAGGTTGTAGATGATCCCATCTCCTTGTTCTCTCCAGCAAAGTGGTCCAATCATAAGCACAGCCAAGTTATGGTCACCTCTACAACTCATTTCCCTCTCTATTTTTTAGGACAATGCCCTTACCTCTTATATCCCAGTACATGTATCTTCTTTTTTATGACAATGCCCGTCTACCCCCCCCCCCTCTCTCTTATATTCCCAGTAAATGTGAAGGTTGAATTAGATTCAGTCCTAACATAATTTACAAAAATTCAGGGTTTTCACCTGGCTATACAGATGACAGTAACATCTATTGAGTTTACTGCGATTTCAACCTGCAAATATATCCAAATTAAAATGCACTATACCTAAAAGCCAAGATGGATTTGGAAGCAAACAAGCTCAGCACGTTGGCAGATCAACCAAATTTATCAAATACCACAGCACGTTGGCAGATCAACCAAATTTATCAAATACCAGCACTTATAACTATTTAGTACCTGGAAAATTTTAGCTTTTAGTCACTGATTTGTTAAGCATAGGAGATTTTGCAAATATAACAACCCTACATTTGGCAAATATGGAAGTAACATCGAGTTGATGGAAAATAGACAACCCTATATTTGGCAAAAATGGAAGTAACATCTAAGATAAATTTTTACTTCTACATGTAGCTTGGTAAAACATCAAACAAAAGAAAGGACAACAATTATACAACAACAATAATCTAGAAAATAATTGATAATCAAAGAGTCAAGGAAAAGATGCCAAGCCACCCCCACCTGGCTACAAAGATCTAGCAATTATGTAACAAGAAGCATACTCTGATGAAAAAAAAGTAACTGTGACCATGCCATCAAGATGAAGCACAAAATCACAAGTAAATTCTGGAGGTAACGTAGTGACACTCAAAAGAAGAAAGAACAAATGTTCAACAACAGCTCCATCAATCGCATCCTAAGAAATACTTCTAAGGTAGTAACCTTTTGGTACAATTATCATGAACTTCAACGTAAATTCATATTAGATCTATTGAAACCTAAATCTATGAAAAGCTCATATCTGCCGGTGAGGAAATGCAGCATCTCCAAGAAGATCTCTAATCGATCTTGACCGATGAGAAAAGGTAGTGAACAAAGTAGAATGAAACCAAGAAACCAACAGTGCCCGTAGAAAGCATGATAGCAAGAGCCATGATTAGTGAATATCCAAGATAGAGAGCTGCTGAAACTGGCCCACTCAAGCTCCTAAGTTGAAATACCAAGTAGTTGATGGAGTACAAGAACACATAGACGGCAACTGATCCAGAAGCAAAGAAAGCTTTCCACCACCATTGCCAATCCTCCACACAGAGATGCATATAAGTTAGGATAACAGAAACTTCAGCACAGACAATGACCAGCAACAGAAGTACTATGAGCAAAAATCCAAAAACATAATAGAACCGCCCAAGCCAAATGCTAGATAAGATGAAGAATAATTCGATGAAGACAGTCCCAAAAGGTAGAGTACCAGCACCAAGGACAAGAAGCCATGAAGGATACTTCCTAGCAGGAATTTCTCTTGGGATCTGATTTGTTCGCACAGGGAACTGAATATGCTCTGCCCGGGAGCCTAACAAACCTCCCAAAAGTGTAAGCGGTACAGAGATGCAGAACCACAATGACAAAAGAGTGAAGAACAACGAGATTGGGAGAGCTCCAGTACTATTGCTTCCCCACAGCATGAAGTTCAAAGTGCAGAGGATGACAAATGTAATGCCAGGGAAGAAGCAGGCAATTGACCATGAAAGTGACCTCCATCCTTCTGGCCCACCTTTTAAGGTACACCATAGCCTGACTCCGACATATCCAGCAGCAATTCCAAGGAATAGGTAGAGGATGATCATGCCCGTCAACAGCATTCCTCGTGAAGCAGGAGACATGAAGCCAAGAGCGGCAAATACAATGGTCACAACTCCCATGCCCAAAATTTGCACTCCATCACCTATCATGATGCAGAGTAGTTTTGAGGAAGTTGGCTCCCTGAAGACATCGCCCACAACAAGTTTCCAGCCTGATAGTTCCTCATTCATTTGAGCTTGAGACTCTTTATCCAGTTCCTCATATCTAGTAAGGTCCCTCCTTACAGTCCTCAAAAATATTACAAAGACTATTCCAGCCAAAAAGAATATAACCATCAAGGAGTTCATGATCGAGAACCAGTGAACCTTGGCACCTTCCATCTTCAGGTATGCATCCCACCTCGAAGGCCATCTGATGTCACTTTTCACAAATATGACTTCATAGGTGAATGAGATCCTCTCTTTCTCTCTAATAGGTTGAGACTTGTCAAGCTCCAATGGGCAGTCCACTGGGTCAGCTTTATCATACGTGTTAAGCTTTGACATGGCATCTGGGTCACGCTTCACGCTGCATGGAATAACTTCAAATCCTACAATCTCATATCCAGACATCTGAGTCTTTTCAGTGTCTGAGATCACTCCCATGCCTTCTTCCCCGGTACCAATTATCTGAACTCTGCTGCCTTCATACTCGTGGACCAAGACCTTAAACTTCAAGTGATTAATGATGTAGTCTTCACTACTTCCAACAGGAGTGTAACCAACAGGAAACCCTGTCCACTGGAAGGTTACACCATTCTGTTCGGTGAATCTCCTAACGGGAAGGTTGTCGAGAATCATATTCACCTGATACAGATCGTGCGTCCTCTGCTTCAGAAGCTTCACCTCGTGTTCATTCAGTGGGCTTGTGGTGCAGAGGTAAAAGGACTCGTTGACATTGACATGAAACTGGTAAGGGGAGTTGTCGATCTGATCTCCCATGAGAAGCTCGCCCAGATTCTCCGCACTCTTCTTGATCCCACCCTGCGGCTGGCAGTAGGGAAGACTGTAGTAGCTAAAGGGAAGCTCGGTCTCGAACGAAGTGAGCGAGTTCACCTTTGCAGATATCATCTGACCTTGAGAATAAGTATGCATGTAACTCCCCGGAAGGTAAAAGGCATCGCTCGGCCCCAATTCCAGAAGCAGAATCAAGAAAGCAGCAACTGCGAACCCATAAGACCTCAACGATGTAGCCATTGGAGAGCAGGAGCCCCGATAAACCAAAAAAATTCCAGCGGATCCTCCAAATCCAAATCTTTTTTTTGCAGTAACCTGCGATCAAATCCAAAGATTAGACATTTACGAGGCAGATCTGGGCGATCAAACACCACCGGCATTCAGAATGTTTGGGATCTGCGTGAGAATGGAACTTTCTAAAACAAGAAGCATCAAACAATACCAAATAGGGCATGGGTTACGAGACTGAACAGGAAACCCTAGATCCAAAAGATTCGGGGAGGAGAGAAGAATGACCGTATCGATTGAATTAGGCAAATGGGCAGGAGGACGGCGAGAGCGAGCGAGCGAGCGAGCAAGGGTGGGCAGAAGAACCGAGGAGGAGATGAAGACGAAGAAGCGCTCCCGGTGGATCTCGTCGGTGTTCGAGCCTTCTCGACGAGAGCGAAACCGTGGAAGAGCAGGAACCACCGCCGACCGCTTTGACACGGGAGCAAATAAGCTACAAAGAAATGAATAATATAAACTTAAAAGGAGGCTTCGATCGTTTCACGAGGATCGTCTATCTAGACACCAAATGATACTTTATATTATTTTTTATGAACAGGTAGTTATTATTAGAATCTATCAAATTTTTATATTAATTTATTTATGTTCATATATCATATTAAATATTATAAAACTTAGTATCGAAAGTTTATAAATTTAGAATTTATTAAAAGAAAAAAATTATCATTAAGCTATGCGAACTAAACGTATCTTTTCTACCTTTTGATTGAGAGATGAACTTACATTACATGTTACTTCTAGTACTTCCATAGGTACCTTCTTAAATGATGGTGGTGGAGGTGATCTTGTTGAGATATAGCTCTTTTAAAAGCTGATGCCAAGAATTAGTATGAATCATCCGATGGCACCACCATGAAGTCGAGTTTCTGCTCCAGTGGCCGATCATGGTCAAAGCCTTGCGAACCACCATAGTGATGCTTGATGGTTCGATGTTACTGTTTGATTTTAAAATCACTCTACTTCACTTACAATCCCAGTTTGTAAGTTAATTCCATGCGCATGAAGTTGTACTTCACTCTGAGGTACATTATTATTGTTCATGGCTACTCGTTCACATGAACAAATACATATATTAATTTAAGATCACACTCCTCGAATTGGGATCATATAGGATTCATCTATTGTACAAGGGTAACCCTGGCGACCGGTACTGCATCTTGGCATTCATGTCTCATACAGGTGCGCATCGGATGTGCCCCTCCATAAAAGTAAACAGCCACTACTGGTCAACCCCATGTTGTTGTTGTTGCTATTCTTAGATGTGGCAGGTTGCAACAAGGGTCGTCATCTTTGTGGGTTGCACCTGTCGATATCCTCATGCTCCTTGCAGAGGACTTCGTTGTTGGAGCACCCTCATCTTGGAGGGATGGAACAATCCTTCTATTGCAATAACGGTGTCTTGGAGATCACCAAATCTCTTTCACATTAATTCGCCTTGTGCCCTAGGTTGAAGCCCTTCCTAAAACATGAAAAGTTTGTTTGGTTCCAATGTCTCAAAGTTCCAAGATAGTGTTGTTGAAGTTTTGAACGTACTACTGGATGGATTTTATTTGTTGTGGATTTTGTAGTCGTTCTCATGCGATCCAAGCGGTGTTCATTAGAAGAAATTACCACCGAAGTTCCTCCACCATCGTGCTCCAATTGGTCATTGCCTTGCCATTAACGTGGGGATCGCAATGCTCTCAACCATTATTTCATATCTCTAACAATGAAGGCAACAACGGTAGATATCTTATATTTGTTGTCGATCCTCACTACCTTGAAGAATTGATCCATATCCCATAGAAAATTCTTTAAGATTTTTTTTGCATTCCTTTCACTATAGAAGGTGGAGGGTTCGGGGACTTGCACACCCACTCTCATAGTGGGATGAGGTTCATATTGGTGATGGAGCTTCGATCATATTATTTTCAATTCTATCCAGAGTCCTTATATGTCGACAATTCCTTGCCTAGGAGAAAAGTGTATGTTGTGCTCGCTAGAATCGAATGTATGGTCGACCATAGAACGAAGATGTTCAAACTCCATTCAAAGAGCTTCCAATGCCATATGGAGTTCGTCCATGCAATCGTGCTATGAGCCGGAGCTCAAGCCGTTTGTGCCTTGTGTAGATCAAACTCCGACCATTTCTTCCAATAAGCTAATTGTTTGAGTTATTTGAATGTTTGTTACATCACCATGCTATCAAAGAAGAGCAGGGAGGAAGTGATTTACTTCAAACCTTCCTCTAGACTATAGGGATCCCACTTGGATCTAATGATGGGAATGGGGGCCATTGTCAATATCAATCTACAAAGAGGAATCCTTACTATAAGGATTCAAGGAGAGGAGTTGTTGTTCATCATTATGCTCCACTAGAATCATGTAATCTAGAAGTGCTTTAATACCAACTAACAAAGCTTTGATACCAACTGACACACCCTCGATGGATTTTTTACGCTCAGGTATTATAATAGACACATCGAGGTGTGCAGCATAACATCACTAGGAAGAATTTGGTGATACTAGCCTTCAAAGTGCACTAATAATCAATGTGCCAAAGCAAAGGGGGTAGGTTACAAATAAGAAGGAAAATGTAACTTTTATTTCAAGCATCTGTAAAATCCTCAACACCGATCATCCATAGCCCATACGTTGGCCACTCAACTCTCCGATTACAAGCGCTTTCTCTAGGTTGAACCTCTCGATATACTTTTCTTCTACTCTTCTTTGATGTCCTCTCCCTAAGTTCTACCTTCTCTCTTATATAGGTGCAAAGGGTAGGTTCCTTCACTAAAGGATAACTCCCTACACCAAAGGACAACTTTGTTTGTCATGTCCATTAACCTTATGCACTAGTCGAATGATGTATGTAAACCCCCACCTTTAAAATTAAAAAAAAAATATTCTCGGTCCGGTCCAACCAAACCGGTCGGTAGATCGGTTCGGGCGAACCGACCGCCCCTTTACCCGGGGACGCGGCCACGAGCGAGAAGGGCAGAAGCCCTATCTCGCTCGAGCTGCGTCTTCTTCGAGCATTTCCCCTGCTCCTTTGCACGCAGCACGGACGAACGCCGACGAGCTCGCCGCCGAGCCATCCGTTGGCCCTCGTCCCCGTTGCTGTGAGTCGAATCGGTGGGGAGCTGGGCGGCAGCTTCAGTCAGGAAAACTCCCACCTCCAACTCCTCCGTCGCGACGCTCCGAGGTGGGTCGCCGCTCTCTTCGCCGGCGACTTCGACCTCGATCTGCCCCTGCGTCCCTCGAGTCGCTTCACTTCACCTCCACGAGCGCCTAGCAGTCGGCGTTCCACCCAGATCAACTCGAGAAGGTAGCGATGGGTCGTTCGCTTGGGGCGGAACAAGCAGAGGACGGCGGCGAGTGAAGCGATCATTCTGTTCCTTTCTGCTACCTGATTCATCTTCGATTGGTGTCCGCGAACGCGTTGGTGAGTAGTCTCGCCGCTATCGTCCCTCCATTCATCGATTCCACGACATTTATCGTCGCCATCCGCAGATGGTCCGACGACCTTCAAAACCTCCGACGTTTGGGTTTCTTACGACCGGATCTGATGCAGCGAGATCCCAGCCGTCTCGCGCACGAGGATGCCGTGGTCGTCGGCCGGCGATTGCGCTCGGGAGTGGGTGGCGGAAGTCCGGCAAAGGATGCGGAGGAAGGAGGTGCCGATCTCGCCCCTTTCTCTTAATCATGCTTAGCGAGTAATTAAGCATGCTTAGCTGTAATTAAGTATGTTTAGTATAAATTAAGTTTGTGGTATGCTTAGATTAATTTAAACATGCTTAATGTTAATTTAACTAAGCTTAGTGGATAAGTAAAGTATTAATTTAATGAAATCGGTTGGGTTGAACCAAATTGGAGTTAGTTGGGTTGGGTTTGAGTTAAGTTCGAGTTCAGATTAAGTTTAGTTGGGTGAGCTGAATCAATTAATTGAAATTAGTTCGAGCTCGAGTCAAATCCAATTAGATTGGGCTGGTTGGACCGGATCCAAGTCGAACCAAATTAATTTGAACCGAACTCGAGTCGGACTCGGATTTAGATGGATATGAGCTGACTCGATCGAACCGAACCAGCTAGGCTTGGGTCAGACTCAAGTAAGCTGGATGAATAGTGACCGGTCCGCGTTGACTGGGTCAACCGTTCCGTTGACCAGTCAAAATAATAAAAAATAAAAAAATAATAATAATAATTTAATTTTTCATGGGTTTTATTTGGGCCCTTGGGTGATTTGAGCCAAGTCATGGGTGGGTTTAAATGAGTATAAGTTTAATAAAATTCATTTAAGTTAATTAAACTAATTTAACATTGTAGTTAGTTTAATAGGTAAAATTTAAAATATGATTAATTAAGATTTGATTAGATAGAATTAATTATAAACTTGTATGCTTAATTTGGGTTAATTAGATGTAATAATTACTTTAATTAATTGGTTGATAAATTTCTATCTTATTTACTTTAGGGGAAAAATAAATTAAATTTTATATTAAATAATTGTGTTAATTAGGACTATCGTGGGTACACGATCCGAGTAATTCGTCAGGTGATTTACTTCCACGTGAGTTGGTTTTGAAGAGCAGATCGCTAACCTAGGTGCGTTGGTTTACCGATGTAGGATTTATTCAAGTTAGAGAATTCCTGTTAAGGTTTTCTTAGAAAATTCTTGGATGTCTTAAATATAATAAAATATAATGCTTGATAAGATTTGATATGTTTGCATGTTAGTTTAATTTATTTCTGTCTAACATGTATGATATACCATGATTACCATTCTGAGTTTTAATATGTCGTGATATCTTGTCGTGCATGTTATATATTATTTTATTATTTTTCTATGCTATGATAGCACACCTACCATGCAGACATAGATAATAAATAACGACATGTTAGAACCCCTTGGCGATGTCACCGCAACTTAGACAGAAAAGGACATTTCTCATATACCCCGGTTGACCGCCGCGTACCGACGGCAGTCAAACGGTGACGTCCCGCTACGCACCACTTCCGAGGTTATGCATAGCTTAGATACTGGGAGCACCACTCCCGAGGTTATATATAGCTTAGATACTGGGAGCTGGTAGGGAAAGAGACTGTACAAACTCCATGGTCATATTAGACCTGAAATATGGAGCAAGTCCTTACCCAGAAATTTATACCTGCACGAGTGTCGTTTAGGCGACCTCGTGATAGTCCTGAGATGGCTAGCGAGGATGAGCCCTACCATGGACTTGGCACCGATGGAGTCGAGGTTGCCACAGCCCATCGTGCGGATGTGCGTCAATCTCAGTCGACATCGACTGCTATTGGACTGGGAAGGTGATTCCCTATGCGATGCCTTGGACAGTGAATCCGTAGACCACGCGGTTATCATCCATGACGTTCTGCAGACAGTCGGATGAGTAGTCCGGATCCTAGGGTTGTTATTTTTATCGGTTAGCCATGGCCGATTTGTCTTATTGATGGTGACCCTGTCTTCAGGCAGTGTGTAGTACTACACGAGTCGCCGTTGCCCCTACGGAGTCCGGGGAGGATGTAAGGGCACGGTAGTTTCGCTAGGGGAGGCATTGAGGGCAACTAGCGAGACCGTGGAGAGTGATCAAGGTTCACCCGTCCTCTCCGCCAACATCAGTGCAGCGGGCATAAGTAGAGACAGAGACAGAAAGACACTGATGGACTTACTGATGCCCTTAGCTCGGGTATTCATTAAGCATAGGCTGACAACCCGAGTCTTGTAACTTTAAAGTATTATTATGACGTAGGTGACAAACTATTGACATTGACACTAGATACAACTTAGGTGACATCTAGTGAAATATACATCTGTATTTATTTATGCTGTTTTACTGCTTTCTATAAACTGATTTATACAAATCAAATGAAAAATGATGATTAACAACCAAAGACATCCTAGAATACTCCTCCTAGCCTTTGATTTCCTTATTCGGTTTAGAGTCGTAATTTCGCACTAGGCCGCAAGGCTGAGCACACCGCGTTCAATGTGTGTGTGCAGGTATAGACGTACTAGTCGAGGTCGTTGACGGAAGGTTCATCGCGGAAGGTATACGATCGCCATTACGAGTTTCGTATGTCGCTAATGTCGGTCTTAGAATTGTATTAGGATATATTGGGACTGTACTAAGATATTATTTGGAAATGTGGGTGTATATATTTTTGGTATTTATATTTATGCCTGGTATGGGTTGTAGGGCCCATACGGCGGTTGCCACGTGTCGTCCTGCGGGTCGGGGCGTGACAATGTATCCATGGTTGTCCTATCGTGGAACCACACTTATCATCCTCTAGGCACTATAGTGCATTCTAGGGCACGAGGACAAACCCTAAGCATGTCCTCGTCTTCAGGGGCTTGACGTATGGTATCACACCTCTAATTAAATTGTATGAATTAGGACTAAAGTGGGTGTGCAAT
Organism: Thalia dealbata; assembly: GCA_030544415.1. NCBI lineage: Eukaryota > Viridiplantae > Streptophyta > Magnoliopsida > Zingiberales > Marantaceae > Thalia > Thalia dealbata. The sequence continues at coordinate 11,028,774 of CM060460.1, forward strand.
GTGGCTCCGTGGTAACCATAAGTCTTCTTTCGTCTTTGGACTAGGATGAATTATGGATGTGTCGAATTGATGTAGATGTTAAACTCAAGGACAAGTATTTGAGAGAAAAAAGAGATCTTTATTCTTCTAGAAAACTCTCAAATTGCACTCGATAAGTTGGTGGTGCTAGTTTTGAAGGTAGATGGCCCTAAACATTACAAAGACTAAGTTACTATAATGATTCTTGATGTGAATCAAGATGCAGAAGTCCTTCCCAAGAGAGCCTATTTATAGTTATGATGGGTGGCTAGGGTTATATGATATTACATGAATAATTCTCCTAAAACTAAGAGAGAATTGAGCTCCATCTTCTCTTTGATCAAGTCAACTAACTCCTCCCTAAGTTGGTTATTTTTCCCCAATGGAGATGAGCTTTGGGTGGATGATCAAAGCTCTTCATCAGCTAGACTTGGTCTTCATCTTTATCTTGAAGCTTTCAATCTGATTTGGAGCTAGGAGAAGTCGGTTAGCTTGCTCTTCCTCCTTGAAGTAGTTGGTTAGAGCTTCCTTCAATTGGTAGCCTTTTCTACGGTGGAAAAATTCCTTGGGTGAACGATCAAGGTGCCTCCTTTAGTTGGCTTGTTCCTTATCCTTATCTTAAAGAGGTTAAAGCTGAATTGAAGCTGGAAGAGTTGATTTGGATTAATGGTGGAGAATTGATCCAATCTAGGTACATCTAGCAAACGAGGACGTGTCCCAGGCATGGCCGGGGTGCATCTAAGGCACATTGAGGATGCACGCTCCTTTGGATGAGTCTTTGATTAATCTTCACCTCATTTCGCATATGGCTTGACCTAAGTTAACTTGGTTTGACTTGAGTCCTTGGTCTTCCTTGGGTCAACAAGACTTCTTCTAGAAATCTTTCATAACTTTACTTGAGCTTGACTTATGTTTAACTAGAGTCTTGGGATTGCTAGAGCCTCCATTTTGCACATAACTTGGGCTTGGTTGGTTACACCTTGAATTTTCTTAGGTTGGCATTGAGTTACAGTCCTTTTTTGCCTCCATTGGGTGTGCCCCAAATCCTTTGAGTTAGACTCGGGCGTAGCCGAATATCATAAGTAACACATGGTGTTGTACCCATAATAAAATAGGCCCGAATGGGTGTGCAACATAGCTCCATGGTCGCTACAAGCATTCTTCAGTCTTAGACTTGGATGCATTGTGAAAGTCTTAATGAGGAAGTAGATATTGAAGCTCTTCTTCTTACTTGTGAGGGGCAGCTAGGATTATATGAGATTACATGAATAATTCTCCTAAATTTAAGGGAGAATTGAGTTTTATCTTCTCTTTGATCAAGTTGGCTAGCTCCCTCCAATTTGCTAGTTGGTTTTCCACGATGGAAATGAACTTTGGGCGAACGATCATAGCTCTCCATCATTTGGAATCAGGCCTTCAATCAGATTTGGAGTTGGGATAAGTCGGCTAACATATTTCCTTCCTCCATGAAATAGTTAGTTGGGGTTATCTCCATCATGTTGCTTTTCTACGATTGAAATCTCCCTTGGGCGGACTATCAAGGCGTCATTCTGCTATAGTTCCACCCCTTAAGGAACTCTTGCTCGGAATTTGGACATTGCCTGCTAGATCGTGAAGGAATCGGTTGGTTTTGATATCCAAGGTAAATCTCTAAACCAAAAATTGTCGACGTGCGATTTGTTGATTGGCTGTGTGACTGGCTAGAGAATTTGTACCCGTTCATGCATAATCTAGCTATCATTAGGGTTGTACACAGAGTGTAACTCGTACAGGAGGGTGTGATTCAATACTCACTACGCACTGGTTTAAAAAAAAAACTATCACTGGGGCTGATTTGGCTTTCATACAGACTTAGGTGTGTTCGTTCTTGAGCTTATCGGTACTCTTGAGTTGCACGAAGTAAATTCCAAGTGCTTGCTTCTTGTAAAACGTAGATTATAAGGGAGTAGATCTGGTGCCTTACAGGAATTATGTGGTTGATACTTTGATATGTCTGATTCAAGGAACTTACGGATGCTTTTAGGATTCCTAATGATTGAATGATCTGTAGATGTGGTTGTCATCAATTAACATGCGGCAAAGAATTCCTTGGTTTGCCTTGAGTCCAACACATAGTTTTGTTTATTTAGTTTGGCAGATGGGTCAGAAGGTTTGATTTGTAGCCATGAGGTTTGCAACTACAATGCTTAAGAATAAGAAAACTGAAATGATCTGAAGGTTGTGATTGCTGCCATTTTTGACGTATTAGTTAATGGTTGGAATTTTGAATTTAACGAACTAGTTCAGACTGCAGGCTACGTATGACTTTGAGCTAGTAATTGTGTTGATCTTCTAAGGTGCATAGTTCGGTGAATCCTCTTTTTTGGGTTTTAATGTTCCCTGTTTTTGTCAGCTTCAAATTTGAAATGTACACCTTGCAAACAGATCGATTTTTGTGAAGACAAGCAGAAAATGTGAATTTTGTTCGTAAAACTATCTGCATTTTAGATTTTAAATCCGTAGGCCTTGAGTGATCGCATGAACTGGATTCCTTGTCTCTCTAGACATGCAATGATCGATTTAGAAGTCGAGGAGACGCTGGCTCTAGCTGTTTTCTTGCTGCTCTGGTTTGGGGAAAAAAATTGCTTTGTTTTCCACATGTTTTCAGCTTTCCTATAAATGGATGCAACTAGTCGTTTATTTTGGGTGATGGCTTGCCCGGTTGTCCTTATGGTTCATTTACAGTTTGCAGGACCATCAATGATCGCCGCAGGCAGCACTTTTCCACCACTCTGCTGTCTTCCCTGTTCTCCTCATCTTCATCACTGGCATAGTTTTTCCCTTTGCCTTCGGTGGCCTGCTTGATGATGGCAGCAAAGACAGAGAAGAAGGTGAGCAGTTCGCGGAGGAGCTCCTCTTCAAGCCCTTGCCCGACTGGAAGGACCTTGCTCATTTCCACTTTGTCAGCACTGCACCTCTATCCGCAGTTGTCAGTTACCGCCATCTCTTCCCCAAGGCTATTGCCAGCTGGTAATGTTCTACCTATCCCTCCCCTTGTTATCCAAATTGAAGGTTTTAGGTTTATCTGATTCGATTTGCTTACATTAGGTTTTCCTTTTTATGAACAAATGCCCGTGGATCTCTTTTTGCATCCCAAAGCAGTTGCTTGTACAATTGAGCTCTAGATTGTGTCTCACACCTTATGAACCCCTGATCTAGATGATTCATTATGTAAACATACGAAACATCATTCTTTCTCCATATGCAATGATCAAAACAAGAAAGCACAAGCTACATTACTCAAAACATCTTTAGCTCATACAATGAACTGCACATGTTAACAGTTTCAGCAACACACCAGATTTTATCTCAGCGTAGTTAATTTCTGCCTGTTGTAGCTTTGTGAAGGCATTTCTGTATATTCTCTCTTCTTTCCCCTATTCCTGCATAAGTTGCTTGTACTTTACAAGTGTTTCCTCACAAACATTACCAATGATGTGACATGTTGTAAAATATATAGCAAGAATGTGTAGTTCCCACGACCTATCTAAAGTCTGTCAGCTTCCATTGGTTAACATATCATCGTACTATCTGTTAAAAATCGCTTTTGCTTCCTGTTTGTAAGTCCCCAGTTGATATTTTGGCTTGCAAATTCATTTAGATCACCCTCCATTTTTATAATAACTACAACTTCAGTCTCAGACTGATATCACAGCTCCTCATATCATTCATATTCTTCTCTATCGATGGTACCACCTCTTCCTATGCAACCAAATCACAAGAATGCAAGCAAGGGATTTGGTTTCCCTTGATTATCCCTCTAATATTATGTAATTGCATAACGCCAACTACAAATCTGGATGCAACTGATTTTCCCATTCAGTCCTCTCTCATACTTCCTCTACACTTCACTGACCAAACGTAAAGGACATTTATATGCTCCCTAATTAGATATAGATCTCTTGCTACACGCATCTTATATGTGACATCTACACGCTCATATTTGGATGATATCGCAGATTAATTCCATTCAAGAAAAAGTAGTACTGTCCCGGGGTAGTTAACTGCACAGAAAAATGTTTTTTTCAATCACTAAAGTTCCAAAAATTTTATGGATAATATGGTACGGTGATCATTTTCCACATGTAATCATCGTCTGTTTCCCGTATCTAATCTTGGATGCCTTTCTCTCAAGTTTTTTCGGTAGATTTTCCATATTTAATGGATCACTTAAGCAAAATTCTGGGCTTCTGTGCATGCAGAAACACAGTTTATTGTATAGAGTTTGTTATGCTATAACATGAACGGGCTTCAAAATAAATTAAAAGTGACAAACAGCAGCAGCAGCAGTAGAACCTTAGCTTTGATGTCGCTACATCTCTCTTTGCCACGCTATTGCCAATATTTGCTCTGTTGTTCATATGTTATAAAGGTATTTATTCTGATGTCGAATGGTAGTTGTTCTATAAAGAATCAAAAGGACAGTAGAAGCAATTAATATCGATGATTCATCAACTTTAACAAAAGGTTCATATCCAAAGCAAAGAGGTAGACGCCACAGAACTATGCCACCACCAATACGTCAATCGATGCACAGCATCCGTAAAAACTTATTTAGCCAAAACAATTTAGCAGGAAGATACGGATTGGTATATCTATTTTGTGAACTCCAGGACCCAGGCGTTGTCGAACACGTACGTAGGCTTAAAGCCGGAGAACCCAGCTTCCCTTGCCAAACTTTCGAACTCCTTCTGAGTCCTCTCTTTGCCTCCCGGGTTGTGAGCCAACATGATGAGATCGATATGGCACACAAGTTGGGTCTTACGATTCGGCTTTGGGATCTCAGGAAGGTTGTACTCTACCACTATCACCTTCCCGTTCTCCGGCAGAGCTTTCCAACAGTTCTTTAGCAACCTCAAACAATGCTCATCACTCCAATCATGGAGAATCCACTGCACAGGTTAAGTTTATATCTTTGATGTTAGTTTAAAGCAAACCACTAGTTAGACTGATCTAGAGACATACTAATATACAAGTTTTAGTTAGTATAAATAAATAGATAAACGAAGAAGAAGAAGATAGAGCATGGAAATTAACCTTCATAAAAATGGCATCTCCACTGGGAACACCGTCGAACATGTCCCCGCTCACGTGCTCCACCCCTGCAACGACAAAAATTGTATTCCTAAAACATTATCCTCCCCGTATAAAGACGACGAGAAGTCCATCTTGCCCGGATCCAGTTCCGGCGAACCAAATGATTAATTAATTAATTAATCACCCGGCAAAGGTGGCGCGTCGGCGATGACGTGGGGGAGGTCGAAGTTGATCCCCTTGATGTGGGGGTGCTCGGCGGTGATCCGCTGCAGCGTGCCGCCGGTGCCGCCGCCGACGTCGACGAGGACCTTGATTCCGTCGAACCCGCCGGCGTAGACCTCCAGCAGCTTCCTCATCATGATGACGGAGTGGCCGCGCATCCCCTCGTTGAACACCTTGTTGAACCTCGCGTCCCGCCCGTGGTACTCGAACGCCGACATCCCGTACGCCTTGTTGAAGGGGATTCCGTCCTCCTCCACCGCCTGATTCAGGTAGTACCTGCCCGCCGCCGCGTCAGGATCTCACGAGATGATCGATCGATCCTCGATTGGTCTCAAAAAAGTCTCTACTCACCAGCTCTCCATGAGCACCTTGTCCTGGTTCATCAGCGTGAGGGGGGCGAGGGAGGCGCCGCCGGAGTCCTCGTTCCTGGTCAGGTACTTGCAGACGGGGGCGGGAGCGTAGCGGCGGGCGCCGTCCTCTGCGACGGAGCAGCGGAGGATGTCGTAGGCGGAGAGGAGGCGGAGGATGCGGTCGACCATGGCGGAGGCGGCGGGGGGGTTGCGGGCGGATGGGATCTGGGCGGCGACGATCTCGGCGGGGGAGAGGCCGGGGCCCGCCGGGGAGGCGCCGCCGACGATTGCCTCGAGCAGGCCGAGCTCGATGGCGGACTTAAGGGTCATGGGGAGGACGGAGGCGCTGGCGAGCTGGTGGGCGAACATGCACGCATCCTCGTCCTCCTCCGGCGACAGTTGCAGGCCGGCGGAGCCCTCCGTGGATCCCATTGCCGAGGAGGACAAGAGAGGCAGCAGGGCAACTGGCGGAGCGTGCGTGGATTGGTTGGTGGTGCAAATGGCGATGAGCAAGTTTTGGGAATTATATAAAGACAAGTGAGAGATGATGGTGGGGTTAGGTGAGAATGAGATCCACTACGTGCATTCAACGTTAACAAACCCCAGGAGTTGTCAATATCATAAATTCAGTACGTTCATAAATAATTTCTATTGGAATTTATAATACATATTATCCGTGCATTGGCACATTGCACGAGCTTCGTTTCTTTTTTTATTAAAAAAAAATAGGGATGGGATAATAATAATGGGAATAGGCTGATGGGTCACGGGCATGCATCATTAGTTACAGGGCCACGTTTACTGCCTGCGCCACTCCCACAGATTAATCATTATGTGGCAGAAGTAAATGCAATAAGGTGAGGTAAAATAATTTTAAAAAAGCACTATTTACTTTTTCAAAATTCCCTCTTAAGTATATTTTTTTACGTAAAAGAAATGCCACGGACGCCATCCGTTGATCATGATGATGACGACGACTTTAAACCAGCCAATGCTTGGATGAGCCTAGGTTTACCTACCTGCCTTTGTTTCTCTTGCACTATTTTTTTAGGTACATCCCTCCATTCTTATCATATTGCCCTTCTTTTGACGAAGAGATTTTTAGGATCCATTGCCTTCTACCCTAAGGATGTATTTACCCTTTGAGTAATGAAATTACTTACATGAATACTATACCTAGTGTCACACTCTTAAGAGGATGATTGACATGTTTAGGCACATCCTAGAGTTTTGAGGTGTACCATAGTGCTTAAACAAGATATATTGTAACACTAAGATGATAAATATGAGACCTATCATATGGAGTAAGTAAGACGGGGTCCACTGTTGTATAACATAGATGTTATCTGAAGGGACACTTACTCAAATGACACAATTTAAATGAAGAGTCATGCTCCTTAGAATTCCTATGGGTTTAGAGACTATATAAAGCCCTAAGGAGGATTAATAGCTCATCCGATAAGGATCAAAAGATCCAAAAGAGTTCCAAAAGTGATTCAAAATGGGATCAAAGAAGGATCTAAAAAAGAATCAACAAATAATCTAGGAATAACCAAGAGAATGTAGTGTATTTAATTGGAGAATTAAGTGGCCAGTATTTGAATTGTAGTGTTGAGAGTTCTACCAATGCTATAGATATTAAGAAGCACACCTCTTCCTATTCCTAATCCGGTGAGTACGATTTCAAATATATTATAAATACAAATGGGAATATAATAATACCTCCTCGTGTGTAGAAGAAATAAAAAAGGAGTAGGCCGTGGGAGTATAAAATTGTATTTATATTCATTTTTTGCGCTCTAATTTGTCCTGTCAGTCCTAGTTAAATTAATACCCTCCTAAAAAAGGAAGAATCTTGTCATGTCGAGGATTAAATGAAAACAACCACGTGGTGTTGATGATATATAAGTATTGTTTGTGCCATGCCCTCTCATCCATCTTTTGACATGTGAGCGTTAGAGGAAATACATCACTGTAACTATCATTCTCTATGTGCATTCATCGCACATTAATACAAAATTCAATCTAACAGGGTCCTAATATTATCGCTATAAATTTTAACACAATGTAACTAACTAATTGAATATGACAACATTAAGAAACTACTACACATGCCACTGATGGCTTTATCTTCCTCGAAGGACTATATCAACCTCTTACTACCTGTGCACGAAAAAGGATTACCGAAATAATATGTGGAAATATTTAGGATGCTCCTTTTTAAATTCATATAAATATATTTAATACAAAAACATATAATATACTTAAAAATATAATAGTTGCAAGTATTATAACCATATTTTCTACGCGGTCGTATCACGTGTTGTTTGTCATTATATTGTTGTCATACTATACATCATTTATATATAATATGTCATAACTTATGCTGCCAGCTTGTGCTTAGGATATACTATTGTCAGAAACTACCCATAAGCTATCAGTGTCTGACTAAGTCTTTGTTTAGGCCTATCACAATGATATTGACGGAGAAGAGGGGTGCCATGAATTCTTCTCCCATAATCCCGGTAGCCGTTAAAGTCTGCCCATGTTAATGAGACTATCACGCCATGCACATCCCTGTAGTTTACACGACATGATGACTAGTGTAATACTACACAGTTGGCCCTTGACAGGATCATCATATAATTATTGGGTTCATGACATGACAAACTGAAACTAACATATGTATATAACCTTAGGATTTGACTTCATCTTCCTTGATATACTATATCAACCTCTTGCTACTATGTACACAGAATAAAATGCATTGTACCTTACAGTTGAGTGGCAATAAAAGGACTACTCCAAATAATAAGTGGGAGTGTTTAGGATGCTCCTTTTTCAATTCATATGAATGCATTTAATACACAAACAGATAACATGCTTAAAAATATAATAATGACAATTAAGTATTCTAACTATATTTTTCTACATAGTTGTGTCATATGTTATTTGTTACCATGTTGTTTGTTACTAGATAGTCCCTAATGAGGGTATTCCTAAGTCTTTGTCTAGCTATGTGAGACTCGTGATTTTTGAATAAGGGCAATAGAGTAATTTTAGTATTTGGAGGGTTTAATCGTAAAAGAAATTCTTTAAAGGATTTATTTGTAAAATCATATGAATTTTTGAAGTATGAGATTTTGATGTGAAAATTATACCATCAGGAAATATTTTTGATAATGAATCCAACGGCGTAGACGGATCGTAATTTGGACGTCGTTTGATTAGTCAATTGTACAATTAAGATTTAATTAGAATTTAAGATTTTAATTAACTAATTTTTTTTTAAAAAATTATTTTCTTTTTTTCCCACCGAGCGCGCGCTCGCGCACGCTCTTCTCTCTCCCTCTCTCTCCTCCTCCGCAGCGGCGAGGGCGACGGTGACGAAACTTCCTGACGATGCTTCGGTGAAACCACAACGAATTAGGCTCCCAAATTTTAGCCACAGGTAGATCTCGACCTCCTCTTCATTTTGATACCAAGATGCCCAAATTTGGTGTAGAGATGAGGGAGAAATCATGTGAGAGGCGTCGGCGGCGAGGGTTTCGATCGCCGGAGCTTGCTCCGATGATTTCCGGCCATTCCGGCCGTGAAACCTTGCAAACTTGGTACCTATGAATTCTCCTTGATGAGAGCTATCCACTGGTACTGGAGTTGAGGGTTATTGGCCGCCGGTTGGTCGCCGACGAGCTAAAAACCCTAACTTAGGGATTTCGTCCAAATTTTTAATCGGTGAAATTGATCGCGTATGAGCTATAAAAATTGGGGCAAATATGATTTTTGGAATCCTCATGAAGAGAGCTTTCGATTGGTACTAATATCGGTGCTGATCGAAGAACTTCACCGGCGAGGGTTCCGGTGAATTTTCCAGCGATCGTCGGAAAAAAAAGGGGTGATTCTAGAGATCATTCTAAGAGTAGTAGTGAAGAGAGATTTAAGAAACTATTTCTAGATTGAGAATTAAAATTCGTTGAATAATTGACAGGAAAATATAAAATTCGTAAAAGACGGCACGTAGATCGAGACAGTGTCAGAGAATAAAAAAATTTAGCGAACGGACCTTAGGTTGGTTCCGAGGAGTAAACCGCCAAGTCAGGTGCGTTGGTTCTCCGATGTAGGATTTATTCAAGCTAGGGAATTCCCGCTGGGGTCTTCTTAGGAACAATTCCTGGATGTCTTAAATATAATAAGATATAATACTTGATAAGATTTGATATGTTTGAATGTTAGTTTAATTTACTTTACCTAACATGTATGATATACCATGATTACCATGTTGAGTTTTAATATGTCGTGATAGCGTGTCCTGCATGTTATATATTATTTTATTATTTTTCTATGCTATGCTAGCACAACTACCATGCAGACATAGATAGTGAATAACGACATGTTAGAACCTCTTGGTGACGTCACTGTAACTTATACAGAAAGGGGCCTTTTTCATATTCCCCGGTTGACCGTCGCGTACCGACGGTGGTCAAACGGTGACGTCCCGCTACGCACCCCTTCTGAGGTTATGCATAGCTTAGATACTGGGAGGCACCACTCCCGAGGTTATACATAACTTAGATACTGGGGGGGAAGCACCACTCCCGAGGTTATGCATAGCTTAGATACCGGGAGCACCACTCCCGAGGTTATGCATAGCTTAAATACTGGGAGCTAGTAGGGTAAGAGACTGTACAAACTCCATGGTCATATTAGACCGGAAATATAGAGCAAGTCCTTACCCGAAACTTATACCCGCACGAGTGTCGTTTAGGCGGCACCGTGATAGTCCTGAGATGGCTAGCGATGATGAACCCTACCATGGACTTGGCATTGATGGAGACGGGATTGCCACAGCCCATTGTGCGGATGTGTGTTTATCCCAATCAACATCGACTGCTATTGGACTGAGAATGTGATTTCATATGGATGCCTTGGATAGTGGATCCGTAGACCACACGGCTATCACCCTTGACGTCTGCAGACGATCGGATGAGTAGTCCGGATCCTAGGGTTGTTACTCCGGCTAGCCGTGGCCGATGAGATTATTCTGATGGTGACCCTGTCTATGGACAGCGTGTAGTACTACACAGATGTCGTTGCCCCTATGGATCCGGGGAGGATGTAAGGGCACGACGGTTTCGCTAGGGGAGGCATGGTTAGCGACTAGTGAAACAATGGAAAGTGATATTGGGTCACCCGTCCTCTCCGCCAACATCAGTGCAGCGGGCATAGGTAGAGACAGAGACGAAAAGGCACTGATGGGCTTACTGATACCCTTAGCTCGGGTATTCACTAAGCATAGGCTGGCAGTTCGAGCCTTGTAACTTAAAAATATTATCATTATGACGTAGGTGACAGACTGTTGACATTGACACTAGATACAACTTATGCGACATCTAGTGAAATATATATCTGTATTTATTTATGTTGTTTTACTGCTCTCTATAAACTGACCTACACAAATCACATGAAAAATGACTATTAACAACCAAAGGCATCCTAGAATACTCCTCCTAGCCGTTGATTTCTTTATTCAGTAGAGCCGTAATTTCGCACTAGGCCACAAGGCTGAGCACACCACTTTTCCCCGTGTGTGCAGGTGTGTTATATAATCATATGAGACAGTTGATGAAGATGAGTCCATCGACGGGTTTATTTTTAATTATCGATACTTTTTTTCATAGAATTGTAGTAGATTTATCGGGACTGTGTTAGAAATCTTGAGTTAGATGATTTATTTATAATTTCGCTGTGTAAACAATGTATATGGATGATATGTATCACTTTGATGTCTTGTATGGGTCTATTGGGCTCATACGGCGGTTGCCACATGCCCGATAGTAGGGTCGGGGCGTGACAAGCTAGTTACATTGGTGTTAGTGGAGAAGAGGGTTTGACTATAAATTCTTTCCCTATAATCCTACTAGCCATTAAATTCGACCCATACTAACGAGACTATTGCATCATACATCCTCCCTATAGTCCGCATGATATGATGATCAGTATAGTACTATACAACTGCTCCTCGATAGGGTCACCACATAATTACAAGGTTCACAACACGACAAGTGTGAACCAACATGTGTATAACCTAGGATCCAACCTACTCAGTAGACTACCCTTAGGATATCTATGATGCATGCCATGTGCCAGTAGATCCAATGTCCAAGGTTTCGTGAATGGACTTCCCACCCTCATATTAAAAAACATTCGATGCTTGCCTCAAGTGAACCCCTTTGCTAATGCATGAGAACATTATCCCCTTGGCTTCATCTATGCTAGATGATTAGGTTAGGTCATATCCCCATTAGCCATAAAGGACTATTGCAATAGCGCCTATCACACGTGAGGATAATACAAGTGCACTAATTATCTATTTATTTTTTCTAGGTTCTGATGTCACTAAGATCATATTTGTCCTTATCTTAGGTGATTTGAGGGCTAACCCCCCTATTTTAACAGCTGAGTTGTCCACTAAGTGGTTTTTCTATCACATGCATGTACTTAATTTCTCCACATTTAGTATTCGTATGTCATATCACAATAAATCGCACGTAGAATAAGCAGTAAACCACATACATGCATATATATCAACACTAATTAATTTAATATCACATTCAATCATACAAGGCATCCTAAGACCTTTTTAAAAGAATTACAATGGCCTAACTCAGGTGCCCAACTCACTTTAGCACTAAGCTAAGGTGATACCTCACCATACTCTTCCCGTCGCCATTTCGAATAGGATGATATCCTATTTTCAAAACAAGGCAATAATTTTATTAATTATACTATTACTATTCCCATCCCAAAACAAAATTCAACAATATTCAAGGAAACCATCGGTAAACAAAGCAAAGAAAAAGTTATTTGGTCGCACAGTATTCATTGGCCATATTTATATTAACTATCCCTGCTCCCTCGTTCTTTATATGGTTTTCCACTTTCTCTAACACTAGTCAATTTATTTCCCTAAATAGTTATTCAATCTAGAGGTACAAATGGGTCCAGCCGCTCAATCCGGGCCATGCTTGGTGGATAAATGGGCTGTGCCGGGATGAGCCTCAAGGTTGAGGCTCGTGGGCCAGCACGACATGACACAAATAATATATATATATATATATATAATATAGAATGACGGAATAGTTAAATTTTTTTACTTTCATAGTGACGACTCGGGCCGTGCCAAGCACGATTGGACACGACACGCTACAATATCGTGCCTCGGTAAGTCGTGCCTGGGCCAGCCTAAGTACAGCCTACTAGCATGCCTAATTCAACCTTCAACAGTAACACCTTATGAATTGCCTTCTCCAAAATCTACTAGACAACCCCTCCCACTCTTCTTTCAATTCATCTAACTTTACTCCCATCCTACACGCATGCTACTACATCAACAATTCCATTTGGAAGGAAAGCAACTCAATTTTGGAGAAAAGCTTCAACTGTAAAGTCAATCTCGGCAGAACAATTTGATTATTCAAGCTGCTACTGCACCAAACAAGGGAGAACCTTTCTACAACATGTATCTCATAAATCCGAATTTTACGGTCACCGCAACCACACCATTCTCATCAGCTACAAATCCTCAAAATCAAATGACAAGGAACTCCAACAATCAAATTATTCCCATTCATGCGCCTGCACCTCCTCTACACTCCTTCTGACGGCTAGTACTAAACTACAAATGATTCCTAAGTAATTATCACACAACTTCACCTTTTCTGCCCACTTGCAACCTACTGACATCACAGAGCGACTACATTTCATCCTCAGCATGCACTACAAAACTTCAACCCACTTACCTTTCCTATCCAATTTTTTAAAACATGGCACTAAAGCACTACCTCTACAAACTTTACTTATCCAGATTAGCATCAACCGATTTGTAAACAAGCATGCATTTCGCATTGAGTTCATCCATCCACAAGGGATTTTACTATGTCGTCTACTCACGTCAATGTACTCGAATCTAACACCAACAATTATTTGAATTCAACGCCTCTGTTCCGTGTCGCCGGCAGAGGACTCTTCGTGTGACCTAAATCATATCGGCTTTACAGTAATTTGCATTCAACGATGCACCAACAATTCAAGCAGAACCCAATAACATTACTAGAAACTTAACTAAAACATGTGCAACCATATCTAGATCAACCAGTCAACATGCACAACTTAATTGGGGAAACGTTGTAAATACGACAGTAGAAATAATGCTCCAAAGGATCCCAACTGTGCGAGGAAACGGGGACTCATTGAAGAGGTTCTTTCTTGTTGAAATTTCCTATAATATTAGTTTATGAATCTCATAAATGTCCTATTTTCTATATCTATTTATATGTCATGTCCACATAAATTTCCTTTATGCCCCTTATAGATGAAAGGGGTGATAGAGAAAGATGTTGAAATGACAGAAGATGTAATTGCTTATGACAACATTCCACTGGATGAACCATCTACGACGAACATTTATTGTCAATTTTTTTTCTCGAGGCAAGCTGTGGGTGCGCTTTCAAAAAATTGTTAGCAAAATTCATTATTTTTTTTACTTATCAAATTTTGCCTAAAGGTGAAAATGGCAATATCATCTTTGAACTAGTGATTTTCCTCTTCCCACTGCAAGGATTTGTGATATGCTTGATCTGTTGCATAATGTCTTTGAATTCTATGTTTGTTCTCATATTTTGCTCATGTATAAAAATGATGTTGGATGGTTCAAAAGCTGTGCAAGTTCATTGTTGTGGTGATTGTTAAATCTTATCATATGACAATTTGCACGTCTATCTTGTCCACACTACCAGCAACATACAGGTGGACGAATTGGACCGACATAAATTCAACATATAGGCACACTTGACTTAATTGATAGTATATGATTTTTAAATAGTGGCATTAGCAGTACTTGGAACTTAAATCAGCTAGAAATATTGTTGTTTTATTTAGTGTCACTCTACAGAGTGCCTATCGACATATTTGGTGTGCTGGCACATCTCTAGTATTTGTTAGACTTCTTGGTATTACTTGTTAGATGTACATGATCGGGGAAATACCAAGAGCACCTGAATGGTATGCTTGGTAACTTTAATCAATGTTTCAGAGGCAACAAGTTGTTAAAAAAATTCACATTAGGCTAGAGTGTTTAACTGATGAAAGTATATTTCCTGCTGGATTTTATACAACTAAAGCTCATAGTCATTGGTAAATCATTATATTACCTAATACCTAACAAATTTGTCATAACATATCAAATCCTAATTATACAGAAAAGATAATGTGGGATAACTTGGTGCAGCAGCCATAGTATTGCAAATACAATGCCATCATCTGGCAACACTCATTGTGTGAGTTTGAATTGTAAACTTTTCTTTTGGGCTGATACTAAAGATTCATATTGATTCCCTATGTTTTCTTCTTCTTATTCCATCCCTTTGTTGCATTTTTGTTGTTGTAATAAAATGAAATTTGTGCTGGCAGTTGCTTGCCCATTACATGCCAATACATGGTTTCTACAGAGAATCGAATTCCATTTTCATGATTAAAATAGGATTTCCTTCACTACTGATGCCTCAAAATGTCTTTGATTTTGTATCTAATTTGATAAATTTGTTGCACAAAAAAAAAGTTAATAGTCTCTTCTCTTAATCTAATTGCTCATTGATAATTTTTATAGTTTCTCTTCATTCTACATATAGTTCAATAGTTCATCTAATTTTGGTCTTTCAATTTCTGTAAATATATTACGTCAACCGATTGCATGAACAGCTAGGAACTGTACCTCTCTTGAAGCAGTATCATTTCGTGGTCAATTTATTTCTTCTCCATAAGAAGTAATAGCAGCTGTAAGCCTCTAGTTCTTTTCTGAATCTGAAATATTCTCTTCTGATATATTTATTTAATGATTTTGTTCCCTAAATTTTGATGCTCCTTTTTATATGCGTGGATAAAAAAAAAGTTGCCATGGAGATAATAGTACTTTTTCTTTCTTTTTTAAGTTAATTTTTGAGCTGTTTGCATCATTACTTTTGCATCCAATCTAGAACTGAACACCTAAAATATGAGAAATAGAACTTTCAAATGGATATAAACATGTGCGGTATTAAGAGCTTGATTCTCTTAATATAAAATTACAGATTAATAAATTATCTATGGGCATACCAAACATCTTCAACTTTTAAATATGAGAAAAATGAAATTGATTTCTTTACCAGTTTCTATATTTTAAGATTGATTAGTTTCTTAAGATAATGAGACAATTTGATGAATATTGAGATGTGCTTTACAATAGACGCCTCAGGTGAGGAATTAGTTGGATATGTTTTTACTTGGTTAAAAATTTCATTTCTTTTTCTTTTTCTTAGGAAACACATACATATCAATACCCATGGATAATACTTTTTAGGATTGAGGCTTCTACTTATTTTGGCAGCAATAAGAGCATTGTTGCCTATGTATCCTTGAATATTCTACTAGAATGTGGTTGACAGGGATCCATAGAGTAAATTTCCCGTATTTCCAGGGATATATAATATGCATACAAATCAAGAACGAAGAAAATGCAGATATAAATTTCTCCTTGTGAGTGAAGTAATCTACTGCGAATGTGGATTTTTCTACCTTTCCTAACTGCTTTATTTTTTTCATTGATTGAGCATCTAGACGCCACCCTTGCATGTCGATCATCACAGCGAAGAAATAGAGTTAAAGGTTGTCTAAGATAATTTACTTCTTGGGATACTGAACCTGCATGCCAAAACAAACAGCAAAAAACAATGATCAATTTAGTACAAGTCCACAACAGAAAAAAAAAATCCAATTTAAGGCCGGGAAAAGTAGATCTCTAAGCAGATCCCTTAAATTTTCACGCAGATCCTAGCTTTATGCGCACAAATGCAGTGGAGTGTTAGGAATTGAGAACATAATCTTATCCACTCTAAAATAAGAACCAATAGCCACACCAAAGTCCGTACCTTCAACACGGCAGGCTTCTCATGAACTATTATAAATATTAGTTGTGTGTATCATTAAATGTCTTGTATGGGTCCTTTGGGATTTATACGACGGTTGCCATGTGCCCGACAGGCGGGTCGGGGTGTGACATGAGACCGGTGGCCTAAGTATTGAACTCGTGACTTTTGTATTATTAGCACGATACTCTAACCAACTTCGCTAGTAGGCCAAATAAATTTTTTTTTTAAAAAAGAAAAACAGGATTTACAAGCAGACATTCAACTTATCAGTATGTACAATAAGTAACAACGAACCTTAGGACTCAGCACTATAGTAGGTTATAAATTTAAAATCATAAACCCTCACCTGAGTCTTTATGCAATATCAGGCAAGAATTCACAGCTTGGCCGTGATTCTTAAAAGCAAACAAGCAATTAATCAAGCAAAGTAATTCCTTTTGACTCCAACACAAATCACAGTTTGGCCGTGATTTGTCAAGCAATAGCATAACAATCAATTCTCCTATAAATAAAATGAATACAACCAACAAATATAAATCATACAACTCAAACAAGAATTTCCTATCTACCCTTCTACTCACATCCTCACATTATTTTCTTTCTTATATTTTATAATCAACAAATCATTCATCACATTAAACAGTTACAATCCAACACAATCAAACACAAACAAGCCTATAAAATAATATTTAATTTAATAATTTAATTATACTAAAAATTTTATATACCACCTTAATTAATTCTAAAAATAATTTTAATAATTTTATAAAAAAAATCCAATTACACTAATTTAATTTTTAAAATCCCAAATTATTCAACTTCACTAATTATAAAAATCTAAATAACCTAATTACCTAAATTTATATCATCATCAATTTATTAATACTGTAAAAATTCAAATTAAATCATTTTATTTTTATTTAATACAATTCAAAAACTCTAGCATCCAAGTAAATTATAAAATTATATCTAAGTATAGTAAAAGATCACAAATTATTTTAGATTTTTCGGACCACTTTAATGCACTCAAAACCATAAACTTAACCATAAATAAATAAAAAATAATACCTAAAATTCAATAAAAATTTTAAAGAAATTTCTCTAAACTCAAAACTCACCAACAAATCCTACGCTATGTCAAACCAAACCGAACCAGTTGAAAAATTACAAAAATCAATGTAAACCATGCCGAACCGTCCGCTGCCTGAACCAGACTAGACCGGACGAGACCCACGCACGACGCACATTGTCGGGCCATGCTAGGCACTACAAGACCACAACCCATTGTATGGGCAGATTGAATATTAAAAGTGTGAAGGAGGGCACTAACTCTTAAATAGGAAAAGGATGTAACTATTTTCCAAGACTTCCCTGATGTGGGACTAAAAAGACTTCTCTCTTTTAAATAGGAAAAGGATGCAAATCTTTTACATGACCTCCCTGATGTGGGACTAAAAACTCTTCTCCAACCTTTCAACTTTTTCTCTTCTTTTCTAAAAAGAATTTTAAAATCCTTTTTCCCCTTTACCCAATTTTTTTTTATTTTTTTTCTAATTTATTATTATTTTATTATTTTAATATTATAATAATATTTTTTTTAAAAAAGAAAATAGGGTTTACAATTTAGAGGGAGGGATGGTTGAGAAGTTGGATATGGATGATGCCTGCTCAGCGTGACCTTGAGGAAAATAGAAGACCCGTGACACAACCCCGAGGGCCAGAGTTGGTATATGCCCTCCATTGCTACGGTTCCACCAATCGTATCGAAGCAACGTCAATCTCCAACAACATTCAAACTAGGCTTTCTATTTAGTAGAGAGCGAGAGAGATAAAGAGAGAGGTGGTTTGAAACGATGCTGAGAAGGAAAGATATTTATAGGGTGATTGGGAAAAGGGCAAATAAAAAGAGTTGTCGTCTACCCAGCTAAGGTCATGAAAAGAGGATAACAATTAAATATGGTTCACAATTGACCGCCCAAATTAATCCAGCTCATGCTTTCAGATTCGTACGAAAATGGCCACGCAATCTCGACTCTCAATTGGATTGTTTTCACTTATATTACCAAAATTAAGCTCATAAAAATACATAAAATCATAACAAATTTATTCTCGAACAAAAAAATATACATTTATTTAATTTAGTGCCATAAATATATTTAGAAACAGTTAAAAAAGTATACATTTATTTAATTGAGTGCCATAAATATATTTAGAAATAAAGTTAATTAATTTATTATTTTTATACTCAATGAATATTAAACTCTTCAAATATTATTGGATATGATGGCCAAACAACTTGAACGATCTTGTTGTAGAAGCTCCTGGCGATTGTCTGCTTTCTCTCTCTTTGTTGCTATCATCATCTTCACCTATATTACCTCTCGGTCTCTTTATATAATCCAAAGATTGTACCTCAGGAATTTCTTGAACCAGTTTATCTTTTGAGGAATTGCCTTTACCCGAGCTTGGCGATGCCTCTGCTGCTCCTCCACCCAAGAAAACCTAATAGAATTAAGTAAGATAATAGAATGATCGGTTCAATCCATCAACATATAATAAGGATGACAATAGAGTACCTGAAGGGGCACTGGGACTGCCGCCACCACGTGCTCAGGTGATCCCTCACTTGGGTAACAAGCTACCTCGAAAGGGAGGCCCTCTCCAGCTAATTAGGTTGCCTTTGCCATCGAAGCCACCTGCATGCTGGCTCTACTAGTTGCATTGGAAGAGTTTCCAGTACGTCTGACGCCGATGTAGAGAATACCATTGGGGTGCCTGGCGAAGACCACGGTGTCACCTTCGACTAACCTCTTCTCGGTGGCGAACTTATTCCACTTTCTCAGGCGGTAGCTCGTGGAACTCTTGTTGAGGATAAGGATGAATTTCCAGGCCCTCCCGTGCACATCCAACGCTAACACATCCTCTGTCGGTATAGCCCTGTTGACGTCAAGGAGAACGGGAGGGAATATAGCGAGCATACCAGATTTCTTCACCGCGAGCCCATTCCCGCTATTGGCATCAGTCTTGGAAAGGATCTTGGTGTAGGTGGTGAACTCACCCACTTTGACTATATCAGGGATCACCGACGCAGAGGAGGTGGAGGAGGAGCAGGCGACGGGTGTCCAGTCATGTTGGTGGAGGATAGGGTCAGTGATCGGGTAGGGATTTAGGCCAATTACAGCAAAGACCTCATCGGTGTCAGGGTCAGCAAGGAGGCGGAGGGAGGAGACACGACAGAGAAGGGTGGTGGAGAGGTTGAGTGCTTGCGAGTAGGGCTGTCCAGTATAGCCATGGGGGAAGAATAAGACATTGGAACCTTGGGCGGGGACTCGGGCGACAGCAGCGGGGCCAGCTAAGGCATTCCAGAGGTAGGGTTTGACAGACATAGTTGAAATTGTGGCAGGCCTCAAAGCAATCAAGAATTCAGGATGGGTCGATGCGGTTAAGTTAGTCGCTTGGTTAGTTGGTTTTTCTTCTTTTTTCCGAGGGAGAAATTTCGGCGGCGAGGTAAACTCTATCGCTGATTTTATCTCGCGAACAATCTCAACCATTCGTTTATAAATAGACTGTCCGACCATCATCATATTATTTTGCCTACTCTATCATTTTCGAAAACAATTTGGACGTTTTTTAATAAGTTATAACTTAATTTTGTTATTTTTGTATATTTGTTTTATTAAATTAAAATATAGTTTTTTTTAGTTAGATATTTTTTACTAAGTTATAACTTGGATTTTGTTAATTTTTTTATATTTATTTTATTAAATTAAAATATACTTTTTTTACTTAAGTGAATTTAGGAAAAAACATTAATTAATAAGATAAATGATAAATTTTTTAAAGTAATAACGGAAGTAATAACAACAACCCTTTGGAGTTTCACAATCTCTTAAATATATATTTTGATTAATTTATCCAATGAATTGAGTAGACTTAATAAGTCTATTCAATCACTCAAATGTGTAAAGGTCACAACAGTCTACCACATGCTCTAGGGAAGATATGGTGCCTGATAGAATTATTATACCTCTAAGTTGGGACCATGCTTTGGGTCATACCTAACTAGCCCAGAGTGCACATAAGATTGGCTATGTGGGGCGCAACGCAAATCAACCCCATGGAGCTCAAGGCTCAAGAACTTCAGCTCTACCACAATGCATCTTGAAAGTTCTAGTCATCCAAGGACTAATTTATCCAAGGAGCTAATAAGAGCATTGGCCATCCTCAATTATGGAGCACAATGAGCAAACAACGAGCACGTCCAAATCGAGCTCATGCAATCAATGAGATCACCAATTGTCCGCATCATAAGATGTATATCCAACATCTACTTGGTCCAAGGTTAATGTAAACTCTGTTTTTCTTTAAAAAAATTATTTTAATATTAAAATAATAAATAAATAAAATAAAATAGAATAAAAAATAGACAATAATATTTATTTATCAGATTATAAAAAGAATAGATTTAATAAATAAATATTAAAAATAATAATATAATAAAAATAAAAACAATAAATAAATATTAAAAATAATATATTTAATAAATAAATATTAAAAAAAAGAAAATTCGAAAAACCTGTCGCACGTGCAGCGAGCGGGCTGGATTGGATCGGGCGATTTAGTCGACGAGTCGACAAGTTGGCGACTCATCGATAGGGTTTTAAAACCCTAAAACAGGGCAGCGCCCTGTTGAGAGCGACGGCGGCTCGAGGGACTTCGGCGAGTAGTGGGGTCGATGGGGGGGGAGCTTCTGTCGGAGACGAGACGTCAGTGCTGAGGTCGGTGAGGTGCGGAAGCGGCTCCGGCGTGCTGTGGTTGAGGGGGGAAGCGGTAAACAGGGGAACACCTTATTTTTAACCGTTTCGCCGGTGAGGAGTGCAACCACCGTTCCTTCTTCTGCGGCGAACTTCCTGGGTGTGAATCGACTCCTGTAGAGTCGATATCGAGCTAGGGTCGCAATGGGAGAGACATGGGGACGGTTGTAGTTGGCGGCTCCACTCGTGGCAGAGGAATGGCGGGCGTAGGCGGGTTGGTGAGTTCCTGGGCTTCATCGACGGCGAGTAGAGGCGGCTGGTGGGTCCAGGAAGGCGCGGTGGGGTGCTGCGCGAGGTTTGGTTATGGTTGCAGCAGCTAAACGAGCGGTGATCGACGATAGAAGCTGTCAAACCCCGACCCTACTGTCAGGCACATGACAACCGTCATATGAGTCCCAAAGGTCCCATACAAGGTATTTGGTAATAAATATTGCCCGTACACATAATCCACACAGCGAAATATACAATCAAATCATCTATGCAACCCTACTAACACAATCCTGATATACCTACTACAATTCTATACTAACGACATTACTAAATAAAATTAAATCCATCGATAGCCTCATCTTCATTGATTATCCTAATCGATCATCTAATAACCTGCACACACAGTGAATAGCGGTGTGCTCAGCCTTGTGACATAGTGAAAAATTACGGCTCGAAATTGTAGCAAGAAAATCAAACACAGGGGGAAGCTCTAGGATGCCCTTGGTTTGTTAACAATCATATTTCTTGTTTAGGTGTATATATAGTAAAGCAGTAGTATAATAATGTGAGTATATAAATATCCCTAACTATCATCTAAATAATATCACACGTCTGTGTCACTAGTGTATGTCATCTATAGTGTATTCCAACTTTATGTCTCAAAACTCGGGCTGCCGGCCTATGCTTAGGGAATACCCTGGCCAAGGGCATCCATAAGCCCATCAGTGCCTTTCTGTCTCTGCCTATGGCCGCTGCACTGATGTTGGCGGAGAGGACAGGTGACCTTTGATCACTCTCCACTGTCTTGCTAGTCACCTACGATGCCTCCCCTAGTGAAGCTTCAGTGCCCTTACATCCTCCCCGGATTTCGTAGGGGCATCGACAACTCGTGTAGTACTACACACTGTCCGAAGACAGGGTCACCATCAACAAAAACTCATCGACCACGGCTAGTTGATATAATAACCCTAGGATCCGGACTACTCATCTGACTGTCTGCAGAATGTTAAGGATGATAGCCGTGTGGTCTACAGATTCACTATCTAAGGCTATGCGGAAGAAGTCATCGTCCCAATTCACAAGCAGCGATGCTTGCTAGGAGGTGTGCATACTAGCTGTCGCCGGAATACTACAACCTTGGCAACATGTTTGCTAGGTCCTTGGTCTGGTTTTATCCCTGCTAACCATCCCAGGACTATCACGGTGTCGCCTAAGCGGCATATGTGCGAGTATCAGTTTCTAGATATGGACCTACTCAACTTCCAATTTAGTATGACCTTAGAGTTTTCTCGTCCATTCCCCAACCAACTCCCAGTATCTAAGCTATGTGTTAGCCTTGGGAGTGGTGTGATAAGGAGCATCACTTTTCGACCATTAGTAGATGTTGTGGTCTTCTAGGGGGTATGAAGGACGTCCTCTACTTCTTTTATAGTCAAGTGATGTCCCCTAGGAGGTTCTAGTATTATCACCTATATATGTCTTTAGAGTGTCAAGTAAGGCTTTCTAATACTACCTCTTATGTATATTTGTTTGTTCAACTATTTAGGTTATAAGTTTTATCTTTGTCCGCATGATAAGAGTGTAACATATGCAACATAATAAGATAAAACAATCAAGCTAGAGCAGATAGTAAAGCATACTAATTATCATTCTAGCATGATAGAGCATGTATCCTAGTATACCAGACAAAACATTCTAGCATGCATAACATATAAGCATTTAGCATTCATGTCATTTTATTATGTTCAAGGCATCCAAAAATATTCCTAAGAAAACCTCAGCAGGTAATTTTCTAGTTCGAATAAATCCTACTTCGATGAACCAACGCACCTGATCGAAGTCTGAGCTTTAGAACCAATCCAATTGAGGCTTAGAGATATCAACCATAATGTAACTCACGTGCCAAAATAAAATTTATTTAAAATAAATTTAATACAATTTTCATGAATTATTCGAATAGAAACTTGATGAATTGGGAACCTAAATTATCAAATTACTTTGCCATTATCGAATAAATCTAATGAATTGTACATGTATATAAATATGGTTCTATCATGTGCATGTTCTAAATGTTATGTTTATGTTTTTTTAGAACTTGGTGAGACTTGAACCCAAGACCTCACATATCTCCCATATAGAGCCCAGTTTCTCTAACCAGAGGATGTACACTTTGTGTACAATGTTATGTTTATGTTGTATGATATTTAATAGGTTCATGTGATGCTAGAGATGTAGAGACACTTAGCAAGATACAAAACATGATGACATGAGACATAACTAGAGACACTTTAGGTACATGTTATGACAACACCTAAAGTGGTCTTATTTGACTTTTAACTAAGAATTTTTAGATATTTTAGGGTCATGGTAACCTAGGAGATGACATTAATGTTCTTAGTCTGCTATGTGCTAACATGTGATAAGGAGCTATGTGCTAACCAAGGTAGAAATGCACGCTCGATTTACTTAGCCTCAGATACTTTGGTGTAGCCGGGATCTCACTTCGATGTAGAGCTCAACTTATATGAGTTACTCTTAGGTAGATAGGTGATAGGAATAGTATCGTGCCATGCGCTACTAGTTCTAGGGAACCTGATGACACTAGCATGCTCAACGATGTGGGTCCCTGAGCAGTCCAGGTTCATTGGTTGCATATGCAGCGGATCTCAGTTTGCCAGGCTGTAAATGGTAGTGATTTGTGATTTCATATGGTGATCATGCCATGGGGCAGAATTACAACATTCTATGGTACTTGTGTTGCATAGAAGGAGTGCCGTGGTCGCCAACTCCTTCCGCCAACATCAGTGTACAGACATCTAGGACAAAGATGTAGAGTTGACACTGACGGAGGTCGGGGAGATCCCTGACGAGGGGTTTGCCTTAAACATAGGATAGCTGCCTTAAGAGTGATACTATATAACTTATGATATATTGGTTAATGTGATATGATCTCTTTAAGATTTAAGTTATGAATACAATTATTAGTATCATATTCACATGCCTTATTTGAATAATGTGACTGCTACATTGATATGTTAGGTTTTTTTATATATTGTGCCATGTTAATTTAAATGTGTGGTTTGGTAGATATATTTTCTTGTTGGTTTGTACAATACCTTATGCCCATTTTTAGGGTGCTCTCTCTGTAGCCTCATTGAGTTTCGCGACTCAGATGTGCATAATTTTTCCTGTTACGCAAGTTACAGGTTGGCCATTGATGCGGGGAGCGAGGGAGAACGTAGTTATGACGAAATAGAATTTACTTTGAAAATTTAGATAGAGATTTCATTGTTTTAGTAATTGTGTAAAATATAAATTGTTTATGTTTCCGCTGTGTTTAATAAAAAGAAATTATTGTGTTTTGTAATACATCTAGCCTTGTATAAGTTGTAATGGAGAAGTGCAGCTTATACGGTGGTTGCCACGTGCTCAAATATCGATTTGGGCATGACAATTAGAGTAAGAATTATACTATATGGTTCATTTACAAGGAGAAAAAGATAAGTTCTAAGACTTAGCTGACTTACGGATAGTATAAATGCTCAGCGCCTCTGGAAAAAAAAAAAAATTAAGAGTTGAATGGAACTTTTTGTGACTTAAACCTTTTGTTTGCCGATGAAGCGGGAATTACGAAAATGGTAAATTAGAGATTATCAACGTATTTGCCAGAGATAGTTGTTAAAAATCTTATGTCTTTTACCTTAGCAAGTGGTGGACAAAAGAATACTGGCTTAAGGGAAAGATTTAAGAGGTCTATATATGTTCCTTATGGAGAGAACGATGATGGTGTAAGGAAGGGGATCATAGAGTGTGTGGGAAAAGCACAGTGTATGCACTCACATATGACAATATGAGTTAGTAGCTACAGAAAGTGGGGAGTTTATTTTTTGAGGACGAAATTTTTTTTAAAGGGGGAGTACTTGTAAACCCCTACCGTTGAATTTTTTTTTTATAAAAAAATTGAATCGGTTCGGTCCAACCAAACTGGTCAGCCAACCGGTTCGGATGGACCGACCTCCACTAGAATAGTGGAGCGGGCGAGAAGGGCCGAAGCCCTAGCTCGATTGCGCCCTCGCCCCCGCATCGTCTTCTCCCTCGCATCACGTGATGCAGGCGGGCGTCGACGAACTCGCCGGCGTGCCGTCCGTCGACCGCGATTCCCCCTCACGGCGAGGAGGACCTCATGGAAATTTGCTAGGCGGCACATCCTTCAGCTCGCACACGCCAACATTGTTGGTTTTTTTTCTCTTCCAGCGAACTCTCCATCGCATCCGTCGTCCGCCGTCCACCGTCCATCGACCCCCCATCGCGGCAAGGGAAGCTCGGCGGAAGTCTTCCCACTAACACGCAACCCCTCTCATCCATCTTCCCTTAGCACAGGCGAACTTATTCTGTCCGCCACCCACTCCCCTGTCGCCGTCGATCCGCCGCTCTATCTACTGGGATCGAGTTGCCCCGCCTCCATGCAAGCTTAGGAGCCGGTGTTTCTCCCCCAGGTTTCGCTTGTGGGGGGTGGTGCGGCAGTCGCTCGAGCTGCTGCAGTTGGAGCAGTCCGCCCACGCATCGGCAATGGGCAGCAGCCGCTCGTGTTTTCCCCCTTTCGACTCTTGATCCATTCCCACTTGGTGTTTGCAATTTCGTGGGTGAGTAGAATTATCTTCGTTTACGTTTCCTCCCATTGATTTCACATCTCCTTTACTCATCAATTTGGTCATGCGACGAATGTTGCAGTCGCCTACGCTTCGACGATGCCCTTCTAGCCTTCGTCACTCCTCGCTGATGGATAATCTTTGAGTAGATCGTCCACTACCCTCATCCGCACATAGGTCCGGAGCATCCGCCGTCGAGTTCGCCGGTGATCTCTCCGGTTGCAGTGCGATTCGTGAGTTCAAGAGGGTAGAGGAAGTGGCGGAGGTATCGATCAGCCATCTATTCCCTCTTAATCACATTTAGGGATAACTAAGTATGTTTAGTGTTAGCTAAACATGATTAGTGCTAAATAATATGTTGCAATTTTGTTAGTTTAATCCTATTTAATTAGTGTACGGAGGATTTTGTTAGTGAATATTTAGTGATTAATTATACAACATAGTTAATTAAAAGGGGGATTGGGCTCAATGGGCTAAATTCGAACTCAAGTCCGACTCAAGTTAAAATGGTTAATAATGTTAGGATTGAATTGGATCGAACCGACCCAGCTTGGGCTTGGGTCGAACTCAAGTTGAACTATTTCGAATTGGGCTAAGTATGAGTTCACTTAACCAGTTAGTGGGTCAACATAGTCAACTCAGGGCTAAGTATGAGTTCACTTAAATTGGGCCAAATGAAGCTAAACGAATTGGGTATAGATTAGTGTTTAATTGATTAAGTTTTAGGTGGTAAACTCAGGTCAATGTTGACCAGTCAATGCTGACTAGCCAATGTTGACAGGTCAATGTGGTCAACGTTGACCGAGTCAATGTGGTCAACGCTGACCGAGTCAATGTTGACCCAAAATTTGATTTGGATTTCATGAGTCCAAATTTGGCTGATCGGGCTAAGAATTTGAACGGAATTGGGTCGTGATTAATCAAAATTTTTTTTACTAGTAAACCAACTTAATTTTTGTTGACTAGACTAATTTTGACTGACTTTTGACTTGGACCGAATTGTGCTAATAAATTGGGTTTAATTGGATTAGGGGATGAATAAATTGTGTAAATATAATTTAGATGATTAACTTAGTTAATTAAGATTAAATATATTTAATAATTTTTGATGGGTTTTTAATTGGGCCCTTGGATGACTTGAGCCAGATCATGTGTTTGGGTTTATAATGGGTATAGATTTGATAAAATTTATCTAAGCATAATTGAATTAATTTAGAGTTGTAATTGAGTTTTAATTAGCATAATTAAAATTTAGTTAGTTAATATTTGAGTGATTAGATAGAATTAGTTATCAAATTATATGTTTACGTGAGATTTGTATTTTTACATTAATGATAATTTTGTAATATAATAATAAGAATGACCTATTCGTAAAATTACATGAATTTGTAAGGTATGGAATTTTGATGTGAAAATTATGTCATCAGATAGGATTTTTGATAAGGAATCCAACGGCGCAGACGAATCATAATTTGGACGTCGTTTGATTGGTCAAATCGATGAATCAAGGATTGATCCAAATGGATGGTCCAGATTTAATCTTAGAGTTAAGATTTTAATTAATAAATTTATAAAAAATAATTATTTTCCTCCCACTGCCTGCTCGAGCGTCTCTCCTTCCTCCTTCGTGCACAGTAACGACGACGAACATGGCTCACTTTGTCGACAATAGTTGGAGGGCTTCCTGATCGAAGTTTTCGACAAGATTTCAGGGACGATATCAGGTGAGCTAGGAGAACACATTAGAACCATAAATTTTAAGTTTTGGTTGAGATTTGAGGAGAAACAAAGGAGAGAAGTGGCGACGGCGAAAATTCGGCCATTCCGGCCGCAGAACTTCGCAAACTTGGTACCTATGGCTTCTCCTCGACGATAGCTATCCATTGGTACCAGAGTTGAGGGCTGTTGGCTGCCAATTGGCTGCCGGCGAGCTAAAAACCCTAAATTAGGGATTTCGCCCAAATGGATTTAAATGGTGAAATTGAGCGCGTATGATTTATAAAAATTACGGTAAATATGATTTTTGGAATCCTCATGAAGAGAGCTTTCGATTGGTACTAATATTGGTGCTGATCGAAGAACTTCGGCGAACTCAAGATAAAAATTAGGGTGAATCTAGAGATCATTCTAAGAATGATGGTGAAGACATATTTGAGAAATTGTTATTGGATTGAGAATTAAAATTCATTGATATATTCACAGGATATTCGATAAGCAAGCACGAGGATACGAACATTTGCAATACGAATTAGAACGTGCTTACGACGATAGGATCATGTGAGTGTTTATTCTCTAGGCAGAATAAACGGGATAATTCTCAATGTTTAGTCTAGGAGAACAATAATCCCTTTCATTATTTATATTTGATTTCCTTCGGCTCTCATGTTATTTAATATAATCCTGATTATAATTATAAATGCGAGTTGTGAATAACATGTGATATCCATGCTTCTTGATATAAGCTTTCCGTTGCTTTGGTTCCCAAGTATGATACTATGCTTTTGTTAACTTCCAATCTAGCATATACACTTGTGTAATTATTCGTGATACTATTTCACTTATGAAATGCATATGGCTAGGACGACACATTACTGGATAGTGCTAAAGACACTTTCACTGCAGTGATAGGTTATTACATCATTAGCACCTCCATGGGGCATGGGAGGAGCATGGAGAATAGTGCTCGAGGTCAGGATGGGAGACTAGGATACTCCTGACTGGTTTTTGCTCTGGACTAGCTATGGATACCAGGTAGCGAAGTCTAGTGGGCAACCTAGGGGAAAAGGGGGCTTTGTTTATCTATTCTTGCACTTCTACTATGATCTGGGTACCTTATGATTTATGATTCCTCCCCCTGAGGTGACAGTTATCTGCAACAACTGTATTTGATTATGCCAGCCCCGGATATAGTCTCGTGTGATTCTTGATTACTCTTTTTGATTGGCTATTGCACACGGATAGTCATATTATCATATTCTTGAGACTTTGTTATTTTATGTTCTCAGTTTTACATTATTATCACAAATGATTACATAAAGTTTCAAAGACTGCTAGAGATATGAGATTGACAGAAGTAGATACTATCCGACTAGCAGCTCAGTTATTAGAGGGCGATGCACAGGTTTGGTGGGAATCCCTCAGCGCTAGTGGAGCTTTACCTATTACGTGGGAAGAATTTACAGATATCTTTAACAGGGAATATTATACTAGTTTTTATAAGGATCATAAGAGAGAGGAATTCTTTACTTTGAGACAAGATCATAGATCAGTACTGGAGTTTGACACTGAGCTACGAGCTTTATTAGTATTTGTCCCAGAGTATGCTCAAGATACTGAATATATACGCTGCAGGTTTAGAAATGGACTGAATTTAGAGATCAGAAGGCCGTTAGTTACTTTTACCACTATTAGTTATCATGAGTTAATGCAAATGACTGTGGAGATTGAGCAGTTATCCCCAGCATCTTATAAGGGTAAGGAAATTTCTGCAGGAAAAAGAAAATCAGGATTTTTCAGTCCTACATTCCAAAGAAAGAGTACTATAGTTAAGGGATCACAAAGAATAGGAGAATCATCTGGTAGTTCTTCTAGATCACAGGCCTACTCTCGAGTTTTACCTATTCCAGATTCTGAGTCCCAGGTCCAACCTATGACTAGAGATACTTGCAGAAATTGTGGTAAGAATCATTTTGGAACCTGCAGAACTCCCCTGAGATGTTTCTATTGTCATTAGACAGGATATTATCGTAGCAACTGCCCAAGACTCCAACAAAGAGGTGACAGTAAAAGCATTAGGATGCCTAGACAGTTACCTAGTGGCAGAGGATCAACCACTCAGGATAGACAACCATCTGGGGCAACGAGAGGCTAGAAAGTTGAGCAAGGGAGCAGTGCTAGAGGATCACATGGTGGTTCTAGGATTCCACCACGAGAGTAGACTAGGATTTTTGCTAGTTCTAATAAGGAGGCTGAAGCTAATCCAGATCTGATCACAGGTACTTTACAGTTTTTTCAACATTCTGCTAGAGTACTTATTAATAGTGGTTCTCATAGATCTTATATTAATCCTAAGTTTGCAAAGTTTAGTGATAAACCCTTAGTTCCTTTGAAACCTGAACTTATCGTATGTACCCCTCTAGGACAACAACTTCTTAGAAACATGGTTTATAAGGACTGTGAGATTATGTTGGAAGATACTACATTACTAGCAGATCTAATCCTATTAGATATGATAGATTTGGACTTGATATTGGGGATTGATTGGTTATCCCGACATAAGGCCACAGTCAATTGTTTTACCAAGGAAGTGATATTCTCAAGGGAGGGAATATATGAATTACATTTTATCGGAAATCGTCGAATTCTACCAACTTGTGTAATTTCAGCATTATAAGCTTAGAAATTAATAAGAAAAGGATGTGTAGCCTATTTAGCCCACATAATAGACACATCCACTTTGGGAAACAAGCTAGAAGAGATACCGGTAGTGCGCGAATTCCCTGATGTATTTCTAGAAGAGTTACCAGGTGTACCACCTGATGGAAAATTGGATTTCTTTATTGAATTACAACCAGGCACTCACCCTATCACTATACAACCATATAGAATGACACCTGCAGAACTCAATGAATTAAAAGTACAGTTATAAGAATTACTAGATAAAGGATTTATTAGACCGAGTACCTCACCATGGGGAGCACCAATATTATTTGTAAAGAAGAAAGATGATACCTTAAGATTATGCATTGATTATAGATAATTAAATAAGGTGACCATCAAGAATAAATATCCTTTGTCGAGAATTGATGATCTCTTTGACCAATTACAAGGAGTAAAGGTATTCTGAAAGTTTGATTTGAGGTTAAGATATTATCAATTGAGGATCAGGGAGACAGACGTACCTAAGACTGCTTTCAGAACCAGATATGGACATTATGAGTTTTTAGTAATGCCTTTTGGTTTGACAAATGCACCAGCTGCATTTATGAATTTAATGAATAGGGTATTTCATCCATATCTGGATAAATTTGTGATTGTATTTATTGATGATATTCTGATATACTCTCCTGGAGAAAAGGAACATGCTGAACATCTGAGAATTATGTTACAGACATTACAAGAAAAGAAACTGTATGCAAAATTCTCCAAATGTGAGTTTTGGTTGAAAGAAGTAAAATTCTTGGGACACACTATATCAGGAAAATGTATTATGGTTGATTCGAATAAGGTGGAAGCAGTTTTAAAGTGGGAACGACCCAAAAATGTTACAGAGATCCGCAGTTTCTTAGGTCTAGCCGGATATTACAGAAGATTCATTGAGGGATTTTCTAAGATAGCTGGACCACTTACCAGATTGACATGAAAGGAAGTAAAATTTTAGTTGAATGAAGAATGTGAAAGGAGTTTCTAGAAACTCAAGGACTGTCTTACATCTGCTCCAGTTCTGACATTACCTAAGCCTAATGAAGATTATACGATATATAGTGATGCTTCCGGACAAGGATTAGGATGTGTATTAATGCTGGAGGAAAAAGTTATTGCTTATGCATCCCGTCAGTTAAGGAAGCATGAACTGAATTATCCTACTCATGATTTAGAACTAGCAGCAGTAGTTTATGCATTAAAGATATGGCGACACTATTTATACGGAGTTCGATGCCATATTTTTACCGACTATCAAAGCTTGAAATATATTATAACCCAGAAAGAGCTAAATTTTAGACAAAGAAGATGGTTGAAATTGATAAAAGATTATGATCCAGGAAAAGCTAATGTGGTTGCAGATGCATTGAGCAGGAAATCAGTTACGTTATCTAGTATCTCAGCCACTACATTACCTCAGCTCATAGAATTGAGATCTTTGGGAGTTCAGCTAGATTACGATAAATCTAGTGAGATACTAGCTACATTTATTGTGCGACCCACACTTTACGAAGAAATTCGGGTTTTGCAGAGCTCTGATGAGGAATTGAGGAAAATACTTCAAAAAATGCAAACAGAAGAAAATACTGAGTTCAGGATGAGGGATGATGGATTACTGGTTTATCGAGAAAGAGTCTGCGTCTCGAATAAAACTAAACTCAGGAAGGCTATTCTGGAGGAAACGCATTCCTCGGCATACGCAATGCACCCGGGAAGTACGAAAATGTATCGCACAATAAAAGGAAGTTATTGGTGGTCAGGAATGAAGAAAGATATTGAAAATTATGTAGCTAAGTATCATATATGTCAACAAGTTAAAGCTGAGCACCAAAGACCGGCAGGAAAGTTACAACCTTTATCAATTCTTGAATGGAAATGAGAACATATCACAATGGATTTTGTGATAGGATTACCCCGTACGTCATGTAATCATAATGCAATATGGGTAATTATGGATAGACTTACCAAGTCTGCTCATTTTCTGGCAATTCATAATACTTATTCATTAGATAAATTAGCCAGAATCTATATTCAGGAGATTGTGAAACTTTATGAAGTTTCCATTACCATTGTTTTTTATAGAGATCCCAGATTTACTTTTCATTTTTGGCCAAAGATGCATGAAGCTCTGGGGACGATATTACAATTTAACATAGCTTTTCATCCTCAAACAGATGGCCAATCTGAGAGGACAATTCAAACTCTGGAAGATATGCTCAGGGCTTGTGTAATTGAATTTCAGGGAAGTTGGAATCAACACTTACCGTTGATTGAATTTGCTTATAATAACAGTTACCAGGCTAGCATCGGAATGCCACCATATGAGGCTTTATATGGAAGGAAATGCAGAACACAGTTATGTTGGGATGAAGTTGGAGAAAGATGAATTGAAGGTAATGAATTAATTGAAACTACGACATAGAAGATTAAGATCATAAAAGAAAGATTGAAAGTAGTCCATGATAGACAGAAAAGTTATGCAGATAACCGAAGAAGAGAATTAGAGTTCCAACCTGGGGACATGGTCTACCTGAAAGTAGCTCTGTGGAAAGGAATTATACGATTTGGAAACACAAGCAAGTTAAATCCAAGATATATTGGACCCTTCAAAATCATTAACAGAATTAGTTCAGTGGCTTACAGATTAGAGTTACCTCAGGAGATGGCTAGAATACATGATGTATTTCATGTATCGATGTTGAGGAAATATATTGTGGATCCAGAATGAGTATTACTGACACCAAACGATAGAGCTTGCGGATAACTTAAGTTATAAGATACAACCTGTGCAAATCTTGGAACGAAAGAAGAAAATCTTAAGAAATAAGGATGTATGGATGATTAAGGTTTTATGGAGAAGTGCACAGGTAGAGGAAATCACTTAGGAATCAAAAGAGTATATGAAGAGAAAGTATCCACAGTTATTTCAAGTGATGACCTTAAATAAATTTTGATGATAAAATTTCTTTAAGGAGGGTTGGATGTGAGATTTGTGTTTTTGTATTAAGGATAATTTTATAATATAATAATAGGAATGACCTATTTGTAAAATTACATGAATTTGTGAAGTATGAAATTTTGATGTGAAAATTATGTCATCAAATAGGATTTTTGATAAGGAATCCAACGGCGTAGATGGATCATAATTTGGACGTCGTTTGATTGGTCAAATCAAGGAATCAAGGATTGATCCAAATGGACGGTCGAGATTTAATCTTAGATTTAAGATTTTAATTAATAAATTTATAAAAAATCGCTATTTTCCTCCCACCGCCCGCTCGAGCGTCTCTCCTTCCTCCTTCGCGCACAGTAATGACGACGAACAGGGCTCACTTCATCGACGACGGTTGGAGAGCTTCCCGGTCAAATTTTTCTACAAGATTTCAAAAACGACATCAGGTGAGCTAGGAGAACACATTAGAACCATAAATTTTAAGTTTTTGTTGAGATTTGAGGAGAAATAGAGGAGAGAAGTGGCGACGGCAAAATTTCGTCGCCGGAGCTTGCTCCGGCGATTGCCGGCCATTCCGGCACGGAACTTCACAAACTTAGTACCTATGGCTTCTCCTCGACGAGAGCTATCTATTGGTACCAGAGTTGAGGGCTGTTGGCCGCCGGTTGGCCGCCGATGAGCTAAAAATCCTAAATTAGGGATTTCGCCGAAATGGATTTAAATGGTGAAATTGAGCGCGTATGATCTATAAAAATTGGGGCAAATATGATTTTTGGAATTCTCATGAAGAGAGCTTTCGATTGGTACCAATATTGGTGCTAATCGAAGAACTTCGTCAGTGAGGGTTCCGACGAACTTTCCGGCGGGTTTCCGACGAACTTTCCGGCGAACTCGAGTTAAAAATTGGGGTGAATCTAGAGATTATTCTAAGAATGTTGGTGAAGACGAATTTGAAAAATTATTATCGGATTGAGAATTAAAATTCATTGAAATATTCATATGAAATTCGATAAGCAAGCACAAGGATACAAACGTTCGCGATACGAATTAGAACATACTTACGACGATAGGATCAGGTGAGTGTTTATTCTCTGGGCAGAATAAACGGGATATTTCTCAATATTTAGTCCAGGAGAATTATAATCCCTTTGATTATTTATATTTGATATCCTTTAGCTCTCTTGCTAGTTAATATAATCGTGATTATGATTATAAATGCGAGTTGTGAATAACATGTGATATCCATACTTCTTGATATAAGCTTTCCATTGCTTTGGTTCCTAAGCATGATACTATGCTTTTGTTGACTTCCAATCTAGCATATACACCTGTGTAATTATTCGTGATACTATTTCACTTATGAAATGCATATAGCTAGGACGATACATTACTGGATAGTGTTAAAGGCACTTTCATTGCAGTGATAGGTTATTACATTATTAGCACCTCCATGGGCCACCTATTGAGAGGGGCATGGGGAATAGTGCTTGAGGTCAGGATGGGAGACTGGAATACTCCTGACTGGTTTTTACTCTATACTAACTATGAATACCTGGTAGCGGCAACCCAGGGGGAAAGGGGGCTTTATTTATCTATTCTTGCACTTCTACTATGATCTGGGTACCTTATGATTTATGATTCCTCCCCCTGAGGTGATAGTTGTCTGCAGCAACTGTATTTGATTATGCCAGCCCCGAATATAGTCTCGTGTGATTCTTGATTACTCTTTTTAATTGGCTATTGTACACGGATAGTCATATTATCATATTCTTGAGACTTTGTTATTTTATGTTCTCGGTTTTACATTATTTTCTATCCAACTCACTGAGTACGGCGTTATTCACCCCGTAGGGGAACTCATTTTTATTTTTCAGGATCACAACAGGAGAGAGACTGATAGATATCGCAGCGTATAGCTAGGCACCTGATTTTTGAATGATAGGATTACTCTACCTTTGTTTTGCGTGTATAAGGAAGATCCACTGGCTAGGTATTTTGTATAACCTCGGGCATGTGCCCCTTTTGATTGTAAATTCCTTGTATATAAGTGTGTGTTACTATAGTAAAAATCTAATTTTAAGAACATATGTTTTTAGAGTTATATTGATCTGTTATCCAGGTTCTCTCCTTCCATAAATAGAGGGGATATACTTCAGGTATGCTTAGTGGGTTTCCATATAGTTCCGGGGGTAAACGGGGCTGTATGTGGAGTTTATTGCGGTCTGCCACGTGCCCTAGGGGAAGGTACGGGGCATGACAGTTTAGATTTGTTAATTAGATGTAATTTACTTTAATTGATTATATTGATGAGCAATTGGGTCTAGCATGTGGACATGAGACCAATGGATAAGCATGGGCTCATTAATTAAACATGAGCCCCTAAATTGAACATGGGCTCATAAATTTAAATATAGATTTATTAAGTGATATTTAACTAGGATAATTGTATGATTTAGAGCATACTATAAATTTCTACTTTTATTAATTTTAGGAAATAAAATAAAATAAATTTTATTTTAAATAATTATGTTATTTAGGACTATTGTTGATACGCAATCCAAGTAGTTCGTCGGGATACTTATTATTTTAAGTGGGTTGGTTCTGAAGAGTAAATCGCCAAATCAAGTGCATTGGTTCATCGAAGTTTGAATTTATTCAAGCTAATGAATTACTGCTGAGATTTTCTTAGGAAATTCTTGGATGCCTTAAATATGATAAAATGTAATGCTTGATAATATTAAGTATGTATGCATGATAGTATAATTTATTTGTTGTTTAACGTGAATGATATGCTAAGTATTTAACATGTTATAAAATCTTGTCTTGCATGTTATATTATTTTCTATGTTATGTATTGCACAATTACCATTCAGACATAGATAGGAATGATGACATGTTAGAACCTCCTAGGAGACATCAATGGAAGTTAGACAAAAAGGGGTGTTCCTCACATACTGTCGATGGTCAAAACGGTGATACTTCTCTTCGCACCACTCCCGAGACTACTCATAGCTTAGACACTGGGAGCTGGTAGGGAAATAGACCGTACAAACTCTAAGGTCATACTAGACCGAAAATATAGAGCAGGTTCTTACCCAAAAATTTATACCCGCACGAATGTCATTTAGGCGACCCCATAATAGTCCTAAGATGGCTAGTGACGATGAACCCTACTATGGACTTGGCACCGATGGAGTCGGAGTTGCCACAGCCCATTGTGCGGATGTGCGTTTATCTCGGTCGACGTTGACTGCTATTGGACTGAGAAGGTGATTCCCTACGAGAAGCCTTGGACAGTGGATCCATAGACCATGCGGCTATCATCCATGACGTTCTGCAGACAGTCGGATAAGTAGTCCGGATCCTAGGGTAATTATTATATCGGTTAGCCGTAGCCGATGAGTCTTGTTATGGTGATCCTGTCTTCGGACAATATATAGTACTACACGAGTCGCCGTTGTCCCTACGGAGTCCGGGGAGGATATAAGGGCACGACAGTTTTTCTAGGGGAGGCATTGAGGGCGACTAGCGAAACAAGGGAGAGTCATCAAGGGTCATCCGTCCTCTCCCCCAACATTACTGTAGTGGGCATAGGTAGAGACAGAGACAGAAAAGCACTGATGGACTTATGAATGTCCTTGGCTAGGGTACTCACTAAGCATAGACTGACAGCTCGAGTCTTGAGACTTAAAGTCGTATTGAAACATAGGTGATATACATTGACGACATAGACACTGGACACATCTTAGGTAACATCTAGTGACATGTGTATCTGTATTTGTATTGTTTACGCTGCTATACTACTTTTTAAGTCATGAATCACATATATCAAAAGAAAATTGATGATTAATAAACCAAAGGCATCCTAGAGTGCTCCTCCTAGTTTTTTATTTCTTTGCTACAATTTCGAGCCGTAATTTTGCACTAGGCCGCAAGACTGAGCACACCACGTTCAATGTGTGTGTAGGTTGTTAGATGACTGACCGGGATATTTGATGAAGATGAGGGCTATTGATGGATTTAGTTTTATTTATTGATGTTGTTATTATAGAATTGTAGTAGGTATATCGGGACTGTGTTAGTCGAGTAGCATAGATGATTTGATTGTATATTCTGCTGTGTTGACAATGTGTTCGAATAATTTTTATTATCAAATACCTTGTATGAGACTTTTGGGACGTATACGGCAGTTGCCACATGTCGACCTATGGGTCTGGGCATGATAATTCTGTCCAGAGAATAAACACTCACCTAATCCTATCATCACAAGTACGTTCTAATTCGTACCGCGATCGTTCGTATCCTCATTTTTATTTATCGGATTTTCTGTGAATATTTCAACAAATTTTAATTCTCAATCTGATAACAATTTTACAAATCCGTCTTCACCAACACTCTTAGAATGATCTCTAAATTATACCTTAATTTTTATCTCGAGTTCGCCGGAAAGTTCGCCGGAGACCCGCCGGAGACTCGCCGGAAAGTTCACCGGAACCCTCGCTGGCGAAGTTCTTCAATCAGCCCCATTATTGGTACCAATCGAAAGCTCTCTTCATGAGGATTCCAAAAATCATATTTGCCCCAATTTTTATAGCTCATACGTGCTCGATTTCATCGATTAAATTAATTTGAGCGAAATCCCTAGGTTATAGTTTTTAGCTCGTCGGCGACCAACTGGTTGCCAATAGCCCTCAACTCTGGTATCAATAGATAGCTCTCATCAAGAAGAAGTCATAGGTACCAAGTTTGCAAAGTTCTGCGACCGGAATGGCCGGCAATTGCCGGAGCAAGCTCCGGCACCGAAACTTTCGCCGCCGCTTCTTCTCTCCTCTTTTCCTCCTCATATCTCAACCAAAACATGAAGTTGATAATTCTATCACATCCTATCAGACATATCAATAGAATTCAGTACATCACATTAATATAAAATCTTAAGACAACATATCACATGTACATCACATTAAATCACATCAAATCAAATCACACTAGCATATCGTACAACATAATATGATATAATATAACACATTAAAACATATACCACATCCTACCAAAATACCACTATAAAATATAAAATTCAGTGTTATTTGGAGTGTAAAGCTATTGGTTACAAGTATTCATATTGCCCAAAAAAATAATCAAAATGATGGATGCAGTTTGCAAGACATTCTTATGAACAGGATCAGTTGAGACTAGTAGGAAGGCCTTGGTAGCTTTGAATAAAGTCTACACACCAAAGTCAGCCGAAGAACTTAACTTACCAAGACTAGACTTATGGAACAAGGCAACCATCGTCAAGCTCTTTTGGGATATGCAGATGAAGAAATATAAATTATAGGTACACACTTATTATATAAAAAATTAAAATATTCACACTGTGGTTCTGCCCAAACAAACAAGCTGGATGTTGAAGAAAATAATGATGAATAGAGAGGTATTATGTCACGCCCTAAATCCACCTTTGGGCATGTGGCAACCATCGTATAAGCTGCACTTTCATACCACAACTTATACAAGGTTAAATGTATCACAAACATCATAATTATTTTAATTAAAAACAGTGGAAACAAAAACAAATTACTTTTAATACAACACTACATAATAAATCTCTATCTATATTTCCAAAGTAAATTCTATTTCATCATAACTAGGTTCTCCCTCGTTCCTCGTACCAATAGCCAAACTGTAACCTAAGCAATAGGAAAAAATATGCACATCTGAGTCGCGAAACTCAGTGAGGCTACAGAGAGAGTGATATGCACACGCCTCGACTTAAGATGTATGCAAGCAAGTTGGTCCCAATCTTATGTCGTAGGAGAAATCCTTAAGGCGGCAAGTTGTGACTTTCACGAAGGTGAGGCTAACCACGATCCAGGAACGCGACCGGCAACCTCTCAATTGCTAAACCACTCCTCAATTGGTTATCAACCGTGTCAAACACGACTGACCTGTTCACGAAGAACGGCACGAACAATTCACGAGAATTGAAAGAGCTACAGTGAAAGGATCACTCAAGATGTGATTAAATAAATTAGACTTCAAGTTTACAGCAAAAGAATTACAATAGTGGTGGCTAAACAAAAATCAAAGTCCCCTCAATAGGGCATGCTCCGCCAAATATATAGACACAATAATAGACGTTTTTCTATATTTTGTGTTACTAAAATAGGAAAAAAAAAGTTTCCTCCTCTTTCAAGCCACGAATTTTGGACAATAAATATTGCTTGTTTTGGTTGCTCTTGAATAAATATTTAATGAAGATTTGATCTTTAATAAATATTCCTTGATTTGCTTTTGAATAAATATTCTTTGATTTGCTCTTAAATAAATATTTGATGGAGATTTGATCTTGAATAAATATTCCTTCAATTACTTATGCAACTTTCATATTTGACGAAGATTCTTGAATAAATATTCCTTCAATTACTCATACAACTTCCATATGAGTAATTCCTTCATGTGTTTCCTTGCATGTAGTGACAAGTAAATAATAATAATTAGGCAATATCATTTGTTCTGTAATTAAGTAATTTATTTGCCCAAAAAAAGAATTCACCTGTTGTCTTAAGCGTCGGGCATGGGCTCATATCATTAGGCCTTGTATGCTAACTGAGTCTTGCATGGGTGAACCAATGATGTCCTCATTAGAGAGCACCCTAAAAATGGACATAAAGTATTGTACAAACCGACAAGAAATACATCCACTAAATCACATGCTAAATCAACACTTCAACAATATATATACAAGATAATAATTACGAAACCGCATAAACATGATCATATATAACCAGATGTAGGAATAAGATCATAATACTAACATTATATCAAAGATGTTATGTTACCTTAATTAATATATCACAATTTATCCATACTACACCTAAGACAACCAACCCATGTTCAAGGTAAATCCCTCGTCAGAGATTTTCCTAAACCCGTCAGTGTCAACTCTAATCTCTGTCCTATATGCTTGTACACTGATGTTAGTAGAAGGAGCTGGTGACCACGATACCTCTTCTATAAAACATAAGTTGTCATGCCCCGACCTACCTGTCGGACACGTGGCAACTGCCGTATGAGCCCAAAGGACCCATACAAGGTATTTGGTAATAAATATTATCCGTACACACAATCGACACAGCGGAATATACAATTAAATCACTTATGCATTTCTACTAATACAGTCCCGATATAACTACTACAATTCTACAATAACGATATTGATAAATAAAACTAAATCCATCGATAGCCCTCATCTTCATTAAATATTCCGAATAGTCATCTAATAACCTGCACACACATTGAACGCGGTGTGCTCAGCCTTGCGGCCTAGTGCAAAATTACAGCTTGAAACCACAATATGAAATCCAAGGCTAAGGGAATCGTTCGAGGATGCCTTAATGGATTAGTTATCACATAATAAGCTTTTTAGTATTTTACATGTATTATCCAACTATGTTATATGTCAAACTAGGTTGTAGGTAGATGTATGTCTCTAAATGTCACCTAGGTTATATACCATATCGGAGTCACTAGTGTAAATCATATATAACATCTTTATTTTTTTTTATATCACATGACTCGGGCTGCCGGCCTATGTTTAAAGAAAGCCCTAGCCCAGGACTTCCTTAAGCCTATCAGTGCCATTACAGTCTATGTCTCTGCCTATGCCCGCTGCACTAATATTAGTGGAGAGAACGGGTGACCCAAAATTACTCTCCACTGTCTCGCTAGTCGCCCTCGATGCCTCCCCTAGCGAAACTGACGTGCCATTAAATCCTCCCCGGACTCCGTAGGGGCAATGACGACTCGTGTAGCACTATACACTGCCCGAAGATAGGGTCACCATCACAACAGTCTCATCGGCCACGACTAACCGAAATAATAACCCTAGGATCCGGACTACTCATCCGACTGTCTGCAGAACGTCAAGGATGATAACCGTGTGGTCTACAGATCCACTGTCCAAGGCCTCACGTAGTGAATCACCTTCCCAGTCCAATAGCAATCAACATTGGCTGGAATAAACGCACATCCGCACAATGGGTTGTGGCTATCCCGACTACATCGTGGCTAAGTCCATGGTAGGGTTCATCCTCACTAGCTATTTAAGGACTATCACGGTGTCGCCTAAGCGGCACACGTGCGAGTATCGGTATCAGGGTATGGACCTACTCCATTTTTGGTCTATCTTGACCTAGGAGTTAATATGGTCCAACCCTCAGCTCACTCCCAGTATCTAAGCTATCTATGATCTGTAGCCTCGGGAGGTGCTGGTGTGTGAACATCACTAACCGAACGCTAATGGTTCACGATGTCATTTAGGGTGCATTAATAACACCCTTAGTTTAAAATTTAGTGATGTTCTTACGTTGTACTAGTATCATATCATATATGTCTCTATACTAAGGTGTCCGGTGTAAATAATGATACTATGTTCTATGTTTGCTTATTTTTATCATGTTCTGAATGATATTATTTTGTATTTAGCATTTCAACATAATTAACTAGCATGCGGTAAAAATAATATATCATGCGTAAAAAGGAAAAATAAGCATGCATAACATATTTACATGCTAAATAAAATGTAATAATATAACATGTATTTTTCATGATAGTTTTAAAATCATGATATTTATTTAATTAACAGGCATCCGAAAATTTTCCAACAAAATCTAATTAAAATTTTCCCTAGCTGGAATAAATCATACTATGATGAGCCTACGCACCTGATTTGGCGATTTACTTTTCGGAACCAGCTCACGTAAAATAAATCATCCCGACGAACCACTCGAATTGCGTATCAATAATAATCCTAAATAACACAATTATTTAAAATAAAATTTAATTTATTTTTTCCCTAAAATAAATAAAATAGAAAATTATCAATCTAACTTATACAATTATCCTAGTTAATTATTGCTTAATAAGCCTACATTTAAATTTACGAGCCCATGTTCAATTTAGGGGCGAATACTAAATTAATAAGCCTATGTTTACCCATTGGGCCCATATCTACATTTTTGGCCCCAAATAGTTTATCAATAAATTAATTAAAGTTATTACTACATTTAATTAACTCAAACTAAACATACAAGTTGATAATTAATTTTATATAATCCTCCAATTATTATTTAATAAATTTTTTAAATTTTACTAATTAAACTAACTACAATGTTAAATTAATTTAATTAACTTAAATAAATTCTATATACCCATTTAAACCCATGATCTAGCTTAAGTTACCCAAGGGCTCAATTAAAACCCACCAAATTTTTTTAAATATATTTACTCCTAATTAACTATTTTAATCATCTAACCATCCCCTAATCCAACTTAGTTTCAATTATTACCCATGAAAAATTAAATTTGATTTTTTGTATTTTTTTAATATTTGACCTGGTCAGCGGTCGGTTGACCCGGTCAACGGTGACCGGTCCCGGTCACCGTTGATCGGTTGACCCGGTCAACGCTGACGGTCAACATTTGACTCGATTTAGTTTGAGTCTGACCCAAGCCCCCAACTGGTTCGGTTTAATTTAATTTGGTTCGACTCGGATCCGGTCCAGTTTAATTGGATTCGGTCCAATTGATTCGGTCCAGCCAACCCGATCTAACTCCATCAGACTCGAGCCCGAACCAAATCCAATTAACTGGTTTGGCTCGAACCCAACTTAGTTAACTGATTCAGCCCAACTCCAATTAAACTCAACCTAAACTCAAGTCCGGCGCAGACTCAACTCAACTAAACTAATTGGTTCAGCTCAACCAATTACTTAACCCATTAATTAATCCACTTAATTAACTCATTAACTAAACTTAGATTAATTAACCAAATGTTAATCATGCTTAATTAACTACTAATCGTGATTAAGGGAGAAAAGAAGCGCTACCTCACCGAACCCTTCCTCCTCGCCGGAAACCTAGTCGCCGGTGCCGGAACCCTAGCCGCCACCTCACCGGAGCTCGCGAAATCCGACGGCTGACCTAACGATGAGATCTCTGACCCTTCACACGCGGGGAGACCAGTGGCGTCCTGCACAAAACCCGACCGTCAACATCAGACGGCGGCTCTCGGTGGACGTCGCCGGCGGTGCTTGGGCGAGTCCATCGGAGGGTAAAACCTCCTATTCGCGGAGGGGAAGAGGAGCTACTCACCTCGCGAACGCATGGGGAAGAAAAGGAGGAGGATCCGGGCGGCGAGGAGAGTGGAATCGCAGCTCCACTCCTCGTCGACGGTGCTGCGGATCGAACGAGCGGCGGCGATGAAATCACTACCTACTGCATCTGCGTTGGGGCAGATGCGGGCTCACGAGCTCGCGGAGAGGGCGAGACACCGAGCCCAGCAAAGGAGGCAGTGCTACGTCGGTGAGCTGGGCGTGGGACGGCGGACGCAGCCGGCGGATGGCTGCGAACGTGAATAAGACAAATCGTGGGAAAAATGGGGAAAATGCAGCGGAAAGGAAGGGACGACGACCTCCGCCGAGCTCTTCTCGTCGTGGCGGAGGGGAATGGACGGCGAACGGCGGAAGGGAGGGAGGCGGACAGCGGACGGCGGGCTCAGTGGGTGGCTGCCCTACTGCGGGTGGTCGCGAAGGTGAGGAAGGAGGGGGCATCGCCGAGCTCCCCTTTCTGCCAGGGAGTGGTGCGCGGTGGGC
This sequence comes from Thalia dealbata, assembly GCA_030544415.1. NCBI lineage: Eukaryota > Viridiplantae > Streptophyta > Magnoliopsida > Zingiberales > Marantaceae > Thalia > Thalia dealbata. The sequence goes on from CM060460.1 coordinate 11,073,101, forward strand.
GACGGAGACGGGCGGCCGTCTACGAATGGCGGCGAAACGGGAGGGGCCGCCGGTGTGCTCTGCTGCGGGTGAGGGAGGCGGGGAAGAAGGCGAGGAAGAGGGCGTCGAGCGGGAAGAGCCCTCGGCTCTTCTCGCTCGCGCCGGCTCTTCAAACCGGGTCATCCAGTTCAGCTGAACAGGACCATTTTTTTTTCTTTTCAAATCAAGCGGTAGGGGTTTACATAAGTACCATACATCGCTGTAATTCTGCCCCATGATAGGATTACCATACAGAATTAAATAATACCATCTACAGCCTAACAAGCTGAGATATTCTGTATATGCTACCAATGAACCCAGACTGCTCAGGGACCCACATCTTGAGCACGCCAGTGTCCTCAGGTTCTCTAGCCTTGTAGCGCAATGAACGGTACTGTTCCTAGCACACTATCTATGTTAGAGTAACGCAAATAAGATGAGTTATGCACTGAAGTGAGATCCTGGTTATCCTAAAGTATATGTGGCTAAGTTAACCGAACTTGCACCTCTACCTTGGCTAGCACATGGCTCCTCACCATACGTTGGCACATAGCAGCCTAAGAACCTAATGTCATCTCCTAGGTTATTATGACCCTAAGATGTCCAAAAGTTCTTAGTCATATGTCAATTAAAACCACTCTAGGTGTAACAAATCATAAACCTAAAGTGTCTCTAGTTTTTATCTCATGTCATCATATTTTATGTTCTTGCTAAGTGTCTCTACATCTCTAGCCTAACATGAACATATCAGATAGTAATATAACATGAGTATAAACATCAACATCAAGCAAATTAAAATATGTAACAAAGAAGATATATAACTTATCAACATGTACAACAAATAACAACGACCCTTAGGACTCAGCACTGTAGTAGGTCATAAATTTGAAACCATAAGTCCTCACCTGAGTCTCAAAACAATTCTCAAGCAAGAATCACAGTTTGGCTGTGACTCTTAAAAGCAAGCAAGCAATCAAGCAAAGCAATTTCTTTCTATCAATACAAATCAAAGCTTGACTGTGATTTGTCAAGCAACACCACAGCAATTCAATTCTCCTAAAATAAAATAAACACATCCAACCAAAACATAAATCACACAACCTAATAAAATTTCCTATTTACCCTTTGTACTTACATCCTCACACCATTTATTTATTTAATTTCTTCTTAGTCAACCAATAATTTAACAAATTAAATAATTATAATCCAACCACCATTAAACATCAACAAGCCTATACAATAATTATCCAATTTAATAATTTAATTATTCTAATAATTCTAATCAACATACACCATCATAATTAATCTAAAAATAATTTTAATAATTCTGTAAAAAATTTAATTACACCAATTAAATTTATAAAATTCCAATTTATTCAAATTTATTAAATAAAAAATCTAATGACCTAATAACCTAAGTTTACACCCTCATAAATTTATTAACCTAAATTATCATGAATCATCTTAATTAATTTAAGAATCGCACTAAATAATTCTGAAAAATTCTAATTAAATCATGAAAATTACATTCAAGCATAACATAATATTAAAAATTATTTTAAATTTTTCTAACATGATTTACATACTCAAAACCTTAAATCCAGCCAGAAATAATTCGAAAATAGCATCTAAAATTCTCTAAAAATTCTAAATAAATTTTTAAGAATCTAAAACTCACCAACAAACCCTATGCCATAGACCGAACCGAGCGTAAAATTGTAAAACCAAGCTAAACCCATGTCGAACCACAGTCGAACCGGACTAGACCAAACCGGACCAGCGCACGCACGACACACGTGCTGTCGCTTCCTCTTCCTCTGCTCGACTTCGCCCGCTGCACCGCCGCTGATCCGCCATCGATTCGCTGCCACAAGCATGCCGGAACAATGCGATTAACTTGGCCTCACCTTCTTCGATATACTAGCCGCCTCTCCATGGAGGGAAGAGCGATCATCGCTCTCCCTCGCCGGCAAAATCATCGCGAACAGAGAGGTCCCTCTGTTCGCCACTCGAGCTCCATTCCCAGCCGATCTCAACCCACCGGAGCCTCTTCCATGCCTACAATAATACACAAGTGTGTTGAATGCATTATTTTTAAGTATGCTACTCTTTTCTAAGAATTTTATGATAAAATATCAGTGACATCATGATGACATTGGTATAATGGGCGTAGATAGAGCTTAGATAAACTTTGTTATTAATGGACTTATGGATAATTGTAAACCCTATTTTTCTTTAACAAAAAAAAAATTATTACTTGGCTGGTTAGTGAAGTGGTTTGAGTATTGTACTAATAACGCATCTGGGAATTCTTGAAAAGGAGTTGCATCCTGGTTCTATATAAGGGATGGTGCCCCTCCTTCACACCTGCAATATAAAATCTTCCCATACAATGGGTTGTGGGTTGTGGTCTTGCCAAGCCTAACATAGCCCGACAACGTGCGTAGCGCTTGGGTTGATCCGGTTCGATGAACAGCCGGTGTAACTGCGTTTCAGCTGTGGGTTGATTGGCTTCGCGGCTTGTTGACCGGTTTAATTCAGTTCAACGTAGCTGGTGAGTTTTGAGCTTTAAGAAATTCATTTAAAATTTTTAATATGTTTTAGACCTGCTTTTAATTATTTTAGGTTGGATTCAGGATATTGAGGGCATTAATGATGTTTGAAAAATCTAAAATAATTTGTGATACCTTATCATGCTTCAATAAAATTTATGTGATTTAATTATAATTTTTTAGAATTATTAAAATACAGATATTAATTTATTTAAGTTAATTTGGATTAATTTAGAATTTAAATAAATTAATTATATAATATATGCATGAAGAAATATTTTGATAAATGTTATGATATTTAAATTATATTAATTGAAATTAAAATGATTTATTTAATTTTTTTTAAAAAATAATGAAACTAGAAGATTGTAAATTGAGGAATTTAGACTATTAGATTATTTAAATTTATGAAATTAAAAAAAAATTAGAATATTATGAATTTATAATGTTATAAAATTTAGAAAAAAAAGGTTTATTTAAATTTTCTAATTAACGAAGTTTGATAATTTAGGATTTATAAATTTAATTGATACAATTAGATCTTTTTACAGAATTTATACATTTTATGTTGAGATTAAATTGGATAAATAGGGTAATTAAATTTCTAATTAATGGAATTAGGAAATTATGATTTAATATAATTATTTCTAAAAATTTGATTTTTACAGAATTAGTAAAAGTTGCTTATAGATTAATTAAGGTAGTATAGTTGATCAATATGATTAATTAAATTGTTAGAATAATTTATTTATGGAAATAGATATTTATTGTGGTCTTATGATATAATTTGAATGTAAACATATGTATAGTTAGGATTGGTTGATGTATGATTGTGGCAGTGTGGTTATATGAATTGATTAATCCATTTGGTTGGTTAAAAGAAAATTAAATAAAAGTTGTGTGAGGTTGTGAGTAGAGGGGTTATTAAGATGATTGATTGAGATGTATTATTTATGCATGCTTGCTTGGTTGTCTTTAAATTATTTTAGGAGATTGTGTTGCTGTGCTATTGCTTGACAAATCACGGCCAAGTTGTGATTTGTGTGGAAAGAAATTGCTTGCTTGCTTTAAGAATCACGACCAAGCTGTGATTCTTGTTAAAGATCTGCTTAAGACTTAGGTGATTTAAATTGATATATGACTAAGAACTTGGAACATCATAGGGTTATGATAACCTAGGAGGTGATGTGTGGTTCTTAGACTGGTATGTGCCAACATATGGTGAGGAGCCATGTGCTAGTACGGTAGAGATGCAAGTTCGGTTGACTTAGGTCACTAATACTTTGGTGTAGCTGGGATCTCACTTCGGTGAAGAAGTCAATTTATTTGTGTTACACCAGGGTAGAGGGTGGATTAGGAACAGTACCGTCCCATGCGCTACCAAGGCTAGGGAACCTGAAGACTCTGGCATGCTCAACAATAGTGGGATCCCCGAGCAGTCCAGGTTCGGTATCGTATACAGTGGGTCTCAGCTTGCCAGGCTAGAGACAGATGTGATTGTTGTGTTTGTATGGTGATCCTGTCATGGTGCAGAATTACAGCGCTGTATGGTACTTGTGATTGGAAAGAAGGGGTGCCGTGATCACCATATCCTTCCGCCAACATCAGTGTACAGGCATATAGGATAGAGACATAGAGTTGACACTGACGGGTTTAGGGAAATCTCTGACGAGGGGTTCACCCTGAACATAAGAGCTGCCTTAGGTGTAGAATGGATAGATGATGATATATTAATTAAAGTAATATGACATATTTGATTTAGTGGCAATGTTATGATCATATTTCTTATATCCTGTGATTTGTCATATTATGATCATGTTCATAATGTTTCTTATTTGTTGCCTTGTTGTATTATTGACATGTTGGTTTAATATGTGATTTTAGTAGATATATTTTCTTGTTGGTTTGTACAATACCTTATGCCCATTTTTTAGGGTGCTCTCTCTGTAGCCTCACTGAGTTTCGCGACTCAGATGTGCACAATTTTCCCCTGTTGCGCAGGTTACAGGTTGGCCATTAACGGGGTGTGAGGGAGAACCTAGTTGGTGAAAATATTTATTTTTGAAATCTAGATAGAGATGTGAATTTGTAGTATTGATTGAAAATGTAAAATGTATTTGCTTCCGCTATGTTTAATTAATAAAGTTGTAGTGCTTTGTGATACTTTCTAGCCTTGTATAAGTTGTGGTGTTGAAGTGCAGCTTATACGGCGGTTGTCACGTGCCCAAAGGTAGGTTTGGGGTGTGACAATTAAGGTGGTATCAGAGCATAAGTTTAAAAAGATAACATTAAAAGTAAGGATAGGACTTAGGATACACCATAGGCTTAAGTTACACATGTGAGACGACTTTGACGGGGTAAAGAGAGATTCTAAGGATCTATTGAGATTTATCCTTTTATGCCTATGCTACCCTTACTTGTTTACACTGTGTTTTATGTCCTTACTTGATGATATTTTGTGTTTTTTTTGGTTGATATTAATAGGTAAATTGGTTGCTTGTTGTTATGTACTTTTGGGGTATATGGATTGTATTTGAATGATATTGTGATTGTTGAAAACTTGACCTAGGAAGACCCGGACATTTAGAGTATTCCATATGAGACTATAGAGAACTTATTATTGGGATTTTATGCCAACTACTGGTTGATGTTGATGTTGAATACCCCACTGAGATTAGGTGAAATTATTATTACTATATTTTTCTTGTCTGAATTAGCATCCGAGATTGCCTCAATTCTAGTTGACCTTACTCATCTATTGATCATATGACCCCATCTGGCCACATGATATGGACTAATCAACTACTATAGCAAAAGCTTATAAATTTCTTCTTGATTTAGTGCCTAAGATATCATGATGTGACTTCTGGCCAAACTGAGCAATTAATTATCTTGGGTTACAACAACTATTTCCCTTCCTTATTGTAAATAGAGAAGTCATCTACCCATTGGTATTAATATAGCATAAGATTTATTAGAAATTTAAATATTAACACCATATACAGCCATGGACATTTCAATTCTTCTTTATTCATTCTCTTAAATTGGTATACTCTTTGAGGAATAATTTCATCTAAAAGGGTATAGGGTTCCTCTCATTACTCTATAGAAGTGTAAATTGGAAAAGGTACACTTAAATAAAGAGTAAATTCTCATACCCGGTAGCGATATGATTGTTGATACTAAAATTTCTTGTTACATTACTAAAATTTCTTCTAGTAGGAGTATCACCCCTATACCTTCTTATACCAATCTACCTTACAAACCAATATAGAAACTAAAAGCTTCTTTTATTTTGAAACTCGTAATGATTGCAACAATTAACTATGTCTTGTGCCCTATCTACACCATCTTACTACAAGTTTAGCTTATATCTTCTTCACTCCTCAATGAACTACCAACTAAAGCAACCAACTGGGTGTTAGATCCAGTCTTAGTCTTCATTTGGCTATGAAATTTTATTCTTCATTTTCGAATGGTACCCCACCATTATTTCAATAGTTATTTTACCACTCTAACCTTTCAAGCGGTTAGAAATCACTCATGTACCCTTGATATTATTCTTGCTTACAAGTTCCAAGTTATAGCTCCAAAATTTCTCCTTCAGGTTCCAACAATTTGTGAAGGCATCATTGGATTCAAAAGAGATTGATTTGTCAACTTCGATTGTTACTTCTCTTTTCCTATCATTTTCTCCTTTATTTTCCAATGCTTGTATTTTCGTGCTTATTCTTGGACTAAATTACAAGGAAATTAGGAGAGAATAATTTTTAAATCCCTCCCAAGTTCTTAACCTTTGATTAGGTATAGTCCACCGATCGTTGGAACTTATTCAAGTTGATTGTTCGTATTCCTTGATTACTACGTATTCTTAATACTGTGAGTTCTGTCTATACTTGTCTTTTGGAGGCCGTTGGGGCTATTCTTTACTAATGGTAGAAATTTTTCTCCTCTCAATTTTGAAACTCTAACTTTAGCAATCCAACTGCTCTCTTCATGTTAGGGTAGTTCGTTATACTATATTGAGTTAATAGTTCCATTTTCCCATAATTCTTTTGGCAAATAACCATATTTTCTTTGAAGAGTAAGATCTCAACCTTGGTACCCAGGAGAAAAGGTCTATTTCATTCTATATATTTTAGGACCATTATTAAAGAAGCACTTGTGGATTTCTAAAGATGATGTACTCCAGAATAATCAATCTTTTGTGATTGTCTCTTTTTCTCTCTAAGCCGACAACATTATTTTATTAGATGCTTAAATAAATTGGCTCAGTTTTGGACCTCCCTACTGTCTCTACTATTCCTTTTGGGTACTGGTTCCAATGTAATCGTTGGAATTGGTTGAAGACCTTTGGTATCATATGAACTAGTGGGTACCATTGGGGTGTATCCACTATCTTACTTCAATCTTATTCCTCTAGCCCTATTTAACAGTCTTATATGAATAAACATCACAAACTTTCATATCACAGGAACTATACTAAGCAATGTAGTTCTTCTTCCTTAAACTAGGAGAAACCAAAGTCCTGATACCCATGAACTATACTCAACTCTATCTATTCCATCATTGTCAATCACTGATATGCTTCAACCCTTTTCTATAGATCTTTAGCGGTGACCATTCTACAAGTATTGACCATTCTCAAAATACTAACCATCCTTTCGTTGAGTATTTTTGGGTGCATTCAAAAGTGGTACCATTCTTAGCACTCAAAATACTAACCATCCTTTCCTTGTATTCTTCTTTAGTATAATTTCCTTCCTAATCTTTGTCATCTTTCAAAATCTTATTGGTGATACTCTTGACTCTTTCAAGAGAGATTCTAAATACAATCTAGAACCTCACGGTGTTGAACAATCTACTAAGGGTTACAAGTAAACTCAATGAACACCTAATGCTGAAAGTTGACATTCTCAGTTTGTTAGATAAAGAGAATTGATCTCTCGTTCATATACTTGCATATCTTTAATGTTGATTATTGAAGACCTTTCTATCAAATCCTAGACAAGCATATCTGACACATCAAATAAATATATCAAAAATAAACCAATCATGGTTCCCAAAATTGTAGCCTTATCTTTCGTTACAGTTTCATATCATATACTGGCATAATCGGATTACTATCCCTACTTTATTAAGGACCTTCTTGTATTCCTCCCTTAGTAAGATCGTTCCTACCTCAAAATCTCAACCATAAATTATCATACCCAACTAAAGGGTGAACTAAAGCCAAAGATAGTGAGATGTATCAATCATTATAGCTAAGTATCATAAATCTGAAATTTATGCACCATCAGATTTACCTTGTCTTAGAGTTTTGATCACCCTGAGCTCTCTGAGTATCAAATTCCTATGAAATTTGGTAGACATCTTCTTCATTTATGTCAAAACCTACCCTCAAAATATTGGATTAATCTGATCTCTGTTGAGGAAGTTATGACCTTCCAAAGTTCACTAAATTTTGAAAATCTAGTGTGCCGAAAATTTGATACTCTTGAGTTGAAAACTATTTATCTTTTCATTTGAATCTTACCATGCCTTTGCTAATAACAGAATCTATATCCATTATTTTCCTTACCTTTGAGTTAGAATCTCCCAATTGTGAATCTAAGTGTGATTCTTCATCATAATAAGGGTTATGGGCTTATATGGACAACAATGTTAAATTTTACTTTGCCTACATTCTAAACCCTGTGAATCCCAATTTTCTTTATTCCTTTATTTCAAACTTAGATACTCTTTGATGAATAATCTCCCCTAAAATATTTAGATTTCCTTCTATTATTTCATAAAAGTACAAATAGGTAGAAGTGCACTCTAGTGAAGAATAAAATCTCGTGACTAGGGTAGTGACATGTTTATTGATACTATATCTTCTTGTTGAAATTACCGAACCCTTTTCGGGTGTGAGTGTTGCTGCTATACCTCCTTGTTCAGATCTATCCTACAAACTTGTATATCAAATATCTTAAGTTCATCTTCATACATCATATTTTGAGATCACTTAAGAAAGATGCATTCAATTCTCACATATTTAAGGAATCATTCTCTGTTTCCCCTTCCTATTTAACTCATTCTGAAATAATAGTCATCATCCAGTTCATCTAATGAAATCCTTTCTAATTATCTAGTTATCTCCTCTGCTTGGCTAAAGGAAGTAATTAAATTTCAATCTCGATGTCATACCAGTTAAATGGATTGAATTATAGTCTATACCCATTGACCTTTCTCTGATCTCTTGGACTTATCAACTGAGTTAGTAAAATCTAGAGAGAACTTAATGTAGAGGGACTGTCGGAAACCCAAGATACATTTTTTACTACCCCTTGAAGTAGGTTTCGAAGCTAGTGGTCTATTATATAAAAGTTGACTTATAACTTATTGTATGATGGTTGAATTGCTGGAAGGTTGATTGAAGCCTTGAAACATCCTCTTTTGCTCCTTTGGCCCTTTGATTCTTTGGCCCTTTGATACAAAGCCAAACTTGAGGATGGGAAAGAGGCTAGAAGTGAAACCTTCATTAGTTAGCAATACTACATGATGTGCTGGTGCTGAAAGTGTCGGACCGAGATCCCCGATCTACTTTTTGACTTTGATCATATTGCTTGATGAATTCTTTAATGATCCATTCTTTTACTTGGCTCATATGGGCATATCTTCCTTTGAAAGGTGAAATCTCAAAGTTGGTATCATTGATGAAGAGTCTATTCCTTCTAAATATTTTATGTTTGAAAAGTCGATTGCTTGACTTCTTTGGATGATACACATTCAAATAGTTAACCTGTTATAATTGTCTCTTTATTTTCATAAGTAGACTGATTTATTTGGATGCTTAATTGAAACTGCTCCAGCTGAATTGTCCTTGTTATTCTTTTGGTCATTGTTCGAATACAACCGTTGGAATTATTTAGAGATATTTAGTTGATCAATTAGTATTCTTTATTCATAGAGTGCTAAACCTAAGGTCTATGATCTTAATAGGTCCACTTACTTGTGTTCTGACCGATGTCGGAGCACAGAGCTCTTATGCGAACATGGTGTTTCTAAGGGGGTTGATCGACCCTTAGAGATGCTAGGATGTGAGCTAAAGAGCTGAATTAATACCTATAGGTATAAGACTTTGATATGATCTTAGGTATTGATTAGTGAACCGGGTATCAAGACAAAGGGATTAGTTGATGGGATTAAATTGCCTAGAAAAGACAGTGACTGTTTCTTCCCTAGGTTGGCCTGCTCTTACCTTATTTCTAAAGTGGTCTAAGTAAGATTGAAGGCAGCTTAGGACAGACAAAGGAGTATATGCAGACAATCGGTGGAGGCTGTTAGAGATTGTGGTTGGGGGACAAAGTGTCCGTAGAGATGTCTCCTTAGAAAGGGTTTTCCCAGTTTCACTTGAAGGAGAGGGTAGCCCCTGAGGTCTATTGGATCGTTTGGGATTTCTGAAAGAAGTTTGGACCGGTGGCTTAATTACATTTACCAGTAAACTTAGACATAACCTATAACGTGTTCCAAGTGTCACTGCTTAAGAAATATGTGCCAAACCCACAGCATATTCTAACTGTACTTCTGATTACTTTGAGAGATGATATAAAGTGTGAAATTCAGGTAGTGGCTATAGTTGATCGACATAGGCAAATGTTACGGGCCAATTATTGCTTGATGAATTGTTTGACTATATTTAAAATTTGTTTGACTTGGTTGAATGATTTATTCAGGTTCTTGTGTCTTAGAAAAATATAGTAAATCTAAGAAACTTATGGTAGATAGGTTGTAAATTTTTGGAGGACCAAAAATCTTAAGGGGGAGAGAAATTGTAAACCCTATTTTTCTTTAACAAAAAAAAAATGTTATTACTTGGCTGGTTAGTGAAGTGGTTTGAGTATTGTACTAATAATGCAAAGGTCACAAGTTCAATACTTGCATGGGTCACTGGTCTCATATATAAATCAAAATAGATGCTATAACATTTAAATTGTATTAATTAAATTGAGGAATTTAGACTATTAGATTATTTCAATTTATGAAATCAAAAAAAATTTAGAATATTATGAATTTATAATGTTATAAAAATTTTAAAAAAAATATTTATTTAGATTTTTTAATTAACGAAGTTTGATAATTTAGGATTTATAAATTTAATTGATACAATTAGATATTTTTATAGAATTTATACATTTTATGTTGAGATTAAATTGGATAAATAGGGTAATTAGATTTCTAATTAATGGAATTAGGAAATTATGATTTAATATATTTATTTCTGAAAATTTGATTTTTACAGAATTAGTAAAAGTTGTTTATAGATTAATTAAGATAGTATAGTTGATCAATATGATTAATTAAATTGATCGGGCCCACACCGCTGACATAGTCTGCGTTGACCAAGTCAACAACTGACCCAGTCAGCATTGATCGGGTCAACAGCTGACCCAGTCAGCGTTGACCGGTCAACTGTTGACCGTTGACCGGTCAGAAAATAATAAAAAAAATAAAAATAAAATAAAATTAAATAATTAATAAAATAATATTAAAATAATAAAAAATCATAAAAATAGTAAAAAAATTTATGGGTTCTACTTGGGCCACCGGTGACTTGGGCCAAGTTATAGGTGAGTTTAATGAGTAGAAATTGAATAAAAATTCATTTAAGTTAATAGATAAAAATTTAAAATATGATTAATTAAGAATTGATTAGGTGGGATTTATCCTAAACTTGTATAGGATTAATTTAATGTAATAATTATTTAATTGATAGATTTTAATTTATTTACCTTAAGGGAAAATAGATTAAATCTATTTTAAATAATTGTGTTAATTAGGACTATTGTGGGTGCGCGATCCGAGTAGCTCGGCGGGTGATTATCTCCACGTGACTTAGTTCAGAGGAGCAGATCGCTAACCTAGGTGCGTTGGATTTATTCAAGCTAGGGAATTCCCACTGGGGTTTTCTTAGGAACAATTCTTGGATGTCTTAAATATGATAAACCATAATGTTTGATAAGATTTGAATTGTATGCATGCTAGCATAGTTATCTTATCTAACATGTTGATCTGCTAGGTATCTAACATGCTTTATAATCATATCTTGCATGTTATATTGCTTTTGGTATTATGTGTTAAATGATTACCATGCAGACATAGATAGTATATGCGACATGTTAGAACCTTTGGCGACGTCACCGCCACTTAGACAAAAATAAAAGGGGGGCCTTTTCCATATGCCCCGGTTGACCGCCGCGTCCCGACGGTGGTCAAAACGGTGACATCCCGCTAGGCACCACTCCCGAGGTTGATGCGTAGCTTGGATACTGGGAGCGCTACTCCCGAGGTTATGCATAGCTTATATACGGGGAGCTGGTAGGGTAAGGGACTGTACACACTCCATGGTCATATTAGACTGGAACTATGGAGCAAGTCCTTACCCGAAATCTTCACCCGCACGAGTGTCGTTGTAGGCGGCCTCGTGATAGTCCTGAGATGGTTAGCTAGGATGAACCCCATCATGGACTTGGCACCGATGGAGTCAAGGTTGCCACAGCCCATCGTGCGGATGTGCGCCAATCTTGACAGACGTTGACGGCTATTGGATTGGGAAGGTGATTCCACATGCGACGCCTTGGACAGTGGATCCGTTGACCGCACGACTATCACCCTTGACGTCTGCAGACGATCGGATGAGTAGTCCGGATCCTAGGGTGGTTATTCCGGCTAGCCGTGGCCGATGAGATTTAATAGTGGTGACCTTGTCTACGGACAGCGTGTAATACTACATGGGTGTCGTGGCCCCTACGGAATCCGGGGAGGATGTAAGGGCACGACGGTTTCGCTAGGGGAGGCATGGTTGGCGACTAGTGAAACAAATTGGAGAGGGATTCTGGGTCATCCGTCCTCTCTGCCAACATCAGTGCAGCGGGCATAGGTAGAGACAGAGACAGAAAGGCACTGATGGGCTTACTGATACCCCCGGCCTGGGTAGTCACTAAGCGTAGGCTGGCAGCCCGAGTTTATGAAACCTTAAAGTCTCATCATGACGTAGGTGACTGACTGTTGATTTTGACACTAGATATAACTTAGGTGACATCTAGTGGAATGTATACATTTATTATTTATTTATGTTGTCTTATCGCTCTAGATGAATTGTTTAAAATGTATTACATGAAAGATGATGATTAACCACCAAAGATATCCTAGAATACTCCTCCTAGCCTTTGATTTCTTTATTCGGTAGAGCCGTAATTTCGCACTAGGCCGCAAGGCTGAGCACACCACTTTTCTCCGTGTATGCAGGTGTGTTAGATGACTGCCCGAGTTATTTGATGAAGATTAGTCTGTCGACGGGTCTATATTTTTATTTATCGTTGCCTTTTTCCTAGAATTGTAGTAGGTTTATCGGGACTGTACTAAAATATTGGAGTTAGATGATTTATTTGTAAATTCCGCTGTGTAAATGATGTATATGAATGGTATGTATCACTTGATGCCTTGTATGGGTCTGTCGGGCTTATACGGCGGTTGCCACGTGGCCGACAGTTGGGTCGGGGCGTGACACTTTTGATATGAGTTTGAAGGTGATATCATGCTAGTTCATATATGATGTTATTGTATGCATACTCCTGATATAAGTATGAAAGTTATATCATACTGGTACACGTATGATGCTATTGTATGCATGCTCCCGTTGTTTTATGCTCATGTTATGTTGATTATTTAATATGTTCATGTTGCTAGAGATGTAGAGACACCTAGTAAGAACATGGAACATGTGAACATGAGATAAAACTTAAGATACTTTAGGTTCATATTATGAGAACACTTAAAGTGACTTAAATTGATATATGACTAAGAACTTGGAACATCATAGGGTGATGATAACCTAGGAGGTGATGTGTGGTTCTTAGACTGGTATGTGCCAACATGTGGTGAGGAGCCATGTGCTAGTACGGTAGAGATGCAAGTTCGGTTGACTTAGGTCACTAATACTTTGGTGTAGCCGGGATCTCACTTCGGTGAAGAAGTCAATTTATTTGTGTTACACTAGGATAGAGGGTGGACTAGGAACAGTACCGTCCCATGCGCTACCAAGGCTAGGGAACCTGAAGACTCTGGCATGCTCAACAATAGTGGGATCCCCGAGCAGTCCAGGTTCATTGGTATCGTATACAGTGGGTCTCAGCTTGCCAGGCTGGAGACGAATGTGATTGTTGTGTTTGTATGGTGATCCTATCATAGTGCAGAATTACAGCGCTGTATGGTACTTGTGATTGGAAAGAAGGGGTGCCGTGATCACCAGCTCCTTCCGCCAACGTCAGTGTACAGGCATATAGGACAGAGACATAGAGTTGACACTGACGGGTTCAGGAAAATCTCTGACGAGGGGTTCACTTTAAACATAAGAGGCTGCCTTAGGTGTAGAATGTATAGATGATGATATATTAATTAAAGTAATATGACATATTTGATTTAGTGGCAATGTTATGATCATATTTTTTATATCATGTGATTTGCCATATTATGATCATGTTTATAATGCTTCTTATTTGTTGCATTGTTGTATTATTGACATGTTGGTTTAATATGTGATTTTAGTAGATATATTTTCTTGTTGGTTTGTGCCCATTTTTTAGGGTGCTCTCTCTGTAGCCTCACTGAGTTTCGCGACTCAAATGTGCATAATTTTCCCCTGTTGCGCAGGTTATAGATTGGTCATTGACGGGGTGTGAGGGAGAACCTAGTTGGTGAAAATATTTATTTTTGAAATCTAGATAGAGATGTGAATTTGTAGTATTGATTGAAAATGTAAAATGTATTTGCTTCCGCTATGTTTAATTAATAAAGTTGTAGTGCTTTGTGATACTTTCTAGCCTTGTATAAGGTGTGGTGTTGAAGTGCAGCTTATACGGCGGTCGCCACATGCCCAAAGGTAGGTTTGGGGCGTGACAATAATGCTTGATAAGGATGTAACATTCTACTAGACTTTTACATGATATGATGTTATATTTGAAAATTTTAATATTAAATTATTAATAATAATAATTCAATATATACTAAGGTACTCTTCGAACATCATATTCTTTACTAATTAGATTTTCTTACTAAGTCTAAACTCACTATTTTCTACCTCTTACAACTTGAAATAAGGCTTGCTACAACTATTATAATAAAAATTCGTATTGAGATGGCGACCCTAGTTGTTGATTTTATTTTTATTTTACTAGGTTAACTAGCTCAACATCATGCTGGTGTGTGTAGGTACCTTAGGAGCTAGAGTTAAGTATAGGACCATATTATCATAGATATTTGTTATTGATATATTATTCATTCAAATACTTTATTTTATAGAGATATAATAGATCATATTGGCAATGTGTAGATGATAGATCAAATATTTTTAACTACCTAAAGAGTTATGCATATGATTAGTCAAAATTACATGCAAAGACCTAAGGAGATTCTACG
This sequence comes from Thalia dealbata, assembly GCA_030544415.1. Taxonomy (NCBI): domain Eukaryota; kingdom Viridiplantae; phylum Streptophyta; class Magnoliopsida; order Zingiberales; family Marantaceae; genus Thalia; species Thalia dealbata. Next base: position 11,088,130 of record CM060460.1, read on the forward strand.
AACTCAAGGTTGCCATATATGGAAGTATGGTAGTTTTATTGTATTTCTTAAATATATAAAAAATATTATTTTTAAAGTATTCCATTTACAAGCGAAGATGATTTTATTTTTAGATTGATGCATGTTATATCAAATATTTTTTTAAAAAATATTTTATTGCATTTGATAACATTTTTTGATCATCAATATATATGATTATATTATTTTTTATTATAAAAAGCTCTAGAGATCTTAAACTATAATTTTTTTCACTAAATGCATTGCTGGGTTAATAGACGTTGTCATGTCTCCTCGCCACTTAAATTTATGCTCGGCTTGCTTAATTAATGAGCTAAATTGATGGAACTCAATGCGCAAATGTTGGAGATACGATAAATATATATATATAATATTAGTTAGCATGGTGTTGTTGATACAGGGATTATTGTGATTAATTAATTAGTCAAAAGAATATTTAAGCCCCGTGCCACGTGGAGTCTCCTATTTTTGTGAAACCTCCTCCTCAAAACTATACCCGTCTTCATTGTCCTTGCCAATTTTTTTCTGATTCAGTGGACTTGGAATCAAAAATATATCTTCTGACCTTCCTTACTCCATAATCAAAAATATATCTTGTTTCCTCGGTCTACATCTTTATTCAATGCGGAAACAAGGGCTCTACTCTTTGCAACATAACTCAATCATTACTCATATCTTTGAAACATAAAGGAATATATAAGATATTTTTAGTTTAGCTCACTGATATTATTTTATAATATCTTTATCTTTGATTATGATCGAGAAGTCCTACAACCTCTATGTTAAATGTGGCTTTATAAAGTCTAGCCCATGTACCTCTTTGAAGGTTATATATGGAGGAAAAATAGATAATATTATAGTTTATCAATAAGTACACAAACTGACATTTATAGCTAGCTTCTCAATAAGTACACAAACTGACATTATTTTCTCATGACATGTTATCAAGTACCTCTTTAGCTCATTTAAAAATTTATCAAATTTATTTCTAACATCAAATAAATCATGATCTTCGTATTTCTTTAAATTTTTTATCATGAAATCACGAACCCTGTTCTAAGATAAATTTATCTATAATTTATCACTAACCTCAAATAAATCACCTTAATTTTTTTTCATCATGTTATCATTAACCCTAATTTTATGATAAATTTATCTATAATTAATTTTTGAAAGCTTGAACTTCATTGCAATAATATATCATAAACCTAGTATCGAGAAGTTTTTTTATAACTCAACCAAATCATAACCACCTTAATACATGTGTGCTTAATCCCTCTGGAAAATTTATGGGTATCCATAATATTTCATAACATACATAATAAAAAAATCTATATCTAGATGATATTAATGTATCTAATGACTTGTAAAGTCAATATGATAACCCTATAGGTATATTATCTATTTTCTTCCCTTGAGTTTATCCTATGGATCTAGCTACTTGGTATACAATAGCTATCCAGTAATAATCATATAATTAATCATTCTGAACTTATCTATCCTCCCATCTTAACAATCTATCCTTTAACCCCATACGACCTCTACATAAGCAGCCAATATGAGTAGAGTTAAAATTGATATAAATGACTTTTTTATAAAATTTTAAAATATTGAATTTTGATAATAATAAAAAAATCATCATATGAGATTTTGAATTTGAAATCCAAGTTCATGAACATATTGTAATTTGGACATCTTTAAGTTGGTTAAATGGTTGAAATAATTTTAAACCCAAAAATTAACTAGAGTATCGAACTAGAGTTAAAATTGCTACACCACATTCCCTACCTCAAGCACTAGTAACCACCATACATCCCTATCATTGCTCTAGCCCCTAGAGCAATGAAGGGATACACTAAGTATTTTTTCAATTTCACTCCTAAAACATCATTTGTACATGCATATATATAACCTTCAAATTTTAAAACCAAATGAAAGCAAAATAATTTCCTAAATAATTATACTTATACACTTAGGAAAAATTGGATCACATCACTGTACATTAAAAATATCATTAGCAAAATATATGAAGTAAAAGTACTAAATAATAATGGTAGCCTCTACTCGCATAAGATCGTATCGTCTATCACCTCACACCTTCTTGATCTGTATAGGAATTAGTCTCAACATGTACCTGACATGCAATAAATCACCTGCCATCCATGAAGATTCGCAGATGACTACCCTAAGAGATAAGTAACTCCTTACCCAATGAGGTAGATAGAGAATAATATAAAGAAAAATATATATATTAGATTTGTAATAAAATAATATTACAAAATATAATTTTTTCTGAATATGCAGGGAATTCAACACCAACCATTTTTTGAAATATATCATTATAAAAAATGGTAACCTTATTCTTAATTTGACGACTAATCTATTCAAATCTCAATTACCTAATACGATCAACTAAATCCAATTTATATTTCTAGCAATATCTATGTCATATGATGTCTCTGTGCTATCAACATGGATCATGATATATGTATCTACCTATCTGCTGGGTTGTATATCATGTATGTCCCTTGTATGAGTCATCTACTATATCTTTGTTCAATTGTCAAGTGAGTTAGGCTCTGCAATCTTATACTTAAAGGCTATCCTGATCAAGGATGTCCCATAAGCCCATCTGTACTATGTGTAACTAAGGCCCTACCTAAAGCCCATACGGATGTTGGTGGAGAGAGTAGACTCTCCATCTACCTCTATATGTGCAATCCAATATATCTCTGTATAATTGTCAAGTGAATTGGGCTTTGCAACCCTATGCTAAAAGGTTATCTTAATCAAGGATATCCTATAAGCCTATCTGTGTTGTATGTGTCTAAGGCCCTACATAATGCCCACACAAATGTTGGCGGAGAGGATAAGTGAACGAATATCTCTTTTTCATGTTTGTTAGTTAACCTCGAGGTCACGTCCTAGCGAAACCTATCATTCCCATACCGCCCCTCTAGATGTTGTATGACATACATAGCTTGCCATGTAGTACTACACACACTGTCTGTAGATAGGGTCACCACAAAAAAGTAAGAAAATAACTCTACGACCAGACTGCTCATCAGACCGTCTACGAAACAATTGGAGTAGTAATCACGTGGTCAACAGGTCCATTGTGGATAACATTGTAGGGGAACCACCATCCTACTTCAATGTAACCGACGTTTGCTCGTGTTGAGCATCATACGCACACAATAGGTTGTGGTACCATGACAATATATATGCTAAATTCATAGAAGGTTTTATCCCTGCTAGTCAATCATATGAAATTATCGAATATGTTCCTAAATAACATTAACATAATTAATTTAGCATTAAAGATATAATCAACAGTAGTAATCCTCATAATTTTTATTATTATCAATATTTAATAATATGATATTTATATTTAATTCACATGCATAACCTCTAGGGTCAATCAATCTAATATCAAATGTTTGAAATGATATTTCACAAATATCATAACGATGCATCTAGATACTCTAATATATATATCCAAGTCGTATGTTTCATACCATTGATATTATGAAACCCTCACGGTCAATGTCTTTCGTATGATTTCTCCCTCAATTCTTCACCAAATTTGGGCATTTTGGTATCTAAATGAAGAGAAGATCGAGATCTACATGTAGCTAAAATTTGGGATCTTGGTTCTGTGAGATTTGTAATTTTGTAGTAAGGGTAATTATGTACAAGATAATGATTTTGAGGGGTTTTATGAAATAAATAATATGAAGGACTTATTTGTAAAATTATATGAATTTTTGTAGTATAGAATTTTGATGTAAAAGTTATACCATCAGATAGAATTTTTTATAAGGAATCCAACAGTGCAGACGGATCATAAATTGGACGTCGTTTGATTAGTCAAATAGGTGTATCAAGGATTAATCCAAATGGATGGACGTGATTAAATCATTTAAAACGGACGGTCTAGATCTGATTTCATTAAACTAGAGGGTGAACCAGGTTAGTGGGTTAGTGATAAGCGGGTTAAGTGATAAAACCCGAACCGTTACCAAACCCATTTAACTTACCATCTTCTTCTTCCTCTCCCACCTGTGACTTTCTCTCTCCTCACCTTCTTCGAACCCAGCAACAGCGACTCCACTCCTCATATTGGCGAGGCTGATTGGAGGACTTTCCGGTCGATTTTTTGACGAGATTTTAGACACAACTTCACGTGAGCTAGGAAAACACATTAGAACCATCATTTTCGAGTTTTGGTGAAGATTTGGGGAAGAAAAGAGGAGAGAAATAGGGGCGGCGAAAGTTTCATCGTCGGAACTTTCTCCGGTGATTGCTGACTATTCCGACCATGAAACTTCATAAGGTTGGTACCTATGGCTTCTCATCGACGAGAGCTACCCATTGGTACTGGAGTTGAGAGCTATTGGTTGCCGGTTGGCCGCCGGTGAACGAAAAATTCAAAAATTAGGGTTTCGCCATCGTTAGCTTCTCCGGCAAAATTGGATGCCGGTGAGCTCCGAAAATTGGGGCAAATAGGATTTTTGGAATCCTCATGAATAGAGTTTTTGATTGATACTAATATTGGGGCTGATCAAAGAACTTCGCTTGCGAGGGTTCCGACGTAACTTTCCGGCGAGTCTCCGGCGGGTCTCCGACGAATTTTCTGACGAACTTGAGATGAAAATTAGGGTGATTTTAGAGATCATTTTAAACATATTAGTGAAGATGGATTTGAGAAATTATTACCGAATTGAGAACTAAAATTCATTAAATATTCATAAAAAATTTGATAAGCAAGCACGAGGATACTAACAATCGCGATACGAATTAAGACGTGCTTACAATAATAAAACCAGGTGAGTATCTATTCTCCGGATAGAATAAATGGGATAGTTCTCGATGTTTAATCCAGGAGAACTATATCCCTTTGATTAGCTATATTTTATATTTCTTGACTCTCCTGCTAGTTAATTATCCTGAAACTTCATAAGGTTAGTACCTATGGATTCTCATCGACGAGAGCTACCCATTGGTACTGGAGTTGAGAGCTATTGGTTGCCGGTTGGCCGTCGGTGAACGGAAAATCTAAAAATTAGGGTTTCGCCATCGTCAGCTTCTCCGGCAAAATTGGACGCCGGTGAGCTCCGAAAATTAGGGCAAATAGGATTTTTGGAATCCTCATAAAGAGAGCTTTCGATTGATACTAATATTGGGGCTGATCGAAGAACTTCGCCTGCGAGAGTTCCAACGTAACTTTCCGGCGAGTCTCCGGTGGGTCTCCGACGAATTTTCTAACAAATTTGAGATAAAAATTAGGGTGATTCTAGATATCATTTTAAACATATTAGTGAAGATGGTTTTGAGAAATTATTACCGAATTGAGAACTAAAATTCATTGAAATATTCACAGAAAATTTGATAAGCAAGCACGAGGATAATAACAATCGCGATACGAATTAAAACATGCTTACAATAATAAAACCAGGTGAGTATCTATTCTCCAGATAGAATAAACGAGATAGTTCTCAATGTTTAATCCAGGAGAACTATATCCCTTTGATTAGCTATATTTGATATTTCTTGACTCTCCTGCTAGTTAATTATCCTGATTATGATTATATGAGTTATGAATAACCTTTGATATCCATGCTTCTTGATATAAGCTTTTCATTGTTATTTTTCCTCAATTCTTTATAAGCATGATATTATACTGTTGTTTGATTCTAAAGCTAGCATATACACTAGTTTCCCTGAAAAACTAGAGGTATGATGAAAAGCATACCTCAGGAGATTTCTTGATTTATATATGATTCTGCTCCATGTTGAGGTGCATATGACTAGGATGACCTTATACTGGTGTGCCAACAGCATAGTCACTGCAGTGATGGTATATTCTTCGCACTCCTATAGGCCGCCTTAATAGAGGAGCATGGGGTCAAAGTGCTAGACAATCAAGATGGGAGGTTAGATAATTCTTGGCTGTGGATATTCACTGTACTAGCTATGCTAAACTAGGTAGTGAAGTCCATTGGACAAGTCAAGGGAAAAGGGGGCCTTGTTTCTGTATTCTTATGATTTCACTTTGATTCGGGTACCTTACGATTCTTGATACCTCCCCCTGAGGTGACAGTTGATAGCTACAACTATCGTTAACTATGCTAGCCTCCAGATATATTCTTGTATGATTCATGATTGCTCATTCTGGTTGGCTATTACACCTGAATAGCCAGGTTATTCTATTCTCGATAATTTGTTATTATATGTTCTCGGTTTTACATTATTTAATATCCAACTCACTCGGTACAAGCGTACTCACCCCAAAGGGGCATGTGCCCAATTTAAAGATCCACTGGTAGGATAGTGCTACCTTTATTTTATGTATATAAAGATCCACTAGCTAGGTATTTTGTATAACTTGGGGCATGTGCCCAATTTTGATTGTAATATATTTGTATATAAGTGTTCTATTGTGCTTAGGGACCTAATTTTAAAAATATACAGTTTTGGTATTATAATAATTCATGATCTTCTTTCCTTCCATAAATAGAGAGGATACACACCAAGTACACCTAGTGGGCTCCCATATAGCTGGAGGGTAAGTGGGCTATGTGTAGAGTTTATTGCAGTCTGCCACGTGCCCTAGGTGAAGGTACGGGGCGTAACAGGTTCACTATGGTTTCGTCGAAGTGCCATCAGGATTCGACATCATCGACGCCCACATTTGTTGCCCATATGCAGGGTCAAATGGGTTCGACTTGAGACATCGAAGTTAACCCCTCCCAAACTCGGTTGGCTCATGTTCGACTCAGGTTAGGTTGGGTTCAGCTCAATTAGGCCAAGTTATTTGAGTATGAATCGTGGTTCAACTATTTGACCAACCCAATGACGTTCAAATTGCGATTCGGTTATGCCATTAGACTCCTAATTCAAAATCCTTAGTAATTAAAAAAATTTCATATCAAAATTTGCTAACTCAAAAATTCATATATAATTTTATAAATAAACCCATTTATAGAATTTCTTTCACAAGTAAATCCTTCAAAACCTAAAATTACTTAATTGCCCTTAGTTAAAATCACAGGTTTGATAAAAATGAACGATTCATATCAAATCACTTAAAACAATATACAGTTAGGATTGGATTTCATTAACCTAATTTAACCTGAGTTAAGGGTGCTATGGGGATTGGATTATTATGATGAATTGACCTACTCACCCTCTCCATCATGCGTGAGCCTTCTTCCTTCACAGTGCGAATAATGATGGTGTCATGCCCCGTACCTTCCCCTAGGGCACGCGGCAGACCGCAATGAATTTTATACATAACCCCGCTTACTCTCTGGGACTATATGGGAGCCCACTAAGCGTACCTAGTGTATATCCCTTTTATTTATTGAAGGAGAGAACTTGGATCACAGATCATTATAACTCTAAAACTATTTATTTTCAAAATCAGATCTCATGTACAATGAAATACTTATATATCAACATCTAACAATCAAAATTGGGCACATGCCTTAAGATGTATAAAAGGTCTAGCTAGTGGATCTCTATATATACAAAATAAATGTAATACTATTCTACATTTCAAAAGTCGGGCACCTACCTACTCGTTTCACGATCTATGAGTCTCTCTCCTGCTGTAGTCCTGAAAAATAAAAATGAGTCCCCTATGAGGTGAGTACGCTTGTACCCAGTGAGTTGGATAGAAAATAATGTAAAACTGAGAACATAGAATAACAAAGTTTGATGAATAGAATAAATGAGTTATTTAGGCGTAATAGTCAAGTAATAAGAGTAATCAACAATCATACGAGGATGAATCTAGGGCTAGCTAAATCAACGACAGTCATGGCCATAACTATTACCTCAGGGGAGGTATCAAGCATTATAGGGTACTCAAATCAAAGTAAAGTCATAAGAATATAGAAACAAAGCCTCCTTTTTTTCCTTGAGTTGCCCACTATACCTCACTACCTGGTATCCATAGCTAGTCCAGCGTAAAACCAGTCAGGAGTAACCTGGTTTCCCATCCTAACCTCGGGCATTATCGCCCCACGCCCCTCTTCATAGGCGGCCCATGGGAGTGCCAATAGTATAATCTCTTATTACTGCAGTGAAAGTGCTTATAGCACTATCCAGTATCAAATCATACTAGCCATATGCATTCATTAGTGAAAAAGTATCATGAATAATTAAACAGATACATGCTAGATTTAAAGTCAACAAAAGCATAGTATTATGCTTAAGAACAATATCAATGAAAAGCTTATTTCAATAAATATGGATATCAAAAGGAGATTCACAATTCACTTATAAACATAATCATAAATATTAACTAGCAGGAGAGTCAACCGATATCAAATATAAGTAAACAAATGGATATAGTTCTCCTAGACTAAACATTGAGAATTATCTCATCTAGTCATAAACACTCACCTGATCCTCTCATCGTAAGCACGTTCTAATTCATATCGCGATCCTTAGTATTCTCATGCTTGCTTACTAATTTTCCTGTGAAAATTTTAATAAATTTTAATTCTCAATCCGGTAATAATTTTGCAAATCCGTCTTCACCAATACTCTTAGAATGATCTCTAGATTCACCTTAATTTTTATCTCAAGTTCGCCGTTGTAAAACCCCACCCTTATCATCATCATCATCATCAAAAAAAAAAAAATAGTCTGGTTCAAATGAACCGGCCTGACCCGGTTCGCCCGGGTTGAAGGTGGCATCGCGGGCGAGAAGAGCCGAGGGCTCTTCCCACTCGTGCTCACCTCCCTAACCCGCAGCAGAGTAGCGCCGGCGCCCTTTCCATTTTGCTCGCCGGTTGCTGCCTACCGTCCGCCGCCCGCCGTCTGCCCTCCATAGAGCTCCGCCGCGACAAGGAGAGCTCGGCGAAGGTCCCCTACCGCGTGCCCCTTTCTTCCCCTGCGTTCTTCTCTTCGCGAGGACAGCAGTCCGTCATCCGCTGCCCTCCCACCGCGTCCACCGTTCGCCGCCCATTTCCCTCCGTCGTGACTAGGAGAGCTCGGCGGATGTCGTCCCCTTCTTCCTAACTCGCGATCCCTCTCCCTCGCCCTCACGACAGCGCCCTCCGTGTCTCCCACCGCAGTGGAGCGAACGCGACCGCCGTCCACCGTCCGCCTTCCTCATTCAGCTATTCACCGTGCACTGCTCCGCGTCGTGGGAAGGGGAGCCCGGCGGAAGCATCCCTGCTGCGCGCGACTCTTCCTCTCTGTTGCCCCTCTTCGCGAGTAGGGCCACGCCGTCGGTCACCCCACCTCGCAGCTGCTGATCCGCCGCTCCGTTCATTAGGGGCGAGCAACAACATCCTCCAGCGAGCTTGGGAGGCGACGACTCTCCAAGACCTGGCCACCGCGTTGATCAATTTGGTCGACGTGGCCGGGAGATCCACCAACGAGTTGATGAAGGGCGGAACTGCACATTTCCCTCCTTCCATCGCTTGATTCGATTCCATCTGGCATTCGCAAGATCGTAGCTGAGTGGATTCCAGCCCCATTGTTCCTTCCCGTCAGTCCTTCGAGGCGACCGTCGTTAATGCTGCCTGTGGATGGTTTAACAACCGCCGCCACCTTGCCTCTCGATTCTTACGAGCGTGCTATGTTGCAAGGCACTCCCTGCATCTGCGCGCGGGATCGTCGTCGTCTTCGCCGGAGTGTGGTTCGAGCGTGAGATTGCGAGAGCTCCGACGAGGAAGTCGGCTAGAGATTCGGCGAGGAAAGATATCAACATCGCCCCTTTCCTCTTAATCACATGTTAGTGGTTAATAAATCATGCTTAATGTTATTAAGCATGTTTACCGTTAATTAAGTATGAAGAGTTGATTAGTTTTATATATTTGATGGATTAAGATAATCTTGTTTAAGAATGAATTATTAGTCAACTAATTATGGTAATATGGTGGGGTTGAATCGATTAACTAGACTTGGGTTTAGGCCCAACTTGAATTGGACCAAACAGAGGGATTTAACTGGATCGAACCGACCCAGTTGGGGCTTGGGTCGGACCCGAGTTAAACTGAATAAGTTAATAGGTGGTCAACCCGGGTCAATGTTGACCGGTCAGCATTGACCAGGTTAATATTGACCCCAAAATCTAATTTAATCTTCATGAGCCTAAATTTGAGCTGACTGGATTAGGCTGACAACTTGAATTGGGTTGGGTAATGATAAATTAAAATTTTCTTAATGGTCAACATGATTAATTTTAGTTGACTAAGTCAATTTTGACTAAATTTTGACTTGAATCAAATTGTGCTAATAAATTAGGCTAAATTGGATTAGATTATTATTAAATTGAGTAAACATAATTTAGATACTTAATTAGGTTAATTAAGATTTAATAATTTTATTAATTGCTGATGGATTCTTAATTGGGCCTGTGGGTGACTTGGGCTAGATCATATATTTGGATTTAAATGAGTATAAGTTTAATAAAATTTATTTAGGTTTAATTAAATCAATTTAACATTATAATTAATTTAATTAGTAAAATAAAAATTTGGTTAATTAATAATTAAATAATTATACAGAATTAATTATCAACTTATCTGATCGTCAGAGTGATTTATTTCCACGTGGGTTGGTTCTGAAGAGCGGATTGCTAATCCAGGTGCGTTAGTTCATCGATGTAGGATTTATTCAAGTTAGGGAATTCCTGCTGAGGTCTTCTTAGGAAATTCTTGGATGCCTAAAATATGATAAAATATAATGCTTGATAAGATTTGATATGAATGCATGTTAGTATAATTTATTTTGCCTAACCTGAGTGATATGTTATGTTCCAAATGTTAAATATTTAACATATTCTGAAATTATCCTGCGTGTTGTACTATTTTATGTGATATATACCTCATAATTTTCATGCGAACATGAATATAAATAATGACATATATGAATAATAAACATACATAGGATGTAGCATCAACAATAACACCAGACGCATTAAATTTAGTCTTAGGTGACATTAGATGCTAGAACCTCCTAGGAGACATCATTGGAAGTTAGACAGAAAGGGGCATTTCTCACATGCCTCGGTTGACCACCGCGTACCGTCGGTGGTCAAAACGATGATGTTTCCCTACGCACCACTCCCGAGGCTATACATAGCTTAGATACTGGGAGCTGGTAGGGAAATGGACCGCACAAACTCTAAGGTCATACTAGACCGGAAATATGGAGCAGGTCCCTACCTGAAAACTTATACCCGCACGAGTGTCGTTTAGGCAGCACCGTGATAGTCCTGAGATGGCTAGTGAGGATGAACCCTACCATGGACTTAGCACCAATGGAGACGGGGTTGCCACAACCCATTGTGCGGATGTGTGTTTATCCCGATCAACGTCGACTGCTATTGGACTGGGAAGGTGACTCCCTATGCGACGCCTTGGACAGTGGATCCGTAGACCACGCGGTTATCATCCCGGACGTTCTGCAGACAGTCGGATTAGTAGTCCGGATCCTATGGTTATTTTTATCGGTTAGCCGTGGCCGATGAGTCTTGTTGATGGTGACCTTTTCTTCGGGCAGTGTGTAGTACTACACGAGTCGCCATTGCCCTTACGGAGTCCGAGGAGGATATAAGGGCACGACAGTTTCGCTAAGGGAAGCATCGATGGCAACTAGCGAGACAGTGGAGAGTGATCAAGGGTCACTCGTCCTCTCCGCCAACATCAGTGCAGCGGGCATAGGTTGAGATAGAGACAGAAAGGCACTGATGGACTTATAGATGCCCTTAGCTCGGGTATTCATTAAGCATAGGCTGGCGGCCCGAGTCTTGAAACTTCAAAGTCTTATTATAACATATGTGACATATGTTGATGACATTGACACTAGATACAACTTAGGTGACATCTAGTGAAATACACGTCTATATTTATTTATGCTGCTTTACTGCTTTTTATATTTTTTATGAACTGATTTACACAAATCAAATGAAAATTGATGATTAACAACGCAAGGCATCCTAGAATACTCCTCATAACCTTTGATTTCCTTATTCGGTTTCAAGCTGTAATTTTGCACTAGGCCGCAAGGTTGAGCACACCACGTTTAATGTGTGTGCAGGTTGTTAGATGACTTACCGGGATATTTGATGAAGATGAGGGTTCTTGATGGATCTAGTTTTATTTATTGATGTTATTATAGAATTGTAGTATGTATGTCGGGACTGTGTTAGTAGAGTTGTATAAGTGATTTAATTATATATTCCGCTGTGTCGATTGTGTGTACAGATAATATTTATTACCAAATGCCTTGTATGGGTCCTTTGGGCTCATACGACGGTTGCCACGTGTCTGACAGGTGGGTCGGGGCGTGACATCCATAAAGTTTGCTGGAACCCATCGGAGACTTACCGGAACCCTCGCCGGCGAAGTTTTCCGATTAGTACCAGTATTGGTGCCAATCGAAAGCTTTATTCATGAGGATTCCAAAAATCCTATTTTCCCTAACTTTTAGAGCTCACCGGCATTCAATTTTGCCGGAGAAGCTCACAACAACAAAACCCAAATTTTTGGGTTTTTCGTTCGCCGGCAACCAACCGGCAGCCAATAGCCCTCAACCCTGGTACCAATGGATAGCTCTCGTCGAGGAGAAGCCGTAAGTACTAATTTTGTGAAGTTTCGTGACCGAAATGGCCGGCAATCACCAGAGCAAGCTCCGATGACGAAGTTTTCGTCGCTGATGCCAAAACTCCAATGTCTCCCTCAAATCTTCACCAAAACTTGAAAATGATAGTTCTAATGCATTCTCCTAGCTCACCTGAAGTCATGATTCAAATCTCATCAAAAAATTACTCTAGAGGTGGCCAGAGCATCGTCGACCATGGTGCACCGTCGCTACGGGAGGAGGGCTCGTGCGTATGCAATGGGAGAAAAAAAAAATAAAAGCTGGCATTGTTGTGTTTGTTTGTTTTTTAATCAAATCCTGGCCGTTCACCGTTTTAAGTGATTTAATCTAGACCATTCATTTGGATTAATCCTTAATTCAACGATTTGACCAACCAAACTATGTCCAAATTATGATCCATCTGCACCGTTGGATTCCAGATCAAAAATCCTATGTGATAGTATAAATTTTACATCAAAATTTTATACTTTAAAAATCTATATAATTTTACAAATAAGTCCTTCATTTTTTTTCCATAAAACCCCTCAAAATTACAATCTATTACATAATTACCCTTAATACAAAAATACAAATCTCACAGATAGTGCCTTCATAAGCCCGATGATAATTCGGCCAACTCGGATTAAATCTTTCAATGAAACTTTGATCACAATATCAGGTAAGCCTTCCAAATTCAATGTAACCATCAAATTGAGTTTTTGGAGTTGATTTGAGGGAGACAATTGAAAGGAGGTGCTGATAGGTGAGAAAACCATCGCTATAGCTTGGTCTGGTAATTATCGGTGATTCCAACCATGAAAAGTGACAAAATAAGTATCAATGGATTCATTCCGATGAGACCTATCAATTGGTATCAGGGTTGAGAGCGATTAGCCGACAATCGATCATCAGCAAGCAAAATTATAAAATTGAGGGTTTTATCGTCGGTATAAATTTTGGTGAAATTGGCCATTAGTGAGCTTCAAATGATGGTGCAACCATGATTTTTGGAATCTTCGATGAGGATAGCAAATGAGGGTTTTATTATCGACTGATACTGTCATGCCTCGACCTGTCTGTCCAACATGTGGCAACCGCCGGCATAATAGGATCTGAACTCTATAACACGAGTAGCTAGCAATGTTAATAACCAAATATAATTACTTAGTACAGTCCCAATATAAGTCTACTACATGCTACGTCCGATAATAAATAAATAAAATCTAGATGAGGATGATGGTCAATCTCCGACAATGAAATCCTCGTCCATGATCTAAACCATTACTACTATACTTGCACACATATTGAACACGGTATGTGCAGTCTTGCGGCCTAGTATGAAATTATAGCTCAAATCATAGCAAGAAATTAAAGGCTAGAGGATCGTTAAAGGATACCTTAATTTGACTAGTTATCACACAAAAATATTTTAGTATATTAAAGATATCATCTAACAGTGTTATGTATCAACATCTGATATAGGTAGATGTATATTTATAAATGTTACATAGGTTGTATATCATGTCAATGTCACTAGTATAAGTTATCTATAACATCTCTATTTTTATATCACATGACTTGGGCTACCAGCTTATGCTTAAGGAATGCCCTAATTTGGAACTCCCATAAGCCTATCATTGTCATTATAGTCAATGTCTCTGCCTATGCCCACTGTATTGATGTTGGCAGAGAGGACGGATGATCCTAGATCACTCTCCATCACCTCGCTAATCACCGACCATGTCTCCCCTAGCAAAATTGTCGTGCTCGTACAGCCTTCCTAGACACCGTATGGGCAATAACACTCGTGTAGTACTATACCTTGTTCGTAGACAGGGTCACCATCATAAATACACATTGGTCATGGCTAACTGAAATAATAATAATCCTAGGATCCAGACTACTCATCCGATCGGCTGCAGAACGTCTAGGATGATAGTCGTGAGGTCTATTAATCCGGACTACCTTCCTAATTTGAAAGCAATTGATGTTGGCCTAGTTGAATGTCACATCTGCACAATAGGCTATGGTGCCTTGATCATATCCTGTTAAATTATTGGGAAGGTTCATCTCCACTAGCCCTCTCAAGACTATCACGGTGGCGCCTAGGCATCACACGTGCGAGTAATAGTAACCGGTTGTGGACCCACTCCATTACTAATCTAACATAGCCTAGGAGTTAATCTGGTCCAACCCTCAGCCTATTCTCAGTATCTAAACTATCTGTAGTCTCGAAAGAAGTGTTGATGGGTGAATATCATTAATCAAATGTTAATGGTTCATGATGTCTTCTAAGGTGCATATACTGTGTATTTGGACTTCAGAACCAACACAAAAAAGTCCAAAAATATTAATAACAGAGTAAATCATGGTTAAATGATATTTTTAAGATAAAAAAATTTATTTTAAAATTTTTAAATAATTTTTTCTAAAATTAATTAGGATATGAATTATTGATGCAATTTATCCTCTAGATCTAATTATATAATTAGCTCAATCTGCTCAGTTCAAGTCTACTCATGGAGGCTAAGCCCAAATCAATCTAATTAAAGTTAGTCAATCTAAGCTCTATGTGGACTCAAATCTAATGCATATAATCAAGGTCAAAATTGATCAACTCATCCAATCCAATCTGGCTTGACTCGGATCTATTTACAATTTATTTGACTCAACCTTGATTCAATCTAATTAAACTAATTCAATTTGGCTCAATCTGAATTCAATTCATTTGATTTGGCTTAACCTAGACCTAATCCTATGTAATTCGGCCCAACTTAAATCCAACTTAATTCAATTAGATCTGGTTCGATCGATTCGATTCGACCCTAATTTGATCCATACCAATTTGAATCCAACTCAACCTAAGCGATTCAACCCAGCCAGCCCAATCCCATTCAACCACCTAAATCAAACTAACTGGTTCAGCTATATTGTTAGTAACATATTTGTATATAAATATTTTATTGAACATAAACTCAAGTTTTACTAATGCATAGTGTTGGATAAGTTATAGTATTTTAATGATATGTTAAACAATTTATCACCTTTTATATGGAGAGATGATAAACACAATGCACATTTAGTAAAGCAGGGCTATGTGTGAAGTTAATCATAATCTGTCGTGTGCCTTAAGAAAAATACTAAACTTGACATATATGCTAGTAAAATCTCACCATGCCACTCATGATAAATATAATTAATAAACAACTTATATTTAATTTCTTTATCAATATTTATATTCTTATAAATATCTCTAGTAGCCCTAAGTTATCAATATTTATCATATTAAAAATAACTCTCATAGAAATATCAAATAATATAATTAATTTAATATCTTAAATATTTTATAATATATAATAACTCTCACTTAAACACATCTATTAGATTAAATGCATTCTCATAAATATATCTTATTTATTTTCAATATCATCACATTGCTTAGATGATTTAATTTTCTACATAGAATACTTTTTTATACTCATAGATAATATATAGATATTTATAAAATATATGTATTCGTAATTATATAATATAAAAATAAATCTTTAATACTTAATCCTTTAAAACTTTCTGACCAATTATATAAAAAAAATAAAATTTTGACTCTCAATCTATATATCATTACTCATTCAATTTTTTATTTTTTATATATTATTTAAATGAATTTTTATTTCTCAATGAGAACTTATTTACTAAATTTTACAGAGATCTTAGAATCAAATTTGAGATCACTAAAAATTTTCTCCAAAGTTCTTTAAAAAAATTTAAAGACCATGAATTTTAAGTATTATTATTATCACCTTTCTAATTCAATTCACATTATGATAGCTAATTTGATCAGAATTTTCTAAAAATAAAAAATCTGATCACCTAAACAACATCATTTCCGGCCAATTTGCACATGAAGAGCTTCCTGCAGAACTTATTACGAATTGATCCACCCAAGTCAAATTTAACTACATTATGATCTAACTTGACTAGGAACTAGTTGCACATGAAGTCACATGATAACTGAACATTATTGAAGCGGGCTTGCTACAATGTGGCCGATTCCAATACTAAACCTACACATATTCAATAATGTAGCTGAACATCACTCAACATGGTGTAAAAGTACGTTAGTTTTGCCACCTCCACTTATTCTTCAACTCTAATTGCTTCCACACTACCATCCCCATACGTGTAACATTCTCCACTGAAGAACAGTTGAAGGGATCATCGATCCCAGCTTCAAGCACTGCTTCATATTGCTGTAGTAATCAGTAATTAGTTACTATTCATCATATCGTAGCAGCTATAGTATTTTTGATGCACTGACCTAGTTCAGAGCTATCTCAAATTCTGGACTCAATTCTTCTTTGATTGATCTAAATTTTTTTGAAACTCATTCTTCACTGATGGACCCACATCTTTGCCAAAAATCAATTTCATCCGATTTCTGGATTGGTTGAGGTAGCATGCTAAAGTCACGATTGAAACTGAACATAATTGAATATTGTACCCAATTTTGTCTCCCTTACTAATTCTGTAAGCCATACGCTTGCACACTCCAATACAACATGACCACACCTCAGAATCATCTTCTACACTTCCAAATAAGTCTATCCATCCATTGATTTGGTACTCAAATCCCCTTGGAGTGTATGAACCAGGATTGTGCCCCAGATAGGCTGACACTAACTGGATAAAATATCACACAACATACATCATATCACCGATTACAATCCAACACCACATTATAAAACAAAATAAAATACAATCCAACCCACAAGTCACACCACATCACACTACAACACAATCCAATCTAATACTACACTATATCATACCACACATGATATGTACACTCCTCGACTTAAGATGCGTGCAAGCAAGTTGGTCCCGATCTTCCGTCGTATGAGAAATCCTTAAGGTGGCGAGTTGTGACTTTCATGATAGGAAGGCTAACTACGATCTAAGAACGCGACTAGCAACCTCACAATCGATAAACCAGGCACGGGTGAACCAGTAATGTCCTCATCAATACAACACCACAGCAATCAACACAACACAATAAAATTCAACCCAATATCACACTAAACAACATAACATTACACCAGTATAATACAATGTCATAGTAGACCAAACAACACAACACAATCCAACTCAATACCACACGATACCACACATCAAACTACAGAACCACATTATCACCCCACACCAAACAATAAAATACTATCATCACAGCTAAAAAATAAATTTAACAACTCTTTATCAAATTCACTCAATATAGTACTCACACATGGAATCATTATAGGCACATATTCCTAAGATTTAAGTATAAGTTACCCATATAATGAAGACATATAATATGATGATAAATTTATATATATATATATAAGAAATGAAGCTTTTGATTCGATAATTATTTGTATTTGCTCTTTAGTTCGAGGGATTCTTATTTGATCAGGGTGTATATATATATATATAAAAGAAATGAAGCTTTTGGTTCGACAATTATTTGTATTTGCTCTTTGGTTCGAAGGATTCTTATTTGATCAGGGTTTGGGAAGGAACCGGACGCAGTCACAATCCTGATATTTATCTCCTCTCGGATAATGTCGAAGAAGTTCTGATCAATGATTTTTTAGGGAAGATGAGCTGTGCACTGCTGTTGTCTTTGTTTGTAGGGTTTTGATTTGTTGCGGGGAGGATTAATGGCGAGTAGAATGACAATTAGCTTAGAGATAAAGGAGATAGAAAATGAAATCCAGATTGCTATCTCAGGGCTTTAATGTGCATTGGAGGAAGAAATATATATATAATATTAAAATAGATCTTTAATATCTAATCCTTTAAAACTATTTGACTAAAGAATAAATGGTCCCGTAAGATCTATACACTGACTTATAATTTTGACTCTCTCGATCTATATATTATTACTCATTCATTTATTTTCTTGTATATTATTTAAATAAATTTGTATTTCTGGATCACAACTTATTTACTAAAATCAAATTTAAGATTAGTAAAAATTTCCTCCAAAATTTGTTAGAAAAATTTGAAAATGGTGAATTTTGCCGGTTATTGCTATTGTCCTAATTCAATTCACATCATCATTCTAAATCTATTTTCCTCCGTAAATTTATTTTCCTCAGTAGCTAATTTAATTAGAATTTACCAAAAATAAAAAATCTAATCACCTAAAAAATCTCAGCAGCCAATTTTCTCTATATCTATCAATGATCATCATCGATCATCTTTGATTACTATCACTAATCGATTCTTCTCAATCTTCCAAATATTGGTATAGTAAAAGCCACGATTTTAAAGCCTACTTAAAGTGAGAACACTTCTTAAGATAATTATTTCTATCATATTTGTTTATAATAAGGTGTCTGAGTATCAAATGGAGAGGATATCAAGATATACATATGGTTGAAGTTTACCATCTAATTTATCATATTTTGGGTGGAGTATCATAAATCATCCCTCTGAACCCCCCCACTCGTTGTCTCTCGCTCGTGCAAAATGAATTGTGCAAGCGAGTCGATTCACTGAGTCGAGAGCAGCTTGATTTACTTTATGTTTGTCTAGGTCGGTTCATCATGGACCCATTAACTTGAGTTTAATCTAAGTTAGGCTGCTTAATCTATATTGTTCATCATTTAAGTTATTTGATCTGGATTATCCAATTAATTTATGGTTTAACTTGGTTAAGTTCGCTCAAATACTTACCAATTCAGATCATGGGTTCAAATTTATTTGGTTCAATTCAATCTCTTCTTTGATTTGATTTATCAAATCAACACGATAGATCCTCTGCTCCTTCACCCCACGCCAGCGACGCCGATGATGCTCGCTTCTTTGGACTCCGACCAAGCTCCTGCTCCACGATCGATCCTCTGTTCCTTCGTCCTGCACTAGCGACACGATGCTCGCTTCTTTTGGCTCCGGCGAAGCTCCTGCTCTGTCCTCCTGTTCCGGCAGCTTATCAAACAATGAAGATCCAAACCCGTCGCATAAATGCTTGAAGGCCATTTCTGATCTCTGCCTGCTTATAAAGCCTTCAACGGTTGACTTATCTTCACCTGAACAGATAATTGACGTTTGGACTTCAAGGATAAAAAATCGCCAGCAGTCCATTAATTGATTCGTCTGACCTCCTGAGATTAGTTGCTGCTCGCCCTCACCCCCTTGGACATATATGATCAACTATTCACCAAAATCCACATCCTTGACGCACGTGAACTCCTCTTTAGAAAAATCCTGACAAGCTCTGCAAACAAATTAGTAACGTCAAGACCTGAGCTTACCGTCGAGAAAAAGAGCGAGTTAATGGAAATGCATGTGTTGCACAAGGCTCTTCACTCAAAAAAATTCGCTATGTTGTTATTTACTGGGTCTCTGTCTATTTGTTTTAGACATTCGCCGCGAGAAGCAATGGGCTCCAATCCATCCTCAGAATCAATCTTTTGAATATTATAGCGGGATATCATTGGAGTCAGTCCTCTACGTGAATACTGCACACCAGGCAGAGAAAACTTCTTCAGACTGACATCAGAATAAAAATTTCCAGCAGATGCATGCATTCCCTCCCTCCTTTTGTTTGCCGAAAGCAAGACGAAGACCATTCAGTCATGCCAATCCTTAATGCTTGTATGCGACTAGAATGTTAACAATGGTCTCGGCCGTAGCAGGAGAACAGAGCAGGAGCTTCGTCGGAGCCGGAAGAAGCGAGCGTCGTTCGCGTCGCTGGCGTCCAGCGAAGGAACAAAGGATCGATCGCAGACGATGCAGACGACGATCGTGAGCTTGGCCAGTGCAGAAGAACAGAGCAGGAGCATGAGCTTGGCTGGACGATGAGGTGGACGACGACTGCGAGCTTGGCTACGGCGTCACCGGAGCGGGCCAAAGGTCACACAGGTGAGGATCGATTTGCGATCTTGGCTGGAGCAGGTGATGGTCACCGGAGTTGGAAGTAGGAAGCATCGTCCATCGCCGATAAAGGAGCTGATGATAAAAAATAAAAAAAAAAATCGATGGCCGGATGCGCCGGCGCAAGCGAGGATTATTTCTTAATAAAAAAATAGGTCAACATTTCAACGTGAGCACGTTGACTGGTGAGTTTGGTAAAAATATTTTAAGCCCTGTTACTTTTAATAATGTGAAAATAAACTTGGTCATTATGGAAAAAAAAGCTCGAGAGAAGAGCCTGCTCTGCCGGTGCGGCCGTCCCCTCCGTGCGCCGCCGACGCGTCCTCCATCGCACCGTTCCCTCCGCCGCACCGACGCGAGATCTCCTCCCGCACGCACCCCCACTCTGCGCCCCACCTTGACCTCCTCCCGCAGATCCAAAAAGCGCACCGGATCTCTAACGCGGCCAGCGCGATGGATCCACGTGGCCCCATCTCTTGCCTTCTGCCCCTGCGACGACCTCCCGACCTCATATTATTTTTCAGCAATAAAAAATAGAGATGTTTCATTATAATCCTTTATTTTTATAATATTTTAATTTAACCCTTAAGCTCGAGCCAGATGACGAAGAGGAGTCCAAGCACGGGGACGGATTTGGGATTTTGTAAAGATCGAGTACTGAGAAGCAACCGGAGCCAAATTGAAAATTTTCATATTATTTAATTTATTTTTCTCTCGTAGGCTCACGGGAGCCACAAGAAAAAACTCGTGGCTGAGATTTCTCTGCGCGGCGGCCTTCGCCCACTTACGCTTCCTTTTCCGGCCGTGGAGCTCCTCCTCTTCCTCCTCCTCCTCCTCCTCCCGCGGGCCTTTTCCTAGGAAGAAGGCAGCAGTGGCATTTCGCTTCGCTCCTCTTCAACTGTCTTTTGAGATTCCAACTTGCATCTCTGCTTGAGATCTAGAAACGGAGCAGGAAGATGAGTCTGCGGAGCTCAGTGGCGCCTCCGGCTGGCGCCTGAGGTTTGGGATCGAGTTACTAGGGCTTTTTTTTTTCCCTTCCTTCTCGATATTTCAGGTGCTGATGATTTCTTGCTGTTGTTTAAGATTATGAGTGGATCAATGCGACTGGATTTGCTTGTTAAGTTGGGTGGTGAAAATTGATGCAGATTGGCAGTTAGTTATGAGGTATTTCGTGCGCATAATTGGGCGCCTGGTTGGAGATATGGAAGGAGGATTGGTTCTCTTCGTGGAGGACTTGAAGTCAAACTGATCCTTGCTTGCTCTACCTTTTCGGATTTTGCTTCTTGAATTTGAGATTGCAGCATGGAAGGGCTTGTTGCCGTGAAGGTTCGATGCCTCTTCTGTAAAATAAGTTTCCTTTTGATATTGTTGATGCTTAGAAGGTAGCTACCATGTAGACAAGGAAGCCTTATACGATCACAAAGCAGAGGGAAAAATGGACCGAGGAGGAGCACAACCTCTTTCTCGAAGCTCTGAAGCTCTATGGGAGAGCTTGGCAGCGGATCGAAGGTTTGTCGATGCAAGTTTATCTCTCTCCTGATTATTAAGCATATGTTTCTCGCCAGTAAAAGTTTAGTTTTGAAACTTAAGAGTTATTGGCCTTCACGGGACTGACTAGATTAGTCCTCCATGATATTTTCTGTGACGAGCTCAAGTATACATGGAAAAGAATGGTACTCTTGTGCTGATGTTAAACTCACTTCTGAGCTGAGTAATTTGTGATACTTGTGACAGAGCATATTGGTACAAAGACAGCTGTCCAAATTAGAAGCCATGCACAGAAATTCTTCACCAAGGTCAGTTGTCTTTTAGAAATCTAGATACAGCACTCCACAAACTATCTGCCTTTTATTTTTGCTTCGGTGGACGACAATATTAGATTGATTGAATCAGCTATTAGGTGTTCTGTGCCAACTTTACCGACTTTTAGAACCTTTAGTCGATTAACGTATACATCGAATTTGCTGTACTTGATTGTACTTGGTCCAAAGAAGGTTAATATAGCTTGAGAATTACTGGAAAATATTCTCATAAAATTTGGAATCAGAGCGGACTGCATGTTTGGGAACACATAACCTTAACTTTGAGGTATCCTTGTCTTCAGCACCAGATTGATCCTGATAATAATCATTGCTTTTAAAGCAAAATCAGGAAAGCATCTGAATTTTGTCTTTCATTAAGAATATCTAAGTTAAAAAAAGTACACAAAGTATACGCTTATACGCTTCTCTGGTCAGAGTGGGTTTTATATGAGAGGCTGTGGGTTCAATACTCACCAAGTTCAAAAATCTAAGTTAAATAAATGTTTATATGGCCTTAACAGCATTAGAGTGAAACTATTGCAACCATCCTAACAATTCCTTTCTTTTTCTCAAAGGGAAAGCAAGGATCTTTAAATATTGAATTCCATTACTCTTAAGGATCCAACTAACAAGAGAAAATGCAGAATAGATCCAGGAGGGAGGAAAAGGTTGAAAGATGATAGATAAAAACAGATACTCATGGAAGGATAATCTTCTATAGTTCTGGTAAAAGAATTATTAAAATTAACATAAGAGTCCTCTGTGAGAATGTTTGCCTTGAAATAGATGGACCATCTGATGGAAGCTTGAACGTAAATCTTTTTATATGAGCGTGAGGATAATCAATTAATTTTACGTATCTCTATGATTTCTTAATCCTTTTTCCTCAGGTGCTTCCATGGTAGAGGTAGTCGGTTTACATAAGGCTGTAAATTGATTTGTGAGACTTTGTTGCAATATGCCAGTTTAGTAGAATGGATTCTGCCGTTTCACTGGAGCAAGCCTAGTAGTCACTGAACATATTTCACTCTGCCTTCATTATTTGTGACTTCATTCCGGCAAATGAGTTTTCTTAGTGGTACATCAGCATCAAAAATGGATATGGGCAGCGATTCCTGGGAGTTATTGTATACATCTCAATGGTAGAAATTTTTATGTAATATACCTGAGATTGCTATAAAAGTTTCAATCTACCGATTACAAGGATTGGAAAATGACTCTTGACTTGTATTTAAGCTTAAGTGATGCTATTGTGGATATTTTCATGAAGAAGCATGTTGATGTATGACCAAATTGAGTGTTCGAATTCTAGTGATAACCTTTGACATAAAAAGTTGGAGGTATGAACAATGAAGAGCTGAAGTACTCGAATGTGATTAGTCAACTATGTTATTAGGTATATCTAATGTTGTTATGAGATTCATGTAGCATTTGGAACTATGATCGTCCTAGTTCCTGTTAAAGGTAGAGTCTACTAAGGTTCAAGATAAACACTGCTATATTAGAAAAACTGTCTTGGTAGGTGACTTTCCAGTACCAAGGCATGACATTTCACAAAATAATATGAGGCCTTCTTGCAGTTTTCATTTTCAAGGATGGAAGAAACAAATTTAAGAATAATGTGTAACATAATAATAAAATGAATTTCAAATGCAAGGTTATGTAATAAGAAATTTATAATCATACAACTCTCCTTGCACAATTTGATGAACCATTTGAAAGTCAGATATCTCTTTTGATCATAACTCTATGAATAGAGTCATGCATTTATTGGCTGTTATCCACAAGTCTTCATTATTTGTTTATTGTCAAATTTGTTGTAAGTTTAAAGATTTGAGTTTCTTGTTCTCTTGATAGAATTTATCTCCACTGTCCAATTTAAGGCTCATTACTTGTTACATGGCTAGTCCCATTTGGCATACATGCAAACTGCAGTTTCTAAATGCCTGTTTTGAATCAAAGAGAAGAGATCTACCATAATCCCTCATCCATTTCTCATAAATTTATGCAAAAGTGCAGAAGTTAAACTTCCGAGCATGTTTGTTATAAGGTCTAAACTTCAAAGCATATTTGGCATAAGGTTTAAAGTTCAGGGCATGTTTGGTAAAGGTAATATTCATTAGAATGTGATTCCAATTAAATTTTAGTTTAAATTATAACTGGAATTTGATTGGAATTATATTCCAACTAGTATTACCTCATACAGAACATGCTCTCAAGGTAATGAAGATGGGATCAATCTTTTCCTTTGTTATAAGAGATCGATGTTCACTTCCTTGCCAAAACATACATAAGAGTACTGGCTTGTAGAATGCACAAGTGACCATACTTATACTTATCAGTGGTATCCCTACTAATATTTATTGTAAAATTATATAATGGTATATAGAACAGGTGTAGGCATTAGTCTCTTACCTGTTCATTTAGCTTCTTAAAAATCAGCATACCACCTGGATCACGTGGGTGTCTCAATTCTTACAAAATGAGTCTACTTACTCCTTTAATGCACTTAGGGTGACGGATTTAGTCTGGTTCATTAAATTTACCTTCTCAGATAATATATTAAATTTACTTGTGAAAATGATCATATTGTCATACAAGATAGCAGAAAACTGATGTTAGTCGTAGTCGGTGATGATCAACTATTAGGGTGAGAGAGAGAGAATTTTCTTATTCTTTTACATATGCCAAGTTGGAACAGATGTGAATTCAATCAAAGCTGAACTAAACAGTCTCATAACTTGTCAACCACTCTAATGTCTGAAGAAGTTGGCTAAAATGGCACTTTTTGATTCACTCACCCCTCATGCTAATGGCTTATCTTTTAATGAGTAGGCATCAATCAGAAAGATAAGGTAATAGGGCTTGATTTATGTCCACGCCATGCTTTTAAAATAGTCCTTGGGCTCAGGGCGTGCTAAAAATAGAGCATGCATCATCTAATACCTCACTGTTTCAGGTTCATTGATATCAATTAAAAAGTTTAAAATTATTCATGAATGATTACTGATGTCTCACTATCAGTTTATTCCACAGTTTGACCGTTACCAATGCAATCATTCCACACACTATCAACAGTGGCCTTACCAAGAATACTTTCATACTAAACTGTCACTTTACTAGATCACTGGTTCTGCATGACATCTATGTTTATTTAATGTAATTATCAAAACCTCTCTTAGGAATCAGGAATCAATCTGCAAAATATCTGCCTTTCTCTTATCAATGAAGAGTGGAAAATAGGAGAATTACAATGTCAACTAGATTGTCATTAAGAAAGGAAGACAGTGGTTAAGTTAGGATTTTTTCTCTCTTATTTTTATGTGTAGTTATTGGGTAAAACAGGGTGCCTTCAAGTTAGCATCATGGCGTTGTGTAGGATGAACTGAAGACAACTAAATAGCGAGGTGGTTAAACCTTTAAAGTTTTAAGAGAGAAGGTGAATGCATTGTCTTGAACTTAATTGCAAGTTTAACTTGGTGATCTAAACACTATTAACTGTTGTTTTATCGCCAAAGTTAGAGTTAGAAATGTCTATATAAACATGGAGACTAAAAGGATAGTTGGTGAATTCCAACACAGGGTGGTATTTTCTAGGGTTAAAGTTGCTAAAGTTGTGTTCAAATTAGTATATTTCAAACTATACTGTATATGGCTAAGTTCAACTTGAATTACAGCTAGAGAAGGAGGCTCTGGAGAAAGGTATTCCCCCAGGCCAAGCTCATGACATAGATATCCCTCCTCCAAGACCTAAACGGAAACCGAACAATCCATATCCAAGGAAGTCTAGCACAGGTTCGCTGGCACCTGGGGACGAATCAAGAGTGAAACGAGTAAAATCAATCTTGCTCCTGGGGACAAATGATGTAATGGACAAAGATGATGATGCACACAATGAGGTACACATATACACTTTTTTTCATTACTTTCATAAATAATAACTAATTTCACCCTACTTTTCATAGAATTGTTATCATCTCAATTTAGTTGCTTTGATCAGAAATCTGCACCAGAGAAGCAGTTGAAAACTAAAGAGATTTCAGAAGATCCAAGTCATTCAGAAGTGCTTAATGTCTTCCAGGATGATTTATCTGTTTCTGTTTCTTCTGTAAACAAGAGGTCTTCCAATAATACGGGCGAATATGTGGAGTTCTTGCCCACAAAAAGGAAATCAGAAGATAAGATTGCAATTGATGTATCATCATCAGAACAGCCTGAAGTGGACCAGGGGCTAAATAAAGTTGGCAAAGCCTTCACTGGTCAGGAAACAGAATGCATCCAACAAAACTGCACAAAGCCACATATCAATGTGGCACTGGAAAAGGAATCGAGTACACCAAAGCTCCAGGATAAGAAGTCAATGGAATCTGGGAGAGATGTTCCAATCAACTCGCAACATGTGAATATCATGGGCAAAAATGGTGCAAACAGCAGGCAAACTGAAGATTCAGATGGTCAGAATCCTGTTGCAGCATCCGGACAATCTAATCCTAATGGATCTAACAACCCTGTAGCATCTGCTATACCAGTTCATAATCCATCAACAATTGGTTCTATGCATCCTCTGATTCCAGTTTTCTCACCTTTTGCCCACCTATACACCAGTCAAGATGCATATAGGCCATTCATGAACATCTCCACATTTTCAAGCCTTATTATATCTACATTGTTGCAGAATCCAGCACTTGATGTTGCAACAAGTCTGGCAACATCATTATGCCATTCTGGAGGGCTTGAGAGCTCCCTTAAGCCAAGCCCTGAATTGCCTGTTGACGAGAATTCTGAAAGGCATATGAAAACAACTCCAACCTTGGAGGCAGTTGCTGCTGTCACAGTTGCAGCTGCAGCTGCATGGTGGGCAGCTCAGGGCCTTCTGCCATGGTTGCCTCCAGGTTTTGCGTTTGCTCCTCCAAATGCAACTATGATTCCTGCAGTGAACGTACCCCATCCTCAAGGACATGATGGCGGCACTGACAATCATTTGAAAGAAGACGAGCAAATTGGACAGCAAAACCAATCAGATGAACCAAAACGTCTAAGCCATTCCTCTAAGTCATTATCATTGTCGTTGTCATCAGCAGACTCGGATGATAGGAGAAGAGATGAGAACTCAAATGAGATTAAAACCACTAAATCCGATGAGTTCAAACCACTAGAAGCTAGCGTATTTGATGATTCCGGTAAGGAAAGGAAAAAGAGGAAGCAGGATCGTTCTTCGTGTGGATCAAATACAACATCAAGCAGTGACGTAGAAACAGACAATATAAAGAAACATGATACAGAAAATATTGAGGCTAGAGAAGTCTATTTCAATGATTCACCAGCATGTGGAACCAACGATTGCCCGTTCACAAGTAGTGGAAGCATGAACGAATCACGGAAGGAGGTTTCTGAAGAGGTTGTACTACGGAAAATTTATTTTAACTTGTCAATCCAACATTGGACCACCTATCAATGCCATCCTAATTTATCTCGGTTTTTTGCCAGGGTCGACTTGCCTTCCAAGAACTATTCAAGAGACAAGTACTGCCACAAAGCTTTTCACCTCCATCCTCCAAAGAAGCAACAACTACAATACAAAATGCAGAAGCTAGCAACCTACCAGTGGACCTTAACCACAACGTGTGCTCTTCAAACGATGCTACCCATCTTCTGTATGACACCCATGTAAAAAAATGTGCTAGAAGCAACGGCAGCATAATACGCGGAAGGCTTGACCTTCACCGATCTGGATTTAAGCCGTACAAGAGGTGCTCGATAGAAGCTAAGGAGAGCAGGACACCTGAAACCGATGAAACTAGTAACAAGAGGGTGCACCTGCAAGACGACGATGCAAAGAGCTTGTGCTGATTCTTCTCCTTTGGAGAAATGGAGTTTGCCAACTAAGAACTGAAATGTACAAGTAGAATTCCCTGAGAGGTATAACGACTCGAAAGCTTATTCTTTTCACCAGACCAAACTGAAACTTCTTCTGGATCTTGAGTGCATAAACTTTTCAGTATTTCATTACAGAACATTGATTATATGTTGTATGTATATTCCCGGTGTAGGATTACATATTAACGCAATAGAGAACCGTTTAGCTTTATGGTGGTGGATCTTACTCTGCAGCAGAGTTTTTCTTCATTATCCTACTACTGCCCTGCCCTATCCATTCGCTGGAAGGTTGTGGGAGGGATGTCCTGTCCAGGGCAACAATTAGTATCTACGACATTAACGACAGCTATATATTTTCCGCTCCGTTCGATTTCCTTAAAACTTACTTCCCTTAATATAAATTAAAAATTTTATTATAACAATAATAAATTTTTTTAATATATACACACACACATCATCACTACCTATTGAGGAGTAAATAAATAATCCTTTATGACTAAAGTCATCAATATTTTATTGCGCCACAGGTAGTAGAATTAAAAATGCTTAATCGAGTAAATGAGTTTTTTATTTCCTCCCACCAAATGTAAAACCTGAAAATAAACACATCCAATAAGAGCTGAACTTAATAATGATACAGAGGTATCCACCGCATGCATGTAACAATAAACATGGCGGCCTAATTGAAAATATATTAATAGAAATCAAATGATTCACGTAATCAAGAAATTGTATCTAAACAATCCTGCCACTGAAAAATACGTCCCAGCTGACATAAAACTGCTTCAGCTTCACATGATTGATTAATCGAGCAGCACGGATCATATCAAACCAAGAAGATCATTTTCTTGAAATGAAAATGAGGTCAAAAGTGAAGAATTTGATATAAGATTCTCGGTTCAAAAAAATATAATATTACGATAAACCATCTAACGAGAGGGTCCAAAAGTTGAGAAGCTTACAGTAATCCATCACTCGATAACCAATACCCTAAAATCTTGATGACTGAAATGTTGGATAGCAAGGCAAAATTTGATGAAAGAACATTCCATTGAAGAGGACTGAGAAGCCAAAAGGTGACCGGCTTTATTAGGTAGTAAGCGCCATGATTGCACCAACAATATCCCCATCATGAGTCTTAAGGGCTTTAATAGCCTTTCCCTTGGACACACCAGCCTGCGTCATGACGAGTTCGATGTCATGAGGCTCAACTCCAGTCTCATCAAGATCCTCTTCTTCCTCATCAACGACTGCACCAGCAGCTTCATCCAACTTGGGCAAAGCACTACTAAGATCTGGCATTCTGAACTGCTGAGCGGCTTGGCTCTGCAGCTGGGAGCTCAAGTCCTCAATCTTTGCCTCGCCAAATATGACATACGTCTCGGAGTTTGGGCTTTTGAAAACATCAGGCTTTGATATGACAAACAGGATCTGAAAAGAAAAAAAATATAAAGAACGATCTCTACCTGGAAAAACAAGCACATGCTGTTTCCATTTAAAAATAAGGTTACACACGAGTTTACTGAAGTGCATGACAACAAAATGCAGGCACACAGATTTGCCTTTAAATCTAAAAATCATCAGCAATCATGAGTATATATCAACGCATTAGTAAAACAGTATGTGAATATGACGAGAAAGCAAAATGCAGTTTGTATATGGTGCAGTTGACTCGTACTGAGCTAATTAATCCATTCCCTGTTTTCAAACAAGTGATCATATTTTGATTATTTCAAACAAAGCTTCAGTTAATAACATATGTGAAAATAGAATGCAACAAAATCTAGCCTGCTTACATTTTTTGTTCTCTTTATGCTGACCCTGGAGACACCGATGATAGGTTTCATCCCCAATTTCAGCACAGCCTTGCGAGCCTTCTTCTCACTCCTGCTCTGCTTGGAGTTCTCATTGGCACCAGTTCCTTGTTCTCCTAGCATATATAATGAGAAAATTAGCAGAAAGATAGTGTAAAAAAGTCACGAATGATAACTTATTCAAAAAGAGTTTAAGAACCAATGACACAGGGAAACAAAAGGCAAAACTGGTGTTAGTCACTGTGAATACAACTCAAATAATCCGAAAATCATAACATGGTTAGCACGAGGGCTTAGTATACTTGGCATTCGTTGAGGCTGATACCAATATTTTTGGGGCTAACCTCAGTTCTTAAAAACAAAAAATATAGAACTTATCACCAATATAATGCAAGGCTTGTAGTCTCTAAAATGTACTTGGCCACAACAGTAAAATATTAGAGTATAGACTTTTGTTTTATACTTCATATAATTGACAAGCATTATCAAGAAACTGAAGCCATGTTTCTCCAGAGATCATTCAATATGCTATTCACCTGTCAAAATTATGAACCACCATAATTCGTTGTGTTCTCAAATGATCATATAAATTTTAGGCATTATGCATATTATCCATATATCACACTGATAAATTATTTTCTTTGGTGTCGGATTCACAATTGATATTCCAGATGGCACTCTCCTACTGGTCAACCTATGCCTCTGAGTCGAAGCCACAATCCTTGATGTTTCAATGGAATAAAAGAATCACTCTGTTAAGGTCATACTTTCCTAGTTGGATTTGTGCAACTTAGATACCTCAAATATTGAGACTAAGATCTTACAGTTTCTGAACTTGTATGCTTCGATGTTGTATATAATTCTACGAAAAAAAGTAAATGCAAGATGACACAAATGTCAAAGGGACATGAGAAATGAAAAATCATGTTATATAGGGATGTGAACATCATGATCATCAGAAAATATATAGCGTATATATATCCATTTACTTTTTCCACGGTACAGAAGAAACATATATATAGCAACATCTTCCGCATGCCTAATTTCTAATAATGAGCTATTGAAAAGCCAACTTCGAACATTTTATTGACTACGCGTCTTGGCGACCTCAATAAGCCAAAAAAAAATTTATTCAAATTTTTTTGATGAAATTTCAACAAACAGAAGCAAAAAAAGTAAAATAAAATACCTTTAGCTTAATAGCTTATAAGCAAAACAGGCTCGAGGAGTTGATCTTCAATACATAAAAATCAAAAAAGCAGATATGAATGCAACTTCCCGTCAAAAATTTCACATTCACAATTCAAGAGATTGAGACACAATCGGACTTCTTCAAAGATAAAGCATATATCAAACTGAACCACATACGATTAAATAAAACCGAAATCCAAAGAAGCATCTCGTCTATAGATCTGTGGGGCTTCAGATCTGCGCTCCGCATCAGCTTCAATACCTCAAACTAAAATCGACTGCCCTTTTCTATATTTATCTCCTAGGGCATTTTGTTTCCGGATTTTTTTCTTAAAAAAGTACTTCTCACTTATCCAATCAATAGAAGCAACGCAGTAAACAAATAAGGGGGTAACATCAAAACTATAAACCACACTAAAAGTGAGGCACAAAGGATAAATGCAAACCGTAAAAATCCAATCAAGAAGCATCTAATAAAACAAAAAGTCACAAAAGCAAAAAAAGAAGACTGGTTATCACCTTCAGCATCTTCGTCGTCCTCATCATCGTCAGAGTCCTCTCCCTCCTTAACATCCTCGACGACGGGAGCGTCATCCTGAGAGGCAGCACAGCAGCGTGGGCAAGGCTCAATCATTTCACTCAATATCATCAGCAAAAAAGGGGAAAAGGAACAGACGCAAACCAAAGGAGGACAAGGATAGAGAGAGAGAAAGCAGGAAGGAGGAGGAGGAGGACCTTGAGCTGCTGCTGCTCCTCTTTGAGAGAGGTCCGGTGGTTCTCGTCTTCCACGGTTGTCTCCATTTTGGGGCCAGGCATGATGAGGGAAGCGGAAGGGGGGCGGCGTCCAAGCTACGTTGATCTCTTCTCGTCCGCCCTCTCCAAAGGATAAGGTTTTTATAGTGGCTTTCGCCGAGGGGTTCAGGCGAATGCCTTGCACGTGCTCTCGGTTGAACCCGATCCGATCCCCCGGTCCGGTACAATTAGCCCATCAGATCAGCCTGTGGACCGGTCCGCTGGACCAGATTAAATGACAAATCTAATATTATTAAATATAAGGGATAAATAAACTTAGTATTTATTTATTTATTTTATTAAAAATAATTATAAGATAAGTCATAGTTATTTTTTATTTTTTTAAAAAATAAATTATAAAAAATGTCCAAAATGATAAATTTGGAAAATAAACTTGATTAATTGCATAGTTTTGTATTATTTTTCTCTTTAAATATTAAATTTAAGTATGATAGATTTTATTTATCACAAAAAAAATTTTATGTTAGTTATGTTAATTTAATGACACCTTTAGAGCACTAACCATGCAAATTTATTTACATAGATCATTATTTAAATGAAAAAATATTTCTGAAATTATTCACCTAATTAACACTAGTAATTAACTTAATATACACTTAAAAAAAAAAGATGATATCTTTATTTTCTTTCAAATATTAACTTTTCAGATAACGCCGATAACCCAAAATTATTTCATTTCAGGATTAGATAACTAAAAACATAGTGATGGAGGACTTGGTTAATTAATTTGTCCTCCATTTTTTTAAAAGAAAAAATCTTATTCCTTATTTCTTCCTTCTTCTTCACACTCTTTCTAGTTGCACTTGCAGCTGGTTGTCTCCTGTTCTTCCTTCTGCTGGCTTCGCTGCCTCGCCTGCTGCTTCCTTGCTTTTGCCCCACAAGAGCGAGTAAAGGCCAGCAATCACCAGCGACGACCCCAAAATGCTGCCATTTTTATCCATCTCAATATCAAATAATTCTTAGCCTATGTGCACAGTTCAATAGTTTTAAGCATGGAGATGAACGCCAAACCTTCCCAAGAAGATGCTCTCGTGAAGAACGGTGAAGTCGACGCCGGCGACCATGACCTGCACCAGCGGAGTGAACGCCGCGGTGAAGACGGGGCCTCGCTGCTTCACGCACCATGACATGGCCAAGAAGCAAACTCCAGACCCCAAAGAACCCTAAACCATGCAGTCACCGAGTTAGCTCAAGCAAACTCTTGGAAATCAAAGGTGAAAGGTGGAAGCAGATTGCAAGTGGGTGAAGGACAGAAGGGGCAGAAGAAGGGATTGGAGTACATGCAGCATGTATTCCGATTGAACATCCACAAAGGTTTTGTCTGCTAAAAGAAATCCTTTCTTTTCTTGATTCCCTTGCGAG
This sequence comes from Thalia dealbata, assembly GCA_030544415.1. NCBI lineage: Eukaryota > Viridiplantae > Streptophyta > Magnoliopsida > Zingiberales > Marantaceae > Thalia > Thalia dealbata. The sequence continues at coordinate 11,121,527 of CM060460.1, forward strand.
GTTGCAGGAGAATGTGTTGTCTGATGCTGACCTCTCATTTTCTTCCATATTCCCTTAATTCCAATGGCAGATTTGTACTTAGAAATAAATGTTGCAAGGTGTTGAGCTTACAGAAAACAAGACAGTTGCAATCTCCAGCTTGTTCTTGAGGATCCACATGGAGAGGCCCTTCTGTGTGGCCAAGCTCAGTGCTGCTGCCTGAAGAAAGCTGAGGAAGAAGGTTAAGGCAGTACAGGAGTAGATCGCCGGATACTTCCGCCCAACCTTGGATTGCAGGGGAAACCAGCATGACCAGCACAAGCACCCAGCAAGCAGTGTGACTGTCCCCATCAGCCACTTCCTTGAGGAGCTCTCTACCTCTTGCGCTACCGGTGCCGACGACTTCGGCCGAGGTGGCACGCCTCCCACGGCGATGCCCTTGTAGAATGCCAGCACAAGCACACCAATGAGGCACAGCAGGGTGCCCAGTGCCTTTGCAATCCCTGACTTGCTCTTCAGGTTCAGGGACTCCATCCTGCACAGGTGAGATTAATCAGCATCAAGATCAGTGAACAAAATATATGTTAATCTGATTCACGTGGGAGGAGAACATACTGCAAGACTAAAGAGATGAGGAAGGTAAGAACTGGAGCTAAGTTGAGGAAGGCACAGGCAAATGTTGCTGAAGTGTACTCCAATGCAAGGTAGAAGAGGTATTGAGTCAATGAAGCCCTGCAGCAGTTATTTCATCATTACATTACATTCTCTTGTTCTTTGATCAAAAGGAAGCAATTAATTGTCAAGTATTTACCCAAGCAAGGCACTGAAGAAGAGATATATGCAGATTTCCATGGTCAGCTTTGGCCTGGTCTTCCTGCAAGCATGATCAAGCACTGCAATGAGAACTAGAAGACGTTTTCTTGGATCAACTGGAGTGGCTTAGTTTTACCTCTCCTGGAAGTAGGCAATGGGGGCCATGAACAAGGTGGCCAGCAGCTGCCTGAGGGTGATCAGCACCAACCTGTTGAGTCCCTCGTCGATTGCCTTCTTGATCATCGTGTTCATCACCGCAAAGACGACGTCCACTGCCAGCATTGTGAGGATAGGTCTCCACTCCTTCCACCAGGCCATCTCAAAGGCCACCATTAGAGAATGTTGTGTGCCATGTACCCACTGGAATTAGGAGTCTATTTATGCACACCAAGTGAGGGGAGCAAAAGAAAGGAGAAATGATTCTCTCAGTACAGTCCGAATGCTTTTTCAAGTACTGGTTGCTGATATCTTCTGAGTGTCTCAGGTTTCTATTGCTCAAAATGTGCACATTTTTTTGATGCTGAAAAGTTCTTCTTTTCCACCTTTATCTTGTCCCCATAAACTGGTGTTTTCTTATCTTTCTCCACATGAATTCTTCATCACACACAAAGGCTGGGCCTTATTCAGCTGCACATTATTCTTCTCTTTATCTACATGGAATTTATGATCGCACGGGGGGTGTTTCCGCGAGGCTTTTTCTTATATCCGTGAGCACTGATATCAGAATTGTTCTTGAGCTCTTTGCTAATTCAATCGCCGACATAACAGGCATCTAAGGAATGGGAGATTTGTGCAATCCAACACTCATCACCCTCAATAAGTTGGCAGTCTCTTCAAGCATCTATGCTCTCTCCATGATGGGAAATGTTTGAGGTGGCCAATTGCCCCACATGGGATTCAATGTATCAAACTGGAGTTTTCAGTTTGTTTTCCACAACTTGATCAGATGAAAGAATGTGATCGTAGAGATTATTGGTGATGAAAGTGACTGGAATATTAGCACAGAATTAGGATCAATATCTCAGCATAAATTTTGCCAGTAGGAATCAGAAATCACAGAATTAAGTATATGATTTAGCTTTTCAGAAAAACAAGTTGGTGTTATGCTTCCATCAAATTTCTATCACCATGGTTTAAGTAATTAGCACCAACAAAAGAGAGGATATCAGTGTCTCCTTATGAGCAGAGCGATCTTTCATGTTCCTTTCAAGCATCACAGGAACAAGGAGAGGGCTTTAGGCAACCTCTCAAAAACTTTCAGCAATGTTAATATACTATTAATTCTAATCTTGTAACTTTTCATTTCTCCTGATATGTTTCTTATAATTGGGTAAATCTCAGTAAATAAGAAAGTGAAGAGAAATCAAAGAACACAGATAGAAGAAAGCACAAGATTAATGTTCTTGGTGCCAAAGTAACTGTAGCCCAAGATTAATGTTCTTGTTTGTGATGGATGTCTGTAGGAACAAACTTGGAAAATTCTTTGTTTCCAGAACTTTGATGGAGAGGAGTTGAAGGTGTAAAGGGACTTCAGATTATGCTGCCTGAAGGAATATATAAATCAAAGTAGCACCACTGCAAAGTTGTAAGCTAGTGCTTCGACTTTATTTTTATTATTATATTTGAGTGTTTGGGGCAATTGTTGCTGTGAGGATCCAATGCTCGAATTACACAATAAATTGATGCAGAATCTAAATCATTTAGTTGTTGTGCCCTGGACATAAATATAAAAAAGGAAAGGGAAGAACAAGACAAAGAAAAGTGTGCCATATGAATGCAAAACAAATGAGCATCAGTTCAAAGATTTCTCATTTGTTCTTATGGCTGCTTGGTTTGTCAAATCCATTTGTTTTGTCTTTAGTCCCTCCAAGTGATGATGAGATTGAATATTACAACTACATTGATACATGTTGTGGTTTGCAGAACTGAGCTATAAATTGGTGTGTTTTGTTTGGTGGAAATACCATCTTCCACCTCAAGTTTATCTCAGTAGAAATAATCTCCACATTTCAAAATCCAAAAATTTGTTTTGTTATCCAGAAAGTGAAATCTCACTTCATTCATTTTGAATGCTTGTTGTTGGGTGAAAAAAATTCCCCAAATGTTCTCAATGCATTTTCTAGGCAATGCTCTAATTGTAGCGAGATCATTTTACTGACTATAAATCAAGAAATACTTGAAGTAGACATTGTGTTGATAATGTATTGATTAGTACTTCGATAAAAAAAATTGTAAATTACAAAAGTTGATGTCCGTATCTAACAATCATTATTTGGAGTTCCAAAATTCCCTATCAAATGCAGTTTAAACTCGGAGTTACACGTGTCTTTTACTTTGTAGGGGCATGTTGTTCATACAAGTAAAATTAACTGGTGCATTTTGGAATAAATCCCACAATTCACTGTGGAAATCAACTCCTACCTCAAGATGAAATGGTGCTAGCCATATATTTCATTTTCGATCATCCTTCTCATCTTTGATTTGTTGCCAAACACTTGAAATCATTTCTAAAGTGCTCATTATTCTGACGTGATTGTATTTCCTACTGCCATTTCATGCCAAACAAATGCACCTTTTGCTTTTTTGGTGTACAAATCATTAATAATATGTTCAACTAGCTTCGACCTATATATATAAGGGCTTATTGTTCTTCTTCCTTGCTTTTGTTTCTTAGTTGAGTAGGAAATTTATTCCATATAGAAGGTCAAGCCAGTGGTGATCATAAAATTCTTTCTTAATTATGCAGTATTCCCGAGTCAAGGACATTATTAAATGTTCCAACTAGCTATAGCTAGCTATCTCCTTCAAAAATCTCTAAAAGGTTGCTGATATCTATTATATTCCCCAAAATAAACAATTTTTTTTCTTTTGAGATGTAAGATATGAATATTAAATGCGGCCTTGACGCATTCAATAAACTAAAACAAGTGGCCTTGGCATATGAGCATCTTGTTTATTTAGCAAGATCATTCAGAACATGTTCTATATACATCACTGACGAAAGGTGACTCACCATCTGAAAATATTTTTGAATGAAAACATGTAAAAAAATTTCTTAACTTTTAGAATCTTAAGATGATCTCATAGTAGGAGGAGGATATGTGAGTGAAAGCAAAAGCAATCATGTCTTTTGTATCTTTTTAGGGTTAGCATCAGGTGAGAAAGAATTTAATTGTTAACTGCTAACTAAAAGGAACATATATATTACTGAACAAGGTTTAATTCCAAGCATCTCATTTGATGTTTACATGGTTTAATTACCAGGCTGTGATAATAGTGAACAGAAGAAATCAAGTCCTTGCTCACTCCAACTCAAACAGCACACATATTCTTGGGATGATTGCCCACTCTGTCACACTCGAATAAGAGGCATCTCATGTACCTCTAGCAACCTGCGCAACTGTTGCAGATGTATCCTGATGTTAAAGACTTTGCAGCCATGAAGCTTCACAAGCAGAACTTGGTTGCCCAAGGAAGCATCATTATAAGTAACCCTACACAGAGGATGATAGTAACCTATGCATCACGTTGGTCACTCCTCAATGTGATGATGTACATTAAAAAAAACAGTAGGTTGATGATGATGATAAGATTCTTGGATCATATGAAGAAGACATGATAAGACTGACTCTTAACTATCTAATATATAGATATATATGAGACGAAGGATTAATTTCCATCACATCTTTATATATATATATATATATATATATATAATCCCATCCCAACCCACCCCGTTGGCCGACCGAGGGCCTTCCCTTACTAACTTCCAAGAGACGCCTACGAAGAAAGTGGAGAAGACCCTGAATGATATAGAAAATGGATGGACGCAAGTTCCTCCTCCTCCTCCTCCAAGCTAGGCTAGATATCCTCCTCCTTTATCCTTTGTCATTTGTGTTTCGAAGGAATCAAATGGGTCACTGACGAGTACTTGTTCGATCTCTGAAGGACACCTTATCCATCCGTATCCATATATATATATATATATAGAATACAAGGTTAGGGCTGGGTTTGTTGGCCAATTTACTTGTAGGAAAAAGATAATTAAAACGTGAGGAAGCCGTGGAGAATAACAGAAACTTGCCAATTTATTTGTAGAAAAAAAAGAGAGAATTAATACGTGAGGAGGACTGAGGAGGGGAAGGAGAACAAAAGAAAGAAGCCAATTTGCCAATTTGGTAAAAAGGTGGTGAGAGATATAAATCGGAATGTCCTCCTCCTCCTCTTTCTGTCATGTCTCGTCACATCATCTCAAAGTTCAAAAGTATTCAAGGCAGGCAACTAGTAGTCTGCCACTCTTTGCTTTCCTAATATATACATACTATAATATAATAATTGGAATCCAAGTCACTTTTATGATTAATGGGCACAAACCTAAAACTTTTTTCCTACGTAGACTTTACTAGAACCCAAATCCACCGTACCTACTTTTTTTTAATAATTAAACTATGATAATGCTGCATCATAGATGTATACCTGAATCAATTTAACTTCGACTAGTTTACTTGAATCATCGGTCTCACTAAAACTAAATTGATTCATTCACAGCGTATGTCCATTAGATATATTTAAGATAGACCTTCTATTATAATTTTTTTTAAAAATCAAATTATCCGAATGCATGTGCAATTTTAAGACTAATATAGATAATGTCGATGGTTTGATTCAATTGAATCAATATTCAAAGTTCATCTCAAAACTCCTACCTAAAATTTATTTTGCACGCATACATTTCACTTATTTTTTGACAAATTTTTTTATTTTGTACATCTACTAAAATCTCAGCTGTTACCTTGCACAGATTTGTATGAATTCAGCAAACTACCTCGCACGGTTGCACGGTTAAATGTCAGAAAATATCAGCTAGCTAACTTCAAAAAGAAATTAAAAGTTTAATATGGTCAAGTTATATGCTCTTGTATACAATAACAAGTGTGCACCTACCCACTTGAATGCCACAAAATTATTCGGTGTGTTTTTAGACTTATTAGGAGGTAGAGCCACAAACTTTAAAATAATCTTTTCACGTGGGTGAAAATATATGAACGATAAGAATATATAGAAACTTTTAATAATCTCTTCTGTAAATTTAATATTCATTGAATTTAAAAAAAAAGTGAAAACATTCTTCTTTCGTTACTTAAAAGATTGAAATCAATCTAACAAATAGCTAAATTCAGAGATTTGGTCTGTTTGAGGATCTCTCCCATCTCAGATGCTTGCTCGGGGACACAAAATCTGGTTCTTTAGCACAACCTATTCGAAGTTATAAAGCAAATATAACGGAAAGCTGGTAAATGAAATTAAGGATGAGCTATGATGCAGTAAGCCAAGTCATACAGGATGCAATCTTCATCATGCAGTAGCAGTGAGCAAAGGAGTGAAAAACCTTTCTACTATCTCAGTCTGCTTGCAAGCATTTCATATCATATTTAGCTTGGAACAAAATACTACATCTTCATTTTTACCTTTGAACACGAGAGACAATTAAAAGAACCTAGTTACTTTAGAAGTCTATTTTTTAGCAGTACAGCAAAATATACCTACGTAATGTTGAAATTTTCTCACCCATTATGCACGCAGTTATGGTATAGCAACAAGAAGAATTCCTAACATGATCAGTGGTAGTATCTATTGCAGACCTGGTTAGATGAAAAATAGACTTTAAATCTACAGGTGTCATATGCACCGATAAAATAATTATAAAGTAAAGAAAAACCTGCATCACCCAAACCTCATTGCTTTATCTCTTTGACCCATAAGGTCTGAGAAGCAGATTTGCTATATCTTGCCACAGGCGCATCCCTGCATAGATTGAAAACCAAACCACAATAGTATTAAATGAGCTTCATACAACTACTAGCATAATCCTTTTGAGGGAAAAAAATTACGAGACTGTCAATGCTGAAAAAGTCTAACAATCAACAGGCATTCTTTTAATGTACAGATCATGACCGGGATTTTTAACAGTAAGGGCACCCTGTGCAAGTGTGCTTCCGCATTTCTGTTTACAACATAGTGTATAAATTGATCCATTAACTGGAAATTCACGAGGAAAATAAATCCCTCATCATTTTTTTATGGGAACCATACAAATAAAAATCTTTATATTGACTTAGGCTTAGATCTCCAAGTACTATATACGAAAAAAAAAATGGAAAGATGAAATCTCAAGCCAAATCATAAGCTCAAAAGAACAGAAGCTGCGGTGAACAATAGCTGTTAGAGAGGTGCAGCAGTTGTAGCTCTGTCTGAATCATTGCTCCCAGGTTGACGCTGAAGTTAACAGACAAAACTTCATCCAAACTCGCTTGTTTCTGCATAGAAATGTGTTTGTTGCTGTTGAGAAGACAATGAACACAGAAAAAAAAGAGTCAATATTATTTATTGGTGAATTGAAGACAATTTCAAAGGTGCCCAAGTCAGCAAAACAATAGGATGTGCATACAAGACTACCAGCATCATTGGAGTTTTACATGAGACGACCAACATGGTGTGCCCTAGGATACTTCCTTTTCAACTGGGGCCATTGCACATAGAACTGGTCCGCAAGAAACAACTTATACAGCAACAAGCCACTTAAAGATAACTTCTTCACTCGTGCAATGCTCTCTACGTAAAAGATGTGTGACCATCCTAGCCCAAGTAACTGCAGAATAAAATATTAAGTTTCACCCAGATGTGCTAAAATTTTGCAACCATAAGCATAAAGTTTCTGAGAAGTTCTAGGCATGCCCAAAAAAAAACAGAATGCCTGACAGTATCAGATTGCATAGTCTAAACCATCTAATACGTAAACATACAAAAATAAGGACTGAGATTGTTATAAAATTCATTCCCAGAAAAGATATCTCAGCATAAAATTGTTAAAAGATGACCTGAGCAATACAAACCTTGAAAATGAATGCAGAAACACAAAGAGGTATGCAGGTCCCAGGACCATTACAAATAATCTGCAAAAAGATGGTAGAACACTATGAAAAATAAACTATAAGTAATGATAATAACTTGCAGAAGATACAAGCTTTAGAAGAACAATACCACTTGAGGCCTGATTCTTAATGTTAACCATGATGCATGAGCCATTGCTATCAAAGTTGTCACAATAGAGGTTATATATGACTGTCCCACTTCACGACTTCGATAAACCTTCATGAAATGAGAAGCCACTATTTTCTTTCCTCCACTGTTCTGCAATGCCAATTAACAAGTTCAGTCCCCTTGCTAATTTTATTTTATTAGAGCAATCTTTATACCCAAGTCATACAAAACAAAACATCTCTAAACTTGCAAGCAAAATCCACAATGAGCAACAGATATCAACTATTTGCATTTTGATTAACTATTATTTCTATTTATGTCTGGGAACAAGGAAACTTCAAGATGTAATTCATGCACGTAGATGTTGTAACTACTTGGGCAGAAAAGATCCAGTTAAAACAAAATGATTGTGCAGCCAAAGCAATGCAGAAGTATTTTTAACACAATAAAGTGCAACAATGCATACCTCCTGCTGCTGGATCAATGATTCCTCTAAAACTCTTGCTTTTTCAAGGCTCATGTTATCAGTTGCACCTGCAACATAGAATCTTGGAGCAAATCTATCCTTCTGGAGCACATTCACTATGCTAAGCATTTCAGCTGTATGCCCCCCTGCACAAAGGGTCAACTGAGTTAAAAAAAAAATCTTTAAGCAAAGAGTTCAGATGCTTGCTTCCATGTATGTAAACTAAAGAAGATAACATAAACAATAAGGCATGAGGCATCAAAACCTCATAACATAAATAATAAGGCATGAGGCATCAAAACCTCATAACATAAATAATAAGGCATGAGCCATCAAAACCTCATAACATAAATAATAAGGCATGAGGCATCAAAACCTTGTGACTAGTCACATACACAGTCCCATACGCACCAAATTAGTTCCTAGTGTGGCTCCTAATACATTTTCAGATATATCGACACTAAAACCTCACAAATAAAACATTTTTTAGCAGACAAAATCTGCATCAATTATTCTTCTCTGTAATAATCAACAACGTAAATTAAATAAAGAAACTTCTGTTACAACAAAATTCTTCACATCATCTATGATACATCGTTGTAAACCATTAAAAAAGCTTACCTGAGCCAAGGACGATGAGTGTTCTCAGACTGTGTGGTGCTCGGATGGGTTTACCAGTCCAATACAGCACGTACAAGACACGTACCACAATGAGGGAAATAAAAATTGTGAGCATGAAGCACAAAATTCCATCACTTTCTTTCTCCATGATTTGGTGTTTTACTGATAGATCATCGGGTAGTCCAAAATTCAAACCAGATCAAAAATCCACCTTTGCGCTTCTCTCCTGTGAAAAAAAGATATTTTTCATTAAACACTTATGTGATTGAGAACTCCAGAGATAGGAGGACCAGTTATGTTCAGCATTTAGCAGCAAGGTAACTCCTTCTAGATGTAGGCCATTAGGCTTGATAGATGATTGGGTAATCCAAATTTTACACAAGATGATATTTCCCTTTTCTCTTTACTCCTGTTAAAAAAGCCAGTTTTCTAAATAAGAAAGTATGTGATCGAGAGTGATAAGAGCTCAGGTTCCAATTCCACATTTATCAACTTGGGAGCTCCTCCTACTAGATGTAGGCCACTGGGCTTGTATGAACTCATTCACAGGGCTCTCCCTAGTTTCCTACAGCTATTTCTTGTGAGAGAAATTTTACGCCAGAATCTCGAAAGTTTCAAATGGGGAGCAATAGTTGGTGAAGGGAAATGAGAAGGGAGGAAAAGAAAAGAAGAATAAGAGGGAGCAGGAAAGAAACAAGATGCGTGCCTGCCAAGGTGGATGGTGGTTAATCAGGGTGCATAAGGATAAGGCATGTTAGGTTCATGAAATTTTTTTAAAAAATTAATCAGATAAAAACTAAAACTGATTTTAGCAAAAACTATTTTTTGGCTTGGAATTTCATAACGTAAAAACTTATTAAATTTGTCAAAACCGTTATAATAATTGATTCGATAATAATTGTTTCATGCTTAACAAAATTAAAGAGCACAGAACGAATACTTGGCATTCGAGAAATTTAAAAGTAAAGGTTTACTTGTTTCGTAGTTGAATTCAACGACGCTAAATTTAGCTTAATTTGGTTGAGGTTGTTGTCCAATGTCGATTAATTCAGATATAAGTTTGATGTTTTTAAATAAAAATAAAGCATTCCTTGGGTACCAACTCAAAATTCCTGCTAACTTAAACCCAAACCAATCGTTCAGGTGAATAACTCGAAGCATACAAGACCTGAAAATTCCTTTCTTATGATCAATGACACCATCACCATAGTTTCCCCGTATATACTAATAAGATCCATATGTGAAGACTTACATCCATCGTTAGCATTAAACTAGACCAAATTACTCAGATACAATTAGCTCCAACGTAAACCCTGACAAAAAATTCAACCAAACATATAATTGATGCTGATCGATCGTGTTACCTCTGATCGATCGAGTAGATGGATCCCCAGTCTCAATCAGCGGCGAGGAATGTCGAGTGATCAGCTCACGCGACAAGGCGAGACGGTCGGTGCTCCTCAGCTGAAGGTCGGTCGATCTGCCGACGCACGGTCGAAGGGTGACGACTTCGCCGTATCGGCAACGGCCCACCACCGATGGTCGCACTGAGGGTCGAGTAGCAGCGGGGTCCGAGCAAAACCTTCTCCTAGCCGCAGATCTTCGCTTCAGGACACGGGGAGATTGCAGCGATCGTCCCCGATAATGGTACTTTGGCGACGAGGTTCGAGCGAGCACCAATAGGTGAAGGGTTCCAGCGACGATCAGTGGAGGAGAGGGAGGAAGGGCGAAAATTTTCGCCCTGCGCGAAGCGATGCAGAAGAATGAGGTTTAGGGTTCCGCCATTTATTATTGTTTCACAGATGTATCAGTTTTGCAAATTTATATCGATTAATTGCCCTTTTAAGATAATTATAAAAAATATACTCCATACAAAGTAATACTCTCAAAACGAAGCGATAACTCGAATGTGGCAAAACTTGAACGTGGCAACTGTTCATTTTATTATATTATTTAATTTTATCACTTAGTAAACTCTGAATCAGTTCAAATAAAGCTACTGCTACTTTGTAATATATACATATATATATTTTGCTGGCACAATCCACGTCATCAACCGTGGGAATCCACATCAACTCTGATATTTTTCAGGGTTGAGAAGGCCGTCTCATTTCACACCGCGATTCGTTCCAGCGGACCTTCGACTTCAAGGGGGCGAGGCGACGAAACGCGACGCGAGCCGCTCAAGAAAAACCCAAAGGGTGCAAAAGGTCGAACAAAGTGATCGGCGGCGCCGCCGCAGCACGGTGTCGACCTGAAAGCCCGAGCAGCTCAGGCAACCACAAATGCTTGCCCTCTCACTCGGCACTGGAACATGCATCTCCGCCTCCTCAGATCCTCTTCCTCCTCCCACCTCCGTTCTCCTCGTCGCTTTCTTCGTTCCCTCCTCTTCTGCACTGACTCCGCCGCTTCTCGGACTCCTCCTCCCTCCTCCCTCTCCTTGTATGACCCACTGAACGCCAGCAGGATTGACTGGTTGCCCAATTCGTCGGAGATCGCCGTGGCTGTCGGGGAGTGGTTCCGCCTGAACCCGGAGTCGTCTTCCCTATTCGACCGGATCTACATCGCCCTCGCGTCCTCCCACGACGACGACTCCCTCGACGCTGCCCTCTCCGCCCTCCGCTTCCGCGTGATAGAGCCCCTCGTCATCGGTGTCCTCCACCACTCTCCCCACCCCTCCGCCACCTCTGGCTTCGGTCGGGACCTCCTCTTCCTCCGCATCCGATTCTTCGATTGGACCGGCCGCCAGCAACCCTACCGCCACACCCGCTCCACCTATCACGCAGTTTTCCGCCTCCTGAGGCGTGCAAAACAGACCTCCCTTGTCATCGATTGGCTCCGCAACTTCTCCTCCGCCCCTCCCGACCTCCGCGGGCAGCCCTTCCTCCCCGGTGGCGACGGCACGTCTGCCGGTCGTTACGCCCGCTTCCATGACACCCTTGTCGTCGGTTATTCGGTCGCCGGTGAGCCCGAGCTGGCACTGCAACACCTCGCACAGCTGCGCTTCCAGGGCCTCGACCTCCAACCTTTCTCGTACTACGTCCTCCTCAACTCCCTAGTTGACGCCTCCAACTTCGACTTCGCCGGCGAGCTCTTCCGCCACATCACTGATCGAGGTCTCGCAGGTCCTGTCACCGACTGCATACGCCTTAAGAGCCTCTGCCGCCAGGGCCTGCTTCTGGATGCTGAGGCGTACCTGCGGGAATGCGCAACCTCAACTACGGCCGACTACCGTACTCTTCGCCCTCGTATGGCAAGCACTCTCGTCCAAGCCTACTGCCGGAAGAGGAAGTTTCTGGCAGCCGGGCGGGTCGTCGACGAGTTTGGCTCCACCGATACCTATGGCGTTTGGATAACTAAGCTTCTTAGTTCTGGGTACCTCGATGCAGCATTAGAGTTCTTGGCTACTAAGAAAGTCTCAGAAGACTACATTCCTGAGAGGTTTCACTACAACACGCTTGTGATCAGGCTCTTGAAGAAGAATCGACTTGAGGACGTCTATAGCATCCTTGTTGAAATGATGGAAGAGGGCATTGCTCCTGACAGAAGAACAATGAATGCAACTCTATGTTTCTTCTGCAAGGCTGGAATGGTGGATGTTGCAAAATTCTTGTATGATTCCAGAAAGGAACTTGGGATCAATCCAAATTCACATGTCTATGATCAGTTGATTAGTGCCTTGTGCTGTGAGGGGAATGTGAATGAAGTCTGCTTGATCTTGGAGGAATCCATACAACAAGGATATTTCCCTGGGAGGCAGACCTTCATCACTCTTGCAAACTTTCTGTTCCGGGAGGGAATGCTTGATAAGATCCAGAAGCTTCTTGATGATGCTCTTCAGAGAAAGATAAAGCCTTTGCCGGCTGTTTTCTCTAAGTACATGTCAGCACTTTTCAAGTCCGACAAAGTAGATGAGGCATGCCGTGTATTGAATGAGATGGTTACTGCACAGAATACTAACTTGCTAATACAGTACAAATACGCGCATGTTAATTTAATCCAGGCATGTATCTTACGGCGGGAGGTAAATGTGCTTCCTCAGCTGATTATTGATATGCAACAGTTTGGTCATGTACCAAATCGGGGCCTTTACAGGTCTGTTGTTTGCTGTTTGTGTGAAATGGGTGAGTTTGAAGCGGTTTTTGACCTACTGAACAAGCAATTGGAGCGTCATGAATTAGACAAAAGGACATGTTACCATAACTTCATAGCTGGTGCTGCAGATGCCAAGAAACCTCAAGTGGCAAAGGAGGTGTACAATAGGATGCAGAATGCAGGGATTCAACCCACTCTTGAAACTAATATTCTCATTCTTAGGAGCTATCTGAAAAGTAAACAGATTGGTGACGCATTAAGCTTTTTCTGCTATCTGTGTGAGAAGGAGGAGCCAAAAACTAAGCTGTACAATATATTTATAAGTGGCCTTTGTGAAGCGGGAAAGCCGGAGCAAGCTGTGATGTTCTGGAAAGAGGCAAGGCAGAAGGGATTGATTCCAAAACGTCAGTGCTATGAGGAGCTTGTTCTTGGATTAGCTAATAATAAGGACTATGGTACTGTGGTTAAGGTCGTTGATGATTACATGAAAACTGGCCGACCAGTTACTGCATTTTTGTGCAATGTGTTATTATTGCATACATTTAAGAATCGAGAGGTTCTGCAATCCTGGGTCAATTCAAGAGAGAGTGAGAATGCAGGAACAGCAATGTTTGGACATCTTATTGCTGCATTTTCAGGTGGAATTAGAATTAAGGACAGTCTTGATGTGTTGGATGAACTGCTTGAGAGAATCTTTCCAGTTGATGTTTTTACATATAATATGTTATTGCGTGGCATGATCAGGGCAGGGAGGATGGATTGTGCCTGTCAATTGTTTCATAAAATGTCCAATAAAGGCTTTGAGCCAAACCGATGGACTTATGACATTATGGTTCATGGTTTTTGTAAGGAAGGCAAAAGAAGAGAGGCTGAGAGCTGGCTGAAGGAAATGGATAGGAAAGGATTTCAACCAACTTGGTATACATGGAGGATATTTAGCAACACCCCCTAGTTAGCGAAGGTAGTTAACTGAATTATGTGCAACCGCTCATGTATCTTACAACTCACTTGTGGTCCTTTAACATCATTATCTCTTTGCTCGAATGAAGGAGGTAAATACAACATGTTACATAATCCTGTTCTCATCATTATTGCTTGCTAGTTACTTTGATTACATACTTAGAATTATTTTACCGTCTATTTTGTTGTGCAATCAACAGTTTGCACATTGTTTGTTTTGTCAAGCTCAAAGGATTGGCTTTGTACTGGTTTAACCAGTCAATTAGAATCATTTTACAAGATATTATCGATAAAGTTGCCTGAACCTTTATATCATTATTTTGGTAGTCTGCAGATTTGCATGAAACTGTGGAGATCAGCTAACCGCAACTATTTTAAAAGTTTTGAAGAATCTGTCACCATCATAGGAAACCGTCCTAAAATATTTTATTATTTTGGAGACTAGATTTCGTTAGTCTTGTTAGTAAAAGTAAGGCATGAAATGTGATCCAAGAGTAAGTGTGTTTCAGTATGTTTTAGTTCAAGAATCTACTGAAGATTAGTTGTACATATTCAAGTTGCATCTTGAAATCCAACTGAACTAGAACAAAGTTGAAAACAAATATCTAAATTCTTGAAATGTTTGTCCTTTAATGATCATAAAGCTTGTAGTCGTACATTTATTGAAAAATATGAATTCTAAACATAAATGCATTTTTTTGTATATTTTCCTATAAATATGTATTTTCTTGATTTAGATTAATCTGAACTTCTCTCTCAAAACCCAATGCACCGAGCTAGCTTTTGAATCAACCATGCTGAGAACGCGACCATTTGCTTTGTTGGGATGCTTGGTCTGAAGTTCATCTTTTCACCTAGATAGAGTGAGTGGAGTGGCTATCTCACTTTTATAGTTGATAGATTATTCTTTAAACTACAGATGCCATGCGTCATTCTGCACAAGTTTTTGTTTACCGTAACGAAGTCTCATATAAACTATATTGCGTGCTGCCCAGCTCAACTGATGTTTTTTTTTTCATTTGAATGGATGAACACAGGTCAGTGGAAGAAGATGAATCTATTTGGCCGATGTCAACTCAATCAGGTTTCTAATCCTCCCGGGGTGTTGCTCCGGTTTGATCTAAACAAGGCATGCGGTTGAGACGCGGACAGTTTGAGTAAAAGATGATTGGGCATGTGGTTGAGACGCAGACGGTTCCAGTAAATGATGCTTGAGCATGCTTCAGCACGAGGGAGTCTTAATAATCAGATTTTGTTACACAAACGTATACACCCGAGAGATCAAGATTAGCAACCGATTTTTCCACACTGCGTTGTTTCTTTAGATTATTTCGTTAATTGTTTTATGTACCATAGTCAGATCATTTTTGCAATAATCCAGCAACATAACATTCTTGAGTTGGCAAAGCCTCGACTGCAAGTACTTCGGGAGAGGGATCTCCCTACCTTAATGGTTGTGGTGCTCAACCCAGTTTTGAGATCTCCATTGACTACCAAATAGGGAAATGAGATGTTTATTAGTATCCCTGTTGCTGTGTCGCCTCTTGTTTGTTTGTTACGTGTGTATGCTCTTGACCAAATTCTTATTAGTTAAATATTAGATCTTGGATCATCTGCTTGATTGAAATCTATTCAAACATTTCAGTAAGTCACAGATAAATCAGTCTGTCTGTACGCCGTTACTGAGCTTTCCTTGTTTGAGAAACTTTCAGGAATATTCCAATCAACTTGATATAATTACAACTAAAATTTGATTAGAAATTATTACTCCATACCAAAATGGTTCGATCCAAGATAAGAACTTGACTTTGGTCGTATTTAGTGCAGGTCTAAGTTTAGGTCATGCTTGACTCGCATGGGATTGCATCACTCCGGGCCGAGTCTCTCGTAATTTTCTTCCAGTCTCTTCTATTTTTTTTATATACTATTGATTTTTAAATAGTTTTCCGTTGCTATAACAAATGCGATGCGAGGTATGATTTTTTTTCTTTTTTAATTATTATTTTAATTTATTACTAAAAATGATGAGGTGAGGAGTAATAAACATTGTTAATTTTTAATTTTTTTTTTTGTTTCTATAGCTCATGCAATATATTATTTATTTATTCTTAGTTTTAGATATTTTTATCTTGTTATAATTTTAGGAACGGTGGAAAAAAGATATAAAGATTTATCAAAAGTAAAAAAGAAATAAGAAGAGAAAATTTTTTATAGTCTTTCAAAATTTATGATGATGAAGGTCAGGTTATGGTAATATAAAAAAACAAATTGTTATGTGTAATATTCTACATATTATCGAATAATTTATATTTAAAAATTTTAGGATATGAGAAGGTAATATATTTTAATTTTAATATGGACAAAGATCAGATTAAAATTTTTAGTATTTGTGAGGTTGGTTAGATATAATTTTATGCTTATTCTTTTTAGACAATATATAAAAAGTACTTTTGAATTTAGAAAAAGAACAAGATGTATATATTGAATATTTTTATAATATTATTATTTATTGTACTGTTTTAATACTTTTAAAAATTATGACAGGTAGTGAAAAATATAGAATAAATATCATAAAGGTTTTTACTGTTCTGATGAAAAATTAGACTCTTTTTCCTGATATTATACCTGACGAACCTTATCAATTATTTACTGTGATTACAAAAGAGAAAAACCATTTTAAAAAATATGTTCGTACTTATAATAATTTTGCATTTATTCGGTGTTAAATATGATAGATATCCTTGTATAAGAATAAAGGCTTTTATGCACATTTAGAATTCAAGGACAAATATATAATTTGTAAAATGAGTTAGTACCTTCTTCGTATCACCCTTCTTGTTCATAATCGATATATTTTTGTGATATCAATAATGAAGTTAATAATAGATTTTATCTTTCAGAAGCTTTTGATGCAATAATTGTTAGAAAAATCATAAATATTTTAAATGTAATCCATATTGTAAGTTCTTTAGAAAACTAATATATACACCTTATCTCTAAAATTATTAAATACTTTTAAAATCTGATGTTACATTAGATCAAATAAATCTTAACAATGTAACAAAGTTAGATTGTATGATAAGTATTTGAGCGATGACTTTGTCAAAAAAATAAAAATGTATAGTGGAGTGATAGTTATGGCTAATGCACACTAAACACTGAAGTTATGGTGGTTGATGAAAAAATTTAGGCTAATAACAGTAAGATTATTAAAGGTAGGCCGGTTTTAAAAATTAATAGGTAATTATTGGGCTAAGCAAGAGCAGTAACCAAGGCAAGGTGTTACTTGTAAGTCCTATTTTACTTAAAATTGGAGGGGAAGATGGGAAAGAGCACACCGCGACATGCGTTCCCTAGGAACTACGTGAATATGATTACATACACAGTATGCTCATGTCACTATGTAGTCTATGTTGTAATATCATATTGGTGTTTCTAGTACATGTGATCTACTATAGATTATTATAAAATATTTATATCTTTTCATTAAGTGACTCGGGCCGCTAACCTATGCTAAGGAAAATTCCCTTATCAAATACTTCCTGTAAGCTCATTCGTGCCATGTGTGTCCAAGTCTCTACCTATGCTTATTACACAGATATTGGTGGAGAGGATGGGTGACTGTGTATTATTCTTCGTTGTTTTTGCTAGTCACACCAAAAAAGATATCCCAAATTGACCTAATGAAAATCTGTCACAACATGCCTGCCTAGGAACTATATGAACGCAACAACCTGTTAGTACTACACATATGTATATCACTCTCCATGGTTTCCACTAGTCACACCACAAAAGATATCCCAAATCGTCCTAGTGAAAACCTGCCATGACATGCCTCGCCTAGGAATTGCATTAATACAACAACCTGTGAAATACTACACGCATTGCTATAAGATAGGGTCACCTCATATATAACACATCGGCCACGATTAACTGGAATATCCGAGCTATTGTAGCACCCGAAGTGGTGCCTGTGAGTGAACATTTCAAACACTAATAGTTCACAATATGAATTAGGAAAACTTTTGACCTCATTAACTTATTAAAATATTTTAATACATAAATAATAGGGTAAAAATAGTTTTGGCAAAACTGATGGGTAACATGCCAATATGGCACGTTGATTAATTTTTATTAATAAAAAAACTCAATTGTCATCCACTCGGTGAGTGATCCATTCGTAGTCTCGATCGGTCACCTATGATCACTCTACCGACCACCCATCCCTTCCATCTTCTCCGATCGCAACTACGCTAATGACACCAACACTTTCCCCTTCCCCCCTCAAATCCATATATACCCTCAACTCTGCAAATCCACCCAGCGATGCGTAATCTATTCCTGCTTGAGTCAACTGCCTCCTCCTCCCTCTTTGTTGCTCATAACACCCTTCCCATCGTGCTGTTACGAGATAAAAAATGAACTTTGCTCCAGCCTTTAAGCGTAGTGATTGCACCCACCAATTGATCTGATCAAACTTGCAATACATGTCGCATTGTCTGCCAGCATCGATTTCTACGGGGCGGTAGGGAGAAGGAGAGAGTAGGGGGGAAGGGGAAAAAGAGTTGCAGAGGAGGGCCGTAGGGTGGATTTGCAAATAAGAGTAAGAGTAGGTGATGATCACCGGAGCAAGTGGGTGAGCCGGCGCTATGGGTGGGCAAGCGGCCGAGTGAGGTTTTGGTGATGGGCAAGCCAGAGTTAAGCAGCTGAGAAACAGTCTAATTTTTTATTAAAACCCAATCAATATTTTCACATGACATATTGATTGGTCACTTTAGCCAAAAGTTTTTGCCCAATCATATTTGGTAATATTAAAATATACTTAGTTAACATGGGGAAAAGCTCTCACTTGGGGTACATTAATGTCGCATACTCTAATTTGGTAATATTTTGTGAAGGTACTAGTATCATATATTACCTATATCTCTATATTAGAGTGTCATGTATTATTTTTGATACTACCTCCTATTTAATGAGTTAAGATTTTTAAATTATTATATTTTATTTTCTTTGTCATGGTATAGTTATAATATTCAACAATATGGAGAAACAAAATAGTGTGTAGAAGGAATAGGAAAACATGCTAAATGAATAATCACCTCAATCACCACTACCAGTCGACTCCTCTCAACCTCACGAACATTCCTACACTAAAAACAACAATTTTAATGACCTATTTGGAGTATAATCTCATCAATAATGGGTCATTGGCGACACTCCAAGCGAACCTTCTTTAACTTGCTATTTCTCCATCAATACTCCATAAATATTAGGCATTTTGGTATCAAATGAAGAGGATATGAAAATCTACCTATGGTTAAAATCTGGCAGTCCAATTCATTATATTTTGGCCACAGTAATGTTAGAAATTTGCTTTGTCGCCGCCCTTCGCATTGTCATCGCTATTGCCCATGCTGCAAGTTCAACCCAATGAGCCAACCCTTTACTGCAAACTCTAACTCAGGTTGCATTGTCCAATCTTTTTAAGTCATTTAATCTAAGTTGTCCATTTAGATATAGTTTAACTGGTTTGGTTTAATTGAATTAGTTCACTTGGATATAAATTTAGTTCAACTTTTTGACCAACATAATGATGTTCAGATCATAATCTATTTATATCATTGTATTCCAAATTCAAGACTCTATCTAAAATTCTATATTATTAAATTTCATATGAAATTTCTTTTATAAATAAATTCTCCAAATAATAATATATTGCCCAATTACCCTTAGTCAAAATCAAGTGTCACGCCCCGTACCTTCCCTTAAGGCACGTGGCAGACCGCAGTGGACTCCACATATAGTTCGCTCATCCTTCGAAATTATATAGAAACCCATTAAGCGTACTTAGTGTATTTCCCCTCTATTTATGGAAGGAGAGAACCTGAATAACAAGTTAATATAAATCTAAAAAGATGTATTTCCAAAATCATAGTGCTCAAGCATGTTAAAACACTTATATACAATTATCTTACAATCATGGTTGGGACATGCCCAAATATATACAAAATATCTAGCCAGTGGATCTCTATATACACAAAATAAAGATAGTATCATCTTACCTTTTAAAAGTCGGGTGCCTCGCTACACTCCTCAGTATCTCTTAATCTCTCTTCTGCTACGGTCCTAAAAAAAATGAGTTCTCCAATGGGGTGAGTATACTTGTACCCAATGAGTTAGATAGAAAATAATATAAAACCGAGAACATATAATAACAAAGTCTCGTGAATAGAATAACCTGACTATTCGGGTGTGATAACCAATCAAAAAGAGCAATCACGGATCACACAAGAGTATATCTGGGGCTAGTATAGTTAACTATAGTTGTAGCTATCAACTGTTACCTCAGGGGGAGGTATCAAGCATCATAGGATACCCGAATCAATGTAAAATCACAAGAATACAGAAACAAAGCTCCTTTTCCCCTAGGTTGCCCACTGGACCTCACTATCTGGTTTTATCATAGCTAATCTAGTGAATATCCCCAGCCAGGAGTTATCTAACCTCCCATCCTGACTGTCTGGCATTTTAGCCCCATGCCCCTTTATCTAGGCGGCCCATGGGAGTGCGAACAAACATAATATCTATGCAATGACTGTGCACTAAGCATACCAGTTTAGATCCATCCTAGTCATACGTACCTTAAAGATGAAGTAGAAACATATATAGAGCAGGACATCTCCTATAATATGTTTTTCACTATACCTTTAGTCTTTTAGGAAAGCAGGTGCATATACTAGCTTTAGAATCAAATAAAAGCATAGTCTCATTCTTATGATGAATCAAAGAGCAATAACAATAAAAAACTTATATCAATAAACATGGATATCAAAGGTTTTTCACAATTCATTTACAATCATAATCAGATAATTAACTAGCAGGAGAGTCAATAAATATCAAATATAACTAATCAGAGGGTTATAGTTATCCTGGACTAAACATTGAGAACCATCCAGTTTATCCTGCCTCTGAAAAATAAACATTCACCTGATCCTATCGTTGTAAGCACGTCCTAACGCGTATCACTATCGTTAGTATCCTCGTGCTTGCTTACCGAATTTTCTTTGAATATTTAAATAAATTTTAATTCTCAATCCGGTAAAAAAATTTCAAATCCATCTTCACCAACATGCTTAAAATGATCCATAGATTCACCCAAATTTTTATCTCAAGTTCATCAGAAAGTTCACCGGAGATTCACCCAAATTTTTATCACCGGAAAGTTCGTTGGAACCCTCTCAAACGAAGTTCTCCGATCAACACTAATATTGATACCAATCGAAATCTCTCTTTATAAAAAATCCAAAAATCCTATTTTCCCCAATTTTTAGAGCACACCGGCGTCCAATTTCACCGGAGAAGTTTACGTTGGCAGAACCCTAATTTTTGGGTTTTTCGTTCGTCAGCAGCTAATAACCCTCAACCTAGGTACTAATGGATAGCTCTCATTGAGGAGAAGCCATAGGTACCATGCAAAGTTCCACGGTTAGAATGGCTGACAATCGCCAGAGAAAGCTCCAGCGATACCATTGTCGCCGCCGACGCCTCTCTCCTCTTTTCTCCCTCAAATCTCCACCAAAACTTAAAAATAATGGTTTCTGTAAACCCCCACTTTTAGGTGGTTTAATTAACAAAAAATAAGAGATTAAAATTTTTCTTAAGTTTGGATTTATGTAGAAGAGGATTAGAGAACTTTTAGGTTGGGTTAGGACTCAAATGGTGACATTAAGCTAATTTTTTGATCCAAAAAGGATGTATTATGCTAACATCTTCTCAATTGATGATGGTGCCGCATGTTCTACTCTAAGTTGATGGTATTTTGGATGGATGATGGATGCTATCTCCTCCACCTCCCTCTCATTTTCCTATTGTACTTCTCTCCATTATGTTTTCCTTTTCCCTTACTTGCGGTTATGCTTATGGTGTAATAATTATGCATATAGGGAGAATCAAATCAAGGTTTACACTAAGGAAGGGTTATTAAAGTTCAACTTAGCTAGCATTATGTTGTGATGTTAGATTCAATTAGAGAATAATTGATTTGGAATCCATCTTGATTTGGGATTTGATTAATCTAATAAATTAGAGTTAATGAATGGTGAATAAGGGTTTAAAATGTTGGGCTTAAGTATGAAGTTGGGCTAGTAGTTGAATTGGATTAATCATTTTGGATTAGATCAAATCAATTAAATGAATCGAGTCTTTACTAATTAAATAACTTTTATCTTATTAAAATTAAGAATATATTATATTTTAAATAAAACCTTATTACTTTAGGAATAATACTCTGGCTTCATAATTGCCTATTATCAATATCTCTAGGCCTCACTTGGTGGTTCTGAGGAGTAGACTGAACTACAAATCAGATACGTTGGTTCATCTTAGTAGGATTTAATTCAAATAGGAAAATCTTAAAAAGATTTTATTAGGAATGTATTGGATGCCTTGAAAATAATAAAATACTATGTAAGCTAAGTATCCTGAGAATATACATGCTAGTATAACATAATTTATCTAGCATGATTTATATGTTATGTGAATACTGGTTATTATTTGGCATGTTGTGTTTATTTCTTTTACATGTTGTTTTATTTTGCCTTGATGGTACATGATATGTCAATACCATGCTAAATAAGATAAAAATATTAATTAACCTAAGTTCAACTTCGGTTCACTAAGATTAGATCTCGGCCGTCCATTTTAAGTGATTTAATCTTATTCCGTCCTTTTGGATCAATATTTGGTCTATCAATTTGACCAATCAAACGACGTTCAGATTATGATCCGTCTGCACTGTTAGATTTCATATCAAAAATTCTATCTGATGGTATAATTTTTATATCAAAATTCAACACTCAAAAAATTCATGTGATTTTACAAATAAGTCATCCATATTATTTTCCCTACATAACCTTCAAAATAATCATGTATTACACAATTACCCTTGATGCAAAAATACAAGTCTCACATCACAGGTCTCATAAGAGATGATTGATACAATGCTTGACGAACTCATGAAATGATTGATGTCGGAGCACTGATGAGCTTCAAATGCCACTGCAGAAATGATTTGAAAGAATTAAAAATTGGGGGAGTTGACTCCCATGGAAACAACACCACAGAGGAGGCCAAGGGTGATCATGAGAGGAAGTTAGGCTTACCAGAGACCGAGGTCTTTGTAGAACCCAGCATCGCACGACTGGGGAGGATGACAAGAGGAATCTACTACTTCTGTCACGCCCCGACCCACCTGTCGGACACGTGGCAACCGCCGTATGAGCCCAAAGGACCCATACAAGGCATTTTGTAAACCCCAAATCTTATGGAATAAAAAAATTGTAAAAGGGGTGGTATGAAAAATAGTATAGTAAATAGTTGAAAGGAGTAGGGATAAATTTGAAAAGGTAAAATAATGTAAATAATTGTACCTGGTAGGGGTATAATAGGTAAATCAGATATACTTGTAATTAACTGGAACTAATGGGGGTAAATATGGAATTTTGGTCAGCTCATGTGCACCGCACGCGCGCTACAAGCCCTAGATTGGGCAAAGCACGCGATGACCTCGAATCCTCTTCATCTCCTTCATCTACTTTGTCTTTCGCACGCTGCTCTTCTCCACCCGCGTTTCCTTTGCCATCCGCCACGAATGCGACGGCGAATCCATCCTCTTCTTCGGCATCTTCGCAATCCGTCGCAAAGGTTTCTCCTTCTCCGTCTTCATCGCCTTCGCAATCCGCCTCTCTCTCGAAGCGAGATGCACTATCTTCTTCTCCTTCGGCGGCATATTCCCATCGCATCCTCGATTGAGCGCGTCGCCGGAAGGGATGTCTTCTTCATCCTCTTTGTTAATGATCTGATTATGGTGGTTTGATTTATTGTTTGCGATGGTGGATTGATGTTGTTTGTCGTGTGATTTATGATGGTGGGTTTTCATAGTTGGGTGTGGTTTGGTGGTTGAAATCACCTCCCTCTTCCTATCCGATTATGACCCATTTTACTCATTAAGTATTTTGTGTTATTTTCTTCATTTATTTGTAAGCATGTGGGTAATATAATAATTACGTCATAATGGGTAATCGAACACAGGTCAACACTAGGACATATTTGCAATGTCCCACTTTGTTAGTTATTAGATATGACAACTAGATAAAATTAAAGTAATTAGTTGAACTATGGATAACTTAGAATTTTAATTAGCTCACAATAGAATGGGAACTTGGGTGATCAAGTGGTAGAGTAATGGTGAATTAGTTAGGGTAAATTATGTCGAATAAACTAAATCGAGTTGAACAACATTTAACTAAATTGGGTTGAGATGAGTTTAAAGAAAATAAAGAAAGGAGGTTAGTTTAGCTCATTAAAAAAATAAAATAGATAATACATAATATTAGAGATAATCTCTAAAGGTGATGATGTTTGTAATAGGTAGGTCATCTCAAAATATTTAACGACGTGCAAGCTATTTTACGATTGGTTCTGAAGGACAAACTACAACATCTAGGTGCGCCGGTTCACTACAGTAGATTATTCTCAAGTTGGCGAAACTTGAGGAGATAAATGTTTTACTGCTTAGAAATTTATATTTAATCATTCATGATTCATGCTTTGTATGTTAGAATAGCCTATTTATATGATTAATATGATATGCTTGTTGTCTTATGTCTATGGTTATTCAAATATGTGCTAGGTTATTCTCTTGTATAAATATTCTACTGTTTAGAAATTAATATTTAATTATTTATGATTCATCCTTTGTAGGTTAGAATAGTCTATGTATATCATTAATGCGATATGCTTATTGTCTTATTGCTACTGTTATTCAAATATGTGCTCTCATTATCTACTAGATTGATGTGACGAAAAGTAATAAAATATTACAGTTACTTCTAGAACCTATTATGTTATACTATAGTGTGACATATTCATAGACATCGACAAACATCACTTATAGACATGTGACATTGACATACTTACGTATGTGATTATTGACGATGCACCGTTTTGATCTCCTAAGTTACGGATACGAGCTTTAATGCTCATAAACCTATACCACCCAAAGATGTTGAAATCATCTTGGACATAAAAGGGTGAGGATAAGATATGAATTAGTTTATTGCCAGAGAACATTGTGATGTATTCACTATACCCGCATGGTGCCGTTAAGTCGTCACCATGATAGTCCTAAGATGGCTAAGATGGATGAAACCAAACAAATGACCTAGCAAACATGTCGCCGAGGTTATTGCATTTCGGCGACGGCTAGGATGCACGCCTCTTGGCAAACATAGTTGCTTGTAAATTGGTACGGTGACTCCTTCCGCATAGCCTTGGACAGTGGATCTATGGACCTCATGGCTATTATTCCAGACGTTTTGCAGATGTTCTGATGAGTAGTCCAGATCCTAGGGTTTATTACCGGCTAGCCGTGGCCGATGCGTTTACATAGGTGCGGTGACCCTTGGTGTAGTACTACACGAGTTGCTCCATGGATTGTCTGGGGAAGACATATGGAGTGACAGGTCGCTAGGTCGCGGAGATGAAGTGATTCGCCTAGTGGACCACCGGAGAGGGATTCACGGTCACCCGACCTCTCTGCCAACATCAGTGTGACGGGCATAGGTAGAGACATAGACAGTGGGCACTGATGGGCTTATGGGAACTCCCTGATCAGGAGATCCCCTAAGCATATGCTGGCTGCCCAGATCACAATATATGAATGTGATGATATTTTTAGTGACAATAATCTTGTGAAATAAACACACTTCATATTTGTAGTTGACCTACACACTTATATTATATGTTCTTCTTATAATGCTTCATTTTTTTTATTTGTTGATTTTACATGCTTTGTTTGAGATTATGAAATGATGTTATGAACATGCTAGAATCTCCTTGTTTGCTACTTGAGTTATTCTACTGCGGTTAGAGCCATAAGCACTCAGCCGCTTGCGGCTGAGCACACGACGTTCAAATGTGTGCAGGTCTACTAGACGACCGGTCAGGATAGCTTATGGAGGCGAGATTATCGACGAACCTAGTTATTTACTAATTTTGTGATCATAGTATTGTAGTAGGTATATCGGGACTGTGTTAGTAGAGTTTAGTTAGATGATTTAATTGTATTATCCGCTGCATTGTTAATGTATAAGAGTTGTGTATATCATTAAATGCCTTGTATGGGTCCCTTGGGGCTCATACGACGGTTGCCGCGTGCTCGACAGATGGGTCGGGGCGTGACATATTTGGTAATAAATATCGTCCATACACATAATCAACACAGCAGAGTATACAATTAAATCATCTATTAATCTCTACTAACAGAGTCCCGACATACCTACTACCATTCTACAGTAACGTTATCAATAAATAAAACTAAATCATTCGATAGCCCTCATCTTCATCAAATATCTCGGACAGTCATCTAACAACCTGCACACACATTGAACGCGATGTGCTCAGTCTTGCGGCCTAGTGCGAAATTACGGCTCTCAACCGAATAAGGAAATCAAACGCGATGTGCTCAGTCCTCCTGAGACTATACCAGTGATCAGCTTAGTTGATGCGATCATACCTCCAGAGGACCGACCGAGGGTTCCTGTTCAGCCAGTATCTCACGCTCCATTAGTGTGAGGCATTGTGTTACGCCCCCAGCGAACAGAAAGGGCGTCTGTAGAAGGTGCGTCCGAAACAAGGGAAGGTCGCCCATGAAGGAAACGATTCCCGCGGACGCGACTGTTAACAGAAATATAAAATCACCGATCCGAAACAGGGGAGGGATCAAAGATGTTGTTAACCATTGTTCATATTCAAAAGGAGAGTTTTGTAATTAGAGTGCCTGACGAGCATCATGTATAACTCAGCCGGTGGGAGAAGGTTTTAACGGAATCTTAATCAAAGAAGTCCTTTCCTTCTCATTGTTCTGTTTTTGCTGCTTCTGATATGCACACGCCTCCACTTAAGATGCGTGCAAGCAAGTTGGTCCCGATCTTCCGTCGTAGGAGAAATCCTTAAGATAGGGGGAGTCGTGACTTTGACGAAGGGGAGGCTAACCACGATCAAGGAATGCGACCAGCAACCTCGCAATCGCTAAACCACTCCTTAGTTGGTTATCAACCGTGTCAAACATGACTGACCTGTTCACGAAGAACGACACGAACAATTCAAGAGAATTGAAAGAGCAACAGCGGAAGGATCACTCAAAAAGTGATTAAGAAAGTGGACTTCAAGTTTGTAGCAAAAGCATTGCAAAAGTGGTGGCTAAAGCAAAAATCAAAGTCCCTTTTCAATAGTGCACGTCCCCCCAAATATATAGATAAAATATGGCACGTTTTTTCATATTTTGTTTCACTAAAATAGGAAAAATAAATATATAAATATCCTCCTCTTGTTAGCTACGAAATTTGGAAAAATAAATCCCTTCATGAAGATTTGAATATATATTTGAGGAAGATTTGATCTTGAATAAATCTTCCTTGATTTGCTCTTCAATAAATCTTCTTCCTTGATTTACTCTTCAATAAATATTTGATGAAGATTTGATTCTTGAATAAATCTTCCTTCACTCATATACTTCCATATGAGTAATTCATGCAACTTCCATATATGTAATTCCTCCATGTGTTTCCTTGCATGTAGTGACAAGTAAACAATAATAATTAGGCAATATCATTTGTTCTGTAATTAAGTAATTAAATTGCCCAAGAAAAGAATTCACCTGCCGTCCTAAGTGTCGTGCACGGATTCGTGTCATTGGGCCTTCTATGGTAATTGAATCTTGCATGGGTGAATCAACGATGTCCTCATCATACTCCCCTTCTTGAAGAGGAGTCGACCTCGACTCCAGCTCATCTTCATCGCCCAAGTATGGTGATAGATTAGCCACATTGTATGTATTACTCACCCCATAATCCTTAGGTAGTTCCAGCTTGTAAGCATTATCATTGATCTTCGCAATAACTCTGAATGGACCATCACCTCGTGGCATGAGTTTGGACTTGCGCTGTTCTGGAAATCGATCTTTATGAAAATGCAACCAAACCAAATCTCCTTCTTCAAAAATAACTTTATTTCTACCTTTGTCTGCATGCTTCTTATATTGTATTTCATCTCCTCAATATTTGTTTTGGTCATCTGATGTATCTTACGAATCATCTCAGCACGCTTCTCCGCATCAAGATTATCTCTTTCTGTTGGTGGTAGAGGTAGTAAATCAATTGGAGCAGCAGGCTTAAAGCCATAGACAACCTCGAATGGGCAGAACTTGGTAGTAGAATGCACAACTCGGTTGTAGGCAAACTCAATATGTGGTAGGCATTCCTCCCACATCTTCAGGTTCTTTTTGAGTATCGCCCGTAGCATGGTACCAAGTGTGCGGTTGACGACCTCCGTTTGTCAATCCGTTTGGGGATGACATGTTGTTGAAAACAGCAGCTTTGTCCCGAGCTTACCCCAAAGCGTCCTGCAAAAGTGGCTTAAAAATTTTGCATCACGATCTGAAATAATTGTCTTCGGCACTCCATGTAGGCGCACGATCTCTCTGAAAAATAAATCGGCAACATGAGTAGCATCATCGCTCTTATGACAAGGTATGAAATGAGCCATCTTAGAAAACCTATCAACAACAACAAATATACTATCTCTCCCCTTCTTAGTCCTTGGTAAACCCAATACAAAATCCATTGAAATATCCTCCCAAGGTAATTTTGGAACAGGAAGAGGTGTATATAAACCATGTGGGTTTAAGCGAGACTTAGCTGTTTGACAAGTGGTGCATCTCCCCACGTAACGCTCGATGTCGCGCCTCATCTTTGGCCAATAAAAGTGTGTGGCCAATACGTCCTCAGTCTTACGTATCCCAAAATGTCCCATCAAACCACCTCAATGCGCTTCCTGCAACAATAGAAGACGAACAGAACTTGCAAGAATACAAAGCTTGTTAGCTCTAAATAAATAACCATCATTCAACACATACTTATCCCAACATCTCCCTTCTTTACATTTCATGAAAATATCTTTGAAATCTAAGTTAGTAGTATATAATTCTTTTAACATTTTCAAACCAAGAATTTTGCAATTAAGTTGGGATAACAACAAGTAACGTCTAGATAATGCATCAACAACTAGATTATCTTTTCCTTTCTTATATTTCACAACATATGGAAAAGTTTCAATAAATTCGATCCACTTAGCTTGTCTACGATTCAACTTACTTTGGCAATGAATATGCTTCAAGGATTCATGATCTGAATGTATGACAAATTCTTTTGGTCAGAGATAATGTTGTCATGTTTCTAATACTCTAACAATGCATATAATTCCTTGTCATATGTTGAGTAGTTTAAAGTTGGACCATTAAGCTTTTCACTAAAATAAGCAATGAGTTTCCTATCTTGCATAAGAGCACCTCCAATTTCAATACCACTAGCATCACATTTTATCTCAAAAGTTTTATTAAAATCAGGAAGTTGTAAAAGTGGTGCATTGGTTAACTTATCTTTTAGCAAATTGAAGGCATCTTCTTGCGCTTTTTCCCACTTGAAAGGTATGTTCTTTTTTGTCAACGTATTAAGGGGTGCGGTGAGTGAGCTGAAATCCTTTACGAATCGACGATAAAAGCTTGCCAGTCCATGAAAACTCCGCACTTGAGTGACTGATGTAGGTGTTGGCCAAGCTCGAATAGCTTTCACCTTTTCCTCATCCACCTCAATACCCTGCGCAGTCACAACAAAACCAAGAAATACGACTCGATCCGTGCAAAATGTATACTTCTCGAGGTTAGCAAACAAACATGCATCTCTCAAAGCAATCAAAACTTGTCGCATATGTGCTAAATATTTATCCAAAGACTTGCTATAGATTAATATGTCATCAAAGTAAACTACCACAAATTTTCCAATAAAAGCTCTCAACACTTCATTCATTAAGCACATAAATGTACTAGGTGCATTTGTAAGACCAAATGACATAACTAACTACTCATATAATCCAAATTTAGTCTTAAAAGCAGTTTTTCATTCATCACCTAGCTTCATTCTAATTTGATGGTAACCACTACGCAAGTCAATCTTAGAAAAGATAGTAGAACCACACAATTCATCAAGTATATCATCTAATCGAGGAATAGGGTGACGATAACGTACCGTAATATTGTTGATAGCTCGACAATCTATGCACATCCTCCATGATCCATCTTTTTTTGGCACAAGTAAAATAAGAACAGCACATGGACTTAAGCTTTCACGCACATATCCTTTATCTAGGAGCTCTTGCACTTGGCGCTGAATTTCCTTTGTCTCCTCGGGATTGGTACGGTATGGGGGACGTTTAGGCAGAGATGCTCCTGGAATCAAATCAATTTGATGCTCAATCCCCCGCAATGGTGGCAACCCTGCAGGTATCTCATCTGGGAACACATCAGCAAACTCTTGCATCAAAGAAACAATCGAAACAGGCAAAGAAGAGGGTAAAGAGTTAGTAGAAAATAGAGCGTCCTTGCATACAAGTGCAAAACACTCTTGGGGATTGGTTTCTAACTCTCACATCTCACTTTTGGTAGCTAATAGAACTTGTCCCTTGATTGGTACCTCTCTTTTCTTCTCACATTTTTCTTTCCTTTCTCTCATTTTGGGTTGATGACTCTCACTATCATTTTTGTGAATGTCACTCCTCTCTTTTTCTTTTCTCTCATACTCAGCCCTATCTAAATCATCTTTGAGAAGTTCTTCCGGTGTCATTGGAACCAACACGACCTTTTTATCTTTGTGGATAAAGGAGTACTTGTTGGAACGCCCATAATGTGTAGCATCTTTATCATATTGTCATGGTCTTCCAAGTAGTAACGCACAAGCTTGCATTGGCACCACATCACAGTCCACAAAGTCAGAATAGGTACCAACAGAAAAAAGAACACGTACCATCATTGTTACCTTCAACTTTCCGCAAGAATTGAGCCATTGAATGTAGTATGGCTGCGGGTGTAATCTTGTGGTTAGGCCAAGCTTTCCAACCATCTCTGAACTTGCAATATTATTGCAGCTTCCACCATCAATTATGATCTTACAAGAATGCTCCTTGATCACAAATTTGGATTGGAACAAATTGTGACGCTGTCTATTTTCTGTCTTCTCCATTTGGGAGCTAAGAACATGGAGAACAACAAGGCTTGCATGACTTGTATCAAAAGTGATCTCTTCTGGTTCTAACCCTGAAACAGGTTGAGACTCCTCATGATCAAATCCACTTTCCTCTTCTATCTCACTGGCCGAAGTGTACTCACCATCTTCTCGAATGATAAGGGCATGCTGATTTGGACAATCACGCATATAATGCCCTTTCCCCTTACACTTGAAGCACTCAATCTCCCTTGTTCTTCCTGCAGATGTAATTGAGGATGAACTTTTTGTAGGTGCAACAGTGGTCTTTTTTGAATCAATAAGTTTGGATGTTGGTGAAGTAAAACAGCTTCCTGAATTCCCTTGGCCAATTGGTGCAGCAATCCTGTTAGAATGACCAATACTCTTTTGTTGCTGATTGACATCCCTCCAAGGCATGGAAGAACTAGGATAGCTACGACTGGCTTTGTATGGCTGCTTCCTCATTTGAACTTGCCTTTTAACTTTGCATGCATAATGAAATAGTTGATCCAAAGAATTGTAGTTCTGGAAATCAAGTATATCTTGTATCTCTCCATTCAATCCTCTCAAGAATCTAGTCATCTTTGCATTATCATCTTCTTGCACATTAGCACGTAGCATGCCCACCTGTAACTCTTGATAGTATTCTTCCACACATTTGTTTCCTTGATTCAATCTTTAAAATTTATTAAGTAATTATCTTTCAAAATAGGAATGCACGAACCTGGACCTCATCAAGCGCTTCAAATCATCCCAAGTACGAGGGGCTCCATTTCTTTGTCGAATTTGACTCCACCAGATAGAAGCATAACCAATAAATTCAGTAGTTGCCGCACGTACTCTATACTCTTCTAGGTAATGATGACAGCTGAACTTTTGCTCAACTAATAATTCCCAATCAAGATAAGCTTCTGGATTAAACTTTCCATCAAAACTAGGAACAGTGAATTTAATTTTACCGAATGCGTCATTTCTTCTTTCTTCATTACGGTGACGTGCATGACCTCCGTCAACTCTCAATCCTCGTGCGGGGCGGCGCTGATACAATTTCAAAGCAACTTCATCATCAGCCACATAATTATCATTTAACTCTTCATCAGCAGCTTCTTGAAATACAGCGTTCAGGTTTCCTCTTGGTTCAAATGGAGCAGCAGCAGCAACATTATTATTAGCTTCAACTCGTCCTCGAGGAACTCGAGGTGGTGGGTGTCGTCGTGGAGGAGCTCCACTTGATCAAGTCGCGCTTCAATTCCACCGAGACGATTCTCCAACCCGTTCAAGCGCACAAGCACTTGATCGTATAATATTTGCTCGAAGGTGTTTGTAACATGAGTCATCAAAGCTTGAGAACGTGGAGACAATGATATCATTGATGAGTGGGACCCATCTTCCCCATCATAAGAAACATCACGAGGACTTCTCGATCCTGACATTGTTAGTAAGACAAAAGAGAAATTCCACCAAACTAGTAAATTATTTATGAAAAACTCACAATCCTCACAAACCTTACCACCTGAAGTTCTAACCCTTCTCAAAAATTGCTCGCGTGTTTGCTGGTTCGTGATAACTTTCAACACTGAGTGAATAAAGCGATTGCAAAGTGCTAGAACACGGTGATCAAGGCTAATTTTAGGGAGCTCTAGGTGGGGATATATTTGGAGCAAAGAGAAGAAGATAAAAATTCAAGAAATTGCAAAGTTAACTCAATCAAGCAAGGTAGAAGGTGACAAAAGGAAGAAAAAAAATGCAAGAATAATTATAATTAAAATACGGATTACAAAATTAACTCAATCAAGGAAGGTATAAGGTGTCAAAAAGGAAGAATAAGTGCAAGACAATTAAAATTCGAATAAAATATTTATTTTTTTTTATTTTTTTTTATTCTTGGCCGAACCTCACTTTTTTTTTCTACTCGCCGAAAGCTTACTCCTCCCTTTCTCCACCTATTTTTTTCCTTGCCGAACACTACTCCCTCTTTTTTCTCCTTTTTTCTAGCAAAACACTTCCTCCTCTTTTTTCTCTCATTTTCTTGCAAAACACCTCCTCCTTTCTCTCTACCTCTCTTTCTTTCTATTTTTTCC
Organism: Thalia dealbata; assembly: GCA_030544415.1. Lineage (NCBI taxonomy): Eukaryota > Viridiplantae > Streptophyta > Magnoliopsida > Zingiberales > Marantaceae > Thalia > Thalia dealbata. The sequence continues at coordinate 11,154,718 of CM060460.1, forward strand.
TAACCGATTACTTTCTCCTCTATTTTCTCTACCTCTTTTTTTTTCACCAAGAATTCGGCCGAACACTCTCTTTGGCCGAAGAATACTTTTTTTTTTCAAGGATAAAAATTCAACAACTCAAGAGGAAATTAGGAGATAATAATAAAAAAATAAATATGGAAAAACAACTATGATGGGTACGAAATAGAAGTTCAAGAAAAAGGATTTTTTTTTTTTTGATGTAGGAAAAATAAAAGAGAATCTAATAAAGGATAGATGAATTCCTACCGGCAACGAAGGGTCTGATACCACCTGATATGCACACGCCTCGACTTAAGATGTGTGCAAGCAAGTTGGTCCCGATCTTCCGTCGTAGGAGAAATCCTTAAGATAGGGGGAGTCGTGACTTTGACGAAGGGGAGGCTAACCACGATCAAGGAACGCGACCAGCAACCTCGCAATCGCTAAACCACTCCTTAGTTGGTTATCAACCGTGTCAAACACGACTGACCTGTTTACGAAGAACGACACGAACAATTCAAGAGAATTGAAAGAGCAACAACGGAAGGATCACTCAAAAAGTGATTAAGAAAGTGGACTTCAAGTTTGTAGCAAAAGCATTACAAAAGTGGTGGCTAAAGCAAAAAATCAAAGTCCATTTTCAATAGTGCACGTCCCCCCAAATATATAGACAAAATATGGCACGTTTTTCCGTATTTTGTTTCACTAAAATAGGAAAAATAAATATATAAATATCCTCCTCTTGTTAGCTACGAAATTTGGAAAAATAAATCCCTTCATGAAGATTTGAATATATATTTGAGGAAGATTTGATCTTGAATAAATCTTCCTTGATTTGCTCTTGAATAAATCTTCCTTGATTTGCTCTTGAATAAATCTTCTTCCTTGATTTGCTCTTCAATAAATATTTGATGAAGATTTGATTCTTGAATAAATCTTCCTTCACTCATACACTTCCATATGAGTAATTCATGCAACTTCCATATAAGTAATTCCTCCATGTGTTTCCTTGCATGTAGTGACAAGTAAACAATAATAATTAGGCAATATCATTTGTTCTGTAATTAAGTAATTAAATTGCCCAAGAAAAGAATTCACCTGCCGTCCTAAGCGTCGTGCACGGGCTCGTGTCATTGGGCCTTCTATGGTAATTGAATCTTGCACGGGTGAACCAACGATGTCCTCATCAGCTTCTCTGTTGTCGCTTCCGCAATCCTAGGCTGGTGGGACGAAGGAGGATTCTGCCCACGCCGTGCAGATCGGTCGAACGCGAAGGAGAAAGTTCGGTCTGTATTAGTTGGTATCAGAGCCAACTCCAGAGAAGATTAAAAGGAAAATAGAGGTTGCACTCGAGAGGAACTCATCGATACGATGGTGAACAAACAACAAAAGGAACCATCGCTAGCAACGATGGCCAAACTTCTGGAAGAAGTGGACCAACGTCTTGCGCTGCTGGAGACCAAGATGGGCGGCCAAGACGTCCCAACCGAAGGGGAGAACAGCGTGGGTTCCGTCCACGAATGGCTGGAAGAATTATACATGGCATTTGACGAACTTCGTCATAAGTTTGAAGACCGCCCTGTTCCGATCAGCCAAGTCACCGAAGATGGCGTCCAGCTGATTCCCACTTCCCAGCTTCTCTCCATAGATAAATTCTAGGACGAACTGGAAAAGGTTCGGTCTGAAATCCGAACCAGCAATACAGTCCGACAATGGGTGAAGGTGAAGATCCCGGAACTCGGCGTGTACGCAGGAGAAAGAAACACCCAGATCTTAGAAAACTTCATCTAGGATCTAAATCGCTACTTCAAGAACACCCGAATTCCAGAGGAGGACAAGGTGCCTACTGTCGCTGCATATTTGTGCGGAGACGCGAAGCAGTGGTGGAGGAACAGATGTGAATCTCTCGACGGTGACGACATCGTAGAGCCAGAAAGTTGGGCGGACATGATTGATGAACTCCACCAACAATTTCTGCCTGCCAACGCTGCATGGGTCGCACGCAAGAAGCTAAGAGATTTGCACCAAACCCGCTCCATCGGAGATTACATCCAGGATTTTAACAGCATCACGATGGGCATCAAGGACATGAGCGAATCCGAGATGCTCTTCGCCTTCCTCCAAGGGTTGCAACCAGGAGCGCAAGGCGAGCTCCTCCGACGTGGGGTCAACACCCTGCGAGGTGCCCTCACAGCGGCGGAAAGCCTCGTGGACCTCTGGATCGGTGCTCCACCTACCCAAACAAGGGACTGTGGCTCACGATCCAACTTTCGATCGAATCCTGCGAGAAACGGAAGGAAGCAGCCAACAGCGGGACCCCGAAACAACAATGGAGGAACTGCTAACCCAACTCCAGCCCGACACAACGGGTGCCTGAATTGTGGAGGTCCTCACTTAATCCGCTACTGCCCCAATCGGAAGGGAAAGGCAGCCGCTGCTGTCGCCACCAAAGAAAAGGAAGACGGGACGTCGACGGCTGCTGCTCCAGCACGCGAGATGCTCATCCAACGACTGAACGCGGTGCACACCGAGCAGGATCCGAAACTCATGTACGTTTCCCTGCTTATCAACGACGGCCCATGTGAGGCGATGGTAGACACCGGAGCGACGCATAGCTTCATGCGTGAAGAACTCGCTCGGGAGCTGGAACTAAAAATAGAACTCAACAAGTTGAAAATAAAGATGGGGAACGCCGAAGCTGCAAAGGTGACGGAAACGGTTCGCCAAGTTTCCATCCAAGTCGGAACATGGAAGGGAAGGGCAGACATCACCGTGGTGCCCATGGACGACTTCACGTTCATCCTAGGAACAGATTTCCTGTAGAAATCCAAGACGATGGTCATCCCACACCTCGGCGGCTTGATGATGATGGACAGTACGCAACCAGGATTCACACGTGCGACTGCGGCGACTCCATCGACGAAGGAGGCAATCTCCCATAAGGCGTTACTCTCTGCCATCCAGTTGGCGAAGGGCCTGTGGAAGGGGGAGGTCACGTACGCAGCCACCATTCAAGAAGAAACGGGTCCGGCGACAGACGGCAATGAAGTTCCTCCAACTCTCGCGAAGCCAGTGGAGGAATTCAGGGACATCATGCCCGAAGAGCTCCCAAAAACTCTGCCGCCACGAAGAACAATGGACCACCCGATCGATCTGGTCCCAGGCACGCGTCCTCCTGCCCAAATGCCATACCGCATGGCGCTCACCGAACTGGTGGAGTTGAAGAAGCAACTCGGGGAGTTGCTCGAAGTGGGGCTCATCCGCCCCTCGAAGACGCCCTACGGAGCCCCTGTTCTGTTCCAGAAAAAGAAAGATGAGAGCTTCCAGATGTGCATCGACTATAGGGCGCTGAACAAGGTGACCGTGAAGAATCGCTACCCCATCCCCCTCATCGCAGATCTCTTCGACATATTGATGCATACCCGCATCTTCTCCAAGCTCGACCTTCGGTCGGGATACTGGCAGGTGCGGATCGCTGCAGGGGATGAACTGAAAACTACATGTGTGATACGGTACGATTCCTACAAATTTTTGGTGATGTCCTTTGGACTCACCAATGCTCCGGCCACCTTCTGTAACCTCATGAACGAGGTCTTCCATGAATTTTTGGATAAATTCATGGTGGTATATTTAGATGACATCGTCATCTATTCGGAATCTGAGGAAGCCTATCTCCATCACCTCTGCCACCTCCGCTTGGTATTCGAGAAATTAAAGGAACATCAACTGTTCGTGAGGAGGGATAAGTGCGAGTTCGGGCAGAAGAAGATCCTCTTCCTCGGGCACCAGATGGGCGAAGGAAAGTTGCAGATGGACGACCGTAAGGTGCAGGCAATACAAGAGTGGCACCGACCTACGAATCCATCAGAATTACGCTCATTCCTGGGGCTCACCAACTATTACCGAAGATTCGTGGAGGGGTACTCGAAAATTACAGCACCTCTTACGGATCTGTTGAAGAAAGAGCAGGAGTGGTGCTGGACGGAGGCATGCGAACAGGCGTTCTGCAGTTTGAAGGCTTGCATATCTTCAAAACCGGTCCTGGTGCTCCCCGACTTCGGCAAAGCGTTCGAGGTAGCGACAGACGCCTCCGATCGTACTCTTGGTGGGATCCTGATGCAAGAAGGCCATCCAGTTGCCTTCGAAAGCAGGAAACTCAACCCCGCCGAACAAATATATTCCGCCCATGAGAAGGCCGCTGATGCAGAACCAGGCCGCTGATACCCTCAGCCAAAGGTTACACGCCATCACGCCCATGCACAACGACCTGATGGAGCGCCTGCAGTCCGTAGCGAAGGAGGACGCGAATTACCAGCATCTCTTGCAACAAACAGAGGCGGGCGAGAATAGGCGCTACTGGACAGATGGGTCGGGACTTCTGCAGCGAGGCGGAAGGACGCTCGTACCCCAATCGGTTGAAATCCGAAGGGAACTGTTGAGCGAAAGCCATGATACGGCTTGGGCGGATCATCCAAGTGTGGAACGCACGATGGCCCTCATCAACAGGACCTTCTATTGGCTGAAGATGGAAGAAGACATTGAAGCCTTCGTAAAGACGTGCAAAATCTGCCAAGCAGATAAAACAGAGAAGGCGAAGCTCGTCGGTCTCCTCCAGCCGCTGCCCATCCCTTCACGCCCATGGACCTCAATTTCCATGGATTACGTGAAGTCTTTTCTGAGGGTGGACGGATTCTCAGCAGTGCTTGTGGTGGTCGATAGATTCAGCAAATTCGCTGTGTTTATCCCCACCATCGAACAGGTTACGGTGGAGCAGACGGCGGGTCTTTTCTTCCGCCATGTGGTCAGGTATTTCGGCCTTCCGGAGGACATAGTCAGTGACTGGAATGCCAGATTTACCGAGAAGTTCTGGACAGAGGTGTTCAACCAGCTAGGAACGAAGCTCAAGTTCTCCACCGCAAACCATTCCCAAACGGACGGCCAAACAGAGCGGACCAATGCTCTGCTCGAAGAATACCTCCGCCACTTCGTTACCGTCAGTCAAGACAACTGGTAAAGCTTCTTGATTCTGCCCAGTACTGTTACAACATCCATTGAAGTTCTGCGACGATAAAATCGCCCTTCAAAATCATCTACGGGCAACAGCCGTTGGACCCTCTCAAGTTATCCATGGCGACTGTAGATGATCGCTGCTCTGCTGCCACTAGATTCACAAAGAACTTGCAGGAGCAGTGGGTGGAAGTAAAAGAAAGCTTGGAGAAGGCGGGTCGCCGTATGAAGAAATACGCAGATGCCAACCGGCGTCCGTGAGAATTTCGAATAGGTGACGAGGTCCTTCTCAAGCTAACCTTGCAGATGTGGAAAAGAGCTCGTGGAACTCAAGTCCACAAGGGGTTGATCCCAAAATACGATGGCCCCTTTCGCATCATCCAACGTATCAGAGAGGTCGCGTACCGATCGAAGCTGCCACCTCGACTCCGAATCCACCCAACGTTCCATGTCAGCTGCCTCAAGCCCTTCCATCGAGACGAGGATCCTTCAAGACATCAGTCGAAACGAGCGCCTCCGACCATAACCAAGGAGTTCTTACAGGAAGTCAAGAAGATTCTTGCGAAAAGGACGGTGCGACCTTCCCGACACGTCGAATACCTTATTCAATGGAAGAATTCTCCAGCTGAAGAAAATAGTTGGGAAAGGGAGGAGGTGCTGTGGCAATTTGGAGAATTAATTCAAAGATATTTGGAAGATAAGGCAACCTGGACGTTGCAGGATTCGGGTGGGGGAGAGCTGTTACGACCCCAGCAAACAGAAAGGGCATTTGTAGATGGCGCGTCCAAAACAAGGGAAGGTCACCCACAAAGGAAACGATTCCCGCGGACGCGACTGTTAATAGAAATATAAAATCACCAAAACGAAACACGGGAGGGATCGAAGATGTTGTTAATCATCGTTCATATTTAAAAGGAGAGTTTTGTAATTAGAGTGCCCGACGAGCATCGTGTATAGCTCAGCCGGTGGGAGGAGGTTTTAACGGAATCTTAATAAAAGAAGTCCTTTCCTTCTCATTATTCTGTTTTCACTGCTTCTTTGTTGTCGCTTCCGCAGTCCTAGGCTGGTGGGACGAAGGAGGATTCTGCCCACGTCGTGCAGATCGATCGAACACGAAGGAGAAAGTTCGGTCTGTATCACGTTGCCTCGATGTCGGATCCTGCGGCAGACGCACGTGCGATATGACCTTTGGCTGCTAGGGTTCGGGATGCTAGGCAGCTGGGCTGTGTTGTTTTCTTTGGATCCTCAGACCCACAGGTAGCCCGAGCTTGGATCACTAATATCCGTCGAGTCACTACCGAGTTGGAGTTATCAGACCGCGACAGTCTCGGGGTAGCGCTTCACCTACTGGAGGGTGATGCAGAGATATGGCGGGAGCAGCTCGAGGGTTGTAGCGATGTTCCGCTGATTTGGGTTAGCTTCTAGGAGGAGTTTCACGAGCGATTTTATACTGAGATGCAGTACGACCTGAAGATTTAGGAGTTTCTGGTGTTTGCGCAGAGAGGTAGACTGGTTGCGAAGTATGCTGCAGACTTTAACCGGTTAGCCTCGTTTGTGTCGGAGGTGATCCCGTCAGAGAAGTATCGTCGCCTTCGCTTCATTCAGGGTCTCGATGATCATATTCAGTCGATGGTGGCTCTTCTGGACTATTATGGATTCCAGAAGGTTGTTGATAAGGCCCTGATGGCGGAGCGGATGATTTTAGCTACGCGCGGACGTAGGGAGGGGCAGAAGAGAAAGCGCCCAGGTTCGCAGCGAGGTCGAGGTGACTACAAAGAGCGACAGGGCAGTGTGGCATCATCATCAGGTTCTATTGTCATGGGGGCTCCAGCTGGGGAGCTCGACACTCGGAGGACGATACCTCAGACGTAGCAGAGTCTAACTCGTCCACCCCTGCCGCCTAGGCCTACTCAGGTATATCGCCCTCTACACTTGACCTCAGGGGTTAGCGGAGATAGAGCTCAGGTTGGACCGAGCCGAGTAGCCTTCTGTTATCATTGTGGACAGCGAGGACACATACGCCCCAACTGCCCCCAGAGGAAACAGCCGGGAGGTTTCCAGCAGTCTACGGTGCGTCCTGCAGCTGTCGGACGTGGTCGTCCTTTTGGCCCGGTTGCACCCGCTGTTTCTGCTCTGGCGTTGATTAGGGGACCTGCTCCCCCACTTGGCCAGCCTTCTTAGCAGCTCTCACAGACTCGCATCTTCGCACTGGATAGCGTGGACGCGTAAGTCAACTCAGACGTGGTTACTGGTAATCCATCGTCTAGCAACGCTCCTTGAAATACCTTATTTTGGTCTAGTTTTTGTGTAGATAGATATGATATTTTGCTGGGATGGTGGTATTTTATTGTTTAAAGGAACTATCCCCAATGTAATATATGTATTTTGTTGGTAATGGATGTTACCTAGGACGTATGCGGTTGTTCGACTCATGGGCTCGGATACTTATAGATACTGGATCACATCGGTCATTCATCAGCTCCGAGTATGCCGGACGAGCCGATCGACCCTTGGAGTCGTTGGAGTCCGAGCTGATTGTCTCCGCTCCTTTGGGCGAGCAGATTGTGCGAGATCAGGTGTATCGTACTTACCCCATTATCGTACAGGGTGTCACGTTGGAGGCGGATTTGATTCCATTGGAGATAACTGACTTTGACGTGATTCTCGGTATGGATTGGCTAACGTCACACGGAGCACTCGTGAATTGCTTCATGAAGTGTCACGCCCCGACCCACCTGTTGGACACATGGCAATTGTCGTATGAGCTCAAAGGACCCATACAAGGCATTTGGTAATAAATATTGTTCGTACATAGAATCGACACAGTGGAATATACAATTAAATCACTTACACAACTCTACTAACACAGTCCCGATATACCTACTATAATTCTACAATAACAACATCGATAAATAAAACTAAATTCATCGATAGTCCTCATCTTCGTCAAATATCCCGGACAGTCACCTAACAACCTGCACACACATTGAACACGGTGTGCTCAGCCTTGCAGCCTAGTGCGAAATTACAGCTCGAAACCACAATACGAAATTCAAGGCTAAGGGGATCGTTCAAGGATGCCTTAGTGAGATTAGTTATTACATAACAAGCTTTATAATGTTTTACATGTATTATCCGACTAGGTTATATATCAACCTAGGTTGTAGGCAGATGTATGTCTCTAAATACCACCTAGGTTATATATCGTATCGATGTCGCTAGTGTAAATCATATATAACATATTTAATTTTTATATCACATGACTCGGGCTGCCGGCCTATGCTTAAGGAAAGCTCTGGCCCAGGACTTCCCTAAGCCCATCAGTGCCATTATAGTCTATGTCTCTACCTATGCCCGCTGCACTGATGTTGGCGGAGAGGACGGGTGACCCAAAATCACTCTCCATCGTTTTACTAGTCGCTGATCATGCCTCCCCTAGCGAAACTGTCGTGCCCTTACATCCTCCCCGGATCCGTAGGGGCAACGACATCTGTGTAGTACTACACACTGTTCGTAGATAGGGTCACCATCACAACAGTCTCATCGGCCACGGCTAGCCGAAATAATAATAATCCTAGAATCCGGACTACTCATCCGACAGTCTGCAAAACGTCAAGGATGATAGTCGTGTGGTCTACGGATTCACTGTTGGACATCGCATAGAGAATCAGCTTCCCAGTCCAATAGCAGTCGACATTGATCGGGATAAACACACATCCGCACAATGGGCTGTGGCAACCCCGTCTCTATCGGTGCCAAATCCATGGTAGGATTCATCCTCGCTAGCCATCTCAGGACTATCACGGTGCCGCCTAAACGACACTCGTGCGGGTATCGGTATCTGGGTATAGACCCACTCCATTTTTTGTCTATCTTGACCTAGGAGTTAATCTAGTCCAACCCTCAGCTCACTCCTAGTATCTAAGCTATCTATAATCTATAACCTCGGGAGGTGCTGGTGTGTGAACATCACTAACCGAATGCTAATGGTTCGCGATGTTATCTAGGGTGCATTAATAATACCCTTAGTTTAAGATTTAGTGATGTTCTTATATGGTACTAGTATCATGTCACCTATGTCTCTATACTAAAGTGTCTGGTGTAAATCATGATACTATGTTCCATGTTTGCTTCATCTTTTATCATTTTACGCATGATATTATTCGCATTCAACATTTTTGCATAATTAACTAACATGCAGTAAAAATAATATATCATGCCGAGAAAAAAAATGAAATAAGCATATGTGGCATGTTAGCATGCTAAATAAAATATAATAGCATAACATGCATTTTTTTCTTGATAGTTTTAGCAGTATTGTATTTATTTAGTTGACATGCATCCAAGAATTTTTCAACAAAATCTAATTAAAATTTTCCATAGCTAGAATAAATCATACTATGATGAGCCTACGCACCTGATTTATCGGTTTACTCTTCGGAACCAACCTAAGGTCCGTTTACCGAATTTTTATTCTCTGACACTATCTCGATCCACGAGCCGTCATTTACGCATTTTATATTTTTCTGTCAATTATTCAACGAATTTTAATTCTTAATTCAGAAATAGTTTCTCAAATCTCTCTTCACCACTACTCTTAGAATGATCTCTTGAATCACCCCAAATTTTTTCTCAAGTTCGCCGGAAAATTTCTCCGACGATTGCCGGAAAGTTCGCCGGAACCCTCGCCAGCGAAGTTCTTCGATCAGCACCAATATTGGTACCAATCGAAAGTTCTCTTCATGAGAATTCCAAAAATCATATTTGCCCCAATTTTTATAGTTCATACGCGATCAATTTCACCGATTATAAATTTGGACGAAATCCCTAAGTTAGGGTTTTTAGCTCGCCGGCGGCTAACTAGCGGCTAATAGCCCTCAACTCCGGTACCAATGGATAGCTCTCGTCAAGGAGAATCCATAGGTACCAAGTTTGCAAGGTTTCACGGTCGGAATGGCCGAAAATCATAGGAGCAAGCTCCGGCGATCGAAACCCTCGCCGCCGACGCCTCTTGCGTGATTTGTCCCTCATCTCTACATTAAATTTGGGCATCTTGGTATCAAAATGAAGAGGAGGTCGAGATCTACCTGTGGCTAAAATTTGGGAGCCTAATTCGTCGTGGTTTCACCGGAGCATCGTCAGGAAATTTACATTGTCGTCGTCGTTATCACTACGGAGGAGGAGAGAAAGAGAGGGAGAGAGGGAGCGCGTAAGCGAGCGTTCGGTGGGAAGAAATTGAGATTTTTTTTAATTAGTTAATTAAAATCTTAAATCCTAAATTAAATCTTGACCCTCCAATTAATCAATCAAATGACGTCCAAATTACGATTCGCCTGTACCGTTGGATTCCTTATCAAAAATACTACCTGATAGTATTATTTTTACATCAAAATCTCATACTTCAAAAATTCATATGATTTTACAAATAAGTCCTTTAAAGAATTTCTTTTACGATTAAATTCTCCAAATACTAAAATTACTCTATTGCCCTTATTAAAAAATTACAGGTCTCACACGAAGTCGGTGTCCTTCGCCGAATCGGGGTCACCAGAGATTATTTTTGAGGGGGATCGACGGGTATTGCTGACTACCATTATATCTGTTCTTTCGGCGTTGAAGTATATTCAAAAAGGATGTCAATATTTTCTAGCACACGTGAGGGACAATAGTCAGACGAATGGTGATATGGCAGACATCCCGGTAGTTCGAGAGTTTCCCGACGTATTTCCTCAGGATTTGCCCGGATTACCCCCGGATCGAATGCTGGAGTTCTGTATTGATCTTGCTCTAGGGACGATGTCGATCTCCAAACCCCTGTATTGTATGGCACCAGCTGAGTTAAAAGAACTAAAGGTGCAGCTACAGGACTTTGTGGACAAGGGATTCATTCGACCTAGCGTCTCTCTCTGGGGTGCACCCGTCCTGTTTGTGAAAAAGAAAGATGGGATCATGAGGATGTGTATTGACTACAGACAGCTGAACAAGGTTACCATCAAGAATAAGTATCCCCTACCTCGTATCAATGATTTATTTGATCAGTTGCAGGGTGCTCAGGTTTTCTCTAAGATTGATTTGAGATCGGGATACCACCAGCTGTGGATCCGAGACGCGGATATTCTAAAGACAACATTTCGGACACGGTACGGGCATTATGAGTTCTTAGTTATGTCTTTTGGGCTCACTAATGCTCTTACAGCTTTTATGGACCTAATGAATCGGGTCTTTCACGAGTATTTAGATAAGTGTGTCGTTGTCTTCATAGAGGACATACTGATCTACTCGAGGAGTCAGGCAGAACACACGAGATATCTACGGTTGGTATTGCAGGTTTTGCGGGAGAATCAGTTGTATGCCAAGTTCTCCAAGTGTGAGTTCTGGCTGACGCATGTGGGATTTCTGGGGTACATAGTTTCGGGAGAAGGTATTCAAGTTGATCCAGTGAAGATTGAGACGATAACTAAATAGGTGCAGCCGAAGAATCCCACCGAGGTTCGCAATTTTCTGGGATTAGCCGGGTATTATCGGTGCTTTGTTCAGGATTTCTCTCGTATTGCAGCCCCGATGACCAGGCTGACCCGGAAGGACAGTAAGTTCCAGTGGAGCCCAGGATGCAAGCAGAGTTTTCAGGAGCTCAAGACTCACCTGACTACTGCACCGGTACTCACTCTTCCAGTTAATGGTGTAGAGTATGTGGTATTCAGCGATGCATCTAGGCAAGGATTGGGATGTATTTTGATGTAGTATGGTCGGATAATTGCATACGCTTCTCGACAGTTGAAAAAGCAGGAGGAGAATTATTCGACCCATGATGTAGAGTTGGCAATAATTGTTTTGGCGCTGAAGATCTAGAGGCACTATTTATTTGGCGAGAAATGTCATATCTTTACAGATCATAAGAGTTTGCAGTATTTGCAGACTCAGAGGGAGTTAAATCTCAGATAGCGCCACTGGTTAGAGTTGATTAAAGATTACGATCTCGTTATTGATTACCAACCAGGGAAGGCTAATGTAGTGGCAAATGCACTGAGCAGGAAATCATCTGCCACCTTAACCTACATTCGTACTGCGTATGTGCCGTTATTACATTACTTGAGAGCCCTTAGCATTAAGCTGCAGTGTGGCTCATAGGGTGAGTTACTGGCACAATTCGCTGTGCGTCCTACTCTATCTGATCGATTGGTGGAGTTACAGAAGACAAACCCAGAATTGAGCAAAATGATCCAAAAGGTACAGAGTGGTCAAGGACAAAACTTCAGATTTCGAGATGACGGCATGTTGGTATTGAGGGATAGGGTATGTGTACCTCAGGATAAGGACTTACGACGACAGATTTTGGAGGAGGCACACAGTTCCGCTTATACCATGCACCCAGGTAGTACAAAGATGTATCGCACCATTAGACAAACCTACTGATGGGCAGGCATGAAACGGGACATAGCTGAGTTTGTGGCCCGATGTTTAGTATGCCAGCAGGTGAAAGCCGAGCATCAGAAGCCAGCGGGCACATTACAACCTCTTCCGATACCAGAGTGGAAGTGGGAGCATATTACGATGGACTTCGTGGTGGAGTTGTCACGCACACAGCGACACCACGATGCTATTTGGGTGATTGTTGATCGACTGACGAAGTCAGCCCACTTTCATTGGCAGATGAGATTATTATATTCCTTTGGTAGAGTTTGCGTATAATAATAGCTACCAGGCTAGCATTGGCATGGCTCCCTATGAGGCCTTATATGACAAACAGTGTCGAACCCCATTCTGCTGGGGTGAGGTGGGTGAGAGACGCTTGACCGGCACGGAGTTGATTGATGAGACCGTGACCACGGTCAAGGTCATTCGGGATAGATTGAAGACGGCACAGGATCGGTAAAAGGGTTACGCAGATAATCGCCGCAGGCCACTAGAGTTCGCTATGGGAGATATGATTTTCCTGAATGTCTCTTCATGGAAGGGTATTCTTCGATTTCAAAAGAAAGGAAAGTTGCATCCCAGATATATCGGACCCTTCCAGATTCTTGATAAAGTAGGGGCCAGTGGCGTATCATTTAGAGCTACCTGCTGATTTGGAGTGTATTTATAATGTGTTTCATGTCTCGATGCTCCGAAAATATATGTCAGATCCATCCCATGTTCTCACGGCACCACCTGTTCAGTTGAGAGAGAATCTAAGTTACAGAGTATGGGCTGTTGAGATTGTTGATCGTCAGGAGAAGATACTCCGAGGAAAGTCTATCCCCTTAGTGAAAGTCATATGGAGGAATGTCGAGGTCGAGGAGGTCACTTGGAAGACTGAGGCCAACATGCAAGCCCAATATCCCTACTTGTTTGAGTGATGGTAGTTGAGAGCAATGTAAAAAGAGTTGTAAATTTTCTTTCTTCCTTGTACTTTGTTTTAATTTTTGGGAGACCAAAAATTTTAGGGGGGGGGGAAGAACTTGTAAACCCCTGCTTGAAAACAAAAAGAGAGAGGGGTGTGCTGGTAAAAAGAAAAAGGAAGAGGGGGAAAGAGGAAAAGGGTAAAGGCACTGTACGCGTGCTCTCTTCCTCGCGCACCCCGTGCGCGTCGCAAAACTCCATCCCCGTCTGCACCCTTGCTCGAGGTCATCTCCTCATCGTCGACGGCTTTTCTATTTCGATCCCTTTCCTCTCCATCTTCCTCACCCACCGGCCACCGGAGCACGTCGCCGTCATCTCTTCCCATCGCCGGTGCCTTCGACTCCACCTCCGCCCTCTTCGATGCCGTGCAGCCTGCTCGCCGGCATCTCCGCCTCCCCGTGCGACTTCCCCTTTCGAGCGACGAGGGAGCGGGGGTGAGCTCATCGCCCTGCTGTTTGCCGCACTCCCGCCTTCCTCCCACCTCGGAGCCGCCGGAGATCGCAGCTCCCCTGTTCGCGGAAGAAAACAGGGCAGCCGGACCTCACGCCCGGGATCGGCGATTTCTCGCCGCCAGCGCCTCCTCCTTGCCCATCGCCGCTGTCCACTCGTCGGCGACCTTCCTCCGTCTCCGACCTGCTGTTCGCGAGCTCAACGAGGGCTCGCCGGAGTGTTGCTCCCACTGCCCGCTTCCCACGCGGAAGCGAGCTCCACTTCGCCGCACCCATCGCCGTTGTCGTTGCCGCTGCTTGCGGGGACTTCGGTGGACCATCACCGATGTCTTTGCCGCACTCGTCGGCGATGGTCCACTGAAGCCGGAGGGCCTTCGCTGGGGCTTAGTCAACCTCACCGGAGCCGGAGCTCCATCATCGGCGTCGGAAGGGACGAAGCGGACGAACAGAGGTAACGCCTCTGCCCTCGCCCCATTCTCTCCGAAGGGGTTTCTTAATCATACTTAGCATTAGATTAATTAAATTAAGATATGTTAATTATTTAATTAAGTGAAGTTAGTGAATGGGTTGGGTTGAACTGAATTGAAGTGGATTGGGTTGGATCTCAGTTGGGTTTGGATTCGGGTTGAGTTAGTTGGGGTGAGTTGAATCAATTTATTGAAATTGGTTCGAACCCAATTTAGAGTAGATTAAATTGAGCTGGCTGGATCATATCCAATTAAACTGGATCGAATCCGAGTTGAGCCAGATTGCATTAAATCGGACCTGGGTTGAGCCAGATCCAATGATCCGAACCTGAGCTGAGCCAAATGTACTGATTCAAGTCCAAATTGAGCCCAATTAGATTGAATTAAGTCAGATTTGAACCAAATTGACTTTGATCGAATCCAAATTAAACCAATTTCACTATTTGAACCCGAATTGAGTCAAATTGGTTTAGATTGGATCAAAATTGATCAATTTATTCAATTAAAGTTAGCTTTAGCTAATTTTGACTAATTTTGACCAAATTGATTTGGATTAGAAATGGATATGGGTTTGGGCTTCATGAATAGAGTTATACTAAATAAATTGGACTAATTAAAGGGATAGATCGGATTGACATTAAATAATCAATTCTATCCTAATTAATTTTAGAAAATTCTAAATAAATTTTATTACCTTAGGAATATTATCTGTCAGTGATCTACACTGTTATTTAAGTTTTTGAGCTTCTTTTGGATTGATTTTGAAGTCCCCGACATACGATACAAGTGCGTAGGCTCACTATAGTATGATCTATTCAAGCTAGGGTAAATCTTAATTAGATTTTTTGGAAGTTCTTGGATGCCTGCCAATTAAATAACTATTATGCTTATAAAATACTAAAAGATATATGCATGCTAGAAATACATGTTTTATTAGTCGCTCGACATGCGTGTATGCTTATTATTTATTATTTATCCATCATGTTATGTTACTCTTACTGCATGTTATTATTTGTTGATGCTGTAATGCAGACTACACCGAGAGTTACCATGCGGAATAGGGTAAAAATGATATAACTTAAAATATAGTATCATGACGTACACCAGATGCTCTAGTATAGAGACATAGGTGACATGATACTATCATATCCTATGAACATCACTGAATTTTCCATAGGAGGCTATTATGCACCCTGGATAATATCGCGAACCACCAGTGTTCGGTTAGTGATGTTCACCCCTCCCGAGGTTTCTGATAGCTTAGATACTGGGAGTGGGGCTGAGGGATTGAACCAGTTATCTCCTCGGTCAGATCAGACCAGCACATGGAGTGGTTCCAACCCAGGTTCTTATACCCGCACGCGTGCCGCCTCGATGACACCGTGATAGTCCTCAGATGGCTAGCGAGGATAATCCTACTCGACGATTTAGCATATATGAGGTCAAGACACCACAGCCCATCGTGCGGATGTGCATTCGACTCAACTAGCATAAATTGCTTTTGAGTTAGAGGGGTGATTCCCTTATGCCTTGGATAGTGGATCCGTGGACTGCACAGTTAGCATCCTCAACGTCCTGCAGACGATCGGATGAGTAGTCTGGATCCTAGGATTGTTCTTATTTCGGCTAGCCGTGGCTGATGGCTCTTATGTGATGGTGATCTTATCTATGGACAGAGTATGGTATTACACTGGGGTCGTGCCCCTACGGAGTCTGGGGAGGCTGTAAGGGCACGACGGTTTCGTTAGGGGAGACATCGTTGGCGACTAGCGAAACGAGGGAGAGGGTTATTCAGTCACCCGTCCTCTCCGCCAACATCAATGCAGCGGGCATAAGTAGAGATATAGACGTTTAAGGCATTGATGGGCTTAAGGACGTCCCTGACCCGGATTTATTCTTAAGCATACGTTGGTAACCCGAGACACGTGATATGAGTTAGAGTTATGTTTGATGACTTATTTTAGTGACACCGACATGAGATATAACCTATGTGACATTTAGAGACGTATGCGTATCTATAACCTAGGTTGACATATATCTTGACGATATAAAATTAGTATTACATAGAATACTATTGTGTGATAACTAATCTCACTAAGGCATCCTCGAATGAGCCCTCTAGCCTTTGATTTTTTGCTGTGGTTTCGAGCTGTAATTTCGCACTAGGCTGCAAGGCTGAGCACACCGTGTTCAATGTGTGTGCAGGTGTAGCAGTGACAGTCAAGTTCGAAGATAAGGGTATCGTCAGTCGAGGTGGGCTATCATTCCCGTTTCGGTTATTTATTGATTTCGGAACATAGTATGTAGTAGATTAGTGTTGGGACTGTACGAGGAGACTGTGTTATTTATTTTATTGATATGACTAGTTATTTATGTTGCAGAGATGAGATCCTGTTATGCCTTGCATGGGCTGGTGAGCTCATGCGGCGGTTGCCACGTGGCTGATAGGTAGTTCGGGGCGTGACATGCTATATCTACATTCATTTAACAAATACTTCAAAATTTTTACTACTGCCAAACATAGCTGACATCTCCCTTCTATTTGCATGCCCTACTCGAGTAATTTATCCACAGTCATCAATTTTTAATGTAACGTAAACTATAAAATGAAAGTAGCTTAGGTCTAGTAGTAGAGTCACAAATTAAACTCGTCTAAGTCTTCTTTGGTAGTGTACCCATTAATAAATTGTAAATTATATCGATTTTTCCTTATTATGATATTATAATATCTCTCTACTCAACTTTATTTTCTTCAATATTCAACTTATTTGTTTAGATTTCCTTCGTAGTATAAAATTATAATTTTTTTACTTTTAATTAAATCATAAAATATTTATTTTATAATAATTAATCTTTTGGTTAAAGGCATCTGTATTTATTATTATTTCATTAAATGTTAGTATATAGCACGTGCATGACACGTGTGTTTGGTGCTACTAATATCAATAAAATTTTAGGTGTAATTCTAGTAAAAAAAAATTATAATATTAAGCTATAGTATAAATTAAAATAGAAAATTTAGTTTTTTTCTATTTTTATATTTTAAATTTAGTTGCTATTAATGTTGGAGATCAAGTATTTGTTCAGAGTAGAGTATTAAAAAAAAGAGTTGTTAAAGTTAAATATATTATTTTAATCATATGATTACAGCATATAAAAAGAATGCCGTCTTAAGAATTTAACTCTTCTTTCGGAGTATATGATAAAAAGGCAGCCCATCGCCTGAGCATAATAACATCACGCCACCTACCCACTTCCAATTCCATATTCTTAATAATAATACGCAAAATACTCGGGTCATCGAAAGCGGTAGGAAATAGGAATGGAGTTCTTCGAGGACGAGTCGCGGCCGCGGTTCCTCTTCCAAGCTCGCTGCGCCGCCACGTCTTCCTCCCCCGCGGCGGCGTCCGCCGAGATACCCAAGTTCGACAAGCTCCACGCCACCGCATGCCTGTCCGCTGCGGTCGCCCTCCTACTTCTTGCCTACCTCTTCCTCTCCGGTTCCGAGACCTTCTCCTCCCTCCTCGTCTGGGTCGCCTTCTCCCTCGCCCTCGCCCCCTTCGCCCCTCCCTCTGCTACCGGTGGCGATGCCCGCGTCGGCCGCGGTGACCCACTCCCCTCCCCCTCCCCCTCCACCTCGCGCGTGGACCCCGACGAGCCCAGGAAGCGGATCCAGGGCCGTCGCCCCAGATCGCAGAAGTCTGACGAACCGCCGCCCCCGCCCGTGGTAACCACCACCTTGAAATCTTCCATTTCGGTGGGAAAGAAGGTTCCGATCTTCGACACCGGCGGTGGATCTGCAAAGCACGACAAGTTGAAAGAACAGGGAGGAGAGAATAATTGGACCGATCACGACTTCGAGCTCCTCAAAAAGCAGATCTCGAAGCACCCGGTGGGGAAGCCAATGCGGTGGGAGATGATTGCTGAGGCTTTCCATGGGCGACACGCGTTGGATAGCGTGATAAGCACTGCAAAGTCGCTGCCAGAGAGGAAGCCTGCATCTGGTGATCCGTACCAGCAATTCCTGAAGCAGAGGAAACCGGTGGATCAACGAATAATGGCAGCTGACGTAGAGCCCGAACCTCCAGTTGTAATTCCGGTGGAGAATGGTGATCTCACCAAGGACAAGGATAATGGCGGAGGGAACGGGAATTGGACCGCTGGAGAGGATATCTCCCTCCTCAATGCGCTCAAGGCATTCCCTAAGGACGTTCCCATGAGGTGGGAAAAGATAGCTGCTGCAGTTCCTGGGAAGTCAAAGGCATCTTGCATGAAGAGGGTTGCTGAGTTGAAGAAAAATTTCCGGAGCTCCAAAGCAACTGAAGAATAAAGGAATTGATGTTCCGTTTTGGCTGCCCGGAAGTGTTGGTTGGGTATGTTAAAGCATTTTGTTCTTACATCCCTAAACATGGATCAATCTGATATTGAGTTCCCTGAATGAGGATAGTTTCCATTATACTGCTATTGCAGTTCCCTTGTCATGTAACGTCTGTGGAGGTCTTCTAATTTTTATAATTCACGGGAGGATAATATTTTGATAAAAATGGTTCTTTGACATCAAAATGAGACATCTTTGTTTGCTTATTTTCGATAATATACATTGATTTTTAAGTTTTAATGGGCATGCATGCTGATGCTTGAAATGGTACTAACAATTCATCTTTTTCTCATAAAATTTCCCTTTTTCTTTTAGTATGAGAATTCCGAGGACCCAGTCCCTGATCTAAATTAGCTGTTATTCCTGTGAAAGGTATAATTTTTTATTGGCAAAATTGAAACATGAAATCATTATATTCATACCATGATAGAAATAATAACTGGGATCTCTATTGTTCATATTTGAAATAAAATTCATTGAAGGATCCAAGATGAGCAAATTGAATTAAATGAGAGAATAAAGAGCTCTGAACTATTATTTAGTTTGGGTCTGTAGAATTTTGTCTCCACTATGATGCAATCTTCTATGCACTTCGTGTAAAGAAGTCCTTATTCACTTTCTTGAACGTGCAACTCAATGTTGTTTTTTTTTGGTGAAAAAAATGTTCTTCTTTTTCTCCTTATTCTTCAACATCTTTTGCTAAACTCATCTCCTCATTTGGAGAAGGAAAGTCCTGATCTACTTCCATTAACCTTCAGAATGTTGCAAAACGTTGTCTTTTGCAAACCTGCAAAGTAGAAATGGTGAGGGAGTAAAAAACAGACCTTCTAGTTCATCCTTTTCTGCTTAATTAAAAAACAGTAGATGTTTTCTGGATTCCTTGTTAGAATGATAAAGGATGCTGAATCTAGATAAGTAGCTATTGCTATTGATCCCCCTGAAGCCATCAGGTGACTATATTCATGGCCATGATATCATACGAGTCTCACATACCCATCAAGTCGCTATATTTGTTTGCGTGAGTTTCACATTATTTGCATTAATGTTGAATACAAAATTAAGGCAAAGAATAAAAAGGAAAAAAGAAAAAAGGACTATTCTGCATCTGATCATACCAGAATCAAAATTCTTGCCTGCATGTAGTGCACCTATATACTTCCCTTTTGGTTTTGTTATCTTTATCTTTTCCTACGACATGTTTGCTATCTTCTGATTCAGTTATCTTCCTTCACTTAGCCCTTATCAGAGATTTTTTTTTGTTCTAATATGATTTAAGGACAATACTGGTTGCATTCATAAAACAACCCCCTTCTATTAGAACATTATAATGGACTCGGAATGGATTCAATAGTTCCTATTTGAAATTCATTTATTATTTTCTAAATTTGGTAAAGTATACATGATATGTTGATCTCTGTAAATTAAAAAAAGGTAAAAAGTTCTTTTCTCCTATGTTATTATTCTTTCTTATTAGAAGCTTTTCGTATGCTTTCTGCTCCATGATTGTACCTTCACCAAAAATATTCTGTTGATAATTGCTCATTTCAGTAGAATGAAATACTGAGCCAAATAGTTACCTCAGTTATCTTGATTTGTGGGTTCAACAACACAATAAGA
This sequence comes from Thalia dealbata, assembly GCA_030544415.1. Taxonomy (NCBI): domain Eukaryota; kingdom Viridiplantae; phylum Streptophyta; class Magnoliopsida; order Zingiberales; family Marantaceae; genus Thalia; species Thalia dealbata. The sequence continues at coordinate 11,175,015 of CM060460.1, forward strand.
CGGTGAAGCTAATTCTTTGTACAACACTTGATCTTCTTAGGCCACGATATCATGCAAAATGTTCCAACATGCTTCTATCTTATTTATGTGCAATCCTGTCCATTTACCATCTCGTTTGTTTTCAAACCTGTCCATTTACCATCTATTATTTGATTCATTACTCATTTGTATCGGAATGAGACAAACGTCTAAATAATAATGAACTCTTGCTTCTAAGCCATGAATTAATTACTTGAAGTGCTTCTCTTGCATTATACGGAGCTGTAGGAAGATTTGTTTTAGAGCAAGCTTCTTTGAAGTTCATGCCTGACCATTAATGGAGAAGATTTAGCGAAGTTGGAATAATGTGATTACATAGGATTCTTTGAGGGATTGTATGGTTTCGCCTATGAGCTTCTAAACTAGGATTGAATTTTCTCATTTACTTTGAGTCCTATTTATTTGTATGAATTTTAATTGAATTCTATGTATGCTAGCAAGCAACATAGGTAGACACAATTTGTATATACTACGGTATTGTTGCCTCATGACCTGCAAAATTTGGAACTGCAGGCGGAGCAATATATACAGGAGTAATTTTTATTTTTTTTATCCAGTTGTGTTAGAACTTGATGCATTGGTGATATTGGAGAACCGGGAGGAAAGAGAAAAATTCCTTAGGACTCCTCATTAGTATTTAAAAACTTCAAGATGAAGGAAGAGCTGTGGATGGTGCATGAGATGGAGGCAAGATGGAGGTTTGGGATGTGAAATGGGGTAGGAGCGGATTTAAGGGAAGGATGAGAGATGCGCAGGTTTTTAAGAAATAGAGAATGCAGAGTATTTTTTGAGGTTGGGCGACTGAGAAGGCCATGACCATCAAAAAACTTGCAATCTTGAGGAACAGACACCTTGTTCAAGATGACAAATGCAAAGTATAAACGACCATTAATACCCTGTGAATCAATGTAGAAGTATGTGGTAGTCTCCAGCATTATCCTTCTATTGGGTCTCATTCTCAAAATCTCCATCCGGATTAACAAATATCAATACTGATTGAAAATTTGAAGGATCAAGGTGGTGAAGGAGCTATAAATTCTCCTTTCGGGAATGGTCGTCCACCAAATTTGCAAGGGCGACAATGGTGGTAGGGATCACCAGGTATACTATCTCCATCTCAAGAATGTGGCACCAAAGGGAGGCTTTCCTATTGAGCCAATGTTATGATTGCAGCGAAGGTAGTTGATGGGCTGTGGTAGCCTTCTTGTACAACACAATTTGTAGCCATGCTTGTCTAATTCATCATATCATATAGCACATTTGTCAACGGTAATGCCTTAACAGGAAGTTGTAGATATAAAATTATAGCCCATTAGTGCATTATATAAATTTACATGGCTGCATAAGAATACAAAAGTTGGGATTTCCATCCACTGTGAACAGTTTAATCCCTTATTTATTCTAAGCACTGCACTCCACAGAGTTATGACCTCATTTTATATCATCAACCTGTTCCCTCACATATCTCTGTAGCCATATGCAGCAGCAGTGCTCAGTCTCTCCCTTAAAGTATCCTTCCTAGTGAAGAGTGTATTTCTCCATCTGTTACTTGCATCAATTAAAGAATCAATGCTGGAGGAAATGATTTCTACGTATCTATGTGAGCCTTATATTCAAATGATTGTTAGACGTTGAAGTTGCATTTGTCATCATCACACCTTCCTTCTAACTTTATGCTCTTGTACCATCTTACACAGACCAAAAAGACAACGAAGTCTGCAGCAGTGAGGCCAGCTAGAAGAAAGTAGAACCTATCCATGTGGCCTTTGTTAAGGTTGACTGGAATCCACCCCGGTTTGTCACCCTTTGCAGTGATCTCCATCACTATGGTCACCAGCAGACTGCTTACGTAGTTTCCCAGGGATATCGAAGTCATGCAGAGTGCACTGCCAAAGCTCTTCAGCCCATCCGGGGCCTGATCATTGAAGAACTCCAGCTGACCCACATACATGAACACCTCGGAGGCTCCAATCAGCGTGTACTGTGGGATTTGCCATAGGATACTTAGAGAGCTATCATCATTGCAACCCCTGCACACGTTCTTCAGCCGGTGTACTTCCACTGTTCCGGCTGAGACCATTGCCATGACTGCTATGATGAGGCCAACTCCCATTCTTTGCAGTTCCGTCAGCCCCTTTGGGTCCTTCTTCAATTTCGCAACCAAAGGGTTGAGCAGCCTGCGGTAGAAGAGTATGAAGACTGCAACACTGGTGATGTCGAATGCTGACATGCTTGCAGGAGGAATTCGGAAGCCGCCGACATTATTATTCATTACTGCACCTTGCTCGACAAAGAGGGAGGCCATCTGCGTGAAGGCGACCGAGTAGATGATGGTGGTCAACCATATGGGGAGTAGTCGGAGCACAGACTTGAGTTCTTCAACTTGTGTGATGGGGCAGAGGCGCCAAGGATTGTGGGGGCTTGATTTGTCATTTTTGGTTGTGAAGTCATTATCTGGATCGATAATCGCAGCTCTGTCCAAGAACCTACAAGAGCAGATCACTTAAAATTAAGGCAATGGGGATGATAGCAGATGAACAGGACATGCAAGGGAGACAAGGTGACACAGCCTTTTCACGGTTATGACACAAGGGCTTATGGATGTCTAGATTGGAGCATGAAACTTCCATCAATATTATATTTGGTAAAGGATCAAAATATGCGGTCTTATCTAAGAGATTATTTTGGAGTCCTTATTATCTAGGTGAAGGATCAAATTTTGTCGTAGCAATCTCTCGAAGAAGAAAATATGTTACGAAACATTTTCTTGTGGAAGTTTGAAATTTTACTTGAAGCCTTCAGTGTGAAGCATCTTTCTTCTGCCATCAGCAACTGAACTCTCTTTGTTCTCAGCCACGTAAAGATCATCGCTGTTCTGCAGCATCTTGATATTCCACTTCCTCGCTGCGGCAATGATGACCTGGCACACTCTGCAAAGGGGATTGCCAATGGGCTTGAAGTGCCTGTACCTCGGGGTGCCACAGAGGAAGAGCACCAGAGCCATCAGGGCTGAGCCAGCAGATGCCCAGAAACCCAATGCCCACATGCCCTTATCCTCAAAGTAGTCCAGGAATGTGTTGGAGAAGAGAGAGCCCAAGTTGAGCGCCAAATAGAAGTAGCTGAAGAATGAGATCTTCGAGTGGGACTCTGCCGGATCCTCCTCATCAAACTGGTCTGCCCCAAAGGTGGCTATGTTTGGCTGGTACGCTCCATTTCCGAGGGCAACCAAATAAACTGAGAGGTAGAACACCCCAAGCTCTAGGCTTGAGTGAGACCCACAGAGCAATTCCTCATCGCCACAGCCAGAGGGCTTCAGAAGAAACATGTGGGTGGACAGAGAAAGCAACACCAACCCCTGCAAGCCAAAAGAACGAACTGTAAGTTTCTGTTGCACATTCACAATGAGATTCTTGCCATGTTTTTAATAGTTTATGATGGTTGTCCGAATCAAACATTTTCGTTTCATGATATACCATTAGTGAACCTGATACTACTTCCCGACAGATAAGGATTATGACATTTTTCTTCTGATTAAAAGAAGAAATCTTTTAGTTGCTAGTCTTATTAGATTAAAAGAAGGTATTTTGCAAGGCATTGATTGAATGACTTACTACTACAAAGATGACTTGGAAAATGGCACAAGTCTTGTATCTTCCCCAGTAGGAGTCACTGAGGAAGGCACCTACAAGGGAGAAGATATAGACGGTGCCTGTCCATTTGCTGACATTGTTTGCTGCCTCTGCATTATTCTGCCCTAGGACCCTTGTGAGGAACAGCACCAGGTTCACTCCAACCCCAAAGAATGCTAGTGTTGCCAGCCCTTGATTCACTGAACCAAAATTACAGATACTCATGTTAGTTCACATCTCAATTGGAAAAAAGATAGCATATATTGCATATTTATCTTTTTGTATTCATGAGCTCATCGCTGACGCTACCATTAGATGGCAAAAAAAGGAAAGCTATCAGGTTTGGACAGTATTTCAATGGATAGAAATGATGTCTGTGAGTCTCATATATTGATTTTTTTTTTCTGTACTATTCAGATAAAAATGTGTGGATTAGCACATAGCTAGGTAGGTTTTTGGACTGAAACGATGATGAAGTTCTGGGGGAAAAAACCAGACCTTGCTATCTGTGAACCCCAAACGCGAGTTGTGTGCTTCAGATATCCAAGTCTTCTCGCCTAACTCCAAACATTTATTAGAATAGGCTTGGATAAACTTGCAAGGTCATCTACAACCTTGATTCGTTGAACTCACCAACTTTCTCCTTTTTTGATCCGTTTTAAATCTAGAAAGAAATGAAAAGAGCAGTTTTTCTATTCGTTGAGTTGGTTCTAAATCTGATACCCTGCACTGATACTAAAAGCCTCCTAAGTTTTTTTTCAAGAGGGAAAAAGCTGATGTTGATACTCAGCTGTAATTGCAGATTGTGACAAATGAGAATGACACATCTCCGATGGCGATGCATCTCTGTTTTCCAAGTCTGAAATTAGCTTCACTCACAAGTAAGAAGACCAAGAAGGAATCTGGCAGACGCAAGTCCACGGGAAAAGCATTTGCTTCCTTTTGGTGGAGAAGTTGGTAAAATACGCAGCCAGCTAAAAGGAACACTTGGAACCCATCCACATCCACCGCCACCTCCACCTCCACCTCCACCTCCACCTCCATTGAGAGATGTCCTTTTCTGAGCTTGCATCCATGCTCTCCACTGGATTTTGCTCGTGATAAACAGCGTCTAATTTACCTTTTTGAAGGCTAATTCCATTTTAACCACCTATATCTTTAAAATTTATTTTTAAAGTTATACTTTTTCTCTTTAAATATTTGATATGAGAGTCTTAAGATCCTTTAGACAGAGATCCTTTGGATATGGAGGAAAAAAAAGGTGCAGGCAGTAAAGAGTTTTGTATTTGCTTGTAAAATGAACTTTTCTTTATTCTTTTTCTCTCCCCAGAAGAAATTAAATAAACCTTTTACTTACCTGCTTATCAGACTTGACCCTTTAATCTGGCACTTACAGCTTCACTCGGAAGACTTTAAATCGACAGTTTCTGTTCTTTTTGGCTTTTTTTTTTACATTACACATGACCTGTTCCTTACTGCAAGGACCTACCTCTTAAAATGAGGAATTACAAATTCATTAAGGAAAAAAGAAAAAGAGTAGCAATCCCTTCTAGTCACTTATCTCAATCACTATGTTAACAGCAGTGAAATCGTACTTCTCTATCTATTTGCCAAAATATCATTAGTGAACACAAGAGAACCACTATAATTTAAGGGAAAAAATGCAATATCAAAGGGGAGGAGAATTAATTAGAAAGGTAAAAATAGCAGCCTTCAGTTTAAGTGCTTCATGATTACTGCAGCTTAATTAATTAAATAAAAATCATTCAGTGGATTTAATCGATCCCTTGCCTGATGAATTATCCTTCTTCATTTACACATCATCACCAGTAGAAGAGAAAATTTATGTATGTCGTTTTCTTTTTGGAAAGGAAATCAGATGATATGATTTTAATTGGCATACCTAGCACAAGAACTCCTGCAATCCACCCTCCAGTCTTGGCCTTCAGAGCTGGCCTTCCTTTGATGTCTACTGATCCATCAAGCGTGCAATCACCGCCGCCGCCGCCTTTTCCTCCCTCTCTCTCTCCTCCTCCTCCCATCCCAAATGAAGCAGCAGCACTCAGTGTACTCCTCTTCACATCACCGCCACCACCTTCCATTGCTACTCTTCCTTCTCTGTCTCCTCCCTCCTCCACACACAAAAAGCAATTAATTAGCTCAGAGCTAATCAATTGATAGCCTCTAGCAACTAATAGACGACGAGCTTCCTTAGTTACCCAGAGGCTGAAGCACTACTCCTAATGACCATATAAGAGAGGGAGAGAGAGAGAGAGAGAGTTTGAATGATGAGGAGGGAGGGTGGGAGGTTTGAATTTATAGAGGTGAGGAGAAAAGAGTGAATGGCTGAGATTGGATGGGGCAGAGGTGAGAGTGTGATTAGCCCACATGGACAAATCCAAGACAAAGAAAAAGGGGTTGGAGAGGGGGAAGACAAAGAGGTCATTTAATTGGATTTGTATACTTTTAATTGCATTTGCATGCATGTGGAGGAGATACCCTAAAGGGGAGTATGGATACTGCAAAATGGTTCCAAGTGGGAAAGGAGAGGAGATCGCTTATTGAATTAGAGAAAGTAAATATGAGTTTACCAGGAATGGCATCATATAAACTTAGTTTTTTTCATACCTAATAAATCATCCATAAGTAGTTTAAACCTCACCTTCAAACCTAGTCTGTTGAACAAATATCTAGACGAGCATTCTGTATAATTCAGCTTCTTAAATTATAAAATGCAATTATTTCTATATCATATCTTTCCTCGTCAACTAATAAATATTTATCTCTTAATAAACGTGAAACATACAAAAGAAAAAATTCTTTATTTTTTTATAAAAAATAATATGACATATGCCCAAGAATATACACACACACATACGTCCTGTTGCTCATGTCCCAAGCATTATTATGATCCATACAAGTGTTGACTATTGATCAAAGCATGATACACACATTAAGATATATCTAATTAATTTTGAAGAACACACGTAAAGATATTTGATTTATCCATTTACTCTGAATAATAATTATGCTAGATAATCTGATGAATAAAAATAAATATAGTATATGTGAAAAGTCCAACATCTTACAATATCTACCAATGACTTGTCCTTTGATGCATTGAGTTGTATATCTTCAAAGTTTGATTTATTAATTAACACATAGTAGGAGATTAATCAATTAAGGAGGAGGAGGCTTTTGAAATTAATTATATTTTGGCCTAATAGCTAAAACTAGGTTGGGTTTATAAATATCTTTGTTAGCTACCTTTGGGTCTACATTTATCTTTAGAGATGAAGGAATAAATTTTTGTCATCTTTTTTAAATAATAATTAAAAAATTCTAAACGTATATATAAATTTGTTTTCATAATTGATTCCAATAGATAGTTAATCTCACATCATGATTCAACTAATTTGACAAAGGTTAATAAATATATCTAGATCATCAGTCTTGTTTTATTATAAAAATCAAGGAAATTTGTATTAGCTAAATTTGGTATCAGTGGGTTGAATTTGGACAGATAAGATTTTTAAGTATTTTTTCATAAAAATATATAAACATGTTGATGTTTCCAAACTCATACTAAATAAAACCAGACCAATTATTAGGTTAGGCAAGTTTTTTTTAGAACTTGCTCTTTTTTTATCTTATTTTTGTAAAAAAAAATCTTTCTATCCTTAAAAATCTTATTAACACATCAATTAGTAAGATATATATCAACATCACTGGAACAAAGGCCTAATGACATCAATAATATTGGAGTAAGAAGATCCAACTTCTTCAATAATAATATTAGAGTATAAAGGCCGAACTGTGGTAATGAATTTTGACTCTAAATAATTGAGTTGAGATGTTTTAGAGGAGATGATAATTTTTCTTAATTAGCCAAAGAGTGTTTTGATGAGTAATTATCTTGATTGATGACTGGAGTTCCAGTGTGGCAAGTCAATCATTTAATGGATTTTGACTCTCCGATTTGGTTGCAAGATTATGGCACAAATCATTGCACTACTCATCATCCTCAGCAAGATTTAGGCAATCAATCAATCAAACAAAGGAAGTGGTGGTTTGTGTGCATCCTCTGAACTCAAGATATGTACAGGTTAATAAGACATGTACAACACATCGTTAACGCATACGAAATCTAAGTATTGATTGGAACACTTGCACAGTGATCTTGCATACGTATCTTTGAGTTGGAAAAGGCATTAATTATGAGACGCATATTGGATGACCATTAAATAAACTTAAGCTCTTCTTACACCCCCCATTATTGTCCGTTGTTTCAATGTCAACCAAAAAGAAAACTTGCGTACAAGCTTACAACACCTTATAATTCATCAACTGAGAGCAGCCTTCCATATGTAACTTGTTAATTACTATTGCATAGTCAACTTTGGCTTTTAAAAGTATTACTCATGAATATAATTCTTTTAGCAAAATACTCCAACAATTATTATACTCATAGCTAGTTAGAACAAAAAAATCCATGACCCATTTGATCAAAACAATAACGAGGTATAGAATCCAAATGACGTACACTTTGTGTTACCATCTTTTGCTATCAGTTATATCACAGAATCTGCTGCTCTAGCTAATAATCCACCCTTTCTAAGTATGATTTATATGTTATGTATGGTCATGCCTAACGGTATGTCGGTTGAAGTAGATTTTTTTTTTATCAATAAAAATAAACTCCTTCCTAAATCGTACAAGCTTCTTCTAAAGCATACGGTTTTCTAGATATATACGATGATATCTAGGTAAATGGATCTTATATAAATCATACATTAAAAGTAGAAATTTAAATACGTTCAATTGTTTATTAATGATGTTATGTTAAATGCCTAACTACATCATTAATATTTTTTAAAAAAAATTCCTTTTTTTTCTTAAGTATTAAAAATTTAAGAATTCAATAACTTTACATCATATATCTATATTACTGCTACTATCTTCTTCTTTGTCTATGTTACATCATCACGATGCATTGCATTTTTGCACACTTCTATGTCTGTATACAAGTCATGAGGGTCCTCTTCGGCGTCCTGCCAGTTCTAAAGTCTTCTTTTCTTCTTCATTCATTCGTTCTTATCCATCCACATTATGTATTATGTATGTGTACATACATGCAAGGAAAGAAAGGAAAAAGAAAAGGAGAAAAAGTAGAGTTGACCTAAATCTTGCAGATACTTCTATGTTTGCTTTTGAAGTCACACTGTCCCCCTCCCCCACCTCCTTTTGAAGGTCTGCAGGAAACCCAAGCTGCCCTACGTTTCCCAGTAGATCTCATATCCTCCACACGATCCAATTCACGAGCTGGGAGTCAACCTCCATCGCCCCAATGGATGGAGGGTTAGGTGAAGGTGAGCCATCAGGGTCTTGTCAGCTTCCGGCAGCGCTGAGTGGGTATCAGAGAAGCAAGTGCTCGTATTCGAGGTTCCATCGACGGGCACTCATGCAGCTTATCATCCACAGCAACGTCGATAGCAACAGCAGCAGCCATTGCTGACATCGAAACGATCTCTCTGCCTCGATCCGTCACTCGTTAAAGTGGCTAGAGAGAGGAGGAGGAGGCGAAAGCGATCAAGTAACCGACCTTGCTGGGGTCTCCCCAGGAACTCCACAGCTCGGCTCCAGCTCGGACCTCCAACCACCGTCGCACCCTCCCCCTCCCGATGGTGACCGCCGCCGTCGCCGGCCGCCTCATCGATCCTATTAATTAAATAAACGTACACAGATTGGTGAGTGTTATTGAATCGTGCTGTTGTCGGCTTCTGCCGGGGGGTCGCCATCGCCGCAGCGCTGTAGGCCACCGCGCGCGGTGTTGCGTGATGGGGACGGATCGGCACTCTTCGCTCCTCCTCCTCCTCTGCCTTGCCGATCGGCGTCGATCCGGCCGCGGGTCCGTCTCCAGTCTCCCGTCTCGATACGATGCATTAAAATTTGTTTCTCATCTCCATTTGTCTTCTTTTATTTTCCTTCCTTTTTCTTAAAGGTGGAAGAAAGTTGCATGCGCTGCTTCGAAAGCTACTTTTTATATATATAAATAGATTAATGATGTGCGTGCGTGGTAATTAAATCTCAGGAGAGGAAGAGGGGTGTGACCGGACTTGCTTGACCTAATCAACAATTTCTTATGGTCGTATTCACCGTATATGTGAAAAAGTTACAGGTTTTAATAAACTTTTTCTTTTTTCCTTTTCAAGAGGAATGAATCCTTCGATACGAAAGAAAGAGAGATTACAAATGTAGGTAGGCGGATCAGCAGACAAATATCTTATCTCCTGTATCTAATGACAAAGTCAAACTTTACTTTTTTTTTAATCCAAACGTGCTCATCTTGTAACATTTTCGTTCTCCGTTAATATATTTTTTTAATTTTTTATTGATTAATAAAAAGATTGTTTGATCTTCTAAAAAAAATTAGCAGCACGTATGATTAGCGTATTATTAGATTTATACAAAATAAATATAGATATAAATATCCTACAAATTAATTACATGTAATTGTGAATATATATATATAGAATTCTGTGCTGTATTCACTGCTCATCAAATCTAACTTTTTATCACCCTCCTCCCCCAACTCTATAAATGCATCAGATGTTGATCAGCCCATGTATTTAATTAAGAAAAGTTAAATTAGGGGGGGAAAAAGTGCTCGTGATATGATTATTAAATGATTTTATGAATCTAGCCTCCGTGGTTTTTTTTATATTTCTCTATTTAATTTCTACATCATATCTATAAATTAATATCAAATTCTAAAAATGATTTATTAACTCTAATAGGTCGTGATGTCGTGCGATCTAATTCTTTGATTATTATATATACGTAGAATATCTTTAAAAGAATAGTAATCTCTAAGGGGCTAAACTGAAAATAATTATTTTATGTTGTAATTACGTAACGCACATGAAAAAGAGATTTAAGTTCTTTTTATCTAACTTTGTTTTCTCTTCGGAGATCAATATATAAAAAATTAATTAATTGGAGTTCTTTAAACCTTTCCACACCATCTCTCTTCCCCACCAGACCTAAAGCTCTAAAGTTTGATGATGGATATATACATCTTGTGTGCCCTAATTTTCCCATTCCATGCCTAACAGCATCTTTATATCTTGCTCAAATTTTTTAATCAAAAAAAGATACCTCTTTTGATGCATAAAGAAACACAGAAAAAATATAGAGATATGGAGGCATTTGTATGTGTTTTCCATTTATCACTGGAGCAAGCTTTTGCTTGAACAGCTGGGGATTGCACCTCTCTCTCTCTCTCCCCCCTAAAGTGACCACTCACTTGGCCATCACCATGATGATGGATTTGAAAACGACATGCACACGTATATATTTCCTTCAGCTTATAATATTTATGTTAAAATTAGCTACGATGAAATTTTTAAAGTTTTTTACCCTACACCTTAAATATTATCTATTTTAGTAAAGGTTTAAGGTGAATTTTTATCAATCAATACATGGAACTTAATTATTCTAGTCCATTTACACTTAGTGTACTATCCTACCATGTGTTATTTTTAACCAAAAAATATTTTGTAATAGTTGAATCATAATTCACATCTTAATATTTAAAGACCTAAGTATTTAATTTCCTTAACCTCTTTTAGATGTTCCTATAAAACAAGATTAAAAATAGTCATCTTAAAGGAATATTAGGAGTTATACAGGAAGCTTCCAACTCATTTATATCGTCTCCTCGGTGACTTGGTAGTAAAGCAATTAACCTGTAATTAATTGGTCATAGATTAAAAGTATACCTTATATTGGACTTAAATGAGATATGGGTATTTGTTTTATTTTTAAGATGAGGTGATAATATATTTGCTTTTTAAAAAGATTATTGGGTTAAAAAGAATAGATCCTCAGATAAGTCAAATTGATTTTTAAATTTAAAAATGAGTACATCGAACTTAGTCAAATCGGTGTTTGAAAAGAGAATATTTAGTCAAATTGGTTGAAAGGGGAGGCGGTTTTAAAATTCAAAATAGTCGCTGTTAATTAAAATATCGTGTCTGATGGATAAAATAAGATATTTTTCATTTTTCTGGCAGTCGTCCGTCAATAGCTTTCAACGGGCAATCTTCTTCTTCTTTTTTTCTCCTTTTCAAAGTTTGAATGTATTTGATCGAGTTTAATAATTGATCAAAAAAACTACTTACGCATGCAGAAGATTAAGAATTCAAAATTTACTATTATAATTGAGAATCTCATGGACGTAATTATTATACTATCTTGATGATGTTGATATAATCATGCCTTATGCTCTGATTTTTAATATATTTTAGGATCTATTTGATATATTGTATTAGGTATGATAGTATAAACTTATAAATATATTAAAATGATATCATCATGTTGTATAAGCTAATATCTTTATAATTTATTTATAAAGTAACCCTCTTCCACTTATTGTACTTATTATTTTTTTAATATATATATATATATCTCACTCTCTCCTTAAACAATATACAATTTTTTTTTAAAATAAATTCTTTTGAGATAATGAAAAAGAAAGAAAGAAAAAAAACAAATGGAGGATGCAACATTTAAACATTTGAAGCATGGATCAAAATAAGTCCAAGTCAAAACCTACTTGTTGTCTCCATTTTAATTAAGGGCTGCTCAGATCATTATATGACTTGAAGAGTTAAAACTTGTCAAAATTTTGTTGCCATGTGGTGGGAAGAGTCAATACAACATGCTTTAATATTAATATTGTTTTAAATAAGAATCTCGTAGTCAATTGGTTATTAGATTAAATACTTGGGAGTCATGCCCTTTTTCTTTTCTTTTGACTTATTACTATTTCCTATTAATGACATGATGCATGCATGCACATAGACATTAATATCCTTGACTTGAAACATAAATTTTCATTATATATATATATATATATAGTAATTTATTAAATATAATAAGATAAGTTAGTACAACAATATAAACTAATACAACATAATAGTTCATATTATTTTTAATTAAATTTTAATGGATAAATTATTTATAATATTATCTTCAACCTATCAAAATATGGTTTCAGCACAAAATTTATTTAAACTTTTTTCTTTTAAAGTCTTAAACCTATATCTGGTATTAATTTAGTAAGAAAAAGAAGTCTTCACTGTATTTAATGAGCTTTTACTATTTTTAACTACTTCGGATAGATTTTTTTTAAAAAAAATTATAGGAATACATTGAATTTATGTGATAAAGAAAAACATGAGGTGGATGAGATCATATACGCCCGAGGTTGGTTGTATTAGTCAATCTATGAAACATAGTATCCAAGTTATATCCTTGAATCATTGTAAGTAAAAGATATTTCTTAATAACCCTTTAAGTTCTATTGCTCATCGACTCAATCTATGACGGTATCATATAGTATACAAAATGTACCATCTTTTAATTAGAATAATTAAACTCCTATATTAATCTTATTTCTATTTGTTTTTAAGTTTATAAATATCTTCTCTGAGTTTTAATATTATATGGATATTTTTTTCTAATATTTTTAATATTATAAAATCATATCTAAATTTTAATATTATATTAAATTTTCTTTTAGATTTTTAATGTTATAGTAATCTCTATAATATTAATATTAAAATATGAGAGAAAATTACTCGGCATAAACTGTAAACCCCCATCTTCAAAATCTTATTTTTAGAAAAAACGGGTACGGTTCAGATGAACCGGCCAGCCGGCCAGTCCAGCTGAACCGGTACGGACCCGGTTCGAAGGAGGCATCGCGGGCGAGAAGAACCGCGCAACACCCGCCTCCATCCCCGACCTCGCGACAAACCGTCGCCTCTTCCGCACCGAGCAGCACCGACGCCTCCCTCTTCGCCATCGGCCGCTGCACACCGTTCGTCGGCAGCCGCCCATCGTCGTCCACCCCCAGCGCGCACTCCCCGGTGAAAAAAGGGGCTCGGCGATGCCCCCTTCTTTCCCCATTCGCGCGACCATCGCAGCAGGGAAGCTGCTGTCGTCCGGCCGCTGTCCCACACTCAAACCGCCGGCGACTTCGTCTCCTCCGCTGTGGTTGGAGACGCTCGCCCTCTCCACACCTCCATGAGCCCCCGTAGACCCCGACGTCCATGCAGCAGGCGGCTATTTTCGCCGCCGCTGCTCGCTCAACCGCAACCCTATCGGCGACGGGTGGAGTCGCGGATCCGCCCGCCACGCCGGCCGAAACTTCCCTCCTTTCCTCTCCACACGTCCGCGAGGTGAGCAGCTATGTTTCCCCCTTGTAAAGGGGTAGTTTTCGCCCTCAGGTGGATGCGCCGCGAGTTCGCCAACGACGATGCCGGAAGTCGTCGTTTAGGCGCTGATGGTCAGCGTTTTCGCAGATCATCGTTGGTCTTCGCTTGTCCGAGGAGTTGCGAAGCTCGTCGTCCAGTTAGCCGCCGGTTTCATGAGCTCCGGCGAGGTGGCGGCTAGGGTTCCGGTGGCGGCGCTACTATTCCGGCGGTGAATAGTAATTTCGGCTGAGGTGGGTTTATCTTTCTCTAATTGCGATTAGTGAAAAGTTAAACATGATTAGTATTAATAAAATGTTATCAGTGTAAGTTGTGTTAATATATGTTTAGTTTAATTTAAACATGCTTAGCATTAAATTAATCAAGCTTTGGTTAAGTTAACTATCAATTAGAGTTAATTTAATGTAACTGGTTGGGTTGAACCAAGTTGGGATTAAATCGGTTGGGTTTTAGTTGGGTTTGGGTTCGGATTGAGTTGGATTGGGTGAGCCGAATCAACTAATTAAAATTAGTTCGAACTCGAGTCAAACCCAATTGGATTGGGTTGGTTGAACCGGACCCGAGTCGAACCAAATCAACTTGAACCAGACTCAAGTCGGACTCAGATTAAGCTGGATTGAGCTGACTCGATTGAACCGAACCAGCTGGGCGTGGGTCAGACTCATGTTAAATCAGATGAACAGTAATCGGTGTACGTTGACCGGGTCAACCGTCCGTTGACCGGGTTGATCGTTGACCGGTCAGCGTTGACCAGGTCAATCGTTGACCGTTAACCGGTCAGAAAAATAAATAAATAAATAAATAAATAAATAATAAAATAATATTAAAATAATATTAAAAATATTAAAACAATAAAAATAAAAAATAATAAAATTTTTCATGAGTTCTAATTGGGCCCTTGGGTGACTTGGGCCAAGTTATAGATGAGTTTAATGAGTATAAATGGGATAAAAATCTATTTAAGTTAATTTAAGTAATTTAACATTTTAGTTAGTTAATAAATAAAAAATTTAAAATATGAATAATTAAGATTTGATTAAGTAAAATTAATCATAAACTTGTATGCTTAGTTTGGGGATTAATTAGATGTAATAATTATTTTAATTGGTTGATAAATTTCTAATTTATTTACTTTAGGAGAAAATGAATTAAATTTATTTTAAATAATTGTGTTAATTAGGACTATCGTGGGTACGCGATCCGAGTAGTTCGTCGGGTGATTATCTCCGCGTGAGTGGTTCTGAAGAGCGGATCGCTGACTCAGGTGCATTGGTTCTCCTATGTAGGATTTATTCAAGCTAGGGAATTCCCGCTAGGATCTTCTTAGGAACAATTCCTGGATGTCTTAAATATAATAAAATATTATGCTTGATAAGATTTGATTGTCCGCATGTTAGTTTAATTTATTTCTGTCTAACATGCATGATATATCATGATTTCCTACTAAGTTTTAATATGTCGTGATATCTTTTCCTGCATAATATATAATATATTATTATTATTTTTCTAGGTTATGATAGCACAACTACCATGCAGATATAGATAAGAATAATGACATGTTAGAAACTATTATGAGACATCACTAGAAATTCGATAGGGAGGGGTACTGCTTGCATACCTCGTTTGACCATTGCGTACCGCCGATGGTCAGAATGGTGATGCTCCACCACATACCACTCCCGAGGCTACATTTAGCTTAGATACTGGGAGCTGGTTGAGAAATGGGCCAGATAAACTCCAAGGTCGGATAGACCAGATAGCGGAGTGGTCCATACCCGGATACTATTACCCGCACGAGTGACGGTTGGGCGTCACCGTGATAGTCCTGATATGGCTAGCGGGGATGAACTTTCCCACAAATTAGCAAAAATGTGGTCGAGGTACCTCAAACCCATTGTGCGGATTGAGGTCAACTCGGCTAACATCAATCGCTTTTGAGTTGGGACGGAGATTCTCTCAAGCCTTGGACAGTGGATCCGTAGACCACACGGTTATCATCCTAGACGTTCTGCAGACGGTCGGATGAGTAGTCCGGATCCTAGGGTTATTAAAATTTCGGTTAGCCGTGACCGATGATATATTATGTTGAGATAACCCTGCCTACGGGCAGTGCGTAGCATTACACAGAATGTCATTGCCCTTACGGAGACCGGGGAGGAAGTAGGGGCGCGATGTTTCGCTAGGACGGAGCATAGGGTGCGATTGGCGAAACAGTGGAGAGAGATATACGGTCACCCGTCCTCTCCGCCAACATCAGTTCAGCGGGCCTAGGTAGAGACATAGAAGGACACCGCACTGATGGGCTTATGGGAAGTCCCCGATGAGAGAAATTTCACTAAGCATAGGCTGGCAGCCCGAGTCTTGAGACTTGATGACATAGTTACTAGAGATAGCTTAGGTGACATCTAGTGTTACACATTTTGTATATACTTACCCTGTTATTTAAATTTACGATATGCCTCACATGTATCATATGAAAATGACAAATAAATAAATCAAGGGCATCCTAGAATACTCCTCCTAGCCTTTGATTTCTTTATTCGGTAGAGCCGTAATTTCGCACTAGGTCGTAAGGCTGAGCACACCACTTTTCCCCGTGTGTGCAGGTTATTAGATGACCGATCGAGATAGTAAATGAAGATGGATCCACCGACGGATTTATTTTTCTTTATCGTTACCGTTTATCATAGAATTGTAGTAGGTTTATCGGGACTGTGTTAGGAATATTGAGTTAGATGAATTATTTGTAAATTCCGCTGCGTAAATGATGTATTGGATGATATGTATCACTTGATGCCTTGTATGGGTCTGTTGGGCTCATACGGCGGTTGCCACGTGCCCGATAGTAGGGTCGGGGCGTGACAATTAAAGTGGTATCAGAGCTTTAGGTTTAAGGACCTAAGGATTGAAGTAATATTAAAGCTTAGGCTTGGAGTCCTAAAGGTTAAGGAAGTTAGTCCCGATATAGCTAAGACGGTGAGAGAGTTAGTACGAGGTATAGTCATTCGACTCTGACCTATAACGATATCATCCCTTAGCAGATGAGTACTTATACATTGAGATTTACTGATGCGGTAATATTAATTAGAAAATATGCATCGTTAAAGCACATCATCTTAAACTAATAGTTGTCGTCATCTTGAACCAATCGAAACTTATTGAACTTTTGTCCATGTAGATGGCCGAGTTTCCACCTCATAGTGAATGGGGTAGCCCGTCTAGGGACCCACATCCTCAGGAGCCAACGCTGGTACCAGATTCTGAGGTGGCACATATGCTTGACCACCAGCTAGCACTATGGCTGCAGGATGCCAATCAGCGTGGATGTGATTCATTTGACGGAGCCTCGGATCCACATGAGGCTCGTATGTGGATTGGTAATATCTGTCGTGCTACAACTGTGATGGGTCTTACAGATAGGGATAAGTTGAGAGTGGCTATTCATCTGCTTGTAGGGGATGCCAAGTTTTGGTGGGTAGGACTAGAGACTAGGTCTGTCACAAGCATCTCATGGACTGAGTTTGTGAGAGCCTTTGATCGTTGTTTTTTTATACTCGTCGACAGGGAGGTAGATCTATCACCTCAACACGTTTGGTCCCTTCAATCATTCCGGGGGCCTCATCAGTGGGGCTGCCTACTCACAGGGTGACAAGTCAAGTCACACCTAGTCATCTCTCACAACCGCGTAGGAGATCAACTCAGAGGTTACGTCCTCGAACTCCTGCTCCCTGTCAGTTTTGTGGCAAGATGCACCCCGGCTCATGTGGAAGGGTTGTTTGTTATCATTGTGGCCAGCGAGGTCATATTCGGCCTAATTATCCACAGTGGAGTCGGTCGGGGTAGTTCCTCCATTGAACTCTTACGTTTGTATCCTGGTTCTAGATAACTGAGGTAATCGGTTAGTCTGCTAGGAACCATCGATAACTCACTTTATAGGGGATGACATATATATGGGTTTAGCATAGTCTAGATGAACTATGGATTTTGTCACTCGATTAGATGTCGCAGTTCCAATGAATAATTGAGTACACTATCATGTTATTTTGTTATTTTGTTGACTCTCCTACGTGAGTTAGCACATATACTACTATATGACATTTGAGTATGTGGTTAATTAGATATCTCGTTAAACTCTTACTTATGTTGCAAATTATTGTTATATCATCGTATCATGAAACCTAGCGATATGAACCTGTTAACTATTGTCAATATACTTGATTTTTAGTAAAATTTGAAATCTTGAATCGTAAGTTCTATCTATGACCTTATTCTCATTTGAGTTAATTACATCTGTATATATAAATCTCATGAGTATACGTGGATCATTTTGGATCGTCATCATGATTTTTAAATTTGCAACTAGTAGTTGACCATTATCAATTATCATATTTGTGTCAACTCTCAACACTTGCAGCTCTATGTACAGTATTTGTAGCTTTCTACATATACTCTCTTTGCAGCTCTATACCCTATCCGCAACTCTATTTCACATATTCGGCTTGCGTATATTGCATGACATTTCTAGTTGTGCATGCAACAACCTTATTCATTTTCTTGGTTATATTTCTATAGCTTAGATGCTCGCTTGTCATATTTCTATAGCTCTATTTTTGCAGCTCAGCTTTACAGCTTACTTCATCTTATATTTCTCAACTTCTACAACTTTGATATTTTATATTCATTTCGGTTTATCTGCAGTCGTGTTGACTGGCTTCCTAAATGTAAATTCTTCTATTGTTCCTCCCTTCATTTCATATTTCGATGCGTCAATACAGTTGGTATAGCTGTCATCAACATACCACTTGCACTCTTGCATGATTATATACAGAAAGCTTTCTACACTCCTTCAAGCAGTTCACTCTGTCATATTTACTCTTTACTGAGCTGGGAGCATATTCCTTAGTACCTCAACTTAGCTTAGTTCTTTACTTAGTATTTTTGCAGCTCAGATTTCTACATTTTCATCAGTATCATTATATATCTTCAGTTTATTTCTGCAGTCTTATTCAGTCAATGCAGTTGGAAGTATTTCTGCATCTGCAACTCACATTTCAATTACCTGCAGATTTTGTAGTAACTTTGCTTCTTTACTCCTGATTTCTCCTTTACTTTCTGGTTATTGCAAATTTCTTGGCACCTTTAGCATGTGTTGCATATTGATATCCTTAGTAGCTGCATGTATCGTTGACATCTCTTACTCCATTATGATCATATTATAGTTCAGAGATGTTTGATCCTAATCCAACTTGAACCATAAAAGGATTTTTTTTTTCATATGCTGGAGTTATAGAGACTCCCTAGCATATCTACCCCAGAAAATTGAGATATTTTCTTCAACCTCTGCCCATTTATATATCCCCTAGTTTTGTCAGTAAATTGCTTCACCAACGAACAGCTTATCTCAAATGATCTTAATAATCTATTATGGTGAAGTTTGATCTACTCATGTAATGCTCTTTCAGTACCTCTAGTAGACCACTATCATACTAAGCAATTGTTTGACACTCTACTAAGCAATTTCTTTCTATCACGTACTAGAATACGCATCTTTTTGTTAAATAATATGGATGCTCATGAGGATCCCAATATGACTACAATGGTCCATAGTATAGTGACAACTAAGGTGGGATCGCTATGTAGTGATATATATTATGTTAACATGTGAGTTTTAGTGGTTCAACCTTTAAGTGGATATTGGACCCATATTCCATTTAAGAGTACTTTCATTTAATGGAGCTACCTTAAATTGCAGACCTTATATCTTAGTACATCTGAGTTTATGACAACTAAAGTGGTATCACCTCGGAAAGGGGTTATTGCCTTAAAGGGAATATAAAGGTCTGCTTATTTATCATCGATCATGATTCGAGGAAGGGATCACTAATTGTGTTTATTTTTGGTGGACCAAAATTTTTTAAGGGGGGGAGTACTTGTAAACCCCCATCTTCAAAATTTTATTTTTAGAAAAAAAAAAAGGGTCCGGTTCAGATGAACCGGCCAGCCGGCAGGTCCAGCTGAACTGGTTCGGACCTGGTTCGAAGGAGGCATCGCGGGCGAGAAGAGCCGCGCGACGCCCGCCTCCATCCCCGACCTCGCGACGAACCGTCGCCTCTTTCGCACCGAGCAGCGCCGACGCCTCCCTCGTCGCCGTTAGCCGCTGCACACCGTTCGTTGGCGGCCGCCCATCGTCGTCCACCCCCAGCGCGCACTCCCCGGTGAAAAAGGGGGCTCGACGACGCCCCCTTCTTTCCCCATTCGCGCGACCACCGCAGCAGGGAAGCTGCTGTCGTCCGGCCGCCGTCCCGCACTCAAACCGCCGGCGACTTCGTCTCCTCCGCTGTGGTTGGAGACGCTCGCCCTCTCCACACCTCCACGAGCCCCCGTAGACCTCGACGTCCACGCAGCAGGCGGCTATTTTCGCCGCCGCTGCTCGCTCAACCGCAACCTTACCGGCGACGGGTGGAGTCGCGGATCCGCCCGCCACGCCGGCTGAAACTTCCCTCCTTTCCTCTCCACACGTCCGCGAGGTGAGCAACTATGTTTCCTCCTTGTAAAGGGGTAGTTTTCGCCCTCCGGTGGATGCGCCGCGAGTTCGCCGGCGATGATGCTGGAAGTCATCTTTTAGGCGCTGATGGTCGGCGTTTTCGCAGATCATCATTGGTCTCCGCTTGTCCGAGGAGTTGCAAAGCTTGCTGTCCAGTTAGCCATCGATTTCGTGAGCTCCGGCGAGGTGGCAGCTAGGGTTCCGGCGGCGGTGCTACTATTCCGGCGGTGAATAGTAATTTTGGCTGAGGTGGGTTTATCTTTCTCTAATCGTGATTAATGGAAAGTTAAGCATGATTAGTATTAATAAAATTTTATCAATGTAAGTTGTGTTAATATATGCTTAGTTTAATTTAAACATGCTTAGCGTTAAATTAATCAAGCTTTGGTTAAGTTAACTATCAATTAGAGTTAATTTAATGTAACTGGTTGGGTTGAACCAAGTTGGGATTAAATCGGTTGGGTTTGAGTTGGGTTTGGGTTGAGATTGAGTTGGATTGGGTGAGCCGAATCAACGAATTGAAATTAGTTCGAACTCGAGTCAAACCCAATTGGATTGGGTTGGTTGAACCGGACTCGAGTCGAACTAAATCAACTTGAATCGGACTCAAGTCGGACTCGGATTAAGCTGGATTGAACTAACTCGATTGAATCGAACTAGCTGGGCGTGGGTCAGACTCATGTTAAACCAAATGAACAATAACCAGTCTACGTTGACGGGATCAACCGTTGACCGGGTCAACCGCGTTGATCGGGTCAACAGCGTTAACCTGATCGGGTTGACCGGTCAGCATTGACCGGGTCAACCGATGACCGGTCAGCGTTGACCAGGTCAACCGTTGACTGGTCAGAAAAGTAAGTAAATAAATAAATAATTAATAAAATAATAAAATAATATTAAAATATTAAAACAATAAAAATAAAAAAATAATAATAAAAATAATAAAAAATTTCATTGGTTCTAATTGGGCCCTTAGGTGACTTGGGCCAAGTTATAGATGAGTTTAATGAGTATAAATGGGATAAAAATCTATTTAAGTCAATTTAAGTAATTTAACATTTTAGTTAGTTGATAGATAATTTTTTTTTAAATATGAATAATTAAGATTTGATTAAGTAGAATTAATCATAAACTTGTATGCTTAGTTTGGGGATTAATTAGGTGTAATAATTATTTTAATTGGTTGATAAATTTTTAATTTATTTACTTTAGGAGAAAATAAATTAAATTTATTTTAAATAATTGTGTTAATTAGGACTATCGTGGGTACGCGATCCGAGTAGTTCATTGGGTGATTATTTCCGCGTGAGTGGTTCTGAAGAGCGGATCGCTGACTCAGGTACAGTGGTTCTCCGATGTAGGATTTATTCAAGCTAGAGAATTCCCGCTGGGGTCTTCTTAAGAACAATTCCTAGATGTTTTAAATATAATAAAATATTATGTTTGATAAGATTTGATTGTCCGCATGTTAGTTTAATTTATTTCTGTCTAACATGCATGATATATCATGATTTCCTGCTAAGTTTTAATATGTCGTGATATCTTGTCCTGCATGATATATAATATATTATTATTATTTTTCTAGGTTATGATAGCACAACTACCATGCAGATATAGATAAGAATAATGACATGTTAGAAACTATTAGGAGACATCTCTAGAAATTCGATAAGTAGTAGGTTTATCGGGACTGTGTTAGGAATATTGAGTTGGATGAATTATTTGTAAATTCCGCTGCGTAAATTATGTATTGGATGATATGTATCACTTGAGGCCTTGTATGGGTCTGTTGGGCTCACAGGGCGGTTGCCACGTGCCAGACAGTAGGGTCGGGGCGTGACATAAACTATGGTTATATGAATATAATAACCTGACTATTCGGGTGTAATGACCAATCAAAAAGAGCAATCATATATCACACAAGAATAAATATATCCAGGGCTAGCATACTCAACGACAATTGTAGCTATTAATTATCACCTCAAGGGGAGGTATCGAGCATCAAAGGGTACCCGAATCAAAGTGAAATCATAAGTATATAGAAACAGAGTCCCCTTTTCCCTAGTTGCCCATCGAAACTCATTACTTGGTTTACTATAGCTGGTCCAGTGAATATCCTCAACTAGGAGTAGTCTAACCTCCCATCCTAACTGTCTGGCACTTTAGCCTCATGCTCCTCTATTTAAGCGGCCCATGGGAGTGCGAGCAAACATAACATCACTGCAGCGACTGTGTTCTAAGCATGCTAGTTTATTGTCATCCTAATCATATGCACCTAAAAGATGAAGCAAAATCATGTATAGATCAATAAGTCTCCTAGGATATGTTTTGTACCATGTCTCTAACTTTCAAGAAAAACAGATGCATATGCTAGCTTTAAAATCCAATAAAAGTATAGTATCATGCTTATAATGAATTGTGGAATAATAACAATGAAAATCTTATATCAACAAATATTGGGTATCAAAGGTTATTCACAACTCATTTATAATCATAATTATGAATATTAACTAGGAGGAGAATCAAGGATCTCAAATATAACTAATTAAAGAGATATAATTCTCCTAGACTAAACATTAAGAACTATATCACGCCCCGACCCACCTGTCGGATACGTGGCAACTGCCGTATGAGCCCAAAGGACCCATACAAGCCATCAAAGTGATACATACCATCCATATACATTGTTTTCATAGCGGAATTTACAACTAAATCATCTAACTCAAGATTCCTAACACAGTTCCGATAAACCTACTACAATTCTATGATAAAAGGTATCGATAAATAAAAATAGACCCGTCGATGGACTCATCTTCATCAATCGTCTCATATGATCATCTAACATACCAGCACACACGGGAAAAAATAGTGTGCTCAGCCTTGCGGCCTAGTGCAAAATTACGGCTCTAAACCGAATAAGGAAATCAAAGGCTAGGAAGAGTATTCTAGGATGCCTTAGGTTGTTACTCATCATTTTTTTTCATTTGATTTGTGAAAATCGGTTTATAGAAAGCAGTAAAACAACAATAATAAGTATAAACGTATATTTTACTAGATGTCACCTAAGATGTTGCTAGTGTCAATATTATCAGCATATGTCACCTACGTCATAATAAGACTTGAAGTTTCAAGACTCGGGCTGCCAGCCTATGCTTAATGAATACCCGAGCTACGGGCATCAGTAAGCCCATCAGTGCCTTTCTGTCTCTGTCTCTCTACCTATGCCCGCTGCACTGATGTTGGCGGAGAGGACGGGTGACCCTTGATCACTCTCCACTGTCTCGCTAGTTGCCCTCGATGCCTCTCCTAGCGAAACTGTTGTGCCCTTACATCCTCCCCGGACTTCGTAGGGGCAACGGCGATTCGTGTAATACTACACACTGCCCGAAGACAAGGTCACCATCAACAAGACAAATCGGCCACGGCTAACCGATAAAAATAACCCTAGGATCCGGACTACTCATCTGACTGTCTGCAGAACGTCATGGATGATAGCCGCGTGGTCTACGGATCCACTGTCCAAGGCGTCGCATAGGGAATCACCTTCCCAGTCCAATAGCAGTCGATGTCGACCGAGATTGACGCACATCCGCACGATGGGCTGTGGCAACCTCGACTCCATCGGTGCTAAGTCCATGGTAGGGCTCATCCTCGCTAGCCATCTCAGGACTATCACGAGGTCGCCTAAACGACACTCGTGCGGGTATAAATTTCTGGGTAAGGACTTGCTCCATATTTCTGGTCTAATATGACCTTGGAGTTTGTATAGTCTCTTTCCCTACCAGCTCCCAATATCTAAGCTATGTATAACCTCGGGAGTGGTGCTCCTAGTATCTAAGCTATGCATAACCTCGGGAGTGGTGCGTTGAGGAACATCACTATTTTGACCATCGTCGGTACGCGGTGGTCAAACGGGGTATGCGAGGAACACCCGTTTCTGTCTAATTTATAGTGATTTCTCCTAGGAGGTTCTAACATGTCACAGTTCATATCTATGTCTGCATGGTAGTCTTGTAGCACATATCATTGAAATTAATATAACATGCATTAGAAGATTTTAGGACATGTTAAATACATAGCATGGTAAACATGGTATAACATACATGTTAGGCAAAGTAAATCATACTAACATGCATTTAAATATAATCATAGCAAACATTTCATTTTATCATGTTTAAGACATCCAAGAATTTTTCCTAAGAAAATCCCAGCAAGAATTCCCTAGCTTGAATAAATCCTACATCGATGAGCCAACGCACCTGATTTGACGGTTTACTCTTCGGAACCAACCTAAGGTCCGTTCGCTGAATTTTATTCTCTAACACTATTTCGATCCACGTGCCGTCATTTACGCATTTTATATTTTCTTGTCAATTATTCAACGAATTTTAATTCTCAATTCAGAAATAATTTCTCAAATCTCTCTTCACCACTACTCTTAGAATGATCTCTAGAATCACCCCAATTTTTTTCCCAAGTTCGCCGGAAAATTTCTCTGGCGATCGTCGGAAAGTTCGCCGGAACCCTCGCCGGCGAAGTTCTTCGATCAGCACCAATATTGGTATCAATCGAAATCTCTCTTCATGAGGATTCCAAAAATCATATTTGCCCCAATTTTTATAGCTCATACGCGATCGATTTCACCGATTAAAAATTTGGGCGAAATCCCTAAGTTAGGGTTTTTAGCTCGCCGGCGGTCAACCGACGGCCAATATATCACGCCCCGACCCAACCGTCGGCCACGTGGTAACCGCCGTATGAGCCTGACAGACCCATACAATGCTTCAAGTGATACATACCATTCATATACATCGTTTATGCAGTGGAATATACAATTAAATTATCTAACTCAAAATTTCTAACACAGTCCCGATAAAACAACTACAATTCTATAAAAAAAGACATCGAAAAATAAAACTAGACCCGTCGACGGACTCATCTTCATCAAATCTCTCGGACGGTCATCTAACACACCTGCACACACGGGGAAAAGTGGTGTGCTCAGCCTTGCGGCCTAGAGCGAAATTACGGCTCTACCGAATAAAGAAATAAAAGGCTAGGAGGAGTATTCTAGGATGTCTTTGGTTGTTAATCATCATTTTTCAATTGATTTGTATAAATCAAATTTATCAAAAGCAGTAAAACAACATAAATAAATTACCGATGCATAACTCGCTAGATTTCACCTACATTGTACCTAGTGTCAATGTCAACCGTATGTCACCTACGTCATAATCATACTTTGAAGCTATAAAACTCGGGCTACCAGCCTATGCTTAGTGAATACCCTAGCTAAGAGTATCAGTAAGCCCATCAGTGCCTTTCTGTCTCTGTCTCTACCTATGCCCGCTGCACTGATGTTGGCGGAGAGGACGGGTGACCCAGTATCCCTCTCCATTATTTCGCTAGTCGCCAACCATGCCTCCCCTAGCGAAACCGTCGTGCCCTTACATCCTCCCCGGATTCCGTAGGGGCCACGACACCCATGTAGTACTACACGATGTCCGTAGACAGGGTCGCCATATAACAATGTCGTCGGCCACGGCTAGCCGAAATAACCACCCTAGGATCCGGACTACTCATCCGATCGTCTGCAGACGTCAAGGATGATAGCCGTGCGGTCTACGGATCCACTGTCCAAGGCGTCGCATGTGGAATCACCTTCCTAGTCCAATAGCAGTCGACGTCTATCGAGATTGGCGCACATCCGCACGATGGGCTGTGGCCCTTGACTCTATCGGTGCCAAGTCTATGGTAGGGCTCATCCTTGCTAACCATCTCAGGACTATCACGAGGTCGCCTAAACGACAATCGTTGGGGTGAATTTCGGGTATGGACTTGCTCCATATTTCCAGTCTAATACGATCATGGAGTTTGTACAGTGTTTTACCTTACCAGCTCCCAGTATATAAGCTATGCACAACGTCGGGAGTGGTGCTCCCAGTACCTCCGCTATGCATCAACCTCAGGAGTGGCGCCTAGCGGAACGTCATCGTTTGACCACCGTCGGAACGCGGCGGTCAACCGGGGCATATGGAAAATACCCCTTTTTCTGTCTAAGTGGCGGTGACGTCGCCAAATGTTCTAACATATCATTATTTACTATCTATGTCTGCATGGTAGGTGTGCTAGCATAGCATAGAAAAATAATAACATAACATACAACATGCTCGACAAGATATCACGACATATTGAAACTAGCATGGACATCATAGTATATCCTACATGTTAGACAGAATAACTAAACTAACATGCAGGCAAAACAAATCTTATCAAGCATAACATTTTATTATATTTAAGACATCCAAGAATTGTTCCTAAGAAAACCCCAGCGGGAATTTCCTAGCTTGAATAAATCCTACCATCGGAGAACCAACGCACCTGACTTGGTGGTTTACTCCTCGGAACCAACTTAAGGTTTGTCTCGATCCACGTGCCGTCATTTACGCATTTTTATATTTTCCTGTCAATTATTCAACGAATTTTAATTCTCAATCTAGAAATAATTTCTCAAATCTCTCTTCACCACTACTCTTACAATGATCTCTAGAATCACCCCGATTTTTTTTCCCAAGTTCGCCAGAAAATTTCTCCGGCGGTCGCCGGAAAGTTCACCGGATTGTTCGCCGGAACCCTCGCCGGCGAAGATCTTCGATCAGCACCAATATTGGTACCAATCGAAAGCTCTCTTCATGAGGATTCCAAAAATCATATTTGCCCCAATTTTTATAGCTCATACGCGATCAATTTCACCGATTAAAATTTTGGGCGAAATCCTAAAGTTAGAGTTTTTAGCTTGCCGGCGGCCAACCGGCGGCAAATAGCCCTCAACTCCGGTACCAATGGATAGCTCTCGTCAAGGAGAATCCATAGGTACCAAGTTTGCAAGGTTTCACGGCCGGAATGGCCGGTAATCGCCGGAGCAAGCTCCGGCGACGAAACTTTCGCCGTCGCCACCTCTCACATGATTTCTCCCTCATCTCTACACCAAATTTGGGCATCTTGGTATCAAAATGAAGAGGAGGTCGAGATCTACCTGTAGCTAAAATTTGGGAGCCTAATTCGATATGGTTTCGTCGGAGCATCGACGGGAAAAATGGTCGCCTTCACCGTCGCCGCTGCGGAGGAGGAGAGAGAAGAGAGAGGGGGAGAGGTGCGGGCGAGCCCGCGCTCAGTGGGAAGAAAATGAAATATATATATTTTTTTTAAAAATTAAAATGTTAAATCTTAATTTTTTAATTGATCGATCAAATGACGTCCAAATCACGATCCGTCTGCGCCGTTGGATTCCTTATAAAAAATACTATCTGATGGTATAATTTTCACATCAAAATCTCATACTTCAAAAATTCATATGATTTTACAAATAAGTCCTTTAAAAAATTTCTTTTATGATTAAACCCTCCAAATACTAAAATTACTCTATTGCTCTTATTCAAAAATCACGGGTCTCACACAATAGCTCTCAACTCCGGTACCAATGGATAGCTCTCGTCAAGGAGAATCCATAGGTACTAAGTTTGCAAGGTTTCACGGCCGGAATGGCTGGAAATCGTCGGAGCAAGCTCCGGCGATCGAAACCCTCGCCGCCGACGCCTCTCGCATGATTTCTCCCTCATTTCTACACCAAATTTGGGCATCTTGGTATTAAAATGAAGAGGAGGTTGAGATCTACCTATGGCTAAAATTTGGGAGCCTAATTCGTCGTAGTTTCACCAGAGCATCGTTGGGAAATTTGCATCGCCGTCGCCGTCGCCGTCGTCACTGCGGAGGAGGAGAGAGGGAGAGGGAGAGAGAGAGAGGGAGCTCGCGCATGGGTGGGAAGAAAATAATTTTTTAATTATTTAATTAGTTAATTAAAATCTTAAATCTAATTAAATCTTAACTATCCAAATTACCTATCAAACGACGTCCAAATTACGATCCGTCCGCGCCGTTGGATTCCTTATCAAAAATACTACATGATGGTATAATTTTTACATCAAAATCTCATACTTCAAAAATTCATATGATTTTACAAATAAGTCTTTTAAAAAAAAATTTTACGATTAAATCCTCCAAATACTAAAATTACTCTATTGCCCTTATTCAAAAATCACCGGTCTCACAACCTACCCCCCTTGCAAAAATTTTATCCTCAAAATTTCAGATCGATTCAGTGATGGAGAGATTAAAATTCTTTCTTTCTTCCCTTAGAGTGGGTGTTTACAAGTACTCCCCCCCTTTAAAATTTTGGTCCTCAAAAAATAATTTCTTTATACATCAAAGTACGATTACCGTATGACAAGTTCTAAGATTGGAATAAAATGAGATACTCAAGATAGACATCTATATGATAGGTCATTAATGAATATTTTTGGGTCATCAGTCGTCATGTCCCAATCAACAAAAATCATGTCGGTATCATCAATAACCATAATCGAGACATCTTGAGCATCCATACTATTCAACAAAAAGATGTGTATCCTAGTACGTGGTAGAAAGCAATTGCTTAGTATGATAGTAATATACTAGACGTATCACATGAATCTTAGATAATTAGATCAAACTCCACAATAATAGATTGTTAAGATCATTCGGGATAATTATTCACTGGTGACGCAATTTACTGATGAAACTGAGGGATATATAAATGGGCAAAGGTTGAAGATAATATTTCAGTTTTCTAGGGTAGATATGCTAGGGAGTCCCTATAACTCTAGCATATGAAAAATCTTTTTATGGTTCAAGTTGGATGAAGATCAAACATCTCTGAACTATAATATGATTATAATGGAGTCACCTCCAGATTGAGGATAATAATAAAAGATATCAATAGCCACTCATTAAATGATCATTAACTTGCTCCACACTAGTTTCACTATATTATGGATCGTTGTAGTTATACTTGGATCTTCACGAGCATCCATATTATTTAACACAAAGAGGTACATCTAGGTACGCAGTGATCTCCTCTATGAGTATTGACCTGATTAGAAGCAAGACTTCCAGTTCATGCCAGGAAATGTAGGCCGAACTTAACTAATACTTGACTTCATTGGAGTCCGAATGGAATCTAAAACTGAGTTTGATACGGAATTTATCGATCATGCTTATATGATGATATGAAATTTGATATGGAATATGCTATATCCTATGTAAAATGATATAATAATAATAATAACGAAGTTGAATCTTGATGTAAAAGAACTTCATCCAAGTTTGTAGATGCAGAAATATTATAGTTATATCTAAGCTGCTATGCGCACTGGATACGAGCTGCAAAAGCAGTAATTGAAATAGGAGATGTCAACAATACATTCACCAACTAAGGATATCAACGTACAACACGTGCTAAAGGTGCCAAGAAACTGCAGCATTCAGAAATTTGAGGAGATATGAAAAGGAGTAAGGAAGCAAAGTTATTACAGAATCTGCAAGTAGTTGAAATGTGAGCTGCAGATGTAGAAATGCTGCAAACTGTATTGACTGAATAAGACCGCAGAAATAAACTAAAGATATATAATGATACTGATGAAAATGTAGGAATCTGAGCTAAAAAATATTAAGTAAAGAACTGAGCTAAGTTGAGGGAGCTATAAAAATAAAAAGGAGTAAAGAAATCTACCAACGATGGATAGAATTTGACTAAGGACATTTGACAATGGAGTAGCTTCACAAAGAGGGAACTGCAAACTGCAGAAAATGACTGAGGAAATAACTGCAAAGAAAATTGTAGAAATATTCAACAAAATTTGGATTCAGAAAGGCTACTAAGAAGAATTAGAGGAAGCAGATAAAAGAAAACTGCTTAGCTAATAAGTTGGCCATATATAGGATATATGAAATAAGTGAAAGCTGCTCAAAGCTTCGAAAAAAAACTGATAGATAGAAGATAATAGCAGGAAACAACTGCATTGAATGCATAGAATGCTGGTACAAAGGAAGATGCTCCAAGCTCTACAAAGATTTAATATGACCGAGAGAACTGCTTAAAAGAGTGTAAGTGGTATGCTGAGGACAGCTATACCAACTTGTATTGACGCATCGAAATATGAAATAAAGGGAGAAACAATAGAAAGATTTACATTTAGGAAGCCAGTCAACATGACTGCAGATAAATCTGAAATGAGCACGAAATATCAAAAGTTGCAAAAGGTAAGAATTATAAGATGAAGCAAGTTGTAAAGTTGGGCTGCAAAAATGAAGCTATAGAAATATGACGAGGCGAGCATCAAAGCTGTAGAAATATAACAAAGAAAATGAAGAAGATTGTAGCATGCACAACTAGAATTGTCATGCAATATACGCAAGCTGAATATGTGAAATAGAGCTGCAGATAGGGTGTAGAGCTACAAAGAGCGTATAGGTAGAAGCTACAAATATTGCATATAGAGCTGTAAGTGTTGGGGGTTGACACGAATATTATAATTGATGACGGTCAACTTTTAGTTGCAACTTAAAAATCATGATGACAATCCAAAATGATCAACCTATACTCATTAGATTTATATATATATATATATATATATATATAAAATTAACTCAAATGAGAATAAGGTCAAAGATAATTTCAAATCATTTGATACAGATCCATCTAAAAATCAACTTTATGAATCGGGAATGAAGTCCCTTTAAGAGATCTAAGAAAGAGTTAGGTTCAAACAAAATTAACTCATACGTAAGTCAACTTAAAAGATCGATAAATTTTCCTTTGAGCTCAATGGTCTTACGTAGATTAATATGATATACATTCGATGATCCAGATCTCATATAAACGTTCAATATCAGTTGTTTTCAAGATCTAGGAAATGATTAAGACAACGATTTGCACGAAAAATTTTCACGATGAAAATAAGGATGTGGCACTTCTGTATAATGTGATATAATTTACATAATTTTATATACGTCCAAATTGGTCATAAATGGAACTTACGATTCAAGATTTCCTACTTTACTAGAAATCACGTATACCGACGATAATTAATAGGTTCATATCGCCAGGTTTCATGATACGATGATATAACTATAATTTGCAACTTAAATAAATGTTAAACGAGATATCTAAATAACCACATACTCAAATTTCATATAGTAGCACACGTGCTAACTCACGTAAGAGAGTCAATAAAATAATAAAATAATATACTAGTGGTTTGACTAGATTGTCACATATGAATTGATGATAAGATTCACAGATAACCCATAATTTAATAATCTTGATAGACTACCTGATACCTCAGCTATCTAGCATGAGAGTACAGATGTGAGAGTGCATTTGGTGCTTCTATGCCTAAGAGCAAACTCAGAAGCAAGTGCTCGAATCGGAGCGGATAAAATCGAATATTGATAGATTTATTTAGACTCAATATCTCAAGATGGAGTCATGGGATACAATTAGTATGATTAAGATATAGCATGGGAAAATTTGATATCAATACTCTTAAGATCAAAGTGATGATAACTACCTATGTTGGTATAAGAGGTGATTATGATGCACCCCACAAGGTAACCTTGAATATGATCATGGATAAATTTACTTGATCATTTAGAAATGAAACTTGATCGTAGATCTGAGCATATTGATCTAAGTTTCTATCTCTTCTCCGACTCAGTGAAAATTGTAGTCATATATACTATCTGGAGATTAATAGATTTACTATCTTTATATTACGGCAGTTATCGGCTCAAGAAAAATTAATTATAGCGATCAACTGTCGTTTGAGTAAAAACTCATCACTAAGGAAATATACTATTATATTTCCGACTCGCGCTTTATCCTAGATTATATCGGGACTGTTATCTAAATCTTTAAGACCTCAAACTTAACTTAATCTCATAGGTTCTCCAAACCTGACTCTGATACCACTTTAGTTGTCATATCCCGACCCACTTGTCGGACACGTGGCAACCGCCGTATGAGCCCAAAGGACCCATACAAGCCATCAAAGTAATACATATCATCCATATACATCGTTTACACAGCGGAAATTACAACTAAATCATCTAACTCAAGATTCCTAACACAGTCCCGATAAACCTACTACAATTCTATGATAAAAGGTATCGATAAATAAAAATAAACCTGTCGATGGACTCATCTTCATCAATCGTCTCGTATGATCATCTAACATACCTGCACACACGGGGAAAAATGGTGTGCTCAGCCTTGCGGCCTAGTGTGAAATTACGGCTCTAAACCGAATAAGGAAATCAAAGGCTAGGAAGAGTATTCTAGGATGCCTTGGGTTGTTACTTATCATTTTTTTCATTTGATTTGTGTAAATCAATTTATAGAAAGCAGTAAAACAACAATAATAAGTACAGATTTATATTTAACTAGATGTCACCTAAGATGTAGCTAGTGTCAATGTTATCAGCATATGTCACATACGTCATAATAAGACTTGAAGTTTCAAGACTCGGGCTGCCAGCCTATGATTAATGAATACCCGAGCTAAGGGCATCAGTAAGCCCATCAGTGCCTTTCTGTCTCTGTCTCTACCTATGCCCGCTGCACTGATGTTGGCGGAGAGGATGGGTGACCCTTGATCACTCTCCACTGTCTCGCTAGTTGCCCTCGATGCCTCTCCTAGTGAAACTGCCGTGCCCTTACATCCTCCCCGGACTCCGTAGGGGCAACGGCGACTCGTGTAATACTACACACTACCCGAAGATAAGGTCACCATCGACAAGATAAATCAGCCACGACTAACCGATAAAAATAACCCTAGGATCCGGACTACTCATCTAACTGTCTGCAGAACGTCATGGATGATAGCCGCGTGGTCTACGGATCCACTGTCCAAGGCGTCGCATAGGGAATCACCTTCCAAGTCCAACAGCAGTCGATGTCGACCGAGATTGACGCACATCCGCATGATGGGCTGTGGCAACCTTGACTCCATCGTTGCCAAGTCCATGGTAGGGCTCATCCTCGCTAGCCATCTCAGGACTATCACGAGGTCGCCTAAACGACACTCGTACGGGTATAAATTTCTGGGTAAGGACTTGCTCCATATTTCCGATCTAATATGATCTTGGAGTTTGTATAGTCTCTTTCCCTACCAGCTCCCAATATCTAAGCTATGTATAACCTCGGGAGTGGTGCTCCTAGTATCTAAGCTATGCATAACCTCGGGATAACCTCGGGAGTGGTGCGTTGAGGAATATCACTATTTTGACCATCGACTGTACGCGGTGGTCAAACGGGGTATGCGAGGAACA
Source organism: Thalia dealbata (assembly GCA_030544415.1). Lineage (NCBI taxonomy): Eukaryota > Viridiplantae > Streptophyta > Magnoliopsida > Zingiberales > Marantaceae > Thalia > Thalia dealbata. Next base: position 11,208,713 of record CM060460.1, read on the forward strand.
CCCGTTTCTGACTAATTTATAGTGATGTCTCCTAGGAGGTTCTAACATGTCACAGTTCATATCTATGTCTGCATGGTAGTCGTGTAGCACATAGCATAGAAATTAATATAACATGCATGACAAGATTTTAGGACATGTTAAATACATAGCATGGTAAACATGGCATAACATACATGTTAGGCAAAGTAAATCATACTAACATGCATTTAAATATATTTATAGCAAGCATTTCATTTTATCATGTTTAAGACATCCAAGAATTTTTCCTAAGAAAACCCCAGCAGGAATTTCCTAGCTTGAATAAATCCTACATCGATGAACCAATGCACCTAATTTGACGGTTTACTCTTTGGAACCAACCTAAGATCCGTTCGTTGAATTTTATTCTCTAACATTGTCTCGATCCACATGCCGTCATTTGCACATTTTATATTTTCTTGTTAATTATTCAACGAATTTTAATTCTAAATTCAGAAATAATTTCTCAAATCTCTCTTCACCACTACTCTTAGAATGATCTCTAGAATCACCCTAATTTTTTTCCCAACTTCGCCAGAAAATTTCTCCGGCGGTCGCCGGAAAGTTATCCGGAACCCTTGCAGGCGAAGTTCTTCGATCAGCACCAATATTGGTACCAATCAAAAGCTCTCTTCATGAGGATTCCAAAAATCATATTTGCCTTAATTTTTATAGCTCATACGCGATCACTTTCACCGATTAAAAATTTGGGTGAAATCCCTAAGTTAGGGTTTTTAGCTCGTCGGCGGCCAATAGCCCTCAACTCCGATAACAATGGATAGCTCTCGTTAACGAGAATCCATAGGTACCAAGTTTGCAAGGTTTCATGGCCAGAATGGCCGAAAATCGTCGGAGCAAGCTCCAGCGATCGAAACCCTCGCCGCCGACGCCTCTCGTGTGATTTCTCCCTCATCTCTACACCAAATTTAGGCATCTTGGTATTAAAATGAAGAGAAGGTCGAGATCTACCTGTGGCTAAAATTTGGGAGCCTAATTTGTCGTGGTTTCACCGGAGTATCGTCGGGAAATTTGCGTCGCCGTCGCCGTCGTAAAAAATTTCTTTTACGATTAAATCCTCCAAATACTAAAATTACTCTATTGCCCTTATTCAAAAATCATGGGTCTCACAAACTATCCCGTCTATTCTACCGGGAGAATAAACACTCACCAAATCTTATCGTTATAAACACGTCCTAACTCGTATCGCGATCGTTAGTATCCTTATACTTGCTTATCAAATTTCCTATAAATATTTTAATAAATTTTAATTCTCAATCTGGTAACAATTTCTTAAATCCGTCTTCACCAGTATGCTTAAAATGATCTCTAGATTCACCTTAATTTTTATCTTAAGTTCACCGGAGATCCGTTGGAGACTCGCAGGAAATTTCACTAGAGCCCTCGCTCGTGAGGTTCTTCGATCAATACCAATATTAGTACCAATTGAAAGCTCTCTTCATCAAGAATCTAAAAATCCAATTTTCCCTAATTTTTAGAGCTCATACGTGATCAATTTCACCGATTAAACTTATTTAGGTGGAATCCCTAAGTTAGGGTTTTTAGCTTGCCGGTGGTCAACCGGCGGCCAACAACCCTTAATCCAGGTACCAATAGATAGCTCTCATTGAGGAAAAGCTATAGGTACCAAGGTTACCAAGTCCAATAGTCGGAATGACTGGTAATCATTGGAGCAAGCTCCGTGATGGAGTTTTCACCCGTCGCCGCCCATCTTCCCTTTTCTCCCTCATATCTCTTCCAAGAACTTAAATTGATGATTCTAATGAGTTCTCATAGCTCACTTGAAGTTGTAGCTGAAATCTCATTAAAAAATCCACTAGGAAGAGGTCCAATCATTGTCAGTGAAGTGAAGGAAAAGTCGCCAATCGCTACTACTAATGCTAGAAGGAAGAGGAAAAATTAAATAATTAAAATCTTAAGATGTGCTGCTCTATTATTATTATTATTTCTTTTTAATTTAAACCTTCAAATCAAATGTTGGCCGTTCGTCGCTACATGTGATTTGATCTCGTCTATCCATACGAATTAATCCTTGATGTACTAATTTAACCAATTAAACGACGTCCAAACTACGATTTGTCTACGTTGTTGATTCCATATCAAAAATCTTATCTGGTGGTATAATTTTTATATCAAAAATTAATACTTTAAAAATCCATATGATTTTACAAATAAGTGCTTTATGTTTTTTTTTCCACGTAACCTTCAAAATAATAAGGTATTACACAATTATCCTTGATACAAAAATACAAATCTTATAGAGCCATTGGACTGTAACTTTGTAGCCTAATAGGGCACATTGTAGGGTTCAGACTATATGAGGTATAACTCGCTCACAGCTTGGATTGAACTAGTCTATTCATCTAATTATACATAATGCAATTATGGTTATACCTCACTACATTCGATCATCTAGGTGATCATTAGTTGGCATATAAAATGGACCAGGCCGCCCACCGGCGGCCCGCACTGTGCCGACCCCTAGGCGTGCTCGTGTTGTGCTGTGCCTTCGCAGCTCACGACACGAGCACCACACGGGCATAAGTCTTATCGTGCTTAGCATAAGCACGGGCACAATAAGTGTCTGGCTTGGCACGACCCGTCCAAATCCGACTACGAGAAAGCCTAGGTCCAAGTCTGACTCGAGCATGATGCAGACTCGATGTAAACCCCCACTCTCATCATAAATAAATAAAAATCGGCCCGGTTCAAAGAACCGGCCAGCCGGCCGGTCCAGATGAACCGGCCTGACCCGGTCCAGGTGAACCGGCCTGACCCGGTCTAGGTGAACCGGCCTGACCTAGTCTGAAGGGCCGACGTGAGCGAGAAGAGCCGAGGGCTCTTCCCACTCGTGAAACGCCCCCTCATTCGCAAGTTCGCCTCGCGACTGCCCGCACCAGAGCAGCGCTGACGCCCACCATTTCACCGTCGGTCATTGCTCGCTGTCCGTTGGCTGCCGCCCGTTTTCGTCGTCCGCCGTGCACCACTCCCCGGCAGAAAGGGGAGCTCGGTGACCCCTCTTCTTCCCCCGAAACCTTCCTCTTCGCGTCCGCTGCAACCGTCCGCCATCCGCTGCAACCGTCCACCATCCGCTACAACCGTCCACCGTCCGCCTGCCGTCCTGCACCCAAATCGCCGGCGTGTCATTTCCTTCGCTGCGATTGGAGTCGCTCGCCCTCTCTGCATGCTCGCGAGCCTGCGTCTGCCTCAACGCCGACGCAGCAGGCGGCGATTTCGTCGTCGTCGCTCGTTCAACCCGCAGCACCACCGGCGAGGGGTGGAGCCACAATTACACCCACCTCGTCGCCCGGATCCTCCTCCTTTTCTTCCCCACGCGTTCGCAAGGTGAGGAGCTCTGTTTCCCCTCTGTGAACAGGCGGTTTCGCCCTCCGGTGGACTCGACCAAGAGTTCGCTGGCGACGTCCCTGAGAGTAGCGTTGATGGCCGGATTTTTTGCAAGCTGTCGTTGGTCTCCACGCGTGCGAAAGCTTGCGGAGCTCGTCGTCTAGTTGGTCGTCGGTTTCGCGAGCTCCGGCGAGGTGGCGCCTACGGTTCCGACGCCAGCGACTAGGGTTCCGACGAGGGAAGAGTGTTCGGCTGAGGTAGATTTTATTTTCTTTCCTTAATCACGATTAGTGATAAGTTAAACATGCTTAATGTTAATTAATCTCACTTAGTGTAAATTAAATATGGAACTTATGTTGTATGAATTTTTAGTTGATGCATGAAGATAACCATGCTTAATAAGGGGTAATTAATCATATTTGGGTTTGGTTGGGTTAATTTTAATGAACTTGATTGGGTGGTTAACCGAACACAAAGTTAACTCAAGTTTAACCCGAACTCGAGTCTGACTCGAATTAGAATGGTTAGGAGGTAACTCAATCGAACCGACCCAGTTGGGGCTTGGGTCAGACTCAAGTTAAGCTCGTGTTGACCGGGTCAAATGTTGACCGGGCCAGCGTTGATCGGGTCAAGCGTTGACCGAGTCAAACGTTTTCTTAATTGTGTTGGGTAATGATAAATTAAAATTTTCTTAATAGTCAACATGATCAATTTTAGTTGACTAGGTCAATTTTGACCAAATTTTGACTTGAATCAAATTGGGTTAAGTTGGATTAGATTATTATTAAATTGAGTAAACCTAATTTAGATGCTTAATTGAGTTAATTAAAATTTAATTATTCTATTAATTGCTGATAGATTTTTAATTAGGCCCTTGGGTGACTTGGGCCAAATCATGTATTTGGGTTTAAATGGGTATAAAATGATAAAAATTTATCTAAGCCTAATTAAATTAATTTAAAATTTTAATTAAGTTTTAATTAGTATGATTAAAAATTGATTAATTAATATTTAAATGATTAGATAGAATTAGTAATCAAATCTTATGTTTAGATTTGGTTAATTAAATGTAGTAATTAACTTAATTAAATTATTGATAATTTATTTGGGTAAAAAATATGGACTTGAGCCCAATGGGTAAACATTTGCTCGTAAATTTAAATGTAGGCTTATTAAGCGATAATTAACTAAGATAATTGTATAAGTTAGATTGATAAATTTTTATTTTATTTATTTTAGGGAAAAATATTTTAAATTTTATTTTAAATAATTATGTTATTTAGGACTATTATTGATATGCGATTCGAGTGGTTCGTCGGTGTGATTTATTTTGCGTGGGTTGGTTCCGAAAGGTAAACCGCTAAATCAGGTGTATAGGCTCATCATAATATGATTTATTCCAGCTAGGGAAAATCTTAATTAGATTTTGTTGGAAAATTCTTGGATGCCTCTCAACTAAATAAATATCATGCTTCTAAAACTATTAAGAAAAATACATGCTATGTTATTACATTTTATTTAGCATGTTAATATGCTATGCATGCTTATTTTTCCTCTTTACTTGGCATGATATATTATTTTTACCGCATGCTAGTTAATTATATTATAATGCTGAATACAAAATAATATCATGCTGAACATGATAAAAGAAGCAAATATAGAACATAGTATCATGATCTACACCAGACACTTTAGTATAGAGATATAGGTGACATGATACTAGTACAACGTAAGAATATCACTAAATTTTAAACTAAGAGTATTATTAATGCACCCTAGATGACATCGTGAACCATTAGCGTTCAGTTAGTGATGTTCACACACTAGTACCTCCCGAGACTACAGATCATAGATAACTTAGATACTGGGAGTGAGCTGAGGGTTGGACCAGATTAACTCCTAGGTCAAGATAGACCAAAAATGGAGTAGGTCCATACCCAGATACCGATACCCGCACGTGTGCCGCTTATGCGACATCGTGATAGTCCTTAGATGGTTAGTGAGGATGAACCCTACCATGGACTTAGCCACGATGTAGTCGCGATAGCCACAGCCCATTGTGCGGATGTGCATTTATTCTGGCCAACGTTGATTGCTATTGGACTGCGAAGGTGATTCTCTACGTGAGGCCTTGGACAGTAGATCCGTAGACCACACGACTATCATCCTTGACGTTCTGCAGACGATCGGATGAGTAGTCCGGATCCTAGGGTTATAATTTCGGCTAGCCGTGGCCGGTGAGACTATTGTGATGGTGACCATGTCTGCGGACAGTGTGTAGTACTACACAAATGTCGTTGCCCCTACGGATCCGGGGAGGATGTACGGGCACGATGGTTTCACTAAGGGAGACATGATCAGCGATTAGCGAAACGATAGAGAGTGATTATAGGTCACCCATCCTCTCCGCCAGCATCAGTGCAGCGGGCATAGGTAGAGACATAGACTGTAATGACACTAATGGGCTTAGAGAAATCCCAAGTTAGGGCTTTCCTTAAGCATAGGCCGGCAGCCTTAGTCATGTGATATAAAAAATAATGATGTTATATATGATTTACACTAGGGACACCAACATGGTATATAACTTAGGTGACATTTAGAGACATACATCTACCTACAACCTAGGTTGACATAAAATATAGTCGGATGATACATGTAAAATACTAAAAAGCTTGTTATGTAATAATTAATTCCATTAAGGCATCCTTGAACGATCCTCCTAGCCTTGGATTTCGTACTGTGGTTTCGAGCTGTAATTTCGCACTAGGTCGCAAGGATGAGCACACCGCGTTCAATGTGTGTGCAGGTTGTTAGATGACTGTCCGAGATATTTGATGAAGATGAGGGCTATCGATGGATTTAGTTTTATTTATTGATGTCGTTATTGTAGAATTGTAGTAGGTATATCGGGACTGTGTTAGTAGAGTTGTATAAGTGATTTAATTATATATTCCGCTGTGTCGATTGTGTGTATGGATAATATTTATTACCAAATGCCTTGTATGGGTCCTTTGGGCTCATACGGCGGTTGCCATGTGTCTGACAGGTGGGTCGGGGCGTGACACTCGGGCCCTCAGTCGCTAGGAGTCAGCAAGTGTCGAGGGCTCAAATCGAAACCTCAGACTTTTCGAGCTTGGAAGAAATCATCATTCTCGTTCAAGCTTGGAAATCTGACTTGTTGCTGCTCCACTACCATGACTCCGGCTGTCCGGCACCGGCACCCCTCGCACCGAGAGAAGCTGTGGCAAGGTTTGGTATGCTAACTTGCTCGCCTCCCATCCTGGGATCCATGGTGACACGGTGTGACATCTGTCCCATAACTCCCATTGCACTCTGTCCGTCGTTCCTCGAATCCTCGACGAGAATCACGCTAAATCGCAAATCTTGACCTGCCTTATGAGACTTGTAATTTTACTAAGGATAACTTTATAATATAAAGTTGTTTTGAAGAGTCATATGTAAAAGGGCTTATTTATAAAAATCACATAGATTTTTAAAAATTATACCATCAGATAGGATTTTGAATATGGAATATAATGGCACAAATGGATTATAAGTTGGACGTCGTTTGATGGGTCAAATGGTTAAACCAAATCAAAGTAAAAACAAAAGATCCAAATTAAATCATTCAAAAATGGATGACCTAGATCTGATCTCAGTAAACCTAAGTTGAACTTGGGTTAATGGTTAAGCGGTGGGTGGGTTTATGTCATGCCCTGACCCGTAGGTCGACACGTGGCAACTATCATATGAACCCTGAGATCCATACAAGGCATACAAGTAATGCAGTATCACATCACCCATCATAAACACATTCGTACAATCCTTTAATACAGTCCCGATATATCCCTAATACAATTCTAAGTCCGATAGGAGCGACATCTAAATCTAAATAGCAACGATCATATACCTTCAATGATGAAATCTTCATCAGTAGTCTCGACTATTACGACTACACCTGGATACACATTGAACGTGGTGTGCTCAGCCTTGCAGCCTAGTGTGAAATTACGACTTGAAATCGTAGTAAGGAATTCAAAAACTATAAGAAATGTCTTAAGATGCCTTTAGTTTGTTATTCATCATGTTTCTTTTATTATGTGTAATTTATGATATAATAAGCAATGTAACAATATAATCAAGTACAAATATAAATATCATTAGATGTCACTTAAGTTGTATCCGGTGTCTATGTCATTAGTGTATGTCACCTATGATATAATCCAACTTTACGTCACAAGACTCGGGCTGCTAGTCTAGGCTTAGGGAATACCCTGATCAAGGGCATCCATAAGCCCATTAGTACTTCTCTATCTCTGCCTATGTCCGTTGCACTGATGTTGGCGGAGAGGACGAGTGACCCTTGATCATTCTCTATTATTTTGCTAGTCGCCCTCAATGCCTCCCCTAGCAAAATTATCGTACCCTTACATTCTCCCCGGACTCCGTAGGGGCAATGACGACTCGTGTAGACTACACACTATCTGAAGATAGGGTCACCATCAACAAAGACTTATCGGCCACGGCTAACCGATATAATAACCCTAGGATCCAAACTACTTATCCAACTGTCTGTAGAATGTCTTGGATGATAGTCGTGTGGTCTACGGATTTACTGTCCAAAACCTCACGTAGGGAATCACCTTTCCAGTCAAATAACAGTCAACGTTGATCAAAATAAATGCACATCCTCACAATGGGTTGTGGCTACCCTGACTACATCGATGCTAAGTCCATGGTAGGGTTCATCCTCGCTAGCCATCTTAGGACTATCATAGTGTTGCCTAGGCAATACTCGTGCGGGTATCATTTTTCGGATATGGACCCACCCCACTTTCCGATCTAGTATGACCAGGGAGCTTGTCTGGTCCATTCCCCAACCAGCTCCCAGTAGCTAAGCTATTTGTAGCTTCGAGAGTGGTGTCATGAGCAGCATCACTATTCGACCATTAATAGTTTGCAGTGGTCATATGGGGTGTATAAATGACACCCCTTTTATCTATAATTAAGTATGTCCCTTAGGAGGTTTTAGTATCGCATGTTACCTATATCTTGTTCTAGGATGTTAGGTAAGATTTTTAGATACTACCTCTTATGTATATTTGTCCAATCATTTAAATTATTATTTATATTTTGGTCTGCATAGCCTTTGTATGTTACACCATAACATAATAAACGACATACAGAAGAAGATAATAAAACATGCTAATTACTAGCGTATCATACATGATATATCAATCATACTTTATAAAGTAGGTCATTCTAGCATGCATAGCGTATAAGCATTTATCAGACATATCATTTCATTATGTTCGAGGCATCCAAAAACTTTCCTAAGTAAGATAATCCACTTAGAACAATAGGTATTTCGATGATCTACTTGGCTCGCGTATCAAACAATAATTCTAAATAATAAAATTATTTAAAATAAATTTTAATACAATTTTCCTAAAATTAGTAAAATAGAACTTGATCAGTAGAGGACCTAAATTATCCAGTTATCTTAGCTATATTCAAATAATAAACTTATATCCACTTAACAAACCCATATCCAATTTTATAAGCTCATATTCAATTAGTGAGCCCATGTCCAAACACTAAGCCCAAGTCTAATGTTATAACCCAATAGCCTACTTAGTAAAATAACTAATTTAATTAAGTTCTAATATTTTATTTATCTAATTCAATTATACAAAATATTATCTTCATTTAAATCATTAACACCGATTGCTATTTCTATTGTATTCATCATAATTTAAATTAATTATCAACATCCAATTAATTAATCAACCTCAAGCTCGTTTGCCTATTCCCATTTGACTCATTTAGCCCTAGCCCATATTGTTAGCCCATGTCTAGAGCTCAAGTTCTCATATCATAGACCAACAATTAACAAACTCATTATTTTAATGAATTATATCAAATTACTAATCATGCAATCAGATATCTAACTCTATTGAATTAAATTAAATACAAGTTAATATCTAACTCATTTTAATCAATCTAATTAAAATTAAATTTTAAATCCTAACTCAATTTATTTAAGCCTAAATAAATTTTATGAAATACCATTATTAAAATCTAATCTAATTCATTATTAAAACCCAATCCAATCTATTAGCCCAACTCACCCAAAGGCTCGACTACTGTAAGCCAATTTGGATGCATCTTAATTAATTTAACTACCAAGCTTTTAGGAAAAATAGGTATATATGCTAGCTTTAGAGCCAAACAAAAGCATTGTATCATGCTTATAATGAATTGATGAGCAATATTAATAAAAAGCTTATATCAATCAACATGAATGCCAAAGGTTATTCACAACTCATTTATAATTAAAATCAAGAATAATAACTAGCAAAAGAGTCGAAGAATATCGAGTATAACTAATCAAAGGGATATAGTTCTCCTAGACTAAATATTAAAAACTATCACGTCTATTTTGCCTGGAAAATAAACACTCACCTGATCTTATCACTTTATTCGAGTCCTAACTCGTATTGCGATCAATGGTATCATCGTGCTTGGTTACTGAATTTTTTGTAAATATTTTAATAAATTTTAATTCTCAATCCGATTACAATTTCTCAAATCCATCTTCACCAGCAATCTTAGAATGATCTCTAGATTTACCCTAATTTTTATCTCAAGTTCGCCAAAAAGTTCGTCGGAGACCCGCTGGAGACTCGTCGGAAAGTTTACCAGAACCCTCACTGGCGAAGTTCTTCGTTCAGAACCAATATTGGTACCAATCGAAAGCTTTCTTCATCAGGAATCCAAAAATCATATCTTTCCCAATTTTTAGTGCTCATACGCAGCCAATTTCACTGATTAAACTCATTTAGGCGAAATCCCTAATTTAAGATTGTTAGCTCGCCGGTGGCTAACTGGTAGCCAATTGTAAACCCCCACATTTAGAGGGTTAAATTAAAACAATGATCATAATAAACAAATAGATAATAAAATGAGAGATTAAAATTTTTCTTAAGTTTAGATTTGTGTAAAAGAGGATTAATGAACTTTTATATTGTGTTTGAACTAAAATGGTGACATTAGGCTAATTTTTAGATTGAAAAGGGTGTAGTTGTAATTTATTAAAATTTTATAGGGACCTACTTAGAAATTTTATTAAGGTCCAAGAAACTTAGTTGTGTTAATACGGAAGTTGTGGACCAATTTGAAAATATGTGGAAGGTGGGTGTTAACCCCTCACATGTTAGGCATGTGCAACCTTTGGACCGGTCCAACTCAAACCGAATGGGTCAAGTTGAACCGGTCGGTGAGAAAGGCACAGGAGCTGACCGCGTGCCCTAAATCTGGAGGAAAACACGCCCCAAATCCCGACTCCTTCCTTCATCGTCGTGTCGCCTCCTCGCTGTGAGCCCGGTCTTCTAATTTGGCGGTGCCGATGACTGCAGCATGATCTGAGCCTCGTCGCGTCTTTGATCTCTTCTTCCTCTTTCCCTTTTGCCCCACCCCACCACGGCGACCTCACTCTCCCATTCGACCCGCTGCCGGCTGTGTGCGCATCGCTGGAAGGGGATTTCTTCTTCCCCCTTTTCCCGATCTGCCGACGACCTCCGACGGGAATTCAACCTGTTCCAAGGTCAAATTGTGAGTTGCTACTGTTGATAACTTGACGTTGCTGAGTTTTGATGATAAGTGATGTGGTTGGCTTCGGTTTTGAATGGTGATATAAGTGATGTATGATGATGATGGTGGGTTGTTTATATTATGGCTGTTTCAAGGTCAAATTGTGAGTTGCTACTGTTGATAACTTGACGTTGCTGAGTTTTGATGATAAGTGATGTGGTTGGCTTCGATTTTGAATGGTGATATAAGTGATGTATGATGATAAGTAATGTGGTTGGCTTCGATTTTGAATGGTGATATAAGTGATGTATGATGATGATGGTGGGTTGTTTATATTATGGTGATTCTACCGTTGATGATGAATAATTATGGTTTGGAATTGTTAATCTAATGGTGAATTTTGGGATGGCTATGATGTGGAAGAATTTTATTGAATTCATGCTATCTCCCTCGCATGTAGTATAATAATTATAATGGTATGGAGAATCAAATGCAAGGCATAATTTTTATCTTTCACCTAACTAATGATGATATGTTGTGAATAAATGGAAGTAGAAAATGATTAATTTTGATAATGAATGATGTGAGATTTTAATTGAGCTTTTAAGAAAATTGAGACTTGATTAGTTGGAGATTATGATTGAGGTTAATAAATTAAATAAGGTTGATCAATTAAGATTAGTTTGGATTAAGTGAATCTAATTGAATAATTATTTAACTTAGGATGAGTTAGGTGAGCAAAATAGTAAAGATGGGGTATTTGGTATCTTGTAGATAAGATTAATGATAGATAATATTAAAGGTCATATCTAAAGGTAATGTTATTTGCAATAGGTAAATACCTCGAAATAACTAAATGAGGTGCAAGCTGATATACGGTTGGTTCCGAAGACCGATCTACTTATTTAGGTGCGTTGGTTCATCATAATTAGGATTTATTCAAACTAGGGAATTATCTGCTGAAGTGTTATTAGGAAGGTCCTAGATGCCTTGAACTCATAAAATGTTATGTTTGCTAAATAGGTGATATCATGCATGCTAGAATGTTACTATTTATGTAGCATGAATTATGTGCTATGTGTATACTATTTAACATGCTTTATTAAGTTCTTTTACATACCTGCTTTACTTTTTCCTATTATTATATGATATGCTACTACCTTGCTAAAGAAGATGATATATTGACTATAAAGATAAAACCCTATATAGGAGATAATATCAATAATGGTTACCTGACACTGTAAACTCCCACCTTAATAAATTATATTTTAGAAAGAAAAAAATTTATTTTTTAAAAAATATTTTTTTAATCGATCCGGTTCAACTGAACCGGCCAGCTGGCCGGTCTGAGTGAACCGGCCCGACCCGGTCTGAAGGGCCGACGCGAGCGAGGGCTCTTCCCACTCGCGCTCGCCCCTTCTTCTTCTTCTCCTCTTCTTCTTCCTTTTCTTCTTCTTCTTCTTCTTCTTCTTCTTCGCCTTCTTCCCCGTCTTCCTCACCCGCAGTAGGGCACGCCGGCGGCCCCTCCCATTCGACGCGGTCCGCTGCCGTCGTTCGTCGGCGGCCGCCCGACTCCGTCGCCTGCCTCCCTCGCTTTCGCGACGTCCACCTCCTCTTCGACCGCAGCAGGGCGAATGCAGGCGCCCGCTGCCCGTCGCCCGTCGCCAGCGTCCGTCGCCCGTCGCTAGCGTCCGTCGCCCGCCGCCAGCATCCGCAGTCATTCGACCTCCTTAGATCCCCATCGTGGCAAAGAGAGCGCGGCGAAGGTCCTGCGGCCATGCCCCTCTTCTTCCCCTGTTTCCCCTGCAACAGCGCGAGCGCCGACGACCTGTTCCTGCGCTCGTCGTCCGCCGCTCGCTACCACCGTCTGCAGCAGCCGTTCGCCCCCCCCCCCCCCCTCGTTCCACTTCGCTGCGACGAGGAGAGCTCGGTGAAGGTTCGCCGCCGTGCGACCCCTCTCTTCCCTACATTTTCTCCTCTTCGCGAATGCTGAAATCGCTCGCCGTTCGCAGCCAACGTCCGCCGTCCGACCGTCGTTCCACGCGCGGATCATCGACGCACCATTCGTGGTTGCTAGGGCTCGAGCTGCTCGCCCTCGCCGCAAGCTCATGAGCTTGCGTGCGACCTCGACGCAACTGCAGCAGGCGACGATTTCGTCGTCGCTGCTGGTTCGACCGTAGCACCTCCGGCGACGAGCGGAGCTGCAAAATCCACTCCTCTCGCCGGCTGGAACTTCTTCCCTTCCTTCCCCATGCGATCGCAAGGTTAGGAGCACCATTTCTCCTCTGTGAACGGGCGATTTCGCCCTCCGAGGTGGATCGTTAGGGCGTTGATGGCCGGATTTTGCGCAGGTCGTCGTCGGTTCCCACGCGTGCGAAGGCTTGCAGAGCTCGTCGTCTAGTTGGTCGAAGGTTTCGCGAGCTCCGGCGATGTGGCGGCTAGGGTTCCGACGGTGAATAGTGATTCCGACGGTGAATAGTGATTCCGGCTAAGGTAGCTTCATTTTTTCTAATCGTGATTAGTGATTAATTAAGTATGTTTAGTCTTAATTAAACACGTTTAGGATAAATTAGTGTTGTTGAATGCTTAGATTTAATTAAGCATGTTTAGCGTAAATCAACCAAAGTTAGTGATTTAATTAAGTGGATTAATTAATGGGTTAAGTAAGTGGTTGGTATTTAGATGATAAATTGGAATTATTGTTTGATACGGTATGGTTGGTGATAAATGAGTTATGATGATTAATTGAAATTTATTTGGTGATAAATGAGTTGTGATAATTAATTGGAATAATTGTTTGGTGATAAATGAGGTGTGATGATTAATTGGAATTATTGTTTGATATGTAGTGATGTTGTTATGAGTGGAATGTGGTGATTTGTAGTGATAATGTGGTTAGTTTTGGAATGTGAGATTTATATATGGTTTGATGGTGTTATTGGTTTATTGATGTTTAGATGGATGGTGATGTTGTTTAATTGTTTTTAAATCGTGGATTTAATAGTGATGATGACCTTGATAATAGTATTATGTTGAATTCAAACTATCTCCCCCGTCGTCCTTCTCCTCACCTATTATGATTTTTTGTTTTTTATTACGCATGTAGTGTAATAATTATGATGGTATGTTGTAAGTGGGTGAAAGTAGAAAATGATTTAATTTTGATTATGAATGAGTGAGATTTTAATTGGACTTTTAAGAAAATTGAGACTTGATTAGTTGGAGACTGTGATTGAGGGTAATAAATTAAATCAGGTTGGTCAATTAAGGTTAGTTTGGATTAAGTAAATCTAATTGAATAATCATTTAACTTAGGATGAGTTAGGTGAGCAAAATAGTAACGATGGGTATTTGATCTTGTATATAATATTAAAGGTCATATCTAATGGTAATATTATTTACGATAGGTAAATACATCAATCAATTAAATGAGGTGTGAGCTAATATACGGTTGGTTCTGAAGATTGATCTACTTATCCAGGTGCGTTGGTTCTCCGATGGTAGGATTTATTCAAGCTAGGGAATTCCCGCTGGGGTTTTCTTAGGAAAAATTCTTAGATGTCTTAAATATAATAAAATGTTATGCTTGATAAGATTTGTTTTGCCTGCATGTTAGTTTAGTTATTCTGTCTAACATGTAGGATATACTATGATGTCCATGCTAGTTTTAATATGTCGTGATATCTTGTGAACATGTTGTATGTTATGTTATTATTTTTCTATGCTATGCTAGCACACCTACCATGCGGACATATATAGTAAATAATGACATGTTAGAACATTTGGCGACGTCACCGCCACTTAGACAGAAAAAGGGGCATTTTCCATATGCCCCGGTTGACCGCCGCGTTCCGACGGTGGTCAAACGGTAACGTTCCGCTAGGCGCCACTCCCGAGGTTGATACATAGCGGAGGTACTAGGAGCACCACTTTCGACGTTGTGCATAGCTTATATACTGGGAGCTGGTAGGGTAAGAGACTGTACAAACTCCATGGTCGTATTAGACTGGAAATATGGAGCAAGTCCTTATCCGAAATTCACCCGCACGAGTGTCGTTTAGGCGACCTCGTGATAGTCCTGAGATGGTTAGCAAGGATGAGCCCTACCATGGACTTGGCACCGATGGAGTCGAGGGCCACAGCCCATCGTGCGGATGTGCGCCAATCTCGATAGACGTCGACTGCTATTGGACTGGAAAGGTGATTCCACATGCGACGCCTTGGACAGTGGATCCGTAGACCGCACGGCTATCATCCTTGACGTCTGCAGACGATCGGATGAGTAGTCCGGATCCTAGGGTGGTTATTCCGGCTAGCCGTGGCTGATGATATTGTTATATGGCGACCCTGTCTACGGACATCGTATAGTACTACATGGGTGTCGTAGCCCCTACGGAATCCGGCGAGGATGTAAGGGCACGACGGTTTCGCTCGGGGAGGCATGGTTGGCGACTAGCGAAATAATGGAGAGGGATATTGGGTCACCCTTCCTCTCCGTCAACATCAGTGCAGCGGGCATAGGTAGAGACAGAGACAGAAAGGCACTGATGGGCTTACTGATACCCTTAGCTCGGGTATTCACTAAGCATAGGCTGGCAGCCTGAGTTTTATAACTTCAAGTATTATTATGACGTATGTGACATACTGTTGACATTGACACTAGATACAGTGTAGGTGACATCTAGTGAGTTATATATCAGTATTTTATTTATGTTGTTTTACTGCTTTCGATAAATTGATGTACACAAATCGAATGGAAAATGATGATTAACAACCAAAGACATCCTAGAATACTCCTCCTAGCCTTTGATTTCGTTATTCGGTAGAGCCGTAATTTCGCACTAGGCCGTAAGGCTGAGCACACCACTTTTCCCCGTGTGTGCAGGTGTATTAGATGACTGTCCGAGAGATTTGATGAAGATGAGTCCGTCGGCGGGTCTATTTTTAATTATCGCTGTCTTTTCCATAGAATTGTAGTAGGTTTATCGGGACTGTGTTGGAAATCTTGAGTTAGATTATTTAATTGTAAATTCCGCTGCATAAATGATATGTATGGACTATATGTATCACTAAATGCCATGTATGGGTCCGTGGGGCTCATACGGCGGTTGCCACGTGCCCGACAGTAGGGTCGGGGCGTGACAGACACTCTAGTTTAGATAGAGACATAAGTAACATTGGATACTAGCATCTCCTAGGAACATCACTAGATTATATATTGTGAGGATGTATTGGGAACACACCCTAGATGATAAATCGAACCCTTAGCGTTCAAATAGTGATGTTCACACATACACACCACTCCCGAGGCTACGTATAGCTTAGATACTGGGAGCTGGTTGGGATATGGGCCAGATGAACTCTAAGGTCAGATAGACCAATTAACGGAGTGGTCCATACCCGGATACTACCCGCACGAGTGACGGTTGGTCGCCACTGTGATAGTCCTGAGATGACTAGCAAGGACGAACCCAAACCAAGGACCTAGCAAATATGTAGCTGAGGTTGTAGCATTCTAGCGACGGCTAGGATGCACACCTCATGGGACATTGCTGCTTGAGAATTGGGACGGTGACTCCTTCCGCATAGCCTTGGACAGTGGATCCTTGGACAGCATGGCTATAATTTCAGACGTTCTGCAGACGGCCTGATGAGTAGTCCGGATCCTGGGTTTATTATCTGCTAGCCGTGGCCGATGTGTACACTTAGGTGAGGTGACCCTTGCTGTAGTACTACAGGAGTTGCTTCATAGTTGTCTGGGGAGGACACATGGAGTAACATGTCACTAGGGCGCGGTAGATGGGGCACTCTACCTAGTGGACCATCGGAGAGGGATCACGGTCATCCGGCCTCTCTGCCAACATCAGTGTGACGGGCATAGGTAGAGACATACACAAAGTGGACACTGATGGGTTTATGGGAATTCCCTGATCAGGAGATCCCCTAAGCATAGGCTGGCAGCCCAGATCACGATATTTGAATTGCATGACATTTTTGTGACAAAAATCTAGAGACATAAAAATACTTAATATACTAGAGATACATCTAGAGGACATATACTAGAGATACATCTAGTTGAGATATACTAGAGGTACGTCTAGTTGACATGTATACTAGAGATACGTCTAGTTGACACATACTAGAGGTACAGTCATATTACGCGACACAGATGACATATACTAGCGACAGACATGTTGTACGACATAGATGACAAATAGGAACATATAGAGCCATACCCTACGGGTTAGAACTTGCTTTTATGGATAATATTACCTTAAAAAGTTATTAATTGATAATTAATAAACCCAAAGGCATCCTAACACTTTCTCCTAGTATTTGATTTTCTATTACGATTTCGAGCCGTAATTTCGCAATAGGCCACAAGGCTGAGTACACTACTTTTCCCCGTGTGTGTAGGTGAGTTAGATGATTGATCGAGATGATGAGTGAAGATGTCTTTCAATGAATTTATTTTTATTTATCGATATCGTTATTATAGAATTGTAGTAGGTTTATCGGGACTGTGTTAGAAATGTTGAGTAAATATCTTAATTGAATATTCCACTGTGTAAATGACATGTATGGATTGAATGTATCACTTTGATGTCTTGTATGGGTCCGTTGGGCTCATACGGTGGTTGCCACGTACCCGACAGTAGGGTCGGGGCGTGACACCAATAGCCCTAAACCTAGGTACCAATGGATAGCTCTCATCGAGTAAAAACCATAGGTACCATGTTTGTCGAGTTCTATGGCCGAAATGATCGGCAATCGTCGGAGCAAGCTTCGATGGTGATGGTTCCGCTCATCAACGCCTCCACCTCAATTTCTCCCTCAAATCTTCACCAAAACTCAAAAATAATAGTTTTAATGTGTTCTTCCATCTCACCTGATATTTCGGTTCAAATTTCATTAAAAATATTCAATTGTGGTGGCCGGAGTGTCGATGATAATGTGAGGAGGCAAGTTGTTCGCCATCGTCGCGAAAAGAAGAGGAGGGAGGAATGCTCGATGGGAGAAAAATGAAAAAAATTAAAATTAAAATATCAATTAAGCTAAGCGGTTCACTCATCCCCAGTTTAACTTAACCCTAGTTCAACCTTGGTTCGTGAGATTAGACCTGAACCGTCCATCATTTTAAGTAATTTAATCTCATCCATCAATTTGGATCTATCATTGTTTCAATAATTTGACTACTCAAACAACGTTCAAATTACAATCTATTTGTGCATTTGGATTTCCTATTAAAAATATTATCTTATGTCAAAATTTCATACTTCAAAAAATCTATATAATTTTATAAATAAGTCCTTCATATTATTTTTCCCTATATAACCTTTAAAATCACCATCTATTACATAATTACCCTTAATGTAAAAATACAAATCTTATAATTGGCCGCCGTTGAGCTAAAAACCCTAACTTAGAATTTTTTTATCAAAGTTAGCTTTCCAGGTAAAAAATTGGTCGTTTATGAATTCTAAAAATTGGGGCAAATATGATTTCTGGAATCCTTGTAAAGAGATCTTTTGATCGGTAGCATTGTAAAGAGAACCTTGTAAAGAGGTCTGATTTGGGTTTTATTATTATTATTATTATTTAGTAAAATTTGGTGGGGGTTTACAAGTACTTCCCCCCCTAAAAATTTTTGGTCCTCTAAAAATAATTTTGCCGATATAACAAAGTAGAATTGACAGGGTAAGAAGTTCCAAAACTCTTTTACATCATCCTCAAACGCTCTCTCTCTTAAACAAATGAGGATATTGTGCCTGCATGTGGGCCTCAGTCACCCACGCAGCTTCCTCGACATATGTATTCCTCCAAAGGACCTTAACTAAGGGAATAGATTTCCCTCGGAGTACCTTCACGCGCCGATCCATGATCTCAACAGCCTGCACTCCGTAGCTCAGGTCCTCCCTCAACTGAACTGGTGGTACCGTGGGACATGGGATGAATCCGATATGTATTTCCTCAACATGGATACATGAAAAACATCATGAATCCACTTCAAGTCGGCAAGTAGCTCTAGTCGATATGCCACTGGCCCCACTCTCTCAAGTACCTCGAAGGGTCCGATATACCTAGGATGTAGCTTTCCTTTATTTTGGAATCGAAGAATATCCTTCCAAAGAGAAGCCTTTAGAAGACCATATATAAATCTTGTTTTCTTTATTTAAAAAGAATAAAAATTTATATTATAAGATTAAAATAATAAAATAAATAAATAAAATATAGAATAAAATAATAAAATAAAATAAAATTATTATTTTAATATGTTAAAATAGGAAAAAAAATAAAATAAATAATTTAAAATAATAATAAGTTAATATAAAGGGTTTTGGAAATTTTTTAATAATAATATGATTTTTAAATTAATAATATATATTAATAATAATATGATTTGAAAATTCCAGGAGTTTACCTTGAACATAGGATGACTGTTTTAGGAGTAGTATTGGATAACCTATGATATATTAGTTAATACGATAGGATATTTTTGAATTTAAGTCATTGTTATGAATACAGTTCTTATATCATGTTCAGATGCTTTATTTTAATAATATGACTGCTAATTTAATATGTAAAGTCTTATTATATATTGTATGACTTATTATTTTAAATGTGTGATTTGGTGAATATGTTTTCTTGTTGGCTTGTACAATTCCTTATGCCCATTTTTAAGGTACTCTCTCTGTAGCCTCACTGAGTTTTGCGACTTAGATGTGTACATTTTTTCCTGTTGCGCAGGTTACAGGTGGGCTATTGGTACGGGGAGTGAAGAAGAACATAGTTACGATGAAATAGACTTCACTTTGGAAATCTAGATAGAGATTTATTTTGTAGTGTTGTATAAAATATAATTTGTTATGTTTCTGCTGTGTTTAATAAAAGTAATTGTGGTGCTTTGTGATACACTTAGCCTTGTATAAGTTGTGGTGTAGGCGGTTGCCACGTGCCCAAAGGTGGATTTGGGGTGTGACACCATATCTCCAACTTCAAACTCTAGAGGTCGGTGACAATGATCCGCATAGCTCTTCTGTCGGTCCTGAGCTGTTTTCAGTCTATCCCGGATGACTCTAACCTTTGCTACGGTTTTATCAATCAATTTTGTACCCGTCAGTTGTCTCTCGCCAACCTCGTCCCAACATAATGGAGTCCGACACTGCCTGTCATACAAAGCCTCATAGGAAGTCATACCAATGCTGGCCTAATAGCTGTTATTATAGGCAAATTCCACCAAAGGAAGGTGAGAGTCTCAACTGCTAGTAAACTCAAGCACGCATACTCTAAGAATATCCTCTAAAGTCTGAATGGTACGCTCTGACTGCCCATCAGTCTACGAGTGAAATGATGTGCTAAACTTCAAAGACATACCCAGCTCCCCCTAAAACTTCGGTCAAAACTTAGAAGTGTATCTAGGATCTCGGTCCGAAACGATAGATATAGACATTCCATACAATCGGACAAACTCGTTAATATATAACCTAGCTAGTCTCTCCAAGGAATAGGAAATATCGATCGTAGGAAAAGAGCGGACTTTATAAATCAATCGACGATCACCCAGATGATATCATGATGTCGCTGGGTGCACGACAACACTACTACAAAGTCCATATTAATGTGTTCCCACTTCCACTCTGGTATCGGAAGAGGCTGTAAGGTGTCTGCCGGCTTTTGATGCTCGACCTTAACCTATTAGCACACTAGGCATCGAGCTACAAACTCGGCTATGTCCTGTTTCATGCCCGACCACCAATAAGTCTGTCGAATAGTACGATACATTTTTGTACTGCCGAGGTGCATGATATAAACGGAACTATGTGCCTCCTCTAAAATCTGTTGTCGTAGATCTTCATCATGGGGTACGCAGATTCTGTTGTTCAGTACCAATATGCTATTATCTCTGAGTCTAAAATCTTGACCCTGACCATTCTGTACCCTCTAGATCACTTTGCTTAGCTCTGAATATGTCTTCTATAATTCTGGCAACCGATCTGTTTAGGTGGGTCGCACAGCAAACTATGTCAGTAACCCACCCTGTGAGTTACACTGTAGCTTCACCCTTAATGATCTCAGGTCACGTAGTAAGGGTAAGTAGGCAGTGTGAATATACGCCAAAGTGGTGGATGACTTCCTGCTCAAAGCATCTGCCACTACATTATCCTTCCCTGGGTACAAACCACAATTGATATGATTTATAATATATTGGTGGTACATTATCAAAGAAGACTTGGACAAGTTTGATTTATAATTCTATTACTAGGCCTAGAGCTATCTTCATTCTATGACTTGCTTTGTATCATAAATTAATGATTGTAGTGCAATAGAAACCGTGGAGCATTTATTAAAAGAATATAAATATAGTAAGACTATATAGAGTGATTTGTTGAAATAGAATGAAGCGTTGATACGAACTACATAGAAAACCACAATTAATTCAGTTGCTAGAATAGTTAAAAGGAGAATATGGAAAAGATAACTTATGTAAGTAGTTCTAGTAGAGTTTGTATATCACATTTGGGAATAGATGAACTATAGATTATTTAAGAAATAAGTAAAGGATGAAGTGGTCCTTCTTGGCACATCAAGACAATAATCTTTACTAAGCTGGATAGATATAAAATAAGAGAGTTTGTTGTTTTATGTTTAGCTTAGAATACTACTACTTTTTGAGATGTTATTTCTTAATGTATTTGCTCTTTTATGACTTATAGTATATGATTTGTAGTGATGCTCAAATACCCTATCTAGAAGGTGAGTTAAGGATTACTTTTGATCCGATCAAATAAGTTATAAGAGCAAAACTTTTATGTATGATGATGTAACTATACTGAAACAATGTAATATTGTATTGGTGAATGATAATTTATTTGATTTGCCCAAAAAATTTAGAATTATTTAAAGATGATTCAATTATTTATAAGATATTTATTATCCAACTATTAATCAATTTTTATTATAAATTATTAATATTAGTTCTATTTTTTCCTCAATTGAGTGTAGAATGAATTTTTTTTTTAAAAAAGCTAATATTAGTCATATTTAATGTTTAGTATAATTTTAGATTCTAAATTAAATTATATAGTTTTTATCCTTTATTTATTGAATATTATAGTAAAATATTATTAGAAGATAATTTAGTAGAATTTAAAAATAAAATAACTAAATTATTATATGATGTATATAATTTACATTCAAATAAATATGAAGTAACACATCAATAGGTAACATCTCCATCATCAACATTAAATAAACTTAGAATAAGATTACGAAGTAATATTTTTAATATTACTAGAACATTTCAAAACCTTAAGTCTAGCATTTCAAGTATTACTGAAATTAATATTTATTTAGAATAAGATCATGAAAGTACTTGAAATTCTAGTGGACATAATAATTATAATATTTTAGATTGATGGAGAACAAATAGAAATTTTTTTCCTAGAATATCTATGATTGCTCATGATTTTTTAAGTGTGTCAGTGCCTACAGTAGCATCAGAATCTTGTTTTAACATAGGAGGAAGAGTTCTGGATGAAAAAAAGAGTCGATTGAATCCTTTAAGTGTGGAAACATATATTTGTATGAAAGATTAGCTAGACACGAAGGATCAAGTTCAAAATAATAATTATGATACAGGTTCAACCAAAGCAGATGAAGAAAGCCGCTTCTACTTCAATGGCGGGAGGAAATAATAATGATCTTTAAAAGAAAGATTAGAAAAAAATTAAAGTGTAATTTTTTTTCAAGTGTTTTTTTTAATCTTTTTGAAATCGTCCAATGGATAAATGAAAACTACGTAGACTTGATTTTTCTAATAGAAGATACACAGGCAGCCCAAATATTTGGGTACGGTTTTTTTTATTACCTATTTGCAAGATGTTAGCTCTCTTTCTCTCTGAAGTCGCTTCGCATTTCGTAAGTTGCAAGACTCAACTTCATTGCGTCTCCTGTAAACCCCCACCTTCAAAAATCTCATTTTTAGGAAAAAAAAAATTTCCGGTCCGGTTCAACTGAACCGGCCAGCCGGCCGGTCCAAGTGAACCGGCCCGACCCGGTCTGAAGGGCCGACGCAAGCAAGGGCTCTTCCCACTCGCGCTCGCCCCTTCTTCTTCTTCCTTTTCTTCTTCTTCTTCTTCTTCTTCTTCTTCGCCTTCTTCCCCACCTCCCTCACCCGCAGCAGGGCACGCCGGCGGCTCCTCCCATTTCGACGCCGTCTGCTGCCGTCGTTCGTCGGCGGCCGCCCAACTCCGTCGCCCGCCGTGCATCATTCCCTGCCGAAAGGGAAGCTCGGCGACGGCTTCCTAGTTTTCGCAACCACCCGCAGCAGAGCATTCGCAGATCGTCGCCGCTCGCCCTTCGCGTCCGCTATCCGCAGCCTCCTCGCCGCTGCCCATTCCTCTCCGCCACGATGAGGGGAGCTCGGCGGAGGTCCCTTGCAGCCGCACGACCCCCCTTTCCTTCCCCTGTTTTCTCTCCTTCACGGGCGTAGTCGTTGCACATCTTCCGCAGCAGAGCAGGCGCCCTCTTCTTCCATCGCCGACAGCTGCTCGCCGATCGCAGCCTGCGATCACCGCCCATTCCTCTCCGCCGTGACGAGGAGCGTTCGGTGGAGATGAGGAGGGCTCTGCTGCAGCCGCAGACCCTTCCCCTGCGTTTTCTCCTCTTCGCAGCTGCTGGAAATTTGCTCACCGTTCGCCCCGTTCGTTCGCCGTCCCGCGCCCAAAATCACCAGCGCATCCTCTCCTCCGTTGCAGCGGGTGTGGACTCGCCCTCTCCGCATGCTCGTGAACTCGCATCGACCCCGATGCAACTGCAGCAGGCGACGATTGGGTCGTCGCTGCTCCAACCCGCAGCTCGATCGGCGAGGAGTGGAGCTGCGAATCCACTCGTCTCGCCGGCCGGGATCCCCCTCCTCTCCTTCCCCACACGTTCGCAAGGTGAGGAGCTTCGTTTCCCCTCTATGAACGAGCGGTTTCTCCCTCCGGCGAACTTGCCCTAGAGTTCGCCGACGACGCCA
Organism: Thalia dealbata; assembly: GCA_030544415.1. NCBI lineage: Eukaryota > Viridiplantae > Streptophyta > Magnoliopsida > Zingiberales > Marantaceae > Thalia > Thalia dealbata. Next base: position 11,232,708 of record CM060460.1, read on the forward strand.
CCAAGAACAGGTTTTTAGGCGTTGACGGCCGGATTTCTTCGCAGGCCGCGTTAATCTCTCCGCGTGTGAAGGTTCCCGAGTTCATTGGCCGGCCGGCCGGCGGATTTTGCGAGCTCCGGCGAGGTGGCGGCTAGGGTTCCGGCGGCCGGCGGCGAGGTTTTCCGGCGAGTGAATAGTGATCGGCTGGTTAAGTTAAGTTCTTCCTTAATCATGCTTAACGATTAATTAAGCATGGTTAGTTATAATTAAGTATGCTTAGTATAAAATAAGTTAATGTATGCTTAGATTTAATTAAGCATGTTTAGTGTAAATTAAACAAAGTTAGTGATTTAATTAAGTGGATTAATTAATGGGTTAAGTAAGTGGTTGAGTTGAACTAAATTAAAGTTATTTGTGTTGAGTTTGAGTTAAGTTTGGGTTCAGATCGAGTTTAATTGGGTGAGCCGGATCAACTAGTTGAAACGGGTTCGAGCTCGAGTCAAACCCAATTAGTTTGGGTTAGGTAAATCGGATCCGAGCTGAACTAGACCAAAAATTGAACCGAACTGAACCGAACCGAACCAAATCGAACCGAACTGGACCGGTCAACTGTTGACCGTTGACCGTTGACCAGTCAGAAAATAATTAAATAATTAATAAATAAATAAAATAATATTAAAATATTAAAAATATTAAAATAATAAAAATAGTAAAAAATTTCATGGGTTCTACTTGGGCCCTTGGGTGACTTGGGCCAAGTTATGGATGAGTTTAATGAGTATAAATGTGATAAAAATCTATTTAAGTTAATTAAAGGAATTTAACCTTTGTAGTTAGTCAATAGATAAAAATTTAAGTATGATTAATTAAGAATTGATTAGGTAGAATTAATCCTAAACTTGTATAGGATTAATTTGATGTAATAATTATTTTAATTAATGGGTTGATAGATTTCTAATTTATTTACTTTAGGAGAAAAGTGAATTAAATTTTATTTTAAATAATGGTGTTAATTAGGACTATTGTGGGTACGCGATCCGAGTAGCTCGGCGGGTGATTATTTCCGCGTGACTTGGTTTAGAGGAGCGAATCGCTAACCCAGGTGTGTTGGTTCTCTGATGGTAGGATTTATTCAAGCTAGGGAATTCCCGCTGGGGTTTTCTTAGGAACAATTCTTGGATGTCTTAAATATGATAAAACATAATGCTTGATAAGATTTGACTTGTATGCATGTTAGTGTAATTTATGTTATCTAACATGATTGATCTGCTAGGTATCTAACATGTTTTAAAAATCTTGTCTTGCATGTTATATTGTTTTCGATGTTATGTGCTAAATGATTACTATGCAGACATAGATAGTATATGCGACATGTTAGAACCTTTGGCGACGTCACCGCCACTTAGACAGAAAAAGGGACCTTTTTCATATGCCCCGGTTGACCGCCGCGTCCCGACGGTGGTCAAACGGTGACGTCCCGCTAGGCACCACTCCCGAGGTTGATGCATAGCGGAGATACTGGGAGCACCACTCCCGACGTTATGCATAGCTTATATACTGGGAACTGGTAGGATAAGAGACTGTACAAACTCCATGGTCGTATTAGACCGGAAATATGGAGCAAGTCCTTACCCAAAATTCACCTGCACGAGTGTCGTTCAGGCGACCCCGTGATAGTCCTGAGATGGTTAGCAAGGATGAGCCCTACCATGGACTTGGCACCGATGGAGTCGAGAGCCACAGCCCATCGTGCGGATGTGCGCCAATCTCGATAGACGTCGACTGCTATTGGACTGGAAAGGTGATTTCACATGCGACGCCTTGGACAGTGGATCCGTAGACCGCACGGCTATCATCCTTGACGTCTGCAGACGATCGGATGAGTAGTCCGGATCCTAGGGTGGTTATTCCGGCTAGCCGTGGCCGATGACATTGTTATATGGCGACCTTGTCTACGGACAGCGTGTAGTACTACATGGGTGTCGTGGCCCCTATGGAATCCGGGGAGGATGTAAGGGCACGACGGTTTCGCTCGGGGAGGCATGGTTGGCGACTAGCGAAATAATGGAGAGGGATACTGAGTCACCCTTCCTCTCCGCCAACATCAGTGCAGCGGGCATAGGTAGAGACAGAGACAGAAAGGCACTGATGGGCTTACTGATACCCTTAGCTCGGGTATTCACTAAGCATAGGCTGGCAGCCGGAGTATTATAACTTCAACGTATTATTATGACGTAGGTGACATATTGTTAACATTGACACTAGATACAATGTAGGTGACATCTAGTGAGTTATACATCGGTTTTTTATTTATGATGTTTGTTGCATCCCATAAATTGATTTACACAAATCAAATGAAAAATAATGATTAACCACCAAAGACATCCTAGAATACTCCTCCTAGCCTTTGATTTCTTTATTCGGTAGAGCCGTAATTTCGCACTAGGCCGCAAGGCTGAGCACACCACTTTTTCCCGCATGTGCAGGTGTGTTAGATGACTGTCCAAGATATTTGATGAAGATGTATCCGTCGGCGGGTCTATTTTTATTTATCGTTATCTTTTTCATAGAATTGTAGTAGGTTTATCGGGACTGTGTTAGAAATCTTGAGTTAGATTATTTAATTGTAAATTCCGCTGCGTAAATGATGTGTATGGACTGTATGTATCACTAAATGCCTTGTATGGGTCCGTTGGGCTCATACGGTGGTTGCCACGTGCCCGACAGTAGGGTCGGGGCGTGACAACTCCCCTCCCTTGATATAGGGTCTCGGCATCTCTCTCGGCTAATCCTCTCTCCGTCTCCGATGTCTTCATGACCATGACTCCGTCTTTTCCTCCTAAAGTCCCAACTCCTATTCCAAGTCTTCTAACTTCCTATTGGTCATATCCAGGCTAGCTAGCGAGGGGTGAGGGCGCAAGGAGGTGTCGCCGTGTTGGTTGAGGGCTCAAGGACGGAGGACGGGATGGCGAGCTCCAAAGGTGAGGAGGCCATCGAGGGCTCAAGGAAAGAGGGCCTGAATAGTGGACTCTAAAGGCGACAAGGCTATCAAGGCATCTGTCAAGGGCTCGAGGACAGAGGGCCGAACTGTGGACTCGGGAGGCGACAGGGCCATTGACATCAAGGCAGCGATCGAGAGCTCGAGCTCGAGGACAAAGGGCCATCAATGACTCTGAAGGCAACGATACCATAGCTTGAGGACAGAGGTTTGAAAGGTAGACTCCGAAGGCAATGAGGTGTCGATCGAGGGCTCTGCTCGAGGCTGCCACTCAACCAGGGCGACTAGCGAGGGGAGCGGAGCACTGATAGAGTTGCAAGGGATGAGGCTAAGGCTGCAACGACGTAGTGAAGGTAGGCACCAACCAATTCGTGGAAATTGAAAAGCTGCCAAGTCGTTGTCTTCTTCGGAGATCGAAATAGGAGTTGCCAATCATATCGTCAGTCGGCTATTCATTCGGGCCTCGGCATGCAGGATTTCACCATAGTGTTTAACATTTTATTTTGTCTTCTTTGGTTCTTCCCCCTTTTGTTTCATGCCAAGCATCTAATATAATTGTTTTTTTGATTTTTAAACTCTATTTCTCTTTAATATAAATTTGATTTTTAATTTTTGCTTGCTCGATTGAACGGATCAATTGACTTCTTTTTTTTTTAAACCGTGAACATTGAAGATTCTGCTCAATGCTCACTCGAAGAATCAGTGTGTTGTCGCCGCCGATGAATAGAGTGGATAGAAGGGAGCTCGCTGCGACCAAGGAGATGCAGCGGGCGAGGGAGATTTTGGGTATTCGGTGAGCTCGAATCGGGAGGAGGGAGATCTGGCATCAGCGACGCTGCGGCGAGATCTCTCCCATTCGTCGCAGCTGCAGCCGCTGAATCAAAGGAGGAAGGCGAGCAATGAGGCCTGCAGCCGCCGACGGGTTGGACGAAGGAGGAAGGCGAGCTCGAATCAACGCCGACGAAGTGTTCGCCGCTGGGCTCGCTACTTGCACCACCAGTAGGGGGAAGGTGCAGGGGAGACAGAGCAGCGGGATGCCGGTCCTGTCGCCGTCGGATAGAGGGAAGGGTGGACGAATGGTGGACGATGGTGAGCTCGCGGCGAAGAGGACTCCCTCACTGTGAATGCGAGGGATGCCGATGGCAACGGCGAAGGGCTTCCGATGAACCACGGAGTCGAGCACTCCCTAGCATCTTCCCCCGCTCTCGCACGAAAGGAGGGAACTTGGTGGGGGCTCGAATCCGATGAGCAACCGTGGTCACAGTCGACGCCACACAAAGGAGGAAGAGGGAGATGGGGAAGGATCGAATGGGAATGCCATCGGGCGCGATGGAAGGGTCACCGGGGTTCCGGCGTCAACGGCGATACAGCGAAGTCTCTCTCGTCGTCCGCAGCTGCCGTCGTCGATGAATTGAGGAAGGAAGGCGATGCGCACTAGCGACGAGTGAAAAAAGGGATGAGATTTGGGGGTGTAGGAATTAGGGCTTCGGAAGGGTTTAGTTCGCATGAACCGGTTCCTCTGGACCGGAGTTGGTTCAGACAGACGAACTCGGAAAGGTCGGTCCGGTTCGACCCTAACATGTGGGACGCACATGCATACTACTTTTACGTTTTCATCCACTATTTCCATAATATCACAAGTAGGTCCCTCAAATCTTAATCAAATTTCTAAATTAGGTCCCTATAAACTTTAATAAATTACAACCAGGTCCTTTTTAATACAAAATTAACCTAATGTCATCATCTTGATCCTAACCAAATCTCAAAATACTCTACCATCGGTAAAACTTTAATTTGGTCCATAAAAATTTATAAATCACAATTGTATCCATTTTAATCAAAATTTATTCCAATTTCATTATTTGTCTTAATTCCACTCAAAAATTCACTTACCTTATTTTTCACACTTTAAGCTTGAGAAAAATTTTTATTTTTAATTATTATTATTTTATTAATTAAACCACCTAAGCTTGAGGACAGAGGTTTGAAAGGTGGACTCCGAAGGCAATGAGGTGTTGATCGAGGGCTCTGCTCGAGGCTGCGACTCCACCAGGGCAACTAGAGAGGGGAGCGGAGCACTATGAGAGTTGCAAGGGATGAGGCTAGGGCTGCAACGACGTAGTGAAGGTAGGCACCAACCAATTCGTGGAAATTGAAAAGCTGCCAAGTCGTTGTCTTCTTCGGAGATCGGAATAGGAGTTGCCAATCATATCGCCGGTCGGCCATTCATTCGGGCCTCGGCATGCAGGATTTCACCATAGTGTTTAACATTTTGTTTTGTCTTCTTTGGTTCTTCCCCCTTTTGTTTCATGCCAAGCATCTAATATAATTGTTTTTTTGATTTTTAAACTCTATTTCTCTTTAATATAAATTTGATTTCTAATTTTTGCTTGCTCAATCGAACGGATCAATTGACTTTTTTTTTTTAAACCGTGAACATTGAAGATTCTGCTCAATGCTCACTCGATCTTGATTCCTCGTCCCTCCAGTCGGCCAGAGCCTAGATGAGGCGGCGACACTCCTCCCCGACTTCGACACTCTTCAACCCATTGACGAGAGAGGCAGAGACACTCCCTATTCCCTACGGGCTATGACAGTGCGGCCCCTACCTTCATCCGTAGCTCGTGGGTCAAACCCAATCCCCTCCCTTTGGCTTTCTTTCTCCACTCCTTACTCTGCTTGCCATCGCCCAATAACCGACGCCCATCGGCGTCTCTCGCTTGAGAGCCTAGGCACAGATAAAGCCAGAGACTAATGGATACTGGACAACAACACTCAGCCTCCCTCTCTAGTTTTTCTTCTTTGCCAAATTAATTTTTTTATTCAATCGCTCATCTCTCCCTCCCTCCTCCATGATCCACTCTCCAGCATGTGGCAGGTTGCATCATGCTGAATGGCCAGACACGTTGGATCGATATGCCGCGTGTCGTGTGAGGCGGAACAGTTCGTGAAGGCCCCCGTGTTGGGCACGACACGCTCTTGGAGCAGGTCATGATCAGGTCAGCTCAGGTATGGTCTATTTACATGTTTAATCATTAGCATTATCTTTTTAATACTTGTAATTTAAAATAAAGAAACAAAGAAAGAATATGAAAGATAATAAAAAAAGCTTGTGAGATGGGCCTAACAAATCCTAGGCCCATACAAATTTTGGAGAACAGTTAATAATAGGTTGGGAGGTGACTTCTCGGACTCGAGTTTTGAAATATTATATACTGCGATTTTTTTAAAAAATAATTTTTTAAATACTTATAATAATAATAATTATTATTAAAATATTTGTTTAGATACTTGTAATTATTGTTATTATTATTATTATTATTATTATTATTAGTTTCTCTTGGCGCCGTTGACTCCGCATATTTGTCATACTCATCATCCTCATCCTCTTTTGGTCATCCTTTTTGTTTTTAGGTGAGCAGGAGATGCTTCTCGAATTTGCGCGAGACGGGGGAGCGAAGAAGAGGGATCCGCTTTGAATCGACCGCTCTTGATCGGTATTTCTGCCGTGTGGTTCAAGATCTGCGAAAGCTTCGATCGATCTACTCGATCTCCCTTGTAAGTCTCTTAAATCATTCGATCTCCCTCTGTTGCTTCTCCTGAAAAGATCGGTGAAAGATTCGAGCTTTTCTTAGTTATTTCGCTCTTCCTTCACTTTTTTCGATGAAGAATCGATCTTTGTGTACCCCTTCTTCGCCAGGGTCAGTGCATAGATCTATCCAAGTTGGGGTTTTTCTATTGTTTCTCCTAATAGAGCCTTGAGGTGAATGATCCTTATTTGTGCTGAAGGGGCGAAGCTATGATTTATTTTCTGAAAAAAATTGAGTTCGATAAAAATTAATCTTTATGGACTTCGAATCACTTTGACCCCATCCTCGGTAGAGTTTTTGAGTAAGATCTATTAAATGTGGGATTATTTTTTATTGTTGTTTCTCCTGTAGCTTTGAGGTGATATGACCTTTATTTGTGCTGAAGATGAAGCTATTAGCTATTTATTACCTAAGGAGGATGCCCTTGTATTTTTCAGTGGAACTGAATTAAAATGAGATAATTCAGACTAGTGAAGCTTCCTCTTTTATCAAAATATATTGTTTCTACTGTAGCCTGTTTCTTCATCAAACGGTCTGAAACTTGCATCTGTGATCCTTGAAGTTACTCTGGATTAATAACCTGTTTGATTTATCTCACTTCAGCCATTCTGGAACAAGTTTTTGTTTATGAAGTCTTAGCACTAGTTTGATACCAGTAGAAACTTTATTTCATGGGATGGTATCGGTTAGCGCACAGAGTTAATTGTCCTTTCGTGTCAAATTTTAAGAAAAACTTTGTTTCCCTGCATCAGTCTTGAGAACAAAAGTTTAGATCTTTTATAAATCCTAAGAATGTGATGAACCGAGTTATGGGTTATACGGTTTATGTGGTTCCTAAATATGTGGTGGTATAGCTAGTTTTACAATATTGTATGAATTCTATAAATGAAAGGATACAAGGCTGGTTAGAGTTTAACTCTCCCTTATCCAAAAGCCTAATCTCTCTTTTCTTCAAACCAACTATTATATTGATCCATTAGCTCGTTACTTTGTGGTTTAAAAAATTGCTCATTCGTGATTAACATAATTAACATCATATCCACTGTGGTTTCAAAGATAGCTTAAGCATGAACTAGATAGACCTTTATTCATTCATTCTCTCCCTCCAATCTTGGCACCCTTAAACTGTAAATTTTTAAGCTTCAGCAGTGTTAAGTGTTAACAGAGGTTCACACTTTCCAGGCTGAAGGCATATGGATTCAAGATCTTTGGATAAAGGGGTTTCTGCAGAAGTCATCCGGGAGTCGCTCATGGCAATCTCTCAATTTGTTCCAGAAGCAACCCTTACTTCAAATGAATCACCTATGAAGATAAGTTCTCCTGGTGTTGATCAAAATGGAGATGGTATAGTGGAAGAATTCAGGTCTAAGCTGATCTCAATCTCTTATACAGAATCACCTACTGTCCAACCATCTACGCAAGATGGCAAAAACTCTTTGTAAGTTTACATGTGGAATACTTTGCTTTTGGAAAATTGCTCTGCAGTTTGCCAACGTTGTTATGCACAGTTCACCTGATAATTGTGCGGTTATGATATGCTTAGAAGCTAAAATTTAACTCACCATCTATTTACGAAGGCATCAAGCCATCTTTTCCATCATATATTTTCCCAGACAGAAACATGAACTATAAAACAAACAAAGTTTCCATTTTTTTCCTTTTTTGCAAAAAAAAAACAGATGGTTGACTGGGAACAACAATAGTACAAAGGAGAGGATAAAAGAAGACATAACAGTTGGTCTCCACCATGATGTTCATGATCTATTTGAATGGAAGACCAGTTAGCGGAAGTAAAGATAGTTTCCATACTCTAATGAGCAGCATCTTCTTCATGGCAAAATTTAGTGTAATCCTTTGGCCCCATTAGAGAGTTGAGTTCGGATGGGTCACTTGGCTTGACCTTGATCATCCACCCATCTTCATATGGGCTTTTGTTTATCTAGAGAAAAAGAGGAAATTTAGATTAGTTTCAATTGTCAAAACATGTGCAGTTACGAAGCTTTGGCTAAATTGGTCGAACATACTAAGGGTTAATAATAATATATGCATCCCTTAGTTTCAAACTTGTACTATCAATTCTCCTGTCCAGCCATGCAGCACATTTAGTTAGTGATATTTGGCTTGGATCTAAGTCCAACTCATCAATATTGTAGCCAATTTAATGTGCTATACGGATGAGATGGATAGAAGTAAGTAAGAATCACTTAATTCTGATATGCATCTTTCACTTGAAGATGTAAAGGGATGGTTGGATGAATTACCAGACCAGGAGTCTCAGTTAGCTTCTTGTTGACTTCAACGATTTCACCAGAGATAGGGCAGTTGACATCACTTGTTGCTTTGACACTCTCCACTGCTCCAAAGCTGCCTCCTTTTTTAACTGCTGCCCCAGACTCTGGCAGCTCCACAAAGACCACCTCTCCCAGATGGCCCTACGAAAAAGAAAAAAAGAGATCTTTTAGCTGACTCAGCACAGGTCAAATGCATGAAAAATACTGAAACAATAACAGTAACATTTCTCATAAATTTAACTGAATCAAGGTTTTCAGCTCGGCTTGGTTTAGATATATCTGATATTCTTCTAATTAATTTTACATTTTATAACTATTGTACAGTTCATTTTTATTAGTAGGTAAAATTGTATATGGTTTACTCTGATTAGATTTGTAAAGATCTGGAAGGAAATTTGATTTCTGCAGTTGCATTTTTCTGGAAACTTTTTGCAAGGAACAGATGCCCGAATTGATTGTGATAAAAAGAAACTGGGAATGCATCTGAATAATTAAATTCGTGGGGGTACAGAATAAAACTCATATGAACGTACCTGGGCATGATCAGTGATGCCAACGGTGGCCACAGTACCCTCATGCTTTACCCACTCATGAGAAGGACTATACTTGAGACCATCAATCACTGCAAAGTGCAAACAAGACAAGAAATAGCAGTAATAAGGTCTTCCAGACTCAGCAGTCACTCCTTTCCATCAGAAAGAATCAGGTTTTCAATCTTTGTAAACGAAAACTCAGCTAACACAAACCCATCATTAAGATTTGAGAGGGATAAGGATAAATTGCATACCAACTCCTTGTATTAAAAGGATAGACACTTACATTTGTATGAGTCTCAGGTTCTTGAATGAATTGCTTTATTTCATCAAGAATGGTACACTCGTTTGCATCAGTTGAGAACAAACTATGTAATATTTAATATTTTAAAGTACAGTAAATTGTAGAAGGAATAGATGATATATTTGTATGACCTTTTTTTTATAGAATGGAGTGGTCATGCAGTGTAATATAAAAATTAAATAAAAACAATGAATTATTTGCTTAAAAAATCACATATATAGCTGATTTTAAATTTTTGAAGTAATAGAAAACACAAATCCTTTTAAGATTTTATCAAAACAAAGCATCCTATGTACAAATCTAAAAACCTTACCAACCAGACCTAAGTAGTAAGAATGAACTTAGGAACTATCAATTTGAAAGCACGAGAGACTCTTCTTTGCCACTGGAATCCACCCTGGTATTTAAGTATAATTATAATTTAAACTCAGAATGGAACAAAAAGTGCACATCATATACTCCAAATCAATTAGATTATAATTATACTTCTAAATTTACAACAGAACAAAAGCTCACAGCATATTGCTCTAAATCAACTATCCCCAATACACTTGTACTTGAATAAGATAATGGATTTAGAATTCACAATCTTATGTCCTACACTAAATAATTATTCTATACCAAGATATAAATCTCTTTAAACACACGCGTAGAAACCTTCTTCCCAGTGATTGACCTTCCTAATATGTTTTATTCAAAAGAATTAACAACCCCAGCTATGTCGTTTCGGTTCATCTGGAAAAGAGGACTGATACCAACTCTTTACTCCATTGCGGATTCAACATTCCCATTTCAAAAATATTATTGTAGACTGCAGTAAATCTTCTGACCTTTTCTTCCAATGCAGATATTGATTAAAATGATGGAACAGTGAAGAGGGAGAGAGAGAGAGAGAGAAAGGGTTTTAACCAGAGCAGAAGCATCTCGAGATGGAGAAGGCAGCAGCAGGGAAGGAGGTCCTGGTGCCGCTGCAGGAGAGTTTGAGGGCGTTGGCTGCTGAAGAAGCCCACAGCTTGAAGGCCATTTTTTCTTTCTTCTTCTTCTTCTTCTCACTTCCTTCCTCCTCTCCCTTGTTCGTGGGCAAGGCAAAAGATGGGTTAAACGAGGACGTAGAAGTAGATAGAGAAAAGGGTTGCAGAAATGGTGGGTGGACCGTGGATTGGATGAAGCGTTTGATCAAATGGTTGGATGAAATCGATAGCCTCATCCTTCTGACAGGGGACGCCGTCGGCATCTGCCCTGCGTGCCATTCATTAATTATATATATATATTTAAAAGTTTTTATTGATCTCCCTTTAGATAATACTTAGTTTAATTTTTATTTATTTTTATTTTACTTTTAACAGATAAATTGGATAAAAATATTTTATTATTAAAAAGTGCATTAATTATTTTTATCATAAAAAATTAGCTCACCGGATAGATATAGGAAGGAGCATATGCTCCCATCTATCTCTACTATAATTTTTGCACAGATAAGAACAATTAAGAATTTAGATTTATCATTCCTCTTAGCTCTTTATAGAATTTAATTATTGACCTGATAAGTATACACTGTGTGTATAATAATTCTACTAATACTAGCTAGCTATGGGTGATTCCTCTTAACTCTTGATTGACTCAAATAAAAAGGTTGCATGCACATAACTCAGAGTTATATATAAGTGTTTTTTTGGCACTAAGACCCCTAAACTCTTCTAAAGCCCTAGAGAATTTAGGCCCTTTTTTTTAAAACCTAAACTTGGTTAAGAGAATTTTGTCCACTTTAGCATAAATTTATACTTTCAAGGTCTTCAAATTATTAAAAATATTTGAAAAGGTTATTATTATTTAATTAATTAATTATAATTTCTTCTACTTAAGTAGACTAGACTAAAACTAGGCTATTGGGTCTTGATTGGATTATTTGAACGTTCATGAGTGCTTGGGCACGTTCATGTGCAGTGCTTGCATGTTTTGTGCTCTATTTTACTCTGACATAGTGTGTATTAGTGTGTTTCTTACTCCATACGTATCCTCATGCATTTGCCTCTACATATATCCTTGCAATCTCCACACAAGTATGCCTCATTCCTAGCTCACTTTACATACTTCAACAAAGTTGCCATCTATATATGTTCTTTATCCCTAGTTGCTTGTATTGTTAAATAATACATCTCATGCTCTAATATTGCTCTACTCATGTGCTACTATAACTTGGTGTCACAACTGTGAAAATGAGGCATGTCCAGGGCTTGCTCACAAACTCATCATGAGTACCACCCCAATGGATCAACCGAGGTTTACTGGGTGCCTACGACATGTGTAGTGTGCACCAATTTGAGGTTCAAGTAGCAGTTGTAGCCTAGAGGACATGTGACCTAGAAAGCATGAGTCGCGCATGGCTGAAGGATCTAAGGTTCGTAGTACATAGTAGCAGGATGCACGCAAGTGCTCCACACCCAAGCATGCCCGTGGGCAAGTAGCAGTGCACAAGCATGCATATGCTGGCATGGCAAGCATGCATATGTGTATGCTAGCTTGGTGTCAAATCTAGACATGCAAATCGAGCTGGACCACCCACGGGCGGCACGCATCCGACCCGAATTGGGTCGTGCCAGCACAGCCCACCCCTTGCGCATGCTTGTGCTGGGCCACATCTCCATGCCCTGTGGCATGATATGACCAGCATGGGCCCATGTCATGCCTGGCCCAGCTCGGGTGGCATGACCAGCATGGGTAGCATGACCCGTAACATGCCTGGACTTGAATGTGAGACTGCTCATAGTCGCTAGCAATGTGATTTCATCCCTCGTAGTTGATAGAAAATCATCATTGATCTCGTCCTTTTTACATCTTCACCGTTGCCATCGAACGATTAGATAGATTTTCCTTCAATTCCAGCAAGCCACCACAGTAGGAAGAGGAGGAGGATCGAGCGTGCCTAGGCACGTAGTGTTAAGGTGAGGGAGGAGATGGAGACCGGTAAATCGATTGTGCACTATGCACCGGACAATTGGATGGATTGCCCTACAAATCGAGCAAGCCACTGGAATAGGGAAAGCATGGTCATCAAGGGAAGGAGCGAGGACCATATAGAGCTAGTTGAAGCCTAAAGGTGAGGACTGAGGCGGGGCGAGCTAGCAAGGAGATGGAGACCGAGCGATGAGTGCGACCGTCGATGGTGACTTGATGAGGAAGACGATTTGCTGCAGTATAAGAATTTATCCTTTAAATTGTTCGACCTTCACAATTTTCGCTCGCCATTGCCACTCGCAGGTCACGGCTTCCTAGAACAAGAAAATCACCCATCTACCATCCGCAAGAAAAGCTACCGTTGATAGGATTTATTGCTTCACCTTCAAGCAAGCCTTTAAATATTCAATTCTAGGTGCAACTGGCAGTTCGACACGTACGATGTCCACCCATCGCTGTCATTTCTCAATTAAGATATCAAATTAATATATATATACATAACTAAATGCTGCTCGAAGCTTGCATAAAAAGCCAAAAACCATTCTCTTTTTTTTTCTTTTGAGTCAATGAGTTACTGAGTTTGTTCTCCCAACTAACATTAATCCATGGTAGGAGCTGAGAAAATATCCGATGGATGATTGGATATTGTCTCCATCTCTACTCTAAAATAGAGGTCATTGACTCTTCACCGTTGTCGATTAGATTCTATAGTAGGTCATCTACTAACTCCTTCTTCCAGCACTCCTAGCATGATCCAAGCCACTAGAGATGAGGTGTGGAGTGGATGATCGAAACCACCATCCTTCAAAGTGAATTTGGTCAGTTTTTGAACATCTCTTCCCTCGTCGACGTGCCTTGCAACTACTTCAACGTTGTTGTCCACCATTTTCTGTTGGCTCATATGTTAATAGACATGGAGATTATCATCTTTGATGGTGCCACCTTTCCGCCTCTTGCCATGGACGACGTGCCAGAGTTGAAGGATATGTCACTGCTCATGGATAGCATTAAGGTCATCAACTTCAGAACCAAAGCAGAGAAGGTATGTACTTTAGGCTTTGGCGGCGGCAAGTCTTGCTCGATTTGTTTGGATGATTTTAAGGTTCCACATTGAGTACTTGGAGAAGTGACTCGCTAGAAGCCATGCATACCCACTATGTAGGTTCAAACTCTCTTCTAGTTCAAGTCAAGAGGGATAAATGATGGGAAAAGGTCGGTTGTCTGTAGGAACTTTTTTAGAATAATTTGATTTAGGTTTTTCTCATGAATATGATGATAGATAGATTTCAACATTGTCCCAATGAGCCATCATTTGAATCGTGAAAGAAATTTCAATCCTTTAAAAAAAAGAAAAGGATGATTTCAAGTATTTTTTTATTTTTAAAAATAATTTAATACCTAAACCTAACTATGGCTATTTGGGTTCCTTATATATATATATATAGAGAGAGAGACTTGTTTATCTAATAGGAGCATGGCCGAGTAGACAGTCTCCATAGACGGAAGCATCGAGGTGAGGAGGGGAGTCTTCCTAGATGGAGACATCCAAGCGAGGAGGCAAAGCAACCTACGATTGGTAGAGAGTCGTTGGCAGGCAAGGCCTGAGGCCAACACAGTATGAATGCGGGGGTTGGCGGGCAGCTAGAGTAGAGATCGCATAGGGTAGGTGGGTAGCTAGAGTCAGAGATCGCACGGGTTAGGTAGGCAATTGGAGTTGGAGATCGTAGGGGGTAGGTAGAGTCAGAGATTGCATAGGGCACGCGGGCAGTCGGCGTCAAAGATTGTAGATCAGACTTCGAAGTCCCACTGTGGACATGGATTCAGGTGCCTCACAAGTCACAACATCGACAAGTGTTTTACAGTTTTGATATTTTTTAAAGATTTTCTGGAGAGCCTCAGACGCTTTGGTCTTCCCCTTTCCTGTTTTCTCTATTGCTCTCGGTGGCTGGTGGTCGATCCGGGCACGGGCCCTTTGCATGTCTAGCCAAATCCCATGATGTCAACTAGGATCTTATTGCCTGCACCGTCCACCACAGCCAACCACATTCTGCCACATGGAGGCATCCGAACTCGTACTAGAATAGTGTTGCCGTGTCTAGCAAATTTGACGGCACCTGCAGCACCACTCCATTGACCTTTTCATGGTTGACCTGCCCACAAGGAACACCGACAGCCCTAGATGCATTGCTTAGCATTCACCTGCCTAATCCAACGCCATATTTGAACCTCCACTATCATTCGAGCCCATCCAAGCACCAACACATGATTGCCACATGTTTCCACCACTAAGGTGGGCACCTTTCCTCGGAACTCGTCGGCCATCACCAAGACCAGAAGCGAATCCGCACGAAGTGCCAACACGTGAGGTCAATAGAAGGGAGTTGCTTGCTCGTGGTGTGTGCGCTTGAAGTGCTAGCACATGAGATTATCACCCAGGGAGGACGAATGATGATTGTATTGGCCCATAAGTACAGAATATGGTGGGGCAAATGCCCTTCAGTATGCAGCAAGTGCCAATGCAATGGCAACATGTGGGGCTGCGGTGACAAAGGATTCAGCATCAAGTACTACAATCGTAAACAACTTGTGCTGTTGTTCAATTAATTTAATAATATATCATTTTGGGTTAATAGCAATTGAAGAATCAAAAGACATCAAGACCATGACTATTGATGAGCTAAAAGGGTCTTTAAGTGCTCGTGAGGAAAGGATGAATCAAGGTAAGCATCAACAAATTGAATAAGTCTTACAAGCAGATGATGAGCATTTACAATACTTTCAAAGAAGAAAGTAATTCTCTATAACAAAGTATTCAAGGGGATGAGAAAGAGGTAATCGCTTGATATACTCTAATCGAGTAGATAAATCTGAAATTCAGTAATATTCTTATGATAAGTTTGAACATTATTCTCGGGAGTGTCGAACTAACAAGATAGATGAAGAAATAAATCTCATTGAGCATAAAAAGGAAAATGCATAACACTCCATACTTCTAGCACTAGAAGAGGATCAAGTGGATAAGTCAAGTACATGCTATCTTGATAATGGAGAGAGCAACCACATGTTGGGTGATAAAAGTAAGTTCTTCATACTCAATACAAACAAGAAGGAAGCTTTGGTGATAATTCAAAAGTAGAAATTAAAGAAAGAGGATGCAAAATTTGCATGGAAGATAGTATGCTTCAAGAGAACTCAGAAGATTATAAATTATTCAATTTAGAAAAGAAAAAATTGCTAATTAGTAAAGATATAAAGTTTGATGAGAATGATTCATGAGATTGTAGTTCAAAAAGGGAAAAATCCTAGGATTATTTTTCCATATTTTGAAGATGAAGAAAAGCATAATCAAGGAGCTACTCCACCGATTTCATTGCTACAATTAGTACCTTTATCATTATAGCATCATGTTGTGAAAGAATAACCAAAAAAGGAGTCATACGATATATTTATAATGAAGGTCAAAGATTGGATGATATAAATCTACTTTGTTTATTTACTGATTGTGAATCTTTAAGTTTTGAAGAAGCTTAAAAGGGGGATAAATGGATTCAAGCAATAAATGAAAAATCCAAGCAATTAAGAATAATGATACTTAGGAGTTAGTTTCTCTTCTAAGGGATCACTGATCAATTGGAGTCAAATGAGTGTATAAGATTAAGAAAAATCATAGTGAAGATGTGAAAAAATATAAGGCAAGGTCGGTAGCAAAAGACAATAAACAAAAATAAGGTATTAGCTATAAAGAATATATTTTTACAAAACCTTTCAAGTTTGATAATTTTCAAAAGTTCAAACTTAAGCTCAGAGGTCAAAGCAATCAAGTTTAAGAAGAAATGTTAGAAATTAAACTTGAATTTTATATTTATTAAAATAGTATTAACATATTTATCCGTTAATATGTGATATATATTTATCTCTTAATATGTGGTATTTATTTATCTTTTAATATGTAGTTCATGTTTATCCTAACACTTGTGGTTTCCTCAATCATCAAGGAGCTACTCCATCGATTTCACCATTATAATTAATACATTTATTCTTACCGCATCATCTTCTCAAAGAACAATAGAGAGAAGAACAATAAAAACAAGATCTCTTGAATATATTTATAATAAAACTCAAAAGTTAGAAGATGATATAAATCTAATTTGTTTATTTGTTGAGTGTAAAGAAATTCAAGCAATTGAGAAAAATAATATTTGGGAGTTAGAATCTCATCTGAGTGTTCACCAATCAATAGAATCAAATGGGTGTATAAGATCAAGAAAGATCCTAGTGAAGATGTGAAAAAAAATAAGATAAAGTCTGTAACGAAAGGTAACAAACAAAAATAAAACATTGACCATAAAGAAGATATTTTTATAAAGTCTCTCAAGTTTAATAGTTTTTAAAAGCTTAGACTCAAGTTTAAGAGTAAGTGAGACATTGACTATAAAGAAAATATTTTTAGTTTTTAAAAGCTTAGACTCAAGTTTAAGAGAGAGTGTTGGAAATTAAACTTGGAACTTGACTTTAGAGGTGCTGGGCACGAGCTCGGTCCCCACTCGGGCCGTGCTTAGCATGGCCACCCATGGATGGCATGACGTGCTGGGTTGCGTCTTCGTGCTAGGCTGCGAAGATGCAGCACGGCACAGCAAGTGGCATACTCGTAACATGCGGCCAATTTTGAAATAAAATAATATTCAAAAGTTTAGGATGTGGGGCTAAAAAGAATCACTAATCCCTACTTGCTGCCAAATTTAGCCAGACAACTTCCTCCTCCCTCCCCACACATGAAACAACATTATGGTTTGCTCCCTTCATTTAGTATGAATTCCACGTTGAGATGAGGAAAAAAAGAGAGAGAAAAAACAGCATTAGATTAACGTGATCTAATCACACTTTACTTTTCTAAAAAAGTTTGCTTTGCTTTTCCCAATCCAAATGGCATTCGGGCCACAGCCGAGGAAACAGATGGAAGAGGAGGAGGAGGGCACAATTCCTTTCTCGAAGGGGAAGAAGACTTCTTCAAGAAGTTGGTGGCTTTAATTAGAGCCTGAATCATGTTGTCACATCCCCAGTGGCTTTAAATAAAGCCTATGTCATATCCCAAGTATAGAAAACACAGAGTATTTTTTAGTACTAATCTATTTAAAATATTAATTCAACAAAATAAGTTAAAATATTTTTAATCAAAATGACCAATCAACTTACCACATCGAACCGTTGACTATTTTTTAATCAAAAAATTCGGTACCCAACGCTCGACCGGACTCGCTCCCCACGGAGGATGCACTGCCTTCTTCTTCCCCTCGCCATCATCTTCCTCTCCCCTCCGTCGCCCACGCAGGCTGCACCATCGTGTTTTTCCCCATGCCATCATCTTCCTCTTCCTTTTGTTGCCCACCTACACCACCATCGTCTTCACACGCCCACCATCATCTTTCTTGTGTTCCCGATCTTTCGTCGACTCACGATCGCCTCCCTCCCGTTTCCTTTCCGCCTCCGACCTCACCCCGTTCCCCTCGGTGCCGTCATCCCTCTATCACGTGTGTTGCAGCACGAGCTCAACTTCGGCGCACATTGAAGGGTATGATTCTTCCCCCCACCACCCCATGTTGGTGTTCACCGCCCAATCCTGCACTACCCCAAGCTGGCGTTGCGGAAGAGGTGATGCTTCTTCCCCACACCCCTCACTCACCCACCACCTCAAGCTGGCGTTGCATATGAGGGAAAAAAGCTCGGCGACAAAGATGAGCTTCCCCCACCCTCCCTCGTCGGTGTTGCGAAGGTAGTGGGAGAGGGGTCGAAACGTATGGTACTCGAGCTCAAAGATCTGCAGCGGACAAAGTTGGGATTCGGGATTCGTGAGTTCGTTGTTGTCGTCGCGCAGTGGGGAGGAACAAAGGTTCTGCAATTCCGGTGCGCCGTCCTCTCTATTCCGACATTGCCGCAAGGGGAGGAAGGAAGGAGGAGGCATCCGGGAGTTGATGCAGGGCTGTCCTCCTCTATTTTCCCCTACCCCATCTCATCTCCCCCCTCCTCTGCCGCTCTTCCCTCACCCCACTCGATCTCCTATCACTCGAGCTTGAAAATCCGCAGCTGACGAAGTCGGATTCGTGAGTTCATCTTCGTCGTCGTCGCCGCGCGGTGGGGAGGAACAGAGGCTCTGCAATTCCAGGGCGCAATCCTCTCTATTCCGGCATCGCCTCAAGGGGAGGAAGGAAGGAGGAGGCGTTGGAGCCGGGAGATGATGCAGAGTCATCCTCCTCTGTTTCCCCTACTCTATCTCCTCTCCCCCCTCCTCTGCCGCTCTCCCCCCACCCCACTCGATCTCTTATCTCTCCTTCCCTCACCCGCTGCTTCTTCTTCCCCTCGTATGCTTTCCACCCCATCTCCTCTACCCCCTCCTACGTCACTCTCGGAGGGGAGGGGAAGCGATGGCGAGTCGGCGAAGGAAGGATCGGGATGAGCATGAGGAAGATGATTGGGAAGAAGACAATGTGGTGCAGCCGACGTAGGCGACGGAGGGGAGAGGAAGATGATGGCACTGGGAAGAAGACTATGGTGCAGCCGGGCATGGGCTGACAGAGTCCGGTCGAGCGCGGGACTGGGGCACCGAATTTTTTTGATTAAAAAAATGGTCAACGGTTGATGCGGTACGTTGACCGGTTATTTTGATTAAAAATATTTTAACGCTATTGTTTTATTGAATTAATATTTTAAATAGTTCAGTACTAAAAAATACTCGAAAACACACAAAGCAACAGATTGAAATGGTTGCCGCCCTTGCCCGCTCCCTCTTCCTCCCCAACGATGGGCACTGGACTCCCCACCACTCTTGCTCCTCCAGCATCCCCTTCCCCTCTCACCCCCTTGCCTTTTTCCCTCCACCCTCTGTCCCTCTCAATCTCTCTCGCTTAGCAGCAGGTAGCATGTGCTTGTCGTGCCAGGTTTAGCCCGACACACTCACTGTGCGTGTCACATGCCATGATGGGCCAGACGAGACATGCTACACCCCGTGGCTAGCACGGTAGCCATCATGCTAGTGACGGGCTGTGCCCGAGCAGACACGAGCACAACTCATTATAATCTCTACTTGACTTATCTACTTGATCCTCTTTTAGTATTAGAAGTATAGAGCATTGTGCATCTTCCTTTTTATGCTCAATGAAATTTATTCATTTATCTTGTTAGTTCGATACTCCCAAAAATAATGTCCAAATTTATAACAAGAATAAACTGAATTTCAAATTTACCTACTTAATTAGAGTATATTAAGTAATTATCTCTTCCTCGTCCTCTTGAATACTTTGTTGCAGATAATTAATTTCTTCTTTGATCGTATGATGAGTGCTCATAATTTTCTTGCAGAACTTGTTCAATTTGTTGATATTTACCTCGATTCATCCTTTTCTCATGGGCACTTGAAGACCCATTTAGCTCATCAATAGTCATGATCTGGATGTCTTTTGATTCTTCAATTGCTACCATATTAATTGTCACGCCCCGACCCATCTGTCGAGCACGTGGCAACCGCCGTATGAGCCCAAAGGACCCATACAAGGTATTTATTAATTTACACAACTTATATACATTAACAACGCAGCGGATAATACAATTAAATTAATTAACTAAACTCTACTAACACAGTCCCGATATACCTACTACAATACTATGGTCATAAAATTAGTAAATAACTAGGTTCGTCGATAATCTCACCTCCCTTAGCTATCCTGACCGGTCGTCTAGTAGACCTGTACATATTTGAACGTCGTGTGCTCAGCCGCAAGCGGCTGAGTGCTTATGGCTCTAACCGCAGTAGAATAACTCAAGTAGCAAACAAGGAGATTCTAGCATGTCCATAACATCATTTCATAATCTCAAACAAAGCATGTAAAATCAACAGATAAAACATGAAGCATTATAAAAAGAACATGTAATATAAGTGTGTAGCTCAACTATAAATATGAAGTGTGTTTGTTTCACAAGATTATTTTAATATCATCACATTCAAATATTGTGATCTGGGCAGCCAGCCTATGCTTAGGGGATCTCCTGATCAGGGAGCTCCCATAAGCCCATCAGTGTCCACTGTCTTGGTCCACTAGGCGAATCACTTCATCTCCGCGACCTAGCGACCTGTCACTTCATGCGTCTTCCCCAGACAATCCATAGAGCAACTCGTGTAGTACTACACCAAGGGTCACTGCACCTATGTATACGCATCGGCCACGGCTAGCCAGTAATAAACCTCAGGATCTGGACTACTCATCAGAACGTTTGCAGAACGTCTGGAATAATAGCCGTGAGGTCCATAGATCCATTGTCCAAGGCTATGCGGAAGGAGTCACCATACCAATTTACAAGCAGCTATGCCTGCCAGGAAGCGTGCATCCTAGCCGTCGCCGGAATGCTATATCCATCAGCACCATTCAAAACTAAACCAACAGCAACAACACTTCATCAAAACTCAGCAAAAACACCATCAACTTAGCACCAACTAAACCATCATCCAACCAACAACAGCAGCAACACATAACCAAACCACATCATCAAAACTCAGCAATTCATCAATCATGCATAGATGGGAGTTAATCAACATCATCAGCTAACTAATCACCCTTCAATCCATAACCAAAACCAACAGAAACAAACATCACCATATACAATCCATAATTCAAAGTTAGAGCAAATCACCTCACAGCAAAATCACCAAAATAATAACTACCATTAAACCACATCAGCAACATCAAACTCATGAAACATGATCGCAACTCCCCCCACATAGGATCAAATTGAAAGCGTCATCAATCACTAGCATCAACTATTCAATTCAAACCCAAATTCCCATACCAAAATATCATATCACGTTATCAACCAAATAAAGACAGTAGGATCAAATTGAAAGTGAGGAGAATTAGAATTTACCTCAGCATCGGTGTATGAGCTTAGATTCAATTATAATCCCATAAATCTCCACAGGGTGATGAACTGAGGAGAGAGACCAGTGAAGATTCCATTGGGGCTTCTGATGGCTTGTCACGCCCCGACCCGCGGGACGACACGTGGCAACCGCCGTATGAGCCCGACAAGCCCATACAAGGCATAAATATAAATACTAAACTACATACACCCACATTTCCAAATACCATCTTAAATACAGTCCCGATATGTCCTAATACAAATCTAAGACCGACATATGAAAACTCATAACAGCAGTCGTATACCTTCCGCGTTGAACCCTCCGTCAACGATCTCGTCTAGTGCGTCGGCACCTGCACACACATTGAACGCGGTGTGCTCAGCCTTGCGGCCTAGTGCGAAATTACGACTCTACCGAATAATGAAATCAAAGGCTAGGAGGAGTATTCTAGGATGTCTTTGGTAATTAATCATCATTTTTTCATGCCACATCATGTAACCAATTTATATAAAAATAGACAGCATACATAAACCATTAATTAAATAATTAAATACATATGTACATGCCACTAGATGTCACCTAAGTCATGTCTAGTGTGCATATCAGTAGTCTGTCACCTACGTCATGGTGAGACTTTTAGGTTTCATAAACTCGGGCTGCCAGCCTATGCTTAATGACTACACGGGCCAGGGGTATCAATAAGCCCATCAGTGTCTTTCTGTCTCAGTCTCTACCTATACCCGCTGCACTGATGTTGGCAGAGAGGACGGATGACCCAAAGTCCCTCTCCAGTTGTTTCACTAGTCGTCAACCATGCCTCCCCTAGCGAAACCGTCGTTCCCTTACATCCTCCCCGGATTCCGTAGGGGTCACGACAACCCGTGTAGTACTACACACTGTCCGTAGACAGGATCACCTCTCTTAAATCTCATCGGCCACGGCTAGCCGGAATAACCACCCTAGGATCCGGACTACTCATCCGATCGTCTGCAGACGTCAAGGGTGATAACCGTGCGGTCTACGGATCCACTGTCCAAGGCGTCGCATGTGGAATCACCTTCCCAGTCCAGTAGCAGTCGACGTCTATCGAGATTTGGCACACATCCGCACAATGGGCTGTGGCAACCTCGACTCCATCGGTGCCACGTCCATGGTAGTGCTCATCCTTGCTAACCATCTCAGGACTATCACGAGGCTGCCTACAACGACACTCGTGCGGGTGAAGATCTCGGGTAAGGACTTGCTCCATATTTCCAGTCTAACATGACCATGGAGTGTGTACAGTCCCTTACCCTACCAGCTCCCCGTATATAAGCTATGCATAACCTCGGGAGTAGCGCTCCCAGTATCCAAGCTACGCATCAACCTCGGGAGTGGTGCCTAGCAGGACGTCACCGTTTTGACCACCGACTAGACGCGGCGGTCAACCGGGGCATATGGGAAAGACCCCTTTTTTTGTCTAAGTGGCGGTGACGTCGCCAAAGGTTCTAACATGTCGCATTTACTATCTATGTCTGCATGGTAATCATTTAGCATATCATACCGAAGCAATATAGCATGCAAGACATGATTATAAAGTATGTTAGATACCTAGTAGATCAAACATGTTAGATAAGATAACTATGCTAGCATGCATATAATTTAAATCTTATCAAACATTATGGTTTATCATATTTAAGACATCCAAGAATTTTTTCTAAGAAAACCCCAGCGGGAATTCCCTAGCGTGAATAAATCCTACCATCGGAGAACCAACGCACCTGGGATAGTGATCTGCTCCTCGGAACCAAGTCGCGTGGAGATAATCACCTGCCGAGCTACTCGGATCGCGTATCCACAATAATCCTATTTAACAAAAATTATTTAAAATAGATTTAATTTATTTCCCCTAAGATAAATAAATTAAAATCTATCAATTAAATAATTATTACATTAAATTAATCTTTTACATCTTTAGGATTAATCTCACCTAATCAATTCTAAATTAATCATATTTTTACATTTTTAGCTAATAAATTAAATCAATTTTTATTCAATTTCTACTCATCAAACTCACCCATAACTTAGCCCAAGTCATCCAGGAGCCCAAGTAGAACCCATAGAAATTTTTACTATTTTTTGATTTTTTTTAATATTATTTTAATATTTTAATATTATTTTATTAATTATTTAATTTTTATTTATTATTTTTTCTGACCGGTCAACGGTCAACGGTGAACGGTTGACCGGTCAACGCTGACTGGGTCAGCGGTGGGCCCGGTCAACGTTGACTGGGTCAGCGGTGGACTCGGTCAATGCTGACCGGGTCGGCGGTGGGCTCGGTCTATGCGGACTGGGTCGGCTGTTGACTCGGTCAACGGTTCGGGTTACTGTTCACCCAGTTCGGTTCGGTTCGGTTCGATTTGGTTCGGTTTTGTGTCGTCTCCGGCGAACACACGGCGCCTCCACCGGAGGGCGAAAATCGCTCCTTTTTCATGGGGAAAATCCAACTGCTCACCTCACGAGCGTGTGGAGAGGGAAGGAGCGGAGCTCCGGCCGGCGAGGT
Organism: Thalia dealbata; assembly: GCA_030544415.1. Taxonomy (NCBI): domain Eukaryota; kingdom Viridiplantae; phylum Streptophyta; class Magnoliopsida; order Zingiberales; family Marantaceae; genus Thalia; species Thalia dealbata. The sequence goes on from CM060460.1 coordinate 11,256,808, forward strand.
GGGCGGATCCGCGATTCCACCCGTCGCCGGTGGGGTTTGGTCGCTCGAACAGGGGCGGCGAGCACAGCCACCCGTTGAGGGGTCTTCGAACTCCACGAAGACTCGTGGAGGTGCGGAGAGGGCTGGCGTCTCCAACCACGGCGGAGGAGACGACCGCCGGGGGTATTTCGAGCGCTGGGCGACGACCGGACGGCAACAGCTCCTCTGCTGCGGTGGTCGCGTGAATGGGGAAGGAAAGGGGCGTCGCCGAGTTGCCCTTTCCGTCGGGAGTTGCTCGCTGGGGGTGGACGAGGGCAGAAGACCGTCGACGGCGGCGTGCAGCGGCCGACGGCGGAAGAGGGAGCGTCGGTGCTGCTCGGTGCGGGAGAAGACGAAGCGTCGCTGCTTCGTCGCGCGCTCGAGGACGACGGCTCGAGTGGGAAGGGCGCTCGCTCTTCTCGCTCGCCTCGCCTCTTCACCCGGTCCAAGCCGTTTCAGCTGGACCGGCCGGCCGGCCGGTTCACCTGAACCGGTCTTTTTTTTTTCTTTTTTTTTTCTTCCATGTGGTGGGGGTTTACAAGTACTCCCCCCCTTAAAAATTTTAGGTCCTCCAAAAATAACACTTTATTACCCAAAAAGATATCCAACTGCAACATATTAAGTTCCAAAATTTTCTTTTTGTACATCACACTCAAACACTCTCTCCCTCAAATAAGTGAGGATGCTGGGCCCGCATGTGGGCCTCAGTCTCCCATGTAGCCTCCTCGATATGAGCGTTCCTCTAGAGGATTTTTACTAGGGGAATAGATTTACCTCGAAGTACCTTTACGCGCCGATCGATGATCTCAACAGCCCGCACCCCGTAGCTCAAGTCCTCTCTCAACTGAACTGGTGGTGCTGTGAGGATATGGGACAGATCTGAAATGTACTTCCTCAGCATGGATACATGGAAGACATCATGAATCTGCTCTAAGTCTGCAGGTAGCTCTAGTCGGTATGCCACCGGTCCGACTCTCTCAAATACCTAGAAGGGTCTGATGTATCTAGGGTGTAGCTTCCCTTTCATCTGAAATCGAAGGATGCCCTTCCATGGAGATACCTTTAGAAAAACCATATCCCCGACTGCAAACTCTAGAGGCCTACGACGATTATCTGCATAGCTCTTCTGTCGGTCGTGAGCTGTCTTCAATCTGCCTCGGATGACACTGACCTTGGCTACGGTTTCATCAATCAATTCCGTACCAGTCAGCTGTCTCTCGCCAACCTCACTCCAACATAATGGAGTCCGACACTGTCTGCTATATAGAGCCTCATAGGGAGCCATACCAATGCTGGCCTGATAGCTATTATTATATGCAAATTCCACCAAAGGAAGGTGGGTGTCCCAGCTACCAGTAAACTCGAGCACACATGCTCTCAACATGTCCTCCAGCGTCTGTATGGTACGCTCTGACTGTCCATCAGTCTGTGGGTGAAATGCGGTGTTAAACCTCAATGATGTACCCAGCTCCCCCTGAAACTTCGGTCAGAACCTAGAAGTGAACCTAGAATCTTGGTCCGACACAATAGATACTGGTACTCCATGAAGACGGACAATGTCACTGATGTACAGCCTGGCTAACCTCCTCAATGTATAAGAAATCTCAATCGGCAAGAAGTGGGCAGACTTTGTAAGTCGATCAACGATCACCCAAATAGCGTCATGGTGTCTCTGGGTGCGCGGCAACCCGACTACGAAGTCCATAGTGATGTGCTCCCACTTCCACTCCGGTATCGAAAGAGGCTGCAAAGTCCCTGCCGGCTTCTGATGTTTCGTCTTAACCTGCTGGCATACTAGGCATCGAGCTACAAACTCAGCTATGTCCCGCTTCATGCCCGACCACCAATACGTCTGTCAAATAGTACGATACATCTTCGTACTACCCGAATGCATAGCATAAGTGGAACTGTGTGCCTCCTCCAGAATCTGCCGTCGTAGATCCTCATCATGGGGTACGCAGATCCTGTCATTTAGCACCAGCATGCCGTCATCTCTGAGTCTGAAATCCTGACCCTGACCATCCTGTACTCTCTGGATCACCGTACTCAACTCAGAGTCTGTCCTCTGTAACTCGGCCAACCGGTCTGATAAAGTGGGTCACACAGCAAACTGTGCCAGTAACCCACCCTGAGAGTCACACTGTAGCTCAACCCCCAACAATCTCAAATCACGCAGCAAGGGTAAGTAGGCAGTGCGTATATACGCCAAAGTGACGGATGACTTTCTGCTCAAAGCATCTGCCACAACATTAGCATTCCCTGGATGGTAGTCAATAATCAAGTCATAGTCCTTGATCAACTCCAACCAGCGGCGCTGCCTGAGGTTCAACTCCCTCTGGGTCAACAAGTACTGTAGGCTCTTATGGTCCGTGAAAATATGACACCTCTCCCCGTAAAGATAGTGTCGCCAAATCTTAAGAGCCAGAACAATAGCGGCTAACTCCAAATCATTAGTTGGATAATTTACCTCGTGCTTCTTCAACTGACATGAAGCATAGGCAATTACCCGTCCGCTCTGCATAAGTACACAACCCAACCCTTGCTTCGAAGCATCGCTGAATACCACAAACTCTGTACCGCTGACTGGGAGGGTGAGTATCGGAGAAGTGGTCAAACGAGTCTTAAGCTCCTGAAAACTGAGCTCACACTCTGGAGCCCACTGAAACTTAATGTCCTTCCGAGTCAACTTGGTCATCAGCGCTGCAATATGCGAGAAATCCTGCACAAACCGCCGATAATATCCAGCTAATCCAAGGAAACTACGGACCTCTGTGGGACTCTTAGGTTGCTCCCACTTGGTCACTGCCTCAATCTTAGTCGGATCGACCTGAATGCCCTCACTGGATATAATATGCCCCAGAAATCCAACCTGAGTCAGCCAAAACTCACATTTAGAAAACTTAGCATAAAGCTGACTATCTCTCAATACCTGAAGAACAAGTCGGAGATGTCTCATATGCTCCTCCGGGCTCTTAGAATAGACAAGTATGTCATCAATGAAGACAATGACACACTTATATAAATGTCTATGAAAAACCCGGTTCATCAAATCAATAAAAGCTGCGGGAGCATTTGTGAGTCCAAAAGACATGACTAGGAACTCATAATGTCCATACCGTGACCGAAATGCCGTCTTCGGAACATCCGAGTCCCTAATCTTTAACTGATGATACCCAGACCTCAAATCAATCTTCGAGAAAACCCGAGCTCCCTGTAACTGATCAAACAAATCATCGATGCGGGGAAGTGGATACCTGTTCCTAATGGTGACCTTGTTCAGCTGCCTGTAATCAATGCACATCCTCAAGGTCCCATCTTTTTTCTTCACAAATAGAACAGGTGCGCCCCAAGGGGAGACACTAGGTCGAATGAACCCCTTATCGACCAAGTCCTGTAACTATAGCTTGAGTTCCTTCAACTCTGTCGGTGCCATACGATACGGGGGTCTAGAGATTGGCATCGTCCCAGGGGCGAGATCGATGCAAAACTCTAACACCCGATCCAGGGGTAGGCCAGGCAATTCCTCTGGAAAAACGTCTGGGAACTCGCGAACTACAGGAATATCTGCCATCTGGCTATCCGACTGGCTGCTATCCACCACGTGCACAAGAAAACACTAATATCCTTTCCTGATGTACCTCTGCGCCGTGAGAGCGGATATAATGGCGGTCGGTAGGACCCGACGATCTCCCTCAAATACGAGCTCCGGGGGTCCCGATCCAACGAAAGACACTGACTTCGTGAAGTAGCTCACCAGGGCTCTATGTGCTGTCAACCAATCCATACCGAGAATCACATCGAAGTCTGCTATATCCAGTGGAATCAGGTCCGCCTCAAGGGTGACCTCCTGCATCATGATGGGACAGGACCGATACACCTGACTCTGTAAAATCTTCTCACCCAAGGAAGTGCAGACAATCAACTCTATCTCTAACGGGGTAAGAGGTATATTGGCTCGTCTGGCGAACTCCGAGCTAATGAAAGACCGATGTGACCCGGTGTCAACGAGAATACAAGCCCATGCATCAAATAATCGCATATGTCCTATTCCACATCACATAAACAACACATGCGACAAGTTAAATTTAGTCTCACTTAACAAAAGATAAGTTTTAGTTTCAAAATCCAACACAACAACAACTTATCAAGTGAAATGACTAAATCTCCCAAAATGGAATAATTCAAGGGGCGTCAGCATGGGAAGAGTTACCCGTGACTACATCGGGGTTGGCTTGGGCGTCGGTGCCGTCCAATGCATAGATACGCGTCTGAGTGCGCTGGGGCGGCCTCTGAGAGTGTGGGCCAGACCCGGTAATAAATCCTCGGGTCGACCCCGTCATAGGTGCAGCCGGTGGGAACGGTGCAGGAGGGCGACCACGTCCCGCAGATGCCGAGTGGATGGCTGACTGCTGGGATCCGCGCATCTGAATGCGCTGCGGACAGTTGGTCCGAATGTGCTCCTTCTGTCCGCACTGATAACCAGTGATCTCTCGGCACATCCCGGTGTGAGTCCGGTGGTAAATGGTACATGGGGCCAACTGTGAAGCACAGTGTATCTGAGGGGCCCTATGTACTGACGGCTGGAGACGTGCTTGACTCAGCAGACCACGCTGCTCAGTCCTATGTATAAATCGGCCTCCAGATGGAGCCCCTCCTACGGTCGAGGTCACTGATTATACCATGCCAGTCTGTCTGTCCCTGAAGTCACCTCGACCCCTATGTATCGCTGACCTCTTCTTCTTATACCCCTCTCTCCGTATACGCGTCGTCTGGAGCATCCTCTCAGTCCAGAGGGCTTTATCCACCAACTGCTGGAAAACAGTGTAATCAAGTATTCCCACCCTAACACTAAGGTGGTCATCCAATTCCTTAATAAAGCGCATTCGACGATACCTGTCAGATGAGATCGTGTCGAATACCAGGGAGGCTAGCAGATTAAACTCCGCCACATACTCTGACACATATCTGCCTCCCTGTCTACAGTCCAAGAACTCTTGTACCTTCAAATAATGTTGGAGCTATGTATAGAAACGCTCGTGGAACTCATCCAGAAAGATATCCCACGTCAGTCCGGTGGAATAACGGGTCTCCAGCTCCTCTCGCCAAGTCTCAGCCTATCCGTCCACAAGATAGAGTGCCACTCCAAGTCGGTCTTTATCGGATAACTCCAAATCCGCAGTGATACGACGGATGTTGTTAATCCAAGACCGGGCTGTCTGGGGTCTGACGATCCAAAAAAAGTAACACACCCCAGATGTCGAGCGTCTCTCATCCAAGCGGCTATCGGTCTCGCAGCTCGGGTACTGGGCTCCGAAGTAACAACTCCCCCAGGCGGGGTCTGATAATCCGCTCGAGTATATGTCCCCTGTACTCCTGTCGGAGGGGTAACAACTGCTGCTGCAACTCTCATTGGATCTGACTCTGTACCCCGATCAGCTGGAGTAGGTACAACTGCTGGGCCAGGAGCCATCTGGACCACCTGTGGTGCTGGTGGAACCACTGGTGCAGTAGGAAGCGGAGGAGGAGGTGCACTAGTCTGAGGTACCTCGGGCTCATGCTGTGTAGGGGGATTTAGAATGCTGACCATCGCGCTGGCCACCGCTGCTGCTATTATGTTCAGCTGTCCCTGAGCAATGGGTGCCTGCCCTGATGGCACTATAGATGTAGTCCTCTGCCTCAAAGTACGACGAGAACTCGAGCTCCGACGTGTACCCAATGATGCCCCCTCTGGGACCGCAGATACCGGTGCCCTGTCGGAATTTTCGGTAACACTAGCAGCTGGTACGGGTGCTAGCGGTGCTAACGGATCTGCCGCTGGACGGGAGGTGGCCGTCGAATGATCCTGGGGCTCCGTGAGCTTTCGGGGCCTCCCCCGTTTACGTCTCGGCGGTACTTCCGACATCTACACGAACAGGCTTCTGTCAGTTCATACGCAATAAAAATTGACGTAAGGTAAAACTCTTCCAGTACGTATAGTCATGATATAGGTAAACGACCGTACCACTAATTATCTAACTGGCCAATCTAATATATGGGGACTGACTTCCTTATAATTAAGAATTGGAGTCGAAACCTCAAAATCCCTAGGTTTATAAACCTAGGCTCTGAAACCACTTAAGTTGTCACGCCCCGACCCGCAGGACGACACGTGGCAACCGCCGTATGAGCCCGACAAGCCCATACAAGGTATAAATACAAATACTAAACTACATACTCCCACATTTCTAAATACCATCTTAAATACAGTCCCGATATGTCCTAATACAAATCTAAGACCGACATACGAAAACTCATAACAGCAGTCGTATACCTTCCGCGTTGAACCCTCCGTCAACGATCTCGTCTAGTGCGTCGGCACCTGCACACACATTGAACGTGGTGTGCTCAGCCTTGCGGCCTAGTGCGAAATTACGACTCTACCGAATAATGAAATCAAAGGCTAGGAGGAGTATTCTAGGATGTCTTTGGTAATTAATCAGCATTTTTTAATGCCACATCATGTAACCAATTTATATAAAAATAGACGGCATACATAAACCATTAAATAAATAATTAAATACATGTGTACATGCCACTAAATGTCACCTAAGTCATGTCTAGTGTGCATATCAGTAGTCTGTCACCTACGTCATGGTGAGACTTTTAGGTTTCATAAACTCGGGCTGCCAGCCTACGCTTAATGACTACCCGGGGCGGGGGTATCAATAAGCCCATCAGTGCCTTTCTGTCTCAGTCTCTACCTATGCCCGCTGCACTGATGTTGGCAGAGAGGACGGATGACCCAGAGTCCCTCTCCAGTTGTTTCACTAGTCGCCAACCATGCCTCCCCTAGCGAAACCGTCGTGCCCTTACATCCTCCCCAGATTCCGTAGCATCACGACAACCCGTGTAGTACTACACACTGTCCGTAGACAGGGTCACCTCTCTTAAATCTCATCGGCCACGGCTAGCCAGAATAACCACCCTAGGATCCGGACTACTCATACGATCCTCTGCAGACGTCAAGGATGATAGTCGTGCGGTCTACGGATCCACTGTCCAAGGCGTCGCATGTGGAATCACCTTCCCAGTGCAGTAGCAGTCGACGTCTATCGAGATTTAGCACACATCCGCACAACGGGCTGTGACAACCTCGACTCCATCGGTGCCATGTCCATGGTAGGGCTCATCCTTGCTAACCATCTCAGGACTATCACGAGGCCGCCTACAATGACACTCGTGCGGGTGAAGATCTCGGGTAAGGACTTGCTCCATATTTCCAGTCTAACATGACCATTGAGTGTGTACAGTCCCTTAACCTACCAGCTCCCCGTATATAAGCTATGCATCAACCTCGGGAGTGGTGCCTAGCGGGACGTCACCGTTTTGACCACCGACTAGATGCGGCGGTCAACCGGGGCATATGGGAAAGGCCCCTTTTTTTGTCTAAGTGGCGGTGACGTCGCCAAAGGTTCTAACATGTCGCATTTACTATCTATGTCTGCATGGTAATCATTTAGCATATCATACCGAAGCAATATAGCATGCAAGACATGATTATAAAGTATGTTAGATACCTAGCAGATCAAACATGTTAGATAAGATAACTATGCTAGCATGCATACAATTTAAATCTTATCAAACATTATGGTTTATCATATTTAAGACATCCAAGAATTTTTCCTAAGAAAACCCCAGCGGGAATTCCCTAGCGTGAATAAATCCTACCATCGGAGAACCAACGCACCTGGGATAGTGATCTGCTCCTCGGAACCAAGTCGCGCGGAGATAATCACCCGCCGAGCTACTCGGATCGCGTACCCACAATAATCCTATTTAACAAAAATTATTTAAAATAGATTTAATTTATTTCCCCTAAGATAAATAAATTAAAATCTATCAATTAAATAATTATTACATTAAATTAATCCTATACATGTTTAGGATTAATCTCACCTAATCAATTCTAAATTAATCATATTTTTACATTTTTAGCTAATAACTTAAATGAATTTTTATTCAATTTCTACTCATCAAACTCACCCATAACTTAGCCCAAGTCATCCAGGGGCCCAAGTAGAACCCATAGAAATTATTACTTTTTTTTTATTTTTTTAATATTTTATTATTATTTTAATATTTTATTATTATTTTATTAATTATTTAATTTTTATTTATTATTTTTTTATTATTTTTCTGATCGGTCAACGGTCAACGGTTGACGGTTGACCGGTCAACGGTTGACGGTTGACCGGTCAACGGTCAACGCTGACAGGGTCAGCGGTTGACTCAGTCAATGCTGACTAGGTCGGCGGTGGGCCCGGTCAATGTTTTTAATTTCTTATTCACTAAGCTTAGTTAATTAACGCTAATCATGCTTCTAATTAAACTAAGCATACGTTAATACATCTTACTCTAATAACATATTATATTTACACTAATCATGCTTAACGCTTAATTAATCATGCTTAACGTTCACTAATCGCGATTAAGCCCTAATTAAGCATCTTTGCCGGATTAACTGTGCACCGCCGAAAAACGCAGCGCCGCCGCCGGAACCCTAGCCGCCACCTCGCCGGAGCTCGCGAAAACGATGGCTAACCGGCCGGGGAGCTTCGTAGCTCCTCACACAGCGCGGAGACCATGCTGATCTGCGAAAACGTCGACCATCAGCGCCTAAACGGCGATTTTCCGGCGTCGTCTCCAGCGAACACACGACGCCTCCACCGGAGGGCGAAAACCGCCCCTTTTTCATGGGGAAAATCCAGCTGCTCACCTCACGAGCGTGTGGAGAGGGAAGGAGCGGAGCTCCGGCCGGCGAGGTGGGCGGATCCGCGATTCCACCGGTCGCCGGTGGGGTTTGGTTGCTCGAACAGGGGCGGCGAGCACAGCCGTCCGCTGAGGGGTCTTCGAACTCCACGAAGACTCGTGGAGGTGTGGAGATGGCCAGCGTCTCCAACCAAGGCGGAGGAGACGACCGCCGGGGGTATTTCGAGCGCTGGGCGACGACCGGACAGCAGCAGCTCCTCTGCTGCGGTGGTCGCATGAATGGGGAAGGAAAGGGGCATCACCGAGTTGCCCTTTCCGCCGGGAGTTGCTCGCTGGGGGTGGACGAGGGCAGACGACCGTCGACGGCGGCGTGCAGCGGCCGACGGTGGAAGAGGGAGCGTCGGTGCTGCTCGGTGCGGGAGAAGACGAAGCGTCGCTGCTTCGTCGCGCGCTCGAGGACGACGGCTCGAGGGGGAAGGGCGCTCGCTCTTCTCGCTCGCCTCACCTCTTCACCCGGTCCAAGCCGGTTCAGCTGGACCGGCCGGCCGGCCGGTTCACCTGAACCGGTTTTTTTTTTCTTCCATGTGGTGGGGGTTTACATGGCTAGCGGGGATGAGCCCTACCATGGACTTGACACCGATGGAGTCGAGGTTGCCACAGCCCATCGTGGGATATGAGTCAATCTCGGTCGACGTCCACTACTATTGGACTGGGAAGATGATTCCATATGCGACGCCTTGGACAGTGGATCCGTAGACCATACGGCTATCACCCTTGACGTCTGCAGACGATCGAATGAGTAGTCCGGATCCTAAGGTTATTATTCCGACTAGCCGTGGCCGATGAGATTATTATGATGGTGACCCTGTCTATGGACAGTGTGTAGTAACTACACAGATATCGTTGCCCCTACGAATTCGGGGAGGATGTAAGGGCCCGACGATTTCGCTAGGGGAGGCATGGTCAGCGACTAATGAAATGATGGAGAGTGATATTGGGTCACCCGTCCTCTCCGCCAACATCAGTGCAGCGGACATAGGTAGAGACAGAGACAGAAAGACACTGATGGGCTTACTGATACTTTTGGCCCGGGTATTCACTAAACATAGGCTGGCAACCCGAGTCTTGTAACCTTAAAGTCTTATTATAACGTAGGTGACATGTTGTTGACATTGACACTAGATACAACTTAGGTGACATCTAGTGAAATATATATCTGTATTTAATTATGCTGTTTTACTGCTTTCTATAAATTGATTTATACAAATCAAATGGAAAATGATGATTAACAACCAAAGGCATCCTAGAATACTTCTCCTAGTCTTTGATTTCTTTATTCAGTAGAGCCGTAATTTCGCACTAGGCTGCAAGACTGAGCACACCGCGTTCAATGTGTGTGCATGTTGCTAGATGATTGTCCGAGATATTTGATGAAGATGAGGGCTATCGAAGGATTTAGTTTTATTTATTGACAACGTTACTGTAGAATTGTAGTAGGTATATCGGGACTGTGTTAGTAGAGATTCATAGATAAATTAATTGTATATTCCGTTGTGTTGTGTATGTGTATTGACGATATTTATTACCAAATGCCTTGTATGGGTCCTTTGGGCCCATACGGCGGTTGCCATGTATCTGACAGATGGGTCAGGGCGTGACATATTCTCTGAGCAGAATAGACATGATAGTTCTCAATGTTTAGTACAGGAGAACTATAATCCCTTTGATTATTTATATTTGATATCGTTTGGCTCTCCTGCTAGTTAATATAATCCTGATTATGATTATAAATGAGTTGTGAATAATTCTGGATATCCATGCTTGATGACATAAGTTGTTCATTGATCTTGTTACTTGATTCATTATAAGCATGATACTATGCTTTTGTTGACTTCCAAACTAGCATATGCATCTATTTAATTATTCGTGATACTATTTTACTTACGAAATGCATATGGCTAGGAGGACACATTACTGGATAGTGCTGCTATAGGCACTTAAATTTTAGTAATATATTATTACATTATTAGCACCCCCATGGGCCACCTATTGAGAGAGGCATGGGGAATAGTGCTTGAGGTCATAATGGGAGATTGGGATACTCCTGACTGGATTTTACTCTGGACTAGCTATGGATACTAGGTAGTGAAGTCTAGTGGGCAACCTAGGGGGAAAGGGGGCTTTGTTTCCCTATTATTGCATTCCTATTATGATCTAAGTACCTTATGATATTTGATTCCTCCCCCTAAGGTGATAGTTGTCTGCAGCAACTATGTTTGATTATGCCAGCCCCGGAGACAGTCTCGTGTGATTCTTGATTACTCTTTTTAATTGGCTATTGCACACGAATAACCATATGATTTTATTCTTGAGACTTTGTTATTTTATGTTCTCGATTTTATATTATTTTCTATCCAACTCACTGGGTACGGCGTTACTCACCCCGTAGGGGAACTCATTTTTATTTTTTAGGATCACAGTAGGAGAGAAATTGATAGATATCGCGGCGTATAGCTAGGCACCTGATTTCTAAAAGGTATGACAGTTCTACCTTTGTTTTGTGTGTGTATAAAGATCCACTGGTTAGGTATTTTGTATAACCTCGGGCATGTGCCCCTTTTGATTGTAAATTACTTGTATATAAGTGTGTGTCACTGTAGTAAAGATCTAATTTTAGGAATATATGCTTTTAGAGTTATATTGATCTGCTATCAAGGTTCTCTCCTTCTATAAATAGAGGGGATATATATCAGGTACGCTTAGTAGGTTCCCATATAGTTCCGGGGGTAAACGGGGTTGTATGTAGAGTTAACTGCGGTCTGCCACGTGCCCTAGGGGAAGGTACGGGGCGTGACACTATTTCATTTGTTGTAATATTTTATGGATTTGTATAGTATTTACAATTAACTTTTATACTCAATTCTTAACCTAATTATATGATGAAAAATCTAAGAGACATCTTATGTTGAGAGGAAATAATAATGTAGGGTTCTAATTTTTTTTTCCATGGGTGACCGATATTGCTCCTCATAATCGTTATTTAGCTATTTCAATTCTTTTCCTGTTCTGGTCGAACGTTTTGCCTGTAGGAATCTTATGATGTTATGGTTTCTCTGACACAAAAAGAATTCAAATTTTGTGATTGAATTCCAACTGTTTATTAGCAGGTTAGGCTCATAAGATTCTGGAAGTAATCAGGTAAACATCCAATCTGCCGAATAGGAAACATGCAAATAATCCATGAGGAACCCCTCCGCCTTTTTCTGCAGCTCCACTATCAGGTGATATTGGTCCTTCTTGGGCTCCTCCTCCCTTTTCATCCTCGGGTGCTCCGCCAATTACACCACCATTTTTATTTTTAGGCCTCCTGCTATTGGAACACAGCTCTCTAACTATAGAACAGCACCACCATCTTTTTATACTAATGACCCAACTACTCCTACATACTCTATCTTTTGCAGCATAAGGCGAGCACTTATCAGCAATCACAAACATTAAGATTTTCTACTGGTATATGGACTTCAACGCCCTTGCACTCATGACCTCCCATCGATCAGCCTTATGTGCCCTCACCGGCTGGATCTTTTCCAACTCAATTTGGTCGTGATCTAGTTGAAGAGTTTCAGACATTGTCTGTCGGATCAGTTCCTTCAGGCTCTCTGGATCCTAGAGTTGATGCCCAGTCACTACCTATGACACTAAATGGAGATGAAGAGCCAACTAGAGTTCTTGAGATGCACCCTCTCAACTGCCACCCGCGATTCAAACTCATGCAATGTTAGAAACTAGAATTAAACTTAAATTTTATATTTCTAATTTCTATATTTATCATTTTTATTTTAGTTCATATTTATATTTTGATTTAGTCTTTTATTATATTTTAATATGTGGTTAAGATTGTTTCTTAGACATTAAGTTAGATTTTTATTTAGGGTTTATTTTCCTATAAAAGGATCATGTAATCATCATGTTAATTAAGAGCAATTGAATACAATCTCCTTTTATTTGAAGAAAGTGTCTCCTCCTCTTTGTTCCTCCTTATTCTCTAATTCTAGATTGTGAGAGAGAGCCCCTGTTTCCAACAAAGTGGTATCAGAGCAAGGTTCTAAGGAGGTTTTTTTGAAGATATCGTCCTCAATTTTTTTTCCATATCCGAAGCTCACCTCTCTCAACTTTGAGAATTGGGCACTTCGGATGCAGGTGACTCTTGGCTCCCAAGACGTATGAAATATTGTAGAGAATGGCTACAATCGACCAAGAGATATGACAACACTCTCTCAAAGAGAAAGAGAAAGTGTTGAGAAAGAAAGGAGGAAAGATCAGCAAGCTCTCGCCATCATCTATCTAGGCATAGATGACAACATGCTTCAGAAGATTGCAAAGGAGACTACATCGAAAGGAGCATGGGAGGCTCTTCGAAACTCCATCATAGGAGTTGAAAAAGGTGAAGAGAGTTCGACTTCAAACTCTAAGGACTGAGTTTGAAACTCTCTCCATGAAAGAAGGTGAATCTATTCAAGACTATTTTTCAAGAATTTCAATACTTGTAAATCAAATGATAAGTTTTGGATAATCAATGCCGGATTCTCGTGTGGTGGCAAAAATTCTTCATTCTCTCCATAAAAGATTCAATCATATCATGGTGGTGATTGAAGAATCTAAAGACATCGAAGTCATGACGATTGAAGAATTAAATGGGTCTTTAAGAGCCCATGAAGAGAGGATGATTCGAGATAATCAACAAGAATCTGAACAAGCTCTTTAAGCTAAGATGACCTGGAAGTCCAGAGGAGATAGTTCCAACAGAGATCGTGGTCGAGGTCGAGGCCGAAGCAGAGGTCGTGGTCCAGGAAGAACAAATTATGAGTATTTATCAAATTTCCAAAGAAATCAAGCTTCTACAACAAAATTTGTAAGAGGACGAGGAAGAGGTGATTACTTGAGATATCTTAATCAAGTAAATAAATCTGAAATTCAATGCTTACTCTTGTCATAAATTTGAACATTATTCTTGGGAGTGTCGATCTAATAAAGTTTATGAAGAAGTAAGACTTATTGAACAGAAAGAAGAAGAAACAAAACACTCTCTCCTTCTGGCATTAAAGGATGGATAGATGGAGAAATCAAATATATCGTACCTTAATAATGGAGCAAGCAACCATATGTCAGGTGATAGAAGCAAGTTCTACAAACTCAATACCAACAAGAAGGGATTTGTAAGCTTCGGCGATGATACGAAGGTAGAAATTGAAGGTAATGGTGAGAATTTAATTCAAGCAAAAGATGGAAGACATATAATTATTCATGATGTTTATTATATTCCGAAGCTCATTAGCAATATTCTAAGTGTTGGATAACTTTTGGAAAGAGGACACAAAATTTATATGGAAGATAATATGCTATGGCTTAGAGATCAAAATTCTAATCTTCTTGTAAAAGTTACCATGTCACAAAATCGCATGTTTATGCTGAATTTAAATAATTGTGATGCAATTTATTTAAATATATGTCTTGAAGATACATCATGGATTTAATACATGAGATTTAGTCACTTGAATTTTGGAAGTCTCAATTCTTTAGCAGAAAAGAATATTGTGAAAAGAATTCCAAAAATTAATCATCCTAATCAGTTATGTGAAGAATGTTTATTTGGCAAACATTCAAGGAAAAGTTTTCCAAAGCACTCAACATCAAGAGCCCATAAGTCATTTCAACTAGTTCATGCTGATGTTTATGGTCCGATCAAACCTCAATTTTTTGGTGAAAATTCTTACTTTATTTTTTTATTGATGATTATAGTAGAAAGACTTGAGTTTACTTTCTGAAGCATAAGTCAGAAGCTTTTAATTCATTTAAAAAATTTAAAGCTTTTATTGAGAAGGAAAGTGGTTATCAAATTCAAGCTTTAAGAACTGACAGAGGCGGTGAATTTACTTCTAATGAATTTAAAAATTTTCGTGAGCTGCATGGTATTCGTCGTACCTTAACAGTTCCAAGAATACCTCAACAAAATAGTGTTGTTGAAAGAAAGAACATGACTATCCTCAATATAGTTAGAAGTATATTGAAGTCAAAGGCTATGCTAAAGAAGTTTTGGGCTGAAGCAGTTGCTTATGCTGTGTATCTCTCAAATCGAAGTCCAACTAAAAGCTTGAAGAATGAGACTCCTCAAGAAGCATGGAGTGGATGGAAGCCAAGTGTGGCACATCTAAGGGTGTTTGGATCTATTGCTTATGCATAGGTACCTGAACAAGAGAGATCCAAACTTGATGATCGAAGTAAAAAACTTATTTTCTTTGGGTATGATGAGAACTCAAAATGCTACAAATTATACAATCTAGAAAAAAGAAAAATTCTGATCAGTAGAGATGTGGAGTTTGATGAAAATGCTGCATGGGATTGGAGTTCAAAACAAGAAGAATCTTATGATTTTCTATCATATTTTGAAGAAGAAGTAAATCATGATCAAGAAGCTACTCCACCGGCATCACCAGTACATTCTACACATTCATCCTCACCATCATCATCATCATCTTCAGAAAGACAAATCAAAACAAGATCCCTTGAAGATATTTATAATGAAACTGAAAGGTTAGATGATTTTAATCTACTTTGTTTACTTACTGACTTTGAACCTGTGAGTTTTGAAGATGCAAAAAAGGAGGATAAATGGGTTCAAGCTATGAATGAGGAAATTCAAGCAATAGAGAAGAATGAGACTTGGGAGTTGATAACACTTCCAAGTGGTCATAAACTGATTGGAGTAAAATGGGTGTACAAAGTCAAGAGAGATTCTGATGGAAATGTGATAAGATATAAAACAAGACTTGTAGCCAAAGGTTACAAACAATAACAAGGCATTGATTATGAAGAGGTATTTGCTCCAGTTGCTCGTATGGAAACTATTCATTTATTAATCTCATTTGTTGCACAAAATCATTGGAAGATTCATCAATTAGATGTGAAATCTACTTTCCTCAATGGTTATCTTGAAAAAGACATTTATATTCAACAACCACTGGGGTATGTTACTCTAAGACAAGAGAACAAAGTTCTAAAGTTGAAGAAAGCATTATATGGGCTCAAACAAGCACCAAGAGCATGGAATAATCGTCTTGACAACTATCTACAAGAAAATAATTTTGTTAGATGTCAACATGAATATACTTTGTATAAAAAAGAAGAAAATGAGAATATTTTATTTCTTTGTGTATATGTGGATGATCTTATTTTCACAGGAAATAATCCCAAGATGTTTGAAGATTTCAAAAAGGCAATGGCTCAAGAATTTGAGATGACAGATTTGGGGCTTATGACATACTATTTGGGAATACAAGTGGTGCAAATGGAAGACTATATTTTTCTCTCACAAGAAAGATATGCAAGGGAGATACTTAAAAAGTTCAATATGCTAGATTGCAATTCTATCAGCACTCCTATGGAATGTGGAGCAAAATTATCCAAGTACATGGAAGATGAAGAAAAGGTTGATTCAACCATGTTTAAAAGCCTTGTTGGAAGTCTAAGATATTTGACTATTACAAGACTGGAAATTTTGTTTACGGTGGGGATTGTGAGTCGATTTATGGAGAATCCAAACAAAATTCATTTTATGGCATCCAAGAGGATTCTGCAGTACATCAAAGTTATTATTGATTATGGAATTTGTTATACTTCTTCTGATGTTGTCAAACTCATTGGCTATTGTGATAGTGATTTTGCTGGAGATCTTGATAATAGAAAAAATACAACTCGTTTTGTGTTTTTTATGGGAGACAATGTAGTTTCATGGTGTTCAAAGAAACAACTAATTGTCACACTATCCAGTTGTGAGTCAGAATATGTTGCAGCTACTTCATGCACTTGTCAATCTATTTGGTTGAGAAGATTTCTAAAGGAACTTTCCTTTGAGCAAGAAAATGCTACAACAATTATGATTGATAACAGATCTACATAGGCTTTAGCAAAGAATTCAGTATTTCATGATCGAAGCAAGCATATTGATACAAAGTATCATTTTATTAGAGAGCACATTACAAACAAAGAAGTTGAGCTCAAGCATATAAATACTATGGATCAGATTGCATATATTTTTACAAAACCCCTCAAGATTGAAAGTTTTCAAAAGCTCAGACTCAAGCTTGGAGTTCAAAGCAATTCAAGTTTAAGGGGGAGTGTTAGAAATTAGAATTAAACTTGAATTTTATATTTCTAATTTCTATATATATCATTTTTAGTTTAGTTCATATTTATATTTGATTTAGTCTTTTGTTATATTTTAATATGTGGTTAAGATTGTTTCTTAGACATTAAGTTAGATTTTTATTTAGGGTTTATTTTCCTATAAAAGGATCATGTAATCATCATGTTAATTAAGAGCAATCGAATACAATCTCATTTTATTTAAAGAAAGTGTCACCTCCTCTTTGTTCCTCATTATTCTCTAACCCCTATTTCCAACATGCAATACCAAATTCTCAGTCATTGCTCTCTAGGTGGCATTTGTCTCTTCGAGCAGTGGTTCATCCTCAAGCTGAAGACCATGATGGGATAGTGTGGCCTTTTGCTTTTGTTAAGTCGGATACCTGCAACGTTCACGAACTCTGGAAGGAAGTGGAGGTGCAACTTTTGTTCTTTGCTCAATGATGCTATCTAAACCCTATACATTTTCTGGAACTAACCATATTACCAGCTAATGGTTCCTACTAAATACGATCAAGCATGATATGATATAAGGTTTTTAATCTTTGTGCCAGACATCGTATAATGTTACTCCCGTTAGAAATTGTAATTATTTAGCATCAGAATGTATACTTTAGAAAGTAATCTTGAACTTGGTTTATACTTTACCTGAATAGTGGGGATGGATATGCAATTTGTGAATGTTAGGTGGCAATTCTCTGAGTGTATAAAACTACTGGCGTCAAGTTACAAAGCAGTAAGATGTTTTGGCATGTACATGCTAGTTCTTCTGGGTGGATTTAATCCATGGGCTTCTTTTAATCATTCGGTAAGAAACGTGTCATTTTTTCCTGCATTACTGAGATTTTGCTGCAGAAACAAGACGTAACTGTTATGATTAATCTTGGCCTCTTAGTGCCTGGAGTGTACTTTTGTGCTCTGGATGCCAGTGGCAGAAGATTTGACGTGATCAAATACCTTAGCTATCATATGGTAGTGTAGAATTTGTGGCTTCTAAAGAATATATGCTTCGACCACCAGTACCTCCTCTATGTACTTCTCATCTCAGTATCTGCCGTTCGTTCCTATTTTCTTTCAAGTGATTTAGAGATTGTTGCTCAGACCATCAAGTCCTTTCCTGGTGATCTACCTGGCTGTCCTTGGAGACAAGTTGGCTTTATAATGTTTAGCGGCGCATTGCATTTCCACAATCTGAAGGCAAGCGACACAGCTTCCGAAATAGATTGGTTGCATAAGAATCTATCATCTGTTACTGTTAATTCTGGATGCTTTTTAATTGGTCTGGAACTTGATAATATGCTAAAAATTGCCGCTAATCAATCTTTATAAGTCTGACTTGACAAAGGCAGGCAGTGGACTCCATGCTCCACTTCCTTTTCATCGAAAAAAAAAAAAAATCTGCTGCATAGTTTGTCTTTATTGGAACTGTTTCCTGCATGCCTAACAGTCAGCTTCTCATACCTAGCAGTGTCTATATTGACGTAATGAAGCTTCTTGGCTCTGACCCTTTCCTCCTCCTGCTAGCTAGGATATCTTTTACGGCATTGATGGACCTTGCCTAATAGTCAGCCTCTCATGTTTGACGCTCCTCTTATGCAAGCTTTTGTGAATCCTTAGCTGGTAAAGGTCATTTTCAGGTGAAAAACTCATTAAAGTCTCCATACAGCAGCTGTAACAGTAATAGTTGATCTATCATGAGATGTACCGTCAGGCAGATACTGCGGCCATGGTCTCTTTGTTAGGTAGGCTTGGTAAGCTAGAAACGTTATTCTCTGAAAGTAGATATCGGTAAGGCGGTCGTGCTCAAGGTTCTCATGTCCAAAAATCCTGCAGCAATTGAGGTTACAGAAGCTAGGTGTTTTGATAGTTAGCTTGAACATGAAAGATTCTAAGCTGTGAAACCATTTATGATGTTTTTTCTTTTCATAATCGTAGGTTATGTGAAAACATTGTAGCGGTAAAAAAATGAAAAGAAAAAATCATTATGTTTTTTTAAAGTTTAATTATGGAGTGATGAAATTTCGAGGTGGTTTCCTGCTGGTGTGCTGCCTTTTTATTTATATTTCCCCCCCCCCCCCCCCATTCTGCAGATGATTCAATTATTACAGAGGAGAGGCAGTAGAGGGAAGAGATGGCCAAGGTAGACCCCGCTTCATGCCACCACTTAAGTCACGAATCGAGACACAATTGACCGTCACGGGCACCGATCTCATCGCAAGTATTATTATTTTGACCTTTTGTGGGAATATTTACTTTCTCATCGGTTTTTAGTCCATCTAATTTACATTTTTTGAATTGAATCGCCCATTAGTTTGGAATCTTGTGTTACATATCGCATATTTTATAATAATTAACAAATATTATAAAATCCGACGAGAATTTCTAGTTTGGACGAGTTTTTATCATTTTTGTTATATAATGAAATATCCTGGTAGGAAAAATTTAAATAGATTTTAAACGGTGAATGGGAACCGAATCGTTGAAGTGCGTAACGTTGACCTTATAATCGACGTTGTTCGCCGGCAATGCGGTGGTGATTAATAACCAATAACGTTTTTAAAAATTGTTAAAATTAACAAACGTGCACCACATATATTATATAAACATCATAAAAGTATGGTTGAGGCTGCTTCCACCGTTTCCACGGAACACTTCCTTGCGTTTGGAGTCCTCCGAAGCAGCGGCGTGCGACGTGCTTACCACGCGCGGCGGCCAGCGGACGGCGTGCTTAGCACGCGCGGCGGACGAAGGATACCGGCGGCAGGTCCGTAATCTCTCCTTCAGGCGTTCCATTTTCTTTTTCTGCGATTGCTCTCCTCTCCAGCGATCGATGTACGTGAATTAGAGCATCACGAACGGCGGCTCTCGGCTCTTTCATTCTCTTGGATTTCGCCGCCGTTTCTCTTTTGACGCTGGCCCTCTTTTTGCTCCTTTTTATCTTACTTGATTGAGATCTGAGAATCTAGGGTTCCCAATTTTGTTTTCATCTTTTTTCCTGGAGCGATCGCTGAATTCGGTCATATCGTATCTGAGAATCTTTTCTAGGACAACAAAAAGTTTGATTTTTGTGTTCTCCGGCTGCTGGGTCGGCTGGATCGGCGAAAATTCGACAAGGATCGCCCGATCCTTTCGATTGCGATCGTTTTATGGTGATCCCCTTTAATTTCCAGCCATCTGCAACGGATCTCTTCTAATCCTTCCGACTGCGGTCGATTTAGGGGGAGTTCCTTTGTTTTCCGGCTTCCCTGCAAGGCTGATTTATCGGCCAACATCAAATCGTGAGCTGGGATACTTGATCGGCTGATTCCGCGAAACAAGGGGCGCACAAAAAGTGCTGGGCCATTTGTGCGACCGTGGGGGAAGGCCATGGGAAGAGGATTTTGAGTAGTGGAGGGAGTGAAGTAATTCAGAAATTAGTTCATGCCACGATGATGTGTATGCGCAAGGGAAATTTTGTTGACGTTTTCCTGTATGGAGTGAAGAAGAACGGAGCAAATCTTTTGAGCAGGAAAATTTGGTCAAGCGGATCAATTAGTTCAGCAGGCCCGAAGAAAAGGAGAAGGGCCTGTGGTGAGCACTCAGTGCTCTAATTCTTTATTCAAATTCATTATTAAGGAAATCAACACCTTTTTAATACCCATGCCACATTTTGAATGGTATTAATCTTGCTCCTTGTAATCAAGTTCTTTAGCATCCTCGCATTGAGATTTCTCATTAGACGTTTTCCATTTCTGCTGCTTCTACACATCTCCTTGCAAGAGACATTTATATTCCTCCTAGTGTAGGAAATTTATTATTTATTTTTCTCCAGGTTTTATATTCCTAACGTATTTATATGTATTCGTATTCTCAAACCAATAAATCACAATTTTGGCCAGATCTATTTTGCTAGTTAAACGTTGCTCGGTGTTTAAAATTGTCATAGATTGTAGGTTAATGGTATGCTCATTCAATAGAGATCATTGGTTAACATGATTGCTTCTCTGTATTTTTTCTGAAATCTTATTCCCACAAGATGGCATCTTCATACAATAGTCACTATTTATTTAATAATAATATGGCATCTTTATACAATATTCAGATTGATGACTCATTCTAATTATTTCAACCAATTATGTGGAATGATTCTCAATCTTATATTCCTATAGGTCAATAAAAATAACCAATGATATAATTTCAAAAGCACTAGTCATGACTGGTGCTTGGTTGCAGTATCTTTAACTGTAAATTTTTTTAATAGAATTGGAGGATTATTTGGTTTTTTAAAGGATTTTGGTCAGACTAATGGCCACTCTCGTTCATTGTTTCTTTCTTCGTAGTTTATGTTTCTACCCTCTCAAAAGTACCAGGAACTGCTGTTGTTTGAGATGTTTTTGCATAGGCTTTGTACTAGCGATGGTTGCTGGTTTATAGCGAATGATCTTTTTTTTTTTAATATGGAAGCATATCTTGATACTTTTATGGCCAAGCTCTTTGCATATAAAGGACAAAATAAGCATATGGAGTACTCACCTGACAAAAATATCGTTAGTTATGCCTTTGGTTCTTCGTGCTTCAACCAAGTGTGGCATTAATCATGATGAGCGACAATTTCTGACATCATGACTTTTTTTTGCTAAACTCGATTTCTTTGGAAGTTTAAAATAACTTTCTTTTTTCTTGTTTTTCCAGTTTCGTCATCAATTAACAGAAACTGAAAACAGCAGTTGTTTGCTTTCCAGGCACAATTAAGGATGGAGTTTCTCAGCGGCTTTCTATGCGAAGCATCATCTGAGAATTTGTTTTCTCATCCAGATGCCCAAAGGTGCCCCTTTCTGAGGAATGTTAATGAGCCCACAAATTTTTCCTTTTCGTCATCCTTCAAGTCTCCGTTTGTTGTAAGTGTGCGCTCTTATTTTCTGGGGTCACAATAACATTTACATTAAAATTTGTTCTTTCTAAGCTACTATCCTTTTCTGTTTTTTTTTAGATAACAGGAGCAAAGGGTCCCATATTTGAAGATGGACCGAGTTTTGATTTGGCGTTCAAGCTTTTCCATGGGCAAGATGGAGTTGTCCCACTCTCAGGAAAAAGATATGTACACGAAGAGAATGTGAAACCTAAGCCCGAGATGTTGTTCAACCCCTTGGCAGCCAAAGCAGCCTCTATCAGTCTCTCGGGTTTTGGACTAGGTGGACCATTTGGGTTTGATTTCTTCTCTAAAAAGTGGATGGAGGATAAAAAATCCTCCAAGAAAGGCCAACAGGTCAGATCCTCATTAGCTTTTGGTTCACTAAAAACACAACTCCTAGTTTTTGATCACATATCATCATTATAATTGTTGTTGAATCCAAAGTTAGCATATTATGTTCTGTTAAATTCAGGTGCAGCCTCATTGAGTTGTTGGATTCTTATTTCAGCTTCAAAGAAAAGAGAAAAAAGAGGCATTTTCTTGACATGCATATATATCATTATCAGTATTAGATATCATCTTCTGCCAACTACTTACTTTGTTTATTTAACACATGCTTTAGAGTGAAGGTGGTCCATCACACGAGGCATTAAGCAATGAGTGGCTGAGGACAGGGCAGTGTCCAATCGCAAAGTCTTATCGGGCGGTAAGCGGTGTGCTGCCACTTGTGGCTAAGGTACTAAAGCCTCCATCTGGAATGAAATTCAGATGTCCTCCTGCCGTGGTTGCTGCCCGAGCAGCACTTGCACGCACTGCCCTCGTGAAGAACCTCCGTCCTCAGCCCTTGCCTGCAAAAATGTTAGCTATTGCTTTGCTGGGGATGGCTGCAAATGTTCCTCTTGGGATATGGAGAGAGCATACTGAGAAGTTTTCACCCCAGTGGTTCGCTGCTGTCCATGCAGCTGTGCCATTCATTGCCATGCTAAGGAAATCTGTGGTCATGCCCAAAACAGCCATGGCGCTGACCATTGCGGCTTCAATTTTGGGTCAGACCATCGGTTCAAGGGCTGAACGGATGCGGCTTAGGGCAGCAGCAACAGATGTCTCAACAATCTCCATGAACCCGGCAGCTATAGGCATCAAAACAAGCAGCGGGCACTGTGGTGAGGCCGAGGCAAGAGTGTGGCAACCTCTTCCACTTAAGGTGGGGGGTTCAGACACCTCGTCCGCAGCTGCATCGCCAACTGCGAGCGTGTGTTTCTGAAAAGCAATGGACTCAGGTTCCATTTTCTAAATGCTAAGTGCTACGCATAGTGAAAATTTTATGTTTGCCTCAATATGTGCATGTAACGTGTAACTTACTCCATACACTACCCTGGCGTAAGAATGAATAAAAAATTTTCTCAGGCTTGTAATACTATGCTGCTGATATTTATGCTGGATATATATATGCAGCTTTTCTTGCTGCAAATGTCTGAAATAAAAGTTTGCATATGCTTTGGATTTATAGCCATATCTATCCTTGAGATTTGCCATGCTCTGGTTGCACCATGCATTGGCTCTTGCAGGCTGTTGCTAATTTTTTTTTCACCTTCTTTTGATGCCATGGAAGTATATATGACGAAAGGGGAGCAAGGGGAAGTGGTGAGGACTAGCATTTCTGCTCAAATTTCCTCATGTTTCCAAGTAGAAAGCCTTGCTTTGAGATTATTGTATTACTATTTTCGTCTTGTAGCTTCTTTTTTCTCATGTCTTATCACGAGGCCATAGAACTTGGAGGTTACTTAGTTTAAGAGGCTTTACGTAATAGCAATATCAATATATTAATATTTATTAGTAAGCTAACATCAGACTTCAGGGCCATATAGGATATAGATTAATTCAGATGGAAATTTTTAGGGAAGGAAAGATTTCACATTATTGGATCTTTTACTGTCAGCTCTTACCATGCAAAAAAAAAAAGAATGCTAAATGCTTATGATATAATATATCCTTATATATACCATTATTATAATATTAATATCCACATTTTAACATTGTTTTTCTTCTGGAATTATGTAGTTAGTTAAAATATGATTTTAATTAGATTGTAGTTATATTTATAGCAAGAATGCCATTTTAATTTTTTCACCAAATCGGCTTTCGAAATTTCCCACGTAGACCCTACGTATAAACAACCTCCGCGCCGGCGGCTCCTCTCATCTCCTCGTCGAATACCATCTCATCTTTTTGCTCCGACTCGAACGATTTCCTTCCCGTTGATCTCCTCTTACTCTGAGGGTGGGATCTATCGCTCTACGGATCTGCAACCATGGCGACTCAGATGAGCAAGAAGCGAAAGGTGAGACGTTTTCAAACCCGATCCCTCGAAATCTCATTGGATTCCTTTTTGAATTTGCTTGTGTTTTGCGTTGGTTTTAGTTAGTTGCCGACGGAGTGTTCTTTGCAGAGCTCAACGAGGTTCTCACCCGCGAGCTCGCCGAGGACGGGTACTCTGGCGTTGAGGTCCGCGTCACCCCGATGAGGACTGAGATCATCATTAGAGCCACCAGAACTCAGAACGTTCTTGGTATCGTATTTTTTTAATCTTCTTAGTTTGTAGCGTTTTGTGCTGCATGCTGTATGCATATGGATTGGTTTAGCTTGGTACATTTTATCTTTGTGTCAGGCGAGAAGGGTAGGAGGATAAGGGAGTTAACCTCCGTAATCCAGAAAAGATTCAACTTTCCGGAGAATGGCGTGGAGCTGTATGCCGAGAAGGTCAACAACAGGGGGCTTTGTGCGATTGCTCAGGCTGAGTCTCTCCGATACAAGCTTCTGGGAGGTCTTGCTGTTCGGAGGTGAGTCACTTCGGCAATGGCGCATCTTAGCTTATGTCTTCTTGCCTGTCTGATTTAGTTACTTGGAATCTAATTTTCTCGCCTTAGTATTTTGCAACAATATTATCATTTTCCTGAAACTTTATTGAACTTGTAGTTATGTTTGCATACAACTTAGCTTGATTTTCATGATATTCGTGTGTTTTCTCATTCGTTGGTGTATCTAAATATGGATTTGTTAGACTAAATCTGCAATTTATGTCGGTTTTTCGGGTTTAATACTCGGAATAAGCACTCGATCTCAAGGAACATTAGAGCTTCATAAGGTCTTTCTAAAAACTTTGCTACTTTGCTCTGCATTTGGTAAGCTCTCCCTCGAGAACTCTAATCTTGATAAAAACTCGTGGGTTTCATTACCCAACAGATTCAATGCTATGTGCTAACTGCACATGGATTTTCTATATTACAAGAGAGACTCTTCCTTTCACATTATTACATGTAAGAGTTATCTTAGTGCAATCTACCAAACAAAAAAATATTGATCAGTTTCAGTGGCTAAAGTAAGCAGATTATTAGAATAAAGAACACAATCAAAGATAATTAGTGCGACAGAGACTGATCCAAGACTTTCAGAAGACACACTATGTTATACTAAGGACATATCCAGTTCCAAAACATAATGAACGTCTGGCCGCTGCCATCAGAATGGCTTTCATTTCGTGGGTGTCTTTTTGGTTGAAGACCCCCTTGGGTTTTAACCAAAGGTGCAGAGATGGAAAGCCACTTTATTGGTAGCGGCCAGACACCATGGGAAGGATCTGCTGATGACTGATTATATGTATTGGTTATCAACTCATTCCATCTCAAGCTTATTTTCCCCAAAAAAACTTCTTTCTATGCACTAGAGTGAAATTTAGAGGGAATGCCTATTTAGATGTGATAATTTTATCAATCAGCATGCTTTGAGCTTATGTAAACTTAAGCAATATAATTTTTTTTTGCATTTTATTATTTAGATCATTGGATTCATATGTCCTTCCATCATTTTTTAAACCGGCTCTCACGGAAGTATGTGAATTATTTACCTTGAATTTTAATCCTTTTATATTTTCACCCACACAAGATAGTATCTGATAGGTTGGTAGTTCCAATTTGCATTGCCCAAGAGAGTGCACATTGTTTTTCTGTTTTTTTATACACAAGTTAAATCAGCACATTGCTGCTCAAATTGGGTGTACCAATATACATCATGTTCACATTATATATTCCTTAACACTTCAAATTGTTGATTAATCTGCAGGGCTTGCTACGGAGTCTTGCGATTTGTAATGGAAAGTGGCGCTAAAGGTTGTGAGGTAAGTTTCTTTGACATTCCACTGTTTTCTGGAAGATCCGGATTTTATAACCTGTAATATGTATTTTGTGTAATAAATATAGGGGCTCACTATTGTTCAAACATTTCTCCTGGCTATATACAATTCATTCAGGTTATAGTGAGTGGGAAGCTCAGGGCTCAACGTGCCAAATCTATGAAGTTCAAGGATGGCTACATGATTTCCTCTGGCCAACCTGTAAAAGAATATATAGATTCTGCTGTGAGGCATGTTCTCCTCAGACAGGTTAGCAACTTGTAATTTTTAAACACAACACATGAATTCTAAATGGATTATTTTTTTCTTCCATTATTGTGATAGAATGAGTAACTATGTTGTGAAGGTGTTTTTTTTTTCCTATCTAGTCTTCTTCGTCCATCATGCATATGTAAAAGTTCAGCACTATATATAGTAGTTTTAAGATTTGTCATTTGTAGACCAATCCACATTTGTAACGTTTCTATATGTCCAATCCTGTAATTTCCACCACAAGCAGCAAATTTACCTTGTGGCAAGTGTAAGGATGTGAGGAAATGATTGGGACTGCAAGGAACTTTTGTGTCCACAAGCCGTGGGTTTCTAGGATGTTTGTATATCAACTGTGCCACCACACTATATCAAAATTTTAGATGTCCCCCAAATCTATGTCCATTTCTGTTATTTTTTAGGGAAATCCTGTTTATATAAACAGTGAATTTTCTTAATGGCAGATATTATTTGCTTATCTGCAATCTTAGCTGGAGATGTTTGTCTGAAATAGGGATTTTCGCTTTCAGGTGCTACCTAATTGTTTCAAGATTGTCTTTTGATTGAAATTTGCTGAGCATAGATGAGTAAACTACATGTTAAACAATACCTAATTGTTTCAACAATGGCTTGTCAACTCAGGGTGTTCTTGGCATCAAGGTAAAGATCATGCTGGACTGGGATCCTAAAGGAAAGCAGGGCCCAATGACTCCTTTGCCTGACCTGGTCACAATTCATGCCCCAAAGGAGGAAGAAGAGATAATTCAGCCTCCTGTAATGCCGGTTGACATTTAAATTTACAAGCAGCCAGAAGAATGTCAATGCTACAGTATTGGCAAACGAGACCAGATCTCCCTAATTTTGCCCCTGCAGAGTTCAAGCTAGGAAACGAAACTGAGTTTCTTTTTGTCCAACCTTCTACAAGTTTTCTTGATTTTGAGTAAGAAGAAGATGGAGATTGTGCAGACCTTTATTTCGAATGTGTAATTTGTTTCATCAGATTATGTTGTTAATGGGCTGATCATTTGAGAATACGTTGGAGCATCTGAATTTGATCCGTTGTTTTAATCTTGGAGTGATCTTAAATCTTTTTACAAAATCAGTCCATATGTTTTAATCGCCTGTGCCTTTGTTGCGCGTGGATTACTGCATTCTTTCAGCTGCTAAGAGCCTCTGTTATCTTTCGTAATGTGCATTTCAACTCCCTAATAACTACTTAAATCAAGCCTACTCTCACTGTCCAGATGTGTAATATTTTTTTTCATCTTTTACGTTTTTTCTGTCATACTGCAGGTCAAGTTTGGATTAGATCGGATCATAATACAAAATCTGCTGCCGTCATTATTTTAAATATGTTATTCTGACAAATTACCAATGCCTACCCATTTGTATTTTCCTTTCTGGGTATAATTTAAGATGACAGGATGAGCTTCCTGTGGTTATATACTAATGCCTTTTCGTAAATGCATCTCTCCTTCCCAGTCAAATAAGAGAATAAATTTTTTGCTTCCGTTTGTTCTTCAGCGGGTGGAATATTTTAGGCTGCAACTGTTAATGTTTATATTCTAATTTCTCCTGCTGATGAACCTTCTGTTTTTGAGGCTGGCAGTATGTGATTACTCGTTATTTTATGGTCAGAACGTATTGGATTCAATGGCCACATGTAAGGGAAGTAGCACCATCTTTGCTTGAAATCATTCTGTCTATTGCCTGTCAACGCAGGGTTTCTCGTCAGGTATGGCATCCTTTCCAATCGGACCCATCATTGCTTGAAATCAGTGGATCTTTTTTTGCACATTTGGGCAATTATGAGCTGTGGATACAACGGTTCAGCACTGTGAGAATATTTTTTTGTTATAATTCAGATATGTGGCTGGAGGTTGGTTGGTTGATGGTTTTTTTCCTTTTCTCATCTTGATGACAGTAATACAGATTCCCTTTTCCACACCTTTAATAGCTTTTTTCCACACCATTAGAAAAAGAGAAAAAATTATGCCCATTTAAGCTGTGAGTTGTGCTCCCGTTGACTCAGAATATTGTGTGGACTAATTAGTTGCTTAATTTTTTATTTTTAAAAAATAAGGTGTCTTTGAACAAAAAAGTACAGCAGAGATAATAATTTTATTTACACATCTTATATTGATAGGCGGTAGTTCATCATTTTAAGGAATTGAATATAGTATATTTAACGGGTTATACTATTAGTGTATCGTATTGAACCACCTTATGATAAGCTAAGCGAAATAACTTATACTATTTATTTTATAAATTTTACATAAAATTAATTTAAATTAGTTGCTAAGAGCTCTCCTCTCCTTATAAGCTAAACTTTTTAGCTGTTATTAGAATTACTTTTTTAAAAATAATTTTATCAATTGTAAAAATTGGACCAATCAAATAAATTTTTATCGAATTAAAATTTATTAAATATATAAGAAAATATAAGTTTTTCTACGTACTTCAACACTTATTAAATAAAAAAATTAAGATTTATTCTAAATAATTTTAATAGATAAAAGTTATAAATACGAGAAATGGTGATAAGGATATTCTTTTTAAATATTAAAATACTGTCGATATTATAATAGTAAACAATTAGACGATTAACATTTCGAAGAAAAAAATGGATCACCTTAAAAAATTTTCGCATTATTGAATCGTAAAAAAAATCTGGTTCTCATCCTTACAATACCCGGCGCTTCGCGTCCCGTTCAAGCAGATCACATTCCCCTCAAGGCCCGTACCATTTTCTTATGCGACGATGCCCGCATCGCCGTTCGATTCAGAGTAACGAATCACGCAGAAGAAGCTGATGCCTCGATCCGTCGTCCGCCTGCGACATCCTACGGACTGCTCCGCATAAGATAATATCTCCGAATTATTATTATTTTTTAAATTGATTATTCCCTTTCTCGTATTAATCTCCCACTTGAGTTGAGGCGTATAAGTGCGCAAGGGAGGGCGCTTCTCCCCCGATTGGCGGCGGCGACGGTGACGGCGAGAGCGGCGAAGAAGAGCAAGAGGATCGACGGCAATGGGCTTGCAGGTGAACGCAACACCCACTTTTTTTTTTCTTTGATGGATCGATCGCTATAAGAATCGCGACATTGTTTTCTGCGTGCTCTTTTCTTTTTTTGCTTCTTTTGGAAATTTTGTCGTCGAATGTTTTGAGAATTTGCTTGATCTGCTCCAATCGGGTTTGATTAATTTCTGCATGTTTGCAGATTTTTACTTGGTTTATGGTGGATTCTGATGCACGGATCCCTGTATCGGAATTTCGGAACCCTTGCGCTCTTATTCGTGTTGCTTTGGGGATCTAGTTGAATACGATTATTAGGGTTTTTCAGGCAGGGATTCTTCTTGCTTGTAGATTTCAGTCTTCATATATCACAAAAAATGCAATTATGTGCCACCCCCTGTATCTTTTTCGACCATCTAGCTTTCTAGTTGTCTTTTTTTTTTCTATAAGAGTAAGTACTGCTTGACTTGTCCTGTTGAAACTTTCACGAAGTTATATGACTGCGAAGTATCGAAAAGTTTACTCTTGATGAGGCGACAAATTGCAGGTTTTTAAGTGTGTTTTCAAACATCATTGAAGGCAGGAACATAGAAAAACATCATTCTGCATCGAGGTGTAATTTGTTACATTAGGAGTTTCGGTGGATATTACAGTTTAGTCTTGTACATTCTGATTTCACGAGAAATTAATCTCATGTCTTCTCAAGAGAACATTCTGATGGCATTTTTTTAGTCCAACCTCAATTCATCTTGTTTTGAAGATGATTTGAGTGATCCTATTGTGGAAGTTTGAACATCATACAATAATAATCTTATTAACACCTTTATCTAGATGAAACTTAAATTTATCTGTAGCTCATGTTCAGATTTATGATTATGAGGTTTTGCTTTCAAGAATTTTCCATAATAACTTTGGTCAAGTCATGTGTGTCTTTGTTTGCATAACTTTAGTTAATTGCATGCCATTGTTTATTTTTTGTTGTAGGAAGACTTTGAGGAGCATGCTGCGAAAGCTAAAACTCTGCCAGAAAACACTACCAATGAAAACAAATTGATTTTATACGGGCTTTACAAGCAAGCAACTATTGGGCCAGTGGATACTAGTATGTATTTTATATAACATCTTTATCAAATGGTTTACATTCTCAGATTGTCTATAATGCATAAAAAAGGAATCATTCTTTTAACTGAACAGTATATTCTATCAAATTTGAGGTGAAACTGGAAGAGGATAACGGTACAGGCAAATTTAAATTACTGAATCAGGGGACGAAGACACCTAGCACAATTATTGAAACAGGGAAAGTAGACACCCTAGCACACCTAGCACAACAAAGTGAGTTGGAAGCATGAGCATTCTCTTAAAACTGAATTAAAAATTTCAGGAACCAAGGGAGATTTGGCATTATTAAACTACAAAGAATAAATGGAACATTTGGTCTTCTATTTATCTACGATTAAACAAGGGCTAGTTGAACCTGTTGACTACAGATATTGATCTGGAGAATCAAACAGTGTATACGTATTTGTATGAGATGCCAGCATTTTATCATCGTCACAATCTTAATCTGTAGTGTCCTAGATTTATATGATGTCTTCGATTAGTTTGAGGAGTTTGGTAGTCAACCCCAATTCTTTCTGCACCTTCAGTTGAAATTTGACAACGAAAAAAAGTCATCGAGTTGCTGAATCTTAAAATACTAATTGGTAAAAATGTCCCTGTGATCTTATTCTCATCTCATTCTACTCGATTCGAGAGATGCACAAATTTCTTCTGGATGACTGTTATATGTATTCCCAAAGGATTTGTGAATTGTTTTCTCTAGTTATCTGGCTTTGGTTTTTATTTCTTCTCCTTATTATCAATCTTTGATTCAGCAAATTCAATGCACATTCTGTCGTCCTTTGCAGGCCGGCCTGGCATATTCAATATGAGGGAAAGAGCAAAGTGGGATGCTTGGAAGGCTGTTGAAGGTATCCTTAAAATTCACCTTCTCATGATTGCACGTTTTTTGTACTTGGATTCAGAATATATCACTTACCAAATGCTCGTTTGTTTGACAGGAAAGTCGAAGGAGGAGGCCATGAGTGACTACATCACCAAGGTTAAGCAGTTGCTTGAAGAGGCTGCTGCCGCAGCCTAAGTCCACCTTTGGCTGATGCAATGAACTTGCTCTACTTAGTACCCTCTAAGTTGCTACCTTCTATCTCGAACTTGAATTAAACAATCCAATTTGTGTTATCTGTACGGATTTTGATATTTATGACTCAAGAACAGACTGCCTGATTTCTAGTCTGGGCAGCCCTTCGTCTTATTATTCTTTGTTATGCTTAAGATGCACTGCGATGGTATGACATATTAGGTCCAAGGATAGTGTTGTGTGCTAGCAAAACACACTAGCCCTTAGATTTAGTCAAGCTTTATTTGTTGCCCCAAAACATATAGACAGTCTGTTATGTCATGGCCATATTTTTCCTTCCTAGTAAACTTTATTGGTCTGCTTGGTTTTTTATCCTGTAATGTACGTAGTGCTTTTGTTGGCACATTTGGTCGTAATTGTCTTCGTTGAGATTTATCCAACCTGGAAACTTAGCTGATGTCTTAGAAGACGTGTCCTATTTTATGTTCCGAGTTGGTACGCATGCTCTTAGGGAATCAAATTTGTTCAGTTTCACATTGGCGACCTTGGCCCAAAATCAATGATAAAAAACATGAGTAAACTGCCGTACTCTGACTTCTTTTAATTATTTCCATGAATTACCAGGTATAATATTAGTCAAAATGACTTCCAAGTAAGAAAATTGACCGACTATTTAATTTAAAAAAATAAAAAACAAACCTCTCTCAGATCGCTGTCTCTTTGGTCGACCGCTCACCCATCATCTTTGTGAGCTAAAAGATGTATCCAAATATGATGTAGCTTATGGAAAATAGATGTGTATAAGCTAGGATATTTATATGTTATACTAGTTATATGTTACAATTTTTTAGAACTTGATGAATATTAAATCCATGTAGAACTCAATTATTTTAATTAGAAAAAGATATATTTTACGTACAAATTATATGAAAGGGGGTACTGTGTAGAGGGAAGACATGTAGGAAGCCCCCACTAGTGACTCAATTCATCATTAATGGAAGTAGGAGGCTGATTTCTTTACTTATAGAAAAAAATAAAATGATTGATATATATTATTGAAATTGAACGATAGAAAATCCCCCTGATGATCTCAGGGATACTAGTATGTACGAGATTGGAATGGGTAGATTTTTAATGAAACATCTAGAAAGATAAGAGTAAATTTGATAAATAAGGGAAGAAATGCATATCAATATATATATATATATGGATTTGACTATGAGTAATTTTTTAAAAAATAATTTTAATATTATTTTATATCATATATTTATAAAAAAATTTATGGCTCTAAACCATTTACTCACCTTGAGAGGGCTATCTTTTTTTGTATTTCATGGATGGTAAATGTATTAGGATAATGTAATTAGACATGTAAGTGGGTGTCTAATGACATTGGAACCTAGTTCATATAGTTGCTTAATCTTTAAGTTACCCTACTATGGTTAACATTTCTGTCCTATGTTTTAAATTCGTGTAGTGGGCTACATTGTGTATATCAAGTTAATATATTTTATAATAACTAATATAATTTATAATTTGAGAAGAAGCCTAACGTATCCTTGCACATTCCAAATTGGTTGAAATGATAATAGAGATACACGATGATTATCAAGTGCCTTGTAGGTAGGGGTTTGGATGTAACAATCAATTCTACCGAACCTGTAATTGTTTTGCAACTCAACAAGAAGTGGATAATGATTTTAAAGCATGCAATGGAGGATAGTGACTTTGGCTTTATGGATGATATTTTGGACCTTCTCATTTATGATTTTATGATCAAGATGGTAAGTGTCTAATTTCTTTCCTTATTACTAGTTATTTAAATTGGGCCAAGTTGCCTTTCTAACGACACATGCCTAGCCTATGACCTTAAGTGCCATGCTAAGTATGATGAGCTAGTGTCATGCTAAGTACGATAAGCTAGACAATGTGTATTATATTGGACTATAAGATTGTGGCCCAATTGCATATTACGATGCGCATCATGCCTTATCGTGCTTGGCCCACATCTAGGCCCATGGTATGTGCCCAATATATTTACCTCGGTGTGTAGGTAGGTGCACATTTGATGGCTTAACCACCCGATGGCCTAACCTAGTGCCCAATGGTCATTGAGCTCACTGTTTTAGCTCATGCTCGCCAACCACAAGGCATACTACATGCATGATGCAATGGCACAAGATATGCGAGGAAGTCAAGGGTTTAAACCCTCAAACCTTGTCTCATCCTCATCCACTCATAGGAACAAAGGGAAGAAACTTCGATATGCTACCAACTAATTCAGCCATCCGTCTATCCCCCTCATCATCATTGATCCATTTCAATATTTGCTTCAGCTCAACTCTTATCGAACAAAATTTACTTTGGAAATCTAGATAGAGATCTGATTTGTATTGTTGGTATTGAATGTAAATTATTTATGTTTCCGCTGTATTTAAATAAGATAATTATATTATTTTTGATACTTCAAACCTTGTATAAGTTGTGGTAGGGAAGTGCAGCTTATACGGCGGTTGTCACGTGCTCAAAGGAGGATTGGGGCGTGACATCATAACTCGTATCGTGATCGTTAGTATCATCGTGCTGGCTTACCAAATTTCCTGTGAATATTTCAATAATTTTTAGTTTTCAATCATGTAATAATTTCTTAAATCTGTCTCCACCAGTACTTTTAGAATGGCCTCTAGGTTCAACCTAATTTTTCTTAAAAGTTCGTCGGAAAGTTCGCTAGAGACCCGACGGAGACTCGCTGGAAAGTTCATCGAAACACTCGTCGGCGAAGTTCTCCAATCAGTACCAATATTGGTATTAGTAAAAAGTTCTCCTCATTAGGAATCTAAAAAATCATATTTTTCCTAATTTTTTAGAGATCACATGCGCCCAATTTCGCTGGAAAGTCAACTTGGGCAAAGTTCCTAAGTTAGAATTTTTAGCTCGCTGGCGGCCAATCGGAAGCCAATAACCTCAACCAAGTACCAATGGATAGCTCTCATCAATGATAAGCCATAGGTACCAAGTTTGTCAAGTTCCATGGCCGAAATGATCGGCAATCACTGGAGTAAACTCCGGCGATGGAGCTTTTACCCACCTATGTCTCAACCTCAATTTCTCCCTCAAGTCTTTACCAAAACTCAAAAATAATGGTTCCAATATGTTCGCCCAACTCACTAATGTTGTGGTTCAAATTCCATCTGAAAATTTGACCGGAGTTGGTCAGAGCATCATCAACAATGAGGATGGGTGGCATCATCCCTCGTGCGAAGAAGAAGAGGAGAGGTTTGCACGATGGGAAGAAAAGATAAATTAAATAAATAAAAAAATTCAAATAACTTAAGTCAGCCAATTTTTCCAACTCATACTTGACTTAACGTTGGTTCAACATGGGTTCACTAAGAGTAAATCTGGGTCATCCATCATATTAAGTGATTTAATCTCATCCATCAATTTCGATCTATCCTTTGTTCAATAATTTGACCAATCAAACTATAAACCCTATTTTCTTTTAAAATTTTTATTATAATATTAAAATAATAAAATAATAGATAAAGAAAATAAAATAAGTAATAAAATTAAATTATAAAAAAATAAAAAATAATAATAAATCAGTGAAAAAATACAATAAGAAATAATAAATTATGATTAATAAAATAAAATAGATAAAAGAAAAAATTTAAAATTTAATTTTAAAACCACCGCTGCATGTGCGACACACATACAACGAGCGGACGAGTCGGGCGGACGAGTCGGGCGGACGAGTCAAGCGACTCATCGATAGGGTTTTTAAACCCTGGAAACAGGGCAGTGCTCCGGCAAGCTGCGATTCGACAGGGTGAGGTGTTGACTGATTCGGGGTGTCGATGCTGGGGGCTGTGAGCGAAGGACGCGGTTCCGACGAGCCAAAATCGTGAAGGGGGCGGCGAACAGAGGGACTTCTTTGTTCGTAGCAATTCCACCGGCGAGGAGCACGGTGAGTGTTCCCTCCCACTGTGGCGAGGTCGATACGACTCTAGTAGAGTCGAATTGAAGCAGTTTTAGTTACGGTGAGGGCTCAACGGCGATTGTAGTCGGAGATTGGAGACGAGCGGCAGAGGAGTTGTACACTGGCAGCTGTGGGGACATCTTGAGCCCTACTGACGGTGAGAAGAGCTCGCCGGAGGGTGCAGGAAGGTGTGGCAAGTTAGTGCGAGGGGTTTTCGGCGTGTCTGAGGCGGTGGAGCGGCGATGATCGGCAGCGAACGCGACAGCGGTGTGGCTGGGTTTCGAATGAAGGAGAGGAGGCGGGTCGAGCGGGCGCGCGTGTGTAGGGCGTGCGGCGGTTCAGTTCGATCTGATTCATACCGGTTCAATCCGATTTGGTCCGGTTGAGGGCCAGTTCGACAGCGGTTTAACTCTGTTTTACTGGTTTTCGTGCTTGTTAGGGCTTTATTGGTGAGTTTTGAGTACAGAGAAATTTATTTATAATTTTTAACAAATTTTAGGTGCAGTTTTTAATTTATTTTTGATTGGGTTTAGGGTTTTGAGTGCGTTAATGATGTTAGAAAAATCTAAAATAAATTATGATGCTTGTTAATGCTTAAATATAATTTTCGTAATTTAATTAGATTTTTTAGAATTGTTGAAGTGCGATTCTTAATTTAATTAAGATGATTCGGATTAATTTAGGGTTAAATGGATTATTTGTATATTTTATACATGAAGAAATATTTTGGTAGATGTTATGGTGTTCAAATTGCATTAATTAGAATTAAAATAATTTAATTAGATTTTTCACAAAATTATTAAAATTATTTTTAGAATTTATATAAGGTGGTATATATTGATTTAAAATTTTTGGTATAATTAAATTGTTAAATTAAATGTTATTTTATAAGCTTGTTTATGTTTAATTGTGTTGGGTTGTGATTGTTTAATGTGTTAAATGATTGATTGATTTATAAGAAATTAAATAAAATAAAGAAAATAGTGTGAGGATGTGAGTAGAAAGATAGATAGGAAATTTTGATGAGTTGTATGATTTATGTTTGTTTGGTTGTATTTATTTTATTTTTAGGAGAATTGATTTGTTGTGCTATTGCTTGACAAATCACGGCCAAGCTGTGATTTGTGTTGAAGTAAGAAGGAGTTGCATTGTTTGATTGTTTGCTTGCTTGTTTTTAAGAATCACAGTCAAGCTGTGAATTCATGCTTGAGATTACTTTGAGACTCAGATGAGGGCTTATGGTTTCAAATTTATAACCTACTACAGTGCTGAGTCCTAAGGGTCGTTGTTAATTATTGTACATACTGATAAGTTATATATTTGCTTTGTTACATGTTTAATTAGCATGTGATTTGAGGCAATTTTAAAACTATGCCATGTCAGTATATAGATATGATTCTATCATGTGCATGCTATTGATGTTTAATGCTCATGTTATATTGTTATTTGATATGTTCATGTGATGCTAGAGATGTAAAGACACTTAGGAAGACACAGAACATGATGACACGAGACAAAATTAGAGACACTTTAAGTTCATGCTATGTTAACACCTAGAGTGGTCTTAGATGACATATAACTAAGGACTTTGAACATCTTAGGTTTATGATAACAGAGGAGATGATATTAAGTTCTTAGTCTGCTATGTTCCAACATATGGTGAGGAGTCATGTGTTAGCTAAGGTAAATGGGCAAGTTCGGTTAACTTAGCCACATATACTTTAGGATAACTGATATCTCACTTCAGTATAGAACTCACCTTATTTATGTTACTCTAAGGTAAATGGTGTGCTAGGAACAGTACCGTTCAATGCGCTACAAGGCTAGAGAACCTGAAGACTCTGATATGCACAACAATATGGGTTCCTGAGCTGTCACGCCCCAACCAGCAGGTTGAGCCCGTGGCAACCGCTGTATGGACCTGCGATCATATACAAGGCATATGGTAAATACGATAACATCTAAGATAATGCAAATAATTGATAATCAGCGGAAGGTTTATACCTTTATTAAGAGAAACTCCTAAGACAGTCCCGATGTATCCTCTACCAGTCGGATCCTTATCTATGTCACTGCCTTCTAATAAATCTGCACACACATTGAATGCAGTGTGCTCAGCCCTGTGGCCTAGTGCGAAATTACGGCTCAAACCGCAATAGCACGAACAAGACTAGGGGGAAATATCTAAGATGCTTTTTGTTGTTTTATATTTCAATGTAATGACATATTTACTTCGATATTATCATTTAAATAGTTATACTATCAGGAGATGTCATAATGAAAATATCTAACTGTGAGTCGGGCTATGGTGTAGATACTATAAAATATTTAAATATTATCTTGTAGGTTGTCATATCATGTCATGTACCTATGGTGTAACACCGAGTATGTTCCAAATTTAAGTAGCATGTAAGTCGGGCTCTACCTGCCTATGTTCAAAGGTTATCTTGATCAAGGATGACCTATGAACCCATCCGTGCCAAGAGTACCTATGTCTCTCCCTATAGCCCACACGGATGTTGGCGAGAGGACAGGTGACCGTGTATCCCACTCCATCTGTCTCACTAGTCGACTGCCCCGACATCACGTCCTAGCGAGACGCGTTGAGCCATACCACCTCCCCAGCGCCGTATGGAAATGACACAGCTTGCCGTGTAGTACTACAATGCTGCCCTATGGCAGGGTCACCACTTGAAGAAAATAAATCGTCGGCTATGACCTGCCAGTTCAAGCCACCCTAGGATCCAG
Organism: Thalia dealbata; assembly: GCA_030544415.1. Classification (NCBI taxonomy): domain Eukaryota; kingdom Viridiplantae; phylum Streptophyta; class Magnoliopsida; order Zingiberales; family Marantaceae; genus Thalia; species Thalia dealbata. The sequence continues at coordinate 11,294,991 of CM060460.1, forward strand.
ACTATATTATCCATATGTCTGTAGAACCTTGGGAAGTCATAGCCGTCTAGTCTGTAGATTCATTGTCCAAGGCTCACGGTAGGTCCCACCTCTCCCGTCCAGGAGCTTGAACATGCCCATCACGGTGAGCCTCCGAGATTATCGCTATTGGAGCGCTCATCGTTGACTATATGTAAGCAACGACCAAGGATTGGTATCATTCCCACGCGCCTTCACGGACGAACACGGAGGTGCTCAACCATCACGTGTGTAGGTAGATTATCTAGGTATGGACCTGTCCAAGGATCACGGGAATCATACCTCTCTCGTCCAGGAGCCAGTCATGCATGTCGATTGTGAGCCTCCGAAATTCCCAAACATTGGAGAGCTCAATGTTGACTGCATGCAAGCAACGGCCAGGGAGTGGTAGTGTTCTCGCTTACCCTCAAGGATCAACACCGTGACGACCAACCGTCACACTTGAGGGTAGGGTATCCATGTATGGATCCACTAGTCGGTCCATCCTACACCAGTCTACTCCTTGTGTTTGGGCCTCGCTTGGCCTCCAGAGTGGAGCTGGTGTGTGGACATCCTATCAGAGACTATATAGTCCATGACATCCTCTGGGTGCATTGCTATACACCCTCAATAATTAGTATGTAACGTGCGTCCAGGAGGTTCTGATGTTCCTTAAGTTCCAAGTGTAGAATCTAAACTAGTAGGGGTGCTTTAGCTAGCACCTTCTAAGTTGAGTTGTCATACCTTTGAGTATAATATTGTATTGTTCTATGTTGATTCAATCAAAGGTAAATGTTTTAGTATTATTTTCACATAGCAGATCATCTCAACATGTAAAAGATAACTAGCAGATAATACATGCTTAGAATAAGAACATGCATGGCATATCCAGACATGCTATGTGAACATGTAAACTTAGCAAAGACAATGTTATAATGCATTTTAATAATGCATGCTTCTACCATGTCTTATATATAGCATGTATATTATTATTATTATTATTTTAGGCATCCAGAAATTTCCAACAAAAGTTTAAATTAAACTTTTTTCTAAACTTGCAGAAGTAACTACTGCAGTGAATCCTACGCACCTGACTTGTAAATCGACTCTGCTGAACCACCCGAATGGATATAGCGTACGCAGCCGCTATAGTATTTTCGTATTGAGATGTTTTTCCCTACGTTAAATAATCTTATTCGATTGAGTGGATGTCTGACTAATTAGGAATCACCATAAATATTCTCACAACTAACCTCAATTTGAATCCCAACTAACCTCAATTAGAATCCTTTTGTGAACATAATTTTTCTTCAATCAATACGAGGGAGGTGAAAGTAAATTACCTAAAATGTTTGACTGACAAAATCTGACTTCGCTCCCACCAACCGCAACTTTGGAGGAGGCATCCCGCGATGGCATTGGCGTAGCTCGAATTAGGGATCTCGAGCCAGCCAATGAAGAGGAGAACCCATCACATGTAGCACATGTGATGGTGTAATATTCCCTATTTGGCCCTCTGCTTCCAGCATTTTATACCTTGGTCCTCTTTTCCCATTCAATCCTCATTCCTTGAGCCTATTTTTAAATGTGTCCTTACCCATGCTACCCCTTCTACCTTAGGTTATTTGCAAACTTGAAATTTCTATTTTACCATTCATTAACTTTAACCCTATGAAAACCATATACATCTACTTCATCATCCCTAAGTATATGAACATATGTGGAGGGGGGTTTAGAAGTTCTCTCTCCCTTAAAAATTTTTTAGTCCTCCAAAGATAATGTTATCACAAAGGATGATAAGTTCACTTAGGATATTACTTGGACGGACATATGACATTACTAGATAATTAAATCATAGTTGCAAGATGAACATCATATTAGAACATGATAAAATTCTTTCCTTCAATTTGATATAAAAAAATAAAACATTTAGTAGCTGTTAGGGCTCTGGTCTTTCGGTCTGATGGTCTGCGCTTGAATCCTAATGAAACCTCTATTTTATATTTTCAATATTAACTAGTACAAATATAGGTAGTCACTTACCCAAAAAAAAAAAACCCAAAGCTAACATGGGAGAGTAATGTGTTATCGGAAGTGCAGTTGCTATATACAGGGAATTGTATCAGAAATGAGGCAGAAATATACAAATTTTTATCGGAAGTGCAGCTGCTGCTATATACAGGGAATTGTATCAGAAATGTTTTATCGGAAGTGCAGCTGTTGCTATATACAGGGAATTGTATCAGAAATGTTTTATCGGAAGTGCAGCTGCTATATACAAGGAATTGTATCAGAAATGAGGCAGAAATATACGAATTTTATCGGAAGTGCAGCTGCTATATACAGGGAATTGTATCAGAAACCGTGCAATTGACTCTTCGAAGACTGTTATAGTTGACTATATACACATTGTAGGAATTGACTGAAGCTGCATCAATCTAAGTTACTGCAGAAGATACAGAAAGAAAATGATTGATCATATGCAGACATTATAGGTTACTAAAGAAGTAGCAAGGAAATGCAGAAAAGGTTGACTGTAAAGACTTTTAGTGTGCAGGAATTGCAGAAAAGTTTAACTGACTTCACTGCATGCCTTTTGCTGTATGTTTAGAAATAACATGCTGATGTAAACAATCGCAGTGGTATATGTAGAAACATGCTAACAGGCTGAAGTCAACAGAGGTATACAAATAGAGTTCTGAAGAATTGACTGACTTGGAAGTTGAGAAATATCAGTTGAAGTAGTTGACAAAATTAGAATCAGGAATAGGTAGCTGCAGGAAATAAAAGAAAGTAAAGAAAACTGCAGCAATAAGAATTCTGCAGACTGAAACTGTAGAAATAAGAAACAAAAATGTAGACATAACTTGACTGACTGCTGCATGAATTCAGAAATACTACAAAGACTGGCTGATGCATGAAGCATTCATGAATTTAAAAATACTACAGAGACAGCTACCGAGACAGAATTTGACTGCCACTGCAGTCAACAATAGCAGCTGCATGAATTCATGAATACCAAAATAGTATGCTGAAATAGTAGTTAGAGACTAAGGTTGACTGAGACCGAACTGTAGCAGAAATATTTGAATGACTGAACAAGTACGAAGCTGCATGACTTAATAGATATGTTCAACAAGTGAATAAGTATGAAGCTGCAAGCTGAATAAATGTGAAGCTGTATGGATTGAAGCAAGGGAATAAATATGTTCAACAAGTTGACTAAAGACGAAAGTGCATTGACTGAAGCAAGCTGTAAACGAATTTGTGGCAGACCATGCTAACTGAATAGATCTGAAGCTGCTGAATAACTATAGCAGAAATATGTTGACCCAAGTGAAGCTGCTGAATAACTATAGCAGAAATATGTTGACCCAAGTGAAGCTGCTGAATAACTACAGCAGAAATATGTTGAGTGCAGAATGAAGAGCAGCAGAAACTGTAGACCGTGCTACATCTTGACTGAATCTGAAGATGCACTGCAGTATAAGAACATTGATTGAAGATGTAGAAGAGAAGAAATCGTGTAACCGACAATGGAAGCTGTATTGACCAAATTTCTATAATGATTCTGATGAAAATGTATAATAGTACTGATGAAAAATGCAGGAATTTGAGCTGATGAAAATATGAAGTAAAGGACCGAGCTAAGCTACAAAAGAAGAGGTCTACGGTACTGCAAACAACGGTTAGAACTATAGAATTGGACTAAAGATATCTGACTAAGGAAATAGCTTCACTGATAAGCTGCAGAACCTAGTTGTGGAGGTATATACAGAAGTACCAAATACAACAATTGGTATAAAGTTGGCTGATACTTGCCTGTATCTAGGAAACTGAATTATGAGTCACTATAGGAAGGATGACCCATCCTGAACTATGGTACCAGAAGCTGCAGTTTTAATTTGAACTATAGCAGAATTCTTAGTAGAACAAATTCTGTGACTGAAGCTGTGTAGTGAACAATGCAGAAATTTAGCAACTTTTTAAGTGGACTGCTGATGACTGCAGGATTGAACTGTAAGAAGTCAACATGACTGCAGAAATATGGAATGAATATGAAATATTGAAGGCTGCAGAAGCTGAGAATTATGAATTGCTGCAAACTGTAAGGTTGCATTAACCACTGCCGACTCATAACAAGTGAGGAAAATGTAGAAGACTGTCTCTAAGATGCAGGAATTTAATGCCTCTGCAGAATAATATCAAGTGAGGAAAATAAAGAAGACTGGTGTGGACAAATAGAGAAAATTCTGCAATATATGCAAGTTGAACATGCAAGATAGAGCTGCAAATAGAGTACATGTAGAAAGCTATAACTACTGTAGAGGGATTTCAGTTTGCTCCTGCTAGTGCAACTTTAGTTTCGTTGTTGTCAAGGAAACTTAGAGAAAAGGGCAGCCAAGGCATAGGCTGGTAAGGAAAGGAGCAACAACAAAATTGAAAGTAAATGGCTAGAAACCGAGTTTAGTATTCCTTCTATGGCTATCGTGATAGAATGAGAATATTAAAGAGCTGGGAACCAACATAGACAGAGCTACTAAAGAAATTAGAAAAGGGGGGGCATTGAAAAGAATACTCCAATGGTACCTCTTAGTGCTACCTCTACCCTTTTGACTCTAAAAATTAATGAGTTGTATACCATCATCTATAAGGACTAGCAAGCATCGACAAGTTACAACAGCAAAGAACAACCAGTTTTGGCAAACTAGTTTTGGCAAGTAAGTAGTGTTACTGCAGTTATAGGAATGGTTAAGGCATTTAAAGGAGACGATTAAAAATCTTCTTACTGCAACCGATTGATACCAAAAGCCTTGAGGAGGAGTATCATTCTGAGAGTTTTTGCATCAGACTTCTGATCATTGGTATGGAAAAATTTTAAGAGAAAATGATATTCTGATGGCTAGGTGCAATCTAGCATTAAAAGAAATGAACAAACAGCAAAACCAAAAATTTCAAAAGACCAACAAGATTTTTCAACAACAATGGAAACAAGCTATGACTGATACAAACTGTTATTTCAGCTTTACTATTCCTGCTATAACAAAAGAAGTAGAAGCTAAACTTGCAAATGAGTAGCAGGAAACACAAGCAGGGCTAGAAACCAGGCTCAAGCTAAGTTTAGAAGTGCTAATCCAACTATTGTGACCATTGAAGAAACCACCGAACCAAAGAGGAGAATCAAAGACGAACCTCCAAGAGTGATAAGAACAGCTAAAGAAAAAAAAAATCTGGCTCCATTGGAGGTTTTGTAGACCTTTTTAGAATTAGCCAACATACTGCGGAAATCAAGAGGTTGAACCTAAAATTATAAAAACAAACAACTAACAAAGCCTGGACAAGAATAAGCGGTGAGTTTAGGAACATGAAGCAGATACTACTAATAACATTACTCGATCCCAAACAAAAGATGGTAATGGTTAGGTTATTAGATGAAACCAATGGCAGTATCAACAATTAAAATGAGCCTCATATGGAGAATTCCAATTCCGCCGGTTAAACTTGTAAAAGTTGAGATATACCCGAATCCCAAGGATATAAATAGAAGTGTTATTTAGAGACACAAATGAAACTAAGAAAATTTACAGGACCTCAACTAAGGAAAGAGGATATTGAATTCAGAAAGCTAACTAGCGAAAATATTCAGACAACTCCAACATCAGCATTGCCAAAATGATGCAGAAGAGGATGGTTAAGAGGCTGAATGCCAGGATAAATAAACTATTGCTCCAAAGAACACATATAGACCAAGGTAGCTACATTGAGCAAATGTATCGGCATATTGGGATCCAATGGTTAATGAGAAACAAAACTATGTATGTATCGTAGAAATAACCATCTTAGTTGCCCAAATATATCGATAAAGATGGGTGATACCACTCTCATCACTCATCACATAATATGATAGGTTAACTGTAACAACAATTAAGCTCCAAATCGTGCAATTCCTTACACACTGCTTTATTTACACAATTTGTCAAGCTACTTATCCTATAGTTAGGAAAGTTTTAAATATATGATCCAAGTAGACCCATATGATATAAACACTAGGATCAAAGCATCACGTGATTTTTTTTTTTTCCAATCTCTCCAAGATCTATGTGATCACAATGAAAATAAAATAGGTACATTTGAATATGATCAAAACAATGTACTTGATCTTTATAAGTCATAGTTGGTCGTATTGGATATAAGATTTGAGATTACAACCCTTTTCTGGAAATTATATATACTAGCACTAGACAATATGTTCGTATCACGAGATTTCATAATCTGATAAAGCAACTATAAACCACAACGTAAGCAAAAGTTAAATGAGACATCCAAATAATCCACATACCCAGTGTCATATAATCACCTACGTGCTAACTCAAGTAAGAAAGTCAACAAGATGATATAACAAGGTACTAGTTATTTAGCTAGATTATAACACATAAACCGATGATAAGATTCATGGTCCATCCAAAATGTAATAACCCGATATATATGCCCAAAACTCTATTATAAGGTGAGTTACTGGTGGTTCCCAATAGACTATCTGACACCTCAGCTAGCTAGCAGAGGTTACGAACATGAGAGCGCATCTGGTGCTTCTATGTCTACGAGCCAAATTCAGATGCTAGTGTTCGATTTGAGCGGATGTGGTTGCTATAGAAGAACTTGATATTGTTGGAAAGTCTGGACTAGGAGGGGTGGAATGATCTATCGGTGGATGGGCTACTTCCGCTAGCCTCCGCTGTGGACAGTGTGGTCGAATATGACCCCGCTGGCCACAATGATAGCAAGCAACCCTCGTACATGAGTCGTGGTGCGTCTTGCGACAGAACTAACAAGGAGCCAGGGTTCGAGGATATGACCTCTGAGCTGACATCACAGGCGGCTGTCGGAGACGACTAGGAGTGAGCTGACCTGTCACCCTATGGGTGGGCAACCCCATCGATAGGGCCCTCGTAATAGTTGAAGGGACCAAACTGACTGAGGTAATAGGTCTGTCCCCCTGTCGACGATTATAAAAATACCAATCAAAGGCTCCCACAAACTCAGTCCATGAGATGCTTGTGGCAGACCGGGTCTCTAGTTCCACCCACCAAAACTTGGCATCTCCCGCAAGCAGATGAACAGCCACTCTCAGCTTATCCCCGTTTGCAAGACCCATCTCAGTCGTAGCATGACAGACATTACCGATCCATATACGAGCCTCATGTGGGTCTGAGGCTCCGTCAAAGGAATCACATCTAAGCTGCCTGGCATCTAGCAACCAAAGTGCCAACTCCATTGCGGAACCTGGTATAAGTGTTGGCCCCTCAGGATGTGGGTCCCTAGATGGGCTACCCCGATCGTGATGAAGTGGAAATTCGGCCATCTACATGGACAAGAGTTTAATAAGTTTAATTGGTTTAAGATAAGGCCAATTGTTGATTTAAGAACATGTTCTTTAACGATGCATGTTCGTATCTCCTAACTAATATTACAGTGTCAGTATATTTCAACATATAGGTACTCGTCTACTAAGGGATCATATCGTATCCAAGTCCTAGCTAAACGATTTTCTTTAACTCTTAGGAATCTAAGCCTAAGCTCTAATATCACCTAGATCCTTAGGTTTATAAACCTAGGCTCTGATACCACTTTAGTTATCACACCCCGACCCTCAAGTCGAGCCCGTGGCAACCGCCGTGTGGACCTACGATCACATACAAGACATATGGTAAATACGATAACATCTAAGACAATGCAAATAATTGATAATCAGCGGAAGGTTTATACCTTTATTAAGAGAAACTCCTAAGACAGTCCCGATGTATCCTCTACCAGTCGGATCCTTGTCTATGTCACTGCCTTCTAATAAATCTGCATACACATTGAACGCAGTGTGCTCCGCCTTGCGGCCTAGTGCGAAATTACGACTCAAACCGCAATAGCACGAACAAGACTAGGGGGAAATATTTAGGATGCCTTTTGTTGTTTTATATTTTAATGTAATAGCATATTTACTTCGATATTATCATTTAAATAGTTATACTATCAGGAGATGTCATAATAAAAATATCTAACTGTCATCTAGGTTGTCATGTCATGTCATGTACCTATGGTGTAACACCCAGTATGTTCCAAATTTAAGTAGCATGTGAGTCGGGCTCTACCTGCCTATGTTCAAAGGTTATTTTGATCAGGGATGACCTATGAACCCATCCGTCCTAAGAGTACCTATGTCTATCCCTATAACCCACACAGATATTGGCGAGAGGACAGGTGACCGTGTATCCCACTCCATCTGTCTCGCTAGTCGACTACCCCGACGTCACGTCCTAGCGAGACGCGTTAAGCCATACCGCCTCCCCGGCGCCGTATGGAAATGACACAGCTTGCCGTGTAGTACTACAACGCTGCCCCATGGCAGGGTCACCACTTGAAGAAAACAAATCGTCGACTATGACCTGCCAGTTCAAGCCACCCTAGGATCCAGACTATATCATCCATATGTCTGTAGAACCTTGGGAAGTCATAGCCGTCTAGTCTGTAGATTATCGCTATTGGAGCACTCATCGTTGACTACATTTAAGCAACGGCCAGTGATTGGTATCATTCCCCCGCGCCTTCACGGACGAAAACAAAGGTGCTCAACCATCACGTGTGTAGGTAGATTATCTAGGTATGGACCTATCCAAGGATCACGGGAATCATACCTCTCCTGTCCATGAGCCAGTCATGCATGTCAGTTGTGAGCCTCCGAAATTCCCAAACATTGGAGAGCTCAATGTTGACTGCATGCAAGCAACGGCCAGGGAGTGGTAGTGTTCTCGCTTACCCTCAAGGACCAACACTGTGACAACCAACCGTCACACTTGAGAGTAGGGTATCCATGTATGGATCCACTAGCTGGTCCATCCTACACCAGTCAACTCCCTGTGTTTGGGCCTCGCTTGGCCTACAGAGTGGAGCTGGTGTGTGGATATCCTATCAGAGACTATATAGTCCATGACGTCCTCTGAGTGCATTGCTATACACCCTCAATAATTAGTATGTAACGTGCGTCCAAGAGGTTCTAGTGTTCCCTAAGTTCCAAGTGTAGAATCTAAACTAGTAGGGGTGCTTGAGCTAGCACCTCCTAAGTTGAGTTATCATACCTTTGAGTATATCATTGTATTGTTCTATGTTGATTCAATCAAAGGTAAATGTTTTAATATTATTTTCACACAGCAGATCATCTCAACATGTAAAAGGTAACTAGCAGATAATACATGCTTAGAATAAGAACATGCATGGCATAACGAGACATGCTATGTGAACATGTAAACTTAGCAAAGACAATGTTATAATGCATTTTAATAATGCATGCTTCTACCATGTCTCATATATAGCATGTATATTATTATTATTATTATTTTAGGCATCCAGAAATTTCCAACAAAAGTTTAAATTAAACTTTTTTCTAAACTTGCAGAAGTAACTACTGCAGTGAATCCTACGCACCTGACTTGTAAATCGACTCTGCTGAACCACCCGAATGGATATAGCGTACGCAGCCGCTATAGTATTTCCGTATTGAGATGTTTTTCCCTACATTAAATAATCTTATTCGATTGAGTGGATGTCTTACTAATTAGGAATCACCATAAATATTCTCACAACTAACCTCAATTTGAATCCCAACTAACCTCAATTCGAATCCTTTTGTGAACATAATTTTTCTTCAATCAATACGAGGGAGGTGAAAGTAAATTACCTAAAATGTTTGGCTGACAAAATCCGACTTCTCTCCCACCAACCGCGGCGGCGGGGCGGCGACTCCTGCAATAGCATCCCGCAATGGCATTGGCGTAGCTCGAATTAGGGATCTCGAGCCAGCCAATGAAGAGGAGAACCCATCACATGTAACACATGTGATGGTGTAATATTTCCTATTTGGCCCTCTGCTTCCAGCATTTTACACCTTGGTCCTCTTTTCCCATTCAATCCTCATTCCTTGAGCCTATTTTTAAATGTGTCCTTACCTATGCTACCCCTTCTACCTTAGGTTATTTGCACACTTGAAATTTCTATTTTATCCTTCATTAACTTTAACCCTATGAAAACCATATACATCTACTTCATCATCCCTAAGGATATGAACATATGAGGAGGGGGGTTTACATGAGCAGTCCAGGTTCATTGGTACCATATGTAGTGTATTTCAGCTTGTCAGGCTATAGATAGTGTGATTTATTATTTTGTATGATGATCCTGCCATGGGGTAGAATTACAGTGTTGTATGGTACTTGTGTTGCATAGAAGAGGTGTCGTGGTCAACAGCTCCTTCTGCCAACGTTAGTGTACAGGCATCTAAGACAGAGATGTAGAGTTGACACTAACGGGTTCGGAGAAATCCCTGACGAGAGGTTTATCCTGAACATAGGATGGCTGCCTTAGGAGTAGTATGGACAAATAATGATATAATAGATAAGACAATATGACATTTTCGATCTGAAGTTACTATTATGGATACATTTCTTATATCATGTTCATATGTCATATTATTATCATGTTTCTTCTGTTTGAAATTATTAATTTCATTATATACTGCTTGACTTGTTATTTAATATGTGATTTAGTAGGTATATTTTCTTGTTGGTTTGTACAATACCTTATGCCCATTGTTAGGGTGCTCTCTTTGTAGTCTTACTGAGTTTCGCGACTCAGATGTGCACATTTTTCCCTATTGCGCAGGTTACAGGTCGGCCATTGGTACGAGGAACGAGGGAGAACATAATTATGATGAAATATAATTTACTTTGAAAATCTAGATAGAGATTTATTTTTTAGTGTTGGTATTAAATGTAATTTGTTTATATTTCCGCTGTGTTTAATTAAAATAATTATGGTTGTTTTGTGATACATTTAGCCTTGTATGAGTTGTGGTGTCGAAGTGCAGCTTATATGGCAGTTGCCACATGCCCAAAGGTAGATTTGGGGCGTGACATAAACAACGTCCGAATTATGATCGTCTGCGCCTTGTTGGATTTTCTATCCAAAATTCTATATAATGGTCAAAATTCAATACTTCAAAAATCTATTTAATTTTATAAATAAATCATCCATATTATTTTTCCCATATAACCTTCAAAATGATCATGTATTATATAATTACCATTGATGCAAAAGTACAAATCTCACACCACGTATTAGAAATGGTAACAGCTTCCCAACTAAACCGATTTCTGATTTCGATTTATGGCATGCTTCATTAGATGTTGATCACCATATCCTCTAATGCTAAATCAAGTTGCCCACATATTATCATAACAAATATGGCTTATGAACATAGCTTTTAAACTAATCCAACCATGCCCCATTGTTGCGAACATAGCTAGACATGTTCTCGATAGCTACTCAATACTGAACATGGAGTCGGCTCTTCATGAGCCTTATTCGTGTTCTCAGGTCATCACTGCACCATATTTCATGTGGGCTCCTTGCATGTGCATCCAGGGGTTAGGCTAATATTGCCTTCGGACCCAATTATGATGCACCCCAAGTCCCCGGGCATATCTTGAACACATCTTGTGTTCACAGTCATGACGGCAATCCCCCACCTGGAGTCGTTGACTCTCCAACCAAATACTCACAAAGGTGGTCTTCAAATAGCCAAAATATTGTATCTTTTTCTAAGCTAGCCGCGATAGTTGGGCAACCCTTCAACTGAACTAAAAAAATCAATGTGCCTCGTATCTAAATTGCGATTGTCTATAATTCTTTATATTGAACTCAGTTGTCATGGTCGGTGGAGCTTTGATTTCTTGTTGTCTTTCTAGATCATCTTGATAATATGGTTTTAGAAAGGAAATATGAAATATGTGATGAGTTATAATGGATATAACACTACTCCAACTCCATGCATATTAGGGAAAGGCCTATTAATGGAATCAACGACTGTTGAAGCCAATTGTAGGTTCAGTTATGAATTTGTTAGGTGATATCCCAGCTCGAGCGTCTTGAGATGGTTGAACCATGATGACCCTGATAATTAAGGAGAAGTTAATTTGGCATGCTGATAAGGACCTGATAGCTCAGAAGTGAGTCACGCCAAGGAACTGGGTGATTGGATGGCTATGTGGAAGCTAAGCTAATGATCCTCTGAACCAAAGGCAGCTTCCATTCGTAGTGGTCGTTGGAAGGCTTTGGGTGTGTTGTGACCTATGGGAGTTTGTGAAGGCTGCCCAAGTGCAGTGCAATGTGCAGCATTGTCAGTGGAGCATTATCTTCTTGATAGGTGGCTGCAATGTCTTCATAAGAAGTCGTTGAAACCCTAAGTGAGAGGTTGGCAACTAGTGAAGAGGAGACTTTATCATGCCTCAACCCATCTGTCGGGCACATGACAACCACCGCATGAGCTCACCAACCCATGCACGGCATAACAGGATCTTATCCCTACAACACAAGTAGCTATCATATGAGTATTTAAATAATACAGCCTTCTAGTACAGTTCCAATATTAGTCTATTATAAACTAGGCTCCGAAATCAGTAAATAAAACTAGACACGAATGATAGCCAACCTTCGCGGACGAAATCTTCTTCCATGCTCTTGACCATCACTGCTACACCTGCACATACATTGAACGCGGTGTGCTCAACCTTGTAGCTAAGTGTAAAATTACAGCTTGACATGAAGCTCTAGTCATTGATGGTGGAGCCCCATCCACCCGAGGGTCACAATAGATGTGCTACTATTCCTTGGCATTACCCTTCATTATTGGAGTGTGCAATATAGTGCTAATAGACATTACAAGCCTAGCTCTATTGTGCTAAGTATTTCGTGGGAGCTAAAGTAGAATAAGGGGCTCAATATGCTATTGAGAGGGAAAAATTATTGAATTGAGTATCATTAAAATCCTCTTACTATATGCCCATAAGTCGGATGTACAACTATAATATGTATCCTCATAGTACGAGTTTTGAACTCTTTTGATCAGAACATTAATTCTTTGATCATTTACTAATCAATCACTAATGATCCCCTGATCATTTGCATGAAGGTTGTTTATAAGGACATAGTTCTCTTAAGAATTCCTTGGATGTTGCTGCCTATGGACACGTGCCCCACTGAATAGTTGCCTTGCATGCACCTCATCACCTGGTTGTGCTGCATGCAGCCTTGGATTCCTTCCGTAAATATGTGAGTAGGTGGACCATTGCACATTCCCCGCGTGCCTCGTTGGACGATCACACATCCTATGCACCTTGCCTTGCATGCCTTATTGGGTGCCTCGCACCTTGTTGGATGGAAGGGTGTAATGTCCGCGTGCCTTGTCAGACCATTAGGAGCGCACCATATCTTGGTTAAAACGTATGCGCATAGTGCACCCTTTTAAACCATTAGAAGTATCATGCGCGCCCTATTAGATGAAATGCCCCGTGCGCATCTTGCTAACTCCCATGTACTGCTCCTACATGTGAACCTTGGATGGCCCAACTTAAACTCAGGTTGATTTGACTTTGAACCTTAGGTTAATTCGATTACATTAGGGACTTGGATCTAGCTGGCAATCTACCCACTTGCACCAGCTCTAGATTTCTTACACACTATGATTCCTCCTATACGTGTCATGCGCACCCATGCCCCCGAGCACACTCGTCCTGCGTGTTTAGCCCTGACAAGTAAGAAAGGATCTATGCACTATTCGACATGACCTCAATTTAAATCCCCGATGATTGATCCTCGACACATTTTATTGTTATACCCCCTCCTCATGCTAGACCTTCATGTAGCCTTGTCACGTCCTTATGCATTGCCTCTCTTTCTCGCGTTGTACTCTGCTCATCCACCAATTGATGTCTAGTTTTTACCCTAGATGTGCTGTTCCTTTATATATAACTCATTTTTAATATTTCGATCTAGTACCAAATTAGTTTGATTACATGCTTGTCGTAATTTTTCTTATCTCCATAACAACACCTCCGTATTTCATAGTATTAATATATTAAAATAGAAAAATTCTTAATATTCCAAGTTACATAATAAATAACTCTATTTTCACAATCTCTAAAGTATTTAGTCTATTATTTTTTAATTTCAAAATATCCCTTATTAGTTAAAAGTTATATAATATATAGTGTCTCATATTGAAATTGACATAAAAGATATCTAGAAAAATAAAAAAATTATATATAAATAGCATGTCTGAGTGTCCCTAGAACATATATTTTTTTGAGGTATTTGAATAAAAGTATATACCAAAATATGGGAAAAAATTTGTTAGTTAATTTTTTCTTAGAATTATACTGGTATTGAACTCATCTTGGGTATAAAACCTAATTAATTGAATAAGAGAGAAAAATTATTAGTTAATTAATAGGACTTTTAAATAAAATTATAAACACTTCTTTGCCTCCATTTTTTCAAATTCTAAATCTTTTAACTTATTATTTGGTAAATTTTATTAAATTCAAATTAAAATAAAATTAAAATCTAGTATATATATAATTACATTATTCAACGTGCAATATTTTATTAGCTTAATTTACTCGATAGCATTACCTATTACAAGTCTTTCTCTTCATCAACTAGAAAGATAATTAAAAACACGGTCTAATTAATATAACTGGTGGGATTCATTCTCAATATTTAGAGCTCCATAAGTAAACGATATTAAATAAACTATCAAGGCAAATGCATAATTTAATTTATCTCAGAAAAAAAGAGTAAATTTTGAAGCTTTTTTTGGTTCTCAGCTTGCTGGAGAGAACGGAGAGCTTCTTCGCAGCTTCCAAAAATGGCGACAGCTACAGCGAGGAAGAGAAAATTGAAGCAAAAATGGAGGAGAAAATAAAAAAACAGCCAATTACCCTAAATCTGGGGAAAAGGTTGATGCTCTAGATTTAACCGATCCTTCGCCCTCACCGCGTGGGTCCTCGTCGCCCCTTCTTCTTTCCCCTCGCCTCACGTCGTCAACTCTCACCCTGCCTCCCCGATTCCGTCGCAGTTTGCTAATTCGAGCCGCCCACAGCTGGTCTCCCGTCAAAAGGTTTGCCCTTTTTCAGCCGCATCCGCTCTTTCTTCTCTTGAAGGGTTTTGGGGGTATTCTTTTTGTTTGTGGGTTGGATTGAGCAAAGCTTCTCTCGGACCTCTTCTGTTTTGGTACGAAAAGTTTTTATCTCGTCTTCTAGGATTCTTACAAGTTGTAAAGTTTGAAACTTTTGTTTGAATCTGGTTGCTATTCCTGGATCTGGGATTCTCAGGGTTGCATTTTTCCATTTTGCTGCTGCATTTTTGGAGATTTCTTAGTCTGCGGAGCACATACTCTATACTAAAAATGCTGTGGATTTGTTTAATTTGATAGATTATGGAAGGATTAGTTCGATCTGTCAGCTGTCCTGTGAATCTTTGTTATTTTTAGGATTTTGATTCAAAGTTTGATCTTTCTATACTCTGAAAACTCTAACTTTATACAGGATGGATTAATCAGTTTGAGCAGAATAAAGTAGGAGGACCTGCGCAGGGAATTTTTAGTTCGCATACATTTTCCTCATCAGGTAGATTTAAGTGTGTGCTTGATGCCCAAACAGATTCTTGGATGTGGTGGTCCGAATTAATAAGATATTCTTATGAAACATTGCAGGCAGTCCAAAGCCAAGATTGTTGTTTCGAATTCTCAAATTTACAGATTGCAGCGAAAAATTTTGATTTAGAAACGACTTGGTCTCCTGAAGGTAGAACTTTGATAGTTCCACATGGATACCCCTGAATCACATTTAACGGAGATTGAGTTCTCTGGTGGGAGCTTTGAAACTGATCGTGCCCCATCTCACAAGTCTTCTGCTGGTTCTGGTATCAAGTCAATAGCAGGCATAGCTTCAACCAGTAGCGTGCACGAGCTTCTTGAATGCCCAGTTTGCACAAATTCCATGTTTCCTCCCATACATCAGGTGCTTAAAAAAATTGTCTTCCTTGCGTTTTTTGTTTCATGTATTTTGTTTGACTGTGAGCAGTTCGTTGCTATCTGTCATTGCTTGATCTCACAACAATGTTTATTTTAAGTACTTAGGAATTTTTGTTTCCATCAACTAGCAATTCCAGTATTGATTGATCTTTCTTGGCTTTCTTTTCATTTGAGAAGTTCATAATAGATGTGAGATATCGTGGTTAACGAGTTATCGTACTGAATATGCCTTCGGCGAAAATGAAAGTTTTGGAGATTTATCTTTTGCTACTATTCTTTATTTTGGTCACAATATGGCAACCGTTGGTCATATTGCAAACTGCAGAAAACAATCTTGTTTGATGCTTCAAAAAGGGTTTGGGTTCTTAATCATGCTTGCATCTTCTCTTTCTTTTTCACTTCTTTGAAAGACAAATATCCATCCACCATGTCTTACTGCTTCTAGATGATCTTATCATGAATTTATTCCTCCTTTTACAATGCAGTTCTCCTTGCTGAAGGAGTGAAACCCAATCGGATGAAAGACATTTTCCAAAAAGAAAAATAATATTGGATGAAAGATAAAATGATAAAAACAGTTCTTCATCAATGTAGCTCGGTATTCTTTGTTTCAGTTAGTAGATTTATTTCTGGCTACTGGGAATCACCAAAAGTTTTTAAATGAGTGCTTCTTGGCCTTATTCTGGAAGTTTAATTCTACAACAACATTTTGTTTAATTAACTTTCTAACACTAACTCTTGCAGTGTCCAAATGGCCACACGCTTTGCTCTAATTGCAAACTAAGGGTGCACAATCACTGCCCTACTTGTCGCCAAGAATTGGGAAATATCCGATGCCTGGCTCTTGAGAAGGTTGCAGAGTCACTTGAGCTTGCATGCCGATATCAAAACCTCGGCTGCATGGAAATACATCCATATTATAGCAAGTTGAAGCATGAGCAGTCATGCCGGTTCAGACCCTACAATTGTCCCTACGCAGGTTCGGAGTGCCTGGTCAACGGTGACATTCCAATGCTTGTTGCCCACCTAAAAAATGATCATAAGGTGGATATGCATGAGGGTTGCACATTCAATCATCGATACGTCAAACCCAACCCTCATGAGGTCGAAAATGCAACTTGGATGCTCACTGTAAGTTCTCCCTCTTTTGTGATATCATTCTTTGGCAATTTGATTACATCTTGTCATATGTAATGCTTCCTCTCATCAATATGAAATTGTGAACTACCAACATAGTAGTTAATTGTATGTTTTTTGAGATCTAGAGACGATCGAGGGTCCCTGACATGTATATTTACATATGTCCAACTTTTCTACTCGTTGAATCACTAAAGAAGATCTGATGAAAAATTACTTACTGTTGTTTTGGCGTCTCGTGTGGCAGGTCTTCAACTGTTTCGGACATTATTTCTGCCTTCATTTCGAGGCCTTCCTCCTTGGAATGTCTCCAGTTTACATGGCATTCCTACGGTTTCTTGGTGAAGACAGTGAGGCCAGGCACTTCAGCTACAGCCTGGAAGTTGGCGGCAATGGCCGAAAACTGATATGGCAAGGAGTGCCTAGGAGCATAAGGGACAGCCACCGCAAGGTTCGCGACAGCTACGACGGGTTGATCATCCATCGAAACATGGCCCTCTTCTTCTCCGGCGGCGATCGACAAGAGCTGAAGCTGCGAGTGACAGGCCGCATCTGGAAGGAGCAATAAAACCTGGATGCCTTTTGGTTGGATCATATAACTCGTAGGAATCTGATAAAACTAAATTTTTAGTACAACTTAGAATGCATCTTTAAATGTACTTTAAAGGAAAGGCTTTATCAGTTCTTTGCCCACCCTGTACGATAGTCCTCAAACTTTCACTCAAAAATAATATATATCTTCAATAATTGATCTTGTTATTGTCATTTCTTTCCAAGTTCTAATATTTCAACTTGGAGATCAATTTCAATAATTTTATACATGTTGGCAGACTATATATATATGTATGTTACTGTCTAAGGTGTTAACTTCTTCATAAAGGTTCGCTGGAGAGAGGAAACCCCGTAAAACCCAATGGACTGTCATAGAGAATTAAGAATTTATACTTAATTATACAGAAATGCCGGTTGTCACTTGTTGCTATTTGATTTGCACTCTATTCATATCAGCAAAACTTTATCATCACATGTATCTCTTGTGATTTTATCTAGGTTGAGCAGACATGTCAATCCCTCTTTCGTACAGTCTCAGGTATATATACATATATATAGATGACAATCTCTCTTATGATCTTCTTATCTAGGTTCTAAATACACCCATTGAACTGTACAAAAAAGTTGCAGACAAATGGTTAGAAAGCACATTCTCTCCTGCTCATTCTTGCTGGCAGCTTGGGATTTTATCATATTGCTAAAGGCATTGGCAGTAATACAAACAAATACTTTTCACTGTACCCTGCTGTCATTCCTAACATTGTCAACCAACTGCTTTGCAGTTAAACCCACCGGCAAGTTTTCACGTCCTTCTTTGTGTGATATGCAAGGTAGATATGAATCAAATAGTCACAAGAGGTTGTCACAAAAGTTCTAACATCACCAGAACTCATTACATGAACACATGCCATCTTTGAAATGGTGAAACCGATACCGATCCCGAACGATAATCTCCCGCTGGTACATTTTGGAAATCGCCTTGATCGCCCTATGGCAATCATCGCATACTCTGAGATTTTTGGTGATTCTAAGGGACGTTCCTGGTTTGGTGCAAATCAATCCGAAGGCAATTGCTAATCTCTCGCTGTGGTGGTGGCATGCTTCATCTAAGTAGAGCATACTGGCCCACTCATCGACCATCGCATATATTTGCTTACCCTGCGGGTGAGACTTGTCCCCTTTTCGAAACTCATGGACAATACCTTCTACCTCAATCAGGCTGCACCCTGGAGTCTTTTTGACCTTGTTGGTCCTCATTGCCTTCCTTAATCGAACCCCATTGTTGCGTTGATTTGAAGATGTGTACAAGTTTGACATAACAACATAAGCACCCTCTTCGTCAGGCTCTAAATCAAGGAGGCGTTCCATGGCCACTTCACCAAGTGCCACCTGTGAGTAATTTTTACAAGCACCTAGAAGGGATCCCCAGATGAATGCGTCGGGCTCGAAGGGCATGCCTGAAATGAACTCTTGTGCTCTATCCAGCAACCCAGCTCGGCCAAACATATCGACCACGCACCCGTAGTGCTCTATCTGTGCCGTGAGACCGTACTGTTTTGGCATGCTCTCGAAATGACGAAGCCCGACGTCGACCAAGCCGGCATGGCTGCACGCAGAGAGGACTCCGACAAATGTGACCTCATTCGGCTTCACCCCAGCCCTCAGCATGTCAGCGAAGACTTCCAGTGCCTCCCTTCCTCGGCCATGCATCGCAAGCCCCGCAATCATCGAAGTGTAACCGTACACATCATTGTGAGGCATTCCGTCGAACATTTCTCTGGCGTCATCTATCCTGCCACATTTTGCGTACATGTCGACCAAAGCGTTCCCTACGATCGAATCTCCCTCGATGCCTTTCCGGCGCATGTAAGCGTGAAGCCACCTTCCGAGCTCGAGCGCTCCGAGACTCGCGCACGAGTTGAGAGCTGCAACAAGCGTGAAGCCGTCAGGCTCCATGCCTTCGCCCTGCATCCTGCGAAACAGCTCCAAGGCCTTCCTGAACTCGCCGTTGTCAACAAGCCCTGAGATCATGGAATTCCACGATACGATGTTCCTCACGGGCATTTTCTCGAACGACTTGCGAGCGGAACCGATGTCCCCGCACTTGGCATACATGTCCACCAGAGCGTTGCCGACGAAGACGTCCACGGCCACCCCATGGACATCAATATGCTTGTGCAGGTTGCGAGCGAGCTCCAAGTCCCCCAGCTCGGCGCAAGCCGAGAGCGCGGTCATCATGGCCACCCCGTCCACCCTCAAGTTCTCGCCCACCATTTGTGCAAACAGCTGGAGAGCCTTCCTCGCGAGCCCCGCCTTCCGGTAGGCCGAAATTAAAGTCGTCCAAGAGATCAAGTCTCTGTCGGGAAATGCACCAAACGCCTTGTCGGCAGAAGCGATATCTCCGCAGGCAGCGTAGAGACCGATAAGATTGTTTCTGACGTAGGCGTCGACGGCGAAGCCCATCTTGACGACGTGAGCATGAAGAGCTTCTCCCGCCCGCAGAGATCGGGAATTGGCGGCGATCTTGAGAAGGGAGGGGAAGGTGAAATCGTCGGGGAGGACGCTCCTCTCGAGCATGTCCGCGTAGAGCAGCATGGAAGCGGACACCGCGTCGGTATTGCTGCTGCGGGAGAGGCTGCGGAGCAGGTTGCTGTACGTGAGCGAGGTCGGGTTGTCGGCGACGCCGGCGGGGAGGAGGGATCGGGGTTCATGGGCGGCCAAGTTGGGAGAGGTGGCGAGGATTCGTGGAGGAGAGTTTGATTTGGGGAGAAAGGATCGAATGTGGTTGGGATCGATGGGATCGATGGGATCGGAAAGGCGGAGGAACTGAAGGAGGTGGTCGGAGGGAGAGAAGGCCATCGGTAAAATATATTCTGCTCCTTATTCCGCCATGGAAGTGGGTGTTGTTGCCTCGTTTCCGCCTTTAAGGAAAGAGATTTGAGATGCCCCATTGCAACCGCGACCGATGAATGGGATGCAAAGGAAGAGGATTGATCACGATGATAAGAGTGTGACCGTGATCTTATGGTATTAATATTTAATGGGATGGAATTTTTATTCTTAATGAATTATATAATAAGTGAAATTAAAAATAATCATTGATTTCTCACTAGACATGCTTATCGGATCATGCCGCCTGCGGGCAGCACGAGCCCGGCCCATATCGGGTCGTGCCAAGTACAGCCCGTGCTTGATACGGCACTGTACACATAACATGCCATGCTGGGCTACATTTTGCAGCCCGAGTGCCGTGCCTTATAGCGGGTCATACCGGGCATGGTACACACAAAGCCTGTAGTCAATAAATAATCTAGAGATGGTATCAAAGGAGTATAGATACAGTCTTCTTAAATATCAAAAATATACAGCTTTCCTTGAAGACCTGAGCGATGTGGGACTAAAACTTCAACTAATAAATAATTTTTATATTTTATTCGATCTAATTATTACAAATGAGTTCAACGTTCAAATTTTCATTAAAGTCAATAACGTTTCCTCTCCCCTTCCAACATTTAAAACTTTTCATATTCTATTAAAATTACCTTATTATCCTCCACTAGTTATATTTAATAACGTTTCCTCTCCCCTAATAAAGGAGATTGCAGCTTCTCCTTCGATCTCCGGCAATGATATTGACCAGCATTTGAGCGGCGGATGAATGCGAGCTCTTTTTGACCCACGAATTCCTCACCATCAGCGAGGGAATGATTGAGGTGATTTCTACACCTCATTATAGATTCGTTCGAATTGATCATGCTACTGCCAATGGATATTGAATTCAATTTTGATCCTAAATCTTTCACTACTTGTTTTCAATTCATGTTGATGAACCATGTAAATTGTCATGCTATAATTGGTGGGTCTTCTCAAATTGGTGACGAATTGATTTCTTTGCTACTGAGAATTTACATGGGGTTATAATGGTGCGTTTAGGATATCTTGAGGGATAGTGATGTACGCTTGATCATTTCATGCATTTCATGTATGATGGTGCAATGAATTATTATGTTTCGGATGGATGGGGGATAGTTGAATTCATGCTATCTCCCCCACCTCCTTCTCATTTCCCTATGAAACACTCTCTCTTCTCCTCTCTATGTAGTGCATATAATGTGATAAGGTAGAGAATCAAATAAGGGTGTGCACTAGGAAAATTATTGTGAACTTCATATGACTATCATGTTTTGATATTAAGTGGAAATATAGAATAATTGTTAGGTATTGATGTTGACTTGGACTAATCTAATAAAGTAGAGTTACAAGGATTAAGAGTTTAAAAGGTTGGGCTTTTGAGTTAAATTGGGCCTATAATTTCATTAGGTTAGATGAAGAGAGTTGGGCATAATGATTTACTTGGGTTTGATAATTTAATTTTAACTTGATCAAATAGAGTCAAATTTATTAAAGTGGACTAGGAGGTTGATTTGGATCTCACGGTGTCACGCCCCGACCCACTGTCGAGCACATGACAACCGCCGTATGAGTGAAGTCCCACTCATACCAGGCTAACAATATGATATAACTCAAACATAAATAAAGAATTCTATAGTTAAGTTCACCAAATAAGTTTACAACCAACTCATAGGTTCTTACAAAACTGATACAGTCCGTCTATGTATGGCTTATGTACACCATAGCAATAAAAATCATTCTAAAAATGTTCTTCTATAGCTCACAATTCCGCTACCCATCGCTCCTCGCCATCTCCTAAGCAATGTACAGACACCTGCGCGCGGGGGAAAATTGCATGCGCTAAGTCTTGCGACTTAGTGCCTACAGATAGAAACTACTCCAAGTAAAAGAATGGGCTAACAAATACATGTCCGGATGAGTAGCAATTATATCATAAAACAATAGTAAAAGCAAGCATGCACACAATTAATCAATTAAATATTAAAAGTCTAAATATGTGTCTGTGTCTAGAGATTTCTAAGATTCTAGTTTCAACACTAACTCCTAGGGCTGCTTGCCTATGCTTAAGGTAAGCCCTGGCCGGGGACTACCGCAAGCCCATCAGTGCCAGACTAAGTCTCTACCTAGGCCCGTTGCACCGACGTTGGCGGAGAATGCGAGTGACCGCGGTTCCTTCTCCTTCCAGTCTCGCGAGCCGTTTACCCAGACCGCACTCCGAGACTATCGTATCGTACGTCCCCCATGGACCCTAGGATACGAGACACCGTGTAGCGCTACACTTCTGCTTTACAGCAGGGTCACCAACTGACATGTATACTCATGGCCTGACCTACCGGACCCAACACTTACGTATAACTCTGGTAGTCCGAACTACCCCCCAAGCCTGCAGGACTCAGTTGGAGTATGTCAGCGTCAACAGATACCTTAGTCCTCAGGACAGCGGCTAAAGTGAGCTCCCCGGCTCCCAGCGTCTTAGTTTCGGATACATGCCATGGGGATATCTGGCCATTGGCGAGAATTCCCTTGTTGGTGCTCACCGAACGCTAAAGGATGGGTCGGGTGACGCTGCCGCCGCCCCTCTTTAGACTAACACAAATAGTATCTACCATTTGTGAGAGAAATACAGTGTTATATAGACCTATAAGATTCCTAGAGGTTTTATGTCCCTAGGAAATTCTGGTCTATGTCTCTAGGTGTCCAAACTAGCTTAGGTTATCATGTAAGATATATCACCTAACTAGTTTTGTCCGTCACCTAGCATCTTCAAATGTCGCTATGTGTTCTAGATTCTTCCTAGTGTCATACACTCTTAGAATTATAGAACACAAGCATATAATATATCATTTGCAATTAATTCACATCATACAAGACATCAAAGTAAATGTACATCACGGACATTAATAAGATTTTAATAACAACTTGCCCACTTGGTAGCTCTACTGCAGCAGATGTAAACTAGCCGAAATAACAACGCACCTGAGCCTTTTAAATTAGCAATTTAACATATTATCGACTTTGCCGTGTTTATCCATCGTCATTGCAGATCATTTCCCTATCAATTAGCAAACATATTTAATTTTCTAATACTCATAATATCAAGTATCTAACACTCTGCTCCCCTTTTCTTATTCCTTATTTGGCATCATAGAAATAGAAGATAAAGAATAAAATAGGTGTTACGATATTTGTTGTTTAATGTCGCTCACACATATGACCAAGAAAACGTTGAGTGCAAGATATGATAAGTATATTTATCACAGTATGAAAGAAAATGTCCAAGAAAAGATTTAGTACAAAATATTTCTCAACCATTTTAATTCAACAATATACTTTCTAACAATCAAATAGAATTTAATATTTAAAGTCTTCACATCTGCTACAACATATATATATTTATTAAACTAGAAAGGTATTTATCTACCATATATAGATATATACGGAGATATAATATGTGGGATGAACGATGTGAATCATCGTTATCATATTCAGTAATACTCAGGCTATTATATAGTTTTGAGTATTAAATTATTATTAGATGTCAGAGACATAATTATTTCATATATCAATTATTATTAGATGTCAGAGACATAATTATTTCATATATCATCTGCATCCTCAAAGTTTGATTTTTATTAACAGAGAACAATTGTAGACTTTAATTATATATATTTAATTATTATTACGGTTAATATTGTTTCTATTGGATTATTGAATCTACCCAATACATGACGTATAGATAGATAAAGATAAAAGAAATATATATATACATTCACTGTCATCTAACAGATGTATATAAAATGAAATATCTTTTTATCACCTCAATATTGAAAATTAACTAATAAGCAGTATCCTCAAATAATTTCATTCAAGAAAGAAATTCAAGACATACGAGAAATTCATATAAATAATAATAAAATAATACAATACAATACCTAAATTCTACATTATCAACGATCTCAACTTCATATCGCAAAAATTAGATTTTTGTATTAACTAGAGAATGGGCACCAACCTTAATCCTTCAAATTTATTATTTTCGTCTGGGATTCTAAGCGTAGGTGCCGTTAATTTCCATTTCCTCAAACGCATTCTCTTCCTAGTCGAAGAGATTCAACCATAGGCTTGTCAATCTTAATTGTTGGCGACAGAAGGGTGTGGAGGTGGAGATTTAGATTGTGGGATGATCGGGTAAATAAGGAAACTATAACGCCTCGAACTCCCTTTTTTTCCATTAACCCTTAATTATTTAATTTTTGAGATAAAACTTATTTTAATACTTACATATATATAGATATATCTATTATTATATACCTATATATATATATATTATAAAGAATTATTCTTACGATGAGGATTCTATTTATATGTATATTTAATATATACATCTATGCATATTGACTTGTATATATATATATTTAAAATAAAACTTCATTTCTATCTAAGGATCTAGTTACGTATTTATTTTCTATATAGTCTATATAAGTATTCATTTTCTATATAATCTATTTATATGGCTAAATATATATATAGATCTAGCTATTATTATTATTTTTTATATTTACCTATTTATACACATATCTACCGATCATTGTTAACACATCTATGCAAACCTTTATTTACACGTTATGTATATGCATATATGTGAAGGTACGTATATAAATGCACCTATTGACACATATATATTTTTTAAAAATTTAGAAATTTTATTATTTAGTAATATATATATTTAAAAAAAAATTGAGGGTTTACAAGTTCTTCCCCCCTTAAATATTTTTGGTCCTCCAAAAATATAGAAATCCTTATAAAAAAATTTCTTATCTTCTGACTTTTTTGAGTAATCCTTAAAAATATTTATTATTTACTACAAACACCATCTATCTGTGCAACTAAATAAAAGAGATATGTATAAAGAAAATGATGGAGCTAGCATGTACAATGAAATATTATAAGTTTTATAAACCTTCAGCAATAAATACAACAATACTAGGAGGAAAAGATAGGTCAAAAAAATAATTGAATATTATGCTAATGCCAAGATTGCTTCAACATATAAATATTTATGCTAAATATTATATATGGTAACATAGTTTTCCTATGATCAAATAATTAGAAAATGTTATTTAATTCAATCTCACACATTAGATCCATGAATAGGTATAAAACACATGTGGCATATGTCGGTAACTTTTAGTGAGATTGTAGTTTTAAGAAACTAGTAATAACAAAATAGTATATTTGACCATGGATAGAATTCATTGATGAGAATGCAAATCACAACAGACAATGTTTGATCAAAGATAGAATTCTTGACCAGAATGTAAATTCAATATTTGTAGCAAACAATGTTTACTCCTTGGCAACTAGAGAGAATCATAAGGTGACAACACAAGGTAATCATACAATATACACCTAAGGCAAATATAATAACCAATAAGAACATAATCTTAAGAAGCATACTAGTTAAGATGATAAGGAAGTATGCTAGTTAAGATGTCATTTCTCAAAGTTACATTAGTAACTTTCTGCAAAGGAATATTTGCCAACTGTTATGAACTTAAGTGATATATCTTTATATGGATAATACACTGTAATAATATACATCTATCAAATTAGTAAAGAGTGCACAATGAAATTAAAAGTAGTAACCATAAGGATCAAAGAATATAATGTTTGAGTGCAATTATTTCTATTATTATTGTAGTATTACCCAACTATTATTTCTAGGTGCTACAACAAGAACATAGTCCTATCACTTAAGAAAATAAATTTTAAGTTTTACATTCGGTATCCATATTTGAAGTAGAAAACTGTGAATTCAAGATAGTTGATAAGAGCTTAGAAATTGAATGATTTGGTAATAGTTGGAGTACCATAAGCTAGGAACAAGGGCTGAACAAAATAAGTGAAATGCAATTTGATACCATTCAATGACAACTATTTGGATCAATGATAAGATGACATGATTTAGAGAGAAAAATACTTATGCAATGATAACTTTTAAGGTACAAATGAAATAAGAGGAGTACTTAATTTAATTAGTTGGAAGAAAACATGTAGTGATGAGAAAAACACGTAGCTTGGGAATCTGCAACTTCAATGTGGTTAAAAGGATAATAGCAAATAAAAGGTTGTTACTATTAATGAATAAATAAGAATATATATAGACCAAACCCATGAAAGAGAAACACAATGTAATAAAACCTTAAGATCTTGAATTAAAATTGTTCTTTATAACCTTTGAGCTAACAAGGAGCTTACCAAAAGAAAGATTTACAAAGTAGATAGGAAATAGGCAATGTATAGATATTTGGAAGGATCCATATCTAGCTCATATGCATAAAGCTAAAAGCTTTAAATATTAAAAGGTTGCATAATGATGGTAGGTGCAATATTAGCATCCTAGAAGTGTTATTTTGTTTTACAAAGGACTAATAAGTTACTTTATAATCAAAATATTAGCTGATTAAAATTTCGATATGTTTGGGCCGAGAGGCATAGTAGACAAGGCAACCTTAATGCTAAGTTAGCATATAAATACTTTCAAAGAGAAAAGAAGAAAATAAGGAGCACATTGACCATTCTTTGGAAGGGAATATGAAAGTTAAATATAGTATCAAAAGTGAAAGTATTCATTTGAAGAATTTTTGTGGTGTTGAACACCAATAAATAAGTTTTTTTTTTCTTTTCTTAAAAGCTTAACAGAATTCATGTAGAAAGATGCAATATTTATAGTCAAGACAAAATTGATGATCAGAATTGAGGTCACCACTCGATTCCTTAGCTAAAGATTTGGGAGTTGCAACTAGAAAGAGCACTAGTATATTTCAAGCAAGGTAATATGAAGCTAAAGAATTTTCTAAGAGAAGTTTAACTTACATTTGGAATTTTATACAGAACAAGCTGTTAAAGCTACTAGAAAATATTGCTTTCCTTGGGGTAGGGTTGAGGTGAAGGACATAAAGCTGGTTTCTCATAAGAAAAGATTTTGAGAAGCTTGAGCCCAAATATTGTTGAAGCTAACCTCAGGATTAGACAATATTTTTCCTAAATTACTTCTCTTGTTATGATACATTCCAATTGTAGAAAAAGGAGAAAACCAATGGCACCTAGCAAGATCGAAATTTCATTTCGTCTTACTTATAAGGTTAAAACTTGATGAAGATTCCCAAAGAGTCAATTAAAACTCCTATATCATCATATTTGCCAAAACTAACCATGCGACTATAGTTAAGTACATATGTACAAAAAGAATATATGAACAATTCCAAATGGCATCTCTATAGAACATAAAGAATTGCATTTGTTGGTCATACTCGCTCAACAAATGACTTTGGCGAAGCTTAAATGCATAAAGTCATCAAAATCACTACACCAATTATTATTTTTTTATAAAAAAAATAAGTTCATTTCTAATGGTTGTCGCAAGATATGCTAGCAACCTTTCCATAACTAAGTTGCCATACATGTAAACAGCTGACCAACATTTATAAATTGTTTGAAAATACTATTAGAACAAGCTTTAGATAAAAACAACAGTCAAAATAGCAGAAATCTTTTGTATAAACAACCACAATATCACCTACCAATTTTTACATAAAAAACTGGTCTAAGCAAATAAATAGAGCATAAAATCAATAAAGAATGGTCAATCAAGGAAAAGATAAAGTCAAACAAGATTTTTTTTTTCCATTACTAAAGTATTAGATGCAAGATCTACTAAATTTAAACTTCTGAATTTGTTCCATCTACTAGGTATTAATAAAACATGACCTACTTCAAGTGTTTTCAAATTAAACCATGAGGATAGGGATTGCCATCCTTACAATAAGTCATTATAACATTATACGGAATGTTGCCCTACAAGGAAGTGCATCAGAATTAGAGGATCAAGTTTCTTTCTAAGTCCCCACACGGTAACATCAATCCTCTCATAGTTCTCGTTATAGTCGTCAGTATCTAGGTAACCCAACCAATTGGCAGACATAGCTAGGCATCACCCTATACGATACCATGATAGGATGACCTTAGGACATTACGTACGGCATTTAGGTAGTTTAGTCATTCACAATGATTTTTCCACCAAAGGAAGTCAATGGAGCATATGTTTACTATGAATTCAATTCTTCATGACGACTAAATGTAATGAGAGATAACATATCCTCCTAGATTTAAAATTCTTAGAGAGTGAGAATAAGTTTACTTCAATATGGAATTTGTAACCAATGAAGTTAGTACCTACTAATGCCGAGTAGGATTCACAAATTGAAAACATAAAACTAAAGTACCCTAAGCATTAACTAAATTGTGATAAAATGGAACAAAGCATAAAAGCACACATCCCCATAATAAATTCTGCAAGGGAGGATTTGGCCATAAGGTTTTAACCACCAAATGGTGATCTAAATCAAGCCAATTTGAGTCAAGATATCCACAATATAGTGGAGTATACTCTGGTAGTACGAATAGTAGATTAAATTCTTATATCCATTCACGGAGAGTGCAACAGTGTTTACTTTCCAAATTTTATCATAGAGAGAGAAGTTATTTATACCACAACTATGGCTAAACTTAGAGCACTTATTGCTCATAGCACTTTGTACCTAAGCAATAGTAGGAGCTACATTTATCAAAAGGAAATGACAAGGACTTCAAACAACTAGTCCTTTCTTTCATTGATCAAAATAGCCATTTTACAATTGCAGCATAGAAATGAACTTTAGTAGTACCCTTGGGGTTTTAAAATACTACCTTTGAGTTAAGATAGAGGATAGAAAGAAAATATACACAATCAATTTAAATGAATTAATGAATAATTAAACAATTAATCAAACTACTAAAAGTAGTTAAATAATTTGTAGTAAGCAACTTATCTAACAGGGAAGTGTGGAGAGGTAAAAAGGAAAAATTTCAATCAAGGGAATCGTATTCCTAACCCTTTGTCACTCTCACCCTCATTTGCCTAATGTTTACCTATGGACTGTATCAAGGTTATGTTTATAATTATCAACCTTCCTAATTTAATCCTAGGTATTTCTAAACTTAGCTCTGATACCACTTTAATTGTCACGCCCCGACCCACTGTCAAGCACATGACAACCGCCGTATGAGCGAAGTCCCACTCATACCAGGCTAA
Organism: Thalia dealbata; assembly: GCA_030544415.1. Lineage (NCBI taxonomy): Eukaryota > Viridiplantae > Streptophyta > Magnoliopsida > Zingiberales > Marantaceae > Thalia > Thalia dealbata. The sequence goes on from CM060460.1 coordinate 11,324,642, forward strand.
CAATATGATATAACTCAAACATAAATACAGAATTCTATAGTTAAGTTCACCAAATAAGTTTACAACCAACTCATAGGTTCTTACAAAACTGATACAGTCTGTCTATGTATGACTTATGTACACCATAGCAATAAAAATCATTCTAAAAATGTTCTTTTATAGCTCACAATCCCGCTACCCATCGCTCCTCGCCGTCTCCTAAGCAATGTACGGACACCAGCACGCGGGGGAAAATTGCATGCGCTAAGTCTTGCGACTTAGTGCCTACAGATAGAAACTACTCCAAGCAAAAGAATGGGCTAACAAATACATGTCCGGATGAGTAGCAATTATATCATAAAATAATAGTAAAAGCAAGCATGCACACAATTAATCAATTAAATATTAAAAGTCTAAATATGTGTCTGTGTTTAGAGATTTCTAAGATTCTAGTTTCAACACTAACTCCTAGGGCTGCCTGCCTATGCTTAAGGTAAGCCCTGGCCGGGGACTACCGCAAGCCTATCAGTGCCAGACTAAGTCTCTACCTAGGCCCGTTGCACCGACGTTGGCGGAGAAGGCGAGTGACCGCGGTTTCTTCTCCTTCCAGTCTCGCAAGCCGTTTACCCAGACTGCACTCCGAGACTATCGTATCGTACGTCCCCCATGGACCCTAGGATACGAGACACCGTGTAGCGCTACACTTCTGCTTTACAGCAGGGTCACCGATTGACATGTATACTCACGGCCTGACCTGCCGGACCCAACACTTATGTATAACTCTGGTTGTCCGGACTACCCCCCAAGCCTGCAGCACTCAGTTGGAGTATGTCTGCGTCAACAGACACCTTAGTCCTCAGAACAACAGCTAAAGTGAGCTCCCCGGCTCCCAGCGCCTTAGTTTCGGATACATGCCATGGGGATATTTGGCCATTGGCGAGAACCCCCTTGTTGGTACTCACCGAACGCTAAAGGATGGGTCGGGTGACGCTGCCGCCGCCCCTCTTTAGACTAACACAAATAGTATCTACCATTTGTGAGAGAAATACAGTGTTATATAGACCTATAAGATTCCTAGAGGTTTTATGTCTCTAGGAAGTTCAGGTCTATGTCTCTAGGTGTCCAAACTAGCTTAGGTTATCATGTAAGATATGTCACCTAACTAGTTTTGTCCGTCACCTAGAATCTTCATATGTCGCTATATGTTCTAGATTCTTCCTAGTGTCATACACTCTTAGAATTATAGAAAACAAGCATATAATATATCATTTGCAATTAATTCACATCATACAAGACATCAAAGTAAATGCACATCACGGACATTAATAAGATTTTAATAACAACTTGCCCACTTGGTAGCTCTACTGCAGCGGCTGTAAACTAGCCGAAATAACAACGCACCTGAGCCTTTTAAATTAGCAATTTAACATATTAACGGCTTTGTCGTGTTTATCCATCGTCATTGCAGATCATTTCCCTATCAATTAGCAAACATATTTAATTTTCTAATACTCATAATATCAAGTATCTAACACTCTGCTCCCCTTTTCTTATTCCTTATTTGGCATCATAGAAATAGAAGATAAAGAATAAAATAGGTGTTACGATATTTGTTGTTTAATGTCGCTCACGCATATGACCAAGAAAACATTGAGTGCAAGATATGATAAGTATATTTATCACAGTATGAAAGAAAATGTCCAAGAAAAGAAGTACTACAAAATATTTCTCAACCATTTTAATTCAACAATATACTTTCTAACAACCAAATAGAATTTAATATTTAAAGTCTTCACATCTACTACGACATATATATATTTATTAAACTAGAAAGGTATTTATCTACCATATATAGATATATACGGAGATATAACATGTGGGATGAACGATGTGAATCATCATTATCATATCCAGTAATACTGAGGTTATTATATAGTTTTGAGTATTAAATTATTATTAGATGTCAGAGACATAATTATTTCATATATCATCTGCATCCTCAAAGTTTAATTTTTATTAACAGAGAACAATTGTAGACTTTAATTATATATATTTAATTATTATTACGGTTAGTATTGTTTCTATTGGATTATTGAATCTACCCAATACATGACGTACAGATAGATAAAGACAAAAGAAATATATATATACATTCACTGTCATCTAACAGATATATATAAAATGAAATATCTTTTTATCACCTCAATATTGAAAATTAACTAATAAGCAGTATCCTCAAATAATTTCATTCAAGAAAGAAATTCAAGACATACGAGAAATTCATATAAATAATAATAAAATAATACAATACAATACCTAAATTCTACATTATCAACGATCTCAACTTCATATCTCAAAAATTAGATTTTTGTATTAACTAGAGAATGGGCACCAACCTTAATCCTTCAAATTTATTATTTTCGTCTGGGATTCTGAGCGTAGGTGCCGTTAACTTCCATTTCCTCAAACGCCTTCTCTTCCTAGTCGAAGAGATTCAACCATAGGCTTGCCAATCTTCATTTTTGGCGACAGAAGGGTGTGGAGGTGGAGATTTATTGGGTTAATTAAATTAGGTTTATTGGATTGGGTTAGTTTTATGAATTAGGTAAAATAATTAATTTGGATAGAGTCAAATTAATTAGATAACTTAGGTTCTTAATTAATTAAATTTTTATCGAATGATTCGTAGAAATGGTATTAAATTTTATTCTAAACAAATCTTATTATTTAGGAATATTATTTTGGCGCGTGAGCTACTTTACGGTTGATACCTCTAAGCTTCAAGTGGACTGGTTCTGAAGCCCAGACTTCGATCAAGTGCATTGGTTCATCGCAGTAAGATTATGTTCATGCTAGGAAAAATCTTAGAATGATTTTATTTGGAAAGTCTGGGATGCTTTAAAAATAATTAAAATTTATGCTTGCTAAATACTATGGAACAAACATGCTATATTAATGTCATATGCTATGCTACTTAGCGTTACTTGACATGCTTTATTAGTTCTCCTACATGTTATTTATTGTCTCATACTTATTAAATGTTATAATACTGTCATATATCATGTGAAGAACTATGAAATTAAATATTTTAAACTTGAATCATTACATAGGACGTAGTATCAATAAAAATTCATAATACTCTAGTATAGAGACATATGAAACACATGATACTAGCACTTCCTAGGGACATCACTAAATTACAATTACAGGATATTAACAACGCACCCTAGATGACATGACGAGCTGTTAATATTCGAATAGTGATGTCTACTCACCAACACCACTCCCGAGGCTACAAGTAGCTTAGATACTGGGAGCTGGTTGGGAAATGAACCAGACTACCTCCAGGGTCAAGATAGACCAGAAAGCGGAGTGGGTCCATACCCTAATACTATTACCCACACGTGTGACGGTTGGACGTCACCATTATAGTCCTTATATGGCTATCGGGGATGAACCCTCCAATGATTCAGCAAAAATGTGGTCGAGGTACCTCTAACCCATTGTGTGGATTGACGGTCAACTCGACCAATATCGACTGCTTTTGAGTTGTGATGGTGACTTCCTTAAACCTTAGACAGTAGATCCGTAGACCACACGACTATCATCCTAGACGTTCTGCAGACGATCGGATGAGTAGTCCTGATCCTAGGATTATTAAAATTTTGGTTAGCCGTGACCGATGATATATTAAGTTGAGGTGACCCTGCTTGCGGGTAGTGTGTAGTACTACACAGAGTGTCGTTGCCCTTATGGAGACCGGAGAGGAAGTAGGGTGCGATGTTTCGCTGGGACGGGGTGTAGGGTACGACTGGCGAAATAGTGGAGAGAGATATACGGTCACCCGTCCTCTCCGCCAACATTAGTGCAGCGGGCCTAAGTAGGGACATAGAATGACATTGCACTGATGGGCTTATGGGAAGTCCCCGACGGGGGAATTCTTCTAAGCATAGGCTGGTGGCCCGAGATATTTGATACAAAGATAGAACTAATTTAGATGACATTTATTAGTGATACATATATGAATTGTAATATAGAGGACATGTAGGAATATACAAAGAGGTGCACTATCACATATGATTACATGTATCATTGATGACATTTATTACTTTATTAATCTTATAAAGTGATAATTAATAAAATAAAAAGGCATCCTAGAATCTTCCCCCTAGTATTGATTTCCTTATTACGATTTCGAGCCGTAATTTCGCATTAGGCCGCAAGGCTGAGCACACCGCGTTTAATATGTGTGCAGGTCTTAGAGTAAGAGTTGAGATCGTTGACGACGGGTATTGGGTCGGAGAAGTTCATCTCTCGTATTTAGATTTATTTGATTATCAAACGTAGTATTGTATTAGGTCTATATCGGGACTGTACAAAAGGGATTGTAAATACAGACTGTAATGAGATTGTTTATATATATATATATATTTAGTGACTTCTGATGTATATCATATGCCTTGTATGGGTTTTCGGATCCATACAGCGGTTGCCACATACCCGACCTGCGGGTCGGGGCGTAATATGCCTGGGCGGCTCGTGCTTAGGCTGGCACGAGCACAGCCCGTTATCATGCCTACTCCTCACCCACCATTCTAAAAAATAAAAAATCATCCTATTATATTTTTATTAAAATATATAAATTTTAATTTTATTCAAGTATATATTTTTTTTAAAAATATATAGTATTTTTTATAAAATATCTATCCGCTTCGATCTAATTATTATCTTATAAAATTTCTACTCTACAGTTAGAATAATATGAAATTAAACTCTAAGAATCAACTCTAATTTTATAAAAATTTTGTTTCTAAAAATAGGTTGTCTACTAATTTTCTCATTTTATTAGAGATTCTACGTTATAAGCATAGTTAACAAAAATAAAAAATCAACTTTCAACATAAAAATTATCTTTTCTAATATGTCTTTGTACTTATTTATGTAATATTTTTTGCTCTTTCTGACTAATCTGACTAATGTTGAACTTGGTAAAATAAAATAGTTGAATAATTGAACTCCATAAGTACATATTATAATTATTTTTACTTTGAAATCCATAGCCTATAAAATCTTTAGTATAAATATAATAAGCTTAAATTATTTAAATAAACTATAACACATTTAGAAAATCTTTAAAAATATTATAATCACTAATATTTATTATTTATTAATGAACTATATTATATTGATTTTGTCACGCCCCGACCCACCTGTCGGATACGTGGCAACCACCGTATGAGCCCAAAGGACCCATACAAGGCATTTGATAATAAATATCGTCCATACACATACTCAACACAGCGGAATATACAATTAAATCATATATTCAACTCTACTAACATAGTCCCGATATACCTACTACAGTTCTACAATAACGACATCAATAAATAAAACTAACTCAATCGATATCCCTCATCTTCATCAAATATCACGGTCGGTCATCTAACAACCTGCACACATATTGAACGTGGTATGCTCGGCCTTGCGGCCTAGTACGAAATTACGGCTCGAAACCGAAATAAGGAAATCAAAGGCTAGGAGGAGTACTCTAGGATGCCTTTTGTTTGTTAATCATTTTTCTCTTTGATATGTGTAATTCATGTCATAAAAAGTAGTAAAGTAGTGTAAATAAATATAACATGCATTTCAATGGATGTCACCTAAGTTGTATCCAGTATCTACGTCATCAGCAAATGTCCTCTATATTGTAATACGACTTTAAGCCCATCAGTGTCTTTTTGTCACCTAAGCTGTCAACCTATGCTTAGTGAATACCCAGGCCAAGAGAATTCATAAGCCCATCAGTGTCTTTTTGTCTTTGTCTCTACCTATTCCCGCTGTACTAATATTGGCGGAGAGGACGGGTGACCCTTGATCACTTTTCACTGTCTCGCTAGTCGCCCTCAATGCCTCCCCTAGCGAAACTGTCGTGCCCTTACATCCTCCCGAACTCCGTAGGGGCAACGGCGACTCGTGTAGTACTACACACTGCTCGAAGACAGGGTCACCATCAACAAGACTCATCGGCCACGGCTAACCGATATGAAAATCCTTAGGAACCGGACTACTCATCCGACTGTCTGTAGAACATCATGGATGATAGCGACGTGGTCTACGGATCCACTGTCCAAGGCATCGCATAGGGAATCACCTTCCCAGTCCAATAGCAGTCGACGTCGACTGAGATTGACGCACATCCGCACGATGGGCTGTGGCAACCTCGACTCCATCGGTGCCAAGTCCATGGTATGGCTCATCCTCGCTAGCCATCTCAGGACTATTAGGGGGTCGCATAAACGACACCCGTGCGGGTATAAACTTTTCGAGTAGGGACCTACTCCATATTTCCGGTCTAGTACGACCTTGGAGTTCGTACGGTCCTTTTCCCTACCAGCTCCCAGTATCTAAGCTATGTATAGCCTCGGGAGAGGTGCGAAGCAGAACATCACCGTTTAACCATCGTCGGTACGCGGCGGTCAACCGGGGCATGTCAGAAATGCCCCTTTCTGTCTAAGTTACAGTGATGTCTCCGAGGGGTTCTAACATGTCGTTATTTATATCTATGTCTGCATGGTGGTTGTGTTGAACATAACATAGAAAATAGTAAAACATGCACGACTAAATATTACAACATGTTAAATGCTAAGCATGGGGAACATAGTATATCATGCATGTTAGACAAAAATAAATTATACTAACATGCATACATACATAATCTTGATAAACATTATATTTTATCATATTTGAGACATCCAAGAATTTCCTAAGAAGACCTCAACAGGAATTCCCTAGCTTGAATAAATCCTACATCGATGAACCAACACATCTGGGTTAGCGATCCGTTCGTAGGAACCAACCCACGTAACAATAAATCACTCCGACGAACTACTCAGATCGTGTATCAATGATAGTCCTAAATAACACAATTATTTAAAATAAAATTTAATTTACTTTTTCCTAAAATAAATAAAATAGAAATTTATCAATTCTAACTTACACAATTATCCTAGTTAATTATCGCCTAATAAGCTTATATTTAAATTTACGAGCCCACGTTCAATTTAGAGGGCATACTTAATTAATAAGTCTATGTTTACCCATTGAGCTATGTCTACATTTTTGGCCCAATTAAATTATCAATAAATTAATTAAATAAATTACTATATTTAATTAACCCAATCTAAGCAAACAAGTTAATAATTAATTCAATCTAATCATTTAATTATTAATTAACCAAATTTTAATTTTACTAATTAAACTAATTACAATGTAAAATTGATTTAATTAAACTTAAATAAATTTTATCAAACTTATACTCATTTAAACCCAAACACATGATCTAGCCCAAGTCACCCAACCAATTAAAATCCATCAGCAATTAATAAAATTATTAAATCTTAATTAACTCAATTAAGCATCTAAATTAGGTTTAGTCACTTTAATAATCATCTAATCTAATTTAACCCAATTTGATTCAAGTCAAAATTTGATCAAAATTGACCTAGTAAACTAAAATTGATTATGTTGACCATTAAGAGAATTTTAATTTATCATTACCCAACTCAATTCAAGTTGTCAGCCCAATCCAATTTGCCCAAATTTTGGCTCATGAAGATTAAATTGGATTTTGGGTTGACATTGACTCGGTCAACGTTGACCACAATGACCGGTCAACATTGATCGGGTTTACCACCTAACTTAATCAACTAAATACTAATTTAGATCCAATTTAAACTCATGGGTCAGAATTGGTCAATTTTGACCGTAGTCAACTTAGGTCATCTATATTGTCCTACTAATTGATTAAACTAACCCCTACTTGCTTTAATCAGTTCATTAATTATCCATTAATAACAAGGTTATCCTAATACATCCAATACAATTTAATTAACACTAATTATATTTAATTACCGCTAAAGTAGGATTAATTAATGCTAATCCGCGATTAAGGGAAAAGAGGGGAATACCTCAACCGAACCCCTCTTCGCCGGAAACCTAGCTGCCGGCCGCCGGAACCTAGCCGCTTGCTTGCCGGAGTTGCAGGCGCCCTCAATAGTAGGGAAGAAGCTCGTGGACGTGAGAACCGTGGACGACCTACACCAGCGTCGTCCGTCAACACGCACAGCCGGCATTAATGAGGGTCGCCGGACACCCTCGAGCAAGCCCACGATGGGGCAAAATCGACGATTCGAAGCGGAAGGAGAGGGTTGCTAACCTCTCGATTTCGCAAAGAGGTGGGAGACATGAGTTCGGGCGGCGAGGTGGGTGGAATCGCAGCTCCACCCCTCGCCGACGTGCGATGGATCCAGCAGACAGATGGCTGCGAAAATGCCACCTCTCGCGGTTGGATCCAGGCGAAATCGGCAGCTCCTCCGCTGGCAGAACCCTCGAGCAGCTCGAGCCCTAGCGGAGAAGGCAATGCACCGACGATTCGGGCATGGGACGGCAGCGGCAAACGGCGGATGGTTGCAAACGCAAAGAAGGGAAGACATAGGAGAAATGGGGGTCGCACACCGCGGAAATGACTCCGCCGAGCTCCCCTATTTGCGACGAGGGACGGTGCACAGCGGACGATGGCCGACGGGCGACGAACGCTGATGAGGTGGAGCGGCACCGGCGCTGCTCTTACTGCGGGCGAGGAAGGCGAACGACGACTGATCTCGCAGAGAGGGGCAAATGTAGGGGAAGTGATCGTGCGGCAGCAGCAGACCTTCGCCGAGCTCTCCTCGTCACGGCGGAGAGGAATGGGCGGCGAATGGCGGGGTGCGGACGGCGAGCTGCGGACAGCGGGCAACGAACGTGGACGGCAGATGCGGTTGCCGGCTCCTCTGCTGCGGGTGGTCGCGAGGCGAAGGAGAAGAGGGCGTCGCGAAGGAGAAGAGCCTTCGGCTCTTCTCGCCCGTGTTTCCTCCTTCGAACTGGGTGAACCGGGTCTGGCCGGTTCATCTGACTCGGCCGGCTGGCCGGTTCATTTGAACCAGACCAATTTCAAATTTTTTTTTTTGATGATGAGAGTGGGGGTTTACAGATTTGAATATATATTATAATAGGGTAATAATTTTATTTTTAAACGACATATTATTATAATATTCATCTTTAAGTGCATTATTAATATTATGTCCTAATTCATTTAATAACAAGAATTAAGAATAGAAATGAATGAGTAATTATAGGAATTTTAAGTGATATTTTAATAAAATAGTATATATAAAAAATGATGAAAATATCCTTTAATAAAATTATAAAGTTATAATTAATAAAGGTTAGTAGAATAGAAAAATTTTGATTTTGAATGTTGATGGCTCAGTTTTAGAGGAAAAGTTGAAAGGTTTGAGATGAGTTTTTTAGTCCCACATCATAGAAGTCTTGAAAAAAATTTACATATTTTTCTATTTAAGAAACAATGCCCTCCTTCACACTTTCAATATCCAGAATGCTAATATAATGGGTTGTGGGCTATGGTTGTGCCATGCTAAGCACAACCGACAATGTGTCGTGCTAGGCATGGCCCAACAGTGTACCGTGTTAGGCACAGCACGTGGGCTCCAAAAGGTAGCCCAGCACGGCTCGTTGTGCACATAGTGTCGTGCCAGGCACAGGCCGTAATAGGTACGACCTAAGATGGACTGGGCTCGTGCCGCCCCCGAGTGGCACGGCTCAATAAGCATCCCTAGAGACTTGGGCTAGATTTTTTACAAATTTGAGTAACATGATACTAGTACCATTTAAGAACATCACTAAATTTTAAACTAAGGGTGTTATTAATGCACCATAGATGACATCACGAACCATTAACATTCGGTTAGTGATGTTCACACACTAGCACCTTCCGAGGCTACATATCATAGATAGCTTAGATACTAGGAGTGAGCTGAGGGTTGGACCAGATTAACTCCTAGGTCAAGATAGACTAAAAATGGAGTGCGTCCATACCTAGGTACCGATACCCGCACGAGTGTCGTTTAGGCAGCACCGTGATAGTCCTGTGATGGCTAGCGAGGATGAACCCTACCATGGACTTGGCAGAGATGGAGATGAGGTTGCCACAGCCCATTATGCGGATGTGTGTTTATCCCGATCAACATCGACTGCTATTGGACTGGGAAGGTGATTCCCTATGCGACGCCTTGGATAGTGGATCCGTAGACCATACGACTATCATCCTTGACGTTCTGTAGACGATCGGATGAGTAGTCCGGATCCTAGGGTTATTATTTCGGCTAGTCGTGGCCGATGAGACTGTTGTGATGGTGACCCTGCCTACGGACAGTGTGTAGTACTACACAGATGTCGTTGCCCCTACGGATCCAGGGAGGATGTAAGGGCACGACGGTTTTGCTAGGGGAGGCATGGTCAGCGACTAGCAAATCAATGGAGAGTGATTATAGGTCACCCGTCCTCTTCGCCAGCATCAGTGCAGCGGGCATAGGCAGAGACATAGACTGTAATGGCACTGATGGGCTTAGGGAAGTCCTAGGCCAAGACTTTCCTTAAGCATAGGCCGGCAGCCCGAGTCATGTGATATAAAAATAAAGATGTTATATATGATTTACACTAGTGACAGCGATATTGTATATAACCTAGGTGACATTTAGAGACATACATCTACCTACAACCTAGGTTGACATATAACATAATCGGATAATACATGTAAAATATTAAAAAGCTTGTTATGTGACAACTAATCCTACTAAGACATCCTTGAACGATCCCCTTAGCCTTGGATTTCGTATTGTGGTTTCGAGCTGTAATTTCGCACTAGGCCGCAAGGTTGAGCACACCGCGTTCAATGTGTGTGCAGATTGTTAGATGACTATCCGGGATATTTGACAAAGATGAGGACTATCGATGGATTTAGTTTTATTTATCGATGTCGTTATTGTAGAATTGTAATAGGTATGTCGGGACTGTGTTAGTAGAGATTTATAAATGATTTAATTATATATTCCGCTGTGTTGATTTTGTGTATGGACAATATTTATTACCAAATGCCTTGTATGGGTCCTTTGGGCTCATACGGTGGTTGCCACGTGCTCGACAGGCGGGTCGGGGCATGACAACTAAAGTGGTATCAGAGCCTAGGTTTGGAGAACCTATGAGATTAAGTTAAGTTTGAGGTTTTAAGGATTAAGATGATAGTCTCGATATAATCTAGGATGAAGTGAGAGTCGGAAATATAATAGTATATTTCCTTGGTAATGAGTTTTTACTCTGACGTCAGTAACTATCGCTAAGATTAATTTTTCCATAGGCCGGTAATCGTCTTAATATGAGATTATAAATCTATTAATCTCCGGACAGTGTATATGGCTACGATTTCCACTACGTCGGAGAGAGTTAGAAACTTAGATCAATATGCTCAGATCTACGATCAAGTTTTATTTCTAAATGATCAAGTAAATCTATCCATGATTATACTCAATGTTACCTTATTGTGTGCATTATGATCACCTTTTATATTAACTTAGGTAGCGATCATCACTTTGATCTTAAGAGTATTGATATCAAATTATCTCATGTTATATCTTAATCATACTATTTGTATCCCATAATCCCATCTTGAGATATTGAGCTCTTGCTCTTGAAGTTTGACTCTTAAACATAGAAGCACTAGATGCACTCTCACGTTCATACTCTCATGCTGGATGGCTGACGTATTAGGTAGTCTATCAGGATTATTAAATTGTAGATTATCTATGAATCTTATCATCGATTCATATGTCACGTTCTAGCTAAATAATTAATACATTATCATCTTATTTTATTGACTCTCCTACGTGAGTTAGCACGTGTGCTACTATATGACATTTGAGTATGTGGTTATTTAGATATCTCGTTTAACTTTTACTTATGTTGCAAATTGTAGTTATCTTATCAAATCATGGAACTTGGCGATATGAACATACTGACTATCGTCAGTATACATGATTTCCAGAAATGTTTGAAATCTTGAATCGTAAGTTCAATCTATGACCAATTTGGACGTATAGAATACTAAGTAAATTATCCCATATCATACACAAGTGCCACATCTTTATTTTTATCATGAAATTTTTTTGTGCAAATCGTTGCCTTAATCATTTCTTAGATCTTGGGAACTACTGATGTTGGAGGTCCATATGAGATCTCGATCATAACATTTATATCAGATTAATCTACGTAAGACCACTAAGATCAAAGAAAAATCTACCGATATTATAAGTTGGCTTACGTATGAGTTAATTTTGTTTGGATCTAACTCTTTCTCATATCTCTTAAAGGGACTTTATTCCCGATTCATAAAGTTATTTGTAGATGGATCTGTATCAAATGATTTGAAATTATCTTTGACCTTATTCTCATTTGAGTTAATTATATATATATATATATATCATCAGTATATGTTAATCATTTTGGGTGGTCATCATGATTTTTAAGTTGCAACTAGAGGTTGACTGTCACCAATTATAATATTCGTGTCAACTCCCAACACTTGCACTCTTACATTATTATATACATAAAGCTTTCTACACTCTTTCAAGCAGTTCACTGAGTTATATTAAATCTTTGCTGAGCTTGGAGCATCTTCCTTTGTACCTGCATTCAATGCCGCTAATTTCTACTATTTTTCTTCTATCTATCAGTTTCTTTTCGGAGCTTGAGCAGTTTTTGCTTATTTCATATATCCTATATACGGCCAACTTATTTGTAAATCTTATTTTTCTTTTAGAAACAAATAATAAATAATAATAATAATAATAATAACTTGGTTTATTAGCTTAGTTGATTAAAACATCGTGCTAATGATATAAAGTTCACGAGTTCAATACCTGCATAGGCTATTTGTCTCATGTATCATTGTATTCCCGACAACGTGTGTCACGTGCAAGTTCTTAATATATTTAAGTTAAATTAGATTAATTTAGGGTTTAAATAAATTAATTATATATTATATGCATGAAGAAATATTAGATGTCATGACATTTAAATTGTATTAATTAAAATTAAAATAATTTATTTAAAATTTTTATGGAATTAATGAAACTAGGAGATTGTAAATTGAGATAATTAGATTATTAAATTATTTTAATTTATGAAATTGAATGATTTAGAATTTTATAAATATATAATGTGATAAAATTTAGAAATTTATTTTTGTTCTTACTGTATAATTTAAATGTAAACATGTTTGATTGAATAACTATGGTGGTGGTATTTGATTGAATTGTTAAATGGTTGATTGATCAAAAGAAAAGTAACAAAAAAGGAAATTAACGTGAGGTTGTGGATAGTGGGGTTAGTTAAGAGGTTTGTTTGAGATGTATTATTTATACATGCTTGGTTGTTTGCATTAGATTTATTTTAGGAAATTGTTGGTTGCTGTGTTATTGCTTCATAAATCACAGTCAAGTTGTGATTTGTGTTGAAGTAGAGAGGAACTCCTTCGCTTGATTGAATTGCTTGTTTGCTTAAAGAATCACGGCCAAGCTGTGATTCTTGTTTAAATATATGCTTGAGACTCAGGTGAGGGTTTATGGTTTCAAATTTAATTTGGCCTACTACAGATGCTGAGTCCTAAGGGTTGTTTTAATTATTATTGTACCTCCTGATAAGTGATATATCTAGTAAATATATTTCCTGTGGGTTGTACAAATTTTTACCCATGATTAGGGTGCTCTCTCTATAGCCTCACTGAGTCTCGCGACTCAGATGTGCACATTTTTCCCTGTTGCGCAGGTTACAGATGGATCTTTAGCCGGGAGTGAGGGAGAACCTAGCTTGGCGAACAATATCAATTTGGCGACCTAGATAGAGATGTAAAATGGTAGTGATAGTTAAATTGTCAAATGAATTTGATTCCGCTATGTTTAATTAATAAAATTGTAGTGCTTTGTGATACTTTTTAGCCTTATATAAGTTGTGGTGTTGAAGTACACCTTATATGACGGTTGCCACGTGCCCAAAGGTGGAATTGGGGTGTTAAAGTACACCAATTATAATATTCGTGTCAACTCCCAACACTTGCACTCTTACATTATTATATACATAAAGCTTTCTACACTCTTTCAAGCAGTTCACTCAGTCATATTAAATCTTTGCTGAGCTTGGAGCATCTTCCTTTGTACCCGCATTCAATGCATTCAATGCCGCTATTTTCTGCTATTTTTCTTCTATCTATCAGTTTCTTTTCGGAGCTTAAGCAGCTTTCACTTATTTCATATATCCTATATACGGCCAACTTATTAGCTAAGCAGTTTTCTTTTATCTGATTCCTTTCATTCTTCTTAGTGGCCTTTCTGAATGTAAATTCTGTCGAATAATTCTACAATTTTCTTTGCAAATATTTCCTCAGTCATTTTCTGCAGTTTGCAGTTCCCTTTTTGTAAAGCTACTTCCTTTGTCAAATGTCCTTAGTCAAATTCTATCCATCGTTGGTAGATTTATTTACTCCTTTTTATTTTTATAGCTCTCTCAGTTTAACTCAGTTCTTCACTTAGTATTTTTGCAGCTCAGATTCTTATATTTTCATCAGTATCGTTATATATATTCAGTCTTTTTCTACGGTCTTATTCAATCAATGCAGCAGGCAACATTTCTGCATTTGCAACTCAGATTTCAACTGCCTGCAGATTTTGTAGTAACTTTGCTTCCTTACTCCTTTTCATATCACCTCAAATTTCTGGATGCTGCAGTTTCTTAGCACCTTTAGCACATGTTGTACGTTGATATCCTTAGTAGGTGCATGTATTGTTGATATCCCTTATTTTATTCACAACTTCTACAGCTCATATCCAATGTGCATAGTAGCTTAGGTACAACTGTAATATTTCTACATCTATAACTGGGATGCAATCCTTTTTGCTCTATTATAAGCTATGGGTAAAGCTTACTTCGTGCTAGCAATCAATCCATTTGCACGTTATCATAATACTATCATCATATACACATCATCAACCTGCAACTTGATACTTTCTACAGTTTCAATCAACTTCTATTTTGCATCATAATTTCAGTTTCCTAGATGCGGTCAAGTATTAGCCTATTCTGCATCATAATTCAACTTTGTGCCAAAAATCAGTTTTAAATAATATTTTTGAACTAAAATATCTAAATACATCAGATACAATCACTTCCGTATTATTTTTGGCACATTGTCAATCCAAAAGTATTATTTTGGCTCTTCTTCAGTCGAGTCAAAATTTAGCATGATCTATAAATTTCGTATCAAATTCAGTTTTAAATTTTATCAGATGTCAACCTTAATATACATGTTTCATCTATCGCTATCTTTTTATATATTATCCTTAATCACGAGGTGACTCCATTATGATCATATTATGTTCAGAGGCATTTGATTATGGTTAAACATGAACCGTGAAAGGTTATTCATATGCTAGAGTTATAGTGACTCCCTAGCATATCTACCCTAGAAAACTAAAATATTATCTTCAACCTCTGTCCATTTATATATCCCCCAGTTTCAGCAGTAAATTACGTCACCAGCGAATAATTATCCCGAATGATCTTAACAATCTATTATTGTAGAGTTTGATCTACTTATCTAAGATTCATGTGATACTTCTAGTATACTACTATCATACTAAGCAATTACTTTCTACCACGTACTAGGATACGCATCTTTTTGTTGAATAGTATGGATGCTCAAGATGTCTCGATCATGGTTATTGATGATATCAACATGATTTTTGTTGACTTGGATATAACGACTGATGACCCAGAAACATTCATTAATGACCCATCATATAGATGTCTATCTTGAGTATCTCATTTTATTTCAATCTTGGAACTTGTCATACGGTAATCATACTTTGATATATGAAGAAATTATTTTTGGAGGACTAAAATTTTTTAAGGGGGGGTACTTGTAAACCCCCACTCTCATCATCATTATCGATCTGAAATTTTAAGGATAAAATTTTTGTAAGGGGGGTAGGTTGTGAGACCCGTGATTTTTGAATAAGGGTAATAGAATAATTTTAGTATTTGGAGAGTTTAATCGTAAAAGAAATTCTTTAAATGACTTATTTGTAAAATCATAAGAATTTTTGAAGTATGAGATTTTGATGTCAAAATTATACCAGCATGTAGTATTTTTGATAAGGAATCCAACGGCGCAGACGAATCGTAATTTGAACATCGTTTGATTGGTTAATTGGACAGTCAAGATTTAATCTAAGATTTAAGATTTTAATTAACTAATTAAAAAAAATCTCAATTTCTTCCCACCGAGCGCACGCTCGCACGCGCTCCCTCCCTCTCACTCTCTCTCTCTCCTCCTCCGCACGGATGGACGACGGCGATGTAAATTTCCCAACGACGCTCCGGTGAAACCACGACGAACTAGGCTTCGAAATTTTAGCCACAGGTAGATCTCGACCTCCTCTTCATTTTGATACCAAGATGCCCAAATTTGGTGTAGAGATGAGGGAGAAATCACATGAGAGGCGTTGGCGGTGAGGGTTTCGATCGCTGAAGCTTGCTCCGACGATTTTAGGCGATTCCGGCCATGAAACCTTGCAAACTTGGTACCTATGGATTCTCCTTGACGAGAGCTATCCATTGGTACCGGAACTGAGGGCTATTAGCCGCCGGTTGGCCGCCGGCGAGCTAAAAACCCTAACTTAGGGATTTCGCCCAAATTGATTTAATCGGTGAAATTGATCGCGTATGAGCTATAACAATTGGGGCAAATATGATTTTTGGAATCCTCGTGAAGAGAGCTTTCGATTGGTACCAATATTGGTGCTGATCGAAGAACTTCGCCGGCGAGGGTTTCGGCGATCGCCGGAGAGATTTTCCGGCGAACTTGGAAGAAAAAAAGGATGACTCTAGAGATCATTCTAAGAGTAATGGTGAAGAGAGATTTGAGAAACTATTTCTAAATTGAGAATTAAAATTCGTTTAATAATTGACAGGAAAATATAAAATGCATAAATGACGGCACATGGATCGAAACAGTATCAGAGAATAAAATTCAGCGAACGGACCTTAGATTGGTTCCGAAGAGTAAACCGCCAAATCAGGTGCGTAGGCTCATCATAATATGATTTATTCCAGCTAGTGAAAATCTTAATTAGATTTTGTTGGAAAATTCTCGGATGTCTGTCAACTAAATAAATATCATGCTTCTAAAACTATCAAGAAAAATGCATGCTATGTTATTACATTTTATTTAGCATGTTAAAATGCTATGTATGCTTATTTTTCCTCTTTACTTGCATGATATATTATTTGTATCGCATGCTAGTTAATTATGTTGTAATGCTGAACATAAAATAATATCATGCGGAACATGATAAAAATAAGCAAATATAGAAAATAGTATCATGATTTACACCTAACACTCTAGTATATAGACATAGGTAACATGATACTAGTACCATTTAAGAACATCACTAAATTTTAAACTAAGGGTGTTATTAATGCACCCTAGATGACATCGCGAATCATTAGCATTCGGTTAGTAATGTTCACACACCAGCACCTCCCGAGGCTACAGATCATAAATAGCTTAGATACTAGGAGTGAGCTGAGGGTTGGACCAGATTAACTCCTAGGTCAAGATAGACTAAAAATGGAGTGCGTCCATACCCAGGTACCGATACCCGCACGAGTGTCGTTTAGGCGGCACCGTGATAGTCCTGTGATGGCTAGCGAGGATGAACCCTACCATAGACTTGGCACCGATGGAGATGAGGTTGCCACAGCCCATTGTGCGGATGTGTGTTTATCCCGATCAACGTCGACTGCTATTGGACTGGAAAGGTGATTTGCTATGCGACGCCTTGGACAATGGATCCGTAGACTACACGGCTATCATCATTGACGTTCTGCAGACGATCGGATGAGTAGTCCGGATCCTAGGGTTATTATTTCGGCTAGCCGTGGTCGATGAGACTGTTGTGATGGTGACCTTATCTACGGACAGTGTGTGGTACTACACAGATGTCGTTGCCCTTACGGATCCGGGGAGGATGTAAGGGCACGACAGTTTTGCTAGGGGAGGCATGGTCAGCGATTAGCAAAACGATGGAGAGTGATTATAGGTCACCCGTCCTCTCCGCCAGCATCAGTGCAGCGAGCATAGGCAGAGACACAGACTATAATGGCATTGATGGGCTTACGGAAGTCCTAGGCCAGGGCTTTCCTTAAGCATAGGCCGGCAGTCCGAGTCATATGATATAAAAATAAAGATGTTATATATGATTTACACTAGTGATAGCGATATTGTATATAACCTAGGTGACATTTAGAGACATACATCTACCTACAACCTAGGTTGACATATAACATAGTCGGATAATACATGTAAATATTAAAAAGCTTGTTATGTGACAACTAATCCCACTATGGCATCCTTGAACGATCCCCTTAGCCTTGGATTTCGTATTGTGGTTTCGAGCTGTAATTTCGTACTAGGCCGCAAAGCTGAGCACACCGCTTTCAATGTGTATGCAGGTTGTTAGATGACTATCCGAAATATTTGACGAAGATGAGGACTATCGATGGATTTAGTTTTATTTATCGATGTCGTTATTGTAAAATTGTAGTAGGTATGTCGGGACTGTGTTAGTAGAGATTTATAGATGATTTAATTGTATATTCCGCTGTGTTGATTATGTGTATGGACAATATTTATTACCAAATGCCTTGTGTGGGTCCTTTGGGCTCATACGGCGGTTGCCACGTGCCCGACAGGCGGGTCGGGGCATGACAACTAAACATGCTCTATTGTTTGCTGTCAAGCAACTATGACTGCAGAACTTGTTTCAATTCGGTGTTGTCCATCATGATTGAATGGATATCAAAATACCTGATACCATTTTAGCTAGACAAATCCTCAATTTTGATAACTAAACATGTAGCCATCAAATTATCGTGAACATTATTGCGTCGAGTTACTGTAGCGCATATTAGTTTTGGTATCACAATTTGATGTGCTTCATTTTTTATTCTTAGACATTGTTGAATGTTGTCTGAGCTAATCACTTCCACAAATGAATGTCACAATTAACTGGAGTGCGGGAGGTAGTTAAACATGCCATTTTTGCTTAATAATTCAGCTCCTCTCTACCGCATTATTCTTAATTGAATAATGCATCTGATAACATGGTTATTTCTAAACATGGCTCCTCTAGTTTGAGTAATTGGGCTCTATATAAGATGTTGAATTCTAAGTTGTGTTCAGTACTTACCAAGTTCAAAAAAAAATGGCTCATTCCTAAACATGGAGTCATGCTCTTTCGGTCAAGCTTAACTAGTGGCCTGACATTAGGGTTCCACTCTTTGCAACCTAAGTTTGACTTCTATCCATATAATTGACCTTCAAACATCTTGGAAGTGTCATGCATCCGGACATGCCCTAAAGTCATTCAGTATAGTAGCCACTAGCAATTTTATTGCTACCAAAAGAATTTTGTGTAAACCAGTTCAATTAAATCTAACAAATTTCGTTATGGTTTAAATAGATCTAAATGGATGGATCATATTATCTCATCAATTGAGATCAAGGGCTGCAATTTGAGAACGATTAATCGATGACTAACCGATGACGAGAGAAAACCTCAGTTTCAATTTACCCCAAGTTAAGGATTAAACGACTATTCGGTTTAATACGATGACCAACCCATCATCATCGACTTCTTCCTTTTTGCACAAGTAGCACCAATGGTGATCAACCCTCTTCCACTTTGATGACAATTCTACTGAATTAGGATGGTTTTTTTAATAAAAATTTGGATATAAAATAAGATGAGCCTTCCAAAAAGATTAGAATTATCAAAGTAAGTTCTTAGAGTTAAAATAAGGAAGAAATCATCGATCAAACAATGACATCGAGAGTGGAGTCACCGGATATTTCTCTAGTGATTACCAATGATATAGGGCATGTTAGAGGACAATCTTAGTATCAATGAATTCATCTCGCTGAAATCTATCATCTCGCTGAAAACCTCAATTTTGAGGACTTCATCGGTTAGAAAATTTTGATGAAATTAAGCCACAGATGAACCTCCAATAATGGGAAAAATTAGATATTTGGAATCCAAAGTTGAGAGTAATTGATTAATACCCTTATTAACAATCGTCAAAAAATTCATCGACGACGGTTCCAGTGAACAATAAAGAAAAATTTTAATGAATCTGGGGAATAATTCTAAGATTGATGGTAAAATTGAATTTGGGCTTATAAACTAAAGATCATTAAAACATTCATAAAAAATTTGGTAAACAAGTACAAGAAGATCATACTTTCATTAGGTGAGTATTTATTCTCTAGACAATATATGATAGTTCTATATTTAATTTATAAGAACTAGATATATGAACATGAGTAGTTATTATCATTTGACTCTCATGTTGTTTGATATATTCCTAAATAACATATTTTATCCATGATTGATCATATAATTCCTCCTTCATCATTATTTATTGTTAACTAAAATATATAATGGCTACTGTGTTTTTATTATGAGCATAAGATTATACAAATAAATTTAGTCTTGGAAAGTAATTCATATTGATCAACACCATTGTAAAGCATATTTAGATTTTGAGTTGATTCCTTTAATCAATATATGTATCAAAACCTTGAAAATTAGAGAGTTCATTTATTTTATCTTTGGATATGACTATGATACACAAGTAAATGCTAGAGGTTACCTATTTTTATAGTGATATGATATTATTTACACTCTCATGGGTTACCTATGTAGAGGTAGTATGGGAGCTAAACCATAAGTCACTAGGATTGGTAATTAGATAACTCCTCTATTACTTTTTTTTAGAAATAAAAATCTATTAGATAGGTATTTAATATATCTTTGAATATGAGTTATATTTGATTTGTATCATATATGCATATAAAATGTCTATTATTATATGTAAACTCTAAATTTTGAATTTGTATGTTGATTGAAAATTTATATTATTATATCATGAATAAGATTTCTTATCCTAAATATAAAAGGGAGAATATATATCACTTAGTGAATTCCTATGTAGTCCCAAAGAGAAAAGAGAAACTGCAAATAGAGTTCACTATGCAAAAAAAAAATGGAGCATGATAAAACTATGAAAAATAATTAGAGTGTGATAAAACTACGAAAAATAATAGACTAAAGTTATAAGGGATAGTCTTGAGGAAGAATTCCACACCCTTAATTGAGCTAAGAACTAGAATTTTAAGTTGAAAAAAAAACAAAATGAAGTATCCAATCTTTTGTTGGACATATTTGCTGACCATAAAATCACTAGAGACATGCACAAGTAAGAAAATGTTTGTATGCTAGTTAACGGAGGAAGATATGGATATTGGGAATTAATTTTAGGGACCATAATTGTTTCCATGGAAAGATAGGCATCTCGATCTCATTGACAATTCATTAAAGTCAGCCACAAAGAGATCAAGATATTTGAGAGCCAAGCATTGATTGAGAAGCACGTGCCAATCACGGATAAGATATTTTACTTCTTGGAGGATTGAAGGCTAAGCCATTTTGCTTCATCATATTCAGTGAGGTACGTGGATCAATAACGTGTCCTCTTCACTAAGAGAGACTGTTTGATGATAATAGCCTGGATAACTTTTAAAGGGAGAGGAACTATGCAATATCACTTGGCTTGGCAATAAAGGTGGGTTGAATTCAAACATATCATAACCCAATGAACGATCCACATGAAAAACTTTTTGTAAAAAGAAGAAATTAATATTCTAATTCATTTTATTATTATTACGGCCAATAGTTTAAAAAACAATCAAAGGAAAAGAAAAAATTCATTTCTGTAATATGAGATCATCAAAAGTAGTTACTGATAAAACAACTTTACCTGGCCCTTCATGAGACCTTCGAGCGCACTGGTGAAACCTGTATAAAGCAGCAACAACCACATCAAATCATCTGCAAAGTTAGTTGGATGTCAAATATTCCACCCACTAACATCATCTGCAGACGCTTCTTCATTCATCCCAATCCGAGCAAAAACCCACACGTCTTAAATAGGCCAAGAAAAACCTTGACCAGACCATACCAGTTCCTACTCTGGCCCATGTACCCATACATCAACCCTGATAACATATACCTACAAGAACCACCCTCCTCATATACAATGCTCATACTCATTAAATTAGCCTATAAATTAATAAATTAAATTATATAACTCTGCATCATGTAATTTTAAGAAAGGATTTAGATAGGGCGTACCCAAAATTCTAAAATCCACATTTCAATCCGAATTCACCCACACCCTACTTGGGTGGGAAAAGTCATGATACTACAAAAGATAAGATAAGATAAAATAACCCAATTATTATCACTAATCGGTGAAAGCACTCAAATTCTTGGCTTTTTAAACAGCAAGTACAAACTGGTCTGCTTAATTATTCGAAAGGTCTCATGGTCAGCTGGAGCGAGAGCAAACTTAAAAATTAGTCCACAATATTTCCCGGCGGCTATAACAATATATCTTTTTACAGCAAGCATCCTTTCTAAAAATTTCTAGGGGGTACCGGATAGAGACAATGAGAAACTTTACAAAGAAACAACAGGTTAGCGGAAACAAAAAGGAGATAACCTGCTTCTAAAGATTGGTTGCTGTTGCCCTTTGGGCACACACGAAGTGCTACACCATTGCGAAGTCAGAGTCACCTAGATGTGTGTTCTGATACCTGGCTACTGTTTGGGGCCGGAGTGGAGGCAGCCGGTAGCAGAGATCCATTATCCTGGGGAGGCGCCAGCCCCCATTTTGGGTCGGCATCTGACGGTTCTACCACATGAACTGCACCGTCGCTCATTCCCAGTGCTATCTGGTTAGGCTCGGATGGGTGTGCAGCAACGACGATGGGATAAACAGCTCCAGTGCTAGAAATGAAAACAGGACAGCATAAATTTGTAAATTAATAGTGATACATCATGAATTGTATTTCAGCACATGCGATATACGATCTAGAAATAAGAATAATTTTAACATGCATGAGGAAGGCTCAATGATTGAAGTGACAGCAACTGAATCTCATTGATCATTCATTTAAGAGAACATTATGATGTTATGAGACAAACAAAGAATACAAGGAACATTTATCGTCACCTAGTCACAACTGCAATACTTGTGCAATTAGATTATTATTACCAGAAAAAAAAACTGGAATTCAATCTGAACCAACGAGTTGCAGGAGCTCAGGAATTGATTTATTTCCTGCACCAGTATATTTCAGAGTCTAGGAACCATGATCAAGTGGCAAGCCAGAATCCAAGTCAATCCCATGTGACCCTACTACTGAACCTGGTCCATAAACAACTAACCTGGCTAACTAACTGGCCAAATGCCAGCAATCTGACCTCATCAAAAGCTCCACCAACAAGATAAATATGAACAAAGTCCGATCTACGTAAACATTAACTATCCTGTTATCTTGCTTTTAATAGCAATTGCATATTCAAGATGAATATATGACAAATTGAAATGCTTTCTCCACACAATATTTAAATTAAATTGATAAAAAGGAGGATTGAATGAAGCTTAAATATATGTACCTGGAAATGGGTGAAGGTATATAGGCAGAGGGTGCAATCCGGCAACGAAGTCGCAAGCTATCTGCTTCAAATACTCCAATAGCACCATCACAGAATGCAGTATATACCAATGTACCATCACAAGAGTATATTGCGCTTGAAATTGGCGCTTGTAGTGCATCTCTAGGAGACCACTGTACAGGCACAAATGCAGTAAAATATTACTTGAACTGAGAAGAAAGAAAATAAATTTACAATAAGCAAAATATAATGCCCTTTTAATAAATGCCAATAAGAAACATGGGTTGTTGGATATAGAAAAAGATGTCCATGATTATGCAGTTTGAAGTGTTTCACCAAATATTTTTTCTCCAGGCTGCGGTCAGTACAAAAACTTTGACAACATCCCAGGAGTTAAGGACAAGCTTACTAATAAACATTTTTCTTCACATACTTCCTCTAGCATTCAAAGCATGCTGATACATATGAACCATCAAAATAAAATCCAACCATAAAAAAGTGCAGAAGCTGATTAAATTAACTTGTTCTCATCCATGCAAAAGAGAAATCATCAGAAATGAACTAACCGAGCGCAAACATTCAAGTTTACTATCACAGACTGTTATTTGACTTTCGTGAGCAACTAAGAGATGCGCCTGATCATTGTGAAATTGAACTTTGGTGTCCCCAACTAATGGGGATGAACGACCGGCAGGCACTGGGATACTCCTCGACTTTTTCTTCTCCCATCCATCTATGCTCCAAACACAAAGCTGCAATTTTGACTCATCAGCAAAAATGAACCCACACTTGAAGTATCTTTTCATCAAAGAAACAAATTGGAGATAGGTCATCGTAATGTTAAATATTTGATAACCACATGTTCTCATTATCATATTGACATAGGCCTGGCATATGTTTTGTTTAAGAATATATCCAAAGAATGTTATCTATTTCATCTGCGTACCTGAGCATCAGCTCCTGAGGACACAAGAACATTTAATGACTGGGAAAATGCAAGACCAGTTATCTTTTTTTGGTGGCCCTTCAGCTTGGTTTTGACCTGCAAGAAAGGATCAATATTGCTGACAGCTTAAAATCATAAAACAAGTACAAACTAGGGGACAAGCAGTAAGCACATTTATGAACTAGTGAACTACTGAGGTATTAGTGACTAGTTTCTGAAATATTCTTCTTGCCCTTTTCACTAGTAGCAGCATATAGGAATGACCTTAAAGCCATTTACAGTTTCACACTGAACATACACAACAATAATGTCAAACCCTTTGATGGTGATAAAGTCCAAGTGTTCTAGGCATGAAGGATTTTAGAGGGTTAGAACCAATAAATTGAGAGAAAGGATGATATCAAACTTTATTAGCCATAGAAGATCTAAAACACTTGACAGCTTTAATAATTTGATTACCGCAAAAGATGAATGGGGAAGAACTTCACTTGGGATCACTTGGAAATGCAAGTGGAACAAAATTGCTAACCTCGTCAACTCGGACATTATATATCTGAATGGTAGAATCTTCCATCCCAATGGCAATGATGTTATTATCTTGAGGATGGAATGCCAAAAATGTAGCAGCAGGTGGTGGTGACATGAATGTCGTCATAACCTGAAATATGTTGCAGATTAGGTTGCATAGACAATGAAAAAAATAACCTAACAGTTTTTGTAATGAAATAACTGATGAAATAGTTGAATCCTATTTACCTTAAAGGTCATCATGTTAAACAAAGAAACTTTTCCCCCAGATGCAGACATTACGTAAGAGTCATTCTTCGACAAAGCAATGCATGCAGTTGCTTCTTCTGGATTATTGTCACTTATTTCATTGGTCATAAGAACACCATTTGATGGTTGCCACAGCTGAGGGGTAACAGAAGCAGTTGACTGAACCAAAAGAATACAATCAGGAAACAATATAGCAATAAACAGAAAATGTCTCACAAAATTACTCACTGACCTTGCCCATTGGATTGCGCTCATTACGTGACCATTTCCACAGCTTATGGATTGCATTCGAACCAAGTGCTAACACAGCTAGCCCTGAGTTTGTGTATAACAATCGCACAACCTGCAAACCAAAAGAATGCAAGGATGTGAATCATCCTAAATGGCCCGTGACAAATTTGCTAGAATAACTAAATGACAAAAAAATCTACCTAAAATATGAAATAAGAAGAAAAAAAAAAGCAAATGCAGAATAAGAAAATGTATGCCACAACCTAAGATGTTCTGACACAAACTATATCCAAATAAATCACAAGAATATTACAGATATATAAGGAACAGGGCGCTAACTATATCCTAACAGATCACAAATATCATATTAAATGCTTATGATCCAGAGACATTATATGGTTTCATAAGACCTTGTACTCCAACTGAAGTCATTTCCATGATTGAAAAGGGACCAATTCTACTGCAAATTATCTTTCTAACCCATGGAATATAATTGGACTTCTTTTCAGCATTGGCTGCAAAATTATCATGTTTGCTAGTGTGAAGTGATCCAGTAATGCATGTATTTAACTTAATCTAAATTCTTTTACCACAAGGATCACAATCGAACAAGCATCCCAAGGGTTTTCAGAAACTAATAAATCATTTGAAGCAACCAAAGTGTTCCTCAACAGACAAAAAGTAACTGCTACACTAAAGTCTTCACTAGAGACATTATACCTTGCTCATTGTTGATGTGGAGTCAGGTAACCTCAAGGCTTTGAGGTGGGAAGAGTCCACAATTTCAGCTAACTTCCAACTTCTTATCTTCTCAACATCTTCTGAAATTCTTGGTTTCACATCGACAGTCCTATTGCTATCCATAGCAGCCTGCAGTTTTTGTTCACATGTGAAAACCTATTGGATCTTAACAAATGATACCTGTAACAAGTCAGCTTACCAAGCTGCTCATAGATACTGCAGGTAAGATTCGATCAGTACGTTCAGGGATAGCTGCTACAGGGCTAGAAACATTAGGAACTGCTCCCAGGGCATTAACAACTGCAGGCTGCATGAAGTTAAAGGGAATGATGCAAAGTGAAGTTACAAGAATTACTTTTGAATTCTTTCATTAAAATTTTGCATTCATGAAAAATGTAATTTATCAAGCATGCCATGGTAACAACAGCTAGAATCCTTAGAAAAGAAAATAGCCTAGCAAATACCTTCACATTTGCATTAATTTGTTGAGAAGGGCCACGTGAACCCTCAAATGCCCTGCTCTCAAGCATCCTTATAAGCCGTTGTCCATCAGTATTTGCCAAGATTTTAATTCCATTATCGCTTGTTGTAACTGCTAGTAATGAGCCCTCTCGGTTGAATCTCAGCCGAGGAATCTCCTGCCAGACAGAAATGAGAGTTGTAGAAAAGAAATGTTTCCCTTGAAAGAAATACAAAGAAAATGTAATAGAGAATAAGGTACTAACAGGGAGTCCACCATCTGCGTCAGTAGTAGTCAGTATATTAGTGTTGTCCATATCCCAAAACTTAATCATGAATTCATCTCCAGCAGCTAAGAAGCGGTTTCTAGTTGTGTCAAACTGAACAACTCCTAGTGAACGCTTTCTAAAGCCAGTGTAGGTCCTCTTAATATTTCCCTCAGTCTCATTCCACTCAACTAAATGTGAATCGCCATCTTTACTTGTTCCACAAGAAAAAAGCCTGCAGGTGCATCAAAGACGATATTTGAAAATGTTTAATGATGAACAGATATAAAAATAGTAGCATGTATCTCAAGACAAGAATAACCAAGGATATGGCATCTAGGGGAGACTCTAGATGATTGAAGCAAATGTGCACATAGGTGCAACACAGACATCTTATTTATTCCCAGCTGGCAACTAATTGATGACCACTTTGACAAACCTGTACAATCTAGATTGAAAACTCACCTTGTTCCATCTGTACTATATGCCATCATGGTGCACCAACGTCCAGGTGCATCATAATCAACTCTAGATCCAACACAGTCATAAAGCCATGCTTTAATTTTCCCATCAATTGCGGTTGAGAAGATAAACTTCAGAAGAAACAAAAAGGGGAAATGAGGAGAAGGTATAGATGTATATATTCTCTCTAGATTTAAGAACCACCACCATGTACCAACTCAATGCATCTTAACAAAAGCATGTAAAGAAGGGGAAAATAAAAACCTGGATAGACTCTTTATAATGAGGACAAACAGAATATACAGGGGCTTCATGTCCCTCAAATGTGTACTGTCTCTGTCCTGTTGTAGCATCCCACACCTATCAGTGATGCAACAGAAGTTGTTATATACACATTTCCTTACACAATATTGTAACTAGATGTCTTTTGTTACTCACTTTAATTGTCTTGTCATCACCACAGGTAATGATTGACAGGCTCTTGTTGGGATGGGAAAAAGCAATGTCATTAACACCACCTGCATGAGCATCAATCTATGCACCAAGAAGTTAAAACCATAATATGGCCACTAAAAAAAACAAGGTACAACTCACCTCCAACTGTTGTCTCAACTCTCCATTTAAACTAAATGCGTATGTGTGAACAAGATGTTTCGAGAATGCAACACCTATATGCATCACAAAAGATAGACACGTGTCATGAGTATGAAAAAGAATAGTAAGTAGAACAATAATAGTTGTAAACATAAGATATAGTATGAATTGCACTTTTTACGTCTAGGATTTTTTTTCTTTCACATACCAAGAATAGAACCATCAGGACTCCACAAACATCTATTGACAGATATTGTAGCATCTTTCATGAGAGCTGCCTGCGAGTTGGTTAGACAAGAAGTAAGAAAGTGTACTATGGAACTAAACACTTCATTATGGTCAAATCCAAATCAAGCTGCAGTGAATATGTTAGCTTGAAGCAATACCTGCAGAGGCAAAGAACAAGTTCCAATATCCCACACCTTGAACGTCTTATGTGCAATTTTTTCCCGAGACCCAACTTCCCAAATGGCAATGTCACCAACATTTGTCCCAACTGACACACACGATTGAGAGTGAATGAATTCGAACAAAGAAAAGTTATAAACAAAGCTGCATGATTCCACCGAGAATGGTTAAATAAATTACCTAGGAGAATTGTATGGTGCATTGGATGAAAATCCAAGCTCATCACGTTTGAACCTTGATTAAGACTTCGTATCACAGTCTTAGGTATGTCATCTTGGGAATAAATATTGCGCTGATGAGTTGCACCAGAGAATGAAACCTAAAACAATAAACTTGGTCACTATTGATATCTAAATTCATTCATTCATAAATAAAGTTACAACCAAGTGCCGCAGTTATAAGGATTTACTCCTTTGTACCTCATCTGCTTGGCTTGTTCGCATTCTCTTCATCAAGTGCTCAGAGTCTGCAGTATGGTAATCAATACCAGGAGTGCTGGTGGGGAGCCGTGGATGATTTAGAAAAGCAGCTGCATGAGTACAACCATGAGTTTTGAATTAAACGTTTAGAAAAGCAGGAACCAAAGAACATGTACAATTAAACGTTTGAACACGTACCAGCATTTGGAGGCTGCACCAAACCTGAGGGGCCTGGTGCTACAGCAGCATGTGGTAATGCTGGATTAGCATTAGTCATCCACCCTGCAATAGCACTTGCAGGTGGAGACACAACCGGTTGAAATGGCTGAATTATAGCAATCACACAACAGTCAATAATTAGGAAGAAGAGGAGTTAAACCAGCAAGAAGTGAATCTACTCCACATACATTATGAGCACCTATTGGAGGAAATGTCCCCGTCTTGGGGATAGCACCTACAAGTGGACCATTAGTTGGTGGAGCTGGTCGTGCTCCATTAGTAGGAGCAGCACATGAGTGATCAGTAAATAGTGTTTTAATATCAGGGTTCGACCGTGGATTCTTGCAAAGCTGATGCTGCCAATTAAGACTGAGAAAGGGTACAAAAAAGTAAGATGTCTGATGTATTTGAACCATCACATATGGCTCTATGCAAGTTGAAAATTAGAAACATAAAAGTTCTACCCAAAAAAAAAAGCAGACCTTTACTTTTCTTAATGATCTTCATTGGAAGTGCTTATGTCAATTCAGGAAAGAAAAAAAATATCTCAGAGTCCAAGAATAAGTCGTATAAATTGAAAAAAAAGGCATGAATGGATGTAAAAGAACTCTATTAGGATTGGTTAATTGTATTAAACAATTGAATCAATACTGACTACGCAAGGCATAGACAGACCAACATACAAGATGTAACTTGAATCAACAAATTGGTCAACATTAATGGAATTGTTATGGTGCTAGTCAATGTATGCAAAATCATATACTATGAAAATTAATTTCAGACCTTTGATTGATCAGTGTTCTCAAGCGAGAAGCTTTAAATTGTGGAAATGTCAACTTGTCACGAAATAAAGGATTAGCTTCAATAAGCTTCTTGAGCTCCATAAGCATTATATTTCGTGCAGATTTTGTATCGCCATACTTGGAAAGCTGCTCATTTTGCCTGTATAAATTTGATTAAAAAGAAAGATATTTTACTGCTGCAAGTTATTAGAAGCATCACCAATGGCTATAGAAATATTATAAACAAAATACCTAAAATTCTCCAGAGTAAGTAACAGAGTTATCTCCTTGAAGAGATCCTCATTAAAAGAAGAAAAAATCTTAAGATCTTTCACAAGAATCTCAACAGCTTTTGCCCTGTCGTGTCTGAGAAAAACAAAAACCAGTAAGGTAAAAAATGAAAAATCCTCCTCAAAAATCAGAGAACTATGTGATCCCACCTGTCAAGTGCTTCAAGGTACTTCTGTTTCCTTATCTCGAAGAAAATTTTCATGGAATACCTATTATCTTCTACTTTTGTAAAACCACCAAGATACTTTTCAACTTCGTCCCATTCCCCTGCCTGCACCAGATCCTCAAAATGCTTCATGTTGAAGTAGAAGCCTGACTCCTGTTCCAACCTGCAATTTGACGATCGGTAAATAAATAAACAATGAAGCATCCAAATGGCCTGGCGTAAAAACCACTACTTACTTATGAACTGCTTCCTTGAATTTCTCCTCATCCAGGAATTGCAGTATCAGGAAAACCAGTTCCCTGCTCAGCGAAGACATCGAACCAGGAATGCCTAAGCGCTCCAGCGCAAAGATTTAAAGTCCAAATAGGAGGAGAGAAATGGGGCAAAACCAACTTCCACCTAAAGCTCGATACTCGGAATAGAATATTTCTTCGAGCTCTCCTGACAACGGAAACTGCAGTGAAGTTCTTCCTCTGGTTTTCGCTTTGGTACCAAATAAGTGATCAAAGAAACCCACTGTAGGTTATCATAAGTACAGCCAGAAGCCAAAAACGCCTTAAATGAGATGGAAACGGCGACGAATTTGAACGTAGCTATCTGAAGCTAGAATCGATCAGAAACCTCGACTCTATAAAGCGATACAGATGGCGGAGACGCTAGCACGTGTCTACCAAGTCTCGGAGCACAAAAGTTTCGGCTTTCGCTCAAAAAAAAGAACCCTTAAAAGAACTCGCTAAGCAGAAAACAGGAAAACCTAAACTTTCCAAAACAAACATCATCCACAGAGAGTCCACCACGTGGTTCCCCAGCTCGGAGCACAAAAATCACGAGCTTCCTGCCGAAAGAACCCTAAAGACCACTCCTTCTGCTCGAAGAAGATTAAGAATCCATCCCCGAGCAAGGCACCGGACATCCAGTAGAACGGAGTAAACCCTGGCGCGGCCGATCCGGAGCCGATCTGCACGGCGGAACAATCTCCACCTCGCGCGACCAACCGAGACAACCTTCGATCCCTCAAAAGAGGTGAAATATTTTCCGACGGAAGAAGCGATCGAAGATGAGAGGGAGATCCACGCCTCCGCGTAAACTTCTAGGGTTTTGGGTGGAGGCGCTTTTATCTCAACCACTGCCTGCTCCTCCCCTCTCTCCCCAACTCCTCTGTCCTCTTTCTCTCCCCCTCTCCCATTCTCTCTCTCTCTCTCTCGCGCTCGGCTTTTATAATCCCACATCGCTCGCGACCGAAATGACCTCCGTGCCCCTCCCGAACATGTCGGTGAATGTAATCAGTACGGCGGAGACAGGGGGGCAGTGCGGACATTCCACGTCGGAATCGCGCTAACCTCCAGCAGGGGCGACACAGTCATTTAGACCGACCTGCGAGCATCTTCTCTCCGCGGCCCCACAATTCTCGAGGGTACGTCGGTCAATTCGATCTTCAGGCGAACGGGAGCGTGCCACGTTGCCTATCGTCGTACCAAATTAAATCGCCCCGGCTTTCTTCGAGTTTCTTTCACGCTCCGCTCCCCGAGAAGATGATACCGTCACGCCGGGGCTCGTTCAACGCGCCGCTTCGGACGCCTTCTGCTCGGGGGCGCGGAACGCGGCAGGGTGACGAGCTATAAAAAAAGAGGGGGGTGAGTTTAACGGCATTATTTTTTCGTTCTATTTATATACGCACTGATAAAGCAGCGAGCGGGGGGCCATGGACTTATCACGTCTCGTGCGCTGCGCAGCAGCTGTCGAGATAAGCCGTCCTTCCTATCAGCGGGCGGGCGTGATCTTCCGCTGTGCTTATCGAGCGAAAGCCACCGCGAGCGACAGCGTACAGCGAGAACGTGAATCCGGTGGTATCTTCCGACGTGTCGGATTCACGTGGTGAAAAGCGGGGCCCGCTCGCGGTGTCGTCGTATTCCACGTTCACGATTAAAAAAATGATAAATTAATTTTTTTACTGATTAGCTATTTGAATATTTTTAATTTCATAGTGAGATAATGGTTTTTTCTTTTCGATATAAAAAATTCAAGAGCTAATTAAAAAGGAAGGCTAAGTAGAGACAAAAAGTGTTTAGCCGCATCAATCAACCACGAGCGCATCAAAAGGACCGCCTCCCCCCCTTTCTTCGCATTTATTAATCTCCCCCCACCCCCTTCAACATCGTCGTTAATATAATATATTATCCATTTAAATTAATTCTCAATTTAGCTGAGAGCAATATAATATATTAATTTTATATAGATAAAGATTAAATTGATGCTAATAAAGATACAATTATGCGAGTAGGTTAATTTTTTTAATTGAAAATCTAAATTTAGGTGAAGTGGATATAAATTTAAAATTATAAGTTAAGAAAGTGATGAACTGAATTTTAAAAAAAAGTAACGTAGGGGGCAACTGCGCTGCGTCGGATAAAATAATAACACGGAGAAGCACAATCCGTGCGCTGGCAGGCCCCATCTCCTTCCATTTTCAAGGGCCGCAATTCCTACACGTCGCCCGCATGCTTATTATCCTGCCCCTAATTGCTCCACAGTTTTTTTTATTAAAAAAACATTGTTTCTAAATATCTAATCATAAACGCAAAGCTGATGTATATAAAAATAATAAGCAGAATTATTAATCAAATAATGAATGCGCGAAATGAAAGAGCGTGCGTCGTTGCGTTCCGCGCTATTAATTAATAACGACGACGAGCACCGTCATTAAACCCAGCTCGGTCGATCGATTAATTAAATAAAGACTCGGACCAAAATTTCTTTTAAAGAAGAGGGGAAAAAAAAAGTAGGACAGTGCGGAAGTGAGATATAGGCGGGGCAGGGTGGGCATTAAATTAATCCGAGGGGCAGTTCCGGAACGCAGCAGCGTGGGAAGTGCGGATTGCCCGCAACGCCCCCCGACGCGCATTTTTATGAAGGCGGGTCGAGCGACGCTGCCCGCGTCTGAAGGCAGCGCGAGATGAGATGAGATGGAGAATTGGGGGGTTCGTACGGTGGAGATCTCGGGATTTAGTTTCCCGTTCTTTTTTCTTTCATCTTTTGGTCTGACTTGATTCGATGACTCTACTGTTGTTTTTTCGTCGTGTTTTCTGGTGCGGGGGAATATTTAATTTTGATTTTGAATATTTAATATTTTTGGGGGAATTTTTTTAGAAGCATAAATAATAATAATTTGGATTTAATTGGATTGGTTGAGTCGGGGCTGGGGGCGTCCGTACGCACTGCGGCGGTGCAGGCGGCCTGCTCTGATGACCGGCGTTATTGCTGTGGTTCGGTGGTCGTGCAGGAGCGGCAGCAGCTTTTGGCTTCACTTTGGGAATCAGAGCGAAGAAAAAGTGATCCGGAGATGGAAATATAAATAAGGCCGTTATCTTTTTTCTCCCATTTAGAGAACAATTTTTTTTTTTTTTTTTTTTTTGAGATTTGACGCGTCGGTCACGCTCTGCTTTGCCTTCCATCTGCCACTAGTTTTCCTCCCATCTCAATCTATCCACATCTATATCTATCTGGATTTATGACAGTTTATAAAAGCTAAGAAAAATTAGGTGAGCTGACAAATTAACAAAAATTTTAGGGATTTTTTTCTTAATAATATAAGTAAAAAAGAAATTAGTGGGGTGAGGGCTTTTTTTATAAATTAAAAAAAAAAGCTCCCGTGATGTGATTCCTGTCTCCTGCAGCAGCTGCTGCTGCTGATGATGCTTCACACGCTCACTTTATTTTTGCAGGCCCCGCAGGCTCAGTGGACTGCGTGCATGCATGCATGCCCATGCCACACCACCACCTTCCTCCTCCTCCTCTTAATTTTGCAATCTACCTTTATTATTATAATTGACGTCCTGTCGTCGGTGCTGTTTGCTGCACTGCGGTGGTTCCATTAATTCTCTCCTTCCATTTCTCTTCAATTTATCACGATATGATATGTTTTTTTAAAAATTCAAGTTTTTTTAATAGAAGAATGGGAGATATATTGGAAAGGGCAACAGAAAAAGGGAGGCGGTTGGGTGGGACTTGGACTGTCAATTTAGTCCACCACCGCATCATCTCGTCGTCTTCTTTTTTTTTCTCCCCGTGAAAAAAGATTCATTATTTTTTAATACATCTTTTTTTTTAAAATACTGTCAGAATGTTTGAGAAAAAAGAACATGCGTCCGGAACCGCCACCCACCTATGAATCTTAGTTCGATATTTTCAACTTTAATCTAAGCTCAATATGTATAGTAAAATAAAATTTGTTGAAGTCAAACTAAATAAATAAATTTATTCATTTATGTTTCATTTATTGTGCTTATTGATTGGAGCTCTATTATTATTTTACACTTCACAAATTTATTTTTGAGAGTGACGACTCGAAAAAAAAAACTTTCTAGATTTTAGATTATGTTAGTAGGATCCATCGATGAAATAGATTTTTTGATGATTGTGTTTGAAAAAATTAGTTACTAAGAAATCAATCCTAGAATTAAGAAATCCTAATGCCTAATTTTACCTTTGGCCTTATTTTTTTCATATAGTTATCAAATTGGACTATATTATTGATCCCTATACTCACAATTTATTTATAGGATCATAAAAATGTATCCTCATTGGTTAGAGTGCTAATATTCTATACAAGAGATTGTAGGTTCAATACTAACTATATTTAAAAAAACTATTTACAGTATAATTAGAGTAAAAAAATAAGTAAATATTTATTGAACAACCTCTTATAAGATGTGAGAATATAATATTCATAACCTATGATCTATTTGATACGATGACAATAAGAATAATAATAGTCACTCACTACTTGATATGATGACAATAAAAATAATAATAGTCACTCGCTATATGCTTAGTATGATCGTATAATTGGAGCAATGGAAGCAAAATAACTTAGAAAAATAATGTCAAAAAGGTATAATATCCTTACTCTTGAACTGTGATTTTCCAAAAAAAATATAATAATAGGCAGTAGAATGATGATTATTAATACTTTTTACCTAGCCTACGTTTTTATACATAGATAATATAAGAGTACATATGAATAAAAAAGAAACTTTAGAATACAATATACCTTTACAATAACTAGCAACATAAACTACTTAAGAAATATCAATCTTAGTAATAATGAGGTACACAACCCCACCCATAAGTTTCCTATAGAATGTAGAATTAGGAAAAATAGTGTCACTAATCTTTGATAATCTAGTGTTGATAGATGTCCCCTTTGTTAGAACTTATAATTACCATATCATCAACATACAATAGAAACAAGATTGAACCTTGATCATAGTGATGATAAAAAGGTGTATTATCATGAATGCTCTTAGTGAAATGAAGAGAAATCATAATAGTGGTGAATTTCACATGCATAACAAGCTTCTTTGAGGTCATATAGTGTTTTTTAGAGTTTAAACTCCTAATGAGAAAAATGTGCAATATTGATGAGTTATCTATAATCCTAGTAAGTTTACTCTTAAGAAAAATATTTTTGATATTCATTTGTTATGGATAGATACACCAATAAATAGGATGCAGACTGAAGTAAGATGTGTCACGCCCCGACCCTACTGTCGGGCACGTGGCAACCGCCGTATGAGCCCAACGGATCCATACAAGGCATCAAGTGATACATACCATTCATATACATCGTTTATGCAGCGGAATTTATAATTAAATTATCTAACTCAACATTTCCTAACACAGTCCCGATAAACCTACTACAATTCTATGAAAAAGACATCGTGAAATAAAAATAGACCCGTCGACGGACTCATCTTCATCAACTCTCTCGGACAGTCATCTAATACACCTGCACACACGGGGAAAAGTGGTGTGCTCAGCCTTGCGGCCTAGTACGAAATTACGGCTCTACCGAATAAAGAAATCAAAGGCTAGGAGGAGTATTCTAGGATGTCTTTGGTGGTTAATCATCATTTTCCATTCGATTTGTGTACATCAATTTATCGAAAGCAGTAAAACAACATAAATAAAATACTGATATATAACTCACTAAATGTCACCTACACTGTATCTATTGTCGATGTCAACAGTATGTTACATACGTCATAATCATACTTTGAAGTTATAAAACTCGGGCTGCCGGCCTATGCTTACTGAATACCCTAGCTAAGAGTATCAGTAAGCCCATCAGTGCATTTCTGTCTCTGTCTCTACCTATGCCCGCCGCACTGATGTTGGCGGAGAGGACGGGTGACCCAGTATCCCTCTCCATTGTTTCGCTAGTCGCCAACCATGCCTCCCCTAGCGAAACCGTCGTGCCCTTACATCCTCCCCGGATTCCGTAGGGGCCACGACACCCATGTAGTACTACACGATGTCCGTAGACAAGGTCGCCATATAACAATGTCATCGGCCACGGCTAGCCGGAATAACCACCCTAGGATCCGGACTACTCATCCGATCGTCTGCAGACGTCAAGGATGATAGTCGTGCGGTCTACGGATCCATTGTCCAAGGCGTCGCATGTGGAATCACCTTCCCAGTCCAATAGCAGTCGACGTCTATCGAGATTGGTGCACATCCGCACGATGGGCTGTGGCCCTCGACTCCATCGGTGTCAAGTCCATGGTAGGGCTCATCCTTGCTAACCATCTCAGGACTATCACGAGGTCGCCTAAACCACACTCGTGCGGGTGAATTTCGGGTAAGGACTTGCTCCATATTTCCAGTCTAATACGACCATGGAGTTTGTACAGTCTCTTACCCTACCAGCTCCCAGTATATAAGCTATGCACAACGTCGGGAGTGGTGCTCCCAGTACCTCCGCTATGCATCAACCTCGGGAGTGACACCTAGCGGAAAGTCACCGTTTGACCTCCGTCGGAACGCGGCGGTCAACCGGGGCATATGGAAAATGCCCCTTTTGTTGTCTAAGTGGCGGTGACGTCGCCAAATGTTCTAACATGTCATTATTTACTATCTATGTCCGCATGGTAGGTGTGCTAGCATAGCATAGAAAAATAATAACATAACATACAACATGCTTGATAAGATATCACGACATATTAAAACTAGCATGGACATCATAGTATATCCTACATGTTAGACAGAATAACTAAACTAACATGCAGACAAAATAAATCATATCAAGCATAACATTTTATTATATTTAAGACATCCAAGAATATTTCCTAAGAAAACCCCAGCGGGAATTCCCTAGCTTAAATAAATCCTACCATCAGAGAACCAACGCACCTGATTTGGCGGTTTACTCCTCGGAACCAACTTAAGGTCTGTCTCGATCCACGTGCCGCTGCAGAAGAGGAGAGAGAAGGAGAGAGAGGAAGAGGGAGGAGCTCGCGCGCGCTCGGTGGGAAAAATTATTTTTTTTAAATTAGTTAATTAAAATCTTAAATCTAATTAAATTTTAACTGTCCAATTTACCAATCAAAGGACGTCCAAATTACGATCCGTCTGCGCCGTTGGATTCCTTATCAAAAATACTACCTGATGGTATAATTTTCACATCAAAATCTCATACTTCAAAAATTCATATGATTTTACAATTAAATCCTTTAAAGAATTTATTTTACAATTAAACCCTCCGATTACTAAAATTACTCTATTGCCCTTATTCAAAAATCACGGGTCTCACAACCTACCCCCTTACAAAAATTTTGTCCTCAAAATTTTAGATCGATTCAGTTTTCTTGAGTAGATATGTCAGGGAGTCCCTATAACTCTAGCATATGAAAAATTCACAACAAATTTATGAATCTGGAATGAAGTTCATCTAAGAGATCTGAGTACGAGTTAGGTTCAAACAAAATTAACTCATACATAAGCCAGTTTAAAGTATTAATAGATTTTTTCTTTAAGATCAGTGGTCTTACGTAGATAAATCTGATATAAATTCGATGATTCAGATCTCATATGGGCATTCAATCTTAGTAGTTTTCCAAGATCTAACAGGAATAATTAAGGTAAAGATTTATATGAAAAATTCTCATGATCAAAATAAAGATGTAAAATGGTGTATAACCGGAGATAATTTACCTGGATTTATATATCTCCAAACTGATCATGGATTTAACCTAAGATTCAAGATTTCAACTTTCTAGAAATCATTTATACCCGCGATAGTCAATATGAGCATATCATCAGATTTCACAATCTGATAAAATAATTATAACCCGCGATATAAGTAAAAATTAAACGATATCACACGTGCTCAAATGTCGTATAATAACACACGTGCTAACTCAAGTAGGAAGGTCCACAGAATGATATGATAATGTACTAATTGTTTAACTAGATTGTAACATATGAACTGATGGTAAGATTTACAGATAATCCACAATTTAACAATTCTGATGGACCACCTGATACCTCAGCTATCTAGCATGAGAGTACAGATGTGAGAGTGTATCTGGTGCTTCTATGCCTACAAGTCAAACTCAGAAACACGTGCTTGAATCAGAAAGGATAAAATCAAATATTGATAGATTTATTCAACTTAGTATTCCAACTGGGTCATGGGATACAAATAGTATGATACAGATATAGAATGAATAATCGGATATCAATACTCTTAAGATCAAAGTGATGATAGCTACCTATGTTAGTATAAGAGGTGATTGTGATGCACCAACAAGGTAACCTTAATATGATCATGGAAAAATTTACTTGATCATTTAGAAATGAAACTTGATCGTAGATCTGAGCATATTGATCTAAGTTTCTATCTCTTCTTCAATGTAGTGGAGATCGTAGCCATATATATTGTCCGGAGATTAATAAATTTATAATCTCGTATATTAAGGCGATTAGCGGTCTAGGAAAAATTTGTCCTAACGAAAATTACTATCGCCGGAGTAAAAACTCCTTACCAAGGAAATATACTACTATATTTCCGACTCGCACTTTATCCTATATTATATCGGGACTGTTATCTAAATCCTTAAAACCTCAAACTTAACTTAATCTCCTAGGTTCTCCAAACCTAGGTTCTCATATCACTTTAATGATCAGGTCTTTAAACCTAAGCTCTGATACCACTTTAGTTGTCACGCCCCGACCCTACTGTCGGGCACGTGGCAACCGCCGTATGAGCCCAACGGACCCATACAAGGCATCAAGTGGTACATACTATTCATATACATCGTTTATGCAGCGGAATTTACAATTAAATTATCTAACTCAACATTTCCTAACACAGTCCCGATAAACCTACTACAATTCTATGAAAAAGATATCGTGAAATAAAAATAGACCCGTCGATGGACTCATCTTCATCAACTCTCTCGGATAGTCATCTAATACACCTGCACACACGGGGAAAAGTGGTGTGCTCAGCCTTACGGCCTAGTACGAAATTACGCCTCTACGGAATAAAGAAATCAAAGGATAGGAGGAGTATTCTAGGATATCTTTGGTGGTTAATCGTCATTTTCCATTCGATTTGTGTACATCAATTTATCGAAAGCAGTAAAATAACATAAATAAATTACTGATATATAACTCACTAGATGTCACCTACACTGTATCTAGTGTCGATGTCAACAGTATGTTACCTACGTCATAATCATACTTTGAAGGTATAAAACTCAGGCTGCCGACCTATGCTTACTGAATACCCTAGCTAAGAGTATCAGTAAGCCCATCAGTGCATTTCTGTCTCTGTCTCTACCTATGCCCGCCGCACTGATGTTGGCGGAGAGGACGGGTGACCCAGTATCCCTCTCCATTGTTTCGCTAGTCGCCAACCATGCCTCCCCTAGCGAAACCGTCGTGCCCTTTCATCCTCCCCGGATTCCGTAGGGGCCACGACACCCATGTAGTACTACACGATGTCCGTAGACAGGGTCGCCATATAACAATGTCATCGGCCACGGCTAGCCGGAATAACCACCCTAGGATCCGGACTACTCATCCGATCGTCTGCAGACGTCAAGGATGATAGTCGTGCGGTCTACGGATCCACTGTCCAAGGCGTCGCATGTGGAATCACCTTCCCAGTCCAATAGCAGTCGACGTCTCTCGAGATTAGCGCACATCCGCACGATGGGCTGTGGCCCTCGACTCCATCGGTGCCAAGTTCATGGTAGGGCTCATCCTTGCTAACCATCTCAGGACTATCACGAGGTCGCCTAAACCACACTCGTGCGGGTGAATTTCGGGTAAGGACTTGCTCCATATTTCCAGTCTAATACGACCATGGAGTTTGTACAGTCTCTTACCTTACCAGCTCCCAGTATATAAGCTATGCACAACGTCGGGAGTGGTGCTCCCAGTACCTCCGCTATGCATCAACCTCGGGAGTGGCGCCTAGCGGAAAGTCACCGTTTGACCTCCGTCGGAACGCGGCGGTCAACCGGGGCATATGAAAAATGCCCCTTTTTCTGTCTAAGTGGCGGTGACGTCGCCAAATGTTCTAACATGTCATTATTTACTATCTATGTCCGCATGGTAGGT
The DNA here is from genome assembly GCA_030544415.1 of Thalia dealbata. Lineage (NCBI taxonomy): Eukaryota > Viridiplantae > Streptophyta > Magnoliopsida > Zingiberales > Marantaceae > Thalia > Thalia dealbata. The sequence continues at coordinate 11,365,326 of CM060460.1, forward strand.
GTGCTAGCATAGTATAAAAAATAATAACATAACATACAACATGCTCGATAAGATATCACGACATATTAAAACTAGCATGGACATCATAGTATGTCCTACATATTAGACAGAATAACTAAACTAACATGCAGGCAAAACAAATCTTATCAAGCATAACATTTTATTATATTTAAGACATCCAAGAATTTTTCCTAAGAAAACTCCAGCGAGAATTTCCTAGCTTGAATAAATCCTACCATCGGAGAACCAACGCACCTGACTTAGCGGTTTACTCTTCGGAACCAACTTAAGGTCTGTCTCGATCCACGTGCCGTCATTTACGCATTTTTATATTTTCATGTCAATTATTCGACGAATTTTAATTCTCAATCTAGAAATAATTTCTCAAATCTCTCTTCACCACTACCCTTAGAATGATCTCTAGAATCACCCCAATTTTTTTCCCAAGTTCGCCGGAAAATTTCTCCGGCGGTCGCCGGAAAGTTCACTGAAAAGTTCACCGGAACCCTCGCCGGCGAAGTTCTTTGATCAGTACCAATATTGGTACCAATCGAAAGCTCTCTTCATGTGGATTCCAAAAATCATATTTGCCCCAATTTTAATAGCTCATACGTGATCAATTTCACCGATTAAAATTTTGGGCGAAATCCTAAAGTTAGGGTTTTTAGCTCGCCGGCGGCCAATAGCCCTCAACTCCGGTACCAATGGATAGCTCTCGTCAAGGAGAATACATAGGCACCAAGTTTGTAAGGTTTCACGGTTGGAATGGCCGGTAATCGCCAGAGCAAGCTCCGGCGACGAAACTTTCGTCGTTGCCACCTCTCACATGATTTCTCCCTCATCTCTACACCAAATTTGGGCATCTTGGTATCAAAATGAAGAGGAGGTTGAGATCTACCTGTGGTTAAAATTTGGGAGCCTAATTCGTTGTGATTTCACCGGAGCATCGTCGGGAAAATTAGTTGTCATCGCCGTTGCCGCTACAGAAGAGGAGAGAGAAGGAGAGAGAGGAAGAGGGAGGAGCTGCGCCCTCGGTGGGAAAAATTGTTTTTTTTAAAAAATAGTTAATTAAAATCTTAAATCTAATTAAATCTTAACTGTCCAATTTACCAATCAAACGACGTCCAAATTACAATCCGTCTGCGCCGTTGGATTCCTTATCAAAAATACTACCTGATGGTATAATTTTCACATCAAAATCTCATACTTCAAAAATTCATATGATTTTACAATTAAGTCCTTTACAGAATTTCTTTTACGATTAAACCCTCCAATTACTAAAATTACTCTATTGCCCTTATTCAAAAATCACGGGTCTCACAAGATGAGTGAGGAGAATAAATATTTAATATATTCTGAGATTTGTAATTTTGATTAAGAGTAATGAGGTAAAATTATGTATTTTGAGGACTTAGTTGTACATAAATGACTTATTTATAAATTATATATAAAATTTAGAAAATAAAATATTAATATAAAATCTATACTATCACATAAGATTTTGAATTTGAAATTTAGTAATCGAATCATAATTTGGATATCTTTAGATTGGTCAAATCACTAAACTAAAATAGATTAGTGAACCGATTCAATTGAACTAAATTGTCCTAAGTCAAATCAGCCTACCATGGAGATTAATGGTAGATTTGATGAACTGAATATGGACTGAACCAAATCAACTTGAACTAATTTGAGCATGTGAGTATTTAGATGAACTGAATTAACACATAATATAAATTTATCCATGTTAAATTGAACGATTCATATCAAATAACTTAAATGATGGATGACATAAACTAAGCAGTCTAATCCAAGTTAAACTTGAGTTAGTGGGTTGAGTTAATTGGGGCTAATGCAATGTTGCTCGACTCAATCCTCGTAAACTAGCTCAAAGTCATGTGACTCCCCATGCACAAGTGATGATGACGAAGGCAATGTGAGCGACAACGACAGTGTGGGTTTTCTACATCGCTTCGACCATGGATTAATAAGGGAGAAATGACGAGTTGAAGAGGAGTCACCTGAGTATTGCCATTGAAGGAATTGTCAACGAGATTACACTCCAAATATATTATTAGAGTTTGGGCTTTTGCTATAGTAATGTTTGGGAGGTTGAGGAGAATTGATTTGCGATGGTAATTAAAGGTGATCAACAACGATCATCGGCCGACATGGAAGAAATCAATCACCACCGATGAGGTCTTAGGGTGATCAAAATCAATTCTAATAAAATTGCCTGATGGTGCTCGAGGAAAATAAGTTTTGAAAAATGAGGTGAATCAAATTAAGTTGATGGCTTTGATCATCAAAATACTCTAACGTCGTTGAAATTTCCAATAAATTTCCTAATGAACTCTAGAGAAAATTTAGGATAAATCTAAGGATCATTTTAAGACTGACTGATTATTTTAATAGTGACCCTGAAGGAGAATTTGAGAAATTATTATCAAATTAAAAATATAAATAATTTATAGAAAAATTAAAAAAATATAAATAATAGCACACAAATCGAGAAAGAGTCCAAATTCTAAATTAATAAAAAATCTTAGTTAAGTGTCTATTCTCTAGGTAGAGTAGATCAAGATAGTTTTTACTATTTGATCTTGAAGGACTGGGTATTGAAAGCTTTTTTTAAAATTATGCTATATTATATATAGAATTACAAGAAAAGTATTGTATTGATAAAATCATAGCATTTAGACAATTAGTGGCATATAGATGATATTGATATCATAATATAGATAATATTATAAATATAATTGAGACATGTATTCTAGAGCATGTAGAGGCATTGATATGAGAATTGTGATATCATGATATATCTTAGATACTAAAAACTATTATTTGATGTTGTATAAGAGTTGCATTTTAATAGTTAGATAAGGATAACCCTAAGCTAATCAAGATATCTATGTTTTTATGAATATTGGTAAAGAAAATAATAATCGAATGATTATCAATTGTATTTACTATGAGTGGTGTGATAAGGTTTGCTAGTATATCCCCTTTAGACCTTTAGAGTTTGAATCTTACTTTGACGGGTCAGTTTGGTCGAAGAAGTATGAATGCCTCATTATGGCACGAGAAATTGGGTCACTTATATAAAAGAGCGTGGGGCGAAGGTGTAGGTTGTTAAGATGGGAAGTTGGGTACCTCCTAATTAATGAATATTCTTAGATTAGCTATTATTAAACTAGGTAGCTAGATCTAATAAACAACACAAGGGAAAAAGGGTCGATATAATCTTTGGTTAATATGTGATTTTGATAAGTTATGAGATACATTGAGGTCTGATAGAGAAACCTTTTGATTGTCTATTATGAAGTATTATGGGTATCTAGTTCCTAATAATTTTCCTTGAGGGCTCCAACTATTGACCATAGTCGAGGATAACATATCAAACCTATTTATTAATAAATAATTTATAGAACTATAAGAATCCTAATATTAAGTATCCACTTGCATATGTTTCATATGTTTAACGCATGTAGTCAGCTAGAGTAGATATAATCTAGCTGAACTATGAGAGGGCTAATAAAGAGGAGGTTTAAGGTATGTTAATGAACTAAAATGGAACTGTGGATAAATCTATTTATGATTAAGGTTAACGTTATCTATTATAATATTAATGTACTTTATAAAATTAAATTGGGTACTTGCACAAAAGAATAACATGAAAAAGTATATTTGATAATCATATTTTATTATAAATCTATTATGTATTCTTTAACTATATGTTATCTCTATAGTGTGGTTCTGGGAGGACACACATGCGAAGGTCTCAAAGCATGGTCTGAAGTACAGCTTGTAAGATTATAAAGAGATGATTCTGCAATCATCGGTTATCTCTGCCAACGTAGTATGACAGGTTTAAGTAGAGACTTAGAAAGACACTAACAAGCTTGGGGGTAGTCCCTGATCAGGACACACCCTAAGCATAAGATGGCAGTCCTAGAAAGTGATTATAGAGTTGTGAATAGTTGATCAAAAAATATTTGACATTAAAGTATGATGAAAACTTAGGAAAGTAGTGACATAATTATTCTGCTTATACTTATGCTTTATATTTATGTTATATATCTTGTTACATTGATTCACTCTTTTACTTTACTTTCGGATACTACTGGTTACCCATTTCTTTTGCTTAGGATATGCTCTTTTTATAGACTCAGTGCACATTATTTTATGTGCATAGGCGATAGGTCTTGAGGCTAGGAGACGGGAGAGCGATGAGGCAGTAAATTCAGACATAGATTTAAAAGGGGGGTAAAAGTAAATTATATTTAGGGAAAAACTTAGTTGGATTGTATCAAATTACCATGCAGAACTGTAGTAAATAATTATGACAATACGTAGTATTAGTTAGAATCATTATTGTTGGATAATAATGATAAAATATTGTATAAATCATTTTATTACTTTGCGAAAAATTCTTAGTGACTTGTTCTTGTTACCAAGTTGTTAATTTTTAAAATACTTTGTTTGAGTTGTACCAACTCATACTATGGTTGCCACATTACCGATAGAAGGTCAGGGTGTGATATAACTGGACTTCTTGATCTTAATTAGGAATAAAGATATCACAAAATGATACTAGTCACGATTATATTGAGTTTGAAATGTATAACATATTCCCTCATTATTCTAGAGGTAAGGGTAATTATTAAGATACACGATGATTGTTACGTGTCCAAGGTCGGAACTAGGGCTGCACATAGTCTATGCCATATTTATTATTATAACTTTTTGTGACTAATCAAGCTTTTTAACGATCAATATAGTTATCCGCATGAGTTTTAAATTTGACGATCCATTTGCATCTAATAGTAATCTTGTTTGGAGGAAGCAAAGTAATATCCCAAGTATGATTGTACTCTTTAAAATAGTCTTGTAAAACCTCCCTTTATGTTAAATCATTAGGTGCATCTATCTAGATTTTTGAGTGGGATTGTATATTTTATCCGTAAATTTTAAAAATATAAAGGGGATAATTTGCAAAAGAGGATAATTTACAAATTGAGATGCTCTCCCTCGTAATTGGAGAAGAATCCTGGGGGCAAATTGGAAATAACATCATCATGCGTGTCCTCCGCTTCTCCATGTCACATGCGCCGCACGTGCCCTCCCCTATTAACTTCTTTTTTCCTCATGATCGAGCCTCGGACGAATTCTTCCCTAGAGCCTTCCTTGCAATCGATGAATGATCAAATGATCCATTGAGCTACTAGTCCTTTGATGCTTTCTGATATCTTCAAGTTCATGATCGAGCTGACTTGGTCTCCGTTTCCTCAAATCAAGCCTTAGACGAATTCTTCCCTAGAGCCCTCCATGCAATCGATGAACGATCAAACGATCCATTGAGCTGCTAGTCCTTTGATGCTTTCTGATATACTTGTGGGTTATTGCAACCTTGGGTTCTACCTCCGGATATCCCCACTGCTCGTTTCACTTTGGTGCCTGGGGGAAGAAATTTTCTAACATGCTCAATCAAAGCAAGGGCGAGAGGGAGTCGATTGCCAGACGACTAATATTGGAGAAATCCTTGCCACTCACATACATTGAGGGATCTCATTCGTTGGTGATAGGAAATCCAAGTTGGGATCAAGGAGAAAGAGACAAGAGTATTCGAGCGAGCTTCGGGTGTTCAAGCACTTCATAATTTCCCATACTACCCATGTGCGACATTGAATTTGGCAAATGGGAAGTTGAAACATAATGGAGGGTACTATTCTAATTCGAATGGTGATTAGATAATTTTGAGAACTATTATAATTGGTTGGTTGTGAAGAGTCACACTTACATCCAGGTCCATTGGATCGTTATAGTAGTATATTTCAAGTTAGGCCGTTGTAAATATTCTATAATTTTAGGATGCTAATTGTTTACATGTCATGTAAACTGAAACATTATTAATACACATGCATGGTTATGAGCTTATCACTTATATTTGTGTGCTATATATACCTTATATGGAATATATAAGGAAGGATTAAACCTATGACTCAGATAAGAAGTAGTATACACACATAGCCATCAGACTTGAATAATAAGAACATCGATAAGTCATACTACACCCCCATAATGGTATCATAAGTACATATATATAAGGTGGCGAAACATAATAACTTAGTTGACACTTCAACTTGTAACATGAGTTTTAAATTGTCACGCCCCGACCCACCTGTTGGACACGTGGCAACCGCTGTATGAGCCCAGAGAACCCATATAAGGTATTTGGTAATAAATATTATCCGTACACATAATCAACACAACTGAAAATACAATAAATCATCTATTTAACTCTACTATCAGAGTCTCGATATACCTATTACAATTCTACAATAACGACATCAATAAATAAAACCAAATCCATTGATAGCCCTCATCTTCATCAATTATCTCGGACAGTCATCTAACGACCTACACACATATTAAACGCGGTGTGCTCAGCCTTGCGGCCTAGTGCGAAATTACAACTCTAAACCAAATAAGGAAATCAAAGGCTAGGAGGAGTACTCTAGGATGCCTTGGGTTGTTAATTATCATTTTGCATTTGATTTGTGTAAATCAGTTCATAGAAAGCAATAAAACAACATAAATAAATATAGATGTATGTTTCACCAGATGTCACCTAAGATATATCTAGTGTCAATGTTATCAGCATATGTCACCTATGTCATAATAAGACTTTGAAGTTTCAAGACTCGGGCTGCCAGCCTATACTTAATGAATACCCGAGCTAAGGGCATCAGTAAGCCCATCAGTACCTTTCCGTCTCTGTCTCTACCTATGCCCGCTGCACTGATGTTGACGGAGAGGACGGGTGACCATTGATCACTCTCCACTATTTCGCTAGTCGCCCTCAATGCCTCCCCTAACGAAACTGTCGTGCCCTTACATCCTCCCCAGACTCCGTAGGGGCAACGATGACTCGTGTAGTACTACACACTACCTGAAGACAGGGTCACCATCAATAAGATAATCGGCCACGGCTAACCGATAAAAAATAACCCTAGGATCCGGACTACTCATCCGACTGTCTGCAGAACGTCTAGGATAATAGCCGCGTGGTCTACGGATCCACTGTCCAAGGCGTTGCATAGGGAATCACCTTCCCAGTCCAATAGCAGTCGATGTCGACAGAGATTGACGCACATCCGCACGATGGGCTGTGGCAACCTCGACTCCATCGGTGCCAAGTCCATGGTAGGGCTCATCCTTGCTAGCCATCTCAGGACTATCACGGGGTCGCCTAAACGACATCCGTGCGGGTATAAGTTTTCGGGAAGGACCTACTCCATATTACTGTTCTAGTACGACCTTAGAGTTCGTACGGTCCCTTTCCCTACTAGCTCCCAGTATCTAAGCTATGTATAGTCTCGGGAGTGGTGCGAAGTGGAACATCACCGTTTGACCACCGTCGGTATGCGACGGTCAACCGGGGCATGTGAGAAATGCCCCTTTTGTCGTTATTTATATTTATATCTGCATGGTGGTTGTGCTAGCATAGTATAGAAAAATAATATATAACATGCAGGATAAGATATTACGACATATTAAAAGCTTAGCATGGTGATCATGGTATATCATACATGTTAGACAGAAATAAATTAAACTAACATGCAGACATGTCAAATTTTATCACGCATTATATTTTATTATATTTAAGACATCCAAGAATTTCCTAAGAAAACCTCAGCAGGAATTCCCTAGCTTGAATAAATCCTACATTGGTGAGCCAACGCACCTGGATAAATCCTACAGACGGGAAATGGAGCTCCTCACCTTGCAACGTGTGGGGAAGGAGAGGAGGAGGATCTAGCCGGCGAGGCAAGTGGATTCGTAGCTCCACTCCTCGCCGGTCGTGCTGCGGGTTGGAGCAGCGGCGACGAAATCGTTGCCTGCTGCGGTTGCATCGGGGTCGAACGCAAGTTCACGAGCTTGCGGCGAGGGCGAGCAGCTCGAGCCCCAGCAACCACGAACGGCGCGTCGGCGATCTGCACGTGGAATGGCAGGCAAATGGCAGATGGTTGCAGCGGACGCTAAGAGGGGAATGCTGCAGGGGAAGGGGTCGCGCAACAGCCGGGGACCTCCGTAGGGCTCTCCTCGTCGCGGCGGAGAGGGATAGGCGGCGAATGGCCGCTGCGAACGGCAGCGGTGAGCGGCGGACGTTGGACGCGGAAGATGGGCGGCGACTACACTTGTGAAGGAGAGAAAGCAGGGGAAGGAAAGGGGATCGCCGAGCTCCCCTTTCTGTCGAGGAAGGGTGAACGGCGGACGACGGACGCGAGCGGCAGCGGATGGACGGCAGGCAGCGAGGCAGCAACCGGCGGACTCGGCGGCAGCTGCTGTCGACGAAGAGAAGAGGGGAAGGAAGCAGGGGAGAGGAAGTCGTGCACCGCGGGGGTGCTTCCGCCGAGCTCCTCCCTTCGCGACAGGGAAGGGGGCACGACGTTCGACGGTCGGCGGGCAGCGGGCGGCGACGGGCAGCGAACGGCGGCGAACGGGAGGGGCGTCGGCGCTGCTCTCCTACGGGTGAAGGAGGAGTTGAGCGTCATGAGCTCGAGGACGAAGGCATCGCGAGCGGGAAGAGTGCTAAGCTCTTCTCGCTCGCCCCCGCTCTCCGAACCGGGTCAAGCCGGTTCATCTAGACCGGCCGGTTGGCCGGTTCATCTGAACCGGTCCAATTTTTTTTTCCAAATTAAGGGGTAGGAGTTTACAAGTACTCTCCTCTTAAAAATTTTTGGTCCTCCAAAAATAATCTCTCCAATATAACAAGGTACGATTACAGTATGTCAAGTTCCAAGATTGGAATAAAATGAGATACTCAAGATAGGCATCTATATGATGGGTCATCAATGAATGTTTATGGGTCATCAGTCGCCAAGTCCAAATCATCAATAATCGAGTCAGTGTCATCAATAATCATGATCGAGACATCTTGAGCATTCATACTATTCAACAAAAAGATGCATGTCCTAGTACGTGGTAGAAAGTAATTGCTTAGTAGAGTGTCAAACAATTGCTTAGTATGATAATAGTCCACTAGAGGTACTGCATGAGCATTAGATGAGTAGATCAACCTTTACGATAATAGATTGTTAAGATAAATCAAGATAATTATTCGCTGGTGAAACAACTAACCACAAAGGGAGAAATACACGTGGGCAGAAGTTGAAGATAATATTTCAGTTTTCTTGGGTAGATATGCTAAAGAGTCCCTATAACTCTAGCATATGAATAAACTTTCACGGTTCATGTTTAATCAAGGATCAAACATCTCTGAACTATATGATCATTATGGAGTCACCTCGCGATTAAGGATAATATATAAAAAAGATAACAATAGATGAAACATGTATATTTAGGTTGACATCTGATAAAATTTAAAACTGAATTTGATACGAAATTTATAGATCATGCCAAATTTTGACTCGACTGAAGAAGAGCCAAAATAATACTTTTGGATTGACACTGTGCCAAAAATAATATGGAAGTGATTTTATCTGATGTATCTAGATATTTTAGTTCAGAAATATTATTTAAAACTGATTTCTGGCACAAAGTTGAATTATGATGTAGAATAGGCTAATACTTGACCGTATCTAGGAAACTGAAATTATGATGCAAAATAAAAGTTGATTGAAACTGCAGAAAGCATCAAGTCGCAGGTTGATGATGTGTATACGACGATATTATTATGATAACGTGCAAATAGATTGATTGCTAGCACGAAGTAAGCTTTACTCAAAGTATTGGTTGTTGATACGAAGTAAGCTTTACTCAAGATCAGTAAAGAAATAAATAATAGAGTGGAACCTTGATGTAAAAGGACTACATCCAAGTTTGTAGATGCAGAAATACTGTAGTTGTACCTAGGTTGTTGTGCGCATCGGAAATGAACTGCAAAAGTAGCGACTGAAATAGGAGATGTCAACAATACATGCACCTACTAAGGATATCAACATGCACATCAACACGTGATAAAGGTGCCAAGAAACTGCAGCATCCATAAATTAAAGGAGAAATCGAAAGGAGTAAAGAAACAAAGTTACTACCAAATTTGCAGGTAGTTGAAATATGAGTTGCAGATGCAAAAATGCTGCAAACTGTATAGACTGAATAAGACTGCAGAAATAAACTGAAGATATATAATAATACTGATGAAAATATAGGAATCTGAGCTGCAAAAATACTAAGTAAAGAACTGAGTTAAACTGAGGGAGCTATAGAAATAAAATGGAGTAAGGAAGTCTACCAATGATGGATAGAATCTGACTAAGGACATTTGACAAAGGAAGTAGCTTCACAAAAAGGAATCTACAAATTGCAGAAAATGAGTGAGGAAATAATTGCAAAGAAAACTGCAGAAATATTCGACAGAATTTGCATTCTGAAAGGCCATTAAGAAGAATTAAAGGAAGCAGATAGAAGAAAACCGCTTGGCTAATAAGTTAGCCGTATATAGGATATATGAAATAAGTGAAAGTTGCTCAAAACTCAGAAAAGAAACTGATAGATGAAAGAAAACAATATGAAATAGCTATATTGAATATATTGGATGCTGGTACAAAGAAAGATGCTCCCAGCTCAGCAAAGATTTAATATGACAAAGTGAACTGCTTGAAGGAGTGTTGAAAGCTTGATGTATGTAATGAGGCAAGAGTGCGAGTGGATTGCTAGTAACAACCACGCCAACTACAATAATGCACCGAAATATGAAATGAAGGGAAACTATAGAAGAATTTACATTTAGGAAGCCAGTCAACATGACTGCAGATAAATCTGAAATGGACACGAAATATCAAAAGTTGCAAAATGTAAGAATTATAAGATGAAGCAAGCTGTAAAGTTGGACTGCAAAAAGGAAGCTATGGAAATATATCAAATGAGCATATAAATTGCAGGAATATAACCAGAAAGAAATGAAGAAGGTTGTAGCAAACGTAACTAGAAATATCATACAATATACGCAAGCTAAATATGTGAAATAAAGTTGCAGATAGGGGGTATAGCTGCAAAGAGAGTATATGTAGAAAATAACAGATACTGTACATAGAGTTGCAAGTGTTGGGAGTTGACACGAATATTATAATTGATGACGGTCAACTTCTAGTTACAACTTAAAATTCATGATGACAACCTAAAATGATCAACCTATACTCATGAGATTTATATATATATAATTAACTCAAATGAGAATAAGGTAATAGATAATTTCAAATCATTTGATACTGATCCATCTACAAACAACTTGATGAATTTGGAATAAAGTCCATTTTTGAGATTTGAGAAAGAATTAGGTTCAAACAAAATTAACTCATACGTAAGCCAACTTAAAATATCGCTAAATCATCCTTTTGAGCTCAATGGTCTTACGTAGATTAATTTGATATAAATTCGATGATCCAAATCTCATATAGACATTCAATATCAGTTATTTTTAGGATCTAAGAAATAATTAAGGCAAAGATTTGCATGAAATTTTTTTTAAGATAAAAATAAAGATATGGCAATTGTGTATGATGTGAGATAATTTACATTATTTTCTATAGGTCCAAACTGGTCATAGATTGAACTTATAATTCAAGATTTCAAACTTTTCTAGAAATCATGTATACCGACGATAGTTAATAGGTTCATATCGCCAGGTTTCATGATACGATGATATAACTATAATTTGCAACATAATAAATGTTAAACGAGATATCTAAATAACCACATACTCAAATGTTATATAGTAGCACACGTGCTAACTCACGTAAGAGAGTCAATAAAATAATATAATAATGTACTAGTGGTTTGGCTAGATTGTCACATATGAATTGATGATAAGATTCATAGATAGTCCACAATTTATCAATCCTGATAGACTACCTAATACGTCAACCATCTAGCATGAGAGTACGAACGTGAGAGTGCATCTGGTGCTTCTATGTCTAAGAGTCAAACTCTAAGAGCAAGTGCTCAAATCGAAGCGGAAAAAAATATTAAATATTGATAAATTTATTTAGACGCAATATCTCAAGGTGGGGTCATGGGATACAATCAATATGATTAAGATATAGAATGGATTATTCGATATCAATACTCTTAAGATTAAAGTGATGATCGCTACCCATGTTAATATAAAATGTGATCATGATGCGCACCACATGGTAATGTTGAGTATGATTTTGGATAAATTTACTTGATCCTCCATAAATGAAAATTTGTCGGAGATCTGAGCGTATTGATTTAAATATCTATCTCTTCTCCGATGCGAATATAAATTATAGCCATATATACGATCCGGAGATTAATAGATTTAAAATCTCGTATTACGGTGATTAGCGGTCCAACGAAATTTTATCGTAGCAATAATTACTGGCGGTAGAGTAAAAACTCATTACCAAGGAAATATATTATTATATTTCTGACTCGCACTTTATCCTAGATTATATTGAGACTTTCAACTTAATCCTTAAAACCTCAAACTTAACTTAATCTCCTAGGTTCTCCAAACCTAGGCTCTGATATCACTTTAGTTGTCATGCCCCGACCCACCTGTCGGACACGTGACAACCACCGTATGAGCCCAAAGGACCCATACAAGGCATTTCGTAATAAATGTCATACATACACATACTCAACACAGCAGAATATACTATTAAATCATCTATGAATCTCTACTAACACAATCTCGATATACCTACTACAAATCTACAATAACGTTATCAACAAATAAAACTAACTCCATCGATATCCCTCATCTTCATCAAATATCCCGGTAAGTCATCTAACAACCTGCACACATATTGAACATGGTGTGCTCAGCCTTGCGGCCTAGTGCAAAATTACAGTTCAAAACCGAATAAGGAAATCAAAGGCTAGGAGGAGTATTCTAGGATGTCTTTGGTTGTTAATCATCATTTTTTATTTGATTTGTGTAAATTAGTTCATAGAAAGCAGTAAAACAGCATAAATAAATATAGATGTATGTTTCACCAAATGTCACCTAAGATGTATCTAGTGTCAATGTTATCAGCATATGTCACCTATGTCATAATAAGACTTTAAAGTTTCAAGACTCGGGCTGCCAGCCAATGCTTAATGAATACCTGAGCTAAGGGCATCAGTAAGCCCATCAATGCCTTTCCGTCTCTGTCTCTACCCATGCCCGCTGTACTGATGTTGGCGGAGAGGACGGGTGACCCTTGATCACTCTCCACTGTCTCGCTAGTCGCCCTCAATGCCTCCCCTAGCGAAACTGTCGTGCCCTTACATCCTCTCCGGACTCCGTAGGGGCAACGACGACTCGTGTAGTACTACACACTGCCCAAAGATGGGGTCACCATCAATAAGATAATCGGCCACGACTAACCGATAAAAAATAACCCTAGGATCCAGACTACTCATCCGACCGCCTGCAGAACGTCCAGGATGATAGCCGCGTGGTCTACGGATCCACTGTCCAAGGCGTTGTATAGGGAATCACCTTCCCAGTCCAATAGTAGTCAATGTCGACTGAGATTGACGCACATCTGCATGATAGGTTGTGGCAACCTCGATTCCATCGGTGCCAAGTCCATGGTAGGGCTCATCCTCGCTAGCTATCTCAGGACTATCACGGGGCCGCCTAAAAGACATCCGTGCAGGTATAAGTTTTCGGGAAGAACCTACTCCATATTTCCGGTCTAGTATGACCTTGGAGTTCGTACGGTCCCTTTCCCTACCAGTTCTCAGTATCTAAGCTATGTATAGCCTCGGGAGTGGTGCAAAGTGTTACGTCACCGTTTGACCACCGTCGAGACGCGGCGGTCAATCGGGGCATGTGAGAAATGCCCCTTTTATCTAAGTTGCGGTGATGTCTCCAAGGGGTTCTAACATGTCGTTATTTATATTTATATCTGCATGGTGGTTGTGCTAGCATAGTATAGAAAAATAATATATAACATGCAGGACAAGATATTACAACATTTAAAAGCTTAACATGGTGATCATGGTATATTATACATGTTAGACAGAAATAAATTAAACTAACATGCAGACATGTCAAATCTTATCAAGCATTATATTTTATTATATTTAAGACATCCAAGAATTTCCTAAGAAAACCTCAGCAGGAATTCCCTAGCTTGAATAAATCCTACATCGGTGAGCCAACGCACCTGGGTTAACGATACCACTTTAGTTGTCACGCCCTGACCCACCTGTCGGACACGTGGCAACCGCCGTATGAGCCCAAAGGACCCATACAAGGCATTTCGTAATAAATGTCATCCATACACATAATCAACACAGCAGAATATACTATTAAATCATCTATGAATCTCTACTAACACAATCCCGATATACCTACTACAAATCTACAATAACGTTATCAACAAATAAAACTGATGAAGCCGAGGAAGCAGCATTCTCATGCATAATTGAGAGGCTCACCTCTAACATACATCAGTTCTTTTTGAACTGGGATGACGAATTCCTCCTACAATGCATTGGATAATAGATCCATTGATCACACAACAATCATCCTAGACATTCTGCAAATAGTCTGATGAATAGTCCAGATCTTAGGGTTATATACATATATAGGTTCCGACTAATTATGGCTAACCTTAAGATCTAATCAATCATCTGCCCGCTAAGAGTCAACCATAAAAGCATGAAACAATTAAGGAATGAAAAGAAAGCATGAAACAATCAAAGAAAATATGAAATAAAGCAAGAAAACATGTGCCTATTTCCTTCTACTCTCACTATATTTCCTATGTGTATCTAGGCTCAACAAGCCTAAAAACCTTAAAACTTAGCTCTAATATCACTTTAATTATCATGCACTGACCAATCTATTGGTATGTGACTACTGTCATATGAGTCTGAGGAAACCATATAATACATCTAAAGTAACCACATTACTATAATTACTACTCACAGTTCATAGTCATTGCAAATCCAACTCAACTATCAGTAGTACAACAATGTGTATATATCTAAACCAACTCATATAATTATTTTAACAGGACCCAGTATCCCTACTATATTACTAAAATAATGCAACCATACCAAATCAAAAGGAATAACAAAATAATTAACCAATCCAACGCTCCTAGCGACCTCATCCTCCTCGACTACCTACCTCTCATACTATGCCTATACATATAACTATCTTTAGTGAGCCTTATGGCATAGTGTAAATATTTACAGTTCAAGCTACAGTAGGTTATCCCAAGAATATGTGAAATATCTAGGATGCCCATTTTTATTTTAAAGGAATTCAAGTCATACATTAACCTATCATAAACTCAAAGCATAGATCATTTGCAAGTAAATGTCCAAAGAATATTATTTTTCTGTCATCATCTCATGTATTGTTTGACAACTATTTTGTTATCATGTTTGATGTAATTTTTATATTTATCTTCATATCTTGTTCTATCTGCCTATGCTTAGGATTAAGTCATGTCAAGAGACTACCTGTAAGCTTATTGGTATCTGATTATGTGTCACGCCCCATACCTTCCCCTAGGGAACGTGGCAGACCGCAGTGAACTCCATATACAACTCTGCTAAGCCTCCAGAACTATATGAGAATCCACTAAGCGTACCGGATGTATATCCCCTATATTTATGGAAGGAGAGAACCTGGATAATAGAGTAATATAACTCTAAAACCATGCATATGCAGAATCAGATTTCTTATACAAGAAATCACTTATATACAAATATTTTACAACCAAAATAGGATGCATGTCCAGTTAACGACAATTGTAGCTATCAACTGTCACTTCAGGGGGAGGTATCAAGAATCATAGGGTACCCGGATCAAAACGAAATCATAAGAATGCATAAACAAAGCCCTCTTTCCCCCTAGGTTGCCCACTGGACCACGCTACCTGGTTTACCATAGCTAGTCCAATGAATATCCACAACCAGGAGTTATTTAACCTCTAATCCTGATTGCCCGGCACTTTAGCCCCACGCTCCTCTATCTAGGCGGCCCATGGGAGTGCGAACCGAACATCACTGCAGCGACTCACACCAGTATAATGCCATCCTAGTTATATGTACCCAAGATGAAGCAGAATCATATATAGATTATGAAATCTCCTACGGTATGCTTTTCACCATACCTCTAGCTTTTAAGAAACAGGTACATATGCTAGCTTTAGAATCAATCAAAAGCATCGTATCATGCTTATAATGAATCAATAAACAATATCAATGAAAAACTTATATCAAGAAGTATGGATATCAAAGGTTATTCATAACTCATATATAATCATAATCAGGATAATTAACTAGCAGGAGAGTCAATGAATATCAAGTATAATTAATCAAAGTGATATAGTTCTCCTGGACTAAACATTGAGAACTATCTCGTTTATTCTACCTGGAGAATAAACACTCACCTGATCCTATCGTCACAAGCATGTTCTAATTCGTATCGCGATCGTTCGTATCATCGTGCATGCTTATCGTATTTCCTGTGAATATTTCAATGAATTTTAATTCTCAATCCGATAATAATTTTATAAATCCATCTTCACCAATACTCTTAAAATGATCTCTAGAATCACTCTAATTTTTATCTCAAGTTCACTGGAAAGTTCGCTAGAGATCGCTGGAAACTTCGCCGGAACCCTCGCCGGCGAAGTTCTTCGATCAGCCCCAATATTGGTACCAATCGAAAGCTCTTTTCACCAGGAATCCAAAAATACTATTTGCCCCAATTTTTACCGTCCATATGCGGTAAATTTTGCCGGAGAAGTTCAATTGGGCGAAAACCCTAAATTTGGGTTTTTAGCTCAACGGCGGCCAATCGGCGGCCAACAGCCCTCAACTCTGGTACCAATGGAAAGCTCTCGTCGAGGAGAAGCCATATGTACTAAGTTTGCAAAGTTTCGTGGCCTGAGTAGTCGGCAATCGACGAACTTTCGTCGCCCCTCACTTCTCTCATCTTTTCTCCCCCAAATCTCCACCAAAACTCGAAAATAATGATTCTAATGCGTTCTCCTAGCTCACCTGAAGTTGTGTCTGAAATTTCATGGAAAAATTCAGCCGGGAAGACCTCCAACCGTCGTCGCCAAGTTGAGGAAGCAAAGCTGCCGGCTGAGTTCGAAGTAGGGGAGGAGAGAGAAAGTCATTGGTAGAGGAGTAAGAAGAAGAGGATAAGTTAAATGGGTTTGTTAACGGGTCGGGCTTCCTCACTTAACCCGCTTACCACTAATCCGCTAACCCGGTTCACCTATTGGTTTAGTTAAAATTTGATCTGGGCCATCCGTTTACGTGATTTAATCTCATCCGTCCATTTGGATCAATCCTTGATTTCATGATTTGACCAATCAAACGACATCCAAATTATGATCCGTTTGCACCGTTGGATTTCTTATCAAAAATCCTATCTAATGGTATAATTTTTACATCAAAATTTTATACTTTAAAAATCCATATAATTTTACAAATAAGTCCTCCATATTATTTATTTCATAAAACCCCTTAAAATCATCATCTATTACAAAATTTTCCTTAATACAAAATTACAAATCTCACACTATGTCTCTTTTGATACTCATCACACTTATATTGACGGAGAAGACTGGTGACTAGGGATCCTTCTCCCATAGTCATAATAGTTATTTAACCCAGACCATACTCATGAGATTGTTGCTCCATGCATCCTCCCTATAGGCATGCATGAACATGATGACCAGTGTAGTACTACAAAACTACCCATCGATAGGATCACCTCACATGATTTTCATCCTAGAAGGCTCTAAAAATAGTCTTGTCTTTGTGATTAGACCGACGAACTTATCGTGAATACCCTTCGTGTACATGGATGATGTACCACTAAAACGGAAGCCTGGTAGACCCCGTAAAATATCAACAATATAGACTACAACTAGTGGCTCATCCCCTCCATTGGTGAACTGGCTAGAATAGCCAGTTCACCAATACTCTACTTTTATTCTCAAACTCTCCTGATAGTAGTGATTTTGAAAGAGATATTAAGGCATTGGTGTAAGAGACCTAAAGCAAGTTTTATTTTTAATTATTTCTATTTCATTGATTTAATTATTTTATCTTCTTTACTTTTATAAAATGATAATTTTACTACTTCATATTATACATCAAATTTAATCCTTCTGATTTTATGTACAGTAAGAAATGAAGTGGTCCTTCTTCGACATATCAAGACAGTAATTTTCACTAGGCTAGATAAAGAAAAAATAAGAAACTTTGTTGTCTTATGCTTAGCTTAGAATACTAATGCTCTTTGAGATATTCATTTTTATTATATTTGCTTCTTTATAACTTGTAGCACATGATATTGTAATGATGCTCAAATACCCTTCCTAGAAGGTGAGTTGACATTACTATTGATGCTATCAAACAAGTTATAAGGAGTAAAATTTATGTAAGATGTTGTAACTATACTGAAACAATGTAATATCCTATTGGTAAATGATAATTTAATTTATTTGCCAAATAATCATCCTCCAACTCTCTCCAGGATTGACCTTGAATAGAATTTTTTTTCTTGAATTTTTTTTAGAACTTAATGAACCCAAGACCTCATGTTACTCCCGTATAAAACCTAATTACTCTAACTAAAGGGATGTACACTTTGTATGATAATTAGGATTTAGGATAATAATACAATCGGAATTGAACTCGATTTAGGATCTACTTCTAAAAAAAGTAGTGTGGTATGATAAGAATTTAAATTATTACTATTTGATAATACTCAAAAAGCCTGTTGTAAGCGATTCAAAAAATAATTTTCTGCTAATTCAAAAGGAGAATTTAAATAATACTTTAATGACATTTATATATAATATTGATATTACCGAAATTTTATCGAAATAAATTTATAATTAGAAATAAATTATCGAAAATACTAATTTTATTAGTTTAATAGAACAACTACTTGATGTATTAAAACTATTTGATAAGTGTAAAAATAATTTATTTAATGAATTTAAAAATATGTTTGGACTTGTTGACATATATATATATTAATTGTCATTAGATAGATAGTAAATTAAATTTATAAAAAATAATTATTAATTTAAAATCCAGGGTTGATCCCAAGTTAAATGATGCAATGGGGTTGGATTATTTTGGTTGAACTTGCCCTATCAATCCATTTCTTCTTCACACGCAACTTCTTCTTCATCTTTCTATTCTCCGTGCAAGTAAGGTGATGGGCGACTTCTCCTTCTGTTTATAGATGACTAGGACCACTTTTAGGTGGAATTTTTTGATGAAACTTTAGCCACAAAATTTGGTGAGCCTTTTGAACTTGATGGAATCATCAATTTAAATTTTTGATAAACATTTGAGGTAGAAATTTGAAGAAGGGCATCAGCGGGCAAAAGCTTACTCTGATGATTGTCAGTCATTTTAGCCATGAAACATGATAAAATTCGTAACTATTATTTTGCCCTAACGAGACTTATCAAATGGTACTAGATTTGAGGGTGATTGGGCGACGGTCGGTCGTCGGCGAGCGAGAAACCTAAAAATGAGGGTTTTGTCGGTGTGAGTTTTTCTAGCGAAATTGGTTGCTAGTGAGCTCTAAATGATGGGGCAAATATGATTTCTAAATCTTTTTGAGGATAGCTATCTATTGATACCATTATTAGTGCTTATCAGAAAACTTCGCCATTGAGGGAAAAAATTAAGATGAATCTAGAGATCATTTTAAGATAGATAGTGAAGATGAATTTGAGAAATTATGACTGGATTGGAAATTAAAATTTATTGACATAATAAATATGAAAGTTTCAATGTTTAATCTAGAAGAATTATATCTTTTCTTTTCAACTTAGTGAGTATTAAATCAACAACTTCTGTATATAGTCTTACCACTTTAATTAGAAGGGCATGCACTTTGTGCACACAGGTGAACTATTCCTTTTGATATTTTTTGACTCCTTTGCTAGTTGATATAGATCATGATTATGATTACAAATGAGAATAACTTGTTATATCCATATTTGTTGATATGAGTTCTTTATTGCTATTATTCTTCGATTCATTATGAGCATGATACTATGCCTTTCTTTCATTCTGAAATTTATTTTTTTTTAAAAGTTAGAGGTACGGTGAAAAACATATCCTAAGAAACTTCTTGTTCTATACATGACTTTGATTTATCTTTTGGGTGCATATGACTAGGATGACATTATACTGGTATGCTAAGGAAATTGTCACTATAGTGATATTATGATTTGTTAGTACCTTTATGGGCCACCTAGAAAGAAGGGCATGAGGCTAAGTGCTAGGTTGCTAGGTTGCTAGGATTAGAGTTTAGATAACTCCTAGTTATTAGGTTTTCACTAGACTAGTTATGGTAAACTAAGTTGTGAGGTCCAATAGGCAACCCAAGGAAAAAGGGGGCTATATTCCTGTATTCTTGTTACTATGGTTTTTGGTAACCTATGATGATTGATACCTCCCCTTGGGGTGACAGTTGATAGCTACAACGATCATTGACTATGCTAGCCCTGGATATATTCTCATGTGATCTGTCAATTTTTGTTCTTATTATGATATTTCGTATGGATAACCATTCTATTATATGTTTTTAGTTTTATATTGTTCACTATTTAGCTTACTAAGTACAACATTACTCACTAGGTACAATAACAAGAGAGGGACTTATAGATAGTGAGCCAAGTAACTAGGCTTCCAACTTTTTTAGGATAGTACAACTTTTATTTTGTATGTGAATAGGGATCCGCTAGATGGATATCTTGTATATCTTTGGGCAAGAGTCCTATTTTGATTTTATCATATTTTGTATAAAAGTCATATTGCACATAAACTCTAGTTTTGCGAGTGCATCAAAATTTGGATAAGTCCTAGAATTATATTGATATATGATATAAGTTCTCACCTTCCATATATAGAGGAAATATATACAATGTAAACCCCCACCTTCAAAAAAAATCGTATTTTAGAGAAAAAAAATATTTTCCGGTCTGGTTCAACTGAACCGGCCAGCCGGCCGGTCCAAGTGAACCGGCCCGACCCGATCCGAAGGGCCGGCGCGAGCGTGAAGAGCCGAGGGCTCTTCCCCCTCGCGAAACGCCCCTCCTTCTCCTCTTCTTCTTCCTTTTCCTCTTTTTCTTCTTCTTCTTCTTCGCCTTCTTCCCCGTCTCCCTCACCCGCAGCAGGGCACGCCGTCAGCCCCTCCCATTTCGACGCCGTCCGCTACCGTCGTTCGTCGGTGGCCGCCCGACTCCGTCGCCCGCCGTGCATCATTCCCTGCAGAAAGGGGAGCTCGGCGACGGCTCCCTCATTTTCGCGACCACCCACAGCAGAGCATCCGTAGATCATCGCCGCTCGCCCTTCGCGTCCACCGTCCGCAGCCTCCTCGCCGCTGCCCATTCCTCTCCGCCACGACGAGGGGAGCTCGGCGGAGGTCCCTTGCAGCCGCGCGACCCCCTTTCCTTCCCCTGCTTTCTTCACCTCTCCTCTTCCACCACAGCGGAGCGAACGCCGGCCTTCCCACCTCGTCCGCCATCCGTCACTGTTGTCCGACGTGCAAATCGCCGGCGTCGCGGCAAGGAGAGCGCAGCGGAGGTCCTCTGCTGCCGCGCTCTCCTCTCCTCTTCCCACCGTGGAGCCCAAAATGCAGACGAGGAGCCCCCAAATCGCGTTGCCTGCTCGCGTCGTCCCCAAATTGCTCGCTCGCCAACCTCCTTCGAACCGTCGACGGTAGCAGCGGCGATCCGCGTGCTCTAAAATCCGGATGAAGCGCCCCACACCTCGTCCTCTTCCCTGCTCGCTTCACCGGATCTCGCCGCCTGCGTAGTTAGGAGCCCTGCGGCGAACCCCTTGCTGCGGGAATCCTCGCGTCTCCGACCTCACCTCTCTGATCCTTCAGTGTCGTTGCTCGCCCTCTCCGCGAGTTTGAGAGCCCCCATCTGCCCCGACGCCACCGCAACAAGCGGCGATTTCGCTGCCGCTGCTCGTTCGACCCGCAGCACCTCCGACGACGAGTGGAGCTGCGAATCCACTCCTCTCGCCGGCCGGATCTTCCACCTCTCCTTCCCCACGCGTTCACAAGGTGAGGAGCTTCATTTTCCCTCGATGAACGAGCGGGTTTCACCCTCCGGCGAACTTGCCCTAAAGTTCGCCGGCGACGCCACCCAAAAGTGAGTTTTTAGCGTTGATGGCCGGATTTCTTCGCAGGCCGTCGCTGGTTCCCACCTGTGCGAAGAGTTGCGGAGCTCGCCGTCAAGTTTGCCGCTGGTTTCGCGAGCTCCGGCGGCGGTGCTACTATTCCGGCGGTGAATAGTGATTTCGGCTAAGGTAACTTTATTTTTTTCTAATCGCGATTAGTGATTAATTAAGCATGTTTAGTTGTAATTAAACACGTTTAGGATAAATTAGTGTTGTTGAAATGCTTAGATTAATTTAAACATGCTTAGTGTTAATTAATCAAGCTTAGTAGATTAATTAAGCATGATAAATTAAGTTAAGTAAAAATTAATGATTTCATTGAGTAGAGTTAGTGAATGGGTTGAATTGAACCGGATTGGAGTTGGATTGAATTCGAGTTAAGTTTGGGTTCGGGTTGAGTGTAGTTGAGGTGAGCTAAATCAATTAAATTGAACCTCAGTCGAACCAAATTAATTTGAACCAAACTCGAGTCGGACTTGGATTTAGATGGATTGGAGCTGACTCGATCAAACCGAACTGGCTAAGCTTGGGTCAGACTCAAGTTAAGCCAAATGAATAGTGATTGGGTCCACCGCGTTGGCCGGGTCAACAGCGTTGACCGAGTCCACCGTGTTGGCCGGGTCAATAGCATTGACCGGGTCTACCGCGTTGACCGGGTCCACCGTGTTCACCGGGTCCACCGCGTTGACTGGGTCAACTGTTGACCGTTGATCAATTAAAATAATAATAAAATAATAATAATAATAATAAAATAATAAAAATAAAAATAAAAATAATTTAACTTTTCATGAGTATGATTAGGTGACTTGGGCTAGATGAGAGGTTCAAATGGATAAATTTGATAGAATTTATCTAAGCTTAACTAAGTTAATTTAATTTGTAAAATAGAAATTTGGTTAATTAGTATTTGAATGATTAGGTTAGATTGATAAATTAATATTTGATTTACTTTAGTGAAAAAAAAGAATTAAATTTAATTTTAAATAATTGTGTTAATTAGGATTATCGCGGGTACGTGATCCGAGTAGTTCGACGGAGTGATTCGTTGTTACGCGAGTTGATTCTGAAGACCGGATCGCTAATCCAGGTGCGTTGGTTCTCCGATGGTAGGATTTATTCAAGCTAGGGAATTCCCGCTGGGGTTTTCTTAGGAACAATTCTTGGATGTCTTAAATATAATAAAATGTTATGCTTGATAAGATTTGTTTTGCCTACATGTTAGTTTAGTTATTCTGTCTAACATGTAGGATATGCTATAATGTCCATGCTAGTTTTAATATGTCGTGACATCTTGTCGAGCATGTTGTATGTTATGTTATTATTTTTCTATGCTATGCTAGCACACCTACCATACAGACATAGATAGTAAATAATGACATGTTAGAACATTTGGCGACGTCACCGCCACTTAAACAGAAAAAGGGGCATTTTCCATATGCCCCGGTTGACCGCCGTGTTCCGACGGTGGTCAAACGGTGACGTTCCGCTAAGCGCCACTCCCGAGGTTGATGCATAGCGGAGGTACTGGGGGCACCACTCCCGACATTGTGTATAACTTATATACTGGGAGCTGGTAGGGTAAGAGACTGTACAAACTCCATGGTCGTATTAGACTGGAAATATGGAGCAAGTCCTTACCCGAAATTCACCCGCACGAGTGTCGTTTAGGCGACCTCGTGATAGTCCTGAGATGGTTAGCAAGGATGAGCCCTACCATGGACTTGGCACCGATGGAGTCGAGGGCCACAACCCATCGTGCGGATGTGCGCCAATCTCGATAGACATCGACTATTATTGGATTGGGAAGGTGATTCCACATGTGACGCCTTGGACAGTGGATCCGTAGACCACACGACTATCATCCTTGACGTCTGCAGACGATCGGATGAGTAGTCCGGATCCTAGGGTGGTTATTCCGGCTAGCCGTGGCCGATGATATTGTTATATGGCGACCCTGTCTACGGACATCGTGTAGTACTACATGGGTGTCGTGGCCCCTACGGAATCCGAGGAGGATGTAAGGGCACGACGGTTTCGCTAGAAGAGGCATGATTGACGACTAGCAAAATAATGGAGAGGGATACTGGGTCACCCGTCCTCTCCGCCAACATCAGTGCAGCGGGCATAGGTAGAGACAGAGATAGAAAGACACTGATGGGCTTATTGATACCCTTAGCTCGGGTATTCACTAAGCATAGGCTGGCAGCCCGAGTTTATAACTTTAAAGTATTATGATGCCGTAGGTGACATACGGTTGATATTGACACTAGATACACTGTAGGTGACATCTAGTGGGTTATACATCAGTATTTTATTTATGATGTTTGCTATTTCCTATAAATTGATTTACATAAATCAAATAAAAAATGATGATTAACAACCAAAGACATCCTAGAATACTCCTCCTAGCCTTTGATTTCTTTATTCGGTAGAGCCGTAATTTCGCACTAGGCAGCAAGGCTGAGCACACCACTTTTTCCCGTGTGTGCAGGTGTGTTAGATGATTGTCCGAGAGATTTGATGAAGATGAGTCCGTCGACAGGTCTATTTTTATTTCTCGATGTCTTTTTCATAGAATTGTAGTAGGTTTATCGGGACTGTGTAGGAAATGTTGAGTTAGATAATTTAATTGTAAATTTCCGCTGCATAAATGATGTGTATGGATTGTATGTATCACTAAATGCCTTGTATGGGTCCGTTGGGCACATACGACGGTTGCCACGTGCCCGACAGTAGGGTCGGGGCGTGACATACAAGGTAGTAAATGGTCCTAAAAGGTAAAGTGAAATTATATATGGAGTTTATTATAGTCTGCTAGTATGAGTAATACATCGTGACTTCTGAACTTATATAAAATTATCATGACTTAAGCTTTTCTATAATAATAAGTAATAGTTTTTTACAATATATTGTGACTTATTATTGTAAATGAGTGTATGCAATGATATTTTCTACATCCAACCACTTCCTATCCTAATATTCTTGAAATAATCAAGTGTATACCAATGATATTAATATATTTTAATTTTAATATATAGAATCTTTACATAAATTATTAAATTAATTTTTTATGATGTATTATGAGAGAAATTCCATACTATAGAAAAAATAACAGTATAGGAGGAAAAAATAATGATATTTTTATGATGTATTATGAGAGAAATTCCATACTACAGAGCATGCCCATATCAACATATTATTCCTTAAAGAGAAACTAATCATGGAAAAAAGGAGGAAAATGAAACGTTAAAGGGGAATTCTAACGGTGGATAAAATTGCGCTCTCCTCAAGATGCTTTGAAAGGAAGAAGCCAAAAACTTTAGTTTATGATAGATAAATAAAATTTCAAAGATTAGAGGAACAACAACATTTAAGAGTCTTAGAGAATATTTATTAATGATATTATGTGATAGAAAATGATACTTATCTTTATGAAATTACAAAAATGAGAATCTAAATACATATTTTAGATGAGGATGTGAATGGTTAAAGAGGAGGTATTGATGGTAATGTCGAATAATTTAAATAAGATGTGACATGAGGTAAGATTAAACTCCTAGTTTATTTAAAGACTTGATTTGAACCATATGATCAATATGATTGGCATATACGCTAAGGGCAATGTGTTTCCATGAC
Organism: Thalia dealbata; assembly: GCA_030544415.1. Taxonomy (NCBI): domain Eukaryota; kingdom Viridiplantae; phylum Streptophyta; class Magnoliopsida; order Zingiberales; family Marantaceae; genus Thalia; species Thalia dealbata. Next base: position 11,391,144 of record CM060460.1, read on the forward strand.
CACAAGGTTAAAAGTTTTGCGCTGTACCAACTGAGCTAAATGGGCTAATTACAATAATAATTTTGTACGAGTAATATGTGGTGACTTCTGAACTTATCATTGTAGAAAAGCTTAAGACATGATGATTTTTTATAAGCAATAGTTTTTTACAATATCTTGCCACTTCAAAACTTATTATTGCAAATGAGCTTATGCAATAATATTTTCTACATCCATCACTCTCTATCCTCCTAATTTTCTTGAAATAATCAAGTCAAAGCTTCATAATTTGTTTTGAAATTTGGTTGAATGGTTTTGTTTGTTTGCAAATGGGTTTTGTTCTTGCTGCAAAGTTTGTTTTTTGTATGAATTGTTGTTTTGGCAACCAAACTAGGGTTAATCTAAAAGGAAAAGTTAGAGCTTCATTTTTTTCTACAAATTATAGAAATTATGAAGTTTCATGTCGTTGAAAAGTGTTAGCAATGAAATCTTGCTGGATTTTCCTTAGATATGCTACTGCTAGATGTTGAATTAAATCTGCAAATAGAAAGTTTTGGGAGAACAGTCAAGTACTGCAGCTATAGAACAAGTTACTAGCAGTAATAAAATGGTGAAGTAGGCATAGTTTGATGGGAATAAAATTTATTGAATATTTTTAGTTTAATATTGAGTTGTCGATAGAGAAATAAGACAAATAGATAGGTCAGCTATTGTGAGATGTTGGGATGGATTGGGATGGATTGGATTGTTGTATTAGAAGGGGATGAGTAGCAAGGACTAGTATTGGGTGACATTTAGAAATAAACTGTTAGTTTTGCTTGGTTTTATCCTTCATTTAGTGCTGCTAAGTATTTTCCCTTCTCTTTTTCCTTCCTTTTCCTTTCCTTTTTCTAGATTGAAGGCATAAATGCTTTTAATGAATCTTGTGTTATTGTGGCTTAATGAGACTTTCAATGATTTTTCTAAAACTTTAGCCTTATGGTGATTGCCGAGTATATGGGCTGCAAGATGAGTACTTTTGATGTTGATATTGATTTCTATTTTCAGTCTAGTAAACTTACCTTGTGGTGGTAACTTAAAAGCTGGGATTAAACAGTGAGTTCATACATGCAAGTGCTGTTGGAATAACATGTAGATTAATGTTTCTTCCTTGCAATTAGCTTACTTTAATTTCAGTGCTGATTTAGAAGATTAACAAAGCTATTTGAATTCTTTTGAGTAGATTTAATATATTTAGTCAATAGAACTGCACATTGTAGTGGAGATGAATTTTATTTGGACAAACGAAATAATTTTCTTGAAGGCCAAATAGCCAAGCAAATTGTTGTTAGATGTGCTTGCAAGTAAATTCTCCTTTTTGTATGCTATTGATTTGTACGGTTGTTGTTGATGTTGTTTCCATGAGTTTTAGTCAAACATAATGGATTTTTATATGGTTTTTGGTGGCTGTTCTTTATCACCATGGCTAAAAGCAAAAATAAGGACGTTGTTGGATACAATGCAAATATGTTTTGATTTATAAGCCCATGATCTGGCTCGACCAAATCACGTATTAATCCACTCAAGTCCGTGGTTCAGATTAAAATAATCCTTATCGCTAATCTAGTTCAATTAAATTCCTTAATCTAGATTAACTCGATTAATCGCGATTAACGATCAGATCGAACGAAGAGGGGAAATCGGTTTTGATGCCTCTACGCTCGAGTCCAAATTCTAATGAGAATACACCGGAGAAAACTACGTCACCTTCTACCTACTTCGAGACTCTGGACTGTAGCTCATCCTTGCTCCGATTGCAGTGATCGAATAGCTATAGAAAGAAGATGACAACGAGATTGGGCTTTTGTTCGAGGAAGCATTCAACGGGCATTGCATCGAGGGTTCATTCCCTACCTGATTCACCGTCTGTGTGGGGGAAGAAGGAGACGAGATGAGAGCCGAATGAGATTGAAATGGGCAGCATCCCTGTGACGCTCGCACTCTACTCCGTGACCGTGAGTGGAGACAACACGATGGACCCGGCAAGGGAGATGGCAACCCTTGGGAGGCGACGAATCGAACCTCTCGGTCTATCAATACGGAGCCTTCGTCGCATCCGGGATTCGGAAGAAGAAGACCAACTGAGATGAAGCTTCGCCACAACTCTGCTCGATTGAACTCCGCAAAGAGTTCATAGGCTGCCGTAGTTTGTCAGATGGAAGAACCAGAGGCATTTCATCGAGGGTTCATCATCGACTCCAGCCTCGCCGGCTCTCGGAGATGCCGGCGAATGCGGAGGAGTCAGGGACACGAAGATGCCGCGTAGTGGTCTTCGCCGCTTACAACACCTCATTCATTCTGATCTTGTCCTAGTCGTGTCCCTTCTCTTCTATTCTACTAAATGCTAATGTCTTTTTTGGTCATGCTGTCCTCACAGCCGGCTCCCACACTCGTCTCGAAGGAGTTTGCGAAGTCGCAGTGAAGGCGCAAATCGCACTGCTTCAACACGAGGAGGCCGGTCCACTTGGGTCGGATCGCCCGGGTCGTGCGGTTGGACCAGTTAGGTCCGACCTATGTGGGTTGGCATGGACCAATAGTACGTGCCGTAGGACATTTTTTTTACCATTTAGTCCACTACTTCCTTAATAAATTTAGTCCCAGTTAAATCCATCTAACCTTAATAAAATTGGGTCCCTATAACCTTAAATGAATCACAACTAGGCTATTTTAGGTTCCGTAATTAGCCCAAATTCACCATTTGAGTCCTAATTCAATCCAAAAGTTCTCTAACATTCTTCTAACCAAATCCAAGGAACAATTTAATCCCCTATTTTAATATAAGTAAAAAAAAGTGAGGAAAAGAGATAAATTGAGCTAATATTCGTACATCCATGTAGGTTCTCGGAGAAGGAGACCCACGGAGCTCATTGAAGTTGATCATTGCCTAAAAGTTTTCGAAGTCAGATCATTACCTGAAAGTGCTCGAAATCCATGCGTAGTAAATCTTGTTCCAGATAGAGCTCATCCACATAGTTGTGCAACGAGCCAACACTCGAGCTGCTCTCACCTTGTGCAGATGAGCCCTTGACTAATACCACCAACAGGCCAACTTGCTCATCAAGTTGGTTGGAGATCTGTTGGGACAATATTTTGATGGAGAGGGAAGAGGGGAGGAAGTAATCTACTTCAAGCCTTCCTTTGGAAGGTTAGGATCTCATTGAGATATGATGGGGATTGGGGTGGGTTGACCCTCCAAGTGGAATCCTCCCTGCAACGATTCGATGAGAGGAGTCGTCGTTCTATGTCTTCCTTTACATGGATCAAGCAACATCCACTCTAATACCAATTAACATGCTCTAACCTTAAAGACAGTGTGCATCACAACATGAGCATATAGTGTAGCATCTCCAATGCTACGAGCCTTTGATGCTCGACTTGCCTCACTCTATCAGTACATTCATGCTCACCAACCGTAAACCTCAAAAATTTTATTTTAAATAATTATAATAACAAATTCAGATAATGGTAAATAAATAAATAGTAGGAAATTCCTAAGCAAAGAGATCACGTGGTCTATACTTGAAGGGGAATCAAGTCCGAAATTAGATATTCAAATGGAGATATCTTATTCTTAGGTTATTCTTCAATATTATGAATGAAGTCCTTTAATTAAGTTACCGTCTTCCTTTTATTAGTATTCCTCTACATAAATATTATTTTAGAAATTAGGGAAAGTAAAATAAAATAAATATAAAAATATATAATTACTAGTGGACTTTTCATTAAGTGATGAATTTTTCTTAATTAAGATTTTATTTACTTATTATTATCCTAATTATAGTATCGATAATAATATTAGTTAAGATTAAGATCTCTATTATTACCACCATAAAGGAAGAGGGAGGGGAAGTATATATATGTTTAATTATCAGTAGAATATATATATTAGATCAAACTTAGGAGCTGATAATAGAATATTATAGGAAACTAGGTTGATGCAGTGAATCAGAGGAGATAGTTGGGATAGCCTCATCATTTTAAAAGTAATTCAATAGAGGGAAATCAAGAGCCTAGGGTGATTCGAATATTCTGAAGAAGTTGGAGGGATAATTAGGTAAATCGCTAATCTAATCCCACTTTATACATGAGACTCGTTCTGCGCAAGCAAGTTGAAAAGGGGGAAGAATTTTCCAACGGCCAGAAAACCCTAATCCCCTCAATTCCTCAAAATCCTCTCAAAGTTGCTGCCGATTCGAGTTGAGAAATGGCTAAACTGGAGCGTCTGGTGGAAAAGGAGTCGCTCGATGCTCTTTACAGCAACAAAGAGAGAGGACGATACCAAATTGAAGAGCAAAGACCAATGACATTGAACAGGGGGATTTCACGGGAATTTGAGAAAATTGACAATAAGAGGTTGGTTCTAAAATCCCTTCTTTCATCAAATTATAGTCTCTCATTTTGTAATACCCTGTTTTGGTGCACTTTTTCTATTCCACCTATTCTTGATGTCTGAATAGAATCATAAATTTTTTATAACATGGCTATAAATGATCGATTTGAGAAATACTTATGGGTTAGAATTGAACTGCTATGTTTTATTGACACAATGCATATTCGATTTGAATACAAATTGTTTGATAATCTTATTGTGCCATTAAAACTTAAACGTTGATTTCATTGTTTATTGGAAGATTTATTCCAAAAAATGAGAATTTGATCAATTTAAGATATAATTATATTCCCTTACCCACCTAATGCAAATGACCCACCTAATGCAAATGTTTAATTGGAAACTTTATTGAATTATATCCATGAGTTGCTCTCAAATGATATCTAAATTCATCATGTTAGTGCCTTGTCTTTAAATGCTTAATATATGTTTTTGCATTATCCTAATCATATTGGATACTTACATTGTAAACAAGGGAACATAAATGTGCCATCTTATTTTTTTATTCTCCTTTCTAAATTCATGAAGGAAATTGTTGAATAAACAATTGACTAAGAACTGAATATTTTTACATAAATTATTGTGATTCAATTAAGATTTAATTATTTAAATGCTAAAGTTGTATAGAAAAGATATGAAGTCAGTAGAATAAATAGGACTAAGGATGCTTTTAAAGACTTGAATCATCATGTAAAATTGGGTTATGGACTTTTAAAGTTTATTGTGATTCTTGTCCTTTCTCTGTTCTTGTTCCTAAACAAATGGAAAACTTCAATGAGCAAGTTAAAGCTTAGAGATTCCTAAATTCATGATTTATTTCAAGTGTAGCTATAATAAAGAAAATTTATTGTTGTATGTAGCTAATTTCTATTCCCACTTAAATATAGATCTATTTGAGTTTTATGCAATGTGTGATCAGACTCATGAAAATTACTTAATGGACTAGTTGCTTTTGATTGCTAGTATGATAGGAGTAGAAGTAAAATGATAATAACATTGTACTACATTAAATATTGATACCTCTTAGTCACTAAACAAATTTTTGTTTAATGATACAAACATGAACTTCTTGATTTAAAGGCTAAGATGCTTTGGTTGATGTTTGAAATGGTTTTCTGTTAATGTTGAAAGATTTCACGATGAATTGCTTACTCATATTGTTTGGCCTTATTGTATCGATGTGATCCATTTAGTTTTCTAAGAAGGCAAACATGTTAAAAAAACTGTTAGAGAAAGAGAGAATGAGTTACAAAGTATATATAGAATAAAAACTCTTAATTGAACTTAGTCATTTCTTGCTTTTGCATTTTAAAAAAGACATGTTTAGTGAGTGTTTTATTTTGGTTTGAGTTCTATAGCATGTAAGATGGAGGCATGTTTCTTGTCTTTATTTCTAGTTTTAGAGATTTATTATTGGATAAAGATACCGATTGACTAGTTGTGGATAGATTGTTTGAGTGTATGGTGGCAATCATTAAGGTGAAATGCTAGTGTTGTGCGTGTATGGCTAGCAAGTTAGGAAAGATTTCACAAAAACTCTGATTTTGGTTTATATGAAATTGATCTTCTTGAGAGTTTTCAGTTGTTCTGTCCCTTAAAATGTTTTGATATTTTTGCCAGATTTTGGTTTGTATCGAATGGTGGTAAAATTTATACAACTGATATCATTGATTTAGAAAGTTATGTTGAAGTATGTTGTATATGAGTTTAAGAAGGAATTGTGAATGTTAATTGATGAAGAATTTTTTTTTAGAATTTAATGAGTCTTTAACCCAAGATCTCATGATCATCCAATATAGAGCCCGATTACTCTAACCAGAGGGATGTACACCTTGTATTTATTATTAATTAAAATATTAATTGATGAAGAATTAGTGAAGAAAATAAATTAGTAGAAAGGAAGGTTTAAACAGTTAATGACTTCTTGAAATTTATTGGGTAAAGTTGCTCCTTTTGTTCCTCATTGAATTGTATTTTAAACCAGACTTATTTTGATGAATTGGGTGCTAAGAGTAAATTGTTTTATCACTGTTAAATTTCTGTGAAATTGTTGAATAAGTAGTAAGATAGTGGTGAAGAAATTGCTATAAACAAAATGAGTCCTTTTGATGATTTTTCTTCCTTGATTAAGTCGTATGCTTAAAATACATGTGGATCATTGCTTTGTTGTCATTTAAACATTCCTAGTAATGGTTGATTTATAGTTAAGAAAAAGGATGGTGTTTTCACTAATTATTTCTATTTTGACCGAATAGAAATAATAAAATAAATATAAGTTAAATGATAAGTTGAATGTCTTCTTACATTGGAATTTTTATTGCTGCCCTTCTTTGTATTTGATCCTTTGCAAGATATTTGATAAAATAGAAGTACTACAGTTGCTAGGGATAAATAAGTGCTAAATAATAGTTCGATGCTTCCTTGCATTGGAGTTATGTTTATTTTGAACTACATCGAAAAGAATCTATTTTCTTATGGATTGTTACTGTATATATAATACATAAGCATGATAAGTGGATGAAAATACATTGTGTTGTTAGAAATAAAGCTTGATGTCAGTATATATGTTTTTATCATATGCATGTTATTGGTGATTATACTTATGTTATGTGTTATTTGATATATTCATTTGATGCTAGAGATGTAGAGACACTTAGCAAGAACAAAAAATATGATGACATGAGATAAAACTAGACACACTTGAAATTCATATTATATTAACACCTAGAGTGGTCTTAAGTGACATATAACTAAGGACTTTGAACATCTTAGGGTTATAATATCCTAGGAGATGATACGAGGTTCTTAGGCTGCTATGTGCCAACATGTGGTGAGGAGCCATGTGCTAACTAAAGTAGAAGTGCAAGTTGGGTTGACTTAGCTACATATGCTTTGGTGTAACCGAGATCTCTTTTCGATGCAGAACTCAACTTATTTGTGTTACTCTAAGGTAGATGGTGTGTTAGGAACAATACCGTTCAAAAGAAACATCCAATGGATTGCCAGAGTTAGCCTCAAAGCTGTGGTAGAAACGTCTCAACACAAATAAGATTATTGTTCATAGTAATTTGGATGCAAGTCAAGGGTTCAAAAGCTGGAATACATGAGTTAGAGATAATTAACGTGGTTAAAATATGAGAAGTTGTTAAAGTCAAGTGTTCAGGATAAGCTGCCGTGTGTTTGAGATTTATCTAAGTATTTTGAGTGAACAATAGTTCCTTTATCTCAGCATCAGAGTAGAAAGAAAGTTGAATGTACGGTTGGATATAAATCGATCTGAGATTTAGAAATCACTGTAAATACATGCAAAATGGAGATATAGCAGTGGAAACTTGCTCTTTAGCTGATTAAACTATAAAATTATGTATGAATCCAAAACTTTTGATCATCATCAAATCCTTGGATTTGTAGCAACTATACAACCATCAAGGTCGCAACAAAATAATTCCAACTATGTAGATGTCAATTCTCTTTGGTATGCCAAATAAGGATCATGCCCAAGTGGACTAAGCATAATCTGGATTGAAATTTGACTAACTTTACATAACCAGAAATATATTTTTCCTTGTCTGATATTTTTCACATCTTTCAATACTTATGGTTGAACGAACTTAATCAAGTTCTAATGCAAGTTCATTCAGTCAAAATTACAATTTTCTTTTCTTTTGTACTCTCTACTGCTTACTATAGCTTAAATTATCATATAAAAGGGAAAATCGATTTTAACAATGAGTAAGAAGGATAAAAAGGAGATTGAAGGAAGATGGTTGTTGAGCATTTCAGTAATTAAAGAAATAATCAAAACTGTATCTTGTTGGCATATGGAGAACTATATATTACTTATTTCTGATAATGCTGGGTGATGTTACTTTAGCAAGTACTTTCCACATACCTCAGGATTTATCAAAAGTTTCCCAGGTACGAACCCTTATATGGCATAAGGTATCATTAGGACATATTTGAGATGTGGATGAAGTAACAAAAATACAATTATTCTTTCCTTGAACTTACTGGTTATATCTTTATTCTTTCATGCTTTTCAACTTTTAAGTATATGAAGAAATTTATTTTACACTTTCACACCCAAGATCCATACAAACATATTACTTTATTTGGTGACATTTTGTTTATCACTTGTCTATAGACAATCTTCAAATTAAATATTTATTTACTTTCATGAAATATTGTATTTAGGTCCTATGATTTGTTTCAGATTGATAATGTTCAAATTATAATATTATTAGATGAGAAAATATCCAAATTAGAAGAATGACTTCGGATGACCTTAGTGTATGAAAGGAAATTTTTTGTCTACTAGACGGAGTGATAGTTAGACAACAAAGGAGGAGGACTCTTGTCTGTTGGAATGAGGTTGGTGAAAGGAAGATTACTGGTACTGAGTTAGTTGATTAGACCGTGGAGAATGTTAAGGTGATCCGGGCGAGTCTAAAGGCAGCTCAGGATAGATAAAAAAGTTATGTAGATAATCGACGGATGCCGTTGGAATTTACGGTGGTGTCTCCTTGGAAAGGACTTCTTCGGTTTCACCTGAAAGGAAAGTTACATCCAAGGTATATTGAACTGTTTGAGATTCTGGAGAGAGTTGGGCCAGTAGCTTATAGATTACAGTTATCGGTAGACTTAGATAGAATCCATAATGTGTTCCATGTGTCAATGCTTAAGAAGTATATGTCGGACCCATCGCATGTTTTGACTGCACTTTCGGTTACTCTGAGAGATGATCTGAGTTGTGGACTTTGGGCAATGGCTATAGTTGATCAATATGATAAAATGTTAAGGGGTAAGATCGTACCTCTGGTTCGAGTGCTCTCGAGGATGGTTATGTAGAGGAAGAGACATGGGATACCGAAGCCCAAATTAGAGCCCAATATCTACAAATGTTTACTTAGTATTTTGCTTTAATTGTATTTTGCTTGATAAATTATTTGAAGATGTTTGAAATTTATTTAAATTGATTGAACTATTTCTTTATATTCTTTTTGTATTTTAGTGGGCGATAGGGAATCTAGAAAATTAAGGGGGTTAGGTTGTTATTTTTAGGAGACCAAAAATCCTAAGGGAGAGAGGAATTGTAAATTCTATTTTCTTTAAAAAAAATAAAAAAAATAATATTATTATAATAATAAAATAATAAATAATTAAAAGAAAAAAAAAAAGAGAAAGGAAAATAAAAATCGGCCTATGGCACGTGCGGCGCACCTGCTGCAAGCGGGCGAGGGTTTTAAACCCAGGAAATAGGGCAGCGCCCTGTTCCCTGAAGTTGTAGGCGGCGGCGGAGCTTTATCTCCTCCGACGAGTGGAGTTTGAGATGGGAAAGGGTTGCAACCGAAGCTGTGCGTCGGTGTAGTGGCTGGAGGGGCGTGGAGGCGGCTCCGACGAGCTGAAATCGCATGGGAAGCGGCAAATAGGGGAGCTCCCTATTTCCCGTCGATTTCACTGGCGAGCGGAGCGGCAATCGTTCCTTCTTCGATGGGAGGTCTCTAGAGGTGATCCAACTTTGGTGGAGTCAATTTGAAGTGGTAGCCACGGCATTGAAGGCTCGGTGGCGGCTGGAAAAGGAGTTGGAGCGACGCAGTAGGGGATCGACTTGCACCGGTGACCGTGGGGGCTTCTGAGCTCGACCGAAGACGAGAAGAGGTGGCTGGTAGGTTGAGGAAGGCGCGGCGAAGTTGTGCGCGTTCTAGCGAGCCTGCGGTAGTGAATTGGGCGACGATCGGTGGTGGAGCGATGGCGAATTCGAACGGGGAAGAGGAAGCGGGCGGCACGTGCATCGTGCATGAGTTGGTCCAGTTCAGTCCGGTTCGGTTCAGGAACGACCAGTCCAACGATGATTCGATGTAGGTTTCACTTGGTTTTGTGATTTTATGCTCGGTTCAGTCCGGTTCAACAGTGCTAAGGGTTTGTTAGTGAGTTTTGGGTTTTGAACAATTTATTTAGAATTTTTATCAAATATTAAGATTTTTTTTTTCAAATTATTTTTGGTTGGGTTCAGGGTTTTGAGTGCATTAGTATTGTCAGAAAAATCTAAAATAATTTGTGATGCTTTGTTATGCTTGAATATAATTTTTATGAATTAATTAGAGTTTACCGAACTGTTAAGGTGGAGTTTTTAATTTAATTAAAGTGATTCGGGTTAATTTAGGGTTTAAATGAATTGTTTGTATGTTATATGCATGGAGGAATATTTTGATGGATGTTATTGTGGTTAATTTATATTAAATAGAATTAAAATAATTTAATTAGAATTTTTACAGATTTAATGAGTTTATGTTGATATAAAACTTAGATAATTAGGTTATTTAGATTTTTATATTTAGTGACTTTGAATAATTTGGATTTAACCAATTTGAATAGAATTATTAAAATTATTTTTAAATTAATTAAGGTGGTGTAGTTAAACCAAAATTGTTATTATAGTTTATTTATTAAAATGAATATTTAATTTATAGTCTTATTGATGTCTATTTACGATTAATTAAATTGTTAAGTTATTAGTTGACTAACAATAATTAAATAAAAATTATGTGAGGATGTGAGTGGGAAGGGTAGTTAGGAAGATTTGTTGGGTTGTGTTATTTATGTATGTTTGTTTGCTTGTATTTATTCTATTTTAGGATATTTGGGTTGCTGTACTATTGCTTGACAAATCACTGTAAAATTGTGATTTGTGTTGAAGTAGAAAGAAATTGCATTGCTTGATTACTTTTATGAATCACGACCAAGCTGTGATTCTTGCCAAAGATTATTTTGAAACTCAGGTGAGGATTTATGATTTCAAATTTATAGCCTACTACAATGTTGAGTCCTAAGGGTCATTGTTATTTATTATACATGCTGATAAGTTGAATATCTGCTTTGTTGTATATTTTATTAACATGTGTGTTTGATGTGAGTTAGAAAGTTATGTTATGCTAGTATACATTTTTTATCATATGCATGTTATTGGTGATTATACTCTATGTTATGTGTTATTTGATATGTTCATGTGATGCTAGAGATGTAGAGACACTTAGCAAGAATACATAACATGACGACATGAGACAAAACTAGAGACACTTTAAGTTCATGTTATATTAACACCTAGAGTGGTCTTAATTGACATATAACTAAGGACTTTGTATATTTTAGGGTTATAATAACCTAGGAGATAAAACGAGGCTCTTAGGCTATTATGTGCCAACATGTGGTGAGGCTAGCTAAAGTAGAGGTGTAAGTTCGGTTGACTTAGTCATAGTTGGTTTGATGTAACTGAGATCTCATTTCGGTGCAGAACTCAACTTATTTGTGTTACTCCAAGGTAGATGATATGCTAGGAACAGAATCGTTCAATGTGCTACAAAGGTTAGGAAACTAGAGGACACTGACATGCTCAAGATGTGGGTCCCTGAGCAGTCTAGGTACATTGGTAGCATATGCAGGATATCTCAGCAGGTCAGGCTGAAGATGATATGGTTTATGACTTTATGTGGTAACCCTGTCATGGGATAGAATTACAGTGTTGTATGGTACTTATGTTGTATAGAAGGGATGCCGTGGTCAGCAGCTCCTTCTGCTAATATCAGTATACAGGCACATAGGACATAGATGTAGAGTTGACACTGATGGGTTTGGAAAAATCCCTGATGAGGGATTTACCTTGAACATAGGTTGGCTGCCTTAGGTGTAGTATGGTTAAATTATGATGTATTAGTTGAGGTAATATGATATCTTCAATTTTGTGTTACATGTTATGTTCATATTTCTTTTATCTTTTTTTTGGTACCCTATGATGATCACGTTCTTCTACCTTATTTTATTAGTCTTGCTCTCTACTATTTGATATGTTAATTTGATGTGTGATTTTGTGGATATGTCTTCTTGTTAGTTTGTACAATACCTTATGCCCATTTTTAGGTTGCTCTCTTTGTAGCTTCACTGAGTTTCGCGACTTTAATATGCACATTTTTTTCGGTTGCACAGGTTACTGGTTGGCTATAGTTCGGGGAATGAGGGAGAACCTAGTTATGACAAATAAGATTTCTTTGGTAATCTAGATAGAGATTTGACTTGTAATGTTGATATTAAATGTAAATTGTTTATGTTTCCGCTGTGTTTAAGTAAGATAATTGTAGTGGTTTTGATACTTCTAGCTTTGTATAAGTTGTAGTGTAGAAGTATAGCTTATACGACGGTTGCCACGTGCCCAAAGTAGGATTGGGGCATGACACACCTTGTCTACAGTTGATATATAGGAGACACGTGAACATATGAATATACATACGTGATAGAGACATACATTAATGATATGATATGCAAAACAACTTAATCTTTTATCACCTAAAAATTAAGGACTAAAAACTCCTAGTGACATTAGGACAGGAAAATAAAATGGGTCATTATGCGCATTAGTTTTCTCACAATAGGTGGGACGTGCTAGTTCAGTGAGGGTAATTGGAAGAGTCACCCAACCCAACTCTAAGTCCGCAGTGAAGCCAAAATAAGGAATTCCTTAGAGATATCCTATAGGCACACATCTAAGAATAAGGACTTGGGAACTAGGGAGCTATCTAGTCGCTCTGCCCTAGGATTAGAGGGTCAAAGATAACTGAAGTACCTTATTAAAATTTTGTAGACCTAAGGGGGTAGTCTAGACGTTTGAGTTAATAATTATATGGAGTCTAGTTCGTCAGACCGATGAGACTAACAAAAGAGGTGATCCTATCGAGGGGCAGAATGTAGCACTATATGGTAGTTGTATTGTGTGCGTTATTGGGAGATGCACAGTGCAATGGACTCAAGGTGCGATCAGCTTTAACGACTACGATATCCATGAGAGAAGATTCCATGATAAGTGTACTTGGTGCATTATATTTTGTTTGGGATATACTCTTTTTGTAACACTAAGTCATAAGACTCAGGGCATAGTGTTTTCTATGCATAGGTGACAAGTCTCAAGGTCAGGAGTCGGAAAGAGCAACGAGACGAATCTAGAAAATAGAAACATAGATATAAAAGGGTGTAAAAGTAAATAAAATATTTGGGATGAAATGTAAACTCTGTTTTCTATAGAAAAATAAAAATATAAAAAATAATATTAATTAAAAAATATTATTATTATATTAAAATAATAAAATAAGAAAGGAAAAGATTAAATAAATGAAAAAATAAAAATATTAAATAAATATTATAATATTTAAATGAGAAAAAATATATTAATAAAATAAATAATAAAAGTTATGAGTTAAATATAAATATAAATATAAATATATATATAATAAGTAATAAGATAAATGTAAAAAGATATATATATATATATAATAAGAAAAAGAATAAAATGATAAAAGAAGGAAAATTCGTCGCAGCACGCACGGCGCATGCACGCGTGGTGTAGCGAGGGTGCGACTGTTTAAAACCCTCGATGCCCTATTTTAGGGAGAGGCACAACAGCGGCGTCACCGGGCGCCGATGGAGCTCCGACGAGGTTCTTGCAAAGGAGGAGAAGTGCGGTCGAAGGCTGGGCGTCGGCACCGTGATTGGCGGCACGTTGAGAAAGCTCCGGTGGGCGAAGCTCCGTTGGAAAACGACGGAGGCAGAGGCGACCGTAGGGAGTCTCTACTTCTCCGACGATTCCACTAGCGGTGAGCGAGGCGATCGTCTTTTCCATTCGTGGTGAGGTGCCTGGTGTTGGGACGGCATCGGAGGAGGCAATTGTGAGCGAAAGTAGCGGCGAAGAGGCTCGATTTCCAACGGTGATCAGAATCGGGTGGCGAACAGAGCTTCCCTCTGTTCGCAGCGATTTCACCGGCAAGGGAGGAGCGGCAGACGTACCTTTTGCTGTGGGAAGGTGACTGGTAGTTCGACGAAGGAGCGGAAAGCTCGCGCGTTGTGTTTCCGGCAGCGGAGCGGCGGTGAACAGTGTTTGGAGCAATCGACGACGGCCTTTGCAGCAGCGGCGGTGAGCAGAGGAGGAGGCAAGCGTGGGTTCGAGCCGACAGCACATGCGTCGTGCGTGCTGGTCTGGTTCAACCCGATTCAGACCGGTTTACCCCGGTTTAGACCGATTTACCCTGGTTCGATCGGCTTTAGGTCGGTTCAGCCCGATTTACAATAGTTTTCAAGGTTTTTCGATCGGTTCTAGTTGGTTCACCATTTTTAGGGCTTTATTAGTGAGTTTTGAGCCTTAAGAAATTTATTTAGAATTTTTAACAGATTTTAGGTGCGATTTTGAATTATTTTAAGATAGGTTCAAGGTTTTGAGTGCGTTAATAGTATCTAGAATAAATTTAGATGCTATGTTATGCTTAAACATATTTTTTATAAGTTAATTAGAATTTTCAAGATTATAAGGATGCAATTCTTGAATTAATTAAGATAATTTGGATTAATTTAGGGTTTAAATGAATTAATTGTATAATATATGCATGAAGAAATATTTTGGTAGATGTTATTACATTTGAATTATATTAATTAAAATTAAAATAATTAAATTAAATTTTTTACAGAATTAATAAATTTAGAATATTATAAATTGAGGTAATTAGATTATCTAGATTTTTCTAATTAGTAAAATTGAATAATTTAGAAATTTATAAATTTATAATGTGATAAAATTTAGAAAATTAATTTATTTAGATTTTCTAATTAGCGAAATTGGATAATTTGAGATTTTGTAAATCTAATTATGTAATTAGATTTTTTATAAAATTATTAATATTATTTTTAGAATTAATTAAGGTGGTATATGTTGATTAAGATTTTTAGGTGTTATTAAATTGTTAAACTAAATGTTACTTTGTAAGCTTGTTTATGTTAGATTGTGTTGAATTGTGATTGTTAATGTGATGGGTGATTGGTTGATTATAAAGAATAAAATAAAATAAATAAAATGGTGTGAAGATGTGAAGTAGAAGGGTAGATAGAGAATTTAATTGAATTGTATGATTTATGTTATTTGGTTGTATTATTTTATTTTAGGAAAAATTGATTGTCGTGCTATTACTTGACAACTCGCGGTCAAGCTATAGTTTGTGTTGGAGTAATAAGGAATTGTTGTGCTTGATTTATTGCTTGCTTGCTTTTAAGAATCACAGTCAAACAATGAAAAAATCCCTGACGAGGGGTTTACCTTGAACATCGGATGACTGCCTTAGGAGTAGTACTGAATAAGTTACCTTTATGAATACAGTTCTTATATCATGTTCACATGCCTTGTCTTAATAATGTGACTGCTACTTTAATATGTTAAGTCTTGTTATATATTGTATAACATATTATTTTAAATGTGTGATATTGTGGATATATTTTTTTGTTGAATTAGGGTGCATAAGTTACCTTTATGAATACAGTTCTTATATCATGTTCACATGCCTTGTCTTAATAATGTGACTGCTACTTTAATATGTTAAGTCTTGTTATATATTTTATGAATACAGTTCTTATATCATGTTCACATGCCTTGTCTTAATAATGTGACTGCTACTTTAATATGTTAAGTCTTGTTATATATTGTATAACATATTATTTTAAATGTGTGATATTGTGGATATATTTTTTTGTTGAATTAGGGTGCTCTGTCTGTAGCCTCACTGAGTTTCGCGACTCAGATGTGTCATTTGTACGGGGTTTCCACGTGCCCAAAGGTGGATTTGGGGTGTGATATAAAATTTAGCTGAGTTTCGCGACTCAGATGTGTCATTTGTACGGGGTTTCCACGTGCCTAAAGGTGGATTTGGGGTGTGATATAAAATTTAGCTGGACTGTTTAAATCGCCACGTGAGATTGTGTTAATTAATTATGACATTAGTATTTCTAGGCTTCTTGTTCTTTTAGAACATAATGAGTCTTGAACCCAAGACCTCATGATCCTCCCGTATAGAACTCAATTACTCTAACCAGAGGGTGTACACTTTGTGTACATTATTAGGCTTCTTATTGAACCGACACATATTGTGTTGGTCTTGTCAGCATGAGCTTTGTTCTGCACCTTTACAGTTTTAGGCCTAAGTGCTATCCCCACTTTGGTCTCTCGTCAATGCCCTTTGGTCGAGTAAATATAGCTTAGACGTATCCTCAACCTTAAGAGTATGACACTTAGTATTGAAATGATATGTAATATTTTTAATATAATTAGAAGATTTCAAAAGCACACCTCTAGCATTTCAAGTATTAATAAAATAAATATTTATATAGAATAAAATCATAAAAGTACTTAAAATTTTAATGGGTTTAATGTAAAATTTTAACTACAAGTTCAGATTAGCCTTGAATTTGAATTTAATGGAATTAATATTTGAAGTTCTTGGTGAGGATTTGAGGGAGAAATTGAGATTGGGTCATCGATGAGCAAAAGTTGTACTGCCAGAGTTTGCTCGGTGATTACCAGCCATTCTAACTATGAAACTTGACAAAATTAGTACCTACATTTTAAACCCGACAAGAGCTATCCATTGTTACCAGAGTTGAGGTAGATTGGTCGACGGTTGGCTATCGCGAGCTAAAAACTCAAAACATAAAGTTCTGTTGGAGTGAGATTTTTCTAGTGAAATAGCTCGCGTGTGAGCTCCAAATGATAGGGCATATGTGATTTTTAGATTCTTGGTGAGGAGAGCTTTTAATTGGTGCCAATATTGGTATTGTTCGAGGAACTTCATTGGTGAGGGTTCCGGCGAACTTCTAGTAAACTTGAGGAAAAATTTATGATGAATCTAAAGATCATTCTAATAGTGATAGTGAATATAGATTTGAGAAAGTTTTATCGGAATGAGAATTAAAATTTATTAAAATATTTATAAAAAATTTGGTAACTAAGCATGAGGACATGAACAAACGCAAT
Organism: Thalia dealbata; assembly: GCA_030544415.1. Taxonomy (NCBI): domain Eukaryota; kingdom Viridiplantae; phylum Streptophyta; class Magnoliopsida; order Zingiberales; family Marantaceae; genus Thalia; species Thalia dealbata. The sequence goes on from CM060460.1 coordinate 11,408,384, forward strand.
AAAGATTAGAGGGTGATTACGATGATAGAATTAGATAAGTATTGTCATGCCTTGACACGTAGGTCGGCATGTGACAATCGTCGTATTAACCTTTAGATCCATACAAGGCATATAATGAGCACAACATTATATTAAAAATTATAAACATATCAATACAGTCTTTTAGTACAGTCCCGATATATCACGAATACAATACTAAGTTCGATAGTAGGTGAAATCTAAATAAAAGCGGTGGTATACCTCTGACGATGTAGTCTTTGTCAGCAACCTCGACTGCTTCAAGGCAGATAATGAACGTAACATCACATAAAAATTATAAACACATCAATACAATCTTTCAGCATGGTCTCGATATATTCCGAATACAATACTAGGTCCGATAGTAGGCGAAATCTAAATAAAAGCGGTGGTATACCTCCGATGACGTACTCTTCATCGACGACCTCAACTACCACTACTAAACTTGTACACACATTGAACGTGGTATGCTCAGCCTTGTGGCCTAGTGTGAAATTAGGGCTCAAAATCATAGTAAGAAAATCAAAGACTAGGAGGAGGATTTAAGGATGCTTTTGGTTTATTATTCATCACTTTTTAACTTTTAAGTATTACACATAGTATCAACTAAGTAGCGTATCAATTGAAATATTGTATGTATGTGTATGTTTCTAGTTGTCATCTATGTTATATCCGATGCCTATGTTACTAATGCATGTTACCTAAAATATCTTCCAACTTTATATCACAAGACTCGGGCTGCCGACCTATGTTTAAGGAATGCCCTGACTAGGGACTTTCATAAGTCCATCAATACCTTTACAGTCTATGTCTCTACCTATGTCTGTTGCATCAATATTGGCGGAGAGGACACGTAACCCTAGATCACTTTCAACTAAATTATGATTTAATGTATTTTGTATATCTTTAGACACGTATCCTATTTCAATTGTAAAATATTTGTATATAAGTGTTTCACTGTGCATGAGCTCTTATTTCAAAAATATGCATAGTTCTAGAGTTATAATGACTTAATATCCAAGTTTTCTCCTTCAATAAATAAATAAAATATACACTGAGCATGCTTAATGAGTTTTCATGTCTTGAAGGATAGAGCGAGGCTATGTGTGGATTTTATTACGGTCTGCCATGTGCTCTAGGAGAAGATACGGGGTATAATAGGTAGAGAATAAATAAATTTATTTATAACATCTATGATAACTCATAATTTTCTAAGTATACCTATAGATAATATTAGAATATAGTTTTATTACAAGAGGCAAGACTTTGGACAAAAGTTACTTTAATGATTTAAGCACATATTTATATGAAAGATTATCTAATACAAAATAAAATAATAATTTTTGATATAGGTTCAGTAAATTGAACGACGATGCATAAGCTTGTACTTAAAAAGTTAAAAATTCTAATGAGTAATTTAAAAGTGTAGAGAAGGAGGATTGACAAGTTATATGATTAAATGTAAGAATATCCCATTAGCTTATCAAATATTATTTTTTAATATAGAGTATTACAGTTCTAACTAAAAAAACATACATTTTATCTACCCATTGTCAACTATTCTATCTTCTTACTTATAATTATGATGAGGACTTAACTCAAAATTGAGGTGTTGAGTTATCTAGTTCCTCGAGGAGTGCAAGTGCTGAGGGACCCTTACTCATGACACAAGCATGAGCTTTACCAAATGAGGGGTTGCGGATGCTACCAGGATGGGCGAGGGCTATTGGAAGAGGAGGCCAAGGAGGACTCGGTCGTTCAAGGTGAGCCTAGCAAGAGTCGAGGTAAGGGTGAATGTTGCCAGGTTATATTAATTAATTTAATGTCTCTAGACTCAGCCCTCTACCTCTAGTATGGCCTTTGGCTCCTCTCCGCTCTCAGCTCTCAGATCTCATGCTCCTCATTGACCTATGCTCTTTTCCCTTGTGGCATTCTCACAGAGACATCAACATGGACCACTCCGCGGGCATAACTCAAGCCTCAACATCTCTAGCCACCTTGTAGTCGCAAACTCCCCCTTCTAGCCTACTCCTCTAGACTCCAAACCCCCTTACGATGCTCAAAATTTGGATACTCCTTAGGATACTCCAGCTATCTTGCAACCCTGATCACGTGCCTTCAAGCCATTAGCCGGTGATTGCCTCATGGTTGCAGACTTGTGAGGCCCATTATTGCTTATTGTTGCTATCAACTCCTTGCCCTTGCCTTGTGATCATTCGATCATATTCCTTGGGTCTCTGGGCCACCTATCTTCGGTCTTGGACTCACGGATGCATTTGGTGTTCCATACGATATCATTGACTCAAGGTTGCCTGCCACATAAGTGGTAGACTAGTAGGAGCTATCACCTGACTCACCTATCAACTCCTCCTCACATTCCACCAGTTCATGACCTGCTAGTGCTTGGCCTTTAGTCTCTCACCTATGGTCTTGAACTTTTGTGACTCCACAACTCATGGTCGTGTCCCTCGAGGCATCACAACTCATGATCATGTCTAACATTCCTTATACCCTCTCTAGCTCTCCCTTGAAGTCTCGAACCCTCGTTCCCTCTAAGCCTCTGCCTCCATAGTCCAACTGATGGTTCCTCGTATCCTCACTCTCCGATTCTTGGTCGATAAATTGTCCTCTCCGCTCATGGTTATATCCCTCGCTCTCTTCAGCAATCTCGCCCTCGCCACTCCCTCTAGCCATCTTAGCTTTGCTGAATCAGTGCTCATCATCACGCTCTTAAGTAATCACACTCTGCAAAAACTCTCAGCTGCCTACGTATGGATGGGTATGAGCTTAAGACTCAGTGGTGCTGATCGGTGTGCTTGAGTTATTTCTTATTAACTTCACCATAAATAGGCACATGTGATAAATAATTAATAAATTAATCTGAGTTCGATCCTTATAATTTTTATCGTGTATCAAGTTGACTCTCGATATCTTGCTCAATTTAGTTTTTAAAAGTGGCAGCATTATTTCAGCTCGACCCACAAGTCTTTTTAATTTCCATATCCTGATAAGTAAACACAAGGACATGTAACTTTTATTGTAAATTTCGGTTAATCTTCAGTTAATAGGATAGTATGTATTGAAATTAACTTAACAGTTAAAAGATCTAGTTCTCTTGAATAATGATTTGATGCCTAGCAGTTATCTCTATCTAGTGATGATTGATATAATAATCAATATATTCTCTCCTATTGGTGGTGCGATGATACCTCGCTAGCAAGTGTAGATCAAATCTCCTCTGCTTCCAAATTGTATATTTTAAGGGCCTAATTGTATATGTCTTTGCATCTACCATTACAACCTGGAAAAAAAACTATATGGACTAGACTGAAATTAATCCGTATTCATTTGTTTAAAAAAAATAGAGATAATGACAGCACGCCAAACTGATGCTGACGTGATTAAGATTGATGGATTGAGTTGCTTCTTGATGTAGTACAAAAAAGTCAAAAAACAAACAGTAAAAGATTTGATTTGGGAATGAATTATATCCCCAACCTCCTGAGGAGGATCTGACGTCCTTTGCAAAATAATTAATGGCCTCTTCTTGTCCGCTTTTGATTTCATTGTCAAGGGATTTCAAAGTTTTATTAAAATGATTGAATTTTGATAATATTAATTTTAATTAGAGATAAAATTTACTAAAGGTCTTGAATATTAATAAAAATTTAAAAGAATATATGATGATGATACAAATATGTAATATATGTTCAGCAAAGACATCTTAATGGTTAGATATAAGTAGCGTTTCTGCTTAATTTATCATGATAAAAGCTCGACAGATTCAATGCATTCAAACTGTATTCCAACAGTTCCTTAAGAAGAAAACAAAATCTCCAAACGTGGAGTTGGTTTAACTTACAACCATTCCACTTGTGTTAGAAGAAGACATTAAGAACTACTCCACTACCTCTTTAATCTTAAGCATTAAGGTTAAGACAGCATGTTGGTTTCTCCTTATGCTTCCCCTTTTTTTGAAAAAGAAATGCTTGAATATAATAATAATAAAGGTATTAATTAGAATAATTTATTCTAATTTAGAAACACCAGCCAGTTCATCCTCCCTTTGAAACCGACCCTTTCTTCAAACTCTTAACACTTTGAAGAGATATAGTACCCCCAATCACTTCCCATTACCATACCTCTTAATTAGACTCTTAGTTAAAATTATCAAGGGATGTATGGTCCCAAGTATTCATACCCTTACCCTCCTCAAGGTAATTCCATCCACCAATTGCTTCTTGTTTACCGTACTCCTGATTACGGCCATGGTTTCTTCACTTGTAAAATATTTCTTGTTCTTATCATGATTTTACTTCAAGACTATATAAGTGAAGATTTACTTAGTTTCTTAACAACTTTACAAATTGTTGTATGATGCTGATCGTAAATTTGCTTCTGGATGAAGGATACTACCATGGGCCTCCTGTGATGGCACCCCCACAATATGCTCCTCCTCCAAGAAGTACTGCTGGATTTTTAGAAGGATGGTAAGTGGTCAGGTGTTCCACTTTGTTATTAGTATTCTAGTTAAGTTTCAGAAGTCATCCATTTAGGATAAATACACATATGAAGGAGTCTGAGAAGTGAGTTCTCTGTGGTATGTGTGTTATCATGAGACAAAAATACGATCCTTATACTGTTGAATTATGTTTTTTTAGAAGAAAAAAAAGAAAAAAAGGTTAAATGATGAACTAATGATGTTTTCTCCTCCTGCAGCCTTGCTGCTCTCTGCTGCTGCTTTCTAATTGATGAGTGCTGCTGCGATCCATCCATGGTTTTATTCTGTTGATTAATTTTCCTAAGATCTTGTAGTATTTGCTCCCTGTCCAAAAGACCTCCTATGGTGGTTGTGGTAAAGAGTGTTCTGATACTTCTACAAAGTCAACAACAATCGATGTAAGGTGGCTGGTTATCTTTTCTTTTATCGTTTATGAACCATTCATAGTCTTTAGAGGATTGACCTGGCATTTAACTACATCAAAGAATGCGGCAATAGATTAAGGACAAGCACTTGTGCTATGAATTTTAACTGATTTAGCTCAGACTTCTATTTGTAACAGATACTCAGTTACAAATATAACTCTTCTTTAGCTTAGCCATGGAGTAAGTAGTATTATAACAAACTTATCTAGCAATCAACTCTATTGTAAATAACACAAACAAAAAGATACCATTTAGGATCATGAATCTCTATATAACAAACATTTGAGATCATGCACGGGCAAATTTTTTACCAGTAAAATCAGTACTAGCACGTTACCAAAATTCTGCAGCTGCAAAATCATCCCTTGTTGTATGAAGCAGCCCAAATGTAAGCATGGGACTACTCACTTGATCGATCATTCATTCAATCGAAATATGTGCTGTATAAAGAGTAAAGAGGTATGAAGAATAATTCATAGTATAAGTAGGTCATATAATAAAAACTTGAGACAAAACTAATGAACATAACCTCCTCACCAAGTTCTCTCAATGGATATCCATTAGGATAATCCTATTAGGGTATTTATGAATTGAGGACCATGGGTCACTGTATAATTTATAACTTATAATTAATGAATGTCCATCAGTCACTTTCCTTATGATTTTTCCTATTTGTAGGGTAAAATATTATAGACAAATAATTCATAAATATTCATTTTTACTAGCCATCACATAATTTATCAATGTGATTATTTTTAGGTACCTAATTTTTACTAATGCACTTTTGGGTCATTCCTTGGAGCAGGCCCACGTCTGTTCCAAAGAGTTGTTTGTGGGGATGCAAGCCCAACACTTAGTCCAAGTATATGATCTGGTCTTACGCTGCTTGACCCACCATTAACCTGACTTAGCACATACTTTATAAGATTATTCATCATTTAGGGAGGGTTTACGTATTATTTTCCTATATACCCTTTAACGAGTCTATCACTTAAAATTATATTTTTTAAGATCACTATTCCCGAGGCATAAAAGTTGATTAAGTTTTAATAACTAATTCACCGGTCACTCACCGGGTTTAAGTCTATTCACCATGATAATAATTAGTCTCAAGTCCTTTTAGATTCAGGTATAAGTGTAGTTAGAGGGGAATTTATAACTTTAAATATTTTATCTAGAAGAACTCTTGAACTACTACATATATATCAAGTTTTAGCATATATCATTTTTTTTTTAAATAATACACCAAAGCTATCAATCTCAGAGCCTTCTCATCATTTATATAAAACAAAGCTTTACTAATCTGAATTTTTGAGATAGACACATAAACTTAAAAATTGATATGTTGAACTAAATTACTATGTCTTAGTTGTTATTATATCCACCGTAGGTAGCTCACGCTCTGTATCTCTCATTAAACCTTTATAAAAGTCAACTATTTATACACTAAGCTTATCATAAGTAGTTAATGTCATTCCCCGATCCTCTTTCGACTACATGACAACTATCGTATAAACATTGTTCCACTCATACAAGGCTAATAAGATAAAATAATTCATGAATACATAGAAATTTGTATTTAAAGTTTAATATGTAATTTGCAAACAACAAACACATTGGTATACATGACAAGTCTGATACAGTCTGTCTATATTATATGACGTGATCACTAAAACTGATTAGACCAATTATTATTTCACTCCTATTGCATTCAGCCCCTCTACCCGTCTACTCCTCATAGTCTCCTAAGCAACATCTTGATACGCGTAGGGAAAAATTTACATGCTCTAAGTCTTGTGACTTAGTGCCTACAAATAGAAACTTCTCTAAGCAAAGAATAGACTAAGTATATGTATCCGGATGAGATAGTTATAACAACATCATATCGCGAAATAATTAAAAGAAAACATGCGAGGAAACAACCAAATAACGACTAAGAGTTTAAATATGTGTCTAGTTTTTCCAAGTTTCTAATTTTAAATACTATTTCTTAGGGCTGTCTGCCTATGCTTAAGGTAAGCCATAGTCGGGAACTACTCTAAGCCCATCAGTGCCAAACTAAGTCTCTGCCTAGGCTCATCGCACTAAGGTTATTGTAGAAGATGGGTGACCATAGTGGTCTTCTCCCATTAGTCTCACAAGCTGTTTACCCATCCGCACTTTGCACTTTACGTCTCCCGATAGCATGCACTATATAGGAACCATGTCTACATTTCTACTACACAACATGGTCACTTACTAAGTATATACTCAATAGCTTGACCTGTCAGATCTAATATGTGTAACTACTCTGGCTGCTTGAACTACCTCCCAAACATGCAAGATCTAGTTAAGGTATATCAGCATCACAGATACCTTAGTCCTTAGGTATAGTGGCTAAAGTGAGCTCCTTGGCTCCTAGCTCTTTAGCTTTGAATGTATGTCATGGGGGTATCTCAACTTTTGTGAGAACCCCTTTTTTGACATTCACTGCAGACTAGAGGATGGGTTAGGTGATGCTTTTGCTACCCATCATTAGACTAACATGAATAGTATTAATCATTCACGAGAGAAGTTACTGTGTTATATAGACCTATTTGATTCCTAGTAGTTCATATTCCTAATAAGTACAGGTCTATGCTCTAGGTGTTTTAAACTAGTCCATGACGTCATATATACGATATCACCTAATTAGTTTGTCTGTCGCCTAGTATGCTCATTATGTTCTCTATGTGTTCTATGCTCTCTAAATATCATGCATATTTAGAGTCTGAGAATATAAGCATATATGAAAATATAGCATTCAATATAACAATAAGTAAATAAATTATAAAGCAACATGTATATGCATCATGAATAATATAAAAATAATTAACAACAACCCGCTTAAGAGCTCTACTGCTGGGACGGTAAACTAGCTAAAAACAATGCATTTAAGCCTTTTAAATTTTCAATTTATCAAATTCACGACTTTACCATGATGTCAAATACTTTACCTAGGAACACAAAGTATTCAAGTTTTTAAGTATCGACAAGGTTTGTAATGTTTTATTTAACAAGAATGTGAAAGTAAGGAAAAAGGGACAGTTGCAATATTCCCAGAAGATTCATATCTCACGGAAAAATAAACGTATTCCTAATTACTGGGATTGCAACCAAATCATGTCAACTCAATGAAGATAAATTTTCATAACATTTACAAGCATCCATTAAAAAGAATAAGCCAACATTATCAACATTACCATGCCGTTCATATTTGTTGAAACCAACATTAACCAATTCAACCAACTAATTATTTAAGCATTCATCACAATATTTTTATTTTTACCTTTACTACTACATTTCTATCAGTAATAGCACCCATTGCCATTTCAAAGAAAAGTATTTTGGTATAAAGACAATCATCTTATAGTTATTGAATATCCTTGGTTCTATTTAACTGATTAATTAAGCAAAAAAAAACATGCATTTAAATCATGAATTTATCAAGCAATTCTCAACTCAATAGTTATAACAATATTTCTATATCTACATCATTTATAGTCTGTCCAAAGTTCAACTACAACTAACAACTGAATTCAGATTAACCATTTCTTCAACTCTACATCCAACTGTACCACTTAACTCATGCAAATGAACAGTTATATATAAATATACATAATTGACAGTGACAACTGAACTTCACTAAATCAGAACTGGTCAAGCTGGGAAATATCCACTTGATTCCCAATTTATGTTATGAGACAGCTTCAAAACTCATGCAATTATAACACTACCAATAATAAAAAACTCAATCAAAAACACTACTAATAATACAAAAGCCCAGCACCAACACTACCAATACTATGAAAACCCAACAAAAAACTAAATTTTAAAGGAAAGTGGATAGCTTCATGATGGGGCTTCTGCTCCTTTTTCATGGTGAGGAGGGTCTCTTTTCACTGATGGAGCTTCTGCTCCTTTTTGATACTAGTCCTGTGGATGAGGTCGAACAGGGATAGGACTGATATGACACTTTTCCAAGCAGTCCCTCGAGATTTTCAAAGCATCCCTACCTTTTATTTCAATTAGGATTCGGAGTTTATAGTTAGTCACTCCACATCTCTACTCTATAGGATATTTATAGTTTTAATATCAATCATTGCTTTCGCATGTGTAAAAAAGAATTTTAAATTACCTACTTCTCGCTGCAATTGTCATCTCTGGGAAGGCATCAAACATCATAGGGTATTTAAATCAAAGTAATAATACTAGAATATAGAAATATTACCCTCTTTCCTCCTGGGTTGCCTACTAGAACTCACTACTTAGTTTACTATGACTAGTCAAGTGAATCGGTGGCAACTAGGAGTTATCTAACCAATCATCCTGTTGACCTAGTACTTTAGCCCCATGCCCCTCTCTCTTGGTAGCCCATGAGAGTACTAACAAACATAATATCACTATAGTGGCAATGTTATTGGCACACCATTGTAATGTCATCCTAGCTATATGCACCCAAAGATAAAGTAGATTTATATATATAAACCAAGGAATCTCTTAGGTATGAGAAATATCAAGTGCATATGCTAGCTTTAGAATCCAACAAAGGAATAGTAACAACATTATAATGAATTGAAGAACAATAAAAATGAAGAGCTTATATCAACAAACATGGATATAGCAAGATAATTACAACTTATTTATAATAATAATCAGGAATATCAACTAGCAGGAGAGTCAAATAATATTAAGTATAGATAATTAAATGGATATAGTTCTCCTAGACTAAACATTGAGAATTGCCCTATTTATTCAAGCTTTCGCCCACTGATGCCCCAACTCAAATTTCACCCTCAAATCCTCACCAAAAATCCCAAATAATGGTTCCAATGTGTCCAATTCACTTGATGTTGTGGTCCAAATCTCATCAAAAAAATCCATCGGAGTAGGCTGAAATATCATCAGCAAGGTGAGGGGGTCAGACGTCCTGATCGTAGCTTATGCTCATGTATGAAGGACGAAGAAAAAAAGTCATGAGTTGACAATGGGTCGGATTTTATCACTTGACCCACTTACCACTTAACTATTAACTTGAGTTCAACTCTAGGTTCACTGAGATTAAATCACATCCGTCAATCGCTTAAGTGATTTAATTTAGACTATCGATTTTAACTCTAGTTTGGTTCAATAATTTGACCTACAAAATGAAATTCAAATTACGATCCGTTTGCAATGTTAGATCCTAAGTTCAAATTCCTATAATATAATATAATTTTTATATCAAATCCTTGCTATCATTTTATGAATAATACCTCAAAATAACTTTATGTAATGAAATTACTCTTAATGAAAATTACAAGTCCTAGAGTTAATACTAGAGAATCAAGTAACAGTAAAATTATGATGGGGTAGATGTATGTCACCAAAGCTTAGTTAATATTTAATCCTTAGAGAAGGCGAATATTTTTTGAACTTACTAAATATTGAACCTATAATCTCATGTATAGTATTCAATAACTCTAACTAAATGATGCTTGGCAACATTGCCCACATCACAGCCCCCTGATTCGTCCATCTCTTTGGTGGTCGGAGTGGTGATTCCGATCCTTCGTCGCCGCTGCCCGATCGGGTGGCTTCTCTCCACACTGATCGACCCCCGCACGCTGATGCTATCTCCCCCACCTCCTTCTCCTCTCCCTATCATACTCTCCTCTTCTCCATTATTGGGTTTTCTCTTTTCTTTACTTTAAGATGCATATATAGGATAATAATGATGGATGTGGAGAGAATCGAAGTGAGGTCTGCACTAGGGAAATATTATTAAGTTCCAATTTGTTAGATATTATATGATGATGTTGTTTTATGGTACTTTGCTTTTGAATGTGGATTTGATGGTGTTATTTTGGTGGACTTATGATGAGTGTTTCATGGTGCTTGGATTGATGAGTTGATGATGTGGTTTGCTGAGTTTTTCATAGCGCTTTGATGACTTGGAATTTGATTGTTCAGTTTTCATGATAATGATGAGTTGTTGATGCTTATGGTGAGTTTCTCATGGTTAGTTGATGAAGTTGATGATGGTATTGTTTTGCTGAATTTTTCTTGATGGGTGATTAATTGGATAGGTAAATCACTTGTTGATTTGATTGTGGATTTAATGGTAGTGGTGGAATTGTTGATGTGGTTTGATTTATGTTGAATGTTTTGTTGATGTGGAATTTCATATGGTGAATTATGTGGAATGTTTTGTTGATGTGGAATTTTTTTTATGTTGAATGTTTTGTTGATGTGGAATTGCATATGGTGATTTATGTTAAATGTTTTGTAGGTGTTTTATGTTGATTGTGATATGGAATTGTTGTTGACTGATTTATGTAGCATGTGTTTGTTTTTGAATGCTGATGTGGGGGCCGTTACCGTGAACCGTTTGTTTGCTTTTGCTGAATTTAAATTTTAAATATTGAATATGGTGGCCGAATGTTTTGCCGAATTTAAATATTGAATGTTGTGACTTCGTGGGGTTTGTTATCAATGTTTTAATGGTGTTATGTGATAATGTTTCTAATGGTTTTAATTTTGGAAAATTGTGTGCTATGTTGTGTTGTTTGAAATGATGTGCCAATTTGGTTTTTATGTGTTATGTGATAATGTTAATGACTTTGATGATATTAGATTCATTATTATTGGCGATTGTAGGTGTTTACATGGTGATTGCTTATATTGTGGTGACGATTTTTGATGATGATTAATTATTAATTGTTTAGTGATGGTTTTGACTAATATGTTGTTGTTGAGTTGTTCGTGTTTCGTTTTCATGGTAATGTGAGTGCTTTGTTTTCATGATAATGTGATTATGTGGTGGTTTAAAAAGGTACTTTGATGGATTGGTTGACGATGTTGGTTGTGGGCTTTTGACAAGGCTTTGATGATTATAAATCGGTGTGTTTATGTGATGGATATAGTGGTTTTCAATGAAGGTGAATTTTTGTGAGTTGTTGCAATGGTGTTTTAAATTGTTGTTATTTGTGATATGATGATTTTTGCATGTGTTGGTATATTAATGTGAGGATTTGGTTTCTTCCTTCTTCTCACCCATTATAACCTCCTTCCCATTTTCCTATTTCCTCTCATTCTCCTTTGCTATTCTTTCCTACTTAAGACTTTGCATATAGTGCAATAATTGAGGATGTAGAGAGAATCAAGGGAAGGTTGACACTAAGGAAGGATTGTTGAATGTTAGTTTGCTAATGATGATGTGATGATGTTAAATTAAATTAGAGAATAATTAGTTTGGACTTCCTATTGACTTGGACTTGAAGATATGATTAAGTTTGATTGAGATTTGACTTTTCTAATAAGTCAGAGGTGATGGAAGAGGATTAGAGATTTGATAAATTGGACTTGAGTATGAAGTTGGGCCTAATAGTTGAAGTACATCATTCACTTTGGATTAGGCCAAATGATTCGCGAGTTACTAGTAATTTAATAATTTCTATCATATTAGATTATAAAGATTTTATTTTAAATAAAATCCATATTATTTTAGGGATCTTACTCCAATTTGGAGCTGAGTATTATTGCTATATCTGGGTTGGTTCCGAAGTTCAGATCCTCATAAAGGTGCGTTGGTTCACTGAATGTAGGATTTATTCAAGCTAGGGTGGTATTATATCGACCGAGACCGTAGTCGATGGACTTTATTGACGGTGACCCCGTCTTCGGACGGTGTGTAGTACTACACGATTGTTGTTGTCCTTACGGCATCCGGGGAGGATGTAAGGGCACGGCGGGTTCGCTAGGGGAGGCATGGTAGGCGACTAGCGACACCGAGGAGAGTGATCACGGGTCACCCGTCACCTCCGCCAACATCAGTGCAGCGGGTATAGGGAGAGACAGAGACGAAAGACACTGATGGGCTTAGTGATGCTCTCTGGCCGGAGTATTCACTAAGCATAGGCTGGCAGCCCGAGTCATGAGACTGATAGACATAGTGCACCGTAGATGACATTCCGGTGACATTGATGACACAGATACCGTAGATGACATTCCGGTGAGATTGATGACACAGATACTAGAGATGACATTCTGACGACATTGATGACACAGATACTAGAGACAGCTTAGGTGACATTGATGACATAGTGACTAGAGACAGCTTAGGCGACATCTAGTGTTACACATGTTGTATTTGCTTACACTGTTATTTGCATTTATGATATTCTTCACATGTTTTATATGAAAATGACTATTAATAAACCCAAGGCATCCTAGATTAATCCTCCTAGCCTTTGATTTCCTTATTCGGTTTCAAGCTGTAAATTCGCACTAGGCCGCAAGGCTGAGCACACCGCTTTTCCCCGTGTGTGTAGGTTATTAGATGACCGATTGAGATAGTAAAGGAAGATGGATCTACTGACGGATTTATTTTTCTTTATCGTTATCTTTTATCATAGAATTGTAGTAGGTTTATCGGGACTGTGTTAGAAATGATGAGTTAGATGTTTTGATTATATATTCCGCTGTGTAAACGAGGTGTTTGGATTATATGTATCACTTGATGCCTTGTATGGGTCCGTTGGGCTCATACGACGGTTGCCACGTGCTCGACAATAGGGTCGGGGCGTGATAGCTGATGTGGTCAGTGTGGGCAAGTTCACCTCCTTTATCAAGATCCTCACCAAGACCGATGTTGAGATTGGGCTCACAATGTCGAAATCCTGTGCGCTCGCTGTATTTCCTCCCATTCGCATCAACGTCAATAGGGTTGCGCTGGCAGAGGATGTGTTCATGCTGGACGTGCACAGGAGGTCCTGGAACTTCTGCCTTATCCTTTGCAGCTTTCCCCAATGCCATTGTATGTTCAAGTGGAGGGAGTTCGCCACTAAGAAGAGACTAGTCGAAGATGATATCATGGTATTCACCAAGCACTGTGCTGGCAATCTCTACATCAGCCTCAGAGATACTAGAAACTCCTCCGACGCTACTAAGAGAGCCAGTATGTAGGCAGCTTCAATTGTGAAGACAACATAGTTAGCTAGAGTGGCCCTCCCTTTTGAAGTCGCTTACTAGGGGAGGGATCACCTAAGTACGTGGTGGCGACGATCTTAGTACTTTATCAGGTCCTCCATTACCGTCCATGTTATATGATGATGGATTGAACTGATCATTCCTTTATCTCACTTGGTTCAAGAAGTTTCTCAAGTGAAATTTTTAGATCATATAAAGAGATCGAGAGGCAAAGTAGATGAAGATAATGATAGCAACAAAGAGAGAGGAAGTAGGCAATTGAGATTGTTCAAGCTATTTGGCCATGATATCCAATAATATTTGTAGAGTTTAATATTCAATAAGTTTTAAAAATAATAATAAATTAATTAACTCACACAGTTTTTCTAAATATATTTATGGCATGCAACCCAATAAATGTATATTTTCTAGGAGTAAGTTTGCTGTAATTTTTATGTATTTTTGTTAGCTTAATCCCTTTAGATAATCCAATAAGCTCTAGACTTCTACGCCAATATGCTTTTTTTTAACCTTATCCAAATTCTCTAATTTTATCAATGCTTGCTTCTCTTGCATATGTAAATTATCATACGTAAATTAGCTGGCAAAGGAGTGTCTTGCAGTAATTTTTAAAAAAAATTCAAATTACTTCTAACTTTATATTCTCTAAGTTTTGCTTAACAAAATTATTTCTTGAATACTTCTTATATTACGATCATATCTTATAAATTACTCACAATGATCAGCTGTTACATTCAAAAATCTAAAATTTAATATACCTCCACTAGTAATAACACCAACGTCAAGCTATTTGGAGTATTCATATTTTAATCATCTTTATTATTTATTTTTCTTTTGTTTTAGATAAATTTATCTTTAGAACACAGCACGCATCTCATATGATAAATCTTATTAATATTTGATGTAAAATTGAAACAGAGATATATAAAATTTTATTACCTTTTAGATTGTATTTAAAAATTAATTTATAAATGAATTATCTTTTGAAATACCAAAACTTATTAAATTTTAAAAATATCACTTTATGTGAGGATACTTAAATTTTTTTAAAAAATTATTTGATTTGGTATATTATTTTGTAAGATAATATTCTGTTCATCTAAGTATAATATTCTAGCTCTTGTAAATGAAGAAAAATTAAAAAATAAAAAATATTTAATCAACATAACATCAAAATAAAAAAATAAACTAATTTAATATCTAAATAATAAGCCTTCAAACCGTAGTTTTATTCATTTATTTCTTAAATTAAAATTTCCATTCCTCTTAAAAAATTTTAAGCTTTCCTGATTATATATCATATATTAGATGATATTTATAAATTAAAAAATATTATTATAATATTTTTCTAACTACACTTTATGTATAATATTAAAAATCTAAAAATCTTTATTACATAAAAATTTAAATAAGAGATCTTTGTAATACTCAAACCTCTTTAAAATATAGAAAGGAGTTAAAAAATAAATATTTTTAAGTTTAAAAAATGAAAATTTAGGATGAGTAAAATGAAAATGAACCAACTGTATCGAGATTCAACATCTCGATCACAAGGACCGGTGAAACAACTCAAACTAATTAATACCAACCAAATCATACTTCGACTGCATGAAGATCATAAGTCAATAGTCAGTTAAATTCTTTTTTTAAAAAAAGAGAGGAAGAAGAAACCCAGGTGTTATCATCTCTGTCGAATCTCCATTCTAATGCAACAACAGGTAGTTGGGGTTAGATACTCCTGCAAATCTGTACACAATACACCCCCCCACCATCACTGCCCATCTCCGCCGCAGCACCAATTGCAGAGGTACGCCGACCCCTTGGAGCACCGCACCGTCAAGCATCCCCCACGTGAGCAGCTCCAGCAGTCAGGTTTCCTGAGTCGAATGCGACAGCAGCAGTTTGCGGTGAAGGTAGTGGTGGTTGAGCCGGCCGCAGCGGCGGTGGCGGCATCGGTAGGCCTTTTCGGGAGCTTCAGAGTTTGCCATATCTTCTTGAGCCGGGCGGCGGTGGTGATGCTCTCCATTTCGCGTATGAACATGCAGAGGTGGCGGATGTAGTCTGGATAGAGCTCCAGGTTGCAATGGCGTCCCCCTTTGATCCACAGGGGCTCGTATGGTTCCTTTGCTAGTTTCCAGAGGCCATGTCCATGGAGCCAATTCACCACATCGTCCTCTGTACCCTGCGATGATGGCATTGAACAGCTCAAATGGAATGTGCCCAATGATCCTTGTGAACATTCAGAAAGTTGCTCAATGAAGAGAAAAAATGCTCAGCGATGGAGATGAACATGATCGAACTTTAAAGGCAGGACGTCTTAATGTATACGAATCAATCAGAGCAACTATGCATGCGAATGGCCGTGACACAAAAAGGTCAATTTAGCCCTAGTAAACACCCAGCGAGAAACACAAAATCAAGATGCAATGTTTAAAACCAAACTTTGGAACATGGTAGGAGAAAAGCAAAGTCAGCAAGCAGCAGCGTTCAGTTTTCAGATAACAATGGCATTTCATATCCTAATGACTGAAAGAAGAAATTAAGAAGCTCGTAGCATGCTCAGTTTTTCAATTTGAAGGAAAACGTGATCCTTCTCCAAAGTAGAAAATAAGACTAGTTTTCAGTTTAGCAAGCTGTTATTCAATCATTGTGAAAACATCAGCAGCCTATTTCAATTGACAGCCGAGTATCAGTTAATGCAAATAAGAAGATGAAATTTGAGAAATTGAGGCATATAGTCCCATGGCATTTGGGGTGAAAGAAATAGATGTCTCAAAGGAGAGAAAGAATCAGTAAGAATACTTGACATGTCTCAAGGAAGAGAAGGAATCAGCAAGAATACTTGCCACTCAAGCAGCAGCTTTCATGCTTTTCTTCAACACAACTTCCTCCATGAGCTGTTCAGGGGAGCATGACATATGCCTTTATCTTAAGGTGTGTTCCTATCTTACTTTGCACTTCTTATCTTTGCTAAGAAGCTTTTGTGTTTCTTCAGTGTTTTTCTTGTCCTATGTTTCTCTTCTCGTGTTCTTTGAAATGTATATTGTATAATTTCAAATAAGCAAAATGAATGCAATTTCACAAATCAAAAAAATAATCTAAATAATAACTAAGGACTCAGCAGGTGAGTTTTCTAAAAGTGGAAATAGTACCAATGACAATAAACACAAGTAAGAGAACTTACATGAATTACAAGAACCGGGCACTTGACCTTTTTTATTTTGTTAATGTTCTGCATCAAGAACAACAGTTAGTAGCTAAAATTGTTGATCTATACAAAGCACAAGCACACAGAAAAATGTAGTCAAGACGTACTTTATAAATGTCAAAGCAGAAAGTGCAATTGACATGGCACACGACACGAAGTCCTGACAATATAGCACTGTGAAGTACTACACCTCGTAGTCTAGGCAAGTGAGCTGCCAAATGCAATGTGGGGCCACTACCGACAGACTGTCCATACAAGATCAAATCTTCCTGGCTGACTCCATACTCTGTTTGCAGACATTCGTAAACTGCCTCAATGTCTGCATATGTGTTGTATTCACTTGGCTAAACACCATAAACAAAGGCATAGTAGGTTACTTCAGCTGGTGTCTAAACTTATAAAAGTACAATGAAAGAAAACATAAAATCACAAGGACTGAAAAACAAAAACAAGCCCCAAAATGTTCCAGCGAACAAGAGGTGTTGTCGCTTCTGATAGACCACATAGACTTCATGTCAATTATTGAGTTTTTGTGTACTGTTTGCTGTCTCTCCTTCATTATTCATAAGAGGGAACTTGAACACGATTTTCCACGTTAACAGAAATTCTCATGTAACCAAAGCAATGAAAAACAAATGATGCATCCAGGATAAATTGAATTCTAGTGATAAATGAACTCAAGCTCCATGCAGATCAAAAGTTACAGAGGCATGACATACATATTTGCATCAGTGTAACTGGCTCCTGCACTTTCAGGTGGAGAGCACCAGCATGCATCTCCTTACCTCAGCATGTAACCTTGACTCAAGCTGCTTGAATACTTGATCCTGGTGTCGTGATGGGACATCAATATCAATTCTTGGCATGCATATGAAGCTATTAGATGTCTTTATATTCATCTCCTTAACAAAGACTCAGGTTGGATAAACATGTTAAATAAGTGGTCGTGGAGCTCATAAAATGCATCATAATAGTGGCATTGAATTTTTAGTAAGAACATTGTTATGATATACAATAGTGTTTAACATTCAATGGGTAAGGTCACTTGTAACAATCATTATGAACAGATATCTTTGCATGGATAACTTATAAACTTATCAGATATATTTTAGTGGCCACAAGGATTAAACCATCTCTACTAATAAATTTTGCTCAAGAAAATATCCTACCTCACCAGTAGATGCCCCATACCCTGAGTAGTCATACCTACATGTCACAATAGAGCACTATTAGCCGTATGAAACATTGGGGGCCAGTGCAAGTAACAAGCATATTGTTTGAACAACACACGCCAGAAAGTTTCCTGCTACAAATTTGGTTATATGAGTTCTAAGCATACGCCACTTACATATTTCATAGAAGATGCCTAATATAAAATCACCAAATAGTCTAACTAATCAACATTAGAATGAGCGCTTTGCAGAAATACATTAGCCATGTCAATCATCAAGGATAGTGAAGCCTGTACAAGTAAGCAGTCATTATCTATTGTTATTTGCACTGCAAATTTTGTTTAAACATGTTTTTAGAGTGGCGAATAGACCTTTTAATTGGGTACCTATATTAAGGGTGTAGCAGTTAATTATGACTGGAGAAAGAACTAGCCTCGTGATTTTTTTAAGCATTCTTAGTTAGGATAGTTCCAGTACTATTTCCACTAGACTTCTTTAATTTAATTTAGAAGTCCGGATCCTATACACACAAGATCTGTTGCATGGATAAAGGTTCCTCACATCGAAATTTGATTCTGACTATGTTGCTTCTTGTGAGATTCAATATTGTGAATATGGATTCACCATACTCTACAATGTTAACTATTGAAAGGCAATCGTGAACAACAAGATCTACTTACCCAGGTTTGAAAATAATAATTAAATTTCCATGTGAAAATCAGGTCAAAACCAAATATGATACATGGAAAACTATTACTGGTCATTAGAAATAATCAACTCAACTTTTTGGCCGCATGTAATTTTGGAAGAAATTAACAATGTCAATTTTCATTTGAAAGAAATCCACAACGTGGATTGGCAACTGGGATTCATGAATCAACTTTTGGAATCCTCGAGTTTCCTAAGTTGCAGCGACTGATATACAAAACAAGAAATAAGTCCCAACATGGAGAAGAGAAGAGAATAAAAAGAATGAGTGAGAGAGAGATGAAGATAGGGCTATTTGTAGTATTATTTGATATATTTGACAGAGCTACTGGCATGCAGAGCCAGAATTACTCGCACATTTTTGTGAGATCAGTAGGGCTAATATGATGCAACGGAACCAAAATTACCAAAGTTCTTGAGAATTTAAGATGGGAGAAAATTCACGCAGATATCACATTCAGTAACTCTTTTTTTACTGTGTAAATTTGCATGTTAGTAACAACAAAAGCCAACAGAAGACGCAAAGAAACCTGGGAAACAAATGAATTATTTCTCTGGGGTCCAAAACATGACAAGGACAATCCAGGGGAATAAAAATCATGTCCTGGTGGCACAGTAAAAGAAGTGCAGACACCAAGCAAAATTTGATCCAAGTGGAACAAGCAGAGTTTAGAAAGAAACAAAGTCTACTAACCCCATCAGATTAACCCTGAGATTGGCCTTGAGCTGCACAAAGAGGTCATACAGTTGCCCTAGATCTGCGGCATTGCCGTGTGAGTAAAGCACTGTGAGTCTGGCACATGGGTTCCTTAAATAAAACGCAACAATCTTGTTCCCACGCTTGGTGTCCAACACCAGGACATCCAGGGAGTGGTCCCTCGGCACGCCGGACGCCACCAGCCGCCCGCCATCGTCCTTCACGCTGTAAGTAGGTGGGTCGGGCGGGAAAAAGGCGAACTTCGCCGCCAGACTCGAGACCGAGCACCCCGAGAACATCGAGATCGATCCAACTCATTGACAGAGAGGAATGCTCATAAAAGAAGGGATCTTTCTACTTCCCCCTTCCGCCCTTTAGCTGAGTTGCGTTCCAATCTCTAAGGTTTAGCTGACAGGAAGCGATACTGCAACCGGATTCCTGAGACGGAAGACGAACTGAAGAAAGAAGCCCACTTTCTTAAGCAAAAACTAGTTTCCGCCTCGAGGGTTTCTCCAGGGCTCTGGCACGGAGATCAGAAGTCGAAATCTTCCCGCGATCAATAGGTATTCCATGGAGAGAAAAAGTAGGAGAACGCGAAGCAAAGCCAGAGCGCAGGAAACTAACCGTCTATATCAGGAAAAAAACCAGTTTGACAGAGACAAGGGGAGTGTTCGATGGAGAAAAGCCATGGCCTTCTTCTTCCTCTCCTCCTCCTGCAAAAGAGGGTGTTTTGGAAAGGAAAACGAAGAGAGGAGGGGCAGAAGTCACCTCTTCCCTTTCAGCTACGCGGAAGGATTCCTGGACGCAGCTTTGGGCGTTCTAGGGTTTAGAAAGAACACCAAGATGGCAACTTCAACACTCCTCTACCCTCTGAAAAAAAAAAATCTTCAACACTCCTCTCTCTGTCTCTCTCCTCAGCTTCTCTCTGCGTGTGTGGCCGTGGGAGAGGGAATGGAGGTGGGCAGTGAGCTTTTCTGCTTTACATTTATTAATGGCTCATGGCGATCGTTGCTTTGGTTGTTCGAACTCCAACGAAGAGAGAGAGAGGGGGGGAAGCACCATGGACATGGAGTGAGACAAGGAGGCTCTGGGATTTGATGTGGGAACCCACATAGATCGCACACAAGAGCAGCAAATGAGAGGGTGAGCTCAGCCGATGGTGCCCCGGCGCTGGTGGTGGTGGTTTGGGCAGGAAAGAAAATGGCGCAGGTGGGAGGAGCTCAGAAGGAGGAGGAGGTGGTGGTCCTGCTGCTGCTGCAATTGGCGAACAGGATTATGATGATTCAAGCGCTGCCCTGCCAGCCCCACCACCTCCTCAGCATTCGCTCGTTGAAAGAGTTAATGGCGGAGCGACATTTTTTTTTCCCCTAAGAGTAATATATTTTTGTATTATCAGAGGAGTTCATCTCTACGTGAATTGTTCCATCATAACAGTACTTTCATTCATTCAGCAAAGGAGTCGAAGAGGTAGGGCACCAAACTTAAGGTGGACGAGCTTTGATCATCTCCGTTGGCAACGTATTTGCCACCACATTAAGAAAAATTCCAGCATGAACCTATTTTAAAGGAATTTTCCTAATATGACCAGTAGAAGATCCACCACCGGCAGCACTTCCAACTGCTTTTAAAAACAAAATTCTATATCATTTCTCCACGAGCACCTCACCTGTGATCAATTTGATGACTTCAAGTCTGGCGAGCTCGCTCATCCCCTACTCCAGGGAGCTCACTGGTGACCGCTCCGGTTGCATGAGCTCGCTTACAACTACTCCAACTTCGATGAGCTTAAGTGCTTGCAACCTATTATCATTACTAAGGCTCTGGCAAGCTCACTCGTGACCACTCTGGCTCAGACTCTAATGAGCTTGAGTGCTCGTGAGCCACTCTAATGAGCTTGAGCGCTCGTGAATCATCGTGACTGCTTAAGATCCAACAATCTCACTCGTAACTGTTTTAGATGTCATACTTCAAATTCATCTTTAGGCACGTGACAACCGCCGTATAACCTACACTTCTACACCATAATTTATACGAGGCTAAAGTATCATAAAATACCATAATTATTTTAATTAAATACAGCGGAAGCATCAACAAATTATATTTAATACCAACACAAAAAATAAATCTCTATCCAGATTTTCAAAGTAAATTCTATCTCTTCATAACTAGGTTCTTCCTCGTTTCCCGTACCAATGGCCAACCTGTAACTTATGCAATATGAAAAAAAACGTGCATATCTGAGTCGCAAAACTCAGTGAGGCTACAGAGAGAGCACCCTAAAAATGGGCATAAGGTATTGTACAAATCAACAAGAAAATACATCCACTAAATCACATACTAAATCAACATGTCAACAATATATACAAGATAATAATTATGAAACAACATAAACATAATCATATATAACCAAATGTAGGAATAAGATCATAACACTAATACCCTATCAAAGATGTTATGTTTCCTTAATTAATATATCATAATTTATTCATACTACACCTAAGGCAGCCAACCTATGTTCAAGGTAAATCACTCGTCAGAAATTTCCCCAAATCCGTCAATGTCAACTCTAATCTCTGTCCTATATACCTGTACACTGACGTTAGCAGAAGGAGCTGGTGAACACGACACCCTCTTCTTTCTAACATAAGTACCATATAATGTTATAATTTTGTCCCATGGTAGGATCACCATATAAAATTAAATATCACGCCATCTACAGCCTGACAAACTGAGATATTCTGCATATACTACCAATGAACTTAGACTGTTCAGGGACCCACATCTTGAGCATGTTAGTGTCCTCAAGTTCTTTAGCCTTGTAGCGCATTGAACAGTATTATTCCTAGCATACCTTTTATCTTAGAGTAACACAAATAATGTGAGTTCTACACTGAAATGAGATCCCAATTACCTTAAAGCATTTGTGGCTAAGTCTGTCACGCCCCAACCCTACTGTCGGGCACGTGGCAACCGTCGTATGAGCCCAACGGACCCATACCAGGCATCAAGTGATACATACAATCCAAACACATCATTTACGCAGCGGAATATACAATCAAAATATCCAACTCAACATCTCTAACACAGTCCCGATAAACCTATTACAACTCTATGACAAAAAGTATCCATAAATAAAAATAGATTCATCAAATGACTCATCTTCATCAACCTCTCGTATGATCATTTAACTCACCTGCACACACGGAGAAAAGCGGTGTGCTCAGCCTTGCGGCCTAGTGCGAAATTACGGCTCGAAACCGAATAAGGAAATCAAAGGCTAGGAGGATTAATCTAGGATGCCTTGGGTTTATTAAAAGTCATTTTCAGGTAATACATGTGAAGCATATCATAATCGCAAAATAACTGTGTAAGCATATACCACATGTGTAGCACCAGATGTCACTTACGGTGTCTCTAGTAGCTATGTCATCGATGTAGCTGGAATGTCATCTACGGTGTACTATGTAGCGATGTCATCAATATCACCGGAATATCATCTACGGTGTACTATGTAGCTATATCATAGATGTCACCGGAATGTCATCTACCGTGTACTAAGTAGCTATCATAGATGTCACACAGTAAGGTGGTTGGCTGCCAAATCGACCTCCCACTTATTAGGATGAAATAAAATATAGAACTATACAAGAAAGTTCATTTTTTGTTGAAACGATTGTAGATCACTTAATTAGTGAGCTTGAATAGCTTAGTTGGCTAGAGCGTGTGGCTATTAACCACAAGGTCAGAGGTTCAAGACCTATCTGCCAAATCGTATATCACTTAATTAGTAAGCTGGAAAGCCCATTTGGCTAAAGTGTGTGGGAGGTTCAAGCCCTCCTTCTAGGGACTCATTTGAATTTATTGGATAATTTGTTCACTTGGAATTGGTTTAGGTTGAATTGATTTTTACAAGGTTACGAGTTTGTTTATTCACTTAGAACGATTGTGGGTTGATTTAATTTTTATCAATTTAGATGTTCAGGTTTGAGCTCTATTTTTAACTTTTACTTGCTTCTAGTTCCCATTGACAAACATATTTTACAACCCAGTAAAAGAAAAATCATTTTGACGCACAGGAGGCTCAGGTAATCCGCTTTTAAATATTTTGCTCCCTTTTTCTTGAGTTTTGACAAAGTACAAGTTGAATGCTAGTTTTTTCTTCTCTTTACATTGAGTTGCTCACCTTATCGATACAATTTAACATATTCCACAACCGGAATATATAGTACTACTTATAAGAATAATTTTTTTCTATCAAATAAGTTTTCATTATTAATTGATGAAAGCAGATGATGCGAAAGGCTGAAATTAAAAATAGTAAAGTTTGCGCATTGAACACAATAAGGTGGTTGGCTGCCAAATCGACCTCCCACTTATTAGGAGGAAATAAAATATAGAACGATACGAGAAAGTTCATTGTTCCATTAAACCACAATAGATCAATTCATTAGTGAGCTTGAATAGCTCAGTTGGCTAGAGCGTTTGGCTGTTCATCACAACGTTGGAGGGTCAAGCCCTCCTTCTAGTGAGTCATTTGAATTTATCGGATAATTTAGATGTTCAGGTTTGTGCTCTCTTTTTACCTTTTACTTGCTTCTAGTTCCCATTGACAAACATATTTTACAACCCAAAAAAAGAAAAATCATTTTGTCGTGCAGGAGGCTCAGGTAATCTGCTTTTAAATATTTTGCTCCTTATTCTTGAGTTTTGACAAAGTACAAGTTGAATGCTAGTTTTTTCTTCTCTTTACATCGAGTTGCTTATCTTATCGATACAATTTAACTTATTCCACAACCGGAATATATAGTACTACCTCTAAGAATAAGTTTTTCTATGAAATAAGTTTCAGTATTAATTGGTGAAAGCAGATGATGCAAAAGGCTGAAATCAAAAATAATAAAGTTTGTGCATTGAACACAGTAAGGTAGTTGGCTACCAAATCGACCTCCCACTTATAAGGAGAAAATAAAATATAGAACGATACGAGAAAGTTTGTTATTCCATGAAACGACTGTAAATCACTTCATTAGTGAGCTCTTTTTACATTTTACTTGCTTCTAGTTCCCATTGATAAACTTATTTTACAACCAAGAAAAAGAAAAATCATTTTGTCGTGCCGAAGACTAAGGTAAACCGCTTTTAAATATTTTGCTCCTTATTCTTGTCACGCCCCGACCCTACTGTTGGGCACGTGGCAACCGCTGTATGAGCCCAACGAACCCAAACAAGACATCAAAGTGATATATACAATCCATACACATCATTTACACAGCGGAATATATATTTAAAACATCTAGCTCAACACTGCTAACATAGTCCCGATAATCCTACTACAATTTTATCATAAGTATCAATCAATAAAAATAAATCCGTCGACAAACTCATCTTCATCAGCCGTCGTGATCGATCGTCTAACACACCTGCACACACATTGAACGTGGTGTGCTCAGCCTTGCGGCCTAGTGCGAAATTACAGCTCGAAATCGTAGCTAGGAAATCAAACAGTAGGGGGAAGTACTAGGATGCCTTTGGGTTTATTAATTATAAATTATTAATTTTTTGGTGTAAATAACGTCATTGACAAAGTTGAGTTCTAACTGTCTGTGCATAACTGTATATGTTCCTAGTTGTCATCTATGTTGAACAATATGTCTGTCACTAGTAAAAGTCATCTATGTTGCATAAATGTATGTATCTCTAGTATATGTCAACTAGAAGTATTTCTGTCTTTATATCAAGTGCTTCGGGCCGCCAGCCAATGCTCAGAGGATATCCTGATCAGGGATTCCTATAAGCCCATCCGTGCCATAAATGTCAAGGTCTCTACCTATGCCCGCTGCACGGATGTTGGCAGAGAGATCGGGTGACCGTGTATCTCTCTCTACTGTCCCGCTGGTCGATCCCTACACCCCGTCCCAGCAAAACCGGCTGCTCCCGTACCTTTCCCTTTGGAAACTCAGTACGGTCACAACCCACCGTGTAGCGCTACACAACTGTCCGTCGATAGGGTCACCTCAATTAATATGTCCTCGGCAACGGCTAGCCGAATTAATTTATAACCCTAGGATCCGGACTGCTCATCAGATCGTCTGCAGAACGTCTGGAATAGTAGCCGTGTTGTCTACGGATCCACTATCCAAGGCTTTAAAGAAATTCACCTCTTCAATTCAATAACAGTTGATGTTGGCCGAGTTGAGCTCGCATCCGCACAATGGGCTGTGGCTAACTCGACTACATGCCTGCTAAATCCTTGGAAGGGTTCATCCCCGCTGGCCATTCTGGGACTATCACGGTGACGCTCAAACGTCACGCGTGCGGGTAATTATATCCGGGTATGGACTTACTCCACTTTCTGGTCTATCTACCTTGGAGTTAATCTAGTCCATTTCCCAACCAACTCCCAATATCTAAGCTGTTTGTAGCCCCAGGAGTGGTAATAGTGAGTGAACATCACTATTCGAACACTAAGGGTTCGATTTATCATCTAGGGTGTGTTACCAATACACCCTCACAATTTGTGATCTAGTGATGTCCCTAGGAGATGCTAGTATCAAATGTTACCTATGCCTCTATCTAAACTAGAGTGTCAAGTAACCATTTCTGATATTATCTCCTATGTGGTATTTTAACTTTATAATCGATATATTATCTTCTTTATCAAGGTAGTAGCATATCACAAAATAATAAGGTAAAATAAAGCAACATGTAAAAGAATTTGATAAAACATATTAAACAACATAAACATGGCATATAATTCATGCTACATAAATAATATCATTCTAGCATGCGTGTTATCACATATTTAGCAAACATAACATTTTATTTATTTCAAGGCATCGAGGACCTTCCTAATAATACCTCAGTAGGTAGTTCCCTAGTTTGAATAAATCCTAATTACGATGAACCAATGCACCTTTAACGAAATTTGAGCTTTAGAACCAACCGAATTAAAGCTCCGAGACAATAGTATTAGGTAGCTCCCAAATCAGAATAATATCCCTAAAACAATAAAGATTTTATTTTAAATATAAAATATTCTTAATTTAATATAATAAAAATTATTTACACTAATGATTCAACTTATGTGATTAATTTAGCTTCCTCTAAATTAATCAACATACTTTAAACTACTAGGTCCAACTTGATGCTCAAGCCCAATACTTTAAATCCTTAATCCTCTTTCCTCACCTATTATTAGAATAGTCAAATTCCCAAATCAAATCTAATTATACTTTCAAGTCCAAAGCAACATGAAGTCCAATCTAATTATTCTCTGATTTGATCCAACATCATAACATCATCACTAGCAAACTCATATGCAACAATCCTTCTCTTGGTGTCAACCTTCGTTCAATTCTCTCTACATACCTAATTATTATATCGTATACACAATCTCTAAATAAAAGATAAAGGAAAGCATGATGAGAAGAAATAGGAGAAGGAGGTGGGGGAGATAACATGATTTCAACCATCTATCATCCATCCAAAACACACAACATTTCACTTGGGGACTGAATTTCAACGAAGTCCATTTATTTTTAACTAAATTCAAATACAAAGAAACTGAATAAAGGAATTTTTTTTTTAAGCCATCATTCCTAACCACTAAATCCAATAGTAAAATACATACATAGTTTTCAATATTTAATCTCTTTTATTTAAGCATTAAATTCTCTAAATTTATTTTGAAAGTCATAAGCCTATCAACTCAAGCAAAATACATAGTTCCAAGCAAAATAACCTCTTAATGAAACAAAGTTTGTTTAAGTTTATCATAGGTCCAATATTCAACTAAAAGTTTAGCAACTAAAACAACCAAAATGACTCATGGTATGTCACTAGGCGAGGGGTCATCGGTAAATGTGCTTGGTCATCAGGGACTTGGTCTAAATCATCGGCAACCAAGTCAAGATCATCGGGATCTATGTGTGGATCATTTTGGGCATCCATGCTATCCATCGCGAAGAGGCGCACATGTGTTCGTGGCGTCGGCCTTTGAGTGTGTTGGCCTGATCTAGTGGTGGGTCCCTTAGTCGGATTTGGGGTGAAGGCAGCAGGTGCGGTCGGCACGGAGGGTCGGCTACGATCAGCTGCGGCAGAATGCATAGCTGACGGTTGAGAGACTCCAGGTTGTCTCTGATGCGGACAGTGTGGCCTGATATGCCCTTGTTGACCGCACTGATAGCAGGTAATCGCACGACATGGCCCTGCATGAAGCTTGTTACAAATAGAGCAGGGAGTCATCTTTGGAGTGCGATGTACCTGAGTGACCCTAGGCGGTGGTGCCGGTAGATGAGCACGACCTTGTAGACCCGGTGGGGTAGTCCTTTGAGTGACTGGGCCCTCAAGTGGAGGCCCCTCAATCGCTGATGCTACTGAGGGTGTTATAGTGCCAGATCTATCCCTTCAACCAGCTCGGTCTATCTGATGCCCAAACCATTTCCTCTTATGCTGATCTGTCCTTCTATCGGTCTCGCGAACTTGCCTCTTAGCTGTCATGGCCTTCTCTACCGTTCTTTGAAAGTTCACAATGTCATGCATTTGTACCTTTTCACGAATGGAGTAATCCAACCCTCGAATAAATAAAATGCATCGATAATTCTCTAATACAATCAGCTCCGGCACAAAAGAAGCTAAACGAATAAAATCTACAACATACTCCGCCACTAACCTACCATGCTGCTTGCAATCCAAAAACTCTAGTCTTTTTGCTTCATGTTGCATAGGCGTATAGAAGCGCATGGTGAAGTCCTCCTGAAATTGAGCCCAAGTGAGATCTTAAATGTTTCGGCCTACTAGTTCTCGCCACCATATCTTTGCCTCTCCACTTAGCAAGTGATGGGCTATGCTGAGCTTATCCTTATCTGACAGTTCCATCTCAGCAGTGATGTCACGGACATCATCGAGCCAATCTCGAGCCTCTTGTGGGTCAGATGACCCCGAAAATGTGACACATCCAAGTCGTTGGACATCTCGCAGCAACGTTGCCAACTGTCTGACCGGGCGTGCGGCTCCCGAAGATCTCGGAGATTAAGTGGCGCTACTAGTATGTGGACTCTGCCGAGCTGCTCTAGTCGGTGGCCTCTGAAAAGTCACTAAAGGAGTAAACACGAGTGCTCGGGCCACCAATGGCACTGACTCCGAAGAACTCTCCTTTGGGGTAGGGACGGCAGTCGGAGCGGTATTTGCTGGGATCTCTGGTGCCACCGTCGATGTAACATGTGCAGCTATAGATGGGGAAGGTATGACCTGTGGCCCTCTCGTCGGGTTCTGCAACACTGGAAGAAATGCACTAGTAATCGCTGCTGCTATGAGGTTCATAAGACTCTGCGCCGGCGGTGTTGGACCCAGCGGTGCATCTGGGTTCGTCTGCTGAATTGCAGTACGAGTAGCACTCGAGCTCCGTCGTGTCACTGATATCGACTGCTCCTGGGTCGGCTCTCGTGATGCTCTCTCAGAGCTTCCAGCAACACTGGTCGCAGGTGGAGCTGGAGGTACAAGAGCATCTAGCTGATCCACTGGTGGAAGTGGTAGAGGAACAATCTCCTCCTGAGGCCCCACATTCTTACGAGATCTTCCTGGTTTACGCTTTGGAGGTACGTCAGACATCTACACACGAGATGTATTTCAATAAGCTCGTATCTATAATAACTCAACTAAAATGTAAATGTATCCCTTTTTGACATTATCTACTAAGACAGGATGTCATAGTCTTATTACGGTTAAACGATCGTACCACTTACGATCTATCTTACGATCCTAATTATATCGGGACTGTATTCCTAAACACCTAAGATTCTGAGCCCAAGCTCTAAATATAATACTTAAGTCCTTAGGTCTTTAACCTAAAGCTCTTATACCAATTTACTCCTTAGGTTCTGAAACCTTAGCTCTGATACCACTTTAATTGTCACGCCCCGACCCTACTGTCGGGTACGTGACAACCACCGTATGAGCCCAACGAACCCATACAAGGCATCAAAGTGATATATACAATCCATACACATCATTTACACAGCGGGATATATATTTAAAACATCTAGCTCAACACTGCTAACACAGTCCCGATAATCCTACTATAATTTTATGATAAGTATCAATCAATAAAAATAAATCCATCGACAAACTCATCTTCATCAACCGTCGTGATCGATCATCTAACACACTTGCACACACATTGAACGTGGTGTGCTCAGCCTTGCGGCCTAGTGCGAAATTACAGCTCGAAATCGTAGCTAGAAAATCAAACAGTAGGGGGAAGTACTAGGATGCCTTTGGGTTTATTAATTATAAATTATTAATTTTTTGGTGTAAATAACGTCATTGACAAAGTTGAGTTCTAACTGTCTGTGCATAACTGTATATGTTCCTAGTTGTCATCTATGTTGAACAATATGTCTGTCACTAGTAAAAGTCATCTATGTTGCATAAATGTATGTATCTCTAGTATATGTCAACTAGAAGTATTTCTGTCTTTATATCAAGTGCCTCGGGCCGCCAGCCAATGCTCAGAGGATATCCTGATCAGGGATTCCTATAAGCCCATCCGTGCCATAAATGTCCAGGTCTCTACCTATGCCCGCTGCACGGATGTTGGCAGAGAGATCGGGTGACCGTGTATCTCTCTCTACTGTCCCGCTGGTCGATCCCTACACCCCGTCCCAGCAAAACCGGCTGCTCCCGTACCTTTCCCCTTGGAAACTCAGTACGGTCACAACCCACCGTGTAGCGCTACACAACTGTCCGTCGACAGGATCACCTCAATTAATATGTCCTCGGCAACGGCTAGCCGAATTAATTTATAACCCTAGGATCCGGACTGCTCATCAGATCGTCTGCAGAACGTCTGGAATAGTAGCCGTGTTGTCTACGGATCCACTATCCAAGGCTTTAAGGAAATTCACCTCTTCAATTCAATAGCAGTTGATGTTGGCCGAGTTGAGCTCGCATCCGCACAATGGGCTGTGGCTAACTCGACTACATGCCTGCTAAATCCTTGGAAGGGTTCATCCCCGCTGGCCATTCCGGGACTATCACGGTGACGCTCAAACGTCACGCGTGCGGGTAATTATATCCAGGTATGGACTTACTCCACTTTCTGGTCTATCTACCTTGGAGTTAATCTAGTCCATTTCCCAACCAACTCCCAGTATCTAAGCTGTTTGTAGCCCCAGGAGTGGTAATAGTGAGTGAACATCACTATTCGAACACCAAGGGTTCGATTTATCATCTAGGGTGTGTTACCAATACACCCTCACAATTTGTGATCTAGTGATGTCCCTAGGAGATGCTAGTATCAAATGTTACCTATGCCTCTATCTAAACTAGAGTGTCAGGTAACCATTTCTGATATTATCTCCTATGTGGTATTTTAACTTTATAATCGATATATCATCTTCTTTATCAAGGTAGTAGCATATCACAAAATAATAAGGTAAAATAAAGCAACATGTAAAAGAATTTGATAAAGCATATTAAACAGCATAAACATGACATATAATTCATGCTACATAAATAATATCATTCTAGCATGCGTGTTATCACATATTTAGCAAACATAACATTTTATTTATTTCAAGGCATCCAGGACCTTCCTAATAATACCTCAGCAGGTAGTTCCCTAGTTTGAATAAATCCTAATTACGATGAACCAACGCACCTTTATCGAAATTCGAGCTTTAGAACCAACCGAATTAAAGCTCCGAGACAATAGTATTAGGTAGCTCCCAAATCAGAATAATATCCCTAAAACAATAAAGATTTTATTTTAAATATAAAATATTCTTAATTTAATATAATAAAAATTATTTACACTAATGATTCAACTTATGTGATTAATTTAGCTTCCTCTAAATTAATCAACATACTTTAAACTACTAGGTCCAACTTGATGCTCAAGCCCAATACTTTAAATCCTTAATCCTCTTTCCTCACCTATAATTTATTAGAATAGTCAAATTCCTAAATCAAACCTAATTATACTTTCAAGTCCAAAGCAACATGAAGTCCAATCTAATTATTCTCTGATTTAATCTAACATCATAACATCATCACTAGCAAACTCATATGCAACAATCCTTCTCTTGGTGTCAATCACAGTGGAGGCGAGGCTGATATCTTCGGTAAACAGAAGGACGAAGGCAACAGAGCACCCCCGATGTTTTCCCCCGCTGTCGCACGAATGAGGGAACTCGGTGAACTAGGACACGAAGGATCAGAGAGGCGAGGTCGGAGCTGCAGGTGGAACGTAAGCGGATTCGTTGGTCGCCGTCGATGAATGCCCGCATGGATGAGAAAAAGGGGCTTGATTGAAGAGCCGTTGGGGCTCCGGCGTCAACAGCGATGCGGTGGAGCTTCTCGGACGAGATTGGGGGCTCCGACGATGGTCGAGCACGATGGACGAATCGCTATGGTTCCAGTGTCAGTGGCGGCGGTGCGACAGAGCTTCCCCTGTCGTGCACGAAAAGGGCGACGATGGATCGGCATGTTGTCGCCGTCGATTGGATGGGGTCGTGGTCGCCGCTGACGAATGGAGGACCAGAGTTACATACGGCGAGGAGTTCGCCGTTGAGCTCGCTGTGATGCGAGAGATGTAGAGGCTGGGGATGGCGATGAGTTCGTCGAGCTCGCTGTGATGCGAGAGACGACGGAACGAAAACGGGCGAAGGAGTCGGCGTTGGTGGAACAAAAGATTAGGGCTTCGAAGTACTTTTGTTCGCAGCGGTCGGTTCAGCCGAGTCGGTTCCGTTGGACCGGTCCGGTTCAATCATGTGAGGAGCATGTGACCCGTAACTTATGCAGTGCGCCCCCTCAACTCTATTGAATTTCAATTAAGTCCATTTATTTTTAACTAAATTCTAACTAGGTCCCTATAAATTACAACTACATCCTTTTTAGGTTCAAAAACTTGTCTAATATCACCATTTAGTCCTAATTCAACTTAAAAGTTCTTTAACCTCTTTTACATTAATCTAAACTTAAGAAAAATTTTAATATCTAATTTTTCACTAATTAAATCACATAAAAGTGGGGGTTTACAGTTCTTGAGTTTTCACAAAGTACAAGTTGAATGCTAGTTTTTTCTTCTCTTTACATTGAGTTGCTCACCTTATCAATACAATTTAACTTATTCAACAACCGGAATATATAGTACTACCAATAAGAATAAGTTTTTCTATCAAATAATTTTCAGTATTAATTGGTGAAAGCAGATGATGCAAAAGGTTGAAATCAAAAATAGTAAAGTTTGTGCATTGAACACAATCAAGTGGTTGGCTGCCAAATCGACCTCCCACTTATTAAGAGGAAATAAAATATAGAACGATACGAGAAAGTTCGTTATTCCATGAAACGACTGTAGATCACTTCATTAGTGAGCTCTTTTTACATTTTACTTGCTTCTAGTTCCCATTGACAAATATATTTTACAACCTTGAAAAAGAAAAATCATTTTGTCGTGCAGGAGGCTCAGGTAATCCGCTTTTAAATATTTTGCTCCTTGTTCTTGTGTTTTGAAAAAGTACAAGTTGAATGCTAATTTTTTCTTCTCTTTACATCGAGTTGCTCACCTTATCGATACAATTTAACTTATTCCACAACCGGAATATATAGTACTACCTAAAAGAATATATAGTACAAGCAGATGATGCAGAAGGCTGAAATCAAAAATAGTGAAGTTTTTGCATTGAACACAGTAACGTGGTGGGCTGCCAAATTGACCTCCCACTTATTAGGATGAAATAAAATATAGAACTATACAGGAAAGTTCATTTTTGGTTGAAACGATTGTAGATCACTTAATTAGTAAGCTGGAATAGCTCAGTTGGCCAGAGCGTGTGGCTATTAACCACAAGGTTAGAGGTTCAAGACCTAGCTGCCAAATCGACCTCTCACTTATTAGGAGAAAATAAAATATAGTACAATACGAGAAAGTTTGTAGTTTCTTGAAGCGACTGTAAATCACTTAATTAGTAAGTTGGAAAGCTCATTTGGCTAAAGTGTGTGGCCCTTAACCAAAGGGTGGGAGGTTCAAGCCCTCCTTCTAGCGACTCATTTGAATTTATTGGATAATTTGTTCACTTGGAATTGGTTTAGGTTGAATTGATTTTTACAAGGTTATGAGTTTGTTTATTCACTTAGAACGATTGTGGGTTGATTTAATTTTTATCAATTTAGATGTTCAGGTTTGAGCTCTATTTTTAACTTTTACTTGCTTCTAGTTCCCATTGACAAACATATTTTACAACCCAGTAAAAGAAAAATCATTTTGACGCGCAGGAGGCTCAGGTAATCCACTTTTAAATATTTTGCTCCCTTTTCTTGAGTTTTGACAAAGTACAAGTTGAATGCTAGTTTTTTCTTCTCTTTACATTGAGTTGCTCACCTTATCGATACAATTTAACTTATTCCACAACCAGAATATATAGTACTACCTATAAGAATAAGTTTTTCTATCAAATAAGTTTTCATTATTAATTGGTGAAAGCAGATGATGTGAAAGGCTAAAACCAAAAATAGTAAAGTTTGCGCATTGAACACAATAAGATGGTTGGCTGCCAAATCGACCTCCCACTTATTAGGAGGAAATAAAATATAGAACGATACGAGAAAGTTCATTGTTCCATTAAACGACAATAGATCAATTCATTAGTTAGATGGAATAGCTCAGTTGGCTAGAGCGTTTGGCTGTTCACCACAACGTCGGAGGGTCAAGCCCTCCTTCTAGTGAGTCATTTGAATTTATCGGATAATTTAGATGTTCAGGTTCGTGCTCTCTTTTTACCTTTTACTTGCTTCTTGTTCCCATTGACAAATATATTTTACAACCTCGAAAAAGAAAAATCATTTTATCATGCAGGAGGCTCAGGTAATTTGCTTTTAAATATTTTGCTCCTTATTCTTGAGTTTTGACAAAGTACAAGTTGAATGCTAGTTTTTTCTTCTCTTTACATCGAGTTGCTTACCTTATCGATACAATTTAACTTATTCCACAACCGGAATATATAGTACTACCTACAATAATAAGTTTTTCTATCAAATAAGTTTCAGTATTTATTGGTGAAAGCAGATGATGCAAAAGGCTGAAATAAAAAATAATAAAGTTTGTGCATTGAACAGAGAGGTGGTTGGCTACCAAATCGACCTCCCACTTATTAGGAGAAAATAAAATATAGAACGATACGAGAAAGTTCGTTATTCCATGAAACGACTGTAGATCACTTCATTAGTGAGCTCTTTTTACCATTTAACTTGCTTCTAGTTCCCATTTACAAACATATTTTACAACCAAGAAAAAGAAAAATCATTTTGTCGTGCAGAAGACTCAGGTAAATTGCTTTTAAATATTTTGCTCCCTGTTCTTGAGTTTTGACAAAGTACAAGTTGAATGTTAGTTTTTTCTTCTCTTTACATTGAGTTGCTCACCTTATCGATACAATTTAACTTATTCCACAACCTGAATATATAGTACTGCCAATAAGAATAAGTTTTTCTATCAAATAATTTTCAGTATTAATTGGTGAAAGCAGATGATGCAAAAGGCTGAAATTAAAAATAGTAAATTTTGTGCATTGAACACAATCAAGTGGTTGGTTGCCAAATCGACCTCCCACTTATTAAGAGGAAATAAAATATAGAACGGTATGAGAAAGTTCGTTATTCCATGAAACGACTGTAGATCACTTCATTAGTGAGCTCTTTTTACCTTTTACTTGCTTCTAGTTCCCATTGACAAATATATTTTACAACTCAGAAAAAGAAAAATCATTTTGTCGTCCTGGAGGCTCAGGTAATCTGCTTTTAAATATTTTGCTCCTTATTCTTGAGTTTTGACAAAGTACAAGTTGAATGCTAGTTTTTTCTTCTCTTTACATCGAGTTGCTCACCTTATTGATACAATTTAACTTATTCCACAATTGGAATATATAGTACTACCTAAAAGAATAAGTTTTTCTATCAAATAAGTTTCAGTATTAATTGGTTAAAGCAGATGATGCAGAAGGCTGAAATCAAAAATAGTGAAGTTTTTGCATTGAACACAGTAAGGTGGTTGGCTGCCAAATGGACCTCCCACTTATTAGCATGAAATAAAATATAGAACTATATAAGAAAGTTCATTTTTTGTTGAAACGATTGTAGATCACTTAATTAGTGAGCTGGAATAGCTCAGTTGGCTAGAGCGTGTGGCTCTAGAGCATGTGGCTATTAACCACAAGGTCAGAGGTTCAAGACCTAGCTGCCAAATCGACCTCTCACTTATTAAGAGAAAATAAAATATAGTACTATACGAGAAAGTTTGTTGTTTCTTGAAGGGACTATAAATTACTTAATTACGAGTTTGTTTATTCACTTAGAACAATTGTGGGTTGATTTAATTTTTATCAATTTAGATGTTTAGGTTTGAGCTCTATTTTTAACTTTTACGTGCTTCTAGTTCCCATTGACAAACATATTTTACAACCCAGTCAAAGAAAAATCATTTTGACGCGCAGGAGGCTCAGGTAATCCGCTTTTAAATATTTTGCTCCTTTTTCTTGAGTTTTGACAAAGTACAAGTTGAATGCTAGTTTTTTTTTCCCTTTACATCGAGTTGCTCACCATATCGATACAATTTAACTTATTCCACAACCAGAATATATAGTACTACCTATAAGAATAAGTTTTTCTATCAAATAAGTTTTCATTATTAATTGGTGAAAGTAGATGATGCAAAACGCTGAAACCAAAAATAGTAAAGTTTGCGCATTGAACACAATAAGGTGGTGGGCTGCCAAATCGACCTCCCACTTATTAGGAGGAAATAAATTATAGAACGATACGAGAAAGTTCATTGTTCCATTAAACGACTATAGATCAATTCATTAGTGAGCTGGAGTAGCTCAGTTGGCTAGAGCGTTTGGTTGTTCACCACAAAGTCGGAGTGTCAAGCCCTCCTTCTAGTGAGTCATTTGAATTTATCGGACAATTTAGATGTTCAGGTTTGTGCTCTCTTTTTACCTTTTACTTGCTTCTAGTTCCCATTGACAAACATATTTTACAACCCAGAAAAAGAAAAATCATTTTGTCGTGCAGGAAGCTCAGGTAATCTGTTTTTAAATATTTTGCTCCTTATTCTTGAGTTTTGACAAAGTACAAGTTGAATGCTAGTTTTTTCTTCTCTTTACATCGAGTTACTTTCCTTATCGATACAATTTAACATATTCCACAACCGTAATATATAGTACTACCTATAAGAATAAGTTTTTCTATCAAATAATTTCAGTATTAATTGGTGAAAGCAGATGATGCAAAAGGCTGAAATCAAAAATAATAAAGTTTGTGCATTGAACACAGTAAGGTGGTTGGCTGCCAAATCGACCTCCGACTTATTAGGAGGAAATAAAATATAGAACGATACGAGAAAGTTCGTTATTCCATGAAACGACTGTAGATCACTTCATTAGTGAGCTCTTTTTACCTTTTACTTGCTTCTAGTTCCCATTGATAAACATGTTTTACAACCCAGAAAAAGAAAAATCATTTTGTCGTGCAGGAGGCTCAGGTAATCTGCTTTTAAATATTTTGCTCCTTATTCTTGAGTTTTGACAAAGTATAAGTTGAATAGTAGTTTTTTCTTCTCTTTACATCGAGTTGCTCACCTTATCGATACAATTTAACTTATTCCACAACCGAAATATATAGTATTGCCTTTAAGAATAAGTTTTTCTATCAAATAAGTTTCAGTATTAATTCGTGAAAGAAGATGATGCAAAAGGCTGAAATCAAAAATAGTAAAGTTTGTGCATTGAACACAATAAGGTGGTTGGCTGCCAGATCGACCTCCCACTTATTAGGAGGAAGCATCGAACAATACGAGAAAGTTTGTTATTCCATTAAACGACTGTAGATCACTTCATTAGTGAGCTGGAATAGCTCAGTTGGTTAGAGCGTGTGGTTGTTAATGTAAACCCTATTTTTCTTTTTTTAAAAAATATATAATAATAATAATAATAACTTGGCCTATTAGCTTAGTTGGTTAAAGCATTGTGTTAATAACACAAAGGTCATTAGATGATGCCCTCCTTCACACCTGTAATATGAAGTGTTGTGGTCTTGCCAAGCCTAATATAGTCCGACAACGTGCGTAGCGCGTTGGTTTAGGATTTATAAATTTAAGTGATGTAGTTAGATCTTTTACAGAATTTATGAACTTTAGACTGTGATTTGATTTATATATAGTAATCAATATTTTACAGAAGTTTTAAAAAAAATTTAGATGAATAAGGTACTATAATAGATCAAACCTTTAGAATGATTTAATTGTGCAAATAGAAATTTAAAAGGTGTTCTTATTGTATAAATTAAATGTAAACATGTTCGATTGAATAATTATGGTTGTGGTATTTGATTGAATTATTAAATGGTTAATTGATTAAAAGAAAAATAATAAAAAAGGAAATTGATGTGAGGTTGTGGGCAGTGGGGCTAGTTAAGAGGATTGTTTGAGATATGTTATTTATGCATGCTTGATTGTTTGCATTGAATTAATTTTAGGAAATTGTTGGTTGCTGTGCTATTGCTTGATAAATCACAACCAAGCTGTGATTTATATTGAAGTAAGAAGGAATTTGCTTGCTTGTTTGCTTACTCTTAAGGATCACGGTCAAGCTGTGATTCTTATTTAAAGATCTACTTGAGACTCAGGTGAGGGTTTATGGTTTTAATTTAAATTAGCCCCCTACAGATGCTGAGTCCTAAGGGTAGTTGTTAATTATTGTACATGCTAATAAGTGATACATCTGCTTTGTTACATATTTAATTAGCATGTGAGTTATTGAAAGTTATATCATGCTTGTTCATGTATGTTGTTACTGTATGTATGCTCTTGATATAAATTTGAAAGTTATATCATGGGGGTTCATGTGAGATGCTATAATATACATGCTCTTGATTATGAGTTTGAAGGATTATAACATGCTGGTGTATGTATGATGATGTTACATGCATGCTATTGATGTTGTTATGCTCATGTCATGTTGATTATGTAATGTGTTCATGTTGCTAGAGATGTAGAGACACATAGCAAGAACATTGAACATGTGGACATGAGATAAAACTTAAGACATTTTAGGTGATGTTATAATAACACCTAGAGTGATTTGATTTGATATATGATTAAGAACTCTAGACATCTTAGGGTTATGATAACCTAGGAGAGGATGTTGAGTTCTTGGGCTTCATATGTGCCAACATATGGTGAGGAGCAATGTGCTAGTAAGGTGGAAATACAAGTTCGGTTAACCTAAGTCACTAATACCTTAGTGTAGCCGAGATCTCACTTCGGTGTAGAGCTCAACTTAATTGTGTGACACAAGGTAAATGGTGTATTAGGAACAGTACCGTCCCATGCGCTACCGAGGCTAGGAAACTTGATTGACACTGGCATGCTCAACAGTGGTGGAATCCCTGAGCAGTCCAAGTTCATTGGTATCATATATGATTTGTGATTTGGTATGGTGATCCTGCCATGGTGCAGAATTACAGCGCTGTATGGTTACTTGGCTTGGAAAAATCTTGTGTTAGTGAGAAGGGGTACCGTGATCACCAGCTCCTTCTGCCAACGTCAGTGTACAAGCATATAGGACAGAGACAAAGAGTTGACATTGACGGGTTTAGGAAAATCTCTGACGAGGGATTTACCTTAAACATAGGCCAGCTGCCTTAGGTGTAGAATGGATAGATGATGATATGTGAATTAAAGTGATATAACAACTTTGGTTTAATAACACCGTTATGATCATATGCTGACATATATTATAGTATGATCATGTTTGTGATATTCCATATTTACTGTTTGGTAATACCTCGTTTGACATGTAGTATTAATGTATGATATTTTGTTGATATGTTGAATTAATATATGATACAGTGGATGCAATATCTTGTTGGATTGTACAATATCCTAAGCCCATTATTTTTGGGTGCTCTCTCTGTAGCCTCACTGAGTCTCGCGACTCAGATGTATATATTTTTTACCTATTGCGCAGGTTACAGGTTGACTAGTAGCTGGGAGTGAGGGAGAACCTAACTTGGTGAACAATATCAATTTAGCGACCTAGATAGAGATATAAAATGGTAGTGATAGTTAAATTGTCAAATGTATTTGCTTCTACTATGTTTAATTAATAAAATTGTAGTGCTTTGTGATACTTTTTAGCATTGTATAAGTTGTGGTGTTGAAGTATATCTTATACGGCGGTTGCCACGTGCCCAAAGTTGGAATTGGGGCATGATAATTAAAGTGGTATCAGAGCATATGTTTAAAAAGATGACATTACAAGTAAAGATATGACTTAGGATATATCATAAGCCTAAGTACACATGTGAGACAACTTTGACGGGGTAAAAAGAGATTCTAGGGATACATGAGGTATCCTTTTATGCCTATGTTACCCTTTACTTGGTTGCGTTGTGTTTATGTCCTTGTTTGATGATGTTCTATGCTTGTTTTTGGTTGATGTTAGTATATAAGTTGGTTACTGGTTATTGGGTGCTTTTGAGTTATATTGATTGTGCTTAGATTGTATTATGATTGCTGAAAGCTTGACCTAGGAAGACCTGAACATTAAGAGTATTCCATATAAGACTATAGAAAACTTATTATTGGGATTTTATGCCTGCTACTGGTTGATGTTGATGTTGAATACCCCACTGAGATTAGGTGAAATTATTATTACTATATTTTCCTTGTCTGAATTAGCAACCGAGACTGCCTCAATTCTAGTTGACCTTAGTCATTTATTGATCATATGATCCCATCTGGCCACATGATATGGACTAATCAACTACTCTAGCAAAAAAAAAAAATTTATAAATTTCTTCTTGATTTAGTGCCTAAGATATCATGATGT
The DNA here is from genome assembly GCA_030544415.1 of Thalia dealbata. Lineage (NCBI taxonomy): Eukaryota > Viridiplantae > Streptophyta > Magnoliopsida > Zingiberales > Marantaceae > Thalia > Thalia dealbata. The sequence continues at coordinate 11,448,989 of CM060460.1, forward strand.
GACTTCTGACCAAACTGAGCATTTAATTATCTTGGGTTACAATAACTATTTTCCTTCCTTATTGCTAAATAGGGAAGTCATCTACCCATTTGTATTAATATAGTATAAGATTTATTAGAAATTTAGATATTACTACCTTGTAAAGCCTTGGATATTTCAATTATTCTTTATTAATTCTCTTAATTTGGTACACTCTCTGAGGAATAATCTCATCTAAAAGGGTTCCTCTCATTACTCTATAGAAGTATAAATTGAAAAAGGTACACTTAAATAAAGAGTAAATTCTCATACCTAGTAGCGATATGATAGTTGATACTAAAAATTTCTTGTTACATTACCAAAAATTCTTCTAGTAGGAGTATCACCCCTATACCTTCTTATCCCAATCTACATTACAAACTAGTATAGAAACTAAAAGCTTCTTTTATTTTGAAACTCGCAATGATTGTAACAATTAACTATGTCTTGTGCCCTATCTACACCATCTTACTATAAGTTTGGCTTATATCTTCTTCAGTCCTCAATGAACTACCAACTAAAGCAACCAACTGGGTGTTAGTTACAGTCTTAGTCTTCGTTTGACTATGAAATTTTATTCTTCACTTTCGAATGGTACTCCACCATTATTTTAATAGTTATTTTACCACTTTAACCTTTCAAGTGGTTAGAAATCACTCATATACCCTTAATATTATTCTTGCAACCGGATCCGAACTGAACCGAACCGAACTAAACCGAACCGAACCGAACCGGATGAACAGTAACCGGTCCATTTGATCGAGTCAACAGCTGACTCCGTCAGCATTCACTGGGCCCACCGCTGACCCAGTCAGCGTTGACCGGGCCCACCGCTGACCCAGTCAGCGTTGACCGGGCCCACCGCTGACCCAGTCAACGTTGACCGGTCAACCGTTGACCGTTGACCGGTCAGAAAATAAAAAAAACTAATAAAATAATAATAAAATAATATTAAAATATTAAAATAACATTAAAATAATAAAAAATCATAAAAATAGTAAAAATTTCTATGGGTTCTACTTGGGCTCCTAGGTGACTTGGGCCAAGTTCTGGGTGAGTTTGATGAGTAGAAATTGAATAAAAATTCATTTAAGTTAATAGATAAAAAAAATTTAAAATATGATTAATTAAGAATTGATTAGGTGGGATTAATCCTAAACTTGTATAGGATTAATTTAATGTAATAATTATTTAATTGATAGATTTTGATTTATTTATCTTAAGTGAAAATAAATTAAATCTATTTTAAATAATTGTGTTAAATAGGATTATTGTGGGTACGTGATCCGATTAGCTCGGCGGGTGATTATCTCCGCGTGACTTGGTTCGGAGGAGCAGATCGTTAACCCAGGTGCGTTGGTTGATCGAATATAGGATTTAATGAAGCTAGGAAATTCCTATCGAGGTATTCTTAGGAAATATCTCGGATGCCTTAAATTTAATAAAAATGAGACGCATGCTATGATTGATTATATATGCATGTTAGTATAATTTATTTTATTTACCTGCATGATATGCCATGTCTACCATGCTACTTATTTAACATGTCTATGAATCTTGTCCTGCATGCTCTGTTATTTATCTATGCTATGTTAGCACTACCACCATGCAGTATCGATAAGAATAATGACATGTTAGAAACTCTTAGGAGACATCACTAGAAAACAGACAGGAAGGGGTATTACTTGCAGACCCCGTTTGACCACCGCGTACTGCAGATGGTCAGAATGGTGATACTCCGCCACACACCACTCCCGAGGTTATGCATAACTTAGATACTGGGAGTACTACTCCTGAGGTTATGCATAGCTTAGATACTGGGAGCTGGTAGGGAAAGGACTGTACAAACTCCAAGGTCACATTAGACCGGATATACGGAGTGAGTCCCTACCCAGAAAGTCATACCCGCACGTGTGCCGTCTAGGCGACACCGTGATAGTCCTGAGATGGTTAGCCGGGATGAACCAAAATAAGAACCTAGCAAACATGTCACCGAGGTAGTAGCATTCCAGCGACAGCTAGTCTGCACACCTCTTGGCAGGCATCGTTGCTCGGGGATTGGGACGGTGACATCCCTTCGCATAGCCTTGGACAGTGGATCCGTAGACCACACGACTACCATCCTTGACGTTCTGCAGACGATCGGATGGGTAGTCCGGATCCTAGGGTTGTATTATATCGACTAGCCGTGGTCTATGGTCTTGTTGATGGTGACCCCATCTGTGGATGGTGTTGTAGTACTACACGAGTCATCGTTGCCCCTACGGAGTCCGAGGAGGATGTAAGGGCACGGTAGTTTCGCTAGGGGAGGCATTGTAGGCGACTAGCGAGACAGAGGAGAGTGATCAAGGGTCACCCGTCACCTCCGCCAACATCAGTGCAGCGGGCATAGGGAGAGACAGAGACGAAAGGCACTGATGGGCTTTGTGATGCCCTCTGGCCGGGGTATTCACTAAGCATAGGCTGGCCGCCCGAGTCTTGAGATTTTTAGTCATAGTACACTGTAGATGACTTTCTGGTGATACTTATGACATAGTTACTAGACACAGCCTAGATGACATCTAGTGCTACATATGTTGTACTTGCTCTGCTGTTATCCTGTATATATGACATGACACACCGGTATGGCATGAAAATGACTATTAATACACCCAGGGCATCCTTGATTAATCCTCCTAGCCTTTGAATTTCTTATTTGGTTTCGAGCCGTAATTTCGTACTAGGTCGCAAGGCTGAGCACACCGCTTTACCCGTGTGTGCAGGTTTTACGTGCAATCATAGTAGTTGACGACAGGGTCTGCGTCGATCGAGGTATACTTCCGCAGTTATTTAGATGTTGCCATTTTTGATACTAGATTTCCAATAAAAGCTCTCAACACTTCATTCATTAAGCGCATAACGTACTAGGTGCATTAGTAAGACCAAATGATATAACTAACCACTCATATAATCCAAATTTAGTCTTAAAAACTGTTTTCCATTCATCACCTAGCTTCATTCTAATTTGATGGTAATCACTACACAGGTCAATCTTAGAAAAGACGGTAGAACCACACAATTCATCAAGCATATCATCTAATTGAGAAATAGGATGACGATAACGTACCGTAATATTGTTGATAGCTCGACAATCTACACACATCCTCCAGGATCCATCTTTCTTTGGCACAAGTAAGACAGGAACAACACATGGACTTAAACTTTCACGCATATACCCTTTGTCGAGAAGCTCTTGCACTTGGCGCTGAATTTCTTTTGTCTCCTCAGGATTAGTACGGTATGGGGGATAGTTAGGCAGAGATGCTCCTGAAATCAAATCGATTTGATGCTTAATTCCTTGCAATGGTGGCAACCCTGCAGGTATCTCATCTAGAAAGATATCAGCAAACTCATGCATCAAAGAAACAATCGAAACAGGCAAAGAAGATGGTAAAGAATTAGTAGAAAAGAGAGCGTCCTTGCATACAAGTGCAAAACACTCTTGGGGATTAGTTTCTAATTCTCTCATCTCACTTTTGGTGGCTAACATAACTTGTCCCTTGATTGATATTTCTCTTTTCTTCTCACATTTTTCTTTCTTTTTCTCTCATTTTGGGTTGATGACTCTCACTTTCTATTTTGTGAATGTCACTCATCTCTTTCTCTTTTCTCTCACACTTAGCCCTATCTATATCGTCTTTGAGAAGTTCTTCCGGTGTCATTGGAACCAATACGACCTTCTTATCTTTGTGCATAAATGAGTACTTGTTGGAACGCCCATAATATGTAGCATCCTTATCATATTTTCATGGTTTTCCAAGTAGTAATGCACAAGCTTGCATTGGCACCACATCACAGTCCACAAAGTTAGAGTAGGTACAATAGAAAAATGAACACGTACCATCATTTTTACCTTCAACTTTCCATAAGAATTGAGCCATTGAATGTAGTATGGCTGCGGGTGTAATCTTGTGGTTAGGCCAAGCTTTTCAACCATCTCTGAATTTGCAATATTATTGCAGCTTCCACCATCAATTATGATCTTACAAAAGTGCTCCTTGATCACAAATTTGGATTGGAACAAATTATGACGCTACCTGTTTTCTGCCTTCTCCATCTAGCAGCTAAGAACACGACGAACAACGAGGCTTGTATGACTTGTATCAAAGGTAATTTCTTCTGGTTTTGACCCCGAAACATGTTGAGACTCCTCGTGGTCAGATGCGCCTTCATCTTCTACCTCACTGGCCGATGTGTACTCACCATCTTCTCGAATGATAATGGTACGCTGATTTGGACAATCACGCATATAATGTTCTTTCCCCTTGCATTTGAAGCACTCAATCTCCCTTGTTCTTCCTGTAGAAGCAACTGAGGATAAACTTTTTGTAGGGACAACAGTGGTCTTTTTTGAATCGATAGGTTTGGATGTTGGTGAAGTAAAGCAGCTTCTTGAATTCCCTTGGCCAATTGGTGCAGCAGTCCTGCTAGAATGACCAACACCCTTCTATTGCTGATGGACATCCCTCCAAGGCATGGAAGAACTAGGATAGCTACGACTAGATTTGTATGGCTGCTTCCTCCTTTGAACTTGCCTTTCAGCTTTGAATGCATAATGAAATAGTTGATCTAAAGAATTGTAGTTCTAAAAATTAAGTATATCTTGTATCCCTCCATTCAATCCTCCCAAGAATCTAGCCATCTTTGCATTATCATCTTCTTGCACATTAGCACGTAGCATGCCCACTTGCAACTCTTGATAGTATTCTTCCACAGATTTGTTTCCTTGGTTCATTCTTCGGAATTTATTAAGTAATTCTCTCTCAAAATATGAAGGCTTTGTCGAATTTGACTCCACCAAATAGAAGCAATACTCTTCTGGGTAATGATGCTTCATCATCAGCAGCCTCTTGAAATGCAGTGTTCAAATTTCCTCTTTGTTTAAATGGGGCGGTAGCAGCTGCTGCATTATTATTAGCTTCAACTCGTCCTCGAGGAACTCGAGGTGGTGGGTGTCGTCGTGGAGGAGTTTGCTCCACTTGTTCAAGTAGTTCCTCGAGGTGGTGGGTGTCGTCGTGGAGGAGTTTGCTCCACTTGTTCAAGTAGGGCTTCGATTCCACCGTCGAAGGTGTTTGTAACATGAGCTATCAAAGCCTGAGAACAAGGAGACAATGATATCACCGATGATTGAGACCCATCTTCCCCGTCATAAGAAACACCACGAGGACTTCTCAATCCTGACATTATTATTTTTCAATCCTGACATTATTATTTTTAAAACTTATTGAGTCTTGAACCCAAGACCTCATGATCCTCCCGTATAGAGCCCAATTACTCTAATCAGAGGGGCATACACTTTGTGTACCAATTCTGACATTGTTAGTAAAGACAAAAGAGAAATTTCACCAAACTAATAAATTATTTATGAAATACTCTCGATCCTCACAAACCTTACCACCTGAAGCTCTTACCCTTCTCAAAAATTGCTCGCGTGTTTGCTGGTTCGTGATAACTTTCAACAAGGAGTGAATAAAGCGATTGCAAAGTGCTAGAACATGGTGATCAAGGATAATTTTAGGGAGCTCTAGGTGGCGATATATTTGTAGCAAAGAGAAGAAAATAATAATTCAAGAAATTGAAAAGTTGACTCAATCAAGCAAGGTAGAAGGTGTCAAAGGAAGAATAAGTGCAAGGATAATTATAATTAAAATTCGGATAAAATATTTTTTTTTTCCTTGGCCGAACCTTCCTCTCACTATTTTTCTCTCTCCTTTTTTTTCTTGCCCAACACTTCCTCCTCTTTTTCAAGATTTCAGCCGAATTTTCCTTTCTTTTTTTTTTCAAGATTTCGGCCGACATTATTTCTTTGGTCGAACAACTTTTTTTTTTGTTGTTGCAAGAAGGATAAAAATTCAACAAAGCAAACAAAAATTAGGAAATAAAAAAAAAGAATATACTAAAGGATGAATTCCTACAGGTAACGAAGGCTCTGATACCACCTGATATGCACATGCCTCGACTTAAGATGCATGCAAGCAAGTTGGTCCCGATCTTCCGTCGTAAGAGAAATCCTTAAGGTAGGGAGTTGTGACTTTAACGAAAGGGAGGCTAACAACGATCTAGGAATGCGACCAGTAACCTCGCAATCGCTAAACCACTACTTAGTTGGTTATCAATCGTGTCCAACATGACTGACCTGTTCACGAAGAACGACACGAACAATTCACGAGATGAACTAGAAATTGGACTCAAGATATGATTAAAGAAATTGGACTTCAAGTTTGTAGCAAAAGTATTACAAAAGTGGTGGCTAAAGCAAAAATCAAAGTTCTCTTCAAAAGGGCATGCTCCACCAAATATATAGATACAATAATGGACATTTTTTCATATTTTGTTTCACTAAAATATGAAAAATAAATATATAAATCTCCTCCTCTTGTAAGCCACGAATTTTGGAAAATAAATATCCCTTGATGAAGATTTGAATAAATATTTGATGAAGATTTGATCTTCATTAAATATTCATTGATTTGCTCTTTAATAAATATTTGATGAAGATTTGATCTTGAATAAATATTCCTTGATTTGCACTTAAATAAATATTTGATGAAGATTTGATCTTCAATAAATCTTCCTTGTTTTGCTCTTGAATAAATATTTGATTCTTGAATAAATATTCCTTCAATTACTCATGTAACTTTCAAATGAGTAATTTCTCCATGTGTTTCCTTGCATGTAGTGACAAGTAAACAATAATAATTAGGCAATATCATTTGTTCTGTAATTAAGTAATTAATTTGCCAAAGAAAAGAATTTACTTGCTGTCCTAAGCATCGTGCACGGGCTCGTGTCATTGGGCCTTGTATGCTAACAGGGTCTTGCACGGGTGAACCTGTGAAGTCCTCATCGAGTGGGAGGTCGATTTGGCAGCCAACCACCTTATTGTGTTCAATGCACAAACTTTAGTATTTTTGATTTCAACCTTTTGCATCATCTGCTTTAACCAATTAATACTGAAAATTATTTGATAGAAAAACTTATTCTTATAGGTAGTACTATATATTCTGGTTTTGGAATAAGTTATATTGTATCGATAAGGTGAGCAACTCGATGTAAAGAGAAGAAAAAACTAACATTCAACTTGTACTTTGTGAAAACTCAAGAAAAACGAGGAAAATATTTAAAAGCGGATTACCTGAGCCTCCTACACGACAAAATGAATTTTCTATTACTGGGTTGTAAAATATGTTTGTCAATGGGAACTAGAAGCAAGTAAAAGGTAAAAAGAGAGCTCAAACCTAAACATTTAAATTGTCCGATAAATTCAAATGACTCACTAAAAGTAGGGCTTGAACCTCCGACCTTACAGTTAACAGCCACACACTCTAGCTAACTGAGCTATTCCAATTCACTAATGAAGTGATCTACAGTCGTTCCATGTGTCACCCCCCGACCCTACTGTCGGGCACGTGGCAACCGCCGTATGAACCCTGGGATACATACAAGGCATAAAGAGTACAGATAAATCTAAAATCAATAAAACACCAATATAATTCATTTAGTACAGTCCCGATATATCCATACTATAAACTTTATTAGTTAGCTGGAATAGTTTAGTTGGCTAGAGCGTGTGGTGTTTAACCACAAGGTCGTAGGTTTAAGCCCTCCTTTTAGCGAGTCATTTGAATTTATTGGACAAATTAGATGTTCAAGTTTGAGCTCTCTTTTTACCTTTTACTTGCTTCTAGTTCCCATTGACAAACATATTTTACAACCCAGTAAAAGGAAAATTATTTTGTGGTGCAGGAGGCTCAGGTAATCTGCTTTTAAATATTTTGCTCCTTTTTCTTACATTTTGACAAAGTACAAGTTGAATTCTTGTTTTTTCTTCTCTTTACGTCTAGTTGCTCACCTTATCGATACAATTTAACTTATTCCACAACCGGAATATATAGCACAACCTATAAAAATAAGTTTTTCTATCAAATATGTTTTAGTATTAATTGGTGAAAGCAGATGATACAAAAGGCTGAAATCAAAAATAGTAAAGTTTGTGCATTGAACACAATAAGGTGGTTGGCTGCCAAATCGACCTCCCACTTATTAAGTGGAAATAAAATATAGAACGATACGAGAAAGTTAGTTGTTCCATGAAACATTTGTGGATCACTTTATTAGTTAGTTGGAATAGCTCAGTTGGCAGGTCAAAGGTTCAAGCCCTCCTTCTAGCGAGTCATTCGAATTTATCAGACAAATTAGATGTTCAAGCTTGACCACTCTTTTTACCTTTTACTTGCTTCTAGTTCCCATTGACAAACATATTTTACAACCCAGTAAAAGGAAAATTATTTTGTGGTGCAGGAGGCTCAGGTAATCTGCTTTTAAATATTTTGCTCCTTTTTCTTGAGTTTTAACAAAGTACAAGTTGAATTCTTGTTTTTTCTTCTCTTTACGTCTAATTGCTCACCTTATCGATACAATTTAACTTATTCCACAACCGGAATATATAGTACAACCTATAAGAATAAGTTTTTCTATCAAATATGTTTTAGTATTAATTCATGAAAGCAGATGATGCAAATGGCAGAAATCAAAAATAGTAAAGTTTGTGCATTGAACATAATAAGGTGGTTGACTGCCAAATCGACCTCCAATTTATTAAGTGGAAATAAAATATAGAACAATACGAGAAAGTTCGTTGATCCATGAAACGACTGTAGATCACTCTATTAGTTTGCTGGAATAGCTCAGTTGGCTAGAGCGTGTGGCTGTTAACTACAAGGTCGGAGGTTCAAGCCCTCCTTCTAGCGAGTAATTTGAATTTATCGGACAAATTATATGTTCAAGTTTGAGCTCTCTTTTTACCTTTTACTTGTTTCTAGTTCCTATTGACAAATATATTTTACAACCCAGTAAAAGGAAAATTATTCTATGGTGCAGGAGGCTCAGGTAATCTGCTTTTAAATATTTTGCTCCTTTTTCTTACATTTTGATAAAGTACAAGTTGAATTCTTGTTTTTTCTTCTCTTTACGTCTAGTTGCTCACCTTATCGATACAATTTAACTTATTCCACAACCGGAATATATAGTACAAACTATAAGAATAAGTTTTTCTATCAAATATATTTTAGTATTAATTGGTGAAAGCAGATGATACAAAAGGCTGAAATCAAAAATAGTAAAGTTTGTGCATTGAACACAATAAGGTGGTTGGCTGCCAAATCGACCTCCCACTTATTAGGTGGAAATAAAATATAGAACAATACGAGAAAGTGAGTTGTTCCATGAAACAACTGTTGATTAGTTTATTAGTTAGTTGGAATAGCTCGGTTGGTTAGGGCTTGTGGTTGTTAACCAGAAGGTCGGAGGTTGAAGCCCTCCTTCTAGCGAGTCATTCGAATTTATCGGACAAATTAGATGTTCAAGTATGTCTTTTTACCTTTTACTTGCTTCTAGTTCCCATTGAGAAACATATTTTACAACCCAGTAAAAGGAAAATTATTTTGTGGTGCAGGAGGCTCAGGTAATCTGCTTTTAAATATTTTGCTCCTTTTTCTTGAGTTTTGACAAAGTACAAGTTGAATTCTTGTTTTTTCTTCTCTTTACGTCTATTTGCTCACCTTATCGATACAATTTAACTTATTCCACAACCGGAATATATAGTACAACCTATAAGAATAAGTTTTTCTATCAAATATGTTTTACTATTAATTGGTGAAACCAGATTATGCAAAAGACTGAAATCAAAAATAGTAAAGTTTGTGCATTGAACACAATAAGGTGGTTGGCTGCCAAATCGACCTCCCACTTAATAGGTGGAAATAAAATATAGAACGATACGAGAAAGTTTGTTGTCCCATGTAACAACTGTATATCACTTTATTAGTTAGCTGGAATACCTCAGTTGGCTAGAGCGTGTGGCTGTAACCACTAGGTCTGAGGTTCAAGCTCTCCTTTTAGCGAGTAATTTGAATTTATCGGACAAATTATATGTTCAAGTTTGAGCTCTCTTTTTACCTTTTACTTGTATCTAATTCCTATTGACAAACATATTTTACAACCCAGTAAAAGGAAAATTATTCTGTGGTGCAGGAGACTTAGGTAATCTGCTTTTAAATATTATGCTCCTTTTTCTTGAGTTTTGACAAAGTACAAATTGAATTCTTATTTTTTCTTCTCTTTACGTCTAGTTGCTCACCTTATCGATACAATTTAACTTATTTCCACAACCGGAATATATAATACAACCTATAAGAATAACTTTTTCTATCAAATATGTTTTAGTATTAATTGGTGAAAGCAGATGATACAAAAGGCTGAAATCAAAAATAGTAAAGTTTGTGCATTGAACACAATAAGGTGGTTGGCTACCAAATCGACCTCCCACTTATTTGGTGGAAATAAAATAAAGAACGATACGAGAAAGTTCGTTGTTCCATGAAACAACTGTAGAACACTTTATTAGTTAGCTGGAATAACTCAGTTGGCTAGAGAATGTGGCTGTTAACCACAAGGTCGGAGGTTCAAGCCCTCCTTCTAGTGAGTCATTTGAATTTATTGGACAAATTATATGTTAAAGTTTGAGATCTCTTTTTACCTTTTACTTGCTTCTAGTTCCCATTGACAAACAAATTTTACAACCCAGTAAAAGGAAAATTATTTCGTGGTGCACGAGGCTCAGGTAATGCACGAGGCTCAGGTAATCTGTTTTTAAATATTTTGCTCCTTTTTCTTGAGTTTTGACAAAGTACAAGTTGAATTCTTGTTTTTTCTTCTCTTTACGTCTAGTTGCTCACCTTATCGATACAATTTAACTTATTCCACAATCGGAATATATAGTACAACCTATAAGAATAAGTTTTTCTATCAAATATGTTTTAGTATTAATTGGTGAAAGCAGATGATGCAAAAGACTGAAATCAAAAATAGTAAAGTTTGTGCATTGAACACAATATGGTGGTTGGCTACCAAATCGACCTCCCACTTATTAGGTGGAAATAAAATAAAGAACGATACGAGAAAGTTCGTTGTTCCATGAAACAACTGTAGATCAATTTATTAGTTAGCTGGAATAGCTCAGTTGGCTAGAGCGTGTGGCTGTTAACCACAAGGTCGGAGGTTCAATCCCTCCTTCTAGCGAGTCATTTGAATTTATTGGACAAATTATATGTTCAAGTTTGAGCTCTCTTTTTACCTTTTACTTGTTTCTAGTTCTTATTGACAAACATATTTTACAACCCAGTAAAAGGAAAATTATTCTGTGGTGAAGGAGGCTTAGGTAATCTGCTTTTAAATATTATGCTCCTTTTTCTTGAGTTTTGACAAAGTACAAGTTGAATTCTTATTTTTTCTTCTCTTTACGTCTAGTTGCTCACCTTATCGATACAATTTAACTTATTCCACAATCGGAATATATAGTACAACCTATAAGAATAAGTTTTTCTATCAAATATGTTTCAGTATTAATTGGTGAAATTAGATGATCCAAAGGCTGAAATCAAAAATAGTAAAGTTTGTGCATTTAACACAATAAGGTGGTTGGCTGCCAAATCGACCTCCCACTTATTAGGTGGAAATAAAATATAGAACGATAGGAGAAAGTTTGTTGTTCCATGAAACAACTATAGATCACTTTATTAGTTAGCTGGAATAGCTTAGTTGGCTAGAGCGTGTGGTGTTTAACCACAAGGTCGTAGGTTTAAGCCCTCCTTTTAGCGAGTCATTTGAATTTATCGGACAAATTAGATGTTCATGTTTGAGCTCTATTTTTACCTTTTACTTGCTTCTAGTTCCCATTGACAAACATATTTTACAACCCAGTAAAAGGAAAATTATTTTGTGGTGCAGGAGGCTCAGGTAATCTGCTTTTAAATATTTTGCTCCTTTTTCTTACATTTTGATAAAGTACAAGTTGAATTCTTGTTTTTTCTTTTTTTTACGTCTATTTGCTCACCTTATCGATACAATTTAACTTATTCCACAACCGGAATATATAGTACAACCTATAAGAATAAGTTTTTCTATCAAATATGTTTTAGTATTAATTGGTGAAAGCAGATGATGCAAAGGCTGAAATCAAAAATAGTAAAGTTTGTGCATTGAACACAATAAGGTGGTAGGCTGCCAAATCGACCTCCCACTTATTAGGTGGAAATAAAATATAGAACAATACGAGAAAGTTCGTTGTTCCATGAAACAACTGTAGATCACTTTATTAGTTAGTTGGAATAGCTTAGTTGGCTAGAGCGTGTGGTTGTTAACCACAAGGTCGTAGGTTCAAGCCCTCCTTTTAGCGAGTCATTTGAATTTATCGGACAAATTAGATGTTCAAGTTTGAGCTCTCTTTTTACCTTTTACTTGCTTCCAGTTCCCATTGACAAACATATTTTATAACCCAGTAAAAGGAAAATTATTTTGTGGTGCAGGAGGCTCAGGTAATCTACTTTTAAATATTTTGCTCCTTTTTCTTACATTTTGATAAAGTACAAGTTGAATTCTTGTTTTTTCTTTTTTTTACGTCTATTTGCTCATCTTATCGATACAATTTAACTTATTCCACAACCGGAATATATAGTACAACCTATAAGAATAAGTTTTTCTATCAAATATGTTTTAGTATTAATTGGTGAAAGCAGATGATGCAAAGGCTGAAATCAAAAATAGTAAAGTTTGTGCATTGAACACAATAAGGTGGTAGGCTGCCAAATCGACCTCCCACTTATTAGGTGGAAATAAAATATAGAACGATACGAGAAAGTTCGTTGTTCCATGAAGTAACTGTAGATCACTTTATTAGTTAGTTGGTATAGCTTATTTGGCTAGAGCGTGTGGTTGTTAACCACAAGGTCGTAGGTTCAAGCCCTCCTTTTAGCGAGTCATTGGAATTTATCGGACAAATTAGATGTTCAAGTGGTGAAAGCAGATGATACAAAAGGCTGAAATCAAAAATAGTAAAGTTCTTGCATTGAACACAATAAGGTGGTTGGCTGCCAAATTTTCCTCCCACTTATTTGGTGGAAATAAAATATAGAACGATACGAGAAAGTTAGTTGTTCCATGAAACAACTCTGGATCAGTTTATTAGTTAGTTGGAATAGCTCGGTTGGCTAGAGCTTGTGGTTGTTAACCACAAGGAGGTTCAAGCCCTCATTCTAGCGAGTCATTCGAATTTATCGGATAAATTAGATGTTCAAGTATGACCACTCTTTTTACCTTTTACTTGCTTCTAGTTCCCATTGACAAACATATTTTACAACCCAGTAAAAAGAAAATTATTTTGTGGTGCAGGAGGCTCAGGTAATCTGCTTTTAAATATTTTGCTCCTTTTTCTTGAGTTTTGACAAAGTACAAGTTGAATTCTTGTTTTTTCTTCTCTTTACGTCTAGTTGCTCACCTTATCGATACAATTTAACTTATTCCACAATCGGAATATATAGTACAACCTATAAGAATAAGTTTTTCTATCAAATATGTTTTAGTATTAATTGGTGAAAGCAGATGATGCAAAAGACTGAAATCAAAAATAGTAAAGTTTGTGCATTGAACACAATAAGGTGGTTGGCTGCCAAATCGACCTCCCACTTATTAGGTGGAAATAAAATAAAGAACGATACGAGAAAGTTCGTTGTTCCATGAAACAACTATAGCTCACTTTATTAGTTAGCTGGACTTTTACTTGTTTCTAGTTCTTATTGACAAACATATTTTACAACCCAGTAAAAGAAAAATTATTCTGTGGTGCAGGAGGCTTAGGTAATCTGCTTTTAAATATTATGCTCCTTTTTCTTGAGTTTTGACAAAGTACAAGTTGAATTCTTATTTTTTCTTCTCTTTACGTCTAGTGGCTCACCTTATCGATACAATTTAACTTATTCCACAATCGGAATATATAGTACAACCTATAAGAATAAGTTTTTCTATCAAATATGTTTCAGTATTAATTGGTGAAATCAGATGATCCAAAGGCTGAAATCAAAAATAGTAAAGTTTGTGCATTTAACACAAAAAGGTGGTTGGCTGCCAAATCGACCTCCCACTTATTAGGTGGAAATAAAATATAGAACGATAGGAGAAAGTTCGTTGTTCCATGAAACAACTATAGATCACTTTATTAGTTAGCTGGAATAGCTTAGTTGGTTAGAGCGTGTGGCTGTAACCACCAGGTCCGAGGTTCAAGCCCTCCTTTTAGCGAGTAATTTGAATTTATCGGACAAATTATATGTTCCAGTTTGAGCTCTCTTTTTACCTTTTACTTGTATCTAATTCCTATTGACAAACATATTTTACAACCCAGTAAAAGGAAAATTATTCTGTGGTGCAGGAGGCTTAGGTAATCTGCTTTTAAATATTATGCTCCTTTTTCTTGAGTTTTGACAAAGTACAAGTTGAATTCTTATTTTTTCTTCTCTTTACGTCTAGTTGCTCACCTTATCGATACAATTTAACTTATTTCCACAACCGGAATATATAATACAACCTATAAGAATAACTTTTTCTATCAAATATGTTTTAGTATTAATTGGTGAAAGCAGATGATACAAAAGGCTGAAATCAAAAATAGTAAAGTTTGTGCATTGAACACAATAAGGTGGTTGGCTGCCAAATCGACCTCCCACATATTTGGTGGAAATAAAATAAAGAACGATACGAGAAAGTTCGTTGTTCCATGAAACAACTGTAGAACACTTTATTAGTTAGCTGGAATAGCTCAGTTGGCTAGAGAATGTGGCTGTTAACCACAAGGTCGGTGGTTCAAGCCCTCCTTCTAGTGAGTCATTTGAATTTATTGGACAAATTTTATGTTCAAGTTTGAGCTCTCTTTTTACCTTTTACTTGCTTCTAGTTCCCATTGACAAACAAATTTTACAACCCAGAAAAAGGAAAATTATTTTGTGGTGCACGAGGCTCAGGTAATCTGCTTTTAAATATTTTGCTCCTTTTTCTTGAGTTTTGACAAAGTACAAGTTGAATTCTTATTTTTTCTTCTCTTTACGTCTAGTTGCTCACCTTATCGATACAATTTAACTTATTCTACAATCGGAATATATAGCACAACCTATAAGAATAAGTTTTTCTATCAAATATGTTTTAGTATTATTTGGTGAAAGCAGATGATGCAAAAGACTGAAATCAAAAATAGTAAAGTTTGTGCATTGAACACAATAAGGTGGTTGGCTGCCAAATCGACCTCCCACTTATTAGGTGGAAATAAAATAAAGAACGATACGAGAATGTTCGTTGTTCCATGCAACAACTGTAGATCCCTTTATTAGTTAGCTAGAATAGCTCAGTTGGCTAAAGCGTGTGGCTGTTAACCACAAGGTCGGAGGTTCAAGCTCTCCTTTTAGCGAGTCATTTGAATTTATTGGACAAATTATATGTTAAAGTTTGAGCTCTCTTTTTACCTTTTACTTGTTTCTAGTTCTTATTGACAAACATATTTTACAACCCAGTAAAAGGAAAATTATTCTGTGGTGCAGGAGGCTTAGGTAATCTGCTTTTAAATATGGTGCTCCTTTTTCTTGAGTTTTGACAAAGTACTAGTTGAATTCTTATTTTTTCTTCTCTTTACGTCTAGTTGCTCACCTTATCGATACAATTTAACTTATTCCACAATCGGAATATATAGTACAACCTATAAGAATAAGTTTTTCTATCAAATATGTTTCAGTATTAATTGGTGAAATCAGATGATCCAAAGGCTGAAATCAAAAATAGTAAAGTTTGTGCATTTAACACAATAAGGTGGTTGGCTGCCAAATCGACCTCCCACATATTAGGTGGAAATAAAATATAGAACGATAGGAGAAAGTTCGTTGTTCCATGAAACAACTATAGATCACTTTATTAGTTAGCTGGAATAGCTTAGTTGGCTAGAGCGTGTGGTGTTTAACCACAAGGTCGTAGGTTTAAGCCCTCCTTTTAGCGAGTCATTTGAATTTATCGGACAAATTAGATGTTCAAGTTTGAGCTCTCTTTTTACCTTTTACTTGCTTCTAGTTCCCATTGACAAACATATTTTACAACCCAGTAAAAGGAAAATTATTTTGTGGTGCAGGAGTCTCAGGTAATCTGCTTTTAAATATTTTGCTCCTTTTTCTTACATTTTGATAAAGTACAAGTTGAATTCTTGTTTTTTCTTCTTTTTACGTCTATTTGCTCACCTTATCGATACAATTTAACTTATTCCACAACCGGAATATATTGTACAACCTATAAGAATAAGTTTTTCTATCAAATATGTTTTAGTATTAATTGGTGAAAGCAGATGATGCAAAGGCTGAAATCAAAAATAGTAAAGTTTGTGCATTGAACACAATAAGGTGGTAGGCTGCCAAATCGACCTCCCACTTATTAGGTGGAAATAAAATATAGAACGATACGAGAAAGTTCGTTGTTCCACGAAACAACTGTAGATCACTTTATTAGTTAGTTGGAATATCTTAGTTGGCTAGAGCGTGTGGTTGTTAAACTCAAGGTCGTAGGTTCAAGCCCTCCTTTTAGCGAGTCATTTGAATTTATCGGACAAATTAGATGTTCAAGTTTGAGCTCTCTTTTTACCTTTTACTTGCTTCTAGTTCCCATTGACAAACATATTTTACAACCCAGTAAAAGGAAAATTATTTTGTGGTGCAGGAGGCTCACGTAATCTGCTTTTAAATATTTTGCTCCTTTTTCTTACATTTTGACAAAGAACAAGTTGAATTCTTATTTTTTCTTCTCTTTACGTCTAGTTGCAAACCTTATCGATATAATTTATCTTATTCCACAACCGGAATATATAGTACAACCTATAAGAATAAGTTTTTCTATCAAATATGTTTTAGTATTAATTGGTGAAAGCAGATGATACAAAAGGCTGAAATAAAAAATAGTAAAGTTTTTGCATTGAACACAATTAGGTGGTTGGCTGCCAAATCGACCTCCCACTTATTAGGTGGAAATAAAATATAGAACGATACGAGAAAGTTAGTTGTTCTATGAAACAACTGTGGATCAGTTTATTAGTTAGTTGGAATAGCTCGGTTGGCTAGAGCTTGTGGTTGTTAACCACAAGGAGGTTCAAGCCCTCCTTCTAGCGAGTCATTCGAATTAGATGTTCAAGTATGACCACTCTTTTTACCTTTTACTTGCTTCTAGTTCCAATTGACAAACATATTTTACAACCCAGTAAAAGGAAAATTATTTTGCGGTGCACGAGGCTCAGGTAATCTGCTTTTAAATATTTTGCTCCATTTTCTTGAGTTTTGACAAAGTACAAGTTGAATTCTTGTTTTTTCTTCTCTTTACGTCTAGTTGCTCACCTTATCGATACAATTTAACTTATTCCACAATCGGAATATATAGTACAACCTATAAGAATAAGTTTTTCTATCAAATATGTTTTAGTATTAATTGGTGAAATCAGATGATCCAAAGGCTGAAATCAAAAATAGTAAAGTTTGTGCATTGAACACAATAAGGTGGTTGGCTGCCAAATCGACCTCCCACATATTAGGTGGAAATAAAATATAGAACGATAGGAGAAAGTTCGTTGTTCCATGAAACAACTATAGATGACTTTATTAGTTAGCTGGAATAGCTTAGTTGGCTAGAGCGTGTGGTGTTTAACCACAAGGTCGTAGGTTTAAGCCCTCCTTTTAGCGAGTCATTTGAATTTATCGGACAAATTAGATGTTCAAGTTTGAGCTCTCTTTTTACCTTTTACTTGCTTCTAGTTCCCATTGACAAACATATTTTACAACCCAGTAAAAGGAAAATTATTTTGTGGTGCAGGAGTCTCAGGTAATCTGCTTTTAAATATTTTGCTCCTTTTTCTTACATTTTGATAAAGTACAAGTTGAATTCTTGTTTTTTCTTCTTTTTACGTCTATTTGCTCACCTTATCGATACAATTTAACTTATTCCACAATCGGAATATATAGTACAACCTATAAGAATAAGTTTTTCTATCAAATATGTTTTAGTATTAATTGGTGAAAGCAGATGATGCAAAAGACTGAAATCAAAAATAGTAAAGTTTGTGCATTGAACACAATAAGGTGGTTGGCTGCCAAATCGACCTCTCACTTATTAGGTGGAAATAAAATATTGAACGATACGAGAAAGTTTGTTGTCCCATGAAACGACTGTATATCACTTTATTAGTTAGTTGGAATACCTCAGTTGGCTAGAGTGTGTGGCTGTTATCCATAATGTCGGAGGTTCAAGCCCTCCATCTAGCGAGTAATTTGAATTTATCGGACAAATTATATGTTCATGTTTGAGCTCTCTTTTTACCTTTTACTTGCTTCTAGTTCCCATTGACAAATATATTCTACAACCCAGTAAAAGGAAAAAAATTTTGCGGTGCAAGGGGCTCAGGTAATTTGCTTTTAAATATTTTGCTCCTTTTTCTTGAGTTTTGACAAAGTACAAGTTGAATTCTTATTTTTTAAATATTTTGCTCCTTTTTCTTGAGTTTTGACAAAGTACAAGTTGAATTCTTATTTTTTCTTCTCTTTACGTTTAATTGCTCACTTTATCGATACAATTTAACTTATTTCACAACCGGAATATATAGTACAACCTATAAGAATAAGTTTTTCTATCAAATACGTTTTAGTATTAATTGGTGAAAGCAGATGAAGCAAAGGCTGAAATCAAAAATAGTAAAGTTTGTGCATTGAACACAATAAGGTGGTTGGCTGCCTTATCGACCTCCCACTTATTAGGTGGAAATAAAATATAGAACGATACGAGAAAGTTCGTTGTTCCATGAAACAACTGTAGAACACTTTATTAGTTAGCTGGAATAGCTTAGTTGGCTAGTGCGTGTGGCTGTTAACAACAAGGTCGTAGGTTCAAGCCCTCTTTTTAGCGAGTCATTTGAATTTATCGGACAAATTAGATGTTCAAGTTTGAGCTCTCTTTTTACCTTTTACTTGCTTCTAGTTCCCATTGACAAACATATTTTACAACCCAGTAAAAGGAAAATTATTTTGTGTTACAAGAGGCTTATGTAATCTGCTTTTAAATATTTTGCTCCTTTTTCTTACATTTTGACAAAGTACAAGTTGAATTCTTATTTTTTCTTCTCTTTACGCCTAGTTGCTCACCTTATCGATACAATTTAACTTATTCCATAACCGGAATATATAGTACAACCTATAAGAATAAGTTTTTCTATCAAATATGTTTTAGTATTAATTGGTGAAAGCAGATGATGCAAAAGACTGAAATCAAAAATAGTAAAGTTTGTGCATTGAACACAATAAGGTGGTTGGCTGCCAAATCGACCTCCCACTTATTAGGTGGAAATAAAATAAAGAACGATACGAGAAAGTTCGTTGTTCCATGACACAACTGTAGATCGATTTATTAGTTAGCTGGAATAGCTCAGTTGGCTAGAGCGTGTGGCTGTTAACCACAAGGTCGGAGGTTCAAGCCATCCTTCTAGCGAGTAATTTGAATTTGTCGGACAAATTATATTGACAAACAAATTTTATAACCCAGTAAAAGGAAAATTATTTTGCGGTGTACGAGGCTCAGGTAATCTGCTTTTAAATATATTGCTCCATTTTCTTGAGTTTTGACAAAGTACAAGTTGAATTCTTATTTTTTCTTCTCTTTACGTCTAGTTGCTCACCTTATCGATACAATTTAACTTATTCCACAATCGGAATATATAGTACAACCTATAAGAATAAGTTTTTCTATCAAATATGTTTTAGTATTAATTGGTGAAAGCAGATGATGCAAATGACTGAAATCAAAAATAGTAATGTTTGTGCATTGAACACAATAAGGTGGTTGGCTGCCAAATCGACCTCTCACTTATTAGGTGGAAATAAAATATTGAACGATACGAGAAAGTTTGTTGTCCCATGAAACGACTGTATATCACTTTATTAGTTAGTTGGAATACCTCAGTTGGCTAGAGCGTGTGGCTATTATCCATAATGTCGGAGGTTCAAGCCCTCCCTCTAGCGAGAAATTTGAATTTATCGAACAAATTATATGTTCATGTTTGAGCTCTCTTTTTACCTTTTACTTGCTTCTAGTTCCCATTGACAAACATATTCTACAACCCAGTAAAAGGAAAAAAATTTTGCGGTGCAAGGGGCTCAGGTTATTTGCTTTTAAATATTTTGCTCCTTTTTCTTGAGTTTTGACAAAGTACAAGTTGAATTCTTATTTTTTCTTCTCTTTACGTTTAATTGCTCACTTTATCGATACAATTTAACTTATTTCACAACCGGAATATATAGTACAACCTATAAGAATAAGTTTTTCTATCAAATACGTTTTAGTATTAATTGGTGAAAGCAGATGAAGCAAAGGCTGAAATCAAAAATAGTAAAGTTTGTGCATTGAACACAATAAGGTGGTTGGCTGCCATATCGACCTCCCACTTATTAGGTGGAAATAAAATATAGAACGATACGAGAAAGTTCGTTGTTCCATGAAACAACTGTAGATCACTTTATTAGTTAGCTGGAATAGCTTAGTTGGCTAGTGCGTGTGGCTGTTAACAACAAGGTCGTAGGTTCAAGCCCTCCTTTTAGCGAGTCATTTGAATTTATCGGACAAATTAGATGTTCAAGTTTGAGCTCTCTTTTTACCTTTTACTTGCTTCTAGTTCCCATTGACAAACATATTTTACAACCCAGTAAAAGGAAAATTATTTTGTGTTACAAGAGGCTCATGTAATCTGCTTTTAAATATTTTGCTCCTTTTTCTTACATTTTGACAAAGTACAAGTTGAATTCTTATTTTTTCTTCTCTTTACGTCTAGTTGCTCACCTTATTGATACAATTTAACTTATTCCATAACCGGAATATATAGTACAACCTATAAGAATAAGTTTTTCTATCAAATATGTTTTAGTATTAATTGGTGAAAGCAGATGATACAAAAGGCTGAAATCAAAAATAGTAAAGTTTGTGCATTGAACACAATAAGGTGGTTGGCTGCCAAATCGACCTCCCACTTATTAGGTGGAAATAAAATATAGAACGATACGAGAAAGTTAGTTGTTCCATGAAACAACTGTGGATCACATTATTAGATTGTTGGAATAGCTCAGTTGGCTTGAGCTTGTGGTTGTTAACCACAAGGTCGGAGGTTTAAGCCCTCCTTCTAGCGAGTCATTCTAATTTATCGGACAAATTAGATGTTGACGTTTGACCACTCTTTTTACCTTTTACTTGCTTCTAGTTCCCATTGACAAACATATTTTACAATCCAGTAAAAGGAAAATTAATTTAACTTATTCCAAAACCGAAATATATAATACAACCTATAAGAATAAGTTTTTCTATCAAATATGTTTTACTATTAATTGGTGAAAGCAGATTATGCAAAAGGCTGAAATCAAAAATAGTAAAGTTTGTGCATTGAACACAATAAGGTGGTTGGCTGCCAAATGGACCTCCCACTTATTAGGTGGAAATAAAATATAGAATGATATGAGAAAGTTTGTTGTCCCATGAAACGCTTGTATATCACTTTATTAGTTAGCTGGAATACCTCAGTTGGCTAGAGCGTGTGGTTGTTAACCACAAGGTCTGAGGTTTAAACCCTCATTCTAGTGAGTAATTTGAATTTATCGGACAAATTATATCTTCAAGTTTGAGCTCTCTTTTTACCTTTTACTTGCTTCTAGTTCCCATTGACAAATATATTTTACAACCCAGTAAAAGGAAAATTATTTTGTGGTGTAGGAGGCTCAGGTAATATGCTTTTAAATATTTTGCTCCTTTTGCTTGAGTTTTGACAAAGTACAAGTTGAATTCTTAGTTTTTCTTCTCTTTACGTCTAGTTGCTCACCTTATCGATACAATTTAACTTATTTCCGCAACCGGAATATATAGTACAACCTATAAGAATAAGTTTTTCTATCAAATATGTTTTAGTATTAATTGGTGAAAGCAGATGATACAAAAGGCTGAAATAAAAAATAGTAAAGTTTGTGCGTGGAACACAATAAGGTGGTTGGCTGCCAAATCGACCTCCCACTTATTACGTGGAAATAAAATATAGAACGATACGAGAAAGTTAGTTGTTCCATGAAACGACTGTGGATCACATTATTAATTAGTTGGAATAGCTCAGTTGGCTAGAGCTTGTGGTTGTTAACCAAAAGGTCGGAGGTTCAAGCACTCCTTCTAGCGAGTCATTTTAATTTATCGAACAAATTCATTTCTTATCTTTACGTCTATTTGCTCACCTTATAATCTGCTTTTAAATATTTTGCTCCTTTTTCTTGAGTTTTGACAAAGTACAAGTTGAATTCTTGTTTTTTCTTCTCTTTACGTCTATTTGCTCAACTTATAGATACAAAAGGTCGGAGGTTCATGCACTCCTTCTAGCGAGTCATTTTAATTTATCGATCAAATTCATTTCTTATCTTTAAGTCTATTTGCTCACCTTATAATCTGCTTTTAAATATTTTGCTCCTTTTTCTTGAGTTTTGACAAAGTACAAGTTGAATTCTTGTTTTTTCTTCTCTTTACGTCTATTTGCTCAACTTATAGATACAATTTAACTTATTCAACAACCGGAATATATAGTACAACCTATAAGAATAAGTTTTTCTATCAAATATGTTTTACTTTTAATTGGTAAAAGCAGATTATGCAAAAGGCTGAAATCAAAAATAGTAAAGTTTGTGCATTGAACACAATAAGGTGGTTGGCTGCCAAATCGACCTCCCACTTATTAGGTGGAAATAAAATATAGAATGATATGAGAAAGTTTGTTATCCCATGAAACGCTTGTATATCACTTTATAAGTTAGCTGGAATACCTCAGTTGGCTAGAGCGTGTGGTTGTTAACCACAAGGTCTGAGGTTAAAACCCTCCTTCTAGTGAGTAATTTGAATTTATCGGACAAATTATATGTTCAAGTTTGAGCTCTCTTTTTACCTTTTACTTGCTTCTAGTTCCCATTGACAAACATATTTTACAACCCAGTAAAAGGAAAATTATTTTGTGGTGCAGGAGGCTCAGGTAATATGCTTTTAAATATTTTGCTCCTTTTGCTTGAGTTTTAACAAAGTACAAGTTGAATTCTTAGTTTTTCTTCTCTTTACGTCTAGTTGCTAACCTTATCGATACAATTTAACTTATTTCAACAACCGGAATATACAATACAACCTATAAGAATAAGTTTTTCTATCAAATATGTTTTAGTATTAATTGGTGAAAGCAGATGATACAAAAGGCTGAAATCAAAAATAGTAAAGTTTGTGCATTGCACACAATAAGGTGGTTGGCTGCCAAATCGACCTCCCACTTATTAGGTGGAAATAAAATAAAGAACGATACGAGAAAGTTCATTGTTCCATGAAATAACTGTAGATCACTTTATTAGTTAGCTGAAATAGCTCAGTTGGCTAGACCGTGTGGTTGTTAACCACAAGGTCTTAGGTTCAAGCCCTCCTTCTAGGGAGTAATTTGAATTTATCGGACAAATTATATGTTCAATTTTGAGCTCTCTTTTTACCTTTTACTTGCTTCTAGTTCCCATTGACAAACATATTTTACAACCCAGTAAAGGTGCAGGAGGCTCACGTAATCTGCTTTTAAATATTTTGCTCCTTTTTCTTGAGTTTTGACAAAGTACAAGTTGAATTCTTATATTTTCTTCTCTTTACGTCTAGTTGCTCACCTTATCGATACAATTTAACTTATTTCCACAACCGGAATATACAATACATCCTATAAGAATAAGTTTTTCTATCAAATATGTTTTAGTATTAATTGGTGAAAGCAGATGATACAAAAGGCTGAAATCAAAAATAGTAAAGTTTGTGTATTGAACACAATAAGGTGGTTTGCTGCCAAATCGACCTCCCACTTATTAGGTGGAAATAAAATAAAGAACGATACGAGAAAGTTCGTTGTTCCGTGAAACAACTGTAGATCACCTTATTAAATAGTTGGAATAGCTCAGTTGGCTAGAGCGCGTAGCTGTTAACCACAAGGTCGGAGGTTCAAGCCCTCCTTTTAGTTAGTAATTTGAATTTATTGGACAATTTATATGTTCAAGTTTGAGCTCTCTTTTTACCTTTTACTTGCTTCTAGTTCCCATTGACAAAAATATTTTACAACCCAGTAAAAAGAAAATTATTTTGTGGTGCACGAGGCACAGGTAATCTGCTTTTAAATAATTTGATCCTTTTTTTTGAGTTTTGACAAAGTACAAGTTGAATTCTTTTTTTTTTCTCTTTACGTCTAGTTGCTCACCTTATCGATATAATTTAACTTATTCCACAACCGGAATATATAGTACAACATATAAGAATAAGTTTTTTTATCGGCTGAAATCAAAAATAGTAAAGTTTGTGCATCGAACACAATAAGGTGGTTGGCTGCCAAATCGACCTCCCACTTATTAGGTGGAAATAAAATATAGAACGATACGAGAAAGTTCGTTGTTCCATGAAACAACTAGTAGATCACTTTATTAGTTAGCTGAAATACCTCAGTTAGCTAGAGCATATGGCTGTTAACCACAAGGTCGGAGGTTCAAGCCCTCCTTCTAGCAAGTAATTTAAATTTATTGGACAAATTATATGTTCAAGTTTGAGCTCTCTTTTTACCTTTTACTTGCTTCTAGTTCCTATTGACAAACATATTTTACAACCCAGTAAAAGGAAAATTATTTTGCGGTGCACGAGGCTTAGGTAATCTGCTTTTAAATATTTTGCTCCATTTTCTTGAGTTTTGACAAAGTACAAGTTGAATTCTTATTTTTTCTTCTCTTTACGTCTATTTGCTCACCTTATCGATACAATTTAAATTATTCCACAACAGGAATATATAGTACAACCTATAAGAATAAGTTTTTCTATCAAATATATTTTAGTATTAATTGGTGAAAGCAGATGATGTAAAAGGCTGAAATCAAAAATAGTAAAGTTTGTGCATTGAACACAATAAGTTGGTTGGCTGCCAAATCGACCTCCCACTTATAGGTGGAAATAAAATAAAGAACGATACGAGAAAGTTCGTTGTTCCATGAAACGACTGTAGATCACTTTATTAGTTAGCTGGAATAGCTCAGTTGGCTAGATGATGTGGCTATTAACCACAAGGTCGGAGGTTCAAGCCCTCCTTCTAGTGAGTCATTTGAATTTATCGGACAAATTGTATGTTCAAGTTTGAGATCTCTTTTTACCTTTTACTTGCTTCTAGTTCCCAATGACAAACATATTTCACAACCCAGTAAATGGAAAATTATTTTGTGGTGCACGAGGCTCAAGTAATCTGCTTTTAAATATTTTGCTCCATTTTCTTGAGTTTTAACAAAGTACAAGTTGAATTCTTATTTTTTCTTCTCTTTACGTCTAGTTGCTCACCTTATCGATACAATTTAACTTATTCCACAACCGGAATATATAATACAACATATAAGAATAAGTTTTTCTATTAAATATGTTTTAGTATTAATTGGTGAAAGCAGATGATGCAAAAGGCTGAAATCAAAAATAGTAAAGTTTGTGCATTGAACACAATAAGGTGGTTGGCTGCCAAATCGACCTTCCACTTATTAGGTGGAAATAAAATAAAGAACGATTCGAGAAAGTTCGTTATTCCATGAAACAACTGTATATCACTTTATTAGTTAGCTGGAATAACTCAGTTGGCTAGAGCGTGTGGTTGTTAACCACAAAGTCGGAGGTTCAAGCCCTTTTTCTAGCGAGTCATTTAAATTTATCGGACAAATTATATGTTCAAGTTTGAGCTCTCTTTTTACCTTTTACTTGCTTCTAGTTCCCATTGACAAACGTATTTTACAATCCAGTAAAAGAAAAATTATTTCGTGGTGCACGAGTCTCAGGTAATCTGCTTTTAAATATTTTGCTCCTTTTTTTTGAGTTTTGACAAAGTACAAGTTGAATTCTTATTTTTTCTTCTCTGTACGTCTAGTTGCTCACCTTATCGATACAATTTAACTTATTCCACAACCGGAATATATAGTACAACCTATAAGAATAAGTTTTTCTATCAAATATGTTTTAGTATTAATTGGTGAAAGCCGATGATGCAAAAGGCTGAAATCAAAAATACTAAAGTTTGTGCATTGAACACAATAAGGTGGTTAGCTGCCAAATCGACCTCCCACTTATTAGGTGCAAATAAAATATATAACGATACCAGAAAGTGCGTTGTTCCATGAAACGACTGTAGATCATTTATTAGTTAGCTGGAATAGCTCAGTTAGCTAGAGCTTGTGGCCCTTAACCATAAGGTCATAAGTTCAAGCCCTCCTTCTAGTGAGTAATTTGAATTTATCGGACAAATTATATTTTCAATTTTGAGCTCTCTTTTTACCTTTTACTTGCTTCTAGTTCCCATTGACAAACATATTTTACAACCCAGTAAAAGGAAAATTATTTTGTGGTACAGGAGGCTCACGTAATCTGCTTTTAAATATTTTGCTCCTTTTTCTTGAGTTTTGACAAAGTACAAGTTGAATTCTTATTTTTTCTTCTCTTTACGTCTAGTTGCTCACCTTATCGATACAATTTAACTTATTTCCACAACCGGAATATACAAAACATCCTATAAGAATAAGTTTTTCTATCAAATATGTTTTAGTATTAATTGGTGAAAGCAGATGATACAAAAGGCTGAAATCAAAAATAGTAAAATTTGTGCATTGAACACAATAAGGTCGTTGGCTGCCAAATCGACCTCCCACTTATTAGGTGGAAATAAAATAAAGAACTATACGAGAAAGTTCGATGTTCCATGAAACAACTGTAGATCACTTTATTAAATAGCTGGAATAGCTCAGTTGGCTAGAGCGTGTGGCTGTTAACCACAAGGTCGGAGGTTCAAGCCCTCCTTCTAGCGAGTAATTTGAATTTTTGGACAATTTATATGTTCAAGTTTGAGCTCTCTTTTTACCTTTTACTTGCTTCTAGTTCCCATTGACAAAAATATTTTACAACCCAGTAAAAGGAAAAAAATTATTTTGTAGTGCACGAGGCTCAGGTAATCTGCTTTTAAATAATTTGATCCTTTTTTTTGAGTTTTGACAAAGTACAAGTTGAATTCTTTTTTTTTCTCTTTACGTCTAGTTGCTCACCTTATCGATACAATTTAACTTATTCCACAACCGGAATATATAGTACAACATATAAGAATAAGTTTTTCTATCGGCTGAAATCAAAAATAGTAAAGTTTGTGCATCGAACACAATAAGGTGGTTGGCTGCTAAATCGACCTCCCACTTATTAGGTGTAAATAAAATATAGAACGATACGAGAAAGTTCGTTGTTCCATGAAACAACTAGTAGATCAATTTATTAGTTAGCTGGAATACCTCAGTTAGCTAGAGCATATGGCTGTTAACCACAAGGTTGGAGGTTCAAGCCCTCCTTCTAGCAAGTAATTTAAATTTATCGGACAAATTATATGTTCAAGTTTGACCTCTCTTTTTACCTTTTACTTGCTTCTAGTTCCCATTGACAAACATATTTTACAACCCAGTAAAAGGAAAATTATTTTGCGGTGCACGAGGCTCAGGTAATCTGCTTTTAA
Source organism: Thalia dealbata (assembly GCA_030544415.1). Lineage (NCBI taxonomy): Eukaryota > Viridiplantae > Streptophyta > Magnoliopsida > Zingiberales > Marantaceae > Thalia > Thalia dealbata. The sequence goes on from CM060460.1 coordinate 11,476,524, forward strand.
ATATTTTGCTCCATTTTCTTGAGTTTTGACAAAGTACAAGTTGAATTCTTATTTTTTCTTCTCTTTACGTCTATTTGCTCACCTTATCGATACAATTTAACTTATTCCACAACAGGAATATATAGTACAACCTATAAGAATAAGTTTTTCTATCAAATATATTTTAGTATTAATTGGTGAAAGCAGATGATGCAAAAGGCTGAAATCAAAAATAGTAAAGTTTGTGCATTGAACACAATAAGGTGGTTGGCTGCCAAATCGACCTCCCACTTATAGGTGGAAATAAAATAAAGAACGATACGAGAAAGTTCGGTGTTCAATGTAACGACTGTAGATCACTTTATTAGTTAGCTGGAATAGCTCAGTTGGCTAGAGCATGTGGCTGTTAACCACAAGGTCCGAGGTTCAAGCCCTCTTTCTAGCGAGTCATTTGAATTTATCGGATAAATTATATGTTCAAGTTTGAGATCTCTTTTCACCTTTTACTTGCTTCTAGTTCCCATTGACAAACATATTTTACAACCCAATAAAAGGAAAATTATTTTGTGGTGCACGTGGCTCAGGTAATCTGCTTTTAAATATTTTGCTCCATTTTCTTGAGTTTTAACAAAGTACAAGTTGAATTCTTGTTTTTTCTTCTCTTTACGTCTAGTTGCTCACCTTATCGATACAATTTAACTTATTCCACAACCGGAATATATAGTACAACATATAAGAATAAGTTTTTCTATGAAATATGTTTTAGTATTAATTGGTGAAAGCAGATAATGCAAAAGGCTGAAATCAAAAATAGTAAAGTTTGTGCATTGAACACAATAAGGTGGTTGGCTGCCAAATCGACCTTCCACTTATTAGGTGGAAATAAAATAAAGAACGATACGAGAAAGTTCGTTGTTCCATGAAACAACTGTAGATCACTTTATTAGTTAGCTGGAATAACTCTGTTGGCTAGAGCGTGTGGTTGTTAACCACAAGGTCGGAGGTTCAAGCTCTTTTTCTAACGAGTCATTTGAATTTATCGGACAAATTATATCTTCAAGTTTGAGCTCTCTTTTTACCTTTTACTTGCTTTTAGTTCCCATTGACAAATGTATTTTACAATCCAGTAAAAGAAGAATTATTTTTTGGTGCACGAGTCTCAGGTAATCTGCTTTTAAATATTTTGCTCCTTTTATTTGAGTTTTGACAAAGTACAAGTTGAATTCTTATTTTTTCTTCTCTTTACGTCTAGTTGCTCACCTTATCGATACAATTTAACTTATTCCACAACCGGAATATATAGTACAACCTATAAGAATAAGTTTTTCTATCAAATATGTTTTAGTATTAATTGGTGAAAGCCGATGATGCAAAAGGCTGAAATCAAAAATACTAAAGTTTGTGCATTGAACACAATAAGGTGGTTGGCTGCCAAATCGACCTCCCACTTATTAGGTGCAAATAAAATATATAACGATACGAGAAAGTTCGTTGTTCCATGAAACGGCTGTAGATCATTTATTAGTTAGTTGGAATAGCTCAGTTGGCTAGAGCTTGTAGCCCTTAACCATAAGGTTATAGGTTCAAGCCCTCCTTCTAGTGAGTAATTTGAATTTATCGGACAAATTATATGTTCATGTTTGAGCTCTCTTTTTACCTTTTACTTGCTTCCAGTTCCCATTGACAAACAAATTTTACAACCCAGTAAAAGGAAAATTATTTTGTAGTGCAGGAGGTTCACGTAATCTGCTTTTAAATATTTTGCTCCTTTTTCTTGAGTTTTGACAAAGTACAAGTTGAAATCTTGTTTTATCTTCTCTTTACGTCTAGTTGCTCACCTTATCGATACATTTTAACTTATTTCCACATCCGGAATATATACTACAACCTATAAGAATAAGTTTTTCTAACAAATATGTTTTAGTATTAATTGGTGAAAGCAGATGATACAAAAGGCTGAAATCAAAAATATTAAAGTTTGTGCATTGAACACAATAAGGTGGTTGGCTGCCAAATCGACCTCCCAATTATTAGGTGGAAATAAAATAAAGAACGATACGAGAAAGTTCGTTGTGCCATAAAACAACTGTAGATCACTTTATTAGTTAGCTGGAATAGCAAAGTTGGCTAGAGCGTGTGGTTGTTAACCACAAGGTTGGAGGTTCGAGCCCTCCTTCTAGTGAGTCATTTGAATTTATCGGATAAATTATATGTTCAAGTTTGAGCTCTCTTTTTACCTTTTACTTGCTTCTAGTTCCCATTGACAAACAAATTTTACAACTCAGTAAAAAGAAAATTATTTTGTTGTGCAGGAGGCTCAGGTAATCTGCTTTTAAATATTTTGCTCCTTTTTCTTGAGTTTTGACAAAGTACAAGTTGAATGCTTATTTTTTCTTCTCTTTACGTCGAGTTGCTCACCTTATCGATAAAATTTAACTTATTCCACAACCGGAATATATAGTACTACCTTTAAAAATAAGTTTTTCTATCAAATAAGTTTCAGTAATAATTGGTGAAAGAAGATGATGCAAAAGGCTGAAATCAAAAATAGTAAAGTTTGTGCATTGAACTTAATAAGGTGGTTGGCTGCCAAATGGACCTCCCACTTATTTGGTGGAAATAAAATATAGAACGATATGAGAAAATTCGTTTTCCCATGAAACATCTGTAGATCACTTTATTGGTTAGTTGGAATAGTTGAGTTTGCTAGAGCGTGTGGCTGTTAACCATAAGGTCGGAGGTTCAAGCCCTCCTTCTAGGGAGTCATTTGAATTTATTGGACAAATTAGATGTTCAAGTTTTACAACCCAGTAAAAGGAAAATTATTTTGTGGTGCAGGAGGCTCAGGTAATATGCTTTTAAATATTTTGCTCCTTTTTCTTGAGTTTTGACAAAGTACAAGTTGAATGCTTGTTTTTTCTTCTCTTTACGTCGAGTTGCTCACCTTATCGATAAATTTTAACTTATTCCACAACCGGAATATATAGTACTACCTATAAAAATAAGTTTTTCTATCAAATAAGTTTCAGTAATAATTGGGGAAAGCAGATGATGCAAAAGGCTGAGATCAAAAATAGTAAAGTTTGTGCATTGAACTCAATAAGGTGGTTGGCTGCCAAATCGACCTCCCACTAATTAGGTGGAAATAAAATATAGAACGATACTAGAAATTTCGTTGTTCCATGAAACGACTGTAGATCACTTTATTAGTTAGCTGGAATAGCTTATTTGGCTAGAGCATGTTGCCCTTAACCATAAGGTCGGAGGTTCAAGCACTCCTTCTAGGAAGTTATTTGAATTTATCGGACAAATTAGATGTTTAGGTTTCACCTCTCTTTTTACCTATTACTTGCATCTAGTTCCCATTGACAAAGATATTTTACAACCCAGTAAAAAAAAAATTTATTTTGTGGTGCAAGAGGCTCGGGTAATCCGCTTTTAAATATTTTGCTCCTTTTTCTTGAGTTTTGACAAAGTACAAGTTGAATGCAAGTTTTTTCTTCTCTTTACGTCGAGTTGCTCACCTTATCAATACAATTTAACTTATTCAACAACTGAAATATATAGTACAACCTATAAGAATAATCTTTTCTATCAAATATGTTTTAGTATTAATTGGTGAAAGCAGATGATACAAAAGGCTGAAATCAAAAATAGTAAAGTTTGTGCATTGAACACAATAAGGTGGTTGGCTGCTAAATAGACCTCCCACTTATGAGGTGGAAATAAAATATAGAACGATACGAGAAAGTTCGTTGTTCCATGAAACGACTATAGATCACTTTATTAGTTAGCTGGAATAGCTTAGTTGGCTAGAGCCTGTGGCCCTTAACCACAAGGTCAGAGGTTCAAGCCCTCCTTCTAAGGAGTCATTTGAATTTATCGGACGAATTAGATGTTCAAGTTTGACCACTCAATTTACCTTTTACTTGCTTCTAGTTCCCATTGACAAATATATTTTACAACCCAGTAAAAGGAAAATTATTTTGTGGTGTAGGAGGCTCAAGTAATCTGCTTTTAAATATTTTGCTCCCTTTTCTTGAGTTTTGACAAAGTATAAGTTGAATGCTTATTTTTTCTTCTCTATACGTCGAGTTGCTCACCTTATCGATACAATTTAACTTATTCCACAACCGGAATATATAGTACTACCTATAAAAATAATTTTTTCTATCAAATAAGTTTCAGTATTAATTGGTGAAAGCGGAAGATGCAAAAGGCTGAAATCAAAAATAGTAAAGTTTGTGCATTGAACACAATAAGGTGGTTGGCTGCCAAATCGACCTCCCACTAATTAGGTGGAAATAAAATATAGAACGATACGAGAAAGTTTGTTGTTCCATTAAACGACTGTAGATCACATCATCAGTGAGCTGGAATAGCCCAGTTGGCTAGAGTGTGTGGCCCTTAACCATAAGGTCGGAGGTTCAAGCACTCTTTCTAGGAAGTCTTTTGAATTTATTGGACAAATTAAATGTCCAGGTTTTAGCTCTCATTTTACCTTTTACTTGCTTCTTGTTCCCATTGACAAAGATATTTTACAACCCAGTAAAAGAAAAATTATTTTGTGGTGCAAGAGGCTCGGGTAATCCGCTTTTAAATATTTTGCTCCTTTTTCTTGAGTTTTGACAAAGTACAAGTTGAATGCTAGTTTTTCCTTCTCTTTACATCGAGTTGCTCACCTTATCAATACAATTTAACTTATTCCACAACCGGAATATATAGTACTACCTATAAGAATAAGTTTTTCTATCAAATAAGTTTCAGTATTAATTGGTGAAAGCAGATGATGCAAACGACTGAAATTAAAAATTATAAAGTTTGTGCATTGAACACAATAAGGTGGTTGGCTGCCAAATCGACCTCCCACTTATTAGGTGGAAATAAAATATAGAACCATACGAGAAAGTTCGTTGTTCCATGAAACAACTGTTGATTAGTTTATTAGTTAGTTGGAATAGCTCGGTTGGTTAGGGCTTGTGGTTGTTAACCAGAAGGTCGGAGGTTGAAGCCCTCCTTCTAGCGAGTCATTCGAATTTATCGGACAAATTAGATGTTCAAGTATGTCTTTTTACCTTTTACTTGCTTCTAGTTCCCACTGAGAAACATATTTTACAACCCAGTAAAAGGAAAATTATTTTGTGGTGCAGGAGGCTCAGGTAATCTGCTTTTAAATATTTTGCTCCTTTTTCTTGAGTTTTGACAAAGTACAAGTTGAATTCTAATTTTTTCTTCTCTTTACATCGAGTTGCTCACCTTATCGCTACAATTTAACTTATTCCACAACCGGAATATATAGTACTACCTATAAGAATAATATTTTCTATCAAATAAGTTTCAGTATTAATTAGTGAAAGCAGATGATGCAAAAGGCTGAAATCAAAAATAGTAAAGTTTGTGCATTGAACACAATAAGGTGGTTGGTTGCCAAATCGACCTCCCACTTATTAGAAGGAAATAAAATATAGAACGATACGAAAAAGTACGTTGTTCCATGAAACGATTGTAGATCACTTCATTAGTCAGCTGGAATAGCTCAGTAGGCTAGAGCGTGTGGCTATTAACCACAACGTCGGAGGTTCAAGCCCTCTTTCTAGCGAGTCATTTGAATTTATCGGACAATTTAGATGTTCAGGTTTGAGCTCTCTTTTTACCTTTTACTTGCTTCTAGTTCCTATTGACAAACATATATTACAACCCAGTAAAAGGAAAATTATTTTTAAATATTTTGCTCCTTTTTCTTGAGTTTTGACAAAGTACAAGTTGAATTCTTGTTTTTTCTTCTCTTTACGTCTATTTGCTCACCTTATCGATACAATTTAACTTATTCCACAACCGGAATATATAATACTACCTATAAGAATAAGTTTTTCTATCAAATAATTTTCAGTATTAATTGGGGAAAGCAGATTGAACACAATAAGGTGGTTGGCTGCCAAATCGACTTCCCACTTATTAGGAGGAAATAAAATATTGAACGATATGAGAAAGTTCGTTGTTCCATGAAACGACTATAGATCACTTCATTAGTCAGCTGGAATAGCTTAGTTGGCTGAGTTCTAACGATAGTTTATGGTGTAGGATGTATATGATGATGTTGTTTGGTTTTTTGGTTGAATTAATGCTATCTCTCCCACCTCCCTCCTTCTCTCCTGTTAGGACTCTTTTCTTTCCCTTGTTTGTGAGCATGCGTGTAATATAATAATTATGATGGATTGGGGAGTCAAATGTACGTCGACACTAGGACATAATTACTATGTTCCATCTTTCTAGTAATTAGATATTGTAACTAAATAAAGTTAGGGAGTAAATGGTAGAAATTAGAGATGATATGGTAATTGAATTAGCATATAAGTTCAAACTAAGTTGAGGTTGTAAATTTAATACAGGTGAATTAATTAGGGTAGATTATGTCAAATTAACTAATTTGAGTTGAATAACATATTTTACTTGGGTTGATGTGAGTTTGAATAAAAATAAGGACAGATGATTAATTTAGTGTATTATAAACAAATTGGGTGATACATAAAATTAGAAACAATCTCTAAAGGTAATGTTATTTGTAATAGGTAGGCCACTTTGAAATAATTAGACGACCTGCAAGCTATTGTATGGTTGGTTCTGAAGAACGCATGACAATATCTAGGTGCGCCGGTTCACTACAGTAAACTATTCCCAAGTTGTGGAATCTAAGGGATAACATCTTTACTACTTAGGAAACTAATATTTAAATTTAACTTGATGCATTTTTGTATATTAAAAATCTTATTATCGTGATATGCTTGAAAACTAAATTTTACCTATGTATATTTCTTACAAATTCAGATCCTGCTTTTGTGATATGCATATAGCCTTGCATGTACTGTTATCTGAGTATATTAGGATGCTCTTAATATTTCTTTTTGTCCACTATGATGATGTGAGGAATAAATTGATAGTATTACATCTACAAGCATGGTGTAGGAAATTAGGTTGTACCAAAGTTTGATATCTATATGGACATCTAGAAATGGAATCTATATTCATGCGACACTACAACACATATGTAACAGAATATTAACCATACATCATAGCGGATGTTCCGAATTACGGATATGAGCTCTGACACTCAGAAACCTATGCTACCCAAGATGTTGAATTCATGATGGTCATAAAGGGTGGAATTCAATATGGATTGACTAATCACCAAGGAATCTTGTGATATAGTCACTATACCCGCACGTGTGATGCGAATTTACCACCGTGATAGTCCTAAGATGGCTAGCGGGGGTGTAACCATACTGAGGATACGAGAATGTTCGTTGTTCCATACAACGAATGTAGATCACTTCATTAGTGAGCTGGAATAGCTTAGTTGGCTAGAGCGTGTGGCTGTTAACCACAAGGTTGGTGGTTCAATCCCACCTTCTATCGAAGTATTTGAATTAATCAGAAAATTTGTTCACTTGGAATTGGTTTAGGTTGAATTGATTTTTAGAAGGTTACGAGTTTTTATTCACTTAGAACAATTGTGGGTTGATTTAATTTTCATCAATTCAGATGTTCAGGTTAGAGGTTTGAGCTCTCTTTTTTCCTTTTACTTTCTTCTAGTTCACGTTGATAAACATATTTTAAAACCCAGTAAAAGAAAATTCATTTTGCCGTGCAGGAGGCTCAAGTAATCCGCTTTTAAATATTTTGCTCCTTTTTCTTGAGTTTTGACATAGTACAAGTTGAATGCTAGTTTTTTCTTCTCTTTACATCGAGTTGCTCACCTTATTGATACAATTTAACTTATTACACACCCCGAATATATAGTACTACCTATAAGAATCAGTTTTTCTATCAAATAAGTTTCAGTATTAATCGGTCAAAGTAGATGATGCAAAAGGCTGAAATCAAAAATAGTAAAGTTTTTGCATTGAACACAGTATGGTGGTTGGCTGCCAAATCGAACTCCCACTTATTTGGAGGAAATAAAATATAGAATTAAACAAGAAAGTTCGTTGTTTCATGTAGATCACTTAATTAGTGAGTTGGAATAGCTCAGTTAGCTAGAGCCTGTAGCTGTTAACCACAAGGTCGGAGGTTCAAGCCCTCCTTCTAGCAAATCATTTGAATTTATCAGATAATTGATTTTTACGAGGTTACGAGTTCGTTTATTCACTTAGAACAATTGTGGGTTAATTAAATTTTCATTAATTTAGGTGTTTAGGTTGGAGGTTTGAGCTCTCTTTTTACCTTTTACTTGCTTCTAGTTCCTATTGACAAACATATTTTAAAACCCAGTAAAAGAAAAATCATTTTGTCGCGCAGGAGGCTCAGGTAATCCGCTTTTAAATATTTTTCTCCTTTTTCTTGAGTTTTGACAAAGTACAAGTTGAATGCTAGTTTTTTCTTCTCTTTACATCGAGTTGCTCACCTTATCGATTCAATTTAACTTATTCCACAACCGAAATCTATAGTACTACCTATAAGAATAAGTTTTAGGGAATCATTTGAATTTATCGGATAATTTGTTCACTTGAAATTGGTTTATGTTGAATTGATTTTTACGAGGTTACGAGTTCGTTTATTCAATTAGAACGATTGTGGGTTGATTTAATTTTCATCAATTTAGATGTTTAGGTTAGAGCTTTGAGCTCTCTTTTTACCTTTTACTTGCTTCTAGTTCCCATTGACAAACATATTTTAAAACCTAGTAAAATAAAATTCATTTTGTCGCACAGTAGGCTCAGGCAATCTACTTTTAAATATTTTGCTCCTTTTTCTCGAGTTTTGACAAAGTACAAGTTTAATGCTAGTTTTTTCTTCTCTTTACATCTAGTTTCTCACCTTGTCGATTCAATTTAACTTATTCCATAACTGAAATCTATAGTACTACCTCTAAAAATTAGTTTTTTAATCAAAAGTTTCGATATTAATCAGTGAAAGCAGATGATGCAAAACGCTGATATCAAAAATAGTAAAGTTTTTGCATTGAACATAGTAAGGTGGTTGGCTGCTAAATCCTCCTCCTAATTATTAGGAGGAAATAAAATATAGAACTATATGAGGAAGTTCGTTAGTCCATGAATTGACGGTAGATCACTTAAATATTGAGTTGGAATAGCTCAGTTGTCTAGAGCGTGTGGCTCTTAACCGCAATGTTAGAGGTTCAAGCTATCCTTTTTATGAATATTTTGAGCTCTCTTTTTATTTTTTACTTGCTTCTACTTATTATTGATAAATATATTTTAAAACCCAGCAAAAAAAATGATTTTGTCGTGCAAGATGCTCAGGTAATCCGCTTTTAAATATTTTGTTATTTTTTTCTTGAGTTTTGAGAAAGTACAAGTTGCATGATAGTTTTCTTCTCTTTACATCTAGTTGCTCAGATTATCGATTCAATTTAATTTTATCCACAACTAGAATGTATAGTACTACCTATAAGGATAAGTTTTTCTATCAAAAGTTTCGATATTAAACGATGAAAGCAAATGATGCAAATGCATGAGTTTAAAAATAGTAATGTTTTTTCCATTGAACACAGTAAGGTGGTTGGTTGCCAAATCGACCTCCCACTTATTAGGAGAAATAAAATATAAAACTATACAAGAAAGTTCATTGTTCCTTGTAATGATTGTAGATCATATTATTAATGAGCTACAATAGCTCAGTTGGCTAGAGCGTTTAGCTTTTAACCACAATGTCGGAGGTTTGTAAATCCTTTAATACATGAGGTAAAAGTGTCGAATTGACGAGAGGTTGTGGTTGTTAACCGCAAGGTTGGAGGTTTGAGCACCCTTTTTACCTTTTACTTGCTTTTAATTCCCATTGATAAACCTATTTTAAAACTCATTAAAAGAAAAATGATTTTGTCGTGGAGGAGGCTCAAGTAACATGCTTTTAAATATTTTGATGCTATTTCTTGAGTTTCGATAAAGTACAAGTTGCATGCTAGTTTTCTTCTTCTTACATCTAGTTTTTCATATTATTGATTCAATTTCATTTATTTCACACCCGAAATCTTAAAACTATTACCTATAAGAATGAGTTTTTCTATGAAAAGTTTCGATGTTAATAAGTGAAAGCAGATGATGCAAAAGCACGAAATCAAGAATAGTAATGTTTTTACAATGAAAACAGGAAGGTAGTTGGCTGCCAAATCGATGAGGAAATAAAATATAAAACTCTAAAACTAAGTTCGTTGTTCCATGAAATGATTGTAGATTACATAATTAATGAGTTGGAATAGCTCAGTTGGCCAGATAGTATGGTCCTTAACCACAAGGTTCTTCTAGTGATTCTTATGAATTTACAAGTTCAGTTGTTCACTTGGAACTGGTGTAGATTGAATCAATTTTTATGAGGTTACAAGTTCATTTGTTCACTAGAATTAGTTGTAAATACTTAAACTTATGAGCTAGAATAATAGCTCTGTTGGCCAAAGCATTTGGCTATTAACAAGAAGGTCTTATGTTAAGATCTTCAAGTGAATTTTATCAGTTTTCTAGTTTGTTTATTCACTTGGAACGATTGTGGGTTGATTCAATTTTTATTTGTTTAGAAGTTCATTTGTTCACTTGGAACGGTTGTAAGTCCCACAATTCATGATTTGGAATAGTAGAGTTGGCTAGATTGTGGGGCTGTTAACAAGAAAGTGTGACTTTCTTCTTTTCCCTTTTAATCAGTTTCAAGTTCTTTTGTGTCCGAAATGAGATAGGTTTGTAAATCCTATGGTTCATGAGGTAAAATTGCTCAATTGACTATCGGGTGTGGTTGTTAACCACAAGGTTGGTGGTTTGAGCTCTCTTTTTACCTTTTACTAGCATCTAATTCCCATTGATAAACTTATTTTAAAGCCTAGCAAAAGAAAAAGGATTTTGTCATGCAGGAGGCCCAAGTAATTTGATTCTTTTTTTGAGTTTTGAGAAAGTATAAGTTTGATGCTAGTTTTCTTCTCTTTATATCTGATTGTTGTTATTATCGAGTCAATTTCATTTATTCCACACCCCAAATCTGAAGTACTACCTATAAGAATGAGTTTTTCTATCAGAAGTTTCGATGTTAATAAGTGAGAGCTAGTGATGCAAAAGTACGAAATCAAGAATCATAAATATTTTTACATTGAACAAAGGAAGGTGGTTGGTTGCGAGATTGACCTCCCACTTATTAAGAGGAAATAAAATATAAAACTATAAAACCAAGTGATCCGCTTTTAAATATTTTTATTATTTTTCTTTGTATTTTGAGAAAGTACAAGTTGCATGCTAATTTTCTTTTCTTTACATCTAGTTGTTTGTATTATCGATTCAATTTTATTTATTCTACACTCTAAATCTAAAGTTCAACCTATAAGAATGAGATTTTTTATCAAATGTTTTGATGTTAAGAGGGGAAAGCAAATGATGCAAAAGCATGAACTCAAAAATCAGTAATACCAAATTGACCTCCCAATTGGCTCATTAAGAGGAAATAAAATATACAACTACAAATGTAGTTTTGTGTTCCCTGTAGATAATATAAGAATAGCTCAGTTGGCCATTGCGTGTTGCCCTTAACCAAAAGGTTGGAGGTTCAGTTCAATCCCTCTTTCTAGCAATAATTATGAATCTACAAGTTCAGTTGTTTACTTGGAACTGGTGTAGATTGAATCAATTTTTATGAGGTTACAAGTTCGTTTGTTTACTAGAATTAGTTGTAAATACTTAAACTTATGAGCTAGAATAATAGCTCTATTTGCCAAAGCGTTTGGCTATTAACAAGGTCTTAAAGTGAGTTTTATCAGTTTTCTAGTTTGTTTATTCACATGGAAATATTGTGGGTTGATTTTATTTTTAAGTTGCATTGGCTAGATTGTGCGGTTGTTAACAAGGTGTTATTTTCTTATTTTTCATTTTAATCATTTTACAAGTTATTTTGTGTCCTAAATGAGATAGGATTGTAAATCGTTTAATTCATGAGGTAAAATTGTTCGACGGACTAGAGCATTTGGTTGTTAACCGCAAGGTTTAAGGTTTGAGTTCTCATTTTATCTTTTACTTCTAATTCTCATTCATAAACATATTTTCAAGCCTAGTAAAAGAAAAAGGATTTTTCCGTGGAGGAGGCCCAAGTAATTTGTTTTCAAATATTTTTATTTTTTTTCTTGAGTTTTAAGAAAGTACAAGTTGCATGCTAGTTTTCTTCTCCTTGCATCTAGTTATTCTTATTACATCTCAATTTTATTTATTCCACACCCAAAATTTTAAGTACTACTTATAAGAATGAGTTTTTCTATCAAAAGTTTCGATGTTAACAAGTGAAAGTTGGTGATGCAAAAACATGAAATCAAAATCAGAAATATTTTTGCATTGAATAAAGGAATGCGGTTGGTTGCTAAGCCAACCGTCCACTTATTAAGAGGGAATAAAATATAAAACTATAAAACTAAGTTCGTTGTTCCCTACTATGATTGTAGATCACATAATATATAAGTTGAAATAGCTCAATTAGCTAGAGCTTGTGGTAGTTAGCCACAAGATCGAAGGTTCAAGCCCTCCTTCTATTGATAATTATGAATTTATAAGTTCATTTGTTCACTTGGAAAGGGTGTAGGTTGAATTGATTCTTATGAGGTTACAAGTTTGGCTATTCACTTAGAACGATTGTGGTTCCTTTCTTCACTTGGAACGTTTGGCTTTTAAGACCTTCTAGTGAGTTTTATCAGTTTACTAGTTAGGTTATTCACTTGGAACTATTGTGGGTTCATTTAATTTTTATCTATTTAGAAGTTCATTTATTCAGTTGGAATGATTGTAATTCCGACAATTCATGAGTTAAGAATACCTGAGTTGGCTAGATTGTGTGGCTGTTAACAACAGTGTTACTTTCTATAAGGATCAGAATGAAGGGATCAACACAGCAGAGCTCAAAAACAGAAACAATCACAGAAGAAGACAAGCTCAGATGTAGAGAAGATGATCAGTCTCTGTTTTCATTCAATAGTTAATATATATATATAGTGTACAGTAAGCAATGTAACTGTCAACTATCTGAAATATGAAGTGAACTGTACATTACACTTAATGCAATGCAAATGAACTGTAATAAATAGAAACAGAATGAACTACATTAAATGGGAAGTAGAACAGATTCATTGTAAGCAGCTGAACAAGCTTAATGTTTATCAATCTCCCTCCTAAGCTTGTTGTTTATTCTTCAGCTGTTGAAGTCCCAACATTGTTCGGAACTCCACAAATTTTTGCCGCCCCAAAGCCTTGGTGAACATATCAGCCTTCTGTTCACAGGAATTAACATGAACAACCTCAATTTGCCCATTCTCAACACATTCTCTAATAAAGTGATACCTAGTATCAATGTACTTGGATCGGCTATGAAAAATCAGATTTTTGCTCAAAGCCATGGCAGACATGTTATCAACGAATAATGGAACCTTTTGCACAGGTTCTCCAAGCAAACTTGATAGGAAACGAGCCAACCAAATGCCTTGACAAGCTGCAGCTGTTAAGGCAATATATTCGGCTTCACATGAACTCAATGCAACAATCTTCTGCTCTGATGAAGCCCAGCTGATTGGATTGTTGCCAAGCAGGAAGATCATCCCACTAGTGCTTCTCCTATCATCAATACAGCCAGCATGATCACTATCGCTGTATCCTATCAGTACACATTGATTTGGGTCTCCTTTGTGATAGATAAGGACATAATCCATTGTTCCTTTCAAGTATCGAAGGACTCTTTTTGCTGCATTCATGTGTTCAACACTTGGTGTCTCCATATACCTGCTAAGAACTCCAACAGAATACATTAGATCAGGTCTAGAGTTAGTTAAGTATCTAAGACTACCGATCAATCTTCTGTATTCTGTTTTATCAACACTTGACACACTTTCATTCTGCTAAAATTGCAGTCTTTCCTCCATAGGAGTATGTGCAGGATTTGCATTCATCATGCCGAATTCATTTAAGACCTTTTGTGCATACAAAGATTGCCCCAAGGTTATCTTGCAATCAGACTGATGTATTTCCATGCTAAGATAGAAGTGTAAAAGGCCTAGATTAGACATTTTGAATTCCTGCTTCATCTGGTTCTTAAACAGTTGAATCTGTAGTGCATTGGTGCCAATGATCAGTAGATCATCTACATAAACACCCACCATCAATTGTTGTTTATCTGCCACCTTAGTATAGAATGCGGGCTCTTGTGAATTCTTATTGAAACCTAGTGCCAATAAAGATCTATCAAGTTTCAAATTCCAAGCTCTTGGAGCTTGTTTAAGACCATACAAAGCCTTTTTCAGTCTTAGGACTTTGTCTTCTTTCCCCTTTACAGCAAAGCCTTCAGGTTGCTGAATATAGACCTCTTCTTCAAGAATACCATTCAAAAATGCTGACTTTACATCCATCTGATGTATTTGCCAGCTCCTTTGTGTAGCAACAGCAATGATGAGCCTAATTGATTCAAGTCTTGCTACTGGTGCAAAGACTTCTTCATAATCAACTCCTTCTTGTTGCATATAACCTTTTGCAACAAGTCTTGCTTTGTGTTTTATCACTTCACCTTGAGTATTCCTTTTCAATTTGAATACCCACTTCAAGCCAATTGCCTTACAACCAGATGGAAGATCAGATACAACCCATGTCTGATTTTTAACTATCCGATTGTACTCTTCCTCCATTGCTTTTCTCCATGCCTCTTTTGTCATAGCCTCTTTAAAGTTGACTGGTTCAAAGTTTAAAGCCTGAGATAACAATATTTGATCAGTTGGTAATTCAGCTTCTTTTGCTTCTTTGTAGATGCTACTAAATGTTCTTATTTTCCTAGGAAATTCAACAGATTCATCAATGTTACTGCCTCCACAAGTAAATTGATTTGGAGTACCAAGAGTAAATGGTATGGGATCAGTTCTAAATACAGTAAGAGGAGTCTAATTAGTAGTGTCAGCATGCGTATCAGAAGAGTGTTGTATATGTTGCTGAATTGGAGAAGAATTAGACTTGTACATTGATTGTTCAACAGCAGGAGTAACATATGTGTTTAACTGATTAGAATTATCAGAAATGCCAGGTGAATAGAAATTATCAGATCTTACAAGAGTATCAGAAATATGCTATAGAGGCTGCTGAAATAGTACTGATTCAGTAATTTTATCAAATTTTTGATACTGCTCACCATGCCAAACTGGTTTCACATTTTCTTCAAACACACAATCCCTGCTGATTACTATGGAATGTGATTCTGGATCAAAGAATCTATAAGCTTTTGATCCATACTCATAACCAACAAAAACAACATTCTTGCTTCTATCAGCTAGTTTATTCAGATGTGTGCCAAGTATCTTCACATGTGCTTGACACCCAAACACTTTTAGATGTGAAACATTTGGTTTCCTGCCAGTCCACAACTCAAAGGGAGTCACATTATCTAAACTCTTGGTGAAAGACCTGTTTAATATATAAACCGAAGTATTTGCAGCTTCCCCCCAAAAGACTAATGGCACATTCATTGTTTTCAGCAAAGATCTGGTCATAGACATCACAGTCCTATTCCTCCTCTCTACTACTCCATTCTGTTGTGGAGTATAAGGAGCTGTAAGATATCTTTTGATACCTTGCTATTGGCAAAACAGGTTGAATTCATTCGAATTAAATTCTCCTCCTCTATCTGATCTGAAAGATTTGATCTTCTTTCCACTTTCAGATTCCACTAATGATTTGAGCTTTCTAAAAGTATCAAAGGTATTGCCTTTTTGTTTCAGCATATAGACCCATGAATATCTAGAGTAATCATCAATAATGAGAAGAAAATAGTTGCTCCCTCTTAATGAAGAGGGAACAATTGGACCACACAAGTCCCCATGTATCAAATCTAATACTTTCTTTGCTCTAAAAGTGGAGGTTTTAGGAAAGGTAGATCTGACCAATTTCAAAGACACATTCTTGACACACTTCTTCAGCCAATGTAATTTGTGGAAGCCCCTTGACTAGAGATTTATCTGACATTATCTTTAAAGCTTGAAAATTCAAGTGACCATATCTATTATGCCATAACTTACTGTTATCTTGAGTGACTGTCAAATAGCATTGATCAGAAACATTGAATTTCAATTGATACATTCTGTTAGATGCTCTATTTACATCTATCAAATTCTTCCCTTTTTTATCAGAAACTTTCATTTTTCCATCTTTGATAATGATTGTATATCCCAATTCATCTAACTGACCAATACTCAAGATATTTGATTTCAAAGTAGGAACATATAAAATATTTGACAATAATCTAGTGATACCTTCTTCTACCGTGATGAGAATTGTGTCTTTCCCAGCAATTCTGACCAATGTGTCATCACCAAACCTTACTTTGCCATTTACTGATTCATCAAGATTATGAAAGTAATCTTTAAACCATGTCATGTGACTTGTTGCTCCAGTGTCTAAGTACCAAGTATCAGTTACATTTATTTCTGAATTGATACCCTGTAGAAGCACTTCTGTATCAACCTCCTCTTCTTCAACAACCATCAACACTGCATGTTGAGATAGAGCTTCTTGCTTAATCTTATCATCACTTTGCTCAGCCAGAAAAATAGCTTCTTCCTTCTTACATTCAGATGCAAAATGTCCAAAACATTTGCAATTATAACATTGGATATTTGACTTATCCTTTTTGGTTTTTTCATGACTCTTTGTAGTGCTACTGCTGCTCCCTCCATCAGTAAGCCTAGCAACATAGCCCCTTCCATGTCCATGACTTCTTCCTCTGCTATTGGTGTTCTATCCATATCCACGACCTCGAGAATTAACAAAATTCTTCCTTGATCTTGCTTCCCATTCGGCTCGAGTTAGCAGTACCTGGTTATCAGTTGTTGACAAGGAAGATTGAAGTCTAACTTCATAGGTTTTAAAAGCACTTACAGCATACTCCACTGTCATGGTTGAGATATCTCCAAACTGTTCCAAGTTACAAGCAACCAGATCAAATTTGGATGGCACAGATCGAATAAGTTTCTCAACTATTTGCTTTTCCTTCACTCTTTGGCCTATATTCCTCATCGCGGTAACAATGGAAGAAAGGCAATTAACAAACTCGTCAATAGATTCAGTATTTGACATGTGCAGTTTTTCAAATTCTCCACGAAGCTGATTCATTTTAGCATTATGAAATTTTTCATTTCCAACATGAATACTTTTCGGCACATCCCAAGTTTCCTTTACTGTTTTCTTATCAGCAACTAGGATTAACAAATCATCACATAAAGCTTGATGGATATAAGATAATGCTAACTTATCTCTGCGTTTATCCACCGGTTGGACATCTTCTACATCTTGTTCAATTGCTTCCCGTACTCCTTGCGCATCCAAGAATGAGCGAACTCGAATTGCCCACATAGCAAAGTTTCCACCTTTGTGTAACATCGGACATGAACAAAGGCTGCCTCCTCCTCCACTTGAAGAGGCTCTAATTCCTCCGAACTCCACCATGCCAGAAGTAGACTCCTTTTCACTTGCTGGTGACACCATCTGTGTTTTCTTCATGGCTTCAAGATCCCTTTACTCAATGATCTTAAGTTGCAGGTTTTATGTGGGAAGCAAGCAAGGATACTCGCGTGTTGATCTTACCGAACTGAGTTCAGCGTTCGGCTCTGATACCAAATGTAAGGATCAGAATGAAGGGATCAACACAGCAGAGCTCAAAAACAGAAACAATCGCTGAAGAAGACAAGCTCAGATGTAGAGAAGATGATCAGTCTCTGTTTTCATTCAATAGCTAATATATATAGACAGTGTACAGTAAGCAATGTAACTGTCAAGTATCTGAAATATGAAGTGAACTGTACATTACACTTAATGCAATGCAAATGAACTGTAATAAATAGAAACAGAATGAACTACATTAAATGGGAAGCAGAACAGATTCATTGTAAGCAGCTGAACAATCTTAAAGTTTATCACTTTCCTCTTTTCCCTTTTAATCAGTTTACAAGTTCTTTTGTGTCCAAGAGATAGGTTTGTAAATCTTTTAATTCATGAGGTAAAATTGCTCAGTTGACTAGAGGTTGTGGTTGTTAACCAAAATATTGAAGGTTTGAGCTCTCTTTTTACCTTTTATTGCATCTAATTCTCATTGATAAACATATTTTAAAGCCCAATAAAAGAAAAGGGATTTTGTTGTGCAGCAGGCCAAAGTAATTTGCTTATGGTTTTAAATATTTTTATTCTTTTTCTTCAGTTTTGAGAAAGTACAAGTTGCATGCTAGTACTACTTATAAGAATGAGTATTTCTATCAAAAGTTCTGAGACTAAGAGGGAAAAGTAAATGATGCAAAAGCATGAAATCAAAAATCAATAATATTTTTGCATGGAACAAAAGAGTTGGTTGGCTGTCAAGTCAACCTCCCACTTATTAAGAGAAAATAAAATATAAAAATAAGTTCGTTGTTCTCCACAATGATTATAGATCATATAATTAATGAGTTGGAATAGCTCTATTGGTGAGAGCGTGTGGCCCTTAACCACAAGGTTGGAGGTTCAAGCTCTCTTTCTAATGATAATGAATTTACATGTTCATTCGTTTACTTGGAGTGGTTGTAGCTTGAATCGAATTTAATGAGGTTACAAGTTTGTTTGTTCATCGGAATTGGTTGTAAATCCTTAAACTTATAGGCTAAAATAATAATTCAGTTGGGCAAATGGCTAATTCATTCGTTTACTTGGAGCTGTTTTAGGTTGAATCAATTTTTATGATGTTACAAGTTTGTTTGTTCACTAGAATTGGTTGTAAATCCTTA
Source organism: Thalia dealbata (assembly GCA_030544415.1). Classification (NCBI taxonomy): domain Eukaryota; kingdom Viridiplantae; phylum Streptophyta; class Magnoliopsida; order Zingiberales; family Marantaceae; genus Thalia; species Thalia dealbata. Next base: position 11,495,254 of record CM060460.1, read on the forward strand.
AATTTATAAGCTAAAATAATAGTTCAGTTGGCCAAAGCATTTTTCTATTAACTTAGTGAGTTTTATCAGTTTACTAATTCATTTATTCACTTGGAATGTTTGTAGGTTGATTCAATTTTTATCTTTTATTTGTTCACTTGGAACGGGTGTATGTCCCACAATTCATGAGTTGAATAGCTGAGTTGGCTAGATTGTGCTGATGTTAACAATAATGTGTTACTTTCTTCTTTTCCCCTTTTAATCAGTTTACAAGTTCTTTTGTGTCCTAAATGAAATAGGTTTGTAAATCCTATGATTCATGAGGTAACTTGTTCAATTGACTAGAGCATATGATTTTTAACCACAAGGTTAGAGGTTTGAGCTCTCTTTTTACATTTCATTTACTTCTCGTTTCCATTGATAAACATATTTATAAAGCCAAGTGCAAGAAAAAGGATCAAGTAATTCGCTTTCAAATATTTTTATTCTTTTTCTTGAGTATGAGAAAGTAGAAGTTGCATGCTAGTTTTCTTCTCATTACATCTAGTTGTTCTTATTATTGATTCAATTTGATTTATTCCACACCCGAAATCTAAAGTACTACCTATAAGAATGAGTTTTTTCTATCAAAAGTCTCAATGTTAATAGGTGAAAGTAGATGATGCAAAAACATGAAATCAAAATTCAGTAATGACTTTGCACTGAATGGAGGAAGGTGGTGGGCTGCCAAATCAACCTCCTATAAAACTAAGTTCATTGTTCGCTACAACGATTATAGATCACATAATTAATTTGTTGGGATAGCACAGTCAGCCAGAGCATATGGTTGTTAACCGAGGTCGAAGGTTCATGCCCTCCTTCTAGCAATAATTATGAATTTTCAAGTTCATTCATTTACTTGGAATAGGTGTATATTGAATTAATTTTTATGAGGTTATAAGTTTGTTTATTCACTAGAATTATTTATAAATCCTTAAACTTATGAGCTAGAATATAGCTCAGTTCGTCAAAGTGTTTAGCTATTATAAGACCTTCTAGTGAGTTTTATCTGTTACTAGTTCGTTTATTCATTTGGAACTATTGTGGGTTGATTTAATTTTTATTAATGAGTTGGAATAGCTGAGTTGGCTAGATTGTGTGGCTATTAGCAACGTGTTACTTTCTTCTTTTCCTATTTAATCAGTTTAAAAGTTCTTGTGTGTTCAAAACAAGATAGGTTTGTAAATCTTTTGATGTATTAGGTAAATTTGCTCAAATGACTAGAGCGTGTGGTTGTTAACTGCAAGGTTGGAGGTGTGAGCTCTCTTTTTACCTTTTATTTGCTTCTAATTCCAGTTGATAAAACTTATTTTAAAGCCAAGTAAAAGAAAAAGGATTTTGTCATGCAGGAGGCTCAAGTAATTTGATTCTTTTTTTTTAGTTTTGAGTAAGTAAAAGTTTCATGCTAGTTTTCTTCTCTTTACATCTAATTGTTGTTATTATCGAGTCAATTTCATTTATTCCACACCCCAAATCTGAAGTACTACCTATAAGAATGAGTTTTTCTATTAGAAGTTTCGATGTTAATAAGTGAGAGCTAGTGATGCAAAAGTACGAAATCAAGAATTAGAAATATTTTTACATTGAACAAAGGAAGGTGGTTGGTTGCGAGGTTAACCTCCCACTTATTAAGAGGAAATAAAATATAAAACTATAAAACTAAGTTCGCCATTCCCTGTAATGATTGTAAATCACATAATTTATGAGCTAGCATAGCTTAGTTAACTAAAATAAATGGCCCTTAACCACAAGGTTGGAGGTTCAAGCCCTCCTTCTAGCAATATTTATGAATTTATAAGTTTGTTTGTTCACTTGGAACAATTCTAAGTGGAATCTATTTTTATGAGTTTACAAGTTCGTTGTTCACTGAAATTGGTTTTAGATCCTTAAACTTGTTAGCTAGAATAATAGCTCAATTGGCCAAAGCGTTTGGTTATTAACCATAAGATCGTATTTTTAAGACCTTCTAGTGAGTTTTATCAGTTTACTAGTTCGTTTATTCACTTGGAACGATTGTGGGTTGATTCAATTTTTATTAGTTTACAAGTTCGTTTGTACACTTGGAACGATTGTAGGTCCTACAATTCATGAGTTGGAATAGCTGACTTGGCTAGATTGTGTGGTTGTTAACAACAAGGTGAAAATTAAAGTAGTACCTATAAAAATAAGATTTTTTTTATAAGAAGTTTTAATATTAACAGGTGAAAGCAAGTGATGCAAAAGAACTTGATCAATAATCAGTAATATTTTGCATTGAACAGAGGAAGTTAATTAGCTGCAGAGCCGACCTCCCACTTATTAAGAGGAAATAAAATAAAAATCTATGAAACTAAGTTCTTTATTCCCTGAATGGTTGTCGATCTCATAATTTATAAGCTAGAATAGCTCAATTGGTCAGAGCGTAGAGGCCCAAATAATACGCTTCTAAATACTTTGAATCTTTTTCTTGAGTTTTGAAAAGGTATAAGTTGCATGCTAGTTTTCTTTATTGACATTGTTAACGCACTCAAAATCTTGAACCCAACTTAAAATAATTTAAAAACTACACCTAAAATTTATTAAAAATTCTAAATAAATTCCTCAATGCTCAAAAACTCACCAATAAAGCCCTAGCAATGTTGAACCGCACTGAACCGATTGTAAAACTATAAGAACCAGACAATCCGCAGCCGAACCGGCCCTGAACCGAACTGAACCGGCTTGAACCGGGACAAACTGGTCCGAACCGGGTTAAACCCAGCCGCGTGCGATTGACTCCTCTTCTTCCTCGCTCGATGCCGCCGCGGAACAGCTAAATCTGGCTCGCTCCGCTGCAGTGAGCCCGTCGGAACCACATGCAGCACATCACTGCGTCCTCCCCAACTTTCTGTCAATCAAGTCGCACCACCGGTAGAGCCCAGCCACTCCCATGGCCGCAGCACCCCTCGATTCCTCTGCCATGGGCGAAACCGCCGCCCCACCAGCTGCTCCACGCCTCCTCTGCCGCGGCCGCCGCTCGCTACTGACTCCAAGAGAGTCGAATCGAGCTCCGAGAGCTCGCCACGAAGCTCTCCCTGCCGGCGAATTCGACGGGAACAGGGGACCTCCCCTGTTCGCCGCTTCCCACGACTTAGCAGCTAGTCAGAGCTGCTTCTCAACTCGCCGCCGCCCTAAACCGACGCCTCATCTCCGGCCGAAAATCCCCCATCGAAATAAACACTCGTCGGAGCCCTCAATTCGCTCCGCCGGTCGTCGAAATCACTCTTCCAACCGCCACCCCCTGTTCGGGGGTTTTATCCTGCCGCCCTCTTTACTGTGCCGTCTGCCGGAACTGCTACTGCTCTCCGCCGGCCTCGCGAAGACAGCTCGACCTCTAGCGGAGCTCCCCCTTCACTGAATACACTGGCCGTCGGAGCTGTGCGAGCTCCGGCACCGTCGTAGCCCTCAGAATAGGGCTCTGCCCTGTTTCTGAGGGTTTTAAAACCCCTCTCCCCGTTAATATTTTATATTTTTATTTATTTATTTTCTTTACTGATTATTTTATTTTATTTTATTTCATTCTATTTTTAGCAGATAATAAAAAATAATTTTGTTCTTTATTTTCTTTTTTCTCTATTTTATTTTTCTTATCTATTATTTGAATATATTTATTTATTATTATTTTATTTATTTTTTCTTCTAATTTATCTATTATATTTATTTATCTTTTTTCTATTTTATTTATATATTTTCTTATTTCCTATTTTATTTTATCTATTATTTTAAAATAATATTAATGCTTATTTTAAATTATTTTAACTCTTATTTTAAATAATAATATTTTAAATTATTTTTATATTATTTTATTGTTTTAATATTATATTATTATTATTATAAAGAAAACAGAGTTTACAATTTTTCTCCCCTTAATATTTTTGGTCCTCCAAAAATAACAACCGAACTCCCTCCTCCAAAGTTTCCTAAACTTCTTATGCCTCTTAAGACACAAAAAGAACCTAAAGAATTTATTCAATCATTTCACACAAATTTCAAACAGTATCAAATAATTCATCAAGCAAAACACCATCAACGCGAACTACCAAGCAAATAATAAAGGGTTTCGGATGCAAATCATCTCACAGAACAATCGGAGGAGGTCTGGCACATACCCCTTAAGCATTGATACATAGAACACGTTATAGATTCTATCGAAGTCTATCAGTAAATTGTAATCTTTAAGCCACCGGCCCAACTCCTTCTAGAATCTCAAATGGTCCAATATACCTAAAATGCAACTTTCATTCCAGGTGAACCCGAAGAGGTCCTTCCCCAGGATACACCTTAGAAATATTATGCCCCCAACCGCAATTTCCAACGGCCTCTGTCGATTGTCTGTGTAACTATTTTATCTATCCTGAGACATTCAGTCTCATTCGGACCACTTTAGAAAGAACGATAGAGTAGATTGGTCCAGAGAAGAAAAAGACATTGTCTTTGTCAAACAATTCACTATGGCTCGATACTCGGTTAACTAATCGATACCCAAGATCACATCAACGTCTTTCATCCTAGCATTTCTAAGGGTCGATCAGTCCCCTTAGAATTGTAGTATTCACATAAGACCTCTGTGATCCGGTATCGATCGGAACACGAGCAGTAGAACCAATTAAGATCATAGATCTTAAAAATAGCACACAATGAAATAAAGAATACAAATTAGTAAATATTCCAATGATTGCATTGAAACAAGTAACAAAAAGGAATAGCAAAGATAGTAGGAAATCCAACGCTGAGACAATTAACTTAAGCACCCAACAAAATGAATTTGTTGGCTTAAGAAGTATATTATCTTGAGAAATCTACAATTGAATCTTCTAACCATTGTTATAGAACCTTTGGAAGGAAGTAGACATTTTCTCAAGGATACCAAATTTGATATCTCACTTTTCAAAGGAAGATAGGGTCATTTAAGTCAAGCAAAAGAAAGAATTATTGAAGATTTAAACAATTACTAAAGCTGGAGTTTCAAAACTGAGAGGAGAAAGTTTGCCACCATCAGTAAGGCCAAGGTAGTTAGAGTTAATAATCTGAATATTGTCTTTGAATGATTAAGGAAGAAATTGGAGATCAATTTTAAGGTTCTTATACCATTAATACTGAAAAAGTAGTTAATTCAAGACTCTCAAAATTTGTTGGAGAGCAATAACAATATTTACACTTTTCTCTCAACAACAATATCATTAGAGTAATGAATAAAAGGAACAACTCCTAATCTCCTTTGAAAATTTATTTCAAAAATAGGTATGGAAGTACAAGCATTGAAATATAAAGGTAAAAATGATAGAAAAGGGAAAATAACAACCGAAGCTGTAAAATCGATCCCCTTTTGAATTCAATGGTGCCATCCCATTTGTTGAAACTTGGAGGAGAATTTTTTTTTTTGAAACATATCTTGGAATAGGTAAGCAAGAATAGTAACAATGATATAAGAGCGGTTATTAACTGCTGGAATGACTAAAGTAGTAAAAATAACTATTGAAATAATGGTGAAATACCAATTAAAAGTGATGAATAAATTTTCATAACCAAAATGAAGGTTAAGACTGGAGCTAGTACCTAAATTGTAAACCCTCACTTTTATATAGTTTAATTTGCGAAAAATGAGAGATTAAAATTTTATACAAGTTTAGATTTGTGTGGGAGAGGGTTAGAGAACTTTTAGATTGGGTTTGAACCATAATGGAGATATTAGTTTAAATTTTGGATTAAAAAGGATGTAGTTGTAGTTTATTAAAGTTTATAGGGACCTAGTTGGAATTTTATTAAAAATAGAGGGACTTAGGTGAGATTTAATAGACTCGAGGGGGTGAACTGCATACCGGCCTAACTAAACCGCCTACTTGAGTCGAATTGGACCGGCCCAACCGGTTCCTGCGAATGTAAACCCTCCAAAGCCCTAACATTTTCCCCCAATTCTGTCGCATTCACCTCCGCTCGCGTCGCCTACCACCCTCGATCCATCGGCGGCAGCTGCGATTCGATTTTCCCCCAATTCTGTCGCATTCACCTCCGCTCGCGTCGCCTTCCACCCTCGATCCATCGGCGGCAGCAGCTGCGATTCGAGTGCCGGATTTTCTGATTTCGGTCGCTCGCGTCGCTTTCCACCCTCGATCCATCGGCGGCAGCAGCTGCGATTCGAGTGCCGGATTTTCTGATTTTGGTCGATAGGCTTGCTGTCAAGCCGCCCCTGCTTCGGTGAACATTATTGGAGCTGCTCGACTTCATCCAATTTGCTAAGGTCGATTTCATCTCTCCCTTTTGTTGTCAATGGGTATTGTTGATGCATGCGAATTCCTTGCCCTCATGAGTTCAATTGATGTTGAACCTTTGTTGTTAATTGATGGTGATGATGCATGCTATGTGTTATGTGTGAATCTGATTGTTGAGGATAATGATGGTTGCTGCATATTCTTGATGGGTTGCTGATGGATTAGTTTGCTATGTGCGAATTTGATTATTGAGGATGAATCACTTATTAGATCTTGAATTATTTTGGAAGGGTGATGGATGTATGGTTAAAATTATGCTATCTCCCCCACCTCCTTCTCCTTTTCCTATTTCTTCTCATCATGCTTTCCTTTATCTTTTATTTAGAGATTGTGTATACGATATAATAATTAGGTATGTAAAGAGAATCGAACGAAGGTTGATACCAAGAGAAGGATTGTTGAATATGAGTTTGCTAGTGATGATGTTATGATGTTGGATTAAATCAGAGAATAATAAGCTTAGACTTCATGTTGATTTGGACTTGAAAGTATAATTAGGTTTGATTTAGGAATTTGACTATTCTAATAAATTATAGGTAAGGAAAGAGGATTAAGGATTTAAAGTATTGGGCTTGAGCATAAGTGAGACCTAGTAGTTTAAAGTATGTTGATTAATTTAGAGGAAGCTAAATTAATCACATAAGTTGAATCATTAGTGTAAATAATTTTTATCATATTAAATTAAGAATATTTTATATTTAAAATAAAATCTTTATTGTTTTAGGGATATTATTCTGATTTGGGAGCTACTTAATACTATTGTCTCAGAGCTTTAATTCAGTTGGTTCTAAAGCACGAATTCCGATAAAGGTGCGTTGGTTCATCGTAATTAGGATTTATTCAAACTAGGGAACTACCTGTTGAGGTATTATTAAGAAGGTCCTGGATATCTTGAAACTAATAAAATATTATGTTTGCTAAATATGTGATAACACGCATGCTAGAATGATATTATTATTTATATAACATGAATTATATGTCATGTTTATGCTGTTTAACATGCTTTATCAAATTCTTTTACATATTGCTTTATTTTTTCCTTATTATTTTGTGATATGCTACTACCTTGATAAAGAAGATGATATATCGATTATAAAGTTAAAATACTACATAGGAGATAATATCAAAAATGGTTACCTGACACTCTAGTTTAGATAGAGACATAGGTAATATTTGATACTAGCATCTCCTAGGGACATCACTAGATTACATATTGTGAGGGTGTATTAGTAACACACCCTAGGTGATAAATCGAACCCTTAATGTTCGAATAGTGATGTTCACTCACTATTACCACTCCTGGGGCTACACACAGCTCAGATACTGGCAGTTGGTGGGGAAAAGGACTAGATGAACTCCAAGGTCAAGATAGACCAGAAAGCGGAGTAAGTCCATACCCGGATAAAATTACCCGCACGCATGACGTTTGAGCGTCATCGTGATAGTCCCAGAATGGCCAGCGGGGATGAACACTTCCAAGGATTTAGCATTCATGTAGTCGAGGAAGCCACAGCCCATTGTGCGGATGCAAGCTCAACTTGGCCAACATCAACTGCTATTGAATTGGAGAGATGAAATCCCTTAAAGCCTTGGACAGTGGATCCGTAGACAACACGGCTACTATTCCAGACGTTCTGCAGACGATCTGATGAGCAGTCCGGATCCTAGGGTTATTAATTAATTCGGCTAGCCGTGGCCGAGGACATGTTAATTGAGGTGACCCTGTCGACGGACAGTTGTGTAGCACTACACGGTGGGTTGTGACCATACTGAGTTTTCAAGGGGAACGGTACGGAAGCAACCGGTTTTGCTGGGACGGGGTGTAGGAATTGACCAGCGAGACAGTAGAGAGAGATACACGGTCACCCGATCTCTCTGCCAACATCCGTGCAGCGGGCATAGGTAGAGACCTGGATATTCACGGCACGGATGGGCTTATGGGAATCCCTGATCAGGATATCCCCTGAGCATAGGCTGGCAGCCCGAGGCACTTGACATAAAGACAGAAATACTTCTAGTCGACATATACTAGAGATATAGATATGTTATTCAACATAGATGACATATACTAGCGACAGACAAGTTGTTCAACATAGATGACTTTTACTAGTGACAGACATGTTGGTTCAACATAGATGACAATTAGGAACATATACAGATATATACGAACAGTTAGAACTCAACTTTGTTAGTGACGCTATTTACACCAAAACGTTAATAATTAATAACTTATAAACCCAAAGGCATCCTAGTACTTCCCCCTAGTGTTTGATTTTCTATCTACGATTTCGAACCGTAATTTCGCACTAGGCCGCAAGACTGAGCACACCGAGTTCAATGTATGTGCAAGTGTGTTAGATGATCGATCATGAGGATTGATGAAGATGAGTCTGTTGACGGATTTATTTATAGTTATCGGTACTTATCATAGAATTGTAGTAGGTTTATCGGGACTGTGTTAGCAGTGTTGAGTTAGATGTTTTAAATGTATATTCCGCTGTGTAAATGTTGTGTATGGATTGTATGTATCACTTTGATGCCTTGTATGGGTCCGTTGGGCTCATACGGCGGTTGCCACGTGCCCGACAATATGGTCGGGGCGTTACAATTAAAGTGGTATCAGAGCTTAGGTTTCAGAACCTAAGGAGTAATCTGGTATTAGAGCTCTAGGTTTAAAGACCTAAGGACTTAAGTATTATACTTAGAGCTTGAGCTCAGAATCTTAAGTGTTTAGGAATACAGTCCCGATATAATTAGGATCGTAAGATAGATCATAAGTGGTACGGTCGGTTAACCGTAATAAGACTATGACATCATGCCTTAGTAGATAATGTCAAAAAGGGATACATTTACATTTTAGTTGAGTTATTATAGATACGAGCTTATCGAAATACATCTCGTGTGTAGATGTCCGACGTACCTCCAAAGCGTAAACCAGGAAGACCTCGTAAGAATGTGGGGCCTCAGGAGGAGATTGTTCCTCTGCCACTTCCACCAATGGATCAGCTAGATCCTCCTGTACCTCCAGCTCTACCTGCGACCAGTGTTGCTGGGAGCTCTGAGAGAGCATCACGAGAGCCGACACAGGAGCAGTCGATATCAGTGACACGACGGAGCTCGAGTGCTGCTCGTACTGCAATTCAGCAGACAAACCTAGATGCACCGCTGGGTCCAACACCGCTGGCGCAGAGTCATATGAACCTCATAGTAGCAGCGATTACTAGTGCATTTCTTCCTGTGTTGCAGAACCCGACGAGAGGGCCACAGGTCATACCTTCCCCATCTATAACTGCACATGTTACATCGACGGTGGCACCAAAGATCCCAACAAATACCGCTCCGACTGTCATCCCTACCCTAGAGGAGAGTTCTTTGGAGTCAGTGCCAGTGGTGGCCCGAGCACCCATGTTTACTCCTTTGGCGACTTTTAGCGCCACTTTATCTCTGAGATCTTCGGGAGCTGCATGCCCGGTCAGGCAGTTGGCAACGTTGTTGCGAGATGTCCAACGACTTGGATGTGTCACATTTTCAGGGTCATCTGACCCACAGGATGCTCGAGATTGGCTCGATGATGTCCGTGACGTTACTGCTGAGTTGGAACTGTCAGATAAGGATAAGCTCAGCATAGCCCATCACTTGCTAAGTGGAGAGGCAAATATATGGTGGCGAGAACTAATAGGCCGAAACATTTCAAATCTCACTTGGGCTCAATTTCAGGAAGACTTTACCATGCGCTTCTATACGCCTATGCAACATGAAGCAAAAAGACTAGAGTTTTTGGATTGCAAGCAGCATGGTAGGTCAGTGGCGGAGTATGTAGCAGATTTTAATCGTTTAGCTTCTTTTGTGCCAGAGATGGTCGAATCAGAGAATTATCGATGCATTCTATTTATTCGAGGGTTGGATTACTCTATTCGTGAAAAGGTAGAAATGCATGACATCGTGAACTTTCAAAGAACTGTAGAGAAAGCCATGACAGCTGAGAGACAAGTTCACGAGACTCATAGAAGGACAGATCAGCACAAGCGGAAACGGTTTGGGCATCAAAAGGACCGAGTTGGCCAAAGGGATAGATCTATCACTATAACACCCTCAGTGGCATCAGCGATTGAGGAGCCTCCACCTGAGGGCCCAGTCACTCAGAGGACTACCCCATCGGGTCTTAAGGGCCGTACTCATCTACTGGCACCATCGTCTAGGGTCACGCAGGTACATCGCACTCCAAAGATGACTCCATGTGCTATTTGTAACAAGCTTCATGCAGGGCCATGTCACGCGATTACTTGCTACCAGTGCGGTCAACAAGGGCATATCAGGCCACACTGTCCGCATCGGAGACAACCTGGAGTCTCTCAGCCATCGGCTATGCATTCTGCTGCAGCTGATCGTAGCCGACCCTCCGTGCCGACTGCACCTGCCTCCACCCGAGCTCCGCCTAGGGGACCTACCACTAGATCAGGCCAACATACTCAGAGGCCGACCCCCCGAACACACGCACGCCTCTTCGCATTGGATAGCATGGATGTCCAGAATGATCCAGATATAGATGTCGATGAGCCTGTCATGGTTGCTGATGATCTAGACCAAGCCACTGATGACCAGTGCACTTTTACCGATGATCCCTCGCCTAGTGACATACCATGAGTCATTTTGGTTGTTTTAGTTGCTAAACTTTTAGTTGAATATTGGACCTATGATAAACATAAACAAATTTTGTGTCATTGAGAGGTTATTTTACTTGGAACTATGTGTTTTACTTGAGTTGATAGGTTTATGACTTTCATAATAAATTTGGAGAATTTAATGCTTAAATAAAAGTGATTAGATTTTGAAAAACTATGTGTCTTTTATTGTTGGATATAGTGGTTAGAAATGATAGCTAGAGAAAAAAAAAACTATGAGATTTGTACAGATAATAATTGAAATCTAAATTATTATTGTGATTATTAGGTGTGATTTATTTTTGGAGGACCAAAAATTTTTAAGGGGGTGAGAACTTGTAAACCCTCACTTTTATATAGTTTAATTTGCGAAAAATGAGAGATTAAAATTTTATACAATTTTAGATTTGTGTGGAAGAGGGTTAGAGAACTTTTAGATTGGGTTTGAACCATAATGGAGATATTAGTTTAAATTTTGGATTAAAAAGGAAGTAGTTGTAGTTTATTAAAGTTTATAAGGACCTAGTTGGAATTTTATTTAAAATAGAGGGACTTAGGTGAGATTTAATAGACTCGAGGGTGCATAAGTTACTGGTCACATGCTTCTCACGTGACCGACCTAACTAAACCGCCCGCTTGAGTCGAACCGGACCGTGCTTTAGGACGATCAACCCGTGAAGTGTTCGCAACCCCTCACCGGAGACCCAGGGGATGCTCTACTGCACTGTCACTGTCCGCTTGAACGCCAGCGGTAACTCGTTCGTCTCCCTCCTTCAGTGGCAATAGGTTTTTCTGATTTCGGTCGATAGGCTTGCTGTCCAGCCGCCCCTGCTTCGGTGAATTCGCTTGATGCATGTGAATTCCTTACCCTCATGAGTTCAATTGATTGGTATCGATGGTGCTATCTCCCCCACCTCCTTCTCCTTTTCCTATTTCTTCTCATCATGCTTTCCTTTATCTTTTCCTATTTCTTCTCATCATGCTTTCCTTTATCTTTTATTTAGAGATTGTGTATACGATATAATAATTAAGTATCTAAAGAGAATCGAACGAAGGTTGATACCAAGAGAAGGATTGTTGAATATGAGTTTGCTAGTGATGATGTTATGATGTTGGATTAAATCAGAGAATAATTAGCTTAGACTTCATGTTGATTTGGACTTGAAAGTATAATTAGGTTTGATTTAGGAATTTGACTATTCTAATAAATTATAGGTGAGGAAAGAGGATTAAGGATTTAAAGTATTGGGCTTGAGCATCAAGTTGGACCTAGTAGTTTAAAGTATGTTGATTAATTTAGAGGAAGCTAAATTAATCACATAAGTTGAATCATTAGTGTAAATAATTTTTATCATATTAAATTAAGAATATTTTATATTTAAAATAAAATCTTTATTGTTTTAGGGATATTATTCTGATTTGGGAGCTACTTAATACTATTGTCTCGGAGCTTTAATTCGGTTGGTTCTAAAGCTCGAATTCCGATAAAGGTGCGTTGGTTCATCGTAATTAGGATTTATTCAAACTAGGGAACCATCTGTTGAGGTATTATTAGGAAGGTCCTGGATGTCTTGAAACTAATAAAATATTATGTTTGTTAAATATGTGATAACACGCATGCTAGAATGATATTATTTATGTAGCATGAATTATATGTCATGTTTATGCTGTTTAACATGCTTTATCAAATTCTTTTACATATTGCTTTATTTTTTCCTTATTATTTTGTGATATGCTACTACCTTGATAAAGAAGATGATATATCGATTATAAAGTTAAAATACCACATAGGAGATAATATCAAAAATGGTTACCTGAAACTCTAGTTTAGATAGAGACATAGGTAACATTTGATACTAGCATCTCCTAGGGACATCACTAGATTACATGTTGTGAGGGTGTATTGGTAACACACCCTAGGTGGTAAATCAAACCCTTAGTGTTCGAATAGTGATGTTCACTCACTATTACCACTCCTGGGGCTACACACAATTCAGATACTGGGAGTTGGTGGGGAAATGGACTAGATGAACTCCAAGGTCAAGATAGACCAGAAAGCGGAGTAAGTCCATACCCGGATAAAATTACCCGCACGCATGACGTCTGAGCGTCATCGTGATAGTCCCAGAATGGCCAGCGGGGATGAACCCTTCCAAGGATTTAGCAGGCATGTAGTCGAGGAAGCCACAGCCCATTGTGCGGATGCGAGCTCAACTCGACCAACATCAACTGCTATTGAATTGGAGAGATAAAATCCCTTAAAGCCTTGGACAGTGGATCCGTAGACAACACGGCTACTATTCCAGACGTTCTGCAGACGATCTAATGAGCAGTCCGGATCCTAGGATTATTAATTAATTCGGCTAACCGTGGCCGAGGACATGTTAATTGACGTGACCCTATCGACGGACAGTTGTGTAGCGCTACACGGTGGGTTGTGACCATACTGAGTTTCCAAGGGGAAAGGTACGAAAGCAACCGGTTTTGCTGGGACGGGGTGTAGGGATCGACCAGCGGGACAGTAGAGAGAGATACACGGTCACCCGATCTCTCTGCCAACATCCGTGCAGCGGGCATAGGTAGAGACCTGGACATTCACGGTACGGATGGGCTTATGGGAATCCCTGATCAGGATATCCCCTAAGCATAGGCTGGCAGCCCGAGGCACTTGACATAAAGACAGAAATACTTCTAGTCGATATATACTAGAGATACAGATATGTTATTCAACATAGATGACATATACTAGCGACAGACAAGTTGTTCAACATAGATGACTTTTACTAGTGCCAGACATGTTGGTTCAACATAGATGACAATTAGGAACATATACATATATATACGAACAGTTAGAACTCAACTTTGTTAGTGACGCTATTTACACCAAAAAGTTAATAATTAAAAATTTATAAACCCAAAGGCATCCTAGTACTTCCCCCTAGTGTTTGATTTTCTATCTACGATTTCGAGCCGTAATTTCACACTAGGCCGCAAGACTGAGCACACCGCGTTCAATGTGTGTGCAGGTGTGTTAGATGATCGATCATAAGGATTTATGAAGATGAGTCTGTCGACGGATTTATTTATAGTTATCGGTACTTATCATAGAATTGCAGTCAGTTTATCGGGACTGTGTTAGCAGTGTTGAGTTAGATGTTTTAAATGTATATTTCGCTGTGTAAATATTGTGTATGGATTGTATGTGTCACTTTGATGCCTTGTATGGGTCCGTTGGGCTCATTCGGCGGTTGCCACGTGCCCGACAGTAGGGTCGGGGCGTGACATAAATGGTTGCTTTAGTTTATAGTACAATTGAGGACTGAAAATGTATGAGCCAGAACTTGCAGTAAGATGTTGTGAGAGAGTACAAAAACATAGTTAATTATTGTAATTACTGAGAATTTCAATACAAAGTAGCCTTTAGTTTACTGTACAGGTTTGTAGGATGGATCTGTATATGGATGTAAAGTAGTGATACTCACATCAAAAAAGAATTTAGTATTTTTAACAGGAAGGTATAATATCAATAAATATGTCATTATCACACTTATGGGAATTTACTCTTCATTAAAGTATAATTTTGCCTATTTGCATTTCTACAAAGTAACAAAGGGAAATCTAAATTGTTAAGGGAAATTGCTCATCAGAGAGTATATAAGTTTAGGAGAAATGAATAAAGAAAACTAAATTTGTTAAGGTTTAGTATATAGGCAAGGTAAAATCTCAACATTGTAGTTCATATAAGCATATAGTTCTTATTATGATGCAGAATGAAACTTAAATTCACCACTGGTAAATTATAGGTCAAGGGTAAGGAAAAAGAATGGATACATGTTCTGTTGTTAGCAGAGACATGGCAAGCTTCAAATGGAAAGATGAATAGTTATTCAACCCAAGAATATCAAATTTTCTCGGTACACTAAATTTTTAATATTCAGTGAACTTTGGAAAGTCATAACTTCGTCTATAGAGATCAGATAAACTGAAATTTTGAGAGTATATTTTGGCATCAGCGATGAAGGTTTCTATCGAATTTCATAGGAATTTGATACTTAGAGAGCTCAGGGTGATCAAATCTTTGAGACAAAGTAAATCTGAAATTGAATCTGTTTAGGTTTAGGATATCTTGATATAGTGATTGATATATTTCATTATGTTCAGCTTTTGCTCACTCTTTAGTTGTGTATAGGAGTTGTGGTTGAGATTTTGGGGTAGGGACGGTATTACTAGGTGAGAAATACAGTATGGGTCCTCAATGAAGGATAAGACTACAAATTGAATTCTCCTTTAGATACACTTATAAAAACTTAGAATTGAAAACCAAGGTTGGTTTATTAACGATATATTAGTTTGGTACAATAGGTATACTGGCCTAAAATTTGGTAGAAAGGTTTTCAATAATCGACCTTGAGGATCTGCAAGTAAATGAACATGGATAAGCTCAATTCTTTTAATTTAACATGCTGAAAATGCTAACTTTCAGCATTATGAGCTCATTAAATTTACTTGCAATTCTTACTAGATTGTTCAGTAACTTAAGGTTCTATATGATATTTAGAACATTTCTTGAAAGAGTCAAGAGTATCATCCAAAGGCTTTTGAAAGATGAGAAAGATTAAGGAGAGAACTATACTAAGGAAGAAAAGGAATTATTAACTATCACCAGAAGGAATATGAGTTCTTTTGGTACCAGGGATAGTACTACTTTTTGAATGCACTCAAGAGTATTCAACAGAGGAATAATTAGTATTTTAGTAGAAAGGTTTTCAATAATCGACCTTGAGGATCTGCAAGTAAATGAAAATGAGATAAGCTCAATTCTTTTAATTTAACATGCTGAAAATGTTAACTTTCAGCATTATGAGCTCATTAAATTTACTTACAATTCTTACTAGATTGTTCAGTAACTTAAGGTTCTAGATGATATTTAGAACCTTTCTTGAAAGAGTCAAGAGTATCATCCGAAGGGTTTTGAAAGATGACAAAGATTAAGGAAAGAACTGTACTAAGGAAGAAAAAGAATTATTAACTATCACCAGAAGGAATATAAGTTCTTTTGGTAGTAGGGATAGTACCACTTTTTGAATGCACTCAAGAGTATTCAATAGAGGAATAATTAGTATTTTATGAATGGTCAGCATCTGAAGAATGGCCACTGCTAAAGGTTTGTAATGAAAATGATTGAAACATATTAGAGAATGAAAATAAGAAAATAGATCTTCTCCTCACCCACACATGCAGTATTCATACTATATTTTCATGGGTAACAAGATTTTGTTTTCCAAGTTTAAGGAAGAAGAACTATGATGCATAGTATAGTTCCTGTGATATGCTAGTACTTGATGGTTATTCATACAGAACTGTGAGATAGGAATAAAGGAGTGAGATTGAATAAGGTGGATCTCAAGATTGAGAGGTAAGATAGTCTTTTTGATACATCCCTGGGATACAATGTTGAATGTGAGATGGTATTGATCTCTGATTATGATTCAAGAGTAAGGAAATAATAAAATCAATAAAGCTAGGGATGAACTTTACAATTCAACTATGTTCTTAACCAAGTTCTGAATCTATAGAGAAAAGAAAGAAAAAGTAGCTGTTATTACCTAAAACAATTAAAGGTTCAGTTTGAGTAGAAATCTCAGCATGGAAACTTAGGAACATAAATCAAGAGAAAATCTATAGTTCTAGCTAGAGTAGTTGATCAGCCCGTATCATGTGTGTAGATGTGGTCATAAGTTCAACAACTGAGGGAGATCAACTAGAATTAAGGCAACTTAGTTGCTACAACAGACAAAGGAACATAGGAAAATAATTTCACATAATTTCAGTGGGTTATCCAACATCAACGTCAACCAAAATAAACATAGAACTCCAACAATAAGTTCTCTATAGACCCATGTGTAAATATCTAAATGTTCCTATATTTCCCTAGGTCAAGTTTACAGCAATCACAACATACCATAATCTCAACAGCAATTAACACAATCCACACAATTAAAACACACAAATCATAATAAAGTTTACCTCACTAATATCAACCAAATGATCACAGCACATAAACAAGGAAGGAACACAGAATATGACACAACAAAGTAAGGAAAAACATAAGACTAAAAGTATCAACAAGTAAGGGCAACATAGGGATATAATATGATAAGTAAAGAAAACATAAGGGCAAAATTTCAATCCCTATAACCTTTTTTTACCCTATCCAAGTTATCTCACATGTGTACTTAACCCTATGGTGTGTCCTAAGTCCTTATCCTTATTTAAATTTTATTTTTTAAACTTATACTCTGATACCACCTTAATTGTCACGCCCTAAATCCACCTTTGGGCACGTGGCAATTGTCGTATAAGCTGCACTTCACCACCACAACTTATACAAGGTGAAGAGTATCACAAAGCATCACAATTATTTTAATGAACATAGCGGAAGCATAATCAAATTATATTTAATACCAACACTACAAATCAAATCTCTATCTAGATTTCCAAAGTAAATTTTGTTTTATCATAACTAGGTTCTTCCTCGTTTCCCGTTCCCCGTACCAATAGCCAACCTGTAACCTGCGCAACAAGAAAAAAATGTGCACATCTGAGTCACGAAACTCAGTGAGGCTATAGAGAGAGCACCCTAAAATTAGGCATAAGGTATTGTACAAGCCAAGAAGAAAATATATCCACCAAATCACACATTTAAAATAACATGTCATACAATATATAACAAGACTTTAAAGTAGCAGTCATATTATTAAAATAAGGCAAGTGAAAATAATATAAAAAATTATATTCATAATAGTAGCTTAAATTTAAAAATATTATATTGCCTTAACTAATATATCATAAGTTATCTAGTAATACTCTTAAGGCAGACATCCTATGTTCAAGGTAAATCCCTCGTCAGGGATCTTCCCAAACCTCGTCAGTGTCAACTCTACATCTCTATCATAGATGCCTATGCACTAACGTTAGTGGAAGGAGCTGGTGACCACGGCACTCCTTCTATGCATCACAAGTAACATACAGCGCTGTAATTCTGCCCCATGGCAGGATCACCATACAAAATCATAAATCACTACCATCCACAGCCTGGCAAGCTGAGATCCACTGCATATGCAACCAATGAACCTGGACTGCTCAAGGACCTATATCGTTGAGCATGCCAGAGTCATCAGGTTCCCTAGCATTAGTAGCGCATGGTCTGGTACTATTCTTAGCACCCATCTTGTAAACTCTCACTTTTATGTGGTTTAATTAGTAAAAAAAACTCAAGGACCTATATCGTTGAGCATGCCAGAGTCATCAGGTTCCCTAGCATTAGTAGCTTTTACATTGTGTTAGAATCAAAATGGTGACATTAATTTGATTTTTGGATTAAAAAGGATGTAGTGGTAATTTATTAAAATTTATAGGAACCTAGTTGGAATTTTATTAAAAATAGAGGGACTTAGTTGAGATTCAATAGACTCGAGGAGGCGAACTGCATAAGTTTACTGCTCACATGCTCCTCACATGACCGGCCTAACTAAGCCACCCGCTTGAACCGAACCGATGCCTGCGAACTAAACCCCTCGAAACCCTAATTTTTCCCCCAACTCAGCTCCTTCGAGTGTTCTCATTTTCTTATTTCTTATCATTATGTTTTCCTTTATCTTTTACTTAGAGATTATGCATATAATATAATAATTAGGTTCTTATCATTATGTTTTCCTTTATCTTTTACTTAGAGATTATGCATATAATATAATAATTAGGTATATAGAGAGAATCGAATGAAGGTTGACACCAAGGAAAGAATTGTTTAATGTTAGTTTGCTAGCGATGATGTTATGATGTTAGATTAAGTTAGGGAATAATTAGCTAGGATTTCATATTGATTTGGACTTGAAAAATATAATTAGGTTTGGTTTAGAAAATTGATTATTCTCATAAATTAGAGGTGATGAAAGATGATTAAGGTTTAAGTGTTGGGCTTGAGTATGAAGTTGGGCTTACCAGTTAAGTTGGAATAATCAATTTGAATTAGGCTAAATTAATCATAAGTTGAGTCATTAGTGATTAAATAATTTTTTATTATCACGCCCCAAACCACCTTTGGGCCCGTGGCAACCGCCGTATAAGTCGCACTTTAACGTCACAACTTATACAAGGATAAAAAGTATCACAAAGTACTACCATTTCATAAATTTACAAAGCGGAAGCAATAACATTGTACATTCAAGCCAACACTACTCATTCACATCTCTATCTATATTACAAAAATAATTATTGTCCACCAACTAGGTTCTCCCTCACTCCCCATCAATTGCCAACCTGTAACCTGCGCAACAGGGGAAAAATGTGCACATCTGAGTCGCGAAACTCAGTGAGGCTACAAAGAGAGCACCCTAAAAATGGGCATAAGATATTGTACAAGCCAACAAGAAAATATATCCACTGAAATCACATATTAAATCAACATGTCCATAATATAACAAGATAATAAATATGAAACATCATGAATATGATCATAACATAGCATATAACAACATATAAGAAATATGATCATAACAATGTCACTAAATCAAAGATATCATATCACTTTAATTAATATTTCATTATCTAACCATTCTACACCTAAGGCCGCCACTTATGTTCAAGGTTAACCCCTCGTCAGAGATTTCCCTGAACCCATCAGTGTCAACTCTATGTCTCTGCCCTATATGCCTGTACACTGATGTTAGCGGAAGGAGCTAGTGATCACGGCACTCCTTCTTTCCAAACACAAGTACCATACAGCGCTGTAATTCTGCACCATGGCATGATCACCATACAAACACAACAATCACATCCGTCTCTAGCTTGGCAAGCTGAGACCCACTGTATACGATACCAATGAACCTGGACTGCTCAGGGATCCCACCACTGTTGAGCATGCCAGAGTCTTTCAGGTTCCCTAGCCTTGATAGCGCATGGAACGGTATTGTTCCTAGTCCACCCTCTACCCTAGTGTAACACAAATAAATTAAGTTCTTCACCGAAGTGAGATCCCGGATACACCAAAGTATTAGTGACCTAAGTCAACCGAATTTGCATCTCTACCGTACTAGCACATGGCTCCTCACCACATGTTGGCACATACCAGTCTAAGAACCACACATCACCTCCTAGGTTATCATAACCCTATGATGTTCCAAGTTCTTAGTCATATATCAATTTAAATCACTCTGTGTTATCATAACACGAACCTAAAGTGTCTCAAGTACTATCTCATGTCTATATGTTCCATGTTCTTTCTAAGTGTCTCTACATCTCTAGCAACATGAACATATTCAAAAATCAACATAACATGAACATAATATTAATAACATACATATAACATCATCATACATATACCAACACTATATAACTTTCAATTCACAATAGGAGCATGCATATAATAACATCATATCTGAATTAACATGATACAACATGAATTATCATAATATCATTTTCAACTCATACCAAGAGCATGTATATAACTTTCAACAGTTCACATGTTAATCCAATATGCAATCAAGCAGATATATAATTTATCAGCATTTACAATAATTAAGAACGACCCTTAGGACTCAACATCTGTAGTAGGGCAAATAAAATTTGAAACCATAAATCCTCACCTGAGTCTTAAGCAGATCTTTAAATAAGAATCACGGCTTGGCCGTGATTCTTCAAGCAAGCAAGCAATCAATCCAGCAAGCAATTTCTTTCTACACAAACTACAGCTTGGCCATGATTTGTCAAGTAATAGCACTGTAACACAATCTCCTAAAATAATTTAAAAACAACCAAGCAAGCATGCATAAATAACACATCTCAAACAATCATCTTAAACCCCTCTACTCACAACCTCACCCAACTTTTATTTAATTTCCTTTTAACCAACCAAATAGATTATTCAACTCAAATAGACACAACTACCACAATTATACATCAACCAAACCTAGTCATACCTATGTTTACATTCAAACAAATTAAATATCTATTTTCATAAATAAATAATTCAATAATTACTTTAATCATATTAACCAACTATACCACCTTAATAAATCTAAACATAACCCTTAATAATTCTGAAAAAATCCAATTACCACAAATAAATATATTACATCATAATTCTCCTAATTTTATTAATTAGAAAACTTAATTACCCTAATTATCCAATTAAATCACAACATGAAATTTATAAATTCTGTAAAAATCTGAATTAAACCCTTTTTATTCTGTTTAGCATGACTCAAACATAATAACATCTACCAAAATATTCTTTCATGCAAATAGCATCCAAAAAAATAATTTATTTAACACTTAAATAAACCTAAACCAAGTTGATTAAATAAAAACACCATCTTCACAGTTTGGTAAAATTCCAATTAAATCACATAAATTGTGTCTAAGTACAATCTAACAACATAAATTATTTTAGATTTTTCTGACATCATTAATGCGCTCAAACCCTTGAACCCAACTTAAAATAATTTGAAAACCGAACCTAAATCTCGTTAAAAATTCATAATAAATTTCTAGAAGCTCAAAACTCACCAACAAAGCCCTATCAATGTTGAACCGCACTGAACCGATTGTTAAACTGTGAAAACCGGTCAAACCAATATCGATCCGAAGATGAACCGGACATGAACCGGATTGGACCGGTTCGAGCCGAACCGGCCCACGCGCCTCGCACGTGCCGGCTGATCCCTCTCTTCTTCCTCGCTCGACACCGTCGCTCGACGCCGCTGCAACCGACGGCGTTCTCGCCCGAACCGAAACTGTCCGCCGCTGAAATTTCCCGGAGATCCGCCCCCGACTCGGCCGGACTCTCTACTACCCTTCGGCCGGCCTTTCTTGCCGTCGACAGAATCCAGGAGCTCGCCAAATTCCGCCGCGCAACGCTTCCTCGGCCGCAGGCGGAATCGCCGCCTTCAGCCGCCACCACGTCTCCTATGCCACAGCCTCCGCTTGATATCGACCTCAAGGGCGTCTAATTGGCTCAGGGAGCTTCGCTGCAGAGGAAACGCCGTCCTTCGCGCCGCTCGTCGACGGGATTGCTGCGAACAGAGGGACCTCTGTTCGCCGCCCTTTTCACTCCTTCTACCCGCCGGAGTCGCTTCCACGCCTTCGTCTCTGCCAGAATAGACGCCTCGCCAAACAGTATACATCACCTCCGTCGATATCGACGTGCACCGGAGCTTCGTTGGCTTACCTAAAGCTGCGATAGCCGGAAAAGGGCGCCCCCCCTGTTCCGGGTGGAAACTTTCGCCGCGCCACCCCCTTCGCTCGCAGCTCACCGGCGCCGTCTCCAAGTACGACTGGCCTCGTCACTCCTTTCTCTTTACACCCTTCCTTCGTCACCGTAGCCGGCCGCCGGAGCTTCTTGAGCTCCGCTACCGCCACCCCTTCGGAGAACAGGGCATGCCCTGTTTTCCGAAGGCTTTAACTTCGCAGCCCGCTCCGCCCATTTCGCTCGAAGCACGCGCGCTTGCGTCGCTCGTGCTGCGACGTTTATTTTTTTCGTTTTTTTTTCTTGTATAAATCTCAATCAATTTTAAAATAAATAACTAAGTAACTAAAAATTTTAACATTTATTAAAATAAAAATTTCCAAATTTCTATTTCCTATCTTTATCTATTAATTATTTTATTATTATTATTATTTTATTAGATTATTATTAAAATAATATTTATTTATTTAATTATTTTTATTATAGAAAACAGGGTTTACAATTTCTCTCCCCTCTAGAATTTTTGGTCCTCCAAAAATGACAACCTGAGCCCTTAAAATTTTCCTAGACTTGCTATGTTTTCTTTCTAGGACCCAAGGAACCAAAAAAAATGATTCAATTAAATCAAATAAATTGCAAACATAATCAATCAATTTCAAACATGTTCAAACAATTTATCAAAGAAGAGTACAATCAAAGCAAAGTACCAAGCAACCAATCTAGAAAGAAAGATAGAGTAGGCTAGTCTAGGGAGGAAATAGTCATTGTCTTTGCTAGGCAATCTAATCCTATAAATAAATTACTACGTCTTGATACCTGATTCACTACTCAATGCCTAAGATCATATCAAAGTATTTTACCTATAGGTATCAATTCAGCTCTTTAGCTCATATCCTAGCATCTCTAAGGGTCGATAAGCTCCCTTAGAAATCCCGTGTTCACAAAAAAGCTTTGTGTTTTCTGACATCAGTCAGAGCACAAGTAGGTGGACCTATTAAGATCATAGACCTTAGGTTTAGCACTTTATGAAATTAAAAATATCAATTGGTCAACTAAAGGTCTCTAATATAATTCCATCACTTACATTCAAAACAAGTAACTAAGAAGAATAGTAGAGACCGCTTTAGTAATTCAAGTCGAAGCAATTAAATTAAGCATCCAAACAAATCAGCTTACTCAGAAAAATAAAGAGATAATTATAAAAGGTTAACTATTTGAATGTATACTATCCAGAGAAGTTATGCAATCAACTTTTTAAACATAGAACATTTGGAAGTAAATAGGTCTTTTCTCAAGAGTACTCAATTTGAGATTTCACCCTTCCGAGGAAGATATGGCCATATGAGCCAGGTAAAAGAATAAATTATTAAAGAATTCATCAAACAATATTATCACAATCAAGAAGTACATCGGGGACCTCGGTCCGACATAATCGGCACCGACACATCATGTAGTCTCACAACTGATGAAAGTTTTACTTCTAATCCCTTTTTCCATCCTAGGGTTTGGCTTTGCATCAAAGGGTCAAAAAAAAATCAAAGGACCAAAGAAACAAAGAAGGATATTTTAAGGTTTCAATCAATACTTTAGCAAATCAAGCCATCATACGATAAATGGTAAGTCAACACTTTAATATAACCGACCACTAGTTTTAAAACCTACTTCAAAATGTAGTAAAGAAATATAAACTTGGGTTTCCAACAATTTCTTTATATTAAGTTCCCACTGGATCTTGATAACTCAATTGACAACTCAAAAAAAATCAAAGTGAGGTCAATGGATATAGGCTATAATTCAATCCTTTCCGCTGATATTCAAGATTGAAATCTAATCACCTCATTCAGCCAAGTAGGGGAGATAACTAGCTAATTAGAAGGGATCTCATTAGGATGTACTGAATGAGGACTGTTGTTGCAGAATAGTTAAACAGCAAGGATAAGAGATAATGATTCTTTGAAGATTTGAAAATTTATTAAACCTTTCTTAAACCGATTCTCAAGATATGATGTATCAAGTTGAACTTAAGATGTTTGATGTACAGATTTGTAGGATAGATCTGAACAAGAAGGTATAACAGTGATACTCACATCAAAACAGGGCTTAGAACTTGTAATAAAAAAGTATAGTATCAATAAACATACCACTACCCTATGCATGAGATTTTACTCCTTCCTGGAGTGTACTTCTATTTATTTGCACTCTTATAGGAAAATGGAACAGGAGCTAAGTAGTTAGGGGAGATTACTCATCAGAGAGTATATAACTTTAGGAGAAAGGAATAAAAAAAAATCAAGATTGACAAAATTTAGAATGAAGTCAAGGTAAAATTTCAACTTTGTTCTTCACATAAGCCCATAGTACTTACTATGATGAAGAATCAAACTTAAATTCACAACTGGGCAATTCTAAATCAAAGGCAAGGGAAAAGAATGGATTTATATTCTGTTGTTAACAAAGACATGGTAAGATTTAAGTGAAAAGATAAATGGTTTTCAACTCAAGAGTATCAAATTTTCGGTACCCTAAATTTTCAGGATTTAATGAAATTTTCAAGGTCATGACTTCCTCCATACAGATCAGATTAACCTAAAATTTTGAGGGTAGGTTTTGACACCAGTGAATAAGGTGTTCACAAAATTTCATAGGAATTGGACACTCAGAGAGTTTAGGGTGATCAAATTTCTGAGACAAGGTAAATCTGATGGGTGGTAAAATTCTAGATGTATGATACTTGGCTATAATGATTGATACCCCTCACTAATTTCAGTTTTAGCTCACCCTTTAGTTGGGTATAAGAATTAAGATTAAGTTTTTGAGGAAGGGATGGTATTATTAAGTGAGAATTACAGTAAGGATAGTTAATGAAGGGTAAGGTTTACCGATTTGATCATCCTCTAGTATCACTTGGAAAATTCAAAATTGAAAACCAAGGTTAGTTTATGTCTACTATACTAGTCTAGTATAGTAGGCATGTTTGTCTAAGATTAGATAGCAAGGTCTTCAATAACTAATATTGAGGATAGGCAAGTATATGAATAAGAGATCAATTCTCTTAATTTAACATGCTAAGAATGTTAACTTTCAGCATTAGGAGTTAATTGGGTTTACTTGCAACCCCTACTAATTTGGGAGAGAAATATACCAAGGAATATTTGTTAACTATCAAAGGAAGGAAATTGAGTTCCTTTAGTGCCAGAGATGATACAACTTTTTGAATGCACCCAAGAACACTCAACTCAAGGATGGTTAGTATTATGAAAATGGTCAACATCTGAAAATTGATCACTCCTAAAGATTTGTAGGAAGAGGATGAAAACAAATCAGTGAATAACAATGATAGAACAGATGCCGAATTCCAATTATAATTCATGGGATTTTTGGTTTTCCTACTTTAAGGAAGAAGATCTATATTGCATAGTATAGTTCTTGGGATATGAAAGTATGTGATGTCTATTTACATATGACTGTCTGATAGGGCTAAAGGAATAAGATTGGAGTAAGATAGTAGATACACCCCATTGGTACCAACTAGTGCATGTGGTATCAATAACTTTGGGTTCTATTTAACTATTGAGGTCAATACCCTAAGATCACCAGTATGTTGAATGTGAGATGATATTATTCTCTGATTATGATTCAAGATTAAGGGATGATAATATCAATGAAACTCAAGGAAAAGAAACCTTACCATTTGACTATGTTGTCTCACCAAGTTTTGGATTTATAGAGAAAGGAAGAAAAGTCTTTCTTCGACCTTGGGTTGGTATTTGGGTAGGATAGGAAAATAATTGGAGAGAGTCTCTAAACTTCTTCTCAGCCTTAACTAGAAGAAAAAAATATATTTCCAGTGCTGCAACTAGGATCAAATTTAAACATCCAGTGCTGCATAAGGTATCAATATTCAAATTTCCAATATTTCTGCCTAGAGGATCCTAAGTCATGCCTTATTGATACCAATAGTTAAATGACTCTCATATTTGGCAATAGGGAAGGAAAGATAGTTGTTGCACTCTAAGACCCTTAAATGCTCATTTAGGGCAGAAGTTTCGGTCATGAAAATTTAGGAACTCAATCAGACAAAAAATTGATGAATTTAGCTAGAAAAATTGATCAGTCCGTATCATATGGATAGATGGGATCATAAGCTCAATAGCTAGGTAGGGTCAGCTAGAATTTAAGCAACTTAGTTGCTAAATTAGACAAAGGCATTACAGGAAAAATAATAATATAAACTCAGTGGATTATCCAACATCCACACTAACCAGAAATAAGTATAGAATTCCCACAATAAGTTCTCTGTAGACTTACGTGTAAATTCTCTAAATGTTCCTATATTCCAACAATCACAACATATAACAAGCATAATATAACTCAACACACTCCACCAATTTAAACTACACCAAACACCGATTATTTTACTCACTAATATCAATCAAATAATTTCAGTATCACAAACAGTGAAGGAACATAAAACATAGGGTATCAACAAGAGGGCAACATAGGGTATCACATGTCAAGCAAAGAGATCATAAGGGTAAAATTTCCAGTCCCTTGAACCTCTCTTTACCCTGTCCAAGTTATCTCACATGTGTACTTAACCATATGGTGTACCTTAAGTCATTATCCTTATTTTATATTCATCTTATTTAAACTTGGCTCTGATACCACTTTAGTTGTCACGCCCCAAACCACCTTTGGGCCCGTGGCAACCGCCGTATAAGCAGCACTTCAACGTCACAACTTATACAAGGCTAAAAAGTATCACAAAGCACTACCATTTCATAAATTTACAAAGCGGAAGCAATAACATTGTATATTCAAGCCAACACTACTCATTCACATCTCTATCTAGATTACAAAAATAATTATTGTCCACCAACTAGGTTCTCCCTCACTCCCCCTCAATGGCCAACCTGTAACCTACGCAATAGGGAAAAAATGTGCACATTTGAGTCGCAAAACTCAGTGAGGCTATAGAGAGAGCACCCTAAAAATGGGCATAAGATATTGTACAAACCAACAAGAAACTATATCCACTGAAATCACATATTAAATCAACATGTCCATAATATAACAAGACAATAAATATGGAACATCATGAATATGATCATAACATAGCATATAACAACATATAAGAAATATGATCATAACAATGTCACTAAATCAAAGATATCATATCACTTTAATTAATATTTCATTATCTAACCATTTTACACCTAAGGCCGCCACTTATGTTCAAGGTGAACCCCTCGTCAGAGATTTCCCTGAACCCGTCAGTGTCAACTATCACGCCCTGACCCATCTGCCGAACACGTGACAACCGCCGTATGAGCCCAAAGGACCCATACAAGGCATTTATAGATTTATACAACTCACATACATCATCAAGTCAGCGGAATATATATTTAAATCAATTACTTCAACCTTTCTAACACAGTCCCGATATACCTACTATAATCACTATGATAACACAAACGCTAAAATAACTAGATTCGCAACCAACTTCATGTTTATCAGCTATCTCGGTCGATCACATGTTAAACCTGCACACATTTGAACGCAGTGTGCTTAGCCTTGTGGCTTTGTGCTTACGGCTCTAACCGCAGTAGAATATTTCAAGTAGGAAAAGGGAGATTTTAAGGTATACGTAAATTACTCAATAAAGCAAGGAAACATGTAAAGATAATAAATAAAGCATGAAGTATTCATAAATAGAGCATGTATAAAATGTATATAATCCAATCTATAAACAAGGTATACGTAGATTACTCAGTAAAGTAAGGAAACATGTAAAGACAATAAACAAAGCATGAAGTATTCATAAATAGAGCATGTATAAAATGTATGTAATCCAATCTATAAACAAGGTGTACGTAGATGTCTCTGAGTAACAATCACAAATAATGTGTCATGTCAATAAAATATTATGTTCTGGGCAGCCAGCCTATGCTTAGGAGAGCTCCTGATCAAGGAGTTCTCATAAACCCATCAGTGTCCTTTGTCTATGTCTCTACCTATGCCCGCCACACTGATGTTGGCGAAGAGGTCGGGCGACCGTGATTCCATCTTCATTGGTATGCTAGGCGAATCTCTTCAACGCCGCGACCTAGCGACCCGTCACTCCATGCGTCTTCCCCAGACAATCCATGGAGCAACTCGTGTAGTACTACTACACACTATCCCCTGGACAGGGTCACCGCACCTAAATGTATACCACGGCCACGGCTAGCCGATATTTAATTAAACCCCAGGATCCGGACTACTCTTCAGAACGTCTGCAGTACGTCTGGTATAGCCGTGTGGTCCATGGATCCACTGTCCAAGGCTATGCTGAAGAGGTGACCGTCCCGATTCAAAAGCAGCGATTCCTGCCAGGAGGTGAGCATTCTAGCAGCCACCAAAATACTACAACCTCGGCGACATGCTGGCAAGATCATTGGTATGATCGCACCCCCAACTAACCATATTAGGACTATCACGGTGGCGACTTCGCGTCACACGTGCGGGTATGGTGACTAAGTCACGAGATTCTTGGCGATAAGTAGATCCATAGTAAATTCTACCATTTATGTCCTTTATAATTTTTCCTTTTAGGTGGTATGGTTTTCGGAGGGACAAAACCCGTATCCGTAGTTCAAAATATCTGTCATGATGTATCGTTAATATTTCCTCACATATGTGTGATAGTGTCATATGACCATAGATTATATTTTTGATTGTCCGGGTAGATGTCAACTCTAGTGTTATCTACTTATCTACATCATACCCATAAGTGGAACACTAATGTTTTATTTATCATGACATCATGGCTGATAAGAATCAAAGGAAATAAGAGCATTCTAGCATTCTCAGATAACAGCACATACAAGGTTATAAGTAGATCACATAAGTAAGGTTAAAACTACCACCTATCATATAAGCAAGGTTCAGACTACATATAATAAGAGCAAGATTATTTAACACACAAACAAACATTAAGATCAATTTAAATATCAGTTTTCTAAGCAGTAGTATTATCATCTCCTTAATTTTCACAATCTTGAAAGTAGTCTACTGTAGTGAACCAGCGCACCTGGATGTTGTAATTCGTCCTTCGGAACCAACCGTACAATAGCTTGAGCGTCGTTAAATAATTCGAGGTGACCTACCTATTACAAATATCATTGACTTTAGAGATTATTTCTAATATTAAGTATCATCTATTTTATCTTTAATAAGCTAAACTAACCACCTCTCCTTATTTTCTTTAAACTCATCTCAACCCAATTTAGTTAAATGTTGTTCAACTCAATTTAGTTTATCCAACATAATCTACCCTAATTACGTATCCACCATTGCTCTACAACCTAATCACCCAAGTTTCAATACTATTTCGAGCTAATTAGAATTCTAAGTCATCAATAATTTTAACTAATGACTTTAATTTTATCTACTGATCATATCTAATAACTAGCAAGGTGGGACATTACAACTATGTCCTAGTGTTGACCTGCGTTCGATTACCCACTAAGACGTGATTATTATATTACCTACATATTCACAAGTAAATGAAGAAAAGAATGCAAAGATACTACATGAGTAAAAGGGTCTTAATAGGGTAGGAAGAGGAAGGAATGATGTAAAACTATTAAAACTCAGCACTCAACAACATTCCTGAAAATTCAGCATAAATCAACATCTTGATCAAAATTCAAGGGGAAACATCAACAACATTCAAACCTATCAATTCATTAACTATGCACATATAAGAGTTGGTTAACAGCACCTAGCATGCAGAACAAGCAGGGATGATTAAAGAAGAACATTCGAAGTGGAGCTGAGAATTTGACCTTAATTGAACCAATTGGTGCTGGGAACAAGGGGAAACATCAAGGAAGCTTGAGTCCGGGGCGCGGGTGACTGCGAAGTAGACAAAGACGAAGGAGGGGAGGTTTGCCGCCGAGCTCACGGCGCGCGATCCATTGCAATGGAGCGATGAGGAGAGGGCTGCAGCAGCAGCGCAGTCCTCAGCGAGTCGACGGATATTGGAGGGATATTGGAGGTGGGGCTCGAAGTCGACGATGACTCAGATCACCGGCGAGTGGCAGTCGCACTTCGATCGGGGCTGCAGGGAATTGAAAGAGGAAAGGTTCGCCGGCTGTTGATAGGGTAGGGGTGATGGCGAGGCGGAATGAAGAGCTTCGCTCATGTGTTTGACAAACTTCCATTTTTGCCCCTGACCTTCCCACTTATTTACAACTATACCCTACCTTGACCATTTTACCCCTAACAAGTTCTCACCCCCTAAAAAAAAATTTTGGTCCACCAAAATTATGTAGGAATATAAAACTAAAGTGACATATACTTATGTTTCGATCAAACATGGCAAAACTTTTAAATCTTTACAATAAATTCATTCTCCAAATTACTCAAACAAGTGAGGATACTGGGCTCTCATCTGATCTTTCAGTTCCCAAGTAACCTCCTCAACATATGCATTTCTCCATAATACCTTCACCAAAGGGATGGACTTTCCTCGCAAAATTTTGTCTTGCTTGTCCAAAATGCCAACTACCTGTACTCCGTAACTCAAATCCTCTCTCAACTGGACTGGTGGAGTAGTAAGAATATGCGAGGGATCCGGCATGTACTTTTTCAACATAGACACATGGAAGACATTGTGAATTCGCTCCAAGTCTGCAGGCAACTCCAACCGGTAGGCCACGGGTCCAACCCTATCAAGAATTGGGAAAGGTCCAATATATCTGGGATGCAACTTCCCTTTCTTATGAAATCGAAGGATCCCTTTCCATGGGGACACCTTCAAAAAGACCAAATTTCCTACAGAGAATTCCAATGGCCTACGACGATGGTCTGCATAACTCTTTTGCCGATCCTGAGCCGTCTTCAATTTATCCCGAATAATCTTGACCTTGGTAACCGTCTCATCAAGTAACTCGTTACCGGCCAAGCGTCGCTCTCCAACTTCACCCTAGCATAAGGGTGTCCGACATGGTCTGCCATATAGGGCCTCATACGGTGTCATGCCTATACTGGCCTGGTAGCTATTATTATATGCAAACTCTACTAATGGGAGATGAGAATCCCAGCTACCTGTGAACTCCAGAATACATGCTCTGAGCATATCCTCTAATGTCTGAATGGTGCGCTCTGATTGCCCATCAGTCTGAGGATGAAACGCTGTGCTAAACTTCAAGGCGGTACCCAACTCCTTCTGAAATTTTGGCCAAAATTTAGAAGTGAACCGAGGATCCCGATCTGACACTATCGACATCGGGACACCATGGAGACGGACAATCTCATCAATATATAACCTGACTAGTCTCTCCAAAGAGTAGGTGATATCTATCGGTAGGAAGTGGGCAGACTTTGTAAGTCGATCCACTATAACCCATATAGCATCGTGGTGTCATGGGGTACGTGGAAGACCTACCACAAAGTCCATAGTAACATGCTCCCACTTCCACTCAGGTATCAAAAGGGGTTGTAGTGAACCCGCGGGTTTCTGATGCTCTACTTTAACTTGCTGACATACCAGGCATCTAGCCACAAACTCTGCAATATCACGTTTCATGCCTGACCATCAATACATCTGTCGGATGGTGCGATACATCTTTGTACTACCAAGATGCATGGCATAAGCTGAGCAATGGGCTTCCTCAAGAATCTGTCGTCGTAAATCATCGTCATGCGGAACACATATCCGATCTCGCAACACCAACATACCATTGGATCTGATCCTGAAGTCTTGCCCATTCCCATTCTCTATTCTCTGGATAACACCACTCAACTCTGGGTCTGCCTTCTGCAACTCTGCTAGGCGATCCGATAAGGTAGGTCTCACCTTGAATTGTGCTAGCATCCCACCATGAGAGTTGCACCTTAAGTCGATGCCTAAAGCTCTGAGGTCATGCAACAATGGCACGTATGCAGTACGAATATAGGCTAATGTGGCAGAGGATTTTCTACTCAACGCATCAGCCACCACATTTGCCTTCCCAGAGTGATAATCAATCACCAAATCATAGTCTTTGATTAATTCCAACCATCGGCGATGCCTCAGATTTAACTCCTTTTGGGTCAACAAATACTGCAAACTTTTATGGTCGGTAAAAATGTGACACCGCTCACCATATAAATAATGCCTCCAAATCTTTAAAGCTAGAACGATAGCAGCTAACTCTAAATCGTGAGTCGGATAATTAATCTCATGTTTCTTTAGCTGCTTGGAGGCATAAGCGATCACCCGACCATTCTGCATTAAAACACATCCTAACCCCTACTTGGAAGCATCACTAAAGACCACATATTCAGTGCCACTGACAGGAAGAGTAAGCACAGGTGCTGAGGTCAAACGAGTCTTTAGCTCCTAAAAGCTTTGCTCGCACTCCGGGCTCCATTGGAACTTAATATCCTTTCGGGTCAATTTTGTCATCGGTGCTGCAATGCGAGAAAAATCTTGGACAAAACGACGATAGTATCCAGCCAACCCGAGGAAACTCCGAACCTCAGTAGCATTTTTAGGTTGTTCCCACTTCGTCACTACATCGATCTTTGTCAGGTCAACCTGGATACTCTCACTGGATACAATATGTCCAAGAAATCCCACTTGTTTGAGCCAAAACTCACATTTGGAGAACTTCGCATAAAGTTGATTCTCCCTCAACACTTGCAGCACCAGTCGAAGATGTTTAGTGTGTTCTTCCTCACTTCTAGAATATATCAATATATCATCTATGAAGACGATGACACACTTGTCAAGATACTCATGAAAGACCTGATTCATAAGATCCATAAATGCAGCCGATGCATTAGTAAGTCCAAATGACATGACCAGAAACTCATAATGGCCATAACGCATTCTGAATGCGGTCTTAGGAACGTCAGAATCTCTTATCCTCAACTGATGATATCCCGACCTCAAGTCAATCTTCGAAAATACCCGAGCACCCTGCAACTGATCAAATAAATCATCAATCCTTGGGAGGGGATATTTATTCTTGATGGTGACCTTGTTCAACTGTCGGTAGTCAATGCACATCCTCATGATCACATCCTTCTTTTTCACAAATAAGACGGGTGCGCCCCAAGGGGAGACACTAGGTCTAATGAACCCCTTATCCACCAAATCCTGCAATTGTGTTTTGAGCTCCTTCAGCTCTGCAAGTGCCATTCGATAGGGCGGCCTAGAGATAGGCATTGTCCCTGGGGCTAGATCTATACAAAACTCCAATATTCGATCTGGAGGTAAACCGGGTAAGTCTTGAGGAAATACATCTGGGAACTCACGGACCACCGAAATATCTGCCAATTTACTATCTGATTCTCTAGTATCCACTACATGTGCGAGAAAGCACTGACATCCCTTACGGATAAACTTTTGAGCAGTGATGGCCGATATAACCGTGGTCGGTAGAACTCGACGATCTCCCACAAAGACAAGCGTGGGAGACTCTGGTCTACCAAATGACACTGTCTTTGTGAAACAATCAACTCGAGCCCTGTGAGCAGTCAACCAATCCATACCCAGAATTAACTCGAAATCGATCATCTCAAGAGGGATCAGATCCGCCTCCAATATGACATTCTGGATCATAATCGGACAGGCTCGATAAACTTGATCCCGTAATAATTGCTCACCCAATGGAGTGGAGACAATAAGTTGGGTCTCTAACTGCTCTAATGGTTGATCAGCTCGCTTGGCATGCTCTGAGCTAATAAATGACCGGTGAGATTCGGTATCTATAAGTATCCTAGCCCACGTATCAAATAAGCGTACTCGTCCTAAATAACACCAACACAAGCAAGAAAACGTGCAGAATATTATTAAAAGAAATTCAACCAAGAAAGTTTATAGCAAATTTTAAAACAAGTTTAACAAGCAATTTAAAGATTAACAACTAGTGAAAATAAGTCAACATAAGGGGTCTCGACTAGTGGTAGGATTACCAGTGACTATATCTGGGTTAACTTGTGCATCACGACTGTCCATGGCAAAAATACGCGTCTGAGTGCGTGGTGTCGGTCCGTGGGACGGTTGGCCTTGTCTCGGACCAGGTGTTCTGATCGGTGCAGAGGCAGGTACGGCAGGTGTGAATGGCGCAACCGGGCGTCCTCGACTAGCAGTAGGAGAACGTACTCCTGACAAAGGAGGAATATCTGACTGTCTCCGCTGGGGGTACTCTGGCCGAATATGCCCCTTCTGGCCGCACTGGTAACAAGTGACTCCCCTGCATCGTCCAGTATGCATCTTATTACAGAGAGTACATATGGTCGAGGGTGGAGCACGGTACCCCTGAATCGGCCTCGGCGGTGGCAGTCGAGCCTGAATCAGAGTGGCATGCGTAATAGTGCTCTAGGTAACGGTTCCTGCAAGTAGAGACCCCCGTACCCCTGATGCTACTGCCACCACCGCGTTATCAGATCTATCCCTCTGACTTCCCCGATGTGTCTGAAATCCATTCCTCTTTCTTTTGTGTCTTTCTTTCCTTCCCCGCGTCTCTTGCACCTGCCTCTCTGCCATCAATGCCTTCTCCAGAGTCCTTTGAAAATCCACTATGTCATGCATCTCTACCTTCTCCCGGATAAGATAATCCAAACCTCGAATGAACATAATGCAACGATACCGCTTTGATACTATTAACTCTGGCACAAAAGAAGCCAAACGATGGAAATCTGCTGCATATTCCGTCACCGACCTACCCCCCTGTCTACAATCCATGAACTCTAATCTTTTTGCTTCATGTTACATAGGAGTGTAGTAGCGCATATTAAAGTCCTACCGAAATCGGGTCCAAGTGACATCTGCAGGGTTGCGGCCCACCAGTTCCCGCCACCATATCTTAGCTTCCCCGTTCAACAAGTGAAGAGCTACACTGAGTTTGTCTTTGTCTGCCAGCTCCAACTCAGTGGTAATGTCACGAACAGTATCAAGCCAATCTCGAGCCTCCTGTGGGTCAGATGACCCAGAAAATGTACCACATCCTAGTCTCTGGGCATCACGTACCCAAGCCGCCAACTGCCTAGCTGGACATGCAGCCCCTGACGACATCGGAGATAAAGTAGCATCACTAACGTTAGCGGAAGGAGCTGGTGATCACGGCACCCCTTCTTTCCAAACACAAGTACCATACAGCGCTGTAATTCTGCACCATGGCAAGATCACCATACAAACACAACAATCACATACGTCTCCAGCCTGGCAAGCTGAGACCCACTGTATGCGATACCAATGAACCTGGACTGCTCAGGGATCCCACCACTGTTGAGCATGCCAGAGTCTTTCAGATTCCCTAGCTTTGGTAGCACATGGAACGGTATTGTTCCTAGTCCACCCTCTACCCTGGTGTAACACAAATAAATTGAGTTCTTCACTGAAGTGAGATCCCGGATACACCAAAGTATTAGTGACCTAAGTCAACCGAACTTGCATCTCTACCGTACAAGCACATGGCTCCTCACTACATGTTGGCACATACCAGTCAAAAATCACAGCTTGGCCGTGATTCTTCAAACAAGCAAGCAATCAATTCAGTAAGCAATTTCTTTCTACACAAACCGCAGCTTGGCCGTGATTTGTCAAGTAATAGCACCGTAACACAATCTCCTAAAATAATTTAAAGACAACCAAGCAAGCATGCATAAATAACACATCTCAAATAATCATCTTAACAACCCCTCTACTCATAACCTCACCTAAATTTTATTTAATTTCTTTTTAACCAACCAAATAGATTATTCAACTCAAATAGACACAACTACCACAATTATACATCAACCAACCCTAGTCATACCTATGTTTACATTCACACAAATTAAATTTCTATTTTCACAAATAAAAAATTCAACAATTACTTTAATCATATTAACCAACTATACCACCTTAATAAATCTAAACATAACCCTTAATAATTATGTAAAAATCCAATTACCATAAATAAATATATTACATCATAATTCACCTAATTTTATTAATTAGAAAATGTAATCACCCTAATTATCCAATTAAATCACAACATGAAATTTATAAATTCTGTAAAAATCTGAATTAAACCCTTTTTATTCTGTTCAATATGACTCAAACATAATAACATCTATCAAAATATTCTTTCATGCAAATAGCATCCAAAAAAATAATTTATTTAACACTTAAATAAACCTAAACCAAGTTGATTAAATAAAAACACCATCTTCACAGTTTGGTAAAATTCCAATTAAATCACATAAATTATGTCTAAGTACAAACTAACAACATAAATTATTTTAGATTTTTCTGACATCATTAATGCGCTCAAACCCTTGAACCCAACTTAAAATAATTTGAAAACCGAACCTAAATCACGTTAAAAATTCATAATAAATTTATAAAAACTCAAAACTCACCAACAAAGCCCTAGCAACGTTGAACCGCACTGAACTGATTGTTAAATTGTGAAAACCGATCAAACCAATATCGAACTGAAGTTGAACCGGACATGAACCGGATTGGATCGGTTCAAGCCGAACCGGCCCACGCGCCTCGCACGTGCCGGCTGATCCCTCTCTTCTTCCTCGCTCGACGCCGCTGCAGCCGACGGCGTTCTCGCCCGAACCGAAACTGTCCGCCGCTGAAAATAAAAGCTTCTTGAGCTCCGCCGCCGCCACCCCTTCGGAGAACAGGGCATGCCCTGTTTTCCAAAGGCTTTATCTTTGCAGCCCGCTCTGCCCTTTTCGCTCGAAGCACGCGCGCGTGCTGCGACGTTTATTTTTTTTATTTTTTTCTTTTATAAATCTAAATCAATTTTAAAATAAATAACTAACTATAAATTTTAACATTTATTAAAATAAAATTTCCAAATTTCTATTTCCTATCTTTATCTATTAATTATTTTATTATTATTATTATTTTATTAGATTATTATTAAAATAATATTTATTTATTTAATTTTTTATTATAGAAAACAGGGTTTACATTTATCTTATTAATTAAGAATATTTATATTTAAATAAAATCTTTATTATTTTAGGGATATCACTCCGACTTGAGAGCTGTGTATTATTGATATATTTGGATTGGTTCTGAAGCTCAGATCCCTATACAGGTACGTTGGTTCATCACAATAGGATTTAATTCAACGAAAAATCTTAAAAAGATTTTATTAGGAAAGTCTTAGACGTCTTGAAAATAATAAAATATTATGTTTGCTAAATATGTGATAACATGAATACTAGAATAACATTATTTATGTAGCATGAATTATATGTCATAGGTATATTGTCTAATATTTGTCATGCTTTATTAAGTTCTTTTACATACAACTTTATTTTTCCTTGTTGTTATATGATATGCTAATATCTTGTAAAAGAAGATAAAACATGGATGAGGTAGTATCGAGAATAATTAGTGTTCGAATAGTGATGTTCATAATAAATTTGTCATGCTTAGTGTTCGAATAGTGATGTTCACTCACTATTACCACTCCTAGGGCTACAAACAGCTTAGATACTGGGAGTTGGTTGGGAAATGGACTAGTTTAACTTCAAGGTCAAGATAGACCAGGAAGCGAAGTAAGTCAATACCCGGATATAATTACCCGCACGCGTGACGTTTGATCATCACCGTGATAGTCCCAGAGTGGCCAGCGGGGATGAACCATTCCAAGGATTTAGCAGGCATGTAGTCGAGTTAGCCACAGGCCATTATGCGGATGCGAGCTCAACTCGGCCAACATCAACTGCTATTGAATTGAAGAGGTGAATTCCCTTAAAGCCTTGGACAGTGGATCCGTAGACCACACGACTATGATTCCAGACGTTCTGCAGACTAGTCTGGATCCTAGGGTTATTACTTAATTCGGCTAGCCGTGGCCGATGACATATTAATTGAGGTGACCCTGTCGACGGACAGTTATGGAGCGCTACACGGTGATGTTGTGACCTATACTGGGATTCCAAAGGGAAAAGTACGGGCACAACGGGTTTCACTGGAACGGGGTGTAGGGATCGACCAGTAGGACAATAGAGAGAGACACACGATCACCCGATCTCTCTACCAACATCCGGGCAGCAGGCATAGGTAGAGACCTAGACATTCACGGCACGGATGGGCTTATGGGAATTCCTGATCAGAACATCCTCTGAGCATAAGCTGACGGCCCGAGGTACTTGATATAAAGATGGAATTACTCCTAATTGACATATCCTAGAGATACAGACATTTTATGCAACATAGATGACTTATACTACTGACAGATATGTTGTTCGACATAGATGACAATTAGGAACATAATACAACTATACACAAACAGTTAGAATTCAACTTTGTTAATGACGTTATTTACATCAAAAAGTTAATAATTGATAATTAATAAACCCAAAGGCATCCTAGTACTTCCCCCTAGTGTTTGATTTCCTATCTACGATTTTGAGCTGTAATTTCGCACTAGGCCACAAGGCTGAGCACACCGCATTCAATGTGTGTGCGGGTGTGATTAGCTGATCGATCGGGATGGTTGATGAAGATGAGTTTATCGATGAATTTACTTTTATTTATCGATACTGTTATCATATAATTGTAGTAGGTTTATCGGGACTGTGTTAGTAGTTTTGAGTTAGATTATTTAGCTGTATATTCCGTTGTTTTGATGATGTTTATGGATTGTATTTATCACTTAAATGCCTTGTATGGGTCTTTTAGGCTCATACGGCGGTTGCCATATGCCCGACAGTAGGGTCGGGGCATGACAATTAAAGTGGTATCAGAGCTTTAGGTTTAAAGACCTAAGGGTTAAAGTAGTATGAGAGTTTAGGCTTAAAGTTCTAAGAGTTAAGAAAGATAGTCCCGATATAATTAGGATCGTAAGTGGTACGGTCGTTTAAACATAATAACACTATGACATCGTGCCTTAGTAGATGATATCAAAAAGGGATACATTTACATTATAGTTGAGTTATTGTAGATACGAGCTTATCGATACATATCTCATGTGTAAATGTCCGACGTACCTCCAAAGCGTAAACCAGGAAGACCTCGTAAGAAAGTGGGGCCTCAGGAGGAGACTGTTCCTCTACCACTTCCACCAGTGGATCAGCTAGATTCTCCTGTACCTCCAGCTCCACCTGCGACCAGTGTTGCTAGGAGCTCTGAGAGAGCATCATGAGAGCCGACCCAGGAGTAGTCGATATCAGTGACACGATGAAGATAGAGTGCTGCTCATACTGCAATTCAGTAGACGATCCTAGATGCACCACTGGGTCCGACACCGCTGGCGCAGAGTCACATGAACCTCATAGTAGCAGCGATTACTAGTGCATTTCTTCCAGTGTTGCAGAACCCGATGAGGGGGCCACAAGTCATACCTCCCCCATCTATTACTGCACGTGTTACATCGACGGTGGCACCAGAGATCCCAGCAAATATCGCTCTGACTGCCATCCCTACCCTAGAGGAGAGTTCTTCGGAGTCAGTGCCAGTGGTGGCTCGAGCACTTGTGTTTACTCCTTTGGCGACTTTTCAGAGGCCACCGACTATTGCAGCTTGTTAGAGACCATATGCCAGTAGCACCACTTTATCTTCGAGACCTTCGGGGCCTGCACGCCCGGTCAGACAGTTGGCAACGTTGCTGCGAGATGCCCAACGACTTGGATATGTCATATTTTCTGGGTCATCTGACCCACAGGAGGCTCGAGATTGGCTCGATGATATCCGTGACATCACTGCTGAGATGGAACTGTCAGATAATGATAAGTTCAGCATAGCCCATCACTTGCTAAGTGGAGAGGCAAAGATATGGTGGCGAGAACTAGTAGGCCGAAACATTTCAAATCTCACTTGGGCTCAATTTCAGGAGGACTTCATCATGCGCTTCTATATACTTATGCAACATGAAGCAAAAAGACTAGAGTTTTTGGATTGCAAGCAGCATGGTAGTGGCAGAGTATGTAGCTGATTTTAATCGTTCTGTTTCTTTTGTGCTAGAGTTGGTTGTATCCGAGAATTATCGATGTATTCTATTTATTTGAGGGTTGGATTACTTCATTCGTGAAAAGGTAAAAATGCATGACATCATGAACTTTTAAAGAACTGTAGAAAATGTCATGACAGCTGAGAGGCAAGTTCACGAGACCGATAGAATGACAGATCAGCACAAGAGGAAACGGTTTGGGCATCAGATAGATCGAGCTGGTCAAAGGGATAGATCTGACACTGTAACAACCTCAGTAGCATCAGCAATTGAGGGGCTTCCACCTGAGGACCCAGTCACTCAGAGGACTACTCTACAGGGTCCACAGGGCCGTATTTATCGACCACCACCTCTACCTAGGGTCACTCAGGTACATCGCACTCCAAAGATGACTCCCTATGCTATTTGTAACAAACTTCATGCAGGGCCATGTCGCACGATTACTTGTTACCAATGCGGTCAACAAGGGCATATCAGGCCACATTGTCCGCATCGGAGATAATCTAGAGTCTCTCAGCCGTCGGCTATGCATTCTGCCGCAACTAATCGTAGCCAATCCTCCATGCCGACCGCACCTACTACATCCACCCTAGCTCCGACTAGGGGACCTACCACTAGATTGGGCCAACACACTCAAAGGCCGACCCCACGAACACACGCACGCCTCTTCGCATTGGATAGCATGGATGCCCAGAATGATCCAGACATAGATGCCGATGAGCCTGCCATGGTTGCCGATGATCTAAACCAAGCCACTGATGTCCAGGGCACGTTTACTGATGACCCCTCGTCTAGTGACATACCATAAGTCATTTTGGTTGTTTTAGTTGCTAAACTTTTAGTTGAATATTGGACCTATGATAAACTTAAACAAATTTTGTTTCATTGAGTGGTTATTTTGCTTGAAACTAAATGTTATTGCTTGAGTTTTAGGTTTATGACAACCAAGTTTAATTTAGGAAATTATATAACGAACATATTTTCCCGATTGCAAGAATAATAATAATAAATAAATAAATTTGAGTATGGGAGGTATTGTAAGAATAGAGTTTCAAAGATTAGTAAACTCATTGTATTAGTATTGTGATTAATTTTTGGAGGACCATAAATTTTTAAGAGGGTGAGAACTTGTAAACTCCCACTTTTATGTGATTTAATTAGTAACAAATAATAATAATAATAATAATAAATAAATAAAAATAACAATGAGAGATTAAAATTTTACTTATGTTTAGATTTATGTGGAAGAGGGTTAGAGAACTTTTAGATTGGGTTAGAACCAAAATGGTGACATTAATTTAATTTTTGGATTAAAAATGATGTAGTGGTAATTTATTAAAATTTATAGGAATCTAGTTGAAATT
This sequence comes from Thalia dealbata, assembly GCA_030544415.1. NCBI lineage: Eukaryota > Viridiplantae > Streptophyta > Magnoliopsida > Zingiberales > Marantaceae > Thalia > Thalia dealbata. Next base: position 11,536,771 of record CM060460.1, read on the forward strand.
TTATTAAAAATAGAGGGACTTAGTTGAGATTCAATAGACTCGAGGGGGCGATTCGGGTGCCATCTCCATCGTTCCTCCGTCAGCAGCTGGACATAAGGAGTTTTCTCCCTTTCTGTCTTCTCTCGTCTTCCACTTTCTCCCTGTCCTCCATCTTTTGGCGAGGAGACATCAATTGATTCTGTAGATCACCGGAGCGAGCAGTTCACCGAGTTCCCCCACCGGCGATGGCCTCGGTGCATGTGCAAGTTGGATATATAGTGATCAGTGGGATTGATTTTGGAATGCATGCTGTGGAGTGCGTTGTTGAATGATGATGGCTGCTATGCTGTTGTTGATAATGTTGGAAGGATGGTTGAAATTATACTATCTCCCCCACCTCCTTCTCATTTTCCTATTTCCCATCATTATGTTTTCCTTTATCTTTTACTTAGAGATTTTATTAGGAAAGTCTTGGATGTCTTGAAAATAATAAAATGCTATGTTTGCTAAATATGTGATAACATGCATGCTAGAATAACATTATTTATATAGCATGAATTATATGTTATGGGTATATTGTCTAATATTTGACATGTTTTATTAAGTTCTTTTACATACTGCTTTATTTTTCCTTGTTGTTATATGATATGCTAATATCTTGCTAAATAAGATAAAATATGGAGGAGGTAGTATCAAGAATAATTACCTGACACTCTAGTTTAGATAGAGACATAGGTAACATATGATACTAGTACCTCCTAGGGACATCACTAGATCAGAAATTGTGAGGGTGTATTAGTAACACACCCTAGATGATAAATCGAACCCTTAGTGTTTGAATAGTGATGTTCACTCACTATTACCACTCTTGGGGCTACAAACAGCTCAGATACTGGGAGTTAGTTGGGAAATTGACTAGTTTAACTCCAAGGTCAAGATAGACCAGGAAGCAGAGTAAGTTCATACCCGGATACAATTACCCGCACGCGTGACATTTGAACGTCACCGTGATATTCCCGGAGTGGCCAGCGGGGATGAACCCTTCTAAGGATTTAGCAGGCATGTAGTCGAGTTAGCCACAGTCCATTGTGCGGATGCGAGCTCAACTCGGCCAACATCAACTGCTATTGAATTGAATAGGTGAATTTCCTTCAACCCTTGGATAGTGGATTCGTAGACCACACGGCTATGATTCCAGACGTTCTGCACACGATCTGATGACTAGTCTGGATCCTAGGGTTATTACTTAATTTGGCTAGTCGTGGCCGAGGACATATTAATTGAGGTGACCCTGTCGATGGACAGTTGTGTAGCGCTACACGGTGATGTTGTGACCCGTACTGGAATTCCAAGGGGAAAAGTATAGGCACAATGGGTTTCACTGGGACGTGGTGTAGGGATCGACCAATGGGACAGTAGAGAGAGACACACGGTCACCCGATCTCTCTGCTAACATCCGTGTAGCGGCCATAGGTAGAGGCCTAGACATTCACGGCACGGATGGGCTTATGGGAATCCCTGATCAAGATATCCCCTGAGCATAAGCTGGCGGCCCGAGGCACTTGATATAAAGCTAGAAATACTCCTAGTTGACATATCCTAGAGATATAGACATGTCTTGTATATTTCGCTGTATTGATGATGTTTATGGATTGTATTTATCACTTAAATGCCTTGTATGAGTCTTTTAGGCTCATACGGCGGTTGTCATGTGCCCGACGGTAGGGTCGGGGCGTGACACATCTACATTGGAGTAACTCAAATAAGTTGAGCTCTGCACCGAAGTGAGATCCTAGCTACACTAAAGTATCTGAGGCTAAGTCAACCGAGCGTGCATTTCTATCTTGGCTAGTACATGGCTCATCACCACATGTTGGCACATAGCAGACTAAGAACCTTAATTTGAGCTTTCTAAATCTTTAATGTTATATTCTTCCACATGATAGTAAAATAATATTCAACAACATAGCATAGCAAGTATACACAAAGTGTACATCCCTCTAGTTAAAATAATTGAGCTCTATACGGGAGGATCATGAGGTCTGGGTTCAAGACTCATAAAGTTCTAAAAAAATATAGCATAGCAAGTATCATGTGGGAATAAGAAAGTACATCGAATAAATAATAAGCAGCATATTACACTATTTTACAATTATGTTAGATAAAATATACTAGTTAGCTACTAACTGTTTATAAATTTGTTCGTTGCGGTGATCTACATAATACAAGTAACATCATCTTTAGATTTTGCTTCTGATGTTATATGTCACCCAACCTATTATAAGGTACTAACTTAATCGTCTTTGTCGTTTACTTAAATCTAACCTAATATTTTGCCTAAGCGGTCATAGGCTCTACCAAATGTTGTGGAGTTTTGTTAAAATAAAAAATAAACTAAATAGATGTGGAATGAGTTTTCTATCATGTAAAGTGAAGTTAATAGCATGCGCTCTTGAGTACTCTCCCCCAAAATAATTAAGAGCTCAATATATGATAATATTTACTTAAAGAAGACATTCCCATATTAAATGGGATGCTTAGAGTTCATGACATATAATTTAATTAAAAATTTTCATATCATAATAGTTATCCCTTAATTAAAAAGTATAATGTTCAACTTGACAAAAGAGTTAATATCATGATAAATTTTTCTTAAAAAGTAAGAATCATCATAATTAATAAAAAAAATTACTATAAATACAACGACATTAAACCGATGAATAAACCCAAATATACCTCAAGCTTTTCAAAGCATTCATCTATGTTATTCAATTTTTCATTCATATAGTTTTAGTAATCTTTCAGCTAGTTAATTTCTTAATAATATGTTCAGTATTATTTTTCAGCTTATTAATTTCTTAAAATAACACTTCAAAGTGACTTCTTAGCAGCAGTGTGTTTTTTATTAGAAAGCGTCGTATGTTATATTACACCATCCAAACTCTCAGCGGCATTATCCATTTTGACAAAAATAATATAATCTTCCTAGATTTTTTTTTTATTCTGAACTATTAATCATTCCCAACATTTAATATTTTTTACATTAAGAATTAAGAATTTTCTAAGCTTGAATGTCCTTTCCTCTCACTCTTTAAATAGTTGAAGAAGAAGAAGGAAAAGGAGGAGGCCATGGAGAGAGACAAGCAAGTCAGTCTCCGCCCAAAATATGGGTTGTTTTTTTGTTTGGCCTCAACATCATCATCATCATGCTGCTTTTGATTTTTTTTTTCTCTCTCTAAAATTTAAAAAAAAACATTTGAAAATTTTGTACATTTTTGACTTTCACAAGTGGTGTGAGTCTTATGCATGCATCATTAGGAATCGGCTAAAGATAATAATAATTTTATGTTGATGGGTAGGTACCATGCATGCAGCAGAAAGGAAATAATAATTGAACAAGTTTTAAAAGTTCTGAACCCTGTCTCTTTTGAGACCCCCCCTCCCCAATGACAAAGATTGCTGATGATTTATGATTAAATTGAGAATGTACATTTGAAAAATATTGATACTGAATCTTCATTCATGCACAAGGAGGAGGAGGAGAAGGGTGATCACATGCATGCATTCATGCATCTTTTTAATTAAAATATAATCTAATGCAGTGGAAGAGTTATAATAAGGGTAATAACTTGAGATCAATGTAGCAACCTGATTGATTTAAAGAAGCATGTACATGTACATGTGACTCGTACTTTGAGGGAGGGATATGGCATGCATGCATCTATGGCATGTCAGATTGAATATATAAGAAAAGTTATAATAATTTAGGGGAGTGGCAAGTCAGGAATGTCCCCAGTCCCTCCCTCTTCCCTTTCACTCTTTTTCCCCTTCCCCTTTCCCTCTCCCTCTACCCTCCCTCTTCCCCTTTTTCCCGTTCCCTTCCCCTTCCTCTCTCCCTCTCCCTCTCCCTCTCCCTCTTTTTCCCTTTACCTTTCCCTGGCATCAGCGTTTGAATAAATTAGATCGTCTTCTGTGCGTCCTCCGGTTAACTAGTGAAAAAATAACACTCTAGTATTGGAACTCCAAGGATAAATGCATGGAAATCGAAGCCTTCCTTATCAATAGAGAGGTGGGATGACCTACTGATCGGTGAAGTATAAGCATGGATGAAGACCTTCAGGAATAACAGGAGAAATAAGAGGTAGGAGGGCTAAAAATAATTCACTCATAAACAACTGCATGAGCCAAAGATTTAATATATACACAGATGAGTAGTTGAAGGAAAAAAAAAGGAAGCCTCTCGTAATGGTAGAGGAAGCTGCCAAGACAAAATGTGAGCACTCACCCTAAAATTTTTAAAAAATAATTTTTTTTAACTTAAAAACTAATGTGGAATTTTATCAGCATCTGTAGCTGGAAAACTAATCATGGATTTTAAATAATAAGACATGAGGAGAGAGAATATGTAAAGGTCAGTTGGGCCTAAATAAAACTAGTAGGGTGGGTGAAATAAGTTGATTGGGCCATTTGGGTCTCTGGTAATAGAATGGAAGATGATCCATTTGATAATTGAATGTAAATATGATTTATTAGGAGGCTATTAATCACATAACGAGGGTGTCTAATATTACCTTAGGTTATTTTTTCTTTAATTTTTTTTTTCAATGAGCATGCTATGATGCTTTTTTACATCTTTTAGTCAATCACCTTACACTTACTTTGGAGTATATATAGATTGCTGCACAAGAAAGCCAAGATCGCCAGGTTCTTCGCTGCACTTCCCTTGCTGTAGGGTTGCCTGTTGTTTCCCTTGAATTCAATCTCAATCTCGATCTCTTCACGCATGATGCAGGGAGCAAAGCACGGGCGAGTCGATGTCCTTCTTCACCCTTCCCTCTCTCTCTCTCTCGCAACGCTGATGGCGACCACTCTCTCCATTAATTCATCCCCATTCCCATCTCTCTCTCTCTCTCCCCCCATCTTCTCTTCTCGTGCCTCCTCGTCGTGCATGCGTGGGACGCCGAGCCCGGGCAGCAGATAGAGAGAGGCATGGCAATCATAAAGCCATGGAGTGGCATATCATTCCAATATCAATCCATTCCCCCATTTCCCCGTGGTCTGCCTCCCTCCTCCTCTCTCTCACGTCCCTTTCCTTTTCTCTTCTCTCTTCATTTACATTATATGCATGCACACATATAGTGCGTGGTAACTTCACCTTTCACCGTTTTGTGCTTTCACTTCCCACGTTTGGCGTTTATTTTCATCTTCTTTCTTCCCACATTTTACTCGCCAATCGTATCTGAACAGATTACAATTCAATTTTAAAGAGTATTATTTTTACCCAACTGACTATACCATACGGGGTAGCAGACAGTAACAAGACCTTCGGCCGTCAAAGCCCTAGCTTCTAATTAAGCAGGATGATATAAAACATTGAGCCTGAATGCGTGGGGATGAGAGCCGATGACAAATATTGATGCGTCGTTTCCAACTTAAGGATGCATGATATCATCTTGGCCTACTTAGCTTCTCAAAAACCCATACAACATTTACACTTGAGCTGGCCTTCACAGATTATATATAGAGAGACAGATGGGTCGATATCTCACTGTCACAGACGTAGAGAGATGAAGAAGCAGGAAGAAGAAGAAGAAGAAGAAGAAGATGATGATGATGATGATGATGATGATGGGAGACTAATTTTCATTCCCAAAGAGAGATCGCATCAAATGCATCCATCAGTTGACCTCGCTCACTGAGCCGCCCCCTCCCCTCCTTTCTGACGAACAGCCTGATATAATAATACCTCATGACTACTGTCCCTCGTAGATCTGTAGGCTACTGTTTGACCAGAGAGCCCTCTCTAGGTTGACCTGGACCCACCAAAATATATTAAATTTAAGAAAAAAAACATGTATAATTTCTTGTGCTTGATCAACCTTCGGATGCATTTAACTTAAAAGAAGCTTAGTGTTTGATGGCGCCTCAGCTTTTAGAAACATGAAAAGTACAAGTCTCAACTCTGTAAGAAAAATTAAAATTTTTGGGTTAGTGAGATCGGAAGATGACCCTAGCTACTAGAGAAGAGAGAAGATATAAAGAAAAAGAGGAAGAAAAAAAAGGGGGGCAGAAGACTGCAAAGGGAGCGGCGAAAACAAGGAGCCAGGGGCATCAAAGATGGGTCACCTCAGTGGCCAGACATGCCCCTCTCCTCTCTGACTGCATGCCCATCACTGACGACCATATGGGAGAGAGAGTGTGTGTGTGTCTGTATGAGAGAGAGGAACAGGAAATGGGGGACTGACTGAACACTGCCCTTGTCCGTCTTTGCTGCCAGCGAAGAAAGAGGGGGGGAGAATTTATATAAAAGGGAATGGCCGAAAGAAAGAGCTAGGGCAGCTGCATTTGGAGATAGAAATATAATGAAAATGAAAATGAAAAATCATTCATCATGTGCTAATCATTAATTCTTTTACAATTTCCAAGATGATTTTTTAAGAAAAAAAGAAAAAATATATTGGGATATCCATTTCTGTTTTGCCCCCCGCTGAAAGCTAGCCCTAAATTAGTTTATTGATAATAATTTGATGGAAGCTATTGAGTTCTGCATATATTGGTGTATAGATGTTCTGTTTTATTTATTACTTCTTCCCAATGGGGAGGGGGGGAAGTGGTAGTACTATCTAGGGTCAGTATAATTGGAAGTCAGTCGGATAAATTAATTTAGGAAAAAAAGAGAGGAGGACTTTAAAGATGCAGATGTAGTAGATGTAAAAATGTAAATGGGTAGCAGTAGGAGTAGCAGTAGTGTATTTATTTTGTACCATGGAAACCTGAAAAAGAGAACTTTTATCACTCATCAGCAAAGCAACAAGAAAAAGAGAGAAAGAGAGAGGGCTTCATCAGCAAAGGAAGAAGAAAAAGTGAGAGAGAGGGCTTTTAATTGCTTCTCATTCAAGGAAGGAAGCAAAGGAACTCCTGCTGCTGCTGCTGCTGTTTGCAGCTGCCTTTGATTTGGAATTCCAACATTTGCAAGGCCTAATTGGTTTTGGCCCCCCACAAGCACCCCCGTACCTGCATCAACTTCTTTTGCTTTTGTCGATCAACCCAATATATGTATGCCCCAAATGCAGTTTTCCAAGGCAATGAGTTTTATTGATGCTCCATTTACAGGATCACCTGCTTTCATTCTAAGTAAACTGAATTAATAATGCTTCTTTTATGCTTATATATTGTAACTTCTTTCCACTTCAGCATCTGCTATAAACTCAATATTTAGCTTATCCTATTAATAATTTTTTTATAAAAAAATAACAGTGAGAATGATTTAGCCAAGTCAACATCATCCATGTCAAATGATCTAATATGATCGGTATTTCCTATTCATAGTGAAAAAGATTTAATTACTGTGCAATAGATTCTATCAAGTACATTGTGCTTAGGTCCAATAATTTATTGTCTCTAGATGAATAGAATTTCCTCATCGTTGGCTTTCCCACGAGATTATTAAATCTCTTTCGTGCACTTTCTAAGTAAAATAAATAAATATATCCTCATAATTGAGAAGAGAAAGTACAAAAAAATTAAGTTTGGACAGTGTAATAATGTGGTCTTTAAATGGTACAAATTTGTGGATGGACCTCCATACTATTAGATTAGATTAGATTAGATACATAAATGGCACATCCACCGCAATCTTAGGATATATAAATATATGATGACCCATGTTGGAGCGTCAGGTGTTTCTTCTTTTAAAATAAGAAAAATAGTAAACATTATTCAACAAGTCTAAAAGTGAAAAATCCTACTTTTTAAGTCACCGTATGTATCTATATAAATATAGATAGACATATACAGATACAGGTTGGTTATGTTGGGACCGTTCATTTGGATCTCCAACATGAACAGTGAGATCATATATTTATATATTTAATCAGTAGATGCAAAAGTGGTTGTCTGGTGTCTCTCTTGGATTCCAAATTCCAAATTAAAACCTTGGCGTCTCCCTCCATGTATATTTAATCATATATGTCTACACAGTGAGAGAGAGAGGATGACTTCATCTAAGAATAAATGTGCAGGGAGATGATTTCAATGAGAAAAAAGGAGTAGGTCTAAAGCTAATACATAGGTAGGTGTTGGAATGGACTACCAATCACATGGGAATTGAAAACCTCTTGGAAAAAAAAAATAAAGCCTCAGAGTTGAAGTCCCTCCTTCCAGCATATGGTCATATATGATTAAGATCAAATTGTACTAAAAACTATATTACCTAATCAGCTGTTCATTTCATAGTTTATCTATCCATTCTTTTTCTTATATTAAGTATATATATATTTATGCTAGTCAAGTTATGCATCTATTTATTTAGATCAGGTCATATCAGTTTATATTGTAAGTTGTTAAGTTTGAGCTTAAAAAAAGAACAAAAAAGAGACTTAGATTGCATTGGGGCTACCCATTTTGACTTGAGCGTATTCTGATACCCACTGGTACTAGTAATAGTACTAGTAGTAGTGATTTAAGAGATAAATTTGAGGATCGAGTGCCCTTTGTCTTTTCTTTTCTTTTTCTTGGGGGAATACAAAGATTAACGTGCGCACATGCACGAAGATGAACCAAAACCCTCATCTCATCATCATCATCATCTTTTTCCCCCCCTTTTATCAAAGCAAAAGCTGCCCTCAACAGCATAATGTTAATAATATCTAATTATATATATATATATATATAGCCAATCAAACTCTCCACTTAATTATATAATATGTATATAATGTTTATCTTTCAATTTAAATTTACAAAAACATACACTTTTTTCAAAATTATAACCGAGAAAGTAATGCTTTCAAAATCTCCACACTCTCTTCTCTTATGATCTGATCCTTCTCCCTTCTCTCTTTCTGGGCTCATGCCTTTTTGTCGAGCCATAATAATGTCTCCTTGTCTCTTCCGCTTTGAAGCAGATCTCATCTCTCTTCTTTTACGCTGCCTTCAATTTTATTTGGGCAAACGAGTCCCCCTGTGGGGGTCATCAAAGGAGGTGATCTCATGGTTGCATGGCCTACCCAGGGTGAACTCCAGATTGGGTTGGCTCGAGCTCATCAGCGTCGTCTCCGACACGCATGATGATGACTTCAAATCCGACGAATGCATCTCCTCCTCCGTGCTGCTGCTGCTTCTTCTTCTTCTTCTTCTTCGCTGCATCTCCTCCTCCTCCTCCCCCTCCCCCTCCCCCTCCTCCTCCTCCTCCTTCTGCATGCAATTAACGTGGCAAGATCAATGATCAGAAAGGAGACTTGAGCATGCGACGATTAAAACGTAGATTAGTTTTTACATACATACCTGCTGAAAGGTGGAGCACTCACTGAGTAGGGGAAAGCAGTAATCTCCTCTGCTGGAAAATGAGCATTGCAGTAATTAAATATATCCAGAAAAAGAAGGTGAGATCGATGAAGCTTTAAAGGACTCAATCAACTTTATTTTTCATGACACATGAAGGACCATTTGCAAGACAAAGAAGTAAAGGAAGGAAAAAAAATAAAGAGAGAGAGAGAGAGAATCCCACAGCTTCTTTTGTCACTTTAGGAACAGCTCCTTTTCAGGGAAGCTTTTGTTTTGGCATTGCAGAGTTCGGCCACTGCTTTAGGGGGCCTCTTTTTTCAACTACATGGAAATATTAATTGGATCATCATCATCATCGTTGTCCTCATCATCAGGTCATTAATGGTGTGAGGTCTAATTAAAGGGGTGATTAAAAGTGAGCTTTCAGTGTTCGTGTATGGTGTAAAAGGGAGAAAAAAGAAAAAAAGAAAAGGGACACTGAAAATAGAAAAGCTCAAATTTTAAGAAAAAAAGCAGATATTGATATAGAAATGAAGGATTAAGACATTTATTTTATTTTATGTTGCATCAAACTGATCCTATCAAGAGGAGCTCAGACATCAATGCAGTAAAGTGTGGAACCCAAAGAAAAGGAAGCAAATTGGGAAACCCTACCTTTTCCCTATTCAATTAAATCTATGTTTATGTCTTGCATGGACTTAGATGGAAGGAGTTGATCAGATCCCCCCCTTTAAGGCTCATGTGCAATCAGTGCACAACTAGCTAGCTAGTTATTATTTACACAAAGCACTAGGATCAAAAAGATGAACTAAATGATATATTTATGTGCTTCAAAAAGTAACTTTGCAAGAGTTAATAGGAATTTTGTCAATGTTTAAGCACCTGGAAGAGGAAGAGTTATTGCTCCATAGGCCAATGATAATATTGTTATTATTACTGATACTACTTATACTACTTGGCTTTCCATGAAATAGCCTATGTAGATTTGGCTGCTCCTGCAGATAATTGTCATCGCAGATCTCCCCAGTTGACCCGTTCTCGAATCCATCAGGTTGACCTAGAAAGAACAAATTCAAATGGTGATCGATGAAGGATGATGCGTAGTGGAATATGTATATTTTTATACCTGAGGAAACTGCAGATTTGCAGTCTGTGTTTTTGACAGTCCGATACATCTGCAATCATGTAAAAAATTTTAAGAAACATTTGGATAAATAAGACGATGAACTGGGAAAAAGGAAAAACCAAAAGCTTTTCCAGGTGTTTTAATTTTTTTGAGTTTTTCTGTTATACACTTTATCTATACATAGACGGGTTTAATATTTGAGCGCAGATATCGAAGATGTAGGGCAAGTTGTACTTGATAGATGTCAGAGAGAGAGAGAGAGAGATGGATGTAGGAAGGGAATGATATATAAAATAAGATGAAATTGTAAAACAAAAATATAAAAGAATTCTATTCTTCTTTATCTGAAGTTTAATAAGTTCTCCATTCAGTGATCTGCAAAAGGCAATATTTGATTGTTTGTAAAGAATATTTTTTCAGGTTTCTTCTTATTCTTCTTTTTCCAGGTGAGCATATTTTTAATTACGAGTTTGCAGATAATTAAGCAGGAGCTGTCGAAGAATTAAGGAAAAAAATGATAAGGGCTCTGGAGATCAAAGTCCCAAGAAAGAAAAAAGAAGAGCAAACAATTGATCAAATCAAAGCAAAAAATATTGAGAGAGAGGAGGAGAGAGAGGAGGAGGAACGTGTGAATTAGCAAAAGCATCGATTGGTAATACCTGCAAGTGAGATTTTACATGGGCCAAGGTGAGATCTTTCACATCCATGAGCTCGAGAACAGACTTCGGTGTCGCTCCTAATTAATTAAAATCCATCAGCAACAGCGGCAGGATTCAAAGTTTAATTCGAGGAAGAAGAGAATATGTATATGTATATATATATTATGTATATGGGACTAAATTGATGAATCGATCGAGATCGTACGCTCATGGCCGCCCAAGAGCTCGACGGCGTGGACGAAGCGGGCGTGCAGGGTCGTCGTCCACCGCATTCTGGGGGCCCGCATGCTCCGCTTCCCCACGGCCGCGGCCTGGAACCTCGTCGCCGGCGGGAAGTACCTCGACCTCGCCGACGGCACTGCGGCGGCTGCGAAGGGCGTGAAATTGGAGGCCGTGGAGGAAGAGGAGTCGCGGAGGTGCTGCCGGTGCTGCTGCTGGTCGTGGTGATGGAGTAGTGGGAGAAGAGGGAAGGCAGAAGGAGGAGGGGGAGGGGGAGATGGCGGCGGCCGCAGCGGGTGATGGAAGACAGGGATTCCTCGTATGGGTTTGAGCGAGCTGAGGTCATGTTGTTGTTGTTGTTGTTGTTGGTGCTGGTGGAAGTGGAGGTGGTGATGGCGGAGGAGGAGGCTGCTCCGCGGGTAGTCGTCCGCGCTGCTTGGGCTCGGGGAGAGGGCGACGCCGGGGTTGGCGAGCGGCGGTGTGGAAGGTTTGGAGGGATCGATCAGTGCGGGGGAGGATGGCGGCGGTGGCCTTCCCCAGAACCCTAAATCGGTAATGGCGGCGGTGGTGGTGAGCTCTTCGTCTGTGTTCTTGCTCCAATTGGCTGACGGCGGTGCGGAGTTTGGGGGACTGATTTGGAGAGACAAGTCGGGTTGTGCTGGAAAAAGCTCCATCGATCCTTCTACAAAATACTGAGCCTGAGCTTGAGCTGTTGAGGTGATGGATTCTGACTGAATTAGACAGAGATTTCTTCTTCTTCTTCTTCTTCTTCTTCTTCTTCTAAATTCTCCAAATCAATCCACTGCTCTCTTGATCTTGGGAGTTCTTCTTTCTTCAGTTCCTGCGTAACATTAATTGAAAGAGAGAGAGAGAGAGATGCTCTTCTTCTTCTTCTTCTTATTCTTCTTCTTCCTCTTCTTTCTGATATATTCACCTGATCTTTACATGAACTTGAGTTGTTGAAGAGCTAAGGGAAGGAGAGGGGGAGAGAGAGAGAGAAGGGGGAAGAGAGATGGGGAATTGATGGTATGTGTTTGTGGGGAAAAGAAGGCTGTTGATATGGGTATGATATAGGGGAATTTGTCTGGGGTCTCGGAATGATATATATATATATACACAGAGTGACAGGAGAAAAAAGAATTACCTTTTGTGATGTTCATGGAGTGAGAGGATAGAAGGTCAAAAAAAAAACAAAAAAACAAAAAAAAAATGTGTGGAGGTCAGTGGGATGTGGAGTGAGAAAGGGAGGTCAATGGATTAATGTGATACATATATATATATATAAATCTATGTAATTGGTTAGCTTAATGTATGTCACTGTTTGTCCAAGAAAATGAAGTGTGCTTGCACACTGTCCAATCATATACTTCAATATATATATATATCTGGTTTTATTGATGTAAAATAAGCTTTACAATCTACTGCTCATCTCCCCCTCCAAATAGCTGAGAAATAATGAAAATGTATTATTATTTAAGACTTTAAAATTAGATAGAGTCTGATCTATATAATAAAATAATATATCATCAGAATAATTTAATTTTATTGATGTGTCGTATTAACATATACTAGGTCAATAAAATTAATGATATGGAATACTATGTAATACTCTAATTAAATCTCATAAGATATTATGTCAATATTTTTACTAATGCATTATGTTGATCTGAATCATTATTTCTAGTTTATAGCTTGGCATAATTAATTAATATATTTTACTATACATATAGACACACACTAAACACATTGTGTGGAATCATTAATTTAACTTAGTGCCAAAATTTTCCAATCATTAAAAATTGAGCCAGCATATTTTTTTCTTAAAATTAAGCGTAGTGAAATATTTGGGGATTATTATTTGCTATATAAATTTTTCCCCCTTCTTTTAGTGCATATATGGATTTATAGCGAAGTAATACTTTAGAGGCTGACCTACTCAAACTGTGACAATGACAACAGTATAATTCCCCTAAATAAATAAATATACTGAAAGATCACTTAGAAACTTGGGTATCCTCATACATTTCATACATGCATTGTCTATCACATATCCAAGCAATTATTCATCAAATTGTTGTTTTTATTCATGACAGGAATACTGATTATGATATGGGAACAAACCTTAATTCCCTTCTTCTACGCCTTTTATTATTATTTTCTCCTTGTTAATTAATTTTATATTTTTAAAAAAAAAATTAGAGCATGCATTTTATGAATTAATTTTATCATCTCGATCAATATATTAATTAATTTTTTAATACTCATGAATATATACTACTTAATTTGCCACGGCTAAAAACTACTAAATAAGTTGATCTATTGCGGTGCATCATTAACTAGAAAAATAAGTAAAGAAATTAGGAAAAATATGTTGAAGGAATTATTAGCGTGCCTTGTAAGCGGGCACCTTTATAAGGACATTTTTAATCTCATTATCAATCTAAGTGATATAGATTTTAGTTTTCGATTATACGTGTGAATCCAAATAATAATTAGGACATATTCGAGGAATTAGAGAGGTTGGTGAGATGACGAACTAAGAACTTGTCCACATTATGATTCGTGCAACAGCACGTCGTCTTTATTTAGAAGGAAAAAGAAAAAGGAGGAAGTTTGGAAATAACAGTGAATTTATATCATCATCACCTTTTATATATCCACTAATTTAGAACAAAAGAAAAAAGAAGAGGAAATCTCTACAAGTATCGGTGATGACAATTTTTTTAGGCCTTAAATCTAATATTTTCGATATGAGACTTTATATATTAAAATATTTACTTTTCAATTAACTAGCTGGTCATACAATTATTTAATTTTATAATATAACAATCTCGATAGAACAAGAAGTGCAGATGTAATTATCTTATTATCCCATATTAGACTTTAGTGTTATTATAAGATCATGCTCAAATAGTCCATCACTTTCCTAATTGGATGATACAATACGATATAGAGATATATAATAATTTAGTTTAGCATTTTTCTGACTTACGTATTGACAAGAGAATAAAATTACAGCACATCCTCCCTCCCTAATTAATAATTACAGAGAGAGGGTTGCCTTGCGGAATGCGTGTATGATGAGTCCATGGATGTGTGACGTGACGTGACAATATTACCGTATGTGATGCATCGCTATCATCATCATCATCATAAAAGTTTTTTAAGTTTTAATTGAATGCTTGCCGTGGTTTTACTATGCTTTTCTTTACATACGTACGTATATATTTAAAATCGAAACCTATTAGTACTATTATCGATGCACGTAACCGAGTTTTACTTCTTCTTTTTTTATTACAGCGCACTATTATTTAACACACAGTTTTGATTTGATTCCAAAAGGTTGTAAAAATAAAATCGAACCAAACTATAGAGAGAATTAAATATTTTATAGATAGTAATATAAGAAACCTGACGATGAGCTATGAAAATTATAACAAATATAAAATATGAATTATTTGATTGAAGAAGAGTTTGATAATTATGAGAAAGTGACCTATTTAGGCAACCAAATAAATGCACAGCTGATGAACATGCAGGCAGAGTGTGTTGCCTGCCGAAAGCAAGGAAAGATCTAAACCTTTAATTAATAGCGTCCCATTTTGTTGGTTCCCTACAGGCTTCGGTGCCCTATAAATTTGGCCTACATCCGCCCAACTACATATCCTTAGGGTCATCACATCATGCGGGTCTCTAAATGCTACGACATCGAAATTTTTATTCTCCTGACCATTAATTATCTAGCCGTAGAGATCAAAGCATACAGACTCGTCCTGCACTCAACGAGGGCCAAACTAAACCAAATTAAACTACAGAGGGTCTAAGTTTGAATGCTGTATAGAAATATAGAGAATATCTTCTCTTGTTTTCTCCTTGTTTGGTAGAAAAAGGTTAAAGAAAAAAAAGATGCACAATGAAATCCTTCTAATTAGCACGGAGGATCCCGGTGGAGAAAAGACACCGCAGCATGCTGGTGAGGGGGAAGGCATAAATAATACGTAGCTTTAGAAAACATGTGCACCTGACCTGGTCTTCCTCCATGGAATTAATGGCACAGCATTGGAAGTCTCCATCTCTGGGCAGGTGTAATAGTTTAATTATTTCTCTCTTTAAAACAAAAGATTAGAATATTATAAAAATACAAGGAAAAATAAGGATGGGGGCACTAAAAAATAGGGAGGCATTGATGCAATGAATAATAGATTGATTACTTAAGAGGAGGTCTCCGAGAAGGTCCTTCTGGGGGACCTCCTTATTCTTGGAACATAAAATCGAATGATTAAATTAATCATCATGGGGTTATAAGATTCATGGAGGAGGATGGATAGTGTTTGACCACCCGCTGGGGGAGAATAAAAAAATTCAGGCAGCAATTAATGGGGCCACTTCTCCCTAGATCCTGTATCCGTGAGACCCAAGAAGGAATCTCACTTGGGGAGATGGATATATTAACTACTATTGTCATGAACTTGACTTCAGAAGGATCATCTCAACCTAGTTTGACCATAGCAATTAGACTAATTTTTCATTTGATGTAGGGAGAGAGATTATAGTAGAAACAAATGTTTATATGTGGCATCTTAGTGTATGTATATAATTAAAAATATCAAGTCCCAACACACTTCCTCGTAATGATTTAATTTTACAACTAGAACGAGGCATTGGCTATAGCTAGCTGCAGCATCAGTAAACAAGGTTTGCTTATTTAGGTCATACATATATCTAATAGTATTAAAGAATCAGCCTATACTACATAGCAGACAAGATATGTAAATAGAGGCTAACAACTAGCATTTATCTTCTTGGCATTGAATCAGGCAGGAGCTACCTCTGCTGCACTAACTACAAGCATATCATACTGAGTGCTTGAATCTACTTTAGCCAGGCTGCCAGTTTAATTGTCTCTAGGCTTCTGACATGTGTTTCTTGGAAGACTATCAGCAAGATACAGGAGATGAGGAAGGATGCAACATATTTATACTTTTTATGCCATTGTACTTTTGATATGTGCTGTCGCCGGCATTGATTCAAATTAAGCACAATTAGGGACAGCAGGTTGGCCTAGTGGGACGAGTGAATAAAAGAAAATCGTGGTAATTAAGTACCATGCTTGCCAACCCATGCATGCAATTAATAGCCACTTCATTTCTTCCCCCGCTTTGGTCAAGTTAAGCATGCATATATAGACTGACTGCACAGGAAATCAATATTTAAAAAAAAAAAAAACTCTAGTCTTTATCGTGCCATATAGCTATCTAATTGAGCATTAATAATTGCTTAACGCGTCGGTGGGCATCCACTGATTAGGCTAATTTAGCGCCAAATGTTTGGATCAACTTCGAAGTAGCACATCAAGGGACTAATAATCTCAGGGTATAATGAAGCATGAATGTCTACCACTCAGAGAAACTCTACATCAAAGGACACCTAGGACCAAGTTGGCCTCACCGGGCTCAAGTGGCTTTCAAGGTTTTGATGGTCCCTTTTGAATACCTAGCTGGACTCTCGCTCTATTTCCATTCACAATTTGCTGTGTATGGATGAGAGGCCAGCACTACCGTCAAAACTCTCTGTTGCTTCCCTGTGGTCCATCACAGTTTGGTTCTGTACCTACATAATAATTAGGGTCATGGAGTTTCAATCAGGAACTGCAATTTAGGTCTCACCAAATAGAAGATGGAGGACGCATATGATCCCCTCTGACATCATGCATAATATTCCAGAGGATGAAACCTGGGTTATATTACAGACCACAATGATAAACCATAAGATAGGAAGAATTTATAAATTACAAATTACCTAGGGAGACAAAAAGTTATCCATATCTGTTTAGGATCAAAATGACATGCATGAAGCTTTTAATTAGGCAGGCATATTGAAATCATACCTAGGTGGAAGTACAGGCTGCTTGACTTTTCAAATGGAAAGGTTAACAGAGGAAGGATCGAGTGATCAACATCCAAGCATACAGTACCAATTAGGATGTCCAAACATTGACATGTGAAAAGGAAGGGAACAGTGCCTGCAATGAATGCACACAGTTGGATGATTGATATTGAAATCTAAATGAAACAATCACTGCAACAACCCTTCTTATATCTGACTGAGGTACACCTTGTATAATTTTCCAGGGTAATTTTCTACTTAACTCTGCACATGGTAGGTACACACTCTTAACAGTACAGGTACGTTGAAATACTTTTGCAAAAAAGAAAAAAAAACGTTCTAACTTTTTTTAAAATATGTGACCCACGAGACTGTTTAAGAAGAGTCAATAATGTGCACGAACTTGTCCATTCATAACAAAGAGAATATTCATCAACTCGTGATGGAATAAATCTGAGTATGATAATCACTCATTTCTTGATAAAACAAAACATAAATATCGCTTTTTGACTCATGGAAAAGAATAAAAAAGACTAGTAAACAGTATACTTTTCAAAACACCAATTCTTTCATCACAAGATCAAATTTTGGATGATAACAAAGGAAGTTCTAAATCTATCATCAAAACTATTGCGATGTATACTAAAGTTGCTAAAAGACAAACCTAGTCAGCATCAAAATGGATACTTGAAGATTTGAAGCATGCATTTTGTATAAACTGGGGTGCAAATTGGTTGTTCCTAAATGAATCATGAAGTGAGGTGCCTAACTATGTCCTTTCGTTCCAACTTTGGTCAAGCCCAGCTAAACTTAAGCTTAGCTTTAAAATTGAATCAAACTTTGGTATGATCAGAGTCACAGTTGACAAATATACAGAAAGAAGTAGGCCATAAGATCATAACTCCAGTAGTACATGACATCTGGGGCATCTGTCGCTCTTCTCATCATTACAATCTTATTCTGTTTTCTGGATCCTCAACTTTTGTTTGAACTATTCCAGAGAATAACCTTGACTTGCAAACCACATGACCAAGAAACCAGATTACATCATGCACCACTAAATCCCTGCATGTGCAGCATATCTCACTCAAAGAAGAATACTCAGATCCAATCTATGTAACATATGGTCTTGTCTGATTCCAAATGCAACAAACATGGCACAGTTTGATACTTGGCCCATATCTAAAATTGCATCTGAAAGAAGAAATATATGGATGATAGGCCATTCTTTAATGTACTAATCGCGAGGTATTATTCCTCCTTAAAAACCTAAAAGTAGAAGATAGTGGAACTCCTTTATTCTTGTCTGGATAGAAATAATCAGCTATATCTCATATATATTCTGCATATCCAAAAAGAGTTCACAAATAAATTTGGATTGATGATTGAAACGAAGATATGCTTCTTTCGTTTGAAACTTCAGGTCTACTTAAACCACTTCCTTCTTCCAAATAGTGTTGGTAAAAAGTTGCTACAGATAAATACCGTCATAAAATCCTTTGAACTCCACAAGCACCAAAGATATGAAAGCAAGAGAGAATCATGCATGAGAACTAAACTTCAGTTGCAAGGCTAACAGACGGAGGAACACCAAATGATTGATTTCTGTAGCTTGATAAATTAGGTTCTTGGTACTCTGTTTCTGCATCATATATCTGCAACGTGGAACGGTTGCAAGTGGAGCCAAAAAATAATATCCCAAAATGATTAAACGAAAGAAAAAAAAGAAATAAAAAGAACATTTAATAGTTGTCCATTCTCACCTGTGGGTCATTTCCTCACAACAGGTTTTGCATCCTGATGTAGATGGGCATATGAACTCATAATGTAGATATATCGAGATGTCTTTTAATTAATTTGATAAATGTATCTTGTTCCAACTAATGATCTGGATAAGCCTGCCCTATGTATGATAATTACAATTTTTAACGTTCTAAATTTTGTTTTCTTTTCAGGTTACATAGAGAAATTGACACATGCAATGATGAAAGGTTTCTTATGTGATTCTTTTACAGATGTCTTCAGAAAATTCTCATCAAGAAACATAAAGGATATTCAAACAAAAATTTCATGCTATTATTTTCTACTTTTAGATAGAAACTAATGATAACAAACTTCTTATTAAGGTATGCTATTATACTTCTAGCCATGTACAAGAACAAAAGGAAAAAATGGGTAGATATGCTGGTAAGTCAAAACACAGCCTCTGCAGTTCATGGATTGCTGTCATAAAAATAATATTCCATTAATGAGGTAACAGTAGCAGAAATTAACATGAGCAACAATATGGTGGGAATGCCCACCTCTTGATATTGGATAAATCAATAAATGTACAATCTAACCATCAAACCTGATCTTACAGGGAGGATAAGAATTAGGCGCACAAAACCAGAATTAGTGCCAAATCAACCTAAGGTCTGAACAAAGAATCAGTTACTTGAATATATGAATATGATTTCCCAGATAGATTTGCAAGTTAATCCCAATGCCTATTCTAATTTCAGAAGCTACAGCCCAGTTAGAATCGTAGATGGAACAAAGTCAGGTCGTGTTGGGGTTTTGATGCTTGCTAAAATGTGAAATCCAAACTATGCTGCTCAGACTTAGCAATTATATTTCAGGACCTCAATCTGATGCAGGTTTGGATCAATCTCTATGTTAGGTACTTCTAAATAATCTTCCGAATCATAGAGCAGGGAATTCGGGGCTCTATATTGCTCTTTAGTTTTAATCTATCTAAAAAATTCATCTTTTCCCCACTTCTGTATCCCTCGATGATTTGGTTGTTCTTTAGTTAATGGAAAATGTGCAGATCCTCCCCCGTGATGAAGCTTCTTCAATCGCTTAAGCACCTGGTAGCATAAAACATGTTCTTTTAGTATCCATCGAGCAAGATTAGAAAACCATTAGAGATAATGACTGACAAATGGTTCAAGAACGAATGGCATTAATGCAAGATCAAACTGCAAGGTATACCTCTTCTAGTTTCTTTCATATTTGAAAGCACCACCTATAGTTAATCCTAAAGTCCTTTTTTCTCCTTTCCTTTTTGTCTTAATAATTCCAGTATGATCGATGTATTCCTTCCTTTTATTTATTGCAACGGCACATCTATCGGATACTTCGCACTCTGTTTAGCACACATTCTTTACTAAGATCAGCTACTGATCATCATCGAGATAGCATCTAGTATATCTTCTTCATAAAAAAATTTCAACTAATAACTCAAGAATGGATAATTATGCTCTACTGTGTTCTACACTATAACATTGAGCCATGCTCAGTGCCAATACAGGTGCTTTGGAAGGAAGCTAGATGAATATTGTTATCTCTTTTTTCTTTGAAACTTAAAATTGTTATCTATTTGATGATTATAAAACATGTCATATGTGAGTCCTCTGAGCATAATATTAAAAGTCAAGTAAAGATGTCCAGTTTCTGTCATCACGAAGTGATATAAAAGTTGAATTATTGGAAAATCAAATTAGGAAGGAAAAAATCAATGCAAGTTATTTTCAAAATTAATTAGAACATATAGTAAAAGTGCATTATTTGCTAAAATTACCTGCTGTTCAGGAAATCTTGGGGTAATTGTATCATTTGCAGATCTCTTTGCCAACATCAGGGAAGATCTGCGTTTTACACGAAAGATTTCGGAGTCGGAGTCATCACTGTCTTGAAGGGGAACAGTATCGAAACCAGTGGTACAGTCACTTGTACATTTATCAGATGATGGAATAAAATGCAGGGAACCATATTCTCTTCTTGAACGGCTGACGAAGCAGTCAGCTAGTGATTCTCTGCTGGATTTTTTACCATCCTGTGCAAAGAAATGACAAAAGTTTACACCTAGTATGAGAATATAAAAATTAAGGTCAAGCATTTTAACATCTTTAAAAACTCATAAAAAATCAAGATATAGATAAATAATTACGTCAATTTCCAAAGAACCATTGTCCAGTCCAATTGAAGAGGGTAAAGTTGAGGAATCAGAGTAAGGCTGAAATGGGGAACTATGCATGACATCTTCATTCTGTGACATGAAACTCAAAGCTTGTGAGTAGAGCAGAGTTTTTTCTTCAATTTCAGGGGTTTCAACAAATTTTATCTCACAATATGGACTATAACCATCTTCCTCACTAGTACAAAGCAACTTTTGCTTTTCAATCTCTTCCAGAATGCCATCTTCCTGCTCATATTTCTGCGCTACAGCTTCCAGTTCCTGGATGTCCTTCCTCAGAAAGACAATGCAGTTGTCA
This sequence comes from Thalia dealbata, assembly GCA_030544415.1. Taxonomy (NCBI): domain Eukaryota; kingdom Viridiplantae; phylum Streptophyta; class Magnoliopsida; order Zingiberales; family Marantaceae; genus Thalia; species Thalia dealbata. The sequence goes on from CM060460.1 coordinate 11,558,181, forward strand.
CCACAGGAGCAGTTAGTCCTTTTCTTGACTGAAATTTCACAAGAAGCAACAGTAAGACATAAATACGAAGATATAACATTAAAAAAAGACATATCTGTGAATACCATGGTGAAGGCAGATAGGATGCAAGTTGCAATTGCACTGAAAATAAGATACATAGCAATCACGTCCGCATACGCTGCAGAGTACTGTTCCATTTAATCCTGAAGAATGGTGCATGCGTGCTCCAGAGTTCATAAGCAACCATCTCGCATAATGCTGGAATCGAATTAATTTTACAAAAGCAATCTTTACAGAGCTTCGTGAGGAAGAACCTTTTGTTTGTACAAGATTTGAAGAATCTCCATTTGCCAATCTATTACTAAGGAACAGTGCTTCCTTGCAAAGTAGCTCCTCATAAGGAAGCAAAGGGCTTCTTTTCAGAAGTGCATAATGCTTCCTAGCCGCTGATCCAAATGGAAACCAATCACCAGTAGCAAAGTTCACTGCTTCACCACAATTGAAACCTGAAGTGTAAAAAGTTCATAAATTTCTGAAAAATACTAATTTATTGAATCAATCAGATAAAGACAGGTGCATGTATGTGCATGTAATATAACAATACAACAATGCTAGCACAATTCAACTTCTCTATGGAAAATACCAGGCTAATAAGGAATTTAGACACACTGCAACCGTATCATATAAAAGACAAATATAAGCTGAAATATTTCTTACCATGACTGAAGCCTGCATGATAAGCTCGTGGAAAGGTTACAACAAATTCTCCAGGTTTCTGTACCGCCTTACATACAGGAATGCTATGGTCTAATAGTATATTAGGTGGAAACATTGTTGTCTTTTCTAGAAGTACATCAACTGCAGCATCATCTTCTTTAGCAGATAAGAGCTCATGAGCATACACATGTTCCTTCACCACCCTTTCAAAATCCGAAGCAGCATGACCAGGCACCCCATACCATGTTTTAGATGCTCCACAGTGATGATAATTGATGCTATCAAGAGAGCTCAAGTTTCAGTAACAGCTTGAATTCTTTCGACAACAGCCGATGAAGATCAATTAGAAAAGGTAAATAATACTTAAATACCTGTAGAGGTAGTGATCTTCGACATGCCAAGCAAACATACTGAATAGCATGCCAATGTAGAGCATGGGGTCTGTAACTCCCTGCAATGGAAGTACAAGAAGCACAAACAATACATAACTAAACAGAAAATTTGGTGAATGAAAATTTCTAATTGGAAAACAATAGTAACTCACAGGAATTGCTGCTCTTAAAAGTCTTAATATGGACTTGGGATGCCGAGACAGCCTCTGGAAGCAAAGTAGAAAATCTTCTTCAATGACAAGACAAACTAACAGTTTCAAAATTCATGATCGATATATAAAGTTGTAAAAGTATATTTGATTTCCTAAATCCTGAAAGAGAAACCAGCTGTGGTTCCCCATTATAAAGAAATCTGTATGATTTAAACATCACAAAACAATCATTTGCAAACAGTAATTGGCTAGGGATTACTCTTTCAAAGCGCAGAGGTTTAAAATTTGTCAAGTTCTTCTGAATGTAAGACAAAATCCTAATAGATTAAAGCTTGTATGGCTGCAAGAGTGGAAGTTATTCGTGAAACAAATTAACCAATGTGAAAGAGGTCAACTACATGATCTAATCCAGGAGACAGAGGAGATTGTAAGCTATTTCTTTTCCTTTTATAACCATACTGTTAGATTAGTTATCATCTCTGCAACTCAAATTTTTTTACATGTAACTGCCATTCCTTGATAAAAGCAAGTAGCGAACCCAGTTAGGATGTACTCCCTTTTCACATGAACTAGCACTACAACTGACATAATGCTATCCACCTAAGAAGATTGAACCAAAGTTATAGAATAAATCCATATAGTCAAGATACTAGTATAATAAGGGCTCTTTTGGTTAAAGAAAGTTGTCAAGTTTTATTTTCAATTTGGAAACTGAAACCAAAAACATATTCTTTTGTCTAGAAATCCAAAGTCTAGATAAAAATTCTTGAAAATCCAAAACTACTTAGAGTCTAGATTTTTAATCTAGGTTTCCGAGAACTCAAAATGTAGTGATAAATAGTATTTAAGAAATCCAAATTTAAAGACACCAGTAATGTTCAAGCCCCGTATACAAAGTGTATGCTCCTCTGGTTAGAGCAATTAGGCTCTATACGGGAGATCACGGGCGCATATTCAGATCTTATAATCCATTTCCTTATTGAATAGTGGTTTAATAATCCTTATTTATTAATAGTGGTTTTAATCTTCATTTTAGAATAAAATTTATCTTCATATCCAAATAATATTTCAGTTTTTCAATCAGTTCTAATTTTATTTCATTCTTTTGAAAAATAATTTTGCATGACACTGTTGAATATCATAAACTATGAATGATTTTATGTAACATCTTATTCTTTTTGAGCTATATATGGTTTGTTATAATATTTGTACTTTGCAAACCAAGAAATTTTATCAAGTGATCAAAATTGTTTTTACTATTTTTAATTAAAAATTTGTCACAGTTTGTTAGTTTTTATCTCACAGAAAATTTTCAAAGGTCAGTTAAACACGTTTTGCTTTTCCAAACTTTTCTGATATGCCAAAAAATAGAAAATGTTACAAGTATAGGATTTGAAACTATCTGCCAACGAAATGCACCCTAATAAATGTTGCACGACATGTTAAAATTAGTAAAATTGTAAACTTCTGGATAGCATTAAGATACAAAAGTCAATGCACATTATATTTCTTGGTGGATTTTACCAGGTTAAGAAAAATTCAGATTGTTTGTTCTAATCTGAATTAAAAGTTGCCAAATGATAACAGATTAACTTATTGCACTACAATTACCTAGAATTTCCCAAAATGAGCATAATCCAGGAGACTGATATTGAATTACATTCAACCAAAATTTAGGAATGGTCCATGCATTTTTAATGCAAAACAATTTACCTCTAATGATTACCCGAACATATATATGAAACAAGCAGAGCAATAATGATAGATATCCTTCGTGCATAATTTTTGATACACGACATAATTGTACTCTGATGCTATACATAATTCAATTTTGTAAAAGATTAGAAAACTGCCATAGTACTCTGTAATTTACAGATCCCTCTAGGATGGGCTTTCTATACATCAGTTGAATTTTTTATACCAATTATTTTTCTTTAATTTGACATATTACATAGCTGTATACCTCAGCAGTATGCAAGTAAGATATCAAAAGTATATGTAGAAGAAGGTCAATAATATTTTCTAAAATCGTAAGATTTCTATATTATCTTGGAGTTCCATCCTCTACAACTACCATTATTAAATAACAGATTCCATCATTATCAAAATATGTTAAATATATTTAGAAGGTGAATAAAGTCCACGTTATTCTTCTTTTACTGGGTTAAGAGAAAATGGAATATTTAATAACCACATATCATCCAAAGAAAAAAGAAGAGAAGAGGTATGACCTTCAAATTCCATTTGCTTTTCCCAAGATGATCAGTAGGAGAAGATGAGAACGCACTACCATCAATATCACATGCATACTCAACAGATTCTATTTTTCCACTAGTAATTTCATGCCAGAACTCCTCTTCCAAGTATTTATCTGGGAGATATCCAGCACTTGAATATCGACGAGCAAATAGTTTGTTTGCCATTTTCTCAAATTCCCGAAATGTATAGTTTCTGAAAGTCAATGCACAGAAGATAAGGAAACATAGGCTTATTGCCTCTTGAAGCTGATATGTATATAACGGCAAACCTTCCGCTCATGAAAAAGCTGATCTTGTCATCTGCATTCCATTCGGCAAGGCGAAGTGGCTGTACTCTGGTAGTAAACCTGAATCCAGCCTTCTCCTTCATTAAAACAATGCCAGCAGGTACTGAGGAAACTAAAGGTGAAACTATCTTGCATATACCTGAAATATTAGGATATTACTTATGGTTTAAGCTCAAGGGTTTCAGTAATGAAAGTGAAATACCCACTTGATTGATAAAGATAAATATTACTAGCATCAACACCCATTATAAATAGGGGTTACTACCTAAAATTGAACCAATACTCTGACTATACGATAACTAGAACCAACTTGTGGTCTATTTACCGGGCTAATGTGCAATTCATAAAAGTAAAGCATTACTGGGTTGGAATAATCCCTATTTCAAAGATGTCGCACTCCCCTAGAGTTAATCTTTTTGAAAATGGAACCAGAGTTTTGAAATGTAATCAATTGCCATTGGACTTTACTTATTATTCAATGCAATCAGAAATGTCAGCTTGGGCAAGCATCTAATATAGTTTTTGGATTCCTTATTAGTGAGGACATCAACCTAATGATGCATGCTAATAGTTTCACTAAAGAATAGCCAAATTTCTAGCACAATTAAAAACAATAACTATATAACATATACAGACACATGTAATAAGATTGGCTCAAATTACTTTCTTATTATATATTCGTATGATAATTGTTGAAAAAAAAGGACAGACTTGCAAGGAGCCATGGCATATTAAATAAGTTAACCATTTCCATTAAGTCCTTTTTATCTCATTCAACAAGTCAACCAACATTTTATCTTATGCCATTTCTACACGTAAAAAGGTCGATAAAAGAAATTCAGAACTTCGTGATTTTAATGCAAAAGTGCAACCTCAACTAAATACAAAATAAAGATCAAACAAACTTTACATTTTTTATTCAGTGTGCTTTTCACAAAGATAACCTAAAAGGAATATGATAAAATAAAATTACCAAATTTAGAAGCCATAGGAGCAATCTGTTGAATATAATCTAATGGATTCTCGAACTCCTCCTTTGTTGGATAGAAGACAGGGCACTCTGGAATATCATTAATCCATTGTAAATTGGAGATGTCAAACTTATCCAACTTATGCTTCAAAAAGGCATCTCTCCTAGAACCACTTAGGTGAGGAATTCCACCAGAACTCCTATGTGTTCTTGTGCCCCATGTTATTGATGTTCTTAAGGGAACCCCTCCGCTTCTTGTCATCATATTAGTAGCATCTATAATTTCAAGGGGAAAAACCCAAAGTGTGGACAACTTTTTACACGTTCCAGTTTTCCTAACCAATTTGCATAACCTCAAGGATGCACTTCCTCAACCTGTTAAAGAGAAGGGACAAGGAGTGAAACAAGAAGTTGAAGCAATCAATAATGATATTGTCATCCGAATATGACAGTAATAAGGATGACATACTCAATTATGCAATCAGCAGAAGTGAACACTTGTTGCTAAAGAAATTTCTTTGCCTGCTTGACATTTAAATACTGATCTTTTTTCTATTCAGTGATAGAAGAAAGAAAATGATGAAGAAGCTCAAATCACTAGTCACACAAGAATCCCATCGACAATTATAGCTATAGAAACTTAAAAACCATAACTACATGGAAAAACAGGAGATTCATTTACCAGTAGTAGGAAAGAAAGATTCCTGAAGAGATAAAATAGTGGGTCCATAGTGTATGATTAGGTTCATCAATGAAGATTACCAAAAATAGGACATCCTGATGGCATATTTATTTTATTGAGCTCAAGCACAGATAATAAAGTTTGCACCAAGAACCAAATTACCCTACAAATTGGTTCAAACATTATTGCCTTCCGAATGACATGTGCCATAAATCTGAATATTACTTCTATCCATTTAGTCAAATTTTATGGCTGTTCAAGACTTCTAAGAAACTTTTGTATGGTATGTCATAATTAAAATGCTCAGAAAGTCTTCATATTTGTCTATTTTGCGGTCTTTATGGACTGCGCCTAGAATGTTCAAATGCTTGTGAATTCCTTTTCCTATTCATGAAGGATAACATTACTTCTTGGACAACAGTGGCTAGAAGCTGAGCAGTTAATTAACCCATCACCAGATCACTTCATTTAGAATCTAAGCAAATGAAATCTGTTCAGAGCAATGAAATAAATTACTTTGGTCAAGTTTCCTTTCAATTGTTTACTAATATCCATGTTGCCTATACTACCTGGGAATGATGTCCTTATCAACAGAGATCACCTGAACCATATAGTGTAGTGGTTGTTTCTTTCTAAATAGGTGTATCTAGAAGCCTAGCAAGTTAACCTACTACCAGAAGCCATTTTCTCTTAAACTAGCAAAACAAAATCTGTTTAGAACAATGAAATAAATTAATTTGGCTGTGTGCTTTCAATTTTTTATGGATAACCATGTTGTCTACCTGAAATGATGAAAATGAAGACTTTTTTCTTAGGCCACAAAAATAACAGCAGTCGAAAGACATTCCAAATTGATGAGGTTCCTCATGATGCTGTAGGAGCGATAATGCATCCAAGCAACAGGTTCGTTTCAAATTGAAAATCCTATTCATCTGGGTTTTATAGGAGCAACCACACTATTACAGGAATCTCCTTAATCTAGTGACACTTTGTAAATTTAAATACTAAATAATACAGCTAAATGATGGAGCATACTTTACTATCATCTCTACAGTGTTAAAGTTAATTAGGTGACTATTTTTTTTCAAAGCTTAAGCGGGTAGTAAGTGTCGAACTTATAGCAATGAGAAGGCTGCACCACATTGATAATTAAGTAGATAAATATTTAGGAGGTAATAGTCAAACTTATGGCATGTGGATCTAATGAAATTTTATTTACTGAGAAGTGAACAAAGAAATTGGACCCACAATATCCCCTAAGCTAGAAACAACTAATGGATGTTTTACACCAAGGCCCCTCAACTTGTCCATATTACATAAATAGCCTTCAGCATATACGATAGAGACAGAAAGATGACCATACGAGCTAGATCTCAAGTAATTACCAACCAGTTTTTGTACTACCATCTTTCTTCAAAGCCTAGTAATTTACAATCTTCTCATGAGTTACAAATTTGCATCTGACAAGCCGTGCACTCTTGCTTGGCTTCGGTCCAATCCCTAGGTCCTTCCACATTCCAGTATATATTTAGCTTAGGCATACATCATGGAGAAGGAATTGTGTTTATTCTTCTGTTCCATCCATGCTTTAGGAATTTCAAGCTAGACTGATGTTTGGCTAGGAGCACTCGTACAAGACAAGTTGTTCCACTTTTGTGAAGCTCTCTTTGCATCTTTGCCAATGGATATCATGCAGAAGTAATGACTGATCGTATAATAATGCATATTATGTGTAAAATTTTCACAATCCTTTCCTCGTTGCTGATGCTTTAGATGCCAGTGTCATTGTTACAAGATCAAGCAATAGATAAAATTTTCAACTTACTGGTCCATCCAAAAAAGTAATTCCACCATCTCCATCCTAATGTGTTATTCAACCACATTGGTTCACAAAAATAGTTGGCACCTATTTGCATACCACTAACGTCCCTAATATGCTTCCTTTATTTGACTTAATGACAAACTCCAACAGCAATCAAAAGCTCGCAAAAAACAAGATAATGAGTCATGAGTAACAACACCGGAGCTTTTGTCATACTAACACTATTCTGAAGCTTTTTACGTAGTAAACAGTAAAAAAAAAAGCTTGCTGAAATAATAGCTGTTCGCATATGAACAATCCACGTAACGATCTTTTGGGGCGTGTTAATTTGCATTATCTCCGGAGCAAAGAGAATCGAAATTTGGAAATATTCCCTAAGAAAGGGCCATATTCTTTGCATTCTGATAAAACAAATCCGTCAAAATCGAAAATCTTTCAAGAGTCCGAGGGGTTAAAAAAGAAAAAAAGGAAAGTTTAATTCACGGCAACTAGAAAGAGCTTGAATTTTTCACAAGAAAACACCACTATCTGAGCAAATATCATACGTCAACTCGGGGAAACAAGAAGAGAGCACAGACCGCAGAATCACGAAGGTAACACGAAGAATTCCATCGACTTACCGCCGCACACGACTTTCCTGATCCGAATCCAGGAATATCTCCTCCCGTGCCCAGAGCCCGACCCCTTCAACCGCACACGAGAATCTAAACCCACATCCGCATTCGACGGGCCAAGCCGACAAGGGATCCGGCGCTCTCCTTCCCCTCCACACAGATTGAAGTTGCGAGAGGCAAATAATCTCCTAGGAAGGCGGCCCGAGCACAGCCGGAGCGAAAAATTCGGACGAAGGCGGCTGGTATTCCGGCGGGATAGCGAGGATTTCCGGCGTCGGAGACAGATCGGAGGCGAGGAGGAGGAGGAGAGGAGGAGGAAGAGATGAGGAGAACGAAACAAACAACCCACCTGCTCTAATAATTAGAATTAATCATATTATAATTATCTTAAAAAGGAAAAGCTGTAAAGGAAGGAAGTAATATATTTTGTTTCCGTTGAACGGAAGGTTAACTCAGGACCACCGAAATTCTACTTATACCCTCCGCCTCGACCCCGACACTCCGACCTGCTTCGGAATTCGGAAGCGATGCTAAGGGTACTTTAGACAATTCGACGGAAGGAGAGTGAGACCGCGGTTCACGTCCGGAGACGCGGTGACGCATCGAATTACAGGCGGATCGCCACGTGTCGATTTGCGTGTCTGATCCGTTGGATTAGATGGAGGTCGCTGAAACCGTTGGATTCGCGCCATCGCGGAGTCGGTTTACGCTCTCTTCCGGTGAGTATAGGCAGTCCCGGTGCTCATGCTCTAAATCCTACTTTTGCGTAAACGAGGGCACAAGTAGAAAGGTGAGCTGACGGCGGTGAGAGGAAGGAGGGTGCTCCGACTTCCAAAAGGCTGGCCGAGTGAAATGTCTCAGGAATGAAAAATAAAAAAAGAAAAGAAAAGAAAAAACTGGGGGTTATTGACCGGTTAAAAACTGCATAAAGTTCACGTGCTGGAAAGCGCTGCTGTCGTTTTCGACGCGTTTGTTGGGTCTCCCCGACTCATCTCTTCCTTTTCCGGTCAGCGAAAACGACTTCTTTCCGTGACGCCTCCCTGACGCTGCTCTTTATTATTATTATTTTTTTAACACGCTCAGTAGAATATTAAGTTTAAGACGTAATAATTACTTCTCGTAATAACTGTAAAATACTAAAAATCTCTCAGCACGATAGTCTCTATTGTATTTTGAAAATAAAGATAAATAAAATATCACGTATATAATTTTAAAATATACTTCAGAAGAAGCTTATATTGTTTTTCAAATAAAAATAAAAATAAAAATAATATTTGACGACGGGTACTTCCAACGAAGGGAGTGAAAAAGTCAACGGGCCAAAAGGATAAACATTTGACCGCTATTCCTTCCTGTTACTTGGATTCACGCTCATCTTTCCCCCTCGATGAATCTAATGACCGAGAAATTGAACCGATCGTAACCCGGTCAAATTTTTTTTTTCAATATCCGCCTGTCCGACGTTTAATTAATTCATTACTCTCTCTCCCTCTTTCGTGAGCAGAAAAAAATATTCCTGCCGACCCTTTGACTCTTCCAATTTGACTTGTCTTGGAGTACGAATCCGCATCCTATTGTTTTGGCCTCTACCGAGTCAACATTTTTGGTGGGTCAAAAGCTCAGGCTTTGACGCATCCATGAGAAGATTCAGTGGCTACAATTAGATCCTTATCCTCTCTGGCTCAGCATCATTGCGTATGAGCCTTTACGGTTTTAAAAATTACATCGTTCTTTTGGTCTGCGTCCTTCAAAACAAATTTACCGACTTAAATTTTTTACATAAAAAATGCACATGTACCGAAATTGATATACACGTGGCTACGTCCTTCAAAACAAATTTACTGCTTTATGCTGGATACAATTACTACTAGCTTAAAGTAAAATGATAGAGGGATGCACCGATACAATTTATTCCTTCCGTTAAAACTTATGGGGCTAAATAAAAATAATTAGAAATAGGAGGGTGGATGCAAACTAAAATCACGAGGCCCAAATTAAATTTAGGCCTTGTCAGGGGGTAAGAACGATATGTGAAAAATATAGAGTGATGATTTTGGATAGAGAAGCTCAACGACCTTTTTGAAAGCGAAAGATTCTTTTGTTTATTTTGGTTGGAACTCGTATCTCAAGAATCTCCGCATCATAAGCAATTGGATTTTACGTTAACCGAAGAATTGTCAAAATTTAGGAAAGAAACAAAAATAATATAATAATTATAGCATACGAGGAAAGAAAGAAAAGGAGTGCAAATAAATTATAGAAGTGCTTAGCAGCATAATTTTACCCCAAGTGATCTCCCATCTCATTTTTCTACCTAAACAAAAATAGCTGAATGTTGAAGAAAGTAATGATGAGTAGAAATGTATTACAATACCACAATCGACTGACAATAATACTAACTAGAAAAGCCACAATCGGTGCAATTTACAATATATTAGTGTGTACATTACCAAAGAAAAATTAAATAAGTTTGATTTGTGATTCTACAACTAGGCCTAGAGCTACCTTCATTCTATGGCTTACTTTGCATCAGAAATTAATGACTGCAAATAAACTACTCAAGCGGGGCATGCAAATAGAAGGAGGATGTCAGCTATGTTTAACTGCAATAGAAACTTTAGAGCATTTGCTGAATGAATGTAAATATAGCAAGACTATATAGAGTGATGCAATGTAGTCATTGAACTTCACTTGTTTTTTTAAAAAATTACTTCCCTTCCTTGCTGGTATTCCAAAGCATATTTATAGAGTTGAAGACCTCGGATAGATTTGGTCTATGTATGCAGAGATCCATCTTTTGGAGCAAACAAACATCGAGAATTTTACAAGGCAATCCATCGACCATGCATACGCCGTGAAAGTACAGATTTTTAACGCTCCTACTCCTACGTAGATGATGACGACGACGACGATGCTATTATGTACTTAGAGCAGTAGCATTGCTCCAATGCTATCAGATTTCTGAAGAGGATCTTGGTGTATTAATCCTCATCTCTTCCTTGTTAAAAGTGATTGTCGTTTCTTCTGAAAGCACTATCTTTCATGAAACTGACTCCAGCCTCCTTGAGTTGCATTGCATGGGGAGAATATCAACGAGCTTGACTTAATTGTAAATAAATAAAATCTAAATAGTCGGTTCTGATGGAAATAAGCTTGTTAGTTTTGGTAAGTTCAATTATAATCAGTAATAGTAAAATTCAGTAATATGTAGTAGGAAATTTTTGTTTCGATTACTATTTCCTTTGATACATTGTAAGGAGAAGTTGGAAGTAGTTTTCAATTCTTCTCAGCTTGTTTTCTTTCTAAATTTGTAATTACAACATTATTGTTTTAATACAATGAATGTGCGAGAGCAAATCTGAGTTCTCTGCACAATTTTCCTTTCCATCGTGCGCTTGCTGTGTTTCCTCTGTTCTCGCAGTTACTGTTTTATTGCTGTTCTTCCAACAATTGGTATCAGAGTAAGATGCGCTCGGGTGATACCTTAGAAGATGTCGATGCAGACGCCATCAGCATGGAAGAAGCCATTGATTGGCACGTCAGGGGATGCAGGGCTCAAAACCTCTTCAGCAGTAGGAGGGAGTCATCAAGCAGGCCCCTTGTTGATCAAGGGAGGCAATTACGCGATGTGGGCTATACGTATGGAATCGTTCCTTGATGCGCAAGGAGCATGAGAAGCGATCGAGCCAAAAGGAGTTGCGGTGCATGTAGACCGGAGGAAGGATAAGGTGGCTCGATCAATACTTCAACAATCCCTAACTGATGAAGTGTTGGCACTAGTTGTTGATAAGAAGACAGCAAAGGAAACGTGGGAGACATTGAAGAATCTCTACGTTGGAGATGAAAAATTCAGAAACGCAAAAGGAAGCCGGTTGCGTGGTGAATTCGAGAAATTGCAGATGAAGAATTCAGAATCAATGGATGATTATGTTGGGAGGCTTTCTTCGGTTGTGACAGAGATGAGAAATCTTGGTTTGGAGATTCAGGAGCAATTGGTTGTGGAAAAATTGCTTCGCTCTATACCATCCAAATTTTATCCTATTGCATGTAATCTAGAGCACTTTGGTAATCTAACCACCATAACCTTGGATCATGCAGTAGGGGCTTTGAAGATTTTTGAAGATAGAATTGCACCTTCCCTACAAGAGGAGGAGAACCATATGTATTGGTCTCGTGCAGAAGCAGAGACGAGACACCGCAGGGTTCTTCCAAATAATTAGCGTGGTAGAGGCCAAGGCCAAGGAAAAGCAATGGGCTTTGCTCAAGGAAGAGGAAGGTTTGGAGGCAACTTTAACGGAGGACGTGGCAGAGGAAGATACAATTCCAATTTTTCTAATTTGGCTCAAGAAAAATCGAAGAAGGACAAGTCGCATGTGAAGTGTTTCAGCTGTCAAAGATTTGGACACTATGCTTCTGTCACGCCCCGACCCTCTGTCGGGCATGTGGCAACCGCCGTATGAGCCCAACGAACCCATACAAGGCATCGAAGTAATACATATAATCCAAATACATCATTTACACAGCAGAATATATATTCAAAACATCTAACTCAATATTTCTAATACAGTCCCGATAAACCTACTACAATTCTATGATAAAAGGGTATCGATAAATAAAAATAAATCCGTCGGTGGATCCATCTTCATTTACTATCCTGATCGACCATCTAATAACCTGCACACGCGGGGAAAAGTGGTGTGCTCAGCCTTGCGGCCTAGTGCGAAATTACGGCTCTAAACCGAATAAGGAAATCAAAGGCTAGGATGAGTATTCTAGGATGCCTTTGGTTGTTAATCATCATTTTTCATTTGATTTGTGTAAATCAGTTTATAGAAAGTAGTAAAACAACATCAATAAATATAGATGTATATTTCACTAGATGTCACCTAAGTTATCTCTAGTAACTATGTCATCGATGTCACCGGAATGTCATCTACGATGTACTATGTCTATCAGTCTCAAAACTCGGGCTGCCAGTCTATGCTTAGTGAAATTCCCCCGTCGGGGACTTCCCATAAGTCCATCATTGCGGTGTCCTTCTATGTCTCTACCTAGGCCCGCTGCACTGATGTTGGCGGAGAGGACGGGTGACCGTATATCTCTCTCCACTTTTCGCCAGTCGCACCCTACGCCCCGTCCCAGCGAAACATCGCGCCCCTACTTCCTCTCCGGTCTCCGTAAGGGCAACGACATTCTGTGTAGCGCTACACACTGCCCGTAGGCAGGGTCACCTCAACATAATATATCATCGGTCATGGCTAACCGAAATTTTAATAACCCTAGGATCCGGACTACTCATCCGACCGTCTGCAGAACGTCTAGGATGATAGCCGTGTGGTCTACAGATCCACTGTCCAAGGCTTGAGAGAATCCCCGTCCCAACTCAAAAGCGATCAATGTTGGCCGAGTTGACCGTCAATCCGCACAATGGGTTTGAGGTACCTCGACCACATTTTTGCTAATTTGTTGAAAGGTTCATCCCCGCTAGCCATATCAGGACTATCACGGTGACACCCAACCGTCACTCGTGCGGGTAATAGTATCCGGGTATGGACCACTCCGCTATCTGGTCTATCCGACCTTGGAGTTTATCTGGCCCATTTCCCAACCAGCTCCCAGTATCTAAGCTACATGTAGCCTCGGGAGTGGTATGTGGTGGAGCATCACCATTCTGACCATCGGCGGTACGCATTGGTCAAACGAGGTATGCAAGCAGTACCCCTTCCTATCGAACTTCTAGTGATGTCTCCTAATAGTTTCTAACATGGCATTATTCTTATCTATATCTGCATGGTAGTTGTGCTATCATAACATAGAGAAATAATAATAAAATATTATATATGACATATTAAAACTTAACAGGAAATCATGATATATCATGCATGTTAGATAGAAATAAATTAAACTAACATGCGGACAATCAAATCTTATCAAGCATAATATTTTATTATATTTAAGACATCTAGGAATTGTTCCTAAGAAGACCCCAGCGGGAATTCCCTAGCTTGAATAAATCCTACATCGGAGAACCAACGCACCTGACTTGGCGGTTTACTCCTCGGAACCAACCTAAGGTCCGTTCACTGAATTTTTATTCTCTGACACTGTCTCGATCCACGTGCTGTCATTTAAGCATTTTTATATTTTCCTGTCAATTATTCAACGAATTTTAATTCTCAATTTAGAAATAATTTCTCAAATCTCTCTTCACCGCTACTCTTAAAATGATCTCTAGAATCACCCCAATTTTTTTTTTCCAAGTTCGCCGGAAAATTTCTTCGACGATCGCCATAAAGTTCGCCGGAACCCTCGCCGGCGAAGTTCTTTGATCAGCACCAATATTAGTACCAATCAAAAGCTCTCTTCATGAGGATTCCAAAAATCATATTTGCCCCAATTTTTATAGCTCATACGCGATCAATTTCACAGATTAAAATTTTGGGCGAAATCCTAAAGTTAGGGTTTTTAGCTCGCCGGCGGCCAACTGGCGGCCAATAGCCCTCAACTCCGGTACCAATGCATAGCTCTCGTCAAGGAGAATCCATACGTACCAAGTTTGTAAGGTTTCACGGCTGGAATGGCCGGTAATCGCCGGAGCAAGCTCTGGTAATGAAACTTTCACCGTCGCCACCTCTCACATGATTTCTCCCTCATCTCTACACCAAATTTGGGCATCTTGTTATCAAAATGAAGATGAGGTCGAGATCTACCTGTGGCTAAAATTTGGAAGCCTAATTCGTTGTGGTTTTACCGGAGCATCATCGGGAAAATTGGTCGCCGTCGCCGTCGCCGCTGTGGAGGAGGAGGGAGAGGAGCGGTGGGAAGAAAAGAAAATAATTTTTTTTAAAAATTAGTTAATTAAAATCTTAAATCCTAATTAAATCTTAATTATACAATTGATCAATCAAACGACGTCCAAATTACAATCCGTCTGCGCCGTTGGATTCCTTATGAAAAATACTTCCCGATGGTATAATTTTCACATCAAAATCTCATACTTCAATAATTCATATGATTTTACAAATAAGTCCTTTAAAGAATTTCTTTTACAATTAAATCCTCCAAATACTAAAATTACTTTATTGCCCTTATTCAAAAATCACGGGTCTCACAGCTTCGGAGTGTAAGAAGGAAGAAAATGTTTACCTTGCAGAGACAAGTGAAGATAGGGAAGTGCATGAGCATCATGCAATTCTGATGGCCTTCGAGGAAGAGGAGAGTAAGGGTGATACACTCTTACAAGGTATCAGCTCTAAAAATACTATTTTTGATACATATCTTGATACTTGGTACTTAGATTCAGGTGCCACTAGTCATATGATCGGAAACTTGGCATGCTTGCATAATTTGAATACTACTTGTCATGGACATGTGAAGTTTGGTGATGGCTCACTAGTTAATATAGTAGGAAAGGGTAGTGTGAAGTTTTCGATTGGAAGTGAGGAGAAAAGTATCATAACAAATGTTCTTTACATTCCTAGCTTGAAAACAAATATACTTAGTCTTGGACAACTAGATGAATTGAGTTTTTCTATCATCATCAAGCTCGGTGAATTGAGCACATGACAGAAAAGGGAGATGCTTTGTTTCTGCAAAGAGAGATTGCAACAGATTGTATAAATTCCATACTCAAATCTTGGAAAAATATTTGTTGATTGGAGATGATACTATCAGCTGGCTGTGGCACAAAAGGTTTGGCCACTTAAATTTTCAAGCACTAAGAACTATGTATGACAAACATCTAGTAAAGGGTTTACCCCATATCCATATGAATGATAGAATTTGCCAAGAGTGTGTTGCTTCTAAGCAGTGCAGGTCAACATTTCAAATCTCAAATTTCAGAACTAGTGATGTGTTAGATTTGATTCATGGTGATTTGTGTGGCCCTATTGCTCCACCCACACTAGGAGGAAATAGCTACTTTCTATTACTAGTTGACGATTATTCCAAATTTATGTGGGTAGCTGTGTTACAAGCAAAGGATGAAGCATTCTCTGCATTTAAA
Organism: Thalia dealbata; assembly: GCA_030544415.1. NCBI lineage: Eukaryota > Viridiplantae > Streptophyta > Magnoliopsida > Zingiberales > Marantaceae > Thalia > Thalia dealbata. The sequence continues at coordinate 11,574,080 of CM060460.1, forward strand.
AGGCTCAAGGTGTTGGCTGAAACTGAATGTGGAAAGAAGTTGAAAGTATTGAGAACAGATAGGGGAGAAGAGTTTAATTCAAGGGAGTTCAATGCTTATTGTGATCAGTAGGGAGTCAAAAGGCAGCTAACAGTACCCTACTCTCCATAACAAAATGGAGTGGTAGAAAGAAGAAATAGAATAGTAATGGAGATAGCTAGGAGCCTGCTGAAAACTATGTGCATGCCTCTTGAGTTTTGGGGAGAAGCAATCAACACTTCTGTATATCTACTGAACAGATCTCTTACAAGCAGCTTGAAGGATATAACTCATTATGAAGCATGGACAGGAAGGAAGCCAACTATTACACATCTAAAAGTTTTTGGATGTAAAGCTCATGTAAAGGTTGTGGGTGCATATCTAAAAAAATTGGAGGATAGAAGCAAACCTATGGTATTCATTGGGTATGAGACTTGCTCTAAAGCATATCGGTTCTTTGATCCTGAAAGGAGATCAGTGACAGTGAGTAGGGACTGTGTGTTTGAAGAAGGAGCAAAATGGGACTGGTTGCAAGGTGAAACTAGCAAAGTATCACATAGTATCAGAGATCTGCAGCAACAAGGTATTTCTGAACAGTCATAGTATCAGTTTGTTGCTGATCAATTTGGTGGACTTGAATCTGATTTTGTATACCAAATAAACTGATATCTGAGGAGGAGCAACCACTCTTACCATTACAAAGCCGAATCACTCCAATTCCTTTCAATAGGGAAAAGTGCTTAAGCTTAAAAATGCTTTGTATGGTCTTAAGCAAGCACCTAGAGCATGGAATTTGAAACTTGACAAGTCTTTGTTAGCTCTCGGTTTCAAGAGGAACCTGCAAGATTCAGCTGTATACACAAGATCAACTAAGGAAGGAAGATTAATAGTTGGAGTGTATGTTGATAATCTTCTGATCACTGGTATAAGTGTAAAAATGATTCAACAATTCAAGTAGCAAATGAAAGAAAAATTTGAAATAACTAACTTGGGACTTCTACATCATTATCTTGGCATGGAGATCTTACAATTAGAAGACCGTATCACTCTTTGTCAATCACTATATGCAGAAAATCTACTAAAGTAGATGGGCATGGTTGATTGCAACTTGACACATACACCTATGGAGGAGAGGCTGGTTTTTCAACAAGCAAAAGAAGTAGATGCAACTGAATATCGTAGGCTTGTTGGGAGCTTGAGATATCTGACTCAAACAAGACCTGATTTGATGCATTCGGTAGGAATACTTAGTAGATACATGCAAGTTCCAACGGTGGCACATTCAAATGCTGCAAAAAGGATACTAAGGTATCTCAAAGGAACACTTGGAGGAGATCACATCAAAAATGCTGTGATACATGGGTATAGTGATAGTTATCATGCAGGGTGTGTTGATGATAGGAAGAGCACTAGTGGTATGGTATTCTTCTATGGTGGAGGTGCGATTAGTTGGAGCTCAACCAAGCAAAAGATAGTGGCCTTAAGCTCTTGTGAAGCTGAATACATAGCTTTGACAGGAGCTGCGTGCCAAGGAATTTGGTTGGCACGTTTCTTGTCTTCGTTGCTAGAAGAGGAAGTAAAACCGATGACAATCTATGTTGATAACTTATCAACATTGGCACTTAGCAGAAATTCGGTTCATCATAATCGCACTAAGCATATTGATACAAGGTTTCACTTCATTAGAGATTGTGTTGAAGCAAAGCAAATTGAGGTGAAGTTTGTGGGTTCAAGCGAGCAAAAAGCTGATGTTTTTACAAAATCTTTGGGTCGGCACAAGTTTGTGGAGATGAGACAAATGCTTGGACTTCAAGAGCTCAAGCACAAACAAGCTTAGGAGGGAGAATGATGGAAATAAGCTTGTTAGTTTTGGTAAGTTCAGTTATAATCAGTAATAGTAAAATTCAGTAATATGTAGTGGGAAATTTTTGTTTCGATTACTATTTCCTTTGATACATTGTAAGGAGAAGTTGAAAGTAGTTTCCAATTCTTCTCAGCTTGTTTTCTTTCTAAATTTGTAATTGCAACATTGTTATTTTAATACAATGAATATGCGAGAGTAAATCTGAGTTCTCTGCACAATTTTCCTTTCCATCGTGCGCTTGCTGTGTTTCCTCTGTTCTCGCAGTTACTGTTTTATTGTTGTTCTTCCAACAGGTTCACCCAACCTAAGTTATGCCCTGACCCGTAGGTCGGCACGCTGCAACTGCCGTATGAACCCTGCGATCTATATAAGGCATAAAATAATTACAACAGTATACTAAAATCTTAAGCACCACAATACAGTCCTTCAGTACAGTCCCGATATATACCTAATACAACACTAGTTTAACGGTAAGCTAAATCTACAACAAAGCTGTGGTATACCTCCTACGATAGACTCCACGTCAATAACTCCAACTGCTACTACTGTACCCGCATACACATTGAACGTGGTGTGCTCAGCCTTGCGGCCTAGTACGAAATTACGGCTCGAAATCATAGTGAGGAATTCAAAGACTAGGGAAAAGATTCTATAATGTTTTTGATTTGTTAATAATCATATTTCTTATTTAGGTGTAAATATAGTAAAGCAACATATAATAATGTAATTGAGCTCTATACGGGAGGATCATGAGGTCTTAGGTTCAAGACTCATTAAGTTCTAAAAAAAAAAAAATAACAATGTAAGTATCTAAATGTTTTTAACTATCATCTAAATTTTATCAAATGTCTGTGTCACTAGCGTATGTTATCTATAAGATATTCCGTCTTTATGTCAGAAGACTCGGACTGCCAACCTATACTTAGGGAATGCCCTGGCTAAGGACATCCATAAGCCCATCAGTGCCTTTCTGTCTCTGTCTATGCCCGCTGCACTGATGTTAACGGAGAGGACGAGTGACCCTTGATCACTCTCTACTGTTTCGCTAGTCGCCCTCAATGTCTCTCCTAGTGAATTTGTCATGCCAATACATCCTTCCCGGACTCCATATGGGCAACGGTGACTCGTGTAGTACTACACAATGTCTGTAAACAGGGTCACCATTAATAAAGACTCATCGACCACGGCTAGTCGATCGTATAACCTTAGGATCCGAACTACTCATCCGACTGTCTGCAGAACGTCAAGGATGATAACCGTGTGGTTTATGGATCTATTGTCTAAGGACTCATGTAGAGGATCACCTTTCCAATTTAAAAGTAATCAACGTTGGCCGAAATAAACGCACATCCGCACAAAGGGTTGTGGCTATCCCGACTACATTATTGCTAAATCCTCGATAGGGTTCATCCTATCTAGCCATCTTAGGACTATCACGGTGATGCCTAAGCGGCACATGTGCGGGTATCAGTTTCCGGATATGGACTCACTCAACTTTTCGGTCTAGTATGACATTGGAGTTTGTCTAGTCTATTTCCCAACCAGCTCTCAGTATCTAAGCTATGTCATTTTTTGACCATCAATAGTTTGCAGTGGTCATCTAGGGTGTATGAAGGAAACCTCTTTTCATTTATAATCAAGTGATGTCCCCTAGGAGGTTCTAGCATCTCATGTCACCTATGACTCTATCTAGAGTATCTGGTATTGATTCGTATTTTCATTTTTTGTCTGCATGGTAGTTGTATAACACACGGCATACTAGCATAATAAGCATGTTAAGTACTAGCATACTGTATATAACATATCAATCATGCTAGATAAAATAACTCATACTAGCATGCATAACAATATAGTCAAATACAAACTAACTTATTTTAATCAATCTAATTAAAATTTAATTTCAAGCCCTAAGTCAATTAATTAAACCTAAATAAATTTTATCAAATCAATACTCATTATTAAAACCCAATCTAATTCATTATTAAAACTCGATCTAATCTATTAGCCCAATTCACCTAGAAGCCTAAATCATAATTTGGTCAATATTAACTTGGTAAACATTGACCTAGTCAACATTGGCACAGTAAATTTAAATTGACTATGTTGACCATCAATCAGTTTTAATTAATCATCACTCAACCCAATCCGACTTGATTCGACTTGGGTTCAACTCATGTGAGTTTGATTCAGGTTAAGCTCGACTCAAGCCCAAGCCCGGTCTGCTCAACCCACATCCCATATAAACCTTATTTTCTTTTAGAAAATAATAATAATAATAATGATACGTACAAAATAAAACAAAATAAGATAAAATATATAAAAATAAAATAAAATAGATAATATAGAGAAAAAGAGAGAAAAAAAGGGAGAAAAAAAGGAAAAAAATAAATAAAAAATCGCCCGCAGCACGTGCGCACGTGTTGCGTGCGGGCAAGGGTTTAAACCCAAGAAATAGGGTAGTGCCATATTTCCGAGGTTGGCGGCGGCGGCGGCGTAGAAGGAGCTCCGACGAAGAGCTTTCGAAGGTGGGGGAGTTAGGCCGGAGGCTGAGCGTCGACTTCATAGCCGGTAGCGCCTGGAAGAGGCTCCAGCGGGCTGCAATCGGCTGGGAAGTGGCAGAGGTAGGGGGACCTCTGTTTTTCGTCGAATTCGCCGGCGAGGGAAGCTGCGATCATTTCTCCCTCCGTGGCGAGGCTTCTGAAGGCAATTTGACTCCAGCAGAGTGGAATTGAAGCGGTGGAAGCATTATCGAAGGCTCGGAGATAGGGGGAGGCGGAGGTCGAGCGGTGTGGCAGAGATCCGGTTGCACCGGCGACTGTGGAGGACCTGAGCCCTACCGGTGGCAATAGGAAGTGGCCGGAAGATCGAGGAAGGTGCAGCGAGGGTGTGCACGTTGTTCCGGCGTGTCTGTGGCAGTGAATCGTGCGGCGATCGGTGGTGGAGTGGTAGCGAGTTCGAACGGGAAAGAGGAAGTGGACGGCACGTGCGTCGCGCAAGAGTCAGTCCAGACCGATTCAGGAGGGCGGTCGGTTCGGTTGAGGTTCAACGTGGTTCTCACTGGTTTTCATAATTTTACAACCGGTTAGGTCGGGTTCAACATTACTAGGAGTTTGTTGGTGAGTTTTAGGTTTGAGAAATTTATTTAAAATTTTTATCAAATTTTAGGTGCTGTTTTTAAATTATTTTTGATTGGGTTCAGGATTTTGAGCACATTAATGTTGTAAGAAAATTCTAAAATAAATTATGATGTCTTTTTATGCTTGAATATAATTTTCATGATTTAATTAGAAATTTTTAGGGTAGAGTTTTTAATTTAATTAAGGTGATCCTATGTTAATTGTATGGAAGAGTATTTTGGCAGATGTTACTTTGTTTAATTTATATGAAATAAAATTAAAATAATTTAATTAAAATTTTTACAAAATTTATAAGTTTATGTTGTTATAAATTTAGGTAATTAGGTTATTTAAATTTTTTAATTAGTGAAATTAGATAATTTGGAGATTTTGCATATTTATTTGGTGTAATTAGATTTTTTACAGAATTATTAAAATTATTTTTAGAATAATTAAAGTGATGTAGTTTGACTAAAATTAGTAATATAATTTATTTATTAAAAAGAGATATTTAATTTGTAGTCTTATTGATATTTAATGATGGGTATTTAAATTGTTAAGTTATTGGTTGATTAAATAAAAATTTTGTGAGGATGTGAGTAGTAAGGGTAGTTAGGGAGATTTATTGGGTTGTGTTATTTATGTATGTTTGTTTAGTTGAATTTATTCTATGTTAGGAGATTTGGGTTGTTGCACTATTGCTTGACAAATTACGGGCAAGCTGTGATTTGTGTTGAAGGAGGAAGGACTTGCTTCGCTTAATTACTTGTTTGCTTGCTTTTAAGAATCACGACCAAGCTGTGATTCTTGCTAAAGATTGCTTTGAGACTTAGGTGAGGGTTTATGATTTAAAATTTATGACCTACTACAGTGCTGAGTCCTAAGGATCATTGTTATTTATTGTACATGCTGATAATTTAAATATCTGTTTTGTTGCATATTTAATTAGCATTTGTGTTTGATATGAGTTAGAAAGTTATGTTATGCTAGTATACATGTTTTTATCATATGCATGTTATTGGTGATTATACTCATGTTATGTGTTAATTGATATGTTCATGTGTTGCTAAAGATGTAGAGATACTTAGCAAGAACACAGAACATGATGACATGAGACAAAACTAAAAACACTTTAGGTTCATGTTATGTTAACACCTAGAGTAGTCTTAAATGACATATGACTAAGGACATTGGACATCTTAGGGTTATATTAACCTAGGAGATGATATCAGGTTCTTAGGCTGCTGTGCTAACATGTGGTGAGGAGCTATGTGCTAGCTAAGGTAGAGATGTAAGCTCGGTTGACTTAGCTACATATGCTTTGGTGTAACCGGGATCTCACTTTGGTGCAGAACTCAACTTATTTATGTTACTCCAAGGTAGATGGTGTGTTAGGAACAGTACCGTTCAATGCGCTACAAAGGCTAGGGAACCTGAGGACACTAATATGCTCAAGCTATGGGTCCCTGAGCAGTCCAGGTTTATTGGTAGCATATGTAGGATATCTCAGCAGGTTAGGCTGTAGATGGCGTAGTTCATAACTTTGTGTGGTGATCCTGTAATGAGGCAGAATTACAGTATTTTATAATATTTATGTTGGAAAGAAAGTGTGTCGTGGTCACCAGCTCCTTCTGCTAATGTCAGTGTACAGGCACATAGGACAGAGATATAGAGTTGACACTGATGGATTTAGGAAAATCCCTGACGAGGAATTTACCTTAAATATAGGTTGGCTGCCTTAAGTATAGTATAAATAGTTCCCGATGTATTAGTTAAGATAATATGATATCTTAGACTTAGTGTTATTACTATGAAAATAATTATTATTTCTTGTTGTTACACCTTGTTATGATCATATTTTTTCTATCCTATTTTATTAGTCTTGTTATGTACTGTTCGCCATGTTAATTTGATATGTGATTTGGTGGACATATCTTATTATTAGTTTGTACAATACTTTATGCCCATTTTAAAGCTCTTCTCTATGTAGTCTTACTAAGTTTCGTAACTCAAATGTGCATATTTTTCTCTGTTGCGTAGATTACAGGTTGACCATTAATCTGAGATGAAGGAGAACCTAGTTATGACGAACAAGATTTATTTGATAATCTAGATAGAGATTTGACTTTATAGTGTTAGTTTTAAAGATAAAGTATTAATATTTCCACCGTGTTTAAATAAATAAATTATAGTGATTTTTGATACTTCTAAGATAGTATAAGTTAAGTATACGATAGTTAGCAGGAGAATTAGAGTGTGACATACCTCGTGCCTAAAGGAGGATTGGAACCCTTATGTGAATTAGGATTAAGTAATTTTATTACAGCATGCATCAATTAAGCATACTTAGTTAATCTATACATTAAGCATAATTAAACTAACATTAATCATGCTTAATTAACACAAAGGCAAGATTTGGAGAAAGGGCATCGGATCGATACCTCAGCCGCACCCCTCGCCGGAATCTTTGTAGCACACGACCGGAGAAATTGTCGGGACGAGAATACCAGACCTCCGTGCGCGTGGAGAGTGCAGACGACCTGCACCAACATCATCCGTCAACGGGAGGAATCAACAGCGGCGACTCCACCAACAATCGAGATGCAAAATCGATAGATCGAAACGGGAGGAAAGGATGTGCTACTGACCTCACTAATTCGCGAACGAATAGTGGAAACGGATCGAGTGACGGAAATGGGGAAAACGAATAGGTCCCGTAGTCACCGATGTGCAGCGGACTGCTCAAGGTGCAGCGATGAAATTGATCGCCTCCGTGCACAGATCTGGGGAAGACTTCGCCAACGCCCAAGCTCACGGGGAGGGGGAGCAGCTCCACCCTAGCGGATGGATCGGCGGATCGAGGTTGAGGTTCTTGGCGATGGAGCAACAGACGATTTGGGCGTGATACCGAACGAGGAAGGGAAATGACCGACGTCGATGGTCCGCAAGGCAAGATGATCTCGTTGCCAACCTTCCTCCAATGACACAATCCCACTACCACGGGAAGTAGGAGGACGACGGGCGTGGTGGTTGTCACGCCGGCGAGCTCGGGAATGCTCGCTTCGTGCTGCGAAGTTGGAGGCAATGGCACGTGCGAACAAGAGGAGGTCGTTGCTGCGCTTCCTCCGGTGGTTCACCTCACGATGATGGGGACGGAAGATGGACGAGGCAGCGGACGGCGCACCGGCGAACTCTACGCCCGTTGCTTCTGCTGCGTGGAGTCGCGGAAAAGGCGATGGGAGGAGGTCGCGCGAGGTAGGGCTTCGGCCCTTCTCGCTCGCGGCGGCTTCAGCGTTTAGGGGCGGCCGGTCCATATGAACCGGTCGGCTGACTGGTTCGGTTGAACCGAACCGATTTTATTTTAGTATATTTTCGGTGGGGGTTTACATTCGATTTCTCATTTTTTGTTAACTCGAGGGAATTTTTAAAATGCTTATTGTCATGAACGTGTGAAAGGACGGCAAGTATCTCCTCATCAGGATTTATGTGAAGCGGAAGAATTGTGAAAATAGTAGAAAAAAAAAAAAATAATATAATAATAATAATGACAATAAAGAAGGAAAGAAGATGGGTGAAAGTTGAAATAGATTAAATAAATAAATAAGTAAATTATAGAGGTATTTGTAGGTTACTTACTAGCATAATTTCACCTGATCTCCCATCTAAATTCCAAAAGAATATTTAGTTATCATCTCTATCAAGAAAAAGAAAACAAAGAGGGATTAACTTAAGAAATTTGGTTTAGTTTTTATTGATAAATATGAATAACTTAGTTTTTATGTCATGCAATGTAGCTATTGCTGTTCTCTTGTTTTCAAACTGCTTCCCTTCTTCTTAGGTTTTGGGCCAATCTATATGTCTTGTCTGTGTTTTTGTTTTTTGTTTTTATTTTCACAAGTGAAGTGAAACAATTATGGATTTATGACTACTTAACCTTCGAAAAATTTACTGAACACGTCCAGTTCCAATTTAGAGTCGATGGTTGCATGATTTTCAATTAGCATCCCCTATGCCTTAAGTAGTAATTATTTTTTAAATTATATTATATACTAGATTATTATCTCGTTAGAATGATAAGACTATAAATGACAACTTAAACCCTCAGACTAATTATATCCTCTGTGATGAACCTCATATTACCCTTGGCTAATACTGCATATTATAATAGAAAGTTAAACTCATAGAATTAAACATCAATATTATCTATAAGAATGTACGTATACCCCCAATATTGATATACTACGTACGTGGCTATCAGATAAGTAGGTAGACTATGCTTTATGCTGGATATAATTACTAGCTTAAAGTAAAATGATTGTTCATGTCTTTGGGCATAATAACCTCTTTTGCATGGAAAAAGCCACCAAATCAGTACACATTGAAAGGAAAGGAAAAAACAATTACTACTTACTGATTGAGATTAGTGATAGACAGATAGATGGTATCATCTGCCTGACAGTTTTACATAGATTAATTTATTTTTTAATGGCATAACTTGTTTGTATCACGGTGAGGTAGAAGATGGCAGCAGTTTCTAACCCCCGGATCATTTCCCATCGATAATTATAATAGATTCCCACCACATGCCTGATGCCTCTGCTGCTGCAATGCACATTTATAGACCTGAAGACCTTGGATAGATAGCTCATCTTGTCGAAGTATATCACCCCCTTGCAGAGATCATTGAAGAGACGAGCTACTTCCTCGCCGTTTCTGAGCTTGTTGATGATGATTTCTTCGCTTTGGAGACAACTAACATCGGCCTCGGTTTTTAGAAGGCAATCCATCAACCATGCATACGCCGTGAAGAACTGATTTTGCTTGTGGCAATCCATCAACATCGAAGAGCTTGCTTATCAAATTTCCTATGAATATTTCAATTAATTTTAATTCTTAATCCGGTAATAATTTTACAACTCCGTCTTCACCAACACTCTTAGAATGATCTCTAAATTCATCCTAATTTTTCTCTTGAGTTCGTCGGAGACCTGCCGGAAAGTTCGCCGGAACCCTCGCCGGCAAAGTTCTTCGATTGGCACCAATATTGGTACCAATCGAAAGCTCTTTTCATGAGGATTCAAAAAATTATATTTACCCCAATTTTTATAGCTCATACACACTCAATTTCACCAATTAAATCAATTTGGGCGAAATCCCTAAGTTAGAGTTTTTAGCTCGCCGACGGCCAATAGCCCTCAACTCCAGTACCAATGGATAGCTTTCATCGAGGAGAAGCCATAGGTACTAAGTTTGCAAAGTTCCGTGTCCGGAATGGCCGGCAATCGTCGAAGCAAGCTCCGGCGATGAAACTTCGCCGCTGCCTCTTCTCTCCCTTTTTCCCCTCAAATCTCTGCCAAAACATGAAAATGATGATTCTAATATGTTCTTCTAACTCACTTAATGCTTCAGTTCAAATCCCATCGAAAAATTCGATTGGGAAGTGGTCCAAACATCGACGAAGTGAGAGCCTTGTTCGTCGTCGCTGCCGTGCGAAGAAGAAGGAAGAGGAGAGGAAGCTTGCGTGTGATGGGAAGAAATGAGGATTTTTATAAATTGATTAATTAAATCTTAAATCTCAGATCAAATCTTGACCGTCCATTTGGATTCATCTTTAATTCAATGATTTAACCAATCAAACGACATCCAAAATAAGATCCGTCTACATTGTTGGATTTCAAATAAAAAATCCTATCCGATGGTATAATTTTTACATCAAAATTCTATACTTTAAAATTCGTATAATTTTACAAATAAGTCCTTCATACTATTTCTTTCATAAAATCTATTAAAATCATCATCTATTACATAAGTACTCTTAATGCAAAATTACAAATCTCACACGTGCACAATAAAAATATTTACTATTCAACTAACACATTTAAACTAACACAATCCTAATATAACATACTATATTACTCTAATAGCTCTTGACGACAACATCTCCATCTACTACTTACCCATTCCTGTTGTACCTATGCACATCAAAGAGTATGTTGAATCTTGCTAGCCTAGTGAAGTAATTAGATCTAACATCAAGCTTGCTGACTCGTTGCGAATATTTACGGTTGAGGATACAGTAAGCTTATCTCAAGTGTAGGTAGAAAATTTAGGACGACTAATCATTTTTTTAGATATCATGTGGTACATTAATATGTCAATAAATAATTGGTCAATTAATTTTAAATAATATTTCTTCTATCATGCATTGATTCAACTCATAGTGTAATGTTCTATTTGGAAGGTGTGTTTTTTGTCATGTATGTTGTCATGCCCTATGCCTTCCCTAGGGCACGTGGTAGACTACAGCGAATTCCACGAGCTTTTGATCATACCAACTTATTAAAATATTTTAATGTCATAAATAACAAGGCAAAAATAATTTTGCTAAAACTAACCTGTGAATGTTTTTATTAATAAAAAATAAAAACCCGCTCACTCACAGTCTCAGCCGGTCACCCGTGCCCACACGACTCAATCGCCCGATACCTCAATCTTCTCCACTCGACGAGGCACCGCAACTCCACCACCACTTGGGTTGAGACAAAAGTGGTGCGAAGGCGCGACGCGGTGGCCAAACTACTGGGGTGCTTGAAATCAGGGTGGTGTGGGAGAAGGGAAGGCAGGTGGAGGATCTGTTCCTCATCGAATGCGAGCTCGTGGGTGGCCAGATCCTTATGGTTATATCTCACCGACAGGGGGTGGTGGTTGTTCTGGATCCAGCAGCCGAAGCCAAAACTTGAAACTCCACTAGCATCTCCATCTCCTCATCCATGTAGAGATCCCCTAGTTGGAGGACTGAGCCCCCTTGTTTGAGGGTTACATCGCAGCAACCGCCGTTGCCGCCGCACTGGTAGACGACGACGATCTCACCAGACAGCAAGGCGAGCTAGAGGCGGACGTCTTGCATCACCACGGAGACCAAGCCGGTAATGCATTTGATGAAGGCATCTTCAGAGGGTACCTGGCTCTGTTTCTCGGGCAATGGATCGGAGGCACCGTCGTCGATTTCGACATTCTCCATGGGAATCTCCAGATGAGTGAAGTGCATGGTAACAGTAGTTGTGGTCATCGCCGATAACAAATAGGGCCTAAGATTGCCACCGGTGGTGCCACGCGATGAAAAAAGGGGTTTGGGTGGTTGTTCTCCTTCTTTGTCTTCAAATGGTCATGTTGTTGTTGATGTTGTTGCTGCCCGACATCAGAGAGGAGCATGATGGTGGCTACTGGGTTGCGGTTTCAGTGATCTTCCAAAACCTTGGTAGCTTTCCTGAGGGCATCGTTGACGCTGGCGCCCTTGGCATTGACGGTGCCTGTAAACCGTGTTTTATAGGGAAGAAAAAAAAAATTAAAATAATAAAATAAGATTTAATAAAATAGAAAAAGAAAAGAAAAATAAAAATAGAAAATTTAAATTAAATTAAATATAAGAAAAGAGTTGTAGAAAAAAAAAATAATTTAAAATTAAAAAAATTCGATATAGATTTAATTTTTGAAAAAAAAAGAAAAAGATATTTTTTTAATATCTGCCACAGCGCGTGCGGGAAACGAAACCCTCGAAGGGTTTAAAACCCCTCGAAATAGGGGGTTGCCCTATTCCGAGGGGCGGCGGCGGCGCCGGAGCTATCCGAGCTCCGGCGAGGGTAGTGCGATGGAGGGGGGAGTGCAGCTGGAGGTGGGCCGTCGTCTGTGAGGCCGGCGGACCTTGGTAGCTGCTCCGGCGGGCGAGGAACGCGAAGAGGGCGGCGGAACAGGGGGTGTCCCTGTTCTCATCGATTTCGCCGGCGAGAAGGGTGGAGATCGGGTTCCCTCTTTGCGGTGAAGTAGCTGGAGAGTTTCCAGAGGTCTTCGGACGGAGAAGAGGCCGGGGGACGCGCTGCAGCGACTTCGGTGGGTGGCTGGCAACGGCGAAGTGGCGGAGGCAGGGGGAGGTCCTGTCTCCGATCGAACTCGCCGTTGATTGGCGCGAGGTCGTCTCTTTTCCGACGCGGCTTGGTGTGCAGCAGCAATTACACTCCAGAATAGTCGAATTGATGCGTGGGCAGCGACGCTGGAGGCTGGGATTTGGCTGCTGGCGGAGAACGAGCGGTGCGGCAGGGAAACCGGCTGCACCTACATTTTTGGGAGTCGGGGAGCTTGCTGGCGGTGATAGAGGGTAGAGGAGGCCTACAAGAAGGAGTGCACGTCGTTCCGGCGTGATCGCGGCAGCAGAGCAGTGGCGATTGTCGGTGAAAGGTGGCGGCGGCATCTGCTGCAGCGTCGTCGAGCAGAGGTGTTAAGCGGGGAAGAAGAAGGTGGGTCGGTGCGTGTGGAACGCGTGCGGTGGCTGGGTTCAACCCGACTCAGGCCGGTTCGGCCGGTTCAAGCTGGTTCGGTTAGGTTCAAGGCCGGTTCGGCAGTAGGTTTGCTGGTTTTCTCAGTTTTATAGCCGGTTCGTTGCGGTTCAACATTGCTAGGACTTTGTTGGTAAGTTTTGAGTTCTTAGGAATTTATTTAGAATTATTAACAAATTTTAGGTGCGATTTCTGAATTATTTTTGATCGGGTTCAAGGTTTTGAGTGCGATAACGATGTCAGAAAAATATAAAATAAATTATGATACTATTTTATGCTTAAAAATATTTTTCATAATTTAATTATAATTTTTTATGATTATTAGGATGCAGTTCTTGATTTAATTAAGATAATTTGGATTAATTTAGGGTTTAAATGAATTAATTGTATGTTATATGTATGAATTAAGATTGTATGAATTAATTTAGGGTTTAATTGCATGAAGGAATATTTTGGTAGATGTTATGACATTTAAATTGTATTAATTGAAGGTAAAATGATGTTATGACATTTAAATTGCATTAATTGAAAGTAAAATGATTTATTTAGAATTTTTACAGAATTAATGAATTTAGGATATTATAAATTAAGGTAATTAGATTATTTAGATATTTTTAATTAATGAATTTGAATAATTTAGAATTTTATAAATTTATGATATAATGAAATTTAAAAAATTAGTTTAACTAGATTTTCTAATTATTGAAATTGGATAATTTGAAATTTTGTAAATTTATTGATGTAATTAGATTTTTTACAGAATTATTAAAATTATTTTTTTAGAATTAATTAAGGTAGTATATATTGATTTAGATTTATAGGTATAATTAAATTGTTAAACTAAATGTTATTTTATAGGCTTGTTTATGTTTGATTGTGTTGGACTGCTATTGCTTAACAAATCACGTCCAAGTTGTGATTTGTGTTGGCGTGAGAATGAGTTGCTTGTTTGATTCTGATTGCTTGCCTTTAAGGATCATAGTCAAGCTGTGAATTCTTATTTGATACTGTTTTAATTAACATATGACTTTTTTTTAAAATTTAATGAGTCTTGAACCCAAGACCTCATGATCCTCCCGTATAGAGCTCAATTACTCTAACAGAGTGGTGTACACTTTGTGTACTAATTAACATGTGATTATTTTTGAAAGTATGACATGCCAGTATGTAGATATGATTCTATCGTATGCATGTTATTGATGATTATGCTCATGTTATGTGATGTTTAACATGTTCATGTGATGCTAGATTTAGAGGCACTTAACCAAACAGAAAACATAATGACATGAGACATCACTAGAGATACTTTAGGTAAATGTTATGACAATACCTAGAGTGATCTTATTTGATATTTAACTAAGAACTTTTGGACATTGTATAGTCATGATAACCTAGGAGATGACATTAGATTCTTAGTTTGATATGTGCCAACATGTGGTGAGGAGCTATGTGCTTGCCAGGGTAGAAATGCACGCTCGGTTGACTTAGCCTTAGATACTTTGGTGTAGCCGGAATCTCACTTCAGTGTAGAGCTCAACTTATTTGAGTTACTCTAAGGTAGATGGGTACTAGGAACAATACTGTGCCATGCGCTACTAAGGCTATGGAAACCTAATAACACTGGCATGCTCAACGATGTGGGTCCCTAAGCAGTTCAAGTTCATTGGTAGCATATGCGGTAGATCTCAGCTTGCCAGACTGTAGATGGATATGATTGGTGGTTCGGTGTGAGACCCGTGATTTTTGAATAAGTGCAATAGAGTAATTTTAGTATTTGGAGAATTTAATCGTAAAACAAATTCTTTAAAAGACTTATTTGTAAAATCGTATGAATTTTTGAAGTATGAGATTTTGATGTGAAAATTATACCATCAGGTAGTATTTTTGATAAGGAATCTAACGGCGCAGATGGATCGTAATTTGGACGTCGTTTGATTGGTAAATTGGACAGTCAAGATTTAATTAAGATTTAAGATTTTAATGAACTAATTAGAAAAAAAAAATCCATTTTCTTCCCACCGAACGCACGCGCACGCTCCCTCTTCCTATCTCTCTCTCCTCCTCCGCACGGACCGGCGACGACAATGCGAAATTTTCGACGATGCTCCGGTGAAACCACGACGAACTAGGCTCCCAAATTTTAGCCACAGGTAGATCTCGACCTCCTCTTCATTTTGATACCAAGATACCCAAATTTGGTGTAGAGATGAGGGAGAAATAATGCGAGAGGCGTCGGCGGTGAGGGTTTCGATCACCGGAGCTTGCTCCGACGATTTTCGGCGATTCTGGCTGTGAAACCTTGCAAACTTGGTACCTATGGATTCTCCTTGACGAGAGCTATCAATTGGTACCAGAGTTGAGGGCTATTGGCCACCGGCAAGCTAAAAACCCAAACTTGGGGATTTTGCCCAAATTGATTAAATCGATGAAATTGATCGCGCATGAGCTATAAAAATTGGGGCAAATATAATTTTTGGAATCCTCATGAAGAGAGCTTTCGATTGGTACCAATATTTGTGCTGATCGAAGAACTTCGTCGGCGAGGGTTCCGGCAAACTTTCCGACGATCGTTGGAGAAATTTTCCGACGAACTTGGGAAAAAAAAAGGGGTGATTCTAGAGATCATTCTAAGAGTAGTGGTGAAGAGAGATTTGAGAAACTATTTCTGAATTGAGAATTAAAATTCATTGAATAATTGACAGGAAAATATAAAATGCGTAAATGACGGCACGTGGATCGAGACAGTGTCAGAGAATAAAATTTAGTGAACGGACCTTAGGTTGGTTTCGAAGAGTAAACTGCCAAATCAGGTGCGTAGGCTTATCATAGTATGATTTATTCTAGCTAGGGAAAATCTTAATTAGATTTTGTTGAAAAATTCTCAGATGCCTGCCAACTCAATAAATATCATGCTTCTAAAACTACCAAGAAAAATGTATGCTATGTTATTATATTTTATTTAGAATACTAACATGCCACATATGCTTATTTCATCTTTTACTCGGCATTATATATTATTTTTACTGCATGTTAGTTAATTATGCTAAAATGCTGAATACAAAATAATATCATGCGGAACATGATAAAAATAAGTAAACATAGAAAGTAGTATCATGATTTACACCTAACACTCTAGTATAGAGACATAGGTGACATTATACTAATATCATTTAAGATCATTACTAAATTTTAAACTAAGAGTGTTATTGATGCACCCTAGCTGATATCGCGAACCATTAGCGTTCGATTAGTGATGTTCACACACCAGCACCTCCCGAGGCTACAGATCATACATAGCTTAAATACTAGGAGTGAGCTGAGAGTTGTACCAGATTAACTCCTAGGTCAAGATAGATAAAAAATGGAGTGGGTCCATACCCACGTACCGATACTTGCACGAGTGACGTTTAGGCGGCACCGTGATAGTCCTGAGATGGCTAGGGATGATGAACCCTACCATGGACTTGGCACCGATGTAGACGGGGTTGCTACAGCCCATTGTGCGGATGTGTGTTTATCCCGATCAACGTCGACTGCTATTGGACTGGGAAGGTGATTTCCTATGAGACGCCTTGGACAGTGGATCCGTAGACCACACGGCTATCATAATTGACGTTCTGCTGACGGTTAGATGAGTAGTCCAGATCCTAAGGTTATTATTTCGGTTAGCCGTGGCCGATGAGACTGTTGTGATGGTGACCTTGTCTACGGACAATGTATAGTACTACACGAGTCGTCGTTGCCACTACGGATCCGGGGAGGATGTAAGGGCACGACGGTTTTGCTAGGGGAGACATGGTCAGCGACTAGCGAAACAATGGAGAGTGATTTTGGGTCACCCATCCTGTCCGCCAACATCAATGCAGCGGGCATAAGCAGAGACATAGACTGTAATGGCACTGATGGGCTTAGGGAAGTCCTAGGCCAGGGCTTTTCATAAGCATAGGCCGGTAACCCGAGTCATGTGATATAAAAATAAAAATGTTATATATGATTTACACTAGTGACACCGATATTGTATATAACCTAGGTGACATTTAGAGACATACATCTACCTACAACCTAGGTTAACATATAACCTAGTCAGATAATACATGTAAAATATTATAAAGCTTGTTATGTGATAACTAATCTCACTAAGGCATCCTTGAACGATCCCCTTAGCCTTGGATTTCGTATTGTGGCTTCGAGCTGTAATTTCGCACTAAGCCGCAAGGTTGAGCACACCGCTTTCAATGTGTGTGCAAGTTGTTAGATGACTGTCCAGGATATTTGATGAAGATGAGGGCTATCGATAGATTTAGTTTTATTTATCGATGTCGTTATTGTAGAATTGTAGTAGGTATATCGGGACTGTATTAGTAGAGTTGCACAAGTGATTTAATTGTATATTCCGCTGTGTTGATTATGTGTACGTACAACATTTATTATCAAATGCCCGGTATGGGTCCTTAAGGCTCATACGGGGCATTCTACGTGTCCGACAGGTGGGTCGGGGCGTGATAACTAAAGTGGTATCAGAGCTTAGGTTTGGAGAACCTATGAGATTAAGTTAAGTTTGAGGTTTTAAGGATTAAGATGACAGTCCCGATATAATATAGGATAAAGTACGAGTCGGAAATATAGTAGTATATTTCCTTGGTAACGAGTTTTTACTCTACCGCCAGTAACTAGCGCTATGATAAATTTTAGTTGGACCGCTAATCGCCTTAATGTGAGATTATAAATCTATTAATCTCCAGACAGTATATATGGCTACGATTTCCTCTACGTCGGAGAAGAGATAGATACTTAGATCAATATGCTCAGATCTATGACCAATTTTCATTTTTAAATGATCAAGTAAATTTATCCACGATCATACTCAACGTTACCTTGTTGTGTGCATCATGATCATCTATTATACTAACATATGTAGCGATCATCACTCTGATCTTAAGAGTATTGATATCAAATTATCCCATGTTATATCTTAATCATACTATTGGTATCCCATGACCCGATCTTGAGATATTGAGTCTAAATAAATCTATCAGTATTCGATTTTATCCGCTCTAATTTGAGCACTTGCTCCTGAAGTTTGACTCTTAAACATAGAAGCACCAGATGCACTCTCACGTTCATACTCTCATGCTAGATAGCTGACGTATTAGGTAGTCTATCAGGATCATTAAATTATAGATTATCTATGAATCTTATCATTGATTCATATGTCACGATCTAGCCAAATAATTAATATATTATCAGATCAGGAAACCTGGCGATATGAATATATTGACTATCGTCGGTATATGTGATTTTCAAAAAAAGTTTGAAATCTTGAATCGTAAGTTCAATCTATGACCAGTTTGGACCTATAGAAAATAATATAAATTATCCCACATCATACACAAGTGCCACATCTTTATTTTTATCAAAAAAAAAAATCTTGAAAACAACTGATATTGAACGTCCATATGAGATCTGGATTATAGAATTTATATCAGATTTATCTACGTAAGACTACTGAGCTTAAAGGAAAATCTACCGATTTTTTAAGCTGGCTTACGTATGAGTTAATTTTGTTTAAACCTGACTCTTACTCGAATCTCTTAAATGGACTTTATTCCAGATTCATAAAGTTGTTTGTAGATGGATCTGTATCAAATGATTTGAAATTATCTATGACCTTATTCTCATTTGAGTTAATTATATATATATATATATAAATCTCATGAGTTTAGGTTGATTATTTTGGGTTGTCATCATGAGTTTTAAGTTGCAACTAGAAGTTGATCGTCATCAATTGTAATATTCGTGTCAACTCAACACTTGCACGCTTACATTATTATATACATAACGCTTTCTACACTCCTTCAAGTAGTTCACTCGGTCATATTAAATCCCTGCTGAGCTTGGAGCATCTTCCTTTGTACTAGCATTCAATACATTTAATGCAGTTATTTTCTGCTGTTTTCTTTCATCTATCAGTCTCTTTTCTGAGCTTTGAGCAGCTTTCACTTGTTTTCTATTTCCTATATATGGCCAACTTATTAGTCAAGCAGTTTTCTTTTATTTGTTTTCTTTAATTCTTCTTAGTGGTCTTTCTAAATGCAAATTCGGCTGAATATTTCTGCAATTTTCTTGTAGTTATTTCCTCAGTCCTTTTCTGCAGTTTGTAGTTCCTTTTCGTGAAGCTACTTCCTTTGTCAGATTGCCCTTAGTCAAATTCTATCCATCGTTGGTAGATTTCTTTACTCCTTTTTATTTCTATAGCTCCCTCAGCTTAGCTCAGTTCTTTACTTATTATTTTTGCAGCTCAGATTCCTATATTTTCATCAGTATCATTATATATACCCGATCTTTCTCTGCAGTCTTATTCAGTCAATGCAGTTGGCAGCATTTCTGCATCTGCAACTCACATTTCAACTGCCTGCAGATTAGTGACTTTGCTTCTTTATTATTTATTCTTTTTTTATTTCTCCTCTAATTTCTTGATGCTGCAGTTTCTTGGCATTTTTATCACGTATTGATGTATATGTTGACATTTTTGCATGGGATTATTTCTGCATGTTGACACCTCTAACACATGTTGATGCGCATGTTGATATCCTTAGTAGGTGCATGTATTGTTGACATCTCCTATTTCAGTCGCTGGTTTTGCAGTGCATTTCTGGTGCGCATAGCAACATAGGTACAACTACAGTATTTCTATATCTATAAACTCGGATGCAATCCTTTCTACTCTATTTTAAGCTTTGAGTAAAGCTTACTTCACACCAACAATCAATGTGTTGAGTAAAGCTTACTTCGTACTAGCAATCAATCTATTTGCACGTTATCATAATAATATCATCATATACACGTCATCAACCTACAACTTGATTGATCTTAACAATCTATTATCGTGAAGTTTGGTCTACTCATCTAATGCTCATACAGTACATCTAGTAGATTACTACCATACCAAGCAATTGTTTATCACCCTACTAAGCAATTACTTTCTTCCACGTACTAGGACACGCATCTTTTTGTTGAATAGTATGGATGCTCAAGATGTCTCGATCATGGTTATTGCTGATACCGACATGATTTTGTTGACTTGGACATGACGACTGATGACCCAGAAACATTCATTGATGACCCAACATATAGATGCCTATCTTGAGTATCTTATTTTATTCCAATCTTGGAACTTGCCATACGGTAATCGTACTTTGATATATGAAGAATTTATTTTTGAAGGACTAAAAATTTTTAAGGGGGGAGTACTTGTAAACCCCCACTCTCATCATCATCACTGAATCGATCTGAAATTTTGAGGACAAAATTTTTGTAAGAGGGGTAGGTTGTGAGACCCGTGATTTTTGAATAAGGGCAATAGAGTAATTTTAGTATTTGGAGAATTTAATCGTAAAAGAAATTCTTTAAAGGACTTATTTGTAAAATCATATGAATTTTTAAAGTATGAGATTTTGATGTGAAAATTATACCATCAGGTAGTATTTTTGATAAGGAATCCAACGGTGTAGACGGATCGTAATTTGGACGTCGTTTAATTGGTAAATTTGACAGTCAAGATTTAATTAGGATTTAAGATTTTAATTAACTAATTAAAAAAAATATCCATTTTCTTCCCACCGAACGCACGCGCACGCTCGCGCGCGCTCCCTCTTCCTCTCTCTCTCTCCTCCTCTGCACGGACCGGCTACGGCGACGCAAACTTCCCGATGATACTTCGGTAAAACCACGATGAACTAGGCTCCCAAATTTTAGCCACAGGTAGATCTCGACCTCCTCTTCATTTTGATACTAAGATGCCCAAATTTGGTGTAGAGATAAAGGAGAAATCATGTGAGAGGCGTCGGCGGCGAGGGTTTCGATCGTCGGAGGTTGCTCCGATGATTTCCGACGATTCCGGCAGTGAAACCTTGCAAACTTGGTACCTATGGATTCTCCTTGACGAGAGCTATCCATTGGTACCGGAGTTGAGGGTTATTGGCCACTGGCGAGCTAAAAACCCAAACTTAGGGATTTCACCCAAATTGATTAAATCGGTGAAATTGATCGCACATGAGCTATAAAAATTGGGGTAAATATGATTTTTGGAATCCTCATGAAGAGAGCTTTCAATTGGTACCAATATTGGTGCTGATCGAAGAACTTCGTCGGCGAGGGTCCGGCGAACTTTCCGACGATCGTCGGATAAATTTTTCCGGCGAACTTGGGAAAAAATTGGGGTGATTCTAGAGATCATTCTAAGAGTAGTGGTAAAGAGAGATTTGAGAAACTATTTCTGAATTGAGAATTAAAATTCATTGAATAATTGACAGAAAAATATAAAATGCGTAAATGACGGCATGTGGATCGAGACAGTGTCAGAGAATAAAATTCAGTGAACGGACCTTAGGTTGGTTTCGAAGAGTAAACCGCCAAATCAGGTGCGTAGGCTCATCATAGTATGATTTATTTTAGCTAGGGAAAATCTTAATTAGATTTTGTTGAAAAATTCTCGAATGCGTGCCAATTAAATAAATATCATGCTTCTAAAACTACCAAGAAAAATGTATGCTATGTTATTATATTTTATTTAGCATGCTAACATACCACATATGCTTATTTCATCTTTTACTCGGCATGATATATTATTTTTACTGCATGTTAGTTAATTATGATAAAATGCTGAATACAAAATAATATCATGCGAAACATGATAAAAATAAGCAAACATAGAAAGTAGTATCATGATTTACACCTAACACTCTAGTATAGAGACATAGGTGACATGATACTAGTATCATTTAAGAACATCACTAAATTTTAAACTAAGGGTGTTATTGATGCACCATAGATGACATCGCGAACCATTAGCGTTCGGTTAGTGATGTTCACACACCAGCACCTCCCGAGGCTACAGATCATAGATAGCTTAGATACTGGGAGTGAGCTGAGGGTTGGACCAGATTAACTCCTAGGTTAAGATAGACAAAAAATGGAGTGGGTCCATACCTAGGTACCGATACCCACACAAGTGTCGTTTAGGCGGCACTGTGATAGTCCTGAGATGGCAAGCGATGATGAACCCTACCATGGACTTGACATCGATTGAGACGGGGTTGCCACAGCCCATTGTGAGGATGTGTATTTATCCCGATCAACGTCGACTGTTATTGGACTGGGAATGTGATTCCTTATGCGACGCCTTGGAGAGTGGATCCGTAGACCACACGGCTATCATCATTGACGTTCTGCAGACGGTCGAATGAGTAGTCTAGATCCTAGGGTTATTATTTCGGCTAGCCGTGGCCGATGAGACTGTTGTGATGGTGACCCTGTCTACACGAGTCGTCGTTGCCCCTACGGATCCGGGGAGGATGTAAGGGGACGATGGTTTTGCTAGGGGAGGCATGATCAGCGACTAGCGAAATAATAGAGAGTGATTTTGGGTCACCCCTCCTCTCCGCCAACATCAGTGCAGCGGGCATAGGCAGAGACATAGACTGTAATGGCACTGATGGTCTTAGGGAAGTCCTGAGCCAGGACTTTCCATAAGCATAGGCCGGCACTGATGGATTTAATTTTATTTATCGATGTTGTTATTGTAGAATTGTAGTAGGTATATCGGGACTGTTTTAGTAGAGTTGCATAAGTGATTTAATTGTATATTCCGCCGTGTTGATTATGTGTATGTACAACATTTATTATCAAATGCCTGGTATGGGTCCTTTAGGCTCATACGACGGTTGCCACGTGTCCGACAGGTGGGTCGGGGCGTGACATTCGATATAGTGATCCTGTCATAGTGCAGAATTATAGTGTTGTATGATACTTGTGTTGCTTAGAAGGGGCGCCGTGGTCACCAACTCCTTCTGCCAACATCAGTTTATAGGCATTTAAGACAGAGATGTAGAGTTGACACTGACGGGTTCGGAGGAAATCCCTGATGAGGGGTTTACCTTAAATATAGGATGGCTGCCTTAGGAGTAGTGCCGGATAACTTATGATATATTGGCTAAAGCGATATGACATCTTTAAATTTAAGTTATTGTTATGAATATAATTTTTGTATCATATTCACATGCCTAATTTTAAATGATATGACTACCACTTTGATATGCTAAGACTTATTATATATTGTATGCTATGTTAATTTAAATGTGTGATTTGGTAAATATGTTTTCTTGTTGGCTTGTACAATACTTTATGCCCATTTTTAGGGTGTTTTCTTTGTAGCCTCACTAAGTTTCGCGACTCGGATGTGCACATTTTTTTCCTGTTGCGCAGGTTACAGGTTGGCCATTGGTAGAAGTGCAGTATATATAGCGGTTGCCACATGCCCAAAGGTGGATTTGGGGCGTGAGAGTGCCACCCACCACGACGAGCCTCTCGATGATGTGTCAGGTGGCGTGCTGGCCCTACTTCGACATCCGCTATAGGAGAAGGAGCCTCTTGGCCCTAGTGCCAGTCGAAAAGGCCACCATGGAAAGCCGGTCTGCTGGGCCCAAGGACGAGATCACTAGCTACATTATATGCTTCAGCATCTGGAGCTTCTCTCCCATCATATCTTGACTCACGTCGAGTACCGTGACCAGATCGATCAGGGCACGCCCATGCGTCGGGTCAAGGAGTGGCACAGATCCTATCGCTGGCCCTTTAACCTTGAGCTTCACCACATAGTTTTGGTGCCTCTGACCCTTGGAGACCAGTGCTGCCAGTTGCATCACAGTAACTTGCAGGCTGTCGGTCCTCAACCTCATCCAAGGGGGGCTCCTACGTTGACGAAGCCGAGAGATTGTGATCAAGGCATGGCGAGCAGCCTATGGAACTCATCCTCTAGCACCAAGTCCTCCATCTTTGCTTTCTCATCGTAGTGCTCGTTCTCGTTTGCTGCTTCTAGTATTGGATTGAATTGGATGCCTCCACCCTGATTAAGCTTTGAAACAAGGAGCAATGGTTTATCATCGTCGTAGACTTTTCCAGGAGTGGCGGCACGGGGGGCTCTATTCTCTCCCGGCTACTGATTGAGCATCTTCCAGTCTACCTCCTCTGGCAGGTGGATCTTCCCCACCACCACACTGTCTGCTTCTTCAACCTCCTCCTCCTCCTCCGCCCTCGTCGCCTCCATAAAGCTCATCTCCTCTCCCTTCCTCACTCTCCACCTTTCCTCCATCGTCGCAGCTCTAGAGAAGCAGAGAAGCTTACCCAAATCTACTCACATAAGTGTCGATTCAATTCTACAATCACGAGTGGATGATCGTGATTGAGTAGATGGCCGACATGGACGTCCTCTGCAACTACAAGATCGACACTTTCACCCTTAACCAGCTTATTGTTGTCTGTCGATAAGAATTTAATCTGGCTTGTTATGTGGGTGGGTGGGGGAGGAAGAAAAAGAGATGGGAGATGGTGGGTGTAGGAAGAAGCATATGAGGATGAGGGTTGGGGGAAGAAGAGGGGAGAAGTAGAGAATATGGAGGTAATAAGAGCACCGGGGGGAAGAGAAACAGAGGAGACGCATCTCCCACCTTTGGATATCATCGTTGCTGAAGAAATTGCTGGAAAGGTGATCGGCTGAGCGGGCACAAGTGACCAGCCGAAATAAGTGAGCAAGCGGGTCACCGAGTGAGTTTTTGTTATTATTAATAAAAATTAGTCAACATGCCAAAATGGCCCGTTGACCGGTTAATTTTGGCAAAATTATTTCTACTCTATTATTTATGGTATTAAAATATTTTAATGAGTCGGTATGGTCAAAAGCTTGCAAATTCCACATATATCCATGCTTTACTTTCCAAGACTATGTAGGAATCTACTAAGAGTGCCTTTTGTATATCTCCTATATATATGGAAGGTGAGAACCTGTATCACATGTCATTATAATTCTAGGATTTATCCAACATGATGCATTTTTAAAATAATAGTTTTTTGTAAACTTGATTTTTAAAACATAGTTGATTTTTAAAATATTTGTATACATATATATTACAATCAAAATAGAACTATTGTTCAAATATATACTTGATATTTATCTAGTGGATCTATATTTATATAAAATAAAGATAATATTACTCTATCTTTCAAGGTTGAGCATTGTGCTACCTATCTTACTATCTAGCTGTCCGGCTCCTGCTATAGTCCGGAAATATAAAAATAAGTTCCTGAAGGGGTGTGTAATGTCGTACTCAGCGAGCTGAATAGAAAATTATGTAAAATCAAGTATAAATTCTAATCTTTCCCAATAATGATATATATATATATATATATAAAAGTAAAAAAAAAAATCTACTTCCTATGTCCCAATCGTGAGTGAGTATGGCTAACGATCAAAATTTGTGTCTTGTTTTGATTTTAGGAAAAAATTATGTATAAATTTTATATATTTTTTTAGAACTTAATGAGTTTTGAACCTAAGATTTCATGATCCTCCCGTATAGACCCCAATTACTCTAACCAGAGGAATTTACACTTTGTATACAATATGAATTTTATGTGTTGATGCTTGATTTTTGTGTTGGGTGTTGCCTAAAAGTTTTGAGTAAATGATTTTATTTTTGTTGGAGATTTTTTGATCACTAACAGGTGTGGTTAGCGATAGAGAAGTTGAATACTTCATGCTATTTTTGTGAATTGTTTGCTTGATTAAATTGTTACTTTCTGAAAATATGTTAGAAATATCATGAAAAGAATGTTAAGGTCTACCTAGATATGGTTAAGTTCGGTGGAGTCAAGTGTATGGAGAAATTTTTGTTTCTATTCAATTGTAGTACGCGTGGTAAATACTAGTTGAGTTGGATTGTGATAATGCAACAAAATTAGTAATCTATTTACCTAGGAAAAACTACTTGATCTTGCAAAGATGAACCTTGTTGCAATTTGAGTGAATATTGTTGTTGCTTCCAATAATGTGATTGCAGTTATTGATGAACCTATGATCAACTACATATGCTAAATTCTCCCAACTTTGGAGAGTTTTCATCACTAATTTAACACATTAGCTGTTTATATCACACCACCCCCAGCTTATCAAATAACTAATTTTTTTAACCAAATTTATTTAGCTCGTGATATTTTTTAGAAGTTAGTAAGTATTAAACTCACAATCTTCCATTGAACCTAATTACTCTAACCAAAAGAGTATACATTTTATGCACTATTTAGCTCTTAAAATTAATATGAAACAATTTAATAACTTTGTTGATTAGTTTAATATGGTGAGTAGCAATTGTTTATTATTTCTTTAGATAATTATACTATGTACCTTCTATTCTTACTTAATTACATGAACCCTTTTAAGTTTGAAAATAAGTAAAATAGTAGGCCAAGTATAATTATCCTAGTACACAAAGTGTACATCCCTCTAGTTAGAGTAATTGGGCTCTATACGGAAGGATCATGAGGTCTTAGGTTCAAGGCTCATTAAATTTAAAAAAAATAAAAATATAATTACCCTAGTTGTTTCAAGCAATAAAGGAACCTCCCTACATTGATTTAGATGAGTCACCACAGTGCTACCATAGAGGTGCTTAACGGGTCGTGTCTCTCTTAGCAGCATGATCAGTTGATTTTTATGTGTCATGTCGGGTCATAATATTGCGATCTAGTGGCCTAACATGTCAGAATACTATATATATATATATATATATAATGTAAAAAAAAAGTTAAGTTGTTATGGAATAGTGGTAGGCGATAACATTTCTTAGATTCAAACCCCAGTGCAAGCACTTTTAAGGTTAATTTTGTGTGTGCCTATTAGCCTTGCACGCTATAGGGCATGCCGAGCTAGTCCAAGCAAAGCTCGATGCCAAAGGCAGGCTATGTATCAGACCCAATTCCTGAGGGTCAAACCCGAACCGCACCACGAACCACGGAAGGTCGAGCGCAAAGGGGCAGCCCGCACGCAGCACACGGGGCCGCTTCAAGGCCACAGTCAGGAAGCGCACAAGATACGAGCCATGGGGCTGGACGACCGAGCAACCGAGGCGCGCGCACGAGATAAGCGACCGGGGGGTGAGCAACCGAGGGATGTGCGCGAGGCAAGCGTAAGGCAACAGAGTGAGGGGCACGCACGGAGCAAGCGCCTGAGCAACCGAGGGACTCCGCAGGATAGACGCGCGAGCAACCGAAGGCGCACACGGAGCCAACACTCGAGCAGTGAGGGGCACGCACGAAGAAAGCGCCCAAGCAACCGAGGGACTCCGCAGGATAGACGCACGAGCAACCGAAAGCGCAGCGGAGCTAACACCCGAGTAACGAGGAGCGTGCGTGTCACGCCCCAACCCTACTGTAGGGCACGTGGCAACCGCCGTATGCACCCAACAGACCCATACAAGGCATCAAAGTGATACATACCATCCATATACATCGTTTACACAGCGAAATTTATAAATAAATCGTCTAACTCAAGATTCCTAACACAATCCCGATAACCTACTATAATTCTATGATAAAAGGTATCGATAAATAAAAAAATAGACCCGTCGATGGACTCATCTTTATCAACCGTCTCGTATGATCATCTAACACACCTGCACACACGGGAAAAAGTGGTGTGCTCAGCCTTACGGCCTAGTGCGAAATTACGGCTCTAAACCGAATAAGGAAATCAAAGGCTAGGAGGAGTATTCTAGGATGCCTTGGGTTGTTACTCATCATTTTTCATTTGATTTATGTAAATCAGATCATAAAAAGCAGTAAAGAAGCATAAATAAATATAAACGTGTATTTCACTAGATGTCTCCTAAGTTGTATCTAGTGTCAATGTTATCAGCATATGTCACCTACGTTATAATAATTCTTTGAAGTTTCAAGACTCGGTCTGCCAGCCTATGCTTAAGGAATACCCGAGCTAAGGGTATCCGTAAGCCTATTAGTGTCTTTCTGTCTCTACCTTTGCCCGCTGCACTGATGTTGGCGGAGAGGATGGGTGACCCTTGATCACTCTCCACTGTCTCGCTAGTCGCCCTCAATGCCTCCCCTAGTGGAACTGTCGTGCCCTTACATCCTCCCCGAACTCCGTAGGGGCAACGACGACTCATGTAGTACTACACACTGCCTGAAGACAAGGTCACCATCAACAAGACAAATCGGCCACGGCTAACCGATGAAAATAACCCTAGGATCCGAACTACTCATCCGACTGTCTGCAGAATGTCATGGATGATAGCCGCGTGGTCTACGGATCCACTGTCCAAGGCGTCGCATAGGAAATCACCTTCCCAATCCAATAACAGTCGATGTCGACCGAAATTGATGCACATTCGCAAGATGGGCTGTGGCAACCTCGACTCCATCGGTGCCAAGTCCATGGTAGGGCTCATCCTCGCTAGCCATCTCAGGACTATCACGAGGTCGCCTAAACGATACTCGTGCTGGTATAAATTTCTGGGTAAGGACTTGCTCCATATTTCCGGTCTAATATGACCTTAGAGTTTGTACATGTCACGCCCCGTACCTTCCCCTAGGGCACGTGGCAGACCGCAGTGAACTCCACATACAGCTCTACTAAGCCCCCAGAACTATATGGGAATCCACTAAGCGTACCGGATGTATATCCCCTATATTTATGGAAGGAGAGAACCTGAATAACAGAGTAATATAACTCTAAAATCATGCATATGCAAAATCAGATTTCTTATACCAGAAATCACTTATATACAAATATTTTACAACCAAAATGGGACGCATGTCCAGTGATACACAAAATACCTATTCAGTAGATCTTTCTGTACACAAAACAAAGGTAGAACTGTCCTACCTTTCAAAAGTTAGGAGTCTAGCTAACCGCCTCTAACTCTATCCGTCCCTCTCCTGCTGTGATCCTGAAAAAAATGAGTTCCCCTTTGGGGTGAGTACGCTTGTACCCAGTGATTTGGATAGAAAACAATATAAAACCGAGAACATATAATAGCAAAGTCTCATAAGCTGAATAACCTCGTTATTCGGGTATAATAGCCAATCAAACAAAGTAATCATGGATCATACAAGAATATATCTGGGGCTAGCATAGTTAACGACAGTTGTAGCTATCAACCGTCACCTCAGGGGGAGGTATCAAGTATCATAAGGTACCAAATCAAAGCGAAATCATAGAAATTCATAAACAAAGCCCCCTTTCCCCCTGGGTTGCCCATTGGACCTCGCTACCTGGTTTACTATAGCTGGTTCAATGAATATCCACAGTTAGGAGTTATCTAACCTCTCATCCTGACTGTCCGGCACTTTAACCCCACGCCCCTCTATCTAGGCGGCCATAGGAGTGCGACCAAATCAAATGTCACTGCAGCGACTAACACCAGTATAAGGTCATCCTAGTCATACGCACCCAAAAGATGAAGCAAAATCGTATATCAATCAATAAAGCTCCTAGGGTATGCTTTTCACCATACCTCTAGTTTTTAGGAAAAACAGGTGCATATGCTAGCTTTAGAATCAAACAAAAGCATAATATCATGCTTACAATGAATCAAAGAACAGTATATCAAGAAGCATGGATATCAAAAGTTATTCACAACTCATATAATCATAATCAGGATAATTAACTAGCAGGAGAGCCAATGAATATCAAGCATAGATAATCAAAGGGATATAGTTCTCCTGGACTCAACATTGAGAACTATCCCGTTTATTCTACCTGGAGAATAAACACTCACCTGATCCTATCGTCATAAGTACGTTCTAATTCGTATAGCGATCGCTCGTATCCTCGTGCTTGCTTATCGTATTTCCTATGAATATTTCAATGAATTTTAATTCTCAATCCGACAATAATTTTACAAATCCGTCTTCACCAATACCCTTAAAATGATCTCTAGAATCACCCTAATTTTTATCTCAAGTTCATCGGAAAGTTCGTCGGAATCTCGCCGGAAAGTTCGCCGGAACCCTCACCGGCGAAGTTCTTCTAACAGTACCAATATTGGTACCAATCGAAAGCTCTCTTCACAAGGATTCCAAAAATCATATTTTCCCCAATTATTATAGCTCATACGCGATCAATTTCATGAATTACATCAAGTTGGGCGAAATCACTAAGTTAGGGTTTTTAGTTCGCCGGCGGCCGACCGGCGGCCGACCGGCGGCCGACCGGCGGCCGACCGGCGGCCAACTGCTGTCAACTACGGTACCAATGGAAAGCTCTCGTCGAGGAGAAGCCATAGGTACCAAGTTTGCGAAGTTCCGCGGCCGGAATGACCGGTAATCGTCGGAGAAAGCTCCGGCGACGAACTTTCGCCGCCCCCACTTCACTCTTCTTTTTCTCCTCCAAAACTCAACCAAAGCTGTAAAATGATACCTCTAATGTGTTCTCCCCACTCTCCTGATGTCGTGGTTCAAATCCCGTCGAAAAATTCGATCGGAAATGGCCGGAGCATCGTCGAAGTGAAGGGATGAAGCTGTCGTTGATGCCGTATGAAGGAGGAGGAGAGAGAAGAAAAAGGCTCGAGCGGGCGATGGGAGAAAATTCCGATTTTTAGAAATAGTTAAAATCTTTAATTCACATTTAATCCTAGCCGTCCATTCTTGATTCAACGATTTGATCAATCAAACGACGTTCAAATTACGATCCGTTTGCGCCGTTGGATTCCTTATCAAAAATCCTATCTGATAGTATAATTTTTACATCAAAATATCATACTATAAAAATCCATGTAATTTTACAAATAAGTCATCCATATTATTTATTTCATAAAAACCCCTTTAAAAATCATCATTTATTACAAAATTTTCCTTATTACAAAATTACAAACCTCACATCCTACCCCCCTTACAAAAATTTTGTCCTCAAAATTTAGTTTATATCATCACTTGGAATAACTGAGGATATTTCCTTTTCATATACTCTTCTGACTCCCAAGTGATTTCTTCCACCTGTGTACTTCTCCATAGTACTTTAATCATCCATACATCCTTATTCCTTAAGGTTTTCTTCTTTCGTTCTAAGATTTGCACAGGTTGTACTTTAAAGCTCAAGTCTCCCTTAAGTTCAATCGAGGATATTTCTAATATCTGCTCAGGGTCCGCCATATATTTCCTCAACATAGATACATGAAATACATCATGTATTCTGACCATCTCCTGAGGTAACTTCAGTCTGTAAACTACAGTTGCTACTCTGTTAATGATTCTGAAAGGTCCAATATATCTAGGACTTAGTTTTCCTGTGTTTCCAAACCATATAATTCTTTTCCATGGAGCTACCTTTAAGTATACCTTATCCCCAGGTTAAAATTTTAATTCCCTTCTTCGGTTATCTACATAACTCTTTTGCCTATCCTGGGCTATTTTCAATCTTTCCTTAATGATTTTGACATTTTCTGTCATAGTTTCAATCAACTCATTCCCTTCTATTCTTCTTTCTCCAACTTCTTCCCAACATAATGGTGTTCTACATTTTCTTCCATATAAAGCCTCGTATGGTGGCATTCCAATACTGGCTTGGTAACTATTATTGTATGCAAATTCAATCAACGGTAAATGTTGATCCCAACTTCCTTGGAATTCAAGTACACAAGCCCTTACAATATCTTCTAGAGTTTGAATAGTTCTTTCGGATTGACCATCAGTCTGAGGATGAAAAGCTATACTAAACTGTAATGATGTACCCAAAGCTTCATGCATCTTTGGCCAAAAACGGAAAGTAAATCTGGGATCTCTATCAGACACAATGGTAATGGGAACTCCATGAAGTTTAACAATCTCCTGAATATAGATTCTGGCTAATCTATCCAATGAATAAGTATTATAAATTGTCAGAAAATGAGCAGACTTCGTAAGTCTATCCACAATTACCCATATTGCATTATGATTACTTGACGTGCGAGGTAATTCTATCACAAAATCCATTGTGATATGTTCCCATTTCCATTCAGGAATTGGCAAAGGTTGTAGCTTTCCTGCGGGTTTTTGATGCTCAGCTTTAACTTGCTGACAAATGTGGCACTTAGCTACAAACTCTGCAATGTCCTTCTTCATTCCTGTCCACCAATAGCTTCCTTTTATTGTGCGATACATCTTTGTACTTCCCGGGTGCATCGCATATGCCGAGGAATGAGCTTCCTCCAAGATAGTTTTCTTGAGTTCAGCTTTATTAGGGACACAGACTCTTTCACGATATACCAGTAATCCATCATCCCTCCTCCTGAACTCAGTATTTTCTTCTGTTTGTATTCTTTGGGGTACTTTCCTCAATTCCTCGTCTGAGCTCTGCAACACCCGAATTTCCTCGTGAAGTGTGGGTCGCACAATAAATGTAGCTAAAATCTCACTAGATTTATCATAATCTAGTTGAACTCTCAAAGATTTCAATTCTATAAGCTGAGGTAATGTAGTGGCTGAGATACTAGATAACGTAACTGATTTCCTATTCAATGCATCTGCCACAACATTAGCCTTTCCTGGATGATACTCAATTATGAGATCATAATCTTTTATTAACTCCAACCATCTTCTTTGTCTCAAATTTAGCTCTTTCTGAGTCATAATATATTTTAAACTTTGATGGTCGGTAAAAATATGGCATCGAACTCCATATAAGTAGTGTCGCCATATCTTTAATGCAAAAACTATTGCTGCCAGTTCCAGATCATGAGTAGGATAATTTAATTCATGCTTCCTTAACTGACGAGATGCATATGCAATCACATTTCTCTCTTGCATCAGTACACATCTCAATCCTTGTCTGGAAGCGTCACTATATACAATATAATCTTCATCAGGCTTTGGTAATGTAAGAACTGGAGCAGAAGTAAGACAATCTTTGAGTTTCTGAAAACTATTTTCACAATTCTGATCCCAATGAAATCTCACTTCCTTTCGTGTCAATCTGGTAAGTGGTCCAGCTATTTTAGAAAATCCCTCAATAAATCTTCTATAATATCCAGCTAGACCTAAGAAACTGTGGATCTCTGTAACATTCTTAGGTCGTTCCCACTTCAAAACTGCTTCCACTTTATTTGAATCAACCATGATACCTTTTCCTGATACTGTGTGTCCCAAGAATTTCACTTCTTTCAACCAAAATTCGCATTTGGAGAACTTTGCATACAGTTTCCTTTATCACAGTGTTCGTAACACTATTCTTAAATGTTCAGTATGTTCCTTTTCTCCAGGCGAGTATATCAAAATATTATCAATAAATATAACCACAAACTTATCTAGATATGGATGAAATACCCTATTCATTAAATCCATAAATGCAGTTGAGGCATTTGTTAATCCAAAAGGCATTACTATGAATTCATAATGTCCATATCTAGTTCTGAAGGCAGTCTTAGGTATGTCTGACTCCCTGATCCTCAATTGATGATATCCTGATCTCAAATCAATCTTTGAGAATACTTTTGCTCCTTGTAGTTGATCAAAGAGATCGTCAATTCTTGGCAAAGGATATTTATTCTTGATGGTCACCTTATTTAACTGTCTATAATCAATGCATAATCTTAAGGTACCATCTTTCTTCTTTACAAATAATACAGGTGCTCCCCAAGGTGAGGTACTCGGTCTGATAAATCTTTTATCTAATAATTCTTGTAATTGTACCTTTAATTCATTGAGTTCTGCAGGTGCCATTCCATAGGGTTGAATCGTGATAGGGTGAGTCCCTGGTTGTAATTCAATAAAGAAATCAACCTCCCTATCAGGTGGTACACCTGGTAACTCTTTTGGAAATACGTCGGAAAATTCACAAACCACCGGTATCTCTTCTAACTTGGTTTCAGACGTGGATATGTCTATTATGTGAGCTAAATAAGCTACACATCCTTTTCTTATTAATTTTCAAGCTTGTAACACCGAAATCACACAAGTCGGTAGGATTTGGCGGTTCCCACTAAAATGCAAATCAGGTACTCCCTCCTCTAAGAATACTACTTCCTTGGCAAAACAGTTGACTGTGGTCTTATGTCGGGATAACCAATCAATCCCCAATATCAAGTCCAAATCTATCATATCTAATGGGATTAGATCTGCTAGTAATATAGTATCTCCCAACATAATCTCACAATCCTTATAAATTGTATTTCTAAGAAGTTGTTGTCCTAGAGGGGTGCAGACAATAAGTTCAGGCTTCAGAAGAACCAAGGGTTTATTACTAAACTTAGCAAACTCAAGATTAACATATGATCTATGTGAACCACTATCAATAAGTACTTTAGCAGGATGCTAAAATAATTGTAAAGTACCTGTAATCAGATATGGATTAGTTTCAGCCTCCTTATCTGAAACAGTGAAAATCCTAGTTTGCTATCGAGGTGGAATGTTAGAACCACTCTGAGGTCCTCTTGCAGTATTCCCTTGCTCTACTCTTGAGCCTCTTACTGCCCCTGATGGTTGCCTTATCTGACTAGTACATCCTCTACCACCTGGCAACTGTCTTTGCATCTCTATACTTCCACTGTCTCTCTTTTGCTGTAGAGCTGGACAGTCCCTTTTCAAATGACCTGTCTGATGACAATAGAAACATCTTAAGGGCTGTCTACATACTCCCGGATGAGATCTTCCACAATTTCCACATGTCTTTCTAGTCATGGATCTGACATGAGATTCAGAATCTGGAATATATGAGCCTCGTGGGTAAGTCGGTGGTCTAGAGATGCTGCCAGATGATTCTCCTATATTGATACCTTTTCTTTGAAATGCAGGACCGAAGAATCCAGACTTTCTTTTTCCAATAACAATTTCCTTACCCTTAAAAGGTGCTGGAGATAACTGCTCAATCTCTACTGCCATCTATACCAACTCATGATAGCTGATAGTGGTAGAAGTAACCAACAACCTTCTGATCTCTACATTCAGTCCCTTTCTAAACCGACTACGCATATACTCAGTATCTCGAGCATACTCTGGAACAAATAGTGATAAGGCCCGTAGCTCGGTATCAAACTCCAATACTGATCTATGATTCTGTCTCAAAGCAAAGAATTCTTCCCTTTTCTGATCCTTATAGAAACTCGTATAATATTATCTGTTAAAGATATTTATAAATCCTTCCCATGTAGTCGGTAAAGCTCCACTAGTGCTGAGGGATTCCCACCAGACCTGTGCATCGCCCTCTAATAACTGAGCTGTTAGTCGAATAGTATCTGCATCCATCAATCTCATGTCTCTAGCAATCTTTGTTACTTTCTGTAACCATTTATGGGCTATTTCTAGATCTCTAGATCCCTCAAAACTGTAACAGCCTAACTGTCGGGCTATTTTGATTTGCTTTAATAAATCAGTCTGAAAAGCAACTACGGGTGCCTGTACTGGTGGAACGGGAGCCTGTACCGGTGCCGTATGAGTTTGAATCATTCTAATGAGTGTCTGAAACTGCTCATTAGTTAAAGTAACTCCTCCGGTAACAGGTGGTGCAGTCTGTCCACCCTCTACTAGGATTGCTGGGAGGCAGAGGAACCTTCCTGACCTTGTGGTACCTCATCCCCTGAACTACTATGCTCTGACTGCATTCTGAATATCCTGCGTGAATATTACGATCAATATCACGTATACCACACATATCCTAGGGCCACTAAACTTGTCCTTATCTAAGATTCACTGGACTATTTATACCCTTATATGAATTACTTCTAAAAGATCATTTATGCAATTGATGCCTTAACATACCCAGGTTCTCAAAATATCTTATCAGGGTATACATATATGCTAATATGAACCTGCTCTGATACCACCAAAATCTGTCACGCCCCGTACCTTCCCATAAGGCACGTGGCAGACCGCAGTGAACTCCACATACAGCTCTGCTAAGCCCCTAGAACTATATGAGAATCCACTAAGCGTACCGGATGTATATCCCCTATATTTATGGAAGGAGAGAACCTAAATAACAGAGTAATATAACTCTAAAACCATGCATATGCAAAATCAGATTTCTTATACCAGAAATAACTTATATACAAATATTTTACAACCAAAATGGGATGCATGTCCAGTGATACACAAAATACCTATTCAGTGGATCTTTCTGTACACAAAACAAAGGTAGAACTGTCCTACCTTTCAAAAGTCAGGAGTCTGGCTAACCGCCTCTAACTCTATCCGTCCCTCTCCTGCTGTGATCCTAAAAAAAATGAGTTCCCCTTTGGGGTGAGTACGCTTGTACCTAGTGAGTTGGATAGAAAATAATGTAAAACCGAGAACATATAATAGCAAAGTCTCATAAGCTGAATAACCTCGTTATTCGGGTATAATAGCCAATCAAACAAAGCAATCATGGATCATACAAGAATATATCTGGGGCTAGCATAGTTAACGACAGTTTTAACTATCAACCGTCACCTCAGGGGGAGGTATCAAGTATCATAAGGTACCGAATCAAAGTAAAACCATAGAAATTCATAAACAAAGCCCCCTTTCCCCCTGGGTTGCCCATTGGACCTCGCTACCTGGTTTACCATAGCTGGTCCAATGAATATTCACAGTTAGGAGTTATCTAACCTCTCATCCTGACTGCCCGGCACTTTAACCCCACGCCCCTCTATCTAGGCGGCCATAGGAGTGCGACCAAATCAAATATCACTGCAGCGACTAACACCAGTATAAGGTCATCCTAGTCATACGCACCCAAAAGATGAAGCAAAATCGTATATCAATCAATAAAGCTCCTAGGGTATGCTTTTCACCATACCTCTAGTTTTTAGGAAAAACAGGTGCATATGCTAGCTTTAGAATCAAACAAAAGCATAGTATCATGCTTACAATGAATCAAAGAACAATATATCAAGAAGCATGGATATCAAAAGTTATTCACAACTTATATAATCATAATCAGGATAATTAACTAGCAGGAGAGCCAATGAATATCAAGCATAGATAATCAAAGGGATATAGTTCTCCTAGACTCAACATTAAGAACTATCCCGTTTATTCTACCTGGAGAATAAACACTCACCTGATCCTATCGTCACAAGTACGTTCTAATTCGTATCGCGATCGCTCGTATCATCGTGCTTGCTTATCGTATTTCCTGTGAATATTTCAATGAATTTTAATTCTCAATCCGACAATAATTTTACAAATCCGTCTTCACCAATACCCTTAAAATGATCTCTAGAATCACCCTAATTTTTATCTCAAGTTCGTCGGAAAGTTCACCGGAGCTCGTCGGAAAGTTCGCCGGAACCCTCACCAGCGAAGTTCTTCTAACAGTACAAATATTGGTATCAATCGAAAGCTCTCTTCACAAGGATTCCAAAAATCATATTTTCCCCAATTATTATAGCTCATACGCGATCAATTTCAAGAATTACATCAAGTTGGGAGAAATCCCTAAGTTAGGGTTTTTAGCTCGCCGGCGGCCGACCGACGGCCGACTGCTGTCAACTCCGGTACCAATGGAAAGCTCTCATCGAGGAGAAGCCATAGGTACCAAGTTTGCGAAGTTCCCCGGTCGGAATGGCCGGCAATCGCCGGAGAAAGCTCCGGCGACGAACTTTCGCCGCCCCCACTTCTCTCTTCTTTTTCTCTTCCAAAACTCAACCAAAGCTGTAAAATGATACCTCTAATGTGTTCTCCCCACTCTCCTGATGTCGTGGTTCAAATCCCGTCGAAAAATTCGATCGGAGATAGCCGGAGCATCGTCGGCAAAGTGAAGGGATGAAGCTGCCGTTGCTGCCGCGTGAAGGAGGAGGAGAGAGAAGAAAAAGGCTCGAGCGGGGGATGGGAGAAAATTCTGATTTTTATAAATAGTTAAAATCTTTAATTCACATTTAATCCTAGCCGTCCATTCCTGATTCAACGATTTGATCAATCAAACGACGTTCAAATTACGATTCGTTTGCGCCGTTGGATTCCTTATCAAAAATCCTATCTGATAGTATAATTTTTACATCAAAATACCATACTATAAAAATCCATGTAATTTTACAAATAAGTCCTCCATATTATTTATTTCAAAAAACCCCTTTAAAAATCATCATTTATTACAAAATTTTCCTTATTACAAAATTACAAACCTCACAGTACAGTCTTTTTCCCTACCAGCTCCCAGTATCTAAGCTATGTATAACCTCGGGAGTGGTGCTCCCAATATCTAAACTATGCATAACCTCGGGAGTGGTGCGTTGAGAAACATCACTATTTTGACCATCGACGGTACACGGTGGTCAAACGGGGTATGCGAGGAACACCCCGTTCTGTCTAATTTCTAGTGATATCTCCTAGGAGGTTCTAACATGTCACAGTTCATATCTATGTCTGCATGGTAGTCGTGTAGCACATAGCATAGAAATTAATATAACATGCATGACAAGATTTTAGGACATATTAAATACATAGCATGATAAACATGACATAGCATACATGTTAGGCAAAGTAAATCATACTAACATGCATTTAAATATAATCATAGCAAGCATTTCATTTTATCATGTTTAAGACTTCCAAGAATTTTTCCCAAGAAAACCCCAGCAGGAATTCTCTGGCTTGAATAAATCCTACATCGATGAACCAACGCACCTGAGTTAGTGATCCACTTTTCAGAACCAACCTAAGGTCCGTTCGGTGAATTTTATTCTCTGACACTGTCTCGATCCACGTACCGTCATTTACGCATTTTATATTTTCCTGTCAATTATTCAACAAATTTTAATTCTCAATTCAAAAATAATTTCTCAAATCTCTCTTCACCACTACTCTTAGAATGATATCTATAATCACCCCAATTTTTTTCCCAAGTTCGCCGGAAAATTTCTCCGGCGATCATCGGAACCCTCGCCGGCGAAGTTCTTCGATCAGCACCAATATTGATACCAATCGAAATCTCTCTTCATGAGGATTTCAAAAATCATATTTGCCCCAATTTTTATAGCTCATACGCGATCAATTTCACCGATTAAAAATTCAGGCGAAATCCCTAAGTTAGAGTTTTTAGCTCACCGGCGGCCAACCGGCGGCTAATAGCCCTCAACTCTGGTACCAATGGATAGCTTTCGTCAAGGAGAATCCACAGGTACCAAGTTTGCAAGTTTTCACGATCGGAATGGTCGGAAATCATCGGAGCAAGCTCCGGCGATCGAAACCCTCGTCGCCGACGCCTCTCACATGATTTCTCCCTCATCTCTACACCAAATTTGGGCATCGTGGTATCAAAATGAAGAGGAGGTCGAGATCTACCTGTGGTTAAAATTTGGGGGCCTAATTCGTTGTGGTTTCACCGGAGTATCGTCGGGAAGTTGTGTCGCCGTCGCCGCTGCGGAGGAGGAGAGAGAGGGAGGGAGAGGAGTGCGCGCTCGGTGGGAAGAAAATAAATTTTTTTATTTATTTAGTTAATTAAAATCTTAAATCCTAATTAAATATTAATTGTCCAATTAACCAATCAAACGACATCCAAATTACGATCTGTCTGCGCCGTTGGATTCCTTATCAAAAATGCTACTCGATGGTATAATTTTCAAATCAAAATCTCATACTTCAAAAATTCATATGATTTTACAATTAAGTCTTTTAAAGAATTTCTTTTACGATTAAATTCTCTAAATACTAAAATTACTCTATTGCCCTTATTCAAAAATCACGGATCTCACAGTGCGCGAAGCAAGCGGTCAGACAACCGAAGATGCGTGCGGATCAACAGGGGACGCATGCGGGGCAAGTGTCGGGCGGTCCCTTGGCCGAAGGCGCGTACGAGCAAAGCACCGAGTCGTGAGGCGCCAGCACGACCAAGGCTCACGCGCCGCAGCCCGCCGACACAGCAGGTGCAGGACATGGATGCGCAGTAGCCAAATGCGCGGACGACGCACGCGTAACAAACGAAAACGATCCAAACATTGAATGCTCGGACATTTATACTTGTAATCAAGATGGCAGTCGAAAGGTCACCCCTCTGCCTATATAAGGACCAACCAAGACATTTAGCTGGGCATCTAGCATTCGGCCATCTACACTTTGGGCAGCTTAGAGCTCTTTACTTAGAGAGAGCAAAGAGTAGAATAAGTCCGCTTGTAATAATCCCCTTGAGAGTAGCTTGAGGGATTGAGAGGTTTTTATTAGAGTTAATAAAGCATTCCTTTTTCTCCTCTCATATCAAGGGTGTCAACGAGATCTTCTTCTGCATGCTCAGAGGCTTGTGAGCACCGGTTCCCTCACAGTGTCGTTCACGCTGGCACGACTCAGGCTCAACCAAGGAGCCAAGGCAAAAAGTTAGTCGTGACATTTTGGTATCAAAGTTAGGTTCGACGCTACACAACCCCGCTGACGAGCGTTGCACCCCACCGAAGCAAGTGAGACCACAAATGACGAGCAAGTAAGTCACTTGAACCGTCGACTTCTACTCTCTCTCAACAACTATATCAGGCAAGCAAAATAAGGAGGCAATGGAGAAAAGGCTTACTGCGTTAGAAGGTTCCGTTGGGACTCCTCCAACCGAAGAGGAGATGGACCTTGGAGCCGGTCCACTAAGGGGGCGGGTATACGACCTCCACATAGCCATGGCGGACATGCGAGTGAAGCTAGAGGAGCTTCATGTGTCCGCCGAGCGAGCTTCCAACACGGGAGAATCCAGCACGTCCGCCCCTGCCGACTTAAATCTGCTCGAGCGTAGACTGTGCGAGGAACTCGAGAGCTTGCGCACCAAGTTTAGTTCCTCGATCGCTCCGAGAGTGATTCTGCACTCGACATTGCGCGTTCCCGAGCCGAAGACATTCTGGTGCGGGCAATGCCAAATTACTAGAGAACTTCATCTGGGACGTGACCCGGTATTTCAACACCGCGAAGATAGCAGAGGAAGACCGAGTGTCGACTGCGGCAGCCTTCCTCGACGGCGACGGAAGGAATGATGGTGCGTCCGATGTGAAGCGCCGGGCTACCGAGAACGCACCTTTTCGGACACATGGACAACCATAATCGAGGAGATGAGGTGTCGATTCCTCCCGATCAATACCGTGTATCAAGCACGGAAGAGACTCCGAGAGCTTCGTCAAACCCGGAGTATCCGTGAGTATATCCAAGACTTTAACATCATTACTTTGGACGTGAAAGACATGGGAGAGTAAGACCTCTTCTTCACGTTCTTGGAGGGACTTCAACAAGGAGCAAGAGATGAGCTCCATCGTTGTGGAGTTACCACGCTGCAAGAGGCCATCGAGACCGCGGAGAGTCAGATGGATCTACGATTGGTCCCATGGAGGCTGCGCGACGAAGAATTTCGCCCAGCCCGAGTGCTCGCGCACGGCACTCACCGACCGCCTGCAAGAGTAGCAGGGGGAAGGTGCGCAATTGGAGCACCGCCGGCACGCGATCAACAACAAGGCCCGGGAGTACAAGTTTTACCCCGAAGGTGCGGATGTGTGCTGTGCAGAGAACTGCACCCCGCGTGAAGATTTTCAAGGTGCGAGCGCAACGCAGCCGCGGTCGTGCAAGTGGAACCCGACAGATTGGCGCTGGTCCCAGTCAACCAGGCCATCGTTCCCGCCGCGACCGCTCGAGCCACCCAAGTGCAGCGACTCGGCATGATGCACGCCAAGCAAGAGAACCAGCTAATGTACGTTTCCCTGTTCGTCAATGGACAACCATGTACTACGATGGTGGATACTAGAGCATCCCACAACTTCATGCTAGAGGAGACAGCTCGCGAGTTGGGACTGCACATCGAGTCAAGCGCACAGCGGATCAAGACGGTGAACGTCGCAGCAGCCACTGTCGCAGGTATGGTCTGACAAGCTTCTATACAAGTCGGACTGTCATGCCCCAAACCTACTTTTGGGCTCGTGGTAACCACCGTATAAGCTGCACTTCAACACCACAACTTATACAAAGCTAAAAAGTATCATAAGCACTATAATTTATTTATTTAACAAAGTGGAAGCAATAACATTTTACATTCAGCCCAACACTACTAATTTACATCTCTATCTAGATTACAAAAATAATATTTATCACCAATTAAGTTCTCCCTCACTCCCCGCCAATAGCTAGTCTGTAACCTGTGCAACAGGGGAAAAATATGCACATCTAAGTTGTGAAACTTAGTGAGGCTACCAAGGAAGTACCCTAAAAAATGGGCATAAGGTATTGTACAAACCAACAAGAAAATATATTCACCAAAATTACATATTAAATCAACACATCAATACTTTAACAATGCAATAAATATGAAATAACATGGATATGATCATAAGTAAATAGCAAGATATAAGCAATATAATCATAACAGTGCAACTAAATTAAAGATATCATATCACTTTAACTAATATTTCATCATCTATCCATTCTACACCTAAGGTAGCCACTTATGTTCAAAGTAAATCCCTCGTCAGAGATTTTCCTGAACCTGTCGGTGTCAACTCTATGTCTCTGCCCTATATGCCTGTATACTGACGTTGGCAGAAGGAGCTGGTGATCATGGTACCCCTTCTTTCCAACACAAGAGCTTTCCAAACCAAGTACCATACAACGCTGTAATTTTGCCCCATGGCAGGATCACCAAACAAACCACCTAATCCATCCGTCTACAGCTTGGCAAGTTGAGACCAAAACATATACTACTAATGAACCTGGACTGCTCAGGGACCCACCTTGTTGAGCATGTCAGTGTCAATCAGGTTCCCTAGCACTAGTAGCGCATGGCCCAGTACTGTTCCTAGCACCCATCTACCTTGGAGTAACCCAAATAAGTTGAGCTCTACACCGAAGTGAGATCCCGGCTACACCAAAGTATTTGAGGCTAAGTCAACTGAGCGTGCATTTCTACCTTAGCTAGCACATGGCTCCTCACATATGTTGGTAGCATATCCAACTAAGAACCTATTGTCATCTCCTAGGTTACCATGACCCTAAGATGTCCAAAAGTTCTCGGTTAAATATCAAATAAGATCACTCTAGGTGTTGTCATAACATATACCTAAAGTGTCTCTAGTTATGTCTCATGTCATCATGTTCCATGTCCTTGCTAAGTGTCTCTACATCTCTAGCAACATGAACATATCAACAACATAACATGAGTATAAACATCACAAACATGCATATAATAGCAACATATATCTATCAGTATGGCATAACTTTCAACTCATATTAAGAGCATACATATCATAACATCATACATGATCTAGCATGATATAATTTTCCAATAATTCAGATGTTAATCAAATATGCAACAAAGCAGATATATAACTTATCAGCATGTACAATAATTAACAACGACCCTTAGGACTCAGCATCTGTAGTAGGCCAAAATAAAATTTGAAACCATAAATTCTCACCTGAGTCTCAAGCAGATCTTAAACAAAAATCACAACTTGGCCATGATTCTTAAAGCAAGCAAGCAAGTAATCAATCAAACAAAGCAAAATAAGTCCTTCCTACTTCAACACAAATCACAGCTTGGTTATGATTTGTCAAGCAACAATACAGCAACACAATCTCCTAAAATAAATTAAATACAATCAAACAAGCATGCATAAATAACACAATTCAAATAATCCTCTTAAAAACCCCCTTTACTCACAACCTCACACCAAATTTTATTTAATTACTTTTAAATCAATTAAACTATTTAATAATTTAAATAAATACACCTACTGTCATGCCCCGACCCACCTGTCGGACACGTGGCAACCACTATATGAGCCCAAAAGACCCATACAAGATATTTGATAATAAATATGGTCCGTACACATAATCAACACAGCAGAAAATACAAACAAATCATCTATTTAACTCTATTATCATAGTCCCGATATACCTACTACAATTCTACAATAACGACATCAATAAATAAAACTAAATCCATCGATAGCCCTCATCTTCATCAAATATCTCGGACAGTCATCTAACAACCTACACACGCATTAAACGTGGTGTGCTCAACCTTGCGGCCTAGTGCGAAATTACAGCTCGAAACCGAATAAAGAAATCAAAGGCTAGGAGGAGTACTCTAGGATGCCTTTGGTTTGTTAATCATCATTTTTCATTTGATTTGTGTAAATCGGGACATAAAAATAGTAAAGCAGCATAAATAAATATAAACGTAAATTTTACTAGATGTCACCTAAGTTGTATCTAGTGTCAATGTCATCAGCATATGTCACCTACGTTATAATAAGACTTTGAAGTTTCAAGACTCGAGCTGCCAGCCTATACTTAATGAATACCCGAGCCAAGGGCATCCGTAAGCCCATTAGTGCCTTTCTGTCTCTGTCTCTACCTATGCCCGCTGCACTGATGTTGGCGGAGAGGACAAGTAACCCTTGATCACTCTCCACCGTCTCGCTAGTCGCCCTCAGTGTCTCCCCTAGTGAAACTATCATGCCCTTACATCCTTCCTGGAATCCGTAGAGGCAACGGCAACTCGTGTAGTACTACACACTGCCCGAAGACAGGGTCACCATCAACAAGACTCATCGGCCACGGCTAACCGATAAAAATAACCCTAGGATCCGGACTACTCATCCGACTGTCTGCAGAACGTCATGGATGATAGCCGCGTGGTCTACGGATCCACTATCTAAGGCGTCGCATAAAGAATCACCTTTCCAGTCCAATAGCAGTCGATGTCGATCGAGATTGACGCACATCCGCACGATGGGCTGTGGCAACCTCGACTCCATCGGTGCCAAGTCCATGGTAGGGCTCATCCTTGCTAGCCATCTCAGGACTATCACGGGGTCGCCTAAACGACACTCGTGCAGGTATA
Organism: Thalia dealbata; assembly: GCA_030544415.1. Taxonomy (NCBI): domain Eukaryota; kingdom Viridiplantae; phylum Streptophyta; class Magnoliopsida; order Zingiberales; family Marantaceae; genus Thalia; species Thalia dealbata. The sequence goes on from CM060460.1 coordinate 11,619,008, forward strand.
AACTTTTCGGGTAGGAACCTGCTCCATATTTCTGGTCTAGTACGACCTTGGAATTCGTACGGTCCCTTTCCCTACCAGCTCCCAGTATCTAAACTACATATAGCCTCGGGAGTGGTGTGAAGCAGAACATCACCGTTTGACCATCGTCGGTATGCGGCGGTCAACCGGGACATGTGAGAAATACCCCTTTCTGTCTAAGTTACAGTGATGTCTCAAAGGGGTTCTAACATGTCGTTATTTATATCTATGTCTGCATGGTGGTTGTGTTGAACATAACATGAAAAATAGTAAAACATGCACGACTAGATATTACGACATGTTAAATGCTAAGCATGGGGAACATGGTATAACATGCATGTTAGACAAAAATAAATTACACTAACATGCATAGATACATAATCTGGATAAACATTATATTTTATCATATTTGAGGCATCCAAGAATTTCCTAAGAAGACCTCAGTAGGAATTCCCTAGCTTGAATAAATCCTACATCGATGAACCAACGCACCTGATTTGGTAGTTTACTATTCGAAACCCACCTAAGGTCCGTTCGCTGAATTTTATTCTCTGACGCTGACTCGATCCACGTGTCATCATTTACGTATTTTATATTTTCCTGTCAATTATTCAACGAATTTTAATTCTCAATTCAGAAATAGTTTCTCAAATCTCTCTTCACCACTACTCTTAGAATGATCTCTAGAATCACCCTTTTTTTTTCTAAGTTCGCTGGAAAATCTCTCCGACGATTGCCGGAAAGTTCACCGGAAAGTTCGACGGAACACTCACCGGCGAAGTTCTTCGATCAGCACAAATATTGGTATCAATCGAAAGCTCACTTCATGAGGATTCCAATAATCATATTTGCCCTAATTTTTATAGCTCATACGCAATCAATTTCACCGATTAAATCAATTTGGGCGAAATCCCTAAGTTAGGGTTTTTAGCTCGCCGACGGCCAACCGGTGGCCAATAGCCCTCAACTCCGGTACCAATGGATAGCTCTTGTCAAGGAGAATCCATAGGTACCAAGTTTACAAGGTTTCACGGTCGGAATCGTCGGAAATCGTCGGAGCAAGCTCCGGCGATCGAAACCCTCACCGTCGACGCCTCTCGCGTGATTTCTCCCTCATCTCTACACCAAATTTGGGTATCTTGGTATCAAAATGAAGAGGAGATCAAGATCTACCTGTGGCTAAAATTTAGGAGCCTAGTTCATCGTGGTTTCACCGGAGCATCGTCGGAAAATTGCATCGTCGTCGTCGGTCCGTGCGGAGGAGGAGAGAGAGAGGGAGGGAGGGAGTGCGTGAGCGTGCGTGTCCGTTCGGTGGGAAGAAATGAGTTTTTTTTTTAAATTAATTAATTAAAATCTTAAATCTAGATTAAATCTTGACTATCCAATTGACCAATCAAACGACGTCCAAATTACGATCCATCTGTGCCGTTGGATTCCTTATCAAAAATACTAACTGATGGTATAATTTTCACATCAAAATCCTTTACTTCAAAAATCTATATGATTTTACAAATAAGTCATTTAAAGATTTTTTTTACGATTAAATTCTCCAAATACTAAAATTACTTTATTACCCTTATTCAAAATCACAAATCTCACACCTACCATAATCATTCATCAACCACCCATAACTATACCTATGTTTACATTCAGATTATATTATAAGGCCACAGATTAAATATCTATTCTTATAAATAAATTATTCTAACAATTCAATCAACTATACCCCCCTTAATTAATCAAATTAATCAACCATACCACCTTAATTAATCTAAAAATAATTTCTAATAATTCTGTAAAAATTCAATTATCACAAATAAATATATTAAATCACAATTTATCCAATTTCATTAATTAAAAAATCTAATTAACCTAATTATCCAATTTAACCACAATCTAAAATTTATAAATTCTGTAAAAATCATAATTAAATCATTGTAATTCGGTTTAACATAAATTAAACATAATGGCACCTACCAAAATATTATTTCATGCATATAACACACAAATAATTCATTTAAATCCTAAATTAAGCCAAATTACCCTAATTAAATCAAAACTCCACCTTAACCGTTCTAAAAAATTCTAATTAAATTACGAAAATTATATCTAGGCATATGAAAATATTTTTTAGATTTTTTTGATAAATTTAATCCACTCAAAACCCTGAACCCAACTAAAAATAATTTAAAAATAGTACCTAAAATTCAATAAAAATTCTAAATAAATTTCTTGAAGTCCAAAACTCACTAACTAATCCTAGGAAATGTTAAACCGGACTGAACCGAATGTAAAATTATGAACCAGGTGTGAACCACGTCGAACCGCAGTTGAACCGCACCCAACCGGACCGGTCCGGACCGCAGCCCACAACCCATTATATGGGTAGATTGGATATTGAAGTGTGAACGATGGCTCTAACTCTTAAATAGGAAGATGATGCAACTCTCTTCTAAGACTTCACCGATGTAGGACTAAAAACTCTTATCTCTTAAATAGGGAAATGATGCAACCCTTTTCCAACACTTCCCTTATGCGAGATTAAAACTCATCTCCAATCTTTTTAACTTTTTCTCTTTTTTTCTAAAAAGAATTTCAAGATCTCATTTTCCTCTTTTTACCTAATTTTATTTTTATTTTTATCTGACTTATTATTTTATTATTTTTAATATTATAATATATTTTTTTTTAATTACGAATTTAAATCTAGTTTAAATAAATAAAAAATTTTCTATATTTTACTTAATCTAAATATTTTATTTTATTTTTTAAAAAAAATGGTTTACACGGACAATGGTGTGGTCACACGGACTTGACCATAGCACCAATGGATGATTTTGACTTCATCCTTGGCACGGAGTTCTTGGTGCAATTCCGCACCATGGTGGCACCACATCTAGGCGGACTCATGACCATGGACGCGGATCAACCGGGATTCACCCGAGCAGCCAACTCCATCAGCCGAGCCAGCAGCCCGCAGTTCTCAAGTGGAAGCAACATGGAGTCTCCGAGGGCAGGAAGTATGCTGAGCCCTACATCGTCATCCTGGAGCCCGATCAACTTCTTGTTGGCCATTCGATTCGATAACAACAACGAGGCAGCAGACGACGCTGTGCCGCTGGAGGAGCCAACTGCAGGACAAGGGACGATCCCAACCGTAGCAGCAACGTTACGAAGGACAGATAACGGAATGATACCGGAGGGATCTCTGACGAAGTCATCTTCCCAGCGACCGATGAGAAATACGAGGATACGTATCTCCGACCCCCGAACGATTGTGTTCAACAAGAATGGATCCGACAAGCAATCGAGGGTGGCGTGCGGAAGGACAATGTACCGCGTGATAAGAAAACACGCCGTAGGACACCGACGGCGCAGCAACACAAGACTGACTAGGTACCAAGTGTACCTAGCGCAATAGGAGGACCCCTCTCTGAGGATAGCACGCGAGGAGCACGACGCTACACTCTGGCTACGCCTAAACTTGGAGTTGACAGGGACGTGAACGGGTTTAGGTGGGGGAGGATTGTCAGACCCAATTCCTAAGGGTCACACCCGAAGCACACCACGAACCACGGAAGGTCGAGCGCGAAGGGGCAGCCCGCACGCAATGCACGGGGCCACTTCAATGCCACAGCCAGGAGGCGCGCAAGACACGAGCCACAGGGCTGGACGACCGAGCAACCGAGGCGCACGCACGAGACAGGCGACCGAGGGGCGAGCAACCAAGGGACATGCGTGAGGCAAGCGTAAGACAGCAGAGCAAGGGGTACGCACGGAGAAAGCGCCCGAGCAACCGAGGGACACCGCAGGACAGATGCACGAGCAACCGAAGGCGCGTGCGGAACCAACACCCGAGCAGCGAGGGGCGCGCACGGAACAAGCGCCCTAGCAACGAGGGGTGCGCACGGAGCAAGCGCCCGAGCAACCGAGGGACTCCGCAGGACAGACACACAAGCAACCGAAGGCACACGCGGAGCCAACACCCGAGCAGCGAGGAGCGCGCGTGGAGCAAGCGGCCGGACAACCGAAGATGCGAGCGGATCAACAGGGGACGCATGCGGGATAAGTGCCGGGCGGTCCCCTGGCCGAAGGTGCGTGCGAGCAAAGCACCGAGCCGCGAGGTGCCCGCACGATCGAGGCTCACACGTCGCAGCCCGCCGACACAGCAGGCGCAGGACACGGGCACGCAGCAGCCAAACGCGCGGACGGCGCGCGCGTAACGGACGAAAACGGTGCGAGCATTGAATGCTCGGACATTTATACTTATAATCAAGAGGACAGCTGAAAGGTCACCCCTCTACCTATATAAGGACCAGCCAAGGCACTTAGCTCGGCATCTAGCATTCGGCCATCTACACTTTGGGTAGCTTAGAGCTCTTGACTTAGAGAGAGCATAAAATAGAATAGGTCCACTTGTAATAATCCCCTTCGAGAGTAACTTGAGGGATTGAGAGGTTTTTATTGGAGCTAATAAAGCATTCCTTTTTGTCCTCTCATATAAAGGGTGTCAATGAGATCTTCTTCCACATGCTCAGAGGCTTGTGAGCACCGGTTCCCTCACAGTGTCGTTCACGTCGGCATGACTTAGGCTCAACCAAGGAGCCAAGGAAAAAATTTAGTCGTGATACTATGCCTAGGTCAGCATGAGCACGCCATAGGGCATGCCGAGCTAGTCCAAGCAAAGCTCGATGCCAAAGGCGAGCTATCTTGATATAATATACTACATCGCTCTAATATAGAAGTCTAGAGAAATAATACAACTGACAATATCCAAAGAAGTAAAATCAAATCTAACCCGAAACTAGCCGACTTATTGCGAATAAGTTTAAGCTACAATAAGCTTTATCTCAAGTATAGGTAAAAAATCTAGGATGCCCAATTATCTTCTTAGATATCATGTGGTACATTAATTTATCGCTAAATAACTCGTTAGCTAATTCAAGTAAATATTCTTTTAACATGCATTGATTCAACTCATTGTGTAGATAGTTAGTTGCTATGATGAGTAGTGAAAGCAGCACCCAATCCAATCTTTAATCCACAATGAAGCCGGAGCCTTCTCGCTTTCCCTGAGATACTCTCTTAAAGGCATGCATCCAAGGCTAATGAGTTGGGAGCTAGAGAGTTCTCTAGCCACTTTGCCTAAGGACTAGGGGGTTTGTAGATAGCTAACATACTCCAGTTAGGTTCTATAAGCCTAAGGGGAGTTTGGACCTTAGAGTAGATACATATGTCGAGTTCGGTTTGTCAGACCGTGAGCTAATGATTAAAGAGGTGATTCTATCGTGGGGCAGAATGTAGTGTTATATGATAGCCATATGGTATGGTCTAGGGAGATGCATAATGTACCTTGCGAGATCGGCCAGAGAAGATTCTACAATCACCAGTCTTCTCCGCTAATATCAATATGACGGGCCTTAGGTAGAGACCAACATGGGCACTGACGGGCTTAAGAATAATTCCTTGCTCGGGCATATCCTAAACATAGGAAAGCAGCTATAGAAATAAATTGACATTGAAAATTTAGTTGTAAAGAAACACCTTCATTGTTAAAGCAAAGTGCATAAGTTGTTCTTACTTAAATATGATTTTGTAATTTATTTCATTTATTCCTATATTTTTACTATGTCCAGGTGTATCATTGTATGTCTATTACTTTTTAGGAATTACTCTTCCCATGGCTACTGGGCCACAAAGATCAGTATAAATTTATTTCCCATACGTAAGTATCCAAGAAACATTTAGAAGTATTGGGAAGTGACTTAATAACAAACTTCAGGACTTAAGCAAAATATTAGCGAGGATCATTAGAGTAAAGATTGTATGTTTAGCTAGATTGTATTAGGTATAAACTTGACATTTATTAAAAAATGTAAGTACGAAAAAATTTTAGTGACTTATGAAATCTTAAGTTTCTATTACGTTTGTGAGATTTGTATTTTTACATTAAGGGTAATTATGTAATAGATAGTGATTTTGAAGGTTACGTGGAAAAAAATAATATGGGCAAACTTATTTGTAAAATCACATGGATTTTTGAAGGATGCTATCTTGATATAAAAATTATATTATCGGATAGATTTTTGATTTAGAATTCAACGATGTAAACGGATCGTAATTTGGATGTCATTTGATTGGTCAAACAATTGAATGAAGGATAGATTCAAATGGACGAATGAGATCAAATCACTTAAGCGATGGACGGTCATGATTTGATCTCATAAAGCAAGTAGCAGCATTAAGATATTAATTAACTATTTTATTAAATCTTTCTTTTTCCTCCCATTGCACCCGCACGAGCTTTCTTTCCTCTCTCCTCCTCTTCTTCGAAGAGGGGCGACGGCGACTTCACTTCTTCCCCTTGCTGTCCACGATTAATCTCTCGATGGAATTTCTCAATGAGATTTTGACTACAGCTTCAGGTCATTGAGGAGAACCCAATAAAATAATCAATTTGTGTTTTTGGAGGATATTTGAGGGAGAAAAGAGGATAGAGATGTTAGCAGCGAAAACTCCAATGGCGGATATTCCCCCAATGATTGTTGGCCACTCCGACTATGAAACTTGACAAACTTGATACCCATGGCTTCTCCTCGATAAGAGTTATCCATTAATACCAGGGTTGAGGGTTATTGGCTGCTAATTAACCGCCAGCGAGCTAAAAATCTTAAATTTAGGGATTTTGCCTAAGTAAGCTTCTTTGACAAAATTAATCGCATATAAGTGCTAAAAATTGGGAAAAATATGATTTTTAGAATCCCTGTGAAAGAGAACTTCGCCGATGAGAGTTTCGGCAAACTTTCCGGCAAGTTTATGACGACTCTCTAATGAACTTTCTAAAAAAATTGGAATAAAAATTAGGATGAATATAGAGACTATTCTAAGAGTACTGGTGAAGAAGGATTTGTGAAATTATTATCGGATTGAGAATTAAAATTTATTAAAATATTTACAGGAAATTCAATAACCAAGCCCGAAGATATTAACGATCGCTATATGAGTTAGGAAGCAATTACAACGATAGGATCAGGTGAGTGTTTATTCTCCAGTTAGAATAAACGGGATAGTTCTCAATGAGTTGTGAATAATCATATCCAGGAGAATTATATCCCTTTGATTAGCTATATTTGATATTTTTTGACTTTCCTGCTAGTTAATACTCTTGATTTTGATTATAAATGAGTTATGAATAACCATTAATATCCATGCTTGTTGGTATAAACTTTTTATTGCTATTATTCATTGATTGATTATAAGCATGGTATTATGCTTCTGATTGACTCTAAAACTAGTATATGCATATGTTTAACTTTATGGCTTCATCTTAAAATACATATCATTAGTCTGTTATGATACTGGTTGGTGCTACAAATACATTACTGCAGCAGTCTGATTGCACTCCCATGGGCTACCTATAGAGAGAGGGGGCGTGTATCAAAAGTATATGACATCGGGATGGTAGATTGGGTAACTCCTGGCCGATCTCGAGTCATTGGACTAGCTATAGATACCATGTAGTGAGGTCCAGTAGGCAACTCAGAGGGGGGGGGGTTGTTTCTATATTCTTGTGACTCTACTTTGATTTGGTACCCTATGATGCTTGATACCTCCGCTTGAGGTGACAGTTATGGCCACGACTGTCGCTGATTTAGCCAGTCTTAAATATAGTCTCGTATAACTCTTAATTATTCTTTTCTCTTAGCTATTGCACCCAAATAGCCGATTCTAACTATTCATAAGACTTTGTTATTCTATATTCTCGATTTTACATTGTTTTCTATCTAACTCACTGGGTAGCGTACTCACCCTGGGAACTTAATTTTTTTCAAGACTATAGCAGGAGAGGAACGGATGGATATTGAAGCGTGTAGCCAAACAATGGATTTTTAAAAGGTAGAATATTGAAAGGAAATCAATAGATATTGAAAGGAAAAATAAAAGAAAAACTAATTGAATCGAGCACATATGGATAGAATAGATGGAAAGATAGCTTTGAGATTGGTGATAGACAAATAGATAGCATCATCTACCTTACGGTTTGCATAGATTAATTTAATTTTTAATGGTATAAACTGTTTGTGTCACGGTGAGGTAGAAGATCGCAGCAGTTTCCAACCCCTTCATAATTCCCCATGGATAATTATAATAGAGTCCCACTTCAATTTCGATGCTTCTGCTGTTGTAATGCACATTTATGGACTTGAATACCTCAGGTTAAATTCACCGGCATGGCACCAGCAATGCTACCAGAAAAAAATTATCTGCCAAAAGGTACACTTTCATGTAGTAATGCACCAAATAAGAAAATTCATTAATTGTCCAGCAAAAGTGCTACCAGTATGGCTCAGCATGGATTCGAAGCACTGGATGTACACAAATTGCATCTCATCAACCAGAAGGACTTGTTCAAGGTTAGATTGGGGTCTTTAGAAGACACGTGATGGTTATCGGTTAGATCAGTTTTCTCCATAGCCCTTTTGCTACATGTTTAAGAAACACTCTTTCACCAAAACGTAGAGCAAAGGCAACCATAATAAGAAAACCAACAAAGGAGGATAAATAAATGAGCACACATGACTTTTGGCATCACTAACTAAGTCCAAGAGACGTAGGCCTTTCGGAAGGGTCAAGAAATAACTTAACACTCATAAGATAACAACTTCATCAGCCTGCCTATTAGGTGTTTACTCACAGATAACTGCTCTGATCTATGTGATTAAGGTCACCACTCTAATTTTCAGGCTTTTCAAGTTGTTTGCATAGTCCTAACCAATTTAACTCTGCTGCATCCCTTGAATCAACCTCTAATAGTCTGTGTAGAAATCACTCATTGCTTTGCCTTGCCACAAACAGGTATGCCTTCCCTAATAAAATCAACTGCAAATAGTTGACGGGTGGTCCCACTATTTAACCTCCCAATTCTTCGTGACAATGCAAACTTAAGTCTACAGTCACCCTGTTCTCCCGTTCCAATGGTAATTAATAGTTATGCACGTAATCAGTAAGAAGGCAGCAACAGTAGTTGAACAACGTAAGGTACTCAAAACCGAAAATAGAAAAGCAAGATAATGGAATCCGCGGCTCAATCATTTACCTCCCGTGCTCGGCGTGCAATGCCCTCCTCCGACTGTGGCTCAATCGTTTCCCAATTGGGGTTGTAGAAATTCCCCTATCTCCTCAATCGGACCTTGCAAGGGTGGTGGACGACGAAAGCCAATAGAACCCAGTACAAGGAAGACGAAATTGAACGGAAGAGGAAGTGCATTACCTACTGTCAGTGAAGGAGGGGGAGACACGATGAAACGAACGAGGACTCCTATGGGAAGTAAGCCGGAGCGATCGTTCTCCCTTGCCCCACTCTGGTCGCTGTAGCAGATCCCCCCGCTCTCGAGCTGCGGCAGGAAGTCGGGAAGACGCCGGGAGATTTTGGCAATATGGAGCCGAAGCGGAAGAAGTCGCTGGGATCGTCGGATCCAACGGCGAAGGAATCGGGGCAGCGAGGCGAAAGCTCAACGTCGCGTGTGGAATCAAATTTGGGGATCGGGTTACTCGATGGGGACGAGGGGAAAAAAAAGGCTATATATATATATATATATATACGATGAGGATATTAATAGTAATCAGGATAACAAAATAAAATTAATACTAAAATACTGATAATAATAACAAATAAAATGGTGATAAATACCAAGGATAGTAATACTCATCAATCGATTTAGCTTGTTAGAGGTGGAGGAGTGACTTTCACATGAGGTGAGAATAGCTCGAGCTCCGACTCACTGCATGATAATATGGATGAGGTCCAACTCACTCTAGGGGCACCGTGAATGGACTTCAAACTCCTCCAAATAGTGACTGATCATAACTCCAACTCTAATGGGCACAATATATCATCCTTCCTAGCTCAAGAAACGGCGAATGTATAGGAACTTCATGCGAAGTTAGAAGCCCTATGAGTGGAGCTATATTTTCGATCAGAGATGGGAACGCCATTGAGAGTTAAGGCATTCGAAAGTTTTCTATTGGACATGGAGCAATTTTTTCTCACTACTTATATCGACACCGTGGACAAAGTCTCCATCACTATTGCTGATCTCACAAGTGATGCTAAGCAGTCATGGTGTGTCCATTGATGATTGGCCAATGATGATGGAGGAATGACGGTGATAGTTCCTCCTTATTAATGTAGCTTGGGTTGCACGGGAGCGACTGTAGATGTTAAAGCAAGCATACTCCATCTGTGAGTTTGTGCACAAATTCAACTACATACTATTGGACCTTCATAATATTTATTCAACCTTGGGCACGAATAGAATTAACATGCAAAGGCATCGACAACCTTCACGATGCAAGCATCTTTGCCAAGGGGCTGCTTGTTCTTCAGTTAGCCCTCACATGGCATCTAGTTAAGGTGGAGTAGCAGAGATAATAGAGTCCCTCAGGGATCTCGATAGAATCATGGCGAAGATGCATGTGGGCATCAAACCCCCTTACCAAGTACTACAACATCCAATAATTGTGACAATTCCAATGAGAGTTGACACGATCAGGTATCAGTGCAAGGAGCCAAATGCTTTCTCTACGATGGGTTACACATGATGCACATATGTCTGCTATACAAGAACCTTGTCAAAATGCTATGACATGACGATGAACCAACCAAGATAAACATCAATGTGGCCATGGCACGCATCACCTCAATACAGTGCCTGAGACTTGTTGCGTATAGAACATTGGCCCAAGGAGTCAGCATAATTATGAAGTAAGTACGAGGTGCGCACATGAGCTACATTGGTGGCGAAGCGTGCAGTGTGAGGTAGCACATAGGCCCAAGCATACAAGAACCTCGCAGGAGTGTATAATTGAGGCTTTGCATGATGGTGTGTAGGCCTCCTTTCATATAAGATGCTCATGGAGGTAGATAGATGGACCGTGTGAAGCCACACGCAATCCCATTTTATACAAGAGGAACACAAAAGTGTCCTACTGAGACCACGAGAGACAATGCAGACCTCTTGCTATAGAGGGTGTGCAATGCCACCTTCCTGGAAATGTGTTGGACAAAGTGCTATTTCCACTCTATGCGAGGCACACATAGAAACTCTCAACTAGGTTTGCATGGGGATAGACCGTACGAGGGCATGGGGAGACACTTCACAGAGTACATGTAAGATGGCATGAGCCTCCTGCTGTGTGAGGAAGTACAACAACATCTTACCAGAACTATACTGGGCAGTGCATAGGTTCTCCTCTATATGAGGTGCATGCAGAGGCCACCAACTAGGTATGCCCCTTGCAAAACCCTCTCTACATGAAGGGCATGAAGAGAGTTCATTGAGATCTCATAAGATGATGTGAGCCTCCTACTATGTGAGACAACTTGTTGGAACCACCCTTGACAATATGGGGTTCAACAAGGTACTCACAGATGCTCTTAACTAGGTCTGTATAGGATGGACCCCTCTCTGCACAAGAGGTGTGGAGACTTTATAGCATGGTTACATAGGATAGTACATAGACCTCCATCCATATGAAAGGCACATGAAGCTATTTGCCCAAGTCGAACAGGCATAGGACGCTTGACAGAATGGGCATAAAACACACGATGCAAGTAGGGGTGATGCAATGCACGAGAGTTCAGTCAGAAAGTGCAATCTGGGAGTAGATGTGCTTGGCTAAGTGAATGATGTACTCCTAAACCTTAGTAAGTTGAGGACTTACTATGAGTGAATATAACCAAGGAGTTAATGAGGGCACTTTATGCAGAGGAGGAGTACACCCCTAAGGTTAGGGATATGTCTAGGCTATACTCACCTGACCAAAGATGTGTGATGGGTGATCAAAGTATAGTACAACACTTAGGCCCTTGTCTGTAAAAACACAAAATGAGGCTCTATTGGTTTTTTTAGGCCCATGGCCGTAAAAACACAAAACTGAGGCTTGATTGGTTTTTTAGACCCACGTAAAAACATATAAGACACCAAGATAGTTGATTATTTTGGTTGGATTCGATTTCTCATTTTTGATTAACTTAGGGTGTTTTTTAAATGTTTATTGTCATTGTCTTGTCAGGAATCTCCTCATCCCAAGGAATTGGATCTATGTGCACGGAAGAATTGTCAAAAATTTAGAAAAAACAAAAATAATAATGACAATAGAGAAGGAAAGAAGAAAGAAGAGGGGTGAAAGTTGAAATAGATTAAATAAATAAATTATAGAGGTATCTGTAGGTTACTTACTAGCATAATTTTACCTGATCTCCCATCTAAATTCCAAAAGAATATTTAGTTATCATCTCTTTCAAGAAAAGAAAACAAAAAGAGATTAACTTAAGAAATTTGGTTTTAGTTTTTATCGATAGATATTAATAGTTTAAAATAACTCATGCAACGTAGCTGTTGCTGTTCTCTTGTTTCTCTGATTAGAGTAATTGGGCTCTATACTGATCAGAGTAATTGGGCTCTATACTGATTAGAGTAATTGGGCTCTATACTGGAGGATCATGAGGTCATTGGGTTGAATTTATGAAAACTTAACCTTCTAAAAATTTATGAAACATGTGCAATTTAGAGTTGATGTTGATATAATTATTTTCTCTTAATTTGTTTCTCTCTCTCTGAAACCGACTTTTACCTTTCATTATTTTTTTATCTTTTTTATTTATCCCTTTATCATCTTTGACTTTGATTGACTTGATCCAGACCATTCAAAAGTTACAATTATAATAAAATAAATTAATTTTAAAATAAAAATATAATGAGGATCTAAATTAATAATATAATCAACAGTTAAATGAATTAAAATACCCCATCATCTCCCCTAGTTGGAATAAAAAGTTATAGGTTTAAAACTTATAAAAAAAATACCACTTATAAATATATTTATAATATAATTATCATACCTCCCAATGCAATTAATAAAAAATAAATTCTACCAGCAATATCTAAAATAAATTTATTTATTTATTCTTTCTAAATACCACATATGAGCAACCGATCACTTTAGTTATTATGATATTAATCTACGGGAAAATAAATGAGTATTATAAGAAACTAATCAATGACAGCTTTAGCTCTTTTATACTCCTCTCTCTCACAAAGGAAGGAGATAAGTAAGCTAACTACATGTGCCGTCAAATACTTACTAATTGAGCCGAGAATATATGGCTTAATCTACCGTGCAGATTGCATAAATTTTTTTTTTTTAATGGCATAAAATGTCTGTATCACGGTGAGGAGCAAGACGACGACAGTTTGCACCACCGTAATACCTGCCCATGGATCATTGAAGTAAAGACGATTGAGTTCTGTTTGTTTTCTTATTACAACGCAGCTATATAGACCTGAAGAACTTCGATAGATAGCTCATCTCGTCAAAGTATATCATCCCCTTGCAGAGATAATTGAAGAGACGAGCTAGTTCCTCGCTGTTTTTAACACCCATATGCTGGTAACCCCCAGATGATGATGTTATTATGTACTTAGAGTAGCATTGCTCGAATGCTATCAAACTTCTAAAGAGGATATTGGTGTATTCATCATCATCCTTCCCTCGTTGTAAGTGATGCCCATGAAGTTGCCGTTGCTTCTATCTTCTGTGAAAGTGACTTCGACCTCCTTGAGTTGGGTTGCACTGGGAGAATGTCGAAGGTCCTCTACCTCTACCTCACTGTCAGATGGTATTGGTCCATTACCACGGATGAATGAAATGATAATTTTTCCCTGAAAATTCAAGATTCACTTGCCAATTTGTCAAGAAACCAAAAAAAAAAAAAAAGTACCAAGCGTGGTAGACTTCTGCTATGACCAAGACCATACGAAACACAAGCAAATAAAAGGTCAAGGATAAAGAAGGGGAGTTGGTTTTCTAGCATCAGTAGGTCTATCATCAGCATCTGCCGAAAGGATGGTGTGCTTATCATTGGATTTTTAAGTAGTTCGACCTTGGTTTCTGCATCCCATACCGTCGTTTGCCTCTGCAATCATTATCCCAGGGATCAAGGTGATGATCTCAAGCAGCAGTCGAGCAACACCATACGGGCAAAATAGTCGCTGCTTATATCCACTCGTTCGGAATATGCAGTTCGTGCTTCCGTCTCCCTGTCTTGGATCATTCGGATGCAGTGAGCCAAGCAGAACCTTGGGTTCCGTTTTAGGAATTTTCTAAGGTAATAGAGCTTCAGCTTGTCCATCGACGATGGTAAGCGCCCATCGCTGGCGCAACCATGACGGTAGGGATTCTTGGCTCGTAAGCAACTCTGAGATCATGGCCTCTTAAGCATTCAGGGATCTTGAAGATGGTGGGGAAATCATCGAGAGTCTGCCGCCTCGTATCGTCTGATGAGGTCTTCTCTAAGGAGCTAATCCATGGCTTTCCTGTAACTACAATCATCTTTCCCTTTGCAGTGGCACTGCTCAAATTCAACTGTACATCTGCTTCAAATTTGACCATATCATGTAATTGAGTATATATATAGCCAGGCTGATAAGTTTCCAAGGAATAAAACAAGAAGACATTAACTAAGAAACGAGGGTATGTATACAAAAACATATATATATAGCTAATGAGAAGGGTCGTAGAGAGGAACCAGAATGGGTGGTGCTCACGCGTGGGGAAGAGAGGGATCATCGCGATGGAGGAAGCCATGGCAACTGGTGGCGATGTGTGCTCGGCATCGCGTGAGGAGGAGGAGACGAATTGGGGATATTTCGATGGGAACGAAAAGATTTGCTCACGCGCCCGTGATTCCCACTAAACTTTTGCTTTTATATATATATACCTATTTATAAACTTGTCGAATTAATCACCCTAATGCAATTAAATTTTAATTATTATTGTGCTTTCAGCCAGAAGAAAGAAAAAGGGCATCACTGCAATGCAAAGAACAAAAGAGAGCTAATCATTCAATTATTATTACAACCTTTTTTCCAACTCAAAAGTCATGTGTTGCATGAACATATCATAATTAGATGACATTAAATATTCCAACGGCTATTTGATAGCGCATCATCACTGCAAGTTAACTTAGGCAAAACCCACCTTCATTAAAGATAGTAAATGCGCCCTTCAGGAACAAGAAAGAGGATTAGCATTCTGTTAACGCAAATCAGCAGTAACTTTGCAGCATGAGCACAAAAATGGGAGAAAATGCCAAAACGGTTTAGAAATATGAATAAAATAAACAAAACAAAAACAAAAACACACCCTCAGCCGCTAATAGAAATAATTACATCTGAGTTCACTTTGATGTATGGTAGAATGTAAAAGATACCATGCATTCCTCCCTTCCTCTATATTAGGTAAAATTCTCGGTTTCTTCAGAGACATCCGATAAGGAAAATTGTTGTCAAACAGTCTGCAAAAGGAACCGATGACATCGTCGTTACATTTTTGATCGTTGCAATATCACAAACAGGCATTCAGCAAATTAACGTGGCACAACGAATTATTCAATATAGAGAATGTGATATACCTTTTGTGGAGCTCCCACTTATTTATGGATCTTGTGGCTGCCTTTCTTCTTCAGCAGATTCCCAAACTTGTGCAGCAAGGGTTTCTTCTTCTTTTGCTGTGGATTGATGGAAGGCGAGGTTGCTCCGCAGTCCATGCTCTCAGTCGTTCCACTCATTTGTTCATAGCTTAAGCCATCCATCTTAGAGTCTAAATCATCATCCGATTCTTCATCATGGTCCTTTTCTGATGCTAATTCCTTGGGGTTTGTACCTGTAGGATCTTCCTCTTCGTCATTTTGGTTTTCCTTCTCATTCTCCTCTGACTTTTTGCTATCCTTATGATCAGTTTCATTCTGCAAAGATAGGTATGAATTTTCTTTTTCTGCTACCGTTTCTAGGTCATCTTCATTCTGGATCTTTGACAACTTTGTTGTGTCTTCGGTTCTCTTGGATGTGGCCTCATGAAGCATTGAGGATAATTCTTCAATTTTCTGCATGGCCACTGCCTCCCTTGAACGAAGATCATCGTTTTCTTGAGTGATACTTTGTAGCTCATTCTCCTTGTCCATCAAGATTTCCTTCACCCTCAAAGTATCAGCCTTTGCTGCTTCTGCCACTTCATGGGCAGTAGTTGCTGCAGATTCAGCTTGTCTCAGCTTACTTAACATCTCAAGTCCATCCGATTTGGCAGCTTGTGCCTCCTGTTCTGCTACTTTGAGTGACTTGATAACCTCAGACATTTCAACTTTGAGGCAAGCAATTTCATCTTCCGACTTCTTGATAGCATTAATTAAATTAAGCTCTTTTGTTTCCCATTCAGTGCTAGAATTGCCTGCTTCAGTTTCAAACCGTTCGACTGTTTTCTTGAGGCACACGATCTCATATCTAGCTTCATCAAGCATGACCTCATACCTCTCTTCAGTGTTCTTAAGTTCTGAATTTAGTTGCTCAATCTTCACATGAGCTTCTACAATTTCCGATTGCTTTGCTATAAGCCTTTCTTGATTTTCCCTGGCTTCAGTAGACATTTCATGCAATGCCGAAGCCAAACCTTCCATTGCTTTTTTAACTTTCTCTCCTTCATCCCTACTGGCATTAAGCTCATCAGTCAGATTGTTCTTCTCCTCCAACAGCCTCTTGATATCTGAAGCAGAATCTTCATCTTTGTTGAGTTCCTGTGATTTTGCTTCCTCAAGTTTCTTAAGCTCAACTTTCAATAGGTCAACTGTCTTTCCCAAGCTCACTGTCTCTTGCTGCGATAGATCAAGCTTCCCATTTGCATCCCGGAGATCATTTTTGTACCTATCCATCTCGATCTCCGCAGATTCTATCTTCCCCTTAAGAACCGCAATCT
Source organism: Thalia dealbata (assembly GCA_030544415.1). Lineage (NCBI taxonomy): Eukaryota > Viridiplantae > Streptophyta > Magnoliopsida > Zingiberales > Marantaceae > Thalia > Thalia dealbata. The sequence continues at coordinate 11,635,835 of CM060460.1, forward strand.
CAGTTTCAGCATCTTGCAACAAAGCAGTTCCCTCTTCCATCTTTTTCATTGTAATTGCAAGATTTTTGATCGCAGATTTCTCAGATTGATTGGCCTCCTTCAGCTTACTTTTAAATGATGCCACCTCCTTTTGTAACTCGTCGATTTGTTTGAATGCATCGGACTCAGTCTGTTTTGCATTAACCACCTCTGTTTGAAGTTGTTCAACTAATTCTGCCATCTTTGGTAACCTCTCCTCAGCTGACTTTGCTCTTTCAAGTTCAAGCCCCAGAGCACTGATATCCACATTCAACTTCTTAATCATGTCTGCAGTTTCTTTGTTCCTGTCATCCAACTTCGAATTGAGTAAGGACTTTAAATGGCTGACTTCTCTGGATAACAAATCCATCTTCTCAGAATTCATTTTAGCAATTTTCTTTGCATCATCTGCCTCACTTTGCACAATCTTCTTCTCCTTGTCAGCATTTGCAAGCTCAAGTTTTACTTTCTGGAGCTCCTCAGTCATAGAAAGCAGTGCCGGAGAATCAAGAGAATGCTGGTTTTTAATGCTCTCAAGTTCCTTTCGATGCTCCTCCCTCTTTTGTGCAGCATCAACGCTTGCTTGTTCCAATTCATCAGCTCGGAATTTCTCCATCTCCAAGCCCGCTTCAGCCTTCTGCTTAGCAGCAATTGCCTCTTGGAGCTTCTCGTTTGCCTCGTCACTCAATCTTTTAGCTTCTTTCAACTCCTTGATGGCCTGAATCTTCTCCTTTTCCACGGCAGTCAACTGCTCCCTTGCTTTCTTCAAGTCTTCCTCAAGGACATCCAGTTTCGCCTGCCGCTCTGAGCTTTTCGGCGTTCGTTGTTGCTTCTACAATCAAAATCACAATATTTGCACCCCCATAAGAATCAGAAATCTAAAGGAAGGCCTCAACATAGTACACAATTCTCCTCAATCTTACTTCAGGAGTTGAGCTGCTCTTGATGGGTGGTTTTGTCTCGGACGATTTTGGTGATCTCTCCACCAAAGATCGCGACTTCGGCACAGGCGAGGAAGGCTTTGGCGCAGGAGAGGATGACTTTGGTGCAGGAGAAGGTGACCCAGAGTCCGATTTGGTGGTACCATTTCTAGTTATCTTGGCAACCTTGGGTGTTGCTGATGCAGCCTTGCCATTTGAAGCCTCGGATGCAACAGATCTGGTCATGGTCAGAAATCTCAAAGCTCTCATACATCCACATTATACGGCCGCAGACATATAAGAAAACAATTGCAGGATGTTCCATAAACGATTCATTCTCAAGCTTAAAAAGACAATTCATGTCAAACAGACTCCAAAATTACACAATATATGATGTGATCTGAAACTTCAAACTAAATAAGGAATCCAGAGATGAAACTTAAAACAGAAATCAGATTCGGTAAATTCCTCAAACTAAATAGCATTACTGACGCAAGTGAATAGTAATTATAACAGAAAACAAAATGGAGGAAAAGACGAAAACAAAAGAAGCTGGATCCATCTAGGAAAAATTATGGGTGGTAAAGTCCTCAACTTAAATAGCATTACTGAAAACAAACTAGTAGTAAGTGATATGGAAAAACAACAACAGAAGAAGCTCAAATCCTTCTAGGAAAAATCAATGAACTAGAATTTCCATGTCCTGTTCATGAAAATGAGTAAAGAAAAACCATATGATCGAGAACCACATTGCATTCAAACATTTTTATTTTTTATTCTTTAAAAAAGAAAATCATCTTACAGCAAAAGCAAGATCAATTCCAGCAAAGCAAAAAATTACAAGGGAAAAAAGAAAGGCAACGCTGAAGCAAACCTCAACCAGAAACCCTAACAACGGGAGAAAGGCATCAACTTGCAGAAGAACAAGTAAAATAGAGAGGAAATCTTGCAGATCTAGCAAGAGGAGGGTGCTTACTTGGGTTTGGAGGGCAACATGGTGACCCTGGGAGATGTAGGCGGAGGCAAGGAGGAAATGTGAGATGAGAGGGGTACTACTTGGAGAGCCAAGTTTGGGGAAATGAGATGGGTGGGAAGGGTTTTGAGGTGCTTGCTGCAGCAGCAGAGAGGGGATGGAGGGACAGGACAAAGGAAAGCAGCATAAGAACTGGGAAAAGTAATTATTAATCAGCATAAGAACTGGCAAAAGTAATTATTTCAGCTTTTTTTCTCTCACTCAATGGGTGTAGATTGTCCCAAGTGAGTAGGGCTCTCTTTTGCCTTTTGTCAATAAATTATGGCAAATAGTTTTTTTCTAAAAAATTATAATTATTACCAATATCCTATATTTTTATTCTTATTGGACCATGCATCTTCTATTCTCTTATCAACAATCCTTCTGTCATTTTTCTATAAAATAATCCTTCTATCAATCATTGGCCAAAAAAATTTCTACAAACGTATCTTATCTTTTTATAATGTGTAATACTATATATATATAGTGTGTATTTACAGAGTCAGCTGAACTAATTTAATTATAATGGTTTGATTGAAATCATACCCTTATGTAATTTTAAAGCCAATCATAAGCTATAAACTTGGTTGAAATCACGAGTATGATTCCTGCATTTGATCAAGATTGTGAGGTTGATTTCACTATTATAATAAATGATGATTGGAACCCTTAACCAATAGTAGTAGAGTTATATATATAGCTAAACAAAAAATTAAAGAATAGGCCAGATAGACTTAATTAAAGATGTAATGATAAGAGAGTGATATGTGCTTAATTTGTGACATCCCACTTACGTGGATGCATGACTTGGTTGGTTTCTCCTCCCCCATGGCAAAGTAATTGGATGCATGTTTTAGTTTTTTTGTGTTCTTTATTTGGAGATGAATAGCTTTTGACCTGATTGAAAGAAAGGTGCACCTCCACTCGGATGCTTAAACCATCACTCTCACAAAGAGGATTCATCCCAAGTTCTACCAATCAATTAATTAATGGTTGAAGTAGGTCACTGTCAATGAGAAATTTATCTGATAAACTTTTATCCTATTAATCATCTCACGTTAATTTGATAATGACTGCTTATTTAATCTTTTTTTATTGTAGAATTTATAGAATTTATGTGATGCATCTTGTTAGAGTTATCAATTTAAGACTTATATTACTATCATAGGAGTTCCATTTGTCCTTATTATTGTAAAACTTTAAATTTATTATCATTTTAAAATCTTTTATACCATTGATATTAGTTTATAACATTTAAAAGAGATGATATTTTTTATCTAGCAGTTTCCAAGTTACATATGCAACATCTATTGAGCTTAAAATTAGTTGATATTAATGAAAAAGAGAGTTTGCCCTCATGTTCTTACTATAGTTGGACTTATATGTTGATATTGTTGGCACTGGAACCCAGTGGCAAGTGCAAAACCAAACACAGGAATCAAAGCAGTAACTTCCACGCAAAAGACGACAGCATACACTACAAAAGAGAAAAGGCACCAAATAAACATCAATATCTTCTTGAAGAAAGGAAAAAAAAACAGAAGGGAAGAAGAAAAGGAAAAAAACAACTTATGTTGATGATCCATTCACTCAGAAACAGAACCTTAAGACAATCTTTAAACAAATATAAAGACAAGCGAGTTCCTGAAATCGATGTTACTCTTCAATTTGCTCTTCTTCAGCATCCGATGTTCCATAAATCACATCGATGTAACTCTGAATCATCTCCAGAGTTAGACCTGGGAAACGATACTGGCTGGTAGGTCGCAGATCGATCTTAATGAATGGCCATGCCATTGACTCTGCAGCTACGCATTCTTCCATTCCATCTCCAATCACACAGAAACGGACATTAGGGCCATCGAACCGCTCCTTGATCCACGAGAAGCACTGAAGCTTCCCTACATCCCAAGAACTGTAGACTGGAATAAGAAGCGGTAGAAAAAGTTTAAGCATCAATAATCAGTTGTCCAAGATAACATCACTATTGGCATAGCAAGTTTTTGGCCGATCAAATCTAGAATCAAAGAACTCAAAAGACCAGATCCTGCAAAATATGTGTTTATAGCTTAAGAAGACAGATCTTGGCTAAACTTGTCCAGAGTATTATGCATACACTATTCCCCTAAAATCAAATTCCTGGTGTAGAATATTGCCAACCATAAATTGAAGGATTTTAAATTTGTCCACTGATTCTCAATCATAAACAAAATTCATGATTATAATATGCCGGAGAAAGTAGAAAACGAAATTTACTTTTATAGAGTAATGTCTTCTTTAGTATGATGATCTTCGAGAGAAGAAAGGCAAGTGGATCATGTTAGCTACCTCCAGACTCCAGGCTTTAGCCCATTTGTTAGCAGTTTTCTTATTAGAAGCTACTGACCAAGTTTTGTCCACAATGTTTTATGTTTTGATTAACCATACTTATTTCCCCAAGCAACTGAAGTACAGGATATCAACATAAATAATAAATTATTAGTTGTAATAGAAAACACACCATTTTTAGCTGCGATTACATCATCCAAGCGGTACAGCAAACACTTGGCAAGACTGGGAATCAAGGATCCAGAAGTAACCAAGATATTAGTGTTTTTGTATGTTGGAGAGTTGGAGGTAGGCGTCAGTTCAGATGGAAGATGATCATTTGCTGAATCGTTAGTTTTTCCCAGAGATTGCACCAATAGAGCATGTGCTGCAGCAGATCAGAAATTTAAAATAGGAAAACAAAAGCAAGGCTTTTGATATAGCCAAAAATAATCAATGCAACAAAAAAGAACTACAACGAACATCACCAAATTTCATAAATAAGAGAATTATTGGCTTATTATGATTATTAGTTGTTGCAGGATGATCGAGTCATGTTTTCACAATTTATATTTATATTCGTTGAACATAGAAGATTATGTGTCACGCCATTTTAGAACTCCAATGCTTATGAAATCACTAATTACCGATAGATTATAGTTCACAAAAGCATTTCTAGCAGCCACATTGTCCTGAGATGGATCTGAATTTGGCTTTCACTAGAGAGCTTGGACCATGATTGTCGGTAAACAAATCTGTACCATCTTCTCGAGACATTACATGCCTCTACTTACATATGCAGGTGAACAAGGCAAAATCACCATTTACCATGAAAATAAGGATGGCAACTAACGACTACAGCCAACAGAATAGAACATTATTTAGATAATCATGACATTGCAGCTCTTAATGAGATGAAGCATTTGCTTTTCCCTGAGATGCATGGACCTTTCAGTTTCTGATGCAGGAACAGCTGGTCTAAGAAACTAGGCAATAAAGTTAAAAACTCTACCTGTTCTTTAAGGGCCCAATTCCACGTATGCACTATACTCTTTTCAATTTTGTTCTGTGGTTCCTCCTATGTTTTCTTGTCAACATACTAAAGCTGATGCATGAAAATTTGTTTACTCCAGTAAAAAAATTTCAACTTTAACATCCAACCATAATATCTAGTTGTATTGTTCAAGCAGTTGTTAAGTTCACATCCATCCAAAGAGAATGTTTGCTAAAGCGAGGACAGAAACTAAAAGACCTGATGACATAAAACATTAGTACTTAAAACTTTATCAAAAAACCTACCTAAATAAATTGATTTCAAACCGTTGCATACTGTTAATCTTATCAGTTACAACTAAACACTTAGACCATTCTATCAATAGATGATTAAATTTGAAATATCCACCATTAAACCAATAGGGGATTATATATATACAAATGAAATAGATGATTATATTTATCGAGCAAAAACAATTTAGATTCTTAATCTACTTGCTCTATGCATCATATGTCAAATCAATTGGTAATTAAACTTAATCTACTAGTTGGTCCTGCATTTGATGGATTAATGTACAACATCAAACATTGTAAGAACAGTACTATGCTGCAACAAAAATTAGGCAATTGTAGAGAAACGTTGAATGATACATCAACTCATGTTACTCAGATGCATTAAACAAGACATTTAAAACAACACACCTGAAGAAAGCCAACCATCTGTATAACCATCCGTCATACTGTATAAATCGTTCCACAGAGTAATCAAATGTTGGTCAAGTAGCTTATGTAAACCCTGCATTAACCAAGAGTGTAGGGTCAAATGCAAAATAAATAAAGGAACTAATGTCCATAAACAGGGTAAAGAAAATCATGTATATTAAAAATTCTAAAAATTCCAAACGAAGTAGAAGCATAACATTTTTATTGAGGTAGGAGCTATCTCAATATAAGGCACTGTAACTAAAGCACTGAGCATTGCCTGGTCCAAAATAAATAAATAAAACCATGTAAATTGTTAGCTAGTCAGCTCCAATTTGGTTCTGAGGCTTAAGGTTAAGGTATAGTCTAATTAGCAAAAGCACACCATTGCTTTCATCTGCATGATTCAAAAGTGGTTTTACCCTATGAACAAAGGCAATATGGATTAGGAAAAAAGTGGCTTTATATTTGAAAATTTGCAAAGCCAAGGGAAAAAGTTGAGGGTTAAGGAGTAATAGGAACTCCAATAATTAAAGTTATATCTGATAAAATGGAAACATGAGATATAAACCTCATGACTTCTAGAAAGTAAATATTGCAAAACTATATAACAACATTTCGTTGAGGGATAATCATTGGATCTTAAAGAATTTCACAGACTTCAAAAATATGGAAGCAAATGGAGTACCATAACCTAAAGACTCAAAATCTTGAGGGGGCCAAAAAAGCACCTTATGGGATAAGTTTAAATAATCATATGGCCCAAAGATTTCAGGAACATAAAAAACCTATAATCTTTTGTACTTTTCTATTTCTCAAAAACATGCAATAAAATTTGACATCCAAGAGAGGCATTGTGGCTGCAAGAATGACTCTTACAGTTTTTATGAATGACTGCACAAATAAAAGCTAACTTCCAGCAACACCTGTGAATACTTCTCTGAAATGGAGCGATGCCGATATGCAAGTTTTCTTTTATTGGAATCATCAAAAGGAGAACCAAGCCCATCATTTTTGAAATCATAATCTGACAGGTCTCTGCCATCATCATATTCACTCAGAGCATCAAGAAATGGCTCATTATAGTTCTCAATCTGCACCGGTGAAAATAAATTGCAAGGTAAATATGTTACAGCTAACTTAAAAACTGCTGTTGGGAAAATTTATCGTGTAGAATAAATTATAATAAGGGAAAAACTATTGTCACATAATTGAAGATAGATATCAAACTCAAAAATCTGCATATTTCAACTACTAGACCAGCTCTTGAGTGTGATTGTTGTTCCAGAACTGTATCATGATACTGTTGTAGCTCAGCATCAAATCTAGTTAATTGTAGGGTATTATTCAAACTATAGAAAGGTTAGCCAGAGAGAGCAACATCTATTTGAACAAGCTAACCTGTTCATAGAAGAAAAATTCATCACAAACTTTCAGAATGTGGTTCTCCCAATGCTTCCCGATTTCAAAACCCTTTTTTGTATCCTTCAAACCATGAAAGGCACCTGCATATGTTCCGTCCAACAAAGACTTCAGCAATATAAGTGTCTCATCCATATCCCAGATGTAGACAGTCGAAATCCCAGATCTTTCTGCATCTTGCAACGTAATTGCTGGAGTTCTACCAACTATCTCATCCATTCTACTTACAGAAATACTAATGTTCTACGGCATACGACATGATTAAATCACAGAAGCAACCTGAGAATCAAAGGAAAAATTAGAAGATAATCTTACAAGATCGGCGTATAGTACTTCAAACTAATATTCTCAATATTTTTAGTAACACTAGATGCGTACAGTACTTAAGTTTCTATTTATGGTGGATATTTAGATTGACTTCTAACTGGAATATGCTTAAGACAAAAAAAGATCATACATGATACATTCAGCTATAGTTGCAAAACACAATTTTTTACATCACCGATCAATCTACTACATTCACCGAAAATTAACTGTGGGTAACGCCAGAGAACAGAATCTCTAAATGATCAACAGAATCGTTGTTTCAGTCCAATCCTTTCTAGCATCAAAGTAATATAAACTCCAAAAAAAAAAAAAAAAAAAAGCAATCAACACTAAAAGTCCGAAAAAAGGGGAAAAAAAGAGATCGGATCCCTCGCTTGTTTAAGGAACAGATCAAGATAACCTTTTGGTGGCAAAAAGAAGAAAAATTGAAAGGAGAGGCAATCATCGCGTACCTCTCCATTCTCCGTCCAGATCTGCGCCCTTCCTATCGCCGGTGCCACCGATCGACCGATTTCCCTCTACCTCTTGGGCCACCCGCCGACTCCAGGGAGTAGTAGTCAATCAATTACTCTCGAGTGGGCTCCGGAGCGCCGCCCCCATCCGCAGTCCGCAGTCCGCAGTGTCGCGGGTTCGATGCAAAACCGACCTTTTCACGCAAGTGGGCTGTAGACGGGTACAACTTCGGTCGCTCTCACTCGGGTTTTGTTCGATTCGTTTAGAAAATTTCAATTCCATCCTTATGTTTGCAGTTTGGCCCCTCACGTACAAATATTTTCATTTTACATTTGGTATAATCACATTTTGAACCCTATACTTTCGGCACGATCGGGTCATGCCACTCTGTTTTGCCGGGCCGCAATGGCTCGAAGGTTCCGCACGAATATATTTATATCTTAATTAACTAAATATTTTACTTACATGTTACGGTATAACGATTAAAAAGTATGTCTTCACCATGAAGGTACAGTTTTGAATCTCATGATACATATCTAGTAATCAGTGATACGGCAAGCTATAATATTAGACTAGTGCCCATTTACATCTTTAGCAGATATACTTTATATGACATCAACTTATACACCACATTACATCACACGTGGTATCAAATATTGGTAAAAGAAAATTATATTGGTAAATTTAAATAGGAATGCAAATATAGGTTTTAAAATTTGAAGAGATTGCTACAAATCTTTTTTTAAAATAGAGGAATATATTTATTTCACCAATATAAAATGGCACAAACTTATATTTCAAAAAAAGCACATGGAAGTAAATAATAACAATAATCCGAAAAAACCAGTCACTACCCTGTAAAATTGCAAATGGGAGGCAAGCATTCTAGTTGATTCAGCCACAACAGCAATCACATTCTTATTTGGAGATCTAGAATACATGATCTCTCCATGTTGATCTTTAAGCCTGAGGTTTGATAAAACCACTCCAACAACAGCCCCAAATTGGAAATCTACTCATCCTTTGCGTCCAAGAAGAGCATAATATCATTTGCATCACTCTGACAGCAGCCCCAAAGAGCACAATGTCATCTGTAAAGTCAACTTATAATATTCCTCCATCTTCCACCCCTTACACCCCACTGATAGGCCCAGCTTCACTACCCTTTGAAGCATTATTTGGGGAGCATTCCATCATAAGCTCCGACACTGCATGAAGGGCTTGATTATAAATAATGTCCGTTGCCCATTGAATCCACTTAGATGGCAAACTATTGGCTGTCAATACTTGTTCAACAAAAACCTCATGAAAGTCTGTTGGGTGTTTAACTTAGTCTGTAGGCTATTTTCTTTGCTCTTTCGATAGACATGAACCGTTTCACTAACTACTATATGAGAATCTATGGTTGACCTTCCTCCAATAAAGGTACTCTAGTCTAAAGAAACTAGCAGGGGTATAAAATTTTTTTAACCAATCGATCAAATGTTTTGATATTAACTTTATCCTAATATTTTTTAAGATTAATTGGACTAAAATCGAAAGCGGTAACAAGTAACTCCTTTTTTGGGCAACAGAATGATGTGGCTCATGAATGTTCTCCTAATTTCCATTGAGTTGCTCACAGACCCTTAGAAGATATTATGAATATGCCCTTTAATAGCTTCCCATTTTGTCGTGTAGAATTGATCTATGAGGCCATCTGAACTAAGAGTTTATAAAACCATGTACCTTTGGCAAATGCTAGTGGATATTGATTATTTGTCCAAGTGAATGTTCTTCCTTGTGATGGCATATCCACCAAGTTGAGCACTATTATAAGCCTAGAAAAGATGCTAGAATCCCTAGTATATCCCGTACAATCTTTCTTCTTGGTGTCTTGTGATATTGAAGTCTTCACCCATGACTGCTTCGTCTTTCCCAACTATCATTTCCATTTCCTCCCAGAGAATGTTCTTATTCGTACCTTGGAGGCCTATAGAAGTTTGCTACAACTAAGTTTAGGTTTGAGACTTCATGGGTAAGTTGCACAGAAATACATATTATATCTCCAATGTAACTGATCTCCAGCATTCAAAAATCTTGATTCCATGTAGTTAGGAATCCTTCGCTCATATCTTCTGCATCTTTTATTATAAATGTAAATATAGAGGAGCCCATAATTTGTTTTATGTTTGAGTATGAGCATTGTATCAACTCGGTTTCCTAATTTTTAGCCTTTCCTCTTGTACTATGTTCTTGGTTATTTGCCTCTTTTCATCCCTATAAATGCTCTTGTCCAGACTAATTTTTTATATTTTCAGTATCCATTTATAAATGAGTATTTCACAAAACTACCTATTGTCCCATTTCCCTTTCTTTTCTAGTATCCTCTTTATGATTTCTTTCGAATCCCAATAGTCCCATTTTCTTTATTGTGTCGTGATCTTCCAGTAATCTTTCTAAGGTCTATTGCTTTTGAGGTCTTGTTCCATCTCTTCTACTCTTTTGATTCTTGGGTATCTAGGAGACTAGATTTGTCCTTGTGAGGTTTTGCTGATACTCTAGCTTTCGCATCCTAAAAGTATATTATTCTCATATTTCCGACCAGAATTGACTATTATTTTACATTTTGTTTGGCATCTCATACTATTCCTTTCTCACGGTACACATGTTGAGAATTTGAGTCTCGCCGTCTTCTTTTATATATCTTATCTTTCCATGTATTATGAGGTGAGACTTCACTATGTCCCTGTAGATCTTTCGAACCAAATTGACTTTTGTTTTTCTTTGCCATCAGTAATCAGTTGTTCTTGAATAATAGCCCATATGTCCCCATAGAATGTTTTGAGTTGTCTTGCAACATATTTACATATTTATGCTTCTTATGATCCCTAGCGTATCTTTTATTAAGATAATTAAAGTGCTTCATGTTTCTAAGCTCTCAGAATCCTACTGCATGAATTGTATAACTTAACCTGGCCCTATTGATGTTTTTAAGGATCCTTTCAAAAATTGTGGGCATCCCAATTGTGGTGTACTTTATTATCCTCATGAGAAGCATCCTCAGATAGTAAAGGAGTTATTCCATAAATATGGCTTGCTACCTCTTGTCTTGCAATATACTGCATATTTATGCTTTTTATGATCCCTAATATATCTTTTATTGAGATAGTTAAGATGCTCCATGTTTCTAACCACTTAAAATCTTACTACATGAACTGCATAACTCATGATTCAAGTTTTGGTAGCCACCCGACATGATTCCATGTTCCTCCGAGCTAAAGAATGCCTATTGATCTATCCTAAATACCCAAATGATGAAACAATGGTAGCAATTGCTTCCCCTATTCCTCTATCCATAGATGAATAGGAAGACTTGATACATATAACCTTGAAGCTTCTCCTTGCCTTGGGGTTTTTTAACTTTTTCTAATTTCCAATGTAAGAAGAACATAATTAGAATGAATTCGTCTGACTTATAGGAGATATTAATTTGTAGTAACCCCTTCCATTCTCCAGGGTAGTAATAGGATACTTATCCTCATGCAACCCCCTTCCATTCTCTAAGGTAGAGCAATAAACTACTTGTCCCCCATACAGCCTAGCTTGCTTCTGTAGGTGTTCATCGTCTCCTGAATCTTGAAAAACCTAACCATCAATATCATAATCTTGGTCACTGTGATCTTCAATGGTAACCATGATGCAATGATCTCTCAAAATCTACATTTTTTTCTCTAAGAATGCTGAAACTTATCAAATTATTTGACATTTACGTTACTGAAAAATGTGGTATTCTCAGGTGGTTTGCCTTGCATCTCTTCAACACTTGTGCATAGGAAGACTTGGAAGAAAAACCAATAGGAAAACTTGTGTTATGTTCCTCCTTATAGCTTTGTTAATTTAGAGGTTAACTTGTTTCTCCTTGATCCCTACCCCTTCCCTTCCTACTTTTTTCTTATATGTTGTTGATATTTCCCCTCCAAAGTTTGAGAAGCTTTTCGGTGACGCAAATGCCTTCCTCTTCCATAGAATCCCCGTTACTTAGTCTTCTTTCCAAACTCCCACATACGTTGTAGTGATTCTTCTTCTCCAATAGGGTTCTTTCCATGCTATGATACTCCTTTGGTGTAACACTAATAAAAAAATGTTCCTCCTATTACTGAAGTAGATCGCCACCTGTTGATGGTTGAAATCACAAGTGTAGGTCGCCACCTCTTCAACACGAGGATAATGACACAATATCCTCACAAGGTTCGAGTGCGTCTTTTGCCAACCTCTTGGTGATATAGAGGCGTAATTCTAACCTTCTATGGTCACTGATAGCAAACTCCTTTTCCCATCTTTAGAATAACACACTGGGTTATAAAGAAAATGCATAAGTGGACATAGATTTACATCTCATTACTATCATTATAAAGTTTCTATTGTCGTTGCAAGTATTATCGTTCTAGAGTGCGCTTCTCCCTTACACAGGAGGCCCAAATTACTTCACAACTCAGGATCTCAACACCCATTCCAATCTGAATTCATCCTTTAAACGCCCGACTTAACTTGCAAGAATTTTCTCACTCTATTTGATTGTCCCAGCAAAGTTGTTTTAAGGGTCTAAGACCAGCGTCATGAGTCCAATCATCGTACAGGAACAAGATTCAACAAGCCCCATGCATATCTACACATTACACATCTTTTTGCAACAAGGTGGGGGGGAGAATGTGGATGAGAAGTTCAAAACTGGCCAGCCCGTATATCTCTGTCAAGTCGATCTGCATTGAGAGTGCCAGGAAGCTCCCTGAAATCTTCATTGAAGATTGAGTATGCACTGCATCAATAATGAAAAGAGTAATTTTGCCTATCAGAGTACTGGAGCGGGGAAAAGCTATTAAGATAAGCTGGTATTATTAGCAATCAGAAGAAGATTTGTTTTCCAAAAAAAAAAGGAATTTAAGGAATAGGTATAAACTTCTAGAACAGTATCCGCAGGCGATTCAATTTAATCAATGTTAAGACCATTCTTATTCTGATCATAGTAATAAAAGCCTGTACTAAATGCTTATGATGTCTTTATAAGGATCTCCAAATTGAAAGCTGTCTCGAATTTTCATATGGACCTGGATGTGATGAATTTACTGAATTTTGAAGTTTATACTGAAGCCTGAGAATGTACATATAGATGCCTGAACTCAAGTGCATATATAAACGCAATCTACTGAGTTTTGAAGCTTGAGATAAGCAGGAAGAATGCACTGACTATTTTCTTGGCTAAAAATATCCGTGGTAGGTGAGCTCCATGGCTTAATAGAGGAGGTAGATAGGCTAAAAATTTGATCGCCATACCACACTACTAGTTGATAATATGGACAACAGGAAGTGATTGACCCAAACTTCACCATGCTTAGGCGCCAACTTTTGGAAAATCTAAATCAACACAATAATAAAACATAACTATTCTCTCAGAAAGAACATAATGGTGGAGGAGGCAGAGATGACATGGTTCTACTTAACGCAGTAGAGTGAAGGGGGCTTGTTTACCCAGCCTGAGGTTGAGTACCAATACACAGTATAACGATCATAGTAACCATCAGACTTGCAGATTAATGGGAAATGACTTTATCATAAGCAACAGTTTTTAAATAATCACTATTATCTATGTGGGAGACATGTTATCATAGTTGTATGATACGAGAGAGCCTTTAGTGTGGACCCTGAATGCCTTACCAAATTGAAATGATCTCATATTTCCTAAAAGCCACATCGTAATCCATATCGTGTCAGACATTCATAAAGAAAGAATTAAAAGCATCTATTTCTCCAACTTTCTGTTCATGATACACCTAAAAAATTGATTATTAATCTACGTCAATATTTTTATATTGCTTATAAGTTCTCATATCACAGTTTTTGACTCCTAAACTAAATATTTACTTTGTATACTTTTTTTTTGGGAAAAAAATCAGTATGCTAGTATGGATGCTTTTATAACAAGTGTTGCCATATGATGTAGTATTGATCTGCTCAAGGTTTGGGATACCAGTAACAGTATCCGAAGCCTTACTATGGATTATTATTAGGTAAAGCTGGAGCAAGAAACATGAAGATATTGGAAGTCTCTCTATTTTGTTTAAAAGATGTGAACTCAATAGTGAGATATTCAAGACAACATTAGCCTCACAGAAAGTACCACTTTTAGTGAAATACGAAAATGCTGCATACCTGACATCACCATTTTGTCTTTTTCCAAGATTCACCAGAATAATGAAAAATCCCGTGGCAATTATCTGCATACAGCATGAACTATCTGTTTGAGTAATGAAATCATATACATACATAACGAGTATGATTTCAGTTTATTTTTCTTTTTCTTCTCCAAAAGAACAACAAGTGTTTAAATGATCAGGCATAAGTGCTTTTGTTCTAATCTTTAATCTGCCTCTTTGATAAAGTTTTCTTAAATAAAAAATAAAAAATACAAGAATGGTTGAGAGGGAACATGAAATTACTCGGAATATTCTCAAGTGGCTGGCGTAGAGCAAGAGATGAATAAGAAAAAATATTTATTTTCAAATTTCTAGATCATTTGTCACTCACCATACTATGGCGAAATCAATCACATTTCATCCTAAGGATAGAATACAGCTCGTACTCTGACCAATTAATTCCACTAAAAAATAACCAGTCTAATAAATAGAGTACGTTGTCACTTTGTATGCACCAAAGCCATGCCAATGCTCAGCATGGGTTATCTGAACCAATGAATAATTCAGCTGTTGGGTAACTTTGCCACTGAGGACTAAGTAGTCATTAAACAAACACATGCGATATTTCTACAAAATTATATAAATGTTGGATTAATTTTATTTAACAAAATTACTTTTTTGTCCTCCCTTCAACTTTCCCTATAAATTCTCAGTCCATCTTTAATTGTTGTATTCTAGAAATTAGAATACATAGGTATTTAAATTATTGTGCCATTACACTTTAATTGTTTGTGTTAATTTTAATACACAAGAAGTATAAATAAGACAAGAATTAAATTTTTTAAAATTTTCGATTAATATAATTATGACTAATCTTTTTTATCAATAATTCAAAATTATTACCCTCCCAAATCGTAACATAAAATTTTCACATAAATATGTAAAGTAATAAGCTTCCAATTTGATTCATTTATTTTAAGTTTTCATTATATGATTTTATAGAGTTTCCAGATTATTTTATTTCTAAACTAATTTTGAATTAGGGTTTCCAACTCCGGACTCATGGCATCTTAGCGTTAGCGATAACCGCGAGGCATGAGCAATTAATCATCTTTTGCAATGCTTATGACATTTGGGTTGATATTTTCAATTTTTTAAAAAGTAATAATAATTTCAGCATGACTGGTAGGCTGAGATTATATGTGATGTGCCAAATTTTCAGCAAGTATGGTTCTTGCTTTTTCAATCCTTGGTTAGGACCTACCTCAAATGAGTCCATATTTTCAGAAAACACCTTGTCCAAATGTAAAGTAAGATCTGGAGAAAACATACTTACATAGATGGGTCCTAACCCCCATTTTTGAGCAACTGGAGCTAATGAGAACCATAGTATGATACCTATCCATGTCTTCAGACTGATAGAGAAAATTGCCATCAACAGGATGTCTATGAAATGGAGGAATGTAGTCACATGATTCTGCTTATTTGTCTTCCAAAGGAAGAAGATCTTAATATATACATACCAGGCAATCTCAACTTTTTATGTAGAAATAAGAAAATTTTCTTCTTCAGCCAGTTTGTTGACTGGGGGATCTGAAATTTCTGAAATGAAACAAGATAGAGATAAATGTTAAAGATAAATCTTAAAATTTTCTTCTTAATCAAATGAGAAAAAATCTTAATCCTATTGCACACTGACCAGTTCATCATCATCATCATCAACCTCCTGAAGATGCCTTGGAGGAGGCTTAGGAACTACAGCTACTATTAGAGAATCTGAAGAAAACATGTACATCTATAAGAATTGCATACTCTTTCCTTTTGTATTTTTAAGTTTCATGAACACCTTGTTTTAACATATTACAAGCACAAACCTAGTAAAAAAAGAAACAGCAAGCAAAAAATCTGCTAAATCTTCAGACATATACCGTATATCAAATTGTACTAATTAATGCTCATGCAACAGGCAAACAGCTGCTTGTTTTATTTGATCATGATCTTGTGCCCCTTAATGAGTTGCACAAAGCTGTAACTATAGAAACACCAACCGTTGACCCTACAGTTTGATCTACTATGAATATGATAATGGTAACCAAGATAACAATTTGGCAGAAAACTGCAGGAGTTTAGTCTATTTTCATTCAAACGATAAAAATGTAAATAGAAAAATTGTCCATACAGGTCGGATCTAGAGTGAAGAGGTTCCCTATACATCCATAAAGAGAAAACTAAAGAGAGACAACATAACATATTACTAGGCAGAACAACGCAATAGTGTCTATACATGTAATTGTAAGAGATTCCAGAAATCCAAAAAAGTACTTCAATCAGGAATTTTAGAACAGTACAACATAACATACGGGAAAAAACATATTGCAATGTCTACGCCATCCGAAATTCAACAGGATAAATGCCCCGGACTCAATTATACAATCAAATAACAGTTCACATCAACAATCGAATAAAAGATAATGTATACCATGGTAGAAGTTCAAAATCTGCCCAAAGAGAAAATATTCTACTTTAATAATGTTGCTTTCTAAATTTTCTTGAATTCTCAATCCATCTCTTCGGTGTCATGTTCACTTGTGTCTGCAAAGTAATCATTGTGCGACGACTGATCACTATGCTTCTAGAAGCGCGATTCATTGTTTTAGGAATATCTTGTACTAAAAGTAGTATGTTTGTACTAACAATCACAATAAACTAACACTTTTGGCACCTCAATTTAAGCAACTGACTTCCTTCAAAATCTAATCAGAAAATTTGCACGAAAAAGATTTGAGCTTTGTGAAAAATAGAGCGTCTCAGTGATACTGCCAGCAATAACGGCCACAACGGAGAACGGAGAAGAAAGCCTACCATCATTCTCTAGCCTGACGTACAAATCCTCATCAACATCACCCTTCTCTTTCTTCTCCTGAAGAGTCCTCCCTCTCAGAACAAGCTTCAAGCGCTCCGCCGGCAGCCGACACTCCGCGGCGACCAATCTCTTCAGATCCGAGAGCTGATCACGAATGCAAAAATAATCAAGAACCAAAAAGAAACATCCTGGTCTCAGGACCCGGATCGGGACGGTAATTAGGGTTAGGGTTTCGACCGATCAGGCGACCTTGACGAAGGAGTCGACTCGGAGCCTGGTGGGACGGCCTGGGCCGATAGCTTTGACGGTGACCTCCACTAAGTGCCGCTCCTCTCCGGCCATTGCTTGCCACCGCCGGGCGATGACCTGACGGATGACCACCGTATCGATCTCTACGAAATAAAAAGATCAAAATAGTAAGAAAAATATGCGACTTATGTTTGACATTTGCAAATTTATACCTCCAAACTTATTGATTTTTATATTTACCCGTTTACATTTTACTTTTAAAATAAACTAATTATTATTCCTAATTGTTTTATATATATATACGGATAAAAATCTTATAATAATAAGGGTTAAAAATATTTAAATAAACACAATTATTCAGTGTTTGTAATAATAAAATTTTTATTTAGTACGTTTCTAATTCTATTATTTTTAATTATTTTAAAATTTTAATAATTATTAAACTCAAGGCTGATTAGAATCTAATATTAATCAGAGGAGCGTATATTTTGTATAATATAGTTAATAAATTTTTTAAAATATTAATCATAATTCTTAAATCTTTCACACTAACTAATCCAGAGACTCATTAATTTAATTAATTACAAAAATTTAGCTTATCTAAGGAAGATAACACGTAGAAATTTATCTAAGGAAGAAGTACGGGTCAACATGTTAAAAATAAAACTTTCTTATAAAATGACATTTTTTCAGAGGTAAAAGGAAATATTTTTAACTAAAAAAATAGGCCTTCATCGGGTTGATTTGGTCATTTGGATTTTAAGGTTTTTTTTTACTATGTTCCGTTGACTTTTACTTGATTCGATCTTCAACGAAAATAACTTTGTTTAAATTATTATTTTATTATATAATTTTAGATAGCACTATAAAAAAAAAATTATTAATTTTTGCTATATAATTTTGGATTGTATTACCCAACTATGCCCTGTTGTGCCTCCACCATAAGCCTTAAGATGAACAATAGTGATTTGTACGAGTACCTACATGAGGATGTACCACAAACTACTGCGACCCTCAAGGGTGGAACACAAGTTATTTACACCTATGAAAGTAGGTAAATTAAGCATTAATCGATGATTCCAAGGGTTAAGCAAGGCCAAGTGAGACACACCCCACAAAATTTTTGGTGCAGGGTGTATGCAGGCAACGTCAGGGATGTCATAAGCCTGGGTTGGAACGATCTGATGGAAGGGAAGTGAGGCACCGAGGAGTATTACTATTATTAGCACCTGTGAACTCTCCCGAGGGTCTTCACTCTATCATTTAACTCAACTAGGAATATGAGGATTCCCTCTTGTTTTTCCCTTATTTTCCCACAACTTTTTCATCCAGAGGAAGAAGGGTGATTGGTACCCCCCAATTCTGTAAGTTTCCTCTGTGGGTGACGATCTCATGTGCTAGCACTTGGAGCGCACACGCTTCTGATCTCCACGAATAAGCAACTCCCTAGTTTTGTAAGATTCATATTCGGGAAAAATAGTAGTAAAGTAATTGTGGGAATAAGTACTTTTTAAGTTTGGTAATAATTGTAGAGGTACTGAGAAGTTTTTGAGCACTTTGATATTTATACAGCTCCTTTCGGGTGACAACCTTCATACCAAATTGGCTCTTACGGTAATCCTCTTGTTTGAGTCATATAAATGTTGATTTTACTTGGTGAAAGTATGATTTTTTATAATCGATCACAAAGTTGTTATTGTGCGAATAGAAACCTCAGATAATATATTGGACGTGACTGAGTAGTTTTCCATTTCATATAAAAAATTTGAGTGCATACAAGTTCGTGAATCGATCAATGTATCCATGGATCTTGAAGTCTAAACACGTCAACTTATGTGTTTGGAAACGTTAGTTAATTGAGCCTCTTTTCCATCACCGGAACTTGTCCAAAATTCAAGGGAAAAAAGACACCATTAGGATCTTTTTTCGGTTATTTATTATCAACAACACTAGAAATGTGTCCTGTAAATGCCAAGGCTCATGATTATCTAACATGGCATGGACATATTGAGTTAACAATGACGCAATATAATCCATTGTTGATTACAACGACCATTTTTTTGTAAGAAATGAATCAGTATGGATTTAGAAAACTAGGCATGGAACTATTGAGGTTGATGGATTTTGATTTAGGAACAATAATCTTCATATTACTTCACCCTGAGATATGTTACATTCACTGCTGTTTGATTTTCCTGTTTCACATCCCTTCAACTGACACAGGTGTTTGACATTTTCAATTTAGTCTCACTTTGTTCTTCCTGCATTGGACTATCTGCATTCTGATCGACACTACTGCTCAGTTTTTCTGGTGATATTGTTCTTCTTTTATATTAGACTGTTAACTGTCGATATAGAAACATAGGTTTCGGCTGTTGAGGTTCTCTCTTAACCATTTAGGTATCATTTGCTTCGGTGCTTTTTCTTCATTTTTTTTTAACAGCTGAGCTCATTCATGCAGAACAAGAATGAGATTTATGGGACAGAAAAGAAAGAGGTTCAGCATACTGATGCAACAATCAATCAAGGAATTAAAGGAAGAAAACTAAGATACTTCTCTTCCAACTGGTGTACAATAACTGGTGTTAAACGACAAAGGAAAACAAAGTCAAAAAAATGAACATCTTTTGCCGCACGCTCCTGGACCGACTGATGGTAACTTTGGTTGTCATTTCATTCAAGAAACTACGATTTTATATTTGCAGCATGTTGCACTTAAATTAGTTAATCCAAGATTCTGTTTTATTTGGATTTATGAAGTTTGTTTCTTCTTAATTTCAGGTTCACAGTCAAATCTTTTAGCTTCAAATAGTTGCCGTTATGAGAGTTCTCTAGGTACGGTAGCTTCTAACATTATGAGTTGGAATTATGAAAATTTGCATGCCAAGTAATTTTACAATGGCACGACAGGCTTGTTGACGAAAAAATTCATGGACCTGCTCCAGAAAGCAAAGGATGGCAGTCTTGATTTGAACAGTGCTGCTGAAACTTTGGAGGTTATGTTCAAATCTTACAATTTTATAAGCTATCCATGCTTAGCCTTTGTGGTCTTCTGTTGTTTGACTCAAACATGAACAGGAGGACTTATGCTGCACTTGATCTCTCGTATCATTATATCTCTTAATTAGCTAGCACTTTCACTATCCATCTCTTCACTATCTCCTCTCCTTTGTTTTGAGATGCAACATTATTATCTTCTTTACTATCTTTATTATAATTCTCCACTAGATATGTCTCATCATCATCATCCTTCTCACTATCTATAATCTCATGATCATTGTTTATATACATTCCATTTCTAAAAATTTCTTTTGCATCTCTTTCAACAACATTTGCTATTAGGACACTATAAAAGTACTCTCTCCTTTCATGAATGTTACAATCCATATTACTTAAGTTCTACGAACAAAATGAAAGAATCTCTGTATACAAATCAATATTAGCCAATTGTTCAAGCATGCAATTGACATTTCTATCACCCGAAATTGGTAAAAGTTTGTATTTGACATTTGATAGTTGAATTATATTTGGATACCTATGTAACAATTGCAACTTAAAACTATTTTATCAAGTCTCATAATTTGATATATCAAATTTGATAACTCAAAAAAATTTTCTTTTCTAATACTGATAGAAGTTTTTGCATGTCTATCATAAGAAATACTATTGATATCATCTTGAATAATTTTTTCATCCCTATAACAAAACAATAAAATTTCTATGAATTTATTTTGAATCTACTTATATAGTAAAGAAAATTTTAATAAAAAACATAAATCAAATATGTGGATCAAGTTCTATGTGCACAACCCAAGTACATGTCACCTACGATATCGTCAATAATATATTCATAAAATTTTAATATATATCAGAATTAAATTTTATTTGATAATTTTTCAACATTAGCTTTAAAATAAATTTTTAGATTTTAAATTAAAGAATCAATGATTATCCTTTTTTTAAAGACCATTAAAATGATGTTGAGGTAGAGGTTATTCTAAATGTGGATTTAGAAATTAGCTCAATATTGACCAACAAAAATATTGGCGCTCATCATCTTCTATGACTTTGGTGATTTTTTTTTTTTTTTTCTGATGATCTAGCTTCAAAAGCAATTGATACTTCTACACCTTTAACTACATCAATGCCTCCTCTACTTCATTTGGAGGGTTATTTAGCCCAAATTTGATGTCCACAGAATTAGGAAAAAGGGCGACATAGGATGATATTAACTTGGAAGTTCTTGGAGCAAATATTGGTAGGAAATCGTAGTTGAAACCAAATGGAAGTTGGACATCGTTCGTTTGAAACCAACAAAAGAAATTAAAATTCAGGTGTTGTGGGAGTAAGTGGCTCACTCGCAAAGAGCATGAATGAAATGGGAGATGGTGTTTTAACAAAGAAATGAGAAGGCATTCGAGCTAAGGAGATCTTCAAACTGTTTGTGCAGAGTTGATAGGGTTCTAGTGGGAAAATATGTTTGCATAGAGAAGAAAAATAGAGCTGGTGCACGCAGCCCAAGTTGAAGTGATTGATTCGATATCGTACTCGAACTTATTGATCAAATGCTGTGAACCTTGACCCTTGCCGCTCAAATATGAGCGCTCGTCGGTTCCTTTGTAGGCATGCCGGACGAGCGAACATGGCTAATAGAGTTGTGACCCTCATTGGCACTTCGTCTCCTAGAGCACCTAACTTCATTGGATGAGCAAACAGAGTAGAGCATGCATAGTATCATGCCTGCATTTCACCAACTAAATTTCCAGCTAGATTTTTTAGCCAAGTCGCAACATTGGTGTGGCGTGACTCCATGGACGCCTCCCATTGAAGAGTTGGCCAACGACAGGATCACAAGGTTGGCCAACAACGCCTCCCATTAAAGGATCACGAACCTCTCAGTCTCTCTTCTCAGAATAATGCTCTCCAACTTCTGCCCACATTTTTGCTATCTCTAGGGTTTTCTATTCCCGTCACCACCTCTTCAATGAGAGGTGTTCATGGAGTCCAAAAACCAATTGCCATCTCTACATCAAACTAGAAATGGCAGCATCTAAGGTTAGAGTGGAAGCTGCGGATTAGGAGGTCTTCAACAACTATGCTCAAGAAAGTAGCTTTGCCACATCAACATCCATTTGTTTGCCACATCAGCTACCATGCTAGCTTAGTCCCACCATGGTTGGCTAAGTGGCTGAGATAGCAGCTGCTGTGTTGGAAAGCATTCAGGTGTGAGGCCAATGCCCATTGCTTTAAACTCTCTCACATTAGCTGCACCTGGTTGGACTTGAATCAACCCAGCTAAACCTGAACGAACATATAGGGCACTAAACTATATCTGAACATTGCTGCTTGTAGGTGAAACTGAACATACCTGAACATGCTTGTGGCTGAAATTGAACATATGCAGAAATGATTCCTAAACATGTTGTGGCCACTTCAAAGTGTTCAACTTATTGTCTTTGTTTCATCCACAATGCTGCATGCTTTCCACACTTTTAACTCAGTATTCTAGACCTCATTCAACTGAAAAACCAACTAAGGATTGGATGAATACTACTGCAATTCAACCCGCATATTAATACAACATTGTTCACTATTGTAACTATTCACCTTATCCTACTTGCTATAGTAATCGAATATATTGCAACTCCAATATTGATCTCATTTGAACTCCAAATTAGCCCAATTTTGGAAAATCATCTGGGCATTGTTTGATGTACATACTGCTGCAATAGCTCCCTCAAATGCTGCTATAATAGGGAGATCTTACCACCAATGTGCTGAATCTGCATATTGTATTCAGCAATGCACTATTGCTAATTTCAATTCAGCCATGCACTTGCTGATTTCTTTGCGGCATGGTCACTTGCCTTTACTACTTTTTAGACTCACCAATGAGTCTATCTTAAACCTGATTTGGCACTTAATCCCACTTGGAGTGCATTAACTTGAGAAGATGTTGGATGTATATGTAAAATTTTGCACTCTATCATATGTTAATATGAATTTTTAACCTCTTTTCATATTTGGAGGTTTGCCCTTTAGTTTTGCCAAAGCTCTAAGACTATTAGACACACTTAAACCGTGGCTTATGACCTTCCTCATGGTGTACACAACCATGTCTTATTGTTTGCAAGTCCGTAGCTCAAATTGAAGTTGCATTGTGAGTCAAACACGAGGTATCACAGCCCTAAATTTTGGGCACACCGAACATACCCCCATTACGTTTGGGGCATGATCCGAGTTTGGATACACTAAGAAGATTTGAATACCAAACCAATGGATGGACAGACTTATTTGAGAGTCTATAAAATGATTCTAATATATAGCCATGCTGCATTGGAGTATGCAAGCATATGGCTTGAAGAATCAATAATAGAGTCAAAACTATTGGGCAGAAAACTCTCTTGTTCTACTGGACTTTTCTCACTCAGTAAAAATAGAATGGATTCAATAAAAAACAGAGTTTTCTCTACTGCCCATTGATTCTGAATAGAATATAGATAAAATACATTTGTGAAGGAACTCTCCCACTAACCACATTTCAGACCTCTTACTCCATACCCCTATAGACTCGGCCTCTTGGCTAAAAAAAAACTTTAACATGTAGTCAAACAAACTGCAGTAACTACTTTATGTAAAAGAAATCAATATACATAGAAAATAAAATTACAAGGTTATTTATCTAACATTCTCCCTCTTAAGCTTATTGTTTATTCATATTTTGAAGACTCAGTAGTGTCCTGATCTCCATGAACTTTTGTCTACCTAATGACTTCATTAAAATATTTACCTTTTGCTCTCCTGAGCTGATGTATTCAAGAGCCACCTAATGCTTCTCAATGCATCCTTTGACAAAGTGATATCTAGTATCAATATGCTTGGACCTATTATGATACACAAGA
Organism: Thalia dealbata; assembly: GCA_030544415.1. Taxonomy (NCBI): domain Eukaryota; kingdom Viridiplantae; phylum Streptophyta; class Magnoliopsida; order Zingiberales; family Marantaceae; genus Thalia; species Thalia dealbata. Next base: position 11,660,176 of record CM060460.1, read on the forward strand.
TTCTTACTCAGTGCAATCGTAAACATATTGTCGGCATATAACTTCACTTGCTTCACTAGTTCTTCAAGCAATGAACTTAAGATGACAACCTTCTACTTTGTAGATGCCCAACTAACTGCACTGTCCCCAAGCATAAATATCATACTAGTTGTGCTCTTCCTGTCTTTAATGCATTTGGCATGATCATTGTTACTCTATCCTGTCAATAAACTGCTACTTCATTTGTAATAAACAAGTCCATAGCCTATGGTTCCTTTCATATATCGAAGAACCCTCTTTGTTGCTATCATATGCTCCACAGTTGGTGCTTCCATGTACTGACTTAAGATCCCAATTGAGTACATCAAGTCAGGCCTTGTATGAGTAAGATATCTCAAACTCCCAATCAGCCTTCTATACTAGTTATATCTACTTTGGTAACATCTCCTGCTTGCTGAAATTTTAGTGTTTTTTCTATTGCTTTTCTCTAGACTACTTCATTTACAACTTCCTGAAAACTTGAAGGTTCACCTTCTATAGCCTAAGATAACCACATCTCTTCTGGTAATAGTCCAAGCTCCTCTATAGTTCTATATATGTTGTCAGGATCTATATTTCATTTCAGCTTGTGCTTCTGCAGATTCGACATGGTTGCTCCCACTTAATACCATCTGCTATGGAGTTTCAAAAATTGAATTTTCCAGGTTGAATTCCATAGGAGCGTAATAGATTATGGAATCTGCACTAACTGTCCTTCATCAGAAATAGATTGTTGCTGCTATTCAGTTTCTACATATTTGATATCTTCATTCTCAACAGACCTCTCAACTTCTATGTCCATTTGAAGTTCTCTGAGCTGCATGTTGTTGCCATCAATGTTTGCACTGCTCCAATGCCACTTTACATCTTCTTCAAACACATAATCTCTATTGATTATTAAAGATTTTATCTCTAGATCAAGAAATATGTAAGCTTTAGTACCATCTTCATAACCAATAAAAATAACATTTTTGCTTCTGTCATCTAGCTTCTTCAAATGAGTTCCTAAAATTTTCACATGATATACTTGGCTTCCTCTTTGTCCATTTCTCATATGGAGTCATACCATCTAAGCTATTTGTGTATAATCTATTCAAAATATATACTGTGGTATTTACAACTTCTCCTCATAATTGCAAAGGAACCTCCATAATTTTCAGCAGACTTCTGGCCATGGACTTCACTATCCTATTCCTCCTCTTCGCCACTCCATTCTGCCGAGAAATATGTGGAGTTATGAGGAACCTTCTGATGCCATGTTGTTCATAGAATTATTTGAACTCAGTGGAGTTGAACTCACCCCCTCTGTCTGACCTGAAAGCCTTCAAATTCACATTTCTCAGCTTCTGCCTTTGCCTTGTACCTTTTAAATGCATAAAATGCTTCACTCTTTTATTGTGAGCTGAATAGGAGGTATCACAACCCTAAATTTTGGGCGCACCGGGCAACCCATTTCGTTTGGGGCATGACCCGAGTTTGGGCACACCAAGGGCATTTGGGTACCAAACAAATGGATGGACAGACTTTTTTGGGAGTCTATAAGAAGATTCTAATATGTGGCCATGCTACATTAGAGTATGCAAGTGTATGGCCCAAAGAGTCAGAAATGGAGTCAAAACTGGGCGCAATATTCAATTATATTCAGTTTCTGTCATGACTTTGGCATGCGATTACAATCAATCTAGATATCCGATGAAGATAATATTTTGCAGATATTTGGGTTTATCAATTACGAATGATTTTCCAAAATTTCAGATCAATTAGAGAAGAATTGGGATCAAAAATTGAGATAGCCTTGAACTGGATCAATGCATTGAAAATACTAAAGAAGATATTGTAAATAGTAGCTGATTACTACAGGAATATTCAGTTTAGTGTTAAAGTGGAAATCAATGAGAATTTCAAGTATTTCTTCAGTGGAAAACCATTAGCCACATGGATATGGAATTGTGGAAGAAAATGGAGGTGGAATTGGAGAGATTTGAACACTCAAATGCACCATGTCCAGTAATGTTCAGTTTCATTACTGAACATGTATAAGTTTAGTATCAAAACAATAGCAAATGCAATAACTCTACTTTAATAACACTAAGTTATGAAGTGGACCTCACGTGCAGCTATTTCCTAATTGAGTTGGACCCAAGTGCAGCAGGATTTGACTTGGTCCAAATCAACTGTGTATAACTTTTGCTTATTGCTTCCTCCAACATTATAATGCCACGTCTGTTGATGATTTAAATGTCTTTCTTGTTTTGTTAAATTAGAGAAGATTTTAGTACCATAGAATATGTAGAGTTAGTATTGCAGATGAGTATTGCTCATATCTCTCAGCTCCCAAAGTAGATTTTATAGAAAGAAAGAATGAGGGAAGCTTGGGCAAAGAAAGAGTGTAAATGAAAGAGGAGATGATGTTTGAGCAAAGTAAAAAGAAGATAGCTGTTTGTGCGGAGGAGATTGGGTTATAGCAGAAAGAGGTGTCTTTATGGAGAAGAAAAATGGAGCCAGTGAGTGTGTGTAGCCCACGCATAACCATCCGACCCATGCTAGTCCAATTCGAGCGCTCGTCAGTTTCTTTGCAGGCCTATCGGATGAATGAACATTGCAAACAAAGCTGTGATCCCCACCGGTGCTTCGTCTCCTTGAGCGCATGGGCTTCATCTCCATATGGACTGGACGAGCAAACAGAGTAGAGCATGCAGAGCATCATGCCTGCACTTCATCTCCTACATACGGGTCACATGAGTGAACAAAGTAGAGCTGAGCAGAAGATGATCATGCACATCATCAAAGTCGGAGGCCGACGATGATTGCAGGTGAGAACAGAGGATGCGATGCTTGCGAGCATCGCCGGAGCCAAGTGAAGGTCGTGGGTGAGGATTATGGATGAGGATCACGAGTGTGGCTGGAGCAAAAGATGATCTCTAGCATCGTCGGGCCGGAGAGGAGAGCAGCTGTCTGTAGTTGAGGTTTCCCTCCACCACGAACATCTCATCCAACTTTCCTCTTCTTCTCTTTTTTCTTCAAGGCGAATGGAGATCTTCACGAGGAAGGTTGGAGCAAGAGAGTTGTGAGCATTATCATAAATAATCGGATGGTATGGGGAAGACGATCACTGGCATGGAGAGAAGGATGAAGACAGTTGAATTAGTGCGGGCGAGTGTTGGTCGAACCGGTGGACACGGCTAGCAAGAACTGGGCGAGCAGGTGAGCGGACGAGCAGGCGAGCATTTGAACATAGTGTTCAAAATTTTTTACTAAAAGATTAGTCAACTTTTTTGAGGTGGCGAGTTGATTGGCGCATCTTGGGAAAAAAAACTTTTTAGGTTTTAAGTTGATTAGTACTACAAAACCACTCTATTATATAACCAATGTTCTTGAGGGAGTAGGTCTGATTGAAAAGGCTTTTAGGAATAAAAAACGGTGGAGGTAAATTTCTGGACTCTTTACTTCTATTCTTAATTGAGTTTTTTTATTACTGACAAGAGACTGTTCTGATGGGGGTATTGATACGTCGAGGCCCAAGAAATTGGATGATCAAATTGCCCAGTCGAAGGGATGGTTTCTTGGCAACTGTATGCTCAGCAATAATATACTGCTGAACAAACTTAATGCAAATATTTCTACACAGGACTTCTAATTAATCCCATTCTCTTGCTTTTACGAAACAAGCCTTCTTTCTTTTGAGCATCCAACCAGGATACCATTTTAAACTAATAAGATGTTTCAGGTTGTTATTAAGAAACGGCATGCTGAGCTTTAGTGTACGATGGTTGCATGCATTGCTTGTTCTAAAATTTTATTTTAATAATAACAGTAATAAGGAAACTTAGGAAAAACTAAATTTAAATTTAGACCTCAGATCTCACGTAGATTATTTTTATGTCCTATAGGTGAGTTTTCTCTAATTAGGATTTCATCCTTATTATTCTTCTATTCATGGTATTGCTTTAGAATTTTTTTAAGTTAAGATTACTATTAATATTATCGTTTTAGGATTTGTGAGAAGGTAGATAAAATTAGATGTAGATAAATACATAAATACATAAATAATAATAATAATAGTAAGCTAGCGAAATAAAGTAAATATAAGTATATATATTTAATTAATTGATATACACATAGATATAAATATATATATATTATATCAACTCAGGGCCTGACGGCAGAGTATAAAGGACTAGGTTGATTACGTAAACTCGTGGAAATAGCAGGGGCAGCCTCGCCATTTTGGTATTCGATTAATGGCTGATTCGGTAGAAAGGAGGAAGTCAGAGGGACAGCGAAATCTTTTGAGTATTTTTTAATACTAATCAATTTAACTAAATGGCAAAGTAAAAATATTTTTTAACAAACTGGCCAAGTCAACTGCCACATCAGATTTGTTGACTATTTTTTTAATTAAAAAATTCAACACGGTACCGTAACCCCGGTCCAGCGTTCTACTATTCGACCGCCCGATCATTTCCGGCGATCATCTTTCCACCCTTTGCAGCCGGCTTCCTCCGGCGATCATCTTTCCACCTTCTGCAGCCGGCTTCCTCTCCCCCCACCCCCACAACTCCCTCTCCTTCCTTCCCCTCTGCCTTTGCAGTCCTCTACAGACGGGGCCAGCGTAAGCCGGCGAGGGCGACGGGGAGAGGGGGGGAGCTCGTAAGCCGGCGAGGGCGACGGGGAGAGGGGGCGACGGTGGGGGAGAGGGGGGGAGCTCGTAAGCCGGCGAGGGCGATGGGGAGAGAGGGCGACGGTGGGGGAGAGGGGGGGGGAGCTCTTAAGCCGACGAGGGCGACGGGGAGAGGGGGCGACGGTGGGGGAGAGGGGGGGAGCTCGTAAGCCGGCGAGGGCGACGGGGAGAGGGGGCGACGGTGGGGGAGAGGGGGGGAGCTCGTAAGCCGGCGAGGGCGACGGGGAGAGGGGGCGACGGTGAGTCTGAAGACTCGGAGGGGGGAGTTCGGTCGAGCGCTGGACCGGATTGAATTTTTTGATTAAAAAAATTATCAGCGGTCTGATGTGGCAGTTAACTGGGTTAGTTTGTTAAAAATTATTTTTTTTACGTTGTCGTTTTGTTAAATTAATATTTTAATTTGACTATTACTAAAAAATACTCAAATCTTTTCGTCCGGAGCCCGTCCGTCTCCCGCGCCCGATCGCGCGCGAGACGCGTTCTGCTCTTTCAAACGGAGCTGTTGAAAAAGGGGAAGGGTTTCCCAGCGGCCGGAAAAGGAAAACCCTAATCCCCAAATCCTTCCAAATCTCCTCAAGCTGCTGGTGATTCGAACTGGAGAACCGCGTGGTGGGAGATTCCGGTGAAAGGGAAGTTGCGCCGACGTTCTTCGCAACAACGAAGAGGGAAGACGACGCCACTTCAAGAGGCGAAGGTCGACGGCAGTGGGCAGAAGGATTCACCTGGAAATCTGGGAAATTTACGATACCAGGTTGGTTCTAAAATCCTCTTCTTCATCAAATTAGAAATTACATGGGTGTACAAGGGAAATTAGAGGCCACCAAACCAAGAAATTGAGTTGATCTCCCATGTTGCTTTGCTTTGTTTTAAACGATGCAATTTGATACCTCGCTCCTTTCTCTTTCTGTGTTTGATTGTTGTTTGAGGAATGAATTATTGAAGATAAGGCTATGCAAGAATGATTAGAAATCAACCAAATGGAAAATTAAACTGGTTGCCACATTACTGTGGTCTGTTTTCGTTTCTGAAATCTTATTTGTTGAAATTACAATGCTGATTCCATTGCTTGGAATTGGTAGAGGGACAAACATTGAAATATTCTGTTAAGATTATGCCTATCAACTGAAAATTTTGTGCTTTAGAGGTTTGACAAATAGTTTCAGCTAGACAACCCCAACTTTCATGAATCCCTGGTTGACTGTGATATGCTGGTTGAATGTTGGTGTTGCCTTATTCTGTTTGGTTTTGTCAATTCGTCAGATGTTGCCTTGCTGCCTTGAATCCATACCACAGTAAACATAAGAATTTAAGTGTCAATGTCCCAGTAATTCGAGTTATGGATTATCTAGTTGTATTCATGCATGCTAATGAATTCTCTTGCTCGGCTGATGCTAATGCCTTGTTTTTGAAGACTTAACGAATGTTTTTACATTATCCCAAACATGTTGGATACCTAGCTGGTAAACAAGTGGGTTGCAAATGTGCCGAACTATACATCCTTGAATTTTGTATCTTCTTTCTAAATTCATGAATGAGATAATTGGATGAAAACTAGACTAGGAACTGAATAATTTCACAGAAATGGTTGTAATCTAAATGTGATGGGTAGTTTAAGTGCTAAAGCTGGTAAAGAAAAGATATGAAATCAGTAGAATAGATAGGACTAATCGAGGATGTTCTGAAAGACCTGGATCAGCATGTAAAATTGAGTTATTTGCCTGTTGTTTATTATTGTGTGGTTGTTAATAGAAATAAATAAATTCTTGATGCAAAGTTGACACTCGGTTGGTTAAAAAAATAAATAGGGTAGTATAATCATTGCTTATTAGGAATCTGAGAAATTTAGTTAGAGAGGCATAGATTTCAAAAACTGTTGAGGATTCTTTGATTGTATGTTTTGCTCATGCTTCTTGTTATTTTTACTCTGTAAATTGGCACGATACGTTTACTTCTGCATGGGTAAATCTTTAACAGCTATGAAAAATGATGTTGGTAAATATTGAACAGGGAGATACTAGAGTTATGAATTTGGTTAGATTAAATTGATAAGGTACAGGGAGTGGATTTATAGTTCAGAAACTATGGTGAGTGAAGTGTTATAAATTGTTGGAGGTATTGGAGCTGTAGGTAAAACAAGTTTGGTAAATGATCAATTAAGATTAAGCTAAATTGTATTGGATGAAATGATGCATGTTTTACTGTTAACTCTGTGCTAGTTTTATTATAACAAATACCATGTGTTCAAGGACCCATGAAAAGTTGCATGCATGATAATTAATTGCTTGCTAAGTGCTATAAAAGTAGAAGTGATAAAGCTGATATGTCAGTTAGTTGCACCTAGAAAGAACTTTGTAAATGCTTACACTGATGTCAATTAGTCATCTGATTGTTAAATCCTCAACGCAGAACCTTTTCTTTACATTGAATAGTTTTGTTGTTATACGAACACAAAAGGTAGAGCACTACTTCTACTGATATGTGGTAAACTAGTCTAGGTCCTAATCTTTCTGTTTTATTGAAATATGTTGATACATTGTGTTTTGCAAAGGCCTTACTATAATGACTACTTGTGTTTAGTGAGTAAAGAAAAAAAACAGTATAGGTAGATTTGCACCTTTGCGTTTATTTAATGCTGAGTTAAAAGTGAAATCTGTTTAAGTTAAAAGGGCATGTAACTCATAAAGAATAGAGTGAAACTGATGTGGCTGTTCAGTGGAGATCAACAAGAAGTTAATGTTAGAACCAAACAGTAGCAAAACTAAGTGGTAGTTTTTGATGTCTCAATGGATGAATTGATAAGGGTATCTTGTTAGTTTAAAAGGGAATTTAATGGACTGATATGTTCTGAAGTTTGTTGAGTAAAATAAAATGGCATAAAGACCATACGAACTAAATTCAACTCGAATTGGCATGTTGTTAAGAACTTGTTAGACTAGAAGCATATTTTGTTTTCCTTGTCAAATTGTCATGTGTTGTTGATAAGGCAAAAGATATAGTTTGTCTTTAGATTTATTCAGTTCGGTCTCAAAATGAAATGCACATGTTGTAGTGCTAAGTGAGAAAGTGATAAGTTAAGTTAGATGCATGATACCAAGGAAACCCAAATGTAAACTAATTGAGATGCAGTTCGAAAATATTTAATTATCAAATGTATGTTTCTGCTCATGCCCCTGTTTGGTATCTAGTTGCATATGCTTGCTGAATGACTATGAGGTTGAAATATAAATGAAACCTTGTCATGACTTACTGTGTGAAATGTTTTGGTTGTTGTTTTCCTTTTAGAGACAAGTCTTGTTGTGGCCTTGATAAGTAGTGGTATGATGAAACTGTTTAGTTAGTATTGGCTAAGGAAAAAGGTTATAATAGGTTTTCAAATGCATGAACTAATCTAAAGTAAATTAAATGTTGGGGTCTTTAGGACACTCTTCACCATTGAATTCTGAAAATGGTTTCATGAGCTTAATATAATTACTTGATCATTACTGCATCTCCTGTGAATTTGATAACTTGTATATAAAAGTTGCCATGATTATATTGGGGATACCGAATAGTAATGAGAATGACTGATTTATTCTGGTTGAACTAGCTACGGCTGAGAAGAAACTATATGAATTTAATCCTACTAAATAACAGTTCGAGATTTTCTGGTTTTGGAATTTTGATTGCTCAAAGGATGTTGATCATATTTTCGTGCCACAAACATTGTTGATCTTATATGTATTAAATTGCCAGTTGTTGTGAATCAAGACAAGGATGTTGTATTGATGATATTGAGTAGTACTCTAGATTAAATGCCAAGTTCTTGCCATTGTTCTGTTGAGTGGAAACTGTAGGAAGAATGCATAATAGTTAACAATTTTTATACTTGATTTCTGTTTGGTGATTGTGCAAATTTCCTATGCATGAATATAACTACTTATGAGAATGTTAGATAAATTGGCTTTCCTGTTCTTGTTCAATATTCTGATTTTCAATTTACATCTAGAAGATCTTGAACAAACAAAGAGCACATGGAAACAATTAGGTGGCAAAGACAATAGTTAGTGATGTATATTGTACATATCACATTAACTTAGTATTAGACCACTAGAATTAGGGACTGAACACATTCTAGTGATGTATATTGTACATATCACATTAACTTAGTCTTAGACCACTAGAATTAGGGACTGAACACATTCTAGGGATATACCAACTAGGAACACATAAAGGTCCTTATACACAATACCTCTCTCATGGCTGGTGGGTACCACTGTGTTAGTAGTAAGAACGTCATCTAACCCAACCTTTAAATTCGAGGTGAAGCCAAAAAGAGGAATCCTTAGAGATATCCATGATAGAGTTTCAAAGAGGCCATGCCTGGACTGGTCCGAGCATAGCTCATGCCTGGCAGGCGCCTACCATGCCGGGCATGGGGCGTTTCCCACCTCCCCCCTCCCCCAGCTCGTCCTGGCATGTGCTATAGTAGTGCTGCTGTATTTTTTTTTTAAAAAAACAAAATCAAAATAATCAATTAGTATTAAAAACTATATGTTTACAGAATTAATATTAAAATTAAATTCTTTTTTAAAATTAATATTTACAAACCATAGACTTATAATTTACAAAATTTACAAAAGTTTTAATTTACGTTACCTCTAACTTAAAATTAAAGACTATCAAAATATCTCCTAATTAATATTAAGAGAAAAATAGAAAAAATTAAAAAATAATAATTCTCTTTGAATTTATCTTCGCTCCTGTTTTGAATATGTATTTACTAGTATTATCTTCCGCTATTTCATTTGGTTGAGCATATATAAGTATTTATTCTTGACACCTTCCTTCATTTAAAACTCTTTCTCTTGCACTAAAATAATTCTGACACTGTGGACACTCAAAAATTTAGAAAATCATGAGCAATCATAGACATTATAGGAAAAGTTTTTTTATTGTTCTTCACCAATCTAAAATATTATAATCACTAAGTCCATTAGTATTCATGATTTTGTTCTAGTAAATTGGTATTATTAAGTTTTTCATTGATTATTCCTATATTCATGAAAAAACTAATAATAATTATTTATATAATAAAATGATTAATAGTTTAATAATAAAAATCTAATGAACAATTAGAAGCATCTTTAAATAATTTTAAAATTGTACATATAAATAAAGAAAAATTAATTTATTATGTCAATCTTTATCTCCTATTTTTACAAGATTTTTCATGTGCATAATCTGTTCATTTATATATACAATATTAAATTTATTTAAAGATGTTTCTAATTGTTTATTAGATTTTTATTATTAAACTATTAATCATTTTATTATATAAATAGTTATTATTAGTTTTTTCATGAATATAGGAATAATCAATGAAAAACTTAATAATACCACATTTACTACAATGGAATTAAAATTTAAAAAATATTAGACTAACTATTTCTCAATTTAATGTACAATTTTGGATCGTATGTATATGAACTTTATTCATTGATAAAATTTTGGATCCTATGATTAAATTATATAGGAATACAAATAGAAGATTATTGAAATAAATTTATATGTTTATTAGATTTTTATTATTAAACTATTAATCATTTTATTATATAAATAGTTATTATTAGTTTTTTCATGAATATAGGAATAATCAATGAAAAACTTAATAATACCACATTTACTACAATGGAATTAAAATTTAAAAAATATTAGACTAACTATTTCTCAATTTAATGTACAATTTTGGATCGTATGTATATGAACTTTATTCATTACTAGATAAAATTTTGGATTTATGATTAAATTATATAGGAATACAAATAGAAGATTATTGAAATAAATTTATATAGAACAAAATTATGAATACTAATGGACTTAGTGATTATAATATTTTAGATTGATAGAGAATAATAAAAAAACTTTTCCTATAATGTCTATGATTGCTCATGATTTTCTAAGGTTAGATGTAGAGAATAGTAATAGTGTCAAGAATAAATACTTATATATGCTCAACCAAATGAAATAGCAGAAGATAATACTAGATAAAATTATTTTGGTTGTCAAGAAATATTTTTAATACAAATAAAAGATTATTGAAATAAATTTATATAGAACAAAATCATGAATACTAATGGACTTAGTGATTATAATATTTTAGATTGGTAGAGAATAATAAAAAAACTTTTCTTATAATGTCTATAATTGCTCATGATTTTCTAAGTTTGAGTGTCCATAGTGGGGAAGATTGTTTATCATGTTTTTATTATTTAATTATTAATTATTTTATTATACAGATTGTCAATATTAGTGTTTTTTTTATGGTTTTTTATGGATAAAAATAATCAATGAAATGAATCTCGAATGTAATTAATAATAATACCACATTTAAAAATTTAAAAAATATTGGATAACTATTTCTTCAATTTATTATTTAAGTGCAATTTTATAATAATATGTTATTAATTGATGATTTAATAGATTTTAAAAATAAAATTATGAAGTATACAGTTTTCTTTCAAATAGATATGACGTATAAAAAAATAATAACTCTATCATCAATACCAAATAAACTAGGATTGTCTCTAAGATCTTAACAACATACATCTATAAAATAAATATTTATATATAACAAAATTATGAAAGGACTTAGTGATTATAATATTTTAGATTTGTGGAGAATAGATATAAAAACTTTTTTCTATAATATTTATGATTATTTGTGATTTCTGATATCTATAGTGGCATCAGAATCTTATTTTAGTATAGGAGATAGAGTTTTAGATAAAAGCAGAGTCATTTAAAACTCTATCTATAGCTATTACACCTAAAGGACTAGGGATCCATATGTTAGGTTCTCTTAATTTCCTTATTTGTTAGGTTCTGTTAGCCAACAGAATTATTCAATTTATTTGCTTAATGAGTTATTAAATATGTTGGTTTACTCGGGTGTACACGTTACCGCTTCATTGCATTAATATACTCAATATTTTCCTAACCTCAAAACGGCGGTAAAAAAAGTAGTAGGTGCATTGGTGGTGGACTTTCTGCCCAGACTACAATATCAGCTCATTGGACCAACAACTAAGAAAATAGTAGTCCCAAGACTTGCTCGCACACCGATAGACCCTACACTAGTAACAAACCAGTCAGCACCAAATGTTGATAGTAATACTAAGACCATCTCAGATGGAATTACTGAAGATTCTTAGTAGCTGCTACAGTGGCTAGAGGATGCAAAAAGATAGACACTCAAACGTTCGCTGGATCCTCTAACCTATGGGAAGCTCATGTTTGGTTTGACATCTACTTGGTTATGAGGAGAATGAGACTAGCAGATGGGGACTAGCTAGATTTGGCGCACCATCTACTGAGAGGTGAAACAAAGACTTGGTATAATGCCCTTAAGGTGAACATCCTCGGGTTCACTTGGAAATGATTTTTAGAGGAATTTAATGCAAATATGACAAGAATACTTAAGGTGCTCACAAAATGGAAGCCGGTGATAGAGTATGCAAAAGAGTTCCATTGGCAAACCTCAAAAATTTTATCATTCTCTAAATTTATTCTTATTGTTTATCATTATAAATTATAATTATTTAAGTCAAAATTCCCCATCCTCTCATCCTTGTCCACTCAAGGCAATTATTTGGAAACCCATCCATCAAACAATGTTTCAATCTTTATTAAATCAACTAGGAAAATAATTGTTCGCTAACTTAATCCATATAGCGTTGAAAAAAAATCCAACTAATTTAAATCAACTACTATTGAAATTAAGAATACATTACTTGCTAGCTAAATTTTAATTCTGATGGTCATCTGCGAGCTGGGTTGTTTCCTCTTTTTACCATTTTCTTCTTCTTTCACTTCTCGTTCAAGTGTTTATGCTACGGTGGCCCAATCTATAAGTCGATCAAGGCTGATAGTTTCATGCAGAAATAACCTGGAGCAAATAGCAAGGTCCAATCCACTCTAACTTGATACAATAGAGTTTGTTGCTTCCCACCATCTCGAGCACTAATGTTGCTCGATTACCGGTAATAGCATACTCTATTACCGGTCTTCCATATTGTGAGCACCTTAAGTCAATGAGATCTTGTCACGCCCCGACCCATCTGCCGAGTATGTGACAACTGTCGTATGAGCTTAAAGGACCCGTACAAGACATTTGTTGATACACATAGTACAAATATATCATCAACTCAGTGGATAATATAAGTAAATCAACTAATTCAACTCTGCTAACACAGTCCCGATATACCTACTACAACTCTAGAATAATGATATCAATACATAAAATAAATTGGCGACAGTTTTACCTTCATCAATTACGTTCACCGATCATCTACTAAACTTGCACATACATGGAACGTAGTGTGCTTAGCCTTGCGGCCTGGTACGAAATCATGGCTCAAAACCATAGTGAGAAATCAAAAGTTAGGAGGAAGGTTCGAGAATGTCTTTCGTTTATTAATTATCATACATTAACGTTTTATTGTAAAAGATATCATCAATAATGCTATCTACTAACTCATAGTATATATACATGTGTGTCTCTAAATGTCAACTACATTGTATAACATGTTTGTTTTTCCAGTATATATCATCTAAGAATATTTTTATCTTTAGATCAAGTGTCACTAATGTACATCTTTTAAAGAAAAATATATCTTTATAGTAAGTGTCTCGGGCAGCCAGCCTATGTTTAGGGGATCTCCCTATCAGGGAGTTCCCAAAAGCCAATCAGTGTCAACCATATCTATATCTCTACCTATGCCCGTTATACTGATGTTGGTAGAGAGGTCGGGCGACGGTGAATTCCCCTCTAGAGGTGCGCTAGATTTATCCTCTGCATCTCGATCCAGCGCACCGCCACTTTATGTGTCCTTGGACAATCCATGAAATGACTCGTGTAGTACTACGCACTGTCCTTAGACAAGGTCACTACACCTAATTATACACATTGGCCACGGCTCACCGAAATAATATAATCCTAGGATCCCGATTACTCATCAAAACATCTGCAAAATATCTATAATTATAGTCGTATAGTCGACGGATCCACTGTCCGAGGCTGCGTAGAAGGAATCACCGTTCAAAAGCAGTTATATCTACCAGGAGGTGTGCATTCTAGCCGTCGCCAGAATGCTACAACCTCGACTATATGCTTGCTAGATACTTAGTCTGAATTTATCTCCACTAATCATCTTAGGACTAAGCGTCACGCATGCGCGTAATAGTTATCGGGTGTGGACTAACTTCACTTGTCGGTTTAACATTTCCTAGGAGTTAATCTAGTCTACATGTAAGGATTTAAGTTTTCTAAATCATTAATGTTATATTCTTCCACATGATAGTAAAATAATATTCAACAACATAGAATAGCATGTATCATATGGGAATAAGAAAGTATACCGAATAAACACTAAGCAACATCTTACATAATATCACAATCATGCTAGATAAAATATACTAGTTAGCATGCATAATATCATGATATTTTAGCAAACATAGCATTTGTTCATGTTTTAGGTATCCAAGACTTTCCTAATAAAATCTTGTTAAGATTTTTCCTAGTTTGAATTAAATCCAACTACGATAAATCAATGCACCTGGATATATAGATCGATCTTCAAAACTAACCGTATCTTAATTCATTTGTCGTTTACTCGTTTGGAGGAGATCTACATAATGCAAGTAACATCACTTTTAGATGTTGCTTCTGATGTTATATGTCACTCAATCTATTTATAATACACTAAATTAATAATCTTCACCCTTTTACTTAAACCTAACCCAACTTAAGTTAATTAATTATTCAACCAGATTTAACTAACCTAACAAAACCTAATTGATCAACCTCATTCAATTTATCAACCGAACTCAATCATTATATCCTAACAACTATTCAATCCCCAATTCCCTTACAAGCCCAATTAAATTATGAATCCAAATCAACCATCAATTCAATTAATCATTTCTTAATTCTAATCAATTACAACATTTAATCACTAACCAAATGGAAGTTAATAATCATGCCTAGTGTTGACATGCATTCGACTATCCATTCAATCATAATTATTATAGTCGCCCTAGTGTTGACATGCATTCAACTATTCATTCAATCATAATTATTACACTATACAATGTTACCATTTTCCATTATTTAATCTTTTGTTTACCATTATTTATAGATTGGTCCCCTCTCTTTTATTATTATCATTATTTTTTTCTTCCTATTAAAATATTAGGGTTTACAGATCTTCTGCAATTAACTTCAAGATCTCAATATTGACAAAAGATTCATTATCTTTAAATGATAACCATGATACATTCATTGGTCAACAATAACTGTAGATTTTACTAGAAAAGGGCTTTAGCATTTTGAACTCAGGATAATGCTAGAGATTGAGAACAGGAAAATTTAGTTTCTGTATTAATAAGCAATAAGATTTCCTTAAAAACAAGTGTAAATGGAGAAAAAGAGAGGGAGAAGATTTCTGTTATTTATTCTTTACTTCTGTTAATTATTTATGTTTTATGTTGAACAAGCAAAATGTCCTCATATTTATTGTTAATTTCTTTCTTTTTAAAATTTTCTTTTCTTATCTTGTATAATATCTATGTGAAAATAAATCAGATTCTTTCCTTTAGTAGGAAAAACAAAAGGCACCCGGGTTAGTAGGTGTGTGAGCGAGGGCCTAATAGGGGTATTTATTGTCCTTTGTTATTTTGGGGAATTTAAAATTGAGGCCAGAAGTAGAGTTATTTTCTCATCTATAATAATGGGGATTCACTGATAGTTAAGAAATTCAGGATTCTTATCTTATACAATTTTCTTCTGAACCAATTCTAAATATGAATCTTATTTTTCAAAGGCTGAGGCTGAAGCAGTATATTCAGAAGATCGTAGATTGGATCAAATGATAAGGTGGGTCATTTAGAAGAGGTGTAATATATCATTGTGGAGCTTAACTAGAATGTACTTTTGCAGAGAGATGTAAGAAAATCTGAAGGTTTTCAGTGAAAGTGTAGAGAATCAAAAGTAAGATCCAAATTGTTTTCTGTTGAAACTCTAAGTTTTCCCAGTGGATTCCGTTCTCTGTTTTCTTTGAAGTTTAACAGCCACCATTTTGCTTAGATCACTATATCTCACTAAAGAAGACACTAGGGGCATTTCTTCCTTTCAGGTTTTCCCAAGGATCTTTTGGTTTTTGTGTATGATTACTTTTGCTAGTTATAACCTTTGTTAAGAATTCAAGGTAAATCAATCTGATGTGTTAGGATGCCACCCTTGTTGCAATAAAAGCTCCACATGGGACTAGCCTTGAAGTTCTAGATCCAGGTCAGTTAGGTGCAATTACAGTAAATGTTAAGGTCTCCGAGCTTGAATGGTTCTGATAATATTGTTTAATGGATAGGGTGCTGATTTTCCGCAAGGACATATCAAATTTGCTTGAGAAGCTCAATAGCTCTAATTGTGTTGGAAATTAAACTTATATTTTATATTTTCTAGACAGTCTTAACATATTTATCTCTTAATATGTAGTCCACATTTATCTTTTAATTTTGTTCACATTTATTCTTGTAAACTAGGGTTTTGTTTTATTATAAGTAGGCTATGTAAGCATCAAACATTTTATTTTTAGTTCAATTAAATCATCAATCAACTCTTATGTTGAAGAAAATATCTCCTTATTATTATCCTCTTTCATATTTTTAAGTTTCAGAGTGTGCGAGAGCTCATCATATTCTAACAAAATAGTATCAAAGCTGAGGTTCTAAGGTTGTACGACGATATCATCAACATCATTCTCTATTTTGTTTCAACACCTAAGACTCACTTTTCTCAACTATGATAATTGGCTACTTTGGATGAAGGTGATACTTGGCTTCCTAGGTGTATAAGAGATTGTAGAGAAAGATTATAATGAACCAAGATATGAAGCAATATTTTCTCAAAAAGAAAGAGAAGCTTTGGAGAAAGAAAGGATAATATGCTCTCTGTTAGAATATCATTAAAATAGATATATTTAATACGTGGCTTATATTTAATATCATAAATATATAATTCATATTATTTATGTAATGTGCAGTTCAGATCTATTGGTAGTTGTCATCAATACGAGGAAATTACCCATTCTCTTCTTCAAAGTTCCAAAACCTTAGTTTTATACTCTCACCATCATCCATCAAGGCTTCAATTATAATATGTTCTAGAGGATTGCGAACGAGACTATATTGAAACAAATATGAGAGATGCTACACAACTACGTTGTTAGAGTTGAGAAGGTGAAGATAGTTTAGCTTCAAACTCAAAGGGTTGGTCCTTCATAAAGGGTGAGGCAATTCAAGATTACTTTACTAGGGTTTTGTTGATTGTAAATCAACTGAAGAGGCTTGGAAAATCGATGTCGGATGCTCTCAATATGAAATTCAACCATATTGTGTAAACCCTAAAATTTGATTGAAAAAAATAAAAAAATAAAATAATAATAATAATGAAAAATGGTAATATTGTAAATTTATCAACATAGCAGGGGTAAAATGATAAGGGACGGGATTGTGAATAGAAAGAGTTTGCGAGGATAGAAATGTTATTTGTGGTTAACACGTGCTCGTCACGTGCGCTCCCTTGCTAACTCAGATGCCCTAATCTCGTCGCCCCTCTTCTCGAGCTCGCTGAGCAGATCACATCGCCATCTTCCCTTCCACCTCCTTCACCCACCGTGGTTGAATCATTAACGGGCGTGTACACCCTTCCACCTCCCTCGCTCCCACCGTGAGGCCGCCGCCGTCGACCTCTCGAATAGCTCGGATCTCACCGGCGCGAGCCCCAGGCGACAGCAGGGCTGCAGAGATTTCTCCATTTGGGTTTTCCAAATTAACAGTAGGTCCTCTGCCATTTCTCTGATCTCACATCGATTGCCGTTCATTCTTGATGTTTCCATATGCTCTGTTTCCCTTTTCCCCTTTGATCCGCCACGCCGACGATTGCAACATCGATTGGAGCTGCCGCTGATGTCTTCGTCGACTGCAACCCCTCCTTCGTGCGATGCTGAAACTTCGATCTCTTCCCTTCGTCATCCCCTTTGCTGATGACCAAGAAGCCTACGAACTCAGTGTGTTGCCGTTCCGCCTGCACGCCCCTTTCTCATCGGCGTTGTAGCACATCAGAAGACTGTCACGAGGTCGCCTAAACGACACTCGTGTGGGTATGAATTTCTGGGTAAGGACTTGCTCTATATTTCTGGTCTAATATGACATTGGAGTTTGTACAGTTTCTTACCCTACCAGCTCCCAGTATCTAAGCTATGCATAACCCCGAGAGGGGTGCTCCCAGTATCTAAGCTATGCATAACCTCGGGAGTGGTGCCCCCCCCCAGTATCTAAGCTATGTATAATCTCGGGAGTGGTGCTCCCCCAGTATCTAAGCTATGCATAACCTCGGGAAGGGTGCGTAGCGGGACGTCACCATTTGACCACCGTCGGTACGCGGCGGTCAACTGGGGCACATGAGAAAGGTCCCTTTCTGTCTAAGTTGCGGTGACATCGCCAAGGGGTTCTAACATGTCGTTATTTATTATCTATGTCTGCATGGTGGTTGTGCTATCATAGCATAGAAGAATAATAAAATAATATATAACATGCAGATCAAGATATCACGACACATTAAAACTTAGCAGAGAAATCATGGTATATCATACATGTTAGACCGAAATAAATTAAACTAACATGCGGACAAATCAAATATTATCAAGCATTATATTTTATTATATTTAAGACATTCAGGAATTGTTCCAAAGAAGACCCCAATGGGAATTCCCTAGCTTGAATAAATCCTATATCGAAGAACCAACGCACCTGGGTTAGCGATCCGCTCTTTAGAACCAACCCTCGTAGAAATGAATCACTGCGACGAACTACGCGAATCGCGTACCCGCGATAATCCTATTAACACAATTATTTAAAATAAAATTTATTTTATTTTTCCCTAAAGTAAAGCAAATATAAATTTATCAAATCTAACTTATACAATTATCCTAATTAATTATCGCTTAATAAGCCTACATTTAAATTTAGGATCGACCCGCCGGCGACGTGAACTCCTTCGCCCCTTGTTCACGCCGCTGCAAGTTCGACGCCCCTCCTTCATCATCGTTTCCTTCCTTCTCCCTCTTTCGCCTTTCGCGTGATGTGGAAGGCCCTACTGCAGCACACAATCTCGCCGACGCGATGACCCCGCTGTTGTTGTTAAATTCATGCTATCTCCCCCACCTCCTTCTACTTTCCTCACCATCCTCTCCCCTTTTACTTTAAATTATCAATGTAGGATAATAATGATGGATGTGGAGAGAATCGAATTGAGGTCGGCACTAGGAAAATGTTAGTAAATTCCAATTTGCTAGTTATTGCATGATGATGTTGCTTTATGGTGTTTTGCTCTTGAGCGGTGGATTTAATGGTGTTATTGTTCGTTTGTTGTGATTTATTATGTGAATTTTATGGGTTATCATATGATGGTTTTGATGAGGTTGTTTATGTGTAGTTTTGAATATGAGAATGTTGATGTGATGGAATTGTTGATGTGGTTTGATTTATGATTGAATGTTTTGTTGATGTGCATATGGGGTGATTTATGATGAATGTTTTGTTGATGTGCATATGGGTGATTATGATGAATGTTTTGTTGATGTGGAACTTTTGTTGAATGTTTTGTAGGTGTTTTATGTTGAATGTGATTTATGTTGAATGTAGTGATTTTTGATGTGTTGTTGACTGATTTATATTGGAAATGTTGAATGTGATTTATGAATGTTTGTTGATAGAAATGTTGAGTGTGATTATGTTGAATGTTTTGTTGTTGAATCTTTGATGTGGTTTGAATTATGCTGAATGTTTTGTTTGCTTTTGCTGAATTTAAATATTAAATATTTAATGTTGTGGCGTGGTGGCCGAATGTGAATGAGTTTTGTTGTTTTGATGTGTTTTGCCGTGAATGATGAATGAGTTTTACTTAGAATCATATAGATAATACAATAATTATGTTAGAATGGGTAATCGAATGCAGGTCATCACTAGGATACAGTCGCGTGGTTCCACCTTATTATCCATTAGATATGATAGTTAAATAAAATTAGGGAGTGATTAGTTGAAACTAAGATGACTTGTCACCTTATCGACAAAGTTAATTATAAATCATATAAAAGTAAATTTCTAAATATGACTTTATTTATAATAGGAAGATCTACTCGAAACGATTAAAGGAAGTACGACTTATTACACGGTTGGTTTCGAAGAAGACCCAATTACATTATCAGTTACGTTGGTTCACTGAATGTAGGATTTATTCAAGCTGAGGAATTCCTGCCGAGGTTTTCTTAGGAAAACTCTTGGATGCCTCAAATATAATAAAATGAAATGCTTGTCATGATTATGTATATATGGATAGATGTATGTTATGTTTACTATGATATTATCTAAATGCATGTTAGAATGATTTACCTTGTTTACATGCATGATCATATCATGTTTACCATGCTATTTATTTAACATGTCTATGAATCCTATCCTGCATGCTATGTTATTTATCTTTGCTATGATAGCACGATTACCATGCAGTTATAGATAAGAATGATGACATGTTAGAAACTCATAGGAGACATCATTAGGAATCAGACAGGAAGGGGTAATGCTTGCATACCCCGTTTGACCACGGCGTACCGCCGATGGTCAGAATGGTGATGCTCCACCACACACCACTCCCGAGGCTACACATAGTTTGGATACTGGGAGCTGGTGGGGAAAGGGACTGTACACACTCCAAGGTCATATTAGACCGGATATATGGAGCAAGTCCTTACCCGATGATTTCTACCCGCACGAGTGTCGTTTAAGGGGCACTCATGATAGTCCTGAGATGGTTAGCTGGGACGAACCATAACAAGAACCTAGCAAACATGTCGCCGAGGTTGTAGCATTCCGGCGACAGCTAGTCTGCACACCTCTTGGCAGGCACCGCTGCTCGGGGATTGGTACGGTGACATCCCTCCGCATAGCCTTGGACAGTGGATCCGTAGACCACACGGCTACCATCCTTGACGTTCTGCAGACGAACGGATGGTGAGTTCGGATCCTAAGGTGGTATTATATCGATCGAGACCGTAGTCGATGGACTTTATTGACGGTGATCTCGTCTTCGGACGGTGTGTAGTACTACACGATTGTCATTGTCCTTACAGCATCCGAGGAGGATGTAAGGGCACGGCGGGTTCGCTAGGGGAGGCATGGTAGGCGACTAGCGACACCGAGGAGAGTGATCACGGGTCACCCGTCACCTCTGCCAACATCAGTGTAGTGGGCATAGGGACAGACAGAGACGAAAGACATTGATGGGTTTAGTGATGCTCTCTGGCCGGAGTATTCACTAAGCATAGGCTGGCAGCCCGAGTCATGAGACTGATAGACATAGTGCACTGTAGATGACATTCCGGTGACATCGATGACACAGATACCGTAGATGACATTTCGGTGACATTGATGACACAGATACTAGAGATGACATTCCGGCGACATTGATGACACAGATACTAGAGACAGCTTAGGTGACATTGATGACATAGTGACTAGAGACAGCTTAGGCGACATCTAGTGTTACACGTGTTGTATTGGCTTACACTGTTATTTGCATTTATGATATTCTTCACATGTATTATATGAAAATGACTATTAATAAACCCAAGGCATCCTAGATTAATCCTCCTAGCCTTTGATTTCCTTATTCGATTTTGAGCTGTAAATTCGCACTAGGCCGCAAGGCTGAGCACACTATTTTTCCCCGTGTGTGCAGGTTATTAGATGACCGATTGAGATAGTAAAAGAAGATGGATCTACTGACGGATTTATTTTTCTTTATCGTTATCTTTTATCATAGAATTGTAGTAGGTTTATCGGGACTGTGTTAGCAACGATGAGTCAGATACTTTGATTGTATATTCCGTTGTGTAAACGATGTGTTTGGATTGTATGTATCACTTGATGCCTTGTATGGGTCCGTTGGGCTCATACGGCGGTTGCCACGTGCCCGACAGTAGGGTCGGGGCGTGACAGAGGAGGTCGTCTCCCACCTCCACATTCGTTGCACGGCCGGAGGTCTCTGCAGTGACCCCCGGCAGCAGAGAGGGAGGTGCAGTCGACGACGATGTTGTCAGTGATGCGGCTGCAAGGCGGGACGCCGGCAGCAGGATGCCGACAGTCACCCATGCACGGAGAGGGCGATCATTTGAAGCAGAAGCAGGGGAAAAGTAGGGCAGCCGCTCCAACGGTGTTTGGCGAGCTTTGTGGACGGCGAAGCTCGAGAGGGAAGGCTCAATGGCAAGGGAAAATTGGCGAGGTGCACGGAGAGGGTGCAGCGGCGACGACGTTTGCTCTGCGAGGGAGAAATCGCCGGTCGCAGCCGCCCAATTTGGGCGTGCTCTGTTCGCTCCCCTGTTCTTATCCGTGAGCAGGGGAACGTGGCGATGAAGGCGTCGACTGCCTTCTGCTACCTCCGGCGGCGATGGGAAGGAGAGGAAAATTATGGACGAGGCACCGGCGAGACCTTCGGAACTCCTCTGCAACTCGGCGCGTGGATCGCAGGAGGGAGCAGACACTCGGGCGCTGCATGTGTGGCCGCATTCATGGCCGTGGGAAGAGGGCAAAGGTGTTGGCCCTTTCACGAACGGAAGGGAAGGCGTCGCCTTCCCTTCTCTTCTCCGGCGGTCGGCGAGGACGAGTGTGTGTGGCGTCGAACGGGGTGAGGATGGAGATGATGAAGACGGAGACGGAAGCAATGGGTACGAAGGTGAAGGCGAAAGGCATGGGCAGCACGCGAGGGATGGGGCGTGCGTAACTTTTTTTTTTCTTTTTTTTTTCTCTCTCCTTTTTTTTCTTTTATTATTATTATATATTTTTTTAAACGGGTGAGGGGTTTACAGAATAAACACTCACCTGATCCTATCGTCGTAAGCACGTTCTAATTCGTATCGCGAACATTCGTATACTCGTGCTTGCTTACTGAATTTTCTGTGAATATTTCAATGAATTTTAATTCTCAATTCGATAATAATTTTTCAAATCTATCTTCACCAACATTCTTATAATGATCTCTATATTCATCCAAATTTTTATCTCGAGTTCGACGGAAAGTTCGCCGGAAACCCGCCGGAGACTCGCCGGAACCCTCGCCGGCGAAGTTCTTCGATCGGCACCAATATTGGAACCAATTGAAATCTCTCTTCATGGTGATTCCAAAAATCATATTTACCCCAATTTTATAGATCATACGCGCTCAATTTCACCGTTTAAATCCATTTGGGTGAAATCCCTAATTTAGGGTTTTTAGCTCGCCGGCGGCCAACCGGCGACCAACAACTCTCAACTCTAGTACCAATGGATAGCTCTCATCGAGGGGAAGCCATAGGTACCAAGTTTGCGAAGTTTCGCTGCCGGAATAGCTGGCAAGCTCCGGCGACAAACTTTCATCGCCCCTCATTTCTCTCCTCTTTTCTTCCTCAAATCTCTACCAAAACTCAAAAATAAGGGTTCTAATGTGTTCTCCTAGCTCACTTGAGTTTGTGTCTGAAATTTTATGGAAAAATTCGATCGGAAAGTCCTCCAATCGTCGTCGCCAAGTTGAGGAAGCGAAGCTGCCGTCGCTGGTTCGAAGTAGGGGAGGAGAGAGAAGTCGCGGGTAGAGGAGGAAGAGGAAGAGGTTAAGTTAAATGGGTTTATTAACGGGTCGGGTTTCTTCACTAAACCCGCTTACCACTAACCCGCTAACTCGGTTCACCTATTGGTTCATTAAAATCAAATCTGGGTCGTCCGTTTACGTGATTTAATCTCGTCCGTCCATTTGGATTAATCCTTGATTCAATGATTTGACCAATCAAACGACGTCCAAATTACGATCCGTTTGCGCCGTTGGATTTCTTATCAAAAATCCTATCTTATAACATAATTTTTACATCAAAATTCCATACTTCACAAATTTATATAATTTTACAAATAAGTCTTTCGTATTATTATATTATAAAATTATCCTTAATGCTAAAATACAAATCTCACATCCTACCCCCCTTAAAGAAAATTTATCCTCAAAATTTGGCTTAAGTCGTCACTTGAAATAATTGAGGATACTTCCTCTTCATGTACTCTTTAGATTCTTAAGTGACTTCCTCAACCTGTGCACTTCTCCATTATACCTTAATCATCCATACATCTTTATTCCTTAAAATTTTCTTCTTCCTTTCCAGGATTTCCACAGGTTGTATCTTATAACTTAAGTTATCTACAAGCTCTATTGGAGGTGTTGATAATACTCATTTTGAATCCACAATATGTCTCCTCAACATCGATACATAAAATACATCATGTATTCTGGCCATCTCCTGAGGTAACTCTAATCTGTAAGCCACCGGATCAATTCTGTTAATGATTCGGAAAGGTCCAATATATCTAAGATTCAACTTGCCTGTGTTTCCAAATCGTATAATTCCTTTCCATGGAGCTACTTTCAGGTAGACCATATCCCCAGGTTGAAACTCTAATTCCCTTCTTCAGTTATTCGTATAACTCTTCTGTCTATCCTGGGCTATTTTCAATCTTTCCTTGATAATTTTAATCTTTTCTGTCGTAATTTCAATTAATTCATTTCCCTCTATTCTTCTTTCTCCAACTTCATCCCAACATAATGGTGTTCTACATTTCCTTCCATATAAAGCCTCATATGGTGGCATTTCAATGCTAACCTGATAACTGTTATTGTAAGTAAATTCAATCAATGGTAAATATCGATCCCAACTTTCCTGGAATTCAATTACACAAGCTCTGAGCATATCTTTCAAAGTTTAAATTGTCCTCTCAGATTGGCCATCTGTTTGAGGATGAAAAGCTGTATTAAATTGTAATGTCGTCTCCAGAGCTTCATGCATCTTTGGCCAAAAACGGAAAGTAAATTTGGAATCTTTATCAGAAACAATGGTAATAGAAACTCCATGAAGTTTCACAATCTCCTTAATATAGATTCTGACTAATTTATCCAATGAATAAGTATTATGAATTGCCAGAAAATGAGCAGATTTGTAAGTCTATCCACAATTACCCATATTGTGTTATGACTACTTGACGTACGGGGTAATCCTATCACAAAATTTATTGTGATATGTTCTCATTTCCATTCAGGAATTGGCAAAGGTTGTAACTTTCCTGCCGGTCTTTGATGCTCAGTTTTAACTTGTTGACATATATGACACTTAACCACATAATTTGCAATATCTTTCTTCATTCCTGACCACCAATAACTTTATTTTATTGTGCGATACATTTTTGTACTTTCCGGGTGCATTGCGTATGCCGGGGAATGAGCTTCCTCTAGAATAGCCTTCTTGAGTTCAGCTTTATTCGGGATGCAGACTCTGTCTCGATATACCTATAATCCATCATCCCTCATCCTGAACTCAGTATTTTCTTCTGTTTGTACTCTTCGAAGTACTTTACTCCATTCCTCGTCTGAGCTTTGCAGAACCCGAATTTCTTCGTAAAGTGTGGGTCGCACAATAAATTTAGTATCTCACTAGATTTATCGTAAGCTAGCTGAACTCCCAAAGATCTCAATTCCGTAAGCTGAGGTAAGGTAGTGGCTGAGATACTAGATAACGTAACTGATTTCCTGCTCAATACATCTGCAACCACATTAGCTTTTCCTGAATGATATTCAATTACTAGATCATAATCTTTTATCAACTCCAACCATCTTCTTTGTCTCAAATTTAGCTCTTTCTGAATCATAATATATTTCAAGCTCTGATGGTCGGTAAAAATACGACATCGAACTCCATATAGATAATGTCGTCATATTTTTAATGCAAATACCACTGCTACCAGTTCTAAGTCATGGGTAGGGTAATTCAGTTCATGCTTTCTTAACTGACAGGATGCATAAGCAATAACTTTTCCCTCCTGCATTAATACACATCCTAGTCCTTGTCTGGAAGCATCATTATGTATTGTATAGTCTTCATTAGGCTTAGGTAATGTCAGAACTGGAGCAGATTTAAGATAGTCCTTGAGTTTCTGGAAACTCCTTTCACATTCTTCATTCCACTGAAATTTTTCTTCCTTTTGTGTTAATCTGGTAAGTGGTCCGGCTATCTTAGAAAATCCCTCGATTAATCTTCTATAATATCCAACTAGACCTAAGAATCTGCAGATCTCTGTAACATTCTTGGGTTGTTCCTACTTCAAAACTGCTTCCACCTTATTCGAATCAACCATAATATCTTTTCCTGATATAGTGTGTCCCAAAAATTTTACTTCTTTCAACCAAAACTCATATTTGGAGAACTTTGCATACAGTTTCTTTTCTCGCAGTGTCTGTAACACAATTCTTAGATGTTCAGCATGTTCCTTTTCTCCAGGAGAGTATATCAAAATATCATCAATAAATATAATCACAAACTTATCCAGATATGGATGGAATACCCTATTTATTAAATTCATAAATGCAGTCGAGACATTTATTAACCCAAAAAGCATTACTACAAACTCATAATATCCATATCTGGTTCTTAAGGCAGTCTTAGGTATGTCTAACTCTCTGATCCTCAATTGATGATATCCTGACCTCAAATCAATCTTTGAGAATACTTTGCTCCTTGTAATTGGTCAAAAAGATCATCAATTCTAGGCAAAGAGTATTTATTCTTGATGGTCACCTTATTTAATTGTCTATAGTCAATGCATAATCTTAAGGTACCATCTTTCTTCTTTACAAATAATACCGGTGCTCCCCGAGGTGAGGTACTTGGTCTGATAAATCCTTTATCCAATAATTCTTGTAGTTGTACCTTCAATTCACTGAGTTCTGTAGGTGCCATTCTATATGGTTGGATCGTGATAGGGTGAGTGCTTGGTTGCAATTCAATAAAGCCTATCAGGTGGTACTCCTGGTAACTCTTCTGGAAATACATCGGGGAATTCTCGCACCACTGGTATTTCTTCTAACTTAGTTCTTGATGCAGATGAGTTTATTATATGAGTTAAATAGGCTACACATCATTTCCTCATTAATTTCCAAGCTTGTAATGCCGAGATCACACAAGTTAGTAAGATTCGGCGATTCCCAATAAAATGCAATTCAGATATTCCCTCCCTTGAGAATATCACTTCCTTGGTAAAACAGTTGACTGTGGCCTTATGTCGGGCTAACCAGTCAATTCTCAATATTAGGTCAAGATCTATCATATCTAAGGGGATTAAATCTGCTAGTAATGTAGTATCCCCCAACATAATCTCACAGTCCTTATAAACCATGTTTCTAAGAAGTTGCTGTCCTAGAGGGGTGCATACGATAAGCTCAGGTTTCAAAGGAAATAAATGTTTATCACTAAACTTTGCAAACTCAAGATTAATATAAGATCTATGAGAACCACTATCAATAAGTACTTTAGCAAAATGCTGAAAAAGTTGTAAAGTACTTGTGATCAGATTTGGATTAGCCTTAGCCTCCTTATCAGAACTAGCAAAAATCTTGGTCTGCTCTCGTGGTGGAATCCTAAAACCACCCTGTGATCCTCTAGCACTGCTCCCTTGCTCAACTTTCTGGCCTCTCGCTGCCCCATATGATTGCCTATCTTGAGTGGTTGATCCTCTACCACTAGGTAACTGTCTGGGCATCCCAATGCTTCTACTGTCGCCTCTTTGCTGGAGTCTTGTGCAGTTACTATGATAATGTCATATCTGATGATAATAGAAACATCTCAAGAGAGCTCTACAGGTTCCAGAATGATTCTTACCACAATTTCTATAAGTCTCTCTAGCTATGGATCAGACATGAGACTCAGAATCTGGAACAGGTAAAGCTCGAGAGTAGGCCTGTGATCCAGAAGTACTACCAGATGATTCTCTCATTCTTTATGATCCCTTAACTATAGTACTCTTTCTCTCGAATGTAGGACTGAAAAATCCTGACTTTCTCTTTCCTGCAGAAATTTCCTTAAGTTTATAAGATGTTGGGGATAACTGCTCAATCTCCACAGCCATTTGCTCTAACTCATGATAAGTAACAGTGGTAGAAGTAACTAACAGCCTTCTGATCTCTAAATTCAGTCCCTTTCTAAACCTGCTGTGTATATATTCAGTATCTCGAGCATACTTTGGGACAAATACTGATAAAGCTCGTAGCTCAGTATCAAACTCTAATACTTACCTGTGATCCTGTCGTAGTGCAAAGAATTCTTTTCTCTTCTGATCTTTATAAAAACTAGTATAATATTTCATGTTAAAGATATCTGTAAATCCTTCCCAAGTAGTAGGTACAGCTCCACTAGCGCTGAGGGACTCCCACCAAACCTGTGCATCACCCTCCAATAGTTGAGCTGTTAGATTGATAGTGTATGCGTCTGTCAATCTTATGTCTCTAGCAATCTTTGAAACTTTCTGTAACCATTTGTGAGTTATTTATAGATCTCTAGATCCCTCAAAACTGTAACAGCCTAACTGTCGAGCTGTCTTGATCTACTTTAGCAAGTCAGTCTGAGGAGCAACTGCGGTTGCTTGCACTGGTGGAAAGGGAGCCGGTACCGGTGCAGTCTGAGCCTAAATCATTCTGATAAATATCTAAAACTGCTCATTAGTTAAATTAACTCCTCCAACAATAGGTGGTGCAGCCTGACCACCCTCTACTGGTATCGCAAGGGAGGCAGAGGAACCCTCCTGTCCATGTGATGCCTCATCGCCTGAGTGACTATGCTCTGGCTGCATTCTGAATATCCTGCGCGAATATTATGATTAATATTACGTATACGACGTGTATCCTAGGGCCACTAGACTGGTCCTTATCGAAGATCCACTGGACTCCTTATATCCTAAAATAAATTATTTCTGAAAGATCTATGCAAATGATATATAGGTTCTCAAATGATCTTATCAGGATATACATATATTCTAGTATGAACCTGCACTGATACCACCAAAATCTGTCACGCCTCGTACCTTCCCCTAGGGCATGTGGCAGACCGCAGTGAACTCCACATACAGCCTCGTTTACCCCCGAAACTATATGGGTACCCACTAAGCATACCTGATGTATATCCCCTCTATTTATGGAAGGAGATGACCTAGATAACAGATCAATATAACTCTAAAAGCATATATTCTTAAAATTAGATATTTACTACAGTAACACATACTTATATACAAGTAATTTACAATCAAAAGGGGCACATGCCCGAGGTTATACAAAATACCTAACTAGTGAATCTTTATACACACACAAAACAAAGGTAGAACTGTCCAACATTTTAGAAATCAGGTGCCTAGCTATACGTCGCGATATCTATCAGTCTCTCTCCTGCTGTGATCTTGAAAAATAAAAATAAGTTCCCCTATGGGGTGAGTAACACCGTACCCAGTGAGTTGGATAGAAAACAATATAAAACCGATAATATAAAATAACAAAGTCTCAAGAATTGAATAATATGGCTATTCGTGTGCAATAGCCAATCAAAAAGAGTAATCAAGAATCACACGAGACTGTCTCCAGGGCTGGCATAATCAAACACAGTTGCTGCAGATAATTGTCACCTCAGGGGGAGGAATCAAATATCATAAGGTACCCAGATCATAATAGGAATGCAAGAATAGGGAAACAAAGCCCCCTTTCCCCCTGGGTTGCCCACTAGACTTCGCTACCTGGTATCCATAGCTAGTCCAAAGTAAAATCCAGTCAGGAGTATCCCAGTCTCCCATCATGACCTCAAGCACTATTCCCCATGTCTCTCTCAATAGGTGGCCCATGAGGGTGCTAATAATGTAATAACATATCACTGTAGTGAAAGTGCCTATAGCACTATCCAGGAATGTGTCCTCTTAGCCATATGAATTTCGTAAGTGAAATAGTATCACGAATAATTAAAATGCTAGTATCATGCTTATAATGAATCAAGTAACAAGAGCAATGAACAACTTATGTCATCAAGCATGGATATCCAGAATTATTCACAACTCATTTATAATCATAATCATGATTATATTAACTAGCAGGAGAGCCAAAGGATATCAAATATAAATAATCAAAGGGATTATAGTTCTCCTGGACTAAACATTGAGAACTATCCCGTCTATTCTGCCTAGAGAATAAACACTCACCTGATCCTATCGTCGTAAGCACGTTCTAATTCGTATCGCGAACGTTCGTACCCTCGTGCTTGCTTATCGAATTTCCTGTGAATATTTTAATAAATTTTAATTCTCAATCCGATAACAATTTCTCAAATCTGTCTTCACCAACATTCTAAGAATGATCTCTAGATTCATCCTAATTTTTATCTCGAGTTCGACGGAAAGTTCACTGGAAACTCACCGAAAAGTTCACCGGAACCCTTGCCGGCGAAGTTCTTCAATCAGCACCAATATTGGTACCAATCGAAAGCTCTCTTCATGAGGATTCCAAAAATCATATTTGCCCCAATTTTTATAGATCATACGCGCTCAATTTCACCGTTTAAATCAATTTGGGCGAAATTCCTAATTTAGGTTTTTAGCTCACCGGCAGCCAACCGGTGGCTAACAGCCTCAACTCTGGTACCAGTGGATAGCTCTCATCGTGGGGAAGCCATAGGTACTAGGGTTGCGAAGTTCCACGGCCGGAATAGTCGGCAATCGCCGGAGCAAGTTCCGGCGATAAACTTTCGCCGCCCCTCACTTCTCTCCTCTTTTCTTCCTCAAATCTCTACCAAAACTTGAAAATAAGGGTTCTAATGTGTTCTCCTAGCTCAACTAAGTTTGTATCTGAAATTTCACAGAAAAATTCGATCGGAAAGTCCTCCAATCGTCGTCGCCAAGTTGAGGAAGCGAAGCTACCGTCTCTGGTTCGGAGCAAGGGAGGAGAAAGAAAGTCACAGTTAGAGGAGGAAGAGGAAGAGGGTAAGTTAAATGGGTTTGTTAATGGGTCGAATTTATTCACTAAACCCGCTTACCACTAACCCACTAACTCAGTTCACCTATTGGTTCATTAAAATCAAATCTGGGCCATCCGTTTACGTGATTTAATCTCGTCCGTCCATTTGGATTAATCCTTGATTCAATAATTTGACCAATCAAACGACGTCCAAATTATGATCCGTCTACGCCGTTGGATTCCTTATCAAAAATCCTATCTGATGACATAATTTTCACA
This sequence comes from Thalia dealbata, assembly GCA_030544415.1. Lineage (NCBI taxonomy): Eukaryota > Viridiplantae > Streptophyta > Magnoliopsida > Zingiberales > Marantaceae > Thalia > Thalia dealbata. Next base: position 11,691,072 of record CM060460.1, read on the forward strand.
TCAAAATTCCATACATCACAAATTCATGTAATTTTACAAATAAGTCCTTCGTATTATTATATTACAAAATTATCCTTAATGTTAAAATACAAATATCACAAATAGAATTTTAAGAAAATAAATAACAATACCCAGGAATAAAATCAAATTTCCTTTTCAATTTATTTGTATCTCTTATTAGCATCGGTTCCAAACAAAACCAATAATATTAGATAACACTCTAAAAAAAATCATTTTGGTAACGCATAATATTATTATATCTAACTTGTTTTATCATATAAGCTTGTTTGCAGTCTTGTCTTTATTGATGTAAACAGACTATTGTAGTTTCAAGTTTATTTTCAATGTAACTTCATTTTCTCTTAAATATATACAGTAATGAAAACAGAGTGCATCGCTGCTGTAACCATATTTTTTCTCTCAGAACCAGTTTACAGGTTTTCTGACTGTTCATCTTCAATTATCCTTCTTACATTTGGTATCAAAACAACAAGGTGTTGAGACCAGATGCAGAAGGCCCCGATGTTTTCTCCAGTAAGTAGAAAGTCCTCCACTACTAGCATGACTGATATAAGCGGGCTCAAGTCCTCTTCAGGCGGAGGAGGAGGGAGTCTAGGTATCTGTCCGATGCTGAATAAAGGGGGAAACTTCGCTATATGGGCAATTCGGATTCGATCCTTCCTTGATGCACAGGGAGTGTGGGAGGCAGTCAAACCAGAAAAAGCAGAAAGCCATCTCGTTGATAAATGAAAAGATAAGTTGGCTTTATTTTTTATTCATCAAGTATTAGGAGATGAACTTTTGATTCTTGTTGCTGATAAGAAGACAGTGAAGGAAACCTGGGACACTTTGAAGAGCATTCATGTTGGCAACAAGAAATTCCAGGATGCGAAGATGAACCAACATCGCGGTGAATTTAAGAAGTTGCAGATGTCAAACTCCGAGACAGTTAATGAGTATGTCAATCGACTCTCCTCAGTTATCACCACAATGAGAAATATTGGATAGAAATTAAAGGAGCAACGAGTTGTGGAAAAGCTTCTTCGTTCAATGTCATCCAAGTTCGACCCTATAGCTTGCAATTTGGAGCTGTTTGGTAATATCCGAACGATGATCGTGGATTATGTGGTGAGTGCTCTAAAAACATATGAAGTTCGACTTCAATCGTCCATGCTTGCACCAGAAAACCAAGTCTTGTTAACTCGGGTAGAGTGGGAAGCCAAGGCTCAAAGAAACTATGGTTTTCGTAGCCGTGGACGTGGTTACATCAATAGCAGGGGAAGAAGTCGTGGACGAGGTAGAGGGCAAATTGATAGGCATTTTGATGGAAGTGGCATCAGTAGCACAACTTTATATCAAGAAAAGCCTAAGAGAGATAAGTCCAATATCAAGTGTTTCAACTGTAAATGTTATGGTCACTTTGCTTTAGAATGTAAAAAGGAAGATGTTATTTATTTAGCTGAGAAAAGTGAAGATAAAGATCATCAAAAAGTTCTAAGTCAACATGTAGTTCTAATGGTAGTAGAAGAATAGAATGATGAGAGTGAGATGCTCTTACAAGGTACAAATTCTGAAACAAATATTTTAAATTTGTGGTACTTAGATACTAGTACTACTAATCATATAATAGGGAATAAAGATTACTTCCACAAGTTAGATGAAACTGTATCTAGAAAAGTTAAGTTTGGTGATGGTTCTTTAGCCAAAGTTGCAGGAAAAGAAAATATTTATTTTTCTGTAGATGAAGGTGAATAAGACTTTTATCAAATGTTCTATAATTCTAATTTTGCAGTCTAATATCTTGAATATTGGACAATTAGATGAGTTAGGATACACTACAGTCATCAAAGATGTCAAGATAAACATTTTTGATAAAGAAGGACAACAACTCATAGAAGTGAGGAGAGCTAACAACAGGCTGTACTTGTTGAAATTGAAGAATCCTGACCAGTGTTATTTGACAACCATAGAAAACAACAATTGGTTATGATATAATCAATATGGACATTTGAATTTTCAAGCTTTAAAGACCATATCTGATAAATCTTTGATTAAGGGACTTCCAAAAATTAACTTAGCCAAAGGTGTGTGTCAAGAATGTATTGTTTCAAAACTGATCAGATCTGCATTTCCAGATTCTTCAAGCTTTAGAGCAAAGAAAACTTTAGAGTTGATACATGGAGATTTGTGTGGACCGATTGTTCCTTCTTCCTTGGGAGAGAGCAATTATTTTCTTCTCATAGTTGATGATCTTTCAAGATTTTTATGGGTGCACATGCTGAAGCAAAAAGGTGAAACTTTTGATGCTTTTAAGAAGTTTAAATCTCTAACAAAATTTGAAAGTGGTGAAAAGATTAAAGTTTTTAGATCTGATAGAGGAGGAGAATTCAATTCAAATGAATTCAAACTTTTTTATCACCAGCAAGGTATCAAAATATTCTTTACAGCTCCATATACTCCACAACAAAATGATGTAGTAGAGAGAATAAATAGGACTGTTATGTCCATGACAAGGAGCTTGCTGAAAACAATGAGTATGCCATTAGTGTTATGGGGAGAAGCTATAAACACAGCAGTTTATATATTGAATAGGTCTCTCACAAAAAGTTTGAATGAAATGACACCTTATGAAAAATGGACAGGAAGGAAGCCAAGCATATCTCAATTGAAAGTATTTGGTTGTCAATCTCATGTGAAGATTCTTGGAATACATTTGAATAAACTTAATGATAGAAGTAAAAAGGTTGTATTTTTTGGCTATGAAAGTGGAACAAAAGCCTATAGATTCCTTGATTCGGAAACAAATACTATATTTGTGAGTAGAGATTGTGTATTTGAAGAAGAAGTAAAGCCGAATTGGAACAATCTCAAAGAAATTTGCAGTTGGAAACAATCTGAGAAATTTGAACAGCAGTATTACATTTCTGATACTGGACCCGACCGGTTCAATTGGAGGCCGGTCGGGAGACTACATGTGAGTCTTCACACATTTACAGATTGGTCCGCGAGTTTCATAATATCCCAACTATGTCCCTCCTATCTTAATCAGAATTCTAACTAGGTCCCTATAACACTTATTAAATTACAATTATACCCTTTTTAATCTAAAATTTTAGCCAAATTTTACCATTTGGGTCCTAATACCTCACAAATATTATTTAACCCTCTTCTACTCAAAAATAAGTCTAAGAAAATTTTAATTAATTTTTTTTCCTAATTAAACCATATAGAAGTGGGGGTTTATAAGTACTTCCCCCCTTAAAAATTTTTGGTCCTCCAAAAATAAAATCACCGCATCGAGAAAGAAAATTTTCTAATTTTTTGAAACTTAACATCCTTACTAAGTCCTTCATAATCAGATTTCTCCAACTACTAGTATCCTTAATCTAGGGTAAATCAGTGGATATCGACATGCGCATCAATATATGCTAGAGATGCAAAAAAAGAAAGACATATTTCAAGATCTAAGGAGAAATAAAGAGGAGTAAGGAAGCAGGGTTACTATAGAATTCGCAAGCAGTTGAAATGTGAACTGCAAATGAAGATAATATTGCGAGATGCCTTCACCGAATAAGACTGAGAAATTGATCGAATATATTTAATGATACTCATGAAGGTGAAGGACTTTGAGCTGTGAAAATTCTAAGTAAATAATTGAGTTAATATAGGAAGTTACAAAAATAAAAAGGAGTAAAGAAAATTGCCGACAGTGGGCAGAATGACGTTGATTGTTGAAAACCTCTCTTCTGGCTCCACTATGGGCAATTTGCCTGGATGTGACCTTTCTGACTGCACTTGTAGCAAGTCATCCCTCGACATGGTCCGGTGTGGACGTTGTTGGAAAGAGAACATGGAACCAAGTAAGGAGCACGATACATTTGAGTAGGCCTTAGCGATAGTGGCGGTGGGTGAGTCTGACTCAGTGGGTTGTGTGAGATCATCCTTTGGGGGACTAAACTACTAGATGGAGTTTCTATAGCTGTCGAGGCGATCGATGGTACCATAGTGTCCTGCTGGTCACTTTGCTCGCCTCGAACCTTCTGTGACCCCAGTCGCTTCCTCTTATGATCATCATTCTGCTTGCAGCTTGCTAGAATAAATCTCTCGGCCATAAGGGCCTTATCCACGACCCTTTGGAACCCGTCTGTGTCTAATAATCCCACACTCAATAGAATAGGGTCGTCTAGTCCTTCGACAAATAGAAAACGGTGGTAGTCTTCTGATGGGATTATCTCTGGTACGAAGGATGCTAACCTACTGAAATCTGCTGCATACTCGGATATGGATCTGCCCCTCTGTGAACACTTTAAAAACTCTTGTCTCTTTAGATTTTTCTGCATCGAGGTATCATATCGCAGGTGAAACTCCTCCTGGAAGTTAGCCCAAGTCAGCCCGGCAGTGTAACGAGTCTCTAGCTCCTCCCACCATACCTCAGCATCTCCTTCCAGCAAGTGGAGTGCTACGCTAAGTTTGTCTTTATCTGCTAGCTCTAACTCAGTGGTGACTCGGCAAACATGTTTATCCAAGCTCGGGCCATCTGCGGGTTTGAAGATCCAGAAAATGATGCACAACCTAACTGTCTAGCATCATGCAGACAGGATACTAAAGATTTACCAAAGCGAGTGCCTTCCGAGGGGTCAGACATCATGGTGATACTTCCTTTTGGCGGGGTCTGATAAATTTGTCGAACTACTGGAGAGATAACTATATCTTCCAAGCCCTTAACTGGTGCTGTCTCAGACGTGTTGTCGAATGTAGCAGGTGTATCAGCCGAAGTAGTGGCTACCGGATGAAGAATACTAACCATTGTTGCTGCTATCATATTCAGATGTTCCTGCGCTAAAGGTGCATGTCCCAATGGTACATCGCCAACTGTATGTTGTGCTATCATATCCGTTACATCCGAGGTCCATGGTGTCCTTGACGATGACTGTCTTGGGGCCAACTGAACTGATGCTCCCTCAGAATCCCCATCAGCAGTAGCAGCTGGTGCTGAAGAAAGTGGGACCGTCAGATATATGGGGGGATGGGAAGTAACACTCGTAAGGTTCTAAAGATTCCCTTTCTTTCGAGGTCTCCCTGGTTTCCGTTTTGGCGGTATATCCGACATCTACATGAAACAAGTTTTCGATGAGTAAAATCCTCCATTAACCATACCATATAGGTATAACCTATAAATATATATTGATTAACTGCAAATTGATATTGTAACAAGTCTTGGTCAACTAACCGTACTACCTACAGACCTTCTTAACATCCTAACTATATCGAGACTAATTTTTCGTAGCTCTTACGACTCTTAGCCTAAGATCTGATAATTCTTAAGTCCTTAGGTCTTTAAACGTAGGCTCTGATACCACTTTAGTTGTCATACCCCGACCCGCAGGTCGGGCATGTGACAACCGCCGTATGGATCCGGAAACCCATACAAGGCATATGATATACATCAACATTACATCAGAAGGCACTAAAATAAAATAGCAATCTCAATAAAGTCTACATTTATAGTCCTTTAGTAAAGTCCCGATATAGACCTAATACAATACTACGTTTGATAATCAATAAATTTAAATACGAGAGATGAACTTCTTCGACCTCATACCCGTCGTCAACGATCTCAACTCTTACTCCAAGACCTGCACACACATTGAATGCGGTGTGCTCAGCCTTACGGCCTAATGTGAAATTACAGCTCGAAACCGTAGTAAGGAAATCAATACTAGGGGGAAGATTCTAGGATGCTTTTTTGTTTTTATTAATTATCACTTTATAAGATTAATAAAGTAAATGAATATCATCAACGATACATGTAATCATATGTGATAGTGCACCTCTTTGTATATTCTTACATGTCCTCTATATTGCAATTCATATATGTGTCACTAATAAATGTCATCTAAATTATTTCTATCTTTGTATCAAATATCTCGGGCCACCAGCCTATGCTTAGAAGAATTCCCTCGTCGGGGACTTCTCATAAGCTCATTAGTGCGGTATCATTCTATGTCTCTACCTAGGCCCCCTGCACTGATGTTGGCGGAGAGGACGGGTGACCGTATATTTCTCTCCATTGTTTCGCCAGTCGTACCCTACGCCCCGTCCTTGCGAAACATCGCGCCCTACTTCCTCCCCGGTCTCCGTAAGGGCAACGACACTTTGTGTAGTACTACACACTGCCCGCAAGCAGTGTCACCTCAACTTAATATATCATCGGTCACGGCTAACCGAAATCATAATAATCCTAGGATCCGGACTACTCATCCGATCGTCTGCAGAATGTCTAGGATGATAGCCGTGTGGTCTACGGATCCACTGTCCAAGGCTTAAGGGAGTCACCATCACAACTCAAAAGCAATCGATGTTGGTCGAGTTGACCGTCAATCCGCACAATGGGTTTGAGGTACCTCGACCACATTTTTACTGAATCATTAGAAGGTTCATCCCCGATAGCCATATAAGGAGTATCACGGTGACATCCAACCGTCACACGTGCGGGTAATAGTATCCGGGTATGGACCCACTCCGCTTTCTAGTCTATCTTGACCTTGGAGTTAGTCTGGTCCATTCCCCAACTAGCTCCCAGTATCTAAGCTACTTGTAGCCTCGGGAGTGGTGTTGGTGAGTAGACATCACTATTCGAACATTAACAGTTCATCATGTCATCTAGGGTGTGTTGTTAACACCCTGAAATTGTAATTTAGTGATGTCCCTAGGAGATGTTAGTATCATGTGTTTAATGTCTCTATACTAGAGTGTCAAGTGTTGATCATTAATACTACCTCCTATATTTATTTGTTTGATATTTAACTTATTATTCTTGTATTCATCCGCATGGTAAATGTATCACACATAAAATAGAAATATAATATAACATGCGGGAAAGTAGTAAATCATGTCCAATACTAACATCGTATGCATGGCATGTCAATCATGCTAGTATGCATAATCATATAGTATCTAACATGCATCATATTTTATTTTATTCAAGGCATCCAAAACTTTTCTAAGAAAAACCTCGGTAGGAATTTCCCTAGTTTGAATAAATCCTAATTACGATGAACCAATGCACCTGATCGAAGTTTGAGCCTCAGAACCAATCTAATTGAAGCTCAGAGGTATCAACCGTAATGTAGCTCACATGCCAAAATAATATTCCTAAATAATAAAATTTATTTAGAATAAAATTAATATCATTTCTACAAATTATTCGGATAATTGAGAACATTATTTTGGTTCTATCCAAATTAATTATCTAAACCAATTCATGTAACTAACCCAAAACCAAATAAATCTCAATTCAATTAAGCTCCAATTTATTTTAGGTCCAATTTAATCCACCTAGCTCATATAGCCCAAATAAATAACAACGTATTTTAATTATTTAAATTAACTCAAATTATCATACTCAAACTAACTAGTAATCATGTAATCAAATTGTTATTCTATTTAAATAATCAAATCAAAATAAATTTCGAACTTCATTTCATTAAATTGTTTGAAATTAACCATCAAGTCTACAACATCAAATCCAATTTGATTATTCCATATTTCAACTTAACATCAAAATATAATCATTAGTCACATGGGATTCTCAATAATTTTTCTAGTGCACACCCTTGTTCAATTCTCTACCTTATCACATTATATGCACTATATAGAGAGGAGAAGAGAGAGTGTTTCATAGGGAAATGTGAAGGAGGTGGGGGAGATAATATTGAGGTGTAGAAATCACCTCAATCCTTCCCTCGCTGATGATGAGGAATTTGTGGGTCGGCAGCAGTGAGTCAGAAAGAGGGCTTATCTTCGATGAAGAAGGAAATCGAGTTTAATTCACTCACCTTCATCCGCCGCTCAAATGCTGGTCGATATCCTTGCCGGAGATTGAAGGAGAAGCTGCCGACATTCAAGCAGTCCAGTTGCTGTCGGTTGGTTAACTGAGGAGGACGAAATGGTGGATGGCAATGAGGCGCAAGGAGGTTCGGCGAGCAGGCGGAGAGGGAGGTGGAGAATCGTCGGAATTGCAGAAGCCGGAGATTGAAGGAGATGCAGCGGCGTTCAAGCAGTCAGCGGTGCTTCAAAGCCTCCTCTGGTGTCGCACCCACCGCTCGGAGGAGGGAGCCGACAGATTCTGATGGTGGATGCCGAGCTGCATGGAAGACATCCTCGATCAAATGCTGCCACCGACAACTATAGGGAGGGAGATTGAATGGGAGATGGAGAGGCAGACGGTGAGGGCAACTGTAGGGAGGGAGATGGAATGGGAGATGGAGAGGCAAACGGTGAGGGGTTCGCCGATGACCTCTTGGCGAAGCAGGCGACGAGCTCCGGCGATGCGGGCGTGAAGGAAGAAGACGGGATTTGGGGGCGCGCTTCCGGAGGGTTTAGGGCATGCAAAGTGGTCGGCTCCTCGTTGTGCTTTCCTCATCGACCGGTTCAACTGGACCCGACCGGTTCATAATATCCCAACTATGTCCCTCCTATCTTAATCAGAATTCTAACTAGGTCCCTATAACACTTATCAAATTACAATTATACCCTTTTTAATCTAACATTTTAGCCAAATTTTACCATTTGGGTCCTAATACCTCACAAATATTATTTAATCCTCTTCTACTCAAAAACAAGTATAAGAAAAATTTAATTAATTTTTTTAAATTTTTTTTTTCCTAATTAAACTATATAGAAGTGGGGGTTTACGAAATGGGTATTCAAAGTGAAAAATAAATACTCAAGGTAAAGCTATAAAACACAAAGCTAGGCTAGTTGCAAAAGGATATTTGCAACAAGCAAGAGTAGATTATGAAGAGGTGTTTGTATCAGTAGCAAGACTTGAATCAATAAGACTTGTAATTGTTGTGGCTGCACAAAAGGACTGAGAAATATATCAGATGGATGTAAAATCAGCATTTCTGAATGGAACAATTGATGAAGAAGTTTATGTACAACAATTTGAAGGTTTTGTTTTAAAAGGAAAAGAAGAAAAAAATTTAAGACTCAAGAAAGCATTGTATGGAAATCAAACAAACTCCAATAGGTTGGAACTTGAAACTGGATAAATCTTTATTGTCTTTTGGTTTTAAAAGGAATTCACAAGAGCCTGCAATATACACAAAGTTGGTAGCCAAAGAGCAGCCGGTAGTTGGAGTTTATGTTGATGATTTGTTGATTACCAGCACAAGCATACAACAAATTCAAGCTTTTAAGATGCAAATGAAAAAAGAGTTTGAGATGACTGACCTAGGTTTGCTTCATTTCTATCTTGGTATGGAGATAGCTCAATCCAAGTACAAGATCACCCCAGGACAGTTATTGTATGCTGAGAAAATGTTGAAAGAGTTTGGAATATTGCATTCACATTCTGCTCACACACCAATGGAGGAAAGATTGATATTTCAGCAAAGTGACCATGTACCCAAAGTAGACAAAACTGAATATAGAAGGTTAGTTGAAAGTTTGAGATATTTAACTCATACTAGACCTTATCCAATGTATTCAGTTGGAGTACTTAGTAGGTATATGGAGACACCAAATGTGGAACACATGGCTGCAGCAAAATGGGTGCTTCAGTATCTGTAAGGTACTCTTGACTATGGCCTTGTTTATTACAAAGGATATCAAAAGAAGTGTGCATTGATAGGCTACAACGATAATGATCATGCTGGCTGTAATGAAGACAGAAAGAGCACAAGTGGAATGATTTTCTTGCTTGGAGATAAATCTGTGAGTTGGGCTTCAACAAAACAAAAGGTTGTTGCTTTAAGTTCATGTGAAGCAAAGTATATAGCTTTAACTAGAGCAGCTATATAGGTTACATTGTATTTATTTTTGAAAAAGATAGTATATTTTATATTCTCAACTTTTTTGTATCCTTATTCTATTTTATAAGATTATATATTGTAGGTATTATATAATGTTTTTTTGAAAAAAAAAGATTTAAATAATGTTGAAGAATTAAATAAATATTAATATTTCTACAAAATATAATATATATATAATTAAATTTGGTAAGTATTGAACTTATAACCTTCTACACAAGAGTTGTTACACCCAAAGCCTTCCCATACATCGAACTCCAGAAGCTCAAAATCTTGAACTCCAAATTTCTTCTTACAATTTTCTCTCTTATTTTAGAACATAATATTCTCTCTCCTTCCTATGAAGTGGATAATATAAATAATATGGAGAAGGTGCCCCTTTAGGAAGAATGTATCCCTTGTTTTGGGTGGTGAATTTTCATATATAACTCTTCACCTTTGGGGTCGTAACAATTCACCCCGTCGAAAGTCGTTGATGCCCTCATCGATTCTTTGATTAGATATTCTTGGACGAGTTTCTTAGAGTGCCCAAGGGTGGTTTTATTTTCCTAGCTTGCTTCTTCAAGAGGTTCTCCTTTCCACTACACCAAGTATTCGATGAGCCCTTCTAGTTGGAATGTTCATCCAAGGATCTTTTCTACCTATTTTGGAGTTTCCTTGTTGATAAGGATTGTCGATCAGTCTTGCTAGATGCGAGTTGGGTCTTCGTCACTGTGAAAAGGTTTAAGGAAACTGACATAAAAGGTTGGATGCATGCAAAATCCAGGTGGAAGTTGTAATTTATAGGCTACTATACCCACTCTCTTGATCACTTCGAAAGGACCTTCAAACCTAGAAATTAATCTTTTGTGGCGATGTAATCCCTTCGCTTTCCTCCATAGTTGTGGTGTTAGCTTTAGAACAACCTTATCTCTGATATTAAACTCTCTCGAGTTGCCAATGTTGATCTACTTGCTTCTTCATCATTCTTACTACTTTCTCTAAGCTTTCCTTCACTTCCTCCAATTGTTCTTTTTTATTCATCATCAACTTGGTTGCTGCGGGGCAATATTCATTGTTAGAGGCTCGGGCCAGTTCTAAGAGAGTGAGGGGTGGATGCCTGTATACTATTTCAAATGGAGATTTCTCCGTAGCAAAACTTCAATGAGTATTATAACTAAATTGCACGACATCCAATAAATCAACCTAATTTTACTGCTTCACGATGATGAAGTGATGCCAATATTCTTCAAGTAGGGTATTTATTCATTTTTATTTGCCCATCTAGTTGAGGATGATTGGCAGTAGAAAACTTCAATTTCAATCCCAACAACTTAAAGAGTGATGTCTAGAATTTACCTATGAAGCGAGGATCCCCGTCACTTACAATGTCTCCTAGCAATCCAAAATATTTCACGATATATCAAAGGAAGAGGTTGGCAGATGATTCAGCTGTGATTCACACATTTATAGGGATAAAAATTATGAATTTGCTGAAGCGAACTACTACGATGGATATTGTTGAGAAATTGTTTACCTTTGGAAAAAATGTTATATAATCCAAAGAAACTGAACTCCAAGGTCAGGGAGGCGTTGGCAGTGGTTGTAGGAGTATTACTGTCATTATCTTCTCTATTTTGTTTTTCTGACATACAACATAAATACAAACAAATGCCTCGACGTTGTCTCCCATTCGTGGCTAGAAGAAGGAGCGATTGAGGAGTGTTATCGTTCACTCTATTCTTGGATGTCTTGCCCATATTGTAGCGATATTATCCGTTCGCACTACGAAAAGATTTTCCAATATGTAGATACTCCAAGTTCGTAGGTAGTGGACAACTACTAAAATTTCCTTCTCATGAGCATTGTAGGGTTGTTCTGCAATATTCAACTTTCTGCTCTCATAGGCGACTAGGTGTCCTTCCTGGGTGAGGATGTCGCCAGAGTGCTTTGTCAGAGGCGTCGATGATGACTTTGAAGGGTTTATCGAAGTTGGGAAGTATTAACACTGGTTCCTCCATCATCTTCATCTTGAGTTATTGGTAGGCTCTATCACACTCTATTATCCATGTAAAACTTTGATCTTTCGTCAAGAGATTTGTTAATGGTGCCATGACGGTGGAATAACCTTGTATCAAACGATGATAATAGTCGGCAGGTCCAAGGAAGGAGCGGAGTTCAGATAAAGTTTTCGGACAAGGCCAACTACGAATGCCTTCTACCTTCCGTTCCTCCATTCGTACTCTTCCACTCCCAATCCTATGTCTGAGGAATATGATTCCAAATTCACATTTATCCCTACAAACAAAAAGTTAATGTTTCCTCATTTTTTGGAACACCTATTGAAGATGTTCGACGTGCTCCTCTTTGTTTCAGAATAGACGATAATGTCATCCAAATACGCTACCATGAATTTATCCTCATGGAACTTCATTCATCAAATTACAAAACATTACTGGGGCATTAGTGTCACGCCCCAAACCACCTTTGGGCATGTGGCAACCGCCGTATAAGCTGTACAACACCACAACTTATACAAGGCTAAAAGTATCACAAAGCACTACCATTTTATTATTTAAACAAAGCAGAAGCAATTACATTTTACAAGTAACCAATACTAGTACTTTAAATCTCTATCTAGAACACCAAGTCGATATTATTCATCAGACTATGTTCTCCCTCACTTCCCACTAGTGGCCAACTTGTAACCTGCGCAACAGGGGAAAAATGTGCACATCTGAGTCGCGAAACTCAGTGAGGCTACAGAGAGAGCACCCTAAAAATGGGCATAAGGTATTATACAACCAACAATAAAATATATCCACTAAAAATCACATACTTAAATCAACATGTCCATAATATAACAAGACAATAAATAAGAAACATCATGAATATGATCATAACAGGGCATATAACCGCATATAAGAAATATGATCATAATAATGCCACTAAATCAAAGATATCATATCACTTCAATTAATATTCCATCATCTAACCATTCTACACCTAAGGCAGCCACTTATGTTCAAGGTGAATTCCTCGTCAGAGATTTCCCTGAACCCGTCAGTGTCAACTCTATATCTCCGTTCTATATGCCTGTACACTAACGTTGGCGGAAGGAGCTGGTGATCACTGCACCCCTTTTTCTAAACACAAGTACCGTACGACGTTGTAATTCTGCACCATGATAGGATCACCATACAAACACAATAATCACATCTGTCTCCAGCCTGGCAAGCTGAGACCCACTGCATACGATACCAATGAACCTGGACTGCTCAGGGATCCCACCATTGTTGAGCATGCCAAAGTCTTCAGGTTCTCTAGCCTTGGTAGGGCATGGGACGGTACTGTTCCTAGTCCACCCTTTACTCTGGTGTAACACAAACAAATTGAGTTCTTCTTCGAAGTGAGATCCCGGCTACACCAAAGTATTAGTGACCTAAGTCAACCGAACTTGCATCTCTACCATACTAGCACATGGCTCCTCACCACATGTTGGCACATACCAGTCTAAGAACCACACATCACCTCCTAGGTTATCATAACCCTATGATGTTCCAAGTTCTTAGTCATATATCAATTCAAATCACTCTAGGTGTTATCATAACATGAACCTAAAGTGTCTCGAGTATTATCTCATGTCTATATATTCCATGTTCTTGCTAAGTGTTTCTACATCTCTAGCAACATGAACATATTCAATAATCAACATAACATGAACATAATATCAATAACATACATATAACAATATCATACATATACCAACATGGTATAACTTTCAATTCACAATAGGAGTATACATATAATAACATCATATCTGAATTAACATGATACAACATGAATTATCATAATATCATTTTCAACTCATACCAAGAACATGCATATAACTTTCAACATTTCAACCAGATATATAATATGCAATCAAGCAGATATATAATTTATCAACATGTACAATAGTTAACAACGATCCTTAGGACTCAGCATCTGTAGTAGGCCAAATAAAATTTGAAACAATAAATCCTCACCTGAGCCTCAAAGTAGATCTTTAAAACAAGAATCACAGCTTGGCCGTGATTCTTAAAGCAAACAAGCAATCAATCGAGCAAGCAATTCCTTTCTACACAAACCACAGCTTGGCTGTGATTTATCAAGCAATAGAACAGCAATACAATCTCCTAAAATAAATTAAAGACAACCAAGCAAGCATGCATAAATAACACATCTCAAACATTCATCTTAACAATCCCTCTACTCACAACCTCACATAAATTTTTATTAAATTTCTTTTTAATCAACCAATAGATAAATCAATTCAAATAAACACAACTACCACAATTATACATCAACCAACCTTAGCGATACCTATGTTTACATTCCAACTATATCATAAGACCACAAATTAAATATCTATTTCCACAAATAAATTATTCAACAATTTAATTAATCATATTAATCAACTATACCACCTTAATTAATCTAAGCATAACTTTTAATAATTCTGTAAAAATCCAATTACCACTAATAAATATGTTAAATTATAATTTCTCCAATTTCATAAATTAAAAAATCTAATTAACCTAATTATTCAATTTAATCACCACATAAAATTTATAAATTCTGTAAAAATTCTAATTAAATCATTTTAACTTTGTTTAACATGAATCAAACATAATAACATCTACCAAAATATTCCTTCATGCATATAATATACAATTACTTTATTTAAATCCTAAATTAATCAAAATTAACTTAAATAAATTAAGAACTTGCACTTCAATAATTCAAAAAAATCTAATTAAATCACATAAATTATATTTAAGCATGATAAAACATCACAAATTATTTTAGATTTTTCAAACATCATAAATGCCCTCAAACCCTGAACCCAACCTAAAATAATTAAAGGCGGGTCTAAAACATATTAAAAATTTTAAATAAATTTCTTAAGGCTCAAAACTCACCAGTCAAGCCTTAGCCACTTGAACCGAATTAAACCAATTAACAAGCCACGAAGCCAGCCAACTCGCAACTAAAACGCATTTAAACTAGCCGTTCGTCGAACCGGACCAACACACGCGCAACGCACGTTGTCGGGCTATGTAGGCATGGAAAGACTACAACTCACAACCCATTGTATGGGTCGATTTGATATTCAAGGTGTGAAAGAGGGCACCATCCCTTAAATAGGATTAGGTTGCAACTCCTTTCCAAGAATTATCGATGTGGGACTAAATATTTCTTAAATAGAAAATGATACAATTCTTTTTCAAGAATTTCCTGATGTGGGACTAAATATTTCTTGAATAGAAAATGATACAATGATACATAAAACCAGTAGCCTATGCAGGTATTGAACTCGTGACTTTTATGTCATTAACACAACACTTTAACCAACTAAGCTAATAAGCCAAGTTATTATTATTATAATTTTTTTTTGCATAAAAGAAAAACAGGGTTTACAATTAGTGAGTCCAAATGGAATTACCAAGAATTCAAAGGATTCATATCTTGTAATGCAAGTTGTTTTTGCCTTATCTCCCTTGATGATTCTTACCTGCCAATACTCTGATCATAGATCGAGTTTGGAAAAAATATTTGTATGGTTCAAGCTATCGAAGAGATATGCAATGAGTGGAATTGGATATCAATTCTTTATCGTGACTTTGTTTAGTGCACGGTAGTTTACACATATTCGTAGACTGTTGGAATAAGATGGGAGCACGATAGGGAGCTTTTGATGGTATAATCAATTCGGCTTTTGTTAATTCACATCCTTTTAGATGATATATTGTATTGTTTCAGATTGGTGAAATGAATGCAATGTTATATTTTTTTTTAAAAAATTCGACTTTTGTTAACAAATGAAGTTGTTTCTTCAACTCTACTAGTTATGAGGGCCTCATATGGTAAGGCACCTGTACCGGAGTTCTATCTCAAGTTCAGTTGGTCTTCAGGGAGGTAATATTCGTGGAAGCTCTATCGGCATTCTGCTGGCAAATTCTTCCACTTCTTTCGAAACCTTGTTCTCAATGGGTCGAGGCATCATACTATCCCAGATGGTGGTAATGAACCGTGCTATCTGTTCTCCATGGTCTTGTCGAGATTACCTTCTCGAATCCTAGTTGCTTTTCATCCATCACCATCAATCTACCGAGATTGGGTGCGACCACTGTTTGAGAATAGAGAAGGAATTCGGTTCCCAGTATAAGAGTTGAGAGGGTAGTAATGGAGTCTCA
The DNA here is from genome assembly GCA_030544415.1 of Thalia dealbata. Classification (NCBI taxonomy): domain Eukaryota; kingdom Viridiplantae; phylum Streptophyta; class Magnoliopsida; order Zingiberales; family Marantaceae; genus Thalia; species Thalia dealbata. The sequence continues at coordinate 11,707,105 of CM060460.1, forward strand.
AGATAATGGAAATGAGCGCAACAGAAAACGGTCGGGACCTTTGGCAAACCGAACCACACAAAAGGAAGGTGTCATGTCAAGGGCGCCATCAGTTGCTTCTACTACAGGATTTGACAACCCACGAGCGACAACACAAGTCACGATGAGTTACGCTCGACCACCGCCTACGGGATTAGCACCAATCCCCAATTTAAACAACTGTCGTCGTTGCCATAGGGTGCATACAAGGCCATGTCGGAATACTACTTGTTACCATTGCGGTCAAGAGGGTCATGTTCATCTTAATTGTCCGCAACGAGCACTATCGGAAGCTTCTCAAGCATCAATAACTCGGGTTAAAATCAAATGCAAGTACCAGCCATACCTGTGGCATCTGCTTCGGCGTCAAGAAAAGCACCAACTCCTAGAACTCGGCAACACTCCCAAAGACCACAGACGCGTATGCAGACGCGAATTTTTGCACTAGATGGTAGTCATATGTAGGAGAATCCAAATGTGTTCGAGGGCGATACATCTCAAGTAGATGACTACTAAAGATGAGTTGTTGGTAGTTAAAATGAAACTAAAGTATGAAAATGAGAGATGGGAGGATGCACACCAACATTAAGTGGTATCTGCAAAAGATTTGGAGAATAAGACATTTAGTGAGAATTAAGTATTTTCTTTTCTAGCAATTTTTTTCCTAGCTTTGCTTTGAGTGGAGGAGTTAAAGTTTTCTTATGTTAGCAATATTACTTTGAATAAGTGAATTGTAAGTTTTCCTTCTAATTTGGTTGTCATTAAACATAGTGGCCTAAGAAAGAAAATTTTGGTTATGTGTTGCTTCATTTTTGGAGGACCAAAAATGCTAAGTGGTGGAGAACTTGTAAACCGGCGATCGTTGGAAAAAAAAAGATTTAAATAAAATATATATAAGTGTAAAAGATATATATATTTATATAGATATATACAAATATATAACATGATAATGATACGTGAAAAAGGGGCAATGACAAGACCAAGGTTAAGTTTAAGTGGTGGGGGTAAAATTAGAAATTTACCTCCCATGTATTTGCCCTTTTTATTCTCTTAGTAAGTGATGGTTAAGGGCTTTATTCCTTTTTGTCGCAAGCCTCCACACGCCGCTGTCCATCGCTGCGCTCTAGGGTTGGGGACATAGTGAGAGCTTTGTCCTTTGGGTTCTGTCGGAGTTGTCTTCCTCTCAAGTTCCCTTCGTAGCAACTTCTCGACTAGCAAAAGTAAGTGCAAAAACTCCCTCCTCAATGATTTCTTTTATTACATGATGTCCTGAATTGCATGTGTTTAGTTGATGTGTTTAAAGAGTTGTTAGTTTTGGTGCACCGGGATTTAAATATTATTGTTGGATTTTTATCTTCCTTTTCTCTCATTTGGAAAGAGATTTTAATAATTTAATTTGGTGATAAGTGAGGGTGAATCAAATAATGTTGTGTTTTGGACTTTGGTGTTCTTTTCTCGTTTCCAACCGCATAAAAGTATTTTATTTATTTAATTATATTTTTTTTCTTTTCTTTCTTCGCAAGAAAAAAAAAAGAGAAAAAAAAAATACCATTTTATTTTTATTTTATTCTTATTGTCATTCTCTTCGTTTTTAATAATTCTTGTTTTAGATTTTATTGTTACCATTCATCGTGAACAGTAACAAGGTTTGGATTTTATTGGTTGTTTATTTTTGGATTTACCATGGGCATAAGGTTGTAGTAGGATTATTAACATGAGGTCAATTAAAGGATTTCAATTAAAATTATGTTATGCATGTATTGTAGGGTATCGTTCCAAGTTGAACGGACGCTTGAGTATGCAATTGAGAATTTGTAAAGTTTAGAACTTTCATATATATTTATTTGTGTTTGTTATTATGATCTACCTGCGTGGTTATTGATGCAATTGAAATATTTTGTTGTTAATGCTTATATATAATTATTGATGCAATTGAAGTATTTTTGTTGTTAATGTTTATATATAATTATTGATGCAAATGAATAAGTTATGCATAAAGTCTTCTATGATATATTCACTTTAAATGTATTTACTTGTTAAATAGTAGATAGTTTAAGATGCTCACATCCTAAGTAAACATTTAAACATAGAGACATCTAATCTATAGTAATGACACTGTAGTCCAAGATAAGACTAGAAGTTATTTACACTGTATTCCCGCACGTATGGTGAATGGTCACCACCGTGATCGTCCAAATATGGCAAGTGAGGGATGCAGTTGTCTCAAATATTTTGCAATAGTCGAATGCCAAGGATGTAACTGGTAAGTTCACCGTGGCATGACTCTATTGTAATAGGGTTGGGTGATAAATTCCTTTCCATATGTCGTGGATAGTGGATCTGTTGATAACGACAACTGTCCTAGATGCTCTGCAAGCATACCAACAGTAGTTCAGATCCTCGGGTTAAATACACGTGTTGGATTTCCAGTTAGCCGTAGTAGGAAGATTTTATTTTGCAAGGTGACCCTACCTGTAGGGGCAGTGTGTAGTACTATACATGTGTGTGTTTGGTGTGCCTACAGAGAGATTATACGAGCACATTAGTCTCGTTAGTGCGGATTGGGTTAAATGGCTATTGAGACTGGAGGAGAGGGATTATTGGTTACCTGCTCTCTCTGATGGGCATAGGCAGAGACCTAGACAAGCACTGATGGGCTTATGGGTAGTCCCCAGTTAGGGCATATTCTAAAGTATAGGTTGGCAGCCCGTGTTAGGAGATAGACAGTATGGTAGTGACACGGACAATAATGTAGAGCCAAAAGATATGGATTTAGAATACACAAAGAGTAAATTTTGGTGTTTCTTTTTTATAAATTATATTTGTGCATCATCATTTATTTTATTTATTTATTTATTTTCTACTATTCAACAAATTATGTTGTTATTATGTTTACATCTTATTGTTTGACTTTATCTTCATAACACATGTAAATATACATGGATGGTTCAGACTTAATGGCTTATTTTCCTCAGGACCGTTCTTTCGTAGCCACTGAGTGGCAAAGCTCATCATAATCTATCTTACATGCGCAGATAGTTAAAGGTAGGATTGGTAATCATTATTAAGTACCAAGTTACTGGAAGCGTAGTGTTCAATACTATATAAACCTTATTTGAGAGGTTGTGTAAGATTTTATAATTGATAGGATTACTTATATTATCTGCTTTGTATTACTTCTAAATGTCTTGTATGAGTTTGCAAACTGATACAGCGGTTGCCACGTGCCGATAGGTGAGTTGGGATGTGATAATTTTTGTCACGCCCCGACCCACCTGTCGGCCACGTGGCAACCGCCGTATGAGCCCAACGGACCCATACAAGGCATCAAGTGATACATACCATCCATATACATCATTTATATAGCAGAATTTACAAATAAATCATCTAACTCCAATATTTTAGCATAGTCCCGATAAACCTACTACAATTCTAAGAAAAAGGCAACGATAAATAAAAATATAGACCCGTCGACGGACTCATCTTCATCGAATAACTTGGGCAGTCATCTAACACACCTGCATACACGGGGAAAAGTAGTGTGCTTAGCCTTGCGGCCTAGTGCGAAATTACGGCTCTACCGAATAAAGAAATCAAAGGCTAGGAGGAGTATTCTAGGATGCCCTTGGTGATTAATAATCATTTTTCATGCCATATAATTTAAACGATTCATATTGAGATAGGCAGCATAAATAAATAAATAAATAAATAAAGGTGTACATGCCACTAGATGTCACCTAAGTTAAGTCTAGTGTCAACATCAACAGTCTGTCCCCATTTGGTTTGTGTAAATCAATTTATGGGGAGCAACAAACATCATACATACAATACCGATGTATAATTCACTAGATGTCACCTACGTTATATCTAGTGTCCACGTCAATAGTCTGTCACCTACATCGTGATGAGATTTTAAGGTTTCATAAACTCGGGCTGCCAGCCTACGCTTAATAACTACCCGGGCCGGGGGTATCAGTAAGCCCATCAGTGCCTTTCTGTCTCTGTCTCTACCTATGCCCGCTGCACTGATGTTGGCAGAGAGGACGGATGACCCAGAATCCCTCTCCAATTTATTTCACTAGTCGCCAACCATGCCTCCCCTAGCGAAATCGTTGTGCCCTTACATCCTCCCCGGATTCCGTAGGGGCCACGACACCCATGTAGTACTACACGCTGTCCGTAGACAAGGTCACATATCTTAAATCTCATCGGCCACGGCTAGTCGGAATAACCACCCTAGGATCCGGACTACTCATCCGATCGTCTGCAGACGTCAAGGGTGATAGCCGTGCGGTCAACGGATCCACTGTCCAAGGCGTCGCATGTGGAATCACCTTCCCAGTCCAATAGCCGTCGACATCTATCGAGATTGGCGCACATCCGCACGATGGGTTGTGGCCCTCGACTCTATCGGTGCCAAGTCCATGGTAGGGTTCATCCTAGCTAACCATCTCAGGACTATCATGAGGCCGCCTACAACGACACTCGTGCGGGTGAAGATTTCGGGTAAGGACTTGCTCCATATTTCCAGTCTAACCCGACCATGGAGTTTGTACAGTCTCTTACCCTACCAGCTCCCAGTATATAAGCTATGCATAACGTCGGGAGTGGTGCTCCTAGTGCTCCGATATGCATCAACCTCGGGAGTGGCGCCTAACGGGACGTCACCGTTTGACCACCGTCGGAACGCAGCGGTCAACCGGGGCATATGGAAAAAGGCCCCGTTTTCTGTCTAAGTGGCGGTGACATCGCCAAAGGTTCTAACATGTCGTTATTTACTATCTATGTCTGCATGGTAGGTATGCTAGCATAGCATAGAAACACAATAAAATAATATTTAACATGCTCGACATGATACTACGACATATTAGAAACTTAATAAGGAAATCATGGTATATCATGCATGTTAAGTAAAGTAAATTAAACTAACATGCAAACCAGAGTATATCCTACATGTCAGACAGAAATAAACTAAACTAACATGCAGGCAAGTCAAATCTTATCAAACATTATGTTTTATCATATTTAAGACATCCGAGAATTGTTCCTAAGAAAACCCCAGCGGGAATTCCCTAACGTGAATAAAACCTACCATCGGAGAACCAACGCACCTGGGTTAGCGGTCTGCTCCTCGGAACCAAGTCACGCGGAGAAAATCACCCGCCGAGCTACTCGGATCGCATACCCACAATAATCTTATTTAACAAAAATTATTTAAAATAGATTTAATTTATTTCCCCTAAGATAAATAAATTAAAATCTATCAATTAAATAATTATTACATTAAATTAATCCTATACATATTTAGAATTAATCTCATATTTTTACATTTTTAGCTAATAACTTAAATGAATTTTTATTCAATTTCTACTCATCAAACTCATCCATAACTTAGCCCAAGTCATCTAGGGCCCAAGTAGAACCTATAGAAATTTTTACTATTTTTGTGATTTTTTTAATATTTTAATATTATTTTATTATTTTATTATTATTTAAATTTTATTTTATTTTTTTATTATTTTCTGACCGGTCAACGGTCAACAGTTGACCGGTCAACGGTCAACAGTTGATCGGTCAACGCTGACTGGGTCAGCGGTTGACCCGGTCAACGCTGACTGGGTCAGCGGTTGACCCGGTCAACGCTGACTGGGTCAGCGGTTGACCCGGTCAACGCTGACTGGGCCCGGTCAACGTTGACTGGGTCAGCGGTGACTATTCATCCGGTTCCGGTTCGGTTCGGTTCGATTTGGTTCGGTTCGGTTCCGGTTCAGCTAACCCAATTCAATCTAGTTTGACTCGAGCTCGATCTGATTTCGATTAGTTGATTCGGCTCACCCAACCCAACTCAACCTGAACCCAAACCCAATTCAAATCCAACTGATTTAATCCTACTTGATTCAACCCAACCGTTTTCATTAAAGTAATAATTTCTTATTCATTAAGCTTAATTAATTTACACTAATCATGCTTTTGATTAAACTAAGCATGCGTTAATACAACTTACTCTAATAACATATTATATTTACACTAATCATACGACTTAACTTAACCCGAACTCAAGTCCGACCCGAACTGAATCTAACTCAACTAACTGGTTCAACTCAACCACTTATATTAAATTAAGTCTAATTCATAGTTAACTTAACTAAAACTTAATTATTTAACTCTAAATCATGTTTAAATTTAAACTAAACACATCATAACTTAACTTATACTTAACATATTTATTTATAGCTAATCATGATTAACTAATCGTTAAGCATGATTAAGAAAATTAATCATGCAGAAAGGGGCGAGCTCGCACCTTCCGCCGTGCCCTTCGCCGAAGCCCTCTTCATCCGCGCCTCGACGGAACCCCACCGGAGAAGATTTCCGACGCTCCAGCCGGCGAGACCTCGGAGACGTTTGCACGCGCACAATCGCGGACCCCTACGAGCCCACGAACACCCCGCGGAAGCAAAACGAGCGGCGGCCGGCGGGAGGGAAGAAACGAGCAAATTCTTCCCTCGTCGATTCGCCGATGGACCTCTCGGCCGTGTCGACCCAATCGACCCAGCGGAGGTCAAAATTTCGGGGAGCCGACTCCTCCCGAGCTCGCCGGAGGCCATAACTGCTCGCCCCTTGCGTTCGGAGCAGCAGATCGGTGGCCTCGCAGGGGACGACCGACGGCGAGGGTTTGCTCGCGGAACAGGGCAACTCGCAGCAGGAAGGAGGCGCACGACCGTGGCAGGCATTCGCCGCTCTCCTCGTCGCAGCGAAGAGGAACGGCGAGGAACAGCGGCTGTGGATGGCGGGCAGCAAGACGGTGAATGGCGGACTCGGCGGACGGCTGCGACTTCTCCCTCGAAGGGGAGGAAACAGGGGACGAAAAAGGGCGGGGGCGTGGTAGTCGACCTCCGTCGAGCCCTTCTCGTCGCGGCGGAGGATGATGGTCGGCGAGCGGCGGCGCTGACGAGGGGGAGCAGCACCGGCGCTGCTGTGTTGCGGGCGGTCACGAGGAAGCAGAAGGAGTAGAAGAAGAAGAAGAAGAAGAAAAAGGAGAAGAAGAAGAGGAAGAGGGGAGGGGCGCCTCGCGAGTGGGAAGAGTCCGCGGCTCTTCTCGCTCGCGTCGACTCCTTCGGACCGGGTCGGCCGGTTCACTCGGACCGGCCAGCTGGCCGGTTCAGTTGAACCGGACCGAAATTTAAATTTTTTTTTCCTAAAAATATAATTTATTAAGGTGGGGGTTTACAATTTTAGTAGTATCATAGCTTAGGTGTAAGGGTATATGGAAAACTTTAGACCTAACTTATACTTGAATAGTAAATTGACAACTAGTGATAACCTAATATTACAATTTAGGGGTGAAGGTAATGAAGGATTAGGAAACACGATTCCCTAATTTAAAATGTTCTTTCCTCATTGATTTCCTTGTTTGACAAGTTATCTACTATGACTAAATTAACTATTTTGAATTGGTTAGGTTCATTGTTTGTGGACTTATCAATCACTAGATTGGTTTGCTTACTTATGTATAAAAAAATTAGTTGGTTGCTTACACGTGAAGGACAACATTTTTATCATATGGAAAAGAATTTGTCACCCAACCCTTTTACAACAGAGTCATGCACGGTGAACTTACCTATTACATTCTTGACATTCGACTATTGCAAAATGTTTGAGACAACTGCATCCCCCACTTGCCATATCCGGACTATCACGGTGGTGACCATTCACCACACATGTGGGAATATAATATAGATAACTCCTAGTCTTATCTTGGACTACGATGTCACCAGTATATACTAAATGTCTCTATGTTTAAATGTTCACTTTGGATGTGTGAACATCTGAAACTATTTAACAAGTAGATATATTTAAAGTGAACATATCATAGAAGGCTTTATGCATAACTTATTCAATTAAATCAATAATTATATATAAACATTAACAACAAAAATACTTCAATTGCATCAATAATTATATATAAACATTAACAACAAAATATTTCAATTGCATCAATAACCATGTAGGTAGATCATAATAACAAACACAAGTAAATATATATGAAAGTTCTAAACTCTACAAATTTTCAATTGCTTACTCAAGCGTTCGATTTAGCAAACCTGAATTGTAGACAAAATCTTCAAAACTAACCAAGAGAGTTAACAATGACAACCACGTCACCGTTCAACTTGGAACGATGCCCTACAATACATGCATAACATAATTTTAATCGAAATCCTTTAATTGACCTCATGTTAATAATCCTTTACTACAACTTTATGCCCATGGTATACCCAAAAATAAACAACCAATAAAACCAAAAACCTTGGTCGGTAACAATAAAATCTAAAATAAGAACCATTAAAAATGAAGAGAATGACAATAAGAATAAAATAAAAATAAAATGGTCAATATAGAAAGCATGAAATAACAAAATAATATATATATTTTTCTAATCACCTTCTGTGTGTATATATATATATATATTTTCTTTTTTTTTCTTACTTTCCGAGGGCTCCTATGCAACCTAAAGAAAAAATAAAGAAAAGAAAAGAAAAAAATACAAATTAAATAAATAAAATACTTTGATGCATTATACGGCTGGAAACAAGGAGAAAAGAAAAAAAAACAGCGATAAAAAATAAATAAATAAAACAATACAGAGGAGAAACCTCCCCCTCTTCGACAGCCTCTTTCCAAAGTCCAAAACACAACATTATTTGATTGACCCTCACTTATCACCAAATTAAAATACCTCTTTCCAAAGTCCAAAATACAACATTATTTGATTCACCCTCACTTATCACCAAATTAAAATATCTCTCTCCAACAATGTTCGCACGAGAGAAAAGGAAGATAAAAATCCAACAACAATATTTAAATCCGGGTGCACCAAAACTAATAACTCTTTAAACACATCAACTAAACACATGTAATTCTGGACATTATGTAACAAAAGGCAGCATTGAAGAGGGAGTTTTTGCGCTTACTTTTGCTTTGCTAGCGGAGAAGTTGCTACGAAGGGAAATTGAGAGGAAGACAACTCCGACGGAACCCAAAGGACAAAGCTCTCACTACGCCCCAACCTTAGAGCGCAGCGATGGGTAGCGGCATGTACCAAGAGAATAAAAAAGATAAATACATAGGAGATAAATTTTTAATTTTACCCTACCATTTAAACTTAACCTTGGTCTTGTCATTGCCCCTTTTACAAGTCTTTTTACACTTATATATATATTATTTAAATCCTTTTTTTTCCAACAATCCGAGTTTACAAGAACCGCCGACAACATGATTACGAAGAAAGAATTTGAAGACCCGAAAAAGTGAGTAGACTCAAGGAGAGACTTGATTTGTTCTTCCCGACGATGCAGACTTCAAATCGTTACAAGGATGTATGGAAAAATACACGCATCGATCACAAGATTTCTTATGAAATTTGAGAAACTCCAAACTAGCGACGAATGAGTTTCAGAAATTGGGGAATAAATCTCTCATCCCCCTAGTGAAATCACAAATGACCCAAAACTATAGATAGAATTGGACATGCTGCGATCGAAGCTTCGACAATATTCTAGTCCTCGCCGTCTTCCAAAGACAAACATCTATGTACTTGACCCTACGTCCCTACCTTGCTGGAATAGAGATGCGAAGGTGTTGGAAATTTTCCTATGAGACATAGAATAATTCTTCAAAGCAATAAATATGGGTGAAGAAGGACAAAGTATATCTTTACCCTTCACCTTTGGGGTCTAACAACTGCATACTTAGTGTACTAAAAAATATATATATCCTACGCTAGAAGAGCATCTTATGGAAAAAAAAAATATAAGGGAGTGACTACATGATTCATTAATATATTTATTTGAAAGATAAAACTTTTTATCGTCAAATATATACTAAACTAATAATTATATAAAATAACTAAAGTTATATTTTCAAAAAAACTAAATATTTCAACGCGAACCGTGGAGGGTCTCCGAAGGGATGCTTTGATCGGGTCTTGGAGTCCTCCGGAGACGCAGCGGGCGGCGGTGCTTCGCACGCGCAGCGGACGACGGTGGCCAGCGGCGGGCGACTGCGATCAGCGGCGAAGAGCGTCGTCGAGTCCGCGATCTGATTCAGCTCTTTCTTCTCTGTTCGAGATTGCCTCCGACGCGCGATCGAGATCAGAGAACTAGACAAGCACCAAGACAGGTTCTCGGTTCTTCCCCTCTCTCTGATTTCGCTGGTTCTCTTCCGCGTCTCTCGTTCTTATCTCCTCTTTTCTTACTACCAGCGACGGAGATCCGAGATTCTAGGGTTCCAATGTTTGTTCTTCAGCCTTTTTCTAATGGAGCAATCGCATAATATTTTAATTTTCTGACGCTAAGAAATAATTCGATCTTGTTGTTCCTTTCTTGAGTTTGCCGGGATCGGCTGGAAATTGAGGATAGTATAATAGTCTCAAGAAACTTCCACGCACAAAATGAATACGAGATGGATCTCTGCAATTGTGCAATTCATTTGTATATTTCTTTCAAAGTCAACATTTTCAACGCCACAACACTATTTCCAGCTTGCTGGTTTTCTCGTAGATGGTTTATCTACAGTTTGGATAAATGAACAGCATGCATTAAGAATGTGTTTAGTGTAGGTGTCCAGTGTAACTATGTCTATATGATCAGATTTTGTTGAATTATGTTCTTGAACAAGTCATACTTCACATATCAGTTTTAATTTTTTCTGTGCATTAGTGGTCAGGCACACAAGATTCTGGAAATAATCAGGTAAACATGCAACCCATGGGAAGGGAACAAGCAAATATTCCAGGAAGACCCACTCCGCCTTTCTTAGCAGCTCCTCTATCAGGTGCTCTTGGTCCTTCTCGAGCTCCTCCCCCCTTTTCATCCTCAGGTCCTGTGGGCGCACCAGCTGCTTCACCAACTACATCACCATTTTTATCCTCAGGACCTCCTGCCGTTGGCACACAGCCTTCTAGCTATACAACACCACCACCATCTATTAGGTCAAATGGTCCAACTACTCCTACTCCACCTTTTGCAGCACAAGATGCAAGCACTTATCAGCAATCACAAGCCCTAAGATTTCCTACTGTCGCTCAAACTTCGACTCCCTTGCAGTCATCACCTCCTATCGGTCAGCCATATGTGCCTCCACCTACTGGATCTTTTCCCACTCAATCTCAAATGCCAGTGGTGCCAATGGGTCCTCCACCACGAAGCTCGTCCCAGTCGACATCAACAAGTAATGTGCCTCAACCATCATTATTTTCTGCACCAAGAACACCACCTCAGCCATCATTACATGGATATTCCAATGTGCCACCAAGAGCTAACATGCCCCCCCTTCAACCAGAGCCACAACTTCATGCTTCCGGGCCATTTTCACAACCAATAATGCAATCTTTTTCAACTGCCCATGTTCCTCCGTTACATGCTTCCCCTTATCAAATCCATGCACCACCACCACCTCCAATTGGAGGTACTGTAGGTTACAGCTTAAGGGAACAAATGCAGCATCCTCTGACAGGACCTCCCATAGGGGGTGCTCAAGGTCTAGTTGAAGAGTTTCAGTCATTATCAGTTGGATCAGTTCCTGGGGCTCTCAATGCTGGAGTTGATGTGAACATACTACCAAGGCCACTAAATGGCGATGAAGAGCCAACTAAAGTTCTTGAGACGTACCCTTTCAATAGTCATCCGAGATACTTGCGGTTGACAACTCATGCCATACCAAATTCTCAGTCATTGCTTTCTAGGTGGCATTTGCCTCTTGCAGTTGTAGTTCATCCTCTAGCTGAAGTTCCTGATGAGGTAAATGTGGTCTTTGCTTTTGTATAGTGTGGAAGTGAGTATCTTTTCCACCCTGTGCGAATATCTTATTAACTTTCTTCATTCAGGAGGAGGTACCAGTTATCAATTTTGGGTCAGCAGGCATCATCCGTTGCCGAAGATGCCGAACATATATAAACCCCTATGCAACATTCACAGATGCTGGAAGGAAGTGGAGGTGCAACCTTTGTTCTTTGCTCAATGATGGTATCTAAACCCTCAATTGTTGTTCTATATGCTCCTTTTGTCCTGTTTTGCATCTGTCTGAGTGTTTGTTTTGTGTATTTTTTTCTGACCCTGTACAGGCCAGGCCATACTCCATTCTTAAGCATGACTTATATTAAATGAGATGATTCACTGCCACATATACAATATATATTGCTTATGTCTTGCCATCTCCTGAAGTTAATACATTTTCTGCAATTTGCCATATTGCCAACTGAGATGTCCAATTAAATATGATAAATCAGCATAAGAACATTTTTTATCTTGGTGCTCAGACATCATTAATGTTATTCTAGATTATCGGCTTCTATGTCTATCACTTTTAGGTAAACATGAAATATTTTGCTTACTTGACTGGAATAATTTGGGGGGTTCGAGATGGTGATGCAACAATTTATTGAATGTTAGGTGGCTATTCTCTGAGGATAAAGAATCACCATCATTAAATAACATATTGTTAAGAAGTTCTGGTGTATAGTAGTTTTTTTTTCTTGTTTTTTATTTTCTTATCCATTCACAATAATGAAATAGAGTATTCCCCCTTTTCAGAAAAAAAAGAAGTTTTGGCCCGTGGATGCTAGTTTCTACAGGGCTGATTTTATCCATGGATTTCTTTAATCCTTCATTGAAACTTTCATTTTTCCAAATTTCCTAGACTTTTCTGCTGGAATAATGTATAACTGTGATTATCTTCCTCTTAGTGCCTGGAGAATATTTTTGTGCTCTGGATGCTAGTGGCAGAAGATTAGATTTTGACCAAAGGCCTGAACTATTCAATGGTAGCGTAGAATTTGTTGCTTCTACAGAATACATGGTTCGACCACCAATGCCTCCTCTATACTTTTTCATCATCGATGTATCAGTATCTGCTGTTCGTTCTGGTTCTCTTGAGGTAATATATAAAATTTTGAATATCTTCTTCATTTTGTAATCCATTTCAAAAATGGAGCCTTGGTGAAATTTGCAATTGTTATCCCATATGGACCTCATAGTTCTGGCTCTCTTTCAAATGCTCTACAGATTGTTGCTAAGACCATCAAGTCCTGTCTTGATGATTTACCTGGCTGTCCTCGGACACAAATTGGCTTTATAACTTTTGACAGCACATTGCATTTCCACAATCTGAAGGCAAGTGACATAGCTTCTGAAATAGAGTGGTTGCATAAGCTCCTGTTACTTATGTGCCCCTGTTTCTTGTTAACTCAGGATGCCTTTTTTGTTATGGTGCTTAATATGATAAAACTTGTTACTGATCAACTCTCTTTTTTCTCTCAGTCTTCTTTGACACAACCCCAAATGCTGGTGGTGGCTGATTTAGATGACTTATTTTTGCCATTGCCTGATGATCTTCTCGTCAACTTATCTGAGTCTAGGCATGTAGTTGATGCATTCCTAGATAGCTTGCCAACTATGTTCCAGGGCTCTGCCAATGTAGAATCTGCTCTTGGTCCTGCTCTTAAAGCAGCATTCATGGTCATGGTAGGATTCCTTGTCATTTTGTTTGTTGAATCAAAGTCTCATTTACTAGTTTTTGTTTTTTCCTCTTGTGACAGTGTCAACTTGGAGGAAAGTTGCTTGTCTTTCAGAGTACATTACCCTCTATTGGTGTTGGTCGCCTAAGACTTCGTGGAGATGATCCTCGTACATATGGCACAGATAAAGAGCATAACTTAAGGCTACCTGAAGATCCATTCTATAAGCAAATGGCCGCTGAGTTTACAAAGGCACAGATTGCTGTGGACATATATGCCTTCAGTGAAAAATATTTGGATATTGCTTCTTTAGGTAACTATATTTATATGATATGTTCAGTAGTAACATGAAAATTTTGGCATTTCATCTTCTAATTTTCTTTTCTTTGTTATACAGGATCACTGGCCAAGTATACTGGTGGGCAGGTATATCATTATCCATCTTTCAATGCTGTCCTTCACCAAGAGAAACTTAGCTATGAGTTGGCCAGGAATCTTACAAGAAATACTGCTTGGGAAGCTGTGATGCGCATAAGATGTGGGAAAGGTCTTTAATGGAATTTCTACCTTCTCAAGTTTCATTCACCAAGTTATTATGTTAATTAGCACTTAGTTTTTTTTAAGTTTCATTTTGTATTTCAGGGGTCCGCTTTACAACTTACCATGGACACTTTATGCTAAGGTCTACGGATTTATTAGCCCTCCCTGCTGTTGATTGTGACAAAGCTTTTGCAATGCAGTTAGCTTTGGAGGAAAGCTTGATGACGTCCCAGACTGTATATTTTCAAGTTGCACTTTTGTATCCTTCTCTGACCTGTGTTAAATACGGATAAACAAATAAGAGACTAGGTTGACTAAGTAATGGGGTTCAATCTTTGGCCATTACTTTTAAGTTCAGACAAGTCACTTGAAAGAACATATTAATGCCTTTTTCTATTGTGTTAATGATGTTGTCAGTAGGTAATTCCCAACAACTTAGAGAAGCTATAAGGGTGGATGAATGGATGATATCATGTGCACTAGCAGTTTTTTCTCCCAAATGGGTTTGTTGCCATACTTTGAGGGTTATAAGGATTTGTTGTTCTTGGTTTTACAATATTCGATTTGCATTTGTCAAGGGCTTTGATTAATGCAGTTCCATCTAAAACTTAAAGACTTCAGTTGCGACATGTTCACTTACATCCTCAATTCTTATCCATCTCTTGATGACTGGCCAAAAAGATTGTCTCAAGCCCACTATGTGGAATTTGAGTTTGTTAGGAATATAGATGTATATATTAATGGACAGCCTGGGCAAGATTCAGACATATAATATTTTGCTATCTCCGAGAACATATTTGGGTTTTTATCAATGCCATTCCATCTAAAAGATTAATCCCTGGAGATATTATTTATTTTGTTTCTTGCATAATTATGAAGTTATCATTTTGCCTAAAACCAATTTGTGATTATCATTTCATTCATCAACCTCTGAGTATCCCCTGTTTAAGTTTTTATTTACTATATTTTTTCATGTGTAAGTTAAACTTGCTAGAACAATGTTTAAACTGTTTGCTAGTTAACCATGTTTTTTGCTGTTAAATGTCCAGTCATTTCAATGCAGTGCTGTATAATTTTCATTTAACATAATTGTTTTTTCCATGCCTGGCATTCAACTTCTCATCCCTAACTACCTAGTAGTGGGTACAATGGAGCCTGCTCTAACCTTTTTCACCTTATACTAGGATATCTTTTGTGACTAATGTGCAAGCAACTAATTGTGAGTTCACTCGTTATTGTATTTGGCAAAATTGATGAAGCTAACTATTGAACCTTGCTAGTCACATGGAACTATGCTAGCATGTTTGATGCTCCTTTCATGTGAGATAAATGTTTTGTGAATCCTTAGCTGGAAAAGGTATACTTCATCTTCCGGTGAAAGACGCATTAGAATCCATACAGCAGCAGTACCAGTAGTAGCTGATCTTAGTGAAATGTACCGTCAAGCAGATACTGGGGCCATTGTCTCCTTGTTGGGTAGGCTTGGTAAGTTAAGAACATTCCACATTGGTCCTATGAAGAAGATATTGGGAAAGTATTTATACTCAAGGTTCTTATGTTCAAAAATCCTGCAGCAATTGAGAATTCACTGTCGCAGAAGCTTGAAAATGTGAGACAATCAATGCAGTTAAAACTCGTGAAAAGCCTTAAAGAATATCGGAATCTTTATGTTGTCCAGCACCGTCTGGGTGGAAGACTGATATTTTCAGAATCTATGAAATTCTTGCCATTGTATGTATTAAGTTTATGTAAATTGGTTGCTCTCCGTGGAGGTTATGATCATGTTTCTCTTGATGAGCGATGTGCTGCTGGTTACAATATGATGATACTGCCAGTCAGCAGTCTGCTTAAACTACTCTATCCTTGCTTATTTAGGATAGATGAAAAACTATTGAAGGTATTTCCATCTCTTCATTGTCTTTGTTTTTCTTCCACAAGGAACTATGATCCTTTTTGAACGATTATTAGCCTAAGCTGTTTGCAACATCTTATGGTATATGATCTTTAAATTGAACATGCTATGGCAGATAGTTTCAACGTGAAAGCTTCCAGGTCATAAGCCTTATGTGATGGTTGATCTCTCTTTCTTTTCCTCCTTGCAGGACCCAAAAGATGTTCATGTGCCACTGAAACAGTTACCATTAACGGCACAAAGTTTAGATCCCAATGGCATATACATCCTGGATGATGGGTTTCACTTTGTTTTGTGGTTGGGCAGGATGGTCTCATCTGATACAGTCAACAATATACTTGGAGTTGACGCAACGAGCTTCCCTGATCTATCAAGGGTATGAATATTTCTATGCTTGATTAGACTTGAGCTTTGAACAATTCTGCTGTAAAGAATTTCTTATAAAGTGTCCATCACGATACAGCAGAGGAACAAGTGTAAATTCCTAAATATTCTCTACTCCCCATTTGTACTCAGCAATGCATTTTAGTATTCATGAGAATTTGGCATGATTTTGCACTGGATGTTGGCCCAGTGCAACGCTCCACCTCTTCTTGATGAGGGATTAGTGAGCACACGAGGTTTCAGCAGGCTGCAGGATTATTAGCTGGTGAATGAGAGGTTTCATCACTATGTTAATACAAAAAATAATGAGTTGAGAATTGCAAACAACTGCTCATACATGACTTTCCTCACATACATGACTCAGTTAATTGTGTCCTACATGAAGATAAAGGTAATTTTAATGGTTATGCTTCTGTCATATTTGAGTTCAAGCAGCTAAAATTCAATTGACTTAATGATAAAGGGTTCGGATTTCACCTTGGAACTTGACCTTATCGAACAAAATTCATGGGCACATAATTTATCCTAAGCAGGAGGAAGCTTCCCTAATTTTGTAAACCAACTAGTGTATTTATTTTAAGAAGATGTGGGTATAGACCTCCAACCAAAGACTGATGACAGTGCTATTTCTTTGCTTACATGAGCTCTTACTAGTTAGAGTTGAATGAACAATTGGAAATCTGGGAAAAACATTCATGTCTTACATGTAGATCATGAAAACGTTTTATGTTTTCAAGTTTGTGGTATAAGAGAACTTTGGCTTCATCTTTTGACGAAGTAGGGGTTTTCATGGTATAATTGACAAGCTTCAACACTGAAGAACCTTTTATGACAAGGCCACTATAATGTAAAGTTCCATTTTGATTGGTGTAGTTTATGACAGTCTTTGCTGGTTTACTTGTTAGTTAACTAGGGAAAATATGAGATAATATTGGTTGGAATGTGATTCCAACCCTCCCCCCTTATATTAATCCTTGTCCGGATAGTAGTTGGCATTAATATTTTCTTAAACATGTTAAATGCTTCAGTTGATCCAACTTTTCTCTAGGTTGGGTGCCCAGCCAGTAAATATTTGGTTTCAATTTTGATCTCATCCCAAAAGTATGTTCGAGAGTTGTATGTGATTGTCGTGTTTTACCCACAAAAACTCACAGACAGCTCCAAGATCATCTGGAACCTTGAGCTCAGCAGCACAAAACATGATAATTCTCCTGTCTTTAGCATTTTATGTGAAACTCAGCATAGTATTTTGGTAATTAAGATCTTCAAGATCGAGAACTGACCTCTCATATTTCTGATTGCTGCACTCTTGTTGTATTGCAGATTGCACTGTCCGAACATGACAACGATATCTCCAAGAGGCTAATGAGGTTACTGAAGGAATTGAGAGAAAAGGACAACACCTCCTACCAGCTCTGTCGCCCAGTGAGGCAGGGTGAACAACCAAGAGAACTCTCCATGTTTCTTAACAACCTCGTCGAGGACCAGGCTGCTGGATCCAACAGCTACGTTGACTGGATCGTCCAAATGTTTAGGCAATCACAGACCTCATGAAGGCGATGCAACGGCTTCTTTCATATTCATTTTAGCAGGCGCCACAGTTCTCCTGAACCTTTTTTCATTCAATCGGTGAAGTTACGATTTAAGGTTGGACCAAGATCGAACTTGAAGATGGAGTCTCGTAGCCCCGGTGCGAGTTATATTTCTTGGTGTCATCTTCCTTGTTTGACTAATTTATTTCATTTTTTGTGCGATTACCTCGCTTTCTTTCCCCATTGAGTAGAAACTTGTCATGTACCGCAGTGACTTGAGCATATTTGTAGAATCATAAGCTGTGTGAAAACACCATACAAACATTTTTACAGGCATGGCTGTGGGGACGAATCTTCGCAAAAAATAAAAAAAAATTCTATCGGATTGTAATTTTTGATCGACGGTGATGATATTTGGGGAAGGATGTTTTTGCCCTATGTTTTTAAGCTTGATCCTGGATTTAAGGATTCAATGTGATGCTGGTACTCTTGACTTTTTGCTATCTTCTTTGATATCCATTGTCGGGACTTTGAGTGATGCACTGATTTGTAAGGAAAAAAAAAACTATTCTTTTTCTCAGGCTGCTTTGGGTAATGAGCCATGGCTTAAGAGTATTTAGGAATAGCCAGGCCCTAGGCCCTATTTTAAAGTACAACGGGACCTTCGAATAAGCTAACTTTACTTAGAGTCGATGATTAAAATATATACGAACTATGAATATGTATATATAAATATTTCATTTAATATATTTTTAAAAAAATATTATTATTTTTTAAAAAATATATTACTGGTATTACACTACCTATAAAATATTTTATGTTTCTCTTTACCTCAATACTCTGATGTCGTACAACAACTAGTTATTTGATTTAAACTAAATTCAATGTATAAGGTATAGGTGATGTCATATGGTTATATTTGCAATAAGTGTAAATAAGTAGACCAACTATTTATCATATAAAGATATTGATAGAAAAGATAGTTCATTGTCCCCATCTCTTTTTTACATGAACTATAAACTTCGTCAACCATGATGTCATTACATATCAATTGCATTTTAATATGCAATCTGTCTTTCCTCATTAACCAATTAAAGAAATTAATTTTTAATAGAAGTTTTGGTTTTCAAAAGGTGCAACCTTCGATATCCCTGACTCGTTCAAAATATTATACATTGAGTTCACATAAAACTTCCTAGTCTTTGTCCATCGCCACCAAATATGTTTATTGTCTTTCATAATTTGGATGTCCTTTATGTTCTCAAGAAACCTCTCTATTGATGTTTGTGAAATATTATTGTTTACAATAATTGCCCAACTATTGAAGAATCCATCTTTCCACCTAGCAAGTTGGGATAATATGGTATTTGAATTTGTTCGACTACTCTAAAGATTTCTTTATGTCTATATGCTATCTTCATATAATTATGCCATGGTTCAAACTAAAATTTTATATTAATCCCATCTCTAACCTTATAGTCTAGGTTGTACATGAAAAACCCTCTTAACTTTGCTATATTGTGCAATGTGTTAGATTATTCTGTAGTATCCTTATCCATATACCAATCTTTCATTACGAGATATTTCCAGCCAAGAGCCCAATCTGGCATTATTATGAACACGAATATGTAGAATACCTCGACCTCTACTTTCTCTTTTCATTGTGGCCCCTCTCAAGTTCACTGGATTAAGAGTGCATCTTTACCCTCCTTTTTTACCCATAAGAAACATCTTTTGTACTTGTCTATTTTCTTGATAATTGATTGAGAAATTTTAAAGACTGTTGAGAAGTAGGAAGGAATCTAGGATAACACTAAGTTTACTAATATGAGTCTACGTCCCATGGATAATAAGCTAACCTTCACCTTGCTAGATTATTATGAATTTTGGTTATAATGATTCTTCATTCTTTAAATTACCATCTCTTAAAAGAAAACCCAAGTACTTAATGGAAAAAGTGCCTATTAGGCATCCCAAAATCTCTGCAAATTTTTTGAGACTACCTCTCTTCATTGCAAATCAATAACTATGGATTTACCTAGATTGAATTTTAGACTGGACGTTGCATGAAAACAATCAATTAGTAGCCTTAAATTATTTATGTACTCCTCTTTACCTTATAAAAAGAGAACAATATCATATGCAAATCCTACATATATGACTCCTCTCTCTTGAACCTGATTGAGAACTCTATTGATAAGTCTCATCTGACTTACCCTCTTAATCATCCTAGAAAAGCATTCTTAATCCTCTCCGATGAGTGAAAGGTTTGCTCTCAATACTGTTAATAATCACTACATAATCAACTTTAGCAATCAACTCCATTATCCATTGAATCCATTTTGTTGCATATTGATTTGCCTTTAGAACACTCTCATACCTTCTCAATATCTAACTTAATAAATAAGTTATCTCCTTTGTCCTTCTGCATGCATTAATAGTTTCGGCCACTGCCATGAAAGCATCGGATGCTGACCTACCTTAAATAAAAGCACTATGTGATTTTAAGATGAGGTCGGACATAAATTTTTTGAGTCTATTCGTTAATACTTTAGATATGAGCCTTTTCATGCTATGTTTAAGGTTGATTTACCTAAAGTCTGGTTGAATTTACACTCTACTTTTTTAGCATTAGGACAATATGACTCGCAGATATTCTTCTTGTATTTACATCTTCTTCCTTGAACTTTTGAAAATTTTTCATAATATCACCTTTTACCTCATCCAAACCGCAGTGTAGAACTCATGAATAAAATTATTAGAATCTGAAGCCATCATTTTTCCCATATTGTTAACTGCACTCTTCATTTCCAGCTCAATAAAATCATATTGTAAGCTATCCAATGAAATGCTCTGGGTTGATAAAATTCCTTTCACCTAATGAGAAGCTTACAATGGTGTTAATCCCAATAGCTATTTGTAATGGTCATAAAAAACTTCTACAATCTACTTTTGATCCAAAATTTCATGACCATTTGAATTCACTAAACGAATATGATTCCTCCTGTGTTTAACAATAGCATGTCTATGAAAGAACTTTGTATTTTGGTCCCCATCTTTAAACCATCTGATTTTAGCTTGCTGTTTCCGAAACAACTCGACTACATAACAATCATTTGATTTTTACTTTAGGTCTCTCCATTCATTAAGCTCTTACTGTACCATTAACCCTGCTTGGTTTTGCTCGAGAGGATGTTGATCTTCTCTATTTTTTTTCCATGACCTTTAAAGTTTGCATTATAAAATGATAGTTGATAAAATAGATTGATAATGAATATTTTGAAGTATTTTTTATAATATTATTATAATTATGTTATGACAATAATTATTTTTAGAATATTATATATTTTAAAAAAACCTAAATAAATTCATGGCCAAGATTCATTGTATAAATAATATTTTTAAAATAAAAACTAACTTAAGATTTGAGTATGTAAATCTATCATCGTAACTTATAATCTACTAAATTTGACCTAACACTAGGCACTAGTATTTATAAGAACGTACTCAAGTCATCCTATATATAATATAGTTATAATATCTTTCCATTCTCGTCCAAGTGTATTGTTTAAATATCTTACTACAAAGCCCACCATTTTGTTAAAAGAAATTCATTAAATAATTTTTTGAATTGATCTCAACCATTTTACACTACATTTGTTAACTACAAATAAAAAAATAATACATTTATTTATCTAATTAGTAGTAAGTTTAAGTTGTTCAACTTATCTTGTGCAGCATCAAAGGGATCAGTAATATCAATTAATCAAATGAATTTTATGGAAAGTTATTATAATAATATTTGAATTTATTAATTTAGGGTGTATTTGATTTGTAGAATTGAATGTGCAATCAACTTCAAGAATCCATTTCCCCAACTCAGTGAAAACTAATTTTTCAGAATATATTTGGTGTGGAGATTAAGGGACAAATGATGGCTTTACTGTATACATAAAAGAGAGTTTCTAACTCTTATCACCTACAGGAAGGTCGCATGAGGATTTTATTATCTAAACCCTAAATCCCTTACTATGTAGGGATTCTTATATGAGCTAAGGGAAAAATTAGAAAATTTTGGGATCAGTGAGGGTACACAAGGTTTGTAAGGATATGAGAGCAAAAGTGAAACTTTTAGCAACTGGAATCCATATTATGATTCCTCGGTTGCAGTTGCAGGAATTAATTCCAATCAAAAGTAAGAATCCAATTTCTGTACAGTCTAATTAATATGGATTTAACTGAATACCTTTTTAAGTCTACAGTGTACATATATTTATATATTAATCAGACATGAACGATAAAAGTTCCCAGAGCAGCGATGGAGGCGTAGATGAGGAAATCGGGCAGAGTGCGCACCACCTTGCCGACGACCGGCACTCCCTCGCTCGCCCTCTTCGTCATCAGCGCCACCGCCGGCACCAAAACCAGCCCGACGAACATGTTCCGCCCCACCGACTTTATCGTGTCCGCCGTCAGTCGCCGCATCAAATGAGCGAACTCCTCCCGGTCCAGCTGCCCATCCAGGTTGATGTCGTACTCCTACGACGACATTAATTTAATCGTGGAGTGAAGAATGAAGGAATTTTGTAATGAAAGGATGAAGTCCATCCGACCGACCTCCATCAGAGCATGGAGCTGCTGCTTTGAAGGGGGGTCATTGTGCGGCCCCGGCAGATACTTGTTGATATCGCTGCATCCATCCCAATCCATTAATGACTTCATACTCTCCCTCGATCTAACACGTTCGATCGACTGGATGGATAAATAAATGAAAGAGATATATAACAAGTATATATATACTTGTAGACGTAGAGGACGGAGATGTAGAGTTCCTGGAAGGTGAGGTGGTCGCTCTGGCAGTCGGCCCGGGCGCGGTCGAAGGCCTCGTCGGCGATCTTCCTCAGCTGCCTCTCTCGCCATTCCTCTCCTGCAGTTGTGAGAGTATTCAATGGATACATTAATAGAGAGATAGAGGTCGATCGATCGATCGGTTCATGAGGAGTAGGTTATATGCAGATAATAACTTGAGAAGAGAAGAGGACGGCGGTCGCCGGCGTCGGAGGAGAAGAAGTGACCCATGCGCCGATGGAGATGAGAGGTGCGTTTGTGATGGATATCTGAATATGATCGATAAAGGCTTAAATTGGGGATCCGCATTCGACTGCACATCCCAAGTTTTTAACGGCTGACGCGTAGTGATGGCATCAGGATATTTAGGTAGCCAAGCAGATGAGAAGAAGAAGATAAGAGAAGCAGTCGGTAATATATATTTATTTAGCAAGTTCAATATTTTTTTAACGTTTTCTTAACATCAAAACTGATGAGACACCTTGGTGCTAGATAATTAAAAGTATTATTAGTTCCCAATACTCAAAATTTTTTGGCCGTGCCATTAATAAAGAAATAATAACAAGAGTGATCTAATCAATCAAATCATCATTAGCATTAGCAGTGAGAATGATTTAATTATATCACTTTCATCTTATACTAAATAGCCTAAGATTATTAATATTGCAGGTGTCGGTTGATACTAATAGGATACGTGAAGGTTAAGAGCTTCATTCTTCACTCATGAATGATATTTAATAAGTTTCACATCTTGGAATACATGCTAGATAGTCAGAGGAATTAGCCCGTAAAGCCTGCATAGTTTTTGGATGGTCTACCTTTGATATTAATCCAAATCCCTCCTTTGTTGAGGATTTCAGTCGCCTGCTCTTCAACCTTCATGCTCCATGATGAATATAGATCTAATACTCACCAGGTGCAGCCCTCAGATTCTCCTAAAACAATCACCATCTTTTCCATGAACCCTTAATCTCTCTTCTTCTTCTTTTGGCCCCATCCAATGTTCAGAACGATAAATCATCTTTGCATAAACAAGATCAGATAGTAATTTGATATGGGAAAAAACACGCAAAACAAGAAGGAAAAAAAAAATCAAGTTAACCGGCAACCTTCTAACTCTTGTAAATCTCAACCATGTACCACCGCAGACTAAAGACAATACAAAGAAAGATAGAATGGTCTTCGGATGGAGGAAATGGGAATCCCAAGTGGTAAAAAAAATAAAATCAATATTATCATATCTTACAAGATGTTTGGAACATGTGAATCCAGTTTTAGCTGCAAATCCTCCATCTTTGAGCACAGCTCAACCTTTTGTTCCTTGTAGCTCTGAATCAAGAAATCCTTCCCTTGTATCACCTCCTTTAGCTCCCCTACTTCCCTCTTCAGCAACGCCACCTTCATCGATTCTGCTCTCCCCCTTTCCACTCCCATCCAGTGCAACTCCAAATCGTCATCCGCAGCACCAGCGTGCCCGTTCATCACTTCGTCTGTAGCTTCTGGGCACCAAAGCCTTGCTGGCTTCTCCGACGAGGTGATCTCTGCGACACAGTAGTCAGCGATGATCTTTCGCAGCCGCTGGATCTCTCGTTCGGAATCAAACAAGTCCCCGTTAGCTGAATCTAACTGAGCCTGCAGATGCCCAGCTTGTGTCAACTGAACGTTTAGAGAGTTCTGAAGGTCCATTATCTGTGCATGCATCTCCATTATCATGTCATCCCTTCTCCTAAGCTGTTGACGCAGCTTTTGTATCACCTCTCTTTTGCTGTAGATGTCAGATCCAGATTCTGAGAAGCAAGGGGAGTCCGAGCTGCTTGAGCGATGAAATGGCTTTTGGGGAAGTTCGAGACGTTCGGGTGATGATGCCCAAATCACACTCCCGCTATCTTTGTTTGGTTCCTCTTCTCCCCCAAACTTCACTACTGGAAGTGAGACATCCATCTCTGCTGACAATGGAAGTTTGGATTGCTTGATGTGCCCCCCTGCATCAGAAAATAAGCTATTAAACATCCATCTCTAGACCATTTAGCTTGGACCAGATATTGACAATGACAGGACTAATGATTAATCCTAAATTGCACTAATTAAAAGACACGGATCTAATTGAAAACCGTCAAGTTCAGCCTGGAAACAAGACCTGCGAAAAGGAAGATAGCTCTAAACCATTTTGAAAAGCAACAAGAATGCCAACATCATTGAGCAAAATTATGAATAGGTTGGCGCAAGTGTTACTGAAACGTGAGTTTGGGATTCACAGGACTACTCAGCCACACCAACCTACCTATTGACGGTGATAATAGATCGGGTTTTTAACCCAGACAAGAAGCAAAAAAACAATATTCAAGTGAAATCCTTATCCTTCAATACAAAACTAAAAAATGTATGGTGGCTTCTCATTAAAAGAATAGTTGAGGAGAGCACACCTGAAAGATCGTGATAGCGGGTACCCTCATCCTGATTGCATCGACATGCATTTGATTTCATTCGACATACTCCTGTTGTTCTCTTGTGCGTAGATATTGTATTTCCTGGGTAAAATAACTGGATTTGAACATAAAATCGGGAATAATGACACAAACCAAATAGGTACATGCTGAACCTGTGTCATGCTGCTTTGGTTCAAAGGCCTGTTTAAGCTTGCATCCCAACCTAATTGAAAGAGTACTGAACAGTGCACCACCTGCAATAAGAACCCAATTTGGTCCCTGTCCTCTAAAGTGATTCAGGTTTTCACCTCTCTGTATGGTTGCCTTTCTATTTGATCGCATTTTAAGAGCAAGTCTTAACCAAAACTAGCTTGCAATGTGAAAGTTTGCCTGTGCAAAAGAGAAT
Organism: Thalia dealbata; assembly: GCA_030544415.1. Lineage (NCBI taxonomy): Eukaryota > Viridiplantae > Streptophyta > Magnoliopsida > Zingiberales > Marantaceae > Thalia > Thalia dealbata. Next base: position 11,732,687 of record CM060460.1, read on the forward strand.
CTGTGATAAGAAACTTTGGCATAAACAAAAGTACTACTATTTCAGGAGGCTGCAACAAAAAATTGAAGGTCTCTTCATGGCAAACCAGTACAAGAGAATCAAAAGAACAATAAAGATCGAAAACAAAGGAGAACATTTCTGCACAAATTTTCTATCATTATTTCACCAGAAACTCATAACTGAAAACATAGAAGTGAAGTAGTAATGAGAGGATTTGTAGCCTGGAGCATAGCTAAATAACCATATAGTAAAAACGCAAATGGGTGGGCTTCCCACAACTTTTGAGTTAATATGCAAACGATGTGATCGAACAATGTTTCAGAAAGACAATATTTAGTCAGTTATCTATGCATCTCAACCGTATGTGTTAATACAGCAAAATAGCTAGAGTCACACAATATTATTTCATCAATTACAGATCACAAGTGTTAACAAAATGCCTGCTTCTTTCCCGTGTTTATTTTACAGTTACAAATTATCAATTCATCTGCACTTGATTAATCTTCATCAGAACCTACCTTACTATTTCTATCTCGAACACTCGCTGATAGGTTGTCCGTTACTGCTGTTATCGATCAATTACAAGCATATTTCAACCAATACTGAGCAACCATCCAAGCGTTATTTTATAGTCTGTTAGTGCAAACGTTTCTCAGTCAAAATCTCAGTTCAAAAGCAACACTACGTATCTTCAACTTGGATGCTAAATTTAGTTGAAACAGTAAATTTATTCCTAAACCCAGATGGGTCGTGAAATGCTTTCGTTCCAGCTCATTTTCACCCATATGTAGCCGAATGCTAACCAAACCAATACAGAAACCCTAGTGGATTCACTGTCTTAACTCGTCGTTCCTGCCGATAAAAAAAACAAGACTTACCAGCTAAGAAACCCAAACTTTTTAGGTACCAAACCAGCAGCACGAGAACGATTTTAGATTCCCATAAATCCGCACCCTGCTTACCGCTCTCCAGAACCATCCCACCATTCTCTAAGAACGCCATCTAAGGTAAATGCAGAAATTGAGAAAGTAAAAGAACATCCAGCTCTCCATCTGTGACAGCATTCCAAGATGCAAGGCCCCTCAAAACGGAAGATCCAAAGCGAGAAATTCCCAAATTCTAAAGCAGAAAGATAGGGAAGAAGAAGAAGGCAAAAAGCAGAAGCAGAGGCAGCAGGAGGACAATACCTCATTCAGAGACAAGGAACGGCGCCAGGAAAACAACCGTCTCGCTTTGGGGCGCCCTCCTCCTTCTTCTTCTTCCTCCTCCTCCTCCTCTCTCTCTTGTTATATTAGTTTTCTTTTTCTGGGAATCGATTTCTTTTTCTTTTCCTTTTTTTTCTACTTTTTGAACCGAGGGCGGATGACATGGCGGCCTCGTCTGCTGGAGGAGATCAGCTGTCGCAGGTTTGAGCACGGAACAGGAAAGTACAGCAAGGTACTCAGTACCGAGAAGATACTTACTCACTCGTCCACCTCATTTATCGTTGGCTCCTGTACGGAGCCCCGGCCTATTTCTCAATCAAGAGGCGGGTGAATTCGAAGTATCGGTCGTCGCTGTCTTATCATTGATTTGGTTCAGTTAAGAGACTCCGCTGTAAGTATCGTGCGAAGCACGTGCCGTAGAATAACCGCCAGCGAGGGGACGCGCGCATGAAACTCTCTATGCGGCAGGCTCCGATTGGGTGGAAAAACAAATAAGATGTTAAAGGCGACAATAAACTATAATGCTTGCTTATGTTTTGGATTTCATCCGATATGACTAGTGGATTTTTAGTAATTTCGATCAGCAGTTGGTTCGTAGATTTTATACGGTCGTCAACCCCAGCGAGAAATCGGAGTCGGAGTTTAAAAGATCGACGATGAACCACACACCATATGCGCCCCATTCCCGTTGGATCCTAAATCGCCTCATCTTTTCCCTGCAAGCTCCGAACCAGGAAACACGTTTCTAGTCAAATAACCAGTTCGCGATCCCCCCGAGTAAAAAGGTAAAAATTGGATCCGCTTATTTTACTACTAATGTTAGCTGTTCCCTGCTTACCGCTGTTGCATCAGATGCTCTTTCCCCGCTTCCTCCGTCGACATGGCACGCCATTATTAAAACAACCCTCCGCTTCTTCTCTCGTCGAGCAGGTGGCGTTCGCATCCATGGCTTCCCTCTTCTTCCTCTTGCTCCTCGCCCTCCTCCTCCTACCCTTCCTCGCCCTCCTCATCCTCGCCTTCATCGCCCGTCCCCGCCCGGTCAAGATCCCGATCAAGGACCGCCACGTCCTCGTCTCCGGTGGCTCCAGCGGCATTGGCTTCGCCATCGCCAGACGCGCCGCGGCCGAGGGCGCCCGCGTCTCCATCCTCGCCCGCGATATCATCCGCCTCGAGGAAGCTCGCGATGCCATCCGAGAATCCACCGGGGTCGACCCCCTCACCCTCATCGCCGACGTCCGTGATCCCGCCTCCGTCGCCAGCGTCCTCGAGGAAGCCGGCCCCGTCGATGTCCTCGTCTGCAATCAGGGCGTCTTTGTGCCGCAGGAGCTGGAGCGGCAGAGCCTTGAGGAGGTCCGCTTCACGATGGACGTCAATGTCATGGGCACCTTCCACCTCATCAAGGCTGCGCTCCCTGGTATGAAGCAGAGGGCTAAAGAGACTGGCCTCCCTGCCTCAATTGCTCTCGTGTCCTCCCAGGCCGGTCAGGTACTTTCGCTTAGTCTCATTTTCGGATTTTGGCCCCCTTTTGACGACCTGCTCTCGATCATCGGCTCGAAAATTTCTCCGTTCTTGTGATTCTCCTCTTCAAAGTCGTGTCATTTTCATTTTGAAATCTAGAATGTCTCTTTCTTGTTGTGCGAATGAGTACTAGATTTATTCTTTCCCATGCCAATTCAATTTCTAGAACATGATCCGAGTACAAACTTCTGCATTTTGTTCCGCAGGTGGGTGTTTATGGTTATACAGCGTACTCAGCAAGCAAATTCGCCCTCCGTGGTCTTTCAGAGGCTTTGCAGCACGAGGTTATCATGGATAACATTTACATCAGTCTCATATTCCCTCCTGATACAGAAACGCCAGGGTTTGCCGAAGGTTACGGAACACTGTCTATGATAATTGTTTCCTTGTGATGTTATTTACCTCAGAAAGTAGTAATATTTTTTTAACATATATAATAATAAGAAGATATGCATGCTTGCCTCCTGTCGTTAAGTTATTTGACGGACTGGAGAAGTTCGTCAGGGAATTTATTACAGAAAAAACAACAAACTGTAAAGTCCCTATTGTTTAGGACAAGTACATGGATCTTTGGGCAGGAGATCTGAGTTAGGTCAAGCCTCTAGATATGCTGAACAAATTGCATTAAGTACAGGAGAGTTTATTTAGTCTGGCTGAAAGCAATTACATGGTTTCTCGTGAACATCCCATATGGGCACGTGCAATGGTAGATTTATATTCACTATTATAAAGTTTTTCGGAATAGAATTTTCATTTATCTCCTTAATTTGTTGAAGTTCCTTCCAGATCAGCCATCTCATATCTTGTCCATTTTGACATAGTTGTCAAATTTTGTATTTGACTTTAAGAAGGGAAATGCAAGTTTTGCAATTAAATATTTTTGTACTGATTCCTCTGGTATTATAGCTGTGAGAAGCGAGAACTTGTAGTGCTTATTACAGCAACCCAGAATCAAGTGTGCTTATTGATTGCAGAGCAGAAGCGAAGACCAGAAGTTACACGCAGAATTGCATCGTCCTCAGCTGGTATGAAGGCTGCTGATGTTGCCCAAAAGTCCTTAGACGGAATCAAAGCTGCAAAATTTATTGTTCCTTGCAACTTCGAGGGATCCGTGTTGTCTCTAGCAACAGCTGGTTTGTCTCCTCAGTCATCATTCTCCGCGGCATTCAATGAGGTTCTTTGTGCTGGTGTGGTGCGCTTTATAGGCTTGCTCATCCAGTGGAACTGGTTTAACACCATTGAGAAGTGGCACAAGAAGATGAAGAAGAACGCTTAAATTTTTTCCTTCTCCTTGGGCAATCTTTTAGCAGTGCTTGATGAGTGAAAATAATTAAGTGGTTTTATTATGTACTCCGATGCTTGCAGTTTTGCACATCATTTTGAGACTGGGAATCGTATTGTGTACTGGAATATATCCAAGGGGCATCTTTTAGTGAGAGAATGAAGAAATAAGCGATACAGATGTAGAGTTTCTGTAACCGAAAGTGCATTATTCATCTAGATTGAGAGGATTGAATTGATTTTTTCAATGTTTGTTTCTCAATATGCACTTGTTTATGCATATATTTTCATCGTTATAGATTATTTTGAGTGCTAAAACCAAGGTTTAGCAGACCAATTGTTCCTCCCAGTTTGTTGATGAGAAAAAAAACAAATTTTGTATGCTCAGGGTTTATTGACATTGCTCTGTGTGATGAGAAAAAAATCACTTCTACTTATTGTTTGTATATTCTAATTATCATGGTCAAATAATATTTATTAATCATCTGATGGAATCAATTGCACTGTATTATAATAGGAAAGAGAACATCCGTGCTAAAGATTAAAAGTTTTTAACTCTAAAAAAACGCATACTAATTATATAAAGATTTAATAAGCACCATATGAAATTGACATTAAATATTCGATATAGATATGTAACAATTAAAAAAGTATCATATTAATATAGATACTGAAAAATTTAAAAATTATTATGTTAGTAATAGATTAGAGTTACTTTGTATATTGACTCCATCTCAACAATCTATATTTATAAATATTAAAAGATAAATTTTATAATTTTAAAGTCCACTTCTTTAGTTATCATAAACCAAAACTAATTATCATGTATTTAACTCAATATAAATTTGATGTTTTATTTCCAATAGCTTATGGAACTTGGATTGCTAAATGAAATTTAATACCTTAAATCCTTCTAGTTAGTTACGGAACCAGTTTTTAAAAAAATTGAATTAGTTATTTTTTATTTTATAATATTTTGTATTTATTCACCCTACTGACGTTAATTTATTTGATATCAGAAAATAATATTCTTTGAAATAAATATTATCATTAGTTTTCATAAGTATATATTTTATATTAATTTTATTTTCACCTCCTTTTAAATCATATATAAAAATATAGATATATATGCACACATTTTTTTAAAAAGTATGATATAGTAGATTCCATAATATCAAATTTAACATAGAGATAAAATGATAGAGTTGTTATAAGATAATACTAGTCGCATACATCTGCATTGTTTTACATACGAGCAATGAGCAATGAGCAATGATTAGGATATATAAGAGTTATATTCTCACCCCACAATCTTTTAATCAAGTAGATTTGTATTGGTTAAACTACCCAAGATTGAACAACCAGGTCAACCCACAAATTTTAGTTCGGTCCTTCAATCTATCTAAAGATTTATTTTTAGTTCTAGTCATTTAATTCAAAAAAAATTATTTTAGTTGATCTAAAAGTTTATTTTTTGTGAATGATATCTGAAGTTTATGTGAAACATATCATGCACGACCAGCTAATTTAAGTTTTTAAAACTTTAAATTTTTTTAATATCATTGTTGATACATCATTACTTATCATCATGCCACATCTGACATGATGATACGATCAAATATTATCATTAAGTCCAAGGAAATATAATTATTCAAAATTTAAACAGTGAGAATTAATGTGAAATATAAATATTAAATTAAAATATAAAGTTATTAGATTCAAAAACTAAAATAAAATTGAAGAAAAGTGGAAGGATTAAACTCCAAGAAACGCCAAAAATTTATGGGCTGCGGACTCTTCGGATGGGAAACGAAGACGATGAGCAGCTCGCTTTGTCGTACTCATGGCGATCACTTCGATGAGGCCGCACACCACGCAGCTTGTGGTGGCGTGTGGCGTGAGGTGCCGCCATATGGATCGAAGCCAACCGATGGCCGCGCGCCATATATCCCCTCCCTGGCCAATAGATTTCCCCCTTCCCATATCCCCTTTTCCCTCTCTCTCAGCGCCGCTCTACCTCACGCGATTAGCCGTGGAGAGCGCCGGACTCGCCGCACCTTCTCTTCTTCTTGCGACCTTGCTTGGTTTTCTCCGTCGGCTCCCGCATTTCCAGCTTCCGTCCGTTGGTGCCCTCTCTGTGGATAGCAAGTAAGAAGTTGGTGAGTTTTTGTGGCCCTGATGATTGATTTGTCTTCTCTTCTCTCCTTGTGTTGCCTTTTGGTTACTGCCCGGAGAAAAGACCGGTTCTTGCTGCTTTTTTAATCTTGGTTTTTCTATTTTCGTTTTGATTCTTAGTGTTTTTTTTTTCCTGCAACGAGAGATTTTTTCGGTGAGATTGCTCAGATCTCGCGGAGTATACCCAGCATGCTTCATTATCTTGGTGCCTGAATTGGAACTCCGTCGCCAAGATCCTGACTTTTGCGCAATCTTCGGATAACTAATTGGTTATTTAAATTCCTTCTATTTTGTTTTCCTCCTCCGCAAAAGTTTCTCTTTGGGTAGAAATGAATGATTCTCCAAACATACTACTCATTCATCTGGTTTAAACAGCTGTATGATATGTAATCCAACCGTGTTATTGTTGCAATCCATACCTTTCGTATCTTTTCTAATGATCAAATTTAATAGACGACTGAGAGCATGTCATTTCTTATTTAGGTGAATTCGTCTTCTGCCTCAGTTCTCTTGACATGGTTCTGGTCGAACAGGGTTATTGATCAAGTGCAAGTGAGGATGATGGCTGCTGCTGCAGCTGTTATTGGACTAAGCACAGGAATGAGACTCCTGAGGTCTTCATTCTGTCCCACCGATTTTGCTGAGAACATACACCCTATTGCAGATAACAGTTCCCTGCCATTTTCGTCTTCCTCCACAAATTGCATCATAGCAGCGCAAAAGTCTTCCCATTTTCGGCCAAATGTTCCACCAACCAAACATTCTCGGGCTGTCAAGGCACTGAAAGACGATGCCAATACTTTGGCACCTTGTACAAGTGATGCATGTTCTCAGAGGGCTGATCTTGAATCATCTCTGGAGGTCCTCATTTTGCTACAGAAGTCTATGTTGGAAAAGCAGTGGGAACTTTCTTTCAGGGAGATAACTGTTGCTGCTCCTGACAAAAGAAGCCATATACCTGAAATTATTCGGTCAGGCATATCTGCTCGTGATAGGAGAAAAAGTTCCAAGAAGATGTGCCTTAGTCATAAAGCTTTGATGGCAACTGCGAGCAGTGTTAAAGGACTTCGTCCAAATGTTACTCCTGACGTAATTCATTCTGATGGAAGTGGTTATGTAAGGGGTATTGTAAGTGAAAGTTTGTTGACACATGCACAAGTTGTGAATCTATCAAAGCAAATAGAGACTGGGCTTCATTTAGAAGAGCACCGAAGAAAGTAAGTGATTTCTCTCACGCAAATTGCAGTTATTCAATATAGAGACAGACAATGTCCCTTTTCTATTCTTATATTTTGCAAAACTTCAAGAACCGGCTAAGAAATCAGTAATGTAGCTCTCGTTAAGGACTTGCCCATCATCATATATCATAAAAGGTCCTGCTTTTTTGGGTGGAAATCCCCTTAGCAATGGGATTATTTTCTTCTATAAATTCAACTTTCTTTCAGCATTTGGAAGAGCTGCTCCATGCTTCCAAATACTTTTGCCCATATTGGAGCAAAAATAGTGAAGCTTTCTAAATGTAACAGTATAAGTGATAACACACTACAGCTCATCCTTAGCTTGAGAGTGTCAATAAGGACTGTCCCTCTTTCTGCAATTATATAGCAATTCTGTTTAAAGGTCGAGCGAGCAAGAAGTTTTTAATTTTCATTATAGGTATTGGAATAGTTCATTTTTTGCTCCTTACTCTTTTCTTTTAATTCAACTTTTCACTTGAGGAGGAAGCTAGTTATTCTTAATTCTTCGTTTTCTTATCTAGCTTCCTTCAATCTTAGCACTCTGTTACATAGTGCTGCAGTCTAGAAAAGCAAGCTTCAAGGGGTTCTCTAAAGTCTAAATGATATAGATTTGTTGATTTGAACCAAGATCTAGTCTTGGAATTGTCTTTTCTTTTTTACGTTAATGTATTTTTTTGAATCATTGTTTTCCTTTGCTATTATCTTTTCTTCTCGCTGTTGTGTCGAGAATCCAGACTATGGCTGAAGTTTGTGCAAGTTTCTTCCTTTTGCTGTGTGTCTACTATGACTGAATTTTGGGTGGCTTCAGACTGAAGGAAAAATTGGGATTTGAACCATCCGACAAACAACTAGCTTCTTCATTGCGTATATCATGTGCTGAATTGCACAGAAAGATGATTGAATGTTCCTTGGCAACCGAGAAGTTAGCCATGAGCAATGTTCGTCTTGTCATGTCTATTGCACAGAAGTATGACAACTTGGGTGCCGAGATGGCCGACCTAATCCAGGTAAACTGCCCATCGTTTGTTAATTCACCCGGTCCTTTACTAACATCTGGTATTATATCTCATCATTTTCAGGCATGGCCTTCAAAATGTCACCAGCAAGATTTTTCAATTTTATGACAATTATTTGTTTCACAGGGTGGCTTGATTGGGCTTCTTCGTGGGATAGAGAAGTTTGATCCTTCCAAGGGCTTCAGAATTTCTACTTACGTCTATTGGTGGATTCGACAGGTAAACAAGTGCAGTTTATCTGTGATCATATTTTAGCATAGGTAGCTTTGTTTTGCAAATCAAAATGTTGGGTCGCTAAGAAATAATTTCCATCAGGGTGTTTCTCGAGCATTGTTTAAGAACTCCAGGACATTAAGACTGCCTACTCATTTGCATGAAAGATTAATTTCTATCAGGCAAGCAAAGCTTAGATTGGAGGAGAGAGGAATTACACCAACAATTGATGTGAGCTTTCTATCATACGGAGGATGGTTTTGTTTTCCAATATTTCTTCTCTGGACTCTCAAAAGACAACTGTGTGAGAGTGTGGACATTCTTTAATTAGTTGTTATGTTTTGTATCCTCTTTCAGAAACTTGCAGAAGTTTTGAATATATCACAGAAGAAAGTAAGGAATGCCACACAGGTATTGATCGTGTATTGTTTTTACACTTCTAATTTTTGGTTTTTCTGATGGTCTTTTTGTTCCTTGCAATGAATTTTCAAATATGCAGGCTGCAAATAGAGTACTTTCGCTCGACCAGGAAGTTTTCCCTTCACTGAACGGCCTTCCTGGCGCGACTCTCCACAGTGTAAGTTCTGCAGCTCATTTTCTTTGAAAAGAATGCTCGTTGACTTATGTATTCTCTCTCTATATATATTGTAAGATTCAATTTCTTTCCAGTATATTGCAGATAGGAACATTGAAAATAATCCTTGGCATGGTTTTGAGGAATGGTCCCTAAAGGTACTCTTCTTCATATCAAAAGTGAGACAAACCTGAGTGCATTTTGATTTGAGTTCCATGGTGATTATTTGTTCTTCACTTCTGTGTACATTAAGGCTTTTCAAAATATTTCTTGAACTTCATTCAAATAAGAAATTAATTACTGAAAAAATATGACAGTGATTGATGCACCGTTAATTAATGCAGGTCTTCTTCCAATCATTATTCAAACATGACATTCACTCAATTGATCTTTTCAGGATGAGGTCAACAACCTTTTATGCGCAACACTCAGCAAGCGGGAGAGAGTTATCATTAGACTCTATCATGGCATTGATAATGAGTGTCATACATGGGAGGAAATTGGCAAACAGTAAGCGTCATCTTCCTACCAAATTTATGAAAAAAAGAATGCTTTATTTGCACATGACAAACAACGAAGGTTCAATTGATACCAAAATCCCTCGTATTTTTTTTCTTATTTTGTTCCTCGTCTATAAATAACCTTGTTTTATTCGACATATCAATACAAAAATTACTCAAAAAAACTCCATGAGTCATGAATATTGAGAGGAGATTGCACCTTACTTTTCTTTCCTTTCGAACCTACAATTTGAACAATAAATCATAACATGGGTGAGTTAACGTTAAAAAACACATTTCTTTTGACCTGTTTATGGTTAAATTTACCTTTCTTCATTTCAATGTTGATTTAAGTTATAGGGCAGCCTATTCTTTTCAGTATTGTTTACTAAATATATGTGAGGCACTTGAGTCAACATACATGAAAAGCTTTTAGTTCATCTCAAAAAGAAACAGCCTACAAGTTAGTAGTGAGTTGGTCCATGTCAATAAGTTGGTTTAGCCAGACCAATTAGTTGGTTTGCCAAGCTACATTACCCTGTGCATGCATATATAGAAAAAAATGCAGCAAAGTGTACATTTTCCTTGAATTGATAAGGTAATCATGTCTTGTTTCTTCACATGCATCCATACGTAAACGTGTTTAAGAAAAAAAAGGAGATGCACAGCCTTCATTTTTGCTAACAGATGAATTCTCGCAACCAGGATTGGTTTGTCAAGAGAAAGAGTTAGACAAGTGGGGCTTGTTGCCATGGAGAAACTGAAGCATTTTGCAAGAGCAAAGGGATTGGATGCATTGTTGGTAAAACAATAAGAGCACATACTTATCATACCGGCGGTATACGAAATGAGAAGGAAACAATATGTTCCTCTAAATTTATTCTTTTTCACCCCAAAATTGAATCATACATCGACAAGTTGGAATAAGGACTTGAATGCAGTGCAGTTAGAAACATACGGTGGTTCAATAATTTTGTTCCATTGCATTGTTTACTGAGCCAGACACATCAATGGATAACTCTTGTGTATTCCTATGTTTCTTCTGCAAGTAGAAATGTTGAAATAAAAAGGAGCTGAGTTCAATGTGTTTGTGACCATCTCAGTTACGCTTGTAGTAGTTGGCATTGAGAAGGATCGAGGAAGGCAATTTTTATTCAGCTCGGATTGCATTTCTACTTTTCTGCATTGTAAGAAATAATTTTGGTTTTTTACATTCTCCTGGTCATTCAGCTCTCCTTTGTCAATATCTAATTAGTTCATGCTTGCTGTATGATCTAATGGCTTTTAATCTTTTCTTTTTCCTTTATAAAATATGATCTACTGTTAGAAGTCAACTAAAAAAAAAAGGAATTCACATGAGGTCATAAAATATGTATACTCTGAGACAAAGTAAGTAACCCAAGCCTCAATATCGTAGAATCAGATTTCTAATATTATTTAAAACCAAATGAGCCTTAAGTTCAATCAAATTCAAGGAAAGAAACATAAGCTGGGAAAATTTGAAAATAGAAATTTTAGCTAAGGTATTTTCTATTCCTTTTAAAAATTAATCATACATTTGACATAGAAATTTGAGCTAATTTATTTGAAAAAAAAATTATTCATTTTATTATCATACCTTTTTTTTTAATCAACAAAGTTAGGCCCTTTTTTTCTTAATTCCGAGTCCGAACAATCAAGAGGAACACAAAAATGTAGCTTAACATCCTAACTTCCCAATATCAAATTAATTGAGAAGAACAAAATTTTGACAGGAAATTAGTTGAGAAGAACAAAAAATTGACAGCGATCAAAGCTTAGTGCGAAATCATGCGTAAATATTTTTGCTTAAAGAAATGGCAAAAGCAATTTAAAAACCAGCCTAATTGTCATTTTCAAAATTAACATGATAAATAAAGTTCCAAAAAATATCATGATAAATAAATGAATAAATGATAACCAATAGTGGAAGGTTGTTTTGTTGAAAAATTGGTGCAAGAGGAAAAGAAGTATCAACCGAGGCTGTAAATTGAGGATATTAATTACTCAGGATATTTCAATCTTCCATTCTCACTCTTAGAATCTCCAAGTCCCTCTAGATATTAAAACGCAGCTTGGTGATGAACAGAGGACAGTTGTTGGGCTACTGAAGTTAAGATATTAGACGAAACTGAACCCTCCTATATTTATAGATGGATAGATAAAAAACCAAGGGTTTCAGGTTCCTCTGATTCTAACATTCAATGCCCTACTTCAAGATTATTCAGCCGTGAAAGATGAGAAAGTGAAGCAACGGAAAAATGGGTATTACCGTTCACACTTTGGGACTCGAAACAACGTGAACGGATTAAAAGGAAAAAAGACAAACTTGGAAACATATAACCTTCAGTCTTGAAGAATTCATGGTCTCAAAATCACATCTGAAGAGTCATTGGCTGCTAGGTTGAGTTCTGCAAAACTGCTATTTGTAGCTGATTTTGGAGACATAGAAGCTGCATGATAGTCCTTGCTACACCAGACATCATACCAAGAGCATGAATTTTGATGTGCTTTTTCACCTGGTCATTGACATTGAATGAAGTTAGAGACTTGACGACCCTCTTGGTTGCAATGGATGGCAGTCCTACTCAACTGCACCAGGTAATCTTTTGATCTCAATGTTGCACCAAAGGTAGTTTGGACAGCAACAAATGCCTGATTCTCTTTTCCTGCTCACCTTTCTTTTTATCTGTACTTCTATCAGTTAGAGAGATTTCCCAAACAGAAACACCAGAATCCTGAATCAAAGACTTTAACAAGTACCATTAGCTAAATGAATAATAAAATTCAAATCTCATTAAACATTAAACATCCCTCCATAGCTTTTTTGTTTTTGAATCAGATCCAATGTAGTTCAAGTCTTGCAGCAAGTTTTTTAAAAAATGAAGATGTATTAAACTTGCATCAGGATGGATAGCTGCAGTTATAATGGTTGGGTCATGTAGAAACTGGCCTTGACACACAACAGAACGTGGCCCGGCCTGAACTGTTATGTCAAAAAATGCAACCGATAGTCTAAACTATTAGATTCTTGTGTTGATAGACTCTGCGAGTATGACCTGATTAATTAAATGAATAGATCGGACTTAGTCCAGGTCAACCTGCAAAATGCTGGGGTTGGTCCAGCCAGCAATTTTGAAGTTTGTATCCACTTATACATGCATGTCTCTGCTAGATTTTACTTCAAGTGACAAAGTAGGCATATTGACGCCTGATAGTTTGAAACCCCCTAACTTCATATTAGTTCAAGTTTTGACACCCCTAGCTCCAAACACACCCTACCTAGGAGAACATGAAAATACTATCATGGTTTGTATAGTCATGCAAACAGTAAGTCCACAAATAGAACATTCTTGGGGACCAACTTAGAGGCTAGGCAAGGAGGATTAAAGAGTTTGGTTAATCCAGGCCTGATTCTAGTATATAATATTGTTATTAATATTGTTATTAATTCGATTAAAGAGTTTGGTTAATCCTGGTTAATCCAGGCCAGTCCACAAATGGAACTTTTTTGTTCATACTGAAGTATGAACATGCACAGAAAGGGAATCTCTAAAGTCTTCCTTTTTCCATAGCCATCCTCAGTTTAAAAAATTTAAGCATAAATTGCACTATTCCTAATATAAAACAACGGAGACTAGGAAATATATTTCCAATATTCAAATACCTGGTTTCGATGAAGATAGTCACTCAAAATCTTGTATGATTGTTTTCGGATTTAAATGAAAGCGGCCTGTTTACCAACAAACATTAATACACAGGTGTTGTAGACTTAGAAAATGTATTTGTATCCAATGCCCATGGTCATTACCACGTTGTTCACACATAAGTGAGGCATTATGCAACATCTCCCTAGCCTTTCTATCTGGGGTGCAACCGGCTTGTTCCATCTCCTCATAGATGAACGGGACCTGAATAGCACACTGAAAAGAATGAACTCCACAGCATTGCAGATCAATAAAGAAATTCTGGCTAAAAGCTAGTGTTTTCAGCTGAAAATTCTGCTTAACATAATAATAAAATTTGTCAACAAAATATGGCAGTCAAGCCACAACATATGGAAAATTTTCCAAGCCACCCTCTGTTCTTTAAAAAAAAGGATGATCACATTCTTACATACTGCTAATTTTTTTATGAAATGGGTGAGATATGGAACTTTAGTTTCAGTCAAAGCTACCTTTTTAAAAAGCTTTGCTTCTTAAATCTTAATATATTGGCCTGGACCAGTTGCTGTTAACAGAAGAAATAGAACGGGAGATGCTAACCTGTTCATATTTTCTAGCTCTCATGAATGCTTTCATCAAGGTAGAATAAGTAACCACATCCGGACTGAAGCCCTACGGAATCAATAATGTTATTTCCTGTTAACGATAATACCAAAACTTGAAAAACACAACTAAAGAACAAAAAATAAACAGAGACCAAATAGTGAATTTAGCCTATTTCAGCCAAAAAAGAAAAATAATCACTTACAGATTCCTTGATATGTTCAAAAACTGCAGTTGCCTCCATATGTCTTCCAGCAATACCAAATGCATTCATTAACACATTTAACATTATAAGGTTTGGCTCAATTCCATCTTCTTCCATTAGCTGAAGAACCTTTAAGGTTTGTTTGCACAGCCCCTAAAGAAAGAAATATATAAGTTATATATGGAGTCTGCTCACAATGACATGGCAGCTATCTCATTCTCTGTATCTCTCTCTCTATCCACACAATAGATTTCATGGAAGTTGAAGATTGTTGTAAAAGAAAATTAGGCATGCTAATTTCATTGATTGAAACCTTAATGAGATGATTAAACTTCACTTGTTACATGAGCAATCAAGAGTAACTTGAGGCGAATGTTCAACCTAGCCAGGCTTGGGCCTGCACTGAGCAAATTGATACCTTAACATGAATTTTGAAACTTTGTTAAAAAAATGCATGACTACTGAAACTTTGTTTAAATCTTAGTAAATAAAATTCCAATCTTTATACTGATCAAATGAACTTATGATTTCTGATTTACCAAAAGTTTCACTTTCTTTGTACATTGTTATTGAATTTTTAGTGCGATGATTTGCTTTTCAGCTTACTATAATTCAATTTAGAAAGGAATGAGGAAAACTCAATATATTTCTCATGGCATAAATACTTTCAACATAGAGGATTTACTGCCATGTTTAATCAGTAAACATAGATGGCAATTGATCAAGAGAAAGAAGATCGCTCTTGCAGTGTGCATCTCTGACAGGAATCCATACCAATGAGTACTAAAAATTATAACACAACACAACATTATTTATCCATTTTAAGCAGGAATTTTGTTCCAAAGGTCCAATCCTAGCTATAAGGAATAACAAATATTAGCACCAATATATTATTTAAGATTAGTAGATCTGAAAGAGAAAGGATTTGAAGGTTCATGCACCTGCTGAGCATATGCATTGGCCAATACACAATATATGCTAGCTGAAATCTGCACACCTTCTGCTTTAAGCGCAGCCATACACTCCTCAGCATTCTGGAACACACCATACTGGCCATATATATCGGCCAAAATTGAATATATGATGCCGCTTTCTCTTAGACCCCTATATTTCATACCCTCGAATAACTTCTTGATCTCATCCCATCTTCCCTGCTCTCCCAACCGACTAATTATAGTAACAAAGATTTTGGGGTCAGGGTATAATCCTTCTTCTTGCATCTCCGCGAAGAATCCAAGAGCATGTTTCATATCTCCAGCCCTGCAATGCCACCGAATGAGCAAGTTCCAAGTCGTGATGTCTGGTTTCAAGCCCTCACTCCTCATTTCCTCAAACATCTTTACTGCTTCGTCCAATCGACCGCATTTTGCAAAAGTATCAATCATACCATTGTATATCCTCACGTCAGGCGCAATGCCAAGCTCACGCATCTCCATTATGAGGCTCATTGCCTTCTTCCACATACCGTTGTCCCTGTAAAGCCTCAACACCTTGCTATAAACAAAAGAATCCAACCGGAATCCCCTCTCCTTCATCTTTCCAAGAACCCACCAGGTGTCCTCCAACCGCCCGGCATGGACATAAGAGTTCAGCATGAGCACGTAGGTCTCTCGATTCCGCTCGACGCCCTCCTCGCCCATCTCGACCAGCAGCAGGTCGGCCATCAAGAGCTGTCCTTTCCTCAGGAACCCGCCAAGGAGGGCATTGTAGTCCCTCGAGGTCGGGCGGAGGCCCGACGACTTCATCTCCCGGAAGACCGCGTCCGCCTCGAGCGTCCTCCCGGCCCGACCCAGCGCGCGGACGAGGCAAACGTAGGAGGCGGAGGTGGGGCGCACCCCCGCGGCCTCCATCCGGCTGCAGAGGTACAGGGACCGATCAAGGCGGCCCTCTGCGCAGTGCGATTGGATCAAACCGTTGTAGGCTTCCCGGGAGAGCTCTTCCTGCTCGTGCTCTCCGCCGCCTATTCCATCAGCAGGGCGACCTTTGGAGAGAAAAATCCAATTTTTCGGTGCAATTGGAGCGAGTTTGAGAGACTGCCGTTGTTCCGGCGGCGCGGAAGGGGCGACGCTGCGAAGGAAGGGATTAGGGGAGAGTTTTAGGGGAAGGTTCATGAGCGCGGCTGCCATTTTCCAACTTGTTCTCTGGATTCAACTCGTGCACATCTCAGAAGACCTAAACAGGGGGAAGAGGTGAATCCGCCATGGTCACAACTGTGGAGGAGCAGGTGCGACGACATCTCCACATCAACGCAAGAGGATTTTTTTTTTCCTTGATTATATATTCCGCATGGGATAATTCCAGCTAAATCGTCCTATTTAAAAATGATTTATGTTTAAAATTAGAATGTCAATGCTGGGAGGAAAAATATGAGTTTTTTTACCGTACTAACCAGTTTAAAATAATATTTTTCAAAAGTAATAAAGTAAAAAAACTTTTTCCAAAATTAAGCAGTCAACTTGCCAAGTCATACAGTTGACCCATTTTTTATTCAAAAAAATTTGAACCTTGCCCGCTCGGTCCGCCGATTCACTCTCGCCCGATCCATGTGCTCAATGTTCGACCGCCGCGCACTAGTTCGACCATTATCTTCCTTCCTCCCCACGCCGGCAATGATGTTCTTCGTACCATTCGATTAATTCCGGTGACGCTCGCTACTCCCTTGCTCTGGCCTTCCCCACGAGCATCTCCTCACCCACGACTTTTGCCTGAAAGAAGAAGAGAAGAAGAGGAGAGGAAAGTGGGATGAGGCGTTAACAGCGGAGGGAACTCTCCTCTTCCACCTGGAGACGCCAGAGATCGGCTTCGGCTCTGGCCATACTCGCGAATGTCGTCCGTGAAGCTCATCCATGACTTCTCTTGACTCTGAGGATGCTCGCGATGATTGCAATCCTCTATTCTATCAGCAATACTCTCTTCTGCCCTATGATCATCGTCGTGATCCTCTTCGCTCCGATGATTTCCACAATCCTCTCCTATTCATTCGTCCAACTAAGAAACGCTGGAATTAGAACAACAAGGGCACGGGCTTCACCTAGAAGAAGATGAGAGGAAAGTGGGATGAGGCGTTAACAGTGGAGGTGTCACGCCCCGTACCTTCTAGGGCACGTGGCAAACCGCAGTGAACTCCACATATAGCCTCGTTTACTCCCGAAACTATATGGGAACCCACTAAGCGTACCTGATGTATATCCCCTCTATTTATGGAAGGAGAGAACCTAGATGACAGATCAATATAACTCTAAAATCATATATTATTAAAACCAAATCTTTACTACAGTGGCACACACTTATATACAAGTAATTTACAATCAAAATGGATACATGCCCAAGGTTAAACAAAGTACCTAGCCAGTGGATCTCTATACACACAAAATAAAGGTATAACTGTCCTACCTTTCAAAAGAAATCAGGTGCCTGGCTATACACTGCGATATCTATCAGTCTCTCTCCTGCTGTGATCCTGAAAAATAAAAATGAGTTCCCCTACAGGGTGAGTAACGCCGTACTCAGTGAGTTGAATAGAAAATAATGTAAAACCAAGAACATAAAATAACAAAGTCTCAAGAATAGAATCATATGACTATTCGTGTGCCATAGCCAATCAAAATGAGTAATCAAGAATCACACGAGACAATATCCGGGGCTGGCATAATCAAAATACAGTTGCTGCAGACAACTATTACCTCAGGGGGAGGAATTATGAATCATAGGGTACCCAGAATAATAGAAGTGCAAGAATAGATAAACAAAGCCCCCTTTTTCCCCTGGGTTGCCCACTAGATTTCACTACCTGGTATCCATAGCTAATCCAGAGTAAAAACTAGTCAGGAGTATCCCAATCTCCCATCCTGACCTCAAGCACTATCGTCCCACGCCCCTCCTCATAGGTGGCCCATGGGAGTGCTAATAGTGTAATAACCTATCACTGCAGTGAAAAGTGCCTATAGCACTATCCAGTATAATATCATGCTAGTCGTATGCATTTTCAAGTGAAATAGTATCACGAATAATTAAACAGATGCATATGCTAGATCAGGAGTCAACAGAAGCATAGTATAATGCTTAAAATGAATCAAGTAACAAGAGCATCAAACATGAATATCAAGGATTATTCACAACTCATTTATGATCATAATCAAGATGATACTAACTAGCAGGAGAGCCAAATGATATCAAATATAAATAATCAAAGGGACTATAGTTCTCCTGGACTAAACATTGAGAACTATCCCGTCTATTCTGCCCAGAGAATAAACACTCACCTGATTCTATCATGGTAAGCACGTTTTAGTTCGTATCGCGAACGTTCGTATCCTCGTGCTTGCTTACCGAATTTTCTGTGAATATTTTAATAAATTAAATCTCTCAATCCGGTAACAATTTTACAAATCCGTCTTCACCAACATGCTTAAAATGGTCTCTAGAATCACCTTAATTTTTATCTCAAGTTCGCCGGAAAGTTCGCCGGAGCTCGCCGGAATCTCGTCGGAAAGTTCGCCGGAGCTCTCACCGGCGACGTTCTTCGATTCGCACCAATATTGGTACCAATCGAAAGCTCTCTTTATCAGGAATCCAAAAATCCTATTTTCCTCAATTTTTTACCATCCACACGCGACCAATTTTGCCGGAGAAGTTCACTTGGGCGAAAACTCTAATTTTGGGTTTTGAGCTCGCCGGCGGCCAACCGGCGGCCAACAGCCCTCAAATCCGGTACCACTGGAAAGCTCTCGTCGAGGAGAAGCCATAGGTACCGAGTTTGCGAAGTTCCGCGACCGAAATGACCGGCAATCGCCGGAGCAAGCTCCGGCGACGAAACTTTTGCCGTCAACGTCTCTCTCCTCTTTTCTCCCTCAAATCTCCACCAAAACTTAAAAATGATAGTTCTACAGCGTTCTCCTAGCTCACCCGAGGTTGTATCTGAAATCTCATCGAAAAATTCGATCGGGAAGACCTCCAACCGTCGTCACCAAAGTGAGGAAGTGAAGTTGCGGGCTACTGTGCGCGTGCGAAGGAGAAAGCAAAGGAGCTCGTGCGATGGGAAGAAAATAAATATTTAATAAATACTTAAAATCTTTAATCCACATTTAATCTTAACCGTCCATTTTTGATTCAACGATTTGATCAAGTGAACGACGTCCAAATTACGATCCGTCGGTGCCGTTGGATTCCTCATCAAAAATACTATTTGATGGTATAATTTTCATGTCAAAATTTCATACCACAAAAATTCACAAAATTTTATAAATAAGTCATTCTATTATTATTTTACAAAATTATCCCTAATACAAAAATACAAATCTCACATCCTACCCCCCTTAATCCTCAAAATTTAACTTAAGTCGTCACTTGAAATAGTTGAGGATACTTTCTTTTCATATATTCTTCAGATTCCCAAGTGACTTCTTCTACCTGTGTACTTCTCCACAATACCTTAATCATCCATACATTCTTATTCCTTAAGATTTTCTTCTTTTGTTCTAGGATTTGCACAGGTTGTATCTTATAGCTTAAGTTATCCGCAAGCTAAACTGTAATGTTGTCCCCAAAGCTTCATACATCTTTGACCAAAAACGGGAAGTAAATTTGGGATCTCTATCAGAGATAATGGTAATGGGAACTCCATGAAGCTTTACAATCTCTTGAATATAGATTTTGGCTAATTTATCCAATGAATAAATATTATGAATTGCCAGAAAGTGAGCAGACTTCGTAAGTCTATCCACAGTTACCCATATTGCATTATGATTACTTGACGTGCGAGGTAATCCTATCACAAAATCCATTGTGATATGTTCCCATTTCTATTCAGGAATTGACAATGGTTGTAGCTTTTCTGCTGGTCTTTGGTGCTCAGCTTTAACTTGTTGACATATATAACACTTAGCTACATAATCTGCAATATCTTTCTTCATGTCTGGTCACCAATAACCTCCTTTTATTGTGCGATACATTTTTGTACTTTCCGGGTGCATTGCATATGCCAAGGAATGAGCTTCCTCCAGAATAGCCTTCCTGAGTTCAGCTTTATTCGGGACACAAACTCTGTCTCGATATACTAATAATCCATCGTCCCTCATCCTAAACTCAATATTTTCTTCTATTTGTATCTTTTGGAGTACTTTACTCAATTCCTCGTCTGAGCTTTGCAAAACCCGAATTTCTTCGTGAAGTGTGGGTCCCACAATAAATGTAGCTAGTATCTCACTAGATTTATCATAATCTAGCTGAACTCCCAAATATTTCAATTCCGTAAGCTGAGGTAAGGTAGTGGCTGAGATACTAGATAACGTAACTGATTTTCTACTCAATGCATCTGCAACCACATTAGCTTTTCTTGGATGATACTCAATTACTAGATCATAATCTTTTATTAACTCCAACCATCTTCTCTGTCTCAAATTTAGCTCTTTCTGAGTCATAATATATTTTAAGCTCTGATGGTCGGTAAAAATATGGCATCGAACTCCGTATAGATAGTGTCGCCATATCTTTAATACAAAAACTACTGCTGCCAGTTCTAAATCATAGGTAGGATAATTTAATTCATGTTTCCTTAATTGACGGGATGCATAAGCAATAACTTTTCCTTCTTGCATCAATACACATCCTAGTCCTTATCTGGAAGCATCACTATATATTGTATAATCTTCATTAGGCTTCGGTAATATCAGAACTGGAGCAGAAGTAAGACAATCTTTGAGTTTCTGAAAACTCTTTTCACATTCTTCATCCCAATAAAATTTCACTTCCTTTCGTGTGAGTCTAGTAAGTGGTCCAGCTATTTTAGAAAATCTCTCAATGAATCTTCTGTAGTATCCAGCTAGACTTAAGAAACTACGGATTTCTGTAACATTCTTGGGTTGTTCCCATTTCAGAATTGCTTCCACTTTACTTGAATCAACCATAATATCTTTTCATGATACGGTATGTCCCAAGAATTTCACTTCTTCCAACCAAAACTCACATTTGGAGAATTTTGCATACAGTTTCTTTTCTCGCAGTATCTGTAACACAATTCTCAGATGTTCAACATATTCATTTTCTCCAGGTGAATATATCAGAATATCATCAATAAATACGATCACAAATTTATCCAGATATGGATAGAATACCCTATTCATTAAATCCATAAATGCAGTTGGGGCATTCATTAACCCAAAGCATTACTACGAACTCATAGTGTCAATATCTGGTCCTGAAGGCAGTCTTAAGTATATCTGATTCTTTGATTCTCAATTAATAATATCCCGACCTGAGATCAATCTTTGAAAATACCTTAGCTCCTTGTAGTTGGTCAAAAAGATCATCAATTCTCGGCAAAGGGTATTTATTCTTGATGGTCACCTTATTCAATTGTCTATAATCGATGCATAATCTCAAGGTACCATTTTTCTTCTTTACAAATAATATCGGTGCTCCCCAAGGTGAAGTACTTGGTCTAATAAATCCTTTATCTAGTAATTCTTGTAACTGTACTTTCAATTCACTAAATTCTGCAGGTGTCATTCTATATGGTTGAATGGTGATAGGGTGAGTGTCTGGTTGTAATTCAATAAAGAAATTCACTTCCCTATCAGGTGGTACACCTGGTAACTCTTCAGGAAATACATCAGGAAATTCACATACCACCGGTATCTCTTCTAGCTTGGTTCCCGATGTAGATGTGTCTATTATGTGAGCTAAATAGGCTACACATCCTTTTCTTAATAATTTCCAAGCTTGTAGTGTAGAAATCACACAAGTCGGTAGAATTCGGCGATTCCCAGTAAAATGTAATTCAGGTGTTCCCTCTATCAAGAATATCACTTCCTTAGTAAAACAGTTGACTGTGGCTTTATGTCGGGCTAACCAGTCAATTCCTAGTATCAAGTCAAGATCGGACATATCTAATGGGATTAGGTCTGCTAGTAATATGATATCTCCCAACATAATCTCACAGTCCTTATAAACTGTATCTCTAAGTAACTGTTGTCCTAGAGGTGTGCATACAATAAGTTTAGGTTTCAAAGGAATTAATTATTTATCACTAAACTTTACAAACTCAGGATTAATATAAGACCTATGGGAACCACTATCAATAAGTACTCTAGCAATATGCTGAAAAAGCTGTAAAGTACCTGTGATCAGGTCTGGATTGGCCTCAGCCTCCTTATCCGAACCGGCAAAGATCCTGGTCTGCTCTCGAGGTGGAATCCCAGACCTACCTTGTATCCCTTTAACACTGCTTCCTTGATCTGCTTTATAGCTTCTTACTGCTCCAGATGGTTGTCTGTCCTGAGTGGTCGATCCCCTGCCACTTGGTACTAGTCTGGGCATCCCACTGCTTCTACTGTCACCTAATTGTTGTAGTCTTGGGCAGTTACTACGATAATGCCCTGGCTGATGACAATAGAAACATCTCAGGGGAGCTCTGCAGATTCCAGAATGATTCTTACCACAATTTCTGCAAGTATCTCTAGTCATAGGTCGAACTTGAGACTCAGAATTTGGAATGGGTAAAGCTCGAGGGTAAGCCTATGATCTAGGAGCACTACTAGATGATTCTCCCATTCTTTGCGATCCCTTAACTATCGTACTCTTCCTCTGGAATGTAGGACTGAAAAATCCTGACTTTCTCTTTCCTGAGAAAATTTCCTTACCCTTAGAAAATGCTGGGGATCACTGCTCAATCTCCACTGCCATTTGCACTAACTCATGATAACTGACAGTGGTAGAAGTAATCAACAACTTTCTAATCTTTGTATTCAGTCACTTTCTAAATCTGCTACGGATATACTCAGTATCTCGGGCATACTCTGGGACAAATACTGATAAAGCTCGTAGCTCAGTGTCAAACTCTAATACTGATCTATGGTCCTGTATCAAAGCAAAGAATTCTTCTCTCTTCTGATCCTTATAAAAGCTAGTGTAATATTCCTTATTAAAGATATCTATAAATCCTTCCCAGGTAGTAGGTACAGCTCCACTAGCGCTAAGGGAATCCCACCAAACTTGTGCATCACCCTCTAATAGCTGAGCTGCTAGTCTGATAGTATCTGCATCTGTCAATCTCATGTCTCTAGCAGTCTTTGAAACTTTCTTTAACCATTTGCGAGCTATTTCTAGGTCTCTAGATCCCTCAAAACTGTAACAGCCTAATTGTCGAGCTGTCTTGATCTGCTTTAGTAAATCAGTCTGAGGAGCAACAACGGATGCCTGCACTGGTGGAACGGGAGCTAGTACCGGTGCAGTCTGAGTCTGAATCGCTCTAAGGAGTGTTTGAAACTGTTCATCCGTCAGAGTAACTCCTCCTGCAACAGGTGGTGCAGCCTGGCCACCCTCTTCTAGTACTGCATGGGAGGTAGAGGAATCCTCCTGTCCATGTTATGCCTCATCACCTGAATGACTATGCTCCAGCTGCATTCTGAATATCCTGCGTGAATATTACGATCAATGTTACGTATACGACATATATCCTAGGGCCGCTAGACTGATCCTTAATTGAGATCCACTTAATTACGATCAATATTACGATCAAGTTTTGACACCCCTAGCTCCAAACACACCCTACCTAGGAGAACATGAAAATACTATCATGGTTTGTATAGTCATGCAAACAGTAAGTCCACAAATAGAACATTCTTGGGGACCAACTTAGAGGCTAGGCAAGGAGGATTAAAGAGTTTGGTTAATCCAGGCCTGATTCTAGTATATAATATTGTTATTAATATTGTTATTAATTCGATTAAAGAGTTTGGTTAATCCTGGTTAATCCAGGCCAGTCCACAAATGGAACTTTTTTGTTCATACTGAAGTATGAACATGCACAGAAAGGGAATCTCTAAAGTCTTCCTTTTTCCATAGCCATCCTCAGTTTAAAAAATTTAAGCATAAATTGCACTATTCCTAATATAAAACAACGGAGACTAGGAAATATATTTCCAATATTCAAATACCTGGTTTCGATGAAGATAGTCACTCAAAATCTTGTATGATTGTTTTCGGATTTAAATGAAAGCGGCCTGTTTACCAACAAACATTAATACACAGGTGTTGTAGACTTAGAAAATGTATTTGTATCCAATGCCCATGGTCATTACCACGTTGTTCACACATAAGTGAGGCATTATGCAACATCTCCCTAGCCTTTCTATCTGGGGTGCAACCGGCTTGTTCCATCTCCTCATAGATGAACGGGACCTGAATAGCACACTGAAAAGAATGAACTCCACAGCATTGCAGATCAATAAAGAAATTCTGGCTAAAAGCTAGTGTTTTCAGCTGAAAATTCTGCTTAACATAATAATAAAATTTGTCAACAAAATATGGCAGTCAAGCCACAACATATGGAAAATTTTCCAAGCCACCCTCTGTTCTTTAAAAAAAAGGATGATCACATTCTTACATACTGCTAATTTTTTTATGAAATGGGTGAGATATGGAACTTTAGTTTCAGTCAAAGCTACCTTTTTAAAAAGCTTTGCTTCTTAAATCTTAATATATTGGCCTGGACCAGTTGCTGTTAACAGAAGAAATAGAACGGGAGATGCTAACCTGTTCATATTTTCTAGCTCTCATGAATGCTTTCATCAAGGTAGAATAAGTAACCACATCCGGACTGAAGCCCTACGGAATCAATAATGTTATTTCCTGTTAACGATAATACCAAAACTTGAAAAACACAACTAAAGAACAAAAAATAAACAGAGACCAAATAGTGAATTTAGCCTATTTCAGCCAAAAAAGAAAAATAATCACTTACAGATTCCTTGATATGTTCAAAAACTGCAGTTGCCTCCATATGTCTTCCAGCAATACCAAATGCATTCATTAACACATTTAACATTATAAGGTTTGGCTCAATTCCATCTTCTTCCATTAGCTGAAGAACCTTTAAGGTTTGTTTGCACAGCCCCTAAAGAAAGAAATATATAAGTTATATATGGAGTCTGCTCACAATGACATGGCAGCTATCTCATTCTCTGTATCTCTCTCTCTATCCACACAATAGATTTCATGGAAGTTGAAGATTGTTGTAAAAGAAAATTAGGCATGCTAATTTCATTGATTGAAACCTTAATGAGATGATTAAACTTCACTTGTTACATGAGCAATCAAGAGTAACTTGAGGCGAATGTTCAACCTAGCCAGGCTTGGGCCTGCACTGAGCAAATTGATACCTTAACATGAATTTTGAAACTTTGTTAAAAAAATGCATGACTACTGAAACTTTGTTTAAATCTTAGTAAATAAAATTCCAATCTTTATACTGATCAAATGAACTTATGATTTCTGATTTACCAAAAGTTTCACTTTCTTTGTACATTGTTATTGAATTTTTAGTGCGATGATTTGCTTTTCAGCTTACTATAATTCAATTTAGAAAGGAATGAGGAAAACTCAATATATTTCTCATGGCATAAATACTTTCAACATAGAGGATTTACTGCCATGTTTAATCAGTAAACATAGATGGCAATTGATCAAGAGAAAGAAGATCGCTCTTGCAGTGTGCATCTCTGACAGGAATCCATACCAATGAGTACTAAAAATTATAACACAACACAACATTATTTATCCATTTTAAGCAGGAATTTTGTTCCAAAGGTCCAATCCTAGCTATAAGGAATAACAAATATTAGCACCAATATATTATTTAAGATTAGTAGATCTGAAAGAGAAAGGATTTGAAGGTTCATGCACCTGCTGAGCATATGCATTGGCCAATACACAATATATGCTAGCTGAAATCTGCACACCTTCTGCTTTAAGCGCAGCCATACACTCCTCAGCATTCTGGAACACACCATACTGGCCATATATATCGGCCAAAATTGAATATATGATGCCGCTTTCTCTTAGACCCCTATATTTCATACCCTCGAATAACTTCTTGATCTCATCCCATCTTCCCTGCTCTCCCAACCGACTAATTATAGTAACAAAGATTTTGGGGTCAGGGTATAATCCTTCTTCTTGCATCTCCGCGAAGAATCCAAGAGCATGTTTCATATCTCCAGCCCTGCAATGCCACCGAATGAGCAAGTTCCAAGTCGTGATGTCTGGTTTCAAGCCCTCACTCCTCATTTCCTCAAACATCTTTACTGCTTCGTCCAATCGACCGCATTTTGCAAAAGTATCAATCATACCATTGTATATCCTCACGTCAGGCGCAATGCCAAGCTCACGCATCTCCATTATGAGGCTCATTGCCTTCTTCCACATACCGTTGTCCCTGTAAAGCCTCAACACCTTGCTATAAACAAAAGAATCCAACCGGAATCCCCTCTCCTTCATCTTTCCAAGAACCCACCAGGTGTCCTCCAACCGCCCGGCATGGACATAAGAGTTCAGCATGAGCACGTAGGTCTCTCGATTCCGCTCGACGCCCTCCTCGCCCATCTCGACCAGCAGCAGGTCGGCCATCAAGAGCTGTCCTTTCCTCAGGAACCCGCCAAGGAGGGCATTGTAGTCCCTCGAGGTCGGGCGGAGGCCCGACGACTTCATCTCCCGGAAGACCGCGTCCGCCTCGAGCGTCCTCCCGGCCCGACCCAGCGCGCGGACGAGGCAAACGTAGGAGGCGGAGGTGGGGCGCACCCCCGCGGCCTCCATCCGGCTGCAGAGGTACAGGGACCGATCAAGGCGGCCCTCTGCGCAGTGCGATTGGATCAAACCGTTGTAGGCTTCCCGGGAGAGCTCTTCCTGCTCGTGCTCTCCGCCGCCTATTCCATCAGCAGGGCGACCTTTGGAGAGAAAAATCCAATTTTTCGGTGCAATTGGAGCGAGTTTGAGAGACTGCCGTTGTTCCGGCGGCGCGGAAGGGGCGACGCTGCGAAGGAAGGGATTAGGGGAGAGTTTTAGGGGAAGGTTCATGAGCGCGGCTGCCATTTTCCAACTTGTTCTCTGGATTCAACTCGTGCACATCTCAGAAGACCTAAACAGGGGGAAGAGGTGAATCCGCCATGGTCACAACTGTGGAGGAGCAGGTGCGACGACATCTCCACATCAACGCAAGAGGATTTTTTTTTTCCTTGATTATATATTCCGCATGGGATAATTCCAGCTAAATCGTCCTATTTAAAAATGATTTATGTTTAAAATTAGAATGTCAATGCTGGGAGGAAAAATATGAGTTTTTTTACCGTACTAACCAGTTTAAAATAATATTTTTCAAAAGTAATAAAGTAAAAAAACTTTTTCCAAAATTAAGCAGTCAACTTGCCAAGTCATACAGTTGACCCATTTTTTATTCAAAAAAATTTGAACCTTGCCCGCTCGGTCCGCCGATTCACTCTCGCCCGATCCATGTGCTCAATGTTCGACCGCCGCGCACTAGTTCGACCATTATCTTCCTTCCTCCCCACGCCGGCAATGATGTTCTTCGTACCATTCGATTAATTCCGGTGACGCTCGCTACTCCCTTGCTCTGGCCTTCCCCACGAGCATCTCCTCACCCACGACTTTTGCCTGAAAGAAGAAGAGAAGAAGAGGAGAGGAAAGTGGGATGAGGCGTTAACAGCGGAGGGAACTCTCCTCTTCCACCTGGAGACGCCAGAGATCGGCTTCGGCTCTGGCCATACTCGCGAATGTCGTCCGTGAAGCTCATCCATGACTTCTCTTGACTCTGAGGATGCTCGCGATGATTGCAATCCTCTATTCTATCAGCAATACTCTCTTCTGCCCTATGATCATCGTCGTGATCCTCTTCGCTCCGATGATTTCCACAATCCTCTCCTATTCATTCGTCCAACTAAGAAACGCTGGAATTAGAACAACAAGGGCACGGGCTTCACCTAGAAGAAGATGAGAGGAAAGTGGGATGAGGCGTTAACAGTGGAGGTGTCACGCCCCGTACCTTCTAGGGCACGTGGCAAACCGCAGTGAACTCCACATATAGCCTCGTTTACTCCCGAAACTATATGGGAACCCACTAAGCGTACCTGATGTATATCCCCTCTATTTATGGAAGGAGAGAACCTAGATGACAGATCAATATAACTCTAAAATCATATATTATTAAAACCAAATCTTTACTACAGTGGCACACACTTATATACAAGTAATTTACAATCAAAATGGATACATGCCCAAGGTTAAACAAAGTACCTAGCCAGTGGATCTCTATACACACAAAATAAAGGTATAACTGTCCTACCTTTCAAAAGAAATCAGGTGCCTGGCTATACACTGCGATATCTATCAGTCTCTCTCCTGCTGTGATCCTGAAAAATAAAAATGAGTTCCCCTACAGGGTGAGTAACGCCGTACTCAGTGAGTTGAATAGAAAATAATGTAAAACCAAGAACATAAAATAACAAAGTCTCAAGAATAGAATCATATGACTATTCGTGTGCCATAGCCAATCAAAATGAGTAATCAAGAATCACACGAGACAATATCCGGGGCTGGCATAATCAAAATACAGTTGCTGCAGACAACTATTACCTCAGGGGGAGGAATTATGAATCATAGGGTACCCAGAATAATAGAAGTGCAAGAATAGATAAACAAAGCCCCCTTTTTCCCCTGGGTTGCCCACTAGATTTCACTACCTGGTATCCATAGCTAATCCAGAGTAAAAACTAGTCAGGAGTATCCCAATCTCCCATCCTGACCTCAAGCACTATCGTCCCACGCCCCTCCTCATAGGTGGCCCATGGGAGTGCTAATAGTGTAATAACCTATCACTGCAGTGAAAAGTGCCTATAGCACTATCCAGTATAATATCATGCTAGTCGTATGCATTTTCAAGTGAAATAGTATCACGAATAATTAAACAGATGCATATGCTAGATCAGGAGTCAACAGAAGCATAGTATAATGCTTAAAATGAATCAAGTAACAAGAGCATCAAACATGAATATCAAGGATTATTCACAACTCATTTATGATCATAATCAAGATGATACTAACTAGCAGGAGAGCCAAATGATATCAAATATAAATAATCAAAGGGACTATAGTTCTCCTGGACTAAACATTGAGAACTATCCCGTCTATTCTGCCCAGAGAATAAACACTCACCTGATTCTATCATGGTAAGCACGTTTTAGTTCGTATCGCGAACGTTCGTATCCTCGTGCTTGCTTACCGAATTTTCTGTGAATATTTTAATAAATTAAATCTCTCAATCCGGTAACAATTTTACAAATCCGTCTTCACCAACATGCTTAAAATGGTCTCTAGAATCACCTTAATTTTTATCTCAAGTTCGCCGGAAAGTTCGCCGGAGCTCGCCGGAATCTCGTCGGAAAGTTCGCCGGAGCTCTCACCGGCGACGTTCTTCGATTCGCACCAATATTGGTACCAATCGAAAGCTCTCTTTATCAGGAATCCAAAAATCCTATTTTCCTCAATTTTTTACCATCCACACGCGACCAATTTTGCCGGAGAAGTTCACTTGGGCGAAAACTCTAATTTTGGGTTTTGAGCTCGCCGGCGGCCAACCGGCGGCCAACAGCCCTCAAATCCGGTACCACTGGAAAGCTCTCGTCGAGGAGAAGCCATAGGTACCGAGTTTGCGAAGTTCCGCGACCGAAATGACCGGCAATCGCCGGAGCAAGCTCCGGCGACGAAACTTTTGCCGTCAACGTCTCTCTCCTCTTTTCTCCCTCAAATCTCCACCAAAACTTAAAAATGATAGTTCTACAGCGTTCTCCTAGCTCACCCGAGGTTGTATCTGAAATCTCATCGAAAAATTCGATCGGGAAGACCTCCAACCGTCGTCACCAAAGTGAGGAAGTGAAGTTGCGGGCTACTGTGCGCGTGCGAAGGAGAAAGCAAAGGAGCTCGTGCGATGGGAAGAAAATAAATATTTAATAAATACTTAAAATCTTTAATCCACATTTAATCTTAACCGTCCATTTTTGATTCAACGATTTGATCAAGTGAACGACGTCCAAATTACGATCCGTCGGTGCCGTTGGATTCCTCATCAAAAATACTATTTGATGGTATAATTTTCATGTCAAAATTTCATACCACAAAAATTCACAAAATTTTATAAATAAGTCATTCTATTATTATTTTACAAAATTATCCCTAATACAAAAATACAAATCTCACATCCTACCCCCCTTAATCCTCAAAATTTAACTTAAGTCGTCACTTGAAATAGTTGAGGATACTTTCTTTTCATATATTCTTCAGATTCCCAAGTGACTTCTTCTACCTGTGTACTTCTCCACAATACCTTAATCATCCATACATTCTTATTCCTTAAGATTTTCTTCTTTTGTTCTAGGATTTGCACAGGTTGTATCTTATAGCTTAAGTTATCCGCAAGCTAAACTGTAATGTTGTCCCCAAAGCTTCATACATCTTTGACCAAAAACGGGAAGTAAATTTGGGATCTCTATCAGAGATAATGGTAATGGGAACTCCATGAAGCTTTACAATCTCTTGAATATAGATTTTGGCTAATTTATCCAATGAATAAATATTATGAATTGCCAGAAAGTGAGCAGACTTCGTAAGTCTATCCACAGTTACCCATATTGCATTATGATTACTTGACGTGCGAGGTAATCCTATCACAAAATCCATTGTGATATGTTCCCATTTCTATTCAGGAATTGACAATGGTTGTAGCTTTTCTGCTGGTCTTTGGTGCTCAGCTTTAACTTGTTGACATATATAACACTTAGCTACATAATCTGCAATATCTTTCTTCATGTCTGGTCACCAATAACCTCCTTTTATTGTGCGATACATTTTTGTACTTTCCGGGTGCATTGCATATGCCAAGGAATGAGCTTCCTCCAGAATAGCCTTCCTGAGTTCAGCTTTATTCGGGACACAAACTCTGTCTCGATATACTAATAATCCATCGTCCCTCATCCTAAACTCAATATTTTCTTCTA
Source organism: Thalia dealbata (assembly GCA_030544415.1). Lineage (NCBI taxonomy): Eukaryota > Viridiplantae > Streptophyta > Magnoliopsida > Zingiberales > Marantaceae > Thalia > Thalia dealbata. The sequence continues at coordinate 11,763,739 of CM060460.1, forward strand.
TTTGTATCTTTTGGAGTACTTTACTCAATTCCTCGTCTGAGCTTTGCAAAACCCGAATTTCTTCGTGAAGTGTGGGTCCCACAATAAATGTAGCTAGTATCTCACTAGATTTATCATAATCTAGCTGAACTCCCAAATATTTCAATTCCGTAAGCTGAGGTAAGGTAGTGGCTGAGATACTAGATAACGTAACTGATTTTCTACTCAATGCATCTGCAACCACATTAGCTTTTCTTGGATGATACTCAATTACTAGATCATAATCTTTTATTAACTCCAACCATCTTCTCTGTCTCAAATTTAGCTCTTTCTGAGTCATAATATATTTTAAGCTCTGATGGTCGGTAAAAATATGGCATCGAACTCCGTATAGATAGTGTCGCCATATCTTTAATACAAAAACTACTGCTGCCAGTTCTAAATCATAGGTAGGATAATTTAATTCATGTTTCCTTAATTGACGGGATGCATAAGCAATAACTTTTCCTTCTTGCATCAATACACATCCTAGTCCTTATCTGGAAGCATCACTATATATTGTATAATCTTCATTAGGCTTCGGTAATATCAGAACTGGAGCAGAAGTAAGACAATCTTTGAGTTTCTGAAAACTCTTTTCACATTCTTCATCCCAATAAAATTTCACTTCCTTTCGTGTGAGTCTAGTAAGTGGTCCAGCTATTTTAGAAAATCTCTCAATGAATCTTCTGTAGTATCCAGCTAGACTTAAGAAACTACGAATTTCTGTAACATTCTTGGGTTGTTCCCATTTCAGAATTGCTTCCACTTTACTTGAATCAACCATAATATCTTTTCATGATACGGTATGTCCCAAGAATTTCACTTCTTCCAACCAAAACTCACATTTGGAGAATTTTGCATACAGTTTCTTTTCTCGCAGTATCTGTAACACAATTCTCAGATGTTCAACATATTCATTTTCTCCAGGTGAATATATCAGAATATCATCAATAAATACGATCACAAATTTATCCAGATATGGATAGAATACCCTATTCATTAAATCCATAAATGCAGTTGGGGCATTCATTAACCCAAAGCATTACTACGAACTCATAGTGTCAATATCTGGTCCTGAAGGCAGTCTTAAGTATATCTGATTCTTTGATTCTCAATTAATAATATCCCGACCTGAGATCAATCTTTGAAAATACCTTAGCTCCTTGTAGTTGGTCAAAAAGATCATCAATTCTCGGCAAAGGGTATTTATTCTTGATGGTCACCTTATTCAATTGTCTATAATCGATGCATAATCTCAAGGTACCATTTTTCTTCTTTACAAATAATATCGGTGCTCCCCAAGGTGAAGTACTTGGTCTAATAAATCCTTTATCTAGTAATTCTTGTAACTGTACTTTCAATTCACTAAATTCTGCAGGTGTCATTCTATATGGTTGAATGGTGATAGGGTGAGTGTCTGGTTGTAATTCAATAAAGAAATTCACTTCCCTATCAGGTGGTACACCTGGTAACTCTTCAGGAAATACATCAGGAAATTCACATACCACCGGTATCTCTTCTAGCTTGGTTCCCGATGTAGATGTGTCTATTATGTGAGCTAAATAGGCTACACATCCTTTTCTTAATAATTTCCAAGCTTGTAGTGTAGAAATCACACAAGTCGGTAGAATTCGGCGATTCCCAGTAAAATGTAATTCAGGTGTTCCCTCTATCAAGAATATCACTTCCTTAGTAAAACAGTTGACTGTGGCTTTATGTCGGGCTAACCAGTCAATTCCTAGTATCAAGTCAAGATCGGACATATCTAATGGGATTAGGTCTGCTAGTAATATGATATCTCCCAACATAATCTCACAGTCCTTATAAACTGTATCTCTAAGTAACTGTTGTCCTAGAGGTGTGCATACAATAAGTTTAGGTTTCAAAGGAATTAATTATTTATCACTAAACTTTACAAACTCAGGATTAATATAAGACCTATGGGAACCACTATCAATAAGTACTCTAGCAATATGCTGAAAAAGCTGTAAAGTACCTGTGATCAGGTCTGGATTGGCCTCAGCCTCCTTATCCGAACCGGCAAAGATCCTGGTCTGCTCTCGAGGTGGAATCCCAGACCTACCTTGTATCCCTTTAACACTGCTTCCTTGATCTGCTTTATAGCTTCTTACTGCTCCAGATGGTTGTCTGTCCTGAGTGGTCGATCCCCTGCCACTTGGTACTAGTCTGGGCATCCCACTGCTTCTACTGTCACCTAATTGTTGTAGTCTTGGGCAGTTACTACGATAATGCCCTGGCTGATGACAATAGAAACATCTCAGGGGAGCTCTGCAGATTCCAGAATGATTCTTACCACAATTTCTGCAAGTATCTCTAGTCATAGGTCGAACTTGAGACTCAGAATTTGGAATGGGTAAAGCTCGAGGGTAAGCCTATGATCTAGGAGCACTACTAGATGATTCTCCCATTCTTTGCGATCCCTTAACTATCGTACTCTTCCTCTGGAATGTAGGACTGAAAAATCCTGACTTTCTCTTTCCTGAGAAAATTTCCTTACCCTTAGAAAATGCTGGGGATCACTGCTCAATCTCCACTGCCATTTGCACTAACTCATGATAACTGACAGTGGTAGAAGTAATCAACAACTTTCTAATCTTTGTATTCAGTCACTTTCTAAATCTGCTACGGATATACTCAGTATCTCGGGCATACTCTGGGACAAATACTGATAAAGCTCGTAGCTCAGTGTCAAACTCTAATACTGATCTATGGTCCTGTATCAAAGCAAAGAATTCTTCTCTCTTCTGATCCTTATAAAAGCTAGTGTAATATTCCTTATTAAAGATATCTATAAATCCTTCCCAGGTAGTAGGTACAGCTCCACTAGCGCTAAGGGAATCCCACCAAACTTGTGCATCACCCTCTAATAGCTGAGCTGCTAGTCTGATAGTATCTGCATCTGTCAATCTCATGTCTCTAGCAGTCTTTGAAACTTTCTTTAACCATTTGCGAGCTATTTCTAGGTCTCTAGATCCCTCAAAACTGTAACAGCCTAATTGTCGAGCTGTCTTGATCTGCTTTAGTAAATCAGTCTGAGGAGCAACAACGGATGCCTGCACTGGTGGAACGGGAGCTAGTACCGGTGCAGTCTGAGTCTGAATCGCTCTAAGGAGTGTTTGAAACTGTTCATCCGTCAGAGTAACTCCTCCTGCAACAGGTGGTGCAGCCTGGCCACCCTCTTCTAGTACTGCATGGGAGGTAGAGGAATCCTCCTGTCCATGTTATGCCTCATCACCTGAATGACTATGCTCCAGCTGCATTCTGAATATCCTGCGTGAATATTACGATCAATGTTACGTATACGACATATATCCTAGGGCCGCTAGACTGATCCTTAATTGAGATCCACTGGACTCCTTATATTCAAAAATGAATTATTTCTAAAAAAAGTTTATGTAAATGGTATCTTAATATACCCAGGTTCTCAAATGATCTTGTCAGGATATACATATTCTCTAGTATGAACTTGCTCTAATACCACCAAAATCTGTCACGCCCATACCTTCCCCTAGGGCACGCGGCAGACCGTAGTGAACTCCACATATAGCCCCGTTTACTCCTGAAACTATATGGGAACCCACTAAGCGTACCTGATGTATATCCCCTCTATTTATGGAAGGAGAGAACCTGGATGACAGATCAATATAACTCTAAAAGCATATATTATTAAAACCAAATCTTTACTACAGTGGCACACACTTATATACAAGTAATTTATAATCAAAATGGATACATGCCCAAGGTTAAACAGAGTACCTAGCCAGTGGATCTCTATACACACAAAACAAAGGTAGAACTGTCCTACCTTTCAAAAGAAATCAGGTGCCTCACTATAAACTGTGATATCTATCAGTCTCTCTCCTGCTTTGATCCTGAAAAATAAAAATGAGTTCCCCTACAGGGTGAGTAACGCCGTACTCAGTGAGTTGGATAGAAAATAATGTAAAACCGAGAACATAAAATAACAAAGTCTCAAGAATAGAATCATATGACTATTCGTGTTCCATTGCCAATCAAAATGAATAATCAAGAATCACACGAGACAATATCCGGGGCTGGCATAATCAAAATACAGTTGCTGCAGACAACTGTTACCTCAGGAGGATGAATTATGAATCATAGGGTACCCAGATCATAATAGAAGTGCAAGAATAGATAAACAAAGCCCTCTTTTCCCCCTAGGTTGCCCACTGGATTTCGCTACCTGGTATCCATAGCTAATCCAGAGTAAAAACCAGTCAGGAGTATCTCAATCTCCCATCCTGACCTCAAGCACTATCGTCCCACGCCCTGTAAACCCCTACTTCTGTATAGTAAAAAAAAATATTAAAAAAATTAAAATATATATAATAATAATAATAATAATAATAAAATAAATAAATAATAATAATAATAATAAATACTTTAAAATTTTATTTAAGTTTAGATTTGTGTAGAAAAATGGTTAATGAACTTTTTGGATTAAAAAGGATGTAGTTGTAATTTATTAAAGTTTGTAGGGACCTAGTTAAAATTTTATTAAAAAAATGGAGGGACGTAGTTAAGATTTAATAGAGTTGAGGGGGCTAAATGCATAAGGTTACTGGTCACATGTTCCTCACATGACCGGCCCAACTAAGCCGCCGGCTAGTGCCAAACCGGACCGGCCTAACTGAGCCTGCCCCTTCGAACCGCCACCCGCGACTAAACCCTCCAATCCCTAAAAATTTTCCCCAATTCCACTTCATCTCCGTCGCTGCTCTTCTCCGCCCGCGTTCTCTTCGCCATCCGCCGCAAGCTCGACGGCGAAGCTCTCCCCTTCTCATCGCGAGCTCAACTGCGAGTCCTTTCTCCTTCGGCCTCTTCGCACGCGGCCGCACCGCCGCCGCTCCGGATCCCTCGCCGCGAGACCACTCCTTCCTCTGCAGTCCACCGTCGACCTCCTTCTTTCCCTTCGATGATCGATTGGAGCTCCGCCGCAGCTCGCAGACTCCACCCTCGGTGATTCATGAGTTGTCAGTTCCTCCTTCGGTCCACCGGCGGCTGCAACTCTCATCGCTCGTTCGCACGACGAAGTGGCGAAGGGACAAGCCGCTAGAGCCCAGCAGTGCCGTGATTGACCTCGCCCGCCATCTTCGCTCCTCATCACATTGCGCTTGCTGCGTCTCTCTCGCATCACAGGCCACTGCTTCGTCCATCTCTGTGGTGATCGGAGCGATGATTTTGAGCTTGCCGCACCTCTGTTCTCTATTTCCTTGCTCGACGGCGAAGCAACAGCAGCGGAGGGATGATTCTGCTGACCATCGCAGCAGCCAGATCTTTCCCGACGCCGCCTCCCATCGAGCCTTCTCCACTTCCATCCTTCGAGTGACGCCAGGGGATGCTCTGCCGATCGCCTAGATCCTGCAGTGGCTCTCTGCGATTTCGGGTCCCTGCGTGCTCAAGCGTGCACCAAACCCCACCGGCAGATCTTGCTCAAGAGCTCTCAATCTGTCGATGCGAGGTGTCCTCTCCGGTGCACCCCAATCCTCTTTGCTGTCGGCTCCACCATCATCCCGTCAAGGCTACAACGTGTATTTCTTCACCCATCAAGGGAGAGGTTTGCAGTCGCTGGTCTAATTTCTCCTCGTCGATTGCCATCGGTAGCGGAGCTCATCGACAAACCCAACTGAACCGATCGTCGTCGCATCTCTGCAGCTACGGTGTTCACGTTGCGTTTATTCTAGGTCCTTGCACGCTTGCTGTTGACCTCCTCCGAGTTCCACCGATGCCCCTTGACTTTCTGCCGACCCACAAATTTCCTCTCCATCAACGAGGAAAGGATCTCTGCATCAATAATTATTTCGATCGAGCTATTGAGGTGATTTCTACACCTCAATATGGATTTGTTGCTACTGTAAATGTTGATGTTGTTAATGTTGGAGGTGATGATGCATGCAAATCTTTTTCCTTGAATTTAGTTGGTGTTGATGCTGCATAGTGTTGAATGAGGAATGGTGTGAGATTGAGGTATAATGCAGAATTAGAAGAAATTGAAGGGAGTTAGATACGAGAGCCAAATTAGATTTTTATCAAAGGTTTTCTGTGATTCCTTAGTTGCTTCCATGGACTTAACATTTAATTTCTAGGCTCCCAATATAACAAGTGGAGTGGTCAAGCTGAAATGAAAGAGGAGTTGATGATGGGCTTACTTGAGAAAGGAGTTAGATTGTCCTCGACAACATAAAAAGGATCAGGAATTAATCTCCCCATTTAACTGTATTTTCTCTTCTTAAGTTGGTTTCCCCTACTGCCAAGTAGAGTTAAAATGGTCTTATTTGATGGTCATCATGAATAGCAGGATTTAAATGGGGTTAAGGTCCCAATTGATTGAGAAAAGGGTTGATCAAAATTTGGAGAGGATTTGTGGTTTTAATTTATTTCTCCTTTTTATTTGAATGAATTGTTTTCTTAGCTAAAGTGTTTTTTCTTTCTTTTTGAAAATCTTCCTCCTGCTGAAAAAGGAATGGAATGTCTTAAGAGATTTATTTATTTATTTTCTCCTTTCCTTGCATATTGCTGCCAAATGATGGAAAGGGGTTTGCTTGGTTTGGATTGATTTATGAATCTGAAAAATAGGAAAAAAAAAGAAAAAGAGAAAGAAGAAAGGTTGTCGAAGTTTCCTCTTCTTGTTTTCTTCTTTTATTTCTTTTTCTTTTCCTCTAATCTCCTATCGAGGATGTGGTTTTTCCCTTCCATCTTTCTCTTCACTTCTTTCTCTCTCCTATATTTTCTCTTTCCCTTCATGCCTTTATCTATTTCTTGCTGCCGAATGAAAATTCATAATGTTATTGGGTTTTCCTTATTGGTTAAGGCTGCATGAACTTAGAAATTTTTATTAGATTTACTTTATGATTATTGCCAAAGTTGATTAAAGAGGAGAGAGGTAGAGAGGACTAAACGACACTTGTATGTTTGAAAATGAAATGGGAGTGTGTTCCTTTCACTAGTTGCAGTTAGTCAAATTAGTTGCAGTTAGTCAAGTTTAGTGAGAGGGTTCTGATTTAAAATTTATGAATACGATTAATTTAAAAATAAATCTTGTTGATGTAGGAAATCATTTTGAAATGTGGAACGAATAATTGTCTGGAGTTGTTACTTCTATTTGGATTGATTCCGGAGACCAAATTATCGAATCAGGTGTGTTGGTTCATCGTAATTAGGATTTATTCATGCTAGGAAAATTCCTGCCGAGGAATTTCTTAGGAAAGTCTTTGATGCCTTGAAACCAATTAAAATACATGCTTGCTAAATACCATGTAATTTACATGCTAGATTACCTATTACCCTTGATCGATGTGCTATATGTTACCTATGTGTTATTAGTTCTTTTATATGTTATTATTTTTCCTACTTGTTGGATATTATGCAATTGCCATACGAAGAATTATGAAGTTAAGAATTTCGGACTTAAATTTATAACATATGAGATAGTATCAAGAATTATTCCTGACACTCTAGTATAGAGACATTGGAACACATGATACTAGAATCTCCTTAGGACCTCACCGAATTAGGATTTGAGGGTGTCGGTAACACACCCTAGATGACATTACGAACTATTATATTCGAATAGTGATGTTCACTCACACACACCACTCCCGAGGCTACACGTAGCTTAGATACTGGGAGCTGGTTGGGAAATGGGCCAGATAAACTCCAAGGTCAGATAGACTAGTTAGTAGAGTGGTCCATACCCGGATATTATTACTCGCACGAGTGACGGTTGTGCGTCACCGTGATAGTCCTGATATGGCTGGCGGGGATGAACCTTTCAATAATTTAGCAAAAATGTGGTCGAGGTACCTCAAGCCCATTGTGCGGATTGACGGTCAACTCGGCTCACGTTGATCGCTTTTGAGTTGGGACGGGGATTCTCTCAAGCCTTGGACAGTGGATCCGTAGACCACACGACTATCATCCTAGATGTTCTGCAGACGGTCGGATGAGTAGTCCGGATCCTAGGGTTATTATGAATTCGGTTAGCCGTGACCGAAGATATATTATGAGTGAGGTGACCCTGCCTGCGGGCAGTGTGTAGTACTACACAGATTGTCGTTTGCCCTTACGGAGACCGGGGAGGAAGTAGGGGCGCGATGTTTCGCTGGGACGGGGTGTAGGGCGCGACTTGCGAAACAGTGGAGAGAGATATACGGTCACCCGTCCTCTCCGCCAACATTAGTGCAGCGGGCCTAGGTAGAGACATAGAAGGACACGACACTGATAGGCTTAGGGGCAACTCCTCGACGGGGGAATTCCTTTAAGCATAGGCTGGCGGCCCGAGATATGTGATACAAGGATAGAAAGAGCTTAGATGACATTTATTAGTGAGACAAGCATAAATTGTAGTACAGATGACATTTAGAGATATACATAGAGGTACACTATCGTATATGACTTTTATTTATTGTTGACGACATTATTTACTTTGTCACCCTTATAAAGTGGTAATTAATAAAACCAAAAAGGCATCCTAGAATTTTCCCCCTAGTTTTGATTTCCTTTCTACGGTTTTTTACCGTAATTTCGTACTAGGCCGCAAGGCTGAGCACACCACTTTTTTCCGTGTGTGCAGGTTATTAGATGATCGATCGGGATAGTAAATGAAGATGAGTCCACCGATGGATCTATTTTTATTTATCGATACCATTTATATAGAATTGTAGTAGGTTTATCGGGACTGTGTTAGAATTATTGAGTTAGATAATTTAATTGTATATTCTGTTGAGATGATGTGAATGGATTGTATTTATCACATAAATGCCTTGTATGGGTTCGTTGGGCTCATACGGCGGTTGCCGCGTGCCCGACAGTAGGGTCGGGGCGTGACACGCCCCTCCTCATAGGTGGCCCATGGGAGTGCTAATAGTGTAATAACATATCACTGCAGTGAAAAGTGCCTATAGCACTATCCAGTATAATATCATGCTAGTCATATGTATTTTCAAGTGAAATAGTATCACGAATAATTAAACAGATGCATATGCTAGATCAGGAGTCAACAGAAGCATAGTATAACGCTTAAAATGAATCAAGTAACAAGAGCATCAAACAATTTAGCTGGCATCCAGGAGACGAAGCGAAGGGACGATGCTCCGCATTCTCTACTCTACCCATAGGAGATTATACTCTTGAGCAGTATTCTAAAACATGGGAACCATAATTTAATCCGTTACTGCATGAAGACTATTGGCCGGAGATTTCAATGCCAACAATTGTTCCCAATCCTAATCTATTGCGAAACAAAAATGGTCGTCCAAAATGCACTCGTATACGTAATGAGATGGATATCAGAGAAGGAAAGTGCAAAGTTCATTGTGGAATATGTAAAGAAGTTGGCCACAATAGATCTACATGTCATAGCAAGGGAAAACAAATACAAAAATAAGGTGATTAATTATTTTTTTAATATGCATGATAAAATTCATATAATTAACTTGAGCTTTTACCAAATGTACAGGTCTACTTCAACTTTATTCGAGGCTTGATTCTAATATTGAAGTGATTAGCAAGCACAATGATACTAAGCAGTATGTTTATGTATGTATGCATTTATTATGTATGCACAATGATATAATTATGTTGTATTATTTTCTCATCAGCTCACGCTCGAGAAGGTTGCAATGGATCAGTTCCTTCGGCAACAAATTTATCAAGACTCTTTATTTGCAGTTATTTCAAAGCTTTGCAACAACATCCCCACCCACCCGGCAAGCTACTCAAGATACCAGAAATCACAATATCAGGCTCCTATATCACTTTTTTTTTTGTTTTATGCATTAACTTAAGAAGATGTTGGTCATATTTATAGAATTTTGTACTCTATCATATGTTAGAATGAATTTGTAACCTCTTTTAATTTTTGGAGGTTTGCCCTTTATTTGTGTTGAAGCTCCAAGCCAATTAGTCAATATTTTGGAATCATACTCTTATTAGTATCTTCAAAATAAAATTGCAATGATGGATATGTATGCATATTGACTGGAATGATCACTTCAACAATAATTCCTGAACATATTTAGTTATTACATTGATGATGGACAACTCTTTAAAACCAGTAGATTGTGCTTATATCTTCTTAATAGTGGATGGAAAATTTCATCTAGTAGTCATCCAATTGTTTCTAGGTATTGGGGTTACTAGCCATCTAAGAAGACATGGCTATGTTTGATCAGGTGGATAGTCTGTGATGAAAAATATGTAGCTATTGGTAGGATGCAATTTTTTTTTTCTGTTACCATAGCAAGATATATGCTAGTGTCTTCGTGCTGCTGCTGATGTTGGGTTCTCCACACTCAGACTTGTATGGATCTACTAGAATGTTAAAATCTTGATATATAGGGATCTCTTCTACTTTTAGTACAATTCTAACATAAATCTCTATGATTTTTCCAATTCATGAATTGATGTTACAAGGAGAATTGCAAGCACATTATTATAAGAAAATAACATTACAAGATTGTAGAGTTTGGCTTGTTTTTCTTGTCCACATTATGTTGTAATACTTTTATTGGTTGGCAACGATGCAGTGTATACATCTAACTACTTGGTTGATTGTTGGCTACTAAATTGTTGGAACAAATGGAACAGTTAACATGTTTTTGTTGTTTGCTTAGGTTTGGTACAGAAATCTTCTTCATTCATCTTACTGCGTTCTAGCTTATTATCATTATCTTGATTCTTGGTACCTGCTAGAAGTTATTACTGATGTAATGGTTGTTTTAGCATTATCTCAAGAATCCAATTATTTATTGTGGTTTATGTTATTTCTCCATCCTTCTTACTGCTTGATGTTCATTCTTGTCCTCGGTGCTTACTAACTATCTCCAATTAAACCTCTACATGCAACCTGAATATATGTTTTGGCAGATTGATATCTTACAGCCAATGTGTCTTCTGATTCTTTAAATATTTGTACTAGCTGATCTACTGGCTGGCGAATCTTTATTTTAGTCAGCGAGCATGTAAATGTTATCATATATTTGGCTCTTACAGACATACTGCTTTCTACAGTTTATGCCTTTTGTTAAAGCTCATATCCTAAAGGCACAAGTAAGGTTTACTTTTTTGGTGACATCTCTTGTTGGATCAGTAGATGGATTTACGTTCATGTTTGTTGTGATGTCCTGTAGATGAAATGGTTCCACCTTTTGGATGAAGTTGGTTTTCAAATCTGTGCATCAGTTCTTACTGGGTGTTCTCTTTACCTTATCTTCAACTTCTCAAGGAGTCAGAATTCAGTAAGTTTGGGAGCCATGTTAATTCTGGATTACTGAATGTGCTACTTCGATGTTTGCAAAGTTGAATAACTACAGGCCATGAGTGTTCTATTTGCTACCATTTCATGTTGTCCTTAGATCTGAGGTTGCAATGTCTACTGGATCACAAGGGTTTGTTCTTGTTCATGTTCTTGGAAGCTGCTTTGAAGCTTATTACTAAGATAGGAATACTCTAAGTAAACATTCAGGTTCTTTGTGGACTTGTACAGCATATCCTCTTTGGATAAATAATTGTGTTCATCGATAAATAATTGTGTACAACATGTCCTCTTTGGATACTCTAAGCTTATTACAAAGCCAAAATTTGAAAAGTCTCGCAAAGGCGGGAGATGGTCTAGGTATATATACTCGCGCCAAAAGCTCAAAGCTCTTCACGTTATATTCCTCTCTTCCTCCCCCCATCTCCTTCGATGAAAAGGAGGATGAGATCGACGACCCTCTTGCTCTGCTTCCTCATGTTGCTGCTGCTGCTCACGGTGGAGGACGATGTCGGCACGCAACGCTGGATTAAGGGGCTGGTGGCCTCGGCTAGAACTTATCCCGCACCACCATCAACTCCGCATTACATCATCTCCCTCGACTTTTCCCATAACCAGTTTACCGGCGCCATCCCTCTAGTTGTCGCTCCCTCTACTCCATTGGCCTCGATTAAATTCCTTTGTTGTTGGAATACCTTTGTTGAACATGTTCAGCAAAAATACCTTTGTTGTTGGACATCTCTAATGGTCGATTTCAAATGTTCCTCAACCTGAAATTGATTTAATTTTAAAACAGCATAAAACTCAATATTGCAATAGACTAATACTGGAATCACTGTAGTCGATACGGCACTGTAGCGCGTATCAATTACTGTAGCATAGTTTCACTTCAGCATAGTGTTTGATTACTGATTTTGGGGCTTTGAGCTATCGTGAGCTCTGTGGTTATCCAAATCCCCTGAAATTTTATGTACAACTTCCTCACTGATATGCCCGCCTATCCTCAAAATAAAATCTCAATCTGATCACTGGTTTAGTTGCAGTTTCTATCCAAAGTTTGCTGAACTGAACATTGCGCCTCACACTGTGTCTGATTACTGATTCCAGGGCTTTGAGCAATTTTGAGCTCTGTGGTTGTCCAAATCCCCTGAAATTTTGTGTACAACTTCTTCACTGATATGCCCACCCATATCCAAAAGAGAATCTCAATCTGATCACTGGTTTAGTTGCAGTTTCTATCCAAATTTTGCTGAACTGAACATTGTGCCTCACACTGTGTCCGATTACTGATTTTGGGGCTTTGAGCTATTATGAGCTCTGTGGTTATCCAAATCCCTTGAAATTTTATGTACAACTTCCTCGCTGATATGCCCGCCTATTCTCAAAAGGTAATCTCAATCTGATCACTGGTTTAGTTGCAGTTTCTATCCAAAGTTTGCTGAACTGAACATTGGCCTCACACTGTGTCTGATTATTGATTTCAGGGCTTTGAGAAATTTTGAGCTCTGTGGTTGTCCAAATCCTTTGAAATTTTGTATAAAACTTATTCGCTGATATGCCCACTCATCCCCAAAAGGGAATCTCAATCTGATCACTGGTTTAGTTGCAGTTTCTATCCAAATTTTGTTGAACTGAACATTGTGCCTCACACTGTGTCTGATTACTGATTTTGGGGCTTTGAGCTATTATGAGCTCTGTGGTTGTCCAAATCCCTTGAAATTTTGTGTACAACTTCCTCGCTGATATGCCCACCTATCCTCAAAAGGTAATCTTAATCTGATCACTGGTTTAGTTGCAGTTTCTATCCAAAGTTTGCTGAACTGAACATTGCGCCTCACACTGTGTCTGATTACTGATTCCAGGGCTTTGAGCAATTTTGAGCTCTGTGGTTGTCCAAAACCCTTGAAAGTTTGTGTACAACTTCTTCACTGATATGCCCACCCAATCCCATAAGGGAATCTCAATCTGATCACTGATTTAGTTGCAGTTTCTATCCAAATTTTGCTGAATTGAACATTGTGCCTCACACTGTGTCCGATTACTGATTTTGGGGCTTTGAGCTATTATGAGCTCTGTGGTTGTCCAAATCCCTTGAAATTTTGTGTACAACTTCCTCGCTGATATGCCCGCCTATCCTCAAAAGGTAATCTCAATCTGATCACTGGTTTAGTTGCAGTTTCTATCCAAAGTTTGCTGAACTGAACATTGCACCTCATACTGTGTCTGATTACTGATTCTAGGGCTTTGAACAATTTTGAGTTCTGTGGTTGTCCAAAACCCCTAAAATTTTGTGTACAAATTCTTCACTGATATGCCCACCCAACCCCAAAAAGGAATCTCAATCTGATCACTAATTTAGTTGCAGTTTCTATCCAAATTTTGCTGAACTGAACATTGTGCCTCACACTGTGTCTGATTACTGATTTTGGGGCTTTGAGCTATTATAAGCTCTGTGGTTGTCCAAATTCCTTGAAATTTTGTGTACAACTTCCTCGCTAACATGCCCGCCTATCCTCAAAAGGTAATCTCAATCTGATCGCTGGTTTAGTTGCAGTTTCTATCCAAATTTTGTTGAACTGAACATTGCGCCTCACACTGTATCTGATTACTGATTCCAGGGCTTTGAGCAATTTTGAGCTCTGTGGTTGTCCAAATCCCCTGAAATTTTGTTTACAACTTGTTTACTGATATGCCCGCCTATCATCAAAAAAAAAATCTCAATCTGATCATTGGTTTAGATGCAGTTTCTATTCAAAATTTGCTGAAACTGAACATTGCGCCCCACACTGTCTGTTTACTGATTCCGGAACTTTGAGCTATTGTGAGCTCTATGTTTGTCAAAATCCCCTAAAATATGGTGGATAAATTCCTCACTGATATGCCCGCCTATCCTCAAAATGGAATATCAATATGATCATCGGCGTGGTTGCAATTTCTATCCAAAGTTCGTTGAAAGTGAACATTGCGCCCCCACACTCTATCTAATTACTGATTCTGGGGCTTTGAGTTATTGTGGGCTCTGTGTTTGTCCAAATCTCTAGAAATTTTGTGGACAACTTCCCTACTGATATGCTCACCTATACTCAAAAAGGAATCTCAATTTGATCACCAGTTGAGTTTCATTTTCTATCCAAAGTTTGCTGAAACTGAAAATTGTGCCCCAAAGTTCGTAGAAGTTATTGTTCATAGTATCAGGCTCATCTATCACTGTTTTTTTTTTGTTCTTTTTTGCATTAAATTGAGAATATGTTGGTCATATATGTAGAATTTTACACTCTATTATATGTTAATATGAAACTGTAACCTCATTTCATTTTTGGAGGTTTGCCATACATTTGTGCCAAAGCTCCAAGCTTATTAGTGAATAGTTTGGAATATCTTCAGCATAATATTGCAGTGATGAATGTATATGCATACTGAACTGCTTAGATAGTAGAGCATTGAGTTCAATTGATGAATGTGTATAAGTGTCCAGTCAATCTCTACATGCATGAAAAAAAATGCAGCATTGATCAACATGGATTCAATTGGAATCAGTAATCAGTGAACTCAGCGATGTTCAGGAATCAAAAATGTGCTATCGAGGAATTGATACACAATTGATATGAGCTACAGTAACTCAACAGAACAGTGCCATGTTAACTTTCAGCAATAAGAGTTTATGCTTATTATGGGTTTATGCTTGCGAAAATATCTCCATATTAATTGCAGTTTACAATAGAAGGATTAAATTTTCATGTATGACATTTTGCTTATTGCTTCCTACAACATTCTAGTTTCACATTTGTCGAGGCTTGTAGCAATTAGACAAGCATCACTGGAGTCGGGAGAAGGTCGCAGTTGAGGATCCCGGATGATGTTCGTGAGAGTGGCCAAAGTAGAAGATGGTTGCAAGCATCGTGGAAGCCAGAGCTGGAGCATCACTTAAAATCTAAACCATTTTCTTTGCTTTAGAAAGGTTATCACCATTTGCTATTTAAAAAATTAAATCAAATGTCTCTTATATCTTAGGAGGGGCCCTGCCGGTGGACATTGTCTACTTGGTGTCCTTATGGAGCTTCCTACAGACTCGATTTATTTGTTATGTGAACCTCAATTGTTTTGAAATACTTTAAGCTTTATTTTGTGATAATCTTTTTCAACTCTTCTACTTCCTCCATTGCATGGTTCACTTTTTTTATGCCTTAGAGGATTCGGCAGTAAGAAATTGAGCCTGCAAAAATGCTACAGAAAAGATCAGGAGAAGAATTGAGTGAAAAGGAGATGCACTTAGCAATGGTACATATTAAGTCAATCCGTGGAAGTTCTTGGAGCAAGCGATTAGTTGAAACCAAGTGGAAGTTGGCCGTCAACTGCTTGAAACTAACAAAAAAAACTAAAATTCGAGTGCCATGGGAGTGCGTGGCTACTGATTTCATACTCAAAGGAGAAATGACGTTTGAGCTGAGGAGATCTTTAAGATGTTGTGGGGGAATGGGAGGAGATCTTAAGCTGTTGTGGGAGGATGGGAGGAGACAAACCCCCTACCCCTACCATTCAAATTCCAGCACTCCTTAGTTGGACGAATGAACAGGAGAGGATCGCGGGAATCATCGGAGCGGAGAGGATCACAAAGATGGTCATAGGTCAGAACAGAGTATTGCTGATAGAATAGAGGATTGCAATCATCGCGAGCATCCCCAGAGCCAAGAGAAGTCGTGGATGAGCTTCGCGGACGATGTTCGCGAGTATGACCAGAGCCGATGCCGATCTCTGGCGTCTCCGGGTGGAAGAGGAGAGTTCCCTCCGCTGTTAACGCCTCATCCCACTTTCCTCTCATCTTCTTCTCTTCTTCTTCTAGATGAAGCCCATACCCCTGCCGTTTTAATTCCAGCATTCTTTAGTTGGACGAATGAATAAGAGAGGATTGCGGGAATCATCGGAGCGAAGAGGATCACGACGATGATCATAGGGCAGAACAGAGTATTGTTGATGGAATAGAGGATTGCAATCATCGCGAGCATCCCCGGAGCCAAGAGAAGTCGTGGATGAGCTTCACGGACGACGTTCGCGAGTATGGCCAGAGCCGAAGCCGATCTCTGGCGTCTCCAGGTGGAAGAGGAGAGTTCCCTCTGCTGTTAACGCTTCATCCCACTTTCCTCTCCTCTTCTTCTCTTCTTCTTTCAGGCAAAGGTCATGGCTGAGGAGATGCTCGTGGGGAAGGCTGGAGCAAGGGAGTAGCGAGCGTCACCGGAATTAATCGAATGGTACGGAGAACATCATCGCCGACGTGGGGAGGAAGAAGATAACGGTCGAATTGGTGTGCGGCAGTCGAACATTGAGCACATGGACCGGGCGAGAGTGAACCGTCGGATCGAGCGGGCAAGGTTTGAATTTTTCTGAATAAAAAATGGCAAGAGTGAACCGGCAGACCGAGCAGGCAGGGTTTGAATTTTTCTGAATAAAAAATGATTAGAGTGAACCGGCGGACCGAGCGGGCAGGGTTCGAATTTTTCTGAATAAAAAATGGGTCAACTGTATGACTTGGGAGTTGACTGCTTGGTTTCGGAAATAGTTTTTTTACTTTGTTGTTTCTGAAAAATATTATTTTAAACTGCTTAGTACGGTAAAAGACTGGGAAAAATATACATATGATAATATAACAATGTAAATATAATATAATTTCATTTGTTGGCATGACGTTGGATCATATTGCAATACATGATTAAGTTATTCTATTCATGTGACCGGCATCACCGTTTTCTTTTTACCTCTACTATATTTCTTGGTTGTTGCCATCCAACCTAAAATTTTGAATCTAGATATTTAAAAATTTGTAAAAAAAAAATTAGGCAGACGAGAAGGATTGATAAATTCCTAATATATTATTCTTCAAGAATGCAAGAAATTAGGCTTTGTTAAGTCTTGTAATATTAAGAAATCTAAATAGTGGATCCTCCTAAGCGACATTATCTACAAAGAAAATAATACTTAAAAAAAAGCTCAATTCTTTCGGACCAAGGTAGAGACTGAATGAGTATTTACTATCTGCAGGGTCGATGAGTATGTGCCATCTGCATGATTCTGCCTACTAATTTTAAGACTAAAAAAAAACTTGATAAGTATGCACTATTTATGCAGATGATAAGTCAAAACCAATTATGTATACTAAGCCCACTGTATATCAACAAAGGTTTGCTGAATTTATTTGTTCTCCTTTTTTGGTTGATGTTTATTTTATGCCTTTTTTCTCTCTTTCTTTTATATTCTTTGATGTTTTAACTTTCTAGATTTTTCTGTGTAAATAAATGCAATCTTCTATTTATAAAAAATAATAACCGAAGAAAATAAATGCATTTTTCATTTAATAACAATAATAATAACCTAACCTACAAAAAAGTTGGGTCGTAATCGCTTGACGGTGCTCCAACCTAAAAATTATTTTGTTGGGCTCATGTTGATGCAATTTGACCCAAAAACATTTTAATGCACCAAAACACAAAATAAACAAACTTTTTACCTAGTGAAAAATAAAAGTAATTTTGAACCAAAAGCTCTGATCTATTAGTATATTACAACAATAAAAAAATATAACCATGCGTACATATAATTAAATTCTGTACCGATGATAATGATTCTGAGTTCAATATTCATCGGAAAAAAATCATAGGCACATAGTCAACGTGCCTTGGACGGTTTCTCTTAAAAGAAAGTGTCCCTTTTACAGGGATAAGATAACTTGTCTAGTGATGCCATCCGACAATAGCAACTGCTTTATTTGTGAAAACAAAGAGTTTGCGTGTCTTCTTAGCTCGGCCTTCAGCTGTACAAAGAGGTTGCTTCCAGGTTACAAGCTGTTGTGCTGATTTGAGCACAATTACCTAAGCTGTGAGATGTCTGATAATGCAAACTCATATTTCAACCTTAACGTATATGACTAAGTGATAACTCCTTGTAATCTTTCTTCAAAATTGTCTAGATATCGAAAGGGCCAGCTTTGTCTAAGTATGTGGCAGAACCCATAGGGAGTCTGAACGCATTTGTAGATGCTAAATGCCTCTCATTCTGCACGTTAAAGAATTATCTGTAATTGCTCAGCCGCCAGTTGTGATGACATTTGGATGCTCTTCTGTCCCAAGCAAGAAGAAGTTCCCATCGGGCCTCTTCAAGCTAATGGTGAATCCTGCACTCTGCGGATTGCTTGATAACAAGACACAAACAAACCGAAGGAGAATTGTAGGCCATATGAAATTACTAGAGTATTAATAAAAGGAATGAAATATTAATCAGGTTAATAACTTCTGATTCTCAGAGGAGGAAGTGGTTATGAGAAGAAATAGATGAAGCATGTATAAACAACCCTATTAGCCATTAGCATTTTATAACAAAAAATAAATAACTGATATTTCAGATGTTTAGAAACAAAAGAATATAAGGAAAGGTGATGCTGCATTCTCATTCCATATCTCATTATGATTCTCTTAAGTATATATCTTTCCTGTTTAGAATCTTGGTTTACTAAAAGGGATCCTGAGTG
The DNA here is from genome assembly GCA_030544415.1 of Thalia dealbata. Lineage (NCBI taxonomy): Eukaryota > Viridiplantae > Streptophyta > Magnoliopsida > Zingiberales > Marantaceae > Thalia > Thalia dealbata. The sequence goes on from CM060460.1 coordinate 11,782,572, forward strand.
AAATATTAGAGCCATCGTGGTATAACAAATAGCCAGCATTGTGACCCTTTGAGGGCATCGTGCACTTGGGTCTTGGTTAAATTGACAATTACTACTTCAAGTTCAAGGAGCACTGTGAGCACTTATTTTAGAGGAGCACTCATATCTATAATTATCAGCAAATGGTTGGAGAGAAAGGCATAATGAAGAAGAGCTTAAGCTGTTAGGAAAAGACAACGTACTTATAATGATTTAACACCATCTTCCATGAGCAAATTGGACAAGGATGAAGCTTGCGTTGTTAAATCAACCTAACGACGTCCAAGCCTAATACACAAAAAAATATGGCAATATAAGAGCAATTGGCTCAGATGAAACACTTAACCCAAAGGTTGAAGTTGCTAGAAAACAATCAAATTAATGCATTTATGCTGTAACAAAAGGAAAATATACATGGTGGCTGACAACACCTTACTCTCTTCCAGTCTGTCCAACTTATCGAGAATCGAACATAACTTGTCTATGTCGAATACCTTAAGCTCAACTTAGCAATGGTTGGATGGATGATTTCTCTAAAAACTTATCAATGGATGAGAGAACTTCATGTTTGATGAAACAATTCACACTAAGCTCGTGGAAGAACAATGTATGGACCAATTTACATTTGACCAGTGAAGGGATCAACAACATCAGCAACACCAGATAAGATTGACAACTCGAAGCCGAAATCTCCCAAATATCAATTAGCTTTCAGAAATATTCCAATCCTAAATTTTAGCAGATCCTTAGTCCGTTCCAAAAAATTCAAACTTACAAGAGACAATTATGCCGAAAGATACCCAACTGGTCCTGACCTAAAATGAAAAAGCTAATACCCAAATAGTCGCCAGAGGACATAAGATGATCCACCAAATGGTCGACCGAAATGGGTTAACTTTTTCAAAAAAAGATTCGGACTTTCGACGTTTTAAGAAAGAAACTGATCGGGAAACGCCCAAATCGGGGCTCGAAAAGTGGAGAGCGATCTGGAAAAAGGATAAGATCTCAGATCTTCCCAAAAACTAGAGAGATCAGCTGAGAGAAGCAGTGTAGAACCTACAGGAGGTAAATAATGTACCTGAGGGGCTCTCCAATCCGGCGAACCAAAAGCGGCGGAAGATCGCCGAAGATGGCCGCGCTCTGTCTCCGATTCAGTTGGCGCAAGGCGGGACGCAGCCGGCCTGCGGGCGGATCAGGGCAGTCCCGACCTGCACCAAGCGAACCAGAGGCAGCGGCAGTGGTGGCCGCTCGGGACCGCAGCTGCGCCATCGCCGGCACAAGGGGCAGAATACCACGGAGGAGGAAGAGGTTTACTCGGCAGGCGAAGCCAAAAACAATGTTTTTTAAGGCAGGATTAAAATAATAAATTTTTGGCGCATTAAAAGATGGTTCGAATTGAATGCTCCAGTTCTAAATAGAGAAAGAAACCCTCCGAAAGCTTCAACCACAATACCAGCTAAAAATCCGGAATCTTGGAGGAGAAAAAAGAAGAAAAAGAAGCAGCTTTGATCCTAAGATCATGTTTGATATGTGGGAGGATGCTAATTCAAGTCATAGAATATAGAGTTATTCGACCTTATCAGTATTCACCTTTTCTAGAAGCTTTTAGGATTTATGATTAAAAATAATTATAAAAAATATATAAATTTATAAAAATAAATACCCAAACCACATTAAAAAAAAGGGTAAAACTTTCCTTTATCGATACTGATGAAACACTTTCATCCCCTAATTTATGATGCCATCAGTGCAATTAGTTACAATCAACAAAACATATTGTTAAATTAGTTAAATATGCATGCAACGCCCTCTCCCATGGCCTAGCTAAGGTCGTCCTTGTGAGTTTATCAGCTCCCTTATTCTATCCTTCTCGTTGTTGACATACTTTCCTACGATACACTGAATGCACTTCTCATCTCCTACACTTCAAACTTGCCATCTCCAAGATGCAGTCCTTTAAAATAAGCTACGTACATCAAGTATACATTTGAATTATTTGAATCAAGTTAACAAAATTAGTCAAATATGTAAATAAGCATGAACACTACTCATAAGTAGTACAAATTAATTATGTGGAGCTAAAGTTGACACCTATTACCTCGTGCCGTAGGTGCAACGTAGACGCTCGTTGCTTATCCATGAGTAAGCACTAAAACAACACCTGCCACCTTATACAATCAAATTGTAATGTTGCACTTAGGCACGTGGCAAATTGTAATGTTGCACATAGCCCCGTTTTATCCTTCAGAACCAAATATATTACAATCAAAATAAGACTTCTATCTAAATATATATAAGATACATATGTAATGGATCTCTATGTACACAAAATAAAGGTGGTGATACTCTACATTTCAAGATTAGGCACCTAGTTGTCCATTGAACTTCACTACCTGGTACCCATAGCTGGTCTAATGATACCTATCGGCCAGGAGTTACTAGATCCCTTATCCCGACATCCAGCACTTTCATCCTATACTTCTCAGTGTTGGTATCCATAAGAGTATTATTATATTATAACATCACTGTAGTGAAGGTGCCCCTGGCACCATCTATTATCATATCATCCTAGTCATATATGCTCAAAGGTACCTCTGACACCATCTACTATCATATCATCTTAGTCATATACACTAAAAAATAAAGTAGAGTTATATGCGGAATAATAAGTTTCCTAATATATGTTATGTTTTTCACCATGCCTCTGACTTTCAAAAAAATACATAAGTTAGCTTTTAGAATCGAACTAGTAGGAGAGTCAAAATAATATCAACTAAGTACAATCAAATGAATATAGTTCTCTTGGACTAAATATTAAGAACCATCTTATTTATTTTACCTAGAAATAAAAACGCATCTATTCTATCATTATGATCATGTTTTCGTCTGTATCGCATCGATCATATCAACATACTTAGTTATTGAATTTTCTGTAAATATTTTAATATTTTTTAGTTTTTAATCCTGTAATAATTTTTTAAATTCAATTTCATCATCACTCTTAGAATAAACTCTAAATTTATCTTAAATTTTTCCTAAAGTTCATCAGAGAGTTGCTAGAAAGTTCATTGGAACCCTCACTATGATATTCTTCGATAGGTACTGATAATGATACCAATCAATAGCTCTCCTCATCAGAATTCTAGATATTGTATTTGCCATATCATTGGGAGCTCACGAGTGGTCAATTTCACCAAAATTCTTTACGACGGTGAAACCTTCAAATTTAGGGTTTTCTCTTACCGACGGCCAATTGTGTATCGATCGCCCTCAACTCTGATACCAATCGATAGGTTTCATTAGTTATTGATACTTATTTTGTCACCAATCATGCTTTAAATCATTGACAGTCACCAAATAAAGCTTTAACAATATTTTCTCATTGCGGATACTCCTTTGATGATTTTTCTCTCAAATCAACTCAAAAAACTTGATTTGATAATCCCATTGAGTTTAGAAGGCTCACGATTAAAGTTTCATCAAAAAATTTCACCTAAAGTAGCTAAATCATTGCCAAAATTGCCAAGGTATCACCCATCATTGCATTCATATGATGGAGAGGACGAATAAATCATATACGAGGTTGGGTCAATCAAAATAAGCAAAACTAGTCTTTTCTAAACTTGGGTTACTGAGATCCAATCACAACCACTAATTGCTTTAAGTTAATTGATCTGAGTCATCTATTTTAACTTTAGTTAATCCAATTTGGTTTAATTGAATTAGTTCATCAAGGTTTAATCTTTATTCAACCTTTTCAACCTCACGATGTCACGCCCCGACCCGCAGGTCGGCATATGACAACCGCCGTATGGATCCGAAGACCCATACAAGGCATATGATATATTCAACATTACGTCAGAAGGCACTAAAATATAATAACAATCTCAATAAAGTCTGCATTTACAGTCCTTTAGTACAGTCCCAATATAGACTTAATACAATACTACTTTTGATAATCAATAAATCTAAATACGAGAGATGAACTTCTTCGACCTCATACCCGTCGTCAACGATCTCAACTCTTACTCCAAGACCTGCACACACATTGAACGCGGTGTGCTCAGCCTTACGGCCTAATGAGAAATTACAGCTCGAAACCGTAGTAAGGAAATCAATACTAGGGGGAAGATTCTAGGATGCCTTTTTATTTTATTAAATATCACTTTACAAGAGAAATAAAGTAAATGAATGTCATCAACAATACATGTAATCATATGTGATAGTGCACATCTTCGTATATTCCTACATGTCCTCTATATTGTAATTCATACATGTCACTAATAAATGTCATCTAAATAATTTCTATCTTTGTATCAAATATCACGGGCCGCCAGTGTCACGCCCCGACCCGCAGGACGACACGTGGCAACCGCCGTATGAGCCCGACAAGCCCATACAAGGCATAAATACAAATACTAAACTACATACACCCACATTTTCAAATAACATCTTAAATACAGTCTCGATATCTCCTAATACAAATCTAAGACCGGCATACGAAAACTCATAACAGCAGTCGTATACCTTCCGCGACGAACCCTCCGTCAACGATCTCGTCTCGTGCTTCGACACCTGCACACACATTGAACGCGGTGTGCTCAGCCTTGCGGCCTAATGCGAAATTACGGCTCTACCGAATAAGGAACTCAAAGGCTAGGAGGAGTATTCTAGGATGTCTTTGGTAATTAATCATCATCTTTCATGCCATATCGTTTAAACAATTTATATAAAAATAGACAACATAAATAACCAATTAAATAAATAATTAAATACATGTGTACATGCCACTAGATATCACCTAAGTCATGTCTAGTGTGCATATCAGTAGTCTATCACCTACGTCATGGTGAGACTTTTAAGTTTCATAAACTCGGGCTGCCAGCCTACGCTTAGTGACTACCCGGGCCGGGGGTATCAGTAAGCCCATCAGTGCCTTTCTGTCTCAGTCTCTATCTATGTCCGCTGCACTGATGTTGGCAGAGAGGACGGATGACCCAGAGTCCCTCTCCTGTTGTTTCACTAGTCGCCAACCATGCCTCCCCTAGCGAAACTGTCGTGCCCTTACATCCTCCCCGGATACCGTAGGGGTCACGACACCCATGTAGTACTACACAACTGCCCGTAGACAGGGTCACCTCTCTTAAATATCATCGGCCACGGCTAGCCGTAATAACCACCCTAGGATCCGGACTACTCATCCGATCGTCTGCAGACGTCAAGGGTGATAGCCGTGCGGTCTACGGATCCACTGTCCAAGGCGTCGCATGTGGAATCACCTTCCTAGGCCAATAGCCGTCGACGTCTATTGAGATTGGCGCACATCCGCACGATGGGCTGTGGCCCTCGACTTCGTCGGTGCCAAGTCCATGGTAGGGTTTATCCTAGCTAACCATCTCAGGACTATCACGAGGCCGCCTACAACGACACTCGTGCGGGTGAAGGTTTCGGGTAAGGACTTGCTCCATATTTCCAGTCTAACATGACCATGGAGTGTGTACAGTCCCTTACCCTACCAGCTCCCAGTATATAAGCTATGCATAACGTCGGGAGTGGTGCTCCCAGTGCTCCGCTACGCATCAACCTCGGGAGTGGCGCCTAACGGGACGTCACCGTTTTTTGACCACCGACGGGACGCGGCGGTCAACCGAGGCATATGGGAAAAGCCCCCTTTTTCTGTCTAAGTGGCGGTGACGTCGCCAAAGGTTCTAACATGTCGCATATACTATCTATGTCTGCATGGTAATCATTTAACGTAATATTGGAAGCAATAATACACGCAAGATATGATTTATAAAGCATGTTAGATACCTAGCAGATAAACATATTAGATAAGATAACTATGCTAGCATGCATACAATTTAAATCTTATCAAATATTAAGGTTTATCATATTTAAGACATCCAAGAATTTTTCCTAAGAAAACCTCAGCGGGTATTCCCTAGCGTGAATAAATCCTACCAACGGAGAACCAACGCACCTGGGATAGCGATCTACTCCTGGGAACCAAGTTGCGCGGAGAATATCACCCGCCGAGCTTCTCGGATCGCGTACCCACAATAATCCTATTTAATAAAAATTATTTAAAATAGATTTAATTTATTTTCCTTAAGATAAATAAATTAAAATCTATCAATTAAAAAATTATTTCATTAAATTAATCCTATGCATGTTTAGGATTAATCCCACCTAATGAATTCTAAATTAATCATATTTTTACCCTTTTTAACTAATAACTTCAATGAATTTTTATTCAATTTCTACTCATCAAACTCACCCATAACTTGGCCCAAGTCATCCAGGAGCCCAAGTAGAACCCATAGAAATTTTTATTATTTTTTTTATTTTTTTAATATTTTAATATTATTTTATTAATTTAATATTATATTATTATTTTAATATTATTTAATTTAATTTATTATTTTATTATTATTCTGACCTGGTCAACGTTGACTGGGTCAGCTGTTGACCGGTCAATGCTGACTGGGTCGACGGTTGACTCGATCAACGCTGACGGGGTCGGCGGTTGACTCGATCAACGCTGACTGGGTCGGCGGTGGGCCCGGTCAATGCCGACTGGGTCTGCTGTTGACTCGGTCAACGGTTCGAGTTACTGTTCACCCGGTTCGGTTCGATTTGGTTCGGTTCGGATCCAGTTCAGCTAAATTAAATTCAATCTAGTTTGACTCGAGCTCGAACCAGGTTCAACTTATTTGATTCGGCTCACCCAACCCAACTTGACTCGAACCCAAACTTAACTCAAACTCAACCGATTTAACCCCACTTGATTCGACCCAACCGTTTTCATTAAAGAAATAATTTCTTATACACTAAGCTTAGTTAATCAATGCTAATCATGCTTTTAATTAAACTAAGCATACGTTAATACATCTTATTCTAATAACATATTATATTTACACTAATCATGCTTAACTCTTAACTAATCATGCTTAGTGTTCACTAATCGCGATTAAGCCATAATTAAGCACCTTCGCCGGATTAACTGTGCACCGCCGGAAAACGCAGCGCCGCCGCCGGAACCCTAGCCGCCACCTCGCCGGAGCTCGCGAAAATGAAGGCTAAACGGCCGGCGAGCTTCGTAGCTCCTCACTCAACGCGGAGACTACGCCGATCTGCGAGAATGACGACCATCAGCGCCTAAACGGCGATCTTTCCGGCGTCGTCTCCGGCGAACTCACGGCGCCTCCACCGGAGGGCGAAAAACCCCCCTTTTCATGGGGGAAACCCGGCTGCTCACCTCGCGGACGTCTGGAGAAGGAAAGGGCGGGGTTTCCGGCCGGCGAAGCGTGCGGATCCGAGATTTGCACCCGCCGCCGGTAGGGTTCGATCGCTCCCGTTGAGGGTCTTCGAACTCCACGAAGGCCCGTGGAGATGCGGAGGCGGCCGACGTCTCCAACCGCGGCGGAGGAGACGTCCGCCGAGGGGCTGCGAGCGCTGGGCGGCGACCGATCGGCAGCAGTTCCCCTACTGCGGTGGTCGCGCGAACGGGAAGGGAGCAGGGGCGTCGCGACTTCTCCCTTCCGCCGGGGGTTGCTTGCTGGAGGTGGACGAGGGCGGACAGCCGTCGACGACGGCGGGCAGCAGCCGACGGCGAAGGAAAGGTTGCCGGCGCTGCTCGGTGCGGGAGAAGGCGAAGCGACGTTCGCGTGCTCGAGGACGATGGCTCGAGGGGGAAGGGCGCTTGCGCTTCTCGCTCGCCCCGCCTCGCCTCTTCGCCCGATCCAAGCCGGTTCACCTGAACCGGTCCATTTTTTTTTTCATTTTCATGTGGTGGGGGTTTACAAGTACTCCCCCCTTTAAAAATTTTTGGTCCTCTAAAAATAATACTTCAATACCAAAAAGATATCCAACTACAACATATAAATTTCTAAAATTTTGTACATCACACTCAAACACCCTCTCCCTCAAATAAGTGAGGTTGCTTGGCCCGCATGTGGGCCTCAGTCTCCCATGTAGCTTCCTCGATATGAGCGTTCCTCCAGAGGACTTTTACTAGGGGAATAGATTTACATCGAAGTACCTTTACGCGCTGATCGATGATCTCAACAGCCCGCACCCCGTAGCTCAAGTCCTCTCTCGACTGAACTGGTGGTGCTGTGAGGACATGAGACGGATCTGAAATGTACTTCCTCAACATGGATACATGGAAGACATCATGAATCTGCTCTAAGTCTGCAGGTAGCTCTAGTCGGTATGCCACCGGCCCGACTCTCTTAAGTACCTGGAAGGGTCCGATGTATCTAGGGTGTAACTTCCCTTTCTTCTGAAAACGAAGGATGCCCTTCCAGGGGGATACCTTTAGAAAAACCATATCCCCAACTGCAAACTCTAGAGGCTTACGTCGATTATCTGCATAGCTCTTCTGTCCGTCCTGAGTTGTCTTCAGTCTGCCTCGGATGACACTGACCTTGGCTACGGTTTCATCAATCAACTCCGTACCCGTCAGTCGTCTCTCGCCCACCTCACTCCAACATAATGGAGTCCGACACTGTCTGCCATATAGAGCCTCATAGGGAGCCATACCAATGCTGGCCTGATAGCTATTATTATATGCAAATTCCACCAAAGGAAGGTGGGTATCCCAGCTACCAGTAAACTCGAGCACGCATGCTCTCAACATGTCCTCCAGCGTCTGTATGGTACGCTCTGACTGTCCATCAGTCTGTGGGTGAAATGCGGTACTAAACCTCAATGATGTACCCAGCTCCCCCTGAAACTTCGGCCAGAACCTAGAAGTGAACCTAGGATCTCGGTCCGACACAATAGATACAGGTACTCCATGAAGGCAGACAATGTCACTGATGTACAGCCTGGCTAACCTCTCCAATGTATAAGAAATCTCAATCGGCAAGAAGTGGGCAGACTTTGTAAGTCGATCAACGATCACCCAGATAGCGTCATGGTGTCTCTGGGTGCACGGCAACCCGACTACAAAGTCCATAGTGATGTGCTCCCACTTCCACTCCGGTATCGGAAGAGGCTGCAAAGTCCCTGCCGGCTTCTGATGTTCCGCCTTAACCTGCTGGCATACTAGGCATCGAGCTACAAACTCAGCTATATCCCACTTCATGCTCGACCACCAATACGTCTGTCGAATAGTACGATACATCTTCGTACTACCCGGATGCATAGCATAAGCGGAACTGTGTGCCTCCTCCAGAATCTGCCGTCGTAGATCTTTATCATGGGGTACGCAGATCCTGTCATTCAGCACCAGCATACCGTCATCTCTGAGTCTGAACTCCTGACCCTGACCATCCTGTACTCTCCGGATCACCGTACTCAACTCAGAGTCTGTCCTCTGTAACTCGGCGAGCCGGTCTGATAAAGTGGGTCGCACAGTAAACTGTGCCAGTAACCCACCCTGAGAGTCACACTGTAGCTCAACCCCCAGCAATCTCATGTCACACAGCAAGGGTAAGTAGGTAGTGCGTATATACGCCAAAGTGACGGATGATTTTCTGCTCAAAGCATCTGCCACAACATTAGCCTTCCCTGAGTGGTAGTCAATAATCAAGTCATAGTCCTTGATTAACTCCAACCAGCGACGCTGCCTGAGGTTTAACTCCCTCTGGGTCAACAAGTACTGTAGGCTCTTATGGTTAGTGAAAATATGACACCTCTCCCCGTAAAGATAGTGTCGCCAAATCTTAAGAGCCAGAACAATAGCGGCTAACTCCAAATCATGAGTCGGATAATTTACCTCGTGCTTCTTCAACTGACGTGAAGCATATTCAATTACCCATCTGCTCTGCATAAGTACACAACCCAGCCCTTGCTTCGAAGCATCGCCGAATACCACATACTCTGTACCGCTGACTGGGAGGGTGAGTATCGGAGCAGTGGTCAAACGAGTCTTAAGCTCCTGAAAACTGAGCTCACACTCTAGGGTCCACTGAAACTTAATGTCCTTCCTAGTCAACTTGGTCATCGGCGCTGCAATACGTGAGAAATCCTGCACAAACCGCCGATAATATCCAGCTAATCCAAGGAAACTACGGACCTCTGTGGGACTCTTAGGCTGCTCCCACTTGGTCACTGCCTCAATCTTAGTCAGATCGACCTGAATGCCCTCACTGGATATAATGTACCCCAGAAATCCAACCTGAGTCAACCAAAACTCACATTTAGAGAACTTAGCATAAAGTTGACTATCTCTCAATACCTGAAGGACAAGTCGGAGATGCCTCATATGCTCCTCCGGGCTCTTCGAATAGACAAGTATGTCATCAATGAAGACAATGACACACTTATCTAAATGTCTATGAAAAATCCGGTTCATCAAATCCATAAAAGCTGTGGGAGCATTTGTGAGTCCAAAAGACATGACTAGGAACTCATAATGTCCATACCGTGACCGAAATGCCGTCTTCGGAACATCCGAGTCCCTAATCTTTAACTGATGATACCCGGACCTCAAATCAATATTCGAGAAAACCCGAGCTTCCTGTAACTGATCAAATAAATCATCGATGCGGGGAAGTGGATACCTGTTCCGGATGGTGACCTTATTCAGCTGCCTGTAATCAATGCACATCCTCAAAGTCCCATCCTTTTTCTTCACAAATAGAACAGGTGCTCCCCAAGGGGAGACACTAGGTCGAATAAACCCCTTATCCACCAAGTCCTGTAACTGTAGCTTGAGTTCCTTCAACTCTGCCGGTGCCATACGATACGGGGGTCTAGAGATTGGCATCGTCCCAGGGGCGAGATCGATGCAAAACTCTAAAACCCGATCCGGGGTAGGCCAGGCAATTCCTCTGGAAAAACGTTTGGGAACTCGCGAACTACAGGAATATCTGCCATCTGACTATCCGACTGGCTGCTATCCACCACGTGGGCAAGAAAACACTGATATCCTTTCCTGATGTACCTCTGCACCGTGAGAGCGGATATAATGGCGGTCAGTAGGACCCGACGATCCCCCTCGAATACCAGCTCCGGGGGTCCCGATCCAACGAAAGACACTGACTTCGTGAAGCAGCTCACTAGGGCTCTATGTGCTGTCAACCAATCCATACCGAGAATCACATCGAAGTCTGCCATGTCCAGTGGAATCAGGTCTGCCTCAAGGGTAACCTCCTGTATCATAATGGGACAGGACCGATACACCTGACTCCGTAAAATCTTCTCACCCAAGGGAGTACAGACAATCAATTCTGCCTCTAACGGGGTAAGAGGTATATTGGCTCGCCTGGCGAACTCCGAGCTAATGAAAGACCGATGTGACCCGGTGTCAATAAGAATACAAGCTCATGCATCAAATAATCGCATATGTCCTATTCCACATCACACAAACAACACATGCGACAAGTTAAATTTAGTCTCATTTAACAAAAGATAAGTTTTTGTTCCAAAATCCAACACCACAACAACTTATCAATAGGAAAGACTAAATCTCCAAAATAAAAATCTATTCAAGGGGCGTCAGCATGGGAGGAGTTACCCGTGACTACATCGGGGTTGGCTTGGGCGTCGGTGCCGTCCAAAGCATAGATGCGCGTCTGGGTGCGCTAGGGCGGCCTTTGAGAGTGTGGGCCAGATCCGGTAGGAAATCCTCGGGTAGACCCCGTCATAGGTGCAGCCGGTGGGAACGATGCAGGAGGGCGACCACGACCCGCAGATGTCGGGTGGATGGCTGACTGCTGGGATCCGCCCATCTGAATCCGCTGCGGACAGTTGGTCCGAATGTGCCCCTTCTGTCCGCACTGATAACAAGTGATCTCTCGGCACATCCCGGTGTGAGTCCGGCGACAAATGGTACATAGGGCCAACTGTGAAGCACGGTGTATCTGAGGGGCCCTATGTACAGACGGCTGGGGACGTGCCTGACTCGGCTGACCGCACTGCTCAGTCCACTATATAAATCGGCTCCCAGATGGAGCCCCTCCTGCAGTTGAGGCCACTGAAGCTACCGAGCCAGTCTGTCTGTCCCTGAAGTCACCTCGACCCCTATGTGTCGCTGACCTCTTCTTCTTATGCCCCTCTCTCCACATACGCGTCGTCTGGAGCATCCTCTCAGTCCACAGGGCCTTATCCACCAACTGCTGGAAAGCAGTGTAATCCAGTATTCCCACCCTAACACTAAGGTGGTCATCCAAGCCCTGAATGAAGCGCATCCGACGATACCTGTCGGATGAGATCGTGTCGGATACCAGGGAGGCCAGCAGATTAAACTCCGCCACATACTCTGACACATATCTGCCTCCCTGTCTACAGTCTAAGAATTCCTGTACCTTCAAATCATGCTGGAGCTCTGTATAGAAACGCTCGTGGAACTCATCCAAAAAGATGTCCCACGTCAGTCCGGTGGAATAACGGGTCTCCAGCTCCTCCCGCCAGGTCTCAGCCTCCCCGTCTACCAGATAGAGTGCCACTCCAATTCGGTCTCTATCAGATAACTCCAAATCTGTAGTGATACGACGAATGTTGTTAATCCAAGACCGGGCTGTCTGGGGGTCAGACGATCCATAAAAAGTAACACACCCCAGATGTCGAGCGTCTCTCACCCAAGCGGCTATCGGCCTCGCAGCTCGGGTACTGGGTTCCGACGTAACAACTCCCCCGGGCGGGGTCTGGTAATCTGCTCGAGTATACGTCCCCTGTGCTCCTGTCGGAGGGGGTAGCAACTGCTGTTGCAACCCTCACTGGATCTGACTCTGCACCACGGTCAGCTGGAGCAGGTACAACTGCTGGGGCAGGAGCCGTCCGGACCACCTGCGGAGCTGGTGGTACCACTGGTGCAGCAGGAGGCGGAGAAGGAGGTGCACTAGTCTGAGGTACCTCGGGCTCATGTTGTGCAGTGGGATTTAGAATGCTGACCATCGCGCTGGCCACCGCTGCTGCTATTATGTTCAGCTGTCCCTGAGCAATGGGTGCCTGCCCTGATGGCACTGTAGATGTAGTCCTCTGCCTCAAGGTACGTCGAGAACTCGAGCTCCGACGTGTACCCAATGATGCCCCCTCTGGGACCGCGGATACTGGTGCCCTATCGGAATCCCCGGTAACACTAGCAGCTGGTACCGGTGCTAGCGGCGTTAATGGATCTGCCACTGGACGGGAGGTGGCCATCGAATGATCCTAGGGCTCCGCGAGCTTTCGGGGGTTCCCCCGTTTACGTCTCGACGGTACTTCTGACATCTACATAAACAGGCTTCTGTCAGTTCATACGAAATAAAATTTCTACGTAAGGTAAAACTCTTCCGGTACGCATAGTCACAATATAGGTAAACGACCGTACCACTAACTATCTAACTGGACAATCTAATATATCGGGACTGATTTCCTTATAATTAATATATGGAGTCGAAACTCCAAAAATTCCTAGGTTTATAAACCTAGGTTTTGATATCACCTAAATGCTCAGGTCTTTAAACCTAAGCTCTGATACCACTTAAGTTGTCACGCCCCGACCCGCAGGACGACACGTGGCAACCGCCGTATGAGCCCGACAAGCCCATACAAGGCATAAATACAAATACTAAACTACATACACCCACATTTTCAAATAACATCTTAAATACAGTCCCGATATCTCCTAATACAAATCTAAGACCGGCATACGAAAACTCATAACAGCAGTCGTATACCTTCCGCGACGAACCCTCCGTCAACGATCTCGTCTCGTGCGTCGACACCTGCACACACATTGAACGCGGTGTGCTCAGCTTTGCGGCCTAATACGAAATTACGGCTCTACCGAATAAGGAACTCAAAGGCTAGGAGGAGTATTCTAGGATGTCTTTGGTAATTAATCATCATCTTTCATGCCATATCGTTTAAACAATTTATATAAAAATAGACAGCATAATAATCAATTAAATAAATAATTAAATACATGTGTACATGCCACTAGATGTCACCTAAGTCATGTCTAGTGTGCATATCAGTAGTCTATCACCTACGTCATGGTGAGACTTTTAAGTTTCATAAACTCTGGCTGCCAGCCTACGCTTAGTGACTACCCGGGCCGGGGGTATCAGTAAGCCCATCAGTGCCTTTCTGTCTCAGTCTCTATCTATGCCCGCTGCACTGATGTTGGCAGAGAGGACGGATGACCCATAGTCCCTCTCCTGTTGTTTCACTAGTCGCCAACCATGCCTCCCCTAGCGAAACCGTCGTGCCCTTACATCCTCCCCGGATACCGTAAGGGTCACGACACCCATGTAGTACTACACAACTGCCCGTAGACAGGGTCACCTCTCTTAAATATCATCGGCCACGGCTAGCCGGAATAACCACCCTAGGATCCGGACTACTCATCCGATCGTCTGCAGACGTCAAGGGTGATAGCCGTGCGGTCTACGGATCCACTGTCCAAGGCGTCGCATGTGGAATCACCTTCCCAGGCCAATAACCGTCGACGTCTATTGAGATTGGCGCACATCCGCACGATGGGCTGTGGCCCTCGACTTCGTCGGTGCCAAGTCCATGGTAGGGTTCATCCTAGCTAACCATCTCAGGACTATCACGAGGCCGCCTACAACGACACTCGTACGGGTGAAGGTTTCGGGTAAGGACTTGCTCCATATTTCCAGTCTAATATGACCATGGAGTGTGTACAGTCCCTTACCCTACCAGCTCCCAGTATATAAGCTATGCATAACGTCGGGAGTGGTGCTCCCAGTGCTCCACTACGCATCAACCTCGGGAGTGGCGCCTAACGGGACGTCACCGTTTTTTGACCACCGACGGGACGCGGCGGTCAACCGAGGCATATGGGAAAAGCCCCCTTTTTCTGTCTAAGTGGCGGTGACGTCGCCAAAGGTTCTAACATGTCGCATATACTATCTATGTCTGCATGGTAATCATTTAACGTAATACTGGAAGCAATAATACACGCAAGACATGATTTATAAAGCATGTTAGATACCTAGCAGATAAACATATTAGATAAGATAACTATGCTAGCATGCATACAATTTAAATCTTATCAAACATTAAGGTTTATCATATTTAAGACATCCAAGAATTTTTCCTAAGAAAACCCAGCGGGTATTCCCTAGCGTGAATAAATCCTACCAATGGAGAACCAACGCACCTGGGATAGCGATCTACTCCTGGGAACCAAGTCGCGCGGAGAATATCACCCGCCGAGCTTCTCGGATCGCGTACCCACAATAATCCTATTTAATAAAAATTATTTAAAATAGATTTAATTTATTTCCCTTAAGATAAATAAATTAAAATCTATCAATTAAATAATTATTACATTAAATTAATCCTATGCATGTTTAGGATTAATCCCAACTAATGAATTCTAAATTAATCATATTTTTATCCTTTTTAACTAATAACTTCAATGAATTTTTATTCAATTTCTACTCATCAAACTCACCCATAACTTAGCCCAAGTCATCCAGGAGCCCAAGTAGAACCCATAGAAATTTTTATTATTTTTTTTGATTTTTTTAATATTTTAATATTATATTATTATTTTGATATTATATTATTATTTTAATATTATTTAATTTAATTTATTATTTTATTATTTTTCTGACCTGGTCAACGATCAACGTTGACAGGTCAACGCTGACCGGGTCAGCTGTGGGCCCAGTCAACGCTGACTGGGTCGGCTGTTGACCGGTCAACGCTGACCGGGTCGGCGGTGGGCCCGGTCAATGCGGACTGGGTCGGCGGTGGGCCCGGTCAATGCAGACTGGGTCGGCGGTGGGCCCGGTCAATGCCGACTGGGTCAGCTGTTGACTCGGTCAACGGTTCGAGTTACTATTCACCCGGTTCGGTTCGATTTGGTTCGGTTCTGGTCCGGTTCAGCTAAATTAAATTCAATCTAGTTTGACTCGAGCTCGAACCAGGTTTAACTTATTTGATTCGGCTCACCCAACCCAACTTGACTCGAACCCAAACTTAACTCAAACTCAACCGATTTAACCCCACTTGATTCGACCCAACCGTTTTCATTAAAGAAATAATTTCTTATACACTAAGCTTAGTTAATCAATGCTAATTATGCTTTTAATTAAACTAAGCATACGTTAATACATCTTATTCTAATAACATATTATATTTACACTAATCATGCTTAACTCTTAACTAATCATGCTTAGTGTTCACTAATCGCGATTAAGCCCTAATTAAGCACCTTCGCCGGATTAACTTTGCACCGCCGGAAAATGCAGCGCCGCCGCCGGAACCCTAGCCGCCACCTCGCCGGAGCTCGCGAAAACGAAGGCTAAACGGCCGGCGAGCTTCGTAGCTCCTCACTCAACGCGGAGACTACGCCGATCTGCGAGAATGACGACCATCAGCGCCTAAACGACGATCTTTCCGGTGTCGTCTCCGGCGAACTCACGGCGCCTCCACCGGAGGGCGAAAAACCCCCCTTTTCATGGGGGAAACCCGGCTGCTCACCTCGCGAACGTCTGGAGAAGGAAAGGGCGGGGTTTCCGGCCGGCGAAGCGTGCGGATCCGAGATTTGCACCCGCCGCCGGTAGGGTTCGATCGCTTGAATAGGGGCGGCGAGCACGGCCGCCCGTTGAGGGTCTTCGAACTCCACGAAGGCCCGTGGAGATGCGGAGGCGGCCGACGTCTCCAACCGCGGCGGAGGAGACGTCCGCCGAGGGGCTGCGAGCGCTGGGCGGCGACCGATCGGCAGCAGTTCCCCTACTGCGGTGGTCGCGCGAACGGGAAGGGAGCAGGGGCGTCGCGACTTCTCCCTTCCGCCGGGGGTTGCTTGCTGGAGGTGGACGAGGGCGGACAGCCGTCGACGACAGCGGGCAGCAGCCGACGGCGAAGGAAAGGTCGCCGGCGCTGCTCGGTGCGGGAGAAGGCGAAGCGACGTTCGCGTGCTCGAGGACGATGGCTCGAGTGGGAAGGGCGCTTGCTCTTCTCGCTCGCCCCGCCTCGCCTCTTCGCCCGGTCCATTTTTTTTTATTTTTTTCATTTTCATGTGGTGCGGGTTTACAGCCAGCCTATGCTTAGAAGAATTCCCCCGTCGAGGACTTCCCATAAGTCCATTAGTGCGGTGTTATTTTATGTCTCTACCTAGGCCCGCTGCACTAATGTTGGCGGAGAGGACGGGTGACCGTATATCTCTCTCCACTGTTTCGCCAGTAGCACCCTACACCCCGTCCCAGCAAAGCATCGCGCCCCTACTTCCTCCCCGGTCTCCGTAAGGGCAATGATACTCTGTGTAGTACTACACACTGTCCGCAGGCAGGGTCATCTCAACTTATTATATCATCGGTCACGGCTAACCGAAATTATAATAACCCTAGGATCCGCCCAAATCGCCAGCGCGTCCTCTCCTCCGTTGCAGCTAGTGTCGCTCGCCCTCTCCGCGAGTTCTTGAGCCGCGTCTGCCCAACACAAATGCGAGAGGCGGCGAATTTATCGTCGTCGTTCACTCGATTTACAGCACCACCGGCGAGGAGTGGGGCTACGTTTCCACTCGCCTCGCCGCCCGGATCCTCCTCTCCTCCTTCCCCGCTCGTTCTCATAGTGAGCGGCTCCTCTTCCCCTCTGTGAACAGGCGGTTTCGCTCTCCGGGGAACTCGCCCAAGCACCGCCGGCAACGTCCACCGAGAGCCACCGTCTGATGTTGACGGTCAGGTTTTGCGCAGGTCACCGCTGGTCTCCCCGCGTGCGAAGGGTCGGATATCTTGTCGTTAGGTCGGCCGTCGGATTTTGCGAGCTCCGGTGAGGTGGCGGCTAGGGTTCCGGCGGCGGGTTTTCCGGCGAGGAAAGGGATCGGCTGAGCTATCCCTTCTTTCTCCCTTAATCACGATTAGTGGTTAATTAAGCATGTTTAGTGTAAGTTAAACAAGGTTAGTGATTTAATTAAGTGAGGTTAGTAAATGGGTTGAGTTGAACCAAATTGAAGTTAGTTGGGTTGGATTTAAGTTAAGTTTGGGTTCGGGTTGAGTTTAGTTGGGGTGAGCTGAATCAATTAATTGAAAGTGGTTCGAGCTCGAGTTAGATCAAATCAGATTAGGTTGGTTGGACCGGATCCAATTAAACTGGACCGGATC
Source organism: Thalia dealbata (assembly GCA_030544415.1). NCBI lineage: Eukaryota > Viridiplantae > Streptophyta > Magnoliopsida > Zingiberales > Marantaceae > Thalia > Thalia dealbata. Next base: position 11,800,601 of record CM060460.1, read on the forward strand.
CGAGTTGAACCAGATTGAATTAAATTGAACCTAGGTCGAACAAAATTAAATCAAACCAAACCGAACCAGTTGACCGGGTCAACGATTGACCGGTCAGCGTTGATCGGGTCAACCGTTGACCGTTGACCAGTCAAAAATAATAAATAATAATAATAATAAATAATAATTTAATTTTTCATGGGTAGGTGATTAAAATAGGTAATTAAGATTTAATTAATCTAATAAGTGCTGATGAGTTTTATTTGAGCCCTTGGGTGATTTGGGCCCAAGTCATGGGTGTGTTTGAATGAGTATACATGTGATGAAATTTATTTATGTGTAATTAACTTAATTTAATATTCACGCCCCGACCCTACTGTCGGGCACGTGGCAACCGCCGTATGAGCCCAACGGACCCATACAAGGCATCAAGTGATACATACAATCCAAACACATCGTTTACACAGCGGAATATACAATCAAAATATCTATCTCATCGTTTCTAGTACAGTCCCGATAAACCTACTACAATTCTATGATAACGATATCAATGAATAAAGATAAACTCATCGAAAAACTCATCTTCACCCACCGTCATGATTGATCATCTAACTCACCTGCACACACGGGGAAAAGTGGTGTTTTCAGCCTTGCGGCCTAGTGCGAAATTACGGCTCGAAACCGAATAAGGAATCCAAAGGCTAGGAGGATTAATCTAGGATGCCCTGGGTTTATTAATAATCATTTTCATATAATACATGTGAAGCATATCATAAATGCAAAATAACTGTGTAAGCATATCCGACAGGTGTAGCACTAGATGTCACCTAAGCTGTCTCTAGTATTATGTTGTCAGTGTAACCGGAATGTCATCTACAGTGTACTATGTCTATCAGTCTCATGACTCGGACTGCCAACCTATGCTTAGAGAAACTCCCCCGTCGGGGATTTCCCATAAGCCCATCAGTGCCTTTTGTCTCTGTCTTTTCCTATGCCCGCTGCACTGATGTTGGTGGAGGTGACGGGTGACCCTTGATCACTCTCCTCGGCCTCGCTAGTCGCCTGTCATGCCTCCCCTAGCGAAAACTCGTCGTGCCCTTACATCCTCCCCGGATGCCGTAAGGACAACGACACTCGTGTAGTACTACACACCGTCCGAAGACGGGGTCACCGTCAATATAATCCATCGACTACGGTCTCAGTCGATATAATACAACCCTAGGATCCGGACTCACCATCCAGCCGTCTGCAGATCGTCAAGGATGGTAGCCGTATGGTCTACGGATCCACTGTCCAAGGCTATGCGGAGGGATGTCACCGTTCTAATCCCCGAGCAGCGATGCCTGCCAAGAGGTGTGCAGACTAGCTGTCGCCGGAATGCTACAACCTCGGCGACATGTTTGCTAGGTTCTTGTTCCGGTTCGTCCCGGCTAACCATCTCAGGACTATCACGAGTGTCCCTTAAACGACACTCGTGCGGGTAGCAATTATCGGGTAGGGACTTGCTCCATATATCCGGTCTAATATGACCTTGGAGTGTGTACGGTCCATTTCCCCACTAACTCCCAGTATCCAAGCTATGTGTAGCCTCGGGAGGGGTGTGTGGTGGAGCATCACCATTCTGACCATCGACGGTATGCCGGGGTCAAACGAGGTATGCAAGCAGTACCCCTTCCTGTTTGATTCCTAGTGATGTCTCCTAAGAGTTTCTAACATGTCATCATTCTTATCTATAACTGCATGGTAATCGTGCTATCATTGCAAAGATAAATAACATAGCACGCAGGATAAGATTCATAGACATGTTAAATAAGTAGCATGGTAAACATGACATATCATGCATATAGACAAGGTAAATCATACTAACATGTATTTACATATAAACATAGCATGCATTTCATTTTTATTATATTTAAGGCATCCGAGATGTTTCCTAAGAAAACCTCGGCAGGAAATCCCTAGCTTGAATAAATCCTATATTCAGTGAACCAACGCACCTGATAATGTAGTTGGGTCTTCTTCGGAACCAACCGTGTTATAAGTCGTACTTCCTTTAATCGTTTCGAGTAGATCTTCCTATTATAAATAAAGTCATATTTAGATATTTACTTTTATATGATTTATAATTAACTTTGTCGATAATGTGACAAGTCATCTTAGTTTCAACAAATCACTCCCTAATTCTATTTAACTATCACATCTAATGGATAATAAGGTGGAACCAAGCCACTGTATCCTAGTGATGACCTGCATTCAATTCCCTATTCTAACATAATTATTGTATTATCTACATGCTTCTAAGTAATAATAAAACAAACTCATTCACGACAAAACTTATGTAAAAGCAATGATCCATACTTCACCATCCTCCAACATTCACAACACACATTACTAGTAAATCACCATTAATCATATCATTCAAATTCACACCTAGGTTCAATAGGTTCGGTTTGGGCAATAGAGCATCAATACCAAAGAGGATTCACATGCATCATCAATTGATAACAAATGAGAGATGGGGAATCGACCTTAGGATGGTGCGACCGATCTATGATTCGGTGAAGCTTCGGTGCTCAATTATCGATAGAGTCGTGGGGGTAATGTCGCCGGCTGGGATCTTCGGTGAGCAGCAGATGGAACCGCGCCGAAGATGCGAAGGGCCACCGCTGGAATTTAGGCGATCGGTTTCCCCCGACGAAGCAGCGGAGGACATGGCACTCGAATCGCAGCTGCAGCCGCCAATGGGTCGAAGGAGTAAAGCGAGATGCAGACGCTTTCGGATCGAGGAAGGAAGGCGACGCAATCGGAGGTGCTCGCAGCTGCAGTCGCCATCAGATCGAGGTCGAAGAAGGAGGAGGAGGGCCTCGCCGCTGAGCTCGCACGAGGAAGAATCCCGCCCCGCGTTCGAAGAGGAGAGGTCGTCGAATGGTTCACCATCGCTGGATTTGAAGCGGGAGAGCAAAGGAGTCGCCGAAGGAGATGCAGAGGGGCATCGAGCTTGCAGCGGCGTGAAAAGGGGCGAAGGAGAAGGAGACGAAGGAAGAGGATGGGATTTGGGGGCGCGTTTCCTCCGGCTTAGGGCATGCGGTCGGCTCTTCTACGTGCCTTTCTCGTCGACCGGTTCAACTAGATCTATTCGGTCTGAGTTGGCCCGGTCCAAGGGTTGCACATGCCTAACATGTGAGGGGTTAACACTCACCTTCCACATATTTCCAGATTGGTCCACAACTTCCATAATAATACAACCAAGTCCCTTGTACCTTAATAAAATTTCTAACTAGGTCCCTACAAACTTTTAATAAAATGCAAATAAGCCCTTGTTGATACAAAAATCAACTTTATATCATCATCTTGTTTCTAACTCAATTCCAAACCACTCTAAATAAAATAAAATTTTAACTTAATCCATACAAAATTTATAAATCATAATTATATTCATTTTAATCCAAATTTATTTCGATTTCATTATTTGTCCTAATTCCACTCAAAAAAATTTCTATCCTATTTTTCTCAATTTAAACTTAAGAAATTTTTTATTTTTAATCATTTTTATTTTATTAATTAAACCACCTAAGGTGGGGGTTTACAATGTTTAGTGTAAGTTAAACAAGGTTAGTGATTTAATTAAGTGAGGTTAGTAAATGGGTTGAGTTGAACCGAATTGAAGTTAGTTGGGTTGGATTTAAGTTAAGTTTGGGTTCGGGTTGAGTTTAGTTGGGGTGAGCTGAATCAATTAATTGAAAGTGGTTCGAGCTTGAGTTAGATCAAATCAGATTAGGTTGGTTGGACCGGATCCAATTAAACTGGACCGGATCCGAGTTGAACCAGATTGAATTAAATTAAACCTAGGTCGAACAAAATTAAATCAAACCAAACCGAACCAGTTGACCAGGTCAACGATTGACCGGTCAGCGGTCAGCGTTGATGGGTCAACTGTTGACCGTTGACCAGTCAAAAATAATAAAATAATAAATAATAATAATAATGATAAATAATTTAATTTTTCATGGGTAGGTGATTAAAATAGGTAATTAAGATTTAATTAATCTAATAAGTGCTGATGAGTTTTATTTGAGCCCTTGGGTGACTTGGGCCCAAGTCATGGGTGTGTTTGAATGAGTATACATGTGATGAAATTTATTTATGTGTAATTAACTTAATTTAATATTGTAATTAATTTAATTAGCAAAAATTAAATTTTGTTAATTAATATTTGAATGATTAGGTTTGATTATCAACTTGTATGCTTAGTTTGGGTTAATTAAATGTATTAATTACTTTAATTAAATTATTGATAAATTATTTGGACTAAAAATGTAGGTATAGGCCCAATGGGTAAACATAGGCTTACTAATTAAGTAGACACCCCTAAATTGAATATGGGCTCTTAAATTTAAATGTAGGCTTATTAGGCAGTAATTAGCTAGAATAATTGTATAAGTTAGATCGATAAATTTCTATTTATTTTACCTTAGGGAAAAATAAATTAAATTTTATTTTAAATAATTGTGTTATTAGGACTATCGTTGATACGCACTCCGAGTAGTTCGTCGGAGTGATTCATTGCTACGCGGGTTGGTTCTAAAGAGCGGATCGCTAACTCAAGTGCGTTGGTTCATCGATGTAGGATTTATTCAAGTAGGAAATTCCTGCTGAGGTCTTCTTAGGAACAATTCTTGGATGCTTAAAATTTGATAAAATGTAATGCTTGATAATATTATGTTTGTTAACTAAATAAATATCATGCTTCTAAAACTATTAAGAAGAATACATGCTAGGTCATTATATTTTATTTAGTATATCAATATGTTATGTATGCTTATTTTTCCTCTTTACTTGGTATGATATATTATTTTTACCGCATGCTAGTTAATTATGTTAAAATGCTGAATACGAAATAATATCATGCGGAACATAATAAAAATAAGCAAACATAGAATATAGTATCATGATTTACACCGGACACTTTAGTATAGAGACATAGGTGACATGATACTAGTACAACATAAGAACATCACTAAATTTTAAACTAATGGTGTTATTAATGCACCCTAGATGACATCGCGAACCATTAGCATTCGGTTAGTGATGTTCACACACCAGCACCTCCCGAGGCTACAGATCATAGGTAGCTTAGATATTGGGAGTGAGCTGAAGGTTGGACCAGATTAACTCCTATGTCAAGATAGACCAAAAATGGAGTGAGTCCATACTCAGATACCGATACCCGCACGTGTGCCGCTTAGGCGACACCGTGATAGTCCTGAGATAGCTAGCGAGGATGAACCCTACCATGGACTTGACACCGATGGAAACGAGATTGCCACAACCCATTGTGCGGATGTGTGTTTATCCCGATCAACGTCGACTGCTATTGGACTGGGAAGGTGATTCCCTATGCGACGCCTTGGACAGTGGATCCGTAGACCACACGGCTATCATCCTAGACGTTCTGCAGACAGTCGGATGAGTAGTCCGGATCCTAAGATTGATATTTTTATCGGTTAGTCGTGGCCGATTAGTCTTGTTGATGGTGACCTTGTCTTCGGGCAGTGTTGTAGTACTACACGAGTCGACGTTGCCCCTACGGAGTCCGGGGAGAATGTAAGGGCACGACAGTTTCGCTAGGGGAGGCATCGAGGGCGACTAGCGAGACAGTGGAGAGTGATCAAGGGTCACCCGTCCTCTCCGCCAACATCAGTGCAGCGGGCACAGGTAGAGACAAAGACAGAAAGGCACTGATGGGCTTATTGATGCCCTTGGCTTGGGTATTCATTAAGCATAGGCTGGTAGCCCGAGTCTTGAAACTTCAAGTCTTATCATGACGTAGGTGACATATGCTGATAACATCGACACTAGATACATCTTAGGTAACATCTAGTGAAATATACGTATGTACTTATTATTGCTGTTTTTATACTTTTTATGAACTGATTTACACAAATCAAATGTAAATTTATGATTAACAACCAAGGGCATCCCAAATACTCCTCCTAGCTTTTGATTTCCTTATTCAGTTTTGAACTGTAATTTCACACTAGGCCGCAAGGCTGAGCACACCACGTTCAATTTGTGTGCAGGTTGTTAGATGACTTACCGGGATATTTGATGAAGATGAGGGCCCTTGATGGATCTAGTTTTATTTATTGATATTATTATAGAATTGTAGTGGGTATATCGGGACTGTGTTAGTAGAGTTATATAAGTGATTTAATTATATATTCCGCTGTGTCGATTGTGTGTATGGACAATATTTATTATCAAATGCCTTGTATGGGTCCTTTGGGCTCATACGGCGGTTGCCACGTGTCCGACAGGTGGGTCAGAGCGTGACAGTATCTGAGCTACTTGTAGCCTCGGGAGTAGTGTTGGTGAGTAGACATCACTATTCGAACATTAACAATTCGTCATGTTATCTAGGGTGCGTTGTTAACACCCTGTAATTGTAATTTAGTGATGTCCCTAGGAGGTGCTAGTATCATGTATTTCATATGTCTTTATACTAGAGTATTATGTGTTGATCATTGATACTACCTCCTATATTTATTTGTTTGAAATTTAACTTATTATTCTTGTATTCATCCGCATGGTAAATGTATCACACATAAAACAGAAATATAAAATAACATACGGGAAAGTAGTAAATCATGTCCAATACTAACATCGTATGTAGGGCGTGTCAATCATGCTAAATAAAATAAATCATGCTAGCATGCATAATCGTATAGTATCTAACATGCATCTCGTTTTATTTTATTCAAGGCATCCAAGACTTTCCTAAGAAAGACCTCAGCAAAAATTTCTCTAGCTTGAATAAATCCTAATTATGATGAACCAACACACTTGATCGAATTCTGAGCCTCAGAATCAATCCAATTGAAGCTCAGAGGTATCAACCGTAATGTAGCCACGTGCCAAAATAATATTCCTAAATAATAAAATTTATTTAGAATAAAATTAATATCATTTCTACAAATTATTCGGATAGAAATTTAATTAATTGAGAACATTACTTTGGTTCTATCCAAATTAATTATCTAACCCAATTCATGTAACTAACCCAAAACCAAATAAATCACAATTCAATTAAGCTCCAATTTACTTTAGGTCCAATTTAATCCACCTACTCATATAGCCCAAATAAATAACAATATATTTTAATTATTTAAATTAATTCAAATTATCATACTCAAACTAACTAGTAATCATGTAATCAAATTGTTATTCTATTTAAATAATCAAATCAAAATAAATTTCTAACTTCATTTCATTAAATTGTTTGAAATTAACCATCAACTCTACTTTATTATATTAGTCCAAGTCAACATCAAATCCAAATTGATTATTCCATATTTCAACTTAACATTAAAATATGATCATTAGTCACATGAGATTCTCAATAACTTTCCTAGTGCACACCCTTGTTCAATTCTCTACCTTATTACATTATATGCACTATATAGAGAGAAGAAGAGAGAGTGTTTCATAAGGAAATGAGAAGGAGGTGGGGGAGATAGTTGGGTTCCGGCTACTGGCAATGGACGGTAGATGCAGTGTCGACGAAGGATTGGAGGCGGTGGACGGCGAGGAGTTTACAACTTCGCCATCGAGCGGAGGGCACTCCGATTGCCACTACGGCTGCCGACGGATCTGAGCGGGGAAGGCGACGCGATGAGGGTGACGCGTGCGAGCGGAGTGAAGGAGACGAATTGGGGAAAAATTTAGGGATTTGAGGGGTTTAGTTATGGGCCGGCTCAATTAGACCGCTCCGGTTCGGTGCACCAAGGGCGGCTTAGTTGGGCTGGTCATGTGAGAAGCGTGTGAGCAGTAACTTATGCGGTTGGCCCCCTCGACTCTATTGAATCTCAACTAAGTTCCTTCCTTTTTAATAAAATTCTAACTAGGTCCCTATAAATTTTTAATAATTTCAACTAGATCCTTTTTATAAAAAATCAACCTAGTTATCTATCCTCAAATAAAATTCTAACTTAGTCCTTATAAAAGTTTATAAATCACAATTATGTCTATTTTAATCAAAATTTAGTCCAATTTTATCATTTGGATCCTAATTCCACTTAAAGATTATTTTACCGTGTTTTTCTCAATTTAAGCTTAAGAATTTTTTTTACTCATTATTATTTTATTAATTAAACCACCTAAAAGTGGGGGTTTACACACGATATCCAAATTACAATTGTTTAAACTGTTGAATTTCAAATTTAAAATTGTATCTGATAGCGTAAGCTTTACATCAATACTCAATATCTAAAAAATCTAAATTTTATTCTTTATATATTTTTTAAAATAAGTCTTCAAAATAACATTATATTATATAATTATTATTAGCAAAAGTTATAAGTTTCTCTGTTCGATACCATTAGATACTCACTGGTTAATTGTAGAAAACATAACTCAAATAATTTATCATATTATTTTAGATCAACTTGCAAACTACAAGTATACAAAATGTATGCTCCTCTGATTAAAATAATTGAATTGTATACAGGGCTCAATATTTACTAAGTTTTAAAAAATCTGTATCCTAAGGAGATGTTTTATGTTACCTAGGGTAGATTTCACCGCTTAATAAATTACATTCTATTTTAATTTATAAAATTAATCAACTGCAGAAAGAAAATTGATTGATTAGGTTAAGAAGAGATTGTTATAATTTAAAAACTCAAGATTCCTAGGATTTGACTTTAGAAGTAGTAAGAGAGATCTGTCTTTTTAGCTTTTGAATCCATATATCCACCACCCGCATCGCATCGCTTGGTAGCAGAATTCCTTTTTTTTTTCTTTTCTTTCCCCTTATCCGCTAAGTGAACCCAACTAATAAGATGCTAAATCAACTCACGTTTTGATAAAATCCAAAACCACCATTTAGTTAGAAATAACAACGTGATTCTTTTTTTCTTCTCATCGGTATGGAAGAATAATAGTCGACAGCTGATGGAATCCCAAAAAAATCAGTCAAATTCGATTGACTCAATTATATATATTTAAATTTCATTAAAAAAAATCCTCTATAAAGTACACGTCTCATTGATAAGCTGATGGAATCCCAAAAAAATCAGTCAAATTCGATTGACTCAATTATATATATTTAAATTTCATTAAAAAAAATCCTCTATAAAGTACACGTCTCATTGATAAGCTGATGGAATCCCAAAAAAATCAGTCAAATTCGATTGACTCAATTATATATATTTAAATTTCATTAAAAAAAATCCTCTATAAAGTACACGTCTCATTGATATCATCTCATCATCACGTTTTGATTCAATCTGAAGCGCGACAGGTGACACCGCCTTCCGCAGGTTGCTGCCGTGCTGTGCCCATCGGCTTATGACGTGCCGTTTTAAGACGTCGACGATGCGGACTTCCCCACTGCGCTCCGCCCGTGTCGTCTTCCCGGCGAGGCCAAAAACCAAACGTGTGGCGGGCGTCGCTCGGCATCGCCATCATCGTCCCCCATCCATCTCCCCTCTCACCCTTCTCTTCCTCCCGTCCACCTTCAATGCAACTCCCCTTCTCCTCACCGATCCAACTCCTCCTTTACCCCCTGCCCGATCGCTCCCTCCTCCTCCTTGTCGCGCCCGGCTGACGACCGCCCATGAGGCCCCTCCGCCTCGCTCTCCCGCATTCCGGAGGCCTTGCCCTAGCCGGTGTCCTGACTAGTCCCAGGCTCGGTCGCCGAGCCCACGGAATCGTCCCGACCTGGCCGATGCCTTCCTCCTCCGTTCCCGTCAAAGCGAGCTCCGGCTCTGGGAGCACCTCCGGCTCGTGTTCGACCATTGTCCCCTCTCCTACTGCCGAGCGTGGCCTGCGGAGGGAGCCGCTGCTGGGATCCTCGGGAGAGGGCGGTGATTTGGAGGAGATGATCGAAAAGGTGACGACCTTTCTCTGTGGTTTGATGCCCTGATGCCGCTGCGGTGGTTTCGGAAGACCGCACCAAGTGCTCATTTGTTGAGACTCTTCCTTTGCGATTGCAGGTGATATATCGGTGCCGCTTCTTTGCGTTCCTAGCGGTGGCCGGCTCGCTGATGGGTTCCGTAATCTGTTTTCTCAAGGTATGATAGATTAAGCGGACTCTGCTCCTTTGTCCTGTGATTTGATGCTATCTGGTTTGCACGAAAGGTGTTTGTTACTGGGTATCACGATTTAAATTTTGGTCTTTCATGCTGTGCGGGGTCTGCGGCCGGGCCAGGACATCTTGGCCCACTTCAGTCGCTTGCTTCCTCGTGAACAGCTAGCCAAATGCAAACTTTATGTAGGTTCTATCGGACATTATGTATGATATAATATCATGTGAGATAGATAAAGACCATATATTACAATATTGCAGTAAAATTATGTACTTGTCAAAGTAATAGTCCAATTACACAATGGTATGCCCAAGTTGATGATTGTGGCGTGAGGGAGTGCTTTTCAGCTAGTTAGAGCAGTAAGAGCTGGAGGTCATTCGTTCAAACCCATTGAGAAGATTTCTAATTGATGAAGTGTTGGTTTCTCAAAGAAAAAAGAAATGTTCACAATGGATATAATATAATAATGAAATTGCAATACCAAAACATAGAGATTCTCCATCTTACAACATGCATACAGGAGTTGCCTCCACCTTCGACTGTGAATATTTCTCCAACTTGAAGTAGAAAATCATTGCCAATGTCATTATTTAGGACAAGTTTACGCTGAAATTTAGCAAACTTTCATCACAGCATTTAGTCATGAAAATTTTGTTTTATGGCGACAAATGACTATAAAAATACCTGTGAGATCAATTTATATTCTGTTCCTGTTTGAAAGTAATGCGAGGGCATCAAAGTGTATCCATTTTGCACTGTGTTTCAGACCATTTGATGCTTCAGGCCCTTGTTTCCTTTCTAAGTTAGTCTAATTTGGATTTCAATGGATGTAAAATAACTCATAGTAATTGCACAATGCATGACTATTTGGACTTGTGAAATTTTTTAAAATTTTATATATCATTTTTCATCCGTAGGAATAGCTTCATAACCTGCGTACAACAGACATCAATATTAACTGCATAGTTCTTGTGCAGGGTTGCACATGTGTGATAAATTCATTCCGAGAATACTTTTTGAATGGTGGGAGAGTGATTCTGATGTTGGTTGAAGCAATAGGTGAGACAACATATTTGCAAAAAATGTATAAATAGAAAGGAATTTATTCATAGACTTTTTTTTTTAGAACTTGATGAGTCTTGAACCCAAACCTCATATATCTTCCGTATAGAGTCCAATTACTCTAACCAGAGGATGTACACTTTGTGTACAATTTATTCATAGACTTGTTATTAATAAAATCTAAAATTACCATCCTTAGAAGACGGATCATATAACTTGACATATGATATAACTGATTTTCCCCCTTAATGATCTAAAACTTATGGTTGGTGCTAAACTGTTAATTATTGTGGTTTATAGTTATTCAAAAATAATACTGGTGTAAAGCATGCATATTCTTACAAAGTGGTATGGTCTGTTTGATTAATAAACAGAATGAGTTTATTCACAGAGGAAGCTTTGACATTACCATTCTCGGAAGATGATCATATAACTTGACATATCATGTGATTGATTTCCCCTTAATGATTTAAATTTTATGGTGAGTGCTAAATTGCTAATTGTTATGGTTGTGTAGTTATTCAAGAATAATACCGGTGTAAGTCATGCATCCTTAAGAAGCGGTGTGACCTTCTTGATGAATAACAGGATAACAGGCTTGTCATCTCAGCCCATGATGGATAATAAGTCTTAAAATTCCATGCCAAATTGTCTGCATGTGAGAATACACAAATGGGACGTTACTTGGTGGTTGAAATGTGTGGAGACATTTATGCTGTTATCTGAATTTCTAAAGTAGTATTTATGCTTTATTATAAATCTATCACTAACCTTCAATTTCAGATATCTATCTTGTTGGAACCGTGATGCTTGTCTTTGGAATGGGTCTCTATGAGCTCTTCATCAGCAATCTTGACATAGCAAAGATGTCATCCCGTGGATCAAACCTTTTTGGATTGTTCAAACTTCTGGTTTGTCCAATTGCTTAAGTCAACATAACTTAGTTTTATTAAAAAACACATTACACTTGTTTCTAAGTCTTTCCAGCTTAAAATTATTTAGGAACGACCAAGATGGTTAGATATTCAGTCCGTCAATGAATTAAAGACTAAGCTGGGGCACGTCATAGTAATGGTTCTATTGATTGGAATGTTTGAAAAGAGCAAGAAGGTGGCAATATCTTCTCCAGCTGATCTGTTATGCTTCACAGCATCTATTCTACTGTCTTCTGGTTGCCTTTATCTTCTGTCAAAGCTTCATTCTGCCAAATGAAGTAAGCATGTCTGAGATGTCAATTTTAGATGTCTTTTGTTATGTTCTAGTGTAAGGCTAAGATTTCTCTAAATATATTGTGTCACTCGTCAAGATTGGCTCAGTTGTACATATTCCTTCTTTATGTGCATTTTATAGAAAAATAATAAACTCTTTTCATCTGAGGTTTCTGAAGGGATTTGATTTCTTAGATGTGGCGCACATGCTAAATTGCATTATCTTTCCCAGGGATGCTGGGAGCCATTTCCTTGTACATTCTTATTTCTTTGTATACAATTAACTACTTCGTCTTGAGGTGCCAATGGATGAGGATTCCTTTCATCCATGACTCTTGAATTTTTGTTCTTCCTTAATTTATGTTTTCTGCATAAATACTCTAAACACCCCAACTCTATCCCTAAACATGTAAATTTAAAGCCTTTCAGTGAAAACCTGTAGTACTGTTGTATGATTCCATGGAGCCTCCAAGTAGCATTCATTATGTAAGCAATTGTAGATACACAAAGAGCCAGATGGTATAAGAGTTCTAGGACCCTGATATTCAACATAATATGTATGGTAGATTTGTTTCATCATAACTGGAGGAAGAATAAAAGAATTAAATGTTATAGGTAGTGGATTTTAAAGATCATAGATAAATTACTATAAAGACAGAGGAATCTTATCTTGAAAGATATTTTATATAAAAACATATGTTTATGAGTCTTTTGAGAAGTTAAAACCTCTAAAACAAACCCTAGCAATCTTCTTCTGTTAAATATGATCAAAGTTCATTGTGTTTGTTCCAGTACTAAGATCTTCCTAAAGACAAGTTAGATTCCTAGTCAAACCTCAGAATTCGTTAGCAAATTCTGTCCTCTCTTAGTTACTTTGTTCCTAGCATTATGTTGAACAAGTGTTTGATACTTTTGTGCAACATCCTTATTTAAGAAAGAAATCATTAAATATATATCTACTAAAATTGTTAATTAACCATGGATCATGTAAGGACATTAGCTTTTCATCACAAAGATTAAAATTACCCCTGTGAGCACTATCGCTCAAAATGCTTGTTCTGAAACTTGAAACTTTTAAGGTTTCTGAGATCTGCAAGCAACCCAAACCAATCTAGTTAGTTAGCTTTTGATATCACTGCTACCGTTCACCTGATTGGACTGGTGCAGAGTAGACAAACACAACTAGCTGGAGGATATCTCAACATGCTAATGTAATTCTTAAATCAGAGCATGACTTTTAGACACAGCAACATATTAAGCATCAGCTGCAATAGCAAGACTTTTTTCCTCTACCAACACAACTCCACAGAAACTGATAGCTGAACACATTACAATCGTTGAATCAAAGTATTATCTTGTAAATACCCCAGTATCCGTTTGTTGATCTTTTGACTATTTTTGTATCATTAAAACTCTTGAAATGAATTGAGGCATCAATTCCTTTGTCTCTCTTGAGGGTTTTTCATTTTTGTTCATTATCTTTACTGGAAAAAACAGATGTGAATCTGATTAGTATCTTCTCCTGCTGTACAAACTTTTTATTTGCTTGAGTTATGAACTATAGTAAATAGGAGGAAACAAATAGAATTATTTATCATTTTCTTTCCAGATCATTGTTCAAGTGATCTTTCTGTCTCTACAGAATGGAGAGATATGCCAAGAGGACAAATTTTTATATGCTCCTCTTTTCTCTCATCTTCATCAAAAATCAAAAGGAATGGTAATAGTTTTTTATTCATCCATCACATAATTTTTCTTTTCCTTCTATAAGCTCATTAAATTTATTAGTGATTCAGCATGCTGTAATTTGTAGGTGACAGCTTATGTACTTTTAATGACCTGCTTCGGACCTTTTCTTTTAGCCCCTCGGTCTCTTTGTCTCCTAGGCCTTGTTTGGTTGGGAAAGAAATGGAGAGAAGAGATGAGATTGGTTACAGAATTAGCCTTCCCCTTATTTAGATAGAAAAATAAGGAGAGAGAGAGGAAAGGAACCATTTTCCTCTATATCAGCAAAATCTTTCCTCAGATAAATGGGAAATGGAGAAAAAAGTATTACCTATATGAAAACAAACATGTGTTCCCTTCGTTTCCTTTTTCTTACATATCTTTACTATTCAAACAGGCAAGAGAATCTCTTGTTCTCTCTTTGCTTCTCTTCTGCCTTTCTATTCTCCTCTTGTCACTCTTTTTTCCTCTTCCCTTCTGCATTTTCTATGATGCATTCAATTTTTTTCTTAGTTTTAGCAATGTGCTTCATGAATTTATTAATGGTGGCACATCCTTCTATCTGCCATCGCCTCTGATGGATCATGGAATCAGTACATGGAGGACACCAACTGGTAGATGAATTTGCAAAGTGGACAGTTTTTGATATAACAGGTATAGATGGATGGTTTGCAATCCCATGCTCCCTTCTATTCTGTTCAAACTTGTGCTCTAATCAATGAGGCTAAGGATGTCGCAGGTATATACCTGAAATCAAACCTACCGAGAATTGCAAAGATTTGCATTCAAACATGACCTCACAAGAAACTGATGGTTAGGGTTCTAAGGTAAGAACTGATGCCTTTGCATAATGACCAAAAGGGGATCTTATAGATTTTTTGCAACAAGAATATAGTTGGATGGTAATGGTTAGTTAACCAAGTACCAGACGGTCCAACAAGTTTGAGGAAGAGCAGGAAAGAGCACAAAGATAACTTAGAAAAATAATGAGATAGAGATGAGAGTACCTTAGCCAAACATTTTAATATACTAATTAGTTATGTGGGAAAAGGAACTTTTGAAGGTATTTAGCAATCCACATGTTGCTTAAGATGTAGTGGAAATGCCTCATGTAATAAAATATAAAGCTTATCTCATGTCTCATATCAAGTTGCTCAAATCATGTCTTCTTTTTTTGTTTATGGCTTTCAAATTCTCCTTTATCAACAACCATCAAGAGCAAAGACTTGCCTTATTCTTCCTCCATATTCAGAAAGTTAAATTATAAACTTCTCTAGCATATCAAGTTGGAGCGACATGATAAGTGAGATTTAGTTGATGGAAACAATCCCAAGAAAGACGATTTCTCCATTTCTTCCTGCAACTAACAATGAAATCGTCATCTGCACGACAAGGAGGGTGGTTTCCACTTCCTGGAGAGGTCACATTTTTGTTGAGTTGGATTGCCCTCAGCATTTTTATAATTGCAACAAATTCATAACTCGGTGAGCTCACAACTTTTAGTGACGAAAGTGAAAGATTTATAAGAATTGATCTATCACTTTCATCATATGTACAAGTGAGTAATGGTAGTACAAAACAAGCATCTATGTCCATGTTGATGGATCTGAAGTAAGTTTCAGATCAGCATTCTTCATAAGATATACTTTAGGCATGCAAGCTCAGTATCCGAGTTCACCAACCTTAGATTAGGGCAGCTGAGGATTAATACTATTGTAAGAATGACAAGTGTGATGGGGATCAAGGGACTGACTGATTTCTGAATTGAAAGATTCCACTTCTATGCATGTAAAAATCCGAGTTGTCTTGGAGAATTAAGCATTTTAAACGTCTCTGTATTTGTTTTCATGAGTCATCATGATGTTTCAAAAATAACAGCATGTGATTCCTCTAAAAACAGCACGAACTCTATTCTTTGAACCCTTGCTTTCACTAAAGGAGGATGTTCACACGATGCTGATATTAATAGTACCAGGTAGTCAAACTAGTAATTTCAGTGAGTGTACGGGCAATGATCTCATTGCCAAGGAACTCCAAGATGTCCAAGATCTCCTTTTTTTTTTTTTTTGGGAACTTTGTGAGTAATGAACCCACAGCCTCCGGTATAGAATTCAATTGATCAGAAGAGTGTACATTTGGTGTCCATATCCATGATCTCTTTGATCATCGAATTAAGAGAAATCTGGATATTATGATGATCGATGGAGGCTGTTTTATTGTGTGTATATGCATCATTGATGGCACTTCTCTATGAAAGCATCTTAGTTTTGTCGACCTCATATGTTCCTAAAGATTTTTCTGTACGCAAGCTAGTTTCCTTCAACATGCATGCATGAAAACTTTGTTCAGTGAAGTAAAAACTTGAAAAGAAATGCTAGTTCGGATGTTAAATTCAATATTTTCTGCCCTTTTGTTCCCTTAATTAACTGTAACATGTTGTTTTTGCTCGTATAGTTCTGTAGCTGTTTTTGTTTCTAATTTATTTTGTTCCCCCGTCCTAGTACTCCAATGATACAATATATTATTTATTAATGGGAGCCTCAGTTTCAGTAGGCATCTTCTTCATCTGGAAATATCGTTCAGGTTTTTACACAAAAGCAGATTTTTTTTCCCAGTGAAAAAGCAGATGCTTCACAGCTACTCATCACAGAGGATCCATTCAAATGACATCCGCCAACCAAATAAGGGGTGCTTGGATAAATAAGACATTAATACAACTGGAGACCTTGGTTTTCTAATCTTAGTGTAGTCTAATCAATGACAATATATATTCTCTTTAGCATTCAAATTGTGGTTGATACAGAAGACATTGTACTTTCTTCTGGTAGTTCTTCCTACCTAAGATGTCCCTGGCACACCTGACTATGAATGGAAAAGATACTTAGCCATCTTACTAAGATTACCAAAAAGAGCCATCCTAAGCCCAAAAGTATCTTTCTTTTCCTCTGTCCACTGATATCAATGGTCTCCTCCCCTGCCCTTCAATGAGGCAGTGGGTCCAGAAACACTTGCAAGTAGAGGCCATGTGTGCATGCATGTCTTTTCATAGTGATTTTGGCTTCATTATAAAATGGGTAGGCAAGTCCATGGC
Source organism: Thalia dealbata (assembly GCA_030544415.1). Taxonomy (NCBI): domain Eukaryota; kingdom Viridiplantae; phylum Streptophyta; class Magnoliopsida; order Zingiberales; family Marantaceae; genus Thalia; species Thalia dealbata. Next base: position 11,817,754 of record CM060460.1, read on the forward strand.
CTCATAGCAGTCCACCTTACATCCTCCAAGCAGTTCCCAGCTTTAACCTGTGAGTTGTAGTAGCTGAAAACTTAAACCCTTGCTTGGTAGATCAATTCATGGCCCTCTCAGCCGAGCGTGTTTTTTCAGTGGCAAAGGTGATCCTTGTCATCATTCTCCTCATGCAGCCCCTTCACTTGGCTGAAGCAGCTAGAACCCTACAGAACCGTCATGCACCGGTGGCCTCTACCTTCTTTTCAGCAGCCATGAAGAAAGCTCCGGACACCAGAAAGCTCAGCCACGGCAGTAAACTGGTGGCCTACCAGTCACCCACCAATACGGGGCACAGCCCCGGCGTTGGCCATGGCAGCCCTCCCGATGCTTCAAAGACTCCCTGCAACTGAAGTCCGCTCTCCCTTCCTCGGAATGCATGCTTCTTTTTTCTAGTAGTTGAATTGTATTGTCTCACACGTACTTACTAGTCTGCCCTTGGTGTGCATTGTGTTGTTTAATTATTGTTGTGGAGATGCCTGCACGAGTGTTGGGAGATTGATGATGATAAAGTTTTTATATATAGCCAGTGTTTTGACTTGCTTCCTGCTGCACTCTGTAAGAACTCATGCAGATTAATTAATTTCCATGTACTTGTTTTTCTGCGTACAAAGCGCATCAACTCTCACTAGCTTTTGCTCAGTGTCTGCTTCATCCTGTTCGTGGCAGCTGCATGCTTCTTGCCGGATTAACCTTACCTTGTTGGATCACCACCATTTTTTTATGCTCAGCTTATGCAAACAGTCATCGTATGCGCTTGCTGATTAAACTGCGACACACGTATCCTTCCTCTTCAGCTTGTGGTTAATTAACTAAGGCATGGTCTACTAACAGCCATCATATTCGCTAGCACCACTTATTTAAACGTTGATGCTGGCATATCATCATCATCATCATCATGTGCCGTCCTTGTTGAGGTAAAAAAAAAAGTGAAGCTACCGGAGGTGAGAATCCTTTTCATTTCCAAACTTGAACCAACATCCAGCCTTTGTTCTCATGCTGATTCCAGTATGGGAAATAATATCACAATAATAGATAGTTGATTGTGATGAATTAAAGCTCTTTTGCGAGCTTGTGCTTATCTCTTTAATTTGTTTGTGCTGTGCGTATGTGTGCATGTGCGAGAAGGTTAGCCGGTGAGAGCCACCAATTAATTAAAAGCTTGTCTTCATGTCTGTGGGAGGAGGGTGGGTGGGTGCATGCAGTCTCCTCTCTCCCATGCGCTTAAAAAGTACATCTCTCTGTATGTATATGTATATATAAATAATCAACAAACTCTAAGCTCTCACCATCTTATCGGTGTCCATTCTTATCTAAGTTTCGCTCGCTCACGGATCTCTCCATCTTCATGAGAAACCAGTTTGACTTGAATGGAAGGGCTTATTGATTAACTAGGTATCGAAGAGTTAATTATTACTCTAATGTGATGAGAAGCACTTGCATCTCATATTCTAACTCAACCATATAAATCCTTTCTCAGCCTTCATTCCGACCATTCATCCCTCGGCCCTTGCCATCGTCTTCCACTCCGAGGCGAGGAGTCGTCCGCTGACTTCTACTCACCGTCTGCACATCCGTCGTAGCTCGGGAGGGCGAGGAGAAATCTCAACCACGTCGAGGGTCGCTGAGAGCGTCTTGCTCTCGCAGTTCTATCCCTTGAGGTCCACTGTAATCGGATCTAGGAACTCCCTACATCGGCCTCGGTTCATGTGGATTTGAGGTGCTCTGCTTAAGTGATTTTTATGGATTATTTGTTTTGAACTCGTCCAGGTAGAACGGAGAGAATGTGCCCGACGACCTGATACTCTGTTTATTCTACCCCCACTCTCCCTTCTAACCGGTACTCTGTTTTTGGATTGGACTAACTTTATTTTAGAGGACGTTGGACCGCGCTGCTTCGTAGGCGTCCACAAGGCCCATCCATAATTTGGTGAATATTTTCTCTCCCCCACTCTCCCTTATTTTCTGCCTTAGGCATAAAATTTGAAAATATTGTAAGTGTAGGGATTTAGATTGGGATCGGATATAAGGACTTAGTAATGAGTTCCAATTAGCCAACGATCACGAAGAATATGCTGAAACAAATTTGGTTTGACGTAGAGAAAGTATGCTGGGATGGGAGCTACGCATCGTTTGCATAATCTATTGTAATTTGAGTTAGATGAAGTTCACACTAGGAATCACTACAATAGACTATTTTTTAGATAAGGAAATTTAAGAAGAAATATTTTAACTATTTTAGAATTTAATATTTATTTAATGATGATCCATGCTTAGTATAATAAAACAAGCATGCTATTTTATATCATGAATATGATATGCCTATGAATTTATCTGTGCTACTATGTATAGGTTGTTTTAAAGTTACTTTACTATTTATGACCTACTATGTTGATTTGAGGAATAATTGAATAATTACGGTTACAATTTTAGACAAGTTGTAGAGAAGCATTTTATATATTAGGCTTGATATATACATAGATATTAACATACAGTAACGATCTAGGAACGCAATAAGTAACCTCACAATCGCTAAAAACACTCATTAATCAGTTATCAATCATGTTAAACACGACTGACCTGCTCACGAAGAACGACACGAACAATTCACAATAATTGAAAGAGCAACAGCGGAAGGATCACTCAAGATGAATGATCAAAGAAATTGGACTTCAAGTTTTACGGCAAAAACCTTTACAATGGCGGTGGCTAAAACAAAATTCAAAGTCCAATTTCCTTGATCATTCATCTTGAGTAATCTTTCTGCTGTTGCTCTTTCAATTCTCGTAAATTATTTGTGTCATTCTTTGTGAACATGTCAGTCATGTTTGACACGGTTGATAACCAATTGAGGAGTAATTTAGTGATTGTGAGGTTGATGGTCGCATTCCTGGATCGTGGTTAGCCTCCCCATCGTGAAAGTCACAACTTTCCACCTTAAGGATTTCTCATATGATGGAAGATCGAGACCAACTTGCTTGCACACATCTTAAGTCGAGGCGTGTGCATATCAGGTGATATCAGAGCCTTCATTGCCAGTAGGAATTCATTTATCCTTTAGTAGATTATCTTTTTATTTTACCTATATTAAAAAAAATTCTATCATTTTTATTTGTAAACTTCTATTCTGTGCCTATCAATCTTGTTTTAGCCACCGCTATTGTCACGCCCTGACCCGCAGGTCAGGCACGTGGCAACCGTCGTATGGATCCAGAAACTCATACAAGGCATATGATATACATCAACATTACATCAGAAGGCATTAAAATAAAATAACAATCTCAATAAAGTCTGCATTTACAGTCCTTTAGTACAGTCTCATTTGTACAGTCCCATTTGTACAGTGCCGATATAGACCTAATACAATACTACGTTTGATAATTAATAAACTAAATATAAAAAATGAAATCCTCCGATCTCATACTCGTCGTCAATTATCTCGACTCGTATCCCAAGACCTGCACACACATTGAACGCGGTGTGCTCAGCCTTGCGACTTAGTACGAAATTACGGCTCGAAATCGTAGTAAGGAAATCAACACTAGGGGGAAGATTCTAGGATGCCTTTTTATTTTATTAATTATCACTTTATAAGTTTAATAAAGTAAATGAATGTCATCAACAATACATGTAATCATATGTGATAGTGCACATCTTTGTATATTCCTACATGTCCTCTATATAGCAATTCATACATGTGTCACTAATAAATGTCATCTAAATTATTTTTATCTTTGTATCAAATATCACGGGCCGCCAGCTTATGCTTAGAAGAATTTCTCCGTCGGGGACTTTCCATAAGCCCATCAGTGCGGTGTCATTCTATGTCTCTACCTAGGCCCGCTGCACTGATGTTGGCGGAGAGGACGGGTGACCGTATATCTCTCTCTATTGTTTCGTCAGTCGCACTCTACGCCCCGTCCCAGCGAAACATCGTGCCCCTACTTCCTCCCCGGTCTCCGTAAGGGCAACGACACTCTGTATAGTACTACACACTGCCAGCAGGCAGGGTCACCTCAACTTAACATATCATCGGTCACGGCTAACCAAAATTATAATAACCCTAGGATCCGGACTACTCATCCGACCGTCTGCAGAACGTCTAGGATGATAGCCGTATGGTCTACGGATCCACTATCCAAGGCTTAAGAGAATCCTCATCCCAACTCAAAAACGATCAATGTTAGCCGAGTTGACCGTCAATCCGCACAATGGGTTTGAGATACATCGACCACATTTTGTTAAATTATTGGAAGGTTCATCCCTGACAGCCATATCAGGACTATCACGGTGACGCCCAACCGTCACTCGTGCGGGTAATAGTATCCAGGTATGGACCACTCCATTTTCTGGTCTATCTTGACCTTAGAGTTAATCTGACCCATTTCTTAACCAGCTCCCAGTATCTAAGCTATACGTAGCCTCGGGAGTGGTGTTTATGAGTGAACATCACTATTCGAACATAACAGTCTGTAATGTCATCTAGGGTGCATCAGTAACACCCACTAAATATGATTTAGTGATGTCCTTGGGAGGTGCTAGTATCATGTGTCACCTATGTCTCTATGTAGAGTGTTAGGTATTTATTATCGATACTACATCCTGATATATATTTGTTTGATTATTTAATACTTTGTTCTTATCTTCTTCTGCATAGTATATGTTTAAGACATAACACAGAAATAAAATAATATAAAATACGGGAGATACAATATATCATGTCTATGCTAGCATAGTATGCATGGCATATCAATCATACAAGATAAATAAATTATGCTAGCATGAATAATCCTATAATATCTAACATGCATCATATTTTATTTTATTCAAGGCATCCAAGACTTTCCTAAGAAAAACCTCGGTAGGAATTTTCCTAGCTTGAATAGATCCTAGTTACGATGAACCAACGCACCTGATCGAAGTCTGAGCTTCAGAACCAATCTAATTGAAGCTCACAGGTATCAACCGTAAAGTAGCTCACATGCCAAAATAATATTCCTAAATAATAAAATTTATTTAGAACAAATTTAACATCATTTCTAGAAATTATTCGGATAGAAATTTAATTAATTGAGAATATTACTTTGGTTCTATCCAAATTAATTATCTAACCCAATTCATGTAACTAACCCAAAACTAAATAAATCTCAATTCAATTAAGCTCCAATTTAATCCACCTTAGCTCATAAAGCCTAAATTCAATTTCATAGTCCAAATAAATAATAATATATTCTAATTATTTACATTAACTCAAATTATCATACTCAAATTAACTAGTAATCATATAATCAAATTGTTATTCTATTTAAATAATCAAATCAAAATAATTTCTAATTTTATTTTCTTAAATTGTTTGAAATTAATCATCAACTCTAATCTCACGTAATTAATAAAAATTAAATCATCCAGTCCTCGTTGGACTCAATCTAAGATATCGGCCCACATTTATCTCAGAAGCCCAACCTTTTAAACCCTTAATCCTTATTCATCAACTCCAACTATTTAGATTAGTCTAAGTCAAATCCTAAATTAATTATTTCCTATTTAAACTCCATGTCAAAATATATTTATTAGCTATGTGGAGTTAACAACAACTTTCCTAGTACATACCCTATTTCAAATCTCGACCTCTTCACATTAGATGCTCCACATAGATAGGAGGAGAAAGGAGAGAGTATGATAGAAGTGAGAAGGGGGACATCCTAGTATCTCCCCCTTATTTTACTTGAGATGTTCTACTATAGTTTGAATCATAATTTTGCACGAGGCTGTAGGATTGAGCACACCAAATTTTGTGGTGTGCAGGTCTAGTAGAAGCTTAGTCGAGTTAGTTGATGGTGATGAGGTTGTTGGAGGATTTATTTTGATTTATGCATATTATTGGCATAGGGATATAATAGGCATATCGGTACTATATAATTTTGCATATGTGATACAAATCTATGCACTAAACTAATCACCTAAAACTGTAATACCCAATGACATGTTTATCTCTCGACAAAAATGCCAATCGCTTATCAGCTCATCCATATAATTTGATACATACAAAGTAATATACTTCCTAATTATTATTCGCTTAAAAAATAAGTTAGACTAGATTTATGTGACAGTAGATATGCGTACTAAATATCAAGATTCCTATAATTTTATGGTCATATACCAAGATAAGAATGCTAACTCATGAATGCAACTAAAATATTAAGTTTCTATATATTTTTTAAGCTAGGACTCTTAGCGAGTCTCCTAGAGGTTTTTGATATTAATCCACTAACTAATATAAACCTCGAAAATCTTGATTTAAATAATTTTAAGATTAAATAATAAGAATAAAATTAAAGAATGTGAAAATTAAGAAATACTTAGGGTGATGATGTCACACATCGTATTTGTGAAAAAATTATTAAAATAGAAAAAATAAGATGTCGAGGGAGGAGATCTATCTCCTAGGCCTTTTCTTAATTTTATATAAGAAATTTATTTCCACCTATCATGTCCATTATTCCTATATTACAATATTACTATAAATATTATTTTAGGATTTATAGAAATCGTAGACTCTTATTTAAACTGATACTTAAGTTTCATAATTAGGATTTTATTTCCTTATTATTATTTTCCTGTTCATAGTATTTCTATAAACGTTAATTATGGAATTTTCATAATTAATATTATCACCGTTAGGAGATTTATCCATAGTTTTAGGATCCATAGTATGGTAGGTAAATATACCAATATGGATGAATACATAAAATGCAATAGTAATAGCAAGAGAGTGAAATAAAGATAAACGAATATATATATATACTTGGTCATTTATCCGTAGACGCAGATATATAGAAAAAATATATATGCATTCGGATGAATGTAATTATAGAAGTGAGGTTCGAGTTGGTAGGAGAAAAATAAGGAAGTAGGTTGATTGGGTGAAATGGTAGGGGTCTGAGGACAAATTTCACCCCTTCCCCTCGCATACGCCCTCTTCCTTCGGAACTGGGATTCAAGAAGGGGCGATACCTTCCACCCAAATCCAGAACCCTAAGTCCAAAAATCCTCCTCCTTTGCACCCTCTTTGGTACCGGCGAACGAAGGTGGAGATTAGCTGATTGATCTCCCTCGGTGGTCGAAGGGAACTTGAAGGAGAGGCATTGGACGACGACTGGGAACCCACGACTGCACTGCGAGAGGTTGGAGCATACGGGAAGACCTTTAGTCGCCGGAAATCCCGACCAAGTCAGGGATGCCATCCGAGGTCAGTTTCCCCTTTCTACCGTGGGTTAAAAGTTGATCTTTTGTGTGGATTTGAGTAGGATCAGTAATAGAAAAATTTTACTGCCTATTTTCTCTCCTGCTTGCGTTGCCATGTTTGTATGATTTTTGATGCCTTGCTTAAACACGACTCGACCAATGTGATGTGTTGTGTGCTATCGCCTCATTTCGTTGGTACATGGATGCTTTGCTGCGATGTGATTCATATGCTAAGTATGGTAAAGAATTAAATGCTTACGGTATCGTTTCAATGAAGAATTGTTTGATTCTATCTCTCATTACACTACCTTACCTTTCTATATCTATGGTTGCCTAGGCGTGTCATTAGCATACTATTCAATTATAAGTTAAGTTACCATGTATGGTTCATTGGAAAGATGGGCAATCATTACGCATCCAAAAGAGCTATTCTCAGAGCTCATCCTTCTTCATTTATAATTTAACTGTCTTTTATATAGATATCAAATTGATGCCAATACTTTTGTGACTTCATGATTAAAGGAACACAAATAGAACAACAAAAGAGGAGATCATATATGTCTACCAAAACTTTAAGGGCATGGTGTATAAATGCAGTTTCTATTATAGATGCATTAGACCAATCTTAAGTTATAGCAAACTGCTACTTAAAATTAATATGTCATATCCCTCTCTTTACACCTTCCTGAGGTCATTTTTAAGTTTTATAGCCTTGTGACTACTGAACCTTCAAAAAAAAAAAAAATAATAATAACGGCCAAGTGGCCTTTTGGGATTTTGAATTTTTCTAAGTCCAATCCTAAAATTGGTCCAGTCATCTTTTTTATCAAAGCTGCAACAAGATAATAAGTAATAAAATGTGAAACCATATATACGAATTGCTTCTAAACACAATAGCATCAAATTTATCAATTTTGGCCATGTAAACCTTATAAGTGACATTGTATAGATGCAGCCTTACTAGATGATTTTGGTAACGGTTCTCTTTAGCTACCAACGCAGCTTAAATATACAGTATGCCAAAATAACACACAAAATTAAGGTTCATGAACATTATTTCCTTTTTACTCAGGATCAGATTAATGCTTACCAGTCCAATATCGGCAATTAACTGAGCATGATAGGAAAGGACAAGACCCCAATTATAAAGGGCTCGAATATCACTTTGATAAATTTTAATGCCATTTTGTACTTTCTTCCTGCCTTAACGAGGAATTCTTCACATTCTTCACAAACATCGGTAAGGACAGAAGCAATGGTGTCTCTGTTTAAGATTTGCACATCAAGTTTCTTAAGCCGTAATGTAAACCCTCAATGTCACATGATGGTAGAGTCGTAAATATCCCAACTAATGAGGGGCATCGTAGTCCTTTTCACTCCCAAGGTTTAGAAAATAATTCTTGATTAGCTCTGATACGTTTCAAGGGTATATGAACCCTACAAACCAGCGAGAGGACCCTCCAACGCCCGATCACTTCCCCCCGCCGCCTTCTCCCATTTCTTCTGCTCGATCGCAGATGATGAAATTCATGAGGAGGGATTTCTGCAGTTTTGAGGTCGATGTGAGTTGCGAACCATTACTGATTGAGCGAGTTATTTCGGAGGAAGAGAAGGGCAAGGAACAGCCCTATTTTCTCTGCAGCAAAACGTGAATTTACCATAAGGTAAGCCGATCATTTCAGCCTAGATTCCTACTATGTTAGGATGCTTGATGAAGACGACATGCTATGTTTGGTAGAAACTGTCTGTCCCCTGTTTTAATTTATTTTCCTATAAAGCATCTCCTATTTCTTTCACCCTATACACTCTAATGCTATACAGCTAATTGCTTGATCTTTATCAGATTCAAATTATTATCTCCTTTCACCACCCATGGAATATGTGAGATATCGTATGGCTGCATTTACAAATATTGTAAGTATATGGACCATCCATTTTGTGTGTAAGGACAAAATGTGATACTTAACTGATAACAACTTTAGACAATAAAATGATGTGATGAATAATTACTTTCGATTAAAATGAATCAATGCAGGGGTTAGGTATTTCTGTTGGATTATTTGAGGAGCAAATAGGAGAGTTGCATATAGTATTGTCATGATTGAAACATTTCAGATTTTGAAGATGTTAACAGAACTGAAAATTTTACTTTCTTTCTTGTCATTGTAAATATTGCCGTTGTTGAAAGTCCCGAGTTCTTCCTCTCTTTTCCTTTCATCTAAATGTTGCCAGAAATATCATTCCAAGGATTTGGTTCTGTTTTGATGGTCGTATTTGAGCTGTAAGAAAAATCTATGCTTGATGTTATTATTGATTTGTCTCCTTTCTTCTCTCTCTTCATTTTTAAATGCTGCAAGGATTGATTTCTGCTTTTAATAATTGTGTTGCTGCAACAAAATGGAAGGAGTCAAATGACTTGTGTTGCCGAGAATGGGGAAGTCTCCCTCTCTTGCTTTCCTTTTTCTTCTCTTTTCTTTCTTCCAAGTCACATGAGGGCATTGATGGCTTCAATGGTTTTTTGTTTTGTTGAGGCTAAATGGGATTTTGGTTGCTAGTTTTATGATTTAAAATCTTATTTGCAAATCGGCTGAATTGTGAAGCTACTCACTGTTGAGGAAATATTTTCCTTGGATGTTGGCCGAATGTCTAATATGTATTTCTTGGCGTAGATTTGTTTATTTGCAAATGATTCTTTTTGTGGTTGCTAAATTGTTTTATCTGTGTGATTTCTGAGTTAATTCCTTGGACTTCCTAAAACAGGTTAAAAATTGTCAATGGTAAAATATGTGGTTGTGGTAGGGCATCGTTCTAAGCTGAACGGTGACATGATAAATTCTTATTAATCAATTTTGGTTGGTTCTGAGAAAGAGATGAGTCTTCAACTCAGGTGAGTTGTTAAATCTTATTGTAAGATTACTATTATCGTGCTATCGAGATGGGCAATTATGAAAGATTTTTAGATCGTAGGATGCCTCTCCTATGCTAGTTTATTTTACTTTATTTTTATATCATGTTATATCTATTGTTTATAAATTTTACATGTTATTTAAATGTTCTTTAAATGCTCTGTTGATATAAACACATACTGTACTACACCTGCATTATTACAAAAGTAGTGTACATTACAACATCAACTTGGCAACAAAAACATAGATAATATTTATAATATTCCTATAAGGATACTATATGATTGCACATATAAGGTGGTAGAGATTGACAACTTAATTGTAGCATAAAACTTAAGTTGAATAGACATTCTCGATCTACCAAGACTTGATATGGGCCTAATACATCTTAGGAACATTGTAATCCATGATATATATAGGTCCATTTTTAAATTGTATTACCCGTACGTGTGACGGATGGTCATCACTGTGATAGTCCTTAGATGGTTAGCTAGAGTGAAACCTTTCATGAGTCTAGCATATATGCAGCTAAGGGTGTAGCTCTCCAATAACTTTTAATGAAGGCTCATTCTAATGGCATCGGTTGCGGGTGGCTTGGAATATGTTTCATTTGGCAAACCTTGGACAGTGGATCTGATGACCATGACAGTCATTACAGATGTTAGTTTGATGATGTGCCCGGATCTTTGGGATATGATACACATGTAGTTTCTTCAACTACCATGGCTATGAGGTTTATTATATATGAGGTGACTACTATTTTGATTGAGGGAGTTGTATACTACTATACTGGTCGTCGCGACGTGTGTACTATGGAGAGTAGTGCACAAAGTGGCAGACTCGATAACACAGGAAGATTGACGGTTATCGAGGTTGATAGAGAAGGATCCAAAGTCACTTGCCTTCTTCGCCAACATCAGTGCAACAAGCTTAGGAATATATTTAGGTTGGCACTAATGGGTCTTGGGATAGCTCCCGGCCAGGGTATATCCTAAGCATAGACAGACAACCTAGATTTATAAGATTAATCAAACTATCATAACACATGATCGGAGATTTATATACTTGAAACATGATATGAATAAATTTTTATCTTATGATGTATATATATGTGGAAAATCCTATTTAGTATAATATCATTCCACGTAACCATATGCAAAATCCTGTTCAACCTGATTATTATGCTATCTTATTTTAACTACTTTTTGCATGACAACATGAGGTACATATTCCTAGATCTATACCCTTTGTTCTCGATATTACCTTCTGTAGTTCATTGTGCCGCAATGCTTAGCATATATGGAATCTTAGTGTGCAGGTTTAGGGGCGATCGTGGTAGGTGATTGGGAAGGTGGGATCGTTAACGATTTAAAATTTTTAATAGTTTTACCTTCGTGGTGAGTTAAGATGTATGATGGGATTGTTATAGACTTGCGATAATATCATTTTGGACTTTTACATATTAGTCATATTTTCTTTTATGCCTTATACAGGTCATTGCAATTTGTACAACGGTTACCACGTGTCCCACGGGCGAAGCATGATAATGTTAGTGGTATCAGAGCCAAGTTATTATGATAAACCTATTAAAACCTAAGATAAGTCCAAGAGTTAAACCAAGTCAGTCTCGTCTCTTTAGGCAGAGTCAGGAGAGAGAATAACATGGGAATTAGGAATGTGTTTATTTTCTTGAAAAAGTTGCCCTTGCTTTCATGTTTTCTTTGATGGCTTACTATGTTTATAAGTATTTTGCCTTGCTTGTTATAAAATATTGTTTTGATTGGCCTCAGTGACATGCCTTAGCTATGTTGAACCATAAGTTGTTATACAAATATTAGACAATGTAGGAGACGACAGAGACAAAAATAGCAACCCTTTAAGATATTGTTAGAAGCAAAGCACTCACCACTATCACTATATTGTGGCTCATCTCTTATACTGCATTGATCAATTTCTGCTCCACTTCCAGCAATGATGCTGGAACCAATAAGAACTCCATCAAATCTGAAAATGCAACTTTTTCTACCGTGATCTACAACATGGTTATCCATAAACATGATACGTAGATTAGGCTTAAATAATTATTTTGGGTTATGATTATGTTGTGTGATTAATTGAATTGGGCGAATTAATTAGGTTAGGTTGGATCAATTAACTTAGGCTGAAACATTAATTAACTTTGGTTTCATTAGTTAAAAAAGTAAGGGGGTTGGTTTATTATATTATAGATAAAATTAATGATAGATAATATTAAATAAAATACCTAAAGGTAAGTTTACTTGTAATAGGGAGACCACCTCAAAATAACTAAACGACATATAAATTATTATACAATCGGTTCCAAAGATCGGACCACATAATCAGGTGCGCTGATTCACTGTAATAGATTAATCAAGTCAGAGTAGTTCAAGTAGAAAAATATTCTAACTACTTAGATTTTTAATATTTATTTAATCATAATTCATGCTTAGTATGTTAAATCAAGCATGTTTATATTTGATCGTGATATGCCTATAAACTTGTATGTATTGTTACTTATGTATGCGCTAGGCATATTATCCTATTTATGACTTGCTATGTTGATGTGATGAACTATAGAGTACTACGGTTATAACTTCAAATAAGTGGTAGAGAATTATAATACATCTTAACTTGACATATATATAAACATTAATATATAAAACCATAGACAGGTGATTTCAGCACATATATTTTAGGGTGATGATGATAGTGCCCCCTAGCTGATATTTTGATTTACGAATAAGAGCTCTGATGCTCAAACACTTGTATTACCCTAGTGAGGCTGAATTTATCTTAGATATAAAGGGTGTGATAAGGTATGGATTGGCTTACTACCAGAAGACCTTGTGATGCATTAATTATGCGTGTGGCATGAAGTTGCAACTATGATAGTCCTGAGATGACTAGTGAGGATGAAGCCAGACCAAGGATTTAGCAAGTATGTAGCTGAGGTTGTAGCATTCTGGCAGCAGCTAGGAAGCACATCTCTTGGCAGGTATTGCTACTTTTGAATTAGAATGATGATTCCTTCCATACAGTCTTGGACAATGAATCCTCGACTACATGGTTATTATTCCACATGTTTTGATGAGTAACTGGGATCTTAGGGTTGATGTTATTTTGATTAGTCATGGTCAATGTGTATATTTAGGTACGATGATCCTATCTAGAGATAATGTGTAGTAGTACTACATAAGTCGCTTCATGAATTGTCTGGGGAAGACACATGGAGTGATAGTTTGCTAGAATGCAATGGTGGAGAGATTCGCCTAGCGAACCACTAGAGAGGAATTTACGATCACCCGACTTCTCTGCCAATATTAGTGCAACAGACATAGGTAGAGACATAGATATAGTTGACACTGATGGGCTCATGGAAATTTTCTGATTAAGAGGTCCCCTAAGCATAGGTTGCTACCTAGATTACATTATTTGAATGAAATAATGAAATTTGGTGAAAATAACCTAGGGGCATAGGCACACTCTACAAGCATAGTCGAGACACATACTCATATTATATATTATATATTTTGCTATTAAATGCTCTATGTTTTGTTTGTTGATTGTACATGCTTTACTTGATATTATTAAATAATTTATGGACATCTTAGAATCTCCCTCTATTTACTTTAGATATTCTATAGCCAAAGCCTTAAGCACAAGGTCATAAGGTCGAGCATACCGTGTTTAATATATGTGCAAGTCTAGTAGATGATTGGTTGAGATAGTTAACAAAGATGAGATTGTCGATGAATTTATTTTATTTACTTATATTTTTATCATAGTATTATAGTTGGTATATCGGAACTTTGTTAGTAAAATTGAGTTAGTTGATTTGATTGTATTATCTGTTGAATTGATGATGTAAATGGATTGTGGTTATCGACAAATGCTTTTAATGGGTCTTTTGGGCTTATACGATGGTTGTCAAGTGTCGGCTTGTGGGTTGAGGCATGACAAAAGCACTCAACACTCACGAAATGTACAAAAAAATGAGTGCATCACCGATGCTGCTGCTATAGCCTCTCCACACGATCTCTTGGCAATGCCCTTCTCCTATGGCAACTGTTTCAGACAATTTAAAACATCTGGCAGTCTTACAAATCATAAGAAGGTACCCAAGAAGGAGCTCATTGTGGTTGCGGCTGCCTCTCGTAGGTCCTCAATCCTACTCCATCTATCACCACTCCATCTCCAATTCATGATGGCTCTGATGCTAACTCTGACGACATCGACCTCGATCTCTACTCTTCGTTGAAGAAGAGATGATGATCTTTATAGATATATGTATATACACACATACATATTATTTCTTCTTTTTCTCCTCCCTATAAATATATATAAAAATACTATCAGTAGTATCTTGTGATATTCCTCCCTACTTGCTACCTCATCATTAAACTTCTATGATTTAAGAGTGCAATTGAATTTTAATCAGAGGATGTTAAAAATATAATTTATAATTTTATAAATATTTTTTTATTATAAAGTGTTCTTTTACTTTATTAAAATATTTTATTTTCTTCTATTCGTAATAAAGTGTAATGAAAAAAAAGAGAGAAAATAAATTTTTTTCATTTATAGATGCCTTAAAAAGTTATTGTAAATTTTTTTTCTTTTTATTTCTTGGATCTTTGTTCTCACCAAAGCCCACCAAGAGAAGGTGAAGGACACGAAGGAAAACCTGCTTTACAAAGCTAAAATTATAATATTAAAATATAAGGTACCACCAGCAATTAAGCCTTATGCTAGCCGGAACATGCAAGGAGTAGAAGACAAAGGAATTGAAGAATAACATCTAAGAAAGTTACTAAGAATAATTGTAGCCCCTCCCTCTAAGATTCATCATAAAAATTATAAAAATAATATTAAAACAACCAATATTTATTTTACAATAATAACATAATTTTCTTTATTACATCCATTCTTATCAGCATGCACTAAAATTAGTATTTTATTTATCTATATATTTTATAGTTCAAGCTAAATATATTCATGTATTTTACGATCCATGCAATTTGTGATATGCTATTAAAAGAGTCTCTTCTAGATCGTGCCTTAAGGTGCATGTTGTATTGAATGCTTGACCCATAAAATAGTGAGAGATCCTTGACTAATGTGATTTAAGATTCATTGTTCTTGATGTACGGTCCATCGAGTCTTTTGTAAATGAGGACGAAACACATCATGGTACATCCCTTAATATTGTTGGTTTGACCCATTAGTTTCTTAACATAAAAGGAATACTTTAATCTAACGGTGACTTTAAGCATAATGTCTCTTCATATTCTCACATATCGGGTCCATCAAGATGTGTGCAGAATATATTTAAGTGCTTTGAGATCCGTGCTACCTCGGTTGTGTGTTTTTTTATTTAAATTTTTTATTCTTAAAATTTGATGAGTATTCAAGCACAACCTCCTGTATAAAATCAAATTACTGTTGATCGATTTATTTTTGAGGGAGAGAACGATGTTAAATTTATCTTTGGATATTCATAATTTTTACATTTGTGCAAACATAAATGCATAATCCATCGAGTTTCCACAGTTAGATGTGCTTTGGGATTCGTTTTTTCATAGAAATTGCCCATACTATCTATGATATTTTTAGATTCATGCAAAAAAAAATATACAACCCGTTGAGTCTCTTCGCATTAAAGTATTAGCATGTGTTTTGAGATTTATTCTCTCTTACTGAGGGGATTAAGAGCACCGTCGGACGTGCCTAAGGATAGGTGGACGGATTTATTGGTAGTGATATGGGAAAAATAAAATGCTCGCAACGTGTGTATAAATATTTGTGCATACGAACGTCTTTGAGGATTTCAATCTACAATTCTTTAAAAAAATATAAAATATAGAATAAATGCAATACTTTGTAAGCGCGCTTCTCCCTCCCATTTTCAATATGCACTGCAGAAGAGTATAAATGATAATTATATATGAAAGATAAAAATATAAAAATAAGGATTAACCATGGTTGGATTTTATGATTCCTAATTCACTCCCTTCGAATGATACTGAGCTTGCAAAATGATTGATTAAATCAATTTAGTTTTAAATTACAATACATATGAATTAAATCATGAAAATAGCAAGAGAAATATATTAAATGGTGCCATCATAGTATTATAAAATATTATGAGCAGAGTGACATCCATCATTATTTTTTTTCTAAAAATATTATAAAAAGTTTAATCATTTACAAACACATTAAGTATATAATTAATTTATTGTCCGAGGAAGTTGAGGAGTTGGCCAATAGCAAGGGCAATGACCAGGGAGCTATCGGCAAAAGCGAGGGCAACTTAGTTACCTGCATTCTTTCTACAACAAATATGGTCCTCATCATCCTATTGATTACTATCAATCTCATTCTCAAAATCCATGAAAATAGTTATTTTGATTTACACTTTGATTAATTAATATTAATGGATTGTATAATCCAATTTAGAGACAAAGGTTATGTATTCAGATAAAATGACGAAAAAAATGTGAAGCACAGCAGCCCTATTAATCATATTGACCGCAATTACATGCTAGATCAACATCGAAGTAGGCGGTGTATTTATTGTTATCTAAAACTAAAGCGACGGATGAGGTCAATATCAAATTGGACTTCTTCTTCTTTTCTTTTTCTTCTACAGTTCGACAATATCTGTGGTACATCGTGGATAAATTTTATGCTGGCAAAAATCACAAAGGCATTTAGCTGGTAAGAGATGAGTTCCAAACTTCTAGATATATATTGTTGTTCTAAGTATTTAGGCGGGAGAAGCCATAATGGCTTTAAGGTTTGGAGAAAGAATGTTTTATGCCTCTTTTGCCGTAAAAGTCATTCTTTTATTACCTAGTTGTTTGATTAATTAGCTCATAGAAATACAAAGTTTAACTACACTATTAATTGCTCTACGCAATAATGCGCATGTCATTTGTATTATTTCTCTCTGCACTTATAAATAGAGGATGGAGAGCATTATTTGGAACTATCACTAATAGCTAAGAAATTATTCAAAAGTTGAAATCAACGTATCATAATTATTTATGAACAAGTTTATGAATCACGTGGTTTACTTTTTGTTGAATGACCAAAGAAAAATGAGAGATGTCATTTGTAACATTTGCCAATTTATTTTGACTACAAATTATTGAGAACAAATGGATGCATTGATGATTGTTGCTGGAGATATAAATAGAGAATCAAATGACGGTCATAGATGAAAGTTTATAATGAAGAGGTATAATGAAGAGGTTTGAGATTTAAGTACGCATGCTAATTTAAGATACGATGGAACAAGTAGTGTCGATCATATCTCATAGATCATCTAAAATAGGTGATACCAATACACTACTTCTTCGTTATTTTATGTTTTGAAGAGGTCAAATTATATCAACTAAAATTGGATGCTTAACTTCATGTATGAGGGCATTGGCTATGTGCCCATCAATATCAATAGCAGCAAACATAGATAATGACTTCCAATTAAAGAAAAACCACCAGCTCGACATAAACAGTAGAACAAACACCCAAACCTCACTTCGTTTCGCTCCCTCTACACACTCTCTCTCTATGTATACTTATATAAATAAACATATAATTTGTTCCCTCCATCATCTATTAACCCTTAATATTATTAGCTCATCGAGAGCACCATCAAAGGATAACCTTCCATCTCCCTCCTAATGTCAAAAGATAATGCCAAGCCCATAGAAGCGGCTACCTCTTCAACCCCTCCCCTATAAACAACCTTCCCTTGCACCTACTTTTCTCGACAGTTCAATTCAATAAAAGCTCTCAACGCTCACCAAAGGGTACACAAAAATGAGCGCATCCCTGCTGCTGCCACAAAATCCGCTACCTCTTCAACCCCTCCCCTATCAACAATCGTCCCGTGCACTTATTGTTCTCAGCAGTTCAATTGAATAAAAGCTCTCAACACTCACTAAAAGGTACACAAAAATGAGTGCATCCTTGCTACTGCTACTACAGCCCCTCTGCCCCATCCCTTGGCAATGCCATTCTCCTGCGAAAATTTTTCCCAACAATTTGAAACATCTAGTGCCCTTACCAATCACAAGAAAGTACACGAGAAGGAGCTCACTGTAGCTGTAGCCACCTCTCATAGGCCCTCAACCTTACCCCCATCTATCGGCTCTCCATCTCCAACTCTTGATGGCTCTGATGGTACTAACTCTAATGACATCGACCTCAATCTCCACTTGTAGATAAAGATGAGGTAATGATCTTTTATGTATACATATATATTATTTATTCTTTCTCTCCTCCACACAAATATATAAAAAAAACTACGTATCCGTAGTACCCTGTGATCTTCCTCCCTATATGCTCCCCCATCATTAAACTTCTACATAATTTGTAATTTTATTTTATTTTTGTTATAAAGTGATCTCTTACTTTATTAAAATATTTTATTTTCTTTTATATGTATAATAATATATCATAAAAAAAAGAGAAAATAATATATATATATATATATAGATCGGAGTTCCTTAAAAATTTATTCTAAATACCTCTGCAAAGATAAATGATAATATTCAAATACAAGGTGACCAATGGCGGTGCGCCACGGCTTGCAACTGCAACTGAGCCTCATGCCCGCTAGAATAGGCAAGGAGTAGAAGGAAAAGGAATTGAAAAACAACATCCAAGAAAGTTATTAAGAATAATTGTAGTCTCTCCCTTTACGATTTATCATAAAAATTATAAAAATAATATTAAAACTATGGACATCTATTTTATAATAATTACATAATGTTTTTCATTACATCCATTCTTATCTGCATGCACTAAGATTAGTATTTTATCTATCCATATATTTTTAGATTCAAGATAAATATAGGCGTGTATTTTGTGATTAATGCAACTTGTGATGTGCTATTAAAAGAGTCTCTTCTATATCAAATGTGATGAGTGAGAGATCCTTGACTAGTGTGTTGTTGATCGAATTTTGAGGGAGAGAATGATGTTAAAATTACCTTAGGACATTCATAATTTTTAGATTTCGTGCACACATAAATGCATGATCCATCAAGTCTCTATGAGAGAGAGCATTGTTAGATGTGCTTTGGGATTAGTTCTCTCATAAAAATTATCGTGATATTTTTAGATTTATGTAGAAATGGACACGTTACAGATGTGCTTTGGGATGAAAAAAATAAAATGCTCTGTCCGACTCTGAAGTTATTCAACATGTGCATAAATATTTGTGCATATGAACGTTTATGTCTGGTGGATTTCAATCTGATATTCTTTTAAGAAAATATAAAATATTGAATACATGCAATACTTTGATTGTGCTTCTCCCTCCAATTTTTAATATGTATTACCCATCATTTTCACAACACAAAGAGTATTAATAATACATACATAAGGATTAACCACGGTAGGTGTCACCCTTTGGAGGTCCTGCGTTAAAGTAATGGAGGAACTCCCAAGCGTGCGACGTATTGTCGATGGTGGTGGGACGATACAGGCCTAGCAAGGCGCATTAAGAGGAACACCCAAGCATCAATAAATGAGGGAAATGATTGTCTTTATTAAAGCACCAGTAAAACCCCCAAGTCGGAATCCCAAGCTTGGATTCCGGTTGTCTCTCTGATTATAAGAACTCTCTCTCTTGAGACTTCTATTAATTCCCCGATGCTTATTCCTATGCATCTTTGGCTATAAATAGTATTAGGATAAGAATGATTTGTAAAAGCTTTACGCCCCTTTGTAAAAGACGTATCTCTTCGAGGTGGCGCCACTTTGCTCGTGCCTTCTCAGCGTCCAAGGGGTAAAAATCCACCCCCACCTAAAGACATCGATGCCCTCATTGATTCTTGGGTTAGGTAAGCTTGTATAGCGTGCTTGAACGGATGCAATGCTGCCTCCGCTTCCCAGCTTGCTTCTTTGATGGGCTCGCCTTTCCATTAGATGAGATATTCAACATTGTCCTCTAGTTGAAAAGTTCTTCCTAGAATTTTTGCAATTTGTTTAGGGTAGTCTTTGCAGATGTTTGGAGGCACACGATCCTGTTGGAGCCATTCTGGATCACCATCTTTATAAAAAGGTTTGAGGAGACTTACGTGAAAAGTGTGGTGAATCTGGAGATGAGGGGGAAGCTTTAGTTGGTAAGCTACAGATCCCACTCTGCTAATTATTTCAAAGGGACCATCAAATCTCGGAATAATTCCTTTGTGTACATGAGGACCTCGAGCTCTTCTCCACATTTGTGGGGTAACTTTGAGGAGCACTTGGTCGCCAACATTAAATTCCTTTGGTCTTCGATGAAGGTCTGCTTGTTTCTTCATCCTTCATTGTGCTTTTTCTAGGCTTTCCTTCACCTCGGTCAGTTGTTCGTGACATCCCAAAACAAATCGAGTAGCTGCTGGGCATCATTTTGTAAATGAACCCCGAGCTAATTCAGTTGACGTGAAGGGAGGATGGCCATAAACAACTTCGAAAAGAGATTTCCTTGTAGCCGAGCTTTGCTGGATGTTGTAACAAAATTGCGTCATATCCAATAATTCCACCAAGTTATGTTGTCTGACTGTAACAAAATGACGCAAATATTCTTCGAGTAATGCATTCGTGCGTTTCGTTTGACCATCTATTTGTGGATGGTTTGCTGTAAAGAATTGTAGTTTGGATCCTAGGAGTTTGAAGAGAGATGTCCAAAATTTCCCTGTAAAACTAGAGTCCCTGTCGCTCACGATTTCATCGGGTAAAGAGTATTGATGTTTGTTCAGCAGTAACTCGTTCGTTGGTAGGAACAAATATGGTGAATTTGCTGAACCAATCTATGATGACCAGTACCGCCGAATGCTCATCTACCTTCAGAAAGGATGTGATGAAAACCATGGAAACAGAACACTAGGGTCGAGGAGGCATTGGTAAAGGTTGCAGTAGTCCCGCCGGCTTTGTTCGCTCGATTTTACTTTTTTGACAGGTCAGACAAGTGTGGATGAAAGCTTCCACATCATCAATCATGTGAGGCCAGAAGAATGACCTGTTGAGTAACGCCATCGTCCTTTCGACGCCAGGATGTCCAGCCTAGGTAGTATCGTGACACTTTGAAATCAATTCTCACCTTAAATTGGCACCACTCGGTACATAGGCGCGGCCCCCTCAAGTTTGGATGTTCCCACTGTCATCTTTCCAGTATCGTCGGGTACCACCTTCATTGATTAGTTTTAGAGTCTTCTGATAGGTGCCGTCCTTCTTCCCCGCCTCCTGCAATCGTTGTGTTATGTTGCTGTGGATGCGATTGATGGTATTCAGTCGTCGACTTAATGCATCTACGGCTTGGTTGTGACATCCAGCTATGTGTTCCTACATGAAGTCAAATTCAGCAAGCAATTCTTGCCATCGCACTTGTTTCACCGTCAATTTTTGTGTGTATGGAAGTATGTATTGACAATATTATCTGTTTGGACTACGAAGGGGTTTCCTAACAGATAAACATGCCAAATTTGTAGGCAATGTACAATTGCCAATATTTCCTTCTCATGGGTGATATATCTCCTTTCTGCTGGGTTTAATTTCCTGCTTTCATAAGCCACTGGGTGTCCTTCTTGGATGAGGATGCTGCCTAAAGCTTTGTCGGAGGCGTCTGTCACAACTTTGAATGGTTTTTTGAAGTTTGGGAGGGCTAACACAGGTTCTGTGATGATCTTCATCTTTAGTTGTTGAAGAGCAACTTCACAATCGTCGGACCAGTGCCAAGTTTGGTCCTTTTTCAATGGTGTAGTGATTTTTGAGTAATCTTGCACAAATTTGCATTAATAGTTCATGAATCCAAGGAAGGAATGGAGTTCAGATTGGTTGGACGAGCAGGGCCATTCACGAATGACTGTAATCTTCTTATCGTCCATCTGTATTCTCCCACCACCAATTTGGTGGCTGAGAAAGATGATCTCCGAATGCATGAATTCACATTTGTCTTCGCGGATGAATAGTTGATGCCTCCGCAATTCGTTTAGTACCTCTCGTAGATGGTGTAGATGTTCTTCCCTTGTCCTGGAATATACGACGATATATTCCAAGTATAATACTATGAATTTATCTAAAAATTCATGAAAAACTTCATTCATCAGGTTGCAGAAAGTTGCAGGCGTGTTGGTAAGTCCGAAGAGCATCACCAAAAATTCGAAGGATCCATAGCGGGCGATGCAAGTCATCTTGGCTTCATCGCCTTCGGCTATCCAAACTTGCAAATAGCCAGAGCACAGATCTAGTTTGGAAAAGATCCTTGAATGTGATAGCTGGTCGAAGAGATCTGTAATAAGCGGTATAAGGTAACGATTTTTCACCATTACTTTGTTGAGAGCGCGATAGTCGATGCACATTCATAGGCTTCCATCTTTTTTTTTCTGGAACAAAATGGGAGCGCCGAATGGAGCTTTGGAAGGCCAAATCAATCCTACACTTAACAAATTATCAAGTTGTTTTTTCAACTCGGTTAGCTCTGCGGGAGGCATCCGGTATGGTGCCATTGCTGGCGGGTGGTTTCTTGGAATTATTTCAATTTGGTGATCAGTCCGTCTCTAAGGTGGTAGAGTTCGAGGGAGTTCTCCGGGCATGACATCATTAAATTATGTGAGGAGTTCGTGGAGTTCTGGTGAAATTTGTCGTCATGATTTGTGGGCATCACTTCTCGTAATATCGCAGCATAGGTGGTCTCTTCATGTCGGCCCCTTGACAATTTGTAGAGCAGAGAGAAGACCTATTTCTGAGGTTATTTTTGTCGCAATATTTGTTGTTGCTTTAGCAAATCCTGGTTGTGAGGCGTCCATTACCATAAGACCCCCGAGATATGGAGCCACCATCATCTTGGATTGCTGAAGGAAGTCAGTCCCCAAGATGATACCAAAATCATCCAGGGGAGCCATCGTGAAGTTCAAGTTTCCCTTCCAATGTACGAGCATCGTAGGAGCCTGTCTAATTACGCTTGAGACATCTGAAGGTTTGGCGTTGATGGTTTTGATCTTAAAATTACTTTCTTCAATTTTCAGTCCCAACTTTCGAGAGATTTCTTCGCATATGAAGTTGTGAGTGGCTCCGCTATCTACCATAGTAGAATAGGGTATCCCATTAATTTGGAGTGATACATACATTAATCGGCAATCTTGTTCCTTTCGAACAACATTGATTTTTTGTAGAGGCGTGGCATGAGTAGTCACAACATCCTCCGTTGTTTGTTTTGCCTCCTCTGCTTCTTCGACTTCTATATTTGCTATGCCTTCTCGTCACGGACAGAGTCATGGAGAGTGGGTTCCTCTGCATCTTGTACACCCACTTTGCCATCCCCTGTTTTGGTTTCCTTCCCTCCTGTTATTGTTTTCCAGAGGGGTTTGCGGTGGGAATTCTCTTCTTCCTTGGCCTACACCTATCTGCTGGCATCCACCCGTTCGATATTGAGAATGGCGATTCTGAAGTGTCCTTGTTTCAAAAGTTTGGGCAGAATTGACCGTTCTCCAATCGAGGATTCCTGCGACTGCTGTGATTGCCTCTTGTAAATTAGTCACATCCTTGTGCATCAGCTCGTTCCGAGCCCATGGTTGTAGGCCTCTAAGAAAGGAATGCATAGAGTTGATCTGCCTCCGTCATATCCTGCAGGTATAGGATGATATATTTGAAGTCTTGTATGTATTCTCGAATCGTTTTTGTCTGTTGTAATTTTTATAGTTGATCTCGTGCAAGCCAAGCGGCATTTACTGGGAGAAATTGCCGTCGAAGTCCTTTATCATCATTTCCCAGTTTGTGATCTCTGTCTTCTTACCATTTCTATGAGGGTCACAACGAACCCTCCACCATCTTTTTGCATTACCGATGAGAAATGCTGCTGTCGTAGGTACCTTGTCCTCTTCGTTCATCTTCATCACTTTAAAGAATAATTTCATATTCCATATGAAATTTTCCAACACCTTGCCATCCCTATCACCTGAAAAGGTGGAGGGATCGGGTATTCTTGTACTTGGTCTGTGAAGATGGTGGTTTCCTGAATATTGATGGATTTCAGTTTGAAACATTTCTGTTTCTTTCTGAAGTTCCATATTGTTGGCATTTTCCTTAGATGGGCGAGAGCTCTGTTCTCCCATCTTTGAAGTGCGCATGTTAGAACTCCGGAATTTCTCAAATTCTGCAAAAATACTTGCAATTGCTGTGTGCAATTCTTCCATACGAGTTTGCAAGGAGTTAAAGTTTGCGTCACCGGAACTCTGAGAGGATCAGATTAACTCCTCCATTGAAGCCACCTTCTTTTCCAACTTCTCAAATTCTTGCTTCATAACCATGTTGTTAACAGGAGCAGGAAGAAAAGTCACCTTCCCTGCTGAACTTGCTTCCCTTGGATTGTAGCTTGTTACCAACGTTGCCCCTCTGGACTGAATCCTTGTCGAGAGATTTTGAAGAATCAAATTATTGTTGTCGCGGTGTTTGGAGAACCTGCTCTGATACCAAATGTCACCCTTTGGAGGTCCCGCGTTAAAGTGATAGAGGAACTCCCAAGCGTGCGGTGTATCGTCGACGGTGGCGGGACGATACAAGCCTAGCGAGGCGCAGCGGAACACCAGAGCAACAATAAATGAGAGAAATGATTGACTTTATTAAAACACCAGTAAAACCCCTAAGTCAGAATCCCAAGCTTGGATTTTAGTTGTCTCTCTGATTACAAGAACTCTCTCTCTTGAGACTTCTATTAATTCCCCGATGCTTATTCCTACGCATCTTTGGCTATAAATAGTATTAGGATAAGAATGATTAGTAAAAGCTTTAGGCCCCTATGTAAAAGACGTATCTCTTCGAGGTGGCACCCTCGTGACTTCTCAGCGTCCACGGTGTAACAGTAGGATTCTATGATTCATAATTAACTCATATTAAATTGTCCCCAGCTTGCTAAATGACTAATTATATTAATTTAGTTTTAAATAGTAATATATATGAATTAAATTATAAAAATAGCAGGGGAGATATATCAAATAATCCCATCATATTATTATAAAATATTGTTAGTGGAGTCAGATGGAGCATTGTATTTTCTTAAAAAAATTATTACAAAAAAATAATCAATCTATCAAAATTTTGAAAAACACATTAAGTAAATAATTAATTTATTATCCGAGGAAGCTGAGGTGTTGGCCAATAGCACCAATAATGACTGTGGAGCTATCAACAATGAGGTCAATTTAGTGACTACCATAATTATGATCCTCATCATGCAATTGATTGCTATCAATCTCATTCTCGAATTCTATGCGAATAATTATTTTGATTTACACTTTTATTAAGTAATATAATAGATTGTATAATCAAATTTAGAGAAAAGGGTACAGGAGACTCAATTGGATTACTTCTTCATTGTGGATTTATGAGAGGCCACTATCTTCAAGGCTAAAGAAATCAAACTCCCTAACGGCTTCTAGGTGATTAATCAATTAAAATATCATCTTATCGTCTTCTCGATTAATTACATTTTCGTTGAGCAATATTTAAAGAGGAATGTCGAGGAGGAGCAATAAATTGAGAGAGGGAGATCTATTACGAGGAAATTGTTAGTAATAATTAAGTAGGACGGTGTCAAGTTCATGCAACATTGTTGATCAATAATATATAAGGAAAATGTGAAGCTCTATTAATCTTATTGACTACAATTGGATGCTAGGTTAACATCAACGTAGGTCGTGTATTCATTGTTATCTAAAACTAAAGCCACGGATGAGGTCATATCAACTTGGACTTCTTCTTTTCTTTTTCTTGTACGGTTTGACAATGTGCGTGGTACAATGAGGATAAATATTACGCCGGCAGGGATTACAAAGGCATTTTGTTGGCAAGAGATGAGTTCCAAAATTCTAGATCTGTATTGTTGCTCAAAGTATTTAGACGAGGGAAGCTATAATGGCTTTAAGGTTTGGAGAAAGAATGTTTTATGCCTCTTTTGCCATAAAAGTCATTCTTTTGAAATAGAAGGTTTAACTACACTATAAATTGCTCTATACAATAATACCCATGTCATTTGTATTATTTCTCTGTGCACTTCTAAATAGAGGATGGGAAGCATTATTTGAAACTATCACTAATAGCTAAGAAATTATTCAAAAGTTGAAATCAACGTATCATAATTATTTACGAACAAGTTTATGAATCATGTGGTTTACTTTTTGTTGAATGACGAGAGTGTATCATTTGCAAATGTTGTTTTGACTACAAATTATTGAGAATAAATGGATGCATTGATGATGTGATTTAAATAGACAATCAAATGACCAAGTCATAGATGAAAGTCTACAATGAGGAGGTTTGAGATTTAAGTTAAGTACGCATACTACTCTAAGATATGATGGAACAAATAGTGTCTCACATATCTCATAGATCACTCGATAAAATCTAAAATAGGTGATACCAATTCACTACTTCTTCATTATTTCATGTTCTGAAGAGCATAAATTATATCAACCAATATGGTAAAAATATAGAAAACTAATTGGATGCTTAACATCTTGTATGAGGGCATTGGATATGTGCCCATCAATATCAATAGCAGCAAACATAGATACTGACTTCCAAATAAAGAAAACCACCCGCTCGACATAAACAACACAACAAACACCCCAACCTCACTTCGTTTCGCTCTATCTACACACCCTCTCTCTATGTATACTTATATAAATACACATATAATTTGTTCCCTCCATCATCTATAAGCCCTTAATATTATTAGCTCATCTAGAGCACCATCAAAACACATATTTCCATCTCTCCCAATGTCAAAAGATAGTGCCAAGCCTATAGAAGCGACTACCTCTTCAACAACTCCCCTATCAACAGCCTTCCCTTGCACCTATTGTTCTCGACAGTTCAATTCAATAAAAGCTCTAAACGCTCACCAAAGAGTATACAAAAATGAGCACACCACTGCTGCTGCCACAGAAGCCGCTACCTCTTCAACCCCTGCCCTATCAACAAACGTCCCGTGCACCTACTGTTCTCGACGGTTCAATTCAATAAAATTTCTCAATGCTCACTAAAAGGTACATAAAAATGAGCCCAACAATTTAAAACATCTGGTGCCCTTACCAATCACAAGAAGGTACACGAGAAGGAGCTCACTGTAGCTACGACCGTCTCTCATAGGCCCTCAATCTACCCCCATCTATCGCCACTTCACCTCCAATTCTTAATGGCTCTAATGGTACTAACTCTAATAACATCGACATCGATCTCCACTTGTAGATGAAGATGAGATGATGATCTCTTATATATAAAATTCTCTATCCGACTCTGAAGTTATTCAACATGTGCATAAATATTTGTGCATATGAACGTTTATGTCTAGGAGATTTCAATATGATATTTTTTTAAGAAAATATAAAATATTGAATACATGCAATACTTTGACTGTGCTTCTCCCTCCAATTTTTAATATGTATTACCCATCATTTTCACAACACAAAGTGTAAATCCTGTTTTTCTTTTAGACAAAAAATAATAATAATAATAACTTGGCTTATTAGCTTAGTTGGTTAAAACGTCGTGCTATTGACACAAAGGTCATGAGTTCAATATTTGCATAGGCTACTGGTCTCATGTATCATTTCATTTTTTTCTATTTCAGAAATATTTAGTCCCACATTGGGAATTCTTGGAAAAGAGTTGCAACCTGATCTATTTATTAGATGGTTCCCTCCTTCACACCTGCAATATGAAATCTACCCATACAATGGGTTGTGAGCTGTGGTCTTGCCAAGCCTAACAGAGCCCGACAACGTGCGCAGCACGTCGGTTGATCCGGTTCATCTCGTCGGTTGATCCGGTTCGATGAACGGCCGGTGTAACTGCATTTCGGCTGCGGGTTGACTGACTTCGCGGCTTGTTAACCGGTTTAATTCGGTTCAACGTGGCTGGTGAGTTTTGAGCCTTAAGAAATTTATTTAAAATTTTTAATATGTTTTATACCTGCCTTTGATTATTTTAAGTTGGGTTCTGGGTTTTGAGGACATTAATGATGTCAAAAAAATCTAAAATAATTTGTGATGCTTTATCATGCTTAAATATAATTTATGTAATTTAATTAGAATTTTTCAGAATTATTAAAATGCAAGTTCTTAATTTATTTAAGTTAATTTGGATTAATTTAGGATTTAAATAAATTAATAGTATATTATATGCATGAAGAAATATTATGATAAATGTTATGACATTTAAATTGTATTAATTGAAATTAAAAATATTTATTTAAAATTTCTTTATTAGAAACTAGGAGTTAGATTGTAAATTGAGGCAATTAGATTATTAGATTATTTCAATTTATAAAATTAAATAATTTAGAATTTTATAAATTTATAATATGATAAAATTTAGAAAATTAATTATTTAAAATTTCTAATTAATGAAGTTTGATAATTTAGGATTTATAAATTTAATTGATGCAGTTAGATCTTTTACAGAATTTATGAACTTTAGACTGTGATTAAATTGAGTAATTAAGTTAATTAGATTTTCTAATTAATAAAATTAGAGAATTGCTAATTGATTTATATATAGTAATTAAAGTTTTACAGAAGTATTAAAATTATTTTAGATGAATAAGGTAGTATAATAGATCAAACTGTTAGAATGATTTAATTGTGCAAATAGAAATTTAAAATGGTGTTCTTATTGTATAAATTAAATGTAAACATGTTTGATTGAATAACTATGGTGGTGGTATTGATTGAATTGTTAAATGTTTAATTGATTAAAAGAAAAGTAACAAAAAAGGAAATTGATGTGAGGTTATGGGTAATGGGGCTAGTTAAGAGGATTATTTAAGATATGTTATTTATGTATGCTTGTTTGTTTGCATTGAATTTATTTTAGGAAATTATTGGTTACTGTGCTATTGCTTGATTAATCATAGCTGGTTGTGATTTATATTGAAGTAAGAAGGAATTTGCTTGCTTGTTTGCTTGCTCTTAAGGATCACGGCCAAGCTGTGATTCTTGTTTAAAGATCTACTTGAGACTCAGGTGAGGGTTTATGATTTCAAATTTAATTTGGCCTACTACAGATGTTGAGTCATAAGGGTTGTTTTAATTATTACTGTACCTCCTGATAAGTGATATATCTACTTCGTTACATACTTATTAGCATGTGGGTTACTGTGAACTTGAAAGTTTGCCATATTAGTTTCTGTAAGATGCTAATGTATGCATATTATTGATGTGAGTTGAAACTTGAATCATACTAGCAGATGTATGATGTTATTATATACATGATCTCAATATGAGATTGAATGTTATATCATACTAGTTCATGTATGATGCAATAATATATTTGCTCCTGATGTGAGTTGTTGGTTATACCATGCTGGTATATATATATGATGCTGTGATATGCATGCTATTAATGTTTATGCTCATGTTAGTTTGATTATTTAATATGTTCATGTTGCTAGATATGTAGAGACACTTAGCAAGAACATGAAACATGTTAACATGAGATAAACAAATTTGAGACATTTTAGATTCATGAGGTGATAACACCTGAAGTGATCTAAATTGTTATATGAGTAAGAACCCTAGACATCTTACGGTTATGTAACCTAGGAGAAGATGAGTGGTTCTTAGACTGGTATGTGCCAATATGTGGTGAGGAGCCATGTGCTAGTAAGATAGAGATGCAAGTTCGGTTGACCTTAGTCACTAATACCTTGGTGTAGTCCAGATCTCACTTCGGCGCAGAGCTCAACTTAATTATATTATACAAGGTAGAGGGTGTACTAGGAACAGTACCATCCCATGCGCTACCGAGGCTAGGGAACCTGATGACTCTGGCATGCTCAATAGTGGTGGGATCCCTGAGCAGTCTTGGTTCATTGGTATCGTATACAGTGTGTCTCAGCTTGCCAGGCTGGAGACAGATGTGTTTGTTGTTTTTGTATGGTGATCCTGCCATGGTGCAGAATTACAGCGTTGTATGGTACTTGTGTTTGTATTAGAAGGGGTACCATGATCACCAGCTCCTTCTGCTAACGTCAGTGTACAGACACATAGGACAGTAACCTAGAGTTGACACTGACGGGTTTGGGATAATCTCTGATGAGAGATTTACCTTGAACATAGGCTGGCTGCCTTAGGTGTAGAATGAGATGATAATGATATACACATTAAAGAGATATGACATGTTTAATTTTGTGTACCATGTTAAGAACAGATTTCTGATATCTTGTGATATAACTTGTTATAATTATGATTATGTTATTCTACATTTATTTCCTTATTATATATTTTTGACATGTTGATTTAAGTATGCGATTTTAGTAAATATATTTCTTGTGGGTTGTACAATATTTTTACCCATCATTAGGGTGCTGTCTCTGTAGCCTCATTAAGTCTCGCGACTCAGATGTGCACATCTTTCCCCTGTTGCGCAGGTTACAGGTTGGTTAGTAGCCGGGAGTGAGGGGGAACCTAGCTTGGCGAACAATATCAATTTGACGACCTAGATAGAGATGTAAAATGGTAGTGATAGTTAAACTGTCAAATATATTTGCTTCCGCTATGTTTAATTAATAAAATTATAGTATTTTGTGATACTTTTTAGCCTTATATAAGTTGTGGTGATGAAGTACATCTTATACGGCGGTTGCCACGTGCCCAAAGGTGGAATTGGGGCGTGACACAAAGAGTATTAATAATACTTATATAAGGATTAACCACGGTAGGATTATATGATTCATAATTAACTCATATTAAATTGTCCCCAACTTGCTAATTATCACGCCCCGACCCATCTGTCGAGTACGTGGCAACAGCCGTATGAGCCCAAAAGACCAATACAAGGTATTTATTGATTTACACAATTTACATACATTATCAACACAACGAATAATATAATTAAATCAATTAACTCAACTCTACTAACACAGTCCCGATTTACTTACTACAATACTATAATGACAACAATGGTAGATAAACTATGTTCGTCGATAGTCTCATATCTGTCAACTATCTTGACCGGTCATTTAGTAGACTTGCATACACATTGAACGCAGTGTGCTCAACCTTGCGGCTTTGTGCTTACGGCTCTAACAACAGTAAAATATCTCAAGTAGAGAATGAGAGATTCTAACATATCCATAAATCATTCAATAATATCAAACAAAACATGTAAAGTCAAGCAATAAAACATGGAGTATCATGAGTAAAAGATGTAATATGAGCATGTATTTCAACTATAATTATGGAGAGTGTATGTCTCTAGATCATTGTCACTAAAAATATGTCATTTCATTTAAATAATGTGATTTGGGCAGCCAGCCTATGCTTAGGAGATCTCTTGATCAGGAAGTTCCCATAAGCCCATCAATGTGCACTATGTCTATGTCTCTACCTATGCCCGTCACACTGATGTTGGCAGAGAGGACGGGTGGCCGTGAATCCCTCTTTATCGGTTCGCTAGGCGAATCTTTCCAACTCTACATCCCAGCGATCTGTCACTCCATGCGTCTTCCCCAGACAATCCATGGAGCAACTCGTGTAGTACTACACACAGTCCCCAAACAGGGTCACCGCACCTAAATGTACAAATCGGCCACGACTAGTCGGTACTAAATTAAACCCCAGGATCTGAATTATTCCTCAAAACATCTATAGAACGTTTGGAATAATAGTCGTGTTGTCCATGGATCCACTGTCCAAGGCTATGTAGAAGGAGTTACCATTCCAATTCAAAAGCAGCGATACTTGCTAAGAGGTGTGCATTCTAACCGTCGTCAGAATGCTACAACCTCAGCGACATGCTGGCTAGATCCTCAGTATGGTTGCACCCCCGCTAGCCATCTTAGGACTATCACGGTGGCGACTTCGCATCACACGTGCGGGTATAGTGACTAGGTCACAAGGTTCTCTAGTGATAAACCGATCCATATTGAATTCTACCCTTTATGACCATTATGAATTCAACCTCTTGGGTGGTATAGGTTTCTGAGTGTCAGAGTTTGTATTTGTAATTCAAGATATCCGCTATGATGTATTGTTAAATATTTTTTTATATATGTGTGATAGTATCACATGTATATAGACTCTATTTATTGATGTCCATATAGATGCCAAACTTTGGTATAACCTAATTCTCTACATCATCCTTGTAGATGTAACACTAATATTTTATTTTTATCACATCTTCATAGTAGATAAAAAAAAAGAGCAACCTAGCATACTCGAATAACAGTACATGCAAGGTTATAAGCATATCCATAAGCAAGATTAAGACTATAAGCATATCACATGAGCAAGATTTAGGCTATAAGCATATCACAACAACAAAGTTGCAAAACATGTATCATGGTTAATTTAAATGTTAATTCCTAAGCAGTACAAATATTTATCTCCTTAAATTCTACTAACTTGAGAGTAGTCTACTGTAGTGAACCAGCACACCTAGATAAGTATAACAGTCTTCAGAACCAACCGTATAACAACTTGCACGTCGTTTAATTATTTCTTGGTGTCTACTTATTAGAAGTAATAATACCTTTAGATATGATCTTTAATATTATCTATCATTAATCTTATCTATAAAATACTAAATCAACCATCTTCACCATTTTACTTAGACCTAACACAACCTAGGTTAATTAATTATTCAACGAGATTTAATTAATCCAACCTAAACTAATTAATCAACCTTATTTAATTTACAAACCTAACTCAACCATAATCTCCAATTCAAGCCCAATCCCTTTATTAAGCTCAATTAAATTTTGAGTTCAAATTAACCATCAAGTTTCTATCAATCATTTCCTAATTCAATCCATCATCACATTTAATCACTATCTAGTTGGAGTTTAAAATTCATTCCCTAGTATTGACCTGCATTGAACTATCTTTATCGTCACAATTACTACACTGCATGCATAGTTACAAGTAGGGAAAAGAGAAGATATCATAATAGGGGAGAAGGAGGGAGGTGGGGGAGATAGCCACCAGAATCAATAACATCAACAAATAAATACCACAACACTACTACATCAACAATTCAAAACCAAACAACTTAACTGTTAACAACCAACCAAGCCACGTAATCACCAATAACAATAGATCATTTGAAACCATAAAACCACAAACCTAAATACCATATAACCATCATCAAAACCAATAACATTACCACATAATCACCAATAACAACAACATTGCCACATAATCATGAACATAATAATCACCAACAATCCAACATCACCAAAACAAATAGCATTGTCACATAATCACCAATAACAATAAGCCATCAAGAGTCCTACAAAAACATCTAGTGGCGCACATGCCCGAGTCAAATTCTGAATTTGCCCCTATTAGTTCGATTTTATTATGATAGTACCCCATTTTGCCTATTATACCCCTACCAGACATAGTTAATCACATAATATTACTTACCAAATTTATCCCTACTCCTTTCAACTATTTACTATGCTATTTTTCATACTACCCCTTCTACTCTTGAATTTTTTTTCCATAAAATTTGGGCTTTACAAGTTCTCACCCCCTTAAAAATTATTGGTCCTCCAAAAATTAAAATGGTCATAAAAGTATGCTTAGTTAGGGTTTGCATTATGAATAAAGAATTTTCCTACATATATAATTTCCCCAACTACGAAGTGCTTCGAATTGATCCGAATAGTGGGACTGGATCTGATCCTTTAGTTTCCTAAGTGTCTTCCTCGACCTCCTTTTTTTTTTCTATGGTAGATATATCCAACTATATATGTGTCATATGTACTAGTTGCACATTTAATGAACCATTAATAAATACTAGAAGACGTTTAAATAACTAAGAGATGTTGGGGAGAAATGTTGTGAAGATTTGGTTACAACCCTATATTAACTCCTAATTCAAATGCAACTAGCATTTTGTTCAATTTGGAAGAATAGTATGGCATCTATCTTTTGCCAACTGAACGTTTCTGAATCCTAACAACAAGCATGTTGACACTTTTGGATTTCAAGGAAGACTAAGGAAAATTCTGTTTTTCCTTAGTTGGGATTTCTCATATATCATATAAGACATTTTGTTACCTCTGCTTTGATCCTCTCTAACAGTAAAAGTGATAGAGTTAAATCATCCACCCATTTTTACCCATGGAAGCCAAGGAGAGAAAAAAAAAGATATGGTATTGGAGGAAAACCAAGAGAGCTCGTTAAATTATGTACCCTAAAACATCTATAAAAGATTAAAAAGGCTCATGTTTAGCATTCTCCCAACCCACAATGAAATCACAAGGTCAAACAACATGCAAGGGTTTGATGTCCAAAGCTCAAAAATTGATACATCACATCATAAACAAAAATTCAAATGGAAGTTGCAAGCAATCAAAAGATATTTTCTTAGAGAATAGAATGCTATACGAATAAATATAATCAATCAAGATCTTATATAGCATAGCTAGGTTCATATGTGAACACTTAAGTCATGTAGTGAAAGGTCATATGCTCCCATATACAGTACTTGCCAAGATCGTGGAAACCAAAAGAAATACATAGGTGAGTAATTGCAACTTATTTCCAAAGAAATACTATAGTTTTTCTGAATAATAGATAAAACTAAATATCAAGATAAGAACATGGGGTATGTTTTTCCTTATTCTCAAAGATCATGCTCCAATATAACAAAAGACTCAATACATGAGTATGTTTTCATGGAGATACAATTTGAAGATATATATGGATACTCCACTTTGTGTCATATCTTTCTTTTAAGAGTACTAGTAGATTTTAGAATCAAATTTAGCATCAACCTTTGCAACATCACGTTTTAGTACATCTTTGAAGGTAATAGTAGTATTGGTCCAAACTCCCTTAAGATTATCCTATTTGATAGATCTAGGGATATCCTTTATTAATACCAATCTTAGAAGGGTATGAATAATAGAAAACGGGTCAAAAGGATCGAATGTGTATTCTCACTTTGAAATTGAGTAGAGAAGAGAGGTTCAAGATACAACCCAATTGTTAATTAAATTTTTTTTTTTTTAAAGACCTCAAAGGCAGCATAACTAAAGATCTAAACTAGGTTATCTTAAACCTACAAGTAATATGAAGGAAGGAACAATTAAATATAAGGAGACAGTACAAATAAATAAAATGAGAAATCTAAGAGCTAAGAAAAAAATTAAATGTAAATATTACAGATGAGGTTATAATTCAAAAAGAGCTAAATTTTAAGTGTTTCTTACAAAGAAGATAACAATAATAATAAATGAAAATGATCTTAAGATAGAATTGGGAAACATTTTAAAACTAGATCAAATTTTATTATATATGAATTTACACATGAGAGATGATTAGGTTTTTTTAATACATGGAGCAAACAAGAAAAGCTAATATATTGTTAGTGGAAATTCATGGGAATGAAAATAAATGTACTAAGATCATAAAGACAAGAAACATCTAAGCCCAATATTGTAAAAGATAGTGAAGATGAGACCATGATGAACGGCTCCCATCATCGAGTGGAAGCGGACATTATTATCAAAACTAATGGAAGTCAAGATATTATTTCGGCTACAAAAATTTTGAAGTGCCAAACTAATGCAAATGCAGCCATTGTTGTGGAGTAGCAAGGTACGAAGGAATTTGAGGAAATATCAAATGATATATTATCCAACAATAACTATGCCAATAAATCCCAAGATTAATCATATGGAGATGTACCATGACATTTTTTTTCTTACATTTATATGCAAAAAAAAAAATCATATTTGGGAATAGAAAAACTTAAGATCTTATATCTATATGCTCAAAATAATAAGATGCACAACTAGATACAACCATTGTGGTTATACAATAGAAATTTTTCATAAACATCTACATGATGAAATAAGAGTCTCAAGTTAACAAGAGATAGAAACATATTATGTCAATCTTTAACATGACCAACAAAATAGTATTGCATTCTTCAAATCCTTGGAAGGTAATAATAATCAAGGAATACGAGGAAGCAAAAAAGTAGACAGAAGTAAATGAGAGTACGTCGAGGTGATAGGCGAGGTGAAAGAGGCATGCAAGGAGGTATAGTGTTTAGAGAATAATCGAGGCCAGATATGAATAAATGGTTATGTCAATAAGGAATGTGACTGTGAATAGGTATAATGATGAGCAACAAACCTTGATAAGACTTCAACCAAAGTTCCAAATTGTCGAAACACTTCCTCATATGGATATTAAAACTCATTAAGAATAGAATTTATTAGGAATGGGGAGTTTAGAAATGCCTATACAACCGACATGCACTATCAACAGAAAGTAAAAAAAATGCTTGGAATATTGAAACCAACTCAATAAAGAAAGAAAAACATAAAAGATTCATGATCATAGGGTAGTACGTAGAAGTGATATAGTACCCAACTACCATTACAATAATGACCTTGTAATAATTGTGATCTTTGCACCTAGAAGATCTATTTATAAAAGGTGTAATAAGCTTATTTAAAAAAGTATCCAACCACAATAATAAGAACTAATATCAAGGTGACAAATTACTCAAACTATCTACAACTTGAATTTTAAATTTTTATCGAGGTATAGATCTAGTTTGTAAGAGGTGCTAAGAGATAATAGAAGAGATGCAAGGTCAAGAGAATCAATCCAGAAGGAGGTATAAGCAAGGTATAAGCAAGGTTAGAAGAACTAATGTACCATCCTTCTAACCCTATACAATATCCTATGTATATCGAGACTATTATCATAATTCTTAGAACTTTAAATGTAAGCTCTGATACCATTTTAGTTGTCATGCTCCGACCCATCTATCGAGTACGTGACAACCGCCGTATGAGCCCAAAGGACCAATACAAGGTATTTATTGATTTGCATAATTTATATACATTATCAACGTAGTGAATAATACAATTAAATCAATTAACTCAACTATACTAACACAGTCCCGACATACCTATGTCATGCACAAAATCTACCTTTAGGCACGTGGCAACCGCCGTATAAGCTGCACTGTTACACCACAACTTATACAAGGCTATAAGTATCAAGAAATAGCCTGACCATGATTTGTCAAGAAATAGCACAACAATCAAATTTCCTAAAATAAAATAAACACATCCAACAAAACATAAATCATACAACTCAAACAAGGATTTCTCATTTACCCTTCTACTCACATCCTCACACCAATTTCTTTCTTTTATTTAATTTATTATAAATCAACTAATCATCTATCGTATTAAACAATCATAGTCCAACACAATCAAACACATATAAGCCTATACAATAATATTTAATTCAACAATTTAATTATGTCAAAAAATTCTAATCAATATATTCCACCTTAATTAATTTTAAAAATAATTTTAATAATTATCTCAAAAATGTTAAAGTTATAAAATTCCAAATTATTCAACTTCCTTAAATAAAAAATTCTAAATAACCTAATTATCTCAAATTACAACATCCTAAATTCATTAATTCTGTAAAAATTATAAATAAATTATTTTAATTTTAATTAATAAAATTCAAGCACCATAACACCTACAAAAATATTATTTCATACAATTAATTCATTTAAACCCTAAATTAACCCGAATCATCTT
Organism: Thalia dealbata; assembly: GCA_030544415.1. Taxonomy (NCBI): domain Eukaryota; kingdom Viridiplantae; phylum Streptophyta; class Magnoliopsida; order Zingiberales; family Marantaceae; genus Thalia; species Thalia dealbata. The sequence goes on from CM060460.1 coordinate 11,855,539, forward strand.
AATTAAATTAAGAACCGCACTCTAATAATTTTTAAAAATCCTAATTAAATTATAAAAATTATATTTAAGCATAAGCAAGCATTATAATTTATTTTAGATTTTTCAGACATGATTTACACACTCAAAACCCTGAACCCAACCTAAAATAATTTAAAAACTGCACATAAAATACGTTAAAATTTTAAATAAATTCCTCAAAACTCAAAACTCACCAGTAAAGCTCTAGCAACGTTGAACCCACTTGAACTAGTTGTAAAACTGCAAAAACCAATAAAAATCGTTGAAAATCGAGCTGAATTGGCTTTGAGCCGAAATGAACTGGGGTGAACCGGCTCGAACCGAACCGCCGCACGCACGTCGCACGCGCGGTCCATCACTCCTCTCCGCTCGAACTCTGTTCGAGTTCACCGAGTGCCGCCGCTGATCCAATGCCAATTGCTGCTTATCCACCACCGCAAACCCACCGGAACTCCACATACAAGCTCTCCTCACCTTCCTCTACCCAACAGCCTCCTCTTCTTGCCGCCGGTAGGCTCAAGAACACCCACAACGCTCGGTGCAACAACTTCTCTGCCGCTTGCCTCAAATCTCCAACCACAGCTGTCGTCGAGCCTTCACCGCGGCTGCTACTACTTTAATACGACTCTACTGAGTCGTATCGACCTCACCACGGTGGAAGGGAAAGCTTGTTGTGCTCCTCACGGTGGTCTAGCCTGACCTATCACGCCCCAACCCACCAGTCAGGCATGTGGCAACCGTGCATGAGCTCACCAACCCATACAAGGCATAACAAGATCCTATCTCTGCAAAATAAGTAGCTATTCATATGAATATTTAAATAATACAGTCTAATAGTACAGTCCCGATATCAGTCTACTACATACTATGCTCCGAAATCAATAATTAAAACTAGACACGGGCGCTAGCCAACCTCGGTGGACGAAATCATCTTCCGCTATCTTGACCGTCACTGCTACATATGTACACATATTAAACGCGGTGTGCTCAGCCTTGCGGCCTAGTGCAAAATTATAACTCGAAACCACAACACAAAATTAAAGCCTGGAGGACTCGTCCAAGGATACCTTAGTGGAATTAGTTATCACACAATAATTTCTTTCTATGTATTACAATTATCATATAACAAGGTTATGTACCAACCTAGGTTATAGGTACATCTATGTCTCTAAATATCACCTAGGTTGTATATCATGTCAATGTCGCCAAAGTAAGTCATCGCTACTATCTCCACCTTTATCACATATCTCGGACTGCCAACGTATGCTTAAGATTGGTCCGGGCCCGAGCATCCTTAAGCCCATCAATGCTGTTACCACCTAAGTCTCTACCTATACCTGCTGCATGTATGTTGGCGGAGAGGACGGGTGGCCCAAGATCCCTCTCCCTCATCTTGCTCCCTAGTGAAATTGTCGTACACTTACAGCCTCCCTGGACTCTGTAGGGGCACGACCCTAGTATAGTGCTACACTCTGACCGTAGACAGGGTCACATCGCACAAGAACTATTGGCCGCGATTAGCCGAAATAAGAACAACCCTAGGGATTCGGACTACTCATCCGACTGTCTGCAGGATGTCAAGGATGCTAGTCGTGCGGTCTACAAATCCACTATCCAAAGCTTAAGGAAATCACCCCTCCAACTCAAAAATAATCTATGCTGGCTAAGTCAAACTCACATACACACGATGGACTGTGGTGTCTCGACCCCATATCTGCTAAATCATCGAGTAAGATTATCTGCGCTCGCTATCTCAGAACTATCACAGTGGTGCCGAGGCGGCACGCGTGCGAGTATAGGAACCTGGGTTAGAATCACTCCATGTGCTGGTCTGCTATGACCCAAGAGTTAAGTAGTTCAACCCTCAACCCCACTCCCAGTATCTAAGCTATCAGAAGCATCGGGAGGGGTGAACATCACTAACCGAACGCTGGTGGTTCGTGATGTTATCCAGGGTGCATCAATAACAACCTTTAGTTAATTTAGTGATGACCCTAAGATATGCTAGTATTATGTCACTTATGTCTCTATACTAGAGTGTCTGGAGTAAATTATGATACTATATTTTATGTTATATCATTTTTATCATATTTTGCATGATAGCTAAATGTGTAGTCTGCATTACGACATAAATAATAACATGCGGTAAGAGTAACATAGTATGCTGGATAAATATAAAATAGTAAGTATACAAGCATGTCGAATAGCTAGTAAAACATATATCTCTAGCATGCATGTCTTTTTTGGTAGTTTATAAGCATAATCTTTATTTAATTGGAAGGCATCCAAGAACTTCCACAAAATCTAATTAAGATTTATCGTATCTTGAATAGATCATACTATAGTGAGCCTATGCACCTGTATCGTATGTCGGGACTTTAAAATTGATCTAACGAAGCCCAAAGATATGGATAGCAGTGTAGATCACAGTCAAATAATATTCTTAAGATAAAGAAATTTATTTAGAATTTTTCTAAAATTAATTAGGATAGAAATAGATTATTTATGATGATCCAGTCTATCCCTGTAATTTGGACTTAATCATATACTTAACCCAATCTACTTAATCCAAGTCTACTCATGAAGCCCAAGCTCACACTCATTCCTTGTCTAAGTCAATCTTATCAAAATTAGTCAATCTGGGCTTTATTTGGACTCAGATCCAATGCATTCAAAATTGGTAACTCTAGTCTTAATCAACCAATTTGATTTATTTTGATCTAATCCAAATCAATTTGACTCAATTCGGGTTCAAACTGGCTCAATTTGGATTCAAATTAATTCAATTTTATTCAAATCTGATTTGATTCAATCTGATTGTGCTCAACTCGGGCTTAAATCAATGCAAATGGGTTCAGACTGGACCTAGATCAATTCGGTCAGACTCAATCCAAGTCCACATCAATTTACTCTGATTCAACTCAGATCCGATTCGATTCAGCTCAAATCTAGTCCAGTTCATATGATTCAACCTAGCCAGCCCAATTCGATTCAATTGGACTCGAGCTCAAACCCGATCTAGTTAGTTGACTCAGCTTAACCCAACTTTAAATAAACTTAACTTGAACCTGTGTTTAGTCCAGACCCAACTCAAATATGAACCCACCACTCTGATTCAACCAAATCCAACTCATTACTAAAGTCAATTAACTTACTAACCACCCTTAACTTAATTAATTAAATAATAATAATGCTTAGGGAAAATTCCCTTCAAGCTGAAGCCTCTGCTTGTGCGCTCCTCCCATTCTGACTCTGGCGAGGCCACTCCGGCTCCGGCGAGATAGACCTGACTCCGCGACAGCCCTTCAGCTCGGATAAGGGTTCGTCAGAGTTCCCGCAAGCGGTAATGGCGGCGACAATGGGTACGGTGAGGAAGAGCTCACCGTCGAGTGAAGAGGAAGCAGAGCAGGGCGAAGCTCCAGCAACTGCTCATCGAGCTCCACGAGCAGCGGGGATCGGACGAAAGGGGGTTGCCGACAAGTGGACGACGGCGAGGGCGAGGAGACAGGCGACGAGAAATCGCCGCTCGTGGGCGCACAATCGAAAGACTGCTCGTGACTCTACTTCCGCCCGTGTGCAGAGGAAGGCGGCACCTTCTGCGGCGATCTCTGGCAGTGACAAGATGAGGGGAAGGTGGGGTCGCTGTGAAGGGCATGCCGGCGAGCTTGCCAACGCCCCTTCGTCGCTCTAAAGGTGTGGCCGCACAAGAAGGCAGAGACGCCAGCGAGCGGGCTATGCAGGCATTCGTGGGAAGAGGGCGGAGGCGTTGGGGCTTCGCACAGCTGGAGAGAAGGTTATTGTCGACCTTTCTTCGACAGTCAACGAGCGTCGTCTATAGAGGAAGGCGGGGGAGGCGATGGAGTCATCGACAATGGTGACAAGGTGAAGACAACGAGGTGGAAGAGGTGGGTGCGGGGTGTGGGCGACATGCACATGCGAAGGAACAGGTGTGTGTAACTTATGAGTTTCCTGACCTGCCCCTCCCATTTCTACCTTTTCACCAAATCATCCTTTTTCTCTATTTTATTTCTTTTTGTTTTTATTTTTTTTTCCTAGGTGTAAATGGTGAGGGTTTACATGACCACTCTCTATAAACATCGCATAGTTACCATGCTCTGGTTGCATTCTGAATTTTTCGCACAAATATTACGATCAAGATTACGTAGACGACTTATATCAAAAGCCACTGGATTGGTTCTTATTTAAGATCTATTGGACTCCTTATATCCTAATATGAATTACTTTTGAAATATTTTTTATAAAAAAGGTATCCTAATATACATAAGTTCTCAAATGATCTTATCTTAAAATTCATACTATGATTTAACCTTTGATATCAACACAATCTATTACGCCTCATACCTTCCTCTAGGGCACGTGGCGGACCGCAGTAAACTTCACACATAGCCACGTTTAACCTCTAAAATTATATGAGAACCCACTAAGCATACCTCATATATATCTCCTTTATTTATGAAAAAAGAGAACCTGGATAATAGATCATTATAACTCTAAAATTATGTATGTTTAAAAACCAAATCTCTTATACAGGAAATATTTATATATAAATAGTTTACAATCAAAATAGGGCATATACCCAAGGATATACAAAATACATATCTAGTGGATCTCTTTGTACACAGAATAAAGGTAGAACTATCTTATCTTTCAAACATCAAGTGTCTGGCTACATGCCTCAATATCTATTGGTTCCTCTCCTACTGTGGTCCTGAAAAATATAAATGAGTCCCCCTTTGGGGTGAGTAATGTCGTATCCAATGAGTTGGATAGAAAATAATGTAAAACTAAGAACGTTGAATAATAAAGCCTCATGAATAGGATAATCTGACTATTCATGCACAATAGTCAATCAATAAGAGCAATTAAGGATCACACGAGATAGTATCCGGGGCTGGCTTAATCAAATACAGTTGTGACCAATAACTATCACCTCAAGAGGAGGAATCAAGTATCATAAGGTATCCAGATCAAAATAAAAATACAAGAATATAGAACAAAGTTTTCTTTCCCCTGGTTGCCCACTGAATCTCACTACCGAGTATCTATAGCTAGTCCAACGTAAAATCAGTCAAGAATAACCCAATCTCCAATCCTGACCTCAAGCACTATCACCCCACACCCTTCTATAGGTAGTACATGGGAGTGTTAATAATATAACCTCTTATCACTAAAGGTACCTATAGTCCTATCCAATAACATGTCATTCTAGTCATATGCATTCAAAAGTGAAATAGTATCACAGATATTAAATAGATGCATACGCTAGATTTAGAGTCAACAAAAGCATAGTATCATGCCTATAATAAATCGAGAAATAATAATAATGACAAGCTTATATCATCAATCCCAGATATCAAAGATTGTTCACAACTCATTTATAATCATAATCAGAAATATTAACTAGCAGGAGAGCCATCAAATATAGATAATCAAAGAGATATAGTTCTTTTGGACTAAATATTAAGAATTATCTCGTCTATTCTACCTAGAAAATAAACATTCACTTGTTGCGATTGTTAGTATCCTCATGTTTGCTTACCGAATTTTCTATGAATATTTTAATAAATTTTAATTCTAAATCCGGTAATAATTTCTCAAATCTGTCTTTACCAACATGCTTTAAATGATCTCTAAATTCACTCCAATTTTTATCTCATCTTTGCCGGAAAGTTCGTCGAAGACCCGCAGGAGACTCAACGGAAAGTTCACTGGAACCCTCATGGCGAAGTTCTTCGATTGACACCAATATTGGTACAAATCGAAAGTTGTCTTCACTGGGGATTCAAAAATTATATTTGCCCCAATTTTTAGAGCTCGCACGTGCTCAATTTCGTCGGAAAGGTCAACTTAGGCAAAATCCATAAGTTAAGATTTTTCGCTCATCGACGGTCAACTGACAATTAATAGCCCTCAACCCATATACCAATGCATAGCTCTCATTGAGGAGAAGTCATAGGTACCAAGTTTGTCAAGTTCCACAGTCAAAATGCCTGACAATCGTTGGAGCAAGCTCGGACGATGGAGCTTTCCCCCACTGACACTCCTTTTAATTTTTCTCCCGCAAATCTTCACAAAAACTTTAAATTGATGATTCTATTGTGTTCTCCTCAATCACCTGAAGCTATAGCTAAATCTCATCGAAAAATTTGACCTAAAGGTGGTCCAATCGTCGACAGTGACGAAGGAGGTGAGTTCGTCGTCGCCTCTATTCGAAGAAGAGGAGAAGAGAGGGAGAACGGCTCGTGCATGCGGTGGGAGGAAAAAGATTTAATAAAATAAATAATTAAAATCTTGGTGCTGCTGCAACTGTTTTTTTTTCTTTTAACCTGAGATCAAATCCTAGTCCTCTATTGCTTTAAGTCGAGTAATCTCGATCGTCCATTTGGATCAATCCTTGATTCCACTATTTGATAAATCAAACAACATCTAAATTACGATCCGTCTGCACCATTGGATTATAAATCAAAAATCTTATATGATAGAATAATTTTTATGTCAAAATTCAATACTTTAAAATTCGTAGGTAATTTTACAAATAAGTCCTGCATATTATTTTTTTTATATAACCTTCAAAATAATCATGTATTACAATGTTACTATTAATGCAAATATATAAATCTCACACATTGACAAGCAAGCAGAAAATACTTATTTAAAATAGTAAACAAGCAATGAAAAATAAGAAAGCAAGTAGGGATAAATATCACGAAAAAGGATATCCTTGTTACCCTCTCTCTTGACTCCTACGCATATTAAGATTGACTTGCTTAACCCTTGGACTTATATCCTAAGTCTTGATAAGTTTACAAACCTTAAAACCTAAGGTCTGATACAACTTTAATTATCACGCTCCAATTCATCTATTGGTACATGGCAACCGCCATGCAAGCCTTAATGACCTATATAATGTATTTATGGTACAATACTACCATAAATTATGTACAAGACCTTTACAATATACCAATATAAACAAGTCTAAGACACAATCATCCTACAAGTATAACATGTTCAAGACCATAAATAATGCCTCTATTCTTGTAGCTAACCTGATGTCACGGTATCCTTTACTACCTCCTAATATATCAAAGGTGTAGTATCACATCAATGCATAACATGTTAATAGAACATTCTACAAACATATGAAATTATATTAATAACAGCTATAAAATAAAAATAACATGTAAGAGGAATTATGTAGATCTGAAAATAATATCAATCGCCTATCTTGGCAGGGTGATTGTCGCTAAATCAACTCACATGAGTTGCAAACTAAACCTTCAAAACCAAGCAAAGTACGACTTAAAATATTGTCTCGACAATGTTCACTTAGAAGGGTGTCCTACAACAAAACATGCCTTATTTTCAAACAAAGTTGACTAGCTAATTATGTCCTTACTATTTTCTACCCCAAAACTAAATCACCATTTTTGCAAAACATCTCAAAAGAAAGCAAATAATAAAACAAAGTGCAAGTTGGTTACCCACGACACTTTGACTTCCATGCTCATATTGAACCTCTACATCATCCTTCCCAATACCTCCAACAACAACCATTCAATTTTCAAACAGTACATATATTCCACTCAACTTCCAAAACAACACATAATCTGTTCACCGCATTAAACTCAAAAATCAGCAACATAATCCTTTTCATAGCATGTTCATTCTTCGCTCAGAAATTACTACTTTTAGCAATACTTCAGCAGCAAAGACACTACATAATTTATTTAAGAATTTAATGGCAACCACCGAATCTAATGCCTTTATGTACAATAACTCAACCTGCACACAATGATTCAGCTCTTACCTTAACCATTTCACAACCATTCTGCGATACTTTTATCAATCTATATATTGATCTACAAAATATTACATTCTATCGGTCACAATAACCCCTCTCCATCCATCCAACAATTAACATAGTTCACCAATCACATGCGTCGATAAGAACAATTTAATGATAATTGAAACAATTTGTAGCAATCATCATTTGACTCAAATTTCACTTTCCAACCAGCAAAACAAAATATCACAATAATAAAATAATCCATCCTTACTTCAACATGATTTCATTCAATATAACTATAACTCACAACCTAGTAGCACAACTCCGGAAACATAAGTAAGTCATCTTCAATATATGCAATACTCAATGTGAATTGAAAATAGTATAATAGGTTCACTATAAATCTCAATTACTTATTCTGACCAAGATCGATATCAATAATTTTATCAACTGCTTATTCTTTAACCAACCTGACAACCATCAAACGTTTCGGCAATTTCTTATCAACCGATCCAACTCTTACACATTCTGAAATCATAACAAAAACAAATAAACAGAATTTCAGCAATCACCTAGTTTTTAACTCAAACTTCCTATAAACCAAAAGGCTGCAGTATTCAGCATTTATTCACTTCTCAACAACTTTCACATAACCACACATGTTCCTTCAGTAAATCTCCCTACTTCAACAAAAATGAAAACATAATTTATACATGTGTTTTAACATGTTACAGCAACAAATATCCTTTGTAAATCGCCACCATTCAATTCTACATGTAACCAAAATCCCAATTGGATCAATATCATCCTGAATCAACAGTAAACCTACTCCTTTACAGCTTAAACATCAAATTATTTACAATTGAGCTACTTAACCCTTCGGCAGTCCAAATTTCTAATAAATTCCATCACTTATCACTTTCAACAAATCGATCACAGCAACTACACCATTTCAATATACAATAAAACAATTCCACTTTAGAAGCTAACCAAATCTTTAACTCAGGAAGTGCAACACTATATTACAGCAAATAAAAACACCATTAATTGTTACCAAACCTACATCTATTCAACACGCTTGATTCGGCAGAAATCAAACTAACCGTGAGCAACTTTTTGGCTATAGCCTCTCCAACATTACGACTGCATCAACATCCTGACTAACCTTACTTCCCATGCAAACTGCAATTTGCAAGCTACCAAGCCGAGTGCCATACCCGCCCTCTCTTGGTATTTAAGAATCAATAATAACTACAACTTGCATCGATAACAGGAATCATGGTAAAGACTTCAACGTAGGAATTTTTCCAGCAACATGCAAATCACAATTTAGCTTGCTGGCCATACACACAGAGTAAGCACATATATATCAGAAAACACTAAACTGATTGCCGCCATACACGCTAGTGATCTAACAACAACTACAAAATCGATTGCTGCCATACACGCACGCGATCGAACAATTTACAAATAAAATTCAGCTGTCTCACTCATATATTTTGGCACATGCAACAAAACAAATTTAATTGACAGTAAACCCCAACGAACAACTTCCCAACATCGTCAACTCATTTTAGCTTCTAATAATTAGATAGCTTCACAAATTGAGCGCTAACATTCAACTAGCAGAAAGGAAAAGAAACTAAAGCAAACAAATAGCTTATGCAGTGCAATTTGGCAAAAACCAAAAGAAACAAACCTCTGGATATCAACAGTGATCGACATCACACCACATCAACTCGACAAAAAGGCAAGTAAAAGAAAATTTCCAAAATTCAATCCCCCTACAAACCCCAACTGAGATTTCTCAACAATTCAAATAACGTAGACAGGGTCGAAATTTACCTTGCTGGATCGCTTCCTAAAAATGTGAAATTAGGACTGCAGAGAAAACCCCCTTCTTCCTCCGATCTGAGTCAAGAATCCCTCCAATTGGAAGAGATTTCTAACATTCGCTCCCTTTCACTCCGGTCGGGTCGGTCACCACGCCTCCTGGTTAACGAAGGACAGAGGATGACGGGAGTAGGGAACAAAAAGTCGGAGGATAGAAAATAGGCCGTGGGGAGGGAAGGAAGGGCGGAGGGGAGAAGAAATGGGTTGATGTGGAGTCGCCGCAACACATATTGTCGGCGTTAAGTGGACCGGCAAGGTCGCGAGAGGAGGAGAAGGTTTTGAAAGGAATCAGTGATCCCAAATAAATGGATCCATCACGTGCACTGTGCGTGGGTCCACCTTACCATTTTGTCCTTTCTTTACCTAGATATTAATTTAATATTAAAATTTTAAAATACACCACCAATGCCCTTTACGACGTCTTACAGCCTACGACTCTTTCTAAGTTCCTAAATCTACCTCTCTAACAAAAGTAATCTATAATTGTATCAAATTTCACTTAATTAATATGAATAATCTGGAAGATATCTAAAGTTTCTGCTGATGGTGTAAATTCCATCATCGTGCTCTCCTAGGTTTGGGTCTATGCTCGATTGGCTTCTACTCCCACGCTCGCTTCCACACTCGTCTGTATATTCTCTCACTTGCATACTCTGCAGTGACGCCTTTTGTGCTCGCACGCATCCATATTACGCTCGTTTCATTTGTACGCCTTATGTCAACATTCTTGGAGCCCACGCTTGTCCACATGCATTGCACCCTGCACTTCCTTCCATTGCCTTTGTGCTCCACGTTCTAGTCGAGACTTTATGCCTTCGTGCCAACCCTCCACTTGCACTTTGTCCATGAATGTCTCTACGCCTCACATGGATTGTTTCATCATATTCTGGTACTGGCCAATTATGTTCTTCAACAGTCTCAGCTCGGAATTATATTGTGCATTACAAGTGTGATATAAGTTTTAATTGGCACAGAATGTTGATACGATCAAGACAAAATAGTGAGCATAAATAAATAGCAAGACGATTTCTATAATCGATTTTAAACATTAAACAACTATGAGCATCCACCCTGTAACTACTGCAGTTCTCGTCAGGCAAACTGAGGAAAAATTAAGAGAAAACTATTGCTTATGCACGAAGGAAATGCTACCAGGAGACAATTGGAAGAGATTTCTTTTACCGACAATAACTAGTTCTAAAATACATTTGAAAAAAAGCTTTTTACAACAAAATTACAGGCTTTTCTTTTCTTCTTTTAATACCTCCAAGATGAACGACGGCATCCCTGCTTCTGTCTGCCAAGATCACTGATCTGGACACACCTGCGTGCAAGAGAATATCATGATCAATTAGTACAAGAGGAAGTGAATCTTTATCAGATCCAACAACTAGCGGAAATATTAGATTATTTTTTCAACGAATAGGGTGTTGTTCTCTTCTCTTAATATCTATGACCAATTTGGCTTTACACATAAGGAAAGTACTACAAATTTCATCATCCCACCCACTCGATTAATAGATTAAATAACAGTAGCTTGGACGTATAAATGGAATATCAGCATCTCGTGTAGGCTTTAAAATGTGTCCTTGGACGATTTAAGATCATCGTATATAGGTTATCCTTGTCATATCTTCATGCTTGGACAGCTAAATATGAAAAAGTAACAGGAATATCTAACCTAAATATTCACCTGGCAAAAATAACCATTATGTATTTTAGCTGGGGTTTGTAGAAACATGTTAGAAATGTAATCCATAACCATCTAAGGAGGCACTTCTTTCATCAGTTTGGATGGTATTTTGTATCATTTCAGATTGGTGAAATGAATGCAATGTTATTATTAAAAACATAAAAAAGAATCATACACAGGAGGCTCTTCTTTCATCATTTTGGATGATAATTAAAAACATAAAAAAGAATCATATACAGGAGGCTCTTCTTTCATCATTTTGGATGATATATTATACCATTTTAGATTGGTGAAATGAATGCAATGTTATTATTAAAAAAAGAACCATCTATAGGAGGCTCAGAGGATTTGCAAAGGTTCCTAATGTAAAGAATGGAAAGTGTCGAGTCATAGGTGATGGGGAGTCCCAAATAGAAGCAAATTTGTGCAAGCATCTGTATGATGATAACAGTGGCTGATAGCACAATATTTCATCACTCTACTAGCTAAATCTGTGGTCATGTGAAATCTATAAACTTTTGTTTATAAATTTATACATTGAAATCAAAACACTAAATTGGTTAACTAAAAATGTAATTGCCAAGATTTGCCAATTTACGAAACTATATACATTTGAAGCATTTAACTAGGAATGAGCTGTTATGAATTAGACCAACAAAAGGAAACATTTGGTCCCAGTTCCCTGAGAATTCAACTTTAACTAGCTAAAATGTTTCTCTACAGATAAACTTTCTCCCTCTACCAAAAATTTAGATATATGACTATCAATTTAATTGCAGTTTTAAACCATCCAGAGTTGATCCTAAAATAAAACCAAAATGTCCTACAAATGCCACACACATTTAAGACAAACAACCATAACCTAAAATAAAACTATATAAACATTTTCCTCTTGGAAGAAAAAAACAAAATGCAGTATTGTATACCTCAAAGTAGAGTAGTTGATATTTTGTAGCCGTTGACCTGCTGTCCTAATCTGGCATATTTTGAATTACAATCACCATCTTCAGTGTCTTCCACCATTTAATGCAGTCTCACTTGCATCACTGAAAGTAAAAGAACAAGAAATCAATTTCACATCTAGGCATAGACAGGCTTATAAACACACAGGCATGGAGATAATTCATACAGAGAATCATTTTTTGCATTTCTTTTATCTTTGTCGATGTCATCTTGAGCTGGCCTTATAGGAGTTTTCTTGGTTTGCAACTTTGGGAGAGGCATTTTGTATTGCATCTTTTGAAGCCGTGCAAATCTCTGCATATTCTGTTGCCCCTTCCTTTGTGTATTTTTAGCAGCAACTACTTCAGCCAAGGCTTTCTGAAGTGCAACCTTAGCAACCTTATATATCTCAGGAGACATAGCCCCTTCAATTCCATATTTGACAGCATCAAGACATATATCATTATACCAAGAAACTAAGCAATCTTGGAAATTAGATCCATTTTCAATAGCTCGCTCATCCTGGATAATACTACTTGCAGCATTCCTAGTCCATCGCTTCAAGATGTAGTACTCAGGGAGTATATGTACCCCAACAATAAAGAAAACCCTCAATATATGTCTGCATAAAATGCCAGAACTCTCAAATTTGTAACAACTACAGCTTGCTTTCTTATCAGAGTCACTAAAATTGACAATGTAGGTTCTGTGGTTCTCCTCCTCCTTGGCCACACCATATTTGCTGTTGGAGCCATCCTCAATCTTATCGACATAATAACCTAAAGATTCAATAAATTCCTCCTGGAATTTGTCAAATATTTCTTTTGTATAAACATCAGCAGCTTGTTTTTCAATAGGTGATGGGGTTTTCAAAAGAGGTTTAGTATAAGCAGCTGTGAAATCTGCTTGAGCTTCCTTTTCATATTGCAATGCCATCTCTTGATCAAATCGGGCAATAAATACTAATAGGGAGGTTTTTGAATTGAAGTTTCTCTTGAAAAATTTATTCAAACTTTCTGATCGCTGTGATGCAGATAACTCAGGGAAAAACATACCCTTCTGGTACGCTGGAGCCCACTGATGACGAACTTCATATAATGACTGTAGCCATGCGTTGTCCCAAAGGTTATATTTGTCAAGAATGATCTCCCAACGAGTTTCAAACTCCTCCACAGTTTCAGTGTGGTTGATGCAATCTTTCAACTCCCTTTTTAAGGTGGCATATTTTAAATAAACATCTGACAGCTTCTGTTTACACCTGCTCAAAATATGCCAGTTGCAAAATCGGTGACGAGTGTTGGGAAATACCCTTGTAATAGCTCCTTCCATGGCCTTATCTCGATCAGTAACTAATGTATCTGGATGATGCCCACCCATGGCTGAAAGCCATGTCTCAAAAAGCCAAACATATGAACCCTTGGTTTCATCCATAAGAAGTGCACACCCAAAAGTGACACTCTGCAGATGATTGTTTACACCACGGAATGTTGCAAATGGCATCATGTACTTCGTCTTCTTATATGTTGTATCAAATGTCACAGCATCACCAAAGTACTGATATGCCATCCTAGCTTTCGCATCAGCCCAGAAAACATTGGTCATACAATTGTTGTTGTCAACTTGAATAGCATAGAAGAAAGCAGGATTCTCAGCTTGCATTCTCTTTAGATATTCCAGGAGGCCCTGAGCTTCTCCCCCCTCACCAAACGGGTTGACTCTGATTCCTCTGCTGAAATTCTTCAGATTACTAAATCCTCCACTGGATGTTGCATGAAGCAGGCCAGAGTTATTTTCAATAATTGGATTATCAACAGGAGGCCGAAGTTTGCCTGGGAATGCCACAACATGTGTGTGCTCAGTAATGAGCTTTGTAACAACCCATTTTCCATGATCCTTGCGGATCACTTCAATCATTGCCATGCAACCCTCCCTTGTGGTCCCACGCTTTCTCTTCTTCTTGCCATCATCATAGATTACCCTCTTTGAATGGAACCCCTCCCTTGTGCACACAAAGCGCCTCATAATAACAGTATCATCCTTCCTTGAGCGACGTGACTTGTTCATGCGAACCCCAAAGCCCACACGATTAGCATAGGCTATGTAGTACTCCTTTGCTGATTCATCAGAGTCAAACTCCATTCCAATGCATGGCTCAATTTCAGGTCCATCCAAATTCAGCTCAATCCCAAGAGCACCAAGAGCTAAAGCCATCTGAGGATCACTACTGTTATCATTGAGATCCATACTGCCATCTCTTATCAGTCCATCATCTTCGCTTAATGCTTCCTCCATTGCTCTAGAATCACAAGCCAGAAACTATCCCATCTCTAGTTGAACCAAACCACTACACGTAAAATAAAAAAGATGCAATCAGCTCTTCATCAAAGACTGCTAATTCACATATAAGGCCCTCAGTAATCTTCACGTCTACCTAAACTTATATTAAAAAAAAACATACGTTCGTTCTTAACATAATAAACACCACGACGAAATCATCGATTACTCTCGCTGGGCTTACAAGTCTCTAGGACCCAAATTGACTACTATCGAGAACAACCCTGCTGAAAATTCTGTCCTTGCGAAAGCGTCTGGCTGTTAGTTAGGCTGCTTACTGGTGAAGTTTATGAAGGAATTCAGTCAGAATTTCAACATGCTGTTCTTGATAATAGAAGCTGCCCGATTAGTTGATGAATACCAAGCCTCGTAAGCTTATGCATGATCCGAATACCAAACAGATTAAACGGACAATCATGCGCATTGCAGACAAAAAAACACTTCAATTCTTCATCTAGCCTTCCACCCCCAGTAAATTTATTTAAAAAAGAAACAAGTCATTCCTTTACACCACAGTTCATTCTGGTATGGGCACAAGGAAGAGAACAAGAGGAAGGCACCTCGATGACGCGCCAGTCACCACTGACGGTGACGGTGCCCTGGCCGCGCACCCTCCGTCTGATGAGCAGAGACGGTGGGGGCGGAAATCCGGTCGTCAGCAGCGGAGGACGGGGAAGGGGAGGGAAGGGAGGCGGAGAGACGAAGGCAGCGAATAGGGCTCGAGCGAGGCAGTCGAGCTCGAGAGGATGGCGGACACAGATCGGGAAGCGAGACTAGGGATTGGGAACACCCGGGATCTCCATTTGGGAATTTCCCCTAGCACCGTCGGATTATGATCGGACGGTGATACCCCTTGTAAGATTTAATTTAGGACTAACTTTTGTGGCGGTTTTGGATTAATTTCAATTTGGTCTCTTAATTTTTGGGTTTTAATCAATCTCACCCTAGAGTTTGTTTATTCTCATATGACTCCTCCATCAAAATAAATCATACTCAAATTCCGGAATAAACTTACCCTCTAATAATTACGATTAATCAATCTCACCCTTTTGTGGCGGTTTTGGATTAATTTCAATTTGGTCTCTTAATTTTTGGATTTTAATCAATCTCACCCTAGAGTTTGTTTATTCCCATATGACTCCTCCATCAAAATAAATCATACTCAAATTCCGGAATAAACTTACCCTCTAATAAATCATGATCGGACGGTGATACCCCTTGTAAGATTTAATTTAGGACTAACTTTTGTGGCGGTTTTGGATTAATTTCAATTTGGTCTCTTAATTTTTGGGTTTTAATCAATCTCACCCTAGAGTTTGTTTATTCCCATATGACTCCTCCATCAAAATAAATCATACTCAAATTCCGGAATAAACTTACCCTCTAATAATTACGATTAACTATAGTATGGGTAATTACATTTAGACCCTTTAAATTATAATCGAATTATATTTGGATACGATTTAAGTTCTAAATTTTCGTTCAAACTAAGAGGGATGTTTAAATATAATTATCATTTAATTAAGTTTAAGCGATATTAAACTTATTACTTCTCATATATAACCAAATTACGAAGGCGCACACTTTGTGTTTAGAATACGATGTGTCAGTAAGTGAAGCTAATTGATTTGGGTAAACTTTACTAAACTAGTATAATAATAACCAACTTAATAATAAGTGGCATCAATAAACTCAATAATAACAGTAGCGCATGGACCTTTTGATCAATAAACCTTTGGTATATTACTAGAGGAAAGAAGGTGACACCTCCCACAGAAGGAGTGTGTGGATGAGCCAAGTGTAAGAGTTGTGAGAAGTTTGTAATCACTAATATCTTCATAATCCAAATCCGCATACTGAATACACGGCGCCTGTTTGCATTATAATGCAAAATTTTAGCATTTTACTATTATCATAGAAAGATATATTATTATACTTAAAACCAAAACAGTATTACTACATCCCAGATCTTAGAAAAATTGAAGCTGAAAATATAAAATGATTATTTTCATAATTCTAGTGATGAATTTTGTTGGCAGTGTGTTTTTTGTACATACAATATGTAGTACTTCAAATATTTGGCTCTCAGGATACAGGAATTACCTCAACTGCAAGGGAAAAAGAACGAGCAAAGCTGCAAATTTGAATGGATGCATTTCTCAACAAGTGAACTCCATGTAGCGCATCACATTAAAAGACATTGTTTACATTACATTACATCCTGTCAAAAATCGAGGGATTCGATATAAATGTGCAAGAATCCCCTCTTTTATGATTCTTTTTGCCAACCTTTGGGTCACCAGTGGAAACAACACATTCAGTACCTGGACAATATAATTAGTTTCAGGCACCCTTTACATGCAAAGAACTACCAGCTTGCTATTGTTTCCTAATATTTTATATAGATTTACATAACTGGTGCTGCATATTTTAAGGTTGAGAATCCTTTTCAGCAAAACTTCAAAGCAGCTTGGAGTTCCTTCTCGTCGGCACAGTTGTAACCTAGCAGATAAGCACGTGCTGGCCAAAAAAAGAGAACATTTGATATTGAGTAGGCGAGGATAAGGTTTATCAAACTTATCTTGCAGTGTGGTAACAAGCAGGTAAAATAGAACTGAAAATAACAGTGAAGAAAGAAAACTAATTACCGAAACGTCCGGATCCCATAAACGGCTCTGCTTCGTCCACCACACCCGCTTGCTGTTGCTCCTGAAATTCCAGGAAAGGAAAGATCATAAATTCTTTGGTCACGGACCATCTTCCAATCAGGAGGGTTATCGACCATTCTTCATTTTACAGCTATATTAGGCGTCCACTGTGGTTTAATGCAGGTTGCAGTGTTAGCTTAATATGATTGTTTTCAATAGTTTGCTAACAACCACAGCGCTATGAAAGGTGATTTCTTATTGTAATACGGTATATAGACCAGATCTAAATATTTAGATATCATTGCCGCAGTTAGATCTAGATGAATAATAGTTGACTCTTAAAACATATAAAGCCACCACAGAAACAACGAAAAGGTGAAAATGAAGCCCAAATCTAAAAGCATGAAGAATAAAGAACTAAGGGGATAAGTTCATCTGCTAGGCTTACTAGATAGTATCAAAGATTAAATAACAAAGGAAGTACCAATCTTCTATCGGTACAGAATTGTATTGGCACATACCAATATGACAGGGTTCTATATCATGAAGATGAAAGGGAAGAGGAAGAAGTGGACGAAGAATGAAAGAGGAAGATGTACCAGAAGCATAAGAAGAATCTGACAAGAAAGAAGAGGAGAAGAATAAGAAGCAGAAAGAAGAAGCCAAAGAGGACAGCCATAAGAGGAGGAAAAAGAAAAGAAGTGAAAGAAGAAGAATTAGAGAAGCAAAGGGAGTATGTGTGTTCCTCACAGGTGGATAGTCAATAACAATCCTTCCATGGATGAAGGCATATGGGGGGAGCATGAGGAGGAGGTGGAGGAAGCTACAATGACATATGGGTGGAGTGATTAGTGAGTAAAGAAGCATAAGAAAGAAGAAACAAGAGACTCCAATACTACTGAATCAATTGCTTGAAATCAGTAGTGCGGACCAGTTTCTCGGTTGATATTGTAGGTTCAAGTAGTATTTAAAACCTCGTTGGTATTGTAGGATATTATGGTATTCCGAACCTACTTAAGGTTGATTTTCTTTAAAAAAAATTAAACAGGATTACATAGCCAAAAAATAGATAATCCACTGACTGTGAGAGCAAAACTTTCATGCTTGATAATTAGGAAGAAGAATGAAGAAAATCCTGCTTCTAGAATCAAAGTACCATGCCTCAATTAAGATGTTATTCTTCTTCGTAAGATCAGATTCTAAGAGTTTCCAGCATGAATCAAAATATATTACATCTTAATATTGCATTGGAAAAACAAATGCATATATCTTAGAGATGTTTGTTGGACAAACACACGCATACACACACACACACACAAGAAGATAAAAGCACGATGATATTTTCAAACAACTAATTTAACCAAGAAAGTTCTTGGACAAGTATGAAATTTATTTTAAATGCATTAATGCTGCCCTCCACATAGGTAAAAGAAATATTATTGCACTTAAACTATGTCTGTCCAGGATGAGATTTTGCATAATGATCTAACGGGCATCTACTTGAAAAGTTTAAGTAGACTCTAGAATTGAAAATTTTGTCAATGAGACAGAAGTTGAGTGGGTTGCAAAAAAAATGACAGTTGAAATCTTCCAATTTCATGGACAAATGATCAAAGTAGACTTACATTTTCGAAGGTATCTGATTCTTCCTCAGGTGTCAGCAATCTATCAAAGCAATGACCAGATATAGTGCATACCAGAAGTCCACTAGAATGATCCAAGACAACTTCCCGGCAAGTGTCATCACATACTGCACTCACAGAGAGGCCTAAATCAGGTGAAAAAAAAAATCTAGCAATGAGGATTTCAAAGCTGGCTGAGACATACCATGTACACGACCAGTCCTTTCACACATAAATACATCTCCTATCTGGGAATAAGAGCATGTGTTTCCAGAACAGCTATGGCCAGTTGCTGCATCATCAGTTAATCCTCTACTGCTTTTCCACATAGACACTTGATCGGCCAGGGTTCTATCAAGAAGGATACGATCATCAACCTTTATCAAAATAAGATAACAATTAGCTCTTCCAAATATTAAAAAAAATATGTTGATCAAAAAAATACAAGAGGAATCAGGAAAATCAGAGACAAAAGTCAAAATCATGCACAGTTTTAATTTCTACAGATGACTATCTTTACTAAGCCTAAAAGAATTATAGGAGAAGACTTTTACAAGTGATGGAAGAGGTACTTGGCTCCGTTTTGCTGCCTGCATTTGTATGAAGTACTCCTTAAATTCCGGAGGGGTGTTCCTCACAAATTCAACCATGTCTTCTTCATCACGCTAGGAACAATAAAATTTTTTCTAGTAAGTAATATTAATCAAATTCAGTGATATTTGTCACAACAACACCATTAGCAGCTCATACCAGCTAAAAATAATAACAGTGAGATGTAAATTCATGTTGGTATTTTCTTTTTCCCATCCCTAGTTATGCTGGAAGCAGATTAAGTTCTTTTGGCCATGGAAAACTAGACTTCGGAAAATGTATAGACTTCTGAGGTACCAACATGAACCAAAAGCATAAACTGGGTTCAAGAGTTCTGTTAAAATATCAGGTAAAACAATATATTGAAGTAGGTTACTCCATAAAAATAGCATTTATATTATACTAGAAAATACAACGAAAATCCAAGTACGAGAACTTTTCAAAGCAAAATCTTTGTGCACTTTAACCCATGATATCTTTGCAGAAAAGAAAAATATCACCCGACATCTTCTCTGGTTCTTTTAAGAATAATTAACTTACTCAAGTTACATGGAGTCCGACCACTTTCTTAATGACATCAAATTTTCCAACAAGGGTTTATAGTAGGAAGATATAAAATCCCATTTTGACACTATTTATATTGTTATGACTTATGAATTTTTTTGTAACAATTTCAAACTAACATCTACCTGAATATAGAGCTTCTTCCAAGCACATGAGCGTAATTTCCCCTTTGAGGAATCTATACCCCATCTCATGCCATATCTGCAACAATATGGAGATTACAAAGGTAAAAGGCATTTTCCTAATGAAACTCATTAGCGAATTACAAGAAAGAAAGTAGGAAAAGATGAAATTTTACTCACAGGCGTCGCCAGAGATTCTCATCTGAGGCTGCAAAACTCATGAACTTACAGACAAGGGCACACGCGATAAGATCCTGTAATTTTCAATGAGCAAATCAATTCTTAACAAAGCACCAATTACGATGCAAATGTACATTAAGCATTGATGAAAAATTGAGAAAAGCACAAGAAAATCGAAAATTTCCAGCAGACCTCGGGGGAAAGGAACTTGAAGATGTGATGAAAGAGCTCGGGGGGAATCCTGCTAAAGATCCCCGTCTCGATCTGCCTGACAGAAAGAGGAGCCCTATTCCTGCCCTCCCGCTGCGAGCCCTCCTCCTCGATCCGCGCCCTCTTGGATGGCCTCACCGTCGGCTCCTCCTCCTAATACCAAGGCTATCGACCGTTAAAGCGCTCCAGGGAAACCCCCAATCGGGCCCAAACCACAAAACCCTGGGAAAGACAGCCAAAGGCGAGTACCTGGTCGGGGGCGCCGGATAGGATCTCAGACTCGAGGAAGGACGCGAGGACCTCATCCTCGTCGTCTCCGCCGGCCGCAACCGGGTCCGCCATGCCCGATCTAAACCCTAGGAAGAGCAGAGAGGAGGCGAGGAAGAGCGAGAGGACTCCAACGCCACGCACGAGGACGCGCTGCTGCCTGCCGACGCGAAAAGGTACGCAATTTTTGTTTCTTTGCTTGGTGTAGGTTGCTTTCTGGAGAAAGATTATATCCGTTCGATCTCAAGATTTTACGAAATCCAACGGTTTATAAGAGTAATGTGTTTCGCGTAACATGAGCATGTAAGATTAGCTAGTGGGCATAAAGAGAAAGAAAGGGTATCAGTTTGGGTTTGATATCAGAGCCAGATTTCGGATCGGGTCTTATCCACCACAAGTAGGATCCGCTCCATTAGCTTTCTTTCCTGAGATTCATATATGTTAAGGCGGCCCGTCAATTAAATCGGATCGGATCTTATCCAACACCAGCGGATCCGCTCCAGTAGCCTCCCACGCGCGGCGTGGCCGAAGCAGGAGCAGACGCAGTCGAGCTGTTCCACCTCTGCAGCGACTTCGCCGCATTCTTTTTTCTCTTCCCTTATCCGTTTCTTCATCCTCCTCTCCTTTCTCCTGCTTCTCCTCCCATTCTCATCTCCTCTCGCTCTCTCGCGTGGTGAGGAGAAACGCGAGGAAGGAACGAGGATAAAAAGCCCTGCGTTCGTAGTGAACGAACTCCTCCGTCATGTCGTCGTGCTTGGCGCCGCAGTTCAAGTGCCCCTCGTCTCTCTACTCACCTTATTGTAAGCTAATCCCTCTTTCCCAGTGCCACCTTTTTCTTTTTCTTTTCCTTTTGCACTAATAGGTTTAACGCCTCATTGCCAGAGCTTCTCTTTCTGTCTCGTTTTTAAGGAAAAAATAAGCATTTTTTGTGTTTGTTAGATTGTTATCGCGATCTCAGAGGACTCTTTTTTTAATCTGTGAGCGGTAGGTGTTTTTCGATTTGCCTGAATGACTTGGGGTGGTAAACAATTTGCCTGCTGGTCGTCAATTTATTTTTTCTTTAAAGTTACTCTGTTTTAGTTTCTGTTTAAAATCTTATTCTTTGCAAATCCCTGAAGCTAGGATTGGCTTGTTATCATGCAGTTCCATAGAACGCCTCCGAAGCTAGTTTTGCATTTTTTTTTTTTGTGTGTGCGTGCGTGTCTATTGCATGCATGCTACTAAAAGTTGCTGGTTAATCGTATCTCTTATTATCGAAATCTGGGAATGTCCTTCATTTTCTTAAGTATAACTGGCATCTCAGCGAGCACAACTTATATAACTCTTGCCTTTCATGTGAAATGTGGTTTTATTTTCAGTAGTAATTCCATTATTACAGTGAAACTATGCGTGCCTCTTTCCCCCTCTTTCACTTGAAACAAAGAATAAGTCACCAGTTATGCAACCTAGAGTAAAAGGGTTAACATGATTTTGAAACATTTTAATTCATGCCCAACGTTCCAGCATGGGAATGTTGCTTTCTTATTGGTTTCCTATACCTATACTGTTTAGTTCTCTAAAAAATATATCTATCTATACAATTTGCTTCATGCTGAAGGTACAATCTCATTATTACTTTTCTACGTGCAGCAAAGGCCAGAGACCCTGTTTGCAGTAGAATTTTTTGTTCTTTGTCTCCTTCTACATCAGTAATTGAAATTGAGAGGGTGCCTACGCTAGAAACTCATTCAGCTGATGCCGTTAGACCCCTAAAATATGCAGCATCTGTTGGGCCCCCTAATAAGGTTGGACTTGATTCTGCTAAGAATTTCTAGCATATATTCGATGGTTAAAACTTAAAATTTCTCGAATAAAGGTTGTTTCAACACAATCACTTCATAATTCTTTGATTACTAGTTACATATTCTACAGGCTATATTCCATTTTATATTTCTTGTGTTTCCTGAAAACGGGCTGTGAAATATCAAATTGATGAAAATAACCACCTATGGGTACGTGTACTGTTCCTCCTTGCAGTGATTGATTTGTTCTATTGGATCATGTTAGAGGTAGAGGATCGTTGTTCAATCTTTTAACATTTTATTAAACCTTCCAAAAATCCTGTTTTCAATTTGTTGAATTTGATTGTGTGATTAAATTTTCTTAAGGCTTAAGGTGTTGGAGAGTAATCAATCTACTAATTTATTTATTTTTTTTCAAAAGAACTCAAAGAAGTGCAACAAGTAAGCAAACACATAAAGGTCAGAGGACATTTCCCCACTGGTCGTGCACCTCTTGGTTTCCAAACTGATCAGAACATCCCTGATTGGAAATTTTGTTCAAGCCAATATTAGTCTAAATACCACCATAGTTTGTATTATTTGGCAAAGGTAGACATGGTAACTATTTTGGTACAAGTTATTTTCAATAACTATTACATGTACTGAATTTAGTTTACGTAAACATATCCAGTTATCTGATCTTGTTTATCCGAAATGTTTATAGGCAAATATTGCAGCAATGTTGGCCTCAGAAAGCCTCTTAACAGGGGAGGAGGCAGTGATTGCAGCAGCAGCAGCTGAGGCAGTTGCTCTTGCTAGAGCAGCAGTTGAAGCTGCCAAAGGTGTTGTTCAAACAATGGAAAAGAATCCGCTTGGAGGATCATGTACTATAAATCCTTGCCCATCAGAAACTCGCATGCATGAGCTTGAGAGTTTCCAGGCAACTGAAACAAGATGTATTGGTCATTCTCATATTGCTGAACCTGTTGATGTGAATTCAACAAAACATCCATCTGATAGTATAGATGTTACTAGGTTAATTCGCAAAGTACTTGATATCCAGGAAATATGCTACTCAAAAAACATAGCTGTGAAATCTGGCCGTCAAACTGAAAGAAGAGCTAGGAGAGTGCGAGCAGCAGAGAAGGCTTCTGCTGGAGTAGTTACTGTTAAGTCTGGAGCTGGAAAGAAAAAGCGGTCTTCTATTCAGGAGGTTGATTATGCAGATCCCTTACGATATTTGAGGGGCACAACAAGCACATCAAAGCTTCTTTCAGCAGCAGAAGAGCTAGAATTGTCTGAAGGGATTCAAGTAAGAGAAACTTCAATATATTGAAACTGACTCCCTGATTGATTTTATATGCAGCAACTTCACTTGTACAGTACTTATTCCATCTTGAGAATCACAATGCACTCCTAACTCCTTTCTTTTAATGGAAGCCCCTAACTCCTTTAGCTGTTTTCCTTGATTATTATCCACCTTTTTTTCATCAAACTGAAGTTTACTAACAAATTTATTTGGGCAATGGATGCAAGTAGGACCTACTAAAGCTGGAAATGCTCCATGCGGAGCTCATTGAACGAAATGGTGGTGAACCAACGATAAATCAATGGGCAGCTGCTGCTGGAGTTGATCGGAGGACTCTAGGGAAACGCTTAAACCATGGCAGATTTTGCAAGGATAAAATGATTAAGAGCAACATACGCTTGGTTATTTCAATTGCAAAAAAATATCAGAATGCAGGGCTGAGCCTTCAGGATCTTGTTCAGGTTCTTGTTTTTTGTTGCCTGCAAGTTTATCTAGACACACAACAGTATCCGGCCTTCCAGGCATGCTGAATTTGGACATTATTCACAGGAAGGATGCAAGGGCCTTGTAAGGGGTGCTGAAAAGTTCGATGCTTCGAAGGGGTTTAAGTTTTCTACATATGCACATTGGTGGATCAAGCAAGCTGTTCGTAGATCACTTTCAGAACTATCAAGGACAATCCGTTTACCAGTGAGTTCAGGAAACAATATGTTCAAATAGATACTAATTAGTAATTTGTTGCAAATATTTCATTTGAACATTAACTGATCAATAACTGTTAACTGAGTCCGATGATAACAAAAAAACATCATATCGATTTCTAACTGTTTAGTGAACAAACATGCAAAATGTATATTTGAAACTTAAGTACGGATATTTCATTCAAAATGTGACAAAATCACATGGTACGTTCTTGGCTTAACAGTTTCACATGGTTGATGCGGCTTACCGAGTACGGGAAGCTAAAAAGCAACTCTATACCGAGCATAGGAGGCATCCAGATTACGAAGAAGTTGCAGAGGTTGCAGGTTTGTCTATGAAGAAGCTTGAAACAGTATTGCTCACGCCAAAGGCTCCAAGATCTCTAGATCAGAAGATTGGAATTAACCAGAACTTAAAACCTTCAGTATGCCCTTGTCCTAGTCCTACTCCTTCTATAGCATCTCTTCATTTCTCCTGATCAAGTTGATCTTGTCATGATTTAATTTCTAGGATGTCATAGCCGACCCGGAAGCCGAGACATCGGAGGACGTCCTCATCAAGCGATTCATGAAGGAGGATCTGAATAAGGTGCTGGACACACTGAATCCGAGAGAGAAGCAGGTTTTGCAGCTGAGATTTGGCCTAGAAAATGGGATCATGAAGACACTACAAGAGATAGGGGAATTGATGGGCGTGAGCCGGGAGAGGATTCGGCAGATCGAGTCTTCTGCTTTCAGAAAGCTCAAAGGCAAGAGGAGAACGCGCAATCTGCGGCAGTATCTGATCTCATAAGCCCTGTTCCTGTTGCTTCTGTATCCTTTTCTGTGCATTCTTTCTTATTCCTTTCAGCGAATGGAGTTTTATATGGTCCATTCGTGTTGTATGTACAAGTTCAACACACCAGAAAGCAGCTTCCTTCTCTCGAGCAATGAAAAATGTTACCAAGTATCATATTTTTTGCTCATATGACAGTCGTTCTGCTTATCCAACAACATATATATTCTTTAGTACAATTTTTCTTTCATGCATGTAGATGATATATACTATCAAAATTTGTTCAGTAGTTCTTGGCAACATTTCTTTTTCTACATTACAACTTGTAGACCTTTTACTAACAAGCAGTTCTCACAGAATGAGAAAGCTCGAACGCATTGCGTTATTATTTGTATTCTTCTGGAGGTCGGATCAGTGGTTATTGTGGGCTCGGAAAAAACCAGTACTCTAAAAGCTCAACGCCTCCTCACGCCGGCCGCACCAATTTCCTCCCTTCTTCCTCACCGGCGCTGCAGGCGGTGCAGAGCAAGGTACGCGACGAGCCGATATCCGACGAGCATCAGCCCCATGATGCAGACGTCGATCCAGATGTGTCGGAGGCCGACGGACTTGATCGCCGGGAACTCGATCACCGGGCACATCACTCCCTTGGAGCACTCGTAGGCGTCGCTCTGGGTGAACTGCACCCCCAGCAGGAGCTTGTAGCAGTAGAAGCTGTAGCTCAAGTACTTGAGCCACACGATGAAGGGCGGTATCTGCTGGACGTAGTAACCGCCGGCCATGAGGAAGACCAGGGTGGTGACGGAGGCGAGCGTGGTGGCCTGCTTGACGTCCATCAGTATCGCGCCCACCGCGAGGCCTAGGCTCTGCGCAACGAGAACGCTGAAGAGAACGACGAGGAGGGAGAGGAGGAAGGCGACCGCGTCCGGCTTCAGGCCTCCCATCCAGTAGATGATGAGCGTGAAGGCGGTCGGGAGAGCGAGCTCCATCGGGAGGTCGCCGGCGGTGCGGGCCATGAAGTAGGACGAGAGCCGATACATCCCCGAGGCTTGCTCTTTCCGGAGCATCGGCCTCTCCTGTGGGAACGTGAACACGGCGTTATAGAGGGGGAAGAAGCCCCAGAACACCGAGAAGAAGAAGATCAATGCCGTCTGCAAAAGGATTAAATAAGTCGATGAGAAGAGAGAAGAAGGAAGAAGGCCATTAATGGTGATCTGTGAGCTGCTTACTCTGTCTTGGATGTGGGAAGATGGAGTGTGCCACCAGAGGAGGCCTCCAAGGGTGGCAACGCTGAGGACCTGGAAGATTCTGAGCTTGTTGAAGGCTTCATATCTCCTCTCCTTCAACCCTCGGCTGAGCAACACGATGAACTGCTCCCACCAGCTGGTGCACCATTGCTCTCTCTTCACTGCATTCCATCGAACACCAACAAGGCACAAATAGTGAGCCACACCTATTTTTTCATGCTCCCAAGCTGTTTGGATTAACGACTTCTTTGCTTACTGGCATTCGCCATCTCTCTGATGTGACCGTAGCTGTTGTGGTCCGCCGCACAAAGCTCCGCCTTCAACCGGGTGGCGATGTTGCGATCGTACGCGCGGACAAGTGCCTCCTTCACCGCCTTCTGCTCCTGCTGCATGCCGTTGCCACCGCCGGGCGCGGCCGCGGCCGCGGCCGCGGCGGCGTCGCCATTCTCAGCTGCGTACTTCGAGTCCGGCGCGATCCCTGGCCGCATGAAGAAGAAGATTAATCTAATGGAAAGAAAAGGATTTTGCCTTATGCTTTGTGTCGATGACAGGGAAGGGGAAGGACACTTTTTCCTGACCGGTGACGGGTGATGAGTTGTGCGAGCTCTGATGAGGTACACGCACTTGCCATATTTTGCACTTGAATCAAAGAGGAGGCAAGAATGGCGAGGTTAATGATGGAGAGAAGACATGCATGGGTACTGCCAAAAATGTTAAGAAAGGTTGGAGGTTGCAGGGCCAATAATGGCGGGTGTCGTTGTGTGCGGACTGATGAACAGTGAAAGGGGAAGACATGGTTTGCAACCAAAGCCCACCTACAAGACACGAGCAAGTGATGGGGGGACTGCCGAGACAGAGACTGAAAGGGTGATCGGCCATTCCCAACCCTCGTCCTCACCATCTCCTTCCCCATCCCAAAAAGCACTAAGCGTTCCTTGGACTCACCATTTGCGAGATCCAACAGGAGGTCGGCCGGGTTGATGCCCTCGATCGGTGACGCGAAGCCGACCGACGCGAAGTAGTCCACGGCGGCGGCCGCGCGGCCATAGTAGATGGCGCCGCCGTCGGACAGCAGAATGAGCTTATCGAACATGCGGTAGAGGCGGCTGGAGGGCTGGTGGATGGTAGTGATGACGGTGCGGCCCTTGTCGGCGGCGAGGCGCTTGAGGGTGGCGACGATGCGGGCGGCGGTGGTGGAGTCGAGGCCGGAGGTCGGCTCATCGAGCAGCAGCAGGCTCGGGTCCACGAGGAGCTCCAGGCCGATGCTGACGCGCTTGCGCTCGCCGCCCGATACGCCGCGCACCCCACGGGCCCCTCCGATCATGCTGTGGGCCACGCGGCTGAGGCCCAGCTCGGCGATCACCTGCTGGGCCTGTCGAGCCTTCTCGGCCCGGGTGAGCGAGCGCGGGAGGCGCAGCAACGCGGTGAAGGTGAGCGTCTCGGTCACGGTGAGGTGGGGGTAGAGGACGTCCTCCTGGGCCACGAAGCCGGTGCGCCGCTTGACAGCGCCGGAGAAGGGGCTCCCGTTGTAGCTGATCTTTCCAGAGAGCTTGCCGTGGAGGCGACCGCCGAGGGCGGTGAGGAGGGTGGTTTTGCCGCTGCCGGAGGGGCCGAGCATGGCTAGCAGCTCACCGGGGCAGACAACGCCGGTGATGCCATTGAGGATGGTCTTCTCTGCCGAACTACTGCTCGGGCTCCACCACAACCCTCCTCGTCCGCCCATCTTCACCTTGTAGACCACCTCCTCGAACTGCAACTCCCAACGCACCAACACACATCAAAAAAACTCGCTCCGTGGCCAACTCAGCAGCTTCCAAAATTTTAGCAAACATGTAGATCAATAATTAATTCTACCTTGAGGGTGATCGGGAACACGGCAGCGGCGGGGGGCGGTGGAGCGCCCGGATGGGGGGCGGCGCCGGCGTCCGGGTACGGGACGACGGCTGCCGGCGGGTTCACCTGTCCTCCGCCGGACTCTGGCTCATGCTCGTGAGGTGACATGATCGAGAAGCCGGCGGCGGAGGCAGCTGAGGAGGAGGAGAAGGACCAGGGGCTGGTTTTTTGAGGAGGAATTGAATGGTTAGGGAGAAAGCAAGCACACACACATCTACTTATAAGAGAGAGAGAGGTCCACCATTAACGCTTTATTGCACTCACTTTTTTACACTGAAGAAGGAGATGCTTTGTGAACACTTGTAAATGGAGATGGTGGCATGATTGAAGCAACAGAGTGCTTTAAAAACTTTAATTACAGTCTTCTCTCTAAATCTTTGCTTAATCAGACCAAGTCAACCCAGTCTACCTATGGCCTAATTTAAATAAAAAAAATCTTCAAAACAGAAAAAAAAAACTTTTTATTCATCTAAATGGATCTGAACTTTTTTTTTCAGAAAAAAGAAGAAGCCTTGCATGAGATTAGGGTTCATTAGCCTCTCGCCCACATGGGGGATTCGGAATGGTTTACCAAATTCATGCACTGTTGATCTGGTTAACTGAACATTACTGATTAATTAATTCCTGAGACTGCTAATGGAAACCATGTGGGATGGAGATAAATTATAAAAAGAGAGAGAGAGGGGAGAAAAGTTCTACACATCCAGCTTAAGTGGCTGCCATTTTGTTTTTTCTTTTTTTTGCTCATTCTTTTTCTCTGATTAATTATTCCAGCTTTGAATTATTTCAAGCGCAGCAGCTGCTCCTGCTGCGTGGAGAGACACTAAACCTTAAATTCCTGCCACTGTTTTCACCGGTGGGGTCTCAAAAATTATCATTATTAATTTCAACGTATATACACTTGAACATTTCTCATCTCTGTGCTAGCTGCTGCAGCTACCAGAATAAACCCAGACCTTTTCTTTATTTTGTTAAATTTCTCCTGCTTTAATTCGTGCTCCGCAGTGCGATCGTCTCGACCTCGATCTATGGGGGAGAGATTTTGTCTGTTCTAATTAGGTGCCAGTGTTTTGGCTCATTCCATGTCCGGTGGGTAGATTGAATTATGATCGAGTGCGGTGCAGTGGAATGAATGAAGCAGCTGCTGCTTTGTTCTCAGTTTTGGGAAAGCAAATTAGGTCAAGTGGCTCATGCAGGTTGCAAGAGGAATGTGAATAAATGATGATGGGGTCTCTCTGCACATACCAGGAGAGATGCCCTTTCTTTTCTTTTCTTCTTCTTCTTCTCCTCCTCCTCCTCCTCTCTTTTTATTTTCTGATCAGCTATTTACCATCATTAACTGACTAAGTTTTTTTTTAAAATAGAAGTTCCATAACTGATCAAGTAGCTTCCAAGTAAATCTTTCTTTAGAACAAGGCTCCGGTCAAGACTTTTAATTACGAGCAGTAGAAGTAGCAATCTGGGCCTTGGAAACAGATTTGAACTCCTCCCTCAAACCCTCCACGGCCGACAAGGGCATGATTTTGATTTTTATGATGGGTCGATGGATTCTGATTCCGAGTCTGAAAGTCGCATATATACATATATCCAGCTGAGCTAACTTTTTGCCATGGCTAGCTAAACATCACGCTCCTCCATTTCTAGAACTTTGAACAGACCTCACATGGAGAGAGAGAAAGAGTCGATCAGCAGCCTTCCTCTCCTCTCCTCCCCTCCCCTCCATGTAGAGAGAGAGAGAATAATAATCTCTCGGCCGCGTGCATGCACCTAAAGAGAAGGGGAAAGAAGTTGATGCCCTTGCCGTGTAGGACTTGGGGGCCGGGGGAGTAGTTCTAGCTTTTCCAGGGCCTTGTTCCAAAAAAAGCACATGCGCCCCACCGGGGAATTCCCCAGCAGTGAAAGCGGAAGAAGAAGAAGAAGGAGGAGAAGAAAAATTGAAGAACAAGAAGAAGAGGAGGAAAGGCATGCATGCTTTCTCTCACTCTCTTTTTTCCTTTTCCCTTTTTCTTCACCAGTCAATTGATTCTCAAGTACCTCGATCGAGATGGAGAACCTTTTTTTTTTAACTGGGAATACATCGCGATCGCGATCGATCTTTCTTAGCTAGTTCTTTTCTCCTGCTTTGACTTTTCCGGAAGCGAACGAGCCCGGCCGGGAATAATCTCAGGGAGTCGGCAGGCCGGCCGGTCAGGCCGAGAACAGGGCGTGAACTGCGCTCGAACATATTCTGATTACTGATTACCGAAGAAGGATGTAAATGATGCATTCTGCTGCTGCTGCTGCTCCGTCTCCCCTCACCTGGGCGAGCAGGGCCGGCCGGGCAGCAGTTACCTGAAATGATTGGGACACACCCTCCTCCCACCATGGCATGAACTAAATGAATCCTCCTCCTCCTCTTCCTTCTTCTCTTCATGCCTTGGTAATGATTGTTTCTTCTTTGTATCAGTGTGAGCGTGCGAGTGCTAATATATTTTGACGGAAAGATTGGCAAACATATGCTGTAAATTTAGATGGAGCGCCTGTTTGAAGAGCCAAAGGACGTGTGCCCTCTTCTTTTTTTCCTCATTTGTTCATCAATCATGTGCTTTCTGGTACTAATCTTCCACTCTGCAGGGCAATTGTGCTGATGGTGCTCTGCAGGAGGAAATAGGCTGTTCCCTCCAACACGCAAGAAATCTGATCATAGTTGAACCAGCATACAATGAATGAATACCGCTTTTTTTTTAAGGCTTAATTTCTCTTCTTTCTTCCATTAGAAGAAACCTGATAGCATAGCAGTGTAGTATGTGAAGCATTTTAAGAAAAGCTAATGGGGGTAAAGAAGAAGAGCATGGACAATCTCAACCTAAGGATAGGATGTATAAAATGGTGAGAGGAAGGCATGTGCTCAGATAGGGAGGGTGAATGCGTTAAATCGATGGCCCTCTCATATATATATATGTATAAATTATTTAGGTTGTCTCTATGTGCAGCATCACAGCTCACAACCTCCATAGAAATCCTCCCCCCTTTTCCTGGGTTACCCCTTTCTTTTATCTCCTTCCTACCTCTACAAAACTTGCTTGAACAACCATCATGCATGCAATGCCCTTAATTAAGGGGCCCCTACCCCACTCACTAAAAGAAGATAAAGTCATCTCAAATATGATGAATGCGTCGATAAAATTATCTGTTAATGTAGAATAAGTTGAGTTTATCTAATCAAATCTCAGATGTCTGATATATTTTGTTTATGACTAGAAGAACCATCTACATATATATCTAGGCAATCCTCATGAAAAGTTAAACCACTGTAAATGAATGAGCATTGTGAGGAGCACCTTGAAATAGTACTATAAATTAAATGATAGGATCAAATTGAAGTAGAATAGACTTTTAAGGACCAAATCTCCAAACTGTAGGGCCAAAAAAAAAACTGATATTAAACCTCAATTTATTGTATAAGATTATAGCACATCCCATAATTGACTTTTTATCAAGTGGGTGGATTGGATCTCAAGATACATCATGAGAACACAACACCTAGAGCTATGAATAATACCACTTCATGCATGAACTAATAATGGCAGGCTTTGTTTATGCATCAAGAAAGATTTGATATCTATTTGTCATGTGATAGGATCTCAACTCCACAAGTAATGCAGATTTCCTCCTTAAGATCTACCCTTTTTTTTTCCTAAAAAAACAATAATTAATCGATTCTGTGAAAGCAAGATAATAAATCTTTGATTCATTATTCTAAGCTTGGCGGTTAATTTAACTAATGGGATAAATTTTAGTAAGGCTGATAAAAATTAATTGTAGCAACACAAATCTTCTATCTACAATTTTATTATTGCATAATAATTTAGAAATAATAGCAATCTCCTTTATTATATAGTATAATAGAGGTTTGTATAATATTAAAATATAAAAATATTTTTTTATTATTTTTTAATATATATAATTTTAAAATCTTAAAATAGATATTTTTAAATAATTATAAGTAGTTTTTACGAATATTATTATAAGTAATCCAAAAAATAAATATAAAAAGAATCTTTATAAGTAGATAAGTAATAAATTCACAGAGTATCTGCTCATCTAGTTAGAACGGTAAGACTCTGATATCATCTACTTTAAATAATTTATACACAGATCTGATAGGCTAATAGGAACTCAATAATACTTTTGGTCATAGTTTATGAGAGGTGCAAGATATACATATCCGTTCTTATTGTATTCAAAGTAGGTCTAAAATTTATTTAATAGATAGATATATAGATTTTGTTTATTTATTTTTAAAAAAATTGTTAGTGTATTATATGATAGTCACCTTTTAAATGATTTGAGGGAAACTTAGGGTTTAAGTAGCCCCGTTGAGGTGTGATCGATTGGACGCGCATAGAATTAAAAGCAGGAGAAAGGCAAAGATGCATCTGTCAAGCAAAAGCATCAGGTTTTGTTATTAATCGTCAAGCGCATGATTCGATCCAATTCGATTCAATTCACCGAGACCAACTCATCGTCATTCGCTTTGTACTCCGAGCCTCGGTGCACGCAAACCAATTAGACTTGAAGCTTCGTTTTTTTCCCTTTTTGAAAAGAAGAAGAAGAAGAAGTACATGGATTTGTATTATTCGTTGCATGGTTAAAGTCGAGTACGATGTATTTGGTTGGGCGGGGGATTATTTTAATCGCGACTGCTACGTACGAGGATGAGGGGTTGGGTTTTGCTGAGGAATCAATTATTAAGTTGTGATCTGACCTGACCAAACAAGGGATATAATTAACCTCATCATTTCCAACATAACAAGCTAAAATTTGAGTTATATTTAAGAGGCACTCAGTCAGTCAGTCAGTCAGTGGTCAATTGCTAATTGCTGAGGGTGTTGAAATGGGTGTTCCTCCTTTTGGCTGATATCTGAATTATTATACAATCAGAAATATATATATGTATATACTTTTCGTAGTTCTTAAACGTACAGATAACTCTAATAAATAATCATAAACTTGAGATGCAAAGAAAGCACAACCTCCGTAAAGAAATAGCTTGCTGTTAGTGCCTGGTTAAGGGAAAAATAAGAAATGAAAAAGGTCACTGCTGAGCATCAACCACCACTTTAATAAATGTTTAAATGTTTCAAGCAGTAGTAGTATGGAAAACAGCATTGCCAAAACGGAAGTAGTAGTAGTATGTATGTAAAATGAGGTGTTTGATTCAAGTACTTAGTTAGATGCCTAAACTAAGTTATCTTTAGGAAAGTTGGGAAAAAAAAGGTTAATGGAATCCCACTGTATATAATGATGCTGATGCTGATGATGATCCAGCCCCCGCCCCCCCTATTAACAAATCAAATTAAAACGTCTAGCTTTTTAGCCTTTTCCAAAAGGAGGCCTGCAAAAGGAGATGCCTATATATTTATGCATATGCTTATGAGCCTGAGGATTAATCAATGCATCATTCATCATAAACAGGCACACAAATAAATAAATAAAAAGGAGGAGAAAGAGAGCTTTAATTATTCATTATTTGGTGGGAGAAGATAGATGTGCATTCTAAGTTTAATTGTCTTTAAACATTTCCTATATACAGAGAGACTTTGGAGCAACATTCTTCTATGAATTAAGTCTAATGTACTCTTCATACTTTTATACATACATACATTAATATATATATATATACTTTGAAAAAAAAAGAAAAAGAAAAGAGAATGCCCTTCTTTTCTAGATAGACCCCTTTAATTAATTTACAAATTATATTTATCAATTTGCTGCACATCAGCAGCAGCAGCAGCAGACATCTGATTTGATTGCAAGGGGGACGCAAGTAGCCCAAAAGGCTAATTCATGAAGCTCCACAATTGGCCACAATGCATAAAGGCTCTTAAAAAAGATAGAAAACCTAACCTAACTTGACCCACCAAACAGACATTTTAACCTAATTGGCGTAATAATCCTCAACAAGGAAAAAAAGAATAAGGAAACACAACTTCAGCTCCACTGTTGCACTCACTGCATATATGAGGAAGGGAAGGACTAAATCTTTTATCACAATCAATGCAAAATTTGACTCATCCCCCCCCCCCGCCCCCCCTCTTTTGTACTTGTTGGCATCCTGTTCCCCAATATAACATTTATATATATATATATAATAGGCTATGTGTTCCCCACTGTGGAATTGTTTTAAGGGCAAATTGCATTAGCACCTTTTTGATCCTATATTTTTAGGATAATTGTATTTCAAACCTACGCAACTTCTAAAACCATCTATGAGTAATTTAATTATATTTTTAAATCAAATACTAAATTTAATATGCAATAAAAATAGTAATTAACCTATGGAAAATGGTCCTTCAGCTGCATGAACTAGGTTGAGACCCTCCCCCCCTAATTATAACATGAATTGGGGGATAGATCCTATGATATCCAGGGATAAGATCATGTAAAGATTCTTTAAATTAATCTTATAATAATTTGGTAGATACCTTATAAAAAAATGTAATTGGGGGCATGCATGGACAGGGAAATCCATTTGGTTCCAGGAAATTGTCCATCTGACATGATGTCTCATGGGTGTTCTGCATTGCATCATGGAAGAGACTGGTTAGTTGCCTTCCTACATGGATGCACTTCAAATTTACTTATCTCAACATGTGTATGCATTTATATACACACACACACATTAGGGAAGGGGGGCATATCTCTGGAATTGGAAGATGAGATATCTCTGCATGCATCTCTGCTTCCCATTAATTCCTTTCCTAATTAATTAATTAATAATTCAATGGGGCATAGGAAGGATAAGAAAAAGGTGATGTGTGATGATGCAATGCTAAATTTTGACCAATCATGTGCCCCCAAAGATAAAATTATAAAATCAGCACACAACTTAGCTAGCATCCACTGCAAGAACAATAATTTGTCCTTTTTATATATTTGTTAGAAAAATTAAGTTCAGTGAGTTATCAAATTAACATATAAAATTCAACTAGCATTGTGATGTGTTTAAAAAATTTAGGGCTTTTTCATTCGAATAAATAAGTCTCCAATTATTCTTTACTTATACACTATTAATTACAATAAATATTTTAACTATTTTCTCCTATACTATATAGTCATCCTACTCTCTCTAGCCTTAGGCATTCAATTGGATTATGCTTGATTGGCCTAAGCACGGTTCATCGAAATACAAATCCTGTTATGCCGTGTCGATGTCTATATGATAGTGAACCGTGCCATGCTAGGCACAAAGTGCATAGAGCTCCATTCGATATGACACGAGACATGCCACTATTATCATGTCTTATCGACTCAACACGAGCCCAAGTATAATGGGTCATACTCACCCATGGGAGGAGTCTTGTAGTCTCAGATAGGGGAAGGGGGAGAGGGAGCCGATATAAGCTAGGGAGAACACAGTATAATATGTCATCCTCTAACTTCCGATAGAAATTTTTCACGAAGAAGGTGATGGCATGACACTTGGCTGAGTGTCACAAGTTGGTTTCAACCTTATCCACAACATGCCGATGATAAGTCTTTCCGGTGACTAGATACAAGCTCACACTCTCATGTGAGACCGAGCTAAATGTCTGTGTCCCATTCACATGCTCTCGAGATCGGTGGCAAGGAAGAATTCTCAAACCCTCACTACTCTAAATCTTCGCTCACTATATTACAGAGGTAATGGATAATGGGACTTAGGGTTTTTGATGCCTCATCATTTGGGGCACCACTGAGACTACTCTTGTCGACAATGTCGAACGTCGTAGTTCCGCCAACATTGTAGTGTCTATAGGTGGTGGTGGAAGCTGCTAATTGATGAAGCTCTAATGGACGTAGCAATGGAAGCTTCCTCTTCATTTCCAAGTAAATCTGAGTCAATTTTCATGTGTCTGTCACATCTCTACCGAGTGGATATAAGTCATTACCGATTTGCCAAAATGGACACATCATCAACTTTTGACCGATGGGACTTCTCGTCGAACCCAAGTGCACTCCAATGTCCAATGATTTGGCTTGGATCGAGCACAATATTTACTAATTGAGCTAGGGAAGAAGTTAACTAAAAAAAACCATAAAGTATAGTCGAACATTTCTGAACCTATTCATTCCCGTAGAAGAAGCAATATTAGCTGAGCATGTTTAGTAATACTGAAAACAAGACTCGTCTTGTGTATCAAATTGCTCCCGCTTGCTTCTCCATCAATGCTACATATTTCCACCATATCCAACAACCTCCACATGGTCAAACAGAGAGTTAGAGCTCGAGCTGGCCTCACCTTGTGTTGAGGCTCCGCCCACCAGGGATTCTAGAGTAGACACACGCTTCACGAGCTAGTCGTGAGTGCATGTATTGATTGTGGTGTTGATCGAAAAATAGAGGACAGGGGGATATAACGTCGAAAAAGAGCAGAAATAGGGGAATATCTTGATCAGGTTCTTTGATGACTACAGTGGTCTCAAAAGCTTCAAGCGACTATCATTAATGTCTCAGCGAACTCCTCACGCCTTTAGGGGGGATCGCTAAAAAGGTGTTGGTTCATCGGTGATAGTAGAGCAATAGAATAATGCTCTAATACCAAACTTCTCACCCTCTAATTTTCAGTAGAAAATTTTCACGACGAAGGTGATTACACGACACCTGGCCGAGTGTCACAAGCTGGCTTCACTCTTGCCCACAACAAGCCGACTAGTTGGAACTTATGGAAGGATCAAACACAATCAGATTAATTTTTAGAGATGGTATTAACTTATCTCACTCTTGTTTCCTAACCAGTAAAGTAGTTAGATTGATTCATCTGTAGAATATTTATGATATTTTATTTAGAAGAAAAATCTTCCTTCACGTAGAATTCTGGCTCTTGATTCGAAATATGATTAATTGAGGGTGAGCCTGGGCATATATCATCAGCAGGTGCCTGCCCTTGTGGAAGTCAATGTGACTCTTCTTCTCCAAGTTGGAGTTGGGGGAGGGTTGGTGGTGGGATGACATCAGAGTGCATGCAGGAGAAAAAGCTGACAGAAAAAGATCATGAGCTTGAGCTGTTGAATGAGTGAGTGAATATGTTTCATTCCATGTCACTTACTTCCTCATTGTGTGTACTTGAACAACCACTTTAGTTAGCATCATCATCAATATATATGTGAGCTATTCAACACCCCTCAAATTAGTGGTCCTCAATTATCTCAAGAGTCCATCTCCTCCTCCTCCTTTCTTCCCAGCAATGCCAAAAAAAAGAAAAACCTAATTTGAGTTGCACAAAACTTCCGAACTTGCACAATCAAATAGGAGTTAGGAATCTTCAGTTCAAGCATCATTATTTCACTCTGTGCAACACTATTAGCTTCACCGGTCTAGTTTTGACCAAGTTAAATCTAGTTCACTACATGGAATATCTACACAACCTCAATTAATACTGATCATATATCTCCGCCCTCATCAATCAATCATTGATTTCAAGTTACAAACTCACATCAGATCTGATTAATTTAAGCAAGATTAAATCTATGTCTAGTTTAGTTTGACTTAATACGATCGAATGTAATAAGATTTCATTCCAGACCCTTGGTTCAATACGATCGATATTATTTCTAATATTTTAGTGGTTCAATTTATTCTAGTTGACCCTCGTTCATTTGATTTTACATATGGTTCATCAAGTTGGGTAACAAACTAATGTCCCATTCAAAGTCTATTTTTATTTTATCTTTTTAAAGCAAAATATAGACATCTTTACAATGAAAACGAGAGCCAATATTATTAAAAATAAAATCAGGATAAAAGCCCTCACCATCAAAAGAAAAAAAATCTATTCTTCAAATTTTAAAATCAATAGCAATTTCATATAAACCCCCTTGGAATTTTTAAAAAAATCATGGAAAGATCATTGGATAAATTGTAAGCATAGTATTATTTATTGATTGATTTAGTAAAGTCCTTTTGTTGTTTATTGTTTATTATTAGTAGTAAAAGTGTTTATGAGATAAGTAGTGGAATATAAATGTCAAGTGAAGTATAAAACGGTTGAGATCCTTAATGACTTCACTTTATTATTGATAGGAAAATAATAAGTAGCTAGAAAAATGGGTGGTGGATGTTGTGCTCCATCAGCGTAGGCTCTCTTTTCCTCTTTATACTTGAGATTTTTTTTCTTTCTCAGACTAACTTTTTTCCTCACACTTTTTCTTTTTATTCCATAACTTTTCATCACTATTCCCCTCACACAAAAAACTTTTCATCACTATTTTTAAAAAAATGTATTTTAGGGTTTCAATCCCTTTTTACGAAGAATCCCTTTTCATATGAGAAAATAAAAGTAATTTTTTAAAAAAAGATAATTAAATAAATAATAAGTCAATATTTGTTTTTTTTAAATGAAACCACTATCATATTTGAAGTACTCCGAGAAAGCACTCGCAAAATTCAAGACTGCAGTTTGTATCTTTTTCAAGTTTTAATTCTAGGATTTGATTTAATCTAAATAGGGTCAGTTATTACTTAGATGTTAAAGTAAGTATTCAACTTATAGCCTCTAGCCTCTAACCTCTACTTATTATAGCCTCTAGCCTCTAACCTCTACTTATTATAATCAGATGAGTATACATTTATTTAATTAAAGTAATTAGGTTCTTTGAGTACGAAAGGTTATGAGTTTCACACGCTTTGAGTTAAGATACATACAAGAAAGTTGGTCTCGATCTTCCATTGTAGGAGAAATCCTTAAGGCAGGGAGTTGTGACTTTCATGAAGGGGAGGCAAACCACGATCTAGGAACGTGACCAGCAACCTCGCAATCGCTATACCACTCCTCAATTGGTTATCAATCGTATCAAACATGACTGACCTGTTCACAAATAATGACACGAATAATTTAAGAGAATTGAAAAAGTAACAGCGGAAGGATTATTCAAGATGTATTATCAAAGAAATTGGACTTCAAGTTTATGAA
Organism: Thalia dealbata; assembly: GCA_030544415.1. Classification (NCBI taxonomy): domain Eukaryota; kingdom Viridiplantae; phylum Streptophyta; class Magnoliopsida; order Zingiberales; family Marantaceae; genus Thalia; species Thalia dealbata. The sequence continues at coordinate 11,895,049 of CM060460.1, forward strand.
AAAAGCCTTACAATAGTGATGGTTAAAACAAAAATCAAAATCCCCTCAAAATGACTTACTCCACCAAATATATAGAAATTATAATGGAAACTTTTTTTCTATTTTGTGTCACTAAAATATAAAAAATAAATAAATAAGACTCATTCTCTTGCAAGCAAAATTAGTGGTATATATGCAACTTTCTTTTTGCAGCCATAAATTAGGAGAATAAATATTCCTTGATTTGCTCGTAAATAAATATTTGATTTGCTCTTAATAAATATTTGATTTACTATTGAATAAATATTCCTTCAATTACTCATCCAACTTTCATATTAGTAATTTTTCCACATTTCCTTTCATGTAAAGACAAACAATAATTAGGTAATATCATTTGTTATGTAATTAAGTAATTAATTTACTTAAATTTTTTTTACCTATTATCTGGGCACGGGCTCGTGTCATTGAGCCTTGTATACTAATTAATTTTGCACGGGTGAACTAGTGATGTCCTCATCATACTCCTTTTCTTAAAAAAGAGTCAATCTCGACTCTAGCTCATCTTCATCACAGTCAACCTTGACTCTAGCACATCTTCATCACCCAAGTATGAATATAAATCGATCACATTGAATGTATTACTCTATAATCCTTAGGTAGTTCCAGCTTGTAGGCATTATCATTGATCTTTATAATAACCTTGAATAGACTGTCACCTCGTAGCATTAGTTTGGACTTGAGCTGTTCTGAAAATTGATCTTTGTACAAATGTAACCAAACCAAATCTCCATCTTAAAAATAACTTTTTTTATCTTTGTTTGCATGCTTTTTATATTGTATCTGCATCTTCTTAATATTTATTTTGGTCATCTGATGTATCTTACGAATCATCTCAGCACTTTTTTGGCATCAAGATTACCTCTTTCTGAAGCTGGTAGAGGTAGTAAATCAATTGGAATAGCAGACTTAAATCTATAGACGATCTCAAACGGGCAGAACTTTGTAGTATAATGCACGACACGATTGTTGGCAAACTCAATGTGTGGTAAGCACTCCTCCCAAAGCTTCAGATTCTTTTTAAGTATTGCCTGTAGCATGGTACCAAAGGTGCGGTTGATGATCTCAATTTGTCTGTCCGTTTGGGGATGACATGTAATTGAAAATAGCAGTTTTGTCTTAAGTTCGCATCATGATCTAAAACAATTGTCCTCTGCACTCGATGCAGGAGAACAATCTCCCTGAAAAATAAATCAGCAACATGAGTAGCATCATCGCTCTTATAACAAGGTATGAAAATGAGTCATCTTAGAAAACCTATCAATAAAAACAAATATATACTGTCTCTCCCCTTCTTAGTCCTTGGTAAACCCAACACAAAATCCATAGAAATATCCTCCCAATGTACTTTTGGAACAGGAGGAGGTGTATATAAACCATATGAGTTTAAGCGAGAGTTAACTATTTGATAAGTGGTATATCTCCCCACGTAACACTCGACGTTGCGCCTCATCTTTGGCCAATAAAAGTAGTCTTATGTATCCTAAAATGTCTCATCAATCCATGAATTTCCTACAATAATAGAAGACAAACAAAACTTGCAGGAACACAAAGCTTGTTAGCTCTAAATAAATAGTCATTATTCAATACATATTTATCTAGCATCTCCCTTCCTTACAACTAATGTAAATGTCTTTAAAATCCAAGTCAGTATCATATAATTCTTTTAACCTTTCCAAACCAAGAATTTTGCAATCAAGTTGGGACAATAATATGTATCGTCTAGATAAAGAATTGCTAACTAGATTATCATTTCACAATACATGACAAAGTTTCAATAAACTCAATCCACTCATCATGTCCACGATTCAACTTACTTTGGCTCTGAATATGCTTCAACGATTCATGGTTTAAATGTATGATAAATTCTTTTGGTCAGAGATAATGTTACAATATTTCTAACACTCTAATCAGCGCATATAATTTCTTGTCATATGTTGAGTAGTTTAAGGCTGGACACTAAGCTTTTCACTAAGGTAAGCAATGGGTTTCCTATCTTGCATAAGAACACCTCCAATTCCAATACCATTAGCATCACATTCTATCTCAAAATTTTTATTAAAATCAAGAAGTTTTAAAAATGGTGCATTGGTTAACTTATCTTTCAACATATTGAAGGCATCTTCTTGTGCCTTTTCTCATTTAAAAGGCACATTCCTTTTTATTAACGCATTGAATGGAGCGGTGAGCGTGCTGAAATCCTTTATGAATTGACGATAAAAGTTAGCTAGTCCATGAAAACTCTGTACTTGCATAACTGTTGTAAGTGTTGGCCATGTTTGAATAGCTTTCACCTTTTCCTCATCCACCTCAATTTCCTATATAGTCACAACAAAATCAAGAAACACGACTCGACCCGTACAAAAGGTGCATTTCTCGAGGTTAGCAAACAAGCGCGTCTCTCAAAATAATAAATGTAAACCCCCATCAAAAAAAAAAAAAAAAAAGGACCGGTTCAGGTGAACCGGCCGGAGAGCCGGCCGGTCCAGCTGAACCGGCTTGGACCGGGCAAGGAAGCGAGACGGGGCGAGCGAGAAGAGCAAACGCCCTTCCCACTCGAGCCATCGCCTCGAGCACGCGACGAAGCAACGTCGCTTCGTCTTCTCCCGCACCGAGCAGCGCCGACGCTCCGCCTTCCGCCGTCGACCACTGCACGTCGCCGTCGACGATCGTCTGCCCTCGTCTACCCCCAGCGAGCTACTCCCGACGGAAAGGGCGACTCGGCGATGCCCGTTTTCCATCCCGTTCGCGCGACCACCGCAGCAGAGGAACTGCTGCCGATCGATCGCCGCCCAGCACTCGCAGCCCCTCGGCGGACGTCTTCTCCGCCGCGGTTGGAGACGCCGGCCGTCTCCGCGTCTCCACGGGCCTTCGAGGAGTTCGAAGACCCCTCGGCGGGCGGCTGAGCTCGCCGCCTCTGTTCGAGCGATCGAACCCTACCGGCGGCGGCTGCAAATCGCGATCCGGTCGCTTCGCCGGCCGCAAACCCCGTCCCTACCTTCTCCAGACGTCCGCGAGGTGAGCAGCCGCGTTTTCCCCATGAAAAGGGGTGGTTTTCACCCTCCGGTGGAGACGCCGTGAGTTCGTCGGAGACGACGCCGGAAAGATCGCCGTTTAGGCGCTGATGGATGTCCTTCTCGCAGATCGGCGTAGTCTCCGCGTTGAGCGAGGAGCAACGAAGCTCGCCGGCCGTTTAGCCCTCGTTTTCGCGAGTTCCGGCGAGGTGGCGGCTAGGGTTCCGGCGGCGGCGCTGAGTTTTCCGGCAGCGCACAGTTAATCCGGCGAAGGTGCTTAATTAAGGCTTAATCGCGATTAGCGCTAATTAAGTGTGCTTAGTGTAAATAAAATATAATTAGTGAGAAATTATGTTATTGTATGCTTAGTTTAATTAAAAGCATGATTAGCGTTAATTAACTAAGCTTAGTGTATAAGAAATTATTTCTTTAATGAAACGGTTGGGTCGAATCAAGTGGGGTTAAATCGGTTGGGTTTGAGTTAAGTTTGGGTTCGAGTCAAGTTGGGTTGGGTGAGCCGAATCAAATAAGTTGAACCTGATTCGAGCTCGAGTCAAATTAGATTGAATTTAATTTAGCTGAACCGGACCCGAACCGAACCAAATCGAACCGAACCGAACCGAACCGGGTGAACAGTAACTCGAACCGTTGACCGAGTCAACAGCTGACCCAGTCAGCATTGACCGGGCCCACCGCCGACCCAGTCAGCGTTGACCGAGTCAACCGCTGACCCAGTCAGCGTTGACCGGTCAACAGCTGACCAGTCAGCGTTGACCGGGCCCACTGCTGACCCAGTCAGCGTTGACCAGTCAACGTTGACCGTTGACCGGGTCAGAAAAATATAAAATAATAAAATAATATTAAAATATTAAAATAATAAAATAATATTAAAATATTAAAAAAAATCAAAAAAATAATAAAAATTTCTATGGGTTCTACTTGGGCTCCTGGATGACTTGGGCCAAGTTATGGGTGAGTTTGATGAGTAGAAATTGAATAAAAATTCATTGAAGTTATTAGGTAAAAATGCAAAAATGTGATAAATTCATAATTCATTAGGTGAGATTAATCCTAAACATGCATAGGATTAATTTAATGTAATAATTATTTAATTGATAGATTTTAATTTATTTATCTTAAGGGAAATAAATTAAATCTATTTTAAATAATTTTTATTAAATAGGATTATTGTGGGTACGCGATCCGAGAAGTTCGGCAAGTGATATTCTCTGCGCGACTTGGTTCCCAGAAGCAGATCGCTATCCAATGTGCGTTGGTTCTCCGTTGGTAGGATTTATTCACGCTAGGGAATACCCGCTGGGGTTTTCTTAGGAAAAATTCTTGGATGTCTTCAATATGATAAATTATAATGTTTGATAAGATTTAAATTGTATGCATGCTAGCATAGTTATCTTATCTAACATGTATATCTACTATGTATCTAACATGTTCTACATTCTTGTCCGGCATGCTATTGCTTTCCATGATATGTTAAATGACTACCATGCGGACATAGATAATACATGTGACATGTTAGAACCTTGGCGACGTCACCGCCACTTAGAGAAAAAGGGGCCTTTTTCCATATGCCCCGGTTGACCGCCGCGTCCCGACGGTGGTCAAACGGTGACGTTTCCGTTAGGCGCCACTCCCGAGGTTGATGCATAGCGGAGTACTGGGAGCACCACTCCCGACGTTATGCATAGCTCATATACTAGGAGCTGGTAGGGTAAGGGACTGTACACACTCCATGGTCATGTTAGACTGGAAATATGGAGCAAGTCCTTACCCGAAACCTTCACCCGCGCGAGTGTCGTTGTAGGCGGCCTCGTGATAGTCCTGAGATGGTTAGCTAGGATGAACCCTACCATGGACTTGGCACCGACGAAGTCGAGGGCCACATCCCATCGTGTGGATGTGCGCCAATCTCGATAGACGTTGACGGCTATTGGACTGGAAAGGTGATTCCACATGCGACGCCTTGGACAGTGGATCCGTAGACCGCACGGCTATCACCCTTGACGTCTGCAGACGATCGGATGAGTAGTCCGGATCCAAGGGTGGTTATTCCGGCTAGCCGTGGCCGATGATATTTAAGAGAGGTGACCCTGTCTACGGGCAGTGTGTAGTACTACATGGGTGTCGTGACCCCTACGGTATCCGGGGAGGATGTAAGGGCACGACGGTTTCGCTAGGGGAGGCATGGTTGGCGACTAGTGAAACAACAGGAGAGGGACTCTGGGTCATCCGTCCTCTCTGCCAACATCAGTGCAGCGGGCATAGGTAGAGACAGAGACAGAAAGGTACTGATGGGCTTACTGATACTCTTAGCTAGGGTAGTCATTAAGCGCAGGCTGGCAGCCCGAGTTATGAAACCTAAAAAAAAAGTCATACTATTGATATGGACACTAGACATGACTAGGGTGACATCTAGTGACATGTACACATTTAATTATTTATTAAATTGTTTGTTCATGCTGTCTATTTTTATATGAATTGTTTAAAACGAAATGACATGAAAGATGATGTTTAATTACCAAGGACATCCTAGAATACTCCTCCTAGCCTTTGATTTCCTTATTCGGTAGAGCCGTAATTTCGCATTAGGCCGCAAGGCTGAGCACACCGCGTTCAATGTGTGTGCAGGTGTCGATGCACGAGACGAGATCGATGACGGAGGGTTCGTCGCGGGAGGTATACGACTGCTGTTATGCGTTTTCGTATGCCGGTCTTAGATTTGTATTAGGAGATATCGGGACTGTATTTAAGATGTTATTTGAAAATGTGGGTGTATGGTTTAGTATTTGTATTTATGCCTTGTATGGGCTTGTCGGGCTCATACGGCGGTTGCCACGTGTCGTCCTGCGGGTCGGGGCGTGACAACTTAAGTGGTATCAGAGCCTAGGTTTAAAGACTTGAGCATTTAGGTGATATCAAAACCTAGGGATTTTGGAGTTTCGACTTCAAATCTAAATTATAAGGATGTCAGTCCCGATATATTAGATTGGCCAGTTAGATAGTTAGTGGTACGGTCGTTTACCTATATCGTGACTATGCGTACCGAAAGAGTTTTACCTTACGTAGAAATTCTTATTTCGTATGGACTGACAGAAGCTTGTTCATGTAGATGTCAGAAGTACCGCCCAGACGTAAACGAGGGAGGCCCCGAAAGCTCGCGGAGCCCCAGGATCATTCGACGGCCACCTCCCGTCCAGCGGCAGATCCGTTAACGCCGCTAGCACCGGTACCAGCTGCGAGCGTTACAGGAAATTCTGATAGGGCACCAGTATCCATGGTCCCAGAGGGGGCATCATTGGGTACACGTCGGAGCTCGAGTTCTCGACGTACCGTGAGGCAGAGGACTACATCTACAGTGCCATCAGGGCAGGCACCTGTTGCTCAGGGACAGCTGAACATTATAGCAGCAGCGGTGGCCAGCGCGATGGTCAGCATTCTAAATCCCACTGCACAGCATGAGCCCGAGGTACCTCAAACTAGTGCACCTCCTCCTCCGCCTCCTGCTGCACCAGTGGTACCACCAGCACCGCGGGTGGTCCGGACGACTCCTGCCCCAGCAGTTGTACCCGCTCCAGCTGATCGTAGTGCAGAGTCAGATCGAGTGAGGGTTGCAACAGCAGTTGCTACCCCTCCGATAGGAGCACAGGGGACTTATACTCGAGTGGATTATCAGACCCCGCCTGGGGGAGTTGTTACGTCGGAGCCCAGTACCCGAGCTGCGAGGCCGATAGCCGCTTGGGTGAGAGACGCTCGACATCTGGGGTGTGTTACATTTTCTGGATCATCTGACCCCCAGACAGCCCGGTCTTGGATTAACAACATCCGCCGTATCACTGCGGATTTGGAGCTAGCTGATAGAGACCGACTTGGAGTGGCACTCTATCTGGTAGACGGGGAGGCTGAGACCTGGCGAGATGAGCTGGAGACCCGTTATTCTACAGGACTGACGTGGGACATATTTTTGGATGAGTTCCACGAGCGTTTCTATACAGAGCTCCAACATAATCTGAAGGTACAGGAGTTCTTAGACTGTAGACAGGGAGGCAGATCTGTGTCAGAGTATGTGGCGGAGTTTAATCTGCTGGCCTCCCTGGTACCCGACACGATCACGTCCGACAGGTATCGTCGGATGCGCTTTATCCAGGGCTTGGATGACCACCTTAGTGTTAGGGTGAGAATATTGGATTACACTGCTTTCCAGCAGTTGGTGGATAAAGCCCTGTGGACTGAGAGGATGCTCCAGACGACGCGTATGCGGAGAGAGGGGCATAAGAAGAAGAGGTCAGCGACACATAGGGGTCGAGGTGACTTCAGGGACAGACAGACTGGCTCGGTAGCTTCAGTGGCCTCGGCTGCAGGAGGGGCTCCATCTGGGAGCCGATTTATACAGAGGACTGAGCAGCGGGGTCAGCCGAGTCAGGCACGTCCCCAGCCGTCAGTACATAGGGCCCCTCAGATACACCGTGCATCACAGTTGGCCCCATGTACCATTTGCCGCCGGACTCACACTGGGATGTGCCGAGAGATCACTTGTTATCAGTGCGGACAGAAGGGGCACATTCGGACCAGCTGTCCGTAGCGGATTCAGATGGGTGGATCCCAGCAGTCAGCCATCCACCCGGCATCTGCGGGTCGTGGTCGTCCTCCTGCACCGTTCCCACCGGCTGCACCTATGACGGGGTCTACCCGAGGATTTCCTACCGGCTCGGGCCCACACTCTCAGAGGCCGCCCCAGCGCACCCAGACGCGCATATATGCATTGGACGGCATCGACGCCCAAGCCAACCCCGTTGTAGTCACGGGTAACTCCTCCCATGCTGACGCACCTTAAATGAAATTTTTATTTTTGGAGATTTAGTCTTTACATTTGATAAGTTGTTGTTGTGTTAGATTTTGGAACTAAAACTTATCTTTTGTTAAGTGAGACTAAATTTAACTTGTCGCATGTGTTGTTTGTGTGATGTGGAATAGGACATATGCGACTATTTGATGCATGGGCTCGTATTCTTATTGACACCGGGTCACATCGGTCTTTCATTAGTTCGGAGTTCGCCAGGCGAGCCGACATACCTCTTACCCTGTTAGAGGCAGAGTTGATTGTCTGTACTCCCTTGGGTGAGAAGATTTTACGGAGTCAGGTGTATCGGTCTTGCCCCATTATGATACAGGAGGTTACCCTTGAGGCGGACCTGATTCCACTGGACATGGCCGACTTCGATGTGATTCTCGGTATGGACTGGTTGACAGCACATAGAGCCCTGGTGAGCTGCTTCACAAAGTCAGTGTCCTTCGTTGGATCGGGACCCCCGGAGCTGGTATTCGAGGGGGATCGTCGAGTCCTGCCGACTGCCATTATATCCGCTCTCACGGCGCAGAGGTACATCAGGAAAGGGTATCAGTGTTTTCTTGCGCACGTAGTGGATAGCAGCCAGTCGGATAGCCAGATGGCAGATATTCCTGTAGTTCGTGAGTTCCCAGATGTTTTTCCTGAGGAATTGCCTGGCCTACCCCCGGATCGGGTGTTAGAGTTTTGCATCGATCTCGCCCCTGGGACGATGCCAATCTCTAGACCCTCGTATCGTATGGCACCGGCAGAGTTGAAGGAACTCAAGCTACAGTTACAGGACTTGGTGGATAAGGGGTTTATTCGACCTAGTGTCTCCCCTTGGGGCGCACCTGTTCTATTTGTGAAGAAAAAGGATGGGACCTTGAGGATGTGCATTGATTACAGGCAGTTGAATAAGGTCACCATCAGGAACAGGTATCCGCTTCCCCGCATCGATGACTTATTTGATCAGTTACAGGGAGCTCGGGTTTTCTCGAAGATTGATTTGAGGTCCGGGTATCATCAGTTAAAGATTAGGGACTCGGATGTTCCGAAGACGGCATTTCGGTCACGGTATGGACATTATGAGTTCCTAGTCATGTCTTTTGGACTTACTAATGCTCCCGCAGCCTTTATGGATTTGATGAACCGGGTTTTTCATAGACATTTAGATAAGTGTGTCATTGTCTTCATTGATGACATACTTGTCTATTCGAAGAGCCCGGAGGAGCATATGAGGCATCTCCGACTTGTCCTTCAGGTACTGAGAGATAGTCAACTTTATGCCAAGTTTTCCAAATGTGAGTTTTGGCTGACTCAGGTTGGATTTCTGGGGCATATTATATCCAGTGAGGGCATACAGGTCGATCCGACTAAGATTGAGGCAGTGACTAAGTGGGAGCAGCCTAAGAGTCCCACAGAGGTCCGTAGTTTCCTTGGATTAGTTGGATATTATCGGCGGTTTGTGCAGGATTTCTCACGCATTGCAGCGCCGATGACCAAGTTGACTAGGAAGGACATTAAGTTTCGGTGGACCCCAGAGTGTGAGCTCAGTTTCCAAGAGCTTAAGACTCGTTTAACCACTGCTCCGATACTCACCCTCCCAGTCAGCGGTACAGAGTATGTGGTATTCAGCGATGCTTCGAAGCAAGGGCTGGGTTGTGTACTTATGCAGGACGGACGGGTAATTGCCTATGCTTCACGACAGTTGAAGAAGCACGAGGTAAATTATCCGACTCATGATTTGGAGTTAGCCGCTATTGTTCTGGCTCTTAAGATTTGGCGACACTATCTTTACGGGGAGAAGTGTCATATTTTCACGGACCATAAGAGCCTACAGTACTTGTTGACCCAGAGGGAATTGAACCTCAGACAGCGCCGCTGGTTGGAGTTGATCAAGGACTATGACTTGATTATTGACTACCATCCGGGGAAGGCTAATGTTGTGGCAGATGCTTTGAGCAGAAAGTCGTCTGTCACTTTGGCGTATATACGCACTGCCTACTTACCCTTGCTACGTGACATGAGATTGCTGGGGGTTGAGCTACAGTGTGACTCTCAGGGTGGGTTACTGGCACAGTTTACTGTGCGACCCACTTTATCGGACCGGCTGGCCGAGTTACAGGGGACAGACTCAGAGTTGAGTACGGTGATCCAGAGAGTACAGGATGGTCAGGGTCAGGAGTTCAGACTCAGAGATGACGGCATGCTGGTGCTGAATGACAGGATCTGCGTACCCCATGATGAGGATCTACGACGGCAGATTCTGGAGGAGGCACACAGTTCCGCTTATGCTATGCATCCGGGTAGTACGAAGATGTATCGTACTATTCGACAGACGTATTGGTGGTCGGGCATGAAGCGGGACATAGCTGAGTTTGTAGCTCGATGCCTAGTATGTCAGCAGGTTAAGGCGGAACATCAGAAGCCGGCAGGGACCTTGCAGCCTCTTCCGATACCGGAGTGGAAGTGGGAGCATATCACTATGGACTTTGTAGTCGGGTTGCCACGCACCCAGAGACACCATGACGCTATTTGGGTGATCGTTGATCGACTTACAAAGTCTGCCCACTTCTTGCCGATTGAGATTTCTTACACATTGGAGAGGTTAGCCAGGCTGTACATCAGCGACATTGTCCGCCTTCATGGAGTACCAGTATCTATTGTGTCGGACCGAGATCCTAGGTTCACTTCTAGGTTCTGGCCGAAGTTTCAGGGGGAGCTGGGTACATCATTGAGGTTTAGCACCGCATTTCACCCACAGACTGATGGACAGTCAGAGCGTACCATACAGACGCTGGAGGACATGTTGAGAGCATGTGTGCTCGAGTTTACTGGTAGCTGGGATACCCACCTTCCTTTGGTGGAATTTGCATATAATAATAGCTATCAGGCCAGCATTGGTATGGCTCCCTATGAGGCTCTATATGGCAGACAGTGTCGGACTCCATTATGCTGGAGTGAGGTAGGCGAGAGACGACTGACGGGTACGGAGTTGATTGATGAAACCGTAGCCAAGGTCAGTGTCATTCGAGGTAGACTGAAGACAGCTCAGGACCGACAGAAGAGCTATGCAGATAATCGTCGTAGGCCTCTAAAGTTTGCAGTCGGGGATATGGTTTTTCTAAAGGTATCCCCCTGGAAGGGCATCCTTCGTTTTCAGAAGAAAGGGAAGCTACACCCTAGATACATCGGACCCTTCCAGGTACTTGAGAGAGTCGGGCCGGTGGCATACCGACTGGAGCTACCTGCAGACTTAGAGCAGATTCATGATGTCTTCCATGTATCCATGTTGAGGAAGTACATTTCAGATCCGTCCCATGTCCTCACAGCACCACCAGTTCAGCTGAGAGAGGACTTGAGCTACGGGGTGCGGGCTATTGAGATCCTAGATCGGCGCGTAAAGGTGCTTCGAGGTAAGTCTATTCCCCTAGTAAAAGTCCTCTGGAGGAACGCTCATATCGAGGAAGCTACATGGGAGACTGAGGCCCACATGCGGGCCCAGCAACCTCACTTATTTGAGGGAGAGAGTGTTTGAGTGTGATGTACAAAAATTTTGAAATTTATATGTTGATGTTGGATATCTTTTTGGATGTTCAAGTGTTATTTTGGAGGACCAAAATTTTTAAGGGGGGGAGTACTTGTAAACCCCCATCAAAAAAAAAAAAAAAAAATGGACCGGTTCAGGTGAACCGGCCGGAGAGCCGGCCGGTCCAGCTGAACCGGCTTGGACCGGGCAAGGAAGCGAGACGGGGCGAGCGAGAAGAGCAAACGCCCTTCCCACTCGAGCCATCGCCTCGAGCACGCGACGAAGCAACGTCGCTTCGTCTTCTCCCGCACCGAGCAGCGCCGACGCTCCGCCTTCCGCCGTCGACCACTGCACGTCGCCGTCGACGATCGTCTGCCCTCGTCCACCCCCAGCGAGCTACTCCCGACGGAAAGGGCGACTCGGCGACGCCCGTTTTCCATCCCGTTCGCGCGACCACCGCAGCAGAGGAACTGCTGCCGATCGATCGCCGCCCAGCACTCGCAGCCCCTCGGCGGACGTCTTCTCCGCCGCGGTTGGAGACGCCGGCCGTCTCCGCGTCTCCACGGGCCTTCGAGGAGTTCGAAGACCCCTCGGCGGGCGGCTGAGCTCGCCGCCTCTGTTCGAGCGATCGAACCCTACCGGCGGCGGCTGCAAATCGCGATCCGGTCGCTTCGCCGGCCGCAAACCCCGTCCCTACCTTCTCCAGACGTCCGCGAGGTGAGCAGCCGCGTTTTCCCCATGAAAAGGGGTGGTTTTCACCCTCCGGTGGAGACGCCGTGAGTTCGCCGGAGACGACGCCGGAAAGATCGCCGTTTAGGCGCTGATGGATGTCCTTCTCGCAGATCGGCGTAGTCTCCGCGTTGAGCGAGGAGCAACGAAGCTCGCCGGCCGTTTAGCCCTCGTTTTCGCGAGTTCCGGCGAGGTGGCGGCTAGGGTTCCGGCGGCGGCGCTGAGTTTTCCGGCAGCGCACAGTTAATCCGGCGAAGGTGCTTAATTAGGGCTTAATCGCGATTAGCGCTAATTAAGTGTGCTTAGTGTAAATAAAATATAATTAGTGAGAAATTATGTTATTGTATGCTTAGTTTAATTAAAAGCATGATTAGCGTTAATTAACTAAGCTTAGTGTATAAGAAATTATTTCTTTAATGAAACGGTTGGGTCGAATCAAGTGGGGTTAAATCGGTTGGGTTTGAGTTAAGTTTGGGTTCGAGTCAAGTTGGGTTGGGTGAGCCGAATCAAATAAGTTGAACTTGATTCGAGCTCGAGTCAAATTAGATTGAATTTAATTTAGCTGAACCGGACCCGAACCGAACCAAATCGAACCGAATCGAACCGAACCGGGTGAACAGTAACTCGAACCGTTGACCGAGTCAACAGCTGACCCAGTCAGCATTGACCGGGCCCACCGCCGACCCAGTCAGCATTGACCGGGCCCACCGCCGACCCAGTCAGCATTGACCGGGCCCACCGCCGACCCAGTCAGCGTTGACCGGGCCCACCGCTGACCCAGTCAGCGTTGACCGGTCAACAGCTGACCCAGTCAGCGTTGACCGGGCCCACTGCTGACCCAGTCAGCGTTGACCAGTCAACGTTGACCGTTGACCAGTCAACGTTGACCGTTGACCGGGTCAGAAAAATATAAAATAATAAAATAATATTAAAATAATAAAATAATATTAAAATAATAAAATAATATTAAAATATTAAAAAAATCAAAAAAATAATAAAAATTTCTATGGGTTCTACTTGGGCTCCTGGATGACTTGGGCCAAGTTATGGGTGAGTTTGATGAGTAGAAATTGAATAAAAATTCATTGAAGTTATTAGGTAAAAATGCAAAAATGTGATAAATTCATAATTCATTAGGTGAGATTAATCCTAAACATGCATAGGATTAATTTAATGTAATAATTATTTAATTGATAGATTTTAATTTATTTATCTTAAGGGAAATAAATTAAATCTATTTTAAATAATTTTTATTAAATAGGATTATTGTGGGTACGCGATCCGAGAAGTTCGGCAAGTGATATTCTCTGCGCGACTTGGTTCCCAGAAGCAGATCGCTATCCAATGTGCGTTGGTTCTCCGTTGGTAGGATTTATTCACGCTAGGGAATACCCGCTGGGGTTTTCTTAGGAAAAATTCTTGGATGTCTTCAATATGATAAATTATAATGTTTGATAAGATTTAAATTGTATGCATGCTAGCATAGTTATCTTATCTAACATGTATATCTACTATGTATCTAACATGTTCTACATTCTTGTCCGGCATGCTATTGCTTTCCATGATATGTTAAATGACTACCATGCGGACATAGATAATACATGTGACATGTTAGAACCTTGGCGACGTCACCGCCACTTAGAGAAAAAGGGGCCTTTTTCCATATGCCCCGGTTGACCGCCGCGTCCCGACGGTGGTCAAACGGTGACGTTTCCGTTAGACGCCACTCCCGAGGTTGATGCATAGCGGAGCACTGGGAGCACCACTCCCGACGTTATGCATAGCTCATATACTAGGAGCTGGTAGGGTAAGGGACTGTACACACTCCATGGTCATGTTAGACTGGAAATATGGAGCAAGTCCTTACCCGAAACCTTCACCCGCGCGAGTGTCGTTGTAGGCGGCCTCGTGATAGTCCTGAGATGGTTAGCTAGGATGAACCCTACCATGGACTTGGCACCGACGAAGTCGAGGGCCACATCCCATCGTGTGGATGTGCGCCAATCTCGATAGACGTTGACGGCTATTGGACTGGAAAGGTGATTCCACATGCGACGCCTTGGACAGTGGATCCGTAGACCGCACGGCTATCACCCTTGACGTCTGCAGACGATCGGATGAGTAGTCCGGATCCAAGGGTGGTTATTCCGGCTAGCCGTGGCCGATGATATTTAAGAGAGGTGACCCTGTCTACGGGCAGTGTGTAGTACTACATGGGTGTCGTGACCCCTACGATATCCGGGGAGGATGTAAGGGCACGACGGTTTCGCTAGGGGAGGCATGGTTGGCGACTAGTGAAACAACAGGAGAGGGACTCTGGGTCATCCGTCCTCTCTGCCAACATCAGTGCAGCGGGCATAGGTAGAGACAGAGACAGAAAGACACTGATGGGCTTACTGATACTCTTAGCTAGGGTAGTCATTAAGCGCAGGCTGGCAGCCCGAGTTATGAAACCTAAAAAAAAAGTCATACTATTGATATGGACACTAGACATGACTAGGGTGACATCTAGTGACATGTACACATTTAATTATTTATTAAATTGTTTGTTCATGCTGTCTATTTTTATATGAATTGTTTAAAACGAAATGACATGAAAGATGATGTTTAATTACCAAGGACATCCTAGAATACTCCTCCTAGCCTTTGATTTCCTTATTCGGTAGAGCCGTAATTTCGCATTAGGCCGCAAGGCTGAGCACACCGCGTTCAATGTGTGTGCAGGTGTCGATGCACGAGACGAGATCGATGACGGAGGGTTCGTCGCGGGAGGTATACGACTGCTGTTATGCGTTTTCGTATGCCGGTCTTAGATTTGTATTAGGAGATATCGGGACTGTATTTAAGATGTTATTTGAAAATGTGGGTGTATGTAGTTTAGTATTTGTATTTATGCCTTGTATGGGCTTGTCGGGCTCATACGACGGTTGCCACGTGTCGTCCTGCGGGTCGGGGCGTGACAATAAAAACTTGATGTATATGTGTCAAATGTTTATTCAAAGACTTGCTATAAATAAATATATCATCAAAGTAAGATACCACAAATTTTTCAATAAAAAATCTCAATACTTCATTTATTAAGCACATGAATATTCTAGGTGTATTCGTAAGACCAAATGACATAACTAACCACTCATATAATTCAAATATTAGTCTTAAAAGCAGTTTTTCATTAATTACCTAGCTTCATTCTAATTTGGTGGTAACCATTACGTAAGTCAATCTTAGAAAAGATAGTAGAACCACATTATTCATCGAGCATATCATCTAACCGAGGAATAAGATGACGATAACATACCGTAATATGTTGATATCTCGATAATCTATACATATCCTCCATGATCTATTTTTCTTTGGCACAAGTAAAATAAGAATAACACATGGACTTAAACTTTCACCCATATATCCTTTATCGAGAAGCTGCACTTGGCGCTGAATTTCTTTTGTCTCCTTTTAATTGGTACGGTATGGAGGGTGGTTAGGCAAAGATGCTCCCATAATCAAATTTATTTGATGCTCTATCCCCCGCAATGGTGACAACCATGCAGGTATCTCATTTGGAAACACATCAGCGAACTCCTGCATCAAAGAAACAATCGAAATAGGCAAAGAAAATGGTAAAGTATTAGTAGAAAATAGAGTATCCTTACATACAAGCACAAAGCACTTTTGGGGATTGGTTTCTAAGAGTATCCTTACATACAAGCACAAAGCACTTTTGGGGATTGGTTTCTAATTCTCGCATCTCATATTTAGTGGCTAATAGAACCTGTCCCTTGATCGGTATCTCTCTTTTCTTCTCACATTTTCCTTTCTTTTCTTTCAATTTGGGCTGATGACTCTCATTTCTTATTTTGTTAACATCACTCATCTCCTTTACTTTCCTCTTACATTCAGCCCTATCTAAATTATCTTTGAGAAGTTTTTTCAGCTACATTGGAATCAACACGACATTCTTATCTTTGTGCATAAAAGAGTACTTATTGGAATGCCTATAATGTGTAACATCCTTATCATATTGTCATGGTCTTCCAAGTAGTAAAGCACAAACATGCATTGACACCACATCACAGTCCACAGAGTTAGAATAGATACCAACCTACACACGTACCATCTTTGTTACCTTCAACTTGCCATAAGTATTGAGCCATTGAATGTAGTATAGTTGCGGGTATAATCGTGTGGTTAGGTAAATCTTCCTAACCATCTCTGAGCTTGCAATATTGTTGCATCTTCCACTATCAATTATGATCTTACAAAAATGCTCCTTGATCACAAATTTCGATTGGAACTAATTGTGGCGTTGCCCATTTTCTATCTTCTCCATCTAGGAGCTAAGAACACGACGAATAACGAGGCTTGTATGACTTGTATCGAAGGTGATCTCTTCTGGTTCTAACCCTGAGGTATTTTGAGGCTCCTCGTGGTCAGATCCTCCTTCTTCTACCTCGCTGGCTGATGTGTACTTACAATCTTTTCAAATAATAAGGACACACTAATTTGGACAATCACGTATAAAATACTCTTTTCCCTTGCATTTGAAGCACTTAATCTCCTTTGTCCTTATTGTAGAAGCAACTGAGGTTGAACTTTTTATAGGGGTAGTAGTGGACTATTTAGAATCGCTAGGTTTGGACATTGGCGAAGTAAAGCAGCTTGTTGAAATCTCTTGGCCAATTGGTGCAACAGTCCTGCTAGAATGGCCAATACTCTTCTGTTGCTGATTGGCATCCCTCTAAGGCATGGAAGAACTAGGGTAGCTATGATCAGATTTATGTGGCTGCCTCCTACTTTAGTCTTGCCTCTCAGTTTCGCGTGCATAATGAAATAGTTGATCCAAAATGTTGTAGTTTGAAAAATCATATATATCTTGTATCTCTCCATTAAATTCTCCCAAGAATCTAGCCATCTTTGCATTATTATCTTCTTACACATTAGCACATAGCATTCCCACCTACAACTCTTGATAGTAGTCTTCAATAGATTTGTTTCCTTCATTCATTCTTCGAAATATATTAAGCAATTCTTTCTCAAAATAAGAAGACACAAACCTGGACCTCATCAAGTGCTTCAAAATCATCCCAAACATGAGGATCTTCATTTTTTTTGTCAAATTTGACTCTTCCAAATAGAAGTATAACTAATAAATATAATAATGACTGCACGTACTCTATGCTCTTCAGGGTAATGATGATAACTGAACTTTTGTTTAACTAATAATTCTCAATCAAGATATGCTTCTGGATTAAACTCTCCATCAAAACTAGGAACAATGAATTTAATTTTACCCAAGACATCATTTCTTCTTTCTTCATCACAGTGACATGCATGACCTCTATCACCTCCCACTCCCCAATGATGACGTGCAAGGTTGTGTTGATAAAATTGCAAAGCAACTTCATCATCAGCCACATAATTATTTAACTCTTCATCCGCAGCCTCTTGAAACACAGCGTTCAAATTTGATCTTGGTTGGAATGGAGCGACAGCAGCATCATTATTATTGGCTTTAACTCGCCCTCGAGGAACTCGAGGTGGTGGGTGTCATCATAGAGGAGTTGGCTCCACTTGTTCAAGTCGAGCTTCAATTCCACCGAGATGATTCTCCAACCCATTCAGGTGAACAAGTACTTGGTCAGACAGTATATGCTCGAAGGTGTTTGTAAATTGAGCCATCAAAGCCTGAGAATGCGGAGATTATGAAATCGCCGATGGTTGCGATACATCTTCCCCGTCATCGTAAATATCACGATATGATGCATCACGAGCACTTCTCGATCCTGACATTGTTAGTGAAGACAATAAGAGAAATTCTACTAGATTACTAAAATATTTGTCTAATCCTCACGAACGTTACCACCTGAAGCTCTTACCCTTCTCTAAAATTATTTGCGTGTTTGCTGGTTCGTGATAACTTTCAACAAGTAGTGGATAAAGTGATTGCAAAGTGCTAAAATATGCTAATCAAGACTAATTTTATGGAGCTCTAGGTAGAGATATATTTATAGTAAAATAATAGCAATCTATAATTTCAGAAATTATAATATTGAATAAAAAGTTCGCATAATTATTAGTTTCAGATTTATAGGATATGCTTAGACTCTATCAAGGAAGGTGTAACAAGTAAGAATAAGTCCAAGATAAATACAATCAATTCAACTAGACTAATATTTTTTGATTAACTCTCAACAACCCTTCTCTCACTATTTTTTTATTTTAATTTGGCTGATTTTTTTTCTTCGGTCGAACCTTCCTCTCTCTCTTTTCCATTTTTTTTTCCTCTCCTCGCAGAACGCTTCCTCCTCTCTTTCTTCTTTTTTTTAATTATTTGGCCGATCTCTTTTTTTTTTTTTTTTTTTTTTGCTTTTTTAAACCCGTTTAGGAAGCAAGACTAGTAACTAGACACAACTAATACGAACAAAAATTCAATAAAGCAAACTATAATCAAGAGATCGAAAAAATAATGGAATAGAAGTTGGAGAAAAAAAAAGAACAATAGAGATTTTTTTGATGTAGATAAAATAAAAGATAATCTATTACTAATGGATAGATGAATTCCTATCAACAACGAATGCTCTGATATTACCTAATATGTACACGCCTTGACTTAAGATTTAAGATGCGCGTAAGCAAGTTAGTCTCGATCTTCTGTCGTAGGAGAAATCCTTAAGGTGGTGAGTTATAACTTTTATGAGGGGAGGCTAACCACGATCTAGGAACGCGACCAGCAACCTTGTAATTAATAAACCACTCCTCAGTTGGTTATCAGCAGTGTCAAATACGACTTACCTATTTATGAAGAACAACATGAACAATTCACGATATTGGAAATAGCAATACCAGAAGGATCACTCAAGATGTATGATCAAAGAAATTAGTCTTCAAGTTTGCGGTTAAAGCTTTCCAATAATGATGGCTAAAATAGAAATCAAAGTCCCCTCAAAAGGACTTGCTCCACCAAAATTATAATTGAAACTTTTTTCCTATTTTGTGTTACTAAAATAAGTAAAACAAATAAATAAGACTACTCTTGCAAGCAAAATTAGTAGCATATATATAACTTCTTTTATTGGAGCCACAAATTAGGAAAATAAATATTTATTGATTTGCGTTTAAATAAATATTTTATTTGATCTTGAATAAATATTCCTTAATTTTCTCTTAAATAAAATATTTGCTTCCTTCGTTAATTAGGCGATATTATTTATTCATTCCTAATCGTCAGGGCATGGACTCATGTCATTAGTGGACATCAATATAATAAGTAAACAACTCCTAGTGATCGTTAGATTCCTTTTACACATGATATGCCTCCCTTTAAATTTGCCCAATTCAAACGGTAACAATGAAAAGAATAATAAGAGCATATGTGCCCTAAGTATATACACATATATATTTCCCAGCACGCACTCTATAGAATTAATCCTTCCCCATCTCTTCATTAATTCTTTTTCAGAAAATTAGATAAAAAAGAAGAATTAGAATCTTTGACAATGTAATAGTTTATGTATTCAGTGATCAAATCAATGTTCAACTAATGGAATTGATCCAGTTGGTCTCCAAATTTTTTTTCTTAATTTCACACACAATGAAGGCTAACTTTAACAGTCCACCTAATTACATATTTGCACCATGCAATTAAAAGTAGGTTGTAGGGTTTGGATAAGTTCTGATCACTCTCAATTGTCATTTTTAGTAACTTTCTAAATCAATATCCTCAACTCATTTAAAAAAATCAAACATTTATTATAATACTATAAGAATATTTTGAAATAATAATAAAAAAGTGTCTAGATGTGCTGGTGAAGAAAGATCAAAATATATTTCTAATAACTAAAAAAATTCAAACTTAGATATATTCTTATCTTAGCAATCAAGATAAGGGATTACTTCATGGTCTATGAAATCTTACTTGGAAAAAGAATGAAAAACTAAAAATTTAGAATGCGAACAGAATAAAGATTGAAATATTTAGTATTGAAAATTATGTGACCACACTTTATTCTTAAAGATAAAAAGAAGATTAATGTGACTTTTCTTTATATAGTTTTTTTTAAAATATTTTTATTTAAATGATTTGACACCCCTCTTTTTTTTATTAATCATGATTTAAACACCCCCAAGAATTGCACTTGGTTTGATCATTAATAATAATAAACTGTGAGGCTGACAAGCCTTATTAGAACTCAAAAGTAAATTAAAGCGTATATTTAGTGCTCTAGTGATTTTTTCTTTAAAAAATATGATTTGATCTATCAACAAATTAATTTTGTCAGCATCATCATCCTTAAATTTCACTCAGTAATAAATAGGTGCTGCTATTGAGACATTACACAAATCTTTTTGAGCATATGCTTTGCAATTTGCATTACAACCTCATGCACAAAATAACTTCTTTTTTCTCTTTGTCATCTCTCTTTTTTTTTAAAACAAAGTTTCATTCTAATTGATTAACATTGTAAAAACCTATGGACATATATATATATATAAATCTAATAATATTTAAAAAATAATTATAATCAAACTTTTGGTTAATTCTTTTTATAAAATAACACAGTGAGTCTACAACCTTAAATAAGTGAATATTTTATTTAACTTTAGTGATTTGAACCAAAGATTAGATAGCCCTGATAGTTAAGCCTACGGTGCATGATTCCCAAATGATAATTATTGATAATTATTCAGCCCTCGCTCACTTGCATTGACAACTAGCTCTACAAGAGATAACTATGCATTGCCATGGAATTATCAATTAAATCGATCATCCTTTGAGCTCCAAAAGACGGGAGAAAGACTTGCTGAGCTGAGTGGCTTGCATGAATTGATGGATTCTTTTCCGAGCAGCAGCCATATGCATTTGTTGGGTGTGGGGATTAGTATTTGACACTCTTAAATGCTTCTCATGTAGTCCCCCCACCCCCACGGTGAGTTCTTTTTGCTCCTTGCAATCATTTAATTGTAATTATGATGATTTGGGAAGTGATTGCTGAAGATTTGAGCACCGATCATTTTCTTGTGATGTTTGGAGATCAAATCTTTGTGTTGTGATCTTACACTATGTGGTATATGACTCATATTGGGAAGGTTCATATCAGTGATTGATAAGTGTCATGTCGTCTAATCCATGAATAATCCAACATTTAAAATGCGGATAGAAAAAGAGTTGAATCTATTCTTCCCTATTCCTCTAGGGGGTAGAAAATCAACTTATTAAGATAATGATAAGCAATAGGTGTTCAATTATTAGATCTCAATGGAAGATTTACGGCGGATTGCTTCATGATGGTTGTGGAGATTATCTTGATAGTGCAAGCTAACATAAGTTAAAAGGTCAGCAGCGGGCATTCGATAGCATCAGTTGGATCCTTGTTGAGACCTTGCAAGTATATCTAGGGAATTGATAATGTGGATAATAATAATAATAAATGATTAGTAGAGATTAGGATGAAATATGGATTCCACCTCTTCCTAACCCATATGAAACATAATATAAAATTAATGCTTTAGAGATTTTAATGAGAAAAAAAAGCATATTCTATCCATAGCTGAGAATTGATAAAAAAAGAAGAGTTTTCCAGTGACAAAGAGTTGATGATGAGTAAAGATGTATTGCAATATCATCCCAAAAGAAGAGTCATTATATGGCTTACATTACACCATAAATTGATGATTGTGGATAAAATACATAAGCGGGACATGTAAATATAAGGGGAATATCAGTTATGTTTGGCTGGAGCAGAAAGATTTAAGTATTTGTTGAATGAATGTAGATATAACAAGACTATATGATGTAATTTATTGAAATGAAATGAAGAAGTGTTGCAAATTACATGAGAAATCACAATCAATATAGCTACTAGGATAGCTAAAAGAAGAATTTGGAAAGGACAATTTATGCTGGTGGTGATGGTAGAGTTTGTGTATTACATTTAGAAGGAGAGGAATAAGAGACTATTTAAGGAACAAGTTAGCGATGAAGCAGTTCTTCGTCGGCACATCAAGACAGTAATTTTTACTAGGCTAGAAAGAGATAAAATAAGAGAGTTTGTCTTATGTTTAACTTAGAGTACTACTGTTGTAATATACTACTTCATAGAGTGATATGTTCTTTTTTAATGTATCAATTCCCTCTATGACTTTCTCTCTAGTTAGAGTAATTGGGCTCTATACGGGTCTTTAAGGTCTTGGGTTTAAGACTCTAAGTTTTAAAAAAAATTTCCTCTATTACTTGTAGTACATGATATTATAGTGATACTTAAATGCCCTTCCTAGAAGGTGAGTTAAGGATTACTCTTGATTCTATCAAATAAGTTATATGGAGTAAAAATTTTGTGAATAATGGTGTAATGAATGTGAAACTATGTAATATTCTCACGGTGAAATAAATTTTATTTTATTTATCAAAAAAGATTGTCATTCGGCTGTTAATCATGCGATGGCCATGTAGCAATAATATACAAGATATAATATATCATGAAATTTAGTCTCACCGAGAGCGGAGGTAGTAGTAGTACAAATACTAATTTATAATATGAACCATGGTGGAAGCATTATGTTCTAAAGAGGATGTCTTTAATACTGTCAAGTCAATATTGATATCATAACGAGGAGTAAAAAAGTAACAAAGTTACTAATCTCATTAAATGTTCAATAGGTACGCATAGAATATACTACTAGATTTGTCACTAACTTAAGTGTAATAAGATTGCAAATAAAGTTGATGAAGTCATACTAAAGATGAGACTTAAATTAAAAAATAAGTTATGAATTTCCTCTATAAATTATTTAAAGATACAAGAGACTCTAAGTGTCATTTTTTTTTTAGAACTTAATGAGTCTTGAACCTAAATCCTCCTGTATAGAGCCCAATTACTCTAACCAAATGGATATACACTTTGTGTACACTTTATGTGTCATCTTAGATAGTAAAAAAACCTGTTATTGAAAATAAATTTTTTTTAGTATCATGACAAGCTCCTTTAGTATGAACCATTGTGTTCATCACTCATGAAGTTTTGGGTTGCACCTAAGTTAATATATAGACGAGTATCTAGTCAGAATGTATATGCTCCTTAATGAATCACCTTAATAGTTTGGAAAATTTTTAATTAAATTAAAAAATTATATCTAAGTATAATAAATTATCACAAATTATTTTAGATTTTTTTGACAAGTTTAATGCACTCAAGACCCTGAATCCAATAAAAAATAATTCAAAAACTGTACCTAAAATTCTAAATAAATTTTTCAAAGTCTAAAACTTACCAACAAACTCTAGGCAATGTTGAATTAGACTGAACCGACCGTAAAATTATGAAATCAGGTGCGAACCACGTCGAACTGTAGTTGAACCGATCGTTCGCTGAACAGGACCAGACCGAACCGGACCAACACCCGCGCGACGTATGTTGTCGAGCTATGCTAGGCACTTCAAGATCACAACCCACAACCCTTTGTATGAGCAGATTGGATATTGAAGGTGTGAATGAGGGCTCTAACTCTTAAATAGGAAAAGGATGCAACTTTTTTTCAAGACTTTTTTGATGTGAGACTAAATATCTTTTAAATAGAAAAAGATGCAACTCTTTTCTAAGACTTTCCTGATGTAGGATTAAAATAACTCCTCTCTAACCTTTTAAATTTTTTCTCTCCTTTTTTTATATATAATGAAAACAGGGATTACAATTTCTTTCCCCCTTAAGATTTTTGGTCCTCCAAAAATAATAACCTAACTCCTTAAGTTTCCTAGACTTCCTATGTCCTCTAAGACACAACAAGATCATAAAGAAATCATTCAATCAATCAAATCAAATAAATTTCAAACATGTTCAAACAACTTATCAAGCAAAACACAATCAAAGCAAAATATCAAGCAAACAATAGAGGGTTTCAGACTGAAACCATCTCACAGAGCAACCGGAGGAGCAGTTAGAACATGCGATGAGTCTAGCACATACTTCTTAAATATAGATACATGTATTACGTTATGGATTCTGTCTAAGTCCACCGGTAACTATAATTTATAAGCCACCGGCCCAACTCTCTTCAGAATCTCAAATGGTCCAATATACCTCGAATATAATTTTTCTTTCAGGTGAAACCGAAGAAGTCCTTTCCAAGGAGACACCTTTAGGAATACTATGTCCCCAACCGTAAATTCTAACAGCTCCCGCCAATTATCTGCATAACTCTTTTGTCTATCTTGAGCTACCGTCAGTCTTACTCAAACCACTTTAGAAAGAAAGATAGAGCAGATTGGTCCAGGGAAGAAAAAGTCACTATCTTTGCCAGACAATTTACCATGGCTCGATACTCGGTTAACTAATCGATACCCAGCTCACATCAAAGTCTTTCATACCTAAAGGTATCAAATCAGCTTTTAGCTCAACTCTTGATCCACCACAGCACAAGCTTTATAAAACTTATCTCTTGTTGACTTGGTTATCCAAGGGAGTTGAGACTATATGGTTAAAACCCTAACCCTCCACGCTGCCGCCGTTTTGTTCATCATCATCAGGTGGCTGAAGAGATCAAGCGCCATTAGGGCAGAAGCTGATCAGCCAAGGAGGGAGTATCAGTGACGCAACTACCATCAAGAAAAAAATTGGTTTGGTTTTTAAAGCGCAACCTTTGTTGACTTTGGACTACTTTTCTGAATTATTTGGCTTTTGGCATCTTTTGTTGACTTTCTTCAAAAGGATTCACACCACCACACACTTCAAAAATTTATTTTTCCTCCTCTAAGTGATCAATCTTCCTCTAGCTGCCGTAAACTTTTATCTTTATGGAGCAAGCACAAAAAGGAGGAAGTCTCAAAAGAAATTTAGTTTTTTTTACCTTTTCTAGTTCTCCAACTATCACATCGGAGAAACTCAATAGTAAAGATTATTTGGATTGGCATAATGCAGTAGAAAATGGTTCTTGGGTCAAGGATTATTTGATCATCTTATTACAAGAGTTGATTATGTGGTTGATGCAAAAAAAAAGGAGTGGACGAAAGTTGACTATCAGATGGTATCTCTACTTTGGCAATCTATTGATCCCAAGTTGATGGTACATTTTAGGCCATGCTAAATATATGTTGATATTTGGAAGAAAGCACAAAATATTTATGCAAATGATATCCAAAGACTCTATGAATCAATCCACAACATAGCAACTCTCCAGATGATAGATCATGACTTATTTAATTATTTGAATAAGGCTCAATCTACTATAGAGGAGCTCAAGTTGATGCTTGTTAGTGATGATCTTCAAAGAATACTAAAGAAGTTAGACAACATGTTCATGATCTTCATTCTTAATGGTCTTCATAAGAATTCTAGGTCAATTAGAAATTAGAATCTTACAAATCCTACAAGTTCCTCCCTTGGAAATTACAACGGTTGAAGGTAATCATTGTTCTTTAGCTCTTATTGGTAGTTCAGTGGAACGAGGAATCAAAAACAAAGGAAGAAGAGGAGGAAGAGAAAACTTACGCTGCACCTATTGTAAAAAAGAAGGTCATACTCAAGATCAATTTTACTTTTTGCATGGGTTTTCAAATAAGACTGCCAACGTAATACAATTCCAACCAATAGCAAAGAGCAATACAGAAACATCAGAAACCTTCAATGTGTTATCTGGGAATGAATATAAGGAGTATCTACAGTTCAAGGCTGCACAACAAGCTATTTCCTTAACCGCCAATGGTAATTCTACAATTTGTTTCTCTCATTCTCTACATCATATCACCAGTAACCTTTCCTTATTCTCTAATATCTCACCTCCTAAAATATTACTTCATATAACCCTTGCTGATGGATTTAAAGCTCAAGCAAAAGGAATTAGAAAATTTTTATTACTTCCAAATCTAGCATTGAAATCTGTTTTATTTGTGCCAGAATGCAAGTTTAATCTTATTTCAGTTAGCAAATTTGCTCATACACAAAATTGTCATATTATTTTCAAACCTAATTCTTTTGTAGTACAGGATTAAAGCATGGGGAGGATGATTGGAGCAGGAGTTGAATCAAGAGGCCTTTATTTCTTGCAGCCAACTTCAGCTGTTGTATCACCCTTAATTACAAGCTGTGTTGTTGCGAAAACTCCTACAATTTTTTACCAATGAATAGGTCATTCAAATCTCAATAAACATAAAAGGATGGTACCACATCTTTCTCAATTTTAAACC
The DNA here is from genome assembly GCA_030544415.1 of Thalia dealbata. Classification (NCBI taxonomy): domain Eukaryota; kingdom Viridiplantae; phylum Streptophyta; class Magnoliopsida; order Zingiberales; family Marantaceae; genus Thalia; species Thalia dealbata. The sequence continues at coordinate 11,921,373 of CM060460.1, forward strand.
CTGAATTGTGAATCATGTCAGCTAGGAAAACATGTTCGAGTTTCCTATCCAGTTAAAAGTAGTGCTCAAACTATATCATCCTTTGATATCATTCATTCTGATGTATGGGGTCCAAGTCGTGTCTTCTCTATTCTAAGTTACAAGTATTATGTCACATTTATTGATAACTTTTTCAAGTGTACTTGGATTTTCTTAATGAAGGATTGTTCTGAATTGTTCAAAATCTTTCAAAGTTTCTATAATGAAATTAAAACAGAATTTGAGAAAACAATTCGTGTTCTACGAAGTGACAATGTTAAAGAATATTTTTCAGCTTCTTTTAACTATTTTCTTGCGTCTAATGGCATCTTACATCAATCCAGTTGCCCTCACACTCCTCAATAGAATGATATAGCTGAAAGGAAACATAGATATATTATTGATACAGCTCAAACACTTTTGGTTAATGCTAATGCTCCATTGAAGTTTTGGGTTGATGCTGTCCTTACAGCAAAGTATCTAACTAAAAGAATGTCATGCTCGGCCCTTAATAATCAAACTCCACACTCACTTTTGTTTCACAAAGAAACTCTTTATTGTCACATCCCAATTCCATCTTTGGGCACGTGGCAACCACCGTATAAGATGTACTTCAACACCACAACTTATACAAGGCTAAAAAGTATCACAAATCACTATAATTTTATTAATTAAACATAGCGGAAGCAAATACATTTGACAATTTAGCCATCACTACCATTTTAAATCTCTATCTAGGTCGCCAAATTGATGTTGTTCGCCAAGCTAGGTTCTCCCTCACTCCCGGCTAAGATTCATCTATAACCTGCGCAACAGGGAAAAGTGTGCACATTTGAGTCGCGAAACTCAGTGAGGCTACCGAGAGAGCATCCTAATGATGGGTAAAAAGTATTGTACAACCCACAAGAGATATATTCACTAGAATCACATACTTAAATCAACATCTCAAAAATATATGATAAGACAATAAATATAGAACAACATGATCACAATTATAATAAGATATATCACAAGATATCTGAAATCAGAGCATAACAGAATACCTAAAATTTAAAGATTTCATATTATTTTAATGTGTATATCTTTTTCATTACCATTCCACACCTAAGGTAGCCAATCTATGTTCAAGGTAAATCCCTCGTCAGAGATTACCCTAAACTCGTCAGTGTCAACTCTATGTCACTGTCCTATGTGCCTGTACATTGATGTTGGCAGAAGGAGCTGGTGATCACGGTACCCCTTCTAATACAAACATAGGTACTATACAGCGCTGTTATTCTGCACCATGGCGGGATCACCATACAAAAATAACAGAGATATCTGTCTCTAGCCTGGCAAGCTGAGACCCATTGTATACGATACCAATGAACCAGGAGTGCTCAGGGATCCCACCACTGTTGAGCATGCCAGTGTCAATCAGGTTCCTTAGCCTCGGTAGCGCATGGGACGGTACTGTTCCTAGTATACCCTCTACATTGTGTAACACAATGAAGTTGAGTTCTGCACCGAAGTGAGATCTCGGCCACACCAAAGTATTAGTGATTTAGGTCAACCAAACGTGCATCTCTATCTTACTAGCACATGGCTCCTCACCATATGTTGGCACATACCAGTCTAAGAACTACACATCTTCTCCTAGGTTACATAACCTTAAGATGTCCAGGGTTCTTATTCATATAACAATTTAGATCACTCCAGGTGTTATCACCTCATGAATCTAAATGTCTCAAATTTTTATCTCATGTCAAACATGTTCCATGTTCTTGCTAAGTGTCTCTACATCTCTAGCAACATGAACATATTAAATAATCAATCTAACATAAGCATAAATATCAATAACATACATATAACAACATCATATATATACCAGCATGGTATAACCAACAACTCACATCAGGAGCAAGTATATTATTGCATCATAAATGAACTAGTATGATATAACTTCCAATCTCATATCGAGAGCATGCATATAATAACATCATACATGAACTAGCATGATATAACTTTCAATCTCATATCGAGAGCATGCATATAATAACATCATACATCTGCTAGTATGATTCAAGTTTCAACTCATATTAATAATATGCATACATTAGCATCTTACAGGAACTAACATGACATACTTTCAAGTTCACAGTAACCCACATGCTAAATAAGTATGTAACGAAGTAGATATATCACTTATCAGGAGGTACAATAATAAACAAAACAACTCTTAGGACTCAGCATCTATAGTAGGCCAAATTAAATTTGAAACCATAAACCCTCACCTGAGTCTCAAGCAGATCTTTAAACAAGAATCACAGCTTAGCCGTGATTCTTAAGAGTAAGCAAGTAAGCAAGCAAGACAAATTCTTCTTACTTCAACACAAATCACAGCTTGGCTGTGATTTATCAAGCAATAGCACAGCAACCAATAATTTCCTAAAATAAATCCAATACAACAACCAAGCATGCATAAATAACATATCTCAAATAATCCTCTTAACTAACCCCACTACTCACAACCTCACATCAAATTTTTAGTTAATTTCTTTTTAATCCATTAAACCATTTAACAATTTAAATAAGTACAACCACCATAATTATACATCACACCAACCCTAGCTACACATGTATAATATATTTACATTTAAATTACACAGTAAGAACCCAAATTAAATTTCTATTTGCACAATTAAATCATTCTAGCAATTTGATCTACTATACCACCTAAATTAATCTAAAAATAATTTTAATAGTTCTGTAAAAATCCAATCACTATATATAAATATATTAAGTCATAATTTCTCTAATTTTATTAAGTATCAAACTAAGTAATCTAATTACCTAATTTAATTATAATATAAAATTTATAAATTCTACGAAAATCTCAATTAAATTATTTTAATTCTGTTTAACATGAATCTATCATAATAACACTTATCAAAATATTCTTTCAAGCAAATATCATCCAAATAATTAATTAGTTCAAAATACCACCTTAATAGTTCAGAAAAATTCCAATTAAATCATAAAAAATATATCTAAGCATAAACATACATTACAATTTATTTTAATTTTTTTGATATCATTTATGTACTCAAAACCCTAAACCCAACCTAAAATAATTTAAAATACAAGTCTAAATCATGTTAAAATTTTTAAATAAATTTATTAAGGCTCAAAACTCACCAATCAAGCCTTAGCCACTTGAACCGAATTAAATCGATCAACAAACCGTGAAACCAGCCAACCCACAACCAAAAATGCAGCTAAACTGGCTGTTCACCGAATCGGACCAACACACGCGCGACGCATGTTGTCGGGCTATGCTAGGCATGGCAAGACCACAACCCACAACCCATTGAATGGGTAGATTTGATATTCAAAGTGTGAAGGAGGGCACCATCTGTAAGACTCGTGATTTTTGAAAAAGGGCAATAGAGTAATTTTAGTATTTGGAGAATTTAATCGTAAAAGAAATTCTTTAAAGGACTTATTTGTAAAATCATATGGATTTTTGAAGTATGAGATTTTGATGTGAAAATTATACCATCAGGTAGTATTTTTGATAAAGAATCCAACGGCGTAGACGGATCGTAATTTGGACGTCGTTTGATTGGTCAATTAGACAATCAAGATTTAATCTAGGATTTAATATTTTAATTAATTAATTTAAAAAAAAACCTCATTTCTTCGCACCGAACGCACGCTCGGCGACCGGTGATGGACCGGTGACAGCGACGCCAATTTCCTGACGATGCTCCGGTGAAACCACGACGAACTAGGCTCCCAAATTTTAGCCACAGGTAGATCTCGACCTCCTCTTCATTTTGATATCAAGATACCCAAATTTGGTGTAAAGATGAGAGAGAAATCACGCGAGAGGCATTGGCGGCGAGGGTTTCTATCGCCGGAGCTTGCTCCGATGATTTCCGACGATTTCGCTCGTGAAACCTTGCAAACTTGGTACCTATGGATTCTTCTTGACGAGGGCTATCCATTGGTACCGGAGTTGAGGGCTATTGGTTGCCGGTTGGCCGCCGGCGAGCTAAAAACCCTAACTTAGGGATTTCGCCCAAATTGATTTAATCGGTGAAATTGATCGCGCATCAGCTATAAAAATTGGGGCAAATATGATTTTTGGAATCATCATGAAGAGAGCTTTCGATTGGTACCAATATTGGTCCTGATCAAAGAACTTCGCCGGCGAGTGTTCCGGTGAACTTTCCGGCGAGTTTCCGGCGATCGTCGGAAAGATTTTCCAGTGAACTTGAAAAAAAAAGGGTGATTCTAGAGATCATTCTAAGAGTAGTGATGAAGAGAGATTTGAGAATCTATTTCTGAATTGAGAATTAAAATTCGTTGAATAATTGATAGGAAAATATAAAATGCGTAAATGATGGCACGTGGATTGAGACAGTGTCAGAGAATAAAATTCAGCGAACGGACCTTAGGTTGGTTCTAAAGAGTAAACCGCCAAATCAGATGCGTTGGTTCATCGATGTAGGATTTATTTAAGCTAGGAAATTCCTGCTGAGGTCTTCTTAGAAAATTCTTGGATGCTCTAAATATGATAAAATATAATTTTGTCAAGATTATGCATGTATGCATGTTAGTATAATTTATTTTTGTCTAATTTGCATGATATGCCATGATCACTATGCTAAGTATTTAACATGTTGTAATATCTTGTCGTGCATGTTTTATTATATTTCTGTAATATGTTCAACACAACTATTATGCGGACATAGATATAAATAACGATATGTTAAAACCCCTTTGGAGACATCGCTGTGATTTAGACAGAAAGGGGTGTACCACACATATCCCGGTTGACCACCGCGTACCGTCGATGGTCAAACAATGATGTTCCACTTCGCACCACTTCCGAGCCTGTACATAGCTTAGATATTGGGAGTTGGTAGGGAAAGGGACCACACAAACTCCAATGTTATATTAGACCGAACATATGGAGCAGGTCCCTACCCGGAAATATATACCGGCACGGGTATCATTTAGGCGACCCCGTGATAGTCCTAAGATGGCTAGCGAGGATGAGCCCTACCAAGGACTTGGCATCGACGGAGCCGAGGTTGCCACAGCTCATTGTGCGGATGTACGTCTATCTTAGTCGGCATCGACTGCTATTGGACTAGGAAGGTGATACCCTACACGAAGCCTTGGACAGTGGATCCGTAGACCATGCGGTTATCATCCATGACGTTCTGCAGACAGTCGGATAAGTAGTCCGGATCCTAGAGATTTTCATATCGGTTAGCCATAGTCGATGAGTCTTGTTGATGGTGATCCTGTCTTCGGGTAGTGTGTAGTACTACACGAGTCGTCGTTGCCCCTACGGAGTCCGGGGAGGATGTAAGGGCACGACAGTTTCGTTAGGGCAGGTATCGAGGGCGACTAGCGAGACAGTGGAGAGTGATCAAGGGTCACCGTCCTCTCCACCAACATCAGTGCAGCGGGCATAGGTAGAGATAGAGACAGAAAGGCACTGATGGGCTTATGGATACCCTTGGCCCGAGAATTCATTGAGCATAGGCTGGCAGCCCGAGTCTTGAATCTTAAAAGTCTTATTATAACGTAGGTTATATATACTGATGACATTGACACTAGATACAACTTAGGTGACATCTAGTGTAATACACGTTTATATTTATTTATGCAGCTTTACTACTTTTTATGTCCTGATTTACACAAATCAAATGAAAAATGATGATTAATAAACCAAATGCATCCTAGAGTACTCCTCCTAGCCTTTGATTTTCTTATTTCAGTTTCGAGCCGTAATTTCGCACTAGGCCGCAAGACTGAGCACACCATGTTCAATGTGTGTGTACGTTGTTAGATGACTGACCGAGATATTTGATGAAAATGAGGGATATCGATGAATTTAGTTTTATTTATTAATGTCTTTATTATATAATTGTAGTAGGTATATCGGGACTGTGTTAGTAGAGTTGTATAAGTGATTTAATTGTATATTCTACTGTGTTGGTTATGTGTATGGATAATATTTATTTTTAAATACCTTGTATGGGTCCTTTGGGCTCATACGGCGGTTGCCACGTGTTCGACAAGTGGGTTAGGGCGTGACACTTTCTCTTAAATAGGATCAGGATGCAACTCCTTTCCAAGAATTTCCTGATGTGGGACTAAATATTTCTTAAATAGAAAATGATACAAATCCTTTCCAAGAATTTCCTGATGTGAGACTAAATATTCCTTAAATAAAAAAGGATGCAATGATACATGAGACTCGTAGCCTATGCAAGTATTAAACTCGTGACCTTTGTGTCATTAACACGACGCTTTAACCAACTAAGCTAATAGGCAAATGATAATTTTTTTAAAAAGAAAAACATTGTTTATATTTATGCTGTTCCTCCGAGGGTATTTGGTTCAACTTGCTTTGTATATGACTTGTCTTCTAACTGTGACAAACTACAACCACGTTCAATCAATGTATATTCTTAGGGTACTCTCGGTTGCAAAAAGGGTATCGATGTTATTCTCTACCAACAAAATTTTTTTATACCTCTTTAGATGTCACATTCTTTGAAAATATTCCATATTTTTCAACTCTGATTGAATCTGAGTCTCTAGAAAAAGTTTTATCAATACCTACCATTGATGCTTATAATAGTCCACAATATATTAAAAGTCAAGTTGAGGCTCCAGTTTCTAAAGTCAATGAGTAATATGAACTAGACAGTTATGTTGAAAGTCAATGTTGAAAGTCTTCCTTTCTAATCGATTTGGTATCACCTATAGGCGTCGACCAACAACTGAAGGACTGACTGAGAATGTCACGCCCCAAATCCACCTTTGGACATGTGGCAACCGCTGTATCAGTTGTACTTCTACACCCTAACTCATACAAGGCTAAATATATGACAAAGCAACCACAATTATTATAATTGAACTCAGCGAAAATATAAACAAATTACATTTAATAGCAACACTATAAATTAAATCTCTATGTAGATTTCCAACATAATACAGTTCGCCAAACTAAGTTCTTCCTCACTCCCGGTTAATGCTCAAACTTGTAACGAGGGCAATAGGAAAAAATATGCACATTTGAGTCGCGAAACTCAGTGAGGCTATAGAGAGAGTACACTAAAAATGGGCATAAGGTATTGTACAAACCAACAAGCAGATATATCCACCAAATTATATATTATAATAACATGTCATACAATATATAACTAGACTAATAATTTAAAATAGTAGCAACATGATAATAACAAGGCATATGAACATGATATAAGAGCTGTATCTATAATAGTAACTTCAGATTGAAAATGTCATATTGCCTTAACTATTATATCATAATTTGTCCATACTACTCCTAAGGCAGCCATCCTATGTTCAGGGTAAACCCCTCGTCAGGAATTTCTCCGAACCCGTCAGTGTCAACTCTACATCTTTGTCCTAGATGCATGTACACCGATGTTGGCAGAAGGAGCTGGTGACCACGACACCCCTTCTTTCCAACATAAATATCATACAACGTTGTAATTCTGCCCAATGATAGAGTTATCACACAAAAATCATAAATCACACCATCTATAGCCTGACAACCTGAGATATCCTGCATATGTTACCAATGAACCCGGACTACTCAAGATCTCATATCTTGAGCATGTCAGTGTCCTCATGTTTCCTAGCATTTATAGCGCATGGAACGGTACTGTTCCTAGCACACCATCTACCTTGGAGTAACATAAATAAGTTGAGGTCTGCACCGAAGTGAGATCCTGGTTTACACCAAAGCATATGTGGCTAAGTCAACCGAACGTACACCTCTACCTTAGCTAGCACATGGCTCTTCACTGTATGTTGGCACATAGCAGACTAAGAACTTAATATCATCTCATCCGTTATCATAAACCTAAGATGTCTAAAGTCCTTAGTTATATGTCATTTAAGACCACTCTAGATGTTCTCATAATATGAACCAAAAATGTCTATAGTTTTTTCTTATATCATCATGGTCTGTGTCTTGCTAAGTGTCTCTACATCTGGTGCATCACATAAACATATCAATAACAACATAACATGAGCATAAACATCAATAGCATGCACATGATATAATCATATCTATATACTAGCATGACATACTTTTAAAATCACATTAAATCACATGCTAATTAAACATGTAATAAAGCAGATATATAACTTATCAGCAAGTATAATAATTAACAACGACCTTTAGGATTAATCACTGTAGTAGGCCATAAATTTGAAACCATAAATCATCACCTTAGTCTCAAAGCAATCCTTTGCAAGAATCACAGCTTGGCCGTGATTCTTAAAAGCAAGCAAGTAATCAATCAATCATGCACAACAATTCCTTCCTAGTTCAACACAAATCACAACTTGTCAAGCAATAATACAGCAACACAAATCTCCTAAAATAAAATAAATACAACTAAACAAACATATATAAATAACTCAGCTCAATCAATCTTCCTAACTACCCTTACTACTCACAACCTCACACCAATTTTTGATTTAATCCCTTTTTAATCAACCAAATAAATTAAATTTTTTTAAATAAACACAATAACTACAAACAAATATCAAATCATCCTTAGTCACACCTATAAAATATATTACATTTAAATTATACTATAAGACTATAAATTAATTATCTATTTTCATAAATAAATTATACTAACAATTTTGATAACACTATACTAACTTAATTAATCAAAAATATTTTAAATAATTCTGTAAAAATTCCAATTACACAAAATAAATGTGTATAATCACAAATTATCCAATTTCACTAAATGAACAAATCTAAATAACTTAATTACCTAAATTTATAACAATATAAATTTATAAATTCTATAAAAATTCTAATTAAATCATCCTAATTTCATTTTATATAATATAAATACAATGACATCTACCAAAATATTCATTCATGTAAATAACATACAAACAATTCATTAAACCCTAAATTAACCCAAACCACCTTAATTAAATCAAAACTCCACCTTAATAGTTCAGAAAATTTTTAATTAAATCACAAAATTTATATATAAGTATAATAAAGCAGCATAAATTATTTTAGATTTTTCTAACAAATTTAATGTACATAAAACCCTGAACCCAACCAAAAATAATTCAAAACAGTACCTAAAATTTAATAAAAATTTTAAATAAATTTCTCAAAGTCCAAAACTCACCAACAAACACTATGCCATATTGAACCGGACCGAACCAAATGTAAAATCATGCAACCAGGTCGAATCGCAACTGAACCGGCCGTTCACCGAACTGGACCCACGCGCGACACATGTTGTCGGGCTGTGCTAGGCATGACTAGACTACATTCCACAACTCATTGGATGGATAAATTGGATATTCAAGGTATGAAGGAGGACACTATCTCTTAAATAGAAAAGAATACAACTTTTTTCCAAGATTTCCCTAATGTGGGACTAAATATCTTTTAAATAGAAAAGATGCAATTCTTTTCCAAGACTTCCCTGATGTGGGACTAAAAAAAAAACTCCTCTCCAATCTTTCAACTTCTTCTCATTTAAAAAAAAAAAGAAAATAGGATTTACAATTTCTCCCCCATTAAGATTTTTGGTCTTCCAAAAATAACAACCTAACCCCTTAAATTTTCTAGACTTCCTATGATCCCCTAGGTACAAAAATATCATAAAAAGTCATTCAATCAATTTAAATAAATTTTAAATATTTTCAAATAATTTATCAAGCAAAATTCAATCACAACAAAATACTAAACAAATAATTTTGGGTATTGGACTCTTATTTGGGCTTTGGTCTTTTATGTCTCTTCCTCTATATTATCATCCATCCAAAGTACTCGAACTAGAGGTACGGTCTTGTCCCTTAATACCTTATCATGTCGACCAACTTTCCTTTCAGGTGAAACTGAAGAAGTCCTTTCCAAGGAGATATATTTAGGAACACTTTGTCCCCAACCGCAAATTCCATCGGCCTCCGCCGATTGTCTGCATAACTCTTTTGTCTGTCCTGAGCTGCTTTCAGTCTCGCCCCGATCACTTTGGAAAGATAAAGTAGATTGATTTGGGAGAGAAAAAGTCATTGTCTTTGCTCTATAATTTACCATGGCTCGATACTCGGTTAAGCAATCGATACCCAAGATCACATCAAAGTCCTTCATATCCACAGGTATCAAATCAGCTTTTAGATCAACCCCTTAAACCATCACAGCATAAGTTTTACAAACCTGTTTCTTGCTGATTTGGCTTCCCAAGGGAGTTGAAACTATCAGCTCATATCCCAGCATTTCTAAGGGTCTATCAGCCCCTTTAACAAATACTGTACTCACATAGGACCTCTAAGATCCGGTATCGATCAGAACACGAGCAGAAGAACCAAATAAGATTATAGATCCTAAGAATGGCACACAGTGGAATAAATAAAATAAAGAATTCATTAATTCAATTTGGAACTGGAATACAAAGAAAGGAAATAAGCTTGGGAAAAGAATTGCAGAATTTTATGTGAAGAAGGTGGGGTATTTGATTTAGGAAATTAGTCAACTAAAGGTCTTCAAACCATTCCAAAGGTTGCATTAGAACAAGTAACCAAAAGGAATAGCAGAGACAATTAGGAAGTTCAAGCTGAGATAATTAAATTAACCATCCCATTGGAAGATCAAAAGTGATGAGACTGGATATATTTATTAATCAGTTTCAGCTTGAGGTGGATTATATTAGTAAGTGTTCATCCAAGAAAGTGAATTAGTTGATTTAGGAAAAAGAAGACAACCATAAAGAGGCTGATTTTTATGAAGCAAATCATTTTGAGAAATCTGTAATTAATTTTTCTAGCAATTGTTACATAATATTTGGAAGGGAGTAGACCTTTTCTCAAGGATGCCAACTCTGAGAACTCATTCTTTAAAGGAGGATTAAAATAGTGAGAATTGAATTGGCCAAGCTAAAGAAAGAAATATTGAAGATTCAACAAGCAATACGACCAAAATCGAGAAGTAAATTGGGGATCTCAGTCCAACACAATCGGCACTGGCACACCATATAGCCTCACTAACTTATGAAGGTTTTACTTCTAGCCCTTTCCCATCCTAAGATTTTGCTTTACTTCAAAGAAGGTATTTCAAGGCTTCAACAACGTTTCAACAAATCCAGCATTCATACAATGGATTATAAGTCCAATCTTTAATATAATAGACCACTAGGTTCAAAACTTGCTTCAAGGAGTAGTAGAGAAATGTAAACTTGGATTTTCAGCAGCTTCTCTACATTTAGTTCCCGCTGAAATTTTGATAATTCGGTTGACAACTCCAAGAGATTAGAGAAAGACCATTGAGTATAGGGTTATAATTCAATCGTTTCAACTTATATTCGAGGTTGGAACTTGATTAGTTCATTTAGCTAAGTAGGAAAAATCTCATTAGAATGAAGTGGATGGTGGCTGTAGTCACAGAATAGGTTAAACAACAAGAAAAAGGGAAAATGATTTCTTAAAAATTTGAGAATTGATTGAACCTTTCATAAGCGATCTCTAATTGAGACGTATCATGTTGAACTTAAGATGTTTACTATACAGGTTTGTAGGATAGAGCTATATAAGGAGGTATAGTAGTATAATAGTGATACTCACATCAGAAAAGGGTTTAATATTTATAATAAGAAGGTATAATATCAACAACCATATCACTACCTGACTATTTGAGAATTTACTCTTCATTGAAGTGTACATTTGCCTACTTACGTTTCTATAGAGTAATGGAAGGAACCCTAAATTGGTAGATGAGGTTGTTCATCAGGGAGTGTACAAAGTTAGGAGAAAAGAATAAAGGAAACTGAAATTGTCAATATTTAGAATGTAGGTAAGGGAAAATTTCAGCATTATCGTTCATATAAGCCTATAGTACTTATTATGATGAAGAATGAAACTTAAATTCACCACCAGCAAATTATAGATTAAAGGTAAGGGAAAAAGAATGGATACATATTCTGCTGTTAGCAAGATTCAAGTAGAAAGATGAATGAATTTCCAACCCAAGAATATTAAATTTTCTCGGTACACTAAAATTTTAGGATTCAGTGAACTTTGGAAGGTCATAACTTCCTCCACAGAGATCAGATTAAATTGAAATTTTGAGGTAGATTTTAGCATCAGTGAAGAAGGTGTCTACCAAATTTCATAGGAAAATGACACTCAAAGAGCTCAGGGTGATCAAATCTCTGAGACAAGGTAAATCTCAGGGTGATTCAATTCAAGATTTTATGATACTTGGCCATAGTGATTTATACATTTCATCATCTTCAATTTTAGCTCACTCTTTAGTAGTGTATGGTCGTTGTGGTTGGGATTTTGAGGTAGGGACGATATTACTAGGTAAAAAATACAGCAGAGGTCCTTAATGAAAAATAAGGGTTACCAATTGGATTCTCCTTCAGTATTACTAAAAAAATTCAGAATTGAAAATAAAGGTTGATCTATTTCTGATATATTAGTTTGGTACAGTAGGCATGCTTGTCTATGATTTGGTAAAAATGTTTTCAATACTCAACCTTGAGGATAAGCAAGTATATGAACAAGAGGTAAACTCAATTTTCTTAATTTAACATGCTGAAAATGCTAAATTTTCAGTATTATGAGTTCATTGAATTTACTTGCAATTTTTTTTACTAAATTGTTCAGAAATCTTGAGGTTCTAGATTATATTTGGATCCTTTCTTGAAAGAGTCAAGAGTATCATCCAAAAGATTTTGAAAGAGGATAAATATTAGGGAGAGAGTATATTAAGGAAGAAAATGAATTATTTACTATCACTAGAAGGAATTTGAATTCGCGTAGTACCAGGGATGGTACCACTTTTTGAATGCATTCAAGAGTATTCAACAGAGGAATGGTTAATATTTTGAGAACATTTAGCATCTGAAGAATGGCCACTGCTAAATATTTGTAAAAAAAAGAATTGAAACATATCAGCGAATGAAAACAAAGGAATAGATCTTCTCCTCACCCACTCACACAGAATTTATAATATAGTTCATGGGCAATAAGAATTTATTTTCCAAGTTTAAGGAAGGAGAACTATATTGCACAGTATAGTTCCTGTGATATGAAAGTATCTAATGTCTATTCATATTAAAAACTGTCGGACAGGGATAAAGGAGTTAGGTTGAGGTAAGATAGTAGTTTTGATACACTCCATAGTACTAAACTAATTCATGTGATACAGATAACTTTGAGCTTTATTAAACTCTGATATCAATACCCCAAGGTCACCAAAATATTGAATGTGAGATGATATAGATAGTATTGATCTCTGATTATAATTCAAGAGTAATGGATGATAAAATCAATAAAAGCTAGGGATGAAACTCTATAATTTAACTAGGTTCTTAACCAAGTTTTGAATCTATAGAGAAGAGAAGGAAGGTTACCATTATTATACTTTGATTTTGTATTAGGGTAGGATAGAAAAACAATTGGAGAGGATCTCTATCCTTCTTCCCAGCGAAAAGGATACTTCCAGTTCTACAGCAAAGATCAAATCTACACATCCAAGGCTGTATAAAATATCAATATTTCAACTTCAAATAAATCCTATGCCATGCTTTATTGATACCACTAGTGAAATTACTCCCATATCTTGCAATAAGGAAGGAAAAAGTAGCTATTGCTACCTAAGACAATTAAATATTCAGTTTGAGCAGAAATCTCAGCATGGCAACTTAGGAACTTAATCAAGAGGAAATTTATGGTACTAGCTAGAGTAGTTGATCAATCTGTATCATGTGGGCAGATGGGTCATATGTTCAATAGCTGAGTGAGATCAACTAGAATTAAGGCAACTTAGTTGTTACATTAGACAAGGAAAATATAGGAAAATAATTTCACATAATTTCGATAGGTTATCCAACATCAACATCAAACAAAATAAGCATAAAAGCCCAACAATAAGTTCTCTATAGTCTTATGTGTAAGGCTTTAAATGTCCATATTTTCCTAGGTCAAGTTTTGAGCAATCACAGCACATCACAAGCACAATAAAAATCAACACAATCTATAAAATTTAAATCATACAATACACAATCAATTTACTTACTAACATCAACCAAAATACATAGAGTATCAACAAGTAAGGACATTGGACATAACATGACAAGTAAAGAAAGCATAAGGGCAAAATTTCAAATCACTCTTAACCTCTCTTTACCCATCCAAGTTATCTCACATGTGTACTTAAGCCTATGGTGTACCCTAAATTCCTATCCTTACTTTTAATGGCATCTTTAAACTTATGCTTTGATATCACCTTAATTGTAATGCCCCAAATCCACCTTTGGGCACGTGGCAACTGCCGTATAAGTTGTACTTCTACACCCCAACTTATACAAGGCTAAGTGTATCACAAAGCAGCCACAATTATTGTAATTGAACACAGCGAAAACATAAACAAATTATATTTAATAGCAACATTACAAATTAAATCTCTATATAGATTTCCAACATAATACAGTTCGCCAAACTAGATTCTTCCTCACTCCCGGTTAAAGGTCAAACCTGTTGGTGACCACGACACCCCTTCTATATAACACAAGCATCATACAGCGCTGTAATTCTGCCCCATGACAGGATCGCCATACAAAATAATAAATCACACCATCTACAGTCTGACAAGCTGAGATACACTGCATATGCTACCAATGAACCTAGACTGCTCAGGGACCCACATCATTGAGCATGTCAATGTCTTCAGATTCCCTAGCCTTGTAGTGCATTGAACGATATTGTTCCTAGCACACCATCTACCTTAGAGTAATACAAATAAGATGAGTTCTCGTGCCAATCGATGGTGAGATCGACTGGAAATAGGGTATACCCTGCCTCCGTCGCTTCCCAACTGTTAGCCACCTACCGAAGCTGCTGGAGCATGTCATAGGCCACAACCCCGACGCCCCCAAGTCGACTGCACGTCCCTCTCCCCGAAATGCTGGTCACCGGAGAGTTCTGAGCTCCGCCGCTGCCATCACCCTCGGAACTGGGCACTGCTCTCTTTCGAGGGTTTAAAACTCTCGCTCTCCCCATCGCCCGCCCGATTTACATGCACCGCAGTGTGCAGCGGCGGTTTTTAATTTCCTTTCTTTTTTTTAAACCCTTATTATTATTATTATTTATTAATTTTAACTGAAAATTTTTACTATTTATTTTATTCTTTTATTTAATATTTTTCTTCTCTATTTTATCTTATTTCCCTATTATTTTAAATATTATAATAATAATTTTTATTTATTTATTTTTTAAGAAAAACGGGGTTTATAATTCTTCTCCCCCTTAATTTTTTTGGTACTCCAAAAATAACAACCTACCCACCTTAAGTTTTCTAGATTTCCTATGTCCTCTTAGACACAAACAAATTATAAAAAAATCCTTCAATCAAATCAAATAAATTTCAAACATGTTTAAATTTATAAAACAAAACACAATCAAAGTAAAATACTAAGCAAACAATTGAGGGTATTGGGCTCTAATTTGGGCTTTGGTTTCCCATGTCTCTTTCTCTACATTACCATCCCTCCAGAGAGCCCGAACTAAAGGTACGGTCTTGCCCCTTAACACTTTGTCACGTTGATCAACTATAGCCACTGCCCGCAGTCCACAGCTCAAATCCTTTCTCAGAGCAACCGGAGGTGCAGTCAGAACATGCGATGGGTCCGACACGTACTTCTTAAGCATCGATACATGGAATACGTTATGGATTCTATATAAGTCTACCGGTAATTATAATCTATAAGCCACCGGCCCAACTCTCTCCAGAATCTCGAACGGTCTAATGTACCTTGAATGCAACTTTCCTTTCAGGTGAAACTGAATAAGTCCTTTCCAAGGAGACATAATTAGGAATACTCTGTCCCCAACCGCAAATTCCAACGGCCTCCGCCGATTGTCTGCATAACTCTTTTGTCTATCTTGAGCTGTCTTCAGTCTCGCCCGGATCACCTTAACCTTCTCCATGGTTTGATCAACTAACTCGGTACCAGTAATCTTCCTTTCACCAGCCTCATTCTAACAAACAGGAGTCCTACAAGGTCTACCATACAAAGCCTCATAAGGAGCCATGTCTATACTTGTTTGATAGCTATTATAATAAGCGAACTCAATCAATGGGATATGTACGTCCCAATTCCCAGTAAAATCCAGTACACAAGCTCTAAGCATGTCCTCCAAAGTCTGTATAGTCCTCTCTAACTGCCCATCTATCTGAGTATGAAAAGCCATACTAAATCTCAATTTAGTACCCAACTCCTCCTGTACCTTTGACTAAAACCAAGAAGTAAATCGAGGATCCTGATCCGACACAATCGACACCGGCACACCATGTAGTCTCACTATCTTATCTACATAAGACCGAGCTATTTTCTCCACTAGATAATCTACAGCCACGGGTAAGAAATGAGTTGACTTGGTGAGCCGATCGACCACCACCCGGACCGCATCATGACGCCTTCAAGTACGAGGAAAACCAGTCACCAAATCCACAGTAATATGTTCTCATTTCCATTCACGAATAGGCAATGGATGCAATAAGCCTGCCGGTCACTGATGCTCTGTCTTCACTTGCTGATAAGTAAAGTACTTCAACACAAACTCTGCTATATCTCTTTTCATACCTGACCACCAATAAGTCTGTCTAATGGTCCGGTATTGGGTGACATTTAGAAATAAATTGTTGGTTTTGCTTGGTTTTATCCTTCATTTAGTATTGTTGAGAATTTGTTTTCCCTTCTTCTCTTTTTCCTTCCTCTTCCCTTTCTTTTTCCAAATTGAAAGCATAAATGGTTTTAATGAGTCTTGTATTGTTGAGGCTTAGTGAGACTTTCAATGATTTTTCTAAAACATTCACCTTGTGGTGATTGCCGGTATATGGGGTGCAAAATAATTATTTTTGATGTTGTTATTGATTTTTGTTTTCAGTCTAGTAAACTTGTTGTGTGGTGGTAACTTAATGCAGCTGGGATTAAATAGTGTGAGCTCATACATGCAAGTGCTATTGGGATAACATGTAGATTAATGTTTCTTGCTTGCAGTTAGCTTACTTTGATTTCATTGCTAATTTAGAAGATTAACAAAGCTGTTTGGACTCTTTTGAGCAGATTTAATAATTTATCTCACCTTGTAGTAGAGATGAATTTTCTCCGGGCAAACAAAATAATTTCCTTGAAGGATAAATTGCCAAGTAAATTGTTGTGAGATGTGCCTGCAAGTAAATTCTTTTTTTTGTATGTTATTAATTTGTACAGTTGTTATTGATGTTGTTTCCATGAGTTTTATATGGCTTTTGGTGGCTGTTCTTTACCACCGTGGTCAAAAGCAAAAATTAAGATATTGTTGGATACGATGCAAATATGTTTTGATTTTTATGCCCACTAGGTGTATGTCTTTTAAATAAATATGATACAATCAAAATAGGATTCCTGCCCAAAGATATACAAATATGATACAATTAAAATCCATCGGCCAATCACCTACAACTCCGATATCATTTGATAGCTCTCGTCGGGGCAAAATGATAGGTACTAATTTTGACATGTTTCAAGACCAGAATGGCTAATAGTCACCGGAGCAAACTTTGACGATCGAGCTTTTGCTCACCGACGTCCTTATTCAAATTTCTACTTCAAATATTTACCAAAAATTTAAATCGATGGTTCAATTAGGTTCGGAAGGCTCACTAGGTTTTATGGTCAAAGTTTCATCGAAAAATATCACCTAGAAGTAATCCTGTCACGCCCCGACCCTACTGTCGGGCACGTGGCAACCGCCATATGAGCCCAAAGGACCCATACAAGGCATAAGTGATAAATACAATCCATATACATCATCTCAGCACAGCACAATATACAATTAAATCATCTAACTCACACTACTACACAGTCCCGATAATCCTACTACAATTTTGTGACGACAGTATCGATAAATAAAAGTAAATTGATCGACAGACTCATCTTCATCAATCATCCCGATCGATCAGCTAATCACACATGCACACACATTTGAATGGGGTGTGCTCAGCCTTGCGGCCTAGTGCGAAATTACGGCTAAAAATCGTAGATAGGAAATCAAACACTAGGGGGAAGTTCTAGGATGCCTTTGAGTTTATTAATTTTCAGTTATTAACTTTTTGGCGTAGATAATATCATTCACAATGTCAAGTTCTAACTATTTTGTGTATGTATATATATGTTCCTAATTGTCATCTATGTTGAACAACATATCTGTCACTAGTAAAAGTTATCTATGTTGCATAAATATATGTATCTTTAGTATATGTCTGTTAGGAGTATTTCTATCTTTATGTCAAGTGCCTCGGGCCGCCAGTCTATGCTCAGGGGATATCCTGATCAGGGATTCCCATAAGCCCATTTGTGCTGTAAATGTCTAGGTCTCTACCTATGCCTGCTGCACGGATGTTGGCAGAGGGATCGGGTGACCGTGTATCTCTCTCTACTGTCCCACTGGTCGATCCTTACATCCCGTCCCAGCGAAACCTATTGTGCCCCTACCTTTTCCCATGGAATCCTAGTACGGGTCACAACATCACCGTGTAGCACTACACAACTGTCCGTCGATAGGGTCACCTCAATTAATATGTCCTCGGCCACGGCTAGCCGAATTAAGTAATAACCCTAGGATCCGAACTAGTCATCAGATCGTCTGCAGAACGTCTGGAATCATAGCCGTGTGGTCTACGGATAACTATCTAATGCTTTAAGGGAATTCACCTCATCAATTCAATAGCAGTTGATGTTGGCCGAGTTGAGCTCGCATCCGTACAATGGGCTGTGGCTAACTCGACTATATGCCTGCTAAATCCTTGGAAGGGTTCATCCCCGCTGGCCACTCCAAGACTATCACGGTGATGCTCAAACATCACGCGTGCGGGTAATTGTATCCGGGTATGGACTTACTCCGCTTTCTGGTCTATCTTGACCTTAGAGTTAGTCTAGCCCATTTCCCAACCAACTCCCAGTATCTGAGCTGTTTGTAACCCCAAGAGTGGTAATAGTGGGTGAACATCACTATTCGAACACTAAGGGTTCGATTTATCATCTAGTGTGTGTTACTAATACACCCTCACAATTTGAGATCTAGTGATGTCCCTAGGAGGTACTAGTATCATATGTTACCTATGTCTCTATCTAAACTAGAGTGTCAGGTAATCATTCTAGATACTACCTCCTATGTAGTATTTTAACTTTAAATTCGCATCTTATCTTCTTTAACCTGGTGATAGCATATCATATCACAATAAGGAAAAATAAAGCAGTATGTGTGAGAAATTAATAAAGTATGTTAAATACAAAGCAGTATACCCATGACATATAATTCATGATACATAAATCATATTATTCTAGCATGCATGTTATCACATATTTAGCAAACATAGCATTTTATTAGTTTCAAGGCATCCAAGACTTTCCTAATAAAATCTTTCTAAGATTTTTCTTAGGTTGAATTAAATCCTACTGCGATGAACCAACGCACATTTATCGGAATTCGAGCTTTAGAACCAACCGAATTAAAGCTCCGAGACAATAGTAATAGGTAGCTACCAAATCAGAATAATATCCCTAAAACAATAAAGATTTTATTTTAAATATAAAATATTCTTAATTTAATATGATAAAAATTATTTACTCACTAATGACTCAACTTATGTGATTAATTAGCTTCATCTAAAATAATCAACCTACTTTAAACTACTAGGTCCAACTTCATGCTCAAGCCCAATATTTTAAATTCTTAATCCTCTTTCATTACTTCTAACTCATTAGAATAGTCAAATTCCCAAATCACACTTAAATATATTTTCAAGTCAAAATCGATATAGAATTCAAGCAAATTATTCCCTAACTTAATCTAACATCATAGCATCATCACTAGCAAACTAACATTCAACAATCTTTCCTCGGTACCAACTTTCGTTCGATTCTCTCCAAATACCTAATTATTATATCATATGCATAATCTCTAAGTAAAGGAACAAGGAAAAACATAATGAGGAGAATTAGGGAAATGAGGAAGAGGTGGGGGAGATAGCATGAATTCAACCATTCATCATCTATCCTAAAACACACAACAACATTAATAAGCAGCAAACATCATCATCCTCAGCAACCAAATTCACATCACAATATCACAGCATGCCTTCCAAAATCAATCCCACCAACCATTATATATCCAACATCAATGCATCATCCATACATCAACTAACTCAATCACAGCACTCACCAATTCACAAATTCCATGAATAAAGGCATTAACAATTCGGACACCATCAACACCAAATGAAAATGATTCGCGTGCGTCATCAATACCGATTGACAACCAAAATATGCAGCCGGTGAACTGCTTGCTCACCCAGATCGGCAATGAAATAGGGACGAAGGATATCAGTGATTTAGACCCCGTTAGGTTCTCTGGTGGGGACTTGCCGTCGCACGCAAGAGGGACTCAGTGAACTCGAATTGGGTCTTCGGTGAGCAAGCTTGAAGAATCGCTGGGGATCCGAGAGGTCAGCGATGGTATGGCAGAGCCCTCGTTGTTTGCACAAATTCGCCCCTTCGCAGCTTCACCGTCGGGCAAGGAAACGAAGGACGGAGGTGCGGCGAGCTCACTCTGTGGGATGCCGGCGGATCTGATGGTCGCCTAGCGGGGATGGAGGAGTATCAGGCGAGGTCAGGTCGTGGCGATGAGTTCGCCGCTGAACTCGCAGTGATGCAAGGCACACAGCAAGCGCTGAAGTCGGGCGAGTCGTTGCTGGGGACCAAGCAAACGAGGTCGATTGCGTCCCTCCACTGCTTCGCCGTCGAGGACGAAGTGGTGGCGATGAGTTTGCCGAGATCGTTGTGAAGTGGGAGACGACGCACGCGTGAGATCGATTTGGGGGCAAGGATTAGGGCTGCAAGGGTTTAGCTCCGCAGGCGTCAGTTTGGGCGGGCCGGTTTAGTTAGGCCGGTCACGTGAGAAGCTTATGTAGTTCGCCCCCTCGAGTCTATTAAATCTCAACTAAGTCCCTCTATTTTTAATAAAATTCCAACTAGGTCCCTATAAACTTTAATAAATTACAACTACATCCTTTATAATCCAAAATTTAGCCTAATGTCACCATTTTAGTCCTAACCCAAGCTAAAAGTTCTTTAACCTCTTTTACACTAAACTAAACTTAAGAAAAATTTTAATATCTTATTTTTTGCTAATTAAACCACATAAAAGTGGGGGTTTACAAATCCAATGGTTGTCGATAAATAGAATAATTAGTCACCCATCGCCTTGCTCGTGCGAAGAAGAGAAGGATGAAGAAGAAGTTGCATGCGAAGTAGAAAAGGGTTGATGGGGCAGGTTCAACCAAAATAATCCAGCCCCATTGCTCCCATTAACTCAGGTTCAACCATGTGTTTACTGAGATCCAAACGTAGCTATCATATTCGTACCAAATCTATGTGTAATTTTAAAAATAAATTATTTATATAATTTTATAAATAAATCCACTAACCACATATAAAATTATCATATTCTCATCAAATTCGTTGAAACAAAATCAACCACAACAATACCAAATAGCAAGAGTAAAATGGGGTTAGAGCAATTCATTCTATGCATGTCACACCCCAAATCTACCTTAAGGTACGTAGCAACCGCCGTATAAGTTGCACTTCTCCATCACAACTCATACAAGGCTAGACGTATCACGAAGCACAAAAATTTCTTTTTATTAAACACAGCGGAAACATAAACAATTTACATTTTAATAAATACTATAACAATGAAATCTTTATCTATATTTTCCAAGTGAATTCTATTTCATCATAATTAGATTCTCCCTCGCTCCCTGCATCGATAGCCAACCTGTAACCTACGCAACAGGGAAAAGATGTGCACATCTGAGTCACAAAACTCAGTAAGGCTACAGAGAGAGCACACTAAAAATGGGCATAAGATATTGTACAAACCAATAAGAAGAAATATTTACTATCATATATCCAAATAACATGCTCAACAGTATGCAACAATACTAACTGTTCAATGTAACAGAATCATGATAGAACAAGATATATGAACAAAGCATATAGATTTTAATTATAACAATAACTACAATCCACAAATATCATATTTTATTTGCTACCAAATCATATCTTTTCCAAACTACACCTAAGGCAACCAACCTATGTTCAAGGTAAATTCCTCGTCAGGGACTACCCCAAATCCGTCAGTGTCAACTTTAGGTCTCTGCCCTATATGCCTGTACACTGACGTTGGCAGAAGGAGCTGGTGATCACAACACTCCTTCTATGCAAACACAAGTATCATACAGTGCTGTAATTCTTCCCCATGACAGGATCACCATACAAATTCACACATCACATCCGTCCCAGCTTGACAAACTGAGACCTTCCGCATATGCTACCAATGAACCCGGACTGCTCAGGGACCCATATCGTTGAGCATGTCAGTATCCTCAGGTTCCTTAGCCTTTGTAGTGCATTGAACGGTACTGTTCCTAGCACACTATCTACCTTAGAGTAACACAAATAAGGTGAGCTCTATACTGAAGTGAGATCTCGATTACTCTAAAGCATATGTGGCTAACTCAACCGGACTTGCACCTCTACCTCAGCTAGCACATGGCTCCTCACCATATGTTGGCACATAGCATCTAAGAACCCTAACATCATCCCTTAGGTTATCATGAACCTATGATGTCTAAATTTCTTAGTCATATGTCAATTAAGATCACTTTAAGTGTTATCATAAGATGAACCTAAAGTGTCTCTAGTTTTTGTCTTATATCATCATGTTCTATGTTCTTGCTAAGTGTCTCTACATCTATAGTATAACATGAACACAATAATCACTAGCATAACATGAGAACAATAATAAAAATGCATGTAACAACATTGTGTATCTTTGCAAAGCAAAATCTATTAACAAATATCGAAGCACACATGCTATTTAATATATGCAACCGGCAGACATTCAACTTATCAGTATGTACAATAAGTAACAACTACCCTTTGAACTCAGCACTGTAGTAGGCCATAAATTTAAAATCATAAGCCATCACCTGAGTCTTAAAATAATATAAAGTAAGAATTTCACAGCTTGGCTGCGATTCTTAAAAGCAAGCAAACAATCAATCAAGCACAATAATTCCTTCTTACTCTAACACAAATCACAGCTTGGCCGTGATTTGTCAAGCAACGGCACATCAATCAATTTTTCTAAGATAAAATAAATACATCCAACAATCATAAATCATATAATTCAAACAAGAATTTTCTTTCTACCTTTCTAATCACATTCTCACACCATTTTATTTATCTTATTTGATTCCTTATAATCAAACAAATCATCTATCACATTAACAATCACAATCCAACACAATCAAACATAAACAAGCTTATAAAATAAAATTTAGTTTAACAATATAATTATTCCCAAAAATCTTAATCAATATATGCGACCTTAATTAATTCTAAAAAAATAATTTTAATAATTCTATGAAAAATCTAATTACATCAATTAATTTTACAAAATCTCAAATTATTCAATTTCACTAATTAAAAAATCTAAATAAATAAATTTTCTAAGTTTTATCAAATTATAAATTTATAAAGTTCTAAATTAATCAATTTCATTAATTAGAAAAATTTAAATAATATAATTACCTTAATTTACAATATCCTAAATTCATAAATTCTGTAAAAATTCCTAATAAATTATTTTAATTCCAATTAATGTAATTTAAATGTCATCACATATAATTAATTCATTTAAAACCTAATTTAACCCAAATTATTCTTAATTAAATTAAGAATCGCATTTTAATAATATAAAAAATTTCTAATAAAATCATCAAAAATATGTTATGCATAACATAACATCCTAATTTATTTTAGATTTTTCTGACATCATTAACACACTCAAAACCCTGAATCCAACTTAAAATAATTTGAAAACCGCATCTAAAGTTTGTTAAAAATTCTAAATAAATTGCGAGACCAAGCTAAACCCATGTCGAACCACTACTGAACTGACCGTTCGACTGAACCAGACCAGACTGACCTGGACCCGTGCACGCCCCACGCACGCGCCGCACGAGTTCATCCTTTGTTTCGCCTCCGCTCAAACTCACCGTCGCTTCCACCGTCAATCATCGCCCCCTCAGCCGCTGCAACCCCACTAGAACGACATGGAGCCCTTCGCCACTCCTTCCTCGACCCACCGACCGCCTCTATTCTCCGTCGAATGAGCCCACGAGGTCACGAAACCCGCCGGTGCTAGAAGCTTCACCTGCCGTGATGAAACCACCAACCGCAGCCACCGCCATGTCTTCCCTACCGCGACCACAGCTCGATATCGACTCTACAAGAGTCGATTTATGTTCAAGGAGTTCGCCGTAGAGGGAGAGACGGTGGTCGCACTCCCCGCCGGAGAAACAGTCGAAAACAGGGTTTCCCCTGTTCACTACTTCGCCGCTCCACCATAGCATGCGGGAGGCGCGTTTGCGCCTTGCCGACTCCGGTACCGTTGTCTAACGACGGCCGCCACCCTCTCCTGCTACGAATTCGGCTCGCCGGAGAAGGTTTTTCTCTGCCGATGCCGACAACTCGGAAGCCACCTCGAACCCTCTACTATCGAGGGTTTAAAACCCTATCGACGAGTCGCCGACTCGCCCACTCACTGTAAATAAATTATGTTTTTTTTCTATTTAGTTTATATTTTATTATTATATTTTATTTATATTATTATTATTATTTATTATTTTCTTTTAAATCCATCTAAGAAATAAATATTTTATTTATTTTCTATTATTTTCTATGTTATTTTATTTATCTATTATTTTATTATTTTAATATTAAATTAATAATATTTATTTTTTTTAAAAAAAAGGTTTACTATTCCTCTCCCCCTTAAGATTTTTGGTCCTCTAAAAATTACAATCTAGCCCCTCTTAAATTCCCTAGACCCCCTATAACCCTAAAACATGACAGATCATAATGAAATTATTCAATCAAACTAAGTAAATTTTCAAACAAGTTCAACAACTTATCAAGCACAATATAATCAAAACAAATACTAAGAAAACAATTGTGGGTATTGGGATCTAATTTGGGCTTCAGTTCCCAAGTCTCCTCCTCAACATCACCACCCCTCCAGAGTACCCGAACCAAAGGTACGGTCTTGCCCCTTAATACTTTATCGCGTCGATCAACTATAGCCACTACTTGAAGTCCACAGCTTAGATCATCCCTCAGAGCAATCGGAGGTGCAGTTAGAACATGCGATGGGTCTTGCACATACTTTTTAAGCATAGATACATGGAATATGTTATGGATTCTATTTAAGTCTACCGGTAACTATAACTTATAAACCACCGGTCCAACTCTCTCCAGAATCTCAAACGGTCTAATGTACCTCGGATGTAACTTTCCTTTCAGATGAAACCAAAGAAGTCCTTTCCAAGGAGACACCTTTAGGAACACTCTGTCCCCCACCACAAACTCTAATGGCCTCTACCGATTGTCTGCATAACTCTTTTGTCTATCCTAAGCTGTCTTCAGCCTTGTCTGGATCACCTTAACCTTCTCAACGGTCTGATCAACTAACTCTGTACCATAAATCTTCCTTTCACCAACCTCATTCCAACAGACAGGAGTTCTACAAGGTCTACCATATAGAGCTTCATAAGGAGCCATGCCTATGCTTGCCTGGTAACTATTATTATAAGCGAATTCGATCAATGGGATATGTACATCCCAATTCCCAGCAAAATCCAACACACAAGCCCTAAGCATGTTCTCCAAAGTCTGTATGGTCCTTTCTGACTGCCCATCTGTTTGAGGGTGGAAAGCTGTGTTGAACCTCAGTTTAGTACCTAATTCATTCTGTACTTTTAACCAAAATCGAGAAGTAAACCGGGGATCCCGGTCCGACAGAATCGACACTGGCACACCGTGAAGTCTCACAATCTCATCCATATAAGACCGAGCTATTTTCTCTACTGGATCATCCACAGTCATTGGTAAGAAATGGGCTAACTTGGTAAGTCAATCAACCACCACCTAGACTGCATCATGATGCCTCCGAGTACGAGGTAACCCAGTCATCAAGTCCATGGTAATATGTTCCAACTTTCACTCAGGAATAGGCAATCGATGTAATAAACCTGTCGGTCGCTGATGCTCTGCCATCACTTGCTCACAAGTAAGGCACTTTGATACAAACTCAGCTATATCTCTTTTCATACCCGACCACCAATAAGTCTGTCTAATAGTCAGGTACATTTTCGTACCTTCCGGATGCATAGCATAAGCAGAACTATGAGATTCCTCCAAAATCTGCCACTTAAGTGCATCATCAGTAGGCGCACATAACATCCCTTGATAAAGCAGAACTCTATCATCCCTTAAGCTAAATTATGTCTCTCCTCCTTCCCTTATCCTCTCGATTACTCCAATTAACTTGGGATCCTGCTTTTGCTTCTCAACCAGCTCGCTGCCCAGAGTAGGCTTCACAACAAACTGGGCAAGAAGACAACCTTGCTCATTGGTTTACAGCACTATTCCTAAGGACTGTAACTCCCTCAACAGTAGTATATAAAAGTCTCGAATATAGCCCAAGGTAGTGGATGATTTCCGACTCAAAGCATCTGCCACCACATTAGCATTCCCAGGATGATAGTCAATAACCAAATTATAGTCTTTAATTAGCTTCATCCATCTTCTTTCCCTCAAATTTAAATTATCCTGTTTCATCAGATATTGCAAACTCTTATGATCGGTGTAAATAACACACTTCTCACCATATAAGTAATGCCTCCAAATCTTCAGAGCTAAGATAATGACTACCAACTCCAGGTAATGTGTAGGGTAATGTTGTTCATGCTTCTTCGACTGTCTAGAAGCATAAGCCACCGCTTTTCCTTCCTACAACATAACACAACCCAACCCTTGTCTCGAGGCATCACTATACACCACATAGCCCAGACCACTCACCGGCAATGTCAAAACTGGTGTAGTAGACAATCTCTTCTTCAATTCTTGAAAACTTTGTTCATACTCTGGAGTCCATATAAATTTAGCATCTTTCTTTGTAAGTTTAGTCGTAGGAGCAGCTATACTTGAAACATCTTGCACAAACCGCCGATAATATCCAGCCAGCCCAAGAAAACTACGTACCTCAGTAGCATTCTTCGGTTGCTCCCACTTCACCACTGCATCAATTTTAGCTGGATCCACTTGAACCCCCTTACTAGTAACAATGTGCCCAAGGAATCCCACCTGAGACAACCAAAATCACACTTGGAGAGCTTTCCATATAATTGATTTTTCCTCAACAACCCCAACACTATGCGGAGGTGTTGAGAATGCTCCTCCCCAGTCTTTGAATAGACAAGTATATCATCAATGAATACGATTACACACTTATCTAAATATTCATGGAATACCCTCTGCATCAAGTCCATAAAAGTTGCTGGAGCATTTATGAGACTAAAAGGCATAACCAAAAACTCATAATGCCCATATCTAGTCCTGAATGCAGTCTTAGGTACATACTTTTTTTTGATCTTCAACTGATGATAGCCAGAACGTAGATCAATCTTGGAGAATACGCTAGCACCTTGCAGCTGATCAAATAAATCATCGATCTGAGGTAGAGGATATTGATTCTTAATAGTGACCTGATTCAACTGTCTGTAATCAATACACATCCTCATACTCCTATCCTTCTTCTTCACGAATAACACTTGTGCTCCCCAAGGGGATACACTAGGCTGAATGAACCCCTTATCCAACAAGTCCTATAGTTGGACCTTTAATTCTTTCAACTCAGCAGGAGCCATCCTATAAGGTGCCTTTGATACCAGGACCCTCACAACACAAGTCTTATAAACTTGTCTCCTGCTGACTTGGTTGCCCAAGGGAGTTGAGACTTTCAGCTCATATCCTAGCATCACTAAGGGTCGATCAGCCCCCTTAGCAAATGTCATGCTCACATAAGACCTCAGTGATCAAGTTGGCCACACTGAAAACAAGTAAGCCCCTTCTTGCATGCTCCAAAATGTCATTGTCCACACTGTCTATAGTTTGGTGGTGCAGACTGAGATCTTACTCCAGAAAATGCTCCTCCCACAAGTGGGCAATTTTGCAAAGGAGTAGGTCGAAGAACCACGCCCCGATTCCCTCGAGCCATAGGGGACCTTGCTGCTATAGTAAGAACATCACCCGAGGGTATTCCCCTAGACAGACCACTCCACTTCTTCCTCTTCTTGCCCTCTTTAGCCTACCTGGTACTCAGCATAGTCTTCTCCACTTCGATTGGTGCAAGTGGGACTTCATGCTCTGCTCCCTCAACAGCAGGAATCTCCAGTTCAGGTGCAAGTAACATTGCTGGTACTCTAGCCCTGCCTCCCCTCCCATGTGCACCACCCTCAGCAGCTTGTTTAGGAGGCATATTGGTTTACTAAAAATACAGCTCAATCATAAGTTCTATATAGTCTTATATGTAAGGCTCTAAATGTGCCTATATTGTCCTAGGTCAAGTTTTCAGCAATCATAGTACAATTCAAATACAAAATCAACACAAAATGAAATCAACATACCCGATAAAATAAAACACAATACATAATCAAAATTGCTTACTAACATCAACCATAGCAACATAGAATTTCCACACCACAAGCACAATGTCAACCAACACAATTCACAAAATTTAAAACTCACAAGACACAATCAATTCTACTCACTAATATCAACCAAAAATCACAGCACCCAAACAAAAGGAAATAAAATAAGGTAACGAAAACTTAATACCAAAGGTATCAACAAGCAAGGGTAACATAGGGATATAACACGACAAGTAAAGGAAGCATAAGGGCGAAATTTCAAATCCCTATAACCTCTCTTTACCCCGTTTAAGTTATCTCACATGTGTACTTAACCCTATGGTGTGGCCTAAGTCCTTATCTTTTTAATTCCATCTTTTAACTTATGCTCTGATACCACCTTAATTGTCATGCCCCATATCCACCTTTGGGCACGTGGCAACTGCTGTATAAGCTGCACTTCTCCATCACAACTCATACAATGCTAGACGTATCACGAAGCACAAAAATTTCTTTTTATTAAACACACCGGAAACATAAATAATTTACATTTTACACAAATACTATAACAATGGAATCTTTATCTAGATTTTTAAAGTGATAACCTGATGTTACTGATCATGATAGATTTTCCCTTGGGATCATCACTAGCTTTATTGAGGTGGTGCTTATATCAAACTCAATTATTCATTTACATGTGGTTTATCCAAAACACCCTAATCAACACCTTACCATTGATATTGTTCTACTCTTAATAGGTAATCGTGGAGTATTATCATTGAAACTAAAGCAAAGGTGGTAGAAAATATCATTGCACAAGCTCATCTACCATAATAAGTTTTAAAGTCACAAGATATTGTATAAAACTATTGCTTATACAAAATGATCATTGCTTATACTTTCCTATAATAATAAGTTTAAAAGTCATAACGTATTGCGCATACAAAACATGTATAAAAAGTAGCTCGTCTAGCTCAGTTGGTAGAGCGCAAGGCTCTTAATTTTGTGGTTGTGGGTTCAAACTGCTAATTAACATGTCGCTTTCATTTTTAAGCCCAATGGTTACACCAATAGTATTGATAGTAGTGGAGGCGAGATTCATCCTTGAGATGCTTGTTTAATAGTTGTAATTGACGTTTTGCTTTTCATTATCAACCCCACCGGTTATACCAATAGTTTCATTCATAGCATGCTTGTCTAATGGTTATACAATAATAAGTTTTGAAGTCACAAGACAATGTATAAAACTATCACTTACACAAAATCATCATGGGTTAAGCTTTTCTGTAATAATTAGTTCAAAAGTCATGACGTAGTTATTATACAGAAATAGTATAAAAATTAGCTCGTCTAGCTCAATTGGTAGAGCACTGGATTTTTAACCTTGTGGTCGTGGGCTCAAACCCCATTGTGGGTGTTTGAATTATGGAAAGTTGAGTAAACCTCTACTCGGCCAGACCTTTCCATTATTAAGATTACATTTTACACAAATACTATAACAATGGAATCTTTATCTAGATTTTTAAAGTGATAACCTGATGTTACTGATCATGATAGATTTTCCCTTGGGATCATCACTAGCTTTATTGAGGTGGTGCTTATATCAAACTCAATTATTCATTTACATGTGGTTTATCCAAAACACCCTAATCAACACCTTACCATTGATATTGTTCTACTCTTAATAGGTAATCGTGGAGTATTATCATTGAAACTAAAGCAAAGGTGGTAGAAAATATCATTGCACAAGCTCATCTACCATAATAAGTTTTAAAGTCACAAGATATTGTATAAAACTATTGCTTATACAAAATGATCATTGCTTATACTTTCCTATAATAATAAGTTTAAAAGTCATAACGTATTGCGTATACAAAAAATGTATAAAAAATAGCCCGTCTAGCTTAGTTGGTAGAGCGCAAGGCTCTTAACCTTGTGGTCGTGGGTTCAAGCCACGGTGGGTGTGCCGAAAGTAACTATAAAAATAGTTATACCTTATGTGAGAGGGTTGCTAGAATATATTGACATATACATTAATAAGTTTTGAAGTCATTATATAAGAATTAACCCGTCTAGCTCAGTCATGGCTTTTAACCATGTGGTCGTGGGCCCCCATTGTATAAAACTATTACTTATGACAAAATCATCATTGCTTAAGCTTTTCTATAATAATTAGTTCAAAAGTCATGACATAGTTATTATATCGAAATAATATAAAAATTAGTTTGTCTAGCTTAGTCGGTAGAGCGCATGGTTTTAAAACATGTGATCGTTGGTTCAAGCCCCACGGTGGGTGTTTAAATTGTGGAAAGTTGAGTAAACTTGAGAGTAGCGCCTTATACCACTCAGCGTGAGAAGACTAATTGGACTTGGCCAGCAAAGCCCACACGAAGGCTAGAATTGAGTCTAGCGTTTTGCACGACTCTTATGTTTCCATTGTTAAGATGGAAATTTATGTTGTAGAAAAATAAATACTTGTACTCGTACCCAAAATAAATTGTAATAAGTGGAATTTGAACCCACGTCTTTAGTACAAATACCCAAAATAAATTGTAAGAAGTGGAATTTGAACCCACGTCTTCTCACGACGACTAAAACTTGAGTCTAGTGCCTTAGACCACTCAGCGTGAGAAGACTAATTGAGTCTAGCGCCTTAGACCACTTAGTGTGAGAAGACTAATTGAGTCTAGCACCTTAGACCCCTCAGCCATCCTAACCTTTCCATTATTAAAATTTATGTTGTAGAAAAATGAATACTTGTACTCGTACCCAAAATAAATTGTAATAAGTAGAATTTGAACCCACGTCTTCAGTACAAGTACCCAAAATAAAATGTCAAAAGTGGGATTTGAACCCACGCCTTCTCACGAAAACTAAAACTTGAGTCTAGCACCTTAGACCACTGGGCCATCCTGACCCTTCCATTATTAAGATTCTTACATATTGTCAATTGGGCAGGCAAAACATTGAAAAAAGAATAATATTAAATAAATTTTATTCACATCAAACTTTTCCAAATCACCATTTTATCACTACTAGTAACCATTCTCATTTCAATTGTTCGACAGTCGTACCACGCAACGGTTCTTTGAAAACTCTCCATCTTCAGATCCAATTCAACATCTAACAGTATTATTTCTAAAGAAAATCCTACAAGATTTCATCAAGAATAATTTCCAACGACATGAAACTTCATAATTTGAATAATATGAAGCTGTAAGTTTTCCTTTTAGATTAACCTAGTTTGGTTGCAAAAATAATTCAACAATAATTCATATGAAAATACCAACATTGAATCGACAATAAAACCCATTTGCAAAGAAGCAAAACCTAGATATATTTTCTAAGCCAGCACTCATAGCCAAGTCTCTTAGACGTTTTTGAAAATAATCTTCGAATTAAAAATCATCAACAATGCAATTTAAAGTCTGTAAAATCTAGATACATGAGTTTAAGAAGAATAATCTAAGGTTAGTGATCATGACTGATCTTCTCTTGGGATCATCATCACTAGCTTTATTGAGGTGGTGCTTATATCAAACTAAATTATTCATTTACACGTGGTATCTCCAAAACACCCTAATCAACTCCTCACTGTCAATATAGTTCTCCTCTTAATAGGCAGTCGATTGGAGTATTATCATCCAAACTAAAGCAAAGGATGTAGAAAATATCATTGCACAAGCTCATCTACCATAATAAGTTTTAAAGCCACAGGATATTGTATTAAACTATTGCTTATAGAAAATAATCATGGCTATGCATTCCTATAATAATAAGTTTTGAAGTCATAATGTATTGAGTGTACAAAACATGTATAAAAAGAAGCCTGTCTAGCTGAGTTGGTAGAGCGCAAGGCTCTTAACCTAGTGGTCGTGGGTTAAAGTCCTATGGTGGGCTTGCCGGAGCCATATACTAACAATAGTTAACTATACCTTATGTTTGAGGGTTGCTAGAATATATTGAGAAATTTATAAACATCTTTTCGTGATCTGATCTTTCCAATATTGAACCATAGCAGTTACACCAATAGATTCATTCGTAGCATGCGTGTCTAATTATTGTATAATAATAAGTTTATTATACATAATTAATATAAAAATTAGTCCGTCTAGCTCAGTTGGTAGAGTCCAAGGCTTCCCACGATGGATGTTTGAATTGTGGAAAGTTGAGTAAACCTGATGTTTGAGTGTTGTGCCTTTTTTTAATTATTCTACAGTCGAACTACCCAATGGACCTAGATATATTTTCTAAGCCAACACTCACAGCCAAGTCTCTTAGATGTTTTTGAAAATAATCCACGAATTAAAAATCATTAACCATGCACTCACAGCCAAGTCTCTTAGACGCTTTTGAAAATAAACTACGTGAGTTTAAGAAAAAAAATCTGACGTTAGTGATCATGACAGATCTTCTCTTGGGATCATAACTAGCTTTACTGAGGTGTTGCTTATATTAAACTAAATTATTCATTTACACGTGGTTTCTCCAAAACACCCTAATTAACTCCTTACTGTCGATATAGTTATCATCTTAATAGGCAATCGATTGGAGTATTATCATCCAAACTAAAGCAAAGGATGTAGAAAATATCATTGCACATGCACATCTACCATAATAAGTTTTAAAGCCACAAGATATTGTATAAAACTATTGCTTATAAAAAATGATCATGGCTTATGCATTCCTATAATAATAAGTTTAGAAGTCATAACGTATTGCGTATACAAAAAATGTATAAAAAGTATCCTATCTAGCTCAGTTGGTAGAGCGCAAGGCACTTAACCTTGTGGTTGTGGGTTTCAAGCCCCACAATAGGCGTGCCGAAATGAACCATAGTTAGCTATACTATATGTAAAAGGGGCCAACAAATCCCATGTGAAGGCTAGAACTTGAGTCTAGTGCCTTACAAGACTCGGCCCACAATGGGTGTTTGAATTGCGGAAAGTTGAATAAACCTGATGTTTGAGTATTGCCCCTTGTAGAAATATGAATACTTGTACTAATACCTGAAATAAAATGTTAGAAGCAGGATTTAAACTCACGCCTTCTCACGAAGAGTAGAACTTGAGGCCTTAGACCACTCAGCCATCCTAACCTTTCCATCATTAAGATTCTTATATATTCTCAATTGGGTAAGCAAAACATTGAGAAAAGAATCATATTAAAGTGAAAATATTAAATAAATTTTATTCACATCAAACTACGCCCAATTGTTCTACAGTCGTACTACGCAACGGTTCTCCGAAAACTCTCCATCTGCAGATCCAATTCAACATCTAACAGTATTATGTCTAAAGAAAATGCTACAAGATTTCATCAAGAACAATTTCCAAGGACAGGAAACTTCATAATTTGTATAATATGAAGCTGTAAGTTTTCCTTTTAGATTAACCTAGTTTGGTTGCAAAAATAATTCAACAATAATTCGTACGAAAATACCAGCGTTGCATCAACAATAAAACCCATTTGCAAACAAGCAAAACCTAGATATATTTTCTAAGCCAGCACTCACAGCCAAGTCTCTTAGACGTTTTTGAAAATAATCCACGAATTAAAAATCATCAACCATGCAATTTAAAGTCTGTAAAACCTAGATACGTGAGTTTAAGAAGAATAATCTGACATTAGTGATCATGACAGATTTTCCCTTGGGATCATCACTAGCTTTATTGAGGTGGTGCTTATATCAAACTAAATTATTCATTACATGTGGTTTCTCCAAAACACCCTAATTAACTCCTTACTGTCGATATAGTTATCATCTTAATAGGCAGTCGATTGGAGTATTATCATCCAAACTAAAGCAAAGGATGTAGAAAATATCATTGCACATGCTCATCTACCATAATAAGTTTTAAAGCCACAGGATATTGTATAAAACTATTGCTTATAGAAAATGATCATGGCTTATGCATTCTTATAATTATAAGTTCAAAAGTCACGACGTAGTTATTATACAAAATTAGTATAAAAATTAGCTTGTCTAACTTAGTTGATAGAGCGTAAGGTTTTTAACCATGTGGTCATAGGTTCAAAAGTGGACTTGCTCGCCGAGTCCTTTAAGGCAACCAATCAATTTAAAGTTTGTAAAACCTGAATACGTGAGTTTAAGAAGAATAATCTGAGGTTAGTGTTCATGATAGATTTTCCCTTGGGATCATCACTAGCTTTATTGAGGTGGTGCATATATCAAACTAAATTATTCATTTACACATGGTTTCTCCAAAACACCCTAATCAACTCCTTACTGTCAATATAGTTCTCCCCTTAATAGGCCCTTAATAGGCAGTCGATTGGAGTATTATCATCCAAACTAAAGCAAAGGATGTAGAAAATATCATTCTACAAGCTCATCTAACATAATAAGTTTTAAAGCCACAGGATATTGTATAAAACTATTGCTTATACAAAATTATCATGGCTTATGCATTCCTATAATAATAAGTTTTGAAGTCATAACGTATTGTGTATACAAAAAAGGTATAATATGTAGCTTGTTTAGCTTAGTTGGTAGAGTTCAATGCTCTTAGCCTTGTGGTTGTTGGTTCAAGCCCCATGGTGGGTGTTTGAATTGTGGAAAGTTGAGTAGACTTGATACTTAAGTCTAGTGCCTTACATGACTTGGCTAGCAAATCCCACTTTTGAACTTGAGTCTAAACCTTTTGTACTGATCTATAATTCATACAAAAATACCAACATTGTAGCGACAAAAAAACCATTTGCAAACAAGCAAAACCTAGATATTTTTTCTAACCAGGACACACAGCCAAGTCTCTTAGACATTTTTGAACATAATCCATGAATTAACAATCATCAACCATGCAATTTAAAGGTCTGTAAAACCTGGATACGTGAGTGATGTTCCCTTGGGATCATCACTAGCTTTATTGAGGTGGTGCTTATATCAAACTCAATTATTTATTTACACGTGGTTTCTCCAAAACACCCTAATCAACTCCTTACCGTCAATATAGTTCTCCTTTTAATAGGCAGTAGATTGGAGTATTATCATCCAAACTAAAGCAAAGGATGTAGAAAATATCATTACGCAAGCTCATCTACCATAATAAGTTTTAAAGTCACAAATATACGTATAAAACTATTGCTTATACAAAATGATCATGGCTTATGCATTTCTATAATAATAAGTTTCGAAGTCATATCTTATTGACTATACAAAACATGTATTAAAAGTAGCTTGTCTAGCTTAGTTGGTAGAGTGCAAGGCTCTTAACCTTATTGTTGTGTGTTCAAGCCCCACGGTCGGCATGCTGCGAAGCAACGATGTAGAAAACATCATTGCACAAGCTCATCTGCCATAATAAGTTTTAAAGTCACAAGATATTGTATTAAACTACTACTTACACAAAATGATCATGGCTTATGTTTTCCTATAAGTGTAGAATTCATAATGTATTGCGTATACAAGACATATGTAAAGGGTAGCTTGTCTAGCTCAGTTTGTAGAGGGTAAGGCTCTTAATCTTGTGGTCATGGGTTCAAGCCCCATGGTGGACATCTTAAAAAGATGGTGGACATCTTGTAGGGTTGCTCACCTCTCGGTTGCCTGTCCCGTGCGTATGCCTCGGTTGCTCAATCGACTGACCCGTGGTCATGCCAAATGTGGTGCAAATATTATGCAAATATCTAAGAGAGGTCATGCCAAATGTGGTGCAAATATTATGCAAATATCTAAGAGAGTTGAGAGAGTCATTATATGCCCGTGGTCATGCCAAATGTGGTGCAAATATTATGCAAATATCTAAGAGAGTTGAGAGAGTCATTATATGTTTAAAATTATATTGGCCAAAAATAGAAAAAAAATATTAGTTTTGTTTTTGTTGTCGTTACTCCCAATGGTGCTCCTCATAATATATATATATCTAATCCTCACGCATCTACTAGCTTTCAAACACATATATATGATAAATGGTATTTTGGATGATATAAATGGTATTTTGGGAAATCATCCAATATCACTCTTTAGGTTCATGATCAATGATCGCTCAAATCATAGAAGGATGCATGGAATATCATAATCCTAATGGATCTGTAATATGCTTGTCTAATGGCTACAATTGGCATATCACTTTTCATTTTCAACCTCTTACCAACTTGAATATTGAATTGCAAGCTCTCCCGCACTATTGTGCATTTACTATATAGTGTACCTAATGATCCATACAGAGAATAATATAAAGATAAGAACACATAATAAATAATAATAAAAATAACACATTTGCTAAATATATTTTCTAAATAACACATTTGATAAGCTCACTCGTGCACTAAACTAATCACCTAAAATTGTAATAACCCAAAGATATGTGTATCCGGGCAAGAATATCAATCGCAATCCATATAATTTGATACATGCAGAGTAAAATACGTCCTAGGATGTCTTAAAACTATTGTACTTAAATCATATATAACAAAAAATGTCATTATTAGCTTAAAAAACTAGTTAGACTAGATTTATGAGATGTAAATATACATACTAAATATCAAGATTCCTATAGTTTTATGGTTCTATATTAAAATAAGAATACTAGCTTAGTGCACAAAATATACATTCCTTTGGTTAGAGTAATTGGGCTCTATATGGAAGGTCTTTGAGGTCTTAGGTTTAAGACTCACGAAGTTCTGAGGCCGAGAGAGCGACAAGGTAGTGGGTCCGAAATCATTGAAAAGTAACTTGAATGTCATGTAAATGAACTATAAATTTTGATTGTGTTCTAAAAAAAAAAGAATACTAACTTAGGAATGCACCTAAAATATTAAAGCTTGGCATATTTTATAAGCTAATAGCTAAATCTCCTAAATGCTTAGTGCATTCTATTCTCCATGCATATGTGACCGAGTCTGTGGTTAGGAGGCCGAGAGAGTAACAAGGTAGTGGGTCCGAAATCATTGAAAAGTAACTTGAATGTCATGTAAATGAACTATAAATTTTGATTGTGTTTTAAAAGGACTGTATCAAATATAGCAGGGACAATGTTAATTATTTATGATGATGTGATGACAGGTAGAAATAAACATAGTTAGATAGTTATGATCAAATTGCAATTGAGATCACTAAATTGAGAAAACTTCTTGGGGATTTTGGAAGTCATATTATCATTGTTGATCTGTTTTTTATGAATAATTTAGCAATTGTGAATAATAAATATCATGTATAATGCTTTGTATGAGTTGTACTAACTCATAAGGTGGTTGTCAGATTATTGATAGAGGGTTGGGGCATAATATTCTTATTTAAGATCCATTGGACTCTACAACATATATTTTTTTAAAAAAAAATTATTTTAGAAAATAATACCCTAGTATAACCTTGTCTTGATATACCTAGGTTCTCATATAGTCTTATTCTGATATAATCTTGCTCCGATACCACCAAAATCTATCATGACCCATACGTTCCATAGGGTATGTGGCAAATCATAGTTAACTCCACACATAATCCTGCTTTACCCTTCAGGACCAAAAGGGTTCCCTGTGTATATTTCCTCTATATATAGAATGTGAGAATCTGTATCACATGTTATTATAATTCTAGGACTTATCTTGACCGATGCAAATATGATAATTTTATATATATGGAAGGTGCACATTACTAAGGGCAAAACAACATGCTCAATATGTTATGGCTCATTCAAATCCCTTGTCATGTGATTCAGGCTCACCAACATATTGACCACCTTTTGTAATACGATGAACAAGGTCTTCCATGACTTCTAGGATAGCTTTGTTGTCACGCCCCGACCCTAGTGTCGAGCACGTGGCAACCGCCGTATGAGCCCAAAGGACCCATACAAGGCATAAAAGTGAAACATATAATCTATACACAATATTTTCACAACGGAATACGTAATCAAATCATCTATACAACTCTATCGACACAGTCCCGATAATCCTACTACAATTCTACGATAAAATGTATCGATGAATAAAAATAAACTCGTCAACGGACTCACTTCACCAACCGTCTCGTATGATCGTCTAATACACCTGCACACACGGGGAAAAGTGGTGTGCTCAGCCTTGCGGCCTAGTGTGAATTTACGGCTCGAAACCGAATAAAGAATCCAAAGACTAGGAGGATTAACCTAGGATGCCTGGGGTTTATTAACAGTCATTTTCATACAATACATGTGAAGCATAACATAAAAGTAAAATAGCTATGTATGTAAATACAACATGTGTAGCTCTAGATGTCACCTAAGCTGTCTCTAGTAACTATGTAATCAGTGTCACCAGAATGTCATCTACGATGTACTATGTCTATCAAACTCAAGACTCGGGCTGCCAGCCTATGCTTAGAGAAATTCCTGATCAGGAACTTTCCCATAACCCATCAGTGCCTTCTGTCTCTGTCACTACCTATGCCCGCTGCACTGATGTTGGCGGAGGTGACGGGTGACCCGTGGTCACTCTCCTCGGTATCGCTAGTCGCCTGCTATGCCTCCCCTAGCGAACCCGCCGTGCCCTTACATCCTCCCCGGATGCCGTAAGGGCACGACAATCGTGTAGTACTACACACCGTCCGAAGACGGGGTCACCGTCAATAATATCCATCGACTACGATCTCGGTCGATATAATACAACCCTAGGATCCGGACTCACCATCCGTTCGTCTGTAGAACGTCAAGGATGGTAGCCGTGTGGTCTACGGATCCACTGTCCAAGGCTATGCGGAGGGATGTCCCCGTACCAATCCCCGAGCAGCGGTGCCTGCCAAGAGGTGTGCAGACTAGCTGTCGCCGGAATGCTACAACCTCGGCGACATGTTTGCTAGGTTCATGTTCTGGTTCGTCCCGGCTAACCATCTTAGGACTATCACGAGTGCCCCTTAAACGACACTCGTGCAGGTAGAAATCATCGGGTAGGGACTTGCTCCATATATCCGGTCTAATGTGACCTTAGAGTGCGTACAGTCTCT
Source organism: Thalia dealbata (assembly GCA_030544415.1). NCBI lineage: Eukaryota > Viridiplantae > Streptophyta > Magnoliopsida > Zingiberales > Marantaceae > Thalia > Thalia dealbata. The sequence continues at coordinate 11,960,999 of CM060460.1, forward strand.
TTCCCTACCAGCTCCCAGTATCTAAGCTACGTGTAGCCTCGAGAGTGGTATGTGGTGGAGCATCACCATTCTGACCATTGGCGGTACGCAGTGGTCAAACGGGGTATGCAAGCAGTACCCCTTCCTGTCTGATTTCTAGTGATGTCTCCTAGGAGTTTCTAATATGTCATCATTCTTATCTATAACTGCATGGTAATCGTGCTATCATAGCAAAGATAAATAATAAAGCATGCAGGACAAGATTCATAGACATGTTAAATAAGTAGCATGGTAAACATGGCATGTCATGCATATAGACAAGGTAAATCTTACTAACAGGCATTTACATATAAACATAGCATGCATTTCATTTTTATTATATTTAAGGCATTCGAGATATTTGCTAAGAACACCTCGGCAGGTATTCCCTAGCTTGAATAAATCTTACATTCAGTGAACCAACGCATCTGAAATAGTGAATCCGCTCTTCAGAATCACCCACGTAGAATGTAAATCGTCTTGACGAACTACTCGAAAAGCGTGTCATTTACTTGTTTCAGGGTAGATAACCTATTCCAAATATACTTTTAGAAACTTTCTCTAATATTGGGTATCACCTTCCTTTCTTATAATACGATAAATAAATCACCCTTATACCCCAACCAAGATTCCAATCATCTATAGTTTCCACTAACCATACTCTTAGTTTATTTAGCTATCACATCCACTAGACAATAAGGTGGAAACAAGCATTTGTATCCTAGTGGTAACCTACATTCGATTCCCCTTTTCGATATAATTGTTGTACTATTATCTATGTGCTCCCAACCGAAATCAGTAATCAGTAAACCCGATCGAGCGTAGTCGCCCTAAATCCTCGCAAGCTGGCGTCGCCGTCTCCAAATCTGAAGCGGGAGAAGCAAAGGGCGAGAGCTCTCACGGTGGAGGTGGAAGAGTAAAAATTTGGGGGAAGCAGGAGAAACAAAGGGCGAGAGCTCTCACGGTCGAGATAGGTCCCTAATAATCTTAATAACTTAAAACTAGATTCTTTTTTTTTTTTAAACCAAATATCAACCTAAAGCCACATCTAATTCTTAACTCTATTTTCAAACCATTTTTTATTTAAATCTAAACTTAAATAAAATTTTGAATTATTATTTATTTTTATATTTATATTTTTTTTACTATATAGAAGTGGGGGTTTACATTTGTGGTCAGGTTCGTAGATGACATCATCGTCGACTTGGGGAGCATGGAAGAGCACCATGATCACCTTCAATGGGTGTTCCTAAAGCTATGAGTGTACAGCTTGTTCCTCCTGTGGCACAAGTATGAATTCAACCAACAGAAGATTATGTTCCTTTGCCACAAAATTAGAGGTGCACGCATACATATAGACAAGTACAAGGTGCAAGCGATCTAGGAGTGGTTGTGCTCCATCCAAGCTGTTTGTACTAAAGTCATTCCTCGACTTAAACAGTTATTATCATAAATTTATGTAGGATTACTTATAGATCATCATGCCCTAACAAATTTGTTTAGGAAAGACCAACGGCATTGGACCATGGAGTTCAAGGTGGTACTCAGGAGACTCAAGGTGCACATAGCGAGCGAACCCATCTTATAGCTGCTCAACTTCGGCTACACATTTGAAGTTATAACAGACGTATCCGATTGTGAGCTCAAAGGTGTCTAGGTGCAAGAGGGCCACCCGTGTCCTAAGAAAGTTGGAAGCTAAATGTAACCAAGAAACAGTACAACACATACAAGAAGAAAATATAGGCGGTCATGCATGTAGACTTGGCATGAGTACACTGCTTGAGGACCCATTTGTGATGCACACATGCAACGTTATAAATGTCTTCTTCTAGACACTGAAGAAGCTATTTGTGAAGCAAGTATGGTGTCAAAAATAGCTCATGGAGTTTGACTTCATCTGCTTAAGGCAGGGTGACACAACCACAATCAACATCCTCATCTGACGAGCATGCAAGATTACAGTGCATATGCAAAAAAACCTCATCACATGCACTCGCACCATTGGCGAAAATGATGCATCATATCGAGCTCTCATCCACCAAGTCCAGGAGGGCATGACTCGATTGTACTAGCTCGATCGTGCGGGCTTGCTCCATGCGAGGGGTGGGTGCACCTACGTGCCCAACTCGATAAAATTGTGACTAGCTCATGGCAAAATGCATGACAAAGAGTGGGTTGGGCACCTTACGTTGAGTGTACATTGGCGTTCCCGACCCACTCCTACTTCTGCTCATGCATAAGGATGATGTGAAGGCCTTTGTCCGCACATGTGTGGTGTCTCAAAAGGATAAAATAGAGAGAACCATACTAGCAGACTTGCTCCAGCCACTATCGATCCCCAATCAGTCATGGACATCTGTGTCCATGGACTACATCAAGTCCATCCTAGGTAGTTGATGGGCTCTTGGTGGTGCTTTGGATTATAGCATACTCAAAAAATCTAAACAAATCTCATATCGTAGAAATAAAATTATACATAATATTTTCTTGAATTCTTCTTGAGTAATTCCCCCCATCGTTTGATTCATATCATCTCTTTCCCTTACCTTGGTATTACACCAAGAGAATGCTTATCAACATGAAGAACTATACTATTCCACGTCAATACAATAGTAGAATTATTCTATCTTCATTTTATATCATGTCAAAATAGATAATTTTAACAATGTTCCCATCTTATTTCAAATTACTTACTGCCATCATTGTAATATTAAAAAAAAACTTGATCTCCATTGGATTCAAGCTTAACCCAACATGATTGCCCAACTTGTTCTTCATATGCCAAAAGTGCAAGCTTACAAAACTTAGTTAGAAATGGTACTTGTACTTCCAATTACAATTAATTAAATCGACTATTCTTCTAATCCATTCTATGAAGTATAGTATATAAATCAACTAGAAAGGGATATAAAAAAGCTTTATAACATTAATATGAAGTATAGTACTCTTTAATAATAAATAGGAAAAAGGAAGTTTTTTTTACAAAACCTAATTGGAACAAGATTCATATGTCAATTATTATTGAAAGAAATTATTGTTGTTATCGTTATTAGATAAGATACCATATAATACATTAAAGGTTTTCTAAATCAAAGATACCTAATCTTATCGTAATATTTGATCGATAGTTATGTTTTCTATATCAGGTCAAATCAAATTAAGGAAAAATAAAGAATTAATGATAGGTAGAGCAAAGTTCTCGGCATTATCTCAGTTTTAAAATTAAATTCAGGTGGGTAGGGGCGTTTATAATCTTTACTAGTATTCTTCTTTATGATCCTGTACACTTTTGGTTGAATTTTATTTTTTTATATAAAAAAAAGGAAATCAAAGCTCAACATTCTTTAGATATTTGTATGTTGGTGGGTGATAATTCTTTCATATATATATATATATATATCATACTCCTCCTACTTAGTGCATATATTTCTCAAGTTAGATCAAATCAAATCAGATTGTTTTAGGGTTGAGATTTTTTTGGGTAGGCTTTTTGAACACCCCTACTACTTTACAAGTGCTCTCAAGCTCACTCAAAAGAGAAAAATATATATAACAAAAAAGCATCATTCACCTACATAATTTGTTCCTCAGCAGTTCCCCAACATGTTATGGAGATTTCACCACTATTCACGAAGATATCAGCATCATCATAAATCTCTGGTGGATCTACTCCTCATGTGAGAACCTTATCTTGATCACGTTACCAATTACCATACTAAATTTAAAATATATCAAGCATCAAATCTCTTCTCCTTTTTTCATTTTTCTTTTTTAGCTTCCGAAAAGAAAAAGAAGAAGAAGAAGAAGATTATAAGCTAAGAAATCTCAGGCTACATTCAACTTAGTGGAATTGTCAGCTAAAAAAAGCCTTAGGACATGTCTAGATTTTACCGAGCATATATCAGATAGGGAGATTTTATTCCTTCATTTTTTTTTTCTTTTTTTGGTTCTTTTACTGGCTGTGTAAATATTGGGGTAAAAGAATTCCCCCAACTTTTCCTCCAAATGATTTATTCTTTTCTGCAGTGGCTCCTTGAAGTAATACAAATGATGATGCTGATGATGTGTGTGTGAGTATATGTACATAGGAAAAAGATTTATTCCTTAACAGTGGATTGAGAGGAAAGGGGGGGAAAAAGAAAAGAAAAAAGGAACTTTTCTGATAGATTGTTGCAATTTTCAACTGTAGGCATCAGATGAAAAGGAAAAAGATAGTGAACTTTTGGAAGAACATAAAATAAATAGATTGATGGAGGAGTCAAACAAGTTGGGTTGCATTATTTGGTTGATCACTGTGGAGGAGGTCAAGTTAAATCAAGAGGACCCAAAAGGGCATCAATTTTACAAGTAGAAGCAACTGCTTAGACTTTGCACCACCAACTTCAATCAGCAGCAGCAATCAAAAATGAAAAAGAAATGTATAATGAGCAATTTCCAATTTTTCATATCTACATTTTTCACGTCTTTTTTTCTTTAAAATGATTTTCTTTGTGCAAGTGAAATTGCCAATATCACATTAAAAACTCCTTAAAGTGAAGCTTTCAAAGTTATCTAGGATTATAATTTACTTCAAATTAATATTTCAAAGAAGAATTTAATTCTTTTAGCGATATCTTTACTCACCAGGATTATATATTTTTCAAGGTTAAATGAGTAGGATTCAACTCTGACTGTGGATGAAATTGGGTTGTGATGTAGGTGCTTATTGAGGAGAATGCTGGGGCCATCCTTATGTTGCTAATACTTGATTCAAATTTTGTAAACAGTGAGGTTGACTTCCACGATTTAGTTGATGTAAAAGAGACGTTACTCTGTTGTGAAGTATATATATTGCAAATCTTTTTGATACATCAGAACCAGAGCCAGTAAATGTCACGGTCATCAGTTATTAAAATGTCATTCTTGGATGCCCTCATTTTATCTTTCTTTTTCCTTTTTTTCTTTTTTTTTTTTTGCCAACGAGGCCCTTGTTCATTGATAGCAATTGAAAATTATAATTGGCAGATCAAATCTTATTTTCAGTTACAATTTGTACTTGAGCAGTTGGGTAAATTGCACCAGAACCATTTACAACCCATTAAGAGACCACTGATTGCAAGATAATGTAATTTACGCTACACGCTTGAGAGGTTTAAATGTTTCTTTGCCAATGAATGTGATGGCTGGAACGTCAAACTGAGTTAGGGATTGTGAAGTGGAATTGTCTGAGATGAGGTTGCACTGGCAAGTTAATGAGAAAGCAGAGCACTGGATCAGGATAATTGATGGATGATCTGAATAAATGTCTAAATTCCCAAAACATTTTTCACATACATACATAATATGAATGGAGAAGCAGAAGATTCAGGGGTCAGAGTTCTGTGATCAGTGAGGCCCAGCAGCCAAACAAACAGAAACATGAACTTCTAATTCAAGAGCTTAATGTGAAACTTTTGTGCATAAGATGTATTCACCAACTGATGTCTGACAAGTCGACAAAAGCAAATGTCAAATGCAATCCATATGTTCTGCTAACCCATTCAGAAATAAACTATAAGTGGAGAAACTGCTGCTGCTCCAAGAGATGGATGGAAAGTAAGTCATCAAGTCACCAATTGGACAACCATAGGTGACGAAAACTAATGTACTATAATGCAAAAATTTCAAAAATGAATGGATACTCGAGTAACAAGTAGAGCTCAACTCACGTTCTAATACAAAAGGAATTAAGGATGTATTTGATAGGGTTTAGAATATATTTTTATCCTAATATTTAAGTATAAATTATACTTATGATGATCATGTAAAATACCAGAGGTTGGGTTCCAGAATTCAATCTTCTACCAGTGGTAGCATTTCAGCAACTTCAGAAGTTTCAAGTCACAAGCCTGACTCTGTCAGGAAATGGTACAGGAAAAGGCATTATGATCTTATTTGGTAATCAAGGTTGATTTTCAATCTAAATTTAAAACCAATATCCAATTATCTAATACAAAACAAGATCTATGAATCTTAAAGAAGAGTTGTAAAAGAATGAAAACCCAAAGGATATTATAAACCATAGAAAGATTATAAATAATTATCTTCTTCAAAAAAGGAAGAAAGAAAAACTCGAGAGATGTATTAGCTGTAAAAGAATGTATCGATGTTGTGGAAATTTTATAGTTATGCACATAAAAAATCCATGTAAAATTGGAAAGATTAGCGCCTTTAAGATCCTCAAATCACGCATAAGAAACGCGAATAAAATTAATAAAATTTAGAATCTGGGAAGCTCAGCATCCTGCTTCCGGGGGATGCAGGGTTCCATCAACTAAACAATCACAGAGAATTTGGCAGAGATTAAAATTGACTGCACCTACTAACTTTTCCTGCAACTACAGCTAACATTCGCAAAGACATTGCATCAGCTACAGCTAACAATCCAGATTCATGCATCTGGCCATCACATTGTTGTATGAATTAGATGCGCTCTATGCCTTACAGAATTCCCTATCCCTGAACAAAATTTAAACCATCCAAAATCTAAAAATTATAGTAAAGTGAACTTGAAATTTGAATGACATAATATATGACCTGCTCGGGACTTCAATTACTTTGTTTTATATCGGTTCTATTTTTCTTGTTTTTTATCTTGGTTCTATTAGTCATCTCATATTGTTTTCTTTCTTCTCATATTGTGTTCTTTGTTTTCTTTTGTTTCGTACTCCTTTTGAAATACTTATTGTTATCAATTTCATATTAATCAAATAAATATAATCTTATTTCTCAAAAGAAATAATATATGATCAACTTGAATAAATTTCAAAATATTTCTTTCAAATACTAGTACTAATTAATTTAAAAAGTTAATAGAAAGTTCATGAATTGATTTAAAGATATGAACATAATTCATAGTTGAACTGAACATGAATAATTTGAAACCCAAATAAATTATTTCTCAAAAAACGAGCCAAATGAAAAGAATCGATTTAGCTCCATTTTCCAGCTGGATTACAAAGACATGATTGTAGTTATATTTTTTTAGAAAAATACCAATGTAATAAAAATATTTACAGTAAAGCAACACTGACTGACGTGTGTACATTTCTAGGTGTATATCGTCAGATATTATCAAAGCATTCATTGAAGGGGCCACTTTTCAACCCAACTCAGTGAAGAAAACTTCACAAAATTTATAGCTTCGTCACAACCAAAAACACTTGATGAGACATTCATGGGTGAAATTTTAGTTGTCGGTGACATCTAGAAGCATAAATGTCAATAAGCTACAACCTAATAGTTTTCTGATAACGTAAGAGATGGCAGTATAAAACATAACACTATTGGAGTAGAAAGTTGAAATAACTAACAGATTTCGCCATCTTCACCAAGTTCCCCATCTTCAAGCTCTTCATAGCCACCATTTCGCCAAGATCCATCCTTTTCTTTCTTATTCCTCTTGTGTCGATTATCAGTGTCAGAGTCAGTATCATAAGCATGCTGCAAATCGCCAAGATAGCATTTCAAAAACTATTCTTGTTTATTTGTCCGACGGTAATATTCAGTAGAAAAAGAAAAACCAAAGGTAAAATCTCCTCTTCCACACCTTTCGAGATTTCCTTCTATCACTACTGTGCTTCCTGGACTTCTTAGGTGCCTCTTTATCATCTTTATCAGAGCCAAGCTCATCTTCTTTGCTGTGATGGTGATGTCTCCGGTGTTTCCTTTCTTTGTCCTTTTCCCGTTTCCTGTCCTTTGAACTATGGCTATCCATCACATCAACATGATCACTCTCTATTTCAGCCTTTCTAGACCGATCCTTCCCCTTTTCTTTTTCACGCCCCTTTTCTTTTTCCTTTCTCTCTTTGTCCTTCCGCTTCTCCTCTCTTTCCTTTTCTTTCTTTAACTGTAATTCAAAATTCAGCTACATATAAGCCAACATTTCCGATGCCCTACTGACAAACACGTATAGCAATCCTGATGTCAAAGTTAATAGTTCATATCTTCCACCAAGTACCTCATGGTTCTTAGGCCCTGTTTGGGATAGGGTACATATTAGGGGGTGAATTTGAAAACCACCTCCTAATTCCTCTTACCAAACAGGGTCTTAAAGACAAATATTCTAACCATTGGTTATTAATATTAATGCATCCAAATATCTGCATTTCGCAGGTCAACATAAATGGAGCTTAAACAATAAATGTGGATCCAGATTAAAATGAATGTTTGAGACCTTTGTGAAGAAAGATTTGTCTCAATATTAATATACATCTAACTGAAATGAAGACAACATTATAAAAAGTTATACATAACAATGTGGATCCAAGAGAATGAAATTATGGCCAAAAAAGAACCCAAAATCGTCACATTCGTATGTTCCTCAATCAATATTGTCCTTTCCTTTTAAATAATATATGTAAACATGTCTTATCGACTTTAACGTTGAATGGCATCCAGGTCTCAGAAATCTGTCATCAACCTATGCATCAAACTGGGCACAAAATGCACGGTCCTCTATGTAGAACGGTAAGACTCTAAATGCGAGGTTGTGAGTTCAATACTCACTGAATTTAAAAAAAAACTATGCATCAAACTGGGAAACATAAAAAATATCAACCACAATATGCTAAGACTTAATATGAACAAAGCTGAGACTCCTTGGAATTACTCCGTGCAAAAGGGTTTTGTCCAGATAAGATTATTCTCCATGCTCCTCTTATTAAAGTTGCTCCTATTAATAAGAATTATGCCAGGTTAGGCAACAGAGAATAGAATTTCTCAGTGACATTTTTGGTTGGGCATACTTAAATGAGCATCCTGAGTCTTGTAAAATCCTTCTCCTATAACCATATTAAAAGACCAGCAGAAAATATTGTCTATTCTTTGTTTGACCTTTAAGAAGATGTAATGCATGCATGTAATTTGTTGCTGGTTACTTTTGTCAATATGAGGAAGGATATGCTTTCCTCTATCAACGAGTCACTCTGAAGGATCTCAAACAATCAGGAGATATATCAGATTACTAACAACAGAAGAATCAACTTTTACATGCAATAAATGTTGCAACTGACAAAAAGTTGGCACTGTTTAAATAAATGATGATCAGGAATACAAAAAGAAACTCGTTACCTTTTCTTCTTCCCTCTTAAGTTCTTTTTCTTTCAATTTCTCTTGCAAGTGAGTAACGTATCCATGAAAAACATCTCTAGCAAAATCATCATCGCCAATTGACCTTATGACAGAAAAAAGCAATGAACAAAGAACCATAACAACTCTATATACAACACAAACAATGAGGATGATATGCACTCAATACCTATATTCTTGGCTGTCTTCAATTAGTGCTTTACAGTCCTCCCAATTTGAGGATGCAGTTATTTCCTTTAGCAAAACAAGAAGGTCCAAATTAAAGTGAGAAATCAATGCATGAAATAAAACTTAATACATTATTCTGTTCAGAACTTGCTAATGGAGTACCTTGATGGAATATAACAGATCAAAGAAATTATCTGAAAACCACTGGCGTTTTTTAGCCTCTTTCTCCTCCTTTTCCCGATGCCTTTCCAGTAAATCATCAAAAGCGAGCTAAAACATTTGAAATGCCACAAATGAAGTCAATACACATAGGCAGCCAACACTGTTAAAAAGAATGTGCGCAGGAGCATCAAGGTTCATCTGATGATAGGCTCAAAACAAGATAAGTTCTTAAGAAATACTAGTGTTATGCAAATCTATAAGTAAAACCAAAATTCTTGACGAGGCACTTGATAGTGAAACCAGAGAAAATATAAGCAAACAAAAAAATCGAATAAAAACATGCAATAAATAAGTCATTATTTTTTATCTAATAGTTCTGCCGATTGTTATTTCCTCAGATGATGGGACGCTTACTTGATAGTGATTCAAATATGGGTTGATGCACTAAGCACACCCATAAATTATGAAAACAAATAAATACCAAAAGCAGAATATAGAAACGTTACCTTCAAGTTTATCTCGGACATTGCTTTAAAACTATCAATACCTGCCACAGCAGTCTTGAATTCCTCATACTCCCATGGAGGAGCCAAAGCAATCTAGGAAAAGGATTCATATTGTCAGGGGTCTGCATTTTCTCAATACATGCAGAAATAAAATAAATAATGTATACTTTTCCAGTTTTCATTGCATCTTTGATTTGAGCCTTGTCCTCATGGTACTGCAACATAGAACAACAGAAATCAGATGGGCAGGTTCACATTGATGCCTAGTGGAAATTAAAATGCTAAAGTCCTTGAAGTTAGATTATAATGACAGCATAACTATAACTGCCCTTCACCAAATATCAACAACAGCAGTCTTTATACTCGAGTAATTTTTGAGCAAAGTGGACACGTCAAGGATCCAAGTTTAGCTCTCCTACAATGACTATTTTATGTGAGTGAAATGAACAAAGTTGCTATACTTGAAGACTAATTACAATGATGTTATTCAATGAAAACTGTACTTGGACAATAGCATTTTCCTCCAACAGTCAACATAAAATGCAAGTCTGCCCATCACCAAACTAGGATATGACCATAATATGATATTATTTTCTCTAAGTGATCTTTTGTGATGGGAAGATTTGACCCAATCTTGCATAGTAAGCCTGATCTCAGTGACATCATTGTATCAGACATATTCCTCCTAAAAACACCCAAATGCTTTAGTAACCTTTCCCATATTCTTAATTCCAATTTATTCTTTGAAGATATGAAGGGAAATTGAAGAGAGGCTTCAGGGAACTTTTTAAAAAATAATAATGATGATGGATGACATATATTTGTACATTATACTTTTTTTAAAATTTAATGAGTCTTGAACCCAAGACCTCATGATCCTCCCGTATATTTTTGTACATTATACTGATAGGAAGATTTTCTTGATTATTAGATCCCTAGAACAAATAACATTGCTATTTAACTGTACATAATCCATCAATTTTTATACTAATGCCAGGAAAAAAAACAGTGGGATCAAGCAACCAATACCTTTTTCTTTCTTTATTGTTGTGTATATATGTATGCCAAATAGTGCACAACTTTATTAAACATGGATCGACCAAATCATAGATTGTCTATCATTCACAATATTATTAGTTTCTACTTCTTATTGTTCAAATCAAGGTTTAAAAACCAGTACTGGACAACTAGCAGTCCTGAGGCAAAAAGGTGTTGACCCGCATATCAAATGGTGCATGGTATACCAATTTTTTTCATTTTAGAAAAAATTAGGATTTAGAAGCAAAAAATAGGATGGAAAAAGTTTTACACATGAAAAATAGGAGTTTTAGACAAAATCAAGGAATATATGAAATCATGGTATTTGACATGCATATACACAATAATAAAGATAACCATCTTTGGTAGAGTGAGAAGGAGAATGAGGGAGCCGAGGAGAATAATAAAATTAGTAGGCGCTCCACTTTATATGGAATATGAAAAGAGAGAAAAAGGAAAGAAAGAACACAGATTATTGAAGAAAGGAGTGACTACATATAGAAAGAGGAGGAAAGTGAGTGAAAAAGAGAAAGGGAGGTTGTTCTTAATGTGTGTGTGAGAGCAAGAGAGAATGGGAAACAGAAAAGAAAACGACAGAAAGAGGAAGCAATTGTATTTAAAAAGCAAAGAGAACCTGAAAGATAGAGCAGCGTTTTATGAAGACATTGAGGCAAGAGAATATACAGAGGGAACAGAAAAGAGAATAATAAAGAGAGATGGTACTTCATTTTATGACAAAGGAAAATGAGAAGAGAGAAAAAACAGAAATTAAATGAGGAAAGAGAATGACAATTGTGCAGGATGGAAGGGAAAAAAAGAAAATAAGAGAGCCAAGAGAAACACTATTTGGATATAAAAGAAACTCAAGAAAATTGAAGATAGGTATCTCTTGGTTCATCTTCACTCCATTTCCCCATTGCAACATTTTCTGGGAGGAGAAGAGTTTTACTGATGTGAAAGAAAAATCGTTCCCTCTCCTTGTTTGTATATCTAAGCAAGAGAGGAACATGATTGATCCTCTACTCTCCTATTTCTAATGAAGAAAGACAAGAAAAAAGCAAAAAAGTTCTCATCCCTTATCTTGCATCCAAACAAGGCCAATGAGAAATCAGTGCCACCAGCAGTCCCATTGTATTGAGTACATATATTCTTCTTCAACTCTCCTCTCCTACTGATGTACCAGAGTACACCGACTTATATATGTGTATCATCCCTCATCCCAGTTTGGCCTCCAAGCATTATCATAAGTAAACCAATATTCATATCTTTAGTTCTACTAATCATTATCATTGCACAATTTTTGGCTATTGAGAAAAAAAACATCAACAAAATAAATTCAACATACGAATTTATTATGCAAATGATACTAATCTTAAATTTTCTGTTAAAAATATACTTGCGTTCATCAGGACATTACATATAAAATGTTATGGATCAAATAATGGACTTAAACATCATGAAACTACAAAGGAAAAAAAAACCTGCTTCTCGAGTTCCTCAACAACATCTTCAAACAAATCTTTGGCTGTTGAACCTGATGTATTCAAAGATACTGCTAAGTATGGTGGCAAATCTTTAACCTGAAAGGAGATATGTTAGTAAGCCTATCTCATACATTATGGAAGTATTGCAGCATCACAAAGTACCTGAGTAAAATAGTCACGCCAATAAGTTTTTGCTGTAAGAAGTCCAGCAGAAACGTGTTGTTCCATCAATTTGCGAAATTCATCACGATTTTTGCGCTCAGCCCGTCGTAGTTGTTCCTGCAAAATCAGGAAATTAATAAGTACATTGCAAAAGTCAACCAAAAGGTACAAGATAAGAATCTAGTACACCTTTTGTATTTTCCTTTGTTCCTCCTCTTCTTTCTCTAAATCACGAACATATTCCTGTAGTATAAAAGAGTAAGCTATGGCATTTTCATCAAAAACAACAAGTAGCAAGTAACCTGAAAAATCTCCAGTCGATCAATCTTCTCCAGTCGATAACATTTTTCATCTGCCTCCAGACGATCTTGGACCTTTCTCCACTGGCTGTTTGACTAAAACATAGAGGAAAAATAAAACAAAGCATTAAACCCATCCTACCACAACAATTGAGGGGGTGAGTAGTACCTTGATGAAATCACAAGATTCAAGAAAAGCTCTATATTCCATAACATTTCGTTTATGCTCCTCAGCAGCCCTTGCTCTTTCCTGAACCAAGATCCATATGCATCGATTAATGAAAAAGAAACTACTGCATAAATTGATCAGATTTGAATACAAAGATAAAAAAAGGTGAAACAAAATACTCGTTACAGAAGTTCTCAAAGCAAGATTTTGTAGCTGTAAGAACAGCAACCTTTTTATCACAGAAAAGCATTATCACCAATTTAGGCTAATAGTGTGTTACTTAATGCAAACTCAAGGAATGAAATTAAATTCCTCATCTCTACATAATCATGCTGCCCGAGTTGTTCTAACATCAGTGAATAATTGCAAGAATTGCTAACTACTGTCCTCTGTTGAGAGAGGAAACCATGAGCAGAATAGTCTTATCAATTTGAACATATTGGTAACAATCCATAGCAACAAAAAACAGCATAAGTTTCCCAACCTTGTATACATTTTTTTCTCCTTGGATCAGATATTTATGCTCAATAGTATTGATGCATCAGCATAGCAGGCATACCAGTACCCGTTAGAAGATGCATTAGCATCTTCTCAATAGTATTGATGTATTAGAATCCAGAACCTAGTAATATATAATTTAACAATATGAAAACTTTCCAACTTGGTATTTATCATTTATTGGAGAGGTAAGACCTATTGTACCAATTCTGATGGCCCCCAGGAATAAAAACCAATATCGTAGAAGATAAAGATAATAGTAAAGATGTCATGCAAAGGACCAAAATCAAGTCAAAGTAACATACAGCATTTCATTCTGGAGTAGAACTGCTTCAAGTTCTACACATAGGGCTATGATTCCACTATGAAATGAGGACTTACTAAATTGTTATGAATCTAAAATACTCTCCAGTTGCTCAAATTAAAAGACAAAACATAAAATATGGTTCTAAATTAGTAGAAGATTGATTTTATTTTCTTATGATCATTCCTATAACCCAAGCAAATCTAATGCATGATATCAATGACTTACTAAACTCTGTGGATTAAAAGAATTAAGTACTTGCATAATCGCAGAAATGAGAATCAATGATTTGCAGCACTAATAAAAAAATACAAACCTTCTTTTGGAGATCTGCCTGATAGCTTTCAAAAAGATCCTCACGGTCTCTTGATCGCTCAACTGCACTAAATCGTTTGTCATTTTCAAACATCATTACTGCTTTACTGCATGAATAGAATAAACATTTAAGTGTTAATTTTATAGTGTACTTGAAACAGATAAGAAGCATAAACCCTTTCAACCTAAGGACAGTTTAAATTCACAAACACAACATTAAGGATCAAGCAAACCTCCATTTAGTCGTGGAAGTAAGGTCCTTGCACTCCTGCAGAATACCACTAAGAAATCAAATAATTAAGAGCAAGTATATCATAAACTGAATTTCAGAAGACTGCAACTTACCTCTAACATTCTAGTAAAGTCTTCCCGTGCTTTCTTCTGCTTATTACGTCTATCCTCCGTCTCCATTTTTTTCCTTTGGCTAAGATACTGCAATAATAGTGAGAACTCAAATCAACTCCATAGCAGCTTCATTACACACTAAAAAACTGAACACCAAATAGCAGAGCATATAAACCATTTATAAATGCAAAATTTGCACATGAGCTCACCTCACTGAATGCTTGTTTTCTTTCACCAAGTGTCTTCAAAGAGCCATATCTTTTATCATTAATGATGGCCCTCATTGCCTAAAAGATTTTAATAATAAAACATTGATAGCAGAAGTGCAAACAGAAAGGCTACAGCATATCCTGCCATGAAAAAGAGAGCAAAAGGACAACAAACCTGCTCCCAAGTCCAATCAGACTCAATATTGGAAGCTTCTAGTAAAGCTTTAAAAGCATTTTTTGCCTCCTAAAAATGCATGTGTTACAAACATCCAATCAACAAACCAATCAACTATCTTTATAAGCATATTATCTTACCAGCTTATTTGCATAAGCCAAGTGTTCTTCATCAATTAGTTTATCTTCTGATGGAGTAGCATTAACTTTCCCAGAAATTGGCATTGCTTGTTTGCCATCCTAGAGTGTAAAAAATTAAGAGAAACAGCCATTAGCATATAAAAATTCTTAGGTAAAGCAAAAAGATTCAACAATTCAAAAAGGCTCAAATAGTGGCAACTGGAAAGTTTCATAGAAGAACTTTAAGTCACAAGCTGACCAGCTTTTTGATGGAATAAATTGCAAGAAAAACTCAAAACAAAGAATATTAGGGACTAAGAGATGACCATAAAATTCTAACTGTTCAAAAGCAAACTAAACCAAATACATCCCAAGACATAAGTCAGACATATTCAATTCTCTTCAAGCAAGCCAAAATATTAAATGATGACTGGCTTCAAATAAATTACAACACAGGAGAAAATGGCATTTCAAGTAATATATGTGAATGCGACTAACTCTCACACACCATTGTTGATATTTTTGATATTTTATGTCATAAAAGTCTCAGACTCCTAAGACAAAACAGTGAGTTTGACAAAATATATCAATTCTAGCATTGCAATGATTAGAGTAAGCACAGTTTTCATATGAATTATCCACACTTCCTTTTTTCATCCATTGTTTAAGATAAACTACCCCCATTCCCCTTCCATCCCCATCATCCTCTCCATCTAGAACTCAAAATTATCATACAAGAAGTGATCACTTCTGTAAATTTCTGATTCTGTCAATCTAGCATATAAAATTAAATTTAGCAAACAAACAAAAATGAAGCTTATAAAAAATAATAATGAACATATGAAACAAGACATGAAGATTGTCAAGTTAATAGACTAATTGGAGAGGGACAGTAGGTTGCTCCAACGTCTTGGAGTTTAACTACATGAACAGCAAAGTAAAAGGGTGAAAGCTCAAAGCTTAAATATCACTCTTCAAGAGTAGATGGCGCTTGTGCATAAGTTGGAAAAACATCACCATGTGCTAGGAGATGTGCCTAGGAAAGTAGATGCAGATGCCTCTAAGATCGTTGATGAATCCTTCCTCAGTTCAATTCAGTATAAAACTTGGTGTCATCTATGAGTTGTGGCAATGAATATCAGAATATTTATATATTTCTGTTGCATAGGTTACTTTCCTTAATTGCTTGAGCGTATAATTTAACAAAATTGTTCAAAAACATTATGACACAAGTTACTTTTTTTAATTTTTGACCATATAATTTGAGATGAAGATAGCTTGCAACATAAGTATTACTCTAAAAGCTTTTGCATCGTTCTTCATGTTGGTAGTTCCTCTTTTTTGTTTATTTTGTAAACACTATTTTTAATGCTTCATTTTTTCATGCTCATTATTATTGTCCATTTCTATTTGTTACATTATTATTTTCTATTTCTTCAAAACATCAATTGTTTTCTATAATATAACCATTTCAATGACAGAAGATGAGAAACTGATACCATCCTCATGAAAATATTGAATTCAAGCTACAATCAATCATGATACTACTGTGGAAAGCTTCCAGTATAATACTAAATTAAATTTTCTACTACTAAAAATAAGCATCAAAGCAGATATATGTCAATTTTATCACTAAATAAGAATATCCAAAAATGTGCCAATCAAATATAGATAGCAATTTACTCATACCTCCAGATCCAGAAATGTGATTCCATCAGGCACACTTGAAGAATTTGCAAGGGAAGAGTTAACTTGACCGCTCCTTAAAAAAATCATTCAAAGATATTTTAAGTAGATACTAGCATTAAAGGGAAACAAGAACAAATAATTTCTTAAACAGCCAGGATTCCATACTTAATCTCAGTAGTTGTAACATCAGAAACATGTGGCAATCCAGCACTTGCAGATGCAGATTCGGGTGTTGGAGTTATAGAGGTGTGAATATTTGGAAGGTCAGCCATTTTTTCTATTCCTAAGAATGAACTAGAGCTGGTACCGGAAGATGTCCCAACAGAAATAGCTGACTGTACCGAAGTAGACACAGTGGATTGGTTACCAGAATTAGCAGGCATATGCATTGTATTAGATACCATATCTGGTACATCAGAAGCACATGTACTTCTGGAAGATGTCGTCTCGGCAGGAGGAACAGTTGAACTATCAGAAACAACAGTCATCCCCTTTTCATTTGGTGCAATTTGAGTTACTGCTTTCTCTACTTGTTCCCGAGCTAGCTGAAGTCAGAGTAAACACAATTGAGGGCAAAAACAGGTTCAAAAGAGAAGTTACAAGACATAGAAGTTGAGCTAAAACCTTCAGCTCATCAGGAATTGTCCATTTTGATTGCTTGGTGACTTTGTTATAGTAGTATCTACACCATATAAAAAAGTAAGAAAGAGTTCAGTTTAAATATCAGCACAATGTGATGGTACTGGAGAAAATGACAGGGGTAAGAAAAACAGAGGAAATGGATTAAAATAATGTTTTGTGCATACTTTCGACTATCTGCAGTGGTGAATTCCTTCCAATCAGTGGAAGCATCTGCTCTCTGCAACAGATGAAAATGTTAGGAATTTTAAATGACAAATTCAGATGCTCATACAAGTAAAAAATATCAAGAAACACAAACACTAACTAAAATTTACAATAAAAAAACTAAGCAAGGCAGTGCATGGAGCAAAGTTGCCTGAGGTAACAGCCATGCAGCAAAATAAAGGAATAAAATGCTCAATCTGTTCAAGTATGGCCTAGCCAGTAATTCAAACCACTATGACCATGTTTGTATAGGGGAATTGGAGGTTGATTTTCTAATCGAACAACATCTTTTAGTTATAACTTATACTTAAAATAAGGTCGGGTTTGAAAATCAACCTTCAATTCCCCATACCAAACATGGCTTATCCTCAAACAAATTCAATCAAATAGCTTACCCACCTAGGGTAGAACAATAAGGCACAAGCTGAAATATCTAACACATGGATTCTTGTCCATTAATTACCATTGAAATATGTAGAACATAAGAATCATTTTATAAATTTTTAGTACACCTTTCTTAGGTATGACTATCCCTATCTACCCTTTTTCACCACTGTTTTCAGATATCCATTATGGATCTTGAACCCATGACCACCTGGTCAAGAGCCTTTTGCTCTAACCAGCTAAGCAACACAAGCTGCTCTTACCATCTTCCACCACTGATTCTCAAGAATGTCTTAAACAGGGATCTTAGCACCATCTTATATTATAGGCTCTTATCACTGGTCTAACTGGTATCAAAGGACAAGGAGAGTGCAAGAAATGTTGTGGACCAAATAGAGGCAGCAGCACAGACTGTAACAGGGACTACTGCTGTTAGATAGCTAATAGCAACAGACAAAATTTTAGATAACTAAGCTTAATAATATGTTGCTGAGAGCATTATAAATATCGACCAATGCCTTGGGTCATATAATGACATAATTTTCAGACAAAAGAAACCCACCATCTGACAAATTCAGTGAAGAAACATTGAGTGTAACTCAAACATAGCATAAGAAGATAATGAGCAGAAAAGAAAACTCCTATACTACCAAAAATGGTGCAAGGACATAAAAGCACTAATCAACTTATGCAAGCAAAAAAACGTGTTAGACCCAGTAAATTAAGATTTAGATAGTACAAATAAACTAGAGTCTGAAACTATAGTACTAAATATGACATCAGCAAATTAACCTCATGTAAAAATCATCAGAAAGAATATAGATGATTTCAGTAGATCATACAAGTGAGTGACATACAACCAACAGGGTATAACTAGGAAAGAGAGAATGCAGAAAACAATCATCCCAGGAAGCCATACCTTATGTGAGCATTAAATCATGGACCTGTGGATAAACTTAAACTAATTAAGCCAGACAAATAAGCATGAGCATATTGGATCTTTTGCATATTTCTGTTAAGGAAAAAGCTGTAAAACTATAAACTAACAAATTCTCCAAGACTAAAGAATGGAAGAATCAAAATTTGTCAACATCTCATGAGTGGTAAAGAAAATGCATCAATTTCTTGTTATTTCCTGTTTACCAGATATTAGACCCTCCACAAGCATAACAAGGAAAAGAAGCCCCTTAATCAAGTTAATATAAATAGCCATGATTGCCTGCCTTGAGAAAAGCGAAACCTCGGCTTCATAATGATGATATAGAGCAGTTCTTTTTTGCTCCAGACGTGCCAAAAGACATCTACAAACCAGTAGAACATGCAAAGAAACAGAGGATACAAATAAAAAAATTTTGATCAACACAGTAGTTACAATTAGAAATGTCAGGATTCATGTAAGGAACCATAGCAAGATCAGTAGTTGGCATGATGGCGTGGTAGTTTTATTGCAAGTAATAAAAAGTGCATGTTTTACTAAAATGCTTCACCTCAGTAGGTGTCATCAACTCTAGTGGCTTCTCCCACACAGATTGCCTGGTCTTCTTATTATAGTAATATCTGAGTAGAAATTGTATTATAAAATATTAGAATTAACACATTATGTCATATTCAAACAAATGAAAACAGTGCCAAAACCTATAAGTAGATTAAGAATCAGTCATGAAAATCTTGAGTAAGCTAGTAGAATAACCGTCTCAAATGAAGGATTCATATGACACCACGAAGTAAATATTTTTTAGTTCACTATTAAGCAGCAAAATATATCTTCAACAAAAGAAAATGGCACGCAAAGTGCACAATCATTCAGCACAGACCTTTTCCCATCCACAGATGTGTGCTCCTGCCAATCAGAAGAATTTTGTTCTGTAACACTAGGCTGCATGGTTTGTGTCTACATTTGAGAGGAAAAAAGCAGATTAAGCAAGAGAACAACATAATCAATATTTATGGGCTCAAAGAAGTGACACGATCCTTTTTTCCAGAGAGTAACAAAGAGGTGGAAATGATTCTCACTGAAGCTGTGACAACAGAAGCTAGAGGCTGTTGTGCAATCTGGACCAAAGGTGTAACGACAGGTATGTTTTGAGCACCAGGTATAGACCAGGGTTGTGCAGCTGAAGGAGCAGGAGTTTGTATTTGTGACACTGGCTGATACTGAGATGATGTATTTGTGCTATTTTGTGTCTGGCTATAAGATGTTGTAAACTGCAATACTCCAACATCCAGATATCCAACAATATATTAATAAACTAATCCAAAAAAGGAGCAAAGGGAACACATGAGATACATATTGCTGATAGTCATGAGATACATATTGCTGATAGTCTGGAGAAAATACCGTAAAAGATGAAGAAAGAGGCATTCCTAAACCAGGCAAATTAGGTAGAAAAGTTGGTGGAGGTGGGAGTGATCCAGATGGGATAGGTCGACTTGCTTGAATATATGGCAATGGAATCGCTTGTGATGATGGCAGCATTTGACCTTGGCCTTGACCTGGTTGGCCAGGCATTGGAGGCAAATGATGAGTTGGTTGAGGAAAATGAGACATTTGAATTTGACCAGGAGGCATTGCAGCATTTGTCATGGGCATTCCATGTGTAACAGGTCGGAATTGTTGAGAGGCTGCAGGCACAAACTGATGTGCCTGAGGAGTTGGAACCAATGTTCTATACTGCAATATCACATCAAAAGATCACAGAAAAATTAATAATGGTTTTAGATAAATGAAGAAACTACATGAAACAAGAAGAACACTTACCTGCATGGCCATAGGGGGGGCAAAATTTTGAGATGGACCAGCCAACCCAACAACTGGAGGCCTAAGAGGCTTCACAAAAGAATGTAATATGTTATTTTCACGACAAGATTAATAATATAAAAGAGCAAAACAAGCCAAAACCAATCAGTTCAATTGATGGCAAATCAAATTAGAGATAACATGCATAAAATATCTAATGAAGTTGGAAATAAATATGCAATTAGTGGGTTTATGTTTTAGAATAATGTGCTACCTGTGCCCCAGAGGCTTGTTGATTGCTGGCCATTCGCTAGTGTTACTTTAGGAGGAATGAACAATCAAGTAGAGCTGTAAACCAAAATCAATGGTGAATATGGTCTTTCAAATTTTTGGATTAAATAGAAAGGATAGCAAGGAAAAAAAAAACAGATCCTAATAGAACAATTTCTATAATAACCCAAAATATTTAGTGTTGCCATGTTGACTATGTGGGTATATTACCGCACCTCATTTAACAATGTGCAAGGCAATTTTTCAATCAAACCAAAGTTCATCCAATCTCTGTTTAAGATTTCTAATAAAGTCTTCTTACCTTATACAAAGAAGGTAAACTCACTTCTCTACTTCCCTACTCAGGATTTGATGAGAGTTCACAATCCCATATAATAGGACCATGAAGTCTTACAACCTAATAATTATTTTAAGGTAGATATATATCCTACTCCAGCACTTATGCAATATAGATACTCTTAGGTTCTTTTGACTAATTAATTTCAACTTTTTCTAATGAAATGCAAATTTTGGTGATAAAATTCCTATGTGGAGTAATATTAGCATGTTCTTCTATTTTAAAATTTGACCAGATTGGACACTTCATTAATAATATTATGCAATTGTACGTTATACAAAACTTCATACCAAGTGATTGTCGTGCATAAGTGAGATATAAAATGTATTGATGCATAAAGGAAGATGTCTTTGTCATTCAAATCTATGTTATGATTTTAAATAAGCGATTAAAATAATTAGGGTTCAAAATTTCAAACATATTTACTATGAAGCACAGATGATAATTAACTACAAATTTCAAGATATTCCTATTTCCTCAGAAAAAATCAAGCAGCTAAATTCAAAAAGTAGCATCAACAGTGATTCAACTCAGCCATCAAAGTTCAAACACAGAAAGACTCATGACTTTATAATTATGGATCATCCAGATTTAAAGGATGGGTTTTAGCTCCTATTGAAATTGAAAATTAGCTGCCAAAGAAGCATAGGTATTGCATCATTTCTGTGGGCGATAATGTATAAGCATGTTATAGGTAAGAAGGCATAATAACCGACAAGGAAACTGTCTTGAATCTGATCGGAGACAAAGAATGGAAGGATGCTAGATATAGAAGCTAGGAATGAGAAGAGTAAGAAAGAAGGAAAGGGAATGAGGAAGCCCGTGGTGCGTTCTTACGTTGACGTTGAGCATCCGACGGGCATGATGATTGGTGAGGCACTGTGAGAAGACGGTGCTTTGAGGAAGCCTCCAATGTGGTGCTATCATACTTTGCCAATCATCAAAGGGCAGCTAAAAACAGCGGAAATCGTCCGGAATTCGCCAGGATCGCCTCGAGAAAAACCGGATTCAGCCAGATTGGGAGATCGTTCACAGGAAACCGGAATAATCCGACCGACCCAGCGATTTCGACCTACTCAAACACAGAAACCCTAAATCGAGAGTAAAAAGAAGAGGGAAAAAGAAAAAGGAGAGGGGTAGAACAGGAAGAGATACCGGTGACACAAGGATGCCTTCGGGATCCAGGGAAGAATAAGGTGGGAGAGAGAAGAATGAACGAGTCGCGGTCGCCGCTCGTCGAAGCTGCCGCCGACGAGTTGACGAAGACGGAAGTATCGCAGCGCGTAAAAACCCTACTGCCTTCTCCAAGTCATCGCATAATATATGTTTAGATACCATTAAATGTAAAATGTTCTATTATAAAATCTGCAATATAAGAAAAAAAATATTACAGCTACTCTTAATCATGCTGAGTAGCTAAAAACATCTAATCTAAATATCAGCTACTCTTATTCATTTTTTAAAAAATAAATATTAGTATTAAGTTATTACTGTAAAGTTATAAATTATATAGTATTTTATTTTTACTTTTTATTATTAAATTCAATGATGTTCTATATAAAACTTATTTATTTAAATCATATCATATTTAATCCTCATAAATAGCCGTAAAAAATAATATATTGAAATATTAAAATAAAAATATTATCTTAAATGACTTTTTTATAAATAAAATAATTTATTATTCATAAAAAAATATTATATTATTTTCAATATAAATTTTACTTCTTATAACTTATTTTATAGCATAACTAGATTTAATATGTTCTTGAAAGGATAGCTGACTACTCTCTATCTGACATATATAACTTTATCCCCCTAAATCTGACTGAAAATTCACTTAGTAAGGCATATTTGACTGCTCTCTAAATCATTCTTGAGTAGTATTAGCATTCCATGACTAAGACAAACAAATATAAGAATAAGGGGTTACCTTACTATAATTTTATCCAATAATCAAATGGTTTGCTTGCAATACCATTTATAATAATTGCAAAATCAGTTTACTAATCAATTCCATTATCCAATATGTCCATTTTATTGGAAAATGATTTGCACTCAATACATTTTCAATAAAATCATAAGATATCGTGTCAAAAATCTTTTCAATATCAAGTTTGACAAAAAAATTATCTTCCTTTGCCCTTTTACATGCATGAATTGTTTCTGTCACTGCCCTAAAAGTATCAGCTTTTGACCCATCCTAAATGAAGATACTTTGTGACTCTAAAATGAGATATGGAATGAATTTTTTAAGCCTATCAGCTAGAACCTTCGATATGAGCTTTCTAATGCTATGTTCAAGACTTATAGGCCTGAAGTCCCCAATGAAATTTGTTACATGCTTCTTCTAAAGAAAAATATCGTGTCTCGTACTTATAAAGTCTTACTCTACCATTCGAAAGTGTATGAGAACTCACTAAATTGTATATATATACTATTTGTTTATCAAAGGTAATAACTTGGATAACAAGTCAATGTAACTCTAAACTATGCATTTTTAAAATCAGAATTCATGCGCACAGTGAAACGATTATATGTAAGATATATAAAATACATTTCCTCTAATAGAGTGAGTAAATCATACCTCAAACATAATTAATGACAGTTGCTATTGACAATTATCACCTCAAAGGGAGGCATCAATCATCATAGGATACTCGAATCAAAGTAGCAATATAAACCCCTATCCCCTTTTTTTTTAGAACTTAATGAAGTTTGAACCCAATACCTAATGATCCTCCGTATAGAGTCCAATTACTCTAACCAGAGGGATGTACACTTTGTGTACAACCCCTATCCCCTATAAAAAAATTGAAATTAAAATTTAAAATGAAGTAAAATAGGTGAAAGGGTAGTTTGGAGAAATATAGGAGTGGAAGGGGCTATGTGGCAAAATGGCAAGGGGCTGCCATTTCCTCTTCACCCTCGCCACCATCGACGATGAAATCTCCCACGCCTCCTCCTCCACCTCCATTGTGAGCTTGACCCATCGAAGGAAGTCATCGTCGTCTTCCCTACGCTCGCCGGGACTCCGTTCCTTTCTCGAGGACGTCGATGTAGCCTCCCAAGCTCCTTGGCGGTGTCCGCCCCCTCACGCGATCCCTGCTCCCTAGTTGTGGAGGAGTGTCGTCCACCTCACCGGCGCCTCGTTCGCTGTCTTCCCCCTCTTCCCATTGCTGTTGGAGGTTGTTGGAGGCCGCTTCGACGCCGGCCCTTCCGGTCTCGCCTTCCCCTACTTGCGGGCAGAAGCAGGTCGCGAGTAGAGTACCCACGGCGCACGCCTGCGACCGGCGATCTCTCATTACCAAGCCGAGATTGTGGTCACCCGCATCCTCTCCTCACATCTCATCGTCGTCTACTCGCCGGCGACCCCCTTGCATCCGCTCCCCGTTGTCGTGGAGCTCGACGCTGCTGCCGCCCCTTCACCCAATGGCGAGCTCGCTCTCATCGTAACCTTCGCCGTCGTCGTCGCTGTCGCTTGAGGAGACTTCGACGAACCCTCGCCGGAGCCGGAGGGCCGTCGCGGGAGCACCCTCACCAGAGCTGGAGCATGCGAGCAAGGCGAAGCTAGAGGAGATACCCCCGCGTAGAGGTTTGCTCGCCCCTTGTTCGAAGGTTTTTTTTTCCCTAAACATGATTAATATTTAATTAATTAAGTTAAGAAGGATTAGTGAATTAATTAAGTTGGGTTAGTTAAGTGGTTAAGTAATGCGTTGAGTTAAATCGATTAATTGAGTTGGGTCAAGCTTGGTTCGGACATGGGTTCGAGTTAAGTTTATTTCAAGTTGGGCTAAGTTGAGTCAAGTAGCTGGATGGGTTCGAGCTCGAGTCCAGTTGAATCGGATTAGGCTGGCTAGGCGGAATCAAGTGAGCTGGACTAGATTTGAGCTAAGCCAAATTTGATTGGATCAATTAAATTAAATTAGACTAGATCCGAGTCGAACCAGAGTGAATTGATTTGGACCTGAATTGAGTCAGATCAAATTGATTTGAGCCCAGACTGAATCAATTTGAATTGATTTAAGGCTAAGTTGAGCCCAATTACATTAAATTGAATCAGATTTAAATTAAATTAAATTGAATCCAGGTTGACCCCGAATTGAGTCAAATTGATTTAGGTTGGGTCAAAATAGATCACATTGATTAGGATTAGAATTGACTAATTTTGACTTTAATTACATGCATTAGATTTGAGTCCAAATAAAGAATAATTTTGACCAGATTGACTTTACAAAAAAATTGGTATGGGCTTGGACTCCATAAGTGGACTTGATTAAGTAGATTGGATTAATGATATGATTAAGTCCAAAATTATGGGGATAGACTACATTAAAAATTCTAAATAAATTTTCTTATCTTAGGAATATTATCTGATCGTGATCTACATTGCTATCTATATTATCGGGCTTCTTTTAGATCGATTTTGAAGCCCCGACACATGATACAGGTGTATAGGGCTCACTATAGTATGATCTATTCAAGCTAGGGTAGATCTTAATTAGATTTTTTGAAAGTTCTTGCCTGCCAATTAAATAATTATTATGCTTATAAAATACTAAAAAGACATATGCATGCCAAAGTTATATATTTTATTTAGCCGTTTGATATGTATGTATGCCTACTGCTTTATATTTATCTAACATGCTACTTTACTCTTACCGCATGTTATTGTTTATCCTGTAATGTGGACTACGCAATTAGCTATCATGCAGAATATGGTAAAAATGATATAATATAAAACATAGTATTATGAGCTACACCACTAAGCACTCTAGCATAGAGACATAGTGACATAATACTAGCATCTTTTAGGAATATCAATGGATAAACTAAAGTGTGTTAGTGACGCACCCTGGATAACATCGCGAACTACCAGCGTTCAGTTAGTGATGTTCACACCTCCCAAGGCTTTTGATAGTTTAGATACTAGGAGTGGGGCTGAGGGATTGAACTAGTTAACTCCTAGGTTGTATCAAACCAGCACATGGAGTGGTTCCAACCCAAGTTCCTATACTCGCACGTGTATCGCCTCGACGTTATCGTGATAGTCCTGAGATGGCTAGTGGGAATAATCATACTCGACGATTTAGTAGATATGGGGTCGAGACACCACAGCTCATCGTGTGGATGTGAGTTTGACTCGGCTAGCATAGATTAATTTTGAGTTGGAGAGGTGATTCTTTTAAGCCTTGGACAGTAGATCCGTAAACCACACAACTAGCATCCTTGACGTCCTACAAACAATCAGATGAGTTGCTTGCAATACCATTTATAATAATTGCAGAATCAGTTTACTAATCAATTCCATTATCCAATATGTCCATTTTATTGGAAAATGATTTGCACTCAATACATTTTCAATAAAATCATAAGATATCGTGTCAAAAATCTTTTCAATATCAAGTTTGACAAAAAAATTATCTTCCTTTGCCCTTTTACATGCATGAATTATTTCTGTCATTGCCCTAAAAGCATCAGCTTTTGACCCACCCTGAATGAAGACACTTTGTGACTCTAAAATGAGATATGAAATGAATTTTTTAAGCCTATCAGCTAGAACCTTCGATATGAGCTTTCTAATGCTATGTTCAAGACTTATAGGCCTGAAGTCCCCAATGAAATTTGTTACATGCTTCTTCTAAAGAAAAATATCGTGTCTCGTACTTTCTCTTATGGCACGTGGTAGATTAAACTCCTTATAAAGTCTTACTCTACCATTCGAAAGTGTATGAGAACTCACTAAATTGTATATATATACTATTTGTTTATCAAAGGTGATAACTTGGATAACAAGTCAATGTAACTCTAAACTATGCATTTTTAAAATTAGAATTCATGCGCACAGTGAAACGATTATATGTAAGATATATAAAATACAATTCCTCTAATAGAGTGAGTAAATCATACCTCAAACATAATTAATCCAAGGCTAACATAATTAATGACAATTGCTGTTGACAATTATCACCTCAAAGGGAGGCATCAATCATCATAGGATACTCGAATCAAAGTAGCAATATAAACCCCTATCCCTTTTTTTTTTAGAACTTAATGAGGCTTGAACCCAAGACCTCATGATCCTCCCGTATAGAGTCCAATTACTCTGACTAGAGGGATGTACACTTTGTGTACAACCCCTATCCCCTATAAAAAAATTGAAATTAAAATTTAAAATGAAGTAAAATAGGTGAAAGGGTAGTTTGGAGAAACAGAGGAGTGGAAGGGGCTATGTGGCAAAATGGCAAGGGGCCGCCATTTCCTCTTCACCCTCGCCACCATCGACGATGAAATCTCCCACGCCTCCTCCTCCACCTCCATTGTGAGCTTGACCCGTCGAAGGAAGTCACTGTCGTCTTCCCTACGCTCGCCGGGACTTCGTTCCTTTCTCGAGGACGTGCTTATCACGATAGAATCAGGTGAGTGTTTATTCTCTGGGCAGAATAGACGGGATAGTTCTCAATGTTTATTCCAGGAGAACTATAGTCCCTTTGATTATTTATATTTGATATCATTTGGCTCTCCTGCTAGTTAGTATTATCCTGATTATGATCATAAATGAGTTGTAAATAATCCTTGATATCCATGTTGATACTCTTGCTACTTTATTCATTTTAAGCATTATATTATGCTTCTGTTGACTTCTGATCTAGCATATGCATCTGTTTAATTATTCGTGATACTATTTCACTTGAAAATGCGTATGACTAGCATGATATTATACTGGATAGTGCTATAGGCACTGTTCACTGTAGTGATAGGTTATTACACTATTAGCACTCCCATGGGCCACTTATGAGGAGGGGCATGGGACGATAGTGCTCGAGGTCAGGATAGAAGATTGGGATACTCCTGACTGGTTTTTTACTCTGGATTAGTAATGGATACCAGGTAGCGAAATCCAGTGGGCAACTCAGGGGGAAAGGGGGGGCTTTGTTTATTTATTCTTGCACTTTTGCTTTGATCTGGGTACCTTATGATATTTGATTCCTCCCCTGAGGTAACAGTTGTTGGCCACAACTATATTTTGATTATGCCAGCCCCAAATATAGTATCGTTTGATTCTTGATTACTCATTTTGATTGGCTATTGCACACGAATAGTCATATGATTCTATTCTTGAGACTTTGTTATTTTATGTTCTCGGTTTTACATTGTTTTCTATCCAACTCACTGAGTACGGCGTTACTCACCCCGTAGGGGAACTCATTTTTATTTTTCAGGATCACAGCAGGAGAGAGACTGATAGATATCGTAGTGTATAGTCGGGCACCTGATTTCTTTTGAAAGGTAGGACAGTTCTACCTTTGTTTTGTGTGTATAGAGATCCACTGGCTAGGTACTTTGTATAACCTTGGGCATGTATCCATTTTGATTGTAAATTACTTGTATATAAGCGTGTGCCACTGTAGTAAAGATTTGGTTTTAATAATATATGCTTTTAGAGTTATATTGATCTGGTTCTCTCCTTCCATAAATAGAGGGGATATACATCAGGTACGCTTAGTGGGTTCCCATTTAGTTTCGGGAGTAAACGGGGCTATGTGTGGAGTTCACTGCGGTCTACCACGTGCCCTAGGGGAATGTACGAGGCTTGACAGATTTTGTTGGTATCAGAGCAGGTTCATACTAGAGCATATGTATATCCTGACAAGATCATTTGAGAACCTGAGTATATTAAGATACCATTTACATAGACTTTTTTAGAAATAATTCATTTTTGAATATAAGGAATCCAGTGGATCTCAATCAAGGATCAGTCTAGTGGCTCTAGGATATATGTCGTATACGTAACATTTATCGTAATATTCGTGCAGGATATTCAGAATGCAGCCAGAGCATAGTCATTCAGGTGATGAGGCATCACATGGACAGGAGGGTTCCTCTGCCTCCCATGCAGTACCAGTAGAGGGTGGCCAGGCTGCACCACCTGTTGCAGGAGGAGTCACTCTGACGGATGAGCAGTTTCAAACACTCCTTAGAGCGATTCAAACTCAGACTGCATCGGTACTAGCTCCCGTTCCACCAGTGCAAGCAACCGTTGTTGCTCCTCAGATTGATTTACTAAAGCAGATCAAGACAGCTCGACAATTAGGCTGTTACAGTTTTGAGGGATCTAGAGACCCAGAAATAGCTCACAAATGGTTACAGAAAGTTTCAAAGACTGCTAGAGATATGAGATTGACAGACGCAGACACTATCAGACTAGCAGCTCAGCTATTAGAGGGTGATGCACAGGTTTGGTGGGAGTCCCTTAGCGCTAGTGGAGCTTTACCTACTACTTGGGAAAGATTTATAGATATCTTCAACAGGGAATACTATACTAGCTTTTATAAGGATCAGAAGAGAGAAGAATTCTTTGCACTACGATAGGATCATAGGTCAGTATTGGAGTTTGACACTGAGCTACAAGCTTTATCGGTATTTGTCCTAGAGTATGCCCGAGATACTGAGTATATGCGTAGCAGGTTTAGAAAGGGACTGAATACAAAGATTAGAAAGTTGTTGGTTACTTCTACCACTGTCAGTTATCATGAGTTAGTACAGATGGCAGTGGAGATTGAGCAGTTATCCCCAGCACCTTCTAAGGGTAAGGAAATTTTCTCAGGAAAGAGAAAGTCAGGATTTTTCAGTCCTACATTTCAGAGAAAGAGTACGATAGTTAAGGGATCGCAAAGAATGGGAGAATCATCTAGTAGTACTCCTAGATCACAAGCTTACCCTCAAGCTCTATCCATTCCAGATTCTGAGTCTCAAGTTCGACCTATGACTAGAGATACTTGCAGAAATTATGATAAGAATCATTCTGGAATCTGCAGAGCTCCCCTGGAATGTTTCTATTATCATCAGCTAGGGCATTATCGTAGTAACTGCCCAAGACTACAACAAAGAGGTGACAGTAGAAGCAGTGGGATGCCCAGACCAGTACCAAGTGGTAGGGGATCGACCACTCAGGACAGACAATCATCTGGGGCAGTGAGAAGCTATAAAGCAGATCAAGGAAGCAGTGTTAGAGGGACACAAGGTGGTTCTGAGATTCCACCGCTAGAGCAGACCAGGATCTTTGCCAGTTCAGATAAGGAGGCTGAGGCCAATCCAGACCTGATCACAAGTACCTTACAGCTTTTTCAGCATACTGCTAGAGTACTTATTGATAGTGGTTCTCATAGATCTTCTATTAATCCTGAGTTCGCAAAGTTTAGTGATAAACCCTTAGTTCCTTTGAAATCTGAACTTATTGTATGCACACCTCTAGGAGAACAACTTCTTAGAGATACAATTTATAAGGACTGTAAGATTATGTTGGGAGATATTATATTACTAGCAGACCTAATCCCATTAGATATGTCTGATCTTGACCCTCAAACCCTCAAACCCTCAAACCCTCTAGGAGAACAACTTCTTAGAGATACAATTTATAAGGACTGTGAGATTATGTTGGGAGATATTATATTACTAGCAGACCTAATCCCATTAGATATGTCTGATCTTGACTTGATATTGGGGATTGACTAGTTAGCCCGATATAAAGCCACAGTCAACTATTTTACCAAGGAAGTGATATTCTCGATAGAGGGAACACCTAAATTACATTTTACTGGGAATCGTCGAATTTTACCCACTTGTGTGATTTCAGCGCTACAAGCTTGGAAATTAATAAGGAAAGAATGTGTAGCATATTTAGCACACATAATAGACACATCCACCTCAGGAACCAAGCTAAAAGAAATACCAGTGGTGAATGAATTCTCTGATGTATTTCCTAAAGAATTACCAAGCGTACCACCTGATAGGGAATTGAACTTCTTTATTAAATTATAACCAAACACTCACCCTATCACTATCCAACCATATAGGATGGCACCTGCAGAACTTAGTGAATTGAAAGTACAATTACAAGAATTGTTTGATAAATGATTCATCAGACCGAGTACCTCACCCTGGGGAGCACCGATATTATTTGTAAAGAAGAAAAATGGTACCTTAAGATTATGTATTGATTATAGACAATTAAATAAGGTGACTATCAAGAATAAATACCATTTGCCGAGAATTGATGATCTTTTTGATCAACTATAGGGAACTAAGGTATTTTCAAAAATTGATTTGAGATCAGGATATTATCAATTGAGGATTAGGGAGTCAGATATCCCTAAGACTGCCTTCAGGACCAGATATGGACATTATGAGTTTGTGGTAATGCCTTTTGGTTTGACAAATGCCCCAGCTGCATTCATGGACTTAATGAACAGAGTATTTCATCCATATCTGGATAAGTTTGTTATTGTATTCATAGATGATATTCTGATATACTCTTCTGGAGAAAAGGAACATGCTGAACATTTGAGAATAGTATTACAAACACTGCGAGAAAAGAAACTATATGCAAAGTTCTCCAAATGCGAATTTTGGCTAAAAGAAGTGAAATTCTTGGGACACACCATATCACAAAAAGGTATCATGGTTGATTCAAATAAAGTTGAAGTAGTTTTGAAATGGGAACGACCCAAGAATGTTACGGAGATTCGCAGTTTCTTAGGTCTAGCTGGATATTACAGAAGATTTATTGAAGGATTTTCTAAGATAGCTAGACCACTCACTCGATTGACTAGAAAAGAAGTGAAATTTGAATGCGATCAGGAATGTGAAAAGAGTTTTCAGAAACTCAAAGACTGTCTTACTTCTGCTCCAATTCTAACATTACCAAAGCCTAACGAAAATTATACAGTATTCAGTGATTCTTCCAAACAAGGGTTAGGCTGTGTATTGATGCAGGAAGGAAAAATTATTGCTTATGCCTCCCGTCAACTAAGAAAACATGAATTAAACTATCCTACTCATGATTTGGAACTGGCAGCAGTAGTATTTGCACTAAAGATATGGCGGCATTATTTATATGGAGTTCAATGTTATATCTTTACTGACCATCAAAGCTTAAAGTATATTATGACTCAGAAAGAACTAAACTTGAGACAGAGAAGATGGTTAGAGTTGATAAAAGATTATGATTTGATAATTGAATATCATCCAGGAAAAATAAATGTAGTAGCTGATGCCTTGAGTAGAAAGTTAGTTATACTGTCAAATATTGCAGCCACTACATTACCGCAGCTAATAGAATTGAAATCTTTGGGAATTCAGCTGAATTATGATACAATTAGTGAGATGCTAGCTACATTTGTTGTGCGACCTACACTTCATGAAGAAATTCGGGTTTTGCAAAGCTCAGACGAGGAATTGAGTAAAGTACTCCAAAAAATGCAAATAGAAGAAAATATTGAGTTTAGGATGAGGGACGATGGATTATTAGTATATCGAGACAGAGTCTGTGTCCCGAATAAAGCTGAACTCAAGAAGGCTATTCTGGAGGAAGCTCATTCCTCGGCATATGCAATGCACCCGGGCAGTACAAAGATGTATCGCACCATAAAAGGAAATTATTGGTGGCCTGGTATGAAGAAAGATATTGCAGATTATGTAGCTAAGTGCCCTATATGTCAGCAAATTAAAGCTGAGCATCAGAGACCGGCAGGAAAGCTACAGCCTTTGCCAATTCTAGAATGGAAATGGAAACATATCACTATGGATTTTGTGATAGGATTACCCCGTACATCCAGCAATCATAATGCAATATGGGTAATTGTGGACAGACTTACTAAATCTGCTCATTTTCTGGCAATTAATAATACTTATTCATTGGACAAATTAGCCAGAATCTATATTCAGGAGGTTGTGAAACTTAATGGAGTTCCCATTACCATTGTTTCTGATAGAGATCTCAGATTTACTTCCCGTTTTTTGGCCAAAGATGTATGAAGTTTTTGGGACGACATTACAGTTTAGCACAGCTTTTCATCCCCAAACTGATGGTCAATCTGAAAGAACAATTCAAACCTTAGAGGATATGTTAAGGGCTTGTGTAATTGAATTCCAGGGAAGTTGGGATCAACATTTACCTTTGATTGAGTTTGCTTATAATAACAATTATCAAGCTAGCATTGGAATGCCACCATATGAGGCTTTATATGGAAGGAAATGCAGAATACCATTATGGTGGGATGAAGTGGGAGAAAGACGAATAGAAGGAAATGAGTTGATAGAAACTATTACAGAAAATGTTAAAATTATTAGAGAAAGATTG
The DNA here is from genome assembly GCA_030544415.1 of Thalia dealbata. NCBI lineage: Eukaryota > Viridiplantae > Streptophyta > Magnoliopsida > Zingiberales > Marantaceae > Thalia > Thalia dealbata. The sequence goes on from CM060460.1 coordinate 11,994,504, forward strand.
AAAGTAGCCCAGGATAGACAGAAAAGTTATGCTGATAACCGAAGAAGGGAGTTAGAGTTTCAACCTGGGGTGATATGGTATACTTGAAAGTAGCTCCATGGAAAGGAATTATACGGTTTGGAAACACAGGAAAGTTAAGTCCTAGATATGTTGGACCTTTCAGAATCATTAATAGAGTTGGTCCTGTGGCTTACAAATTGGAGTTACCTCAGGAGATAGCTAGAATACATGATGCATTTCATGTATCAATGTTAAGGAAATATATTGTGGACAACCTGTGAATAATTTAAGTTATAAGATACAACCTATGCAAATTTTAGAGCGAAAGAAGAAAATCTTAAGGAATAAGGATGTATGGATGATTAAGGTGTTGTTGAGAAGTGCACAAGTAGAAAAATTCACTTGGGAATGTGAAGAGTACATGAAAAGAAAGTATCCTCAACTATTTCAAGTGACGACTTAAGCTAAATTTTGAGGACAAAATTCCTTTAAGGGGGGTAGGATGTGAGATTTGTAGTTTTGTATTAGGGATAATTTTGTAAAATAATAATAGAAGGACTTATTTGTAAAAAATTTGTGAATTTTTGTAGTATGAAATTTTGACATAAAAATTATACCATCAGATAGTATTTTTGATAAGGAATCCAACGGCGCCGACGGATCGTGATTTGGACGTCGTTTGATCGATCAAATCGTTGAGTTAAGGATGGACGACTAGGATTAAATGTGAATTAAAGATTTTAACTATTTATAAAAAATTGGATTTCTTCCCACCGCCGAGCGCTCCTTTTCTCTCTCTTTCCTTCCCTCGCACAGTAACAACGAAAATAAAGTTGTTACTTTGTAATCCACGTTTGGAGGACTTTCCGATCGTATTTTTCGACGAGATTTCAGATACAGCTTCAGGAGAATAAGGAGAACACATTAGAGGTATAAATTTACAGTTTTGGTTGAGATTTGAGGAGAAAACGAAGAGAGAGGTGGCGACGGTGAAACATCGTCGCCGGAGCTTGCTCCGGCGATTGCCGGCCATTCCGACCGCGAAACTTCGCAAACTTAGTACCTATGGCTTCTCCTCGACGAGAGCTTTCCATTGGTACCAGAGTTGAGAGCGTTTGGTCGCCGGTCGGCCGTCGGCGAGCTAAAAACCCTAACTTAGGGTTTCCGTCCAAATTGGATTAATTCGTGAAATTGATCTCGTATGAGCTATAATAATTGGGGAAAATATGATTTTTGGAATCCTTGTGATGAGAGCTTTCGAATGATACCAATATTGGTATTGTTCGGAGAACTTCGCCGGTGAGGGTTCCAGCGAACTTTCCGGCGAGTTTCCGGCGAGCTCCGGCGAACTTTCCGACGAACTTGAGATAAAAATTAGGGTGATTCTAGAGACTATTTTAAGCATGTTGGTGAAGACGGATTTGTAAAAATTGTTACCGGATTGAGAGATTTAATTCGTTGAAATATTTACAGGAAATTCGGTAAGCAAGCACGAGGATACGAACGTTCACGATACGAACTAGAACGTGCTTATCACGATAGAATCAGGTGAGTGTTTATTCTCTGGGCAGAATAGACGGGATAGTTCTCAATGTTTAGTCCAGGAGAACTATAGTCCATTTGATTATTTATATTTGATATCCTTTGGCTCTCCTGCTAGTTAGTATTATCCTGATTATGATCATAAATGAGTTGTAAATAATCCTTGATATCCATGTTGATACTCTTGCTACTTTATTAATTTTAAGCATTATACTATGCTTCTGTTGACTTCTGATCTAGTATATGCATCTGTTTAATTATTCGTGATACTATTTCACTTGAAAATGCGTATGACTAGCATGATATTATACTGGATAGTGCTATAGGCACTGTTCACTGCAGTGATAGGTTATTACACTATTAGCACTCCCATGGGCCACTTATGAGGAGGGGCGTGGGACGATAGTGCTCGAGGTCAGGATGGGAGATTGGGATACTCCTGACTGGTTTTTTACTCTGGATTAGCAATGGATACCAGGTAGCGAAATCCAGTGGGCAACCCAGGGGGAAAGGGGGCTTTGTTTATTTATTCTTGCACTTCTGCTTTGATCTGGGTACCTTATGATATTTGATTCCTCCCCCTGAGATAACAGTTGTTGGCCACAACTGTATTTTGATTATGCCAGCCCCAAATATAGTATCGTTTGATTCTTGATTACTCATTTTGATTGGCTATTGCACACGAATAGTCATATGATTCTATTCTTGAGACTTTGTTATTTTATGTTCTCGGTTTTACATTATTTTCTATCCAACTCATTGAGTACGGCGTTACTCACCCCGTAGGGGAACTCATTTTTATTTTTCAGGATCACAGCAGGAGAGAGACTGATAGATATCGCAGTGTATAGTCGGGCACCTGATTTCTTTTGAAAGGTAGGATAATTCTACCTTTGTTTTGTGTGTATAGAGATCCACTGGCTAGGTACTTTGTATAACCTTGGGCATGTATCCATTTTGATTGTAAATTACTTGTATATAAGTGTGTGCCACTGTAGTAAAGATTTGGTTTTAATAATATATGCTTTTAGAGTTATATTGATCTGTCATCTAGGTTCTCTCCTTCCATAAATAGAGGGGATATACATCAGGTACGCTTAGTGGGTTCCCATATAGTTTCGGGAGTAAACGAGGCTATGTGTGGAGTTCACTGCGGTCTACCACGTGCCCTAGGGGAAGGTACGGGGCGTGAACATGTGATAAAAGTGGAGATAGTAGTGATAACTTACTATAGCGACACCGATATGAAAAACAACCTAGGGGATATTTAGAGACATACATGTACCTTTAACCTAGGTTAACACATAACTTCGTTATATGATAATTGTAATATATAGAAAGAAATTATTGGGTGATAACTAATTCCACTAAGGCATCCTTAGACGAGTTCTCTAGCCTTTGATTTCATGCCATGGTTTCGAGCCATAATTTTGCACTAGGCCGCAAGGCTTAGCACACCGCATTCAATGTGTGTGTAGGTGTCATCGTTATGGTCGAGATCGGGAACGAGGATTTCGTCGTCGAAGACTAGATATCCTCCACGTTTAGATTTTATTCATTTATTTTGAAGCGTAGTATGTAGTATGCTTATATCGGGACTATACTAGGAGACTATATTATTTAATTTTTGATGTGACCAGCTATTTATATTGCAGAGATAAGATCTTGTTATGCCTTGTATGGGTTGGTGAACTCATGCGGCGGTTGTCACATGTTCGACAGATGGTTCGAGGCATGACAAACAATATGAGAACACAATAATGTAGCTGCCTTTCCCATTAGGTTGCCCACTAGATCTCACTACTTGGTTTACCAAAGCCAGTCTAGTGAATTAGTGTCAATAAGGAGTTATTTAACCTTCCATCCCAGTAAGTTGGCACTTTAGTCCCACGTCCCTCTATTTAAGTGATCCATTAGAGTGCTAACAAAATCATAAGATCACTACAGTGACAATGCCTTTGGCATTAGCATAATGTCATTTTCCTAAGGATGCTTTTCTCTATACCTCTAGCTTTTAGGAAAAATAGGTACATACACTAGCTTTTAGAATAAAATAAAGGTATAGTATCATGCTCATAATTAATCAAAGAACAATAACAATTAAGAGCTTATATCAACAAACATGGATATAACGAGTTATTCATGACTCCTCTATAGTCATAATTAGGATCTATATCAACTAGTAGATGAGTCAAATAATACAAAATATAGATAATCAAAGGGATATAGTTTTTCTGGCTAAACATTAAGAATAATCACATTTATTTTGTCTAGAGAATAAACACTTAGTTGATTTTATCATCGTAATCATGCTCTAATCTGTATCAAGTTCATTTGCATCAATGTACTTGGTTACCAAATTTCCTATGAATATTTCAATGAATTTTAATTCTTATTACAATAATAATTTATCAAATCCTTCTTATCAGCACACTTAGAATGATCTCTAGGTTTACTCTAAATTCTTCCTCATTTTCATCGAAAAGTTCACCGAGGACTTGCCAGAAAGTCGCTGGAACTATCATAGATGAGCACCAACAATGACACCTATCAATAGCTCCCCTCACCATGATTTCAAAAATCATATTTGCCACATTATTTGGAGCTCACCGATGACTAATTTCACTGAAAAAGCTTATGTCGACGAAACCTTACTCTTTGGATTTTTAGCTTGCCGATGATCAATTGCTAGCCAATCGACCTCAACTTTGGTACCAACTATAAACCCTGAAAATTTTACTTTCAATTATATGTGTGTATATATATATATACATGCACATGTACAAAATATATATAGAGAGAGAAGTAAGCTTTAGTAAAGGAAGTTATGAAAAGGATTTGTATATGAGTATATGTTGGAGAGTAGGTATAGATAATTATAGATCTAGATAGATTTAGTAAAAGAGGAAACGAGCAGGGATAAGATGGTAAACACATAATTCTAAAAATGTGAAAGAAACATTACGAGGACCATTCAATTAATTATCATTCTAGGATAATTTAATAAAATTACAAAAGTAGGAAGGGCAAGATTATCATTTCTCAAGCCTATCCTTCTCCGTCGCGGGCGACCCCGTCGTGTTGATGGCTTTCAAATAGAGCAAATTGGGGCAGCCAATGGTTAACCTTAATTCCCCAAATTCCTCACCCTCCGCAAGTTTTAGCCGTCGACGACTTCACCGGAGGACCAGCTGGCCGACCCCTACCGCAGGACGGGCGAATTTGAGGAAGGGCGTTGCCACCGACGACCCTACAACAGTGGCAAAAAGGAACGAAGAGTTGGAGCAAACGGGAGACTAAGGATCGTCGGCGAACACTTCGGCCAAGTCGGAGAAATCACCATTATGGTTGGTTGTCCTACTGCCGTTACAACAAATAGTGAAATTTAATCAGAGTCGGGGGAAATTAGAGACCACCATAAAATTTGATATCTTGCCTACCGATTGAATTCTTACATTGCTCTGTTTCACAATTAAAAAAGGAATGGGGAAAGGTAGAATAATTAGTTGGCTAATTTTTTATCTGCCACAGTTTTCATGCTGAGTTCTATAGTCAAGTCATGTTGTTAACAGACTCATGAGTGCAGAAGGGAATGAAGGGCAGTCATTTCTACATATCTACATCTCTCTACTCTTATTTACTGCAGTATTAAGAGAGGAGGTAGCATGAAAAATTAGTGAGAAAGAAGGCAACAGAGATGAGAGAAGGGAAATTTCAATCTTTCGGCATTTTCAACGGTGAACAAGGTATTTCTTTGATGTATCAAAAACCCAAATGTTGGTAGAAAGAGGAAAGGAGGAATCTGCCCCTTCTTGTCACCAATAATTAGGATGATATAGTACCAGTTCTTTGAGCATGATTTATTTAAAAGAGAAGAAAAGAAAGGATACTGCAGATAGCCATAAATCTGTATAGGGCGGAGGAAGGAGCATGACTTCTTACAGTAACGAAATAATTTAAAGAGCAATCTAATACATGTAGAAACCTCAAGAATCCAATCATAAAGAACATAATATCACTTTATCTTGCTTGGGAAAACTGCTACAAATCAGTTTACTAAAATCACAGAGCCTTACAATGTAAGATTATGAAAATGTTCAGGAAGTCGGTGAGATAAAAATTCATAATTATCTCAGTTTAATATTAACAGCATGCATCACTTAACTACAAGACCAAGCAATATAAAAATCCTAGCAGAAATATACTAAAAATCTCCATCAATCGATGACAACAACCGGATGGACAATTTGTTTTGCAAATAACAACTTAGCAGCAATATGTTTGTCTTTTCACAATATCTTTCTACTGCAAGAGTTCATTTAGTTCAATAGGCTAAGCGATCCATCAAAGACGTTCAAGTAGTTACATTACAATAGAATCCTCATCGTAAAGCCATCAAAGCAGAATCACTTAGAAGCAAAAGCCGGATTATGCCCACAAGGTCATTAATATATACTTGTTAAAACTGAGTTACTTAAACACATTCTTCAGCTATACACATCAACAATTGTAGCAACATAATACATCTAGTTTCCATAGAGCATAGCAATTTCTAATCAAAAATAATTACGCAAGCAGATATGAATCAATATGTTTCTTCATATTCTGAAATTCCTTTGCCAATATCTTATGAAATAAAAGAGTTACAGCAATTCAAATCCCTTTACTGGCCTAGTTGGAGAAATTTGAAAAGTGGCACAATCCAAGTAAACTTCATATTCTGGCCCTACTGAGTTTTATTGTTTCTTCACTATTGAATTGTAAGCAAAAAAGACCCAAACAAACTTCGCATCATATTCTACAGAATTTTGGATTGTTTTATTGTCCTAGTTTCGGAGCAATTATATGTTTTAGGGAACTGGTATCAGCAGTGTGGTTAAGTTCAAATTGTTGATGTTAAATGTGTCAATGTAGATCCATTAACCATCAGTTTATATCTCTTTCGTTAGGTGATCTAGCGTACTAAACTTGGGGCCATTCGATGTAATGAATTCAAAGTTATGACCCTGCTGATTATTGCATGATTCCTCATAAGAGACTACATAAATTCAGTCAAAAATAGAATGTATAGTCCTACTATTTCTGCCCTCTGCCGTCCCTCCATTTGCCTTTTGTATGATATAACTATTAATATTTTAGCTCAGAGCTTTTACTGCATCAATAGACACTTTATTCCCCTGAAATCTGATGTTGAAGAATTCTACAATTTGTCACTTTGCCTTGAGTTATTTTGTTGCTATCATAGGAAATCGTTGTCATTTCCTCCACTTGATGCAAATTGGTAACTTTTGACAGCCTTCCTTTATCTTTCCTCTTGGTTAAGATTTTGCTACCCTTTGTGAATACATTATGTCCTTTATGTTGACAGCAAAAAGAAACAAATTCCTACCTTATGCATTCCTCCCCTTTTATTCCTAACAAATTTTAATAGCTTGGTCAAATTATTAAAAACAATGATGAAAATTGTAATATGCAACCAACTATCCTTTTGGTTTCTTTCTATACTTTTCCTTCAGTTATCATCCTACTCCTCCACTTTGTTTCACTGATTTCCGTAAGTGATAAAAACCAATTATTTACATTTTCTACTATGAGATAAAACACAGATTTCTTGCCACTATTCTACCAAATGAAACAGTAGGCTGTCCAAAGTTGTTTGAGTGCCATAAAGTTCAAGTTAAATCAGTTATGCAGAAATATTAAACAAAAGTAGGAAACCAACTCACACTCCTCTTTGATTGAGCTACTTCGAAATGATGAATGTGTACATAATGATTAGATTAATACTTGGCCTTCCTACTACAAAGTCACTTGGATTTTTTCCTCACTCTCTTCTACTTAGTGTTGACTTGGATATAAATGTTGATGACCTTAGCTACTTTAGAATGAATACAAACTTCTTGTCGATGCTATGTCAGGTGAAACAGTAGCATGAGTTACACTACTGTTTATAGCTTATTTCTTTTTTTTGTTTGCAAATGTGAAATGCAACTAGAATGCACAAATTACGATCACTTCCTCCTCTTCATTCTTATTATCAAAGTACCATTTTACTACTGCTCAAAATATCATAAATAAACTTGAAAAGTAAGGACAAATTGCTACTATATCAAAAATGGAAAACCCAAACTTGTTACCGAGAGATAGAAACAACATAAAAATTGATTAAGGAACACAAATTGCCCTAATAATAGGTTGTTGAGTGATTATTTTCATGGCTAAAATAACTATTGCCGGAAGACAACAATAATCTAAATGCATGTTGATAGCAATTTTAAATGGATTCTTCATGTCGATTATTCATGGTTTCCTATGAATGTAAAGATCTATTCTTCACTTGAATGGTTTCCTCGTAACATTTGAATGGAATTGTAAGAAGGGAATGAGTAGAGATAAATAATATGGATTTCATAAACACTTTATGGGCCCTATCAACGTCGATGCTGATTTCAAGTATCCTAAAAACATCAAGTGTTTATGAAATCCATATAAATAATCATGTTTCTTACGAACACTTGATGTTTTTAGGATACTTGAAATTAGCATCGACGTTGATAAACATGATTAAAATCGTGAATTGCAAATTGAGGAAACTAAAGTAAATCACTATGAGTTATTTTTTTAAAAGTTCAATTGTGAAATGCTGCAGTTAGAGCCCCGAGTAGGTTATTGTTAATTTTTAGATATATGGCATGATTTGATTAAATTTATGGCTTCATGATTATTATGTTGTAGACTCAATGGTATGCTATACCATGCAATTATTATCATGCTCGATATGCTTAAATATTGGTGAGCTCAAAGTTCTATATATACTTCTTGGCTGCTATGCAATATAAAGACATACATCCAACATCATAACACACACCTATGCGCAAGAAAACAAAAAGGACCTTACATCTTAGAGACATCAAAACTAGGAGAAGATTATTAGGTCATTGCACTTATTTCTCTCACAGCTGGTGGGTACCAACGTGTTTGTCAAGCCCCGACCCGCAGGTCGACATGTGGCAACCGCCGTATGAGTCTTAAAAGTCCCATACAAGGTATTTGGTAATAAAAATTATCCGAACACATTGTCAACACAGCAAAATATACAATCAAATCATCTATGCGATTCTACTAACACAGTCCCGATATACCTACTACAATTCTATGATAACATCAATAAATGAAACTAAATCCATCGATAACTCTCATCTTCATCAAATATCCCAGTCAGTCATCTAACAACCTGCACACACATTGAACGTGGTGTGCTCAACCTTGCGGCCTAGTGAGAAATTATGGCTCGAAACTAAAATAAGGAAATAAAAAACTAGGAGTACTCTAGGATGCCTTTGGTTTGTTAATCATCATTTTTCTTTTGATATGTGAATTTCATATCATAAAAGCAGTATAACAGAGTAGATAAATACAAACATGCATATCACTAGATGTCACCTAAGTGATAATCAGTGTCTACGTCATCAGCAAATGTCATCTATGTTGTAATACGACTTTAAGTCTAAAGACTCGGGCTGCCAGCTTATGCTTAGTAAATACTTGGGTCAAGGGCATCCATAAGCCCATCACTGCCTTTTTATCTCTGTCTCTATCTATGCCCGCTACACTGATGTTGGCGGAGAGGACGGGTGACCCTTGATCACTCTCCACTGTCTCGCTAGTCGCCCTCGATGCCTCCCCTAGTGAAACTGTCGTGCCCTTACATCCTCCCCGGACTCCGTAGGGGCAACGACGACTCGTGTAGTACTACATACTGCCTGAAGATAGGGTCACCATCAACGAAGACTAATCGGCCACGGCTAACCGATAAAAATAACCCTAGGATCCGAACTACTCATCCGACTGTCTGCAGAACGTCATGGATGATAGCCGCGTGATCTACGGATCCACTGTCTAAGGCGTCGCATAGAAAATCATCTTCCCAGTCCAATAGCAGTCGATGTTGATCGGGATAAACACACATCCGCACAATGGGCTGTGGCAACTCCGTCTCCATCGATGCTAAGTCCATAGTAGGGTTTATCCTCGCTAGCCATCTCAGGACTATCACGGTGCCGCCTAAACGACACTCGTGCGGGCGTAAATTTTCAGGTAGGAACCTACTCCATATTCCTAGTCTAGGATGACCTTGGAGTTTGTACGATCCATTTTTCCACCAGCTCTCAGTATCTAAGCTACGTGTAGCCTCGGGAGTGGTGCGAAGAGAAGCATCACTGTTGTGACCATTGATAGTACGCGGTGGTCAACTGGGGTATATAGAAGACACCCCTATCCATTTAATCTTGGTGATGTCTTCTGGGAGGTTCTAGCATCTCATGTCACCTAAAACTAAATCTAGTGCATTTGGTGTTATTGTTGATGCTACCTCCTATGTATGTTTGTTATTCATATGCCACCATTTATATTCATGTCCACATGGTAATTGTGTGGTACGTAGCACATAAAATAATACAACATGCAGGACAATATTTTACAGCATATCAAAATACTTAGCATGGTGAACATGTCACATTATTCATATTAGATAAATAATTTATACTTACATGCACAATATTATTAAGCATTACATTTTATCATATTTAAGGCATCCAAGAATTTCCTAAGAAAATATCAGCAAAAATTTCATAGCTTAAATAATTCCAAACTTCGATGAACCAACATATCTGATTTGGCGGTTTACTCTTCAGAACCAACCCACGTAAAATAATCACTCCGACGAACTACTCGGATCGCGTATCAACAATAGTCATAAATAACACAATTATTTAAAATAAAATTTAATTTCTTTTTCCCTAAAATAAATAAAATAAAAATTATCAATCTAACTTATACAATTATCCTAGCTAATTACCGCTTAATAAGCCTACATTTAAATTTTACGAGCCCATGTTCAATTCAAGGGTGCATGTTTAATTAATAAGCTCATGTTTATCGATTGGGCCCATATCCACATGTTAGGCCTTATTGCTCATTCAATAAAATTAATTAAAGTAAATTACTATATTTAATTAACCAAAACTAAGCATACAATTTGATAACTAATTCTATCTAATCATTCAAATATTAATTAATCTAATTTTAATCATGCAAATTTAAAAATAATTAAAATTCTAAATTAATTTAATTAGGCTTAGATAAATTTTTATTAATTTATACCTATTTAAACCCAAATACATGATCTAGCTCAAGTCACCGAAAGGCTCAATTAAATATCCACAAGTAATTAATAAATTTATTAAATCTTAATTAACTAGGTTAATCATCTAAATTAGGTTTACTCAATTTAATTATTTTCTAATCCAATTTAGCCCAATTTGGTCCAAGTCAAAATTTGGTCAAAATTGATCCAGTCAACTAAAATTGACTATGTTGACCAATAGAGAATTTTAATTTATCATGACCCAACCCAATTCAAGTTGTCAGCCCAATTCAGTTGGCCCAAATTTGGACTCATGAAGGCCAAATTGAATTTTGGGTCAATATTGACCCGATCAATGCTGACCGGTCAATATTGACCCGATCAACGCTGACCTGGTCAACATTGACCCGGGTTGACCACCTATTAACCAATGTGGTTTAACTTGAGTCCGACCCAGGCCCCAGCTAGGTCGGTTCGATCCAATCAAATCTTAACCATTCTAATTTGAGTCAGACTTAAGTTCGGGTTAAACTTGAATTAACCATGAGTTCGGTTGACTTGGTTCAACCAAATTAAGTTCATCTTACTAATCCTAACCTAATCCAATCTGATCATTTACTTAGGCTAACCCACTAACTAATTTAATTAAGTAGTTTTATTACTGCATAAAGGACTCTAACCCAGTTAAATTAAACCATATGCCAAAACATAGCTAGATTAACTTAATCCTTGATTAATCACCACTAAGCATGCTTAATTTATCACTAATCGTGATTAAAGGAAGAAAAGAGGGATACCTCTGCTGAACCCCTCTTCCTCGTCGGAACCCTAGCCTCCCCTTCGTCGGAACCCTATCATCGCTCGACCCACGACGCCGCCGACGATCTGACGACGAAGCCTGCGATCCTTCGCACGCGAGGAGGCCAATGACGGCATGCACAAAATCCGGCCGTCAATGCTAGGCGGCAGCTCTCGGTGGACGTCGTCGGCAAGCACTTGGGCGAGTCCATCAGAGGGCGAAATCACCCGTTCACGGAGGGGAAGAGGAGCTACTTACCTCGCGAATGCGTGGGGAAGAAAAGGAGGAGGATCCGGGCAGGCGAGGCGAGTGGAATCGCAGCTCCACTCCTCGCCGTTGGTGCTGCAGATCGAATGAATGGTGGCGACGGAATCGCCACCTACTGCATCGGCATTGGGGCAGACGCGGACTCACGAGCTTGCGGAGAGGGCGAGCAACTCAGGCCCTAGCGAAGGAAGCGCCACGTCGGCGATCTAGGCGTGGGACGGCGGACGGCTGCTCTCGCGAAGAAGGGAAAATGCAGGGGAAAGTGGTGAACGAGCAGCTGCAGCAGACCTTCGCCGAGCTCTCTTTGTCGTGGTGGAAATCGACGGAGGGCAAACGATGGGCGACAGACAATGGACGCGGAGGAAGGGCGGCGGACAGCGGCGGCTGTTCATGTGAAGAGGGTAATGCAGGGGAAGACGACCTCTGCCGAGCTCTTCTCGTCGCGGCGGAGGGGAATGGACGGCGAACGGCGGGCGGTGGACGGCAGGCAGCGAACAGTGGCGAAACGGGAGGGGCGCCAGTGTGCTCTGCTACGGGTGAGGGAGGCGAGGAAGGAGTTGAGGAAGAGGGCGTCGAGGGGGAAGAGCCCTCGGCTCTTCTCGCTCGCTTCGGCTCTTCAAACTGGGTCAACCGGTTCAGCTGGACCGGCCAGTTGGCCGGTTCATTTGAACCAGACTAATTTTTTTTTTTTTCAAATCAAGGGGTAAGGGTTTACAGTGCTAGTTCTAATTGAAAGCATAACTTAACCCAAACTTTGAGTTTAGATTGAAGCCGAGGTAGAGTCTTCTCATATAATTGAGATACTCCCCTCAAGGCACGCAGTCAAAACTTCAAATACTTGGAACTAAAAACTATCTAACTACTTTGCCAAAGGACTAGGAGGTCAAATGACAACTGATGTACCCTATTCGGGCTCTGCAGGCTTATGAGGGGGTAGTCTAGACCTTGGAGTAAATAATTGTGTGGAGTCCAGTTCATCAGACCATTGAAAATAAATGAAGAGGTGATCCTATCATGGGGTAGAATGTAGAACTACATGGTAGTCGCATGGTGTGGGTCTGAAGAGATACACGTGCGAAGATCTCGAAACGCTGGTTGAGATATGGCTTGTAGGACTAGAAGAAGATAAATCTGCAGTTACCGATTACCTCTACCAATAATAGTGTGACGGGCACTAGGCAGATATCTAGAAGGCAATTGGTGGGCTTATGGATAGTCTCTAGCCTAGGCTTATTCTAAGTATAAGAAGGGAGCCTTAGAAAAGAGAATGTTGAAAACATAGTGGGCGATGACATCTTACACACAAAAATGACATACGAGAACTTCTTATAAACAATATTATTTCCTACAATATATTTGCTATGTTTTAATTAAATCCATGTATGTCAATATCTTTTGCCTTACAATTATTAGGAATTACTATTTTTGTAGCCATTGGGCCGTAAGGCTCAGCCTAATTTATTTTCCCATACATAGGTACTTAACTACTAGGTAAACTCATAGGGAGTGACGTGGATAAACAAGTAATAGTATGACAAGATTAGTTTCTTTCACTACTTAGTCAGATTTTATTAGGTAAAAGAAAATATTTATATTACTAACAGTAAGCATGAAAAATTTACAAGTTTTATGTAATTATTTTATTCCATATAATATTTTAATTAGTCCTGTATTAGTTATGTTAACTCATAGGGTGGTTATCATGTGGCCGATATAGGGTCAAGTCATGACACCAGCGGATAACTCTCGTGAGGGTAAAACCAGAGATACCAATTTTGTCAAGTTTCATAGTTGAAATAATCCTACTCCGACGATGAAGCTTTCATTTGCCAATGGCCCACCTGAAATTTCTCCCTCAAATCCTCTCACCAAAAATCCCAAATTATGGTTACATTAGGTTCACACAACTCATCTAAAGTTAAGGTTGAAATCTTATTAAAAAAATCTACCCGTAAGCATTGAAGTGTCACTAGGAAGGAGAAGGTGTTGTCGCTTATCACTGTTGTTGTGCGAAGAAGGAGAGAGAAGAAGAAGACATTACGTGAGGGAGAAGGAAATGGGTTGGTTCAAGCAAAATAAATCAACCCATGCTTTCCTTAACCTAGGTTCAACCCTGGGTTTACTAAGATCAAATTATGGTTGTCCGTCGCTTAAGTGATTTAATCTAGGCCATCCATTTTAACTTTGGTTTAGTTCATTTGGATTTAATCTTGGTTAAATCATTTGACCCATCAAATGGCGGCAGCAGATGCATTGAGTAGAATATCCATTAAATTATCAACTATTTCAGCCATAGTACTACCTTAATTATTAGAACTAGAATCTTTGAGAGTTCAATTTGACTATGATACATCTAGTGAGATACTAACCACATTCGTAGTGCAACCCACACCTCATAAGGAAATTCAGATTTTGCAAGGCATAAACAAAGAATCGAGGAAAACACTCTAAAGAATACAAATAGAGGAAAAATTGAGTTCAGGACAAGGGATGATGGATTACTGATATATATTTATAGATAGATTCTGTATCCTAAATAAAGTTAAATTTAGGAAAGCTACTTTAGAGGAAACTCATTCCTCAACATATACAATGTACCTAGGAAGTACAAAGATATATCTCATAATAAAAGAAAGTTGTTCGCGGTGGCTAGGGATAAAGAAATATATTTCAGAGTTTCTAACTAAATATCACATCTGTCAGCAAGTTAAAGCTGAGCATCGAAGACCTATGGGGAAACTACAAACTTTATTAATTTCTGAATGAAAATAGGAACATATTATAATGGATTTTATGATATGATTCCACACACAATCATAATGCGATTTAGGTTATTATGGATAAACTTACTAAGTCTACTAATTTTCCAGTAATTTATAATATTTATACATTAGATAAATTAGTGAAGATTTATATTGATGAGATTGTGAAACTCCATAGAGTCCCCATCATTATTATCTTTGATCGAAATCAAAGATTTACTTCTCACTTTTAACCAAAGATGCATGGAGTTTGGGCATGAAATTATAATTTAGTACAGTCTTTCATCCTCAAACAAATGGTTTATATGAAAGAACCATTCAAACCTTTGAAAATATGTTGAGAGCATGTGTGATTGAATTCTATAGAAATTGGGATTGAAATTTACCATTGATTGAATTTGTATATAATAATAGTTGAAGGAAATGAATTGGTTGAAATTACCATAGAAAAGATTAAGATCATCAAAGAAAGATTAAAATTAGCATATGATAGACAGAAGAATTATATAGATGACCGAAGAAGGGAATTAGAGTTTTAACCCAAGGGTATGGTACGTGTAAACCTCAAAATTTTCCTCCAATTATATAATAAACTTAGTTGTTGTAAAGGAAAAATATAGGTATAAAGAAATTATAGCCACATGGTAATTAGATATATTATATACGCATAAGATAGATATAAGACGAATATTTAATGGAAACTTTATAGTAGTTAGTTTAATAAATATATCAAGGTGGATAAATACCAAATTAGGTGTACTTAAAACCCCAAGAAGGCGGACAAAGTCATCCATCAAACCTCATATGTACATATATGGTAATAAAGATAAATACTCCCCAAATATCTACACATGATAAGTAATTAAAGATAACAACTATCGGTATATTGTATAAATTAAAGATTCTAAATATTAGATTAGAATCGTATCAATCGGATCTAGGACCTAGTAATTAGGAAGAGAAGAGTAGGGTAGAGAGGTAAACTCCTAAATAAGACAAAATTAAATGATATTATTATGTTATTGAAATAATATTAGTCTAAGGTCAATTTTAAAATTAAGAAGAAATTGGAGGGCAAATTCGTCATTTGAGGAATCTGCCCCGCCCTCAAATTCAAAAGAGGGTAAGGGGCAGCCGGAAGAGGAGAAATCCTAATCTCCCAAATCCGACCTTCCTACACCACCTTACCGCCGGCGATTGACCTTAGGAGGACCACCCGAAGAACCCCAACCAGTGAGCGACTAATAGAAGTTTGATATCACAACCGTAGGTCGGAATCAAGGAAGAAAGGTAGAAAAAGGGAGAAAATGTCGAAACTACAAAATGTCGACGAATATTCCAACCAAAGCTAGAGATATCGTCTTAAGGTGACCTCCGTTGCTGTTACATAAACAAAAAGTTTACTTAGTTTGGGGGAAATTAAGAACCATAACATTAAATTTTGCCTATTGTTATCATGCTTCTGTTCATGAAAATTTCATAGCCCTAACATAGATCTATTCAGTTAAATTAATGTAAAATTGTCTTCAATTAATGTGTTATTTCAATTAACATAGCTCTACGTATAGCTATTGAATCCAAATTTAATTTTGCAATGTAAATCATGCTTTGGTTGGATGTCGTTAGCCCATAATATGCCAATTTCCCTATTCTTGTTTGTATGATTTGGCATATACTTGCTTTATAGGATTCATCAGATTAGTAGCTAAAATGCGCCATAATCCACGATGATTTTCATTCAATTGATTAAAAATATGATTCCACCTTCTTAAATGATATTGGCTGATCAAATGTTCAAGTTAGGGAACTCAACTCCTCTTGTCTAACTTCATGCCTTGCCATTCTTGAGTTTATGCTCAGACTTAGCATCTACATTGCCTTGCCTTGCATCATCAATAAGCTACCTACCTTTTCCTTTTAAACCAGATTTGATCAAATAATTTATTGGTGGCTAATTTGTGATTCAAAGTTTGAATGCTTAATAAATTGTTGACCACCATATCTAGTACTAAGTTACCATGGATGATTTATTTCCTCCATTTACAATTCTATTATTTTGATAAAATGGGTGTCCCAAATGAAAAAGGTTAAAGTAATCCACGTATAACAAATAAAAATAGTTAAAAAACATAGATTAAAGCCAAACATTGTCATGCCACAATCCTGCCTTTAGGCATGTGGCAACCATCATATAGGCTACACTTCTACACCACAACTTATACCAGACTAAAAGTATCACAAAGCACCATAATTATTTTAATCAAACATAGCGGAAGCATAAACAAATTATATTTAATATCAACACTACAAAATAAATCTCTGTCTAGATTTCCAAAGTAAATTCTATCTCGTTATCATTAGGTTCTCCCTCGTTCTTCGTACTAATAGTCAACTTGTAACCTGCGCAATATGGAAAAAATGTGCACATCTGAGTTGCAAAACTCAGTGAGGCTACATAGAGAGTACCCTAAAAATGGGTATAAAGTATTATACAAATCGATAAGAAAATATATACACTAAATCACATACTAAATCAATATGTCAACAATATATACAATACAATAATTATGAAACAACATAAACATAATCATATATAACCAGATGTATGAATAGGATCATAACACTAACACTCTATCAAAGATGTTATGTTTCCTTAATTAACATAGGCAGCCAACCTATGTTCAAGGTAAATCCATCGTCAGAAATTTTTTCAAACTCGTTAGTGTCAACTCTAATCTCTGTCCTATATGCTTGTACACTGACATTAGCAGAATGAGCTGATAACCATGACACCCCTTATTTCCAACATAAGTACCATATAGTACTGTAATTCTGCCCCATAAAAAGATCACCATACAAAATTAAATACCACACCATCTACAGTTTGACAAGCTGAGATATTTTGCATATGCTATCAATGAACCTGGACTGCTTAGGGACCCACATCTTGAGCATGTCAGTGTCCTCAGGTTCCCTAGCATTGATAGCGCATTGAACAGTATTGTTCCTAGCACACCATCTACCTTATAGTAACCTAAATAAGGTGAGTTCTGCATCGAAGTGAGATCCCGGTTACCCTAAAGCATCTGTGGCTAAGTCAACTGAACTTGTACCTCTACCTTGGCTAGCACATGGCTCCTTACCACATGTTGGCACATAGTAGCCTAAGAACGTAATATCATATCCTAGGTTATCATGACCCTAAAATATCCAATAGTTCTTAGTCATATGTCAATTAAGACCACTCTAGGTGTAAAATATCATAAACCTAAAGTGTCTCTAGTTTTTTTATCTCATGTCATCATGTTCTATGTTCTTCCTAAGAGTCTACATCTCTAGCAAAACATGAACATATCAGATAGCAACATAACATGAGTATAAACATCAATATCATATACGTAATAACATCATACATATACTAGCATGACATAACTTTTAACTCACATCAAATCACATACTAATTAAAATATATAGCAAAATAGATATATAACTTATCAGTATGTACAATAAATAACAACGACTCTTAGGACTCAGCACTATAGTAGGCCATAAATTTGAAACTATAAGCCCTCACTTGAGTCTCAAAACAAATCTCAAGCAAGAATCATAGCTTGACTGTGACTCTTAAAAGCAAGCAAGCAATCAAGCAAAGTAATTCCTTTCTATCAACACAAATCACAACTTGACCGTGATTTGTCAAGTAACAGCACAACAATTCAATTCTCCTAAAATAAAATAAATACATCCAACCAAAATATAAATCATATAACCTAAAATTTTTTCCTATCTACCCTTCCTACTCACATCCTCACACTATTTTTATTTAATTCCTTCTTAATCAACTAATAATTTAACAAATTAAATAATTACAATCCAACCACAATTAAATATCAACAAGTCTATAAAATAATTATTCAATTTAATAATTAAATTATTCTAATAATTTTAATCAACATATGTATACAAAGTGTACATCCTTCTAGTTAGAGTAATTGGACTCTATACCATAATTAATCTAAAAATAATTTTAATAATTTTATGAAAAATCTAATTACACCAATTAAATTCATAAAATCCTAATTTTTTTAAATTCATTAAATAGAAAAATCTAAATAACCTAATTACCTAAGTTTATAACATCATAAATTTATTAGTTTTGTAAAAAAAATAATTAAAAAATTTAATTTCATTTAATGCAATTTAAATACTATAACAACCTAAATTAAACCGATTCATCTTAAATAAATTAAGAATCGCACTTCAATAATTCTAAAAAATTCTAATTAAATCACAAAAATTACATTCAAGCATAACACAACATCATAAATTATTTTAGACTTTTCCAACAACATTAACACACTCAACCCTGAACCCAACCAAAAATAATTCAAAAATAACACCTAAAATTCATTAAAAATTTCAAATAAATTTCTAAAAACCCAAAACCGACCAACAAACTCCTAGCAACGTTGAACCGATCGAACCGAGTGTAAAATCATGAAACCAAGCTAAACCCACGTCGAACCGCTGCTGAACCGGCGAACCGCCAAACCGGACCCGCGCATGCGCGACGCACGCGCCGCTTGAGTTCGCCCGCCTCTTCGTCTCCGTTCGAACTCACCGCCGCTCTGCTGCAACAAGTATACTAGAACGACGCATAGCACCTCGCCACGCCTTCCTTGACCCACCGGTAGAGCCTAGGAGCTCCCAAGACCCGCTGGTGCAACTCTTCCCCTGCCGCGCTGCTCGATCACCGTTTCCAAGTGCCACTGAGCCTTCAACGTCGCGGCCATTGGTTGAAATCTACTCCATGGGAGTTGAGTCAACTTTAGAGAGCTCGCCGTGGTGAAAGGATCGACCGCCACGCTCCTCGCTGGCGAAATCGATGGAAATAGGGCGTTCCCCTGTTCACCGCTTCCCCTCTCGGTTTCAGCTCACCAGAACCACTTCTGCACCTCGCCGACCCCGGAATTGACGCCCCACCTAAGCCGCCACCCTTTCCCGTCGCCAATACGGCTCGCTGGAGACTTAATCGCTCCGCCGACGCTATGAACTCGAAATAGGGTGCCTTTGTTTTTTCTTTTTTCTTTTTTCTTCTTTTCTCTTTATATAAAAAAATAAAAATTTTCTTTCTTTTCTTTTCACCTTATTTAATTTTATTTTATTTTATTTATCTATTATTTTATTATTTTAACATTATAATAAATTTTTTTTAAGAAAATAGGGTTTACAAACATCTTTGTCATCGAATTCCTATAAATTTTTGTACTTTTGGTAAATAAGTTCTCAACAGTGAAGACTAGACTTCAATTTTGAGGATCCTAATAACTATGACTTCACAAAAGTCTAGTTGAGATTGAGTTATTGGTATTCATACAGTTTGGTGTTTTGAATTGCATTATTGCTACAAGAATTGATACATTGTACCTCTCATTGAAGCCGAGAAGAAACATATATTAATTCCCTTGTTCTATAGTCTTCCTTTTTTCTTTTTGCTAATTTCCTTCTCACCTTGATATTGTTACAAAAGATAGGCTTATTGTAATAATAGCCTATCATATTTTTCCACATTCAAAATTCTATTAAACAACATGATTTAACTATAGAAATTCATATGCTAGCTTTTCTGATTCTTATTGTCCCTTTACTGTTTGCATTTTGCCCTATCGAATTTAGAATGTAGTTCTTACTCTACTTTCAGACCAATTAGGTGTATTAAGAAAGTGATACTCGTAGTATTTTGAAGTCCCAATGGTTGGTGCCATATGAATTAACTTAGTATCATGGGAGCTAACAAGATATTATCCTAAGTTTCAATCCTGTCCTTTGACTCATTATATATATAATTACATCATAACTCTTTTTCACTCACAAAAACCATACTATCTAATATAGATCTGCTCCTTAAACTTTGAAAATATAATTTTGATACCAAAGTGATACATTGTCCACTTTGAACCTACTGGTGAGAAGAAGATCCTTTTCCTTACCTCTATTGAATACTCTTATTCTCAGATGTGTTCACTCTTCTTCCTCCATAAACCTATAAAAGTGGCTATTCTTCAGATGCTGACGATTCTCAGAGACTGTCCATCCCTTGTTGAACACTCTCAAATTCACTCTAAAGGTGGTGCCCTTCCTTGCACCCAAATTTGATTAAGTCCCTCTTATTGATGACAGATAGTTTCCTTTCCTTCCTAGTTAACAATAGGAATGTAGATCATTCCTCTTCTCCCTGTCAATGAAATTACAGAAATGCTAATAGATCACATGATATCATTTTACTACCATCAATTAGAGTCTTGATACTATGAATTCAGTATTCTGCAGTATTGTCTTTACCATGAAGTTTTGAGTCCATCTCTCTATTACAAACATGCATGTCCTCAAGGTTGCTAATTGGAATCCTTTTGCCAAATCCTAGACAAAGATTCCTACTATGCCAAACTAAAATATCAGGAACGAACTAACCTTAACTTCTATTTCTAACTTTTACAAATATAACTAATAAAGTATCAAACTTGTAACCCTCATCCTTCACTAAGAACTCCTACTATATTCTTCGCTTAGTCAAGGTGGATAGGTTGTTCATATTTTTCCCAAGACTATAGCCTTGGCCATGAATAGAATTGATGCATAAAGGTGTTGGCAACCTCCAGGATGTCATCGTCACTATCAAGAGGCTACTTGATCTTTGGACAGCCCTTGCATCACATCCAGCCAAGGCAAAGCAGCATAGTCTTCCACACTCTACCCTAATAAAATCATGGTGGAGCTACGCGTGCACTTCGAACCCCCTCGTTCAGACTTACCACACCTAAAAACGAAGACAATGCTAGCACAAGGTGGCA
The DNA here is from genome assembly GCA_030544415.1 of Thalia dealbata. NCBI lineage: Eukaryota > Viridiplantae > Streptophyta > Magnoliopsida > Zingiberales > Marantaceae > Thalia > Thalia dealbata. The sequence continues at coordinate 12,015,870 of CM060460.1, forward strand.
TACTCGAGAGTTGGTACAAGGAGCTAGTTTTATCTTTACAACTAGCCACACAAGATGAACTTCATTGTGATGCTACAAAATGTTGAGGGCTCAGCCAAAATAGTTGTCAGTGCTCCCATGACAAGCATCACTCTGATGCAGTGCTCGAACGTGTTGCATGTGGAACACTGGCCCAAGGATGGAGTGCGCATGAGGCATGCCCAGAACCTATGATTGGTGGCAAAGAGGACCACATTAGACAACATATAGGCCCAAGCGAGCGAGAGGTGTAGAAAGGTGTACCACTGCAGCTATGTAAGATGGTTCACCAGCCTCCTTTCCTGCGAGGCACACACAAAGATAGTTGGGTGGACCATGCGCAACCATGCTCCGATCCCCCTCCGCATAAGAGGAACATGAAGGTGCCCCACCAAGGTCATGGGAGACAATATAGGTCTCCTGGCGAGGGTGCACAACTATAACTTATTGGAACTATGTCGGATATCATGCATGTTCTGTCCGTACGAGGTATGCATAAAGGCTCTCAAGCGAGTCTTTATGGGGCAAACCCTCTCTATGCATGGGGTGTGCATTGAGGCCACATAAAATGGCGTGGGCTTCCTGGTAAGCAAGGGCATGCAAAATCAACTTGTTGAAATCGTATTGGACAATACGTGGGTTTCCCAATCAGCATGGAAACCCATGGGCTCACCAATGACCTCTTACCTAGAGATGCAGTGATGCATATCACTAGGCTTATCCTTGCCAATGCCCTCTACTTCAAAGGAATGTGGGCTGACAGGTTTGATGCTTATTTAACCAGTGTATTAACATTTCATCTCCTTAATAAGACTAGAGTCCAAGTGCCATTTATGACAAGTGACAAAGAGCAAATGGTTTCCTCTTTTTTGATTGCTTCAAAGCTCTCAAGCTATACTACCAACACATCCATGAACAGGGAAAATTTTACATGCTCGTACTTCTTCCTGATGAGAAAGATGGCCTCACCGAGCTCATGCAGAAGATGTCATCTGATGCCACCTTCATCCAAAGCTACACACCGCACCGTTGGATCAAAGTCAGAAATTTCAAGATTCCAAAGTTTAGAATTTCTCATGGATTTGAAGCATCAAATGTGTCGAAGAGCTTGGGCTCGAGAACTCCATTTGATGATTGTAAGGCGGATTTCACGGAGATGGCGTCCCCACCGGGGCTGTTCATGGAAAGTGTGCATCGGCTAAAGTTGAGGTTATTGAAGAAGGCACCGTAGCATTTATTTTTTATGATTAAAAAATAGGTAAATTTTTTGACATGGCAGGTCGACTGCTTACTTTTTGCTTTATTATTTTTGGAAATCATTAATTTAAGTTGGTCTATTCTTATATATATATACTATAAGGTAAACCAGTGAAGAAAAGACCCGAGTCATGGCCACCAAGGTCGACTCATTCCTCCACTTGGCGGAGCGCGTAGGGCTCCAGGCCGCCACCAAAGTCTCCAACTTCGTCTTCTCCCTGGTGTCCATGCGCGCGGCGCTGGCCTTCGCAGCTGTCGGCGCCAGAGGCGAGACGTTGGACCAGATGCTCTCCTTCCTGGGCGCTTTGACCGCCGACAAGCTCAACCGCTCAGCCGCCCGCCTGATGACGTCCGTTCGAGCAAGCCGCGACGGACATGGTCGTCAAGGTCTCGCCGCCGGCCCAGCACTGTCCTTCGTTAGCGGGGCGTGGGTTGACCGGTCGATCACCTTGAGGATGACGTTCCGGGATGTAGCCGCCTCTTTCTAAGGCGCAGTGGCCAATTCCGTCGACTTCCAACATCAAGTAAGACATTGACCCGAACCCTAACTTTCTCTTCATTTCCGTGGTTTGTTCTTTGAAATACTTCGATTTTATGGATAAAATTGATATTACTTTAGTCAAATGAAAAATAGATTGGCAGTAGCAAGATTAACACATTAATTAACCTTTAAGGAAAACTTCTAGTTTAGCTCTGATCATTCAATCTTTGTCTCAATTCAAATTGATGAGATGCTCGCTTTTGATGAACATATAATCATTTGCAAGTCATGTAACCCACTTTTCTCCCTAAAAAGTAATAGTTTCCTTCTTTGTTTATCGAGGCTGCTGCTGTGGTGAAAGAAGTAAATGAGTGGGCCAACATGGAGACCAATGGACTAATCAATGACCTCTTACCTACAAATGCAGTGCAACAGGACACCAGGTTTATCCTTGCCAATGCCCTCTACTTCAAAGGAACGTGGGCTGACAGGTTTGATGCTTCTTTAACTAGAACATCAACATTTCATCTCCTTGATAAGACCAGAGTTCATGAAAAGTTACGAAGAGCAAATGGTTTCCTCTTTTGATGGCTTCAAAGCTCTCAAGCTACACTACCGACACATCCATGGATAGGGAAAATTTTACATGCTCATACTTCTTCCCGATGAGAAAGATGGCGTCACTGAGCTCATGCAGAGGATGTCATCTGATTTCACCTTCATCCAGAGACACACACCGAATCATCATATCAAACTCGGAAATTTCAAGATCCCAAAGTTTAGAATTTCTCATGGATTTGAAGCATCAGAAGTGTTGAAGGACTTGGGCTTGAGAACTCCTTTTGATGATCATAAGGCGGATTTCACGGAGATGGCGTCCCCCACGGGAGGGCTGTTCATCAATAATGTGCATCACAGGGCTAAAGTTGAGGTTTATGAAGAAGGCACCATAGCAGCTGCTGCTACTGCAATAATCTATTGTGGTAGTTGTGCGCCATGGAATCCATCTATGGACTTCGTAGCTGATCATCCTTTTTTGTTTGCCATTGTGGAAGAGGGGAGTGGAAGCTCATTCTTCTTGGGGCTTGTTGTTAACCCCTTGTTGGCGAATTAAATTCAGCCGTCCTTCATGAATAATTTTTTCTTGTGGTACAACGTATTGCAACTTCTTTCTTGTTAATTTTTCTTAAAAGAATGTGATGACATTGAGTTGGAGTCTGATGGGTGGCAGTAATCCACCAAAAGAGTAATGTAATATTTCAAAGTTTGATCTTCCTACGGTTCAGTGATGGAGGATCATTTAAATTCAAAAATCCAGGTTTCTTTTCTGTGAACTTATGCATGCATTTTCTTAGATTCTCTCCTCTGTTTTCTCCATCCTGTTCGATAAAATGCTGGAAAGGAAATAACTGGCCTTTGTTCCTCTCTTGCATTTTCTCCATCTGTCCTCTAGAGGACTTCTATTCGTTGCAGTCTTTGAATGGGTAAGATTATATTGGTGTACCTTGATTTATTTAGGTTTTCTATAAGATTAACAACTTCAATCTTGAGCAGCGGTTTATTCTTTGATTGAACCTTCATTACTTGGTTCGAAACAATACTAATTTTAGAGCTTGATCTTTCCTTTTCCTTTTTTTTAAGACCCAAACAAAGTATTTGAAAATATTAGTCATATTCCTTCTTGATGTGATTCTAATGAGTTATATCATTTTCAAATTTCGTAAAAATTTAACTTTGCTTATAGGATAATATGCCAATGAGGGTAGCACACAATGGTTCCTTCCTGGTTGCTCCCTACAAGCATTTTCATATTGAATTATAGTTTTCCTTTCAGTTTATGTATCAACTTTGTTATAAAGTGATACTTATCAAACCATGTGTATACAACTTAAACAACTTGTTAAGCCTATTCAACCAAGAGAGACATAACATCTACCCCACCCAAGGCGCACCTGGAAGTTCTAAACCGGGTCTGCATGTAGTAGACCCATCTATGCATGAGAGGTATAGAGACTTTGGTTCATGGTTACATGTGATAGTGCATAGACCTCGATCCACATGAAGCCATACGGAGCCATTCACCAATGCCCAAAAGGTGTAGGATATGGGCCAAAATGAGCATAGAGCACATCAATGCACGTAGAGGCAATATAGTGCATGAGGGTTCCACAAATAAGTGTAGTCTAACAATAAAGATACTTAACTAAGTAGACGATCTACTCTTGAACCTCGACAAGTTGAGGACTTACCACAAACTGATATAATAATCGACGAGGGCAACTTTGGCTGAGGGAGTATTGTCACACTCCTAAGATTGGGAATGTGTCCAGACGTCGTTCATCATCTAGGCACCCAAATTATACAGGAAGAAAAGAAAAAGAAGATATTCACTTAGGCATAATCAAGCCGTAGTTCATCATCTAGTAGATTCAGGTAATCTTCCTTGAGAACTAGGGAAACATAGAAGTTTATATCCTATGAATAAAAAATTAGAGAAATAATCGATATCAATGATGTAAAAACCTGAAGATTATATTCCTCCATGCTATAACATACGAACAATTCATGTAAACTCTAAATTAACCCCAATCACCTAAATAATTCTGAAAAATTCTAATTAAATCATGAAAATTATGTTCAAGCATAACAAAGCATCACAAATTATTTTAGTTTATTCTGACATAATTAATGCACTCAAAACTCTGAACCCAACCAAAAATACTTCTAAAACAACACATAAAATTCGATAAAAATTCTAAATAAATTCCTCAAACACCAAAACTCACCAACAAGCCCCTAGCACCATTGAACCAGATGGAATCAAGTGTAAAATTATGAAACTAGGTGACAAATAGGTCGAACCGCAGCCGAACTAGCTGCCCTCTGAACCGGACCGGACTAGACCGGCTCACACACTATGCACGCGCCACCTGCCCCTTCTCCCCTGTTCAAAATCGCCGCTGCACCGCTGCCGTCCACCGCTCGCTTCGCTTCTGCACGCTCGCCGGAACTCCCCACGTGACCTCTTTGCACCTCCTTCAACCTACCAGCCACCTCCTCTCGCTATCGGTAGGGCTCAGAACCTCCACAGCTGCCGGCGCAACCAAATCTCCACCGTGCCGCTCAACTTCCGCCTATAGCCGCCTTCGAGCTCTCGATGCCGCTGCCACCACCTTAAATCGACTCCTCTGGATTCGAATCGACGTCGAGCCCTTCACAGTGGAGGGAGGAATGATCTCCGCTCCCCTTGTTGATGCGATTGACAGAAAATAGAGCCCCCCCTCCCCCGCCTTTGCTGCTTCCCAGCCGCCTGTAGCCCACTGAAACTGCCTCCACGCACCACCGACCATGATACTGATGCCCAGCTTCAGGTCGAACCCTTCCCTCTCGAAAACATCACTTGCCGAAGCAACAACCCCCTCGCCATCGCCTCAAACCCAGAAATAGGGCACCGCCCCTGTTTCCCCTTAAACCCTTGCCTCCGCCCGTTCACAGCATGCGCACGTGCACTGTGTGTGCCACATATGACTTCTTCATTTTTTTTAGAAAATAGGGTTTACACGATAAGTTGAGGACTTGCCACAAGCGAATATGACCGAGGAGTAGTCGAGGTCGTTGATGACTTTGGATGAGGATGTATTATTACACCTTTAATATCACGCCCCGACCCATAGGTCGACACGTGGCCATCGCCGTATAAATCGTAATGACTTGTATAAGGCATAAAAGGAAAACATGATAAATATGTGTAAGTCCAAGATGATGTTAATATAGGTCTACAATAGACCCAACATAGGTTATAACTCACCAGAAAGATAAAATTATTAAAATTCTTAATTTGCTACAATCCCATCTTCCCTTTCACCTACCATGTTCTCTCCTATTGTGAGATTTGTATTTTTACATTAAGGATAATTTTGTAATACAATAATAGGAGGGATTTATTTGAAAATTTTCATAGATTTTTGTAATATAAAATTTTTGTGTGAAAATTATACCATCAGATAGGATTTTTTGATAAGGAATCCAACGGCGCAGACGGATCGTAATTTGGACGTCGTTTCATTGGTTAAATCGTTGAATCAAAGATTAATCCAAATGGACGGCCAGGATTAAACTAAGATTTAAGATTTTAATTATTTATTAAATCCTTATTTTCTTCCCACCGCACGAGCTCCTCCCTTTTCCTTCGCATGCGCATAGTAGCGATGGGCGACGCTTCTTTCAATTCATCGGCGATGATTATACCATCTTTCGATCGAATTTTTCGACAAGATTTTAGGGACGACATCAGGTGAACTAGGAGAACACATTAGAACCATAAATTTCAAATTTTGGTGGAGATTTGAGGGGAAACAGAGGAGAGAAGCAGCGACGGCGAAACTTCATTGTCGGAGTTTGCTCCGGCGATTGCCGGTCATTCCAGCCGCGGAACTTCACAAACTTGGTACCTATGGCTTCTCCTCGATGAAAGCTATCCATTGGTACTAGAGTTGAGGGCTGTTGGCCGCCGGTTGACCGCCGGCGAGTTAAAAACCCGAAATTAGAGATTTCGCCCAAATGGATTTAAAACAGTGAAATTGAGCGTGTATGACCTATAAAAATTGGGGCAAATATGATTTTTGGAATCCTCATGAAGAGAGCTTTCGATGGGCACCAATATTGGTGCGGATCGAAGAACTTCACCGGTGAGGGTTTCGGCGAACTTTCCGGCGAGTCTCCGGTGGGTTTCTGGCGAACTTCCAAGTGAACTCGAGATAAAAATTAGGGTAAATCTAGAGATCATTCTAAGAATGTTGGTGAAGTCAGATTTGAGAAATTATTATCAGATTGAAAATTAAATTTCGTTGAAATATTCACAGAAAATTCGATAAGCAAGTACGAGGATACGAACGATCGTGATACGAATTAAAACGTGCTTACGACGATAGGATCATGTGAGTATTTATTCTCTGGGCAGAATAGATGGGATAGTTCTCAATGTTTAGTCCAAGAGAACTATAATCTCTTTTATTATTTATATTTGATATCTTTTGGCTCTCCTACTAGTTAATATAATCCTAATTATGATTATAAATGAGTTGCGAATAATTTTTGATATCCATGCTTGATGACATAAGCTGTTCATTGCTCTTGTTACTTGATTCATTATAAGCATGATACTATTCTTTTGTTGACTTCCAAACTAGCATATGCATCTGTTTAATTATTCGTGATACTATTTCACTTTTGAAATGCATATGGCTAAGATGACACATTACTGGATAGTGCTATAGGCACTTTCACTACAGTGATATGTTATTACATTATTAGCACCTCCATGGACCACCTATTGAGAGGGGCATGGGAATAGTGCTCGAGGTCAGGATGGGAGACTGGGATACTCCTGACTGGTTTTTACTCTGGACTAGCTATGGATACCAGGTAGCGAAGTCCTGTGGGCAACCCAGGGGGAAAGAGGGTTTGTTTATCTATTCTTGCACTTCTACTATGATCTGGGTACCTTATGATTTATGATTCCTCCCCCTAAGGTGACAGTTGTCTGCAGCAATTGTATTTGATTACGCCAACCCCAGAGACAATCTCGTGTGATTCTTGATTACTCTTTTTGATTGGCTATTATCATATTCTTGAGACTTTGTTATTTTATGTTCTCGGTTTTACATTATTTTCTATCCAACTCACTAAGTACGGCGTTACTCACCCCGTAGGGGAACTCATTTTTATTTTTCAGGATCATAGCAGGAGAGAGACTGATAGCTATCACGACGTATAGTCAGGCACCTGATTTTTGAAAGGTAGGATAATTTTACCTTTGTTTTTATGTGTATAAGATAGATCCACTGGCTAGGTATTTTGTATAACCTTGGGCATGTGCCCCTTTTGATTGTAAATTACTTATATATAAGTGTGTGTCACTGTAGTAAAGATCTGATTTTAAGAATATATGCCTTTTGAGTTATATTGATCTGTTTTCCAGGTTCTTTCCTTCCATAAATAGAGGGGATATACATCAGGTACGCTTAGTGGATTCCCATATAGTTCCGGGGGTAAACGGGGCTGTATGTGGAGCTCACTGCGGTCCGCCACGTGTCCTAGGGGAAGGTATGGGGCGTGTCAGATTTTGGTGGTATTAGAGCAGGTTCATATTAGAATATATGTATATCCCGACAAGATCATTTGAGAACTTGGATATACTAGGACATCATTTGCATAGATTTTTCAGAAGTAATTCATATTAGGATATAAAGAGTCTAGTGGATCTTTGATAAGGACCAGTCTAGTGGCCCTAGGATATACGTTGTATATATAATATTGATCGTAATATTCACGCAAAAAATTCAGAATGCAGCCAGAGTATAGTCACTCTGGCGATGAGGCATGTCATAGACAGGATGGTTCTTCTGCCTCCCATGCGATACCAGTAGAGGGTGGTCAGGCTGCACCACATGTTGTTGGAGTTACTCTGACTAATGAGCAGTTTCAGACGTTCATTAGAATGATTCAGGCTCAGACTGCACCAGTACGGGCTCCCATTCCACCAGTGCAGGCACCCATAGTTGCTCCTCAGACCGACTTACTAAAGCAGATCAAGATAGCCCGGCAGTTAGGCTGTTACAGTTTTGAGGGATCCAGACACCCAAAAATAGCTCACAAATGGTTACAAAAAGTTTCAAAGACTGCTAGAGACATGAGACTGACAGAAGCAGACACTATCAGACTAGCTGCTCAGTTACTGGAGGGTGATGCACATGTCTGGTGGGAGTTCCTTAGTGCTAGTGGAGCTTTACCTACTACATAAGAAGGATTTACATATATCTTTAACATAGAATATTATACTAGCTTTTATAAGGATCAGAAGAGAGAGGAATTCTTTGCTTCGAGACAGGATCAGAGATCAGTATTAGAGTTTGATATTGAGCTACGAGCTTTATCAGTATTTATCCTAGAGTATGCTCAAGATACCGAGTATATGCGTAACATGTTTAGAAAGGGACTAAATTTAGAGATCAGAAGGTTGTTGGTTACTTCTACTACTGTCAGTTATCATGAGTTAGTATAGATGGCTGTGAAAATTGAGTAGTTATCCCCAGCACCTTCTAAGGGTAAGGAAGTTTCTATAGGAAAAAGAAAGTCAGGATTTTTCAGTCCTATATTCCAGAGAAAGAGTACTATAGTTAAAGGATTACAGAGAATGGGAGAATCATCTGGTAGTGCTTCTAGATTACAGGCCTACCCTCGAGCTTTACCTATTCCAGATTCTGAGTCCCAAGTCCGACCTATGATTAGAGATACTTGCAGAAATTGTGGTAAGAATCATTCTCGAATCTGCAGAGCTCCTCTGAGATGTTTCTATTGTCATCAGACAGGACATTATCGTAGCAACTGCCTAAGACTCCAACAAAGAGGTGACAATAGAAGCATTGAGATGCCTAGATAGTTACCAAGTGGTAGAGGATCAACCACTCAGGATAGACAATCATCTGGGGCAGCGAGAGGCCATAAAGTTTTGCAAGGGAGCAGTGCTAGAGGATCATAGGGTGGTTCTAGGATTCCACCACGAGAGCAGACCAGGATTTTTGCTAGTTCTGATAAGGAGGCTGAGGCTAATCCAGATCTGATCACAAGTACTTTACAGCTTTTTCAGTATTTTACTAGAGTACTTATTGATAGTGGATCTCATAGATCTTATATTAATCTTGAGTTTGCAAAGTTTAGTGATAAACCTTTAGTTCCTTTGAAACCTGAGCTTATCATATGCACCCCTCTAGGACAGTAACTTCTTAAAAACGTGGTTTATAAAGATTGTGAGATTATGTTGGGGGATACTACATTACTAGCAGATTTAATCCCCTTAGATATGATAGATCTTGACCTAATAGTAGGGATTGATTGGTTAGCCCGACATAAGGCTACAGTCAACTATTTCACCAAGGAAGTGATATTCTCAAGGGAGGGAATATCTGAGCTACATTTTATTGGAAACTGCCGAATCCTACCGACTTGTGTGATTTCGGCGCTACAAGCTTGGAAACTAATAAGAAAAGGGTGTGTAGCTTATTTAGATCACATAATAGACACATCCACATCTAGAACCAAGCTATAAGAGATACCGGTGGTGCGTGAATTCCCCGATGTATTTCCAGAAGAGTTACCAGGTGTACCACCTAATAGGGAAGTGGATTTCTTTATTGAATTGCAACCAGACACTCACCCTATCACGATTCAACCATATAGAATGGCACTTGCAGAACTCAATGAATTAAATGTACAGTTACAGGAATTACTAGATAAAAGATTCATCAAACCGAGTACCTCACCATGGGGAGCACCAGTATTATTTGTAAAGAAGAAAGATGGTACCTTAAAATTATGTATTGATTATAGACAATTGAATAAGGTGACCGTCAAGAATAAATATCTTTTGCTGAGAATTGATGATTTTTTTGATCAACTACAAGGAACTAAGGTATTTTCAAAGATTGATTTGAGATCAGGAAATCATCAATTGAGGATTAGGGAGTCATATATCTTTAACGCTGCTTTCAGGACCATATATGGACATTATGAGTTTATAGTAATGCCTTTTGGTTTGACTAATGCACCAGCTGCATTTATGGATTTAATGAATAGGGTATTCCATCCATATCTTGATATGTTTATGATTGTATTTATTGATGATATTCTGATATACTATCCTGGAAAAAAGGAACATGCTGAACATCTGAGAATTATATTACAGATACTGCGAGAAAAGAAACTGTATGTAAAGTTCTCCAAATGTGAGTTTTGGTTAAAAGAAGTGAAATTCTTGGGGCACATAGTATCAGAAAAAGGAATCATGGTTGATTCAAGTAAGGTGGAAGTAATTTTGAAGTGGGAATGACCCAAGAATGTTACAGAGAACCGCAGTTTCTTAGGTCTAGCCGGATATTACAGAAGATTCATTGAGAGATTTTCTAAGCTAGCTGGACCACTTATCAGATTGACACGAAAAGAAGTAAAATTTCAGTGGAATGAAAAATGTGAAAGGAGTTTCCAGAAACTCAAGGACTGTCTTACATCTGCTCCAATTCTGACATTACCTAAGCCTAATGAAGACTATACGGTATATAGTGATACTTTCATACAAGGACTAGGATATGTATTAATGCAGGAGGGAAAAGTTATTGCTTATGCATCCCGTCAGTTAAGGAAGCATAAACTGAATTACCCTACTCATGACTTAGAACTGGCAGCAGTGGTATTTGCATTAAAAATATGGCGACATTATCTATATGGAGTTCGATACCATATTTTTACTGACCATCAGAGTTTGAAATATATTATGACTCAGAATGAGCTAAATTTGAGACAAAGAAGATGGTTGGAGTTGATAAAAGATTATGATTTAGTAATTGAATATCATCCAGGAAAAGCTAATATGGTTGCAGATGCATTGAGTAGGAAATCAGTTACGTTATCTAGTATCTCAGCTACTACTTTACCTCAACTTATGAAATTGAGATCTTTGGGAGTTCAGCTAGCTTACGATAAATCTAGTGAGATACTAGCTACATTTATTGTGCGACCCACACTTCACGAAGAAATTCAGGTTTTGCAAAGCTCAGACGAGGAATTGAGTAAAGTACTTCGAAGAGTACAAACAGAAGAAAATACTGAGTTCAGAATGAGGGATGATGGATTATTGGTATATCGAGACAGAGTCTGCGTCCCGAATAATGCTGAACTCAGGAAGGCTATTCTAGAGGAAACTCATTCCTCAGCATATGCAATGCACCCGGGAAGTACAAAAATGTATCGCATAATAAAAGGAAGTTATTGGTGGCTAGGAATGAAGAAAGATATTGTAGATTATGTAGCTAAGTGTCATATATGTCAATTAGTTAAAGCTGAGCACCAAAGACTGGCAGGAAAGTTATAACCTTTGCCAATTCCTGAATGGAAATGGGAATATATCACAATGGATTTTGTGATAGGATTACCCTGTACGTCAAATAATCATAACACAATATGGGTAATTGTGGATAGACTTACCAAGTCTGCTCATTTTCTGGCAATTCATAATACTTATTTATTAGATAAATTAGCCAGAATCTATAGTCAGGAGATTGTGAAACTTCGTGGAGTTCCCATTACCATTATTTTTGACAGAGATCCTAGATTTACTTTTCGTTTTTGGTCAAAAATGCATGAAGCTCTAGGGACGACATTATAATTTAGCACAGCTTTTCATCCTCAAACAGATGGCTAATCTGAGAGGGCAATTCCAACTCTGGAAGATATGTTAAGGGCTTGTGTAATTGAATTTCAGGGAAGTTGGGATCAACACTTACCATTGATTGAATTTGCTTATAATAACAGTTACTAGACTATCATAGGAATGCCACCATATGAGGCTTTATATAGAAGGAAATGTAGAACACTGTTATGTTGGGACGAAGTCGGAGAAAGAAGAATAGAGGGAAATGAATTAATTGAAACTACAACAAAAAAGATTAAAATCATCAAGGAAAGATTGAAAGTAGCCCAGGATAGACAGAAAAGTTATGGGAATTAGAGTTTCAACCTGGGGATATGGTCTACCTAAAAGTAGCTCCGTGGAAAGGAATTATACGATTTGGAAACACAGGCAAGTTGAGTCCTAGATATATTGGACCTTTCCGAATTATTAACAGAATTGGTTTGGTGGCTTATAGATTAGAGTTATCTCAGGAGATGGCCAGAATACATGATGTATTTCATGTATCGATGTTGAGGAAACATATTGAGGTCCAGAATGAGTATTATCAACACCTCCGATAGAGCTTGCGGATAACTTAAGCTATAAAATACAACCTGTGCAAATCCTGAAAAGGAAGAAGAAAATTTTAAGGAATAAAGATGTATGGATGATTAAGGTATTATGGAGAAGTGCATAGGTAGAGGAAGTCACTTGGGAATCTGAACAGTACATGAAGAGGAAGCATCCTCTACTGTTTCAAGTGACGACTTAAGCTAAAATTTGAGGATAAAATTTCTTTAAGGGGGGTAGGATGTGAGATTTGTATTTTTTGCATTAAGGATAATTTTGTAATACTATAATAGGAGGGATTTATTTGAAATTTTTTATAGATTTTTGTAATATAAAATTTTGGTGTGAAAATTATACCATCAGATAGGATTTTTTGATAAGGAATCCAACGACGTAGACGGATCGTAATTTGGACGTTGTTTGATTGGTCAAATCATTGAATCAAAGATTAATCCAAATGGACGGTCAATATTAAACTAAGATTTAAGATTTTAATTATTTATTAAATTCTTATTTTCTTCCCACCGCACGAGCTCCTCCCTTTTCCTTCGCACGCGCACAGTAGTGACGGGCGATGCTTATTTCGATTCGTCGGCGACGATTATACCATCTTCCGATCGAATTTTTCGACAAGATTTCAGGGATGACATCAGGTGAGCTAGGAGAACACATTAGAACCATAAATTTCAAGTTTTGGTGGAGATTTGAGGGGAAACAGAGGAGAGAAGTAGCGACGGCGAAACTTCATTGTCGGAGTTTGCTCCGACGATTGCCGGTCATTCCAGCCGCGGAACTTCACAAACTTGGTACCTATGGCTTCTCCTCGATGAGAGCTATCCATTGGTACCAGAGTTGAGGGCTGTTGGCCGCCGGTTGGCTGCTGGCGAGCTAAAAACCCTAAATTAGGGATTTTGCCCAAATGGATTTAAACGGTGAAATTGAGCGCGTATGATCTATAAAAATTGGGGCAAATATGATTTTTGGAATCCTCATGAAGAGAGCTTTCAATTGGCACCAATACTGGTGCTGATCGAAGAACTTTGCCAGCGAGGGTTCCGACGAACTTTGCGGCGAGTCTCCGGCGGGTTTCCGGCGAACTTTCCGGCGAACTCGAGATAAAAATTAGGGTGAATCAAGAGATCATTCTAAGAATGTTGGTGAAGACGGATTTGAGAAATTATTATCGGATTGAGAATTAAAATTTATTAAAATATTCACAGAAAATTCGATAAGCAAGCACGAGGATACGAATGATCGCAATACGAATTAAAACATACTTATGACGATAGGATCAGGTGAGTGTTTATTCTCAGGGCAGAATAGACGGGATAGTTCTCAATGTTTAGTCCAGGAGAACTATAATCCTTTTTATTATTTATATTTGATATCCTTTGGCTCTCTTGCGAATTAATATAATCCTAATTATGATTATAAATGAGTTGCGAATAATTTTTGATATCCATGCTTGATGACATAAGCTGTTCATTGCTCTTGTTACTTGATTCATTATAAGCATGATACTATTCTTTTGTTGACTTCTAAACTAGCATATGCATCTATTTAATTATTCGTGATACTATTTCACTTATGAAATGCATATGGCTAAGATGACACATTACTGGATAGTGCTATAGGCACTTTCACTGCAGTGATATATTATTACATTATGAGCACCTCCATGGGCCACCTATTGAGATGGGCATGGGGAATAGTGCTCGAGGTCAGGATGGGAGACTGGGATACTCCTGACTGGTTTTTACTCTGGACTAGTTATGGATACCAGGTAGCGATGTCTAGTGAGCAACCCAGGAGGAAATGGGGCTTTGGTTATCTATTCTTGCACTTATACTATGATCTGGGTACCTTATGACTTATGATTCCTCCTCCTAAGGTGACAGTTGTCTGCAGCAACTGTATTTGATTATGCCAGCCCCGGAGACAGTATCGTGTGATTCTTGATTACTCTTTTTGATTGGCTATTGCACACGGATATTTAGATTATCATATTCTTGAGACTTTATTATTTTATGTTCTCGGTTTTACATTATTTTCTATCCAACTCACTGAGTATGGCGTTACTCACCTCGTAGGGGAACTCATTTTTATTTTTCAGGATCACAGCAGGAGAGAGACTGATAGCTATCACGACGTATAGTCAGGCACCTGATTTTTGAAAGGTAGGATAGTTCTACCTTTGTTTTGTGTGTATAAGAAAGATCCACTGGCTATGTATTTTGTATAACCTTGGGCATGTGCCCATTTTGATTGTAAATTACTTGTATATAAGTGTATGTCACTGTAGTAAAGATTTGATTTTAAGAATATATGCCTTTAGAGTTATATTGATCTGTTATCCAGGTTCTTTCCTTCCATAAATAGAGGGGATATACATCAGGTATGCTTAGTGGGTTCCCATATAGTTCTAGTGGTAAACGGGGCTGTATGTGGAGATCACTGCGGTCTGCCACGTGCCCTAGGGGAAGGTATGGGGCGTGTCACCCATACCTGCACTCCATGAACCCATGCGTGCTGATCCTTGCGACACAGTGAACTACAGAAGGTACATCGAGAACAAAGGGAATAGACCGAGGAATATGTGCCTCATGTTGTTATAAATAAGCAGTTTAAATAAAATAACATAATACTCAAAATGAATATGATTTCATGAAGATGACATTACACTAAGCAAGAATTTCCACATGTATATATATCACAAGATAACAGTTTATTCATAATATGTTTCAAATATGTAATTTCCAAATATGTATCCAACTAGTTCAATTATTCGTATGAATCTGGGCTGCCTGCTTATGCTTAGGATATGCATTAGCTGGGGACCATCCTAAGACCCATTAGTATCATTCTAAATCTCTTCCAAAGCCTCTTGCACTGACATTGGCAGAGAAGGCGGGTGAATTTGGATCCTTCTTTATCAGCCTCGATAACCGTCAATCCTCTCGCGTTATTGAGACTGGCACTTCGTGCACTACTCCCCATAGTACGCACGTCGCGATGACCAATATAGTAGTATACAAATGTCCCTCAATTAAAACAGTAGTCACATCACAAAATTATAAACCTCACAACCACGGCTACTGAAGAAACTACACATGTATTATATCTCAAGGATCCAGACATGTCATTAAACTGCCTACAGGACATCTATAATAATGGTCATGGTCATCAGATCCACTATCCAAGGTTTGCTAGAGGGAAATACATTTTGAGTCACACGCAACCGATGCCATTATAATGAGCCTCAACTAAGTGTTATTGGAGAGCTACATTCTTAGCTGCATACATGCTCGACCCATAAAAGGTTTCGCTCTAGCTAACCATTTAAGAACTATGACGGTGACAACCATCCATCGCACATGCAGGTAATACAGTGTAAAATGGACCTAAGTGTATCATGGGTTATAGTGTCCCTAAGATGTATCCGGTCCATATTTAGTCTAAGTGGATGGGGAATATTTGCTCAACTTAAGTTTAAATTCACAATCAAGTTGTCAATCTCTACCACCTTGCATATGCATGTCTTTGGTACCTTTGTAGGGCACTACAAATATTATCTATATTCTTGTTGCTAAGTTGATGTCGTACACTACTCCTATAACGATGCAGGTGTAGTATATTGTATTCATATCAACAAAGGATATAAAGAATATTTAAATAACACGCAATATTGATAAATAACGGATATAGCAAGGTTTAAACAAAATAAACAAAATAAGCAAACTAACATGGGAGAGGCATCCCACGATCTGAGGTATTTAACAATTGCCCATCTCGACGGCATGACAGTAGCAATCTTACAATAGGATTTAACAACTCCTTATTTGAAGACTCAAACTCTTTTAAAACCAACGAGAATTGATTTATAAGAATTTATCACTTCACCGTTCAACTTGAAACAATGCCCTACAATAATCACATATTTTACCATTAATAATTTCTACAAACTAATCATGCATTGCTCCTAGCACAACCCATCTTAGGAAACCCAAGAAATCAACTCAGCAGTCAAACAAAATAATTTAACATCCATTTACAAACAATAAATTGAGCCATTTAACATTGACTCGGCTATGAGCTTATCAACATCCCTAAATAAAATTATTTTACAGTAGCATACAAATAAGGACTCATTGCAAATGAATAAGGCTAACTAGTGCCGTGGTCAACCGAGTCTTGAGCTCCTAAAAACTATGCTCGCACTCAGGGGTCCACTGGAACTTGACATCCTTCTTGGTGAGCTTAGTCATTGGTGCTGCTATCTTAGAGAAATCCTGAACAAAGCGGCGGTAATACCCAGCTAGTCCAAGGAAACTTCGTACCTCTGTGGCATTTTTGGGTTGCTCCCAATTGGTTACTGCTTCCACCATAGTTGGATCTACTCGGATTCCCTCCTTGGTCACTACGTGTCCGAGAAACCCTACTTGATCCAACCAAAACTTATCGTAAATCCTATTTTCTTTATAAAAATAAATAAATATAATAATAATAATTATAATAATAATTATAAAATAATATGTAAATAAAATAAAATATAAATAATAATAATAAATTAGGTTAAAAGAAAAAGTTTTAAATAAAAATAAAAAGAAAAAGAAAAAAGAAAAGGAAAAAAGGAATTTTTTTTAAAATTCGCCGCTGCATGTTTGGTGCACGTGCAGCGAGCGGAGTGGGTTGCAAAGGGTTTTAAACCCTCAGGAAAATAGGGCGTGCCCTGTTTCCCAGATTGGTGGCGGTGGCGGGCGCTGATAAAGCTTCGGCGGCCAGCATTTCGACTAGTGGGACTTGCGACCGAGTTGGAGGCGTTGGTTCCGGGTGCAGCGAGACGTGGGAGCAGTTTCGGTGGACGGCTAACAGCTGGGAGGCGGCGGAGGCAGGACAGACCCTATTTCCGATCGATCTCGCCATCGATCAGCATGAGATCACCTTTACTTCTTCGTTTTGGTCAAATGTACAGGAGGAGTTAGGTACTAAATTGAAGTTTAGTACAACTTTTCATCCTTAGATAGATGGGTAATCAGAGAGGACCGTACAGACTTTGGAGGACATGCTTAGGGCTTGTGTATTGGATTTTGCTGGGAGTTGGGATGTGCATATTCTATTGATTGAGTTTGCTTATAATAATAGTTATCAGGCAAGCATAGACATGACTCCTTATGATGTATTATATGGTAGACCTTGTAGGACTCCCGTCTGTTGGAATGAGTTTGGTGAAAGGAAGTTTTCTGATACAGAGTTAGTTGACCAGACCGTAAAGAAGGTTAAGGTGATCCGGATGAGACTGAAGATAGCTCAGGAGAGACAAAAGAGTTACGTAGACAATCGACAGAGGCCGTTGGAATTTGCGATTGGGGACAGAGTGTTCCTTAAGGTGTCTCCTTAGAAAGGATTTCTTCGGTTTCATCTGAAAGGAAAGTTGCATCCAAGGTATATTGGACCGTTTGAGATTCTGGAGAGAGTTGGGCCAGTGGCTTATAGATTACAGTTACCGGTGGACTTAGATAGAATCCATAATGTGTTCCATGTATCTATGCTTCATAAGTATGTGCCAGACCCATCGCATGTTCTGACTGCACCTCTGGTTACTCTGAAGGATGATCTGAGCTGTGGACTTCGAGTAGTGGCTATAGTTGATCGACGTGACAAAGTGTTAAGGGGCAAGATCGTACCTTTGGTTCGGGTGCTCTAGAGAGATGGTGATGTAGAAGAAGAGATATGGGAAACCAAAGCCCAGATTAGAGCCCAATACCCTCAATTGTTTGCTTAATATTTTTCTTTGATTGTGTTTTACTTCATAAAATTATTTGAACATGTTTGAAATATGTTTGATTTGATTGAATGATTTCTTTATGATTTGTTTGTGTCTAAGAGGACATATGAAGTCTAGGAAACTTAAGGTGGGGAGGTTATTATTTTTAGAGGACCAAAAATCTTAAGGAGGGGATGTCACACCCCAAATCCACTTTTGGGCACGTGACAACCGCCGTATAAGCTGCGCTTCTCCACCACAAGTTATATAAGGCTCGATGTATTACAAAGCACAATAATTCCTTTTTATTAAACGCAGCAGAAGCATAAATAATGTACATTTTACACAATACTATAATAATGAAATCTCTATCTAGATTTCCAAAATAAAGTCTTTTTTCTTCTTAACTAAGTTCTCCCTCGCTCTCTACATCAATGTCCAACCTGTAACCTGCACAATAGGAAAAAAATGTGCACATCTGAATCGCGAAACTCAGTGAGGCTACAGAGAGAGTACCCTAAAAATGGACATAAGGTATTGTATAAACCAACAAAAAAATATATCTACCAAATCACATATTTAAATTAACACGACACAATATATAACAAAATTTAACATATCAAGGTAGCAATCATATTATTTAAAACAAGGCATGTGAACATGGTACAAAAACTGTATACATAATAGTAACTAAAATTTAAAAATAACATATCACCTTATCCAATATATCATAAGTTATTCAGAGTACTATTCCTAAGGCAGCCAACCTATGTTCAAGGTAAACCCCTCGTAAGAGGTTTTCCCTAAACCTGTTAGTGTCAACTCTACATCTCTGTCCTAGATGCTTGTACACTGACGTTGGCGGAAGGGACTGATGACCACGGCACCCCTTTTATGCAACAAAAGTACCATACAACGTTGTAATTATACCCCATGGTAGGATTACCATACAAACCACCAAAAACTATGCGTCCACAACCTGGCAAGCTGAGACCATCACATACACTACCAATAAACCTGGACTGCTCAGGGACCCACATTGTTGAGCATGCCAGTGTCAATCAGGTTCCCTAACACTAGTAGCACATGACCCGATACTATTCCTAGCACCCATCTATCTTCGAGTAACCCAAATAAGTTGAGCTCTGCACTGAAGTGAGATCCCGGCTACACCAAAGTATTTGAGACTAAGTCAACCGAGCGTACATTTCTACCTTGGCTAGCACATGGCTCCTCACCATATGTTGGTAGCATATCCAACCAAGAACCTAATGTCATCTCCTAGGTTACCATGACCCTAAGATGTCCAAAAGTTCTCGTATAAATATCACATAAGATCACTCTAGGTGTTGTCATAATATGTACCTAAAGTGTCTCTAATTATGTCTCATATGATCATGTTCCATCTTCTTACTAAGTGTCTCTACATCTCTAGCAACATGAACATATCAATAATAACATAACATGAGTACAAACATTATGAGCATGCATATATTAGCATCATACACACACCAGCATGATATAACTTTCAAACTTATATCCAGAGCATGCATATAATAGCATCATATGTAAACTAGCATGACATACTTCCAATAACTCACATGCTAATCAAATATGTAACTAAGCAAATATATAACTTATCAATATGTACAATAATTAACAACGACCCTTAGGACTCATCATCTGTAGTAGGGTAAATAAATTTGAAACCATAAATCCTAACTTGAGTCTCAAAGCAGTATTAAATAAGAATTCACAACTTGACTGTGATTCTTAAAAGCAAGCAAACAAACAATCAAGCACAACAACTCTTTCTTACACTAACACAAATCACAACCTGGTTGTGATTTGTCAAGCAACAGCACAGCAGTCAATTTTCCTAAGATAAAATAAATACATCTAACAACCATATATCATACAATTCAAATAAAGATTTCCTATCTACCCTTTTACTCACATCCTCACATCATTTTCTTTATTTTATTTAATTTCTTATAATCACCAAGTATCCATCACATTAACAATCACAATTCAAGACAATCAAACATATTAAAATGATATTTAGTTTAACAATTTAATTATACCCAAAAATCTTAATCAATATATATCACCTTTAATTAATCTTAAAATAATTTTAATAATTTTGTAAAAATCTAATTACATTAATTAAATTCATAAATTCTCAATTTATCCAATTACATTAATTAGAAAATCTAAATAAATTAATTTTCTAAATTTTATCACATTATAATTTATAAAATTTCAAATTATTCAATCTCATTAATCTATAAAAATCTAATTAATTTAATTTCCTTAATTTATAATATCCTAAATTCATTAATTTGGTAATAATTACAAATAAATTATTTTAATTTCAATTAATGCAACTTTGGTGTCATAACACCTACCAAAATATTACTTCATGTATATGACATACAATTAATTCATTTAAATCCTAAATTAACCCAAATTATTCTAATCAAATCAAAACCGCATTCAAATAATCTGCAAAAATTCTAATTAAATCACATAAATTATATCTAAGCATAATCTAGCATCAAAAATTATTTTAGATTTTTCTGTTATCGTTAACACACACAAAACCCTGAACCCAACTTATATAAATTTGAAAATCGAACCTAAAATATGTTAAAAAATCTAAATAAATTTCTTAAGGTTTAAAACTTACCAAAAAAACTCTAGCAATGTTGAACAGAATTAAACCAGTCGAAAATCTGAGAAAACAGACTAAACCCATGTTGAACCACAACTTGAACCTGCCTAGACTGAACCGTCCGGAACGAACCCGGGTCGACCCAGACCGCGCACGCGAGCAGCACGTGCAGTCCGCCTTCTCCTTCGTTTGAAACCTATTCTAACTCGCATGTTCGAACATTGCCGGTGCTGATCCGTGAATGCCGTCGATAGCCGCTCGTCCACCGCCACAGACCCACTGGAAAACCATGTACTCCTCCTAACCTTCCACCACTCTCCAGCGACCTAATCGCGCCGTCGGTAGAGCCCAGGCACTCCCACGGTCGCTGCCTCCTTCGCTTCTTCTGGTACAAGCGGAAACCGCTGTCCTTAGCCGCTTCCACGCCTCCTTTGCCGCAGCCGCCACTTGCTATTAACTCCAAGAAGGTGGAATCGAGTTCAGAGAGCCTCGCCGTGGAGGAAATACCGTCCGCCGTGCTCCTCGTCGGCGGGATCGCTGCGAACAATGGAGCCCCTATGATCGTCGCCCCCTTCTCGATTCCGGCTCGTCGGAGTCTCGTCTCTTGCTTGCTGCCCCCGACAGCGATGCCTAGCTCTAACCTCGACTTCTTCTTGCCGGACAGAAGCCTCGCCGGAGGACTCCGCCGTTCCAACCGGGCACGACTCGCTGCACGATTTTTAATTTTTTTCTTTTTCTTTTTCTATTTACTTTATATTCTCTATTTATTTACTTTATATTCTCTGAAAATTTTATTTTATTTTTCGTTTATATTTTATTTTACTTATTTAATATTAAAATATTATTTTCTTATTATTTTATTTTATTTTTTTTAAAAAAATTGGGTTTATAGGAGAGAAATTATAAACCCTGTTTTCTTTATAAAAAATATAAATAAAAATTAATAATATTATTGTTATTATTATAAACTAATAGGTAAATAAAATAAATATATAATAATAATAATAAATAATGATAATAAATCAGGTTAAAAGAAAAAGTTTTAAATAAAAAAAAAGAAAAAGAAAAAAAGGTATTTTTTTTTGAAATCCGTCACTGCACGTGCATAACGAGCGGAGTTGGTTGTGAAGGGTTTTAAACCCTCGAAAAAATAGGGCGTGCCCTATTACCCCAACTGGTGGCAGCAGCGGGTGCTGATAAAGCTCCGACGGCCAGTGTTTCGATGAGTGGGACTCGTGACCGAGTTGGAGGTATCGGTTCCGGGTGTAGCGAGATGTGGGAGCAGTTTCGGTGGGCGGCTAACAACTAGGAGGCAATAGAGGCAGGACAGAGCCTGTTTTTGGTCGATCTCACCGTCGATCGGCGTGATTTCATCTTTCTCTGTCACGCCCCGACCCAACTGTCGAGCACGTGACAACCGCCGTATGAGCCCCAAAGGACCCATACAAGGCATTTAATGATATACACAATTCATATACATTAATAATGCATCGGATAATATAATCAAATCATCTAACTAAACTCTTCTAACACAGTCCCGATATACCTACTACAATACTATGGTCACAAAAAAAAAAGATAATTATGTTCGTCGATAATCTCATCTCCATTAGCTATCCTGACCGATCGTTTAGTAGACCTGCACACATTTGAACGTCGTGTGCTCAGCCTTGCGGCTTTGTGCTTATGGCTCTAACCGCAGTAGAATAACTCAAGCAGAGAAAGGAGAAGATTCTAACATGTTCATAACTCATTTAATAATATCAAACAAAGCATATAATATCAGCAAATAAAACTTGAAGCATTAAAAGAAGAACATGTAGTATAAGTGTGTAGCTCAACTATAAACATGGAGTATGTTTATATCACAAGATTATTGTCACTAAAAATATCATCTCGTTTAAATATTGTGTTCTGGGCAGCCAGCCTATGCTTAGGGGATCTCCTGATCAGGGAGTTCCTATAAGCCCATCAGTGTCCACTGTCTATGTCTCTACCTATGCCCGTCACACTGATGTTGGCAGAGAGGTCGGGTGACCGTGAATTCCTCTCCGGTGGTCCACTAGGCGAATCACTTCATCTCCGCGACCTAGCAACCTGTCACTCCCTGCGTCTTCCCCAGACAATCCATGGAGCAACTCGTGTAGTACTACACCAAGGGTCACCGCACCTATGTATACGCATCGGCCACGGCTAGTCAGTAATAAACCCCAGGATCTGAACTACTCATCAGAACGTCTGCAGAACGTCTGGAATAATAACCGTGAGGTTCATAGATCCACTGTCCAAGGCTATGCGAAAGGAGTCACCGTACCAAGTTACAAGCAGCTATGCCTGCCAGGAGGTATGCATCCTCGCCGTTGCCGGAATGCTATAACCTCGGCGACATGTTTGCTAGGTCATTGGTTTGGTTTCATTCATCCTAGCTATCTTAGGACTATCACGGTGACGACTTAGCGGCACTATGCGGGTATAGTGAATACATCACAACGGTATCTGGCAATATGCTAATTCATATCTTATCCTCACCCTTTATGTCCAAGATGATTTCAATCTCTTTGGGGTGGTATAGGTTTATAAGCATTTAAGCTCGTATCCGTAACTCAAGAGATCATGATGGTGCATCGTTAATAATTACATACGTAGGTATGTCAATATCATATGTCTATAAGTGATGCTTGTCGATGTCTATAAATATGTCACACTATGGTGTAACATAATAGGTTCTAGAAGTAACTGTAATATTTTATTACTTTTCATCACCTCAACCTAGTAGATAATGAGCGAGAGAATAACCTAGCACATATTTGAATAACAGTAGCAATAAGACAACCAACATATCGCATTAATGATATAAATAGACTATTCTAACCTACAAAGGATGAATCATAAATAATTAAATATTAATTTCTAAACAGTAAAATATTTATGCAAGAGAATAATCTAGCACATATTTGAATAACAGTAGACGTAAGACAACAAACATATCATATTAATCAGATAAATAAGCTATTCTAACATACAAAGCATGAATCATAAATGATTAAATATTAATTTCTAAGAAACAAAATATTTATCTCCTAAAGTTTCATCAACTTGAGATTAGTCTATTGTAGTGAACCGGCGCACCTGGATATGTAGATCGATCTTCAGAACCAACTGTATGTTAGCTCGAACGTCGTCTAATTATATCAAGGTATCTACCTATTACAAGTAGCATTACCTTTAGATATGATCTTTAACATTATATATTATTAATCCTATCTACAAAATACTAAATCAACCATCTCAACCATTTTGCCTACTTAACCCATCCTAAATTAATTATTCAATAAGGTTTGATTAATCCAAACTAATCTAATAAATTAACCTTATTCACTTTATAAACCTTAATAATTATTGTACTACATGCATGCTCATAATCAAGGGGAAGAAAAAGGAAAGAAAAGAGATGGTAATATGGGAGAAGGAGGAAGGTGGGTAATTAGAATTTTTACAGAATTAATAAATTTGTGATGTGCTCAAATATAATTTTTGTGATTTAATTAGAATTTTTTAGAATTATTGGAGTGCGGTTCTTAATTTATTTAAGGTGATTCAGTTTAATTAAGAGTTTAAATGTATTATTTGTATGTTATGTGCATGGAGGAATATTTGGGTAGATGCTATGGTAGTTAAATTGCATTACATGGAATTAAAATGATTTAATTAGAATTTTTACAGAATTAATAAATTTGTGATGTTGTAAATTTAGGTAATTAGGTTATTTAGATTTTTCTAATTAGTGAAATTGAATAATTTGGGATTTTATAAATTTAATTGTGTAATTGGATTTTTCACAATTATTAAAATTATTTTTAGAATTAATTAAGGTGGTACATATTGATTGAAATTTTTGGTATAACTAAATTATTAAATTGAATATTATTTTATAGGCTTGTTTATATTTAATTGTGTTGGGTTGTGATTGTTTAATATGTTAAATGATTGATTGATTTATATGGAATTTAAAAAAAAGAAAGAAAATGGTGTAAGGATGTGAGTAGAAGGGTAGATAGAAAATTTTATTGAGTTGTATGATTTATGTTTGTTTGGTTGTATTTATTTTATTTTTAGGAGAATTGATTTGCTGTGTCTTATTGCTTGACAAATCACGACCAAGCTGTTATTTGTGTTGAAGTAAGAAGGAGTTGCACTTCTTGAGTGGTTGTTTGCTTACTTTTAAGAATCACAACCAAGTTGTGAATTCTTGCTTGAGATTGTTTTGAGACTCAGGTGAGGGCTTATGGTTTCAAATTTATGGCCTACTACAGTGCTGAGTCCTAAAGGTTGGTTTTATTTATTATATATACTGATAAGTTATATATCTGCTTTGTTACATGTTTAATTAGCATGTGATTTGATGTGATTTTAAAACTATACCATGACAGTATATAGATAGAAAAGATTCTATCATGTGCATGCTATTGATATTTAATTCTCATGTTATATTGTTATTTAATATGTTTATGTGATGCTAGAGATGTATAGACACTTAGCACGACACACAATATGATGACATGAGATAAAACTAGAGACACTTTAGGTTCATGTTATGATAACACCTAGAGTGGTCTTAAATGATATATAACTAATGATTTTGGACATCTTAGGGTTATGATAACCTAGGAGATGATATTAAGTTCTTAGTCTGCTATGTGCCAACATATGGTGAAGAGCCATGTGCTAGCTATGGTAGAGGGGCAAGTTCGGTTGACTTAGCCACAAATGCTTTAGAGTAACCGAGATCTCACTTCGGTGTAGAACTCACATTATTTGTGTTACTCTAAGGTATATGGTGTGCTAGTTACAGTACCGTTCAATGCGAGGCTAGGGAACCTGAAGACACTAGCATGCTCAACGATGTGGGTCCCTAAGCAGTCCAGATTCATTGGTAGCATATGTAGTGTATCTCAGTTTGCCAGACTGTAGATGGATATGATTTATTATTTTGTATGGTGATCCTACCATGTGACAGAATTACAGCACTGTATGGTACTTGTGATTGTACAGAAAGGGTGCCGTGGTCACCAGCTCCTTCTACCAACGTCAATGTACAGGCATCTAGTACTAAGAAGTAGAGTTGACACTGACGGGTTTGCAGAAATCCCTGACGAGGGTTTTACCTTGAACATAGGATGGCTGCCTTAGGAGAAGTATGGACAAATTATGATATAGTAGTTAAGGCAATATGACATTTTCAATCTGAAGTTATTGTTATTGATACAGCTCTTATATCATGTTCATATGCCTTGTTATTATCATATTGCTGCTACTTTAAATTATTAGTCTTGTTATATATTGTATAATATGTTATTGTAATGTATGATTTAGTGGATATATGTGCTTGTTGGTTTGTACAATACTTTATGCTCATTTTTAGGGTGCTCCCTCTGTAGCCTTACTGAGTTTCGCGACTCAGATGTGCATATTTTTTCCATGTTAAGCAGGTTACAGGTTGACCATTGGTATGGGGAACGATGGAGAACCTAGTTATGACGAGATAGAATTTACTTTGGAAATCTAGATAGAGATTTATTTTGTAGAGTGTTTATGCTTCTGTTATGTTTGATTAAAATAAGTGTGATGCTTTGTGATACTTTTAGCCTTGTATAAGTTGTGGTGTAGGAGTACAGCTTATATGGCGGTTGCCACATGCCCAAAGATGGATTTGGGGTGTGACACTTGTACTTTGAGAACTTGGCATACAACTGGTTCTCCCATAATATCTGCAACACCATGCGGAGGTGGGCTGCATACTCCTCGTTTGTCGAGTAGATAAGTATATCATCAATGAAGAGGATGATGCACTTATCTAAGTACTCTTGAAACACTCTTTGCATTAGATCCATAAATGCTACAGGAGCATTGATCAGTCCGAACGAAATGACCAAAAACTCATAGTGCCTATAACGTGATTTGAATGTTGTTTTGGGTATATCTGCCTCTTTGATCTTCAATTGGTGATATCCAGACCTCAGATCATATTAGAGAAAATTTTAGCACCCTGTTACTGATCAAACAGATCATCAATCCGAGGTAGAGGGTACTTATTTTGGATGGTAACATTGTTCAACTATCAATAGTCAATACACGTCCGTAACGTACCATCCATCTTCCTCACAAATAAAATTAGTGCACCCCAAGGAGATATGTTGGGTCGGATGAATTCCTTGTCCACCAGATCTTGCAATTGCACCTTGAGTTCCTTCAGCTTGGCTGGTCCCATCTTGTAAGGCAGCATGGATATTGGAGCTATTCCCAAAGCTAAGTCGATACAGAACTCTAACACCATGCTAGGAGGCAATCCGGGCAAGTATTCTCAAAATAAATTGATGAATTCTTTAAGAATTGGTACATCTTGTATTTCTCTATTCCCCTTGCTGGTGTCTATCACATGAGCTAACTAATATTCCTTTTGCAAAAATTTCCAAATGGTGACCATGGAGATAATGCTAGTTGGCAGCACCAAGCGATCACCATCAAATATAAGTTCAGGCTGGCCCAAGGTATCGAATGACACTAACTTGGTGAAACACTCCATTGTCGCCTTATGGTTCATCAACCAATCGATCCTCAAGATCATATCAAAGTCAGTAATATCAAGCAAAATCAGGTCGGTTTTCAGTTCCACACCCTAATAGTGACAGGGCAGGCTCGATAGACCTGATCCCTAATAACCTGTGCACCAAGAGGAGTGGACACTACAAGCTCATACCCCAATGATTTCAAGGGCTTATCTGCCCATTTCACAAACTTCGCACTAACATATGATCGATGTGACCCGGTATCAATCAGTACACGAGCTAACGAATCAAATAGGCCTACATGACCTAAGTTCACAATAGAACAAACAAACATGCAATAAAATCGAATGAGTTTTCAAATAAATTTAACAATATTCAAATGTTCTAGATTCATACTTATTCAAAGCAAAAGAAAAGTTTTAGTAGCAAAATCAAGATTCAGTGGTCTTCTGCATGAGGTTCATTACCGATGATTACATCCGGGTTTACTTGTGCATCATAACTATCCAAGGTAAAAATATGCATTTGAGTACACTGTTGTAGCCTTTGGGATCCCTGTCTGACCTGGGGCGCAGATGCCCTGCTGGCAGCTGATGCCGATGCTGCAGGTGTAGCTGGTCCTGATGCTACACCTCAGTCGACTGGAGTAGATCTAACCACTGATGGCTAAGACATGGCTGGTCGGTTCTACTATGGGCAATTTGGTTGAGTGTGCCCCTTTTGACCACAATGGTAGCAGGTGATGGCTCTGCAGACTCTTGAGTGTGGTTTGCGGCAATAACGGCATGTTGGCAGTGTAGAGGCACGGGTAACTGGGGCAGGTCTAAGTGGTGGTGGTTGCCATAGGCTGAAATGATGCTCCTGGAGTGATAGGCCCCACAGAGGAGTTCCTCGCAACAACTGAGGCAACTGAGTGTGCTCTCTCGAGGCAGACTTATCTCCCTGTTTGTCTCGACCTGACTGAGATCCCGATCATTTCCTCTTCTGACTAGGCATCCCGTAGTCCTGTGTCTCTTAAGTATCTTTTCCACCTGCATGGCCACCCTCAATGTTTGCTGGAAGTCCATAGTTTCCATAGTGGCCATCTTCAATTGCACAACATAGTTTAGGCCTCGACTGAACCTACTACATCGGTATGTTTCTGATATCACCATCTTCGGGACAAATGATGCAAATCGGATGAACTCTACTGCATACTCAGCTACCGATCGTCCATCCTGGTGCAAGCTAGAAACTCCTCCCTCTTCTCCTCGTGCTGAAATGGAGTGTAGAACCGTTTATTGAATTCCTCCATGAACTGGGTCTAGGTAATCACTGTAATGCTGTGAGCCTCTAATTCCTTCCACCAAACTCGACATCTCCACTCAACAAGAGGGCCACACTTAACTTATCCTCATTAGTCAACCCCATCCTTGAGGTGAATTGGAGGACATAGTCAAGCCAGGTGTGGGCCTCTTGAGGGTTTGTGGAGGACATAGTCAAGCCAGGTGCGGGCCTCTTGAGGGTCCATGGAGCCAGAGAAAATAACACATCCAAGTTGCTTGGCATCACAAAATCATAGTGCCAGATGCTTAACTCCTGATGCATTTCCATATGGCTTGGTGCTAGTGGTATCACTGCCATAATGCATCGGATAGGAAAAGAGAGTAGGTCGAGGTGACACTGGCTCCAGGAGGGTGTGCATGATTGTTGGCACCATCACCCACACTGCCTCTAGTGTAATTGCAGTTGCAGGGATCAGTGCATAAGTAGACCCTGCAGGTGCAGTCGGCAAAACCACTAGTGCTCCCTATGGAACTGCAGGAGGCGGAGGCACCGTCGGCTGTCCAGTGGGCTGTCCTATAACAGTAAAGTAAGCTCCCAGCATCCGCGTCATGTGCTGCACTGACATCATCACACCTCGAGCTAAATCGTCACTCGTCAAAGGCACCATAAGAGCTATGTCACGCTCCAAATCTACCTTCGGGCACGTGGAACCATCGTATAAGTTGCATTTCTATACCATAACTTATAAAAGGCTAAATGTATCACAAAGCAACCATAATTATTTTAAATCAAACACAGCGGAAACATAAATAAATTATATATAATACCAATACTACCAAATAAGTGTCTATCTAGATTTTCAAGGTAAATTCTATTTCTTAATAACTATATTCTCCCTCATTCCCTGTACCGATAGCTAACCTGTAACATGCGCAACAGGGAAAAATGTGCACATCTGAGTCGCGAAACTCAGTGAGGCTACAGAGAGAGCACCCTAAAAATGGGCATAAGGTATTGTACAAATTAATAAGAAAATATATCCACCAAATCACACATTACAATAGCATATCATACAATACATATCAAGACTAATAAATTTAAGTAGCAACAATTTAATAATAACAAGGTATATGAACATGATATAAAAACTGTATCTGTAACAGTTCATTCTATGGCTTGCTTTGCATCAAAAATTAATGACTGCAGATAAACTACTCAAGCGGGACATGCAAATAGAAGGAGGATGTCAGCTATGTCTAACTGCAATAGAAACCTTAGAAACTTTGTTGAATGAATGTAAATATAGTAATGCTATATGGAATGATTTATTGAAATGGAATGAAGAAGTTTTAAGATAAACTACATGGGAAACTATAATTAATATAGGTGCTAGAATAGCTAAGATGAGAATATTGAAAGGACAGCTTATGCAGGTGGTGATAGCAGAGTTTGTATATCACATTTGAGAAGAGAGAAACATGAGATTATTTAAGCAATAAGTAAGAGATGAAGTGATCCTTTTTCGGCATATCAAGACAGTAATTTTTACTAGACTGGATAAAGAAAAAATAAGAGAGTTTGCTGTCTTATGTTTAGCTTAGAATACTAGTGCTCTTTGATATATTCATTTTTATTATATTTGCTTCTTAATGACTTGTAGCAAATGATATTGTAGTGATACTCAAATACCCTTCTTAGAACGTGAGTTGACATTACTATTGATGCTATCAAACAAGTTATAAGGAGCAAAATTTATGTAAGATGATGTAACTATACTAAAACAATGTAATATCCTATTGGTAAATGATAATTTAATTTATTTTGCAAAAAAAATATCTATAAAAATATTTATTCTTGCATATAACATACGATTAATCTATTTAAACCCTAAATTAATCCGACGTACTCTAATAATTCTAAAAAATTATAATTAATTCACGAAAATTATATTTAGCATAAACAAGCATAAAAATTTATTTTAGATTTTTCTTACATCATTTACACACTCAAAACCTTAAACCCAACCTAAAATAATTTGAAAACCGCACCTAAAATTTGTTAAAAATTCTAAATAAATTCCTCAAGACTCAAAACTCACGAATAAAGCCCTAGCAATATTGAACCAACTCGAACTGGTTGTAAAATCGTAAAAACTAGCAAAAATTGAGTTGAACCGCCATCGAACCGGCCTCAGTCTGAAACAGATCGGATCGGACCGGTCTGAACCGGGTCGAATCGAACCGTCACATGCACGTTGAATGTGCGGTCCGCTCGAGCCCTTCCTCTTCCTCCGCTCGACGCCGCAAGCAACACCGCCGCTTCCACCACTGATCACCGCCGCTTTGCTGCCGCAAACACAACGCGCGAGCTCTCTACTCCTTTCTCGACCTGCCGGCCACCTTTCCGCGGTAGAAAGAATGATCGCCGCTCTTCCCTCACCAGCGAAATCGCTGCGAACGGATGGGTGCTCTGTTCGCTGCCTGACTCCAACCACCGTTGGATTTCGAACTTCTACACCGCTGCTCTCACCCACAATCGCCTCCTCCGAAGTCGACCCAACACCAAGCACCTCACCATGAAGGGAAAGGATGATCCCCACGCCCTTCGCCGATAAAATCGTCGGCCACCTCTACTTTCGCCGCTTCCCAATGGATTTCCGCCCACCAGAGCTATCTCAGCGCGCCGTCGGTCATGGTGTAGACGCCCAGCCTCCATCCACACTTCCCCTCAGTCGAAGACGACGACCGTCAGAGCGTTGAGCTCCGCCGCTGCCATCGTCACCCCCAAAACAGGGAATCCCTTGTTTCCAGGGTTTCAAATCCTCGATGGTACGCCCCAAATCCACCTTTGGGCATGTGGCAATTGTCGTATAAGCTGCACTTCTCCACCACAACTTATACAAGACTAAAAGTATCACAAAACACCATAATTATTTTAATTAAACATAGTAGAAACATACTCAAATTACATTTAATACCAATACTACAAGTCAAATCTCTACCTAGATTTCCGAAGTAAATTCTATTTCGTCATAACCAGGTTCTCCCTCGCTCTCCGTACAACAGCCAACCTGTAACTTGCACAATAGGGAAAAAATGTGCACATCAGAGTCGCGAAACTCAGTGAGACTACAGAGAGAGTATCCTAAAAATGAGTATAAGGTATTGTACAAATCAACAAGAAGAAATATCCACTAAGTCACATATCAAAATAACATGCTCAATAATGTATAACAAGACTAATAGGTCAATGTAACAGAATCATGATATTAACAAGGTATATGAACAAAATATAAGGATTGTAATTATAACAGTAACTCATATCCATAAATGTCATGTTTCTTAACTACCATATCATATCTTTTCCATACTACACCTACGGCAGCTAGCCTATGTTCAAGGTAAATCCCTCGTCAGAGACTACCCTAAACTCGTCAGTGTCAACTCTATGTCTCTGTCCTATGTGCCTGTATATTGACGTTGACAGAAGGAGCTGGTGATCACGACACTCCTTCTTACACAACACAAGTACCATACAATGCTGTAATTCTGCCCTATGACAGGATCACCATACAAAAATCAAACACCACACCATCCCATCCTGACAAACTGAGACATCCTGCATATGCTACCAATGAACCTGGACTGCTTAGGGACCCACATCATTGAGCATGTCAGTGTCCTTAGGTTCCCTAGCCTTGTAGCGCATTGAACGGTACTGTTCCTAGCATACCCTCTACCTTAGAGTAACACAAATAAGGTGAGCTCTGCACCGAAGTGAGATCTCGGTTACTCTAAAGCATCTGAGGTTAAGTCAACCAAACTTACACCTCTACCTCAACTAGCACATGGCTCCTCACCATATATTGGCACAGAGCAGCTAAGAACCCTAACATCATCTCCTAGGTTATCATA
Organism: Thalia dealbata; assembly: GCA_030544415.1. Taxonomy (NCBI): domain Eukaryota; kingdom Viridiplantae; phylum Streptophyta; class Magnoliopsida; order Zingiberales; family Marantaceae; genus Thalia; species Thalia dealbata. The sequence goes on from CM060460.1 coordinate 12,048,605, forward strand.
ACCCTACGATATCTAAAGTTTGTAGTCATATGTCAATTAAGACTATTCTAGGTGTTAACATAAACATGAACCTAATGTGTCTCTAGTTTTTATCTCATGTCACCATGTTTTATGTTTTTGCTAAGTGTCTCTACATCTATATCATAATATGAACATATCAATTACTAGCATAACATAAGTACAATTATAAATAACATGCATATAACAATATCATGTATCATCACATAACAAACATCAAAACACACATGCTATTTTATATATATGCAATAAGTAGACATTCAACTTATCAGCATGTACAATAAGTAACAACGACCCTTAGGACTCAGCACTGTAGTAGGCCATAAATTTGAAACTGTAAACCCTCACCTGAGTCTCAAAGCAGTATCAAACAAGAATTCACAACTTGGCTGTGATTCTTAAAATCAAGCAAGCAAATAATCAAGCAAAGCAATTCCTCCTTACTCCCATAAAAATCACAGCTTGACCGTGATTTGTTAAGCAATAGTACAACAATCAATTTTCCTAAAATAAAATAAATACATCCAACAAAACATAAATCATACAACTCAAACAAGGATCTCCTATCTACCCTTCTACTCACATCCTCACACCATCTTCTTTCTTATAATCAACCAATCACCCATCGCATTAAACAATTACAATTCAGCACAATCAAACATAACAAGTTTATAAAATAATATTCAATTTAAGAATTTAATTATACCAAAAATTATAATCAATATATATCACCTTAATTATATCTAATTTTTTTAATAATTCTATAACAAATCTAATTACATCAACTAAATTTATAAAATTCTAAATTATTCAATTTCATTAATTGGAAGAATCTAAATAATCTAATTACTTCAATTCACAATATCCTAAATTTATTAATTCTGTAAAAATTCCAAATAAATTATTTTAATTCTAATTATTACAATTTAAATACTATAACATCTACCAAAATATTTCTTCTTGCATAAAATATACAAATAATTTATTTAAACTTAAATTAATTCAAATTATCTTAATTAAATTAAGAATCACATTTCAACAATTCTAAAATATTCTACTTAATTCACGGAAATTATATCTAATCATAAACAAGCACTAAAAACATTGAACCCATCCTAAAATAATTTAAAAACCGCACCTAAAATACATTAAAAATACTAAATAAATTTCTCAAGACTCAAAACTCACCGATAAAGTCCTAACAATGATGAACCCATTCGAACTGGTTGTAAAATTGTGAAAACCAACAAAAACCATTGAAAACCGAGTTGAGCCGACCTAAACCGAACCGAACCGGGATAAATCGGTCTAAACCGGGTCGAACCGGACCGCCGCACACATGTTGCACGTGCGGCCTGTTCGAACCCTTCTTCCTCCGCTCGACGCCGTTTGCAAATGCCGATTATCGCTGCTCCGCCGCCGCAAACAGAACGCGCGAGCTATTCACTCCTCCCTCGACCCACCGGCCACCTTTTCGTCATCGTATTAGCTGCGAATAGAGGGGTGCCTGTTCGCCGCCCGACTTCGACCACTGTCGGAATTCGAGCTCCTTCGCCGCTGCTTTCACTCACAATCACCTCCTCGGAAGCCGACCCAACACAAAGCTCCTCACCACGAAGGGAAAGGACGATCCCCACGCCCTTCACTGGTGAGATCATCAGAGAAGTAGAGCCTCCCCACGGTAGCCCCTGCTTCCGCCGCTTCCCAGTGAATTTCCGTCAACCGGAGCTATCTCCGTGCGCCGCCGGTCCTGGAGCTGACGCCCAGCCTCCGGCCGCACTTCCCCTCCGTCGCACGACCCTCGCCAGAGCGCTTTGTAGCCTCGCCAACGCCGAAATCTCCGAACAGGGCATCGCCCCTGTTTGGGGGTTTTTAACCCCTTTCAACCCTACGCCCGTCCGCTGCACGTGTGCCGCGCGTGCTGCAGCGATTTATCCTTTTTTTTCTTATATTATTATTTATTATTTATTTCTTTTTATATTTATTTGATTAATATATTATATTATTTTTTTCTCTACTGATTTTATTATTTATTTTATTTATTATTATTCTATTATTGTAATATTATAATATTTTTTTATATATAGAAAACAGAGTTTACAAGCTAGCTCTGGTGCTCCTGTGGTACTCATTACAGAATTCGCTAGTGACTCTGAGGCAACTGGTTCTGTAACTAGGCTCAAAGGTGGTTGTTCAATTCCTTGTGGGCCCACTGGTGCTACTGGTGATGTAGTCAATGGAGGAATTGGGCTACTAGTTGTAGCCTGAGTTTGCTGGGGCTTTTCAAGACTTGCCCACTTTCTTTTTCTTTTTCCTGCCATCTATATAAAACATGTCTTGTACATTGGTTTTTGTAGTCTAATTTAAGTTGAAGTACACTACCATGGGTAGTCAAGGACAAATAATATTTGTAACAATCAAGAAAGCAGACATATAAATATAGTAAATAAGCAGGAAAAATAAGGAAGCAAAAGAATTTTTCAAAAAAATAAACACATTCCTAATTACCCTACTACTCTCCCACTTGTCTCCTACACGCATTGTTAACTCTTGGACTATTCCTAGATTTTGTTAGGTATATCGACCTTAAAAACCTAGGCTCTGATACCACTTAAAATTGTCATGCCCTAACCCATGGGTCGATACGTGACAATCATCATACAAATCACAATAACCTATATAAGGCATAAAAGGAAAACATGACAAATATGTGTACGTCCAAGATAATGTTAACATAGGTCTATAACAGTCTCGATTTTAGGTTCTAACTCACCATGAAGATAAAATCTTTAAAATTCTTGATTTGCTAACGATCCCACCTTCCCGTTCACCTACCATGTTCGCTCCTATACCTACACACTAGGAACCTATGCGTGCTGAGCCTTACGGCACAGTGAACTATAGAAGGCACGTCGAGAACAGAGGATATAGACCGAGGAATATGTGCCTCATGTTGCCAAGTATAAGAAGTAAAATAAAATAAAATAATAATCAGAATAAACATGGTATTTCACATGGTTACATGGAGGTGACATTACACTAGCAAGAATTTTCACATGTATATACATCATAAGATAATAGTTTATTCATATCATGTTACAAATATGTAAATTCTAAATATGTATCAAACTAGTTCAATTTTCTTATGAATTTGGGCTGCCTGCCTATGCTTAGGATATACCCTAGTCGGGGAATTTCTTCCTAAGCCTGTCGTACTGATGTTAGCAGAGAAGGCGGGTGACTTTGGATCCTTCTCTATCAGCCTCGATAATAGTTAATCCTCCCGTGTTATCAAGACTATCGCTTCATGCACTATGGCGTAGTACGCACGTCGCGACGACTAGTATAGTACTATACAACTGTCCCTCGATTGAAACAATAGCCACCTCACAAGTAATAATAAACCTTGCAGCCACGACAGTTGGAGAAACTACACGTGTATTAAATCCCAAGAATTCGAACATGTCATCAGACTACCTGCGGGACATCTGTAATGATGGTCGTGGTCATCAGATTCATTGTCCAAGATTTTCTGGAGGTAAATACATTCTGTGTCACCCGCAACTAATGCCATTAGAATAAGCCTCCATTAAAAGTTATTAGAGAGCTACACCCTAAGCTACATACATGCTAGACTCATTAAAGGTTTCATTTTAGCTAACCATCTAAGGATTATCAGGGTGACGACCATCCTTTACACATGTGAGTAATACGGTGTAAAATAGACCTAAAAGTGTATCATGGGCTACAGTATCCCTAAGATTTATCCAATCTATATTTAGTCTAGGTATATGGAGAATATATGTTCAACTTAAGTTTTAAATCACAATCAAGTTGTCAATCTCTACCACCTTGCATATGTATGTCATTGGTACCTTTATGGGGTACTAAAAATATTATCTATGTTCTTGTTGCTAAGTTGATGTCATAATATCCACTACTCCTATAATAGTGTAGGTGTAGTACAATGTATTCATATCAACAAAACATATAAAGAATATTTAAATAGCATGCAACATTGATATACAACAGATGTAGCAAGATTTAAACAAATTAGACAAAGTATACAAATTAACGTGGGAGAGGCATCCCACGATCTGAGGTATTTAACAACTGCCCATCTCAATGGCACAACGGTAGTAATCTTGCAATAAGATTTAACAACTCACCTTAGTTGAAGATTCAAACTCTTTTAGAACTAACCAAAATTGATTAATAAGAATTTATCACTTCACTATTCAGCTTGGAACTATGCCCTACAACAATCACATATTTTACCATCAATAATTTTTACAAACTAATATATGTTGCTCCTAGCACAACCCATCTTAGGAAGCCTAAGAAATCAACTCAGCAGTCAAACCAAAATAATTTAGCATCCATTTGCAGATAACAAACTGAACTATTTAACATTGATTGGGCCACAAACTTATCAACATCCTCAAACAAAGGAAATAAAATTATTTTACAGTAGCATACAATAAGGACTCATTGCAATTAAATAAGGCTAAGCAAGTAATAATATAAAAAGAAATATTCATTCGGCCACCTGGCCTTCAAGCACATTGAGTTTTTCCATCCTTATCCCCACTTAACCTTAATAAACAAAATCCATTAAAGCCAACAATGACTTCATGTAGCTAGGAAAGAAAAAGAAAGAGAAAATATAAAAGAAAGCAAGAGGGGAAAGCTTCTCATCCTCGGCAACATTTTCTTTATTTATAATAGCACTACTTAACACCTTACATTTTGTTGCATCAATGCCAATTTTAAAAGTATACACAAATCCTTGCAACTCTTATTCATGGCAGCATAAGAAAAATAAAGAATGGGAAGAAAGAAATGAACTCTCGGCAGATAGCAAAAAAATTAAGGAATCCAAGTTGCTGAACAACTTCTCCCTTCCACCTTATGAAATTATTCTTTTTAATCACTTTCCTAATAAATACTTCAACCAAAAATAAAACTTCTCAACAGTAACAATAGCAGCCACAAAGCTACTGCAAATATCCCACAAAACTCATCAATTTAATCCCAGCAGTAAGTTTCAAAAATAAGTAGATAAGTAAATAAGCGGGGATGGAACACGATTAGGCGAAGGTGTTCTCTTGCTCATTATAGGGTTCTTAAACCCTTGAAAATGAATAGTCCCCAAATCAAAGGGGATTAGTTTACTTACTTGAAGGTAGAGAAAACCAAAAAGCCCCTCATTAGAGTGACTATTTATAACTCTACCATCAGGTAGAATTGAGGGTCTACAAGTTATGCCCTTTTTAAAATTTTTGATCCTCCAAAAATATGAGATTTCTAAAAGAGAATTCTTTAAGTTTATTCAATAGATTAAAAGTTCCAAGTCCTTACAAAATAAAATTTAAATACTACACATCCGCGAACAAATGCGGGTACTGAGATGTAAACCCTCAATTTTTTTAAATATATATACATATGTCAGTAAATAATTAAACCACTAAATTTTTAGAAAATACGTATGTGTCAATAAATAAATAAGTGCATATACATATATAGATGTGTGATCGATAAATATGTGTATAAATGGGTAAATATAAATAAATAAATAATAATAATAGCAATAAGGTAGTAAGATCTAGATCTATATGTATATATTTAGCCGTATAAATAAAAATTATATATAAAATAGTTACGTAGCTAGATTAGAAATGAAATCTTATATTTTATATATATGTGTGTATATATAAAATATACATATAAATACAATCCTCGAATAATTCTTTACCGTATGTATATATATAGATATATCTATATATATATATATTAAAATAAGTTTACTTCTTCAAAAAAAAAAGAAGTAATTAATGGTTAGTGGAAAAAAAGGGAGTCCGAGGCAACCATATTAGCTTTGTTACAATCTAAATCTATCTCCCTAAATCTCCACCTTCACACCCTTTTGTCGCAACGATTAAGATTAGCAAGCTTTCGGTTGAACTTGTTCGAATGGGAGGTGAAGGCATCTGAGGAAATGAGCGATGCATTAGCAAAGTGGAAGGTGGTGGTGCCGATGCCATGAATCCCAATCAGAAATATAAATTTGAATGATTAAGGGGCATCGTTCCAAGCCGAATGGTTTTTATAAATCAATTCCGGTTGTATTAATCAGGTTCGTTACATTGAACCCTTGAGTAGGCAAGTACAGAATTATTTATAAGTCCTATACCGTTTCCATGTATGTTGCTCGTGTTTGTTTGTATGATTTAATATGTTTTATTCATACGCATGTATTTATCTTATTGTGTTAAATGATACACTGTTATACTGCTTATGCATGCGTGAAGAGATGTCAACATAGAGACATTTAGTGACACTATAGTCCCACAATAGGACTAAGATACATTTACACCGTAATCCCGCGCGTGTAGTGAATGGTCGCTACCGCGATAGTCCGGCTTTGGGTAAATGGGAGATGTAGTCATCCTGGCGCTTAGGCAACTGTTGGGTGACGAATTCTTTTCATACCCATGGATAATAGGTCTGTTGACAACGGCAACCGTCCTAGATGCTCTGCAGGCATACCGACGGTAGTCTAGACCCTAGGGTTTAATTATGTGTGTAGGATTTCCGATTAGCCGTAGCCGGAGGATTTGTTGAAAGGTGACCCTGTCTGTAGAGACAGTGTGTAGTACTACACAGGGATGTGTTGGTGTGCCGACAGGGAGGTTACACCAACACATTAGTCTCGGTAGTGCGGGCCGGGTAAACGGCTATCGAGGCTGGAAGAGAGGAATCCGTGGTTACCTGTCCTCTCTGCCAACATCAGTGTGATGGGCATAGGCAAAGACCTAGACAAGCACTGATGGGCTTAAGGGTAGTCCCCGGCCAGGGCTTACTCTAAGCATAGGTTGGCAGCCCATTAGGAATTTGATATAGATGATAACTTAGTGACACAAGACATGAATTTAGAGGACACAAAGAGGGCAAGTTTAATAGTTCCTTTGTTTCTTGCAAATTACAATTGTGTATCTTCTTTTGTTTTATTTTATCTTATTGTTGTATTTATTTCCTATTATTTAACAAGTGTGCTATTATGATGTGCTATGGTTTGATATTAATCTTGTCACCTGCGTAATGCATATGGACGGTGTGGACTTGATGGCCTAATTGCCTCAAGACCGTTCTTTGTAGCCACTGGGCCGTAAGGCTCAGCGCATTTCTCTTACATGCGCAGGAAATTTTGGTTAGGCGGTGTTGGTCAACGGGTGCTAGTCAACCGGGGATGTAAAGTCCAAGTCCATAAAGATAGTAGTGTGAGGTTTGGGTGGTATTTTAGCATGTATAATATTAGTTATTTTATGTTATTCTAATGCCTTGTATGGGTTGCAGACTCATACGGCGGTTGCCACGTGCCGATGGGTGGATCGGGGCGTGACAATTTTAGTGGTATCAGAGCTTAAGTTTTTAAGATCGTTAAACCTATTAAAATCTAGTAGGAGTCCAAGAGTTAATCGAGTTAGTCTTATTAGGCATAGGAGTCAAGGGAGAGTGTTGCATGGTATTTAGGAACATGTTTTCCTGAATTATTTTTCTTTGCTTTGCTTCCTTGTTTGCCTATTGCATTAATATTCATGTTTCTTTGATCATCATGAATATGTTTGTTTTTGATTGGCCATAGTAATATACCTTAACTTAGGTTGAACTATAAGTCCAACACACAAATTTTGGACAATGCAGGAGAAACTTTAAGATATGGTCAGAAGCAAAACACTTCCTACTATCACAGTATTGTGGTTTATCTCCTATACTACACTGACCAATTTTTTGTCTCTACTTCCAGTAGTGATGCTGGAACCAGTAAGGCCTCCATTATCAAATCTGAAAAATGCAACTTTCTCTATCTTGAGTTGCAACTTAGATATTCAAAACCTTTTTGGATGATACCATTCCTACTTCAAAAATCTCAACCATAATTCTCATACCCAACTAAAGGGTAAGTTAAAACCAAAAATAATGAGATATAACAATCATTATAGCCAAGTATCATAAATCTGAAATTTTATCACCATCAGATTTACCTTGTCACAAAGATTTGATCACCCTAAACTCTATGAGTGTCAAATTTATATGAAATTTGGTAGGCATCTTCCTTACTGGCGTCAAGACCTACCCTCAAAATTTTAGCTTAAGCTGATTTCTGTGGAGGGGGTTATGACCTTCCAAAGTTCACTAAATCCTGAAAATTTGGTGACCCGAAAATTTGATACTCCTGAATTGAAAACTATATATCTTCCCACTTGAACTTGCCATGTCCTTGCTAATAACAGAATATAAAACCTTTCTTTTCCCTTTCCTTTGAATTAGAATCGCCCAATTGTGAATTTAAGTTTGATCTGTCATCATAATAAGTACTACGGGATTATGTGAAGAAACAAAGTTGAAATCTCCCCTAACCATTTAAATCTCTTGAGAATTGCCAACTTAATTATCAAAGTTTAGTAGGAATTAAGTATACATTCCCTACTGCCCCTTGAAGTGGGTTTCAAAGCTAATTATTTATTATATAAATGTTTTGACTTACAACTTATTATATGATGGTTTAAATCGTTGGAAGATTGATTGCGACTTGACATATCCTCCATTGCTTCTTTGGTCCTTTAATGCTTTCACCCTTTGATGTGAAGCAAAACCTTAGAATGAGAAAGGGGCTAGAAGTAAAATCTTCATGAGTTAGCAAGACCACATGATGTTCGGTGCCGATTGAGATGGACCGAGGTCCTCGATTTACTTCTTGATTGTGATAATGTGGTTTGGGTGAATTCCTTAATAAATTATTCTTCCGCTTGGCTCATGTGGCCATGTCTTCCTCGGAAGGGCGGAATCTCAATTTGAGTACCCTTGAGAAATGACATATTTACTTCCAAACGTTCTATGTTGAAAATTTATTTGCATAAATTCTTGGAATGGTGCACTTTCTAAGGATTAGTTACTTTATGATTGTCTCTTTATCTTTTGAGTCAATTAATTTACTAAAATGCTTAATTAAATTGCTTCAGCTTGAGTTACTAAAATTATCTCTGCTATTCCTTTTAGTTACTTGTGTTGAGTGTAACTGGTGGAATTATTTAGAGACCTTTAGTTGACCAATTGGTATTCTTGATTCCATAAAGAATTAAACCTAAAGTCTGTGATCTTAATAGGTCCACTTACTTGTGCTCTGACCAATGTCAGAATACAGAGCTCTTATGTCAACACGGTATGTCTAAGGGGGCTGATCGACCCTTAGAGATGCTAGGATGTGAACTGAAGAGTTGAATTGATACCTATAGGTAAAAGACTTGGATATGATCTTAAGTATTAGTTAGTGAATCAGTATCTTCATCAAGTTTCAACCTTACGGTTAATATCAAATGAAAATTTCAATCTTGCTAGGTGTCATTGGTTTCCTCCTTTTTCTACAATTGGAATGTATCATAACAAGAGAAATAATTTAAGAAAAAAAAAGTTATTTAATCCTTAGATTAGCGCCAATAATATTTTGGGCTCAAGCTTCTTGAAATTTTTCCCAGGAGAAACTAGCTTTATGTCCTTCACATCAACCTTGCCCCAAGCATATTTTCTAGTAGCTTTAACAACTTGTTCTGTATAAAATTTCAAATGTACATAAAGATATTACCATGTTTGAAGTCTACTATCGCTCTTTGTGGTTGCAACACCCAAATCTTTGGCTAACGAAGCATATAGTGACCTTAATTTAGTAATATCCTTGGTGGTCCTTCCTTAATATTCTAATAATTTTCTTGCATATCCAAATTCATTATATAGATCTATGTCTAATACTGACAATCTCAAGTCCCTTTTGAGCATATTTTTGGTGGTTATCCTAGATATGACAATTTCAAATGAGATACTTAAATCCTAAATATCTCCAACTAGATTCTCAAATTTCAAAAAAAAAAAAAAATTGTTCATTGGTATTCAATACCATAAAATTTCTCAAAGGAATGCTCTCACTTTTGATATTATATTTAACTTCCATATTCCTTTCGATCAATGCGCTCCTTATTTCCTTCTTTACTCTTAAAGTAATTATATGCCAACTTAGCTGTAAGTTACATGGTCTACTATGCCTCCATTTCCAAACATCTAACAAAAAAAAAATAAAATCAGTAAATACATTGATTGAAAAATAACTTAGCAAACGTTTGTAAAATAAAACAACATTTCTGGGATGCTAATATTGCATCTACTATCATCTATACAACCTTTTTATACTTAAAGCTTTAAGCTGTCCTTGTAAATTCTTCATTCAATAAGCTCCTTGTTAGCTCAAAGGTTATAAAGCCTCAAGAACAATTTTGATTCAAGATCTTAATGATCTATTACATTGTGTTCTCTTTCAGGTGTTGGATCTAGAGATATTCTTATTTATTCACTAATAGTAACAACCTTTATTTGCTATTATCCTTTTAACCACATTGAAGTTGCAGATTCCCAAGCTATATGTTTTCTTATCACTACATGTTTCCTTCCAACTCATTAAATTAAGTATTTCTCTTATTTCATTTGTACCTTAAAAGTTATCATTGTATAAGTATTTTTTTTTCTTTCTAAATCATATCACCTTATCATTGATCCAAATTGTTGTAATTGAATGATATCGAAATTGCATTTCACTTATTTGATCTGCCCTTGTTCCTAGCTTATGATACTCCAACTATTACCAAATCATTCAACTTCTAAGCCCTTATCAACTATCTCGAATTCATAGTTTTCCACCACAAAAATATACCCAATGCAAAATCTTAGAATTTATTCTCCTAAGTGGTAGGATTGTGTTCTTGTTGTAGCACCTAGAAATAATGGTTGAGTAATACTGCAATAATAATATAAATAATTGCACCCAAACATTATATTCTTTGATCCTTATGGCTACTACTTTTAATTCCATTGTGTACTCTCTACTGATTTGATAGATGTATACTTTTTTAGAACTTAATGTGTCTTGAACCCAAGACCTCATAATCCTCCAGTATAGAGCCCAATTACTCTAACCAGAGGAATGTACACTTTATGTACTTTGATAGATGTATACTGTTATATCGTATTATCTATACGAAGATATATCACTTAAGTTCATAAAAGTGGGCAAATATTCCTCTACAGAAAGCTATTAATGTAACCTTGAGAAATCACACCTTAATCAACATATCATCTCATCATCTTAACTAGGATGGTTTCTTAAGATTATGTTCTTATTAGTAATTATATTTGCCTTAGGTGTAAATTGTGTGATTACCTTGTGTTACTACTGTATGATTCTCTTTTGTTGCCAAAGAGTAAATATTGTCTGCTACAAATCTTGATTTTACACTCTCATCAAGGAATTCTGTCTATGGTCAAACATTATTTGTTGTGATTTACATTCTCATCAATGAATTCTATCTATGGTCAAATATACTATTATGATATTACTAGTTTCTTGGAGCTATAATCTCACCAAAAGTCACATGCATGTGTCACATGTGCTCTATACTTATTCATGGAGCCAATGTGTGAGATTGAGTTGATTAACATTTCTAATTATTTGATTATGCAAGAAGTATATTGTTACATATAGTCAGTATAAGCATTTTATATGCAGAAGCAATTGGCCTTAGCATAAATAATCAATTGTTTCTTGTGACCTATCATAAACCTTATATTATTTTGTTAAACATGTTAACTTTATTTTGTTCTTTATATGAACATCTTCAAAATTTTGACCTGCATAAATAGGTGGTGTTTGTAGTAAATAATAAATATGTTTAAGGATGATTAGAAAAATTTATGAGATAGTCTTATGAAAAAAGTTTTTAGGGAATTCTATATTTTTGGAGGACCAAAAATATTTAAGGGGGGAAGAACTTGTAAACCCTCAATTTTTTTAAATATATATACATATGTCAGTAAATAATTAAACCCCTAAATTTTTAGAAAATACGTATGTGTCAATAATAAATGGATAATATAAATAAATAAATAATAATAATAGCAATAAGGTAGTAAGATTTAGATCTATGTATATATTTAGCCGTATAAATAAAAATTATATATTAAATAGTTACGTAGCTAGATTAGAAATGAAATCTTATATTTTATATATATGTGTGTGTATATATAAAATATACATATAAATACAATCCTCGAATAATTATTTACCGTATATATATATATAGATATTCTATATATATATATATATATTAAAATAAGTTTACTTCTTCAAAAAAAATATATATAATTAATGGTTAGTGGAAAAAAAGGGAGTCCGAGGCAACCATATTAGCTTTGTTTGTTTACATCATCCTACAATCTAAATCTATCTCCCTAAATCTCCACCTTCACACCCTTTTGTCGCTAACGATTAAGATTAGCAAGCTTTCGGTTGAACTTGTTCGAATGGGAGGTGAAGGCATCTGAGGAAGTGAGCGATGCATTAGCAAAGAGGAAGGTGGTGGTGCCGATGCCATGAATCCCAATCAGAAATACAAATTTGAATGATTAAGGGGCATCGTTCCAAGCCGAATGGTTTTTATAAATCAATTCCGGTTGTATTAATCAGGTTCGTTACATTGAACCCTTGAGTAGGCAAGTACAGAATTATTTATAAGTCCTATACCGTTTCCATGTATGTTGCTTGTGTTTGTTTGTATGATTTAATATGCTTTATTCATGTTTTAGTGAATATTGATACATACACATGTATTTATCTTATTGTGTTAAATGATACACTGTTATACTGCTTATGCATGCGTGAAGAGATGTCAACATAGAGACATTTAGTCCATTTAGTGACACTATAGTCCCACAACAGGACTAAGATACATTTACACCGTAATCCCGCGTGTGTAGTGAATGGTCGCTACCGCGATAGTCCGGCTTTGGGTAAATGGGAGATGTAGTCATCCCGGCACTTAGGCGACTGTTGGGTGACGAATTCTTTTCATAGCCGTGGACAGTGGGTCTGTTGACAATGGCAACCGTCCTAGATGCTTTGCAGGCATACCGACGGTAGTCCAGACCCTAGGGTTTAATTACGTGTGTAGGATTTCCGATTAGCCGTAGTCGGAGGATTTGTCGAAAGGTGACCCTGTCTGTAGGGACAGTGTGTTGTACTACACAGGGATGTGTTGGTGTGCTTACAGGGAGGTTATACCAACACATTAGTCTCGGTAGTGCGGGCCGGGTAAACGGCTATCGAGGCTGGAAGAGAGGAATCCGTGGTTACCTGTCCTCTCTGCCAACATAAGTGTGATGGGCATAGGCAGAGACCTAGACAAGCACTGATAGGCTTAAGGGTAGTCCCCGGCCAGGGCTTACTTTAAGCATAGGTTGGCAGCCCGTTAGGAATTTGATATAGATGATAACTTAGTGACACAAAACATGAATTTAGAGGATACAAAGAGAGCAAGTTTAATAGTTCCTTTGTTTCTTGCAAATTACAATTGTGTATCTTCTTTTGTTTTATTTTATCTTATTGTTGCATTTATTTCCTATTATTTAACAAGTGTGCTATTATGATGTGCTATGGTTTGATATTAATCTTGTCACCCGCGTAATACATATGGACGGTGTGGACTTGATAGCCTAATTGCCTCAAGACCGTTCTTTGTAGCCACTGGGCCGTAAGACTCAGCGCATTTCTCTTACATGCGCAGGAAATTTTGGTTAGGCGGTGTTGGTCGACGGGTGCTAGTCAACCGGGGATGTAAAGTTCAAGTCCATAAAGATAGTAGCGTGAGGTTTGGGTGGAATTTTAGCATGTATAATATTAGTTATTTTATGTTATTCTAATGCCTTGTATGGGTTGCAGACTCATACGGCGGTTGCCACGTGCCGATGGGTAGATCGGGGCGTGACATGAGATCTGATATGTTCTTCAGATTCCTAGCTTAGTTCCTATATATGGCCATTTTTCCACAACACTCTTACCAAAGGGATAGACTTCCCACGAAGTATCTTTTCATATCGATCAATGATACCAACTGCTCGGAGTCCATTGCTCAAATCATTTCTCGGGGCAACGGCTACTTGTGTAGTATTACACACTGTCCGAAGATAGGGTCACCATCAACAAAGACTCATCAGCCACAGTTAGCCAATATATTAACCCTAGGATCCAGACTACTCATCCGACTGTCTACAGAATGTCTTGGATGATAGCTGTGTGATCTACAGATCCACTATCCAAGGCCTCACATAGGGATCACCTTCCCAGTCCAATAATAGTCAACGTTGGTTAGAATAAAAGCACATCCGCACAATGGACTGTGGCTATCCCGACTACATCGTTGCAAGGTAAAAGAAGTAAAGCATTTTCAATACTAGCATAGTTTACATGACATATCATTCATGCTAGATAAAATAAATCATACTAGCATGCATAAAAATATAGTATTTAACATGCATAGCATTTTATTATATTTAAGGCATCCAAGAATTTCCTAAGAAATACATCATCAGGAATTTTCCTAGTTTGAATAAATCCTAATTACGATGAACCAATGCACCTTTATCGGAATTCGAGCTTTAGCATAGTATACATGGCATATTATTCATGCTAAATAAAATAAATCATACTAGCATGCATAAAAGTATAGTATTTAACATGCATAGCATTTTATTATATTTAAGGCATCCAAGAATTTCCTAAGAAATACCTCATCAGGATTTTTCCTAATTTGAATAAATCCTAATTACGATGAACCAACGCACCTTTATCAGAATTTGAGCTTTAGAACCAACCAAATTAAAGCTCAGAGATAACAGTAATAGGTAACTCCCAAGTCAGAATAATATCCCTAAAATAATAAAAATTTCATTTAAAACATATTTCATTATGATATATTCCTAATTTAATAAGATAAAAATTATTTGATTACTAACTTAATTTATCTAATTAATTTAGCCTAATCCCAAAATTAAAAACCACTTCAACTACTAGGCCCAACCTCATACTCAAGCCCAACACTTTAAATCTTTAATCCTCTTTCATCACCTCTAATTTATTAGAATAGTCAAATTCTCATGACAAACCTAATTATGTTTTTAAGTCCAAATCAATAGAAAATTCAAGCTAATTATTTCCTAATTTAATCTAACATCATAACATCATCACTAGCAAACTAATATTCAACAATCCTTCCTTTGTGTCAACCTTCATTCGATTCTCTCTACATATCCAATTATTATATTATATGCATAATCTCTAAGTATAGGATAAAGGAAAACATAACGAGGAGAAATAGGAAAATGAGAAGCCTAGTAGATCACCCATATCACATTCAGTTATAATTAGATAGGCAAATATGTTCAACTTGGAATCCCTCAAACATATCATGTTCGGACATTATCAGAGCATGGAAGGTGTAAGAATCACCTCAATAAGCCAATTTGGATAGGTGATAAGGAGGGAAGTAGATGGACTCCTTAGCGAGTTCCCCTGGAGAGATGCGACACTATCAAAAGGCTCGACGAAGGGATTAGTCAAGAGAGTCTCGCGCGTGAGACGTGACCCCGATGAAGGGGTTCAATGCGTCAAAGGGGCACCGAATTTGAAAAATAAATATCTCTTGATGAAGATTTAAATAAATATTTGATGAAGATTTGATCTTGAATAAATCTTCTTCCTTGATTTGCTCTTGAATAAATATTTGATAAAGATTTGATTCTTGAATAAATATTTGATGAAGATTTGATTCCTGAATAAATCTTCTTCCTTGATTTGCTCTTGAATAAATATTTGATAAAGATTTGATTCTTGAATAAATCTTCTTTCTTGATTTGATCTTGAATAAATATTTGATGAAGATTTGATTCTTGAATAAATCTTCTTCCTTCAATTACTCATGCAACTTCCATATGAGTAATTCCTCCATGTGTTTCCTTGCATGTAGTGACAAGTAAATAATAACAATTAGGCAATATCATTTGTTCTGTAATTAAGTAATTAATTTGCACAAGAAAAGAATTCACCTGCTGTTCTAAGCATCATGCACGGGCTCGTGTCATTGGGTCTTCTATGTTAATTGAGTCTTGCACGGGTGGACCAGCAATGTCCTCATCATACTCCCCTTCTTGGAAAGGAGTCGACCTCGACTCCAGCTCATCTTCATCGCCCAAGTATGGTGATAGATCAGCCACATTGAATGTATTACTCACTCCATATTCCTTAGGTAGCTCTAGCTTATAGGCATTATCATTGATCTTCGCAATAACTTTGAATGGACCATCACCTCGTGGCATTAGTTTGGACTTGCGTTGTTCTAAAAATCGATCTTTGCGCAAATGTAACCAAACCAAATATCCTTCTTCAAAAATAACTTTCTTTCTGCCTTTGTCTGCATGCTTCTTATATTGTATTTGCATCTCCTCAATATTTGTTTTGGTCATCTGATGTATCTTACGAATCATCTCAGCACGCTTCTCCGCATCAAGATTATTTCTTTCTGATGGTGGTAGAGGTAGTAAATCAATTGGAGAAGCAGACTTAAAGCCATAAACGACCTTGAATAGGCAGAACTTGGTAATAGAATGCACAACTCGGTTGTAGGCAAACTCAATATGTGGTAAGCACTCCTCCCACATCTTCAGGTTCTTTTTGAGTATCATCCGTAGCATTGTACCAAGTATGCGGTTGACGACCTCAGTTTGTCCGTCCGTTTGGGGATGACATGTAGTTGAAAATAGCAGCTTTGTCCCAAGCTTACCCCAAAGTGTCCTCCAAAAGTGGCTCAAAAATTTTGCATCACGATATGAAACAGTTGTCTTCGGCACTCCATGTAGGCACACGATCTCCCTGAAAAATAAATCAGCAACATGAGTAGCATCATCGCTCTTATGACAAGGTATGAAATGAACCATCTTAGAAAACCTATCAACAATAACAAATATACTATCTCTCCCCTTCTTAGTCCTTGGTAAACCCAACACAAAATTCATTGAATTATATCCTCCCAAGGTACTTTTGGAATAGGAAGAGGCATATATAAACCATGTGGGTTTAAGCGAGACTTAGCTGTTTGACAAGTGGTGTATCTCCCCACGTAACGCTCGACGTCGCGCCTCATCTTTGGCCAATAAAAGTGTGTCGCCAATACGTCCTCAGTCTTACGTATCCCAAAATGTCCCATCAAACTACCTCCATGTGCTTCCTGCAATAATAGAAGACGAACAGAACTTGCAGGAACACAGAGCTTATTAGCTCTAAATAAATAGCCATCATTCAACATATACTTATCCCAACATCTCCCTTCTTTACAGTTAATGTAAATGTCTTTGAAATCCAAATCAGTAGCATATAATTATTTTAACATTTTCAAACCAAGAATTTTACAATCAAGTTGGGACAACAACATGTAACGTCTAAATAATGCATCGACAACTAGATTATCTTTTCCTTTCTTATATTTCAAAACATATGGAAAAGTTTCAATAAATTCGATCCACTTGGCATGTCTACGATTCAACTTACTTTGGCTATGAATATGCTTCAAGTATTCATGGTCTGAATGTATGACAAGTTCTTTTGGCTAGAGATAATGTTGCCATGTTTCTAACACTATAACCAATGCATATAATTCCTTGTTATATGTAGAGTAGTTTAAGGTTGGACCACTAAGCTTTTCACTAAAGTAAGCAATGAGTTTCCTATCTTGCATAAGAACACCTCCAATTCCAATACCACTAGCATCACATTCTATCTCAAAAGTTTTATTAAAATCAGGAAGTTGTAAAAGTGGTGTATTGGTTAACTTACCATTTAGCAAATTGAAGGCATCTTCTTGCACCTTTTCCCACTTGAAAGGTATGTTCTTCTTTGTCAACGCATTGAGGGGAACGACGAGTGAGCTGAAATCCTTTACGAATTGACGATAAAAGCTTGCCAGTCCATGAAAACTCCGCACTTGCGTAACTGATGTAGGTGTTGGCCAAGCTCGAATAGATTTCACCTTTTCCTCATCCACCTCAATACCCTGTGCAGTCACAACAAAACCAAGAAATAGGACTCAATCAGTGCAAAAGGTGCACTTCTCGAGGTTACCAAACAAACGTGCCCCTCTCAAAGCAATCAAAACTTATCGCATATGTGCTAAATGTTCATCCAAAGACTTGCTATATATTAATATATCATCAAAGTAAACTACCACAAATTTTCCAATAAAAGCTCTAAATACTTCATTCATTAAGCGCATAAATGTACTAGGTGCATTAGTAAGACCAAACGGCATAACTAACAACTCATATAATCCAAATTTAGTCTTAAAAGCAGTTCTTCACTCATCACCTAACTTCATTCTAATTTGATGGTAACCACTACGCAAGTCAATCTTAGAAAAGATAGTAGAACTACATAATTCATCAAACATATCATCTAATCGAGGAATAGGATGACGATAACGTACCGTAATATTGTTGATAGCTCGAGAATCTATACACATCCTCCATGATCCATCTTTCTTTGACACAAGTAAAACAGAAACAACAAAAGGACTTAAACTTTCACGCACATACCCTTTGTCTAGAAGCTCTTGCACTTGGCGCTGAATTTCTTTTGTCTCCTCGGGATTGGTACGGTATGGGGGTCGGTTAGGCAGAGATGCCCCTGGAATCAAATCGATTTGATGCTTAATCCCCCGCAATGGTGGCAACCCTGCAAGTATCTCGTTTGGAAAGACATCAGCAAACTCCTGCATCAAAGAAACAATCGAAACAGGCAAAGAAGAGGGTAAAGAATTAGTAGAAAAGAGAGCGTCCTTGCATACAAGTGTAAAACACTCTTGGGGATTGGTTTCTAATTCTCACATCTCACTTTTGGTGGCTAATAGAACCTGTCCCTTGATCGCTATTTCTCTTTTCTTCTTACATTTTTCTTTCTTTTCTCTCAATTTGGGTTGATGACTCTCACTTCTCTTTTTCTTTTCTCTCACATTCAGCCCTATCTAAATCATCTTTGAGAAGTTCTTCTGGTGTCATTGGAACCAATACGATCTTCTTATCTTTGTGCCTAAAGGTGTACTTATTGGAACGCCCATAATGTGTAGCATCTTTATCATATTGCCATGGTCTTCTAAGTAGTAATGCACAAGTTTGCATTGGCACAACATCACAATCCACAAAGTCAGAATAAGTGCCAATAGAAAAAATAAACACGTACCATCATTATCACCTTCAACTTCCCACAAGAATTGAGCCATTGAATGTAGTATGGCTGCGGGTGTAATCTTGTGGTTAGGCCAAGCTTTCCAACCATCTCCGAACTTGTAATATTATTGCAGCTTCCACCATCAATTATGATCTTACAAGAATGCTCCTTGATCATAAATTTGGATTGGAACAAATTGTGATGCTGCCCATTTTCTGCCTTCTCCATCTGGGAGTTAAGAACACGGCGAACAACAAGACTTGCATGACTTGTATCAAAAGTGATCTCTTCTGGTTCTGACCCCGAAATAGGTTGAGACTCCTCGTGATCAGATCCACCCTCCTTTTCTACCTCACTAGCCGATGTGTACTCACCATCTTCTCGAATGATAAGGGCACGTTGATTTGGACAATCACGCAAGTCATCGAGGAATAAGATGACGATAACGTACTGTAATATTATTGATAGCTCGACAATCTATACACATCCTCCGTGATCCATCTTTCTTTGGCACAAGTAAAATAGGAACAACACAAGGACTTAAACTTTCACGCACATACCCTTTGTCTAGAAGCTCTTGCACTTGGCGCTGAATTTCTTTTGTCTCCTCGGGATTGGTACGGTATGGGGGTCGGTTAGGCAGAGATGCCCCTGGAATCAAATCGATTTGATGCTTAATCCCCCGCAATGGTGGCAACCCTGCAGGTATCTCGTCTGGAAAGACATCAGCAAACTCCTGCATCAAAGAAACAATCGAAACAGGCAAAGAAGAGGGTAAAGAATTAGTAGAAAATAGAGCGTCCTTGCATACAAGTATAAAACACTCTTGGGGATTGGTTTCTAATTCTCGCATCTTACTTTTGGTAGCTAATAGAACATGTCCCTTGATCGCTATTTCTCTTTTCTTCTCACATTTTTCTTTCTTTTCTCTCAAATTGGGTTGATGACTCTCACTTTCCATTTTGTGAATGTCACTCTTCTCTTTTTCTTTTCTCTCACATTCAGCCCTATCTAAATCATCTTTGAGAAGTTCTTTTGGTGTCATTGGAACCAATACGACATTCTTATCTTTGTGCATAAAGGTGTACTTATTGGAACGCCCATAATGTGTAGCATCCTTATCATATTGCCATGGTCTTCTAAGTAGTAATGCACAAGTTTGCATTAGCACCACATCACAATCCATAAAGTTAGAATAAGTGCCAACAGAAAAATGAACACGTACCATCATTGTTACCTTCAACTTCCCACAAGAATTGAGCCATTGAATGTAGTATGGCTGTGGGTGTAATCTTGTGGTTAGGCCAAGCTTTCCAACCATCTCCGAACTTGTAATATTATTGCAGCTTCCACCATCAATTATGATCTTACAAGAGTTCTCCTTGATCATAAATTTGGATTGGAACAAATTGTGACGCTGCCCGTTTTCTGCCTTCTCCATCTGGGAGCTAAGAACAGGGCGAACAACAAGGCTTGCATTACTTGTATCAAAAGTGATCTCTTCTGGTTCTGACCCTGAAATAGGTTGAGACTCCTCGTGATCAGATCCACCCCCCTCTTCTACCTCACTGGCCGATGTGTACTCATCATCTTCTCGAATGATAAGGGCACATTGATTTGGATAATCACGCATATAATGCCCTTTCCCCTTACACTTGAAGCACTCAATCTCCCTTGTTCTTCCTATAGATGCAACTGAGGATGAACTTTTATAGGGGCAACAGTGGTCTTTTTTGAATCAACAGGTTTGGATGTTGGTGAAGTAAAATGGCTTCCTGAATTCCCTTTGCCAATTGGTGCAGCAGTCCTGATAGAATGACCAACACTCTTTTGTTGCTGATTAGCATCCCTCCAGGGCATGGAAGAACTAGGATAGCTACGATTGGCTTTGTATGGCTGCTTCCTCCTTTGAACTTGCCTTTCAGCTTTGCATGCATAATGAAATAGTTGATCCAAAGAATTGTAGTTCTGGAAATCAAATATATCTTATATCTCTCCATTCAATCCTCCCACGAATCTAGCCATCTTTGCATTATCATCTTCTTGCATATTAGCACGTAGCATTCCCACCTGCAACTCTTGATAGTATTCTTCCACAGATTTGTTTCCTTGATTCATTCTCTAGAATTTGTTAAGTAATTCTCTCTCAAAATAGGAAGGCACGAACATGGACCTCATCAAGCGCTTCAAATCATCCCAAGTACGAGGATCTCCATTTCTTTGTCGAATTTGACTCCACCAGATAGAAGCATAATCAATAAATTCAGTAGTTGCCGCACGTACTCTATACTCTTTTGGGTAATGATGACAGCTGAACTTTTGCTCAACTAATAATTCCCAATCAAGATAAGCTTTTGGATTAAAATTTCCATCAAAACTAGGAACAGTGAATTTAATTTTACCCAATGCATCATTTCTTCTTTCTTCGTTACGGTGACGTGTATGACCTCCGTCAACTCCCACTCCTCGTGCAGGGCGGCGCTGATACAATTCCAAGGCCACTTCATCATTAGCCACATAATTGTCATTTAACTCTTCATCAGCAGCTTCTTGAAATGTATCGTTCAAATTTCCTTTTGGTTCGAATGGAGCAGCAGCAGCAGCATTATTATTAGCTTCAACTCGTCCTCGTGGAACTCGAGGTGGTGGGTGTTGTCGTGGAGGAGTTCGCTCCACTTGATCAAGTCGTGCTTCAATTTCACCAAGACAATTCTCCAACCCGTTCAGGCGCACAAGTACTTGATCGGATAGTACTTGCTCGAAGGTGTTTGTAACATGAGTCATCAAAGCTTCAGAGCGTGGAGACAATCATATCGCCGATGATTGGGACCCATCTTTCCCGTCATAAGAAACATCACGAGGACTTCTCGATCCTGACATTATTAGTAAAGACAAAAGAGAAATTCCACCAAACTAGTAAATTATTTATGAAAAACTCACAAACCTTACCACCTAAAGCTCTAACCCTTCTCAAAAATTGCTTGCGTGTTTGCTGGTTCGTGATAACTTTCAACATAGAGTGAATAAAGTGATTACAAAGTGCTAGAACACGGCGATCAAGGCTAATTTATGGAGGGGGAAATTGTGAATTTGACGAAGGGGTGACTAACCACGATCTAGGAACGCGACTAGCAACCTCACAATCGTTAAACCACTCCTCAGTTGGTTATCAACCGTGTCAAACATGACCGACCTGTTCACGAAGATTGGCACGAACAATTGAAGAGAATTGAAAGAGCTCAAGAAGTGATTAAGTGATTAAGAAAGTGAACTTCAAGTTTATAGCAAAAACATTACAAAAGTGGTGGCTAAAGCAAAAATCAAAGTCCCCTTTCAATAGAGCATGTTCCACCAAATATATAGACAAAATATGGCACGTTTTTTCATATTTTATTTCACTAAAATAGGAAAAACAAATATATAAATCTCCCCCTCTTGTAAGCTACAAATTTGGAAAATAAATATCTCTTGATGAAGATTTAAATAAATATTTGATGAATATTTGATCTTGAATAAATCTTCTTCCTTGATTTGCTCTTGAATAAATATTTTATGAAGATTTGATTCTTGAATAAATATTTGATGAATATTTGATTCTTAAATAAATCTTCTTCCTTGATTTGCTCTTGAATAAATATTTGATGAAAATTTGATTCTTGAATAAATCTTCTTGATTTGCTCTTAAATAAATATTTGATGAAGATTTGATTCTTGAATAAATCTTATTCCTTCAATTACTCATGCAACTTCCATATGAGTAATTCATCCATGTGTTTCCTTGCATGTAGTGACAAGTAAATAATAACAATTAGGCAATATCATTTGTTCTGTAATTAAGTAATTAATTAGCACAAAAAAAGAATTCACCTGCTGTCCTAAGCATCGTGCACGGGCTCGTGTCATTGGGCCTTTTATACTAATTGAGTCTTGCATGGGTGGACCAGCGATGTCCTTATCGCCTTAATTAATTTAATTTTTTTAATAATTCTTGACAAATCCAATTACTCCAATTAAATTTATAAAATTCCAAATTATTCAATTTCACTAATTAGAAAAATCTAAATAAACTAATTGTATAAATTTTATAACATCATAAATTTATTAATTCTGTAAAATTATAATTAAATCAGTTTAATTCCAATTAATACAATTTAAATATCATAACATTTACCAAAATATTTCTTCATACATAAAACATACAAATAATCCATTTAACCCAAAATTAATCTAAACCATCTTCATTAAATTAATAATTACATTTCAACAATTCTGAAAAATTATAATTAAATTCCAAAAATTATATTTAAGCATAAAAAAAATCATAATTTATTTTAGATTTTTCTGTTCAAAACTCTAAACCCAACCTAAAATAATTCAAAAATTGTTCCTAAAATACGTTAAAAATTCTAAATAAACTCCTCAAGACTCAAAACTCACCAATAAAGCCCTATCAACGTCGAACCAACTGGAACCAGTTGTAAAACTGCGTAAACTAGTGAAAACTGAGTCGAACAACTGCCAAACCAACCCTGAACTGGACCAAACTGGATTGAACTGATCTAAACTGGACCGCCGCACACATGTCGCACATGTGGTCCCCTCAAACTCTTCTCTGCTACTCGATGCCGCCCTGCATCGCCGCCAATCTCGCTTAATCCCGTCGATCAGCCGCCGTCCACTCGCCAGAAATCTGCATATACCTTCTCATAGCCTTCCTCAGCTCTCCGACCACCTAATCGCGCCGCTGGTAGTGCTTGATCACCCCCAACAATGTCGCCGATGTTGCCCTCCCATACTGCACCGGTCGACTTTATTCCCAGCCATGCCGGTGCCTTCAACGCCATGGCCAACGCTCGAAATCGACTCCACGAGAGTCGAATCAATTCCAGAGAGCTCCCTTCGGTGGGAGGGAACGCTCACCACGCCCCTCACTGGCGAAATCGGCGGAAATAGGGGACTCCTGTGTTCGCCCCCCATTCGCCGCCTCCCACGCAACCACAACTCGCCGGAGTTGCCTCCACGTCTTGCCGACCTCACAAACGACAACCAAACTCGCCCGCACGCTCCTATGTCGAAACTGCCAACTGTCGAGGAGTTGGGAGCTTCACCGCCGCTGTGCCCCTCGAAACAGAGTGCTATGTTTCGAGGGTTTAAAACCCTCGTTAACCCTCGATGAAGCATGCATGTGTGCGCCGCGTGTGCTGCGGCAAAATTTTTGATTTTTTCATTTTTTTTATAATAATCTAATTTATATATTATTATTATTATGTACATATTTTTTCTTTACTGATTTTATTTTATTTTATATTTATTATATTTATCTATTATTTTAATATTTTAATATTATAATAATACTTTTATTAATTTTTTTATTAAGAAAATAGAGTTTATAGTCTTTATGCGTTCACAAATAACCTTGACCTTAGCAACTGTGTCCTCAATCAACTTAGTATTAGTCAACTGTCTCTCACCAACCTCACCCCAAATAAAGGTGTTCTGCACTGACGGCCATCGTAAGGAGAAATGTCAATGCTCGATTGATAAATGTTATTATAGACAACTCTACCAATGGCAAGTGTTAGTCCTAACTGCCTGAGAAATCCAGCATGCACACACCCTCAGTATGTCTTCTAAAGTCTGAATAGTACACTCTGACTGTCCATCGATCTGTGGATGAAATGTAGTGCTAAATTTTAGAGAAGTCCCCAACTCTTCTTGAAATTTTGACCAAAACCTCAAAGTAAATCTAGGGTTTTGGTCGGATACAATGGACACGGGAACTCCATGCAGATGGACTATCTCATTGATGTACAGTTTGGCGAGTTTCTCTATGAATAAGTGACATTTATTGGTAGGAAGTGGGCATATTTTGTGAGTCGATCAACTATAACATAGATAGCATCATGGTGCCACTGGGTATGAGGGAGACTCACAACGAAATCCATCGTAATGTGCCCCCACTTCCACTCGGGGATCGGGAGTGGCTGTAGTGTGCCGGTAGGCTTCTAATATTCTGCCTTCACCTGTTGACATATTAGGTATCTAGTTGCATACTCTGCAATATCTCGCTTCATACTGGACCACCAATAAGATTATTTTATCGTGTGGTACATTTTGGTACTCCACGGGTGCATAGCATAGGTCGGGTGTCATGCCCCAATCCTCCCCATTGGGCACCTGGCAACTGTCGTATAAGCTGTACTTCTACATCACAGCTTATACAAGACTAGAAGCATCAAAACCACACAACTATAATTTATTATTTAGAACAGCGAAAATATCAACAAATAATATTTAAATCTAATACTACAAAATCATAATTTCTAGCTATCTAGATTGCCAAAGTAGTTCTGCTCTGCACAACTAAGTTCTTCCTCATCCCCCATCCTGCTGACTAAACCTGTAACCTGTGCAACAGGAAAAAATGTGCGTATCTGAGTCGCAAAACTCAGTGAGGCTACAGAGAGAGCAGTTTAAAAATGGGTATAAGGTATTGTACAAACTAACAAGAAGACATATCCACTAAATCGCATATCAAATCAACATGTCAACAAGAATAGTATTACAACCACCACAAATTATATCACATGAAGCATATTCAAGCATCACTAATCAACAAAGTATAGGAAACATGATCATAATAGCAAAACTAATATCCAATATGTCATAGTATCCTCAACACTACTTCATCATAGTTTCCACACTACTCTTAGCGTAGTTAGCCTATGTTCAAAGCAAATCTCTCGTCAGGGATTATCCGGAACCCGTAAGTGTCAACTCTACATCTTTATCCTATATGCCAGTACACTAACGTTGGCAGAAAGAGTTGGTGACCACGGCATCCCTTCTATACATCATATATACGATACAGTGCTGTAATTCTGGCCCATGATAGGGTTATCACACAAAATTATAAACCACATCATCTATAGCTTGACAAGCTGAGATATTCTGCATATGTTACCAATGAACCTGGACTGCTCAAGGACCCACATCTTGAGCATATCAGTGTCCTCAGGTTCCCTAACTTTGTAGCGCATTGAACGGTACTGTTCCTAGCACACCATCTACCTTAGAGTAACACAATTAAGTTAAGTTCTGTACCGAAGTGAGATCCCAGTTACCTCAAAGCATCTGTGGCTAAGTCAACCGAACTTGCACCTCTATCTTGGCAAGCATATGGCTCCTCTCCACATGTTGGCACATAGTAGCCTAAGAACCTGATGTTATCTCCTAGGTTATTATAACCTTAAGATGTCCAAAGTCCTTAGTCATATGTCACTTAAGACCACTCTAAGTGTTAACATAACATGAACCTAAAGTGTCTCTAGTTTTTGTCTCATGTCATCATGTTGGCACATAGCAACCTAAGAACCTGATGTTATCTCCTAGGTTATTATAACCCTAAGATGTCCAAAGTCCTTAGTCACATGACACTTAAGACCACTTTAAATGTTAACATAACATAAACCTAAAGTGTCTCTAGTTTTTGTCTCATACCATCATGTTCTATGTTCTTGCTAAGTGTCTCTACATCTCTAGCATAATATGAACATACCAACGATAACATAACATGAGAATAATCATAAACAACATGCATATCATAGAGTCACATATCCGGTAATCTCCTTTTTTTTAAAAAAAATATATAATTAAAAAAATAAAATAAAAATAAGGAGCATAAAATAAAATAGGATAAAATACACATGAACAAAAATATTGATCGTAGAAATAGTAAACAAGTAAATATAGGAATATTTACCAAAATCGAATAGAAAAAAAAGTACATGTATACATAAAAGTATTAATGATAAAAGCTTGGATTAATTGCATAAATAAAAGTAGCTAGGGTAATTTCTCAGATACGAAGAATTGGCGGGGGTAGAGGCATCTTTGTGCCTTGTCCACACCATAGTAGGGGTAGAGGCATCTTTGTGCCTTGTCCACACCATAGTACTCGCACTCTCCTCGTATGACTTGGCCTTCTCAATTCGGTTCCAAAGGGGGCTCCTTCGTAGAGCCACCGAGACCCCAAAATCTCAAACTCCACCTTCAAATATTGGACTTCTGGGTTTCAACATGCTGGCCGACGAAACCCTTTATACCTTGGCTGCGGCGGAGAAGGAAGGGGCATGGGAGTGATCCCTAAATTGTTGTGGAAGAAGGCAGCGAATGGGCAAGCAGAATCTGAGGAAGAGGCATCAAGGGCATTGTTCGAGAGATTACGGTGGAATTGGATGGACATTAGGTTGGTTCTAAGACCCTTAAACATGAGAAGAAAAACTCTTTGGGGATTAAGGGTAGAAAACCATCATGATTGAAATTATGCTTGTTCTTTTAAATGGATTCAATGTTTTCCAATACCTGTGTTTCATTGTCGACCTATGTGAATGGTTATTAGATGATTCTCATGTGCCAACATTTCTTGCGGCCTTTTTATGAATTGAAGCTTTCACCTCCTTAACTCTTTTGATCACCATGGATACACATGTTTGCATTAAGGATGTTGATATTCTAAAGTTATTCATGATGCCATTACTGACAACAAATGGTGGGAAATCTGATGAGTTGAAAGCATGCCGAAGGATGATGTTTCAATGTATGTTGTTTTAAGCATGTTTCAATTATGGTATTCTACAGTTGGAGCCCCGTGTGGGCAGTTGTGAAATTTATGATATATTGTCTAGTTGTGTGTTTTTCTTGCTTAAATCTGCAGAGAATATTTAATGTACTAAATGAGTTATGAATTATGAATATTTTATGTATATTGTATTTGTCGCACATGATATATATACATGTGTATGTGTTAGACACACAAGAGAACGTAAACACTGGACTAATCACTAGGAGACAGACAAACTAGTTAGATGACATCGGACATACGACACCATAGACTAGTTTAAAACACCTAAAGCATAGACCTGAACTTCCTAGGGACATGAACTACTAGGAATCTTATAGGTCTATATAACACAATACTTCTCTCATGAATGGTGGGCACCATTTTTGTTAGTGTAATGATGGGTAGCAGAGGCATCACCCGACCTATCCTTTAGCATTCGGTGAGTACCAACACGGGAGTTCTCGCCAAAGGCTGAGATATCCCTATGGCATGTATACGAAACTAAAGAGCTGGGAGCCGGGGAGCTCACTTCAGCCGCTATGCCTAAGGACTAAGGTGTCTGTTGACGCTGACATACCTCAACTGAGTCCTGTAGGCTTGGGAGGTAGTCCGGACAACTAGAGTTGGTACACATGTTGGATCCGGCAGGTGAGGCCGTGAGTATATGTTAGCAGGTGACCCTGCTGTGAAGCAGAAATGTAGCGCTACATGGTTTTCTCGTATCGTAGGATCTATGGGAGATGTACGATACGATAATCTCAGAGCGTGGTTTGGTTATACGGCTGGCGAGACTAGAAGGAGAAGGAACCGCGGCCACCCTCCTTCTCCGCCAACATCAGTGTGACGGGTTTAATGAGAGATATAGTTGGACACTGACGGGTCTGAGGGTAGTCCCTGACAAGGGTTTACCCAAGCATAGGATGACAGCCCGTAGTTAGAGTTGAAGTTAAACTTGAATTAGACTCAAAACAACATTTGACATCTGAGCATATTTTTCATATTTGATCTTTGTTATTTTATACATAAAATGTTAACTATTATGTTGTGATGTTGCATTCACCTCTGGACATAAATATTGCTTTAGCCTGTACTTTTGCCGGGATACTCTCCTTTTGTAGCCACTGAGTCGCAAGACTCAATGTATGAAATTTTTTCCCCACGCGCAGGTAACGGGTCTCGGGTCGGGTAGATAGAGAGACTTTGGAGATGATGGGAGTCACATCGAGGAACTACAAGAGTAAATATTGCTTAATTAGAGTTGGACTGTGTTAGCTAGAAATATGTAAGTGATATCAAGTTTTGGTGACTAACCTGTTTAATAGAACTTTACATTGTGGACAAACTTATTATAATAAATGCGAAAATTTATTGTGATTTTTATAAACCTTGTATGAGTTTTCATAGCTCTTACGGTGGTTGTCACGTCTGACAGAGGATCGGGTCGTGACAATTAAAGTAGTATCAGAGCCAGGTTTAGGACTTTTAGTTTTATATTATCAAAAGTTGAGATCTAAATTCAAAGGATACAAGTCTAACACAGTCCCTTAGGCAAACAAGGGGAGAGTGGCAAGGTGGTTAAGGATATATTTTTCGTGATTGATTAGTTCTTTGCTATATATGGAATCTCCATGGTTGAATTGTTTGCTTAGTTGCTATTTCTTGCAAAAAAATTGGTTACCCTATGTTTCATGTATTTTCTTTCATGTTGATTGACTAAATCGAATTGATACACATGGAAAGACAGGGACATTTTCACGCCCCAAACCTACCTTTGGGCACGTGGCAACTGCCGTATAAGCCGTACTTCAACACCACAACTTGTACAAGACTAAAACGTATCACAAAGCACTATCGTTTTATTGATTAACAATGCAGAAGCAATAACATTTTACATTCAAGCCAACACTACTCATTCACATCTCTATCTAGATTACAAAAATAAATATTATTCACCAACTAGGTTCTCCCTCACTCCCCACTAGCAGCCAACCTGTAACCTGCATAATAGGGAAAAAATGTGCATATCTGAGTTGCGAAACTCAGTGAGGCTACAGAGAGAGCACCCTAAAAATGGGCATAAGGTATTGTACAAACCAACAAGAAAATATATCCACTAAAAATCACATACTTGGAAACAAGGTGGAATACATGACGAGACAATAAAGGTGGAATAACATGATTACGATCACAACAAGATATATCGCAGGATATCAGAAACATGATCATAATAGGATAAATATTTGGAAACAAGAAATATGATCATAACATTACCACTAAATCAAAGATATAATGTTACTCAATTTATTATAACGTTATCTATCCATTCTATGTAACCCTTAAAAAAAAAAATCAATCAAAAATATATATATATATGTAAATAAAAATAACTAAAGGGGGTAACTTGGAAAATTACCCCCCCCCCCCCTTTCTTTGCCCGATCCCCTCCATAGAAGGGTTAACAAAAGGGGCAAAAGCCCCTTTTGCCGAGGGATCACAGAAGACCCCTCCTCCCTCTCTGCCGACGCCTCCCTCTCCCCTCCCTTTCCCACCTTTGGCTGACACCTCCCGCCGCCCTTCCCCTCCTCTTTATCGCCTTTTCTGTCCAATCCCCCTCCAAGGGGGTTGATCGAAAGGGGCAAAAGCCCTCCCCCTCTGCTAAGCCCTTATAGAGGGCCTCTCCCTTCATCGTCTTCTCTGCCGAAAATAGTAGAGGATGCCTCCTCCACTCCCAAGCCTCCCTTCCTCACCACTTTCCTTTTCTCCTCTCCTCCCCATCTCCTCACGCCACCAAAGGACTAGCAGGGAGTTGAACCTGCAGTATCTCGCCAGCAATTGGAGCAAGGGGGCAGAGCACTGTTGATCCGAGGCTATGCGAGATCGTGGAGCGAACGGGAAGACAGGAAGCACCGACGAAGCTCCGACCAAGTCGGATTTGGTCTCTAGGTTGGTTCCCTCATTTCTTCCTTCCGATTCTTACTAAGAAAAAATCCAATGCATTGGGGTTTGGGTAGCTTAATTCATAAGGGAATGTTTGCCAATGTAATTGCTTGTTAAATTACTTACTTGGTGTTATTTAATGGAGTTGCGTGCTTGGTTAAGTGTGAACGATGTTGTTAAATTGTACAACAAAACTTTATGTCTACTGTGTCTTGATGCTAAAGTCCATAAATTTTGGTTGGTAGTTAATGATGACTGGAAAATATGCTGGATGATGGTTGACTCTTGTGAAATTATTTTAGTGATTTAAATTCTTAACTCTTAGTGGTGGATAGGTTGTTAGCGTGTCTGGCAGCAACCAATAGGATTGTGTGGATGTAATGTTGTTATTGGTTTTATTATTATTATTTTTCATATTTTTCTTGTGACGGCTATGTTGTTTTTATGATTCTTTTACAAGTGAGGTTGTCGTGGCCCTTCGTTGTGGTATTTTATAATGTTTTTGTAGTACTACTTTCTTTACATGATACACTTGGTGTTGCCGAAGGAAAGCTCCAAGGTTTTTAGAGGATTTATTATTGTGGTTATGGCTATTCTTTTATTGGATATTTATTTATGCCGAATTGATTTTTCATTGGAATTATTTAAGATACGCAAATTGAAAATGGAGATTTTCCTCCTTTACCGAGACAATTAACTGTGTAGTTATTTTAGATTCTTTTATTGCACAGTTTGATTAAATATATTAAATTGATATGAAACATGTTGTAGAAATAGATGTGCATGTGCTCACTTATCACCCGAAATTACTCGGGCTGTCGTTTTCCCTTTAGCTTGAATGTTTCGTTCAAGATACTTAGGTATTTTCTTCAATAAACTAAACCACCCTACATGGATAAATTGAGTCATAGGAAAGGGAAGGGTAGCAGCAATTAAACAAAAAGAGTAGAAAGTAAACCCTGCTTATGATTGTGGGGGCACCCTTAAATCTGCATCGACGGTGATATACAAAACACGGTAAGGCCGTGAAATTTCTATTAAGCTATGTTAAAGGACTCAGGTGCGTTGTTGTTTCGGCTAGTTTACAGCCGCTGCACTAGAGCTCCCAAGTGAGCCGTTGTTAATAAATTTTATACTGTTCGTGATGTGCATTTTGTTGCTACTTTATGAAATATGAATTAATTGTAATGATATGTTATATGATATATTTTTCCTTATGCTTGTGTTCTTAAATTCTAATGGTGTATGACACTAGGAAGAACATAGAACACATATGGCATATGAACATGCTAGGTGACAAATAAAACTAGTTAGGTGACATATTTGCATGACAACCTAAACTAGTTAGAACACCTAGAAATATAGACCTGAACTTCCTAGAGACATGAACTTCTAGGAATTATATAAGTCTATATAACACAGTATTTCTCTCATAAATGGTAGGTACCATTTGTGTTAGTCTAATGATGGGTAGCGGAGGCGTCACCCGACCTAACCTTTAGCATTCGGTAAGTACCAACAAGGGGGTTCTCGCCAACGGGCCAGATATCCCCATGGCATGCATCTGAAACTAAAGTGCTGGGAGCCGGGGAGCTCACTTCAGCCGCTATGTCTAAGGACTAAGGTGTTTGTTGACGCTGACATACCTCAACTGAGTTATGCAAGCTTGGGAGGTAGTCCGGACAGCCGGAGTTATACACGTGTTGGATCCGGCAGGTCAGGCCATGAGTATATTTGTCAGTAGGTGACCCTTCTATAAAGTAGAAGTGTAGCGCTACATGGTGTCTCGTATCGTAGGGTCTATGGGAGACGTACGGTACGATAGTCTCGGAGCGCGGTCCGGGTAAACGGCTCGAGAGACTGGAAGGAGGAGGAACCGCGGTGACCCGCCTTCTCCGCCAACGTTAGTGCAACGAGCCTAGGTAGAGACTTAGACTGGCACTGATGGGCATAGAGTAGTCCCCGACCAAAGCTTACCTTAAGCATAGGCAAGCAGCCCTACGAGTTAGTATTTGAAACTAAAAACTTAGAAAACTCTAGATATATATTTAGATTTTTAATAATTCATTGCTCAATTATGTGTAAGCTTTATTTTATAGTTATTTTATGAATTGATATTGATATAACTGCTGCTCGTCCGGACATGTATTGTTAGCCCATTTCTTTTACTTGGAGAAGTTTCTATCTGTAGGCACTAAGTTGTAAGACTTAGCGCATGTAAATTTTCCCCCGCACGCAGGTATCGGGACATCGCTTAGAAGATGGCGAGGAGCGATGGGTAGCAGGATTGAATACTATAGAAGAACATTATATAATCGATTAGTCGGTACAATGTATACAAGACATGATGTAGATAGACTGTATCAACTTTTTGTATAACCTATAACTAAATTGTATATCTAATTAGTAGACTTGATTATAGAAATTTTCAATTATGCTTGGGATATATGATATTATTAGCCTTGTATGAGTGAGATATTGCTCATACGGCGGTTGTCAGGTGCCCGATAGAGGGTCGGGGCGTGACAATTAAAGTGGTATCAGAGTAGGTTTAGAAAATTCAGAAAATTATTCATGAGATTAAAGATTTAAGATACGCTATTGATACAGTCCATAGGTAAACATTGGGCAAATAAGGTTTAGAGTGACGAGGGATTAGGAACATGATTTCCTTTATTAAACTTTCTTTATTACCTCTCTGCACTTGTTTGATAAGTTGCTTGCTATAAGTTATTTGACTACTTTTGGTGGTTTTGATTAATTATCTGTTTGCTCATTGAGTTATTAGATAAGATGTTTTCTTCCTTGCTGTGTTTGCTTTGCTTGTCTTGTTTGACATTGCTTGCTTTGTTTAACATTGATTACCTCATTTACCATTTTAAACTGCAATAGTCGGCTATACAAATAGGAGATCTAATAACCCACACTGGATACTTGTATACCCAATATATTTGCTTAGAAATTTATCGAAGGCTCGACCTGATGTAGATGGCAGGAAAAACTTTGTCAGGAGGAGCCTAGATAGGATTAGCCCAGATGGAGAAACGGGCACGAGGAAGACCTCACAGGAACCCGGCGGGGCAATCATCCATTGCAGCTGGGCCCATGCAGCCGTCCCAGGACCCGCTAGTGCTGCCAATGCCGCCAGTGCAACCAGTACCGCCAGTGCAGCCAGTGCCGCTAGTGCCACCAGTGCCGCCAACACTTGGACCTGCACCCGTGGGACCAACTGCAGGAGTTCAGCCGTAGGTACAACCCATACCGGCTATCCGACTTGAACAGTCGGAGACACAAGGGGAGATTGAGTCTGACCCCACGACATCACATGCCAGCAGTGGGCAGCAGGAGCTTAGGGATGCTATGAGGTCAATGATGCGAGAGGTGATAGGTGAATTTCTGCTCGGGTTTCAACTGCAACCACAGACACCAGTTGCAGCGCCTACAGCCCCACTGGCACAGGCACCAGCATTAGTGGAGGTTACACCAGAACCACTCTCAGTAATCCCACCAGCAGTGACTCCAGTACATACCACCCTGCTGACTTCACCAGTCTTACCCACCCTAGTGGCGTATCAAGCAACTCCTAGTGGTGGCACAGACAGCACAGCTACTACTGAGTATGGTGTCTATAACCATACTAGACAAGTGGCAGCCTGGCTCCGGGATGCAGAGCGGTTGGGTTGCCATGAGTTCTCTGGGTCCTTTGACTCTCAGGAGGCCCATATGTGGCTCGACAACTTGAGCCAAGTCACTGAGGAGATGGGTATTCCCGACAGAGGAAGAGTCAGTGTGGCACGCCATCTGTTGATAGGAGATGCTAAAGTTTGGTGGAATGCACTGAAGGCCAGAGTCAACATTACAATCACGTGGGCTATATTCATAGAAGAGTTCAATATTGAATACTACACAGAGCTGCAACTTGATTATAACATACGAGAGTTCCTCGACTGTAAACAAAATGGAAGGTCGGTAAAGGAGTATTCGATAGAGTTTAGTCGACTATCGGCCCTTGTTCTTGAGGTGGTGCACTCTAAAGCGTACCGTTGCAAGAGGTTCAAGTGGGGACTGGACTTGGCTGTCCACTCACGAACAGTTCTCACAAGGACTGCGAGCTTCAGAGATATCGTAAATGATGCTATCGAGGTGGAGTGAGTTGTACAAGAACTGAGAGGGAAAGGTGAAGGTAAGAAGAGGAAGCGACAGGCCTCGCAGAGCAGTTAGAATCAGCAAAAATTGAAGCCAATATCTTCCGCACCTATGACTGCAGTGGCTATCAGTTCCCCCACTGCACCGCTGGTACGAGGGACAGCTTATCAACCTGCACTGAGTCATTCGGGGCCACCTCCTCATGGACCACCTCCTACCACTAGGATATCGGTAAACCCCCCTCAGTTTGCTGCCACTGCACTTGAGTACACACAGGACCGTGCCGATATGTCACTTGCTATCAGTGTGGTAAAATAGGGCATATTCGTCCCAGTCCTACAGGCTTGGGAGGTAGTCCGGACAACCAGAGTTATACACGTATTGGATCCGGCAGGTCAGGCTGTGAGTATATTTGTCAGCAGGTGACCCTGCTGTAAAGCAGAAGTGTAGCGCTACATGGTGTCTCATATCGTAGGGTTTATTGGAGACGTACGTTACGATAGTCTCGGAGTGCGGTGCGGGTAAACGGCTCGTGAAACTGGAAGGAGGAGGAACCGCAGTCACCCGCTTTCTCTGCCAATGTCAGTGCAACGGGCCTAGGCAGAGACTTAGACTGGCACTGACGGGCTTAGGGTAGTCCTCGGCCAGGGCTTACCTTATACATAGGCAGGCAGCCCTAGGAGTTAGTATTTGAAACTAGAAACTTAGAAAACTCTAGATACATATTTAGATTTTTAATAATTCATTGCTCAATTATGTGTATGTTTTATTTTATAGTTATTTTATGTATTGATATTGATATAACTGTTGCTCGTCCGGACATGTATTATTAGCCCATTTCTTTTACTTGGAGAAGTTTCTATCTGTAGGCACTAAGTCGCAAGACTTAGCGCATGCAAATTTTCCCCGCGCGCAGGTATCGGGACATCGCTTAGGAAATGGCGAGGAGCGATGGGTAGCGGGATTGAATACTATAGAAGAACATTATATAATCGATTAGTCGGTACAATGTACAAGACATGATGTAGATGGACTGTATCAACTTTTTGTGTAACCTATAAGTAAATTGTGTATCTAATTAGTAGACTTGATTATAGAAATTTTCAATTATGCTTGGGATATATGATATTGTTAGTCTTGTATAAGTGAGATATTGCTCATATGGCGGTTGTCAGGTGCCCGAAAGAGGGTCGGGGCATGACATTCTACACCTAAGGCAGTCACTTATGTTTAAAGTGAATCCCTCATCAGAGATTCCACTGAACCCGTCAATGTCAACTCTATGTCTCTGTCCTATATGCTTGTACACTGACGTTGGCGGAAGGAGCTGGTGATCACGGTACCCCTTCTTTCCAACACAAGATCTTTTCAAACTAAGTAACCATACGGCGCTGTAATTCTGCATCATGGCAGGATCACCATACAAAATAACACATCATATCCGTCTCCAGCCTGGCAAGCTGAGACCACTGTATAGGATACCAATGAACCCGGACTGCTCAGGGACCCACATCTGTTGAGCATGCTAGTGTCAATCAGGTTCCTAGCCTCGGTAGTGCACGGGACGGTACTGTTCCTAGTACACCCTCTACCCAGTGTAACACAACTAAATTGAGTTATGCACCGTAGTGAGATCCCAGCTACACCAAGGTATTAGTGACTTAGGTCAACCGAACTTACATTTCTACTTTACTAGCACATGACTCCTCACCATATTTTGGCACATAGCAGTCTAAGAACCCACACATCACCTCATAGGTTATCATAACCCTATGATGTTTAAAGTTCTTAGTCATATTTCAATTTAGATCACTCCAGGTGTTATCACCTCATAAATCTAAAATGTCTCAAACTTTTATCTCATGTCAACATATTCCATATTATTGCTAAATGTCTCTACATCTCTAGCAATATGAACATATTAAATAATCAACCTAATATGAGCATAAACATCAATAGCATTCACATAACAACATTATACATATACCAGAATTGTATAACTTACAACTCACATCTGGAACAAGCATATAATAGCATCATATATGAACTAGCTTGATATCATTTTCAACTCATATCAAGAGCATGCATATAATAACATCATACATGAACTAACATGATATAACTTTTAATAATTCACATGCTAATTAAATATGCAACTAAGCAGATATATAACTTATCAGCATGTACAATGATTAACAACGACCCTTAGGACTCAGCATCTGTAGTAGGCCAAATAAATTTAAAACCATAAATCCTCACCTGAGTCTCAAGCAGACCTCTAATAAGAATAACAACTTGGCAGTGATTCTTAAAGCAAACAAGCAAAGCAATTCCCTTCTACTTCAACACAAATCACAACTTGGCTGTGATTTATCAAGCAATAGCATAGCAACCATAGTCTCCTAAAATAAATCCAATACAGACAAACAAGTATGCATAAATAATACCACTCAAATAATCTTCCTAACAATCCCTACTACTCACAACCTCACACCAAATTTTATTTAATTACCTTTAAGTCAATTAAATAATTTAATAATCTTAAATAAACACAACCACTACAAACATTCATTAAATCAACCTTAGCTACACCTGTAAAATTTGTTTATATTTAAATTATACCATAAGACCATAAATTGAATACCTATTTGCACAAATATATTATTCTAATAATTTAAATCAACTATACCACCTTAATTGATCAATTATACCACCTTAATTAATCTAAAAAT
The DNA here is from genome assembly GCA_030544415.1 of Thalia dealbata. Classification (NCBI taxonomy): domain Eukaryota; kingdom Viridiplantae; phylum Streptophyta; class Magnoliopsida; order Zingiberales; family Marantaceae; genus Thalia; species Thalia dealbata. The sequence goes on from CM060460.1 coordinate 12,086,211, forward strand.
AATTTTTTATAATTGTATAAAAATTTAATTACCATCAATAAATATATTAAATCACAATTTCCCTAATTTCATTAATTAGAAAATCTAATTAACCTAATTATCCAATTTAATCACAACATAAAATTTATAAATTCTGTAAAAATTCTAATTAAATAATTTTAATTATGTTTAAAATCAAACATAATATTACCTATTAAAATATTCTTTCATGTAGATAACAGACAAAGAATACATTTAAGACCTAAATAAACCCAAATCATCTTAACAATTTGAAAAAATTCTAATTAAATTACTGAAATTATATCTAAGCATAATCTAGCATTATAAATTATTTTAGATTTTTTGATAATAATAATATGCTCAAACCCTTGAACCCTACCTAAAATAATTCGGAAACAAAACCTAAAACACCATAAAAATTCTAAATAAATTCCTAAGAGCTCAAAACTTACCAACAAAGCTAACTATTTATCAGCAGCTTCTGGAAATGCAACGTTCAGATTTCCTCTTGGTTCGAATGAAGCAGCAGCAGCAGCATTATTATTAGCTTCAACTCGTCCTCGAGGAACTTGAGGTGGTGGGTGTCGTCGTGGAGGAGTTCGCTCCACTTGATCAAGTCGCACTTCAATTCCACCGAGACGATTCTCCAACACGTTCAAGCGCACAAGCACTTGATCGGATAATATTTGCTCGAAGGTGTTTGTAACATGAGCCATCAAAGCTTGAGAATGTGGAGACAATGATATCATTGATGAGTGGGACCCATCTTCCCCGTCATAAGAAACATCACGAGGACTTCTCGATCCTGACATTCTTAGTAAGACAAAAGAGAAATTCCACCAAACTAGTAAATTATTTATGAAAAACTCACAATCCTCACAAACCTTACCACCTAAAGCTCTAACCCTTCTCAAAAATTGCTCGCGTGTTTGCTGGTTCGTGATAACTTTCAACACGGAGTGAATAAAGCGATTGTAAAGTGCTAGAACACGGTGATCAAGGCTAATTTTAGGGAGCTCTAGGTGGGGATATATTTGGAGCAAAGAGAATAAAATAAAAATTCAAGAAATTACAAAGTTGACTCAATCAAGCAAGGTAGAGGTGTCGAAAGGAAGAAAAAATACAAGGATAATTATAATTAAAATTCGGATTGCAAAATTAACTCAAGGAAGGTATAAGGTGTCAAAAAAATTCGAATAAAATATTTTTTTGTTTATTTTTTTTTGTTCCTTGGCCGAACCTTCCTCTCACTTTTTTTTTTTTTTTTTTCTACTCAAAGCTTGCTCCTCCCTTTCTCCACCTATTTTTTTTTCTTTTCGAACACTACTCCCTTTTTTTTCTCCTCTTTTCTAGCAAAACACTTCCTCCTCTCTTTTTTTTCTCTCTCTCCTTTTTTTTCCAATTTTTTTTCCACCAAACACTTCTTCCTCTTTTTTCTCCTCTTTTCTTGCAAAACACTTTCTCCTCCTTTTTCTCCTCTTTCTCTCTACCTCTATTTTTTTTTTCAAGGATAAAAATTCAACAACTCAAGCGGAAATTAGGAGATAATAATATAAAAAAATAAAGATGGAAAACAAATATGATGGGTACGAAATAGAAGTTCAAGAATTTTTTTTTTTTTGATGTAGGGAAAATAAAAGAGAATCTAATAAAGGATAGATGAATTCCTACCAGCAAGGAAGGCTCTGATACCACCTGATATGTACACGCCTCGACTTAAGATGCGTGCAAGCAAGTTGGTCCCGATCTTCCGTCGTAGGAGAAATCCTTAAAGCGGGGTAGTTGTGACTTTGACGAAGGGGAGGCTAACCACGATCTAGGAATGCGACCAGCAACCTCGTAATCGCTAAACCACTCCTCAGTTGGTTATCAACCGTGTCAAGCACGACTGACCTGTTCACGAAGAACAACACGAATAATTCAAGAGAATTGAAAGAGCAACAGCGGAAGGATCGCTCAAAAAGTGATTAAGAAGTGGACTTCAAGTTTATAGCAAAAGCATTACAAAAGTGGTGGCTAAAGCAAAAATCAAAGTCCCCTTGCAATAGAGCATGTTCCACCAAATATATAGAAAAAATATGGCACGTTTTTTCATATTTTATTTCACTAAAATAGGAAAAATAAATATATAAATCTCCTCCTCTTGTAAGCTACGAATTTGGAAAATAAATATTTGATGAAGATTTGATCTTGAATAAATCTTCCTTGTTTTGCTCTTGAATAAATATTTGATGAAGATTTGATTCTTGAATAAATCTTCTTCCTTGATTTGCTCTTGAATAAATATTTGATGAAGATTTGATTCTTTAATAAATCTTCTTCCTTGATTTTCTCTTGAATAAATATTCCTTCAATTACTCATACACTACCATATGAGTAATTCATGCAACTTCCATATGAGTAATTCCTCCATGTGTTTCCTTGCATGTAGTGACAAGTAAATAATAACAATTAGGCAATATCATTTATTTTGTAATTAAGTAATTAATTTGCCCAAGAAAAGAATTCACCTGTTATCCTAAGCGTCGTGCACGGGCTCGTGTCATTGGGCCTTCTATGCTAATTGAGTCTTGCACGGGTGAACCAATGATGTCCTCATCGTCTGACATACTCTGCACCGGCATACCCTGTAATCTCGCTAACTCATTTAAGTTCTACTTCTAGCCCTTTCTCATCCCAAGGGTTGGCTTTGCATCAAAGGTCAAAGAACCAAAGGACCAAAGAAACAGAGAAGGATGTGTCAAGTTTCAATCAACACTTTAGCAATTCAAACCATTATACAATAAATGGTAAGTTAAAACTTTAATATAACCAACCACTAGTTTTAAAACCTACTTCCAAGGGTAGTAGAGAAATATAAACTTGGTTTCCAATAGCTCCTCTACCTTAAGTCCCCACTGGATTTTGGTAACTCAATTGACAACTCCAAGATATTAGAGAAAGGTCAATAAATATCGGTTATAATTCAATCCCTTCAGCTGATGTTTGTGATCAAAATCTATTTACTTCATTTAGCCAGGTAGGAGAGATATTTAGCTAAGTATAAAAGATTGCATTTGGATGAACTGGATGGTAGCTGCTATTACAGAGTGAGTTAAACATCAAGGAAATATGATAATGATTCCTTGAAGATTTTGGGATTTGATTTGACCCTCCCTCAGGGATCTCAAAATGTAATGCATCATGCTAACATAAGATGTTTGATGTTTTCGGATTGTAGGATAGATCTTGATCAAGAAGGTATAGCAGTGATACTCACATCAGAAAAGGGTTTTAAAAAAAAAATTTCAACACGAAAGTATAGTATAAATAAACATGTCTCTACCTTGTTCATGAGAGTTTACTCACTACTGGAGTGTACTTCTTCCTATTTGCACTTTTATAGGGTAATGAAAGGAATCTTAAACTGTTATGGGAGATTTTCTATCAGATAGTGCATTAGTTTAGGACAAAGGAATAAGAAAACCTGAAATTGTCAAGGTTTGGAATGTAAGCAAGGTGAAATTTCAACTTTGTTTTTCACATAAGCCCATAGCACTTATTATGATGAAGAATCAAGGTTAAATTCACAACTGGAAGATTATAGATCAAAGGTAAGGGAAAGGAATGGATATATTAACATAGACATGATAGATTCAAGTGGAAAGATGAATAGTTTTCAACTCAAGAGTATCAAATTTTCGGTACACTAAACTTTCAGGATTTAGTGAACTTCAGAAGGTCATAAAGTCCACCACAGACATCAGATTAAGCTAAAATTTTGAAGGTAGATTTTGGCATCAGTGAAGAAAGTGTCTACCAAATTTTATAGGAATTGGATACTCAGAGAGTTCAGGTTGATCAAATCTCTGAAACAAGGTAAATCTGATGGCAATTTTGTCTGGACTTCTAATACTTTGCTATAGTGATTGACACATTTCTTTATCCTGGGTTTTTTTTTTTTTTTTTTTTTTTTTGCTCCCTCTTTAGTTGTGTATGGGAGTTATAGTTGAGATTTTGAAGTAGGAATGGTATCACCAAGTGAGGAACACATTAAGGGTCCTTAATCAAGGATAAGGCTACAATTTTGAATTTTCCTTTAGTATCACTTGGGATATTCAAAATTGGAAACCAAAGTTGGTTTATTTCTGACACATTGGTCTGGTACAGTAGGTACCATTATCAAGGATTGAGTAAAAAGGTATTCAACAATCAACTTTGAGGATATGCAAGTATATGAACAAGAGATACGCTCAATTCTCTTAATTTAACATGCTGAAAAATGTTCAACTTTCAGCATTATAATTCATTGAATTTACTTGCAATTCTTTCTAAATTGTTCAGTAACTTGGGGTTCTACATTGTATTTAGAACCTTTCTAGAAAGAGTCAAGAGTATCCTCTAAGAGGTTTTGAAAGATCCACAAATATTAGGGAGAGAAATATGCCAAGGAAGAATTGTTAACTATCAATGGGAGGAAATTGGGTTAGTTTAGTGTTAGGGAATGTACTACTTTGATTGCACTCAAGAGTATTCAACCGAAGGCTGGTTAGTATTTTGATGTTGGTCAACATTTGAAGAATGGTCATTCCTAAAGGGTTGTAGGTAGAAATAGATCAGTGATTGACAATGATGGAATAAATCTTATATTCATTTACCTAGGCCAAGTTCATAATATAGTTCATGGGTATCAAGACTTTAGTTTTCCTAGTTTAAGGAAGAAGAACTATATTGCATAGTATAGTTCCTGTGATATGAAAGTTCTTGATGTTTATATAAAACCGTCAGATAGGGCTAAAGGAATAAAATTGAAGTAAATAGTAAATGCACCCCAATGGTACCAACTAGCATATTATACCGATAACTTTGGGGTTTATTTTACTCCTGGGGTCAACCCAAGAGGGTGAAAGTGAGAAGGTATTGATCTTTGATTATGATTCAAGAGTAATATATGACAAATCAATAAAAGCTAAGGGATGATAAAAATCAATAAAAGCTAGGAAAATGAAACTCTACAATTTGACTATATGCTTTAACCAAGTCTGGGTATATAGAGAAAGGAAGAAAAGTCATTCTTAGACTTTGGTTTGGTACTTTGGGTATAATAGGAAAACAATCGGAAAGGATCTTTATCCTTTTTCTCAGTCCCAACTAGAGGAAAAGATATTTCCAGTTTTGCAGCAAGGATCAAATTTGTACATCTCAGGCTGCATAATGTATCAATATTCAAATTTTAATATTTCTGCATAGAGGGCCCTATGCCATGCCTTATTGATACCAATAGTTAAATGACTCCCATATTTGGTAATAGGAAAGGAAAGATAGTTGTTGCACCCTAAGACCCTTAAATGCTTAGTTTGGACAGGAGTCACACCACGATAACTTAGGCACTTAATCAAAAAGGAATTTGTGATCTTTAGCTAAAAGAGTTGATCAGTCCATATCATGTGGGTAGATGGGATCATAAGCTAAATGAGATCAGAATTTGGGCAACTTCGTTGTTAAATTAGACAAGGAAAATATGGGAGAAATAATTGCACAAAATTTCAATGGATTATCTAACCTAAACATTAAGCAAAATAAGTATAGAGTCCCAACCATAAGTTCTCTATAGCCCCACATGGAAGGTTCCAAATATCTAGGTTTCCCTAGGTCAAGTTTCAAGCAATCACAATACAATTCAAACACAATCAATACAATCTAAAAGCACAAAACAACCAGCAAACAATTTACTCACTAGCATCAACCAAAAACAAGCATAGAACATCATCAAGTGAGGACATAAAACACAATGCAACCAAGTAAGGGTAACATAGGCATAAAAGGATAGATCCTCAAATATCCCTAAAATCTCTCTTTACCCGTCAAAGTTGTCTCACATGTGTAATTTAGGCCTATGATGTATCCTAAGTCCTATCCTTATTATTATTATTATTATTTTATGTCACCTTTTAAAACTTATGCTCTAATACCACTTTAATTGTCACGCCCCAAACCTACCTTCGGGCACGTGACAACCGCCATATAAGCCGCACTTCAACACCACAACTTATAGAAGGCTAAAAAGTATCACAAAGTACTATCATTTTATTGATTAACAATGCAGAAGCAATAACATTTTACATTCGAGCCAACACTACTCATTCACATCTCTATCTAGATTACAAAAATAAATATTGTTCACCAACTAGGTTCTCCCTCACTCCCCACTAGCAGCCAACCTGTAACTTGTGCAATAGGGGAAAAATGTGCACATCTGAGTCGCGAAACTCAGTGAGGTTACAGAGAGAGCACCCTAAAAATGGGCATAAGGTATTGTACAAACCAACAAGAAAATATATCAACTAAAAATCACATGCTTAAATCAACATGTCACTAATACATGACAAGACAATAAAGATGGAATAACATGATTATGATCACAATAAGATATATCACAGGATATCATAAACATGATCATAACAAGATAAATATTTGGAAACAAGAAATATGATCATAACATTACCACTAAATCAAAGATGTAATGTTACTCAATTTATTATAACGTTATCTATCCATTCTACACCTAAGGCAGCCACTTATGTTCAAAGTGAATCCCTCGTCAGAGATTCCCCTGAACCCGTCAGTGTCAACTCTATGTCTCTATCCTATATGCTTGTACACTGATATTGGCGGAAGGAGCTGGTGATCACGGTACCCCTTCTTTCCAACACAAGATCTTTCCAAACTAAGTAACCATACGACGTTGTAATTCTACACCATGGCAGGATCACCATACAAAATAACACATCACATCCATCTCCAGCCTCGCAAGCTGAGACCACTGTATATGATACCAATGAACCCGGACTGCTCGGGTACCCACATCTGTTGAGCATGTCAGTGTCAATCAGGTTCCTTAGCCTCAGTAACGCATAGGATGGTACTATTCCTAGTACACCCTCTACCCTGTGTAACACAATTAAATTGAGTTCTGCACCGCAGTGAGATCCCGGCTACACCAAGATATTAGTGACTTAAGTCAACCGAACATATATTTCTCACGAACAGTTCTCACAAGGACTGCGAGCTTCAGAGATATCGTAAATGATGCTATCGAGGTGGAGTGAGTTGTACAAGAACTGAGAGGGAAAGGTGAAGGTAAGAAGAGGAAGCGACAGGCCTCACAGAACAGTTAGAATCAGCAAAAATTGAAGCCAATATCTTCCGCACCTATGACTGCAGTGGCTATCAGTTCCCCCACTGCACCGCTAGTACGAGGGACAGCTTATCAACCTGCACTGAGTCATTCGGGGCCACCTCCTCATGGACCACCTCCTACCACCAGGATATCGGTAAACCCCCCTCAGTTTGCTGCCACTGCACTTGAGTACACACAGGACCGTGCCGATATGTCACTTGCTATCAGTGTGGTAAAATAGGGCATATTCGTCCCAGTCCTACAGGCTTGGGAGGTAGTCCGGACAGCCAGAGTTATACACGTATTGGATCCGGCAGGTCAGGCTGTGAGTATATTTGTCAGCAGGTGACCCTGCTGTAAAGCAGAAGTGTAGCGCTACATGGTGTCTCATATCGTAGGGTCTATTGGAGATGTACGGTACGATAGTCTCGGAGTGCGGTCCGAGTAAACGGCTCGTGAAACTGGAAGGAGGAGGAACCGCAGTCACCCGCTTTCTCCGCCAATGTCAGTGCAATGGGCCTAGGCAGAGACTTAGACTGGCACTGACGGGCTTAGGGTAGTCCTCGGCCAGGGCTTACCTTATGCATAGGCAGGCAGCCCTAGGAGTTAGTATTTGAAACTAGAAACTTAGAAAACTCTAGATACATATTTAGATTTTTAATAATTCATTGCTCAATTATGTGTATGTTTTATTTTATAGTTATTTTATGTATTGATATTGATATAACTGTTGCTCGTCCGGACATGTATTATTAGCCCATTTTTTTTACTTGGAGAAGTTTCTATCTGTAGGCACTAAGTCGCAAGACTTAGCGCATGCAAATTTTCCCCGCGCGCAGGTATCGGGACATCGCTTAGGAAATGGCGAGGAGCGATGGGTAGCGGGATTGAATACTATAGAAGAACATTATATAATCGATTAGTCGGTACAATGTATACAAGACATGATGTAGATGGACTGTATCAACTTTTTGTGTAACCTATAAGTAAATTGTGTATCTAATTAGTAGACTTGATTATAGAAATTTTCAATTATGCTTGGGATATATGATATTGTTAGTCTTGTATAAGTGAGATATTGCTCATATGGCGGTTGTCAGGTGCCCGAAAGAGGGTCGGGGCATGACATTCTACACCTAAGGCAGTCACTTATGTTTAAAGTGAATCCCTCATCAAAGATTCCACTGAACCCGTCAATGTCAACTCTATGTCTCTGTCCTATATGCTTGTACACTGACGTTGGCGGAAGGAGCTGGTGATCACGGTACCCCTTCTTTCCAACACAAGATCTTTTCAAACTAAGTAACCATACGGCGCTGTAATTCTGCATCATGGCAGGATCACCATACAAAATAACACATCACATCCGTCTCCAGCCTGGAAGTTGAGACCACTGTATAGGATACCAATGAACCCGGACTGCTCAGGGACCCACATCTGTTGAGCATGCTAGTGTCAATCAGGTTCCCTAGCCTCGGTAGTGCACGGGACGGTACTGTTCCTAGTACACCCTCTACCCAGTGTAACACAACTAAATTGAGTTATGCACCGTAGTGAGATCCCAGCTACACCAAGGTATTAGTGACTTAGGTCAACCGAACTTACATTTCTACTTTACTAGCACATGACTCCTCACCATATTTTGGCACATAGCAGTCTAAGAACCCACACATCACCTCATAGGTTATCATAACCCTATGATGTTTAAAGTTCTTAGTCATATTTCAATTTAGATCACTCCAGGTGTTATCACCTCATAAATCTAAAATGTCTCAAACTTTTATCTCATGTCAACATATTCCATATTATTGCTAAATGTCTCTACATCTCTAGCAATATGAACATATTAAATAATCAACCTAATATGAGCATAAACATCAATAGCATTCACATAACAACATTATACATATACCAGAATTGTATAACTTACAACTCACATCTGGAACAAGCATATAATAGCATCATACATGAATTAGCTTGATATCATTTTCAACTCATATCAAGAACATGCATATAATAACATCATACATGAACTAACATGATATAACTTTTAATAATTCACATGCTAATTAAATATACAACTAAGCAGATATATAACTTATCAGCATGTACAATGATTAACAACGACCCTTAGGACTCAGCATCTGTAGTAGGCCAAATAAATTTAAAACCATAAATCCTCACCTGAGTCTCAAGCAGACCTCTAATAAGAATAACAACTTGGCAGTGATTCTTAAAGCAAACAAGCAAAGCAATTCCCTTCTACTTCAACACAAATCACAACTTGGCTGTGATTTGTCAAGCAATAGCATAGCAACCATAGTCTCCTAAAATAAATCCAATACAGACAAACAAGTATGCATAAATAATACCACTCAAATAATCTTCCTAACAATCCCTACTACTCACAACCTCACACCAAATTTTATTTAATTACCTTTAAGTCAATTAAATAATTTAATAATCTTAAATAAACACAACCACTACAAACATTCATTAAATCAACCTTAGCTACACCTGTAAAATTTGTTTATATTTAAATTATACCATAAGACCATAAATTGAATACCTATTTGCACAAATATATTATTCTAATAATTTAAATCAACTATACCACCTTAATTGATCAATTATACCACCTTAATTAATCTAAAAATAATTTTTTATAATTGTATAAAAATTTAATTACCATCAATAAATATATTAAATCACAATTTCCCTAATTTCATTAATTAGAAAATCTAATTAACCTAATTATCCAATTTAATCACAACATAAAATTTATAAATTCTGTAAAAATTCTAATTAAATAATTTTAATTCTGTTTAAAATCAAACATAATATTACCTATTAAAATATTCTTTCATGTAGATAACAGACAAAGAATACATTTAAGACCTAAATAAACCCAAATCATCTTAACAATTTGAAAAAATTCTAATTAAATTACTGAAATTATATCTAAGCATAATCTAGCATTATAAATTATTTTAGATTTTTTGATAATAATAATATGCTCAAACCCTTGAACCCAACCTAAAATAATTCGGAAACAATTCTAAATAAATTCCTAAGAGCTCAAAACTTACCAACAAAGCTAACTATTCATCAGCAGCTTCTGGAAATGCAACGTTCAGATTTCCTCTTGGTTCGAATGGAGCAGCAGCAGCAGCATTATTATTAGCTTCAACTCGTCCTCGAGGAACTTGAGGTGGTGGGTGTCGTCGTGGAGGAGTTCGCTCCACTTGATCAAGTCGCGCTTCAATTCCACCGAGACGATTCTCCAACCCGTTCAAGCGCACAAGCACTTGATCGGATAATATTTGCTCGAATGTGTTTGTAACATGAGCCATCAAAGCTTGAGAACGTGGAGACAATGATATCATTGATGAGTGGGACCCATCTTCCCCGTCATAAGAAACATCACGAGGACTTCTCGATCCTGACATTCTTAGTAAGACAAAAGAGAAATTTCACCAAACTAGTAAATTATTTATGAAAAACTCACAATCCTCACAAACCTTACCACCTAAAGCTCTAACCCTTCTCAAAAATTACTCGCGTGTTTGCTGGTTCGTGATAACTTTCAACACGGAGTGAATAAAGCGATTGTAAAGTGCTAGAACACGGTGATCAAGGGCTAATTTTAGGGAGGTCTAGGTGGGGATATATTTGGAGCAAAGAGAAGAAAATAAAAATTCAAGAAATTACAAAGTTGACTCAATCAAGCAAGGTAGAGGTGTCTAAAGGAAGAAAAAATACAAGGATAATTATAATTAAAATTCGGATTGCAAAATTAACTCAAGGAAGGTATAAGGTGTCAAAAAGGAAGAATAAGTGCAAGATAATTAAAATTCGAATAAAATATTTTTTTGTTCCTTAGCCGAACCTTCCTCTCACTTTTTTTTTTATTTTTTCTACTCAAAGCTTGCTCCTCCCTTTCTCCACCTATTTTTTTTTCTTTTCGAACACTACTCCCTTTTTTTTCTCCTCTTTTCTAGCAAAACACTTCCTCCTCTCTTTTTTTTCTCTCTCTCCTTTTTTTTCAATTTTTTTTTCCACCGAACACTTCTTCCTCTTTTTTCTCCTCTTTCATTGCAAAACACTTTCTCCTCCTTTTTCTCCTCTTTCTCTCTACCTCTATTTTTTTTTTTCAAGGATAAAAATTCAACAACTCAAGCGGAAATTAGGAGATAATAATAAAAAAAAATAAAGATGGAAAACAACTATGATGGGTACGAAATAGAAGTTCAAGAATTTTTTTTTTTTTTGATGTAGGGAAAATAAAAGAGAATCTAATAAAGGATAGATGAATTCCTACCAGCAAGGAAGGCTCTCATACCACCTGATATATACACGCCTCGACTTAAGATGCGTGCAAGCAAGTTGGTCCCGATCTTCCGTCGTAGGAGAAATCCTTAAAGCGGGGTAGTTGTGACTTTGACGAAGGGGAGGCTAACCACGATCTAGGAATGCGACCAGCAACCTCGTAATCGCTAAACCACTCCTCAGTTGGTTATCAACCGTGTCAAGCACGACTGACCTGTTCACGAAGAACGACACGAATAATTCAAGAGAATTGAAAGAGCAACAGCGGAAGGATCGCTCAAAAAGTGATTAAGAAGTGGACTTCAAGTTTATAGCAAAAGCATTACAAAAGTGGTGGCTAAAGCAAAAATCAAAGTCCCCTTGCAATAGAGCATGTTCCACCAAATATATAGAAAAAATATGACACGTTTTTTCATATTTTATTTCACTAAAATAGGAAAAATAAATATATAAATCTCCTCCTCTTGTAAGCTACGAATTTGGAAAATAAATATTTGATGAAGATTTGATCTTGAATAAATCTTCCTTGTTTTGCTCTTGAATAAATATTTGATGAAGATTTGATTCTTGAATAAATCTTCTTCCTTGATTTGCTCTTGAATAAATATTTGATGAAGATTTGATTCTTTAATAAATCTTCTTCCTTGATTTTCTCTTGAATAAATATTCCTTCAATTACTCATACACTACCATATGAGTAATTCATGCAACTTCCATATGAGTAATTCCTCCATGTGTTTCCTTGCATGTAGTGACAAGTAAATAATAACAATTAGGCAATATCATTTGTTCTGTAATTAAGTAATTAATTTGCCCAAGAAAAGAATTCACCTGTTATCCTAAGCGTCGTGCACGGGCTCGTGTCATTGGGCCTTTTATGCTAATTGAGTCTTGCACGGGTGAACCAACGATGTCCTCATCGTCTGACATACTCTGCACCGGCATACCCTGTAATCTCGCTAACTCATTTAAGTTCTACTTCTAGCCCTTTCTCATCCCAAGGGTTGGCTTTGCATCAAAGGTCAAAGAACCAAAGGACCAAAGAAACAGAGAAGGATGTGTCAAGTTTCAATCAACACTTTAGCAATTCAAACCATTATACAATAAATGGTAAGTTAAAACTTTAATATAACCAACCACTAGTTTTAAAACCTACTTCCAAGGGTAGTAGAGAAATATAAACTTGGTTTCCAATAGCTCCTCTACCTTAAGTCCCCACTGGATTTTGGTAACTCAATTGACAACTCCAAGATATTAGAGAAAGGTCAATAGATATCGGTTATAATTCAATCCCTTCAGCTGATGTTTGTGATCAAAATCTATTTACTTCATTTAGCCAGGTAGGAGAGATATTTAGCTAAGTATAAAAGATTGCATTTGGATGAACTGGATGGTAGCTGCTATTACAGAGTGAGTTAAACATCAAGGAAATATGATAATGATTCCTTGAAGATTTTGGGATTTGATTTGACCCTCCCTCAGGGATCTCAAAATGTAATGCATCATGCTAACATAAGATGTTTGATGTTTTCGGATTGTAGGATAGATCTTGATCAAGAAGGTATAGCAGTGATACTCACATCAGAAAAGGGTTTTAAAAAAAAAAATTCAACACGAAAGTACAGTATAAATAAACATGTCTCTACCTTGTTCATGAGAGTTTACTCACTACTGGAGTGTACTACTTCCTATTTGCACTTTTATAAGGTAATGAAAGGAATCTTAAACTGTTATGGGAGATTTTCTATCAGATAGTGCATTAGTTTAGGACAAAGGAATAAGAAAACCTGAAATTGTCAAGGTTTGGAATGTAAGCAAGGTGAAATTTCAACTTTGTTTTTCACATAAGCCCATAGCACTTATTATGATGAAGAATCAAGGTTAAATTCACAACTGGAAGATTATAGATCAAAGGTAAGGGAAAGGAATGGATATATTAGCATAGACATGATAGATTCAAGTGGAAAGATGAATAGTTTTCAACTCAAGAGTATCAAATTTTCGGTACACTAAACTTTCAGGATTTAGTGAACTTCAGAAGGTCATAAAGTCCACCACAGACATCAGATTAAGCTAAAATTTTGAAGGTAGATTTTGGCATCAGTGAAGAAAGTGTCTACCAACTTTTATAGGAATTGGATACTCAGAGAGTTCAGGGTGATCAAATCTCTGAAACAAGGTAAATCTGATGGCAATTTTGTCTGGACTTCTAATACTTTGCTATAGTGATTGACACATTTCTTTATCCTGGGGTTTATTTATTTTTTTTTTTTTTTTGCTCCCTCTTTAGTTGTGTATGGGAGTTATAGTTGAGATTTTGAAGTAGGAATGGTATCACCAAGTGAGGAACACATTAAGGGTCCTTAATCAAGGATAAGGCTACAATTTTGAATTTTCCTTTAGTATCACTTGGGATATTCAAAATTGGAAACCAAAGTTGGTTTATTTCTGACACATTGGTCTGGTACAGTAGGTACCATTATCAAGGATTGAGTAAAAAGGTATTCAACAATCAACTTTGAGGATATGCAAGTATATGAACAAGAGATACGCTCAATTCTCTTAATTTAACATGCTGAAAAATGTTCAACTTTCAGCATTATAATTCATTGAATTTACTTGCAATTCTTTCTAAATTGTTCAGTAACTTGGGGTTCTACATTGTATTTAGAACCTTTCTAGAAAGAGTCAAGAGTATCCTCTAAGAGGTTTTGAAAGATCCACAAATATTAGGGAGAGAAATATGCCAAGGAAGAATTGTTAACTATCAATGGGAGGAAATTGGGTTAGTTTAGTGTTAGGGAATGTACTACTTTGATTGCACTCAAGAGTATTCAACCGAAGGCTGGTTAGTATTTTGATGTTGGTCAACATTTGAAGAATGGTCATTCCTAAAGGGTTGTAGGTAGAAATAGATCAGTGATTGACAATGATGGAATAAATCTTATATTCATTTACCTAGGCCAAGTTCATAATATAGTTCATGGGTATCAAGACTTTAGTTTTCCTAGTTTAAGGAAAAAGAACTATATTGCATAGTATAGTTCCTGTGATATGAAAGTTCTTGATGTTTATATAAAACCGTCAGATAGGGCTAAAGGAATAAAATTGAAGTAAATAGTAAATGCACCCCAATGGTACCAACTAGCATATTATACCGATAACTTTGGGGTTTATTTTACTCCTGGGGTCAACCCAAGAGGGTGAAAGTGAGAAGGTATTGATCTTTGATTATGATTCAAGAGTAATATATGACAAATCAATAAAAGCTAAGGGATGATAAAAATCAATAAAAGTTAGGAAAATGAAACTCTACAATTTGACTATATGCTTTAACCAAGTCTGGGTATATAGAGAAAGGAAGAAAAGTCATTCTTAGACTTTGGTTTGGTACTTTGGGTATAATAGGAAAACAATCGGAAAGGATCTTTATCCTTTTTCTCAGTCCCAACTAGAGGAAAAGATATTTCCAGTTTTGCAGCAAGGATCAAATTTGTACATCTCAGGCTGCATAATGTATCAATATTCAAATTTTAATATTTCTGCATAGAGGGCCCTATGCCATGCCTTATTGATACCAATAGTTAAATGACTCCCATATTTGGTAATAGGAAAGGAAAGATAGTTGTTGCACCCTAAGACCCTTAAATGCTTAGTTTGGACAGGAGTCACACCACGATAACTTAGGCACTTAATCAAAAAGGAATTTGTGATCTTTAGCTAAAAGAGTTGATCAGTCCATATCATGTGGGTAGATGGGATCATAAGCTAAATGAGATCAGAATTTGGGCAACTTCGTTGTTAAATTAGACAAGGAAAATATGGGAGAAATAATTGCACAAAATTTCAATGGATTATCTAACCTAAACATTAAGCAAAATAAGTATAGAGTCCCAACCATAAGTTCTTTATAGCCCCACATGGAAGGTTCCAAATGTCTAGGTTTTCCTAGGTCAAGTTTCAAGCAATCACAATACAATTCAAACACAATCAATACAATCTAAAAGCACAAAACAACCAGCAAACAATTTACTCACTAGCATCAACCAAAAACAAGCATAGAACATCATCAAGTGAGGACATAAAACACAATGCAACCAAGTAAGGGTAACATAGGCATAAAAGGATAGATCCTCAAATATCCCTAAAATCTTTCTTTACCCGTCAAAGTTGTCTCACATGTGTAATTTAGGCCTATGATGTATCCTAAGTCCTATCCTTATTATTATTATTATTATTTTATGTCACCTTTTAAAACTTATGCTCTAATACCACTTTAATTGTCATGCCCCAAACCTACCTTCGGGCACGTGGCAACCGCCATATAAGCCGCACTTCAACACCACAACTTATACAAGGCTAAAAAGTATCACAAAGCACTATCATTTTATTGATTCACAATGCAGAAGCAATAACATTTTACATTCGAGCCAACACTACTCATTCACATCTCTATCTAGATTACAAAAATAAATATTGTTCACCAACTAGGTTCTCCCTCACTCCCCACTAGCATCCAACCTGTAACTTGTGCAATAGGGGAAAAATGTGCACATCTGAGTCGCGAAACTCAGTGAGGCTACAGAGAGAGCACCCTAAAAATGGGCATAAGGTATTGTACAAACCAACAAGAAAATATATCAACTAAAAATCACATGCTTAAATCAACATGTCACTAATACATGGCAAGACAATAAAGATGGAATAACATGATTATGATCACAATAAGATATATCACAGGATATCATAAACATGATCATAACAAGATAAATATTTGGAAACAAGAAATATGATCATAACATTACCACTAAATCAAAGATGTAATGTTACTCAATTTATTATAACGTTATCTATCCATTCTACACCTAAGGCAGCCACTTATGTTCAAAGTGAATCCCTCGTCAGAGATTCCCCTGAACCCGTCAGTGTCAACTCTATGTCTCTGTCCTATATGCTTGTACACTGATGTTGGTGGAAGGAGCTGGTGATCACGGTACCCCTTCTTTCCAACACAAGATCTTTCCAAACTAAGTAACCATACGACGTTGTAATTCTACACCATGGCAGGATCACCATACAAAATAACACATCACATCCATCTCCAGCCTCGCAAGCTGAGACCACTGTATATGATACCAATGAACCCGGACTGCTCGGGTACCCACATCTGTTGAGCATGTCAGTATCAATCAGGTTCCTTAGCCTCAGTAGCGCATAGGATGGTACTATTCCTAGTACACCCTCTACCCTGTGTAACACAATTAAATTGAGTTCTGCACCGCAGTGAGATCCCGGCTACACCAAGATATTAGTGACTTAGGTCAACCGAACTTATATTTCTACCTTACTAGCACATGGCTCCTCACCACATGTTGGCACAAACTAGTCTAAGAACACATCACCTCCTAAGTTATCATAATCCTATGATGTTCAAAGTTCTTAGTCATATTTCAATTTAGATCACTCCAGGTGTTATCATCTCATGAATCTAAAATGTCTCAAACTTTTATCTCATGTCAACATATTTCATGTTCTTGCTAAGTGTCTCTACATCTCTAGCAACATGAACATATTAAATAATCAACCTAACATGAGCATAAACATCAATAGCATTAACATAACAGCATCATACATATACCAGCATGGTATAACTTACAACTCACATTCGGAGCAAGCAAGCAAGCAATCAAGCAAGCAAAGCAATTTCCTTCTACTTCAACACAAATCACAACTTGGCTATGATTTGTCAAGTAATAGCATAACAACCACAGTCTCCTAAAATTAATCCAATACAGACAAACAAGTATGCATAAATAACATCACTCAAACAATCTTCCTAACAACCCCCACTACTCGCAACCTCACACTAAATAATTTAATAATCTTAAATAAACACAACCACTACAAACATTCATTAAATCAGCCTTAGTTACACCCATAAAATTTGTTTATATATAAATTATACCATAAGACCATAAATTGAATACCTATTTTCACAAATATTTTATTCTAATAATTTAAATCAACTATACCACCTTAATTAATCATAGGATCAATTATACCACCTTAATTAATTTAAAAATATTTTTTATAATTCTGTAAAAATCTAATTACCATTAATAAATATATTAAATTACAATTTCTCTAATTTTATTAATTAAAAAAATCTAATTAGCCTAATTATCCAATTTAATCACAACATAAAATTTATAAATTCTGTAAAAATTCTAATTAAATCATTTTAATTATGTTTAAAACCAAACATAATAACACGTATCAAAATATTCTTTCATGTAGATAACATACAAAGAATTCATTTAAGACCTAAATAAACCCAAATCATCTTAATAATTTGGAAAAATTCTAATTAAATTTCTGAAATTATATCTAAGCATAATCTAACATTATAAATTATTTTAGATTTTTCTGATAACAATAATATGCTCAAACCCTTGAACCCAACATAAAATAATTCAGAAAAAAAACCTAAAACATGATAAAAATTCTAAATAAATTCCTCAGAGCTCAAAACTTACCAACAAAGGTATAGGAATGTTGAACCGAACCAAATAGGTCGAAAAATCATGAAAATTAGCTAAACCCAAGTTGAACCGTAGGTGAACCGGACTGCTGCCAGAACCGGCCAGTTTGGCCCCAGTTTGATCGGACAGCCACACGCGCGTCGCACGGGCGGTCGACCCCTTTCATCCCCACTCTTCCTTTGTTCGAACTAGCAGACTTCCGCCGCCGACTCGACTCCGTCCGACTGCCACCCACTCGACCAAACACGGCACCCGAGCTCTCATCCTTTGCGTCGACTTACCAACAACCTTTCCGCGGCTGAAGGAACGATCGCCGCGCCTCCCTCGCCATCGAGACCGCTGCGAACAAAGAGGTGCTCTGTTCACCGCCCGACGCCGATTACCGCCAGAAATCAAACTCCTACGCGGTTGCCTTCGCTCGCAATCCACCCCACAGAAGTCGTATCAACTCCAAAGAGCTCGCAACGGTGGGAGGAAGTACTCGCCACACTCTTTGCCTTCAAAATCGATGGAAACAAGGGTCTACCCCTGCTCGCCGGTCGTTCGCCGCTTCCCACGGAAACACAGCTCGTCGGAGCTGTTTTCTCTCCTCTCCAGCCTCTCAACCGACACGCCTCCTCCAACCTGACTCCTTCGACGTCGGAATAGCAGCTTGCTGGAGCGTAATCACGCACGCCGACACCGCAAACTCCCGTCGCCCTCTTCGCCGCTCCTCGTCCGCTGGAGCCCCTCCGAACTCCATTGGCCTCCCTATCGTCGCCCAACTCTCGCTGCCACCTTCTCCCGTCGCCAAGGCGGCTCGCCGAAGCAACCCTTCCTTTCTCCGACCTTTTCTTTTTTTTTCTTTTTAATAAATCTAAATAAATTTTAAATCGATTTTAAAATAAATAAATAAAATTTCTATATTTATTTTTAATTTAAATAAAATTTTCCAATTCTTATTTCCTTTCTATTTTATTTTATTTTATTTTATTTACCTATTATTTTATTAGTTTAATATTAAAATATTTTTTTTATTTATAGAAAACAGGGTTTACAGACATGCAAATGAATTATGTAACTTTAGGAGCATAGTTGCTTTAAATTAGATAAACAACTTCCTGCCTAGTCTTATTTGATTTATCAATGGAACTATTATTTCCAAAAGGTTTAATAAAAGTTATAAGCATTGTTTTGAGGTATAAATTATATGTTACCTGAGGAGTAATGTAGGGTGAGGGCATAATTCTAATTATCAGTCTCCTTATAAAGGCCTCATCAAACTATAATATATTATGCCACCCCATTGATATTAAGGGACCCTAGAACCTGTCTTAAGTCCTCGCCTATATGAGACAACAAAGAAACATTACATAAATTTTCACTCTCAGATCGATGACATAAAATCCTTGAGTGCTCCTCGTGGACACATCTCTTGAAATTTGCTAACTTTCTGTCATATCCCTTTTTGTTCTCACAAGTATACCCTTGACCATTGAAGGTATGCTCCTTGAGTTTTCCTTGTGGGTGATGTTTCTTCCCACTCCATTTTAGCTAAGGGTCCTGCCTACCTCAGTGGGCAATTTTAAATTGTTCTCTATCTTTTATCTCATTGTACCCTTGATAAATTTTACCACCCGCAAATGTAGTATCTTCATTCACGGTACGACTCCCCTGTGTATAAAAAAAAAAATTTGCAGAGGTCACAATATAAATATATTTTCCTACCGCATTCTCATCCTCGGTATCCTACATGGAGCTGTCATTGTTGTCTCTTCCTTATGCTCCTTTTGAATAACTACAGACTTATCTTATGCGTGGTCAACATTTTCACCAGCACCTCTAAATTGACTGATTCTGACTGCAGCTTGTTGATTGTCAAACTCCTAAACTCGGTTGTGTAAACGCTTCAGTATTTAGAGGATTTTCCCCTACTCATATACTCCTAAACTTCTACAGCCATATTTGACAACATTGCTAAACAAACCGAAACTTCAGTAGCATCACATGTCGAATAAATGTTTTGTTCATGCATCACATTTACAGACTTCATACGAGCCTCATTTAACTTTCTAAACTATTATGGTGCCATCCATCACCGCCTCAACTATCTCAAAATCTGTATCCTTCTTGGTTAAGATTTTAGTATCATAAATAATATCAATTTTCATTTGTCTAATTCCTTATTGGTTCTTCGTTTGAGTTATGCTACTTGCTTATCTTTCTATGTACAAGCTCTCAAATTTCTTCAGTAGCTCCACTAGTTTCTAAGTTAGGCCATTGATCTCAGTTGGTCCGTCGTTCAGAAGATTTTGAGCCTACTCCTTGAACTCATGTGGCTAAAATATTGATGTTGAATGAGATTGGAACTCGTCGTTTATCTTGTACTATTTCCTTCTCATATGCTTCCAATGGTAACTTCAAAAAAAAAAATTGTAACTCCTTCAACAACTACAAAAGTCAAGATGAGAGGTCATTGTCCAATCTTTGCCTCTTGTTCCTTGTCCCCTCCCAATTGAGTTTCTTACTCCTAACTCTTAAAATTCTCAATTGTTGCAGAAGTAGATGCAACACTAGTAGACAAGATTGACTATATTTTTGTATTCTCTCTACAATTTCTACTACAAGTTTTATCTGATGCCTTTTTCGTACTTCAGCTGTTCTAAGAGATAAAGAAATAAATCTTGTACTGCCCCAAACCTAACCTTCATTTCTAGTTGCGATCTATTAATTGTCATCTTCAGTTTTACCTCTTAAATTCAGTAATTGCTAGTACCATTGAGATTATGGGTGATCGTTTACCATTGTGAAGGATTTTGTTCCAAGGTCCCTCTATAAAAATCGTGCCAATTGAGACGATGTGGTTGTGTTGAAAGAAAGTTGCCTTGCAACTTCTGTTGTTGCTCTCATTCTTATAACTTCTCTAAAAGGAAAGTCCTTCCATTTCTAGTCTTTGAGAGTTGTCCTTATCAACTGCAAATTTTTTTTTTTACTTCTCTATTTTCAGCAGTTACTTCTCTTAGTTTAGTCTCCAACAATGGCAAACATTATACTAATTATTGCTTCCGTCCTAGCTTCCATGTCCATTTTTTTTCTTTCTCCAAGGTTTTTTTTCTCAATTTTTTTTTATAACAAATGGGACAACGTCGTTGGATTTGAACTGAATCGTTTCTCAATTTCTATTGTTATTTTATTGTATAACCTTCATTTATAATAGTTGGATTCCTCATCATCTTCCTAATTGCCTTGCTATTGAGATACGTTTTCTTGGACTCATAAAGATGTGCCTTATGAGAGGTAAAGGAATGCATTATTGAGATAACCCTCATAGTAAATGATGGCAACTCTTCCTCCCCTCAAAATTTAAACTCCAACTTTAGAAATCCGATTGTCATCCCTATGTTTAGGTTATTTTATTGTACTACATCGAGTTGCTTGGCTAATCCTTAAATAATTCCCTAGTCTATTTGGTCAAATCGGTCCTTGAGGACCTTATCTTCCCCTATCTCAGATTTGGCATCCTTGAGGAACTACCTACTCCCTTGTAGATATTCTATAATAGTTGCTAGAAAGGTCAAAGGTAGAGTCCCTAGAATGAGATGTTCCTCAAGATTCAGCCTTACATGCGACTATTTTCTTTTTTTCTAAGTCAATTAGTTCATTTTTATTGGACACACACTTACTAATATCAAATCGGCTAAAGATGATTAGCAAGATTATTTTTGGACTCACCACACTAGCCCTTCCAAATCGAATGTTGATTTAATTGCTTCCGCTTTCGACCTTTAAATTGCCTCTGCCACTTCCATATTGTTATAAATTGTTGCTGCAAAAATCTAAATTTTCCGAGGACTTCAGTTACCTAACTTCCTCAGTCAAGTATTCCACCTCCTCCCTATATATTTCTGCACTTCTCTTCACAATTGGAGTTTCCCTTTGCCCTTGTGCTGTTTCGTAAATGTCTTTCCATCATAGTGTGAAACTTTCTCTTCGAAATATAATGGTGGAGAAAGTCTTAAGAAAAAAACCCTTTAGAGGTTATTTTCCATTCCTGTCACCTTTACATCTTCGTCCCTTGGCAGGAGAATCATAAAAGGATCCTTGAACTTACTTACAAGTGGCCTAATTTAACTTGACTAATGCCTCTATTGCATCAAAATCCCAGTTGGTATATAGTTTATTTCATCGACAAGAATCAAGTTAAAGTAACCTCCTACGGATCAAAGTATTAGGTTACTAAGTCCCTTATTAAGGTTGACATGATCAGTGCGGAGAAGCTGGACCCATTGAGATGGAGAAATGCATAAGGTCTTTTCATTTTTGAAGGATCAAAAATTTTTAAGAGGGCAGAACTTGTAAACTCCTATTTTTTAAAAAAAAATAATAAAAAAAAATAAAAGAAATATAAGGAGCATAGAATAAAATAGGATAAAATACACATGGAACAAAAATATTGATCGTAGAAATAGTAAACAAGTAAATATAGGGATATTTACCAAAATCAGATAGAAAAAAAAGTACATGTATAGATAAAAGTATTACTGATAAAAGCTTGGATTAATTGCATAAATAAAAGTAGCTAGGATAATTTCTCAAATAAGAAGAATTGGCGGGGGTAGAGGCATCTTTGTGCCTTGTCCACACCATAGTAGGGGTAGAGGCATCTTTGTGCCTTGTCCACACCATAGTACTCGCACTCTCCTCGTATGACTTGGCCTTCTCAATTCGGTTCCAAAGGGGGCTCCTTCGTAGAGCCACCGAGACCCCAAAATCTCAAACTCCACCTTCAAATATTGGACTTCTGGGTTTCAACATGCTGGCCGACGAAACCCTTTATACCTTGGCTGCGGCGGAGAAGGAAGGGGCATGGGAGTGATCCCTAAATTGTTGTGGAAGAAGGCAGCGAATGGGCAAGCAGAATCTGAGGAAGAGGCATCAAGGGCATTGTTCGAGAGATTACGGTGGAATTGGATGGACATTAGGTTGGTTCTAAGACCCTTAAACATGAGAAGAAAAACTCTTTGGGGATTAAGGGTAGAAAACCATCATGATTGAAATTATGCTTGTTCTTTTAAATGGATTCAATGTTTTCCAATACCTGTGTTTCATTGTCGACCTATGTGAATGGTTATTAGATGATTCTCATGTGCCAACATTTCTTGCGGCCTTTTTATGAATTGAAGCTTTCACCTCCTTAACTCTTTTGATCACCATGGATACACATGTTTGCATTAAGGATGTTGATATTCTAAAGTTATTCATGATGCCATTACTGACAACAAATGGTGGGAAATCTGATGAGTTGAAAGCATGCCGAAGGATGATGTTTCAATGTATGTTGTTTTAAGCATGGGTAGAATTGCCTGTTGTAAATCAAGTTCAGGAAGAAGGAAAACTTGAATGAGTTTCTATGATGCCAAATTCGGTGTCGTAAGTCCTGCCTCAATGAGAAGGCTACTATATCTTCCTCGCTTAATGCTTTCATTGCATCCTGTGCTCCTGCATGCCAATATGTCTTAAATCAAAATTCAGAAAGAAAGAAGATGATCTATGGTTGTATGCTCTAAGTCTTAGCAAGGAAAGAGTTGATAAAATGGAAAACATTTAGTATTGCTTTATAACATGAGGGCGAACAGAATACTGGACTTTTATGGATTGCATGTAGATACTAAATGTACATTGCACGTTGCTTTAAGCTAACTTTAGCAATACTTGTTGCTTATTGTCGCACTGCCCAGGTGTGTAACTAAGTACATAATAGCTGCACTTATTATTAAATGATTAGAACAACTGGTAAGAAATAATGGGAGCAGTGAGGAGAGGGTCTGTATATAGTTACGGGATTGGGGGTAGCAACAATTTTTCTTTGATGGTTGAATGAGTTCATATGAATCTATTATTATTAAGTGTCGGGTAAAAACAGAGAGGGTGTTAGGGTGAATAAGTTAGTAAGGAAAAGTTGTAGGAGAAATCAATGATAGCTTTAGGAAAGATTCAGAGTTAGAGAAGAGTAGGAAATTGTCCTTTCAATAAAGTTATGATACCGTTCAGTTTAATCATGATTAATTGGAGATTAGTTAACATGCAAAATTTTGAGAAGTAAATCCGCAAAGAGAAGGGATGTAGTTGTACTAGAGATAAAGAGAGAATATGTTGAAACTAAAGATTTGGTCTAGAAGCATAGAGAGTGAGTTGATAGGGGTGCTAGTTCAAGTGTTAAAAGTGGGGCGGCCGAGTGGAAGTGAAACGTAGTAGGTTCAATCTAAGAAAAGTTTTAAAAATAAGGGTTTAGGAGTTTTAGAGTGGAAAAGAGATTAATTAAGAAATGTAGGTATTAAACAACACAGAATCTGCCGAGAAATGAGAGGGTTGAAAATGGTTTAATATATTGATTTCTTTTGTTAATTTCTTCTCTTTCCTTTTCTGTTGAACCTGTTTGTTCACATGATTTATACTTGATTGGGTTGTTGCATGGATTCCTAGCTACAAAGTGTGTGGACAGTGGGGTTGGAAAAGTATTTTGAAATAAAAAAAGGTGGAGAATGACATGGAAGAACTATATATTTTACTTGAACTTGATATTTATTTTTCTTCTTGCGTGACTAAATATTTATCATAGTCAAAAGCTGCTGTTGTGCACAAAATCAAGGGTTTATAGGTGGATTCAAATCAATTATGACTAGTTATAATCAGGTGACCTTGAAACCCTAGGAGAAAGAGGAAGTTAACATCTAGGGAGTGCCAAGAGAACAAGAGGAGAGTTAAAAATGATTGGATTGATTGATTTTGTTTTAAATTTAATTGATTGTTTTAAGTGATTGATTTCATGAATTGTTGGGAGATCTACTATCAGTTCTCTATTCCCCTATTGAATTCTTTTCTGTTCCTCCTTTTGTTCTATTCATCATACCAAAGTAAACCACTAGGGAAGAAGAAAGGAGATTAAGTGATAAATAATATGAACATCATTGAGAACAAATGTTTCATGAATTTTAGGCAAACCGGTCTACATCGACGATGATTAACACAGTTTGACTGTGAATTTTCCTTATTGGGGAAATTAAAAAGTCAAGGTGAGTTGTAAAGGTTTCAATTATGGCCTGCTACAGTTGGAGCCCCGTGTGGGCAGTTGTGAAATTTGTGATATATTGTCCAGTTGTGTGTTTTTCTTGCTTAAATCTGCAAAGAATATTTAATTTACTAAATGAGTTATGAACTATGAATATCTTATGCATATTGTATTTGTCGCACATGATATATATACATGTGTATGTGTTAGACACACAAGAGAACGTAAACACTGGACTTATCACTAGATGACAGATAGACTAGTTAGGTGACATCGGACATACGACACCATAGACTAGTTTAAAATACATAGAGTATAGACCTGAACTTCCTAGGGACATGAACTAATAGGAATCTTATAGGTCTATATAACACAATACTTCTCTCATGAATGGTGGGTACCATTTATGTTAGTCTAATGATGGGTAGCGGAGGTGTCGCCTGACCCATCCTTTAGCATTCAGTGAGTACTAATAAGGGGGTTCTCGCCAAAGGCTGAGATATCCCCATGGTATGTATCCGAAACTAAAGAGTTGGGAGTCGGTAAGCTCACTTCAGCCGCTATGCCTAAGGACTAAGGTGTCTGTTGACGCTGACATACCTCAACTGAGTCCTGTAGGCTTGGGATGTCATGCCCCGACCCATCTGTCGAGCACGTAGCAACCAACATTTGAGCCTAAAGGACCCATACAAGGCATTTAATGATATACAAAGTTCACATACATTATTATTGTAGCGGATAATATAATTAAATCAATTAACTCAAGTTTACTAACACAGTCCTGATATACCTACTACAATACTATGACCACAAAAATAGTAGATAACTATGTTCGTCGATAATCTCATCTCCGTTAGCTATCCTGATCAGTTGTTTAATAGACGTGCACACATATTGAACATAGTGTGCTCAGCCTTGCGGCTTTATGATTATGGCTCTAACCGCAGTAGAATAACTCAAGTAGAGAAAAGGGAGATTCTAACACGACCATAACTCATTTAATAATATCAAATAAAGCATGTAAAATCAGCAAATAAAACATGAAGCATCATGAGAAGAACATATAGTATAAGTGTGTAGCTCAGCTATAAATATGAAGTGTGTTTCTATCTCCAGATTATTGTCACTAAAAATGTCATCTCATTCAAATATCGTGATCTGGGCAGCCAGCCTATGCTTAGGGGATCACCTAATCAGGGAGTTCCCATAAGCCCATCAGTGTCCTCTCTGTCTATGTCACTAGCTATGCCCATCACACTGATGTTGGTAGAGAGGTCGGGTGACCGTGAATCCCTCTCTAATGGTCCACTAGGCGAATCTCTCCATCTCTGCGTCCTAGCGACTTGTCACTCCATGTATCTTCCTGTCACGTCCCGTACCTTCCCCTAGGGCACGTGGCAGACCGCAGTGAACTCCACATACAGCCCCGTTTACCCCCGGAACTATATGGGAACCCACTAAGCGTACCTGATGTATATCCCCTCTATTTATGGAAGGAGAGAACCTGGATGACATATCAACTATAACTCTAAAACTATGTATTTTACAAAATTAGGTCTCTTACACAGAGAACCATATATATACAAATGATCTACAATCAAGATAGGGCACATGTCCAATGATACACAAAATATCTATCTAGTAGATCTCTCTGTACACAAAATAAAGGTAGAACTGTCCTACCTTTCAAAAATCAGGAGTCGGCTAACCGCCTCTATCTCTATCCGTCCCTCTCCTGCTGTGATCCTGAAAAAGTGAGTTCCCCTTTGGGGTGAGTACGCTTGTACCCAGTGAGTTGGATAGAAAACAATGTAAAACCGAGAATATAGAATAACAAAATCTGCTAAATGTAACCAACCGGCTATTATGATATAATAGCCTAGCAAGAAGAATAATCAAGAGTCATACAAGACTATAACTGGGGCTGGCTATATCAAATGACAGTTGCGGCCACAACTGTCGCCTCAGGGGGAGGTATCAAGTATCAGAGGGTACCCAAACCATAGTAGAAGCGCAATAATACAGAAACAGAGCCCCCTTTCCCCCTTGAGTTGCCATTGGACTTCACTACCTGGTATCCATAGCTTGTCCAGAACAGTACCGGTCAAGGAGATTCCAGTCTCCCATCCTGACATCGGCTACTATGACCCTACGCCCCTCTTCATAAGCGGCACATAGGGTAAGGCTTCACTGCAGTGAGGGTGCCTATAGCACCATCCAGTATCAGATCATACTAGCCATATGCATTTATAGATGAAAGGTATCATGGATAATCAAACAGATGCATATGTTAGCTGTAGAATTAATCAAAAGCATAGTATCATGCTTGTAATGAACCAAAGAATAAAAGCACCAAAAAGCTTATCATAGATATCAAAGAGTATTCACAACTCATTTATAATCGTGATCAAGAATATTAATTAGTAGGAGAGTCCAAAGAATACCAAACATATATATAATCAAAGGGATATAGTTCTCCTGGACTAAACATTGAGAACTATCCCGTCTATTCTATCTAAAGAATAAACACTCACCTGATCCTATCGTCACAAGCACGTTTTAATTCGTATCGCGATCGCTAGTATCCTTGTGCTTGCTTATCGTATTTCCTGTGAATATTTCAATGAATTTTAATTCTCAATCCGATAATAATTTTACAAATCCGTCTACACCAAAACTCTTAAAATGATCTGTAGAATCACCCTAATTTTTATCTCAAGTTCGCCGGAAGTTCGTCGGAAATCCGCTGGAGACTCGCCGGAACCCTCGTCGGCGAAGTTCTTAGAACAGTACCAATATTGGTACCAATCGAAAGCTCTCTTCGCAAGGATTCCAAAAATCATATTTGCCCCAATTTTTATAGCTCACATGCGTTCAATTTCGCAGATTACATCAAGTTGGGCGAAATCCGTAAACTAGGGTTTTTAGCCCATTGACGGCCAACCGATAGCCAAAAGCCCTCAACCCAGTTACGAAGAGAAGCCATAGGTACTAAGTTTGCGAAGTTTCGTGGCCGAAATGGCCGATAGTCATCGGAGCAAGCTCCGGCGATGAAACTTTCGTCGTCTCTACCTCTCTCCTCATTTTCTCATCAAATCTCAGCCAAAACTTAAAATTAAAGATTCTAATGTGTTTTCTTAGCTTACCTGAGGTTGTCTCTAAAATCTCATCGCAAAAATCTGAATTGTGGTGGCAGAACAATTGAGAGCAAAGTAACAAGCTAAAGCTGCCGTGGAAAGGGGAGGAGGGAGAAAAGGAAAGAAGAAAACTTAGATGAGAAGAAATGAATAATACATATATATATTTATATATATATTTTTTAAGTTGCCGCCATAGGTGTGTTTCTTCTCTCTCTCATTGTTTTTTTTTAAAACCAATTAATCCTAGCCATCCATCCTGATTTAATCTGGATCGTCCATTTGGATCAATCCTTGGTTCAATGTTTTGACCAATCAAACAATATCTAAATTATAATCCGTTTATGATGTTGGATTCCTTATCAAAAATTCTATCAGATCGTATAATCTTCGCATCAAAATTTCATACTTCCAAAATTCATAAAATTTTACAATTAAGTCCTCCATATTATTTTCTTTCAAAATAATCCTCAAACTTATCATCTTTTACATAATTACCCTTAATGCAAATTACAAATCTCACATCCTACCCTCCTTAAAGAAATTTTGTCCTCAAAATTTAGTTCAAATCATCATTTCAAATAATCAAGGATAGTTCTTCTTCACATACTTCTCCGATTCCCAAGTATTTCCTTCTAATTTTGTACTTCTTTGTGATCCTCTAATGATTCATACCTGTCTATTACTTAAGATTTTTCTCTTTCGTTCCAAGATTTATTATAGGCTATATTTTTAGATCTTCCTCAAACTCAATTATAGTGTTTGCAGTATTTCTCCAAGATCCACGATATCTCCTTAATATGATTACATATCATGTATTCTAACCGTTTCTTCAAATAATTCCAATATATATACCACCAAACAAATTCCATTAATGATTCTAAGAGGTCCACTATATCTTGGACTCAAGTTCTCTTATATTTCCAAACTATAGGATTCCTTCTTAAGTATCTATTTTCCAGCATATTACATTCCTAGGTTAAAAATTCTAACTTCTGCCTTCTTTCGTCTGCATAATTATTTTGTCTATCATAGGATACTTTCAATCTTTCTTTAATGATCATAATCTTCTCTTCAGTAGTCTTAATCGATTCATTCTCTTTTATTCATCTTTCTCCAACCTCATCTTAACATACTAATATTCCATATTTCCTTTTGTATAAAAATTTATATAACAACATTCTAATATTAGCTCAGTAACTGTTATTACAATCAACCTCAATCAATAGTAACTATTATTATAATCAACATCAATCAACAGTAGTTATTATTATAATCAACCTCAATCAATAGTAGTTATTATTATAATCAACCTCAATCAATAGTAACTGTTATTTTGACTTTCCTAGAATTCAATCACCCATATTTTTAACATAACCTTCGGATTGATCATCAATCTAAAGATAAAAGTTGTGTTAAACAATAAAGTATCTGAAGCCTTATGCATGCTTAGTCCAAGAATAAATCAAGGATCTTGATCCGAACTTATTGTAATACAAATCATACAAAGTTTCATGATCTCCTGAATGCACATTCTGGTTAACTTACTAAATGAATAAGTATTATTAATACTAAAAAAAATTTATTCACAATTATTCAAATCGTAATACAACTTGATGTGCAAGATAATTCGATCATAAGGTCTCTTATGATATATTCTTATTTCCTTTCAGGATTAAACAAAAGTTATAACTTTCCTGCGGATCTTTGATACTCAACTTTAGCTCATTAACATATGTAACACTTAGCTACATAATTCATAATGTTCTTTTTCATTTAAGGTTACTAATAATTCCTTTTTATTATGTGATACAGTCTTGTAATTCCTAAATATACTCTATATACCAAGAAATGAGCTCCTTTCAACATAGATTTTCTGAGTTCCATCTTCTCAGGAATAGAGACTCATTTTTTATACGCCAATGATCCACATTCCTCATAATGACCTTAGTATTTGCTTCTATTTACATTATTTAAAATATTTTCCTCAATTCCTTTATTTCACCATGTAAACACAAATTTCTTCATATACAGTAGATCATACCATAAATATACTTATTATCTTATCAGATATATCATGGTCTAACTAAACTCCCAAGGTTTTCAGTTTCACTGATTGAAATGGTATGGTGGTGGAGATAATTGACAACATAATTAATTTTCTATTTGATGCATCTATGATCACATCCACCATGTCTAAAGGAGACTAAATCACAATATCATAACCCTTTATTAATTCTACTTATTTCCTGTGCCTCAAATTTAATCCTTTTCTTTTCAAAATATATTTCAAATTCCCTATAACCAATATCATCATATTCATAAAATAAATGTTGCTATTATCGATTCTAAATCCCAGGCAAGGTAATTTTACTCATAGTTTCTTAATTGACAAAATATATAAGTAATAACTTCTTATAACTGTATAACATGTATCTCCCATCATTGTTTAAAACATTATTATATGTTGTAAAATTTTTCTTAGATTTGGGTAAGATCGGAACTAGGATAGAAATAACTCCTAAACTTCTTTCACAATCCTCAATCCATTAAAATTCTTCTCCCTTACAAATTTTTTTTTTTATAAATCATTTTGTAATATCAAGTCAACCATAAGAAATTCCAAATTTCAATAATATTCCTCAAGTATTTACAATTCAAAACTGCTTTCACTTTACTAGAATCTATCATAGTACCCTTTTTGACATGACATGCCTCTAACATTTTCATTTCTTTTAGTTAGAATTCACTTTTGAGAAATTTTGCATATCCTTTCTTATTTTGCAATGTTTGTAAAGCCATTCTCAAATGTTTTATAGGCTTATTCCCTCTAGAAGAGTATATCCAAAATGTCCTCCAATAATCAAAATAATAATTTCATTCAGACATCAATGAAATATTTTATTCCTTGAATTTCTAACTATCACTCCGACATTCGTCAATTCATAAAGAATTATAACAACATCATAATATCATTATTTGATCTTAGAAGTAGTTTTGGATATTTCAAATTCGCAAATTCTCATTTAATAATATCCTCATCTGAGATCAATCTTTAAATATATTTTTCTCTCTTTATAGTTAGTCCAAAAGATTATTACTCCTCAATCAAAGATTCACTGTTGATTATCACCTTATTTAATTATTTATAAATAATGCACCCTCTTAATGTACCATCTTTTCTTTTTACAACTAATATTGATGCTTCTAAGAGTAATGTGCTCAATCAAATAATCTTTTTAAATAATAATTCTGACAAGTGCATCCTCAACTCATTAAGTTCTGTGATCATCGTCCACTATAGTTAATTACTAATATGATAAGTGTCTGATTGTCACTCTCTAAAGCAATTCACTTTCCCATCAAGCAGTAACCTCGATAAATTGCTTAGAAATATATTCTAAAAATTCACATACAATTAATATCTCCTTTAACTTAATTCTAGTTCCAGATGTGTCAATTAAATACATCCAGTAAACTATGCGTCCATTCATACTCTACTTTGAAACTTCAAATGTCAAAATTATCCAAAAGCATAAAGTTCAAAAATTCAGTAAAGTGTAACTCAAGTTTAATAACTCTTACTAATTCTACTTCTGTGATAAAAATAGATAATATTGACCTACTGTTTAGCTAATCCATCAATCTTCAATGTAAAATCAAGATTCAACATTTCTAAGGATCTTAAATCTACTAATATTGTATCTCTCAGTCTAATATCATGATTCTTATAACCTGCATACGTAAGTTATTGCTATTCCAATGTTGCATGTATAAAAAGTTCAAACCTCCTAAAGATTTAATAGTTTACTCACTATACTTTACAAACTCAAGATAAGTTCAAAATCTACATAAATCACTAATAGCAAGTTTCTGATAAGGTATTAAAATAACCGTAAAATACCTGTGATTAGCTCTAGATCGGCATCGACTTTCTTTCCCGGACTATTAGAAATCCTGATTTGTTCCTGAGGTATCACTTTAGAGCTATCATGAGATCCTCTAACATTGTCCTCTGCCTCAGTTCCTAAGTGTCTTACTATTACTTGGGGTTGGTTGGTTTGACTATCTTGTCCCTTACCATTATATCGTTGTCTTGGCCTTTCCATGCTTCCCTTATTACCTTTTTGTTGAAGTTTTGGACAATTCTTTCTTAGATGACCCGTCCTATGGCAATAGAAACAACTTAAGGGAAGTCTACACACTCCAGTATGAAATTTTTCACAATTTCTACAAGTCTCTCTAATTATGGATCGAGTGTGAAATTCATGATCAGGAATTTGTAATGTTTGTGAACAGATTTGTCGCCTTAAAGTACTACTAGAGGATTCTCCTACCCATTGTTTTCCCTTACTAATGATTTCCCTTTTCTGAAAAGTGGGATAAAAGGATGCTAATTTTTTTTTCTGTGGCATATACTTCCTTACCCTTCTGTTGTTTTGGGGAATCTATCTGCTTAGGAACTGATGATGGAATGATCCTTACTTGTGGTGTAACAGGGGTTGTATATGGTGGTAGGATAGGTGGTTGTAGTTGTGCAACCTGAGTTTGCATCAACCTAATGATCACTTGAACTTGTTTGGGAGTAAAAGTTACCCCTTCGCACGATGTTGACACAACTTGACCTATCTCAAGAGGCACGACATGGGAGGCAGAAGAACATTCTTGTCCTGGTGGTGCCTTATCCATTGATTTACCTTTATCTGGCTGCATTCTAAATTTCCTGCAGTAATATTATGATCAAAATCACGTATGCGACACAAATCCTAGGGCCACTAGACTCGTCCTTATTTGAGATCCACTAGAATCCTTATACATTAGTTTAAAATACATCTAAACAATATCCCTGTATATCCAGATTCTCAAATGATCTTTATTAGGATATACATATGTTCTAATATAAACCTGCTCTGATACCACCAAAATCTGTCACGTCCCGTACCTTCCCCTAGGGCACGTGGCAGACCGCAGTGAACTCCACATACAGCCCCGTTTACCCCCGGAACTATATGGGAACCCACTAAGCGTACCTGATGTATATCCCCTCTATTTATGGAAGGAGAGAACCTGGATGACATATCAACTATAACTCTAAAACTATGTATTTTACAAAATTAGGTCTCTTACACAGAGAACCATATATATACAAATGATCTACAATCAAGATAGGGCACATGTCCAATGATACACAAAATATCTATCTAGTAGATCTCTCTGTACACAAAATAAAGGTAGAACTGTCCTACCTTTCAAAAATCAGGAGTCGGCTAACCGCCTCTATCTCTATCCGTCCCTCTCCTGCTGTGATCCTGAAAAAGTGAGTTCCCCTTTGGGGTGAGTACGCTTGTACCCAGTGAGTTGGATAGAAAACAATGTAAAACCGAGAATATAGAATAACAAAATCTGCTAAATGTAACCAACCGGCTATTATGATATAATAGCCTAGCAAGAAGAATAATCAAGAGTCATACAAGACTATAACTGGGGCTGGCTATATCAAATGACAGTTGCGGCCACAACTGTCGCCTCAGGGGGAGGTATCAAGTATCAGAGGGTACCCAAACCATAGTAGAAGCGCAATAATACAGAAACAGAGCCCCCTTTCCCCCTTGAGTTGCCATTGGACTTCACTACCTGGTATCCATAGCTTGTCCAGAACAGTACCGGTCAAGGAGATTCCAGTCTCCCATCCTGACATCGGCTACTATGACCCTACGCCCCTCTTCATAGGCGGCACATAGGGTAAGGCTTCACTGCAGTGAGGGTGCCTATAGCACCATCCAGTATCAGATCATACTAGCCATATGCATTTATAGATGAAAGGTATCATGGATAATCAAACAGATGCATATGTTAGCTGTAGAATTAATCAAAAGCATAGTATCATGCTTGTAATGAACCAAAGAATAAAAGCACCAAAAAGCTTATCATAGATATCAAAGAGTATTCACAACTCATTTATAATCGTGATCAAGAATATTAATTAGCAGGAGAGTCCAAAGAATACCAAACATATATATAATCAAAGGGATATAGTTCTCCTGGACTAAACATTGAGAACTATCCCGTCTATTCTATCTAAAGAATAAACACTCACCTGATCCTATCGTCACAAGCACGTTTTAATTCGTATCGCGATCGTTAGTATCCTTGTGCTTGCTTATCGTATTTCCTGTGAATATTTCAATGAATTTTAATTCTCAATCCGATAATAATTTTACAAATCCGTCTACACCAAAACTCTTAAAATGATCTGTAGAATCACCCTAATTTTTATCTCAAGTTCGCCGGAAGTTCGTCGGAAATCCGCTGGAGACTCGCCGGAACCCTCGTCGGCGAAGTTCTTAGAACAGTACCAATATTGGTACCAATCGAAAGCTCTCTTCGCAAGGATTCCAAAAATCATATTTGCCCCAATTTTTATAGCTCACATGCGTTCAATTTCGCAGATTACATCAAGTTGGGCGAAATCCGTAAACTAGGGTTTTTAGCCCATTGACGGCCAACCGATAGCCAAAAGCCCTCAACCCAGTTACGAAGAGAAGCCATAGGTACTAAGTTTGCGAAGTTTCGTGGCCGAAATGGCCGATAGTCATCGGAGCAAGCTCCGGCGATGAAACTTTCGTCGTCTCTACCTCTCTCCTCATTTTCTCATCAAATCTCAGCCAAAACTTAAAATTAAAGATTCTAATGTGTTTTCTTAGCTTACCTGAGGTTGTCTCTAAAATCTCATCGCAAAAATCTGAATTGTGGTGGCAGAACAATTGAGAGCAAAGTAACAAGCTAAAGCTGCCGTGGAAAGGGGAGGAGGGAGAAAAGGAAAGAAGAAAACTTAGATGAGAAGAAATGAATAATACATATATATATTTATATATATATATTTTAAGTTGCCGCCATAGGTGTGTTTCTTCTCTCTCTCATTGTTTTTTTTTAAAACCAATTAATCCTAGCCATCCATCCTGATTTAATCTGGATCGTCCATTTGGATCAATCCTTGGTTCAATGTTTTGACCAATCAAACAATATCTAAATTATAATCCGTTTATGATGTTGGATTCCTTATCAAAAATTCTATCAGATCGTATAATCTTCGCATCAAAATTTCATACTTCCAAAATTCATAAAATTTTACAATTAAGTCCTCCATATTATTTTCTTTCAAAATAATCCTCAAACTTATCATCTTTTACATAATTACCCTTAATGCAAATTACAAATCTCACACTTCCCCAGACAATCCATGGAGCAACTCGTGTAGTACTACACACTGTCCCCAGACAGGATCACCGCACCTAATTATACAAATCGGCCACGGCTAGCCGGTAATAAACCCTAGGATCTGGACTAAGAACGTCTGCAGAACGTCTAGAATAATAGTCGTATGGTCCATGGATCCACTCTTCAAGGCTATGCGGAAGGAGTCACCGTACCAATTTACAAACAGCGATGTCTGGCAGGAGGTGTGCATCCTAGCCGTCGTCGGAATGCTACAACCTCGGCGACATATTTGTTAGGTTATTGGTTTGGTTTCATCCCTGCTAGCCATCTTAGGACTATCACGGTAGCGACTTAGCGACACCGTGCGGGTATAAGTCGCTAGCGACTTAGCGACTTAGCGACTGGCGAGAAGCCATTCCATATCTTATTCCGCCCCTTATGTCCAAGACGATTTTAACCTCTTTTGGTGGTATAGGTTTATGAGCATTAAAGCTCGTATCTGTAACTTAGGAGATCATATATGACGTATCCTCAGTGTTTTCATACATAAGTAAGTCAATGTCATATGTCTATAAGTGCTGCTTGTTGATGTTTATGTATATGTCAAACTATAGTGTAACATGATAGTTTCTAGAAGTAACCGTAATATTTTATTATTTTTCGTTGCATCAACATAGCAGATAGTGAGCTAGAGAATAACCTTAGCACATATTTAAGTAACAGCATATATAACACTACAAGCATATCACATTATTAATATAAATAGACTATTCTAACATACAAAGCATAAATCATAAATAATTAAATATTAATTTCTAAGCACAGTAGAACCGGCGCACCTGGGATGTTGTAGTTCGTTCTTCGGAACCAACCGTATAATAGGTTGCACGTCGTTTAATTGTTTCGAGGTGGACTACCTATTTCAAATATCATTAGCTTTAGAAATTATTTCTAGTATTATGTATCACCCCTTTACTTATAATAAGCTAAATTAATCACCTTTTCTTATTTTATTTAAACTCACCTCAACCCAATTTAGTTAAATGTCATTCAACTCAATTTAGTTTATTCAACATAATCTACCCTAAACTACTTAACCCCTATTACTTTACAACATTAAGCAACCACCCAAGTTCTAATTTCCTTGTGAGCTAATTAAAATTCTAAGTCATCTATAGTTTCAACTAATGACTTCCTAATTTTATTTAGCTATCATATCTAATAACAAACAAGGTGAAACATCGCAATTATGTCTTAGTGTTAACATGCGTTCGATTACCCATTACGTCATAATTATTATATTACCTAGATCGCGTGCTCGCCCGATCTAGGGCTTGGAGCGCGTGTGCGGTGCACATGCGCTGACCAAAATTCCCTATTTACCCCCGAAAGTTCCATTTAATTATAAGTATAACCCAATGTTCCTATTATACCCCTATCAGGTACAATTATTTACATGGTCTTACCTTTCCAAATTTATCCCTACTCCTTTCAACTATTTACTATGCCATTTTTCATACTACCCCTTCTACTCTTGCAAAAAAAAAATTTCCCATAAAATTTGGGGTTTACAAGTTCTCACCCCCTTAAAAATTTTTGGTCCTCCAAAAATTAAAATGATCATAAAAGTAAACATAGTTAGGGTGTACATTTTGAATAAAGAAGTTTATTATCCTTATAGTTTTCACTAACTACTAAGTGCTTCGAATAGATTCGAATAGTGGGATCAGATCAATTCCTTTGGTTTCTTAAGTGTCTTTCTTTACCTCTATTATTTATTTATTTATTTATTTTTCTCTAAAGGATCTTTCACCATGGGTATTTCTTTCCTCACCATCTAGATACATTTTATAAACAAGATAATTAGTCATATTGTTGTATCTCCACTCTATAATTACTAATGTAGTTTATCTCCTGGATACCTTGCAAGTTGAGGATTTTGTGTTGTTTGAACAAGTTCATATTAACTAATTCCTCAACTATGATACTTTAACATTGGAAGGAAATTATGGCGTTTATCTCTTCTAAATGTTTCTGAATCCTAGAGCAAGCATGTGGACTACTTTTGGATTCCAAGGAAGACTAGACATGTTATTACCTCTTCTTTGATCCTCTCTAATAGTAAAGGTGACAAAGCTAAATCATCCATCACTTTAACCCATAGAAGCCAAAGAGAGAAAATGAAAAGATATGGTACCGGGGAAAATCAAAGAGCTCATTAAGTTAGGTACCTTAAAAATATCTAGAAAGGTCAAAAGAGCTCATGTTTAGCATTCGCCCAACTAACAGTGAAATCGACTCCCAATAAAACAAAGCAAAACAACATACAAGGGTTTAATGTCCAAAGCTCAAAATTTGATACTAATGTAATGTAAAAAAATAATTTACTGCAGACAAACTCAAAGTAAAACAACATGAAAAACTATTTTCCACTAGAGTAATGTAATCAATTCAAGCAATCAAAAGATATTTTCTTAGAGAATAGGAAACTATACAAATAACTATGATCAATCAAAGTCTTATATAGCATAGCTAAGTTCATATGTGAACACTTAAGTTATGTAATGAAAGGTCATATATTTCCCTATAAAATGCTTGACAAGAACATAGAAACCAAAAGGAAAACATAGGTGAGTAAGTGCAACTTATTCCCAAAGAAATGCTACAATTTATCTAACTGATAGTTGAAGCTAAATATCAAGATAAAAGCATCGGGTATATTTTTCCGTATTCGCAAGATCATACCCCAATATAACAAAAACTCATTACATGAGTAGGTATTCATGGATGTACAATTTGAAGATACACATATATACTTCATTTGTGTCATATCTTCCTTTTAACCATATCAATAGATTTCATAATCATATTTAGTATCAACCTTTGCAATTCCACATTTTATCACATCCTTGAAGGTAATTGTAGTATTACCCCAAACTCTCTTAAGAATATCCTATTTCATAGATCCGGGGATAATCTTTGCTAATACAAGTCCTAGCAGGGTATGATTGATAAGAAACTGGATCAAAATGATTGAATGTATGTTCTCCCTTTGCTAGGAACGCAACCAGCAACCTCGCAATCGCTAAACCACTCCTCAGTTGGTTATCAATCGTGTCAAACATGGCTGACCTGTTCACGAAGAACGGCACGAACAATTCAAGAGAATTGAAAGAGCAACAGTGGAAGGATCACTCAATTAAGCAATTGGACTACAAGTTTTAGCAAAAGGATTACAAAAGTGGTGGCTAAAGCAAAAATCAAAGTCCCCTTCAATAGGGCATGGACTTTTTTCCATATTTTGTTCCACTAAAATAGGAAAATTAAATATATAAATCTCCTCCTCTTGTAAGCCACGAATTTTGGAAAATAAATATCCCTTGATGAAGATTTGAATAAATATTTGATGAAGATTTGATCTTCATTAAATATTCCTTAATTTGCTCTTGAAAAAATATTTGATCTTGAATAAATCTTCCTTGTTTTGCTTTGAATAAATATTTGATGAAGATTTGATTCTTGAATAAATATTCCTTCAATTACTCATGCAACCTCCATATGAGTAATTAATGCAACTTCCATATGAGTAATTCCTCCATGTGATTCCTTGCATGTAGTGACAAGTAAACAATAATAATTAGGTAATATCATTTGTTCTGTAATTAAGTAATTAATTTGCTCAAGAAAAGAATTTACCTGTTGTCCTAAGCATCGTGCACGGGCTCCTGTCATTGGGTCTTGTATGCTAACCGGGTCTTGCACGAGTGAACTTGTGATGTCCTCATCAGAGACGTACCATAATTTTTTTTTTTCAATCTATATACAAGATAAGGTTATCATATTTGGGAATAGAAAAGAAAATTTAAGATCTTGCATCTAGATTCTCAAAATGATAAGATGCACAACTAGATGCAACTGTTACGGTTATATGACAGAATTTTTTTTTCTTTCATAAACATCTACATGACGAAATAAGAGTCTTAAGTTGATAAGAGATAGAAACATGTTATATCAACCTTTAACATACCCAACAAAATAGTATTGCATTCTTCCAACCTTTGGAGGATAGCAATAATAAAGAAACATGGGAAGTAAGAAAGTAGGCAAAAGTAAATGAGAGTACATCAGGGTGATAGGTGAGATGAAGGAGGCATGCAATGAGCTATAATGTTTTGAGAATAATTGTGGTAACAATATAAATAAATAATATGATGACGGATAGCATCCAATATATTAGGAACAAAAACCAAAAGAAAAGGAACTATGTAATTTCTCAGGCATAATTTATATACCAAAACTCAGGAACCCATGATTTTTCCAAGAAGAATGTTCATACTGATGATTGGTGTTAGTGCATGTCATCAAAGTATGAAGATCCAAGCGTCGATGATACAGCAAATAAAAAGAAAGAAAATAGTATATCATCAAGTAATCTAACACACTATATATGAGATGGATTTGGTGTGCCCAAGATGAAAACCTATCGACTAACGAAGCTGAAAAAGGAACAACAACCCAAGGGAAGGGTTATGGAATGCTATCCTCTATTGAGTTGTAGGTCATGAAAAAAAAATCAATAGATATAGTCAACCGATAAAGTTACATATTAGAAATTTTATCAACTTTACTATTGAGAAGTAAAGGGGTATCTAACACATTTTAGATGAAGTTTAAGATTGCAAAATCAAAGAAGAGTGTTGCACGAGCTGCAATTACTGCTAAATGACGAGAGCTGGGTTCTCTCCAATTGACGATAACCAAGTTGCAAATATACATTTGCTTGAGATTTTGATAATAAGATCAAACCCAAGAAACTGATGAGACTCCAACAAGGTGATCTCAATTTAAGTGGGAATTCAAAGACAAAAACTGATGAAACATTTGATCATAAGAAAAAAATTATTTAAAAATTCAAGACTCTGAAGAAGGAAATGACTTTGCTTAGAAATCCATTTCGCAAGCTGAGTCAGTTTTCAATGCAACTAGAATTGGTATCATAATGGGCAATAAGCTTTGATAAAATTGCAACCAATGTTTCAATTTGCTGATGCACTTCGTCGAGAGCATATAGATATTAGAACTCATTAAGAATAAAATTTATTAGGGATGCGGGAGTTTAAAAATGCCTCTACAACCGACATGCATTATCAACAGAAGGGAAAAGTAAAAAGAAAAAAAGAAAAAAAAAATGCTTGGAATATTGAAACCAACTCAATAGAGAGGAACATATATAAAAGATCAATGATCTTGGGGTATTACATAGAAATGATATGATACTTAACCACCATTGCAATAATGATCTTGTAATAGTTGAGATCTATGCACCTACTTGATCCATGATCCATTTATAGAAGGTGTGATAAACTTATTCAGAAGAAGTATCTAATCACCATAACAAGGACAAATATGGAGGTGACAAATAACTCAAATCATCTATAACATGAATTTAAATTTTTGTCAAGATATAGATCAAGTTTGTAAGAGGTGCTAATAGATCACAGAAGAGATACAAGTTCAAGATAATCAATCCAGAATGAGATATAAGTAAAGTTAAGAGTACTAAGGTACCATCCTTCTGACCCTACTCAATATTCTATGTATATCGGGACTATTAGCCTAATCTTTAAATCCTCAAACCTAGGCTCTGATACCACTTTAATTGTCACGCTCCGACCCATCTGTCAAGCACGTGACAACTGCCGTATGAGCCCAAAGGACCCATACAAGGCATTTAATGATATACAAAGTTCACATACATTATTATTGTAGCGGATAATACAATTAAATCAATTAACTCAAGTTTACTAACACAGTCCCAATATACATACTACAATACTATGATCACAAAAATGATAGATAACTATGTTCATCAATAATCTCATCTTCGTTAGCTATCTTGATCAGTCGTTTAATAGACCTGCTGTAAACCCTCATTTCTATTAAAAAAAAATTTAAAAATATTATTTTAATAATAAAATAATATTTAATATAAAATAAAATAGGAATAGAAAAGAAAATAATAAAATATAAATTCTGAATTTAAATTTAAGAAAAATAGTTATTATTATTATTTATTTAGACTTGTTTTTTATATTTAATTTTAATTTATTTAAATTTGTTATATATATATATATATATATCTAATAAAATACCGTCGCTGCACGTGCATCACACGTGCAGCGAGTTGGGGCAGGTCGACTCAGCCGAGTTGGGCTAAGTCGAGCGAGTCGAAGCGAGTTAGGCGGGTCAACTCGGCGAGTCTGGCCGAGTGGGCTAAGTTGGAGGGCGAGTCGGGATCGAGTCGATCGACTCGGTGCTAGGTTTTAAACCTTCGGAAACAGGGGTTGCCCTGTTCCTAGGTAGACGACGGCGGCGAGGGCGGCTGGAGTTCCGACAGGCCGCGATTCGTCAGGGAGAGGTGCTGAGAAGCCTTGGGCGTCAGAGTTGGGGGCTGCGATAGAAGGGCGCTGTGCTGGCGAGCTGGAATCGCGAAAGGGACGGCGGACAGGGAGCCTTCTCTGTTCGCAGCTGTTCCGCTAGCGAGGTGCCTGGCGAGTCTTCCCTTCCACCACGACGGGGTCGATACGGCTCCGTAGGGTTGTATTGAGGCCAGTATCGGCTGTAGCGAGGGCTTAACGGCGGTCGAAGAGGATGGTTTGAGGTGGGGCGGTCGAGTAGAGGATGCCGGCGAGATGTTAGAGGTCGTCGAAGCTCTACCAGTGCACGATTGGGTGGCCGGAGAGCGGAGGAAGGCGCGATACGGGTAGACGCGGGGTTCCGATGAGCGGGCGGCGGCCGATCGTCGACATTGTAGCGGAAATCGACAGTGGCGCTGACTGCAGCGATGACTTCGAGAGGCAGAGGGCGTGTTCGAACGGGTCGCATGTGCGTAGCGCGTGCGGGGGTTCGGTGGGTTGCGGTTCGGACCGGATCGGTTCGGTTCAGGGCCGGTTTAGGACCGATTTCCCTCGATTTTCGCTTGATTTCTCAGTTTTACAACTGGTTCTTTGTGGTTCAACATTTCTATAGCTTGGTTGGTAAGTTTTAAGCTTTTAAAAATTTATTTAGAATTTTTACAAGACTTTAGGTTCGGTTTTCGAATTATTTGTTGTTGGGGTCAGGGTTTTTTGTGCATTAACAATATCTGAAAAATCTGAAATAATTTGTGACACTAGATTATGCTTAGATTTAATTTTCATGATTTAATTAGGAATTTTTCAAACGGTTAAGTAGGAGTTTTGATTTAATTAAGATGATTTAGGTTTATTTAGGTCTTAAATGAATTATTTTGATGTTATTTTGCATTAAAGAATATTTTGATAGGTGTCATTATGTTTGACTGTGGTTAAACGCACAATGCACTACCCAGGCTAGGGAACCTGATTGACGCTGGCATGCTCAACAGATGTGGATCCTTGAGCAGTCCAGGTTCATTGGTATCATATGTGGTGGATCCCAGCTTGCTGGGCTGGTGTTGGATATGATTTGTGATTTGTATGGTGATCCTGCCATGGTGCAGAATTACAATGCTGTATGGTACTTGTGA
The DNA here is from genome assembly GCA_030544415.1 of Thalia dealbata. Classification (NCBI taxonomy): domain Eukaryota; kingdom Viridiplantae; phylum Streptophyta; class Magnoliopsida; order Zingiberales; family Marantaceae; genus Thalia; species Thalia dealbata. The sequence goes on from CM060460.1 coordinate 12,129,190, forward strand.
TTGGAAAGAAGGGGTGTCGTGATCACCAGCTCCTTCCGCCAACGTTAGTGTACAGGCATATAGGACAGAGACATAGAGTTGATACTGATGGGTTTAGGGAAGTCTCTGACGAGGGATTCTCCTTGAACATAAGTGGCTGCCTTAGGTGTAGAATGGTTAGATGAGGAAATATTAATTAAAGTGATATGATATATTTGATTTAGTGGCATTGTTATGATCATATTTCTTATATGTTGTTATATGCTATGTTATGATCATATTCATGATGTTCCATATTTATTGATTTGTTATATTATTGATATGTTGATTTAATATGTGATTTCAGTGGATATATTTTCTTGTTGGTTTGTATGATATCTTATGCCCATTTTTAGGGTGCTCTCTCTGTAGCCTCACTAAGTTTCGTGACTTAGATGTGCACATTTTTTCCCTGTTGCACAGGTTACAGGTTGGCCATTAGCGGGGAGTGAGGGAGAACCTAGTTGGTGGACAATATTTATTTTGTAATCTAGATAGGGATGAATGAGTAGTATTGGCTTGAATGTACAATGTAATTGCTTCCGCTTTGTTTAAATAATAAAATGTTAGTGCTTTGTGATACTTTTAGCCTTGTATAAGTTGTGGTGTTGTAGTACAACTTATACGGCGGTTGTCACGTGCCCAAAGATGGTTCGGGGCGTGACAATTAAAGTGGTATCAGAGCATAGGTTTAAAAAGATAACACTAAAAAGTAAGGATAGGAATTTAGGATACACCATAGGCCTAAGTACACATATGAGATAACTTTGACGGGGTACAAAGAGATTATAGGGATTTAGGGGTTAGCTTTTGTCCTTATAATTTTGCTTATTGTGTCCTTGCTGGTTGATGTCCTATGCTTGAATTGGGTAATACTAGCAAGTAGATTGTGTTTGTTGTTGTGTGTTTTCGGGTTACTTTGATTTTGATTTTTATGCTTGAATGACATTATGATTGTTGAAAACTTGATCTAGGAAGATTTAGATATTTGGAGTTTTCCATGTGAAACTATAGAGAACTTATTGTGGGAGTTCTATGCCTACTTTAGTTGATGTTGGATAACCCTTATTCTTCATTAAGGACCCTTACTGTATTTCCCACTTAGTGATACCATTCCTACTTCAAAATCTCAGCCATACCTAGCTTAAGGGTGAGTTAAAATCAAAAATAGTAAGATATACCAATCATTATAGCCAAGTATAATGAATTTGAAACTTAACCACAATCAGATTTACCTTGTCTCAGAGAATTGATCACCCTAAACTCTCTGAGTGTCCAATTCTATGAAATTTGGTAGAAATTTTTTTTACTGATGTCCAAACCTACCCTCAAAATTTCAGCTTAATCTGATGTCTGTGGAGGAAGTTATGACCTTCCAAAGTTCACTAAATTCTGAAAATCTAGTATGTCAAAAATTTAATACTCTTGAATTGATAACTATATATCTTTACACTTGAACCTTGCCATGCCTTTGCTAACAATAGAATATAAATCCATTCTATTTCTTTACCTTTGATCTATAATCTTCCAACTGTGAATTTAAGTTTGATTCTTCATTATAATAAGAACTATGGGCTTAGGTGAAGAACAAAGTTGAAATTATACCTTGCCAACATTCTAAATATTGTCAATCTTGGTTTTCTTTATTCCTTAGTTCTAAAGTTATATACTCTCTAATGAATAATCTCCCCTAACCATTTGGGTCTCCTAAGAATTTTCAACTTAATTATCAAAGTCCAGTATGAATTAAATATAGAGAAGCTAAAGGAAACCCAAGTTACATTCTCTACTATCCCTTGAAGTAGGTTTCAAAGCTAGTTGTTTGTTATATAACAGTTTTGACTTACAACTTATAGTATGATGGTTTAAATTGCTGGAAAGTTGATTGCAACTTAACACACTCTCCTTGTTTCCTTGGTCCTTTGATTCTTTGACCCTTTGAGGCAAAGCCAAACCCTGGGATGGAAAAAGGGATCAGAAGTAAAACCTTCGTGAGTTGTGAGACTACAGGATGTGTCGGTGCCGATTAAGACGAACCAAGGTTCCCGAATTACTTCTTGATTGTGATAATATTGTTTGATGGATCCTTTAATAATTTATTCTTTTGCCTGGCTCATATGACCATATTTTTCTCGGAATGGTGGAATCTCGAATTGAGTACCCTTGAGAAATGACCTATTTACTTCCAAATGTTCTATGTTGAAATTTTATTTGCATAAATTCTCGGAATGATGCACTTTCTAAGAATTAGCTACTTTATGATTATCTCTTTATCTTCTGAGTCAATTAATTTACTTAAATGCTTAACTAAATTGCTTCAGCTTGAGCTACTAAAATTATCTCTGCTATTCCTTTTAGTTACTTGTGCTGAGTATAACTGTTGGAATTATTTAGAGACCTTTAGTTGATCAGTTGGTATTCTTGATTCCATAAAGTGCTAAACCTAAAGTCTATAATCTTGATAGGTCCACCTACTTATGTTCTGACCGATATTAGAACACAGAGCTCTTATGTAAACACGATATTTCTAAGGGGGCTGATCGACCCTTAGAGATGGATGTGAACTAAAGAGCTGAATTGATACCTATAGGTAAAAGACTATGATATGATCTTAGGTATTGATTAGTGAACTAAGTATCAAGACATAGTGATTAGTTGATGGGATTAGATTGCCTAGCAGGGACATTGGAGACTGAGCCCAAGTTAAAGCTCAATACTCGCAATTGTTTGATTAGTGTTTTGCCGTGTATTCTTATTTGACAAATTGTTTGACTTGATTGGAAGATTTCCTTAGGTTTCTTTATATCTTCGAAAATATAGGAAGTCTAGACCATTTTGAAAGGGTAGGTTGTCAATTTTTAGAGGACGAAAAATCTTAAGGGGAAGAGGAATTGTAAACCCTCATTTCTATAATAAAAAAAAATTAAAAAAATATATATTATTTTAATATTAAAATAATATTTAATATAAAATAAAATAGGAATGGAAAATAAAATAATAAAATATAAATTCTGAATTTAAATTTAAGAAAAATAGTTATTATTATTATTATTATTTAGATTTGTTTTTTATTTAATTTTAATTTATTTAAATTTATTTTTAATATATATATATATATATCTAATAAAATACCGTCGCTGCACGTGCATCACACGTGCAGCGAGTTGGGGTAGGTAGACTCAGGCGAGTTGGGCTGAGTCGAGCGAGTCGAAGCGAGTTAGGCGGGTCAACTCGGCGAGTCTGGCCGAGTGGCTGAGTTGGAGGGCGAGTCGGGACTGAGTCGACCGACTCGGTGCTAGGTTCTAAACCTTCGGAAACAGGGGTTGCCCTATTCTGAGGTAAACGACGACGGCGGGGGCAGCTGGAGTTCCGGCAGGCCGCGATTCGTCAGGGAGAGGTGCTGAGCAGCCATGGGCGTCGGAGTCGGGGGCTGCGATCGAAGGGTGCTGTGCTGGCGAGCTGGAGTCGCGAAAGGGACGGCAGATAGGGAGCCTTCTCTGTTCGCAGCTGTTCCGCCAGCGAGTCTTCCCTTCCACTACGACAGGGTCGATACGGCTCCGTAGGGTTGTATTGAGGCCAGTATCGGTTGTGGCGAGGGCTTGACGACGGTCGAAGAGGATGGTTTGAGGTGGGGCGATTGAGTAGAGGACCCCGGCGAGATGTTAGAGGTCGTCGAAGCTCTACCAGTGCATGATTGGGTGGCCGGAGAGTAGAGGAAGGCGCGGTACGGGTAGACGTGGGGTTCCGATGAGCAGGCGGCGGCCGATCGTCGACATTGCAGCGGAAATCGGCGGTGGCGCCGACCGCAGCGACGATTTCGAGCGGCAGAGGGCGTGTTCGAACGGGTCGCATGTGCGTAGCTCGTGCGGGGGTTCGGTGGGTTGCGGTTCGGACCGGATCGGTCCGGTTCAGGGCCGGTTCAAGATCGGTTTCCCTCGATTTTCGCTTGATTTCTCAGTTTTACAACCGGTTCTTTGTGGTTCAATGTTTCTATAGCTTGGTTGGTAAGTTTTAAGCTTTTAAAAATTTATTTAGAATTTTTATAAGACTTTAGGTTCGGTTTTTGAATTATTTGTTGTTGCGTTCAGGGTTTTGAGCGCATTAACAATATCTGAAAAATCTGAAATAATTTGTGACACTAGATTATGCTTAGATTTAATTTCCATGATTTAATTAGGAATTTTCCAAACTGTTAAGTAGGAGTTTTGATTTAATTAAGATGATTTAAGTTTATTTAGGTCTTAAATGAATTATTTGGATGTTATTTGCATTAAAGAATATTTTGATAGGTGTCATTATGTTTGACTGTGGTTAAACGGAATTAGAATGATTTAATTAGAATTTTTAATGAATATATGAATTTTATATTGTGATTAAATTGAATAATTAGGGTAATTAGATTTTCTATTTAATGGAATTGGGGGAAATTGTGATTTAATATATTTAATTCTAGAAATTTGGATTTTTACAGAATTATTAAAAGTTGTTTATAGATTGATTAAGGTGGTATAGTTGATCAATATGATTAATTAAATTGTTAGAATAATTTATTTGTTGAAATAAATATTTGTTGTGGTCTTATGATATAATTTGAATGCAAACATATGTTTGGCTAGGGTTGGTTGATGTAAAATTATGGTAGTTGTGTTTATTTGAATTGATTAAAGAGAAATTAAATAAAAAATTAGTGTGAGGTTGTGAGTAGAGGGGTTGTGAAGATGTTTGATTGAGATGTGTTATTTATGCATGCTTGTTTGGTTATCTTTAATTTTATTTTAGGAGATTATGTTTCTGTGCTATTGGTTGCCAAGCTGTGATTTGTGTAGAAAGAAATTTCTTGTGCGATTGATTACTTGCTTGATTTAAAGATCTGCTTAAGACTCAGGTGAGGATTTATAGTTTCAAATTTATTTGGCCTACTACAGATGCTGAGTCCTAAGGGTCATTGTTAATTATTGTACATGCTGATAAATTATATGTCTGTTTGATTGCATATTTAATTGACATGTGAATTATTGAAAGTTATATCATGCTAGCTTATTTATGATGTTATTATATGCACACTCTTGATATGAGTTGAAAGTGATATCATACTAGTTCATGTTTGATGTTATTTACATGCTTGCTTTTGACATGAGTTGAAAGATATACCATGCTGGTATGTGAAATGTTGTTATATGCATACTCTTGATGTGAGTTGAAAGATATACCATGAGGTATATGTATGATGCTATTATATGCATGTTGTTGATATTATACTCACATTGTGTTATTATTTGATATGTTCATGTTGCTAAAGATGTAGAGACACTTAGCGAGAACATGAAACATGTGGACATGAGATAATACTTGAGACACTTTAGGATGATGTTATGATAATACCTAGAGTGATCTGGATTGATATATGATTAAGAACTCTAGACATCTTACGGTTATGATAACCTAGGAGAAGATGTGAGTTCATGGGTGTGGTATGTGCCAACATGTGGCGAGGAGCCATGTGCTAGCAATGGTAGAGGGGCAAGCCCGGTTGACTTAGCCACTAATACTTTGGTGTAGCGGGGATCTCACTTCGGTGCAGAACTCAACTTATTTGTGTTACACCAGGGTAGAGGGTGTACTAGGAACAGTACCGCGCAATGCGCTACCCAGGCTAGGGAACCTGATTGACGCTAGCATGCTCAACAGATGTGGATCCCTGAGCAGTCCAAGTTCATTGGTATCATATGTGGTGGATCCCAGCTTGCTAGGTTGGTGTTGGATGTGATTTGTGATTTGTATGGTGATCCTGCCATGGTGCAGAATTATAGCGTTGTATGGTACTTGTGATTGGAAAGAAGGGGTGCCGTGATCACCAGCTCCTTCCGCCAACGTCAGTGTACAAACATATAGGACAGAGACATAGAGTTGACCCTGACGGGTTTAGGGAAGTCACTGACGAGGGATTCTCCTTGAACATAAGTGGCTGCCTTAGGTGTAGAATGGTTAGATGAGGAAATATTAATTAAAGTGATATGATATATTTGATTTAGTGGCATTGTTATGATCATATTTCTTATATGTTGTTATATGCTATGTTATGATCATATTCATGATGTTCCATATTTATTGTCTTGTTATATTATAGATATGTTGATTTAATATGTGATTTCAGTGGATATATTTTCTTGTTGGTTTGTACAATATCTTATGCCCATTTTTAGGGTGCTCTCTCTGTAGCCTCACTGAGTTTCGCGACTCAGATGTGCATATTTTTTCCCTGTTGCGCAGGTTACAGGTTGGCCATTAGCGGGGAGTGAGGGAGAACCTAGTTGGTGGACAATATTTATTTTGTAATCTAGATAGAGATGTGAATGAGTAGTATTGGCTTGAATGTACAATATAATTGCTTCCGCTTTGTTTAAATAATAAAATGGTAGTGCTTTGTGATACTTTTAGCCTTGTATAAGTTGTGGTGTTGTAGTACAGCTTATACGGCGGTTGCCACGTGCCCAAAGGTGGTTCGGGGCGTGACACCTACAAACATATTGAATGCAGTGTGCTCAGCCTTGTGACTTTGTGCTTATGGCTCTAACCGCAGTAGAATAACTCAAGTAGAGAAAAGTAAGATTCTAACACGACCATAACTCATTTAATAATATCAAACAAAGCATGTAAAATCAGCAAATAAAACATGAAGCATAATGAGAAGAATATATTGGATAAGTGTGTAGCTCAGCTATAAATATGAAGTGTGTTCATATCTATAGATTATTGTCGCTAAAAATATCATCTCATTCAAATATCGTGATCTGGGTAGCCAGCCTATGCTTAGGGAATCACCTGATCAGGGAGGTCCCATAAGCCCATCAGTGTCCTCTCTGTCTATTTCACTACCTATGCCCGTCACACTAATGTTGGCAGAGAGGTCGGGTGACCGTGAATCCCTCTATAATGGTCTACTAGGCGAATCTCTCCATTTTCGCGTCCTAGCGACCTGTCACTCCATGCGTCTTCCCCAGACAATCTATGGAGCAACTTGTGTAGTACTACACACTGTCCCCAGACAGGGTCACCGCACCTAATTATACAAATCGGCCACGGCTAGCCGGTAATAAACCCTAGGATCTGGACTACTCATCAGAACGTCTGCAGAACGTCTCGAATAATAGCCGTATGGTCCATAGATCCACTGTCCAATGCTATGCGGAAAGAGTCACTGTACCAATTTACATGCAGCGATGCCTGGCAGGAGGTGTGCATCCTAGCCGTCGCCGGAATGCTACAACCTCGGCGACATATTTGCTAAGTCATTGGTTTGGTTTCATTCCTGCTAGCCATCTTAGGACTATCATAGTGGTGACTTAGCGACACCATGCGGGTATAATGAATATTTCACAACGTTCTCTCGCGAGAAGCCATTCCATATCTTATTCCACCCCTTATATCCAAGACGATTTTAATCTCTTTGAGTGGTATAGGTTTATGAGCATTAAAGCTCGTATCTGTAAATTAGGAGATCATATATGACGTATCCTCAGTGTTTTCATACATAAGTTAGTCAATGTCATATGTCTATAAGTGCTGCTTGTTGATATCTATGTATATGTCAAACTATAGTTTAACATGATAGTTTCTAGAGGTAACCATAACATTTTATTATTTTTCGTTGCATCAACATAGCAGATAGTGAGCTAGAGAATAACCTTAGCACATATTTAAATAACAGCATATATAAGACTACAAGCATATCACATTATTAATATAAATAGGCTATTCTAACATACAAAGCATAAATCATGAATAATTAAATATTAATTTCTAAGCAGTAAAATATTTATCTCCTAAAGTTTCACTAACTTGAGAATAGTCTACTGTAGTGAACCGGCGCACCTGGATGTTGTAGTTCGTTCTTCGGAACCAACCTTATAATAGCTTGCACGTCGTTTAATTGTTTCGAGGTGGACTACCTATTTCAAATATCATTACCTTTAGAAATTGTTTCTAGTATTAGGGATCACCCCTTTACTTATAATAAGCTAAATTAATCATCTTTCCTTATTTTATTTAAACTCACCTCAACCCAATTTAGTTAAATGTCATTCAACTCAATTTAGTTTATTCAACATAATCTACCCTAAACTACTTAACCCCTATTACTTTACAACCTTAAGCAACCACCCAAGTTCTAATTCCCTTGTGAGCTAATTGAAATTCTAAGTCATCTATAGTTTCAACTAATGACTTCCTAATTTTATTTAGCTATCATATCTAATAACTAAAAAGGTGAAACATCGCAATTATGTCTTAGTTTTAACATGTGTTCGATTACCCATTACGTCATAATTATTATATTATATACATGCTCCCTCACTTCATCAAAACTCAGCAACACAAACCATCAGCACCATTCATGAAAACTCAGCAAATATCTCATTCACTAATTACCATCATAGCATTGCAACAGAAGGGATTTAGCTAAATAACATTATCATTCACGAGCATAGAAACAATGGGGTTTTAGCTAGCAAGAACATTCGAATTCAACCTTGACGTGGATAGAATTGGAAGTTGGAGCAGCTGCGACCGGCCGAAGGAAAGGCGAGGTCGAAAGGAGGGGTTCGCTGTCGAGCTTGCGGCGATGGATCTGAAGCGGAGGAGCAGCGGCGTGCGAAGACGACGAAGAAGGCGAAGTCGAATTGGGGCGCCGTTGCGTGCTCGCCCGATCTAGGGCTTGGAGCGCGTGTGCGGTGCACATGCACTGACCAAAATTCCCTATTTACCCCCGATAGTTCCATTTAATTACAAGTATAACCCGATGTGCCTATTATACCCCTATCAGGTACAGTTATTTACATGGTCTTACCTTTCCAAATTTACCCCTACTCCTTTCAATTATTTACTATGCCATTTTTCATACTACCCCTTCTACTCTTGCAAAAAAAAAATTTTCCCATAAAATTTGGGGTTTACATGGGAGGTAGTCCGGACAACCAGAGTTGGTACACATATTGGATCCGACAGGTCTGGTCATGAGTATATGTTAGCAGGTGACCTTGCTGCGGAGCAGAAATGTAACGCTACATGGTTTTCTCGTATCGTAGGGTCTATGGGAGACGTACGATATGATAGTCTCGGAGCACAGTCTGGGTATACGACTAGCGAGACTAGAAGGAGAAGGAACCGCGGTCACCCACCTTCTCCGCCAACGTCAGTGTGATGGGTTTAAGGAGAGATATAGTTGGACACTAATGGGTCTGAGGGTAGTCCCCGACGAGGGTTTATCCCAGCATAGGATGGCAGCCCGTTGTTAGAGTTGAAGTTAAACTTGAATTAGACTCAAAACAACATTTGATATCTGAGCATATTTTTCATATTTGATCTTTGTTATTTTATACATAAAATGTTAACTATTATGTTGTGAGTGTTGCTTATACCTCTAAACATAAATATTGCTTTAGCCTGTACTTTTGCCGGGATACTCTCCATTTGTAGCCATTGAGTCGCAAGACTCAGCGCATGCAAATTTTCCCCCGCACGCAGGTAACGAGTCTCGGACTAGGTAGATGGAGAGACTTTAGAGATTATGGGAGTCACATCGAGGAACTACAAGAGTAAATATTGCTTAATTAGAGTTGGACTGTGTTAGCTAGAAATATGTAATTGATATCAAGTTTTGGTGACTAACCTGTTTAATAGAACTTTACATTGTGGACAAACTTGTTATAATAAATGAAAAATTTAGTGTGATTTTTATAAGCCTTGTATGAGTTTTCATAGCTCTTACAGCGGTTGTCACGTCTGACAGAGGATCGGGTCGTAACATATCCTGACATACCATATCATCCTATCATACATCAAAATCACATGCTAATTAAATATGTAACAAAGCAGACATATAACTTATTAGTTTGTACAATAAATAACTATCGACCCTTAAGACTCAGTACTGTAGTAGGCCATAAATTGAAATCATAAACCCTTACCTGAGTCTCAAAGTAAATTTTTATTAAGAATCTCAGCTTGGCCGTAATTCTTAAAATGCAAGCAAAAAATCAAACAAAAAAACTTATTCCTTCTTCAACACAAATCACAGCTTGACCGTGATTTGTCAAGTAATAGCACAACAACTCAAACCGCTTAAAATAAAAACAAATACAGTTAAACAAAACATAAATAATACAAGCCAACAAAATTTTCTATTTGCCCTTCCTACTCACATTCTCACATAATTTTATTTAATTTCTTTTTAATCAACCAATTATTTAACAAACTTAAATAACTATAAAACAACTACAATTAAACATCAAATCAATCCTAGTCACACTTATAAAATATATTGTGTTTAAACCCAACAATTTATCCTAAATTAAATAAATCTAACAACCTAAATGTCAACACATAAATACAATTTCTTTACCAATAAATTAAATATTCATTTTAACAAATAAATTATGCTAATAATCCCAAATCAATCTATACCACCTTAATTAACTTAAAAATAATAATTTAATAATTCTGTGAAAAATCTAGTTACACCAAATTAATCTATAAAATCCTAAATTAGCCACATTCACTAAATAGAAAAATCTATCTAACCTAATTACTTAAATTTATAACAAAACCAATTTAATAATTCTATAAAAATCCTAATTAAATCATTTTAATTATGTTTAATGTTACATAGTATCAAAATATTTCTTCATGCATATAATATACAAAAAATTCATTTATAATTCTATTCAAACATTAAGAACATCAAATTCAGAATTTTCATTTAGGATGGCTTCTATCTATCCCTTTATCCCCAAAACTATAAGTTCATGTAGGAAGAGATTTTAGGACCAATCTCTTCTTATCAATTTTCCCGAGTTAGCATAGAATTCCTCTATCCAATGGTGTTGGCTTTTGCTACTTTGGTTGGTGTCGTCTTCCCTCTATGTCACTGCAAAGAGCGTCGGTGTGACTCCCCTTCAACCGAAGGCACCAGTATAATTCTTCCAAACTTAAATCGCCAGTAGCTTTGGGAGGATTTGGAGAAGTTTGGGAATAAGGGTTCTTCGGTCGTTGGGAAATCCTTCCTCCTTTTCAACTTTTGGCGCTTGCGGAGGAGGATTGGGTTGGCAATTAACTCAATTGCCCCTACAATTTCTTCAAAATATTCAGCATCAAGTTTAGTCCCTATAGTATTTTGTTGTCGGCCCCTAAGTTGATTTAATATATATATATATCTTAGGTATTCTTGTATCTGTATCTTATTTTATCCACTTGAGAATCCTAAAATTATAGGGATTTATTTATATTGATAATAATAGAGTTTTTAATTTAAAAAAATCCTAACTAATATTACTATCGATGCTACAATTAGAATAATAATAGGTAAATGAAGTCTAAATTGAGAAAACTCAACCCATGTAATAGGTATATATATATATATATTTATTTATTTTATTATTCTTTCTCTTACTATTTTATTACTACCTTTTTATTAACTTATAAATCTCCAAATTATAGTAGTACTACAGAGGGAAGAATAAAATAAAAGGTGGATACTAAAGGAATCATTCCTAATATTAAAGACTAGCTGATTGATGAGATATCTCCATTTAGATATCTAATTTCCTAACTTGCTTCTTCTTTTAAGTCGTAATTTCCTTCTATTTCTGTATTTACTATTCTCTAAATTTAGAAAAATAAATAAATAAATTTAAAATAACTTAATTTTTTTTTTTAAAAAAAAATAGGGTTTACATCGAGCAATGAGCTTCCGCTGAAATTTTCTACCCTGTGGAACATAAACTCTGCCCCTCAATACTAGAGTGTCATCGTCTCTTCATCGAAATTCTTGTTCTTTACCATCTTTAACCCGCTGGATTACTTTACTCAATTCTGAATCTGTCTTCTGTCTCTCCACCAAGTTGTCGGCCAAAGTAGGTCTAATTGTAAATTGGGCTAACAATCCTCCGTGGGAGTTTGGCTGTAACTATGTGCCAAGTCTCTTCAAATCTTTTAGTAGTGGCAAATTCAAGGTACGAATATAGGTCAATATAGCAAATGACTTCTTACTGAGTGCGTCTGCCACCACGTTAGCCTTGACTAGGTGATAGTTAATTATTAAGTCATAGTCCTTTATCAGCTCCAACCATCTGCTCTACCTGAGGTTCAGCTCCTTCTGAGTTAGGAGATACTGTAAGCTCTTATGTTCGGTGTATATATGACATCACTCGTCATACAGGTAATGCCTCCAGATCTTAAGAGCTAATATTATGGCAGCTAGCTCCAAATCATGTGTAACGTAATTTACCGTATGGTTCTTTAGTTGCCAAGAAGCATAGGCAATCACCCTTCCATTCTGCATCAGAACACACCCCAATCCCTGCTTTGAGGCATCACTGAAAACTATCTACTTTGTGCCCGTAAGTGGGGAGGGTGAGAACTAGTGTCGTGGTCAACCGAGTCTTGAGCTCCTGGAAACTATGCTCGCACTCAGGAGTCCACTGGAACCTGGTATCCTTCCTGGTGAGCTTAGTCATTGGTACTGCTATCTTAGAGAAATCCTGAACAAAGCGATGGTAATACCCGGCTAGTCCAAGGAAACGTCGTAACTCTGTGACATTTTTGGGTTGTTCCCCATTGGTTACGGCTTCCACCTTAGTTGAATCCACTCGGATTCTCTCCTTGGTCACTACAGGTCCAAGAAATCCCACTTGATCCAACCAAAACTTGCACTTTCAGAACTTGGCATACAACTGGTTCTCCCGTAATATTTGCAACACGGTGCAGAGGTGGGCTTCATACTCCTCGTTTCTCGAGTCAATGAAGACGATGAGGCACTTGTTTAATTACTCGTGAAACACTCTTTGAATTAGATCCATAGATGCTACATGAACATTGGTCAGTCCGAACGGTATGACCAAAAACTCATAGTGCCTATAATGTGATCTGAATGTTGTCTTGGGCACATCTGCCTCTTTGATCTTCAATTGGTGATATTCAGACCTCAGATCTATATTAGAGAAAATTTTAGCACTCTGTAACTGATCAAACAGATCATCAATCCGAGGTAGAGGGTACTTATTATAGATGGTAACCTTGTTCAATTATCAATAATCATTACACGTCCGTAAGGTACCATCACTCTTCCTCACAAATAAAATCGGTGCACCCCAAGGAGATACGTTGGGTCGGATGAATCCCTTGTCCACCAGATCCTGCAATTGCACCTTGAGTTCCTTCAGCTTGGCCGGTGCCATCCTGTAAGGTGGCTTAGATATTAGAGTTGTTCCCAGAGTTAAGTCGATAGAACTCCAACACCCTGCCAAGAGGCAATCCGAGCAAGTCTTCTAAAAATACATCGGTGAATTCTTTAACAATTGGTACATCTTGTATTTCTTTGTTCCCCTTGTTGGTGTCTATCACATGAGCTAACTAATATCCCTTCTGCAAAAATATCCAAGTGGTAACCATGGAGATAATGCTAGTTGGTAGCACCCGGCAATCACCCTCAAATATAAGTTCAGGCTTGCCCGGGGTATCGAATGACATTAACTTGATAAAACACTCCACTGTCGCCTTATTATTCATCAGCTAGTTGATTCCCAAGATCACATCAAAGTCAGTTACGTTGAGTGGAATCAGGTCGGCTTTCAGTTCCACCCCCTTAATAATGACAGGGCAGGCTCAATAGACCTGATCTCTAATAACCTGTGCACCAAGAGGAGTGGACACTACAAGCTCATACCCCAATGATTCCAAGGGTTTATCTACCCGTTTCGCAAACTTCACACTAACATATGATCGATGTGACCCGAGTATCAATTAGTACACGAGCTGACGAATCAAATAAGCCCACAAGACCTAAGTTCACAACATAACAAACAAATATGCAATAAAATCAAATGAATTTTTAAATAAATTTAACAATATTCAAATGTTCCATATTCAAAGCAAAAAGAAAGTTTTAGTAGCAAAATCAAGATTCAGTGATCTGCTGGCAGCTAATGCCGATGCTACAGGTGTAGCTGGTCCCGGTGCTATGCCTCGGCCGACTGGAGCAGATCTGACCACTGATAGCTAAGACATGGCTAGTCAGTTCTGTTGTGGGCAATTTGGGCAAGTGTGCCCCTTTTGACCACAATGGTAGCAGGTGATGGCTCTGCAGACTCCTAAGTGTGGTTTGCGGAAATAACGGCATGTAAGCAGTGTAAATGCACGGGTAACTGGGGCAGGTCTTGGTGGCGGTGGTCGGAAAGATACTACCATAGGCTGAAATGATGCTCTTTGAGTGATAGGCCCCACAGAGGAGTTCCCCACAACAACTGAGGCAACTGAGTGTGCTCTCGAGGCAGACCTATCTCCCTATCTGTCTAGGCCTAACTGAGATCCTGATCGTTTCCTCTTCCGACCAGGCGCCCCTTCATCCCATGTCTCTTGAAGCATCTTTTCCATCCGCATGGCCACCCTCACTGTTTGCTGGAAGTCCGCAGTTTCCATAGAGACCATCTTCAATCGCACAGCATAGTTTAGGCCTCGATGGAACCTGCTACATCGATGTGTTTCTGATATCACCATCTTCGGGACAATGATGCTAATCAGTTGAACTCTGCTGCATACTCAGCTACCGATCGTCCACCCTGATGCAAGCTAGAAACTCCTCCCTCTTCTCCTCGTGCTGAAATGGAGTGTAGAACCGTTCGTTGAATTCCTCCATGAATTGGGTGCAAGTAATTTCTTTAGTGCTATGAGCCTCTAGTTCCTTCCACCAAACTCGGCCATCTCCGCGTAACAGGAGGGCCACACTCAACTTATTCTCATCATTCAACCCCATCCTTGAGGTGAATTGGAGGACATAGTAAAGCCAGGTGCGGGCCTCCTGAGGGTCCATAGAGCTGGAGAAAATGACATATCCAAGTTGCTTGGCATCACGAACCCATAGTGCAGATTCTTAACTCCCAGTGCATTTCCTTATGGCTCAGTGCTAGTAGTATCACTGCCATAATGCATCAGATAGGCAATGGGAATAGCTCCAGGGGGGCACTAGCTCCAGGGGGCCTGCATGACTGCTGGCACTGTCACCCGCACTGTCTCTAATGTAACTGCAGTTGCAAGCATCAGTGTATAAATAGACCCTACAAGGGCAGTTGGTGGGACCACCAGTACTCCCTATGGAACTGCAGGAGGCGGAGGCACCACTGGCTGTCTAGTAGGCTATCCTATAGCAGCAAAGTAAGCTCCTAGCATCTACGTCATGTTCTGCACTGACATCATCACACCTCGAGCTAAATCGTCACTCGTCAAAGGCACCATGGGAGCTAGCTGTGGTGCTCTCGAGGTACTCATTACAGAATTTGCTGGCGACTCTAAGGCAGCTGGTTCTGTAATTGGGCTCAAAGGTGGATGTTCAATTCCTTGTGGGCCCACTGGTGCTACCGGTGATGCAGTCAATGGAGGAATTAGGCTACTAGTTGCAGCCTGAGTTGCTAGGGCTTTTCGAGACTTGCCTACTTTCTTTTGCGACTTTCCTGCTATCTACATAAAACATGTGTTGTACATTAGTTTTATAGTCCAACTCAAGTCAAAGTACACTATCTTGGGTAGTCAAGGACGAATATATTTGTAACAATTAAGAAAGCAGACATATAAATATAGTAAATAAGCAGGAAAAATAAGGAAGCAAGCAAAGAAGAATTTTTCAAGAAAAATACGCTCCTAATTACCCTACTACTCTCCCACTTGGCTCCTATGTCTAACGGGACATGCTTTGTTAACTTTTGGACTATTCCTAGATTTTGTTAGGTGTATCGACCTTAAAAACCTAAGCTCTAATACCACTTAAAATTGTCATGCCCCGACCCATGGGTCGACACGTGGCAACCGTCGTACAAATTGAAATAACCTATACAAGGCATAAAAGGAAAACATGACAAATATGTGTAAGTCCAAGAAAATGTTAACATAGGTCTATAACAGTCTCAACTTAGGTTCTAACTCACCATGAAGATAAAATCTTTAAAATTCTTAATTTGCTAATGATCCCACTTTCACCTACCACGTTCGCTCCTATGCACGCCAGGAACCTATGCGTGCTGAGCCTTACAACATAGTGAACTACAAAAGGTACGTCGAGAATAAAGGGTATAGACCGAGGAATATGTGCCTCATGTTGCCATGCATAAGTAGTAAAATAAAATAAAATAATAATCAGGATGAACATGGTATTTCACATTGTTACATGGAGGTAACATTACACTAGCAAGAATTTCAACATGTATATACATCATAAGATAATAGTTTATTCATATCATGTTACAAATATGTAAATTCTAAATATGAATCAAACTAGTTCAATTATTCTTATGAATTTGGGCTGCCTGCCTATGCTTAGGATATGCCCTAGTCAGGGACTATTCCAATACCCGTCAGTTCCACTCTAAATCTTTTCACTAACATTAGCAGAGAAGGCGGGTGACTTTGGATTCTTCTCTATCAGCCTCAATAACCGTCAATCCTCCCGTGTTATTGAGACTGCCGCTTCGTGCACTACTCTCCATAGTACGCACATCGCGACAACTAGTATAGTACTATACAACTGTCACTAGATTGAAATAGTAGTCACCTTACAAATTATAATAAACCTTGCAGCCACGACAGCTAGAGAAACTACACATATATTATATCCCAAGGATTTGAACTGTCATCGGACTGCCTGCAGGACATCTGTAATGACTGCCATGGTCATCAGATCCATTGTCTGAGATTTGCTGGAGGAAAACACATTCTGAGTGACCCACAACTGATGTCATTAGAATGAGCCTCCGTTAAAAGTTATTAGAGAGCTACACCCTTAGCTGCATATATGCTAGACTCATTAAAAGTTTTGCTCTAGCTAACCATCTATGGACTATCAGGGTGACGACCATTCTTCACATGTGCGAGTAATACAATGTAAAATGGACCTAAGTATATCATGGGCTACAGTGTCCCTAAGATGTATCCAGTCCATATTTAGTCTAAGTGGATGGAGAATATATGTTCGACTTAAGTGTAAAATGAACCATCCTTCACATGTGCAAGTAATAAAGTGTAAAATGGACCTAAGTGTATCATGGGCTACAGTGTCCCTAAGATGTATTAAGTCTATATTTAGTCTAGGTGGATGGAGAATATATGTTCAACTTAAGTTTTTAATCACAATCAATTTGTCAATCTCTACCACCTTGCATATGTATGTCTTTGATACCTTTATGGGGTACTAAAAATATTATCTATGTTCTTGTTGCTAAGTTGATGTCATAATATCCACTACTCCTATAATAGTATAGGTGTAGTACAATGTATTCATATCAACAAAGCATATAAAGAGTATTTAAATAAAATACAACATTGATAAACAACAGATGTAACAAGATTTAAACAAATTAAACAAAGTATACAAACTAGCATGGGAGAGACATCACAATAAGATTTAACAACTCACCTTAGTTTAAGACTCAAACTCATTTAGAACCAACCAAAATCAATTAAGAAGAATTTATCATTTCACTGTTCAGCTTGGAACGATGCCCTACAACAATTACATATTTTACCGTCAATAATTTTTACAAACTAATATGTGTTGCTCCTAGTACAACCCATCTTAGGAAGCCCAAGAAATCAACTCGGCAATCAAACCAAAATAATTTAGCATCCATTTGCTGACAACAAACTGAACCATTTAACATTGATTGGGTCACAAACTTATCAACATCCCCAAACAAAAGAAATAAAATTATTTTACAGCAGCATACTCATTGTAATTAAATAAGGCTAAGCAAGTAAGAATATAAAAAAAAATATTCATTCTGCCACCTGGCCTTCATTCACATTGAGTTTTTCCATCCAACTTTATCCTCACTTAACCTCAAAAAACAAAATCTATTAAATCCAACAATGACTTCAAAAAGAAAGAAAAAATACAAAAGAAAGCAAAGGGAAAGCTTCCCATCCTCGGTAGCATTTTCTTGATTTATAATATCACTACTTAACTCCTTACATTTTGTTGAATCAACACCAATTTTAAAAGTATACACAAATCGTTGCAGCTCTTATTAATGGCAGCATAAAAAAAAGAAAGGGAAGAAACAAATGAACTCTCGGCAGATAGCAGAAAATTAAGGAATCCAAGTTGCAGAACAATTTCTCCCTTCTAACTTATGAAATTATTATTTTTAATCACTTGCTAATAAATACTTCAACTAAAAATAAAAGTTCTCAACAGTAATAATAGCAGCCACAACGCTGCAAATACCCCACAAAACTCATCTATTTAATCCCAGCAGTAAGTTTCAAAAATAAGTGATAAGTTAATATTGAAACACCCCATTAGGCCTCAACAACACAACAATCCCATTAAAACATGGAGACCTTCACGTGGCTGGAAAAGCATCACAAAATTCCAAAGAAGAAGACAAAATACCATTAAGGTTGAGAGAGGAAAATGTAAGAGAAGGAGAAGACAAAAGAGGAGAAAGAGGGCTTTTCTCATTCTCGACAACAAAACTCCAAATAGAGATTTAAAAACATCATTTGATTCTTGAGCAGTAGCATACACAACTATTTAAACAACATTAGAACCTTAAAATCTCATTTTTTGCAGCAATTTGATGGAAGGAAGAAAAGAAGATATGTGCAGCAACGACATCAACTAACAATAAGAAAATACAACATCAATGCATCCAATATCAAGGGCATGGAGTCTACTCAATATTGGTAGCCAACCTATCCATCTAATACTCAAACATTCACTCAATTTAACTAGACAGCAACATCCAATTTGAGAGAGCAAAAATAAATCACAAAATTTAAACTTCAACAACAAGCATCGCATCAATAGGGCACTTTGGAAATCAATATGCTACTCAAACAATGATGCAAAAGAATGCAGCATTGCGAGAGGATTTAGATGCCTACCTACTCGCGGATTAAGCATGAAAATCTCTAGATTTGTCCCTCGTATTCTTCGTTCCCACCAGCACTTTGTTTCCTCTAGCACCCTCAAGCTTCGTTCCACGGCACGATGACGCGAGGGGAGAAACCAAAGCCGTTGATGTCGTACTCCTTGCCAAGACGCCGTCCGGGATCAAGCAACGAAATATGGAAGGAGGCGAGGATGGAACATGATCGGGCGAAGGTGTTCTCTCGCTTATTATAGGGT
Source organism: Thalia dealbata (assembly GCA_030544415.1). Classification (NCBI taxonomy): domain Eukaryota; kingdom Viridiplantae; phylum Streptophyta; class Magnoliopsida; order Zingiberales; family Marantaceae; genus Thalia; species Thalia dealbata. Next base: position 12,148,379 of record CM060460.1, read on the forward strand.
TCTTAATCCCTTTAAAACTTTGAAGGTTGAAAAGACCAAAATGCCCCTCACTAAAGGTACTATTTGTAACTCTACCATCAGGTAGAATTGAGGGTTTAAATTGGTCGTATACTTGAGTGGTATTAAATAATGAATACTGAAATACTTATTTTGTTCCTTGTCTTCTATTTTCACGATACCAAATAGGAAATAAGAAAAGGGAGCAGGGTTAGATTTTTGATGTCATCTGTATTAAAAAATTTATACATGCTTACAAATTGATAGGGAAAAATTCTGCAGTGATGATAATTAAACACGGTAGGGTTGTGATTCTATTAAATTGCTAATTTAAAAGGCTCAAGTGTGTTGTTGTTTCAGCTAGTTTACAGCTGCTGCAGTAGAGCTCCCAAGTAGGCCATTGTTAATGAATTCATACTGTCTGCAATGTACATTTATTTGTTACTTTATGAAATATGATTTATCTACAATTGATATGTTGAATGATATGTTCTCTCATATGCTTGTGTTCTTAGATTCTAAAAGTGCATAACACTAGCAAAAACATAGAACACATAGAGGACATGATGAACTTGCTAGGTAGCAGACAAACTAGTTAGGTGACATATTTGCTCGATAACCTAAACTAGTTAGAATACCTAGAGGTATAAACCTGAACTTCCTAGGGATATGAACTTCTAGAAATCAAATAGTTTATATAACACAATATTTCTCTCATGAATGGTGGGTACCATGTGTGTTAATCTAATGATGGGTAGTAGAGGTATCAACCAACGTACCTCTGGCATTCGGTGAGTACCAACAAGAGGGTTCTCGCCAATGGCCCAGATATCCCCAAGGCATGTATCCGAAACTAAAGAGCTAGGAGCCAGGAAGTTCACTTTAGCCGCTATGCCTAAGAACTAAGGTATATGTTTAAGCTAACATACCCCGACTAAGTCCTACAGGCTAGTGAGTAGTCCGGACAGCCAGAGTTATACACGAGTTGGATCCGATATATCACGCCCCAAATCCACCTTTGGGCATGTGGCAACCGTCGTATAAGCTATACTTCTACACCACAACTTATACAAGGCTAAATGTATCACAAAGCACCACAATAAATTTTATTAAACACAGTGGAAGCATAACAAATTACATTTAATACCAATACTACAATTTGAGGTTCTATCTAGATTTCCAAAATAAATTCTATTTTGTCATAACTAGGTTCTCCCTCGCTGCCTGTCAAGCCCCAAACCACCTGTCGGCCACGTGGCAACCGTCGCATGAGCTCACCAACCCATGCAAGGCATAACAGGATCTACAATCTCCTAATACAGTCCCGACACTAATCTACTACATACTACACTCCGAAATCAGTAAATAAACGAAACAAAAATGATAGCCCACCTCGACGGATGAGACCCTTATCTCCAAACTTGACCGTCACTGCTACACCTGCACACACATTGAATGCGGTGTGCTCAGCCGAAATGACAGCTCGAAATCACAATACGAAATCAAAGGCTAGAGGGTTCATTCGAGGATGCCTTAGTGAGATTAGTTATCACACAATAGTATTCTATGTAATACTAATTTTATATCGTCAGGATATATGTCAACCTAGGTTATAGATACGCATACGTCTCTAAATTTCACCTAGGTTATATCTCATGTCGGTGTCACTAAAATAAGTCATCAAACATAGCTCTGACTCATATCACGTGTCTTGGGCTACCAACGTATGCTTAAGAACGAATCCGAGCTCGAGACATCCTTAAGCCCATCAGTACCTTTATCGTCTATGTCTCTACTTATGCCTGCTGCACTGATGTTGGCGGAGAGGATGGGTGACCGAATAAACCTCTCCCTCATTTCGCTAGTCGTCGACGATGCCTCCCCTAGCGAAATCGTCGTGCCCTTACGGCCTCCCCAGACTCCGTAGGGGCACGACCCTAGTGTAGTATCACACTCTGTTCGTAGACAGGGTCACCATCACATCAGAGCCATCGACCATGGCTAGCTGAAATAAAAACAACCCTAGGATCCGGACTACTCATCCGATCGTCTGCAGGACATCGAGGATGCTAGTCGTGCGGTCCACGGATCCACTGTCCAAAGCATAAGGGAATCACCCCTCTAATTCAAAAATAATCTATGATGGCCGAGTCGAACGCAAATCCACACGACGGGCTGTGGTGTCTCGACCTCATATCTGCTAAATCGTCGAGTAGGATTATCTCCGCTAACCATCTAAGGACTATCACGGTGTCACTGAGGCAGCACGCATGCGGGTATAGGAACCTGGGTTGGAACCACTCCATATGCTGGTCTGATCTGACCCGGGAGTTAATTGGTCCAATCCCTCAGCCCCACTCCTAGTATCTAAGCTATCAGAAGCCTCGGGAGGAGTGAACATCACTAACCGAACACTGGTGGTTCACAATGTTATCTACGGTAACTCAGTAATGTTCATAAGATATGATAGTATCAAGTTACCTTTGTCTCTATACTAGAGTGTCTGGTGTACGTCATGATACTATGTTGTAAGTTATATTATCTTTACCCTATTCCGCATGATAGCTATATCTGTAGTCTGCATTACAGCATCAATAAATAATAATATGCGGTAAGAGTAACATAGCATGCTGGATAAATAATAAACAATAAGCATACACGCATGTCGAGCGGCTAGTAAAACATTTATTTCTAGCATGCGTATGTTTTTTGTATTTTATAAGCATAATAGTTATTTAATTGGCAGACATCCAAGAACTTCCAAAAAATCTAATTAAGATTTACCCTAGCTTGAATAGATCATACTATAGTGAGCCTACGCACCTGTATCGTGTATCGGGGCTTCAAAATCAATCCAAAAAAAGTCTGAAAACTTTAATAATGATGTAGATCACTGACAGATAATATTCTTAAGGTAATAAAATTTATTTAGAATTTTTTAGAATTAATTAGGATAGAAATAGATTATTTAATGTTAATCTGATCTATCCGTTTAATTAGTCCAATTTGCTTAGCCCAACTCCATTCATGAAGCCCAAGCCCAAATTCATTCCTAATCCAAGTCAATTTAATCAAAATTGATCAAAATTAGCTTTAATTGACCAAATTGATCTATTTTGATCCAATCTAGTTCTATTTGGCTCAATTCGAGTTTAAATAGTGAAATTGGTTCAACTCGGATTCAATTAAAATCAATTTGGTTCAAATCTGACTTGATTTGGTTCAATTGGCTTAATCTGGGCTTGAATTAGTACATTTGGCTCAACTCAGGTTCGGATCATTGGATCTGGCTCAACCCAGGTCCAATTTAATGCAATCTGGCTCAACTTAAATTCGGTCCAGTTTAATTGGATCCGATCCAGCCAATTCAATCTAATCTGATCTAACTTGGGCTCGAACCCAGATTCAATTTAACTAGTTCAGCTCATCCTACTAACTCAACCTGAACCCAAACTTAACTCAAATCCAATCCAACTAACTTCAATTCGGTTCAACCCAACCCATTCACTAACTTCACTTAATTAAATACTAATCCCACTTAATTAAATCACTAATCTTGATTAACTTAATTAAATATAAATTAATCATGATTAGGGAAGAAAACCTTCGAACGGACGTGGGCAGAGGCGCTCGTCCGCTTCTTTCCTTCCGATGCCGGTGATGGATCTCCGGTGAGGTCAGCTCGACTCTGGCGATGACTCTCCGGTTTCAGCAGAGGTTCGCCGGGATCCTCGCGAGCGGCGGCGACAGCAGCGGCGATGGGCGCGGCGAAGTAGAGCTCCCTGCCGCGTGGGAAGCGGGTAGCGCAAGTAAAACTTAGATTCTCTCTCAACTGAACAGGTGGTGCTGTGAGAACATAGGATGGATTTGGCATATATTTTCAGAGCATCGAGACATGAAACACATTATGAATATGCTCCAAATCAGCAGGTAGCTCTAAACGATACGCCACTGGCCCCACTCTATTAAGGATCTGGAAGGGTCCGATATATCTAAGATGCAACTTCCCTTCCTTCTGAAACCGAAGAATACCCCTCCATGGAGAGACCTTCAGGAAAATCATATCTCCCACAACGAACTCTAGTGGCCTGCGGCGATTATCTGTGTAACTCTTCTGCCGATCCTGTGCCGCCTTCAGTCTATCCCGAATGATATTGATCATGGTCACGGTCTCATCAATCAACTCCGTGCTGGTCAAGCGTCTCTCACCCACCTCACCCAAACATAATGGGGTTCGGCACTGTCTGCCATATAAGGCCTTATAGGGAGCCATGCCAATGATAGTCTGGTAGCTATTATTATATGCAAACTCTACCAAAGCAAGATTAGAATCTCATCCGCCAGTGAACTCTAGAACCACTGCTCTGAGCATATCCTCTAGAGTCTAAATAGTACGCTCTGACTGCCCATCTGTCTGCAGATGGAACGTTGTACTAAATCTCAAAGATGTATCCAGCTCCCCCTGCAACTTCGGTCAAAACCTTGAAGTGAACCTCAGATCTCTATCCGAAACACTGGCACTCCATGGAGTCAGACAATCTCGCTGATGTACAATCTAGCCAACCGCTCCATGGAGTATGTAATGTCAACTAGTAGGAAGTGGGCCGACTTCGTCAGTCGATCAACAATCACCCAGATAGCATCGTGGTATTGCTGGGTGCATGGGAACCCCACCACGAAGTCCATCGTAATGTGCTCCCACTTCCACTCTGGTATCGGAAGAGGCTGTAATGTGCCCGCTGGCTTCTGATGCTCGGCTTTCACCTGCTGGCATACTAAACATCGGGCCACAAACTCAACTATGTCCCGCTTCATACCTGCCCACCAGTAAGTCTGTCTAATAGTGCGATACATCTTTGTACTCTCCAGTACCAACATACCGTTATCTTTGAGTTTAAAATTATGTTCCTGACCACTCTGTACCCTCTGGATCATTCTGCTCAATTCTGGGTCTGTCTGCTGTAACTCCACTACACGATCAGATAGAGTAGGACGCACAGCGAACTGCGCCAGTAACTCACCCTGTACACCACACTGCAACTCAATGCCAAGGGCTCTCAAGTCATGTAATAATGGCATGTACGCAGTACGAATGTAGTCAAAGGTGGCAGATGATTTCCTGCTCAGTGCATCTGCCACTACATTAGCCTTCCCTGTGTGGTAATCAATAACGAGATCGTAATCTTTAATCAACTCTAACCAACGGTGCTGTCTGATATTTAACTCTCTCTGAGTTAGTAAATACTGTAAACTCTTATGATCTATAAAAATATGGCATTTCTCTCTAAATAAATAGTGTCTCCAGATCTTCAGCACCAAAACAATCGTTGCTAACTCCAGATCATGGGTCGGATAATTTACCTCATTTTTTTTTTCAACTATCGAGAAACGTATGCAATTACCCGACCACACTGCATCAAAACACATCTCAATCCTTGCCTAGATGCATCACTGAATGCCACATACTCCACACCATTGACTGGAAGAGTGAGTACCGGTGCAGTAGTTAAGCGAGTCTTGAGCTCCTGAAAACACTGCTCGCATCCTGGGCTCCACTGGAACTTACTGTCCTTCCGGGTCAACCTGGTCATCGGTGCTGCAATACGAGAGAAATCCTGAACAAAGCGTCGATGATACCCGCTAACCCCAGGAAACTGCTAACCTCCGTGGGATTCTTGAGTTGCTCCCATTTAATTATTGCCTCAATCTTTACTAGGTCAACCTGAATACCCTCTGCTGAAACTATATACCCTAAAAATCCCACATGCGTCAACCAGAACTCACAGTTGGAGAACTTAGTATATAACTGATTTTTCTGCTGGACTTGTAATACCAACTGAAGATGTCTAGTATGCTCCATCTGACTCCTCGAGTAGATCAGTATGTCATCTATGAAGACAATGACACACTTATCCATATACTCGTGAAAAACCCAGTTCATCAGGTCCATAAAAGCTGCAGGAGCATTAGTTAGCCCGAAAGACATAACCAAGAACTCATAATGTCCATACCGTGTCCAAAACACTGTATTTGGAATATCCACATCCTGGATCCGCAGCTGGTGGTATCCCGATCTCAAGTCAATCTTAGAAAACATCTGAGCATCCTGCAACTGATCAAATAAATCATCAATATGAGGAAGGGATACTTATTCTTGATGGTTACCTTGTTCAACTATCTGTAGTCAATGCACATCCTAATGGTCTCATCTTTCTTTTTCACAAACAGGACGGATGCACCCAAGGGAGAGACACTAGGTCGAATGAATCCCTTGTCCACCAAGTCCTGTAGTTGTATATTTTGTTCTTTTAACTCAGTCGGTGCCATACGATACGGGGGTCGAGAAATCGACGTCGTCTCTTGTCATACCCCGACCTGTCTGTCGGGCACGTAGCAACCGCCGTATGAACCCAAAAGGACTCATACAAGGCATTTAATGATACACACAACTATTATACATAACAGTTCAGCGGAATATACATTTAAAACATCTAACTCAACACAGCTAACATAGTCCCGATATACCTACTACAATTCTATGATAAGCATCGATCAATATAAATAATTCCATCGACAAACTCATCTTCATCAACCGTCACGATCGATCATCTAACACACCTGCACACACATTGAACGCGGTGTTCTCAGCCTTGCGGCCTAATGTGAAATTACGGCTCAAAAATCGTAGATAGGAAATCAAACACTAGGGGGAAGTACTAGGATGCCTTTGGGTTTATTAAGTATCAATTATTAACTTTTTGGTGTAAATAACATCATTAACAAAGTTGAGTTCTAACTGTTTGTGTATATCTTTATGTGTTCCTAATTGTCATCTATATTGAACAACATGTCTGTCACTAGTAAAAGTCATCTATGTTGCATAAAATATCTGTATCTCTAGGATATGTCAACTAGGAGTATTTTCATCTTTATGTCAAGTGCCTCGTACCGCCAGCCTATGCTCAGGGGATATCCTGATCAGGGATTCCCATAAGCCCATCAGTGTCGTGAATGTCTAGGTCTCTACCTATGCCCGCTCCACGGATGTCGGCAGAGAGATCGGGTGACCGTGTATCTCTCTCTACTGTCCTGCTGGTAGATCCCTACACCCCGTCCCAGCAAAACCCATTGTGCCCGTACCTTTCCCCTTGGAATCCCAGTACGGGTCACAACATCACCGTGTAGCGCTACACAATTGTCTGTCGACAGGATCACCTCAATTAATATATCCTCGGCCACAGCTAGCCGAATTAAATAATAATCCTAGGATCCAAACTAGTCATTAGATCATCTGCAGAACATATGGAATCATAGCTGTGTGGTCTACAGATCCACTATCCAAGGCTTTAAGGAAATTCACCTTTTCAATTCAATAGCATTTGATGTTGGCCGAGTTGAGCTCGCATCCGCACAATGAGCTGTGTCTAACTCGACTACATGCCTGCTAAATTCTTGGAAGGGTTCATCCCCGCTGGCCACTCCCGGACTATCACAGTGACGCTCAAACATCACGCATGCGGGTAATTGTATCTGGGTATAGACTTACTTCGCTTTCTGGTCTATCTTGACCTTGGAGTTAGTCTAGCCCATTTCCCAATCAACTCCCAGTATCTAAGCTGTTTGTAGCCCCAAGACTGGTAATAGTGAGTGAACATCACTATTCGAACACTAAGGGTTCAATTTATCATCTAGGGTGTGTTACTAATACACCCTCACAATTTTGTGATCTAGTGATGTCCCTAGGAGGTGCTAGTATCATATGTTACCTATTTCTCTATCTAAACTAGAGTATCAGGTAATTATTCTTGATACTACCTCCTTCATATTTTATCTTCTTTAGCAAGGTATTAGCATATCATATAACAATAAGGAAAAATAAAGCAGCATGTAAAAGAACTTAATAAAGCATGCCAAATATTAGACAATATACCCATGGCATATAATTCATGCTACATAAATAATGTTATTCTAGCATGCATGTTATCACATATTTAGCAAACATAGCATTTTATTATTTTCAAGGCATCCAAGACTTTCCTAATAAATTTTTTTTAAGATTTTTCCTAGACTGAATTAAATCCTACTACGATGAACCAATACACCTTTATCGGAATTCGAGCTTTAAAACCAACCAAATCAAAGCTCCGAGACAATAGTAATAGGTAGCTCCCAAATCAGAATAATATCCCTAAAATAATAAATATTTTATTTTAAATATAAAATATTCTTAATTTAATATGATAAAAATTATTTACTCACTAATGTCTCAACTTATATGATTAATTTAGCTTCATCCAAAATAATTAACCCACTTCCAACTACTAAGTCCATCTTTATGCTCAAGCCTAGTACTTTAAATCCTTAATTCTCTTTCATCACCTCTAATTTATTAGAATAGTCAAATTCTTAAACCAAACCTAATTACATTTTCAAGTCCAAGTCAATATGAAATCCAAGCTATTATTCCTTAATTTAATCCAACATCATCACTAGCAAACTCATATTCAACAATCATTCCCTTAGTGTCAACCTTCATTCGATTCTCTCTACATACCTAATTATTATATCATATGCATAATCTCTAAGTAAAAGATAAAGGAAAACATAATAAGGAGAAATAGGGAAATGAGAAGAAGGTGGGGGATATAGAATAATTTCAACCATCTATCATCCATCCAAAACACACACAACACTTCACAACATGCATTCCGAACCTTATATACCTTCTCAAAATTCCATCAACATTCAAATCAAACATCTCATACATATTACTATCAAACCCATCAATTAGAATATGAATCAACCATCATCATCCATATTACTATCAAACCCATCAATTAGAATATGCAACAACCATCATCATCCATATTACTATCAAACCCATCAATTAGATGACAAAGATGGAGTGGTGGACGGAGGATTTCACCGCTGAGCTCACAAAGATGAGGGCAACGCGACGCGAGCAGGGCAGGGCGAAGGAGCTGAGTTGGGGGAAAAATTAGGGCTTTGAGGTACTTTTGTTCGCAGCGGTCGGTTCAGCCGGGCCGGTTCAATCATATGAGGAGCATGTGACCAGTAACTTATGCAGTTAGCCCCCTCAACTCTATTGAATCTCAACTAAGTCCATCTATTTTTTTAACTAAATTCTAACTAGGTCCCTATAAATTACAACTACATCCTTTTTAGGTTCAAAAACTTGTCTAATATCACCATTTAATACTAATTTAACTTAAAAGTTATTTAACCTCTTTTACACTAATCTAAACTTAAGAAAATGTTTAATATCTCTTCTTTTTTTTTTACTAATTAAACCATATAAAAGTTGGGGTTTACATCCCTTGAGCAAGATCAATACAGAACTCCAGCATCCGATTTGGAGGTAGTCTAGGCAAATCCTACGGAAATACATCGGGAAACTCTCGAACTATCGGAATGTCTGCCATAGTGTCGTATGTCCAACTACTGTCCCTCACGTGTGCTAGAAAATACGGACATCCTTTCTGAATATGCTTCAGCGCCGACAGAACAGATATAATGGCAATCGGCAACACCCGTTGATCCCCCTCAAAAATAATCTCCGGTGGCCCCAATCCTGCGAAGGACACCGACTTCGTAAAGTAATTCACGAGTGCTCCGTGTGGCGTCAGCCAATCCATACCGAGAATCACGTCAAAGTCAGTCATCTCCAACGGAATCAAATCCGCCTCCAACGTGACATCCTGTACGATAATGGGGCAAGTATGATACACCTGATCTCGCATAATCTGCTCACCCAAATGAGTGGAGATAATCAGCTCGGACTCCAACGACTCCAAGGGTCGATTGGCTCGTCCAGCATACTGGGAGCTGATGAATGACCGATATGATACAGTATCTATAAGTATCCAAGCCCATGAGTCGAACAACCCCATACATTCCGGTTAACATCCGTAACCACGTCTGGGTTGACTTGCACGTCCACGCTATCCAGCGCGAAAATGCGAGTCTCTATGCGCTGGACAGCCTCTGAGAAAGCAGACCAAGTGGGGGAGTAGATCTCCTAATCAATGCCGGAGCAGAAGTAGCAGGTGGAACCGGCCCAAATGGACTGTCACGCCCCGACCCATCTGTCGAGCACGTGGCAACCGCCGTATGAACCCAAAGGACCCAGACAAGGCATTCATTTAATTATACAATATAAATACATTTTCAACGCAGCGGATAATACAATTAAATCAAATAACTCAACTCTACTAATACAGTCCCGATATACCTACTACAATTCTATGGTAACAAAAGTGATAGATGAATAGATTTGTAGACAACTTTATCTCTGTCAATTATCTCGGCCAATCATTTGGTAGACCAGCACACATATTGAACGCAGTAGCCTTGCGGCCTTGTGCTTATGGCTCTAACCACTGTAGAATAACTCAAGTAGAGAAAAGGGAGATTCTAACGTGTCCATAAATTATTTAATAATATCAAACAAAGCGTGTAACCTCAGCAAATAAAACATGAAGCATCATGAGAAGATCATGTAGTAAAAGTGTGTAACTCAGCTAATAAATGTGAAGTGTGTTTGATGTCTCTAGATTTTCTTTGTCACTAAAAATGTTCTCTCATTCAAATATTGTGATTTGGGCAGCCAGCCTATGCTTAGAGAAATTTCCCCGTCGAGGAATTCCCATAAGCCCATCAGTGCGGTATTCTTCTATGTCCTCTACCTATGCCCGGCACACTGATGTTGGCAGAGAGGTCGGGTGACCGTGAATCCCTCTCCGGTGGTCCACTAGTCGGATTGCCCCATCTGCCGCGATCTAGCAACCTGTCACTCCATGCGTCCTCCCCAGACAATCGATGGAGCAACTCGTGTAGTACTACACACTGTCCCCAGACAGGGTCACCGCACCTAATTATACACATCGGCCACGGCTAGCCGGTAATAAATCCTAGGATCCGAACTACTCATCAGAACGTCTGCAGAATGTCTGGAATAATAGTCGTGTGGTCCATGGATCCACTGTCCAAGGCTATGCGGAAGGAGTCACCATCCCAGTTCACAAGCAGCGATGCCTCCCATGAGGTGTGCATCCTAGCCGTCGCTAGAACGCTATAACCCCGGCTACATATTTGCTAGGTCCTTGGTTTGTTTTCCTCCTTGCTAGCTATCTCAGGACTATCACGGTGGCGACTCAACGACGCACGTGCGGGTATAGTGAATACATCACAGCATTCTCTGGCAATAAGTCAATCCATATATTATTCCACCCTTTATGTCCAAGATGATTTCAACCCCTTTGGGTTGTATAGGTTTATGAGCATTAAAGCTCGTATCCGTAATTTAGGAGATCATATATGGTGTATCCTCAATGTTTTCATACATAAGTATGTCAATGTCACATGTCTACAAGTGATACTTGTTGATGTCTATAAATATGTAAAACTATAGTGTCATAGTTTCTGGATGTAACTGTAATATTTTTATTATTTTTCATCACATCAACATAGTAGGTAATGAGCAAGAGAATAGCTTGACACATATTTGAATAACATTAGATATAAGACAACAAGCATATCACATTAATAATATAAATAAGCTATTCTAACATACAAAGCATGAATCATGAATAATTAAATATTAATTACTAAGCAGTTAAATCATGAATAATTAAATATTAATTTCTAAGTAGTGAAATATTTATCTCCTAAAGTATTCTAACATACCAAGCATGAATCATGAATAATTAAATATTAATTTCTAAGCAGTGAAATATTTATCTCCTAAAGTTTCGCCAACTTGAGATTAGTCTATTGCAGTGAACCGGCGCACTTGGATAGGTAGAACGGTCTTCAGAACCAACCATATACCAGCTTGCACCTCGATTAGTTATTTCGAGGTATTTACCTATTGCAAATAACATTACCTTTAGATTTAACCGTTTAATATTATCTATTATTAATATTATTATCTCAAAGATACCAAATCCACCATCTTTACTATTTTGCTCACCTAACTCATTCTAAGCTAATTAATTATTCAATTATATTTACTTAATTCAACTTAATCTAATTGATCGACTTTATTACATTCGACTACCCATTCAATCATCATTATTATACCATATGCATAATAATATACGATGTACACCATCAAACCATCAAAGATGTACACCAATAATTCAAAACCATCGGCAATATCGCCACCCCATTAAACCATCATCAACAACAAATTCATCAACCCATGATACCATCATCAACATCAACAATTCAAAACCAAAACTAACTCATCCAAATTCCTAAGTCATCAAAGCACCATAGAAAGCTCATCAAATAACACCACCATTAAATTCACATTCTCATCAGCAACATCAAACTCATCAACACCATGAGCATCATCAATCCAAACCCATCAAACCCACCATATAAAAATACCAAATAAACAACTAATAATTCAACATCATCAAAACCATACTGCAATCGTCGGCACCGCCAAAGGGGAAGACCGAGAGGAGTTCGCCGTCGCGGCTGTGATCCGGAGCGACAGCATGCGAAGAGGACGAAGAACCACCGAGCTTCAATCCGGAGCGGTGGAGCAGGTCCTAGAATGAGGAGAGGTCGTCGGCGAAGGATCTGGAGGAAGAGGAGCCTTCGCGACGGATTGCAAAGATGCCGAAGAAGAGGAGTTGGGGGCGAAGTCGCGTGCTCCCAACCTTAGGGCTTGTGCGCGTGCAGCGCACATGCGCTGAGCCAAAATGCCCTATTTACCCCCATTAGTTCTGTTTAATTACATGTACCTTAATTTTGACATTTATACCCCCATCAGATAATTATTTACCTAGTATTATTTTTCCATCTTTATCCCTACTCCTTTCAACTATTTACTATGCTATTTTTTTTTCTCCTATAAAATTTGGAGTTTACAAGTTCTCACCCCCTTAAAAATTTTTGGTCCTCCAAAAATTAAATTGGTCATAGAAGTAAACATAGTTAGGGTGTAAATTTTAAAATATAGAGTTTTACGCTCCTTATAATTTTTCCAACTACTAAGTGCTTCAAAGAGACTCGAATAGTGGGGACCTAATCCGTTATGTTGGTTTCCAATGTCTTTCTCTACCTTCATCATTTTTATTTATTATTATTATTATTATTATTATTATTTCCTCTAAGGGATCTTTCGCCAAGATTTTCTTTCTCATGATCTAGAGGTATTTTATAAACAAGACAAATAGTCATGTTATTGTAACTCCCATCTATAATCACTAATGTAGTTTATTTCCTTGATATTTATTTGCAAGTTGTGGATTTTGTGTTGTTTGAATGAGTTTATATTAACTAATTCTGCAATTAACTAATTCCTCAATTATAACACTTTAACATTGGAAAGAAGGTAGGACATTTATCTCTTTGTAAACTAAGTGTTTCTAAATTCTAAAGATCAGTATGTAGATTACTATTGGATTACAAGGAATAAAAAAAAAATTGTTTTTCCTTAGTTGGGATTTCTCATATATCCTATAAGATATTTTTTTACCATTTCTTTGATCCTCCCTAATAATAAAAGTGACAAAGCTAAATCATCCACTACTTTAACCCATAGTAGCCAAGGAGAGAAAAAGAGGAGATATGGTACTAGGGAAAATCAAAGAGCTCGTTAAGTTAGGTACCTTAAAAATATCTAGAAAGGTCAAAAGAGGCTTATGTTTAGCATTCTCCCAACTGTGAAATCGACTCCAACAAAACAAAGCAAAACAACATACAAGGGTTCAATGTCTAAAGCTCAAAAATCTATACTAATGTAATGTAAAACAAGCAAATTACTATAGACAAACTTAAAGTAAAACCACATGAAAACTTCTTTTTTTTTCACTAAAGTAATGTAATCATATCATCATTAAAAATTCGAATGAAGTTTCAAGCAATCAAAAGACATTTTCTTAGTGAACAAGAAGCTCAAAGCATAACATGGCTAGGTTCGTATGTGAACACTTAAGTCATGTAGTGAAAGGTCATATATTTTCATATGCAATACTTGACAAGATTATTGAAACCAAAAGAAAAACATAAGTGAGTAAGTGCAACTTATTCCCAAAGAAATGCTACAATTTTGTTTAACTGATAGTTGAAGCTAAATATCAAGACAAAAGCAGGGGGGTATATTTTTCCTTATTCTCAAGATCATACCCCAATATAACAAAAACTCAATTCATGAGTATGTATTCACGGATGCACAATTTGAGGATACACATGGATACCCCATTTTGTGTCAAATCTTTCTTTTAACAGTGGTAGTAGATTTTGAATCAAATTTAGCATCAACTTTTGCAATTCCACGATTTATTACCTCCTTGAAGGTAATTGCAATATTAACACAAACTCTCTTAAGAGTATTCTATTTGATAGATCCAAAAATAACCTTTGCTAATAAAATCCTAGCAGGGTATGAACGATAAGAAAACTGGATAAAAATGATCAAATGTATATTCTCACTTTGATATTGAGTAGAGAGAAGGGGTTCAAGATACAACCCCAAATGTTAAATTTTTTTTTTCTCTAAAGATCTCAAAGATAACATAACTGAAAACCCAAAGTAGGTTACTTTGCTAGATTATAAACCTACAAGTAATATGAGGGAGAGAATGAATAAATGTAAGGAGAAACCCGATAGTTAATAGAAGTTATATGGACATATTAAGGATATGATTGATAATCCAAAAGGAGCTAAATTCAAATGCTCTTTACATGCTATGAGTGGAAATAACAACAATGATGAATGAAGATGATCTTAAAATGGAATAGGGAAAGTATCTCAAAACTAAGTCAAATTTGAATATGTATGAATTTATGTACAACAGATGATCATCTTTCTATAATATGTGAAGCCGACAGAAAAGCTAACATGTTGTCAATAGAAATTCATAGGGATGAAATTTGGTGTACTAAGATCATAAAAAGACAAGAAACAACCACGCTCAATGTTGCAAGAGATAATGAAGATGAAGCTATGTCAAACAACTCTCATAGTGAAGATAAAATCATGATAAACGACTCTCGTCATCAAGTAGAAGAGGATACAATTTTCAAGACCAATGGAAGTCAAGATATATTTCTGCTACAAAGATTTTAAAATGCCAAACTAATGCAAATACAAAAAAAAAATTATTGTGGAGTAGCAGAGTATGAAGGAATTTGAGAAAATGTCGAATGGTATATTATCCAACACTAACTATGCCAATAACTCCCAAGACTAATCACATAGAGACATATCATGATTTTGATTTTTTTTTTCTAATCTATATACAAGATAAGGTTATCATATTTGGGAATAGAAAAGAAAATTTAAGATCTTGCATCTAGATGCTCAAAATGATAAGATGCACAACTAGATATAACCACTATGGTTATATAACATAAATTTTTCGTAAACTTCTATATGATGAAATAAGAGTCTCAAGTTGACATGAGATAGAACATGTTAAGTCAATCTTTATCATAATCGACCAAATAGTATTGCATTCTCCAAATCCTTGGAGGATAACACTAACCAAGAAGTATGGGAAAATAATGGAGCAGATAGCAGTAATTAAGAGTACATCGGGGTGATAGGCGAGGTGAAAGAGGCATGCAAGGAGGTTTAATGTTTTGAGAATAATTGTGCTAATGATATAAATAAATAATATCATGACGGGTAGCATCCAATATATTAGGACAAGAAAACCAAGAGAAAAGGAACTATATGTTTTGACTCATATGAATATACAGTGAAACGATTCTTAGATTGCAAGAGTTTTTAAAGACCATGATGACTTTTTCAAAAGGACCTTACACACAAAGAAATGACTCATAAGTTCCTGTAATTTCTTGGGCACATTATATATATACTAGAACTCGGAAAACCCATAACTTTTCAAAAAGGATGTTCATACTGATGGTTGGTGTCAGTGCATGTCATCGAAGTATGAAGATCTAACCATTGACGATACAACAAATAAAATGGAGAAAGGAGTGTATCATAAAGTAATTCAAAACACTTTATATAGGATAGATTTGGTGCCTCTAAGATGAAAAGCTATCAACTAAAGAAATTGAAAAAGGAACAATAGCCCACGAGATGGGTTATGGAATCCTGCATTCAGAAATTTTTGTTGAGTTGTAGGTTATGACAAGGTTCTACGAATGTAGTCAACTAATAAAGTTACACATAAGAAATTCTATCAACTCTACAATTGAGAAGTAAAGGGGTATCTAACATATTCTAGGCGACGTTTAAGATTACGAAATCGAAGGAGAGTGTTGCACGAGCTGCAGTTACTGCTAAATGACAAGAGTTGGGTTCTCTCCAATTAATGGTAAATAAGTTGCAAAATATACTTTAGATTGAGGAGATTTTAATAATAATATCCAACCTAAGAAGTTGATGAGACTCTAACAAGGTGATCTTAAGTTAAGTGAAAGTTCAAAGACAAAAACTGATAAAACATTGGATCATAAGAAAGAATTTTTCAAAAATTCAAGACTTTGAAGAAGGAAATAAATTTTCTTAAAATAATATTTCACAAGCTGAGTCGGTTTCCAATGCAACTAGAATAAGTATCATAATGGGCAACAAACTTTGATAAAATTGTAACCCATGTTTCAATTTGCTGATGCACTTCGTCAAGAGCATATAGATATGAAAACTCATTGAGAATGAAATTTAGTAAGAATGGGGAGTTTAGAAGTGCCTCAACCACCAATATGTATTATCAACAGAAAGGAAAAATAAATGCTCAGATTATTGGAACCAACTCAATAGGGAGGAGCAGATATACAAGATCAATGATCTTGGGGTAATTCATAGAAATGATATGATGCCTAACCACCATTGCAACAATGACCTTGTAAT
The DNA here is from genome assembly GCA_030544415.1 of Thalia dealbata. NCBI lineage: Eukaryota > Viridiplantae > Streptophyta > Magnoliopsida > Zingiberales > Marantaceae > Thalia > Thalia dealbata. The sequence continues at coordinate 12,165,240 of CM060460.1, forward strand.
AGTTGAGATCTATGCACCTACTTGATCCATGATCTATTTATAGGCAGTGTGATAAACTTATTTAGAAGAAGTATCTAATCACCATAACAAGGAGAAATATGGAGGTGATCAATAACTCAAATCATCTATAACGTGAATTTAAATTTTTGTCAAGATAGATCTAATTTGCAAGGGGTGCTAATAGATTATAGCAGAGATACAAGGTCAAGATAATCAATCCAGATTGATATATAGGCAAGGTTAAGAGTACTATGGTACCATCCTTCTGACCCTACTTAATATCCTATGTATATCGGGACTTTTAGCCTAATCCTTAAATCCTCGAACCTAAGCTCTGATACCACTTTAGTTGTCACGCCCCAACCCATCTGTCGAGCACGTGGCAACCGCCGTATGAACCCAAAGGACCCATACAAGGCATTCATTTAATAATACAATATAAATACATTTTCAACGCAGCGGATAATATAATTAAATCAAATAACTCAACTCTACTAACACAGTCCCGATATACCTACTATAATTTTATGGTAACATAAGTGATAGATGAATAGATTTGTAGATAACTTTATCTCCGTCAATTATCTCGGCCAATCATTTGGTAGACCTGCACACATATTGAACGCAGTGTGCTCAGCCTTGCGGCCTTGTGTTTATGGCTCTAACCGCAGTAGAATAACTCAAGTAGAGAAAAGGAAGATTCTAACTTATCCATAAATTATTTAATAATATCAAACAAAGCGTGTAACCTCAACAAATAAAACATGAAGCATCATGAGAAGATCATGTAGTAAAAGTGTATAACTCAGCTAATAAATGTGAAGTGTGTTTGATGTCTCTAGATTTTCTTTGTCACTAAAAATGTTCTCTCATTCAAATATTATAATCTGGGCAACCAGCCTATGCTTAGAGAAATTCCCCCGTCGAGGAATTCCCATAAGCCCATCAGTACGGTATTCTTCTATGTCTCTACCTATGCCCGGCACACTGATGTTAGTAGAGAGGTCGGGTGACCGTGAATCCCTCTCCGGTGGTCCACTAGTCGGATTACCCCATCTGTCGCGACCTAGCGACCTGTCACTCCATGCGTCCTTCCCAGACAATCCATGGAGCAACTTGTGTAGTATTACACACTGTCCCCAGACAGGGTCACCGCACCTAATTATACACATCGACCACGGCTAGCCGGTAATAAACCCTAGGATCCGGACTACTCATCAGAACGTCTGCAGAATGTGTGGAATAATAGCCGTGTGGTCCATTGATCCACTGTCCAAGGCTATGCGGAAGGAGTCACCATCCCAGTTCACAAGCAGCGATGCCTGCCATGAGATGTGCATCCTAGCCGTCGCCAGAACGCTACAACCCGGCTACATGTTTGCTAGGTCCTTGGTTTGTTTTCCTCCTTGCTAGCCATCTCAGGACTATCACGGTGGCGACTCAACGACACACGTGCTGGTATAGTGAATATATCACAGCGTTCTCTGGCAATAAGCCAATCTATATCTTATTCCACCCTTTATGTCCAAGATGATTTCAACCTCTTTGGGTGGTATAGGTTTATGAGCATTAAAGCTCGTATCCGTAATTTAGGAGATCATATATGGTGTATCCTCAATGTTTTCATACATAAGTATGTCAATGTCACATGTCTATAAGTGATACTTGTTGATGTCTATAAATATGTCAAACTATAGTGTAACATAATAGTTTCTAGATGTAACGGTAATATTTTTATTATTTTTCATCACATCAACATAGTAGGTAATGAGCAAGAGAATAGCTTGGCACATATTTGAATAACATTAGACATAAGACAACAAACATATCACATTAATAATATAAATAAGCTATTCTAACATACAAAGCATGAATCATGAATAATTAAATATTAATTTCTAAGAAGTAAAATATTTATCTCCTAAAGTATTCTAACATACCAAGCATGAATCATGAATAATTAAATATTAATTTCTAAGTAGTGAAATATTTATCTCCTAAAGTTTCGCCAACTTGAGATTAGTCTATTGCAGTGAACCGGCGCACATGGATAGGTAGAATGGTCTTCAGAACTAACCGTATACCAGCTTGCACCTCGATGAGTTATTTCGAGGTATTTACCTATTGCAAATAACATTACCTTTAGATTTAACCGTTTAATATTATCTATTATTAATATTATTATTTCAAAGATACCAAATCCATCATCTTTACTATTTTGCTCACCTAACTCATTCTAAGCTAATTAATTATTCGATTATAATCTAATTGATCGACTTTATTACATTCGACTACCCATTCAATCATCATTATTATACCATATGCATAATAATATACGATGTACACCATCAAACCATCAAATTCAACCATCAAAGATGTACACCAATAATTCAAAACCATCGGCAATATCGCCACCCCATTAAACCATCATCAACAACAAATTCATCAACCCATGATACCATCATCAACATCAACAATTCGAAACCAAAACCAACTCATCCAAATTCCTATGTCATCAAAGCACCATAGAAAGCTCATCAAATAACACCACCATTAAATCCACATTCTCATCAGCAACATCAAACTCATCAACACCATGAACATCAACAATCCAAACCCCTCAAACCCACCATATAAAAATACCAAATAAACAACTAATAATTCAACATCATCAAAACCATACTCCAACATCATCAGCATTCAACAGTACCATCAAACAGAATTTGCAGCAACACCTCACTGATCACTTAACATCAATTCAACGAATCGGGCTTCACTTGATAATTAAAGTAAAATCAAAGAGAAGGAGAAGAGATGGAATTGACCTCGGTGTATCAGATTGATCAGTTCGACGGAGAGGGTGCGACAGAGCACACCTGATGTCACTTGAAGAGTGGAACCCAGATCGACTGTTAGCTTCCGGTGGAGATGGAGGTCGATCTTGATTTGGGTCGATCAGCATGCAGATAAGCCACCCAATCAGGCAGCGGCGACGAAGGATCGTAATCACCACTCCGACCACGAAAGAGATGGACGAAGCAGTGGGCTGTAATGCGAGGGAGACGCAGCAAGCGGAAGATGGCAATGGGCTTGCTCGTCGTCGACCGGAGGATGGGGAGGGCAGCGGCGGTGGGGCGAGGCCTCTCCCGTCGCCATCTGCAGCTGCAGCCGCCGATGAAGCGAGGGAAGAAGAGATCGAAGGTGTGGCGAGGCTCCGATCATGCTGCAGTCGTCGACACCGCTAAAGGAGAAGACCGAGAGGAGTTCACCTTCGCGGCTGTAATCCAGAGCGACAGCATGCGAAGAGGACGAAGAACCGCCGAGCTTCAATCCGGAGCGCTGGAGCAGGTCCTCGAATGAGGAGAGGTCGTCGGCGAAGGATACGGAGGAAGAGGAGCCTTCGCGACGGATTACAAATATGCCGAAGAAGAGGAGTTGGGGGCGAAGTCGCATGCTCCCAACCTTAAGGCTTGTGCGCATGCAGCGCACATGCGCTGAGCCAAAATGCCCTATTTACCCCCATTAGTTCTGTTTAATTACATGTACCTTAATTTTGACATTTATACCCCCATCAGATAATTATTTACCTAGTATTGTTTTTCCATCTTTATCCCTACTCCTTTCAACTATTTACTATGCTTTTTTTTTCTCCTATAAAATTTGGGGTTTACACGGACGATCACGTCCAGTCACTGCAGGATGCATCGTTGACTGCTGGAAACCTACCGATTTTCTCCTTTGTGGGCAGTTCGGGCGGATGTGCCCTCGCTGTCCACAATGATAGCAGGAGGCTACTCGGCTCGGTCCAGCCTCAGCCATGTCTCCGCTAACCCCTTAGGTCAAGTGTAGAGGGCGATATACCTGAGTAGGGCTAGGCGGCAGGGGTGGACGAGTCTGACTCTGCCACACTTGGGGTATCGTCCTCCGAGTGTCGAGCTCCCCAGCTGGAGTAGCCCCGGTAATAGAGCCTGATGATGATGCCCCGTCACTCTCTGTAGTCACCTCGACCTCGCTGCGAACCTGGGCGCTTTCTCTTCTGCCCCTCCCTGCGTCCGTGCGTAGCTAAAATCATTCGCTCCGCCATCAAGGTCTGATCAACAACCTTATGGAACCCAGAATAGTCCAGAAGAGCTACCCTCGACTGAATATGTCCATCTAGACCCTGAATGAAGCGAATGCAACGATACTTCTCTGACAGGATCAACTCCGGCACAAACGAGGCTAACCGGTTAAAGTCTGCAGCATACTCCGCAATCGGTCTACCTCTCTGCGCACACTCCAGGAACTCCTGGATCTTCAGATCGTGCTGCATCTCGGTATTAAACCGCTCATGAAACTCCTCCTGGAAACTAACCCAAGTCTGTGGAATATCGCTGCGACCCTCAAGCTACTCCTATCATATCTCTCCATCATCCTCCAGAAAGTAAAGTGTTATCCCAAGACCGTCACGGTCTGATAACTCTAACTCAGTAGTGACTAGACGGATATTAGTTATCCAAGCTCGGGCTACCTATGGATCTGAGGAGCCAGAGAAGATATCACATCCCAACTGCCTAGCATCTTGAACTCTAGAAGCCAAAGGTCGCATCACAACAATATTCTAAATCAGAGAAAGCATCTACAAAGGGTAAATTAGTCATCTGGTCATAGCTATACGACCGTACTAACTTTCGACTCGCTTACTCTAATACTATATCGGGACTGACTTCCATACTTAGGAGACTCTGAGCCAAAGCTCTAATATCACTTTAATCCTTAGGTCCTTAAAACCTAAGCTCTGATACCACCTAAGTTGTCACGCCCCGAACCACCTATCGGCCAAGTGGCAACCGTCACATGAGCTCACCAACCCATGCAAGGCATAACAGGATCTCATCTCTGCAACATAAACAACTAGTAATATCCATAAAATAAATAATTACATTCTCCTAGTACAGTCCCGACACTAATCTACTACATACTACGCTCCGAAATCAGTAAATAAACGAAACAGGAACGATAGCCCACCTCGACGGATGAGACCCTTGTCTTTGAACTTGACCGTCACTGCTACACCTGCACACACATTGAACGCGGTGTGCTCAGCCATTCGGCCTAGTGTGAAATTACAGCTCGAAACCACAGCACGAAATCAAAGATTAGAGGGCTCATTCGAGGATGCCTTAGTGAGATTAGTTATCACACAATAGTATTCTATATAATACTAATTTTATATCGTCAAGATATATGTCAACCTAGGTTATAGATACGCATACGTCTCTAAATGTCACCTAGATTTTATCTCATGTCAGTGTCACTAAAATAAGTCATCAAACATAGATCTAACTCATATCACGTGTCTCGGGCTTCCAACGTATGTTTAAGAACGAATTCGGGCCCAGGACGTCCTTAAGCCCATCAGTGCCTTTATCGTCTATGTCTCTACTTATGCCCACTGCACCGATGTTGGTGAAGAGGACAGGTGACCGAATAACCCTCTCCCTCATTTCGTTAGTCGCCGATGATGCTTCCCCTAGCGAAACCGTCGTGCCCTTACGGCCTCCCCGGACTCCGTAGGGGCACGACTCCAGTGTAGTACCACACTCTCTCCGTAGTCTCACGCCCCGACCCTACTATCGGGCATGTGGCAACTACTGTATGAGCCCAACGGACTCATACAAGGCATCAAAGTGATACATACAATCCATAAACAATATTTACACAACGGAATATACATTTAAAACATCTAACTCAACACTGCTAACACAGTCCCGATAAACCTACTACAATTCTATGATAAGCATCGGTCAATAAAAATAAATTCATCGACAAACTTATCTTCATCAACCATCATGATCGATCATCTAACACACCTGCACACATATTGAACGCGGTGTGCTCAGCCTTGCGGCCTAGTACGAAATTATAGCTTGAAATCGTAGATAGGAAATCAAACAATAGGGGGAAGTACTAGGATGCCTTTGGATTTATTAATTATCAATTATTAACTTTTTAGTGTATATAACATCAATAAAAAAGTTGAGTTCTAACTATTTGTGTATATCTGTATATGTTCCTAATTGTCATCTATGTTGAACAACATATCTGTCACTAGTGAAAATCATCTATGTTGAACAACTTGTCTGTCGCTAGTATATGTCATCTATATTGAACAACATGTCTATCGTTAGTATATGTCATCTATGTTATATAACATATCTGTATCTCTAGTATATGTCAACTAGGAGTATTTTTATCTTTATTGTCAAGTGATTCGGCCCCCCCGCCTATGCTCAAGGGATATCCTGATCAAGGAATCCCATAAGCCCATCTGTGCCGTAAATGTCCAGGTATCTACCTATGCCCGCTGCACAGATGTTGGCAGAGAGATCGGGTGACCGTGTATCTCTCTCTACTGTCCCGCTGGTCGATCCCTACACCCCATCCCAGCAAAATCGGCTGCTCCCATACCTTTCCCATTGGAAACCCAGTACGGTCACAACCCACCGTGTAGCGCTACACAACTGTCCATCGACAGGGTCACCTCAATTAACATGTCGGCCACGGCTAGCCGAATTAATTAATAACCCTAGAATTCGGACTGCTCATCAGATCGTCTGCAGAACGTTTGGAATAGTAGCCATGTTGTCTACGGATCCACTGTCCAGGGGTTTAAGGAAATTCACCTCTTCAATTCAATAGCAGTTGATGTTGGCCGAGTTGAGCTCGCATCCGCACAATGGCTGTGCTAACTAGACTACATACCTGCTAAATCCTTGGAAGGGTTCATCCCCGCTGGCCATTCTGGGACTATCACGGTGATGCTCAAACGTCACGCGTGCGGGTAATTATATCCGGGTATGGACTTACTCCACTTTCTGGTCTATCTTGACCTCGGAGTTAATCTAGTCCATTTCCCAACCAACTCTCAGTATCTAAGTAGTTTGTAGCCCCAGGAGTGGTAATAGTGAGTGAACATCACTATTCGAACACCAAGGGTTCGATTTATCATCTAGGGTGTGTTACTAATACACCCTCACAATCTGTGATCTAGTGATGTCCCTAGGAGATGCTAGTATCAAATGTTACCTATGTCTCTATCTAAACTAGAGTGGCAGGTAACCATTTTTGATATTATCTCCTATGTAGTATTTTAACTTTAAATTCACATCTTGTCTTCTTTAGCAAGGTATTAGCATATTATATCACAAAAAGAAAAAATAAAGCAGTATGTAAAAGAACGTAATAAAGCATGTCAAACATTAGACAATATACCCATGACATATAATTCATGCTATATAAATAATATTATTCTAGCATGCATGTTATCACATATTTAGCAAACATAGCATTTTATTAGTTTCAAGGCATCCAGGACCTTCCTAATAATACCTCAGCAGGTAGTTCCCTAGTTTGAATAAATCCTAATTACGATGAACCAACGCACCTGATGATGTAGTCTAGTCTTCTCCAGAACCAACCGTGTAAAATTTCACACTTCCTTTAATCGTTTCGAGAAGTCCTTCCTAATATAAACAAAGTTATATTTAAGTATTTACTTTGTATACGATTTATAAGTAACCTTGTACATAATTATGATAAGTCATCTCCCTATATTGTTTCCCCACTAAGCACGATATCATCTAAACTAATAGTCCAAATTAAAATAAGGTCCAAGTCCATATGAAATCCAAGCTATTATTCCCTAATTTAATCTAACATCATAACATCATCACTAGCAAACTAGTATTCCACAATCCTTCCTCGGTGTCAACATTCATTCGATTCTCTCCATATACCTAATTATTATATCCTATGTATAAACTCTAAATAAAAAAATAAAGGAAAACATGATGGAGAAAAATAGGGAAAGGAGAAGGAGGTGGGGGAGATAGCATAATTTGAATATAACAGTATCATCAATGAGGAGGGGCGCGCGCATGGCAGGGGCTGTCAACAGGGCAGGGACAGAGCATAGAGTTGGAGGGATCAGAGGAATTGATGTGGAACCAAACTCCGGCGAGTAAGGGAAATTGAGCACCACGAGCGCCAAAGGAGAAGACCGCGACTGTGATCCGGAACGACGGCATGCGAAGAGGGCGAAGAACCGCTGAGCTCACAACGACGGGTCCTGCACCGCGAGCGGGCGAATGAAAGATGAGGTCGTCGATCTTGCGATGATCAATCCGGAGCGGTGGAGCAGCAGAATCTCGAAGTCCAGGGGAAATGTGGAGAGGGCTCCGGAGCGGCGATGGTGCGGCAGCTGGGAGCGGGGCAGGATGAAGCCGAGCGATGAGGGCGTGAAGGAGTTGAATCGGGGAGAAAAATTAGGGATTGGAGTGGTTTACATTCACAGGAACCGGTTCAGCTGGACCGGCTCTATTAGGTCGGTCTGGTTCGGCCGGTTCTAACATGTGAGAAGCACATGCATACAACATTTTACATACTCATCCCCTAATTCCATAATATCACAAGTAGGTCCCTCAAATCTTAATTTAAAATCTAACTAGGTCCCTAAAAATTATAATAAGTTACAACTAGATCCTTATTGATAAAAATCAACTTAATATCACCATCTTAATCCTAACCCAATCTCGTAGTTCTCAATTTAAACTTAATAAATAATTTTTTTTTTCTACTTATTATTACTATTTAAAGGTACATTTTACAAACTCATCCCCTAATTCCATAATATCACAAGTAGGTCCCTCAAATCTTAATTTAAAATCTAACTAGGTCCCTAAAAATTATAATAAGTTACAACTAGATCCTTATTGATAAAAATCAACTTAATATCACCATCTTAATCCTAACCCAATCTCGTAGTTCTCAATTTAAACTTAATAAATAAATTTTTTTTTTCTACTTATTATTACTATTTAAAGGTGGGGGTTTACACGTAGACAGGGTAACCATCACATTAGAGCCATCGGCCACGGTTAGCCGAAATAAAAATAATCCTAGGATCCAGACTACTCATCCGATCGTCTGCAGGACGTCGAGGATGCTAGTCGTGCGGTCCACGAATCCACTGTCCAAGGCGTAAGGGAATCACCCCTCTAACTCGAAAGTAATCTATGCTGGTCGAGTCGAACGCACATCCACACGATGGGCTGTGGTGTCTCGACCTCATATCTGCTAAATTGTCGAGTAGGATTATCCCCGCTAGCCATCTGAGGACTATCACGGTGTCGCCGAGGCGGCACGCATGTAGATCACTGACAGATAATATAATCCTGAGGTAATAAAATTTATTAATAATTTTTTGGAATTAATTAGGATAGAAATAGATTATTTAATGTTAATCTGATCTATCCGTTTAATTAGTCCAATTTGCTTAGCCCAACTCCATTCATGAACCCCAAGCCCAAATTCATTCCTAATCTAAGTTAATTTAATCAAAATTGATCAAAATTAGCTTTAATTGACAAATTGATCTATTTTGATCCAATCTAGCTTTATTTATTTCAATTTGAGTTCAAATAGTGAAATTGGTTCAACTCGGATTCAATTAAAATTAATTTGTTCAAATCTGACTTGATTTGGTTTTATTGGCTCAATTTGGGCTTGAATTAGTACATTCAGCTCAGCTCAGGTTCGGATCATTGGATCTGGCTCAACCCAGGTCCGATTTAATGCAATCTGGCTCAACTTGGATTCGGTCCAGTTTAATTGGATCCGATCCAGCCAACTCAATCTAATCTGATCTGACTTGGGCTCGAACCCAGATTCAATTTAACTGGTTTAGCTCACACTACTAACTCAACCTGAACCCAATCTTAACTCAAATCCAATCCAACTAACTTCAATTCGGATCAACCCAACCCATTCACTAACTTCACTTAATTAAATACTAATCCCACTTAATTAAATCACTAATCTTGATTAACTTAATTAAATATAAATTAATCATGATTAGGGAAGAAAAACCTTCGAACGAATATGGGTAGAGGCGTTCATGCGCTTCTTCCCTTCTGACGCCGGTGATGGAGCTCCGGCGAGGTCAGCTCGACTCCGGCTTCAGCAGAGGTTCGTCGGGATCCTCGCGAGCGGCGGCGACAGCAGCGGCGATGGGCGCGACGAAGTAGAGCTCCCTGCCGCGTGGGAAGCGAGCAGCGCAGGTGATGCTCTAGCGAGCTCTTGTGGGGCTCGTGAGTAGTGGATCGGGGACGGAGGATGATCGCCGGCAGATGGACAGCGGCGACGGGCAAGGAGGAGGCGCGGCGGCGAGGGATCGCCGCTTGTGGATGCGCAATCGAAGGCCCCTGCTCGCGGCTCTGTTTCCGCCTGTGAGCAGAGGAGGCAGCCCCGCTGCAAAATCCGGCAGCGGCGAGGCGAGGGGACGGCGAGGATGCGGCGAACAGCATGCCGGCGAGTCTCCCCCGCTCTTTCGTCGCTTGGAGGAGGTGGGCATGCGGTGCGACGGAGACCCCGGCGACGAAGCTGCACGGCATCCGTGGGAAGAGGGAAGGTGAAGGCGGAGCGTCGGTGAGTAGGAGAGATGATGGCGACGTGCTCCGATGGCTGGTGGGTGAGGAAGATAGAGAGGAAAGGGATCGAGATGGGAAAGTCGTCAACGGTGAGGAGAGGAACTCGAGCAAGGGTGCTGTCGGCGATGAAGCTTGGTGATGCGCACGGGGTGCGCGAGGAAGAGGGCACGTGTACAGTGCCATCTCCCTTTTCCTCTTTCCCCCTCTACCTTTTTCCTTTTTACCCATACATCCTTTCTTTTTCTTTTATCTTCAAGCAGGGGTTTACACTGCTCGTACCAATGGCCAACTTGTAATTCTACCCCATGGCAGGATCACCATACAAAATCACAAATCACATTCATCTACAGCCTGGCAAGCTGAGATCCATTGCATATGCTATGAATGAACCTGGATTGCTTAGGAACCCACATCGTTAAGCATACCAGTGTCCTCAGGTTCCCTAGCCTTGTAGTGCATTGAATGGTACTGTTCTTAGCACACCATCTACCTTAGAGTAACACAAAATAAGGTGAGTTCTGACCGAAGTGAGATCTCGGTTACCCTAAAGCATCTTAGGCTAAGTTGCACCTCTACCTCAGCTAGCACATGGCTCCTCACCACATGTTGGCACAAACCAGTCTAAGAACCTTAAGGTCATCTCCTAGGTTACCATGACCCTAAGATGTCCAAAAATTCTTAGTTAAATATCAAATAAGACTACTCTAGGTGTTATCATAACATGTGTAAACCTTGTTTTCTATAATAAAAATAATAATAAATAAATAATAATATTTTAATATTAAAATAACAAAATAAGTAAAATAGAAAATAGGAAAAAAATAATATTTATTTATCAGATAAAAAATTGAAAAAAAATATAAATAATAAATAAATAGAAGAAAAAATGAAAAAAAAGGATTTTATCTGCCACTGCGCGTGCACGTGCAGGGCAAAAGGGGGGAAATAAACCCCCAATGGTTTAAAACCCTCGAAACAGGGTTCGAGGGGGGCGAAGGCGCCGGCGACCGGTTAAAGGCCGGCGAGGCGACGTCACGTCGAGGGAAGGGCCGGCCAGGGACATCGAGTCGTTGTCGGGGCCGGTGGTACGCATAAGCAGCTCCGGCGAGCCACTATTTCTTGAGAAGCGGCGAAATAGGGGGGTGTCCCTGTTCCCGTCGATTTCACCGGTGAGAGGGACGGGTATCGAGTTCCCTCCACGGCGAAGTATCAGGGTGGTTGCAGGAGGTTTGCCGACTAATTAGAGGCAATACAGTAGCTCTGGTGGCGGTTGGCAGCGGGAAAGAGGCGGAGGCAGGGGAAAGCTCTGTTTCGATCAAAATCATCGACGACCGGCGCATGTTCGGCTCCTTTCCACTGTAGCGTGGTGTAGAAGATCAATTCGACTCGGGAATAGTCGAATTGTGTTATAGATAGCGACGCCAAAAGCTGGAATCTGGTAACCGGCGGAGAACGAGTAGAGGCGACGGCGGGAAATCCTCGGACCTGCGGGAGTCGGGAGGATTACTGGCGGCGACAGAGGTTACAGGACGTTGTGGCGAGCTCGTTTTGGTGTTCCGGCGGACATGAGGTCGCTGAAGGGGTAGTATTTGAGTGGAAATCGACGGACGGCGGCGTGGTAGCAGAATCGTTGAGCGGAGGAGGAGCAAATTCGGTCGGTACTAGCGTAGTGCGTGCAGCGGGCCGATTCGAACCGCTGCAGACCGGTCTGATCCGGTCTGGTTCGATTAATTCTAGTTCAGCTGCGGTTCAACGTGGGTTTAGTCGGTTTTTACAGTTTTTTGATCGGTTTGAGTCAGTTCAACATTTCTAAAGATTTGTTGGTAAGTTTTGAACCTTAAGGAATTTATTTAGAATTTTCAACATACTTTACGTGCGGTTTTTGAATTATTTTAGGTTGGGTTCAGGGTTTTAAGTGTGTTAACGATATCAGAAAAATCTAAAATAAATTATGATGCTATGTTATTCTTAAACATATTTTCTATGATTTAATTAGAATTTTTCAAGATTATTATAATGCAATTTTATCAAATTAAGATAATTTAGGTTAATTTAGGGTTTAAATGAAGTAATTGTATGCTAAATGCATGAAGAAATATTTTTGTAAGTGTTGTGTCATTTAAATTATATTAATTAGAAATTAAAATAATTTATTTAGAATTTTATAAATTATAATGTGATAAAATTTCGAAAATTAGTTTATTTAGATTTTTTAATTTTTGAAATTGAATAAATTGGGATTTTGTAAATTTAATTGATATAATTAGATTTTCAAATAATTATTAAAATATTTTTAGAATTAATTAAGATGGTATATATGGATTAAGATTTTTTGGTATAATTAAATTGTGAAACTAAATATTATTTTATAGACCTGTTTATGTGTGATTGTGATTGTTAATGTGATGGATGATTTGTTGGTTATAAGAAATTAAAATAAAAAAAGAAAATGATGTGAGGATGTGAGTAGAAGGGTAGATAGGAATTTCTTATTTGAATTGTATGATTTATGGTTGTCAAATGTATTTATTTTATCTTAGGAGAATTGATTGCTGTGCTATTGTGCTATTGTGTTATTCCTGGACAAATCACAGCCAAGCTGTGATTCGTGTTGGAGTAAGAAGGAATTGTTGTGCTTGAGTTATTGCTTACTTGCTTTTAAAAATCACAGTCAAGCTGTGAATTCTTGCTTGATTTTGCTTGGAGATCCAGGTGAGGAATTATGGTTTCAAAAAATTTATTTTGGCCTACTACAGATGATGAGTCTTAAGGGTAATTGTTACATATTGTACATACTGATGAGTTGAATGTCTGCTTGTTGCATATTTTAATGGCATGTATGTTTTGATAATTGTTGATAGATGTTGTTATGAAAAGATATATGATACTATTATGTGTATATTATGTATAATTGTTCTCATGTTATGTTCATGTTATGCTATAGATGTAGAGACATTTAGCAGGAACATAGAACATGCATACATGAGACAAAAATCTAGAGACACTTTAGGTTTATGCTATGATTAAAACCTATAAGTGATCTCAGCTAACATATGACTAATAACTTTAGACATCATAAGGTTATGATAACCTAGGAGATGATGTTAGGGTTCTTATTAGCTATGTGTCAACATATGGTGAGGAGCCATGTGCTAGCTGAGGTAGAGGTGCAAGTCCGGTTGACTTAGCCGCAGATACTTTAGGGTAACCGAGATCTCAATTCGATGCAAAGCTCACGTTAATTGTGTTACTCTAAGGTAGATGGTATGCTTGGAACAGTTTTTTTCAATGCGTTACAAAGATAAGGAACTTGAGGATACTAACATGCTCAACGAATGTGGGTCCCTGAGTAGTCCCGGTTCATTGGTAGCATATGCAGATTTTAGCATCAGTTTGTCAGGCTGAGTGTAGATATGATGTTGATTTTGTATGGTGATCCTGTTATGGGCAGAATTACAGCGCTGTATTGTACTTGTGTTTGTGTAAGAAGGGGTGCTGTGATCACTAGCTCCTTCTGCCAACATCAGTGTACAGGCACATAGGGCAGAGATCTAGACTTGACACTGAGGGGTTTGGGGTAATCCCTGACGAGGGATTTACCTTAAACATAGTGTGGAGTAGTTTGGAAAAGATATGATATGGTAGTTAAAGGAATGTGACATTTGTGGATTTAAATTATTATTATAAATAAAAATCCTTATGTTTTAAACATATGTCATGTCTATATCATGATTTTGCTGCATTGATCTATTTGTATGCCTTTAAACTGTTGAGCATGTTATTTGATATGTGACTTAGTGGATATGTCTTCTTATTGGTTTGTACAATACATTGTGCCCATTTTTAGGGTGCTCTATCTGTAGCCTCACTGAGTTTCGCGACTCAGATGTGCACATTTTTCCTCGGTTGCACAGGTTATAGGTTGGCCTCTTGTACGGGGAGCGAGGGAGAACCAAGTTTGATGGAATAGACTGTAATTGAAAATCTAGATAGAGATTTGATTTATAACATTGATATTAAATGTAATTTGGTCATACTTCCGCTATGTTTACAAAAATAATATTGTTGCTTTGTGATACTTTTAGCCTTGTATAAGTTGTGCTGGTGAAGTGCAGTTTATACGACAGTTGTCACGTGCTCAAAGGTGGATTTGGGGCGTGACAACATGTACCTAAAGTGTTTCTAGTTATGTCTCATATCATTATGTTCTGTGTCTTGCTAAGTGTCTCTACACCTCTCGAATCACATGAACATATTTAAATAACAACATAACATTTATAACATGCACATGATGGAACCATATCTATATACAAGCATGACATACATTCAAAATCAAATTAAATCACATGCAATTTAAACATGTAACAAAGTAGATATATAACTTATAAGCATATACAATAATTAACAACGACCCTTAGGACTCAGCACTGTAGTAGGCCAGAAATCTGAAATCATAAATCCTCATCTGAGTCTCAAAATAATATCAAACAAGAATTCACAGTTATGCTGTAATCCTTAAAAGCAAGCAAGAAATCAATCAAGCACGGTAATTTTTTCTTACTCTAACACAAATCACAGCTTTGCCATGATTTTTCACGCAATAGCATAGCAATCAATTTTTCTAAGATAAAATAAATATATCCAACAACCATAAATCATACAATTCAAACATGAATTTTCTATCTACCCTTCTACTCACATCCTTACACCATTTTCTTAATTTTATTTAATTCTTTATAATCAACCAATCATCCATCACATTATTAATCACAATCCAACACAATCAAATATAAAAAGTCTTAATCGATATATTTAGTTTAACAATTTAATTATACTCAAAAGTCTTAATCAATATATACTAACTTAATTAATTCTAAATATAATTTTAATAATTTTAAGAAAAATTTAGTTAAATTTATAAAATCCTGAATTATCAAATTTCACAAATTAGAAAATTTAATTAAACTAATTTTCTAAATTTTATCACATTATAAATTTATAAAATTCTAAATTATTCAATTTTATTACTTGGAAAAATCTAATTACATCAATTTATAATATCTTAAATTCATTAATGCTGTAAAAATTGTAAATAAATTATTTTAATTATAATTAATGCCATTTAAATGTCATAACATGTACCAAAATATTTCTTCATGCATATATCATACAATTACTTCATTTAAACCCTAAATTAACCTAAATTATTTTAATTAAATCAAGAACCGCATTCTAATAATCTTGAAAAAATTTAATTAAATTAAGAAAAATATGTTTAAGCATAACATAGCATCATAATTTATTTTATATTTTTCTGACATCGTTAACGCACACAAAATCCTGAACCCAACCTATATAAATTTGAAAACCGCACCTAAAATGTATTAAAAATTCTAAATAAATTCCTCAAGACTCAAAACTCACCAATCAAGACCTAGATACGATGAACCTAGTAGAACCAGCTGTAAAACTATAAAATCGGCTAAACCCAAATCGAACCGCAGCTGAACCGGTCCTGAATCAGACCAAACCGACTTGAACTGGGCCGAACCAAGCCAGAACCGCATTGAGCGCTACCGCCGCATGTGTTTCGCACGTGCCGGCCCCCCTTCATCTTCCTCGCTCGAACTCTGTTCGAATCCACCGAAGGCCGCCGATGATCCAACATTCATTTGTTGCCGCTCCGCTGCTGCAAAAGCCCGGAACTTGGCAGACCTCCTTTCCTCAACCTCCACCACCCTTTATCACCGCTGGCAGGGCTCCCAGCCTCCTCAAAATGCTGGTGCAACGGGACCTCTGCCGCACCTAACAATCCTCTACCGGTAGCCGCTTAACAGCTCGTAACGTTGTGGCCACCGCTCCCAATCAACTCCACAGGAGTCACAACCTCCTCAGCTGCTTCGCTGTGGGGAAGTTGACTGATGGCCGCCCTTTTCACCGGCTAACACGATAGGAACAAGGTAAACGCCTTGCTCCGTCGCTTCCCGCTCGTCCACAGTCCGCCGGCGTCTCCTCCACGTCTCGCCGCACTCGGAACCGTCACCCCAACTCATCCGGGAACCCTTCTCAATGAATCGTCGGCCGCCGGAGCTCCAATTCGCTCTGCCGGCGTCAAAATCTCTCCTTTGATTGCCACCCCCTATTTGGGGGTTTCACCCTGCCGCCCTCTCCGCTGCGCATCCGCCGAAGCCGTTACTGCACTCTGTCGGCCTCGCAACGACGGCCCCAGCTCGCCTGCAAGTTCCCCTCACTGAACCGCAGGCCGCCGAAGAGGTATAGAGCGTTACAGCCATCGCCGCCCTCAAAACAAGGGTCCTTTGTTTTGAGGGTTTCGAACCCTCAAGGGTATTAAACCCTCGACTCAGCGGCCGCAGCACGTGCGCATGCGCCGCCCATGCTGCGGCGTATTTTTCATTTTTTCATTTTTTTAAAATAAATTTTTTAAATCTAAATATTTTTTTAAATATAAAATTAAATTAAAAATCCTTTTCTTATATTTAAATTTAAATTCAAATATTTATTTATTTTATATTATCTATTATTTTTTAAAATATTTTTAATAATATTATTATTTTATTTTTTAAATAGAAAATAGGGTTTAAACGATAGGTCAGGTCGTGAGTATATGTTAGCAAGTGACCCTATTATGAAGCAGAAGTATAGCGCTCCATCTTATCTCACATCATAAGGTCTATGGGAGTCGTACGATATGATAGTCTCAGAGCGTGGTTCGGGTAAATGCTCGCGAGACTAAAAAGATAATGAACCACGGTCACTTGCCTTCTCCGCCAATGTCAGTGCGACGAGCCTAGGTAGAGACTTAGTCTGGCACTGATGGACTTACAGTAGTCCCGGCCAGGGTTTACCTTAAGTATAGGCAGGCAGCCCTAGAAAATAGTATTTGAAACTAGAATTTTAGAAAAATCTAGTTACATATTTTAGATTTTTTTAACTTTATTTATTTAGTTATTGTTTTATGTTTTCCTTTATTATTTTGTGACATGACCTTAATATAATTGTTGTTCATCCAGACATGTATTGTTAGTCCATTCTTTTGCTTGGAGAAAGTTTCTATCTGTAGGCACTAAGTCACAAGACTTAGCGCATGCAAATTTTTTCATTTATGCTTGAATTATAGGACCTTGTTAGCCTTGTATGAGTGAGACACTGCTCATTCGGCGGTTGTCATGTGCCCGACAGAAGGTCTGGGCATGACAGAAATATTAATATTTTTTTCCTATTCAAACGTGAAGTTGTTATTGTGAATTAATTAGTTGTTATTGTGAATTAATTTGGTTGCAAATATATATACGAGGTTATTGTTGCTGCTCAAAAATCTATTCTAGTGGTGGAGAACATTAACAAGTGACTTAAATACTTGTTTGCATAAATTCTTGCCAGGAAACAAAGTTGATTTGGGCCTATTTATGATAGTATTGTGAATGGGTTCAAGTTATTATACCATCAAGTTGACAATGGTTGCTTAACATAATAGGAAGTCCTTAATTTGTTGTGCTGCAATTTTCCTTTTATGATATTTGAACCATACAAGTTGTTTGATCATTGTTAAATAAATGGGTGCAATAAGAATAAACATGGAAACCAAGCTTGATGAATTATTCATGGTTAAATTCAAAAGTGGTTGGTTATGTTCTTGTTGTAAATTATTGATAAGAAAAATAGAGGAATACATGCTTGAAAACTCCAGGATGGATGCATGGTTTGGAAACAATTTAGTACTTTCTTGATTTAAATTAATGCTTATTTGAAAATGGTTGAGATCATTTACGTTCATTAAACTCATTATGAAAGTAAATTAAACCTTAGGAAAAGGAATGGTAGGTAGAGGATTGTTGTTGAGCCTGTTATAAAACGAAAGTATTAAAATTTTATTTGGGAAAAAGCTATTTTGCAACAATGGTGATAAACATGGTAAAACTGTGATTTGCTTTAAATGGGGGATTAAAAGACTTAGGTATGGTGATCTCAATACCTGCTACAATCTGAGCTCACAAGAGGGCAAGTTATGAAACTCTATATACATGTTTGTGAAGCTATTATTGTAAACCCCTACTCTCAACAACAATAACAAAAAAAAAAAATCGGCCCAGTTCAAATGAACCGGCCGGTCCAGATGAACCGGCTTGACCCGATTTGAGGAGCCGATGCGAGCGAGAAGAGCCAAGGGCTCTTCCCGCTCGCGAGGCTCTCCTTCTTCGCCCTCGCAATGCCCGCCTCCTCTTCCACCGCAGCGGAGCGAACGCCGACACCTTTCCACCGCGTCCGTCGTCCGCCGCCGCCATCCGCCCTCCGGAGATCCCTGCCGCGACAAGGAGAGCACGGCGGAAGTCTGCGGCCGCGCGCCCCCCTTTCCCCTGCTTTCTCCCTTTTCCCTCTTCGCGGGAGTAGCAGCAGCCGTCCGCCGCCCTTCCATTGTGTCCGCCATCCGCTGCCAGCCATTCGCCGCCGCCCATCGCTCTCCGCCGCGGCGAGGAGAGTTCGGCGGAGGTTTACCGCCGCGCGACTCCCTCTCCCCTGCATTCTTCCCCTCTCCGCGAGATCAGCTGCTGTGTCCGCCGTCCCATGCCCAAATCGCTTGAGCGCTGCTTCCTCCGTTGGGGTTTGACTTGCTCCCACTCTGCGCGAGCTCGTGAGCCCATGTTTCCCACAATGCCGACGCAGTAGGCGGTGGCTGCGTCGTCGCCGTCTGCTCGACCCCCTGCACACCGACGGGGAGTGGAGCTATGATTCCACTCACCTCGCCGGCAAATCTTCCCTCTCCGCCTCCTCTGTGCGATCGCAAGGTGTGGAACTCCTCTTACCCTTTGTGAACGGGCGATTTCGCCCTTCGATGGACTCGCCCCAGCATTCGCCGGCGACGTCCACCGAGAGCCACCGCCTAGCATTTGACGGCCAGTTTTGTGCAGGCCGTTGTTGGTGTCAGGCCCCGACCCTGCAGTTGGGCACGTGGCAACCGCTGTATGAATCCTGAGACCCATACAAGGCATATAAGTCAGGATCAGTACAATAAGCAGGAATCCAATGTAATCCATGTGGTACAGTCCCGATATGAACATACTACAAAACTAAATATGGAAGCAACGAAAATCTAATAACACAGGAGTATACATCCAATGGCGCAGTCCCGGTAGACAACTACGGCGCAGTCCGCGTCAGCCAACTACTACGAACGCACGTAAGACCCTGCACAGACAGGAAAAAACGGTGTGCTCGGCCTTGCGGCCTAGTGCGAGATTACGGTTCGAAACCGAATAAGGAATCCAAAGGCTAGGAGGATTAATCTAGGATGCCCTGGGTTTATTAACAGTCATTTTCATAAGATGTACGTGAGGCATATCACTAATACGAAATAACTGAGTATGCATGTAAGTCAGGTGTAACACCAAATTTCACCCAAGCTGTCTCTAGTAACTATGTTATCAGTGTCACCGAAAATATCATCTACGGTGTATTATGTCAATCAAACTCAAGACTCGGGCTGCCAGCCTATGCTTAGAGAAATTCCTGATCAGGGATTTTCCCATAGCCCATCAGTGCCTTCTGTCTCTATCACTGCCTATGCTCGCTGCACTGATGTTGGCAGAGGTGACGAGCGACCCGTGATCACTCTCCTCGGTGTCGCTAGTCGCTTGCTATGCCTCCCCTAGCGAAACTGTCGTGCCCTTACATCCTCCCCGGATGCCGTAAGGACAACGACAATCGTGTAGTACTACACACCGTCCAAAGATGGGGTCACCGTCAATAAAATCCATCGACTACGATCTCAGTCGATATAATACAACCCTAGGATCCAGACTCACCATCCGTTCGTCTGCAGAACGTCAAGGATGGTAGCCGTGTGGTCTACGGATCCACTGTCCAAGACTATGCGGAGGGATGTCCCCGTACCAATCCCCGAGCAGCGGTGCCTGCCAAGAGGTGTGCAGACTAGCTGTCGTCGGAATGCTACAACCTCGGCGACATGTTTGCTAGGTTCTTGTTCCGATTCGTCCCGGCTAACCATCTCAGGACTATCACGATTGGCCCTTAAAGGACACTCGTGCGGGTAGAAACCATCGGGTAGGGACTTGTTCCATATATCCGGTCTAATATAACCTTGGAGTGTGTACAGTTCCTTTCCTTACCAACTCCCAGTATCTAAGCTATGTGTAGCCTCGGGAGTGGTGTGTGGTGGAGCATCACCAATCTGACCATCGACGGTACGCCAGGGTCAAACGGGGTATGCAAGCAGTACCCCTTCCTATCTGATTCCTAGTGATATCTCCTAAGAGTTTCTAACATGTCATCATCCTTATCTATAACTGCAGGGTATTCGTGCTATCATAGCAAAGATAAATAACATAGCATGCAGGATAAGATTTATAGACATGTTAAATAAGTAGCATGGTAAACATGACATCTCATGCATATAGACAAGGTAAATCATACCAACATGCATTTACATATAAACATAGCATGCATTTCATTTTTATTACATTTAAGGCATCCGAGATATTTCCTAAGAATACCTCGGCAGGAATTCCCTAGCTTGAATAAATCTTACATTCAGTAAACCAACGCACCTGAAATAACGAATCCGCTCCTCAAAATCACCCACATAGAATATAAATCGTCCTGACGAACTACTCGAAATGCGTGTCCGCAATAGTCCTAAATAATACGATTATTTAAAATGACATCTAATTTATTTTTCCTAAAGTAATTAAAATATAATCTTCAACTAATCCTACCTAATCATCCAACCCTTAGTTAATTTACTTTTAAATTATACTCTTTAATTAACTCCCATGCTAAATTAATTTAACTAACCATTTTATCAACATACACTAATAAACCTAAATTTCTTGCCCAAGTCACCCAAGGGCCCAATTCCATGTCCATTTACCATTTTTACATCTATTTAATCCCAATCGAATTTTAATCCTCTAATCATTCCTTAATCCAACTTAACCTAAATTATTCTTCAAAAATTTTAATTAAATTTTTAGGGTTACTGTTTTGACCCGGTCAACGGTCAAACATTGACCGGTCAACGGTCCACGGTTGACTGGTCAACTATTTGACTCGGTCAAAGCTTGAGTCCAATCCAAGTCCCCAATCAATCTATCAAGTTATGTAGCCCAAACCGTTCGGCCCAAGTGAGACCCATGACCACCTAAATCAAATTCTGGGTCAAAATTGACCTAGTCAACGTTGACCGGTCAACATTGACCCGGGTCAATCATATTTTAATTTCACCCTAGTTTGGACCCGGTTTAACTAGCCCAAATGGTTCAACCCAGCCTGAATCCATACAGAACCCAATCTAAAGTGATCCGACTTAGGTTCAACCCGAACCTATTTAATTGGTTCAACTAACCAAGTGCACATTATTTAATTCAACCCAAGTCAAGCTAGACCTAAACCCATCTAACTAACCTGGTTGAACCCAATCAACTAACCATGTCACTTAGATTACTACTTAATCATTCATCAAGCTTAATTTAATCAACACTAAACATATTTTTAATTAAACTAAGCATGCATTAAAATAAACCTACACTAATCATTCTTAACTACATCTAAGCATGCTTATTTTATCTACCAATCGTGATTAAGGAGGAAGGGGCAAATCCCTTCCTTAATAGTGGGTAATTAATAACATTTGGGTTTGGTTGGTGTTAAAATGATGAACTTGATTGGGTGGAACCAAGTCAACCGAACTTATGGTTAATTCAAGTTTAACCCGAACCCGAGTTTGACTCAAATTAAAATGGTTAGGATTTGACTGGATCAAACCGACCTAGCTGGGGCTTAGGTCGGACTCAAATTAAGCCTAATGGGTTAATAGGTGGTCAACCCGGGTCATTGTTGACCGATCAGCATTGACCAGATCAATATTGACCCAAAATTCAATTGGATCTTCATGAGCCCAAATTTGGGCCGACTAGATTGGGTTGAGAACTTGAATTGGGTTGGGTAATGATAAATTAAAATTTTTCTTAATGGTCAATATGATCAATTTTAGTTTACTAGGTCAATTTTGACCAAATTTTGACTTGAATCAAATTGGGCTAAATTGGATTAGATGATTATTAAATTGAGTAAACCTAATTTAGTTGCTTAATTGAGTTAATTAAGATTTAATAAGTTTTATTAATTACTGATGGCTTTTTAATTGGGCCCTTGGGTGACTTGGGCTAGATCATGTGTTTGGGTTTAAATGGGTATAAGTTTGATAAAATTTATTTAAGTTCAATTAAATCAATTTAATATTGTAATTAGTTTAATTAGTAAAATTAAAAAAATTCGGTTAATTAATAATTGAATGATTAGATAGAATTAATTATCAACTTGTATGCTTAGATTGGGTTAACTAAATGTAGTAATTACTTTAATTAATTTATTGATAACTTATTTGGACCAAAAATGTGGACATTGGCCCAATAGGTAAACATGAGCTTATTAATTAAGTATGCGCCCCTAAATTGAACATGGGCTCGTAAATTTAAATGTATGCTTATTAAGCGATAATTAACTAGGATAATTATATAAGTATGATTGATAAATTTCTATTTTATTTATTTTAGGAAAAAATAAATTAAATTTTATTTTAAATAATTGTGTTATCTAGGACTATTATTGATACGCGATTCGAGTGGTTCGTTAGGGTGATTTATTTTACGTGGGTTGGTTTCGAAGAGTAAATCGACAAATCAGGTGCGTTGGTTCATCAATGTAAGATTTATTTAAGCTAGAGAATTCCTGCTCAGACTTTCTTAGAAAATTCTTGGATGCCCTAAATATGATAAAATATATAATGCTTGTTCAGATTTTGTACGTATGCATGTTAGTATAATTTATTTTGTCTAACATGAATGATATGCTATGTTTCATTTAACATGTTATACAATCTTGTCGTGCATGTTTTAATATTTTCTATGTTATGTTCAAAACAACTACCATACAGACATAGATATATAGAATGACATGTTAGAATCTCTTTGGAGATATTACTATAATTTAGACAGAAAGGGGTGTTCTCCATATACCCCGGTTGACCACTGCGTACCGTCGATGGTTAAACCGGTGATGTCTCTCTTCGCACCACTCCCGAGGCTATACACAGTTTAGATACTGGGAGCTGGTAAGGGAAGGGACCGTACAACTTCAAGGTTATACTAGACTGGAAATATGGAGTAGGTTCTTACCCGAAAACTTATACCTGTACGGATGTCGTTTAGGCGACCCCGTGATAATCCTGAGATGGCTAGCAAGGATGAGCCCTACCATGGACTTGGCACCGATGGAGTCGAGGTTGCTACAGCCCATCGTACGGATGTACGTCAATCTCGGTCAACGTTGACTGCTATTGGACTGGGAATGTGATTCCCAATGTGAAGCCTTGGATAGTGGATCTGTGGACCACTCGGCTATCATCCATGATGTTCTGCAGACAGTCAGATGAGTAGTCCGGATCCTAGGGTTATTTTTATATATTAGCCATGGCCGATTAGTCTTGTTGATGGTGACCCTGTCTTTGGGCAGTGTGCAGTACTACACGAGTCGTCGTTGCCCCTACGGAGTCCGGGGAGGATGTAAGGGCACGACAGTTTCGCTAGGAGAGACATTGAGGGCAACTAGCGAGACAGTGGAGAGTGATCAAGGGTCACCCATCCTCTCCGTCAACATCAGTGCAGCGAGCATAGGCTGGCAGCCCGAGTCTTGAGCATAGTGTGGGTCTGGGGAGATACACATGCAAATGTCTCGAAGTGTAGGTTGAGGTACGGCTTGCGAGATCGTAAAGAATTGATTCCACAGACACCAGTTATCTCCGCTAATATC
Source organism: Thalia dealbata (assembly GCA_030544415.1). NCBI lineage: Eukaryota > Viridiplantae > Streptophyta > Magnoliopsida > Zingiberales > Marantaceae > Thalia > Thalia dealbata. The sequence goes on from CM060460.1 coordinate 12,189,554, forward strand.
AGTGCGTCGCGCTTAGGCAGAGACCTAAAAAGATACTGACGGGCTTGGGGGCAATCCCTGATCAAGACAAACCCTAAGCATAAGATGGAAGCTCTAGAGAGTGATTATAGAGTGATAACTAGTTGATTAGAAAATACTTGACATTAAAGTATGACAAAAACCTAAGAAAGTAGTGACATAATTATTCTTCTTATGCTTGTGTTTATATTGATGTTAATTATCTTGTTACATTTATTCACTCCTTACTTCCGGACATGTATACGTGGTGCCATTTATTTTGCTTAATATATACTATTTTTGTAGCCATTGAGTCGCAAAACTTAGTGTATAATGTTTTCTACGCATAGATGATAAGTCTCGAGGCTAGGAGACGAGAGAGAAATAGGGCAACGAATTTGGACATAGATTTAAAAAGGGTATAAAAGTAAATAATATATTTGGGAGAAAACTTAGTTGGACTATATTTATGACAATATGTGGTATTAATTAGAATCATTGATGTTGGACAACAATAATAAAATAATATACAAATCATTTTATTACTTTGTGAAAAAAAATTAGTGACTTTTAAGAGTCATATTATTCTTATTATCAAGTTGTTAAGTTATAAAATGCCTTTTATGAGTTGTATTAACTCATATGGCGGTTGCTACGTCGTTGACAGAGGGTCAAGGCATGACAATTGTTTTCTTAATTCTGTCCAAGTTCAATACTTAGGCCCACCTACAAACCATTCCTTCGGCTCAAAACCCAACATTCTAATTTTTAACACAAGATTCGAATTTGAGTTCAACTCTTTTTTTAGCTATGAACTTCTTCCTAGCCCCAGGAACCTTTTTATCTATTTGAATTTTCTTCTATGTTGTCATTACAAATGTCTTTTTTTTTAATGTTTTTTAACCCCTTCTTAGCAAGTCGTTTACTTCATCTCACCCTATGTCGTTTAAGACTAAAGTTCTTGGAATTCTAGCTGAAGGTGATTGAAGTTCATCAATCCGCTGAACCTTCCTTTTATACTTCCTTTTAATCTATCATTATTTATACCCTATCATGTTGCTAATCTTCCATATAAGTAGCTGGAATTCATTCTACCTTTGAGACCGAAAATCTTTGTTTTATTGGACAATAACAAATAATCTTGGGCATCATCAAGGAACTTTTGCACCATCCACCACACATGATTAAATCAGACGTGCCATTTGATCGATGGTTATATTGTTCTTAGTTTCTTGAATCCTTCCCTTCCTTTATACATTGATAAAGTGATATTAATCCTGCCTACAGGGATGCTTAGCTTATGCACATGCAGCTTCTGATATTTGAATTTTTTACATTAAGGATAATTATGTAATAGATGGTAATTTTGAGGAGTTTTATGGAAGAAAATAATAGGAATGACATTTGTAAAATTACATGAATTTTTCAAGTATAGAGTTTTGATGTAAAAATTATACCATTAGATAGGATTTTTGATAAGGAATCCAACGGCACAGACATATCATAATTTGGACATCGTTTAATTGGTCAAATTATTGAATCAAGGATCGATCCAAATGAACGATTGAGATCAACTCACTTTAGCGGTAAACGGCTAGGATTGATCTGAAAAAAAAAATCGGCAGCGCCAGCGACATTAAACTTTTAATTAATTAGTTTTGAAAAAAATACTTTTTCTTCCCACCGGTCGAGCTCTCCTCTCTCCTCTTTTTTCCGCGACTCCGTCCCCTCACCTTATCGACGATGCTTTGGCCAAGCCCGGTGGAGTTTTTCGACGAGATTTCAGAGACGACATCATGTGAGCTAGGAGAACGCATTATAACCATTATTTTCAAGTTTTGGCAACGATTTGAGGGATAAATTTGGGTTTTTGCGTCGGCGGCGAAAACTCTGTTGGTCATTCTGGCCACAGAACTTTGCAAACTTTGTACTTGTGGATTCTCCTCAACGACTATCCATCAGTACCGGAGTTGAGAGCTATTGGTCGCCGGTTGGCCACTGGCGAATGGAAAACCCAAAAAGTAAGGTTTCGCCTCCATGAGTTTCTCCAGCGAAATTGAATGCCAGTGAGCTCTAAAAATTAGGGCAAATATGATTTTTGGAATCCATATGAGGAGATCTTTCGATTGGTACCAATTTTGGTACTTATCGAAGAACTTCGCCGGTAAGGGTTCCGGCGAACTTTTCGGCAAACTCAAGATAAAAATTAAGATGAATCTAGAGATCATTCTAAGAGTGTTGGTGAAGACGGATTTGCAAAATTATTATAGTATTGAGAATTAAAATTGGTTAAAATATTCATAGAAAATTCGATAAGCAAGCAGAAGATACGAACGATCGTGATACGAGTTAGAACGTGATTACGACGATAGGATTGGGAGAACTATATCTCCTTTGATTATTTATATTTGATATCCTTTGGCTCTCCTACTAGTTAATATAATCCTGATTATGATTATAAATGAGTTGTAAATAATCTTTGATATTCTTGCTTGATGAAATAAGCTATTCATTGCTCTTGTTCCTCGATTCATTATAGGTATGATAATATGCTTTTATTGACTCCGAATTTAGCATATACATTTGTTTAATTATTCGTGATACTATTTAACTTGTGAATGCACATGACTAGCATGATATTACACTGGATAGTGCTATAGGCACCTTCATTACAGTGTCAACTTCATATCTCTGTCCTAGATGCCTGTACACTAACGCTGGCAGAAGGAGTTGATAACCACGACACTCCTTCTATGCAACATAAGTACCATACAGCATTGTAATTCTGCCCCATGGCAGGATCACCATACAAAATCACAAATCACATCTAGCTACAGTCTGGTAAGCTGAGATCCACTACATATGCTACCAATGAACCTGGACTGCTCGGGGACTCACATCGTTGAGCATGCTAGTGTCCTCAGGTTCCCTAACCTTGTAGTGCATTGAACGGTATTATTCCTAACACACCATCTACCTTAGAGTAACACAAATAGGGTGAGTTCTGACCAAAGTGAGATCTCGGTTACCCTAAAGTATCTGAGGCTAAGTCAACTGGACTTGCACCTCTACCTCAACTAGCACATGGCTCATCACCACATATTGACACATACCAGTCTAAGAACCTTAATGTCATCTCCTAGGTTACCATGACCCTAAGATGTCCAAAAGTTCTTAGTTAAATGTCAAATAAGACCACTCTAGGTGTTATCATAACATGTACCTAAAGTGTCTCTAGTTATATCTCATGTCATCATGTTCTGTGTCTTGCCAAGTGTCTCTACATCTCTAGCATCACATGAACATATTTAAATAACAACATAACATGAACAAAGTCTACCGGTGAATTGTAATCTTTAAGCCACCGGCCCAACTCTCTCCAGAATCTCAAACGGTCCAATATACCTTAGTTGCAACTTTCCTTTCAGGTGAACCCGAAGAGATCATTCCCAAGTAGACACCTTTAGGAATACTATGCCTCCGTCGCAATTTCCAACGGTCTCCGCCAATTGTCTGCATAACTACTTTATCCGTCCTGAGACCTTCAGTCTCATTTGGACCACTTTAGAAAGAAAGATAGAGTAGACTGGTCCAGGGAAGAAAAGGTCATTGTCTTTGTCAGACAATTCACCATGGCTCGATACTTGATTAACCAATCGATACCCAAGAACATATCAAAGTCTTTCATCCTAGCATCTCTAAGGGTCGATCAGCCCCCTTAGAAACGCCGTATTCACACAAGACCTCTGTGACCAAGTATCGATCGGAATACTAGCAGCAGAACCAATTAAGATTATAGATCTTAGGAATAACACTTAATAGAATAAAGAATACAAATTAGTCAACTAAAAGTTTTCAATTAATTCCAACATTTGTATTGTAATAAGTAACCAAAAGGAATAGCAGAGACAGTCCAAAATTAAGACCATTAACTTAAGCATCCAACAAAACGAATTTGTTGGCTTAGATAGAAAAGAGAATCATAGAAAGTTGATTATTAGGAAGTATCTCATTTTGAAAACTCTGCAATTAACTCTTCTAACAATACTTATAGAATATTTGGAAAGAAGTAGACTTTTTTCTCAAGGATACCAAATTTGAGATCTCACTCTTTAAAGGAAGATATGATCATTTGAGCCAAGTAAAAGAAAGAATTATTGAAGAATTGAACAATCAACTTAGTATAGTACAACGAACTACCCTAAATATAGGGAGAGTAGTTAGATTACTAAAACTAGAGTTTCATAATTGAGAGGAGAAAATTTGCCACCATCTGTAAGGCCAAGGTAACTGGAATTAAACAGTTAGAATATTTTCCTTGAATGATCGAGGAAGAGATTGGAGATCAATTACAAGGTTTTCAGATCATTAATAATGAAAAATTAGTTAATTCAAGGCCATCAAAATTTGTTGGAGATCAATAATAATGTTTACACTTTCTCTCAACAACAATATCACTAGAGTAATGAAGGAAAGGAACAACTTATAATCTCCTTTAAAAATTTATTTCAAGAATAGGTATGGAAGTACAAGCACTGAAATATAAAGGTGAAAATGATAGGAAAGGGAAAATAACAACCGAAGCTGTAAAATCGATCCCTTTTTGAATTTAATGGTGCCATCCCATTTGTTGAAACTTGGAGGAGGAGAAATTTTTTTTGAACATATCTTGGAATAGGTAAGCAAGAATAGTAACAAGGATATAAGAGCGGTTACTAACTGCTGGAAGGACTAGAGTAGTAAAAATAACTATTGAAATAATGGTGAAATATCAATTGAAAGTGATGAATAAAATTTTATAACCAAAATGAAGGTTAAGACTGGAGCTAGTATCTAAATAGTTGCTTTAGTTTATAGTACAATTGAGGACTGAAAAGGTATGAGCCAGAACTTGCAGTAAGAGAACAAATTTAGAAGAAAGGAATAAGGAGCACTAAAATTGTCAAGGTTTAGAACGTAAGCCAAGTAAAATTTCAGCATTATTGTTCCTATAAGCCTATAGTACTTATTATGATGAAGAATGAAACTCAAGTTCACCCCTGGTAAATTATATTTCAAAGATAAGGGAAAAGAATGGATACATGTTCTGCTGTTAGCAGAGACATGGCAAGATTCAAGTGGAAAGAGGAATAGTTTTCCAATCCAAGAATATCAAATTTTCTCGGTACACTAAATTTTCAGGATTTAGTGAATTTTGAAAGATCATAACTTCCTCTATAGGGATCATATTAAACTAAATTTTTGAGGGTAGGTTTTGGCATCAGTGAAGAAGGTGGCTACCAAAGGTCATAGGAATTTGACGCTCACAGAGTTCAGGGTGATCAAATCTTTGAGACAAGGTAAATCTCAGGGTAATTCAATTCCAGATTTTATGATACTTGGCTATAGTGATTTATACATTTCATTATCTTTAGTTTTAGCTCACTCTTTGGTAGTGTATGGGTGTTATGGTTGAGATTTTGAGGTAAGGATGGTATTACTAGGTGAGAAATACAGTATAGGTCCTCAATGAAGGAAGAAGGCTAAAAATTTGATTCTCCTTTAGCATCACTTATAAAAATTTAGAATTGAAAATCGAGGTTAATTTATTTTTGACATATTAGTTTGGTACAGTAGGTAGGATTTGGTAGAAAAATCTTCAATAATCAACCTTGAGGATATGCAAGTATATGAACAAGAGATAAGCTCAATTCTCTTGATTTAACATATTGAATGTCACACCCCGACCCATCTGTCGAACACGTGACAACCGCCGTATGAGCCCAAAGGACCCATACAAGATATTTATTGATTTATACAACTTACATAAATCATCAAGTCAGCGGAATGTACAATTAAATCAATTACCTCGACTTTACTAACACAGTCCCGATATACCTACAACAAATACTATGACAACAGAAGTGGTAGATAGATGAATTGGTAAACAACTTCCTCTCTATCAATTATCTCGGTCGATCGTTTAGTGGACATGCACATATTTTGAACGCAGTGTGCTCAGCCTTGCATCTTTGTGCTTATGACTCTAACCACAGTAGAATATCTCAAGTAAAGAATGAGAGATTTATTTTGACATGTTCATAAATTATTTAAAAATATCAAGCAAAGCATGTAAAAGCAATAATAAAGAAAATATAGCATTCATGAGCAAAACATGTAATATAAGTGTGTATGTCAAACTATAAGCATGAAATATGTCTATGTCTCTACATCATTATCCCGAAAGAATTCATTGTCTCATTTAAATACTGTGCTCTGGGCTGTCGGCTTATGCTTAGGGGACCTCCTGATCAGGGAGTTCCCATAAGCCCATCGGTGCCTTCCATCTATATCTCTACCTAGACCCGTCACACTGATGTTGGCGGAGAGGTCGGGCGACCGTGAATCCCTCTCCATTGGTCCTCTAGGCATATCTCTCCATCGCCGCATCCTAGCGACCTGTCACTCCATGCGTCTTCCCCAGACAATCCATGGAGCAACTCGTGTAGTACTACACACTGTCCCTTGGACAGGGTCACTGCACCTAAATGTATATAACGGCCACGACTAGCCGATATTTAATTAAACTCCAAGATCCGGACTACTCTTCAGAACATCTGCAGTACGTCTGGTATAATAGCCGTGTGGTCCATGGATCCACTGTCCAAGGCTATGTGAAAGGTGTGACCATCTCGATTCAAAAGCAGCAATGCCTGCCAGGAGGTGGGCATTCTAGTCATTGCCGGAATACTACAACCTCGGCGACATGCTGGCTAGATCATCAGTATGGTTGCACCCCCGCTAGCCATCTTAGGACTATCACGGTGACAATTTCACGTCACACGTGCGGGTATAGTGACTATATCACAAGATTCTTTGGCCGTTAGCCGATCCATGTTGAATTCCACCCTTTATGATCATCATGGATTCAACAACTTGGGTGGCATAGGTTTCTGAGTGTCAGAGCTCGTGTCCATAAATCGAAACATCCACTATGATGTATGGTTAATGTTTTCTTACATATAGGTGATAGTGTTATATGAAAATAGATTTCATTTCTAGATGTCCATATAAATATTAAACATTGGTATAACCTAATTTCCTACACAATGCTTATAGATGTAACACCATCATTTAATTCATCATATCATCATAGTGGATAAAAAGAAATATTAAGAGCATCCTAACATACTCAGATAACAGTACATGCAAGGCTATAGGCATATCACAAAAGCGGGATTAAAATTGTAAGCATAATACAAAAGTAAGATTTAGGTTTCAAGCCTATCACGATAATAAGACTTTTAATATACGAACATGCATCAAGTTAAATTTAAATATTAGCTTTCCTAAGCAGTAACGATGTTATCTCCTTAGATTTCTCAACTTGGGAATAATCTACTGTAGTGAACCGGCGCACCTGGATGTTGTCGTGCATTCTTTGGAACCAGCCGTATAATAGCTTGCACGTCGTCTAATTGTTTCGAAGTGGCCTACCTATTACAAATAACATTACCTTTAGAGATTGTTTCTAATATTATGTATCACCCCATTTATTTACAATAAGTTAAATTGATCACCTTTCCTTATTTTATTTAAACTCACCTCAACCCAATTTAGTTAAATGTCATTCAACTCAATTTAGTTTATTCAACATATTCTACCCTAACTACTTAACCCCTATTACTTTACAACCTTAAGCAACCACACAAGATCCAATTCCCTTGTAAGCTAATTAAAATTCTAAGTCATCTATAGTTGACATGCATTCGATTACCCATTACGTCATAATTATTATACTACATGTATGCTCACAAGTAAAGAAAGAAAAGAAAACAAAATAACTAAATGAATAAAAGGTCCTAATAGGGTAGGAGGAGGGAGGTATGAAGATCCAAACAATATCGCATTACACCATTAAGATGAAACAAATTGGAGGGGTACCAGTCTTTGGCAACCCTCAACGGCGCCCGAATCACCGGCACACTGAATATGCTAAACTTTCAGCATTTTGAGTTCATTGAATTTATTTGCAAACATTTTGAGTTCATTGAATTTATTTGCAATTCTTACTAAATTATTCAGTAACTTGAGGTTCTAGATGGTATTTGGAACTTTTCTTGAAAGAATCAAGAGTATCATTCAAATGGTTTTGAAAGAGGATAAAAATTAGGCAGAGATATACTAAGGAAGAAAATGATTTGTTAACTATCACTAGAAGGAATTTGAGTTCGTTTGGTGCTAGTAATGATACCACTTTTTGAATGCACTCAAGAGTATTCAATAGAGGAATGATTAGTATTTTGAGAACGATCTACATCCGAAGAATAGCTAGCTAAAGGTTTGTAAAGAAAAGGATTGAAACATATCAATGAATAAAAATAAGGGAATAGATCTTCTTGTGATCCACGTATGCAGAATTCATAGTATAGTTCATGGGTATCAAGATTTTATTTTTCAAGTTTAAGGAAGGAGAACTATATTGCATAGTATAGTTCCTGTGATATGCAAATATTTAATGGTTATTTATACAAAACTATTAGATAGGGATAAAGGAGTGAAATTGAATGAGATGAATATCAAGATTAAGATTGAGGTAAGATAACACTTTTGATATCAGTATCTTAAGATCACCAAAATGTTAAATGTGAGATAGTATTGATCTCGGATTATAATTCACGAGTAAGGAATGGTAAGATCAATAAAAACTGGGAAATGAAACTCTACAATTTAACTATGTTCTTAATCAAGTTCTGAATTTATAGAGAAGAAAGAAAAAAAGTAGTTGTTGCTACCTAAATCAATTAATGGTTCAATTTGAGCAGAAATCTTAGCTTGAAAGCTTAGGAACTTAATCAAGAGAAAATCTATGGTTCTAGCTAAAGTAGTTGATCAACCCAAATCATGTGGCCAGATGGAGTCATATGTTCAATAGTTGAGTGTAATCAACTAAAATTAAGGTGACTTAGTTGCTACCTCAGACAAAGGGAACATAGGAATCAGTGGTTTATCCAACATCAACATCAACCAAAATAAGTATAGAACTCCAACAATAAGTTCTCTAAAGTCTCGTGTATAAGGTTTTAAATATTCATATATTTTCCTAGGTCAAATTTTTAGCAATCACAACAAATCACAAGAACAACCCAATCCACCAAATTAAACCACACCAAGCACAATTAATTTTACTCACTAATATCAACCAAAATAATCACAACTCACAAACAAAGAAGGAATATAGAACATATCACAATAATGTAAGGAAAGTATATGGCCAAAAGTATTAACAAGCAAGGGCAACATAGGGGTATAACATGCCAAATAAAGAAATCATAAGGGTAAAAATTTTAAATCCCTCTAACCTCTCTTTTACCTCGTCGAAGTTATCTCACATGTGTACTTAACCCTATGGTGTATCCTAAGTCCTTATCCTTACTTTTGGTTGCCTCATTTTAAACCTAGCACTGATACCACCTTAATTGTCACGCCCCAAATCCATAATTGGGCACGTGGCAATTGTAAACCTCCACCAGATTATAGTGAAAAAAATTTTAAAAAAATATTTACGGTTCAAATGAACTGGTCAGCCGGCCGAGTCCGATTAACCGGCTTTCACCGATTTAGGGAAGCTGTCGCAAGCGAAAAGAGTCGAGGGCTCTTCCTAACTCGAAATCACCTCCCCTCGCCCTCGTGACAACTTCCCATCTCATCCCTCACCCGCAGCAAAGCAAACGTCGGCGCCCTTCCACCGCATCCGCCGTCCGTCGTTCACCATCCATTGTTCTCCATCGCGACAAGGGGAGCTCGGCGGATGTATACTGCTGTGTGCCCGCTTATTCCTCTTCATTTCCCCTTTCCAAGAGAGTAGCTACCCCGTCCGCCGTTCCATGCCCAAGTCGTCGATCCGCCACTACCTCCGCTAGGTCTTGAGTTGCTCGCACCCTTTGCAAGCACGTGAGCCAATGACTGCCTCGAAGCTGGCGCGATAGGCAGCGATTGCGCCGCCACCGTCTGCTCGACCCATCGCACGTCAGCGAGGAGTGGAGCTGCGATCCCGTTCACCTCGCCGCCCGAATCTTCCTCTTTTCCCTTTCCACGCGATCATGAGGTGAGTAGCTCCTTTTTCCCCCTATATCGATCGATCGATTTTGCCCTCCACAGTGGACCCGCATGCGAGTTGTCCGACGATGTCCATTGAGAGCTATTGCCTCGCATTGATTGCCATTTCCGGTGCAAGTCGCGCTTGGTCTCCCTGTGCACGTAGGTTCGTGAACCTCGTCGTTGGGTCGCCTACAATGTTGTCGATCGAGAGCTGCAAGGGTTCCGGCGGGTAGGCGATGAAGGTAGCGATTCCTGATCCCTTTTTGCCTTAATCATGGATTAGCGATAATTAAGCATGATTAGTGTAATTTAGTTATGTTTTCATGCGTAGACTAATTTATGTATGTTTAGTGTAAGGATTAAAGTTAAGTATGAATAAAGTAATGCATGTGGGTACTGAGATCACTTAATCAATAATTAATAATGGGTTAACTAAACTACATGGTTAATCGAATGCGAGTTGAACCTAGTGGGTAAACTTTGACCTGAGTCTAACTCAAGTTGGGCTGGATAATAGGGATTGGATTAGATTGGACCGAGCCGACCCGGCTTGGGGTTTGGGTCGAGCTCAAATCGAACCAAACCCGCATTAGTTAAACCAAATTCAAAAATCGAGTGAGTCGAACCTGAGTCAAACCAATTCGGATTGGGTTAAGTATGTGTTAAATTAATCAGTTAGTGGGTCAACATAGTCAGCCTAAGTTGACTACGGTCAACATTGACGGGTTGAAATTAGGCTGAAAGAACTGGGTAAAGGAATTGGGTCTAAGTTTATATCAAATTAAGTCATAGGGTGGTCAATATGGTCAACTTTGACTGTATCAATGTTGACCAAAAGTCGGATTTCATGAGCCCAAATTTGGGCTGATCAGATTGGGCTAACAATTTGAATTGGGTTGGGTCATGATAAATTAAAAATAATTCTATTAGTCAACATAGTCAATTTTAGCTGACTAGGCTAATTTTGACTGAATTTTAGCTTTGACCTTATTAATTGAGAAATCGGGCTAATAAATTGGGTTTAATTGGATTAGGGGATGATTAAGTTAAATAAGCCTAATTAAGTTGATTAACCTTATGGGTTGGGCCAAGATAAATTGAGTCAAAATTTTATAAAATTGGGTATGATTAAATTGGGTTAATTTTGGGTATGATCTAGTTAATTAAGATATGTTCATAATTAAATACATTTAATAAATTCTGATGGGCTTACTAGTTGGGCCTTGGGTAACTTGGTACAGAATATGGGTTGGATTTAAAATGGGTAGATATAGATTAGATAAATTTTATCTAAGCCTAATTGAATTGACTTAGAATTGTAATTAAATTTCTAATAAGAATAATTAAAATGTGTAGTTAGCATTTGAATAGCTAGATGAAATTAGTTAATAAATTGTATGCTCAGATTTGGTTAAATTGCATGTAGTAATTTTATTTTAATTGATTATATTCATGATATGTTGGGCTTGCTATGAATGAGCACTTGGGCTGGTAATATGGGCGAGGCCTAGATAAGTTAGGTTTGATTAAACAGATCGGCCTAAAGTTACCTAATAAATTGATTGTTGCTAGTGGCCCAATGGATTATGATATTGAACATGGGCCTAGTATTTGGACATGGCTCAATGGATTAGCATAGGCTCATTGATTAAATATGAGCTCCTAAATTGAACTTAGGATTACAAAATTAAATATAGGATTATTTAGAGGGACATAGCTAGGATAATTGTATAATTTAGATCCTTTATTGATAAACTTCTATTTTACAAATTTTCGAAAGTTGTATTAAATTTTATTTTAAATAATTTTATTATTTAGGATTATTGTTTGATACGCGAGCCAAGTAGATCATCGGAGTGCCTATTATTTTAAGTAGGTTGGTTCTGAAGAGTAAACCGCTAAACCAGATGCGTTGGTTCATCGAAGTATGATTTATTCAAACTAGGAAATTCTTGATGAAGTTTTCTTAGGAAATTCTTGGATGTCTTAAATATGTTAAGATATAATGCATGTTAATATTATGCTCGTATGCATGCTAGTATGATCTATTTGGTCTAACATGAATAATATGTCATGTTCGCCATGCTAAATATTTGACATGCTTTAAAATCTTGTCCTGCATATTGTATTATTTCCTATGTTATGTATTATATTTGACATGCTTTAAAATCTTGTCCTGCATATTGTATTATTTCTTATGTTATGTGTTATACAACTATTATGCAGACAAAGATAAAAATAATGATATACATGAATAACAAACATACATAGGAGGTAGCATAATTAATCAACACAAGATGCACTAGATAAAGTCATATGTGACATGAGATGCTAGAAACTCTCAAGAGACATCACTGAAACTTAACTGAAAAGGGGTGTCCTTCATACAACCCAGATGACCACTACGAACTATTGATGGTCGAAAAGTGATGCTTCTCATCGTACCACTCCCGAAGCTACACATAGCTTAGATACTGAGAGCTGGTAGGGGAAATGAACCATACAAGCTCTAAGGTCATACTAGACCGAAAATGTGGAGTAGGTTCATACACGGAAACTGATACCCACACGTGTGTCGCTTAAGCGACACCTTGAGAGTCCTAAGATGGCTAGCGAGGATGAACCCTACCATGGACTTGGCATCGATGTAGTCAGGGTAGCCACAGCCCATTGTACGGATATATGTTTATCTCGGTCAACGTTGACTGCTGTTGGACTGGAATGGTGATTCCCTGCATAAGGCCTTAGACAGTGGATCCGTAAACCACACGGCTATTATCAAAGACGTTCTGCAAACAGTCGGATAAGTAGTCCGGATCCTAGGGTTAATATATCGGCTAACCGTGGCCGATGAGTCTTTGTTGATGGTGACCCTATCTTTGAACAGTATGTAGTACTACACGAGTCGTCGTTACCCCTACGAAGTCCGGGGAGGATGTAAGGGCATGATAATTTCGTTAGGGGAGGCATCGAGGGCGACTAGCGAAACAGTGGAGAGTGATCAAGGGCCACCGTCCTCTCCGCCAATATCAGTGCAGCGGGCATAGGCAGAGACAGAGACAGAAAGTTACTGATAGACTTATGGATGCCCTTAGCCAGGATATTTCCTAAGTATAGGCTGGCAGCCCGAGTCTTGAGACGTAAGGTCATATTATAACATAAGTGACATACACTTATGACATAGACACCGTATACATCTTAAGTAACAAATAGTAAAATCTATATTTGTACCTGATTATACCGCTACATTACTTTTTACGTCATGAATTACACATAACAAATGAAAGATGATGATTAACAAACCAAAAGGCATCATAGAACATTCATCCTAGCTTTTGAATTCATTACTACAATTTCGAGCCGTAATTTTACACTAGGCCGCAAGGCTGACCACAACACGTTCAATGTGTGTGCAAGTATAGACGTAGCAAACAAGGCTATTGACGGAGAGTTCATCGTGGAAGGTATACGATCGGTATTATTTACATCTTATTGTTGCTACTAACGGACTTAGATTTGTATTAGGATATATCGGAACTATACAAAAGTTTGTATGGACATGTTGTGCTTATGATGCTGCATTATTTGTATACCTGGTATGGATCTTAGGGTACATACGGCAGTTGCCACGTGCCGAGCTGCGGGTCGGGGCGTGACAGCAACCGCTGTATAAGCTGCACTTCTACACCACAACTTATACAAGGCGAAATATATCACAAAGCACCACAATAAATTTTTTATTAAACATAGCGGAAGCATAACAAATTACATTTAATACCAATACTATAATATGAGATTCTATCTAGATTTCCAAAATAAATTCTATTTCATCATAGCTAGGTTTTCCCTCGCTACTTGAACCAATGGCTAATCTGTAACTTACGCAACAGGGGAAAAATGTGCACATCTGAGTCGCGAAACTCAGTGAGGCTACAGAGAGAGCACCTTAAAAATTAGCATAAGGCATTGTACAAACCAACAAATAAATATATCTACCAAATCACACATTTAAACTAACATGACGCAATATAAAACAAAACTTAACATATCAATATAGCAGTCATATTATTTAAACAAGGGATGTGAACATGATACCAAAAACTGTATTCATAACTTAAATCTTAAAAGGTCATATCACATTAACCAATATATCATAAGTTATCCAGTACTACTCCTAAGGCAGTCATCTTATATTCAAGGTAAACCCCTCGTCAAGGATTTTTCATAAACCCGTCAGTGTCAACTCTACATCTTTTCCTAGATGTCTGTACACTGACATTGGCGGAAGGAGCTGGTGACCACGACACTCATTCTATGCAATACAAGTATCATACAATCCTGTAATTCTATCCCATGGTAGGATCACCATACGAAATCACAAATCACATTCATCTACAGCCTAGCAAGCTGAGATCCACTGCATATGCTACCAATAAACCTGGACTGCTAAGGGACCCTCATCGTTGAGCATGCCAGTGTAAACCCCCACTTCTATATGGTTTAATTATAATAAAAAAAATTAAAAATTAAAATTTTTTCTTTACGCTTAGATATAAGTAAAGAGGATTAGAGAATTTTTAGGTTAAATTTAGACTTAAGTGATAAATTTGGACTAAGTTAGAAATGAAAAAGGAACCTAGTTGTAACTTAGCATGCTCCTTTGCGTTGGATAGCATGGATGCACAAAATGATCTGGATATAGATACCGATGATCTAGACCTGGCCACTGATAACCTAGGCACATTTATCGATAACCTGTTGTCTGGCGATACATCTTTAGATATCTTTGTTATTCTAGCCAGTGAACTTTTGTTAGGAATTGGATCTATGATAAACTTAAGTATACTTTTACTTAGTAAAGTGCTTTTAACTTAGAACTATGTGCTTTGTTGAGGGGGTTGCTAAGTTGATAACTTTAAGGTTTATTTTTAAAAAAAAATCCCAGAGAATATGTTGATCATTTTGGGTTGTTATCAAAATTCTTAGATTGGAAATTAATATTTTGACAGTCATTAAGTATGCTATTTGTATCAGCTCCTTACCCTTGCAACTCCATGTGCAATGCTTATAGCTTTTGCATATACCCTAGTTGCGACTCTATACTCTATTTGCAGCATTATTTCACATATTCAGCCTGCATATATAGCTTGACATTTCTATTTGCTCATACTGTAGTTCTCTTCATTTTCCTTGTTGTATATTTCTGCAGTTTAGATGCTCACTTGCTAAATCTTGGTAGTAGTCAATTCATTTTCCTCAAATTTTCTTTCTCTGTTATAGTTTTTTTTAGTCATATTGACTGACTTCATAAGTGCATCTTCTGCTTTGCAACCTACTGCATTTTAATTTTTTCTCTCAACATATTTCATATTCATTTCAGATTTTCTATAGTCATGTTGATTGGCCACATAAGTGTGCCTTCTTCAGTTCTACAGTTTTCCTTCATTTCATATTTTGTGTATCAAGGCAGCATAAGGTAACTGTCATTATCAGTACACTTGCACTCTTTTATCGGTATATATATACCTAATGCCCTCTTCACTCTTTTAGGCCATTCACTCAGTCTTATTTAACCTCTTCTGAGCTTTGAGCAGCTATTACTTGTTTCATATTTTTTATAGATACGGTCAACTTATTAGTCAAGTAATTTTCTGCAACACTTCTTGGTGATTTTTCTAAGTGCAGATTCTTGCATTTTGCAGTACCTCATTTTGTTGAATATTTCTGTAACTTCTTGTGCAGCTACATCTTTTTGCAGTTTTCTTCGCAACTATTTCTTTTAGTCCTTTTTTGCAGTTGCAACTTTTTGTAAAGCTATTTCCTTAGTCATATTTAGCCCATTGTCGGCAGTTTTCTTCACTCCTTTTTATTTTTGTAACTTCCTATATTAGCTCAATTCTTTACTTAGAATTTTTGCAGCTCAGAGTCCTTCATCTTCATGAATATCATTAGATATATTTGGTAAATTTCTCAGTCTTATTCGATCAAGGCAGCTCGCAACATTTCTTCAATTGCAGCTCACATTTCAACTGCCTGCAAATTCTATAGTAACTCTGCTTCCTTACTCCTATTTATATCTCCTTAAATCCTGAATACTGCCATTTTCTTGACACCTCTAACATATGTTGATGCGCATATTGATATCCTTAGTAGCCGTATGTGTTATTGACATCTTTTATTTCAGTCAATGCTTTTGCAACTCATATCCAGTGTGCTTAGCAGTTTAGCATCTTCAAACTTGGATGCAGTCCTTCTACATCAAGAGTCCACTCTATTATTTTATTTTTGTGAGTAAAGCTTATTTCCTATCAACAATCAGACCATTTGCAATTTATCCTCATATACATATTAATGCAACTTGATGTTTTCTGCATTTCAGTCATCAATCTTAATCTGTATTTTTATCTCTTTCTTTCTAATATAGAACAAGCTATGTATAGCTTGGGCATTTTTAGTAAATGACTACCTATATCTCTACTAGCAAGTATTCAAAATGTAGAATAGAAGTTTCATGGGGTTCAAATGCAAATCATGAGATCCAAAGATCAAAATATTAACCATCTACAATATCATGTCATGTTCAAGTTTAATCTCCTATATAATCGTATGCTAGATTATGATGACTATATTTTTGGAGGACCAAAAAATCTATATCCATGAGGTTATTGTTGCTGCTCAAAAATCTATTCTAGTGGTGGAGAACATTAACAAGTGACTTAAATACTTGTTTGGCAAGTAAAGGCATTAAGAAAAATATAATAGGTAATGCAAATAAATTCTTGCCAGGAAACAAAGTTGATTTGGGCCTATTAATGATAGTATTGTGATTGGGTTCAACTTATTATACCATTAAGTTGGCAATGGTTGCTTAATATAATAGGAAGTCCTTGATTTGTTGTGCTGCCATTTGCCTTTTATGATATTTGAACCATACAAGTTGTTTGATCTTTGTTAAATAAATGGGTGCAATAAGAATTGTCAATAAACTTGGAAACCAAGCTTGATGAATTAGTTATGGTTAAATTCAAAAGTAGTTGGTTATGTTCTTGTTGTAAATTATTGATAAGAAAAATAGAGGAATATATGCTTGAAAACACAATGCATGGTTTGGAAACAATTTAGTACTTCCTTGATTTAAATTAATGCTTATTTGAAAATGGTTGAGATCATTTACTTTCATTAAACTCATTTATGAAAGTGAATTAAACCTTAGGAAAAGGAACAGTAGGTAGAGGATTGTTGTTGAGCATGTTATGAAACCAAAGTATTAAAATTTTATTTGGGAAAAAGCTATTCTGCATCAATGGTGATAAATACGGTAAAATCGTGATTTGCTTTAAATGGGGGATTAAAAGACTTAGGTATGGTGATCTCAATACCTGCTACAATTTGAGCTCGCAAGAGGGCAAGTTGTGAGAACCTATATACGTGTTTGTGAAGCTATTATATAACACTTCTTTTTTTAATTGCAGTTATTTATGCTTATACCTTGTCAATTTATATGTTTCATACTATACTGTGGTTCAATACACCCTACTTGCAATTGACATATAGGAAACATATAAAAATATGAATATACATGGGTGACAGAGACACAAATTAATTACATGACATACAGAGCAACTTAGTCCCTCATCACCTAAAATTAAGTATCAAAGAATCCTAGTGATATCAAAACCTAGGAAAAATAAAATAGGTCATTATGCACATTATTTCTCTCACGGTAGGTGGGTACCATCATGCTAGTCCAATGAGAATAACTGAAAGCATAACCCAATCAATATTTTAGGTTAAGGTTGAAGTCGAGGAAGAGTTTTCTCATATGAATGAGATACTTCCTTTATAGCATGCAACCAACCTTTAAGATTTGAGAACTTGGGAGCTATCTAGCTACTTTGCCCTAGGACTAGGGGGTCAAAAGATAATTGACGTACCATATTCAGGTTCTGCAGACCTATGAGGAGGTAGTGTAGACTTTGAAGTTTAAATAATTGTGTGAAGTCTGGTTCGTCAGACTGTTGAGACTAAACAAAGAGGCGACCTTGTAATGGAGCAGAAAGTAGCATTACATTGTAGTCGCATAGTGTGGGTCTGGGGAGATACACATGCGAATGTCTCGAAGTGTAGGTTGAGGTATGGCTTACGAGATCGTAAAGAATTGATTCCACAGCCACCAGTTATCTCCGCTAATATCAGTGTGTCGCGCTTAGGCAGAGACCTAAAAAGACACTAACGGGCTTGGGGGTAATCCCTGATCAAGACACACCTTAAACATAAGATGGAAGCTCTAGAGAGTGATTATAGAGTGATGACTAGTTGATCAGAAAATACTTGACATTAAAGTATGACAAAAACCTAGGAAAGTAGTGACATAATTATTCTTCTTATGCTTGTGCTTATATTGATGTTAATTATCTTGTTATATTTATTCACTCCTTACTTCCGGACATGTATATGTGGTGCCTTTTTTTTTGCTTGAGATATACTCTTTTTGTAGTCATTGAGTCGCAAGACTTAGTGTACGATGTTTTCTATGCGTAGATGATAAGTCTAGAGGCTAGGAGACAGGAGAGAAATGGGGCAATGAATTTGGACATAGATTTAAAAAGGGTATAAAAGTAAATAATAAATTTGGGAGAAAACTTAGTTAGACTATATCAGATTACCATATGGGACTATAGTAAAAAAAAATGACAATATGTGGTATTAATTAGAATCATTGTTGTTGGATAACAATAATAAAACAATATATAAATCGTTTTATTACTTTGCGAAAAAAATTTAGTGACTTTTGAGAGTCATATTGTTCTTATTATCAAGTTGTTAAGTTATAAAATGCCTTATATGGGTTGTATTAACGCATACGGCAGTTGCTACATCGTCGACAGAGGGTTAAGACATGACAATTGTTTTCTTGATTCTATCCAAGATCAATACTTAGGCCGCCCACCTACAAACCATTCCTTCGGCTCAAAATCCAATATTCTAATTTTTAACACAAGATTCAAATTTGAGTCCAACTCTTTTAGCTATGAACTTCATTCTAGCCCCAAGAACCTTTTTATCTATTTGAATTTTCTTCTATGTTGTCATTACAAATGTTATTTTTTTTGATGTTTTTGTAACCCCTTCTTAGCAAGTCGTTCACTTCATCTCACCCTATGTCGTTTAAGACTAAAGTTCTTGGAATTCTAGCTGAAGGTGATTGAAGTTCATCAATCCACCGAACTTTCCTTTTAAACTTCCTTTTAATCTATCATTATTTATACCCTATCATGTTGCTAATCTTCCATATAAGTAGCTGGAATTCATTCTACCTTTGAGACCGAAAATCTTTGTTTTATTGGACAATAACAAATAATCTTGGGCATCATCAAGGAACTTTTGCACCATGCACCACACATGATTAAATCTGACGTGCCATTTGATCGATGGTTATATTGTTCTTAGTTTCTTGAATCCTTCCCTTCCTTTATACATTGATAAAGTGATACTAATCTTGCCTACCAGTATGCTTAGCTTATGCATATGCAGCTTGTGAGATTTGAATTTTTTGCATTAAAGATAATTATGTAATAGATAGTAATTCTGAGGGGTTTTATGGAAGAAAATAATGGGAATGACTTATTTGTAAAATTATATGGATTTTTGAAGTATGGAGTTTTGATAAAAAAAAATTATACTATCAGATAGGATTTTTGATAAGGAATCCAACGGCACACACGGATCATAATTTGGAGATCGTTTGATTGGTCAAATCGTTGAATCAAAGATCGATCTAAATGAACGACCGAGATCAACTCACTAAAGCAGTAAACGACCAGGATTGATCTGGAAAAAAAAAATCGGCAGCACCAGCGACATTAAACTTTTAATTAATTATTTTCAAAAAAATACTTTTTCTTCCCACCGGTCGAGCTCTCCTCTCTCCTCCTCTATTTTCCACGATAGCTCCGTCCCCTTACCTTGTCGACGATGCTCTGGCCAACTCTGGTGGAGTTTTTCGATGAGATTTCAAAGACGACATCATGTGAGCTAGGAGAACGCATTATAACCATTATTTTCAAGTTTTGCCAACGATTTGAGGGAGAAATTTGGGTTTTTGCGTCGGCGATGAAAACTCTGTTGCCAGAGCTTTCTCCGACGATTGTCGGTCATTCTGGCCATGGAACTTTGCAAACTTTGTTCCTATGGCTTCTCCTTGATGAGTATCCATTGGTACTGCAGTTGAGAGCTATTGGCCGCTAGCGAACGGAAAATCCAAAAAGTAGGATTTCGCCTCCGTGAGTTTCTCTAGTGAAATCGGATGTCGGTGAGCTCTAAAAATTGGGGCAAATATGATTTTTTAAATCCACATGAAGAGAGCTTTCGATTGGTACCAATATTGGTGCTAATCGAAGAACTTCGCTGGCGAGGGTTCCGGCGAAGTTTTCGGCGAACTCGAGATAAAAATTAGGGTGAATCTAGAGATCATTCTAAGAGTATTGGTGAAGATGAATTTGTAAAATTATTACTGGATTGAGAATTAAAATTTGTTAAAATATTCATAAGAAATTCGATAAGCAAGCACGAGGATACGAACGATCACAATACGAGTTAGAACACGATTACAACGATGGGATCGGAGAACTATATCCCCTTTGATTATTTATATTTGATATCATTTGGCTCTCCTGCTAGTTAATATAATCCTGATTATGATTATAAATAAGTTGTCAATAATCTTTGATATTTCTGCTTGATGATATAAGTTATTCATTGCTCTTGATCCTCGATTTATTATAGGTATGATAATATGCTTTTGTTGACTCCCAATTTAGCATATACATCTGTTTAATTATTCGTGATACTATTTCACTTGTGAATTTATATGACTAGCATGATATTACACTAGATAGTGCTATAGGCACCTTCACTGCAGTGATCGGATATTATATCTTTAGCACTCCTATGGGCCACCTATTGAGAGGGGCGTGGGGAAATAGTGCTCGAGGTTAGGATGGGAGACTGTGATACTCTTGACTGATTTTACTCTGGACTAGCTATGGATACTAGGTAACGAGGTCTAGTGGGCAACCCAGGGGGAAAGAGGACTTTGTTACAATATTCTTGCACTCCTATTTTAATCTGGGTACCTTACGATACATGATTCCTTCCCCTGAGGTGACAGTTATCTGCAGCAACTATATTTGATTAAACCAGCCCCGGATATAGTCTCGTGTGATTCTTGTTTGCTCTTATTGATTAGCTATTACACACGAATAACCATATTATCCTATTCTTGAGACTTTGTTATTTTATGTTCTCGGTTTTACATTATTTTCTATCCAACTCACTGGGTACGGCGTTATTCACCCCGTAGAGAACTCATTTTTATTTTCCAGGATCCCAGCAGGAGAGAGACTGATAGATATCACAACGTATAGCCAGGCACCTGAGTTCTGAAAGGTATGATAGTTCTACCTTTACTTTGTGTGTATATGGAGATCTACTGGTTAGGTATTTTGTATAACCTTGGTCATGTGCCCCATTTTGATTGTAAATTATCTGTAAATAAGTGTGTGTCACTGTAGTAAAGACCTGATTTTAAGAATATATACTTTTAAAGTTATATTGATCTGTTATCCGGATTCTTTCCTTCCATAAATAGAGGGGATATATATCAGGTATGCTTAGTGGATTTCCATATAGTTCTGGAGGTAAGCGTGGCTATGTGTGGAGTTCACTGTGGGAAGGTATGGGGCGTGACACAGCTGTTGACCTAAACCTCAAAATTATGTCGAGAATGCTCTAAAATCTTGATAGCAAGTTTGTGATACTTGCTAAATTATAAAAAATCCTACTTTAACCTTTTAAATACTGATGACACATAAATGATGTAATTCAGGAATATATCCTCACATATAGGGCCTACTTTATTTACATAATTAGCCCTCCCCTTTCACCCGAGGACTTAAAAGTAGAGGCCCAATGGGTATGCACTTCCTACATGGGTGCTAGAGATAGTAACCATTACGTCCTCTGAAGTAAGATCCTTGTAATTGAGGTTAAACTGATCCTTTAATTATTTTTAGAGAACAATCCCCTTTTTTTTGGCTTATACCAGTGTCCTTTATATATTTCTTTCTATTTTTGCATTGTACCATTGAAGTCTTGGATTATGCCATTTTTTAAAATATCTGGATGTTCTCCTTCCTTCTTTTTTTCTTATTCATTTTGCTTCCTAAGGACCTATCCATCTCTAATTTCAATTAAAAATTCCTTACATCGAAGTGTGAGGTGATATACTTAGGAAGTGTTAGTCCAGCTGATTTATGAATAACTATCTTGTATTTTTTTACATTTCTCCATGATACACATTGTATATTTATTTCCTCTAAATCCACAAAAGAGGAAATAATTTCTGTCACGCTCCAAACCACCTTTGGGTACGTGGCAACCGTCGTATAAGCTGTACTACAATACCACAACTTATACAAGGCTTAAAAGTATTACAAGCACTACAATTTTATTAGTTAAACAAAACGAAAGTAAACACATTACAGGTAAACCAACACTATCAATTCAAGTCTCCCTCTAGACCACAAAGTCAATATTATTCACCAAGCTAAGTTCTCCTTCACTCCCTGTTAGTGGTCGACCTGTAACCTGCGCAACAGGGAAAAAATATGCACATCTGAGTCGTGAGACTCGGTGAGGCTACAGAGAGAGCACCCTAAAAATAGGTACAAGGTATTGTACAAACCAACAAGAAGGTATATCCACTAAAAGCACATATTTAATTTAACACGTCAACAATCTAACAAGGCAATGAACATGAAATTACATGAACAAAATCATAACATGTCATATATCAAGATGTAAGAAACATAATAATATAGTGCAACTAAATTGAAAATATCATATGACTTTAAATAATCTTCCACCATATATCCATTCTGCACCTAAGGCAGCCACTTATGTTCAAGGTAAATCCCTCGTCAGAGATTATCCCAAACCTGTCAGTGTCAACTCTATGTCTCTGTCCTATATGCTTGTACACTGACGTTGGCAGAAGGAGCTGGTGATCACGGTACCCCTTCTCGCTAACACAAGATCTTTCCAAGCCAAGTAACCATACAGCGCTGTAATTCTGCACCATGGCAGGATCACCATACCAAATCACATATCAAATACATCTATAGCCTGGCAAGCTGAGATCCACCATATATGATACCAATGAACCTGGACTGCTCAGGGATCCCACCACTATTGAGCATGCCAGTGTCAATCAGGTTCCCTAGTCTCGGTAGCGCATGGGACGGTACTGTTCCTAGTACACCCTCTACCTTGTGTAACACAATTAAGTTGAGCTCTGCACCGAAGTGAGATCTCGGCTACACCAAGGTATTAGTGACTTAGGTCAACCGAACTTGCCTTTCCACCTTACTAGCACATGGCTCCTCACCACATGTTGGCACATACGACGCCCAAGAACTCACATCTTCTCCTAGGTTCTCATAACCTTAAGATGTCTAGAGTTCTTAATCATATATTAAATCAGATCACTCTAGGTGTTATCATAACATCAACCTAAAGTGTCTCAATTTATTATCTCATGTTCTCATGTTCCATGTTCTCACTAGGTGTCTCTACAACTCTAGCAACATGAACATATCAATAATAATATCACATGAGCATAATATCATCATCATGCATATAATAACATTATACATATACCCTCATGGTATATCTTTCAACTCACATCAGGAGTATGCATATAGCAATATTTCACATACCAACATGATATAACTTTCAGCTCATATCAAGAGCAAACATGTAAATAACATCAACATGAACTAGCATGATATCACTTTCAACCTTATAACAAAAGCATACATGTGATAACAACATACATGAACTATCATGTTATAATTTGCAAACTCATGTCAATAGCATGCATATAAGAGCATCATACACAACTAACATGGTATAACTTTTCAATAAATCACATGCTAATTAAATATGCAACCAAGCAGATAAACAACTTATCAGCATGTACAATATTTAACAACGACCCTTAGGACTCAGCATCTGTAGTAGGCCAAATAAAATTTGAAACCAAAAATCCTCACCTGAGTCTTAAGTAGATCTTTAACAAGAATCACAACTTGGCCGTGACTCTTAAAGAAAGCAAGCAATCAACCGAGCAAACAATTCTTTTCTACACAAATCACAGCTTGGCTGTGATTTTTCAATCAATAGCACAGCAACACAATCTCCTAAAATAAATTAAAGGCAATCAAGCAAGCATACATAAATAACACATCTCAATCAAACATCTTAACAACCCCTCTACTCACAACCTCACACCAATTTTTATTTAATTTCCTTTTTACCAACCAAATAGATTAATCAATTCAAATAGATACAACTACTACAATTATACATCCACCAACCCTAGTCATACCTATGTTTATATTCAAACTATATCATAAGACCACAAATTAAATATCTATTTCCATAAATAAATTATTCAACAATTTAATTAATCATATAAATCAACTATATCACCTTAATTAATCTAAACATAACTTTTAATAATTCTATAAAAATCTAATTACCATAAATAAATATATTAAATCATAATTTTCCTAATTTCATTAACTAGAAAATCTAATTATCCTAATTATCCAATTTAATCACAACATACAATTTATAAATTCTGTAAAAATTCTAATCAAATCATTTTAACTCTATTTAATATGAATCAAACATAATAACATCTAATAAAACATTCTTTCATGCAAAGAGCATCCAAATAATCTATTTAATACTTAAATAAACCTAAACCAACTTAATTAAATAAAACACTATCTTCACGGTATCGTAAAATTCCAATTAAATTACATAAATTATGTCTAAGCATAAAATAGCATCATAAATTATTTTAGATTTTTCTGGCAACATTAATGCGCTCAAACCCTTGAACCCAACCTAAAATACTTCAAGGCAGGTCTAAAATATATATAAAAATTTTAAATAATTTTCTTAACGCTCAAAACTCACCGATCAAGCCTTAGCCACTTGAACTGTATTAAATCAATCAACAAGCCGCGAAGCTAGCCAACCCGCAACCGAATTGCAACTAAACCGGTCGTTCACCAAACTGGACCAACATCCGCGCAACCCATTGTATAGGTAGATTTCATATTACAGGTGTGAAGGAGGGGCACCATCCCTTATATAGAACCAGGATGCAACTCCTTTTCAAGAATTCCCAGATGTGGGACTAAATATTCCTTAAATAGAAAATAAATTAGAAAATGATACATGAGACCAATGACCCATGCAAGTATTGAACTTCAAAAATCATGGTATAATTTTCACATCAAAATTTCTTACTTCAAAAATTCATATAATTTTACAAATAAGTCCTTCCGATAAATTTTTCTTTCAAAATAACCCTCAAACTTATCATCTATTACATAATTACCAATAATGCAAAAATATAAATCTCACATCCTACCCTCCTTAAAAAAAAATTATCCTCAAAATTTAGTTCAAATCATCCCTTCAAGTAATCGAGGATAGTTCATCTTCATAGATTTCTCCGGTTCCCAAGTATTCCCTCCTAGTTGTGCACTTCTCTGTAATTCTCTAATGATTCATACCTATGTATTACTTAAGGTTTTCTTCTTTCACTCTAAAATCTGTATGGACTATACTCTTTTTCCTCAAACTTAATTGGAGTGTCTATTATATTTGCTCAGGATCCACGATATTTCCTTAATATGGTTACATAAGATATATCACGTAATCTATCCTCTTTTTTTTTTCAAATAACTCTAATTTATATGCTATCGGACAATATTCCGTTAATAATTCTAAAAGGTCCACTATATCTTGGACTCAAGTTTTCTTGTGTTTCCAAACTGTAGGATTCCTTTTCAAGCATCTATTTTCTAGCACATTATGTTTCTAGGTTAAAATTCTAACCTCTCTCCTCATTTATCTGCATAACTCTTTTGTCTATCATAGGATACTTTCAATCTTTCCTTAATGATCATGATCTTCTCTTTGGTAATCTCAGTCAATTCATTTCCTTTTATTCATCTTTCTCCAACATCATCTTAACATACTAATATTCCATATTTCCTTTAGTGTAAAAACTCATGTAATGACATTCTAATGTTAGCTCAGTAACTGTTAATACAATCAACCTTAATAAGCAGTAACTATTATTATAATTAACCTCAATCAACAATAATTGTTGCTTTGACTTTCTTAAAATTCAATCACCCATATTTTTAACATAACTTTCAGATTGACCATCAATCCAAAGATAAAGGTTGTGCTAGACAATAAGGTATCTAAAGCCTTATGCATGCTTATTCCAACAAAATAAATAAATCAGGGATTTCGATCCAAACTCATTGTAATACGAATCCCATAAAGTTTTATGATCTTCTAAATATACATTCTGGCCAACATACTCAATGAATAAGTATTATGAATACTAGAAAAAGTTTATCCACAATTACTTAAATCATAATATAACTTGATGTGCGGAATAATCCGATCATAAGGTCTATTATGATATGTTCGTATTTTCCTTCAGGAATAAGCAAAGATTAGCTCACTGACGTATGTAACACTTAGCTACATAATCTACAATGTTCTTTTTCATTGGTTACTAACAATTTCCTTTTATTATGCGATACATTCTTGTAATTCCTAAGTGTATTACATATACCGAGGAATGAGCTACCTTCAAGATAGATCTCCTGAGTTCAACCTTATTAGGAATAAAAACTCAATTTTTATATGCCAATAATCCACATTCCTCGTGATGACCTCAATATTTGATTTTATTTACATTGTATGTGTCACGCCCCGTACCTTCCCCTAGGGCACGTGGCAGACCGCAGTGAACTCCACATACAGCCCCGTTTACCTCCGGAACTATACGGGAACCCACTAAGCGTACCTGATGTATATCCTCTCTATTTATGGAAGGAGAGAACTTGGATAACAGATCAATATAACTCTAAAAACATATATTCTTAAAATTAGATCTTTAGTACAGTGACTCACACTTATATGCAAGAAAATTACAATCAAAAGAAGCACATACCGATGTTATACAAAGTACCTAACTAGTGGATCTTTCTTATACACACAAAACAAACGTAGAACTGTCCTACCTTTCAGAAACCAGGTGCCTGGCTATATGCTGCGATATCTATCAGTCTCTCTCCTGCTGTGATCCTGAAAAATAAAAATAAGTTCCCCTACGGGGTGAGTAACACCGTACTCAATGAGTTAGATAGAAAATAATATAAAACCGAGAACATAAAATAGCAAAGTCTCAAGAATATGATAATCTAGGTATCCGTGTGCAATAGCCAATCAAAAAGAGTAATCAAGAATCACACGAGACTATATCCGGGGCTGGCATAATCAAATACAGTTGCTGCAGACAACTGTCACCTCACGAGGAGGAATCATAAATCATAAGGTACCCGGATCATAATAGAGGTGCAATAATAGATAAACAAAGCCCCCTTTTTCTCCTGGGTTGCCCACTAGACTTCGCTACCTAGTATCCATAGCTAATCCAGAGTAAAATCCAGTCAGGAGTATCCCAATCTTCCTTCCTGACCTCGAGCACTATTCCCTATTCCCCTCTCAATAGGTGGCCTCTGGAGGTGCTAATAATGTAATAACCTATCACTGCAGTGAAAAATGCCTATAGCACTATCCAGTATAATATCATGCTAGTCGTATGCATTCTCAAGTGAAATAGTATCACGAATAATTAAACAGATGCATATGCTAGATCAGGAGTCAACAGAAGCATAGTATCATGTTTAAAATGAATCAAGTACCAAGAGCAATGAATAGCTTATGTCATCAAATATGAATATCAAGGATTATTCACGACTCATTTATGATCATAATCAAGATAATATTAACTAGCAGGAGAGCCAAAGAATATCAAATATAAATAATCAAAGGGATTATAGTTCTCCTGGACTAAACATTGAGAACTATCCCGTCTATTCTGTCCAGAGAATAAACACTTACCTGATCCTAACGTCGTAAACACGTTTTAATTCGTATCGCGAACGTTCGTATCCTCGTGCTTACTTATCAATTTTCCTGTGAATATTTCAATGAATTTTAATTCTCAATCTAACAACAATTTTACAAATCCATCTTCACCAATACTCTTAAAATGAACTCTAGAATCACATTAATTTTTTTCTTGAGTTCGCCGGAAAGTTCGCCGGAGCTCGCCGGAGACTCGCCGGAAAGTTCGTCGGAACCCTTGCCGGCGAAATTCTTCGATCAGCCCCAATATTGGTACCAATCGAAAGCTCTCTTCATGAGGATTCTAAAAATCATATTTGCCCCAATTTTTATAGATCATACGCGTTCAATTTCACCGTTTTAATCAATTTGGGCGAAATCCCTAATTTAGGGTTTTTAGCTCGACGGCGGCCAACCGACGGCCAACAGCCCTCAACTCCGGCACCAATGGAAAACTCTTGTTGAGGAGAAGCCATAGGTACCAAGTTTGTGAAGTTCCGGGGCCGGAATGGCCGGCGACGAACTTTCGCCACCCCTTACTTCTCTCCTCTTTTCTCCCCCAAATCTCCACCAAAACTTGAAAACAATGGTTCTAATGCGTTCTCCTAGCTCACCTGATGTCGTCCCTGAAATCTCTTTGAAAAATTCGATCGGGAAGTGGTGCAAACGTCATTAACAAGGTGAGGAAGGGTTGTTACTGCAGAACAGGGGAGGAGAGAGGGAAGAGGAACGCTCGAACAAGCGCGCTCGGTGGGAAAAAATCCAATTTTTATAAATAAATTAATTAAAATCTTAAATTTAAGATCAAATCTAGACCGTCCATTCTTGATTCAACAATTTGATCAATCAAACGACGTCCAAATTACGATCCGTCTGCGCCGTTGGATTCCTTATCAAAAATTCTATCTGATGGTATAATTTTCACATCAAAATTCTATACTTCAAAAATCCATAGAATTTTACAAATAAGTTCTTCTTATTAAAATTTTACAAATTTATCCTTAATACAAAAACACAAATCTCACATCCTACCCCTTAAAGAAATTTTGCCCTCAAAATTTAGCTTAAGTCGTCACTTGAAATAGTTGAGGATACTTCCTCTTCATGTACTCTTCAGATTCCCAAGTGACTTATTCAACCTGTGCACTTCTCCACAACACCTTAATCATCCATACATCCTTATTTCGTAAGATTTTCTTCTTTCGTTCCAGGATTTGCACAGGTTGTATCTTATAGATTAAGTTATCCGTAAGCTCCATCGGGGGTATCGATAATACTCGTTCTGGATCCACAATATGTTTCCTCAAGATCGATATATGAAATACATCATGTATTCTAGCCATCTCCTGAGGTAACTCTAATATGTAAGCCACTGGACCAATTTCGCTAATAATTCGGAAAGGTCCAATATATCTAAAACTCAACTTGCCTATATTTCCAAATCGTATAATTTATTTCCACGGAGCTACTTTCAAATAGACCATATCCCCAGGTTGAAACTCTAATTCTCTTCTTCGGTTGTCCGCATAACTTTTCTATCTATCATGGGCTACTTTTAATCTTTCCTTGATAATTTTAATCTTTTCTATCGTAGTTTCAATCTATTCATTTTCCTCTATCTTTCTTTCTCCAACTTCATCCCAACATAACGGTGTTCTACAATTCCATCCATATAAAGCCTCATATGGTGGCATTCCGATGCTGGCCTGGTAACTGTTATTATAAGCAAATTCAATCAACGGTAAGTGTTGATCCCAACTTCCCTGGAATTCAATTACACAAGCCCTTAACATATCTTCCAAAGTTTAAATTGTTCTTTCAGATTGGCCATCTGTTTGGGGATGAAAAACTGTGTTAAACTATAATGTCGTCCCCAAAACTTCATGCATCTTTGGCCAAAAATGGGAAGTAAATCTAGGATCTCTATCAGAAACAATGGTAATGGGAACTCCATGAAGTTTCACAATCTCCTGAATATAGATTCTGGCTAATTTATCCAATGGATAAGTATCATGAATTGCCAGAAAATGATAAGATTTCGTAAGTCTATCCACAATTACCCATATTGTATTATGATTATTTGACGTACGGGGTAATCCTATCACAAAATCCATTATGATATGTTCCCATTTCCATTCTGGAATTGGCAAAGGTTGTAACTTTCCTACCGGTCTTTGGTGCTCAGCTTTAATTTGTTGACATATATGACACTTAGCTACATAATCTGTTATATCTTTCTTCATTCCTGGCCACCAATAACTTCCTTTTATTGTGCGATACATTTTTATACTTCCTGGGTGCATTGTGTATTCCGAGGAATGAGCTTCCTCCAGGATAGCCTTCCTGAGTTCAGCTTTATTCGGGATGCAGACTCTGTTTCGATATACAAATAATCCATCATCCCTAATCCTGAACTCAATATTTCCTTCGGTTTGTACTCTTTGAAGTACTTTACTCAATTCCTCGTCTGAGCTTTGCAAAACCTGAATTTCTTCGTGAAGTGTGGGTCGCACAATAAATGTAGCCAAGATCTCACTAGATTTATCATAAACTAGCTGAACTCCCAAAGATCTAAATTTCGTAAGCTGAGGTAAGGTAGTGGCTGAGATACTAGATAACGTAACTAATTTTCTGCTCAATGCATCTGCAACCACATTAGCTTTTCTTGGATGATATTCAATTACTAGATCATAATCTTTTAACTCCAACCATCTTCTTTGTCTTAAATTTAGCTCTTTCTAAGTCATAATATATTTCAAGCTCTGATGGTCGGTAAAAATATGGCATCGAACTCCGTATAAATAGTGTCGCCATATCTTTAAGGTAAAAACTACTGCTGCTAGCTCCAAATCATGGGTATGATAATTTAATTCATGTTTCCTTAACTGACGGGATGCATAAGCAATAACTTTTCTTTCCTGCATCAATACACATCCTAGTCCTTGTCTGGAAGCATCATTATATACCGTATAATCTTCATTAGGCTTTGGTAATGTCAGAACCGGAGCAAAAGTAAGATAATCTTTGAGTTTCTGAAAACTATTTTCACATTCTTCATCCCAATAAAATTTCACTTCCTTTCGTGTGAGTCGGGTAAGTGGTCTAGCTATTTTAGAAAATTTATCAATGAATCTTCTGTAATATCCAAATAGACCTAAGAAACTGCGGATCTCTGTAACATTCTTGGGTCGTTCCCACTTCAGAATTGCTTCTACTTTATTCAAATCAACCATAATACTCTTTCCTTGTGAGACTCGTGATTTTTGAATAAGGGCAATAGAGTAATTTTAGTAATTGGAGGGTTTAATTGTAAAAGAAATTCTTTAAAGGACTTAATTGTAAAATCATATGAATTTTTGAAGTATGAGATTTTGATGTGAAAATTATATCATCAGATAATATTTTTGATAAGGAATCCAACGGCGCAGACGGATCGTAATTTGGACGTCGTTTGATTGGTCAATTGTACAATTAAGATTTAATTAAGATTTAAGATTTTAATTAACTAATTAAAAAAAATTATTTTCTTTTCTTCCCACCGAGCGCGCGCTCCTCTCTCTCCTTCTTTCTCCTCTTCCGCAGCGGCGACGGCGACGGTGACCAATTTTTCCGACGATGCTCCGGTGAAACCACAACGAATTAGGCTCCCAAATTTTAGCCACAGGTAGATCTCGACCTCCTCTTCATTTTGATACCAAGATGCCCAAATTTGGTGTAGAGATGAGGGAGAAATCATGTGAGAGGTGGCGACGACGAAAGTTTCGTCGCCGGAGCTTGCTCCGGCGATTACCGGCCATTCCGGCCGTGAAACCTTGAAAACTTGGTACCTATGGATTCTCCTTGATGAGAGCAATCCATTGGTACCAGAATTGAAGGCTATTGGCCGCCGGTTGGCCGCCGGCGAGCTAAAAACCCTAACTTTAGGATTTCGCCCAAAATTTTAATCGGTGAAATTGATCGCGTATGAGCTATAAAAATTGGGGCAAATATGATTTTTGGAACCCTCATGAAGAGAGCTTTCGATTGGTACCTATATTGGTGCTGATCGAAGAACTTCGCCGGCGAGGGTTCCGACGAACTTTCCGGCGATCGCCGGAGAAATTTACCGGCGAACTTGGGAAAAAAATTGGGGTGATTCTAGAGATCATTCTAAGAGTAGTGGTGAAGAGAGATTTGAGAAATTATTTCTAGATTGAGAATTAAAATTCGTTGAATAATTGACAGGAAAATATAAAAATGCATAAATGTCGGCACGTGGATCGAGATAGACCTTAAGTTGGTTCCGAGGAGTAAACCACCAAGTCAGGTGCGTTGGTTCTCCGATGTAGGATTTATTCAATCTAGGGAATTCCCGCTGGGGTCTTCTTAGGAACAATTCTTGGATGTCTTAAATATAATAAAATATAATACTTGATAAGATTTGACATGTATGCATGTTAGTATAATTTATTTTATCTAATATGACTGACCTGCTAGGTATCTAACATGTTCTAAATTCGTGTCCTATATGTTGTATTGTTTTCTTTACTATGTGTTAAATAACTACCATGCAAACATAGATAGTAAATAACGACATGTTAGAACCTTTGGCGACGTCACCGCAACTTAGACAGAAAAGGGGCCTTTTTCATATGCCCCGGTTAACCGCCGCGTACCGACGGTTGTCAAACGGTAACGTCCCGCTACGGGCCTTTTTTATATTGGACTGGGAAGGTGATTCCACATGCGACGCCTTGGATAGTGGATCCGTAGACCACACGGCTATCACCCTTGACGTCTGCAGACGATCGGATGAGTAGTCCGGATCCTAGGGTGGTTATTCCGGCTAGCCGTGGCCGATGAGATTTATATAAAGGTGACCCTATCTACATGTTTGTCGTTGCCCCTACGGAATCCGGGGAGGATGTAAGGGCACGACGGTTTCGCTAGGGGAGGCATGGTCGGCGACTAATGAAACAATGGAGAGGGATATTGGGTCACCCGTCCTCTCCGCCAAATCAGTGCAGCGGGCATAGGTAGAAACAGAGACAGAAAGGCACTGATGGGCTTACTGATACCCCCGGCCCGGGTATTCACTAAGCGTAGGCTGGCAGCCCGAGTTTTTGAAACCTTAAAGTCTCATTATGACGTAGGTAACAGACGGTTGATATTGACACTAGATATGACTTAGGTGATATCTAGTGGAATAAATTTATTTATTTATTTATGTTGTTTTAATGCTGTATATAAGTTGTTTAACATAAAATATATGAAAAATGATGATTAACTACCAAAGGCATCCTAGAATACTCCTCCTAGCCTTTGATTTCTTTATTCGGTAGAGCCGTAATTTCGCACTATGCCGCAAGGCTGAGCACACCACTTTTCTCCGTGTGTGCAGGTGTGTTAGATGACTGTCCAAGATATTTGATGAAGATTTGTCCGTTGACGGATCTATTTTTATTTATCGATGTCTTTTTCATAGAATTGTAGTAGGTTTATCGGGACTGTGTTAGGAATCTTGAGTTAGATGATTTATTTGTAAATTCCACTGTGTAAATGATGTATATGGATGATATGTATCACATTGATGCCTTGTATGGGTCTGTTGGGCTCATACGGCGGTTGTCACGTGTCGTCTTGCGGGTCTGGGCGTGACATTCCTGATACGGTATGTCCCAAGAATTTTACTTCTTTCAACCAAAACTCACATTTGGAGAATTTTGCATATAGTTTCTTTTCTCGCAGTGTCTGTAACACAATTCTTAGATGTTCAGCATGTTCCTTTTCTCTAGGTGAGTATATCAGAATATCATCGATAAATACAATCACAAACTTGTCCAGATTTGGATGGAATACCCTATTCATTAAATCTATAAATGCAGTTGGGGCATTTGTTAACCCAAACGGCATTACTACAAACTCATAGTATACATATCTGGTTCTGAATGCAGTCTTAGGTATATCTGACTCTCTAATCCTCAATTGATGATATCCTGATCTCAAGTCAATCTTTGAGAATACCTTTGCTCCTAGTAGCTGATCAAAAAGATTGTCAATTCTTGGAAAAGGATATTTATTTTTTATGGTCACCTTATTTAATTATCTATAGTCAATGCATAATCTTAAGGTACCATCTTTCTTCTTTACAAATAATACCGGTGCTCCCCAAGGTGACGTACTCGGTCTGATAAATCCTTTATCTAATAATTCTTGTAACTGTACCTTCAATTCACTGAGTTCTACAGGTACCATTCTATATGATTGAATCATGATAGGGTGAGTTCCTGGTTGCAATTCAATAAAGAAATCCACTTCCCTATCAGATGGTATACCTGGTAACTCTTCTGGGAATACGTCGGGGAATTCACGCACCACCGGTATCTCTTTTAGCTTGGTTCCAGAGGTGGATGTGTCTATTATATGAGTTAGATAGGCTGTACATCCTTTCCTTATTAGTTTCCAAGCTCGTAGCGCCGAGATTACACAAGTCGGTAGGATCCGATGATTCCCGGTAAAATATAACTCAGATATTCCCTCCCTTGAGAATATCACTTCCTTGGTAAAACAGTTGACTAGCTTTATATCGGGCTAACCAATCAATCCTCGGTATTAAGTCAAGATCTATCATATCTAAGGGGATTAAATCTGCTAGTAATATAGTATTCCCCAACATGATCTCACAGTCTTTATAAACCATATTTCTAAGAAGTTGTTGTCCTAGAGGGGTGCATACAATAAGCTCAGGTTTCAAAGGAACTAAGGGTTTATCACTAAACTTTGCAAACTCAGGATTAATGTAAGATCTATGAGAACCACTATCAATAAGTACTCTAGCAGTATGCTGAAAAAGCTGTAAAGTACCTGTGATCAAATCTTGATTAGCCTCAGCCTCCTTATCAAAACTGGCAAAGATCCTAGTTTGCTCTCGTGGTGGAATTCTAGAACCACCCTGTGATCCTCTAGCACTGTTCCCTTGCTCAACTTTCTGGCCTCTCGCTGTCCTAGATGGTTGTCTATCCTGAGTAGTTGATCCTCTACCACCTGGTAACTGTCTAGGCATCCCAATGCTTCTACTGTCACCTCTTAGTTGAAGTTTTGGGCAGTTGCTACGATAATGCCCTGACTGATGATAATAAAAATATCTCAGGGGAGCTCTGTAGATTCTAGAATGATTCTTACCACAATTTCGGTAAGTATCTCTAGTCATGGGTCGGACCTGGGACTCAGAATCTGGAACGGATAAAGCTCGAGGGTAAGCCTGTGATCCAGAAGTACTACCAGATGATTCTCCTATTCTTTGCAATCCCTTAACTATTGTACTCTTTTTCTGAAATGTAGGACTGAAAAATCATGACTTTCTCTTTCCTGGGAAAACTTCCTTACTCTTAGAAGGTGCTGGGGATAACTGCTCAATCTCCACTGCCATCTGCACTAACTCATGATAATTGACAGTGGTAAAAGTAACCAACAACCTTCTAATCTCTGCATTCAGTCCCTTTCTAAACCTGCTATGCATATACTCAGTATCTCGAGCATACTCTGAGACAAATACTGATAAAGCTCGTAGCTCAGTGTCAAACTCTAATACTGATCTATGGTCCTGTCTCAAAGCAAAGAATTCCTCTCTCTTCTGATCTTTGTAAAAATTAGTATAATATTTCCTGTTAAAGATATCTATAAATCCTTCACAGGTAGTAGGTAAAGCTCCACTAGCGTTGAGGGACTCCCACCAAACCTGTGCATCACCCTCCAATAACTGAGCTGCTAGTCTGATAGTGTCTGCTTTTGTCAGTCTCATGTCTCTAGCAGACTTTGAAACTTTCTGTAACCATTTGTGAGCTATTTTTGGGTCTCTAGATCTCTCAAAACTGTAATAGCCTAACTGTCGAGTTATCTTGATCTGCTTCAGTAAATCAGTCTGAGGAGCAACTACGGGTGCTTGCACTGGTGGAACGGAAGCCTGTACCGGTGCAGCCAGAGTCTGAATCGCTCTGAGGAGTGTTTGAAATTGCTCATCTGTCAGAGTGACTCCTCCCGCAACAGGTGGTGCAGCCTGACCACCCTCTACTAGTACCGCATGGGAAGCAGAGGAACCCTCCTGTCCATGTGATGCATCATCGCATGAGTGACTATGCTCTGGCTGTATTCTGAATATCCTGCGTGAATATTACCATTAATATTACATATACGACATATATCCTTGGGCCGCTCGACTGGTCCTTATCGAAGATCCACTGGAATCCTTATATCATAATATGGATTACTTCTAAAAGTTCATTTATACAAATGATGTCCTAATATATCTAGGTTCTCAAATGATCTGGTCAGGATACACATAAGTTCTAATATAAACCTGCTCTGATACCACCAAAATCTGTCATGCCCCGTACCTTCCCCTAGGACACATGGCAGACCGCAATGAACTCCATATACAGCCCCCGTTTACCTTCGGAACTATATGGGAACCCACTAAGCGTACCTGATGTATATCCCCTCTATTTATGGAAGGAGAGAACATGGATAACAGATCAATATAACTCTAAAAACATATATTCTTAAAATTAGATCTTTACTACAGTGACTCACACTTATATGCAAGGAATTTACAATCAAAATGAGCACATGTCCGATGTTATACAAAGTACCTAACCAGTGGATCTTTATTATACACACAAAACAAAGGTAGAACTGTCATGTATTTCAGAAACTAGGTGCCTGGCTATATGCCGCGATATCTATTAGTCTCTCTCCTGTTGTGATCCTGAAAAATAAAAATGAATTCACCTATGGGGTGAGTAACGCCGTACTCAGTGAGTTAGATAGAAAGTAATGTAAAACTGAGAACATAAAAAGCAAAGTCTCAAAAATATGATAATTTAGCCATCCGTGTGCAATAGCCAATCAAAAAGAGTAATCAAGAATCACACGAGACTATATCTGAGGCTGACATAATTAAATACAGTTGCTGCAAATAACTGTCACCTCAGGAGGATGAATCATAAATCATAAGGTACCCAGATCATAATAGAGGTGCAAGAATAGATAAACAAAGCCCCCTTTTCCCCCTAGGTTGCCCACTGGACTTCGCTACCTGGTATCCATAGCTAATCCAGAGTAAAATCCAGTCAGGAGTATCCCAGTCTTCCATCCTGACCTCGAGCACTATTCCCCATGCCCCTCTAAATAGGTGGCCCATGGAGGTGCTAATAAAGTAATAACCTATCACTGTAGTGAAAAGTGCCTATAGCACTATCCAATATAATATCATGCTAGTCATATGCATTCTCAAGTGAAATAGTATCACGAATAATTAAACAGATGTATATGCTAGATTAGGAGTCAACAGAAGCATAGTATCATGCTTAAAATGAATCAAGTAACAAGAGCAATGAATAGGTTATGTCATCAAACATGAATATCAATGATTATTCACGACTCATTTATGATCATAATCAGGATAATATTAACTAGTATGAGAGCCAAAGAATATCAAATATAAATAATCAAAGAGATTATAGTTCTCCTGGACTAAACATTGAGAACTATCCCGTCTATTCTGCCCAGAGAATAAACACTCACCTGATCCTAACGTCGTAAGCACGTTTTAATTCGTATCGCGAAACGTTTGTATCCTCGTGCTTGCTTATCAATTTTCCTGTGAATATTTCAACAAATTTTAATTCTTAATCTAACAATAATTTTACAAATTTGTCTTCACCAATACTCTTAAAATGAACTCTAGAATCACCTTAATTTTTCTCTCGAGTTCGCCGGAGTTCGTCGGAGACTCGCCGGAAAGTTCGTCGGAACCCTCGCCGGCGAATTTCTTCGATCGGCCCCAATATTGGTACCAATCGAAAGCTCTCTTCATGAGGATTCCAAAAATCATATTTGCCCCAATTTTTATAGATTATACGCGCTCAATTTCATCGTTTTAATCAATTTGGGCGAAAATCCCTAATTTAGGGTTTTTAGCTTACCGGCAGCCAACAACCCTCAACTCCAGTACCAATGGAAAGCTCTCGTTGAGGAGAAGCCATAGGTACCAAGTTTGTGAAGTTCTAGGGCCGGAATGGCCGGCAATCTCCGGCGACGAACTTTCGCCGCCCCTACAGGGGAGTAGAGAGGGAAGAGGAACGCTCGAACACGCACGCTCGGTGGGGAAAAATCTGATTTTTATAAATAAATTAATTAAAATCTTAAATCTAAGATCAAATCTCGACCGTCCATTCTTGATTCAACGATTTGACCAATCAAACGACGTCCAAATTACGATCCGTCTGCGTTGTTGGATTCCTTATCAAAAATTCTATCTGATGGTATAATTTTCACATCAAAATTCTATACTTCAAAAATTAATAAAATTTTACAAATAAGTCCTTCTTATTAAAATTTTACAAATTTATCCTTAATACAAAAACACAAATCTCACAGTACGAAATACTTTCCTTAATTCCTTCATTTTACCAT
Organism: Thalia dealbata; assembly: GCA_030544415.1. Lineage (NCBI taxonomy): Eukaryota > Viridiplantae > Streptophyta > Magnoliopsida > Zingiberales > Marantaceae > Thalia > Thalia dealbata. The sequence goes on from CM060460.1 coordinate 12,228,158, forward strand.
GCAAACCTGAATTTCTACATGCACTATAGATCACACCATAAATATGGTTATAATCTTACCAAATGTGTTATGGTCTAACTAATCTCCCAAGGTTTCAATTTCACTGATTGAAATGGTATGGTGGTTAAAATAATTGACAATATAATTAATTTTCTATTTGAGGCATCTATGACCACATTCACCCTGCCTAAAAGATACTAGATCATAACATCATAACCCTTCATTAATGTTTCTTATCTCCTATGCCACAAATTTAATCCTTTTTCGATCAAAATGTATTTCAAATTTCCTATAGACAATATCATCATATTCACATGGTAAACACCACTATTATTGACTTTGAATTACGTGTAAGGTAACCCAATTCATAATTTCTTAATTGATAAAATGTATAAGTAGTAACTTTTTATAACTACCTCAACATGCATCCCCAATCATTGTCTAAAACATCACTATAGGTTGTAAAATTTCCTTAGGCTTTGGTAAAATCGAAACTAGGATAGAAATAACATGATCTCAGAGTTCTAGTAAATTTCTTTCACAATCTTCAACCCATTGAAACTTTTCTTTATTTCTAATTAATCTTATGGGTAGTCCAACTATCTTAGAAAATCCTTCAATAAATTCTTCTGTTATATCCAGCTAGACTTAAGGAACTTCGAATGTCAATATCATTCCTCAAGCATTTACAATTCAAAATTGCTTTTGCTTTATTAGAATCTATAATAGTACCCTTTTTGATATGATATGCCTCTAAAGTTTTCATTTCTTTTAACTAGAACCCACATTTGAGAAGTTTTGTCTACACTCTCTTATCTCTTAATGCTTACAAAGCTACTTTCAAATGTTTCATATGCTTATTTCCTCTAGTATAGTATATCCAAAATGTCCTCCATTAATCATAATAATAATTTCATTCAGATATGGATGAAATATTCTATTCATTGAATTCCTAACTACCACTCCAACATTCATCAATCTACAAAGAATTTTAATAACCTGGTAATATCGTTAGTTGATCTTACAAGTAGTTTTGGATATATCTGACTCCCAAATTCTTATTTGATAATATCCTTATCTGATATTAATCTTTGAAGATACTTTTCTCTTTTTATAGTTAGTCTAAAAGATTATTGCTCCTCAATGAAGAATTTATCCTTGATGGTCACCTTATTTAATTATCTATAAATATGCACTCTCTTAATATACCATCTTTCTCTTTTACAACTAATACTGATGCTTCCTAGAGTGATGTGCTCAATCAAATAATCTCTTTAGGTAATAATTCTGACAATTGTATCCTCAATTTATTAAGTTTGGTAATTATCCTTCTCTATGGTTGATTAATAATAGGGTGAGTATCTGGTTGTCATTTTCTAAAGCAATTCACTTCCCCATCAGGCAGTAGCCTCAATAAATTTCCTAAAAATATATCCAAAAATTCACATATAATTGATATCTCCTTTTAACTTAATTTTAGTTCTAGATGTGTCAATTAGGTACATCAAGCAAACTATGCATCCATTCTTAATCTACTTTGAAGCTTGTAATGTCAAAATTATCCAAAAGCATAAAGTTTAATAAGTTCCGGTAAAGTGTAACTTAAGTTTAATGGCTCTTACTAATTCTACTTCTTTGATAAAAATAGATAACATTAGCCTAACATCTAACTAATCAATCAATCTCTAATGCAAAATCAAGATTCAACATATCTAAGGATCATAAATCTACTAATAATATTATATTTCCCAGCCTAATATCATGATCCTTATAACTTGCATACTTAAGCTATTGTTATTCTAATGTTACGTATACAAAAGTTCAAACTCCACAAAGATCTAACAATTTACTTACTTAACTTTGCAAACTCAAGATAAATTTAAAATCTACATAAGCCACTAATAGCAAGTTTCTAATAAGGTATTAAAATAATTGTAAAATACCTGTGATTAGCTTTAGATCAGTCTCAACTTCCTTTCCTTCACTATTAAAAATCCGGGTTTGTTCTTGAGGTAGAGCTTTAGAGCTATTTTGAGATCCTCTAACGTTGTCCTCTCCCTCGGTTACTAAGTGTCTTACTATTACTGGTGGTTGGTTGGTCTGATTATCTTGTCTCTTACTCTTATATTGTTGCATCGACATTTCTATGCTTCCCTTATTACCCTTTTGTTGAAGTCTTGGGCAATTCCTTTTTAGATGACTCATCTCATGACAATAAAAACATCGTAAGGAAAGTCTACACGTTCCAGGGTGAAATCTTTCACAATTTCCACAAGCCTTTTTAATCATAGATCGAGCATGAAATTCAGGATCAGGAATCTGTAATGCTCGTGAATAGATTTTTCGCCTCAAAGTGCTACTGGAAGATTCTCCCACCCATTGTTTTCCTTTAATAATGATTTCTTACTTCTGAAAAGTGGGATGAAAAGATGCTAACTTTTTCTTCGCAGTATATACTTCCTTACCCTTTTGTCGTTTTGGTGAATCTATCGGTATAGGAATTGATGGTGGAATGATCATTACTTGTGGGGCAACAGGGAATGTATATGTTGGTAGGATAGGTGATTGTAGCTGTGCAGCCTGAGTTTGCATCAATCTAATAATCACTTGAACTTGTTCAGGAGTAAAAGTTACCCCTTCGCCCGATGTTGACGCAACCTGACCTATCTCAAGAGACACCGCATGGGAGGTAGAAGAACACTCTTGTCCTAGTGGTGCCTTATCCATTGATTTATCTTTCTCTGGCTGCATTTGGAATTTCCTGCGGTAATATTACGATCAAAATTACGTGTGCGACATAAATCCTAGGGCTACTAAACTCGTCCTTATCTGAAATCCACTAGAAACCTTATACATTAATTCAAAATACCTCTAAATAATGTCCCTATATACTCAGGTTTTCAAATGATCTTTATTATGATATACACATGTTCTAATATAACCTGCTCTGATACCACCAAAATCTGTCACGCCCCGTACCTTCCCCTAGGGCACATGGTAGATCGCAGTGAACTCCACATACAGCCCCGTTTACCCCCGATACTATATGAGAACCCACTAAGCATGCCTAATGTATATCCCCTCTATTTATCGAAGGAGAGAACCTGGATAACAGATCAAATATAACTCTAAAACCATGTACTTTATAACCTTAGGTCTCTTACACAGAGAACCATATATATACAAATGATCTATAATCAAAATAGGGTACATGCCCAATGATACATAAAATATCTATCTAGTGGATCTCTCTGTACACAAAATAAAGATAGAACTGTCCTACCTTTCAAAAGTCAGGAGTCTGACTAAGTGCCTCTATCTCTATCCGTCCCTCTCCTACTGTGATCCTGAAAAAAATGAGTTCCCCTTTCAGGTGAGTACGCTTGTACCAAGTGAGTTGGATAGAAAACAATGTAAAACCGAGAACATAGAATAACAAAATCTCATGAATATAACCAATTGGCTATTTGGATATAATAGCCAAGCAAGAATAATAATCAAGAGTCATATAAGACTATATCTGGGGCTGGCTTAATCAAATACAGTTGTGGCCAACAATTGTTACCTCAGGGGGAGGAATCAAATATCATAGGGTACCCAGATCAAAGCAAAAGTACAAGAATATGAAACCAAAGCCCTCTTTCCCCCTAAGTTGCCGCTGGACCTCACTACCTGGCATCCATAGCTATTCCAGCCTGACGCGGTGTCAACCAGGAGTTACCCGATCTCCCATCCTGGTAATGATGCACTTTACCCCACGCTCCTCTATCTAGGCAGCCCGTGGGAGTGCTAATCAAATATCACTGCAGTGACTGTGCTTATAGTAGTATCCAATATCAAATCATACTAGCCATATGCTTTTATAAGTGAAATAATATCACAAATAACCAATCAGATGCATATGCTAGATCTAGAGTCAACAAAAGCATAGTATCATACTTATAATGAATCAAAGAACATGAGCACTAAATAGCTTATGTCATCAAGTAGGAATATCAAAGATTATTCACAACTCATTTATAATAATCAAGCTTATATAAACTAGCAGGAGAGTCCAAAGAAATACCAAGTATATATAATCAAAGGGATATAGTTCTCCTGGACTAAATATTGAGAACTATCCCGTTTATTCTGCCCAGAGAATAAACACTCACCTGATGCTATTATCGTAAGCACGTTCTAATTCATATTGCGATATTTAGTATCCTCGTGCTTGCTTATTGAATTTCCTGAGAATATTTCAATGAATTTTAATTCTCAATCTGATAATAATTTTACAAATCCGTCTACACCAAAACTCTTAGAATGATCTCTAGATGCACCCTAATTTTTATCTCAAGTTCGCCGGAAACCCACCGGAGACTCGCCGGAAAGTTCGCCGGAACCCTCGCCGGCAAAGTTCTTCGAATAGTACCAATATTGGTACCAATCGAAAGCTCTCTTTACAAGGATTTCAAAAATCATATTTGCCCCAATTGTTATAGCTTATACGCGACCAATGTCAACGATTACATCAAGTTGGGCGAAATCCTTAAACTAAGATTTTTAGCTCGCCGGTGGCCAACCGACAGCCAGTAGCCGTCAACCCAGGTATCAATGGATAGCTCTCATCGAGGAGAAGCCATAGGTACCAAGTTTGCGAAGTTTCACGACCGGAATGGCCGGTAATCGCCGGAGCTTGCTCCGGCGATGAACTTTCGCCGCCACCACTTCTCTCCTCTTTTTCTCCTCAAATCTCAATCAAAACTTGAAATTAAAGGTTCTAATGTATTCTCCTAGGTTACCTGAGGCCGTGGTTCAAATCCCGTCGAAAAATTCAATCGGAGGTGGCCGGAGCATCGTCGGCAAAGTGACGAAGAGTTGCTGCCGCAAAAGGAAGAAGAGAGAGGAAGAAAAGGGCGCTCGAGCAGGCGGTGGGAAGAAAAGATGATTTTATAAATTTATTAATTAAAATCTTAAATCTTAGATTAAATCTGAATCGTCCATTTGGATTAATCCTTAATTCAACGATTTGACCAATCAAACGACATCCAAATTACGATCCGTCTGTGCCGTTGGATTCCTTATCAAAAATCCTATCTGATGATATAATTTTCATATCAAAATTTTTTACTTCAAAAATTCATATAATTTTACAAATAAGTCATTCCGATAAATTTTTCTTTCAAAATAACCCTCAAACTTATCATCTATTACATAATTACCCTTAATGCAAAAATACAAATCTCACAAGTAGAGCTTGATTGAACTTAGTTTTTAGTAAACATTCCTTGCAGTATCCATGGCCCAACGTTGGGGTAGTGACTAGGTACTTCCTTTGTGTCATACTTGCTTGCTTCTATAGGTGTTTGTATCCTAACATTTTCAAATATTTATGCCAATGCAACTACAATGTTCAAAGACTTTCCCATGGAGCCCTTAAACTAACAAATACAAATATGCTCTCTGGGGAACTTTAATCGTGGACCTTAACCAATGACTTCTCAATCTCAGTTGCTGCTGTGAGGTTTTCTCCTTTATGCTCCTTTAGGTTTTGGTAGTTGATCCTACAGAATTTTCCTTCACACTCTTTTTTTCTACAGTTGTGTTATGCGTTGTGCCCTTTTCCTAGGCACCAAAAATATCTATTTTGGTCCCTCAATTTATCAATAAAGAAACTTAAATGTGTTCTTCTAACTTTCTTTGTGGTTGATGCTTGGTGGGTCCTAATACATTGTTTCTGTAGCACCTCTACATACGAAGGTTTAGAGATGGTGTCCATACTGCCAAGAGTGTTCTCACTCAGTGTTTGTCGTCCTTAGATAATGTTTTTGGGCTGCGGTCGCAGGTCCCTTCTAATTTTCCATTGCATTCCCAACCATGGAGTATCATCTTATTTTTTATCTAATTTAGCTACGTATCCTAATTACTCTTTCTATAATGCCTTAAACAACTTGCAGAATGGGTTTTAATGGAGGATTTGAGTTATGCCTTGGGCTTTTGCTCTTTTCTTTTTTGTGTGCATTTATGAATGTTATTTTGTCCCCTGTTCATGGACCTTATTCTGGGCATATGTTGTAGTTGTTCCTTCTTTCTCTTTTTATTGATGACCATCTGCCATCCTTGATCACTTAGGTTAAAGTTAGCACTATAACCTCCCTGAGCTTCTTTTCCTCTCCAAATGGAAGATCTATGATTGATATAGGAATGAAGCTTCAACGAATGTTGATTTTGCAAGATAAATTCTTGTGCGGACATGCTGCCAGGACCAGTCTTTGTAGTTGTTAATTGTACTCCCTTTGATAACTTCTTCCATGAATTGAGCAATTTCAAATGCATTCTCCGTACATAGTGAGTCGTATGGTATCGAGAATGCACAGAGACAAATTTCTCCGTGGCCTTTAGGTCTGCAGCTAGCCATTTAGATATCATTTTCCTATTGATCGGATCATTTGTATCTAAAGATTTCAGCCACCTATGAGCAGGTTTCCACAGATTGGAATCCATAGAAGAGGATGGTGTTGGAGATGATGAATGTAGAAAACCAGGTGATGGGAGATAGGTTGAGAACTTGAAGGAGTTGGGCGGCCATCTATATTTGAAATCTAATAATGTAAGGAGTTACTAAATTTGAATAAGCCATTAAAGTTATTATCTCTTAATTGGTTAAAGAAGAATACAGGGAGGGTTAAAACTTAATACTAGAGATGAAAAATTTAGGCTTAGGAGCCCAGGCTCGTAAGTCTGACCGGGCCAGATCGGTTGTTCTCAAATCTACCGTGGACCGGTCCGACATGAGTCCGACCTAATTTACACGGCATTTCCTACCACCTGCTCCGCACGTGATGATCAATTTAAAAGCAGACCACCAGATCTCCCTGAATCTGATCAAGCGCTTGAGAGAGGGCTGCTGCTGCTGGAAGACATGGCGGCGGCGACTTGGAAGAAGCGGACGGCGGCGGCGTCGTGGTTCAGATGGTTCCTCCTCCTCATCGGCCTTGTCGTCCTCGTCCAGGTTCTCATATATGTATATCCATCCATTCGATATGCCTGAAATGCATCGCTCCCGCATTTTTTTCTCTCTTCTTTTCTTTTTACTTGAATTGATTCTCGGATTTTTTTTTCTTTACTTCCTTCTTTTGGTATTTTCCAAGATCTGTGCGACGGTGGTGATTTGCTAAGAAAAGCTCCTTTTTTAATAAAAAAAAAATTATTTTATGGTAACCTAAGTTTGCTATTGGTTTTGATCTGTGGTCTACTATTGCTTAATTCTGAAATTTGATAATTTATATGGACATATGCCTATCGGTTCACAAATTTGATAAACTTGATCTGCGGCTTGCTTTTGCTTCTTTCTGAAAATTGTTATTCTTGCTGGTCTGTTCAATCTCATGCTGATGCAAGAGATCGTCTTTTTGGTTTTTTTCCATTTAGATTCCTATGTTTTTGACGCTTTCTTTTTGTCAAGTATTTCATACTTGCCTTCATATTTTTGTTACTTATAGCTGATATATTTCTCATTTCATTTTTGTATGTTAAGCCGCATCATCTAAAAGGAGCTTAAATGAGAATGATTCTTTAAAGTTCTTTATTTTTATTTTTACGTACTTGCATATCAGGCTAAATCATCTAAAGAGAGCTTAAAGGAAGTAACTCACAAGGTGTACTTTGATGTCGAGATTGATGGAAAACCTGCTGGTATGCACCTAACTGGTCATTCGAACTTTTTCTTACTATTGGACTGCCCTTAACCTTGACATGACATGAGACCGAACAATAGATAAAGTCGAGCTATTAATTTTGAGTCAATAAAGCTTTATTTTTGTTATTTGAATGTACATGTTTGCTTTACATGATAATATGAGTCTAGTTTAGAGTTGCAAGTCGTCCATGCTGCTTAGGAAGATCATTATCGGATGTTGCATGCCGCTGGTGTCACTGACAAGAACCAGAACTGGTCATGCAGCAGATGCTGCTGCTGTGCTGTGATTTGAGTCACAAATCAACCAGTTGGGTGTCGTCTCTACCTTGATTTTCCGGCCAATGTGTCTTTTGGTTGGGGGGGGGGGTTCGTCGAGCTAGGTGTCCATTCAATTGGTGATGTTTGCTCTCCAGTTGGTAGTTGGCAATGACAATCAATCAAATGGTTGGTGGTGCATGTAGAGGTGAGCTGCTTCAGGATTGCAGTTCAAGTGTTCTTTATTCCATGGTAATATGTGTAAAGGTGTCAGTAAATGGTGCCTTTTCATTGTCATCTTCACCTCTGGGGTGACCGAAGAGACCTTGAGAGCACAAACTTTGGCTGTGATCTCAGTGAAGCAAGTACTGACCTTGAGCACACAACGGCATGCATGCTGTTATTAATCAGCCCCAAGCCTAGCATGGACTAGGATTGTGGATGCTGTACGCTTTGGCAGGACATGGGCACATTTGGTGCCCGGCTCGACACATGGGTGTGGTGTGCTAATGATAGATCATGCCTAGGGTAAAACAAGCATGGCTTCACTGACAATCTTATCTAGTTTGTACTATTGTTAGTGGTGTGAGCATGTGTGCATCATATATATTATCTTGCATCATTGGTAGATTTTGAATGGGATTTGGTTGATCATGATTAGATATTGCTTCAGGAATTGGTTCCCTATTCTGCGCAAACCAAATGCCTATGATAATTGTCTTAAATTGGTCAAAATCAGCCAACATTGCCTTGAAGACTATCAAAACCAGTTGGACTTTATGATCCTCTGATTTTGCTGGTGATCTACATGATTTTGGCCGACAAGCACAAGATCAATATTGAAAAAAGATGAAGAAAGATAGAACCATGAACCATGGATTCTCAAATCTTAATTATGCATGTGAAGAGAAAAAAGAAGAGGAAGAGCAATAATGGAAGAAAGAATTTGCCCTCGTGTGTGGCATATTAGATTCTCAGATCTTGATCTCATGGGAACAATTGCAGAGAAAGGGTGAAAGAACTGAAAGAGATCATGGTCATCAGTTGCCTATTGCTCGTTGTCATCATTTGTTGTCTGCGAAAAGCATCATTGCCTTTGTGAGTCGAAGGAGTCTTTGAAATACCTTCCCCCTCTTAGTAGTTTGATTATTTTAGACAAGTAACTTAGCATAGAATATATACTCTTCCTGTCATGTCTTTGTTAACAGCTAAGAGGACAAATAAGACAGAAAGTGATAACTATCAATGATGTTGAGCATATAGTGGGTAAAAGATTTAAATATGTTTATTCTATTTGTCAAAGAAGACTGAGTAATTGTTGCATTTTGATGGTGAAGGTGATGTCCTTTTCTTAGCATAATATGATTGCAGTAGCGGAAAAAATAAATGGTCCTTTGCGTCTGCCAATAGAAATGCTCTCTTTTTTTGGTTTTTTAATTTATTTTATCCAAGCTTTCTTTTGTCAATTTCTTCTTATTAGTATGTAGAAAATGAGGGAAATTGTATTATGGAGGAAGACCTATGTTGGTAGAAGGTAAGGAGTAAAGAAAAAAATTCCCAGAAGAGATCTGAATTAATTTTCACTATTTGAGGTGATGAAATTTCTCTAACAACCTCACAACTCCTTTTCACTTCCTCTCTCCACAGGTCATAAAAGAAACTAGGAATGGTTGAATCCCCTTCCATCATGATTGCTCCCAACTCAAATCACCCCAAGATTCATTCATAGAGGATGATATGCTCTGTAGTGGTAGTAGGCCTCCAATGAGTGATAAGTTACAACTATTGAATTCCTTCTTGCAACACTAAGTAGAGGACAAGATGTCGGATCAAATAGAAAAATAGTAGGCAATAGCCTATTAGTAGGGGTTTCTTAACATATTAGGATCATGCGGAACCCAAGAGCTTCCCAACCATATGGAACCCTTTGCTAGGTATTTTGAGTTGCCTTGATTGTCCTTGGGCTTGCTTGCCTCTATATATACTGAGGAATAACAGCATCATCACTTAGTAGGCACCAGAGGCTCTATGACAAATTGATCTCTTGTATTTTGCAATAGATGGAATCAATAGTGGATTTTCTAAGGGTGCCACCTCGTCATCCATCCAGAAGAGGAACGGATATCCAATAGGGAACTCAGGGACTTACCCAATATTTGATAATACTATTGATCCCACAGAGTGGGTGGGGCAATCTTAGCTATTGTGGCTAGCATCAGTTTCCTACCCAATATTTGATAATACTATTGATCCCACAGAGTGGGTGGGGCAATCTTAGCTATTATGGCTAGCATCAGTTCCTTTTGTTTCTTCCCCTTAATAGCTCATTGAAGAAACATGGGGAATGGAAATAGATCCGTTGAGCCATTGGTGCCCCTTTTCAACGTGATGCTCTTATCCCATATCACTTTTGGACTTGGTTCCCAGAGATTGATCCCCTTGAAGCTTCTACAGACTTATTTCTCCAGCCTAGCATCCTTTTTAGCCACCACATTTATCTTATTGATCATCTTGTTAACGAGGATATGACAATATAACTAGTATGATATATGATATTAATTTTTTCTGGTATTATATAGTATATACTTTATTAAATGGACATGTAAGACCATTTATATTAATTATTAAATTAAATTACATTATTTAAAATATACTTTTTAAATGATTTGTTATTAATTTATCTAATTTTTTTTATTAATTTAATTATATTCTGAGTTTTTTATTATTTTCTTGACCAATTCCAGTATGGCTGATCGAGTACAACTAGTTTGTCGTTTTTCCGAATTTCCAATACTGTTGCTGATTCAGAATTTTCAACCTATGGCTTTAGAGGGATTAAGATTGTGACCGGCTTGCAGCTTGACTTAACAAGAACTCAGCTGCTTTCATTTGTTATGATAACTGAACACCCTTGAACAAAATTTTAAGCTCTGTTGTCTAAACTATCTTGAGCATAAATAAGCTCAGCTGAGTAAGTGTTTGTGAACAGGTCTCAAACAACCTAGTTTAACTATCTCGTCAACATGACATTAAAAAAAAAGAAAGAAAAACTAATTTGTCTACAAGTTCATTTATAAGCTTCGAAGCATCTAATAAACATGTATCGTGTTTATTTGGAAACCAATTATTAGATTTACTATTATCTTCTACTAATGATTCCTTTGTATTTGTTTTGCAAGTCTTCTGTTTTGCTGATGAATAATTTGTGATGGATTGCCTCTGTTATCGTTTGTGTTCTGAATTTAACAATGAAACGATAATTTACCTTGGTCAACTGAGTTTGATGGGAAATCTGATTCTACCAGGTCGCATTGTTATGGGTTTATTTGGGAAAACTGTGCCTAAAACAGCTGGTATGGCTTTGTCAAATATCAATGAAGATTCTATCAGATCACTATGTTTCATGTTCAGTTGTCTTTATGTTTTTCCTCGCACTGATATGGCATAAAAGTCAGCTAACAATCTTTTCTGGGTTTTGATGATTTGGCAGAAAACTTCCGAGCTTTATGCACAGGTATGTTTGCCTACATACCACATTACTTAATTTTGGCTAATTTTTTCTCTTGTAGTTTACTTGCTTATCTGTTATCTATAAACATGCATTTGGTTGTACTACATCCAAATTGATGGTGTCTAGGCAACCTGGAAAAAGAATTCCGCAAACCAGTAGATAAATTACAGTAAAAAATGCAAATACAACCTTGCAAGAATTAGAAATCTATTCTTCGCTTCAGATGCCATGCAAAATGGTACTACAGAAGTAGGTTGCTCTTTGTCAAAATGCTGACACCACTAAATCCTTCAAATGAAATAGGAAACATGGAACATAGTTGGTGACCTTGAAAACAAATCGTTAGGAAAAAAAATTTGAGCCATCAGGGATCCCTGAAATTTTCATCTATGGCAGCTCATGCCTGCTATATGCTTTTGTTTGTAGGTGAGAAAGGTGTAGGCAAAAATGGGAAACCTCTTCACTACAAGGGGAGTGCTTTTCACAGGATAATCCCCAGTTTTATGATCCAAGGAGGTGACTTTACACATGGCAATGGAATTGGTGGAGAGTCCATTTATGGCACGAAATTTGCCGATGAGAACTTCAAGCTCAAGCACACAGGACCAGGTATCATCTCATCCACTTCGAAGAACAAATACCCCTACCGTACCCTTTTATTGTGTGTATCATGAAAAAGCTCAATGATGCTCCATATATCATGTAGGATTCTTGTCGATGGCAAATGCTGGCAAAGATACCAACGGATCCCAGTTTTTCATCACAACAGTGACGACAAGCTGGTAGATGTCACGTCATGTGCTGCAATAATGTTGATGAACTTCAATGGTCAACGAACGCCTGATTCTTTTTTGCTCTCTTATTTCTTTCTCCACAGGTTGGATGGCAAGCACGTCGTTTTTGGCAAAGTGCTTTCCGGCATGGATGTGGTGTACAAGATTGAAGCAGAAGGGAGGCAGAATGGATCCCCTAAAAGCAAAGTGGTGATCGCTGACAGCGGAGAGATGCCTCTATGAGTTGAACCTCCATTTTTCTTCAATAAGTTAGCTCGGGTTTCAGATTAAAAGAATGTTACTCTGTTCTAACTCATTAAAGATTCTGGAACAGTGTGGGACAAAATATTTAGCTTATTTTTCTATCACCCTCGTCGATCCTACTTTGTCGTTTTGAAAATTAGTCAGTTGCAATATATGAATACTAAATTACGCTTCTTAGTGATATCTTCCCTGGTATTGTGCTTTGTTCTTGTTCTATCATTTGCCTTTTTCTGAAACAAAAATGTGAATCATTTAGTTCTACGCGATACATATATATATATATTTGAAACTTATTTTTTCAATAAATTTATGCAAATGTTTTGAAATTTATTTCAATTTATCCTCAGATTCTAAAATTGAAATTACTTTTTTGATATCACCCAGATCAGGAGAATTATTTCGGTATAATTATACTATTATACATAAATTTTTGCTTCTTATAATTTTTTAATAGCATTAAGAGTATTCTTTAACTCAATTTTTTAAAAAAGTATTTGAGCATCATTACAATATTATATGGTATAAGTCATAGAAGGAGTAAATATTTGAGCATCATTACAATATCATATGGTATAAGTCATAGAAGGAGTAAATATTTGAACATCATTACAATATCATATGGTATAAGTTATAGAAAGAATAAATATAAAGAAGCAGTAGTATTTTAAGTTAAACATAAGATAATAAATTCTCTTATTTTATCTCTATCTAGCTTAGTAAAAATTATTATCTTGATGTAATGATCACTTCATCTCTTACTTTTGTTTAAAGAGTCTCCAGTTTCTCTCCTCCCAAATGTGATACACAAATTCTATTATTACCACTTGTATAAATTATCATTTCTATGTTCTCTTTTTAGTTATTCTAGCAGTTGTATTAATTGTGATTTTTCAAGTAATTTGTATCAACACTTCTTCATTTCATTTCAACAAATCACTCCATATAGTCTTGTTATATCTACATTCATTCAGCAAATGCTCTAAGATTTTTACTGTAGTCAAATATTGCTGACATCTCCCTTCTATTTGCATGCTCCGCTTGAGTAGTTTATTCACAATCATCAATTTCTAATGCAATGCAAACCATAGAATGAATGCAACTCTAGGTCTAGCAGTAGAGTCACAAATTAAACTCGTCCAAGTCTTCTTTAACAATGTGGCCACCAATATATTATAATTTGTACTGATTATAGTTTTCCTGGACAGTACCACTGTCACGCCCCGTACCTTCCCCTAGGGCACGTGGCACACCGCAGTGAACTCCACATACAGCTCTACTAAGCCCCTAAAACTATATGGGAATCCACTAAGCGTACCAGATGTATATCCCCTATATTTATGGAAGGAGAGAACCTGAATAACAGAGTAATATAACTCTAAAACCATACATATGCAAAATCAGATTTCTTATACTAGAAATCATTTATATACAAATATTTTACAACCAAAATAGGATGCATGTCCAGTGATACACAAAATACCTATCCAGTGGATCTTTCTGTACACAAAACAAAGGTAGAACTGTCCTACCTTTCAAACGTCAGGAGTCTGGCTAATCGCCTCTAACTCTATCCGTCCCTCTCCTACTATGATCCTGAAAAAAAATGAGTTCCCCTTTAGGGTGAGTACACTTGTACCCACTGAGTTGGATAGAAAACAATGTAAAATCGAGAATATATAATAGCAAAGTCTCATAAACAGAATAACCTGGCTACTCGGGTATAATAACCAATCAAACAGAGCAATAATGGATCATACTAGCATAGTTAACGACAGTTGTAGCTATCAACTGTCACCTCAGGGGAGGTATCAAGAATCATAGGGTACCCAGATCAAAACGAAATCATAAGAATGCATAAACAAAGCCCCCCTTCCCCCTAGGTTGCCCACCGGACCTCACTACCTGGTTTTAGACATGCAAACAGGCTGTGCTCGGGCCGACCCGAGCACGGCCCGCTCCTAGAGCGTGCCGGGCCGAGCACGCCCCGCTTCGGCACGCTCCTAGAGCGTGCCGGGCCGAGCTCACCTTCTTCGTGCTTTACCTCCGCCCGGCACGGCACCGAGCACGGTAGTTTAGCGTGCCGTGCTAAATCCGGCACGGGGCAGACGTGCCGGATTCGTGCCGGCCTGCTCCCGTGCCGGATTCGTGCCGGCCCGCTCCCATGCCGGATTCGTGCCGGCCCGCTCCCGTGCCGAATTCCTGCTCTCGTGCCGGATGAGCAGCCAGCGAGCTGGATCCCGGATGAACAGTAACAGGCCGACGAAGAAGAAGGAGGAGGAAGAAGGGGAGATCCGAAGAGGCGCCCGATGAAGATGAAGAAGATGAAGGCGAGAGGCGGAATTTTTTAAAAAAGAATGGACTCACCGCAGATTGCTCGCCTGCTCGGTCCTCCCTCCGAGCTCTACCTCCGGCTGCCCTCCTGCCAGACCGAGCTCTGCCTTCGGCTGCCCTCCCGCCGGACCGAGCTCTGCCTCCGGCTGCCCTCCCGCCACCGTCTGCCGTCGGCTTGATTGCTTCTACAGTGAGACCGCTGTTGCGCCGGAGATGAGTTGGGAGATGGCGGCGCTGATAGCCTCCTTGAGAGAGAGGCAGGACTGCCCGCCGATGGGCGGCTGTAGTCGGTCTGGCCGCGGGAGAGTATGAGGAGGTGGTTGAGGAGGCATCCGGCTGCGGGAGAGGATGAGGAGCAGAGGAGGTGGTTGAGGAGGCAGAGGATCCGGTAGCTCGGCTGGTGCCCCGACGTGATCACCAGTTCACCACACTCCCGCTACCCGCGATCCTCCTCGACGACCATGAAGATCGAATCATCGAAGCCTCCAGCGCCTGGAGTGGAGTCCCGCCTCCTTCGAGCGACTCCGTCGAGCCCTAGACGAGGGCGGAAAACTGGAAAAGAAAAGGGCTCTCGTCGCGGAGCCTGCAGCAAATAAAGAAAGAAAGAGAAAAAAAAAAAGCCGCTCGGCCGATATATATAAAAAAAATCGCGTCCTGCAGCTGAAAAAAAAAGAGAGGCCGAACTCAAAGAGCTGCCTACGTATCCCCTACCATATTTAATTAGGGAAATCAGGCCCACGTAGTTCTAATTCAATGGGTTAGATTTTTTTAAAAAATTAAAAATTATTTGGAAAAAAACTTACCTCTTAATTTCTCTTAATCAGAGGTTGATCATTATTCATTGCCTCCAATAATTGAAGTAGAACCTTCTTCATCTGATTCAATTGAACATATATCATAATTATTATTTTGCACTCGATCCTCCGCATCTAACCAATCCTTTATACAAATACAAGCTTCAACGCTTAAAGGATTTAATCGGCTCCTTTTTTCATCCAAAACTCTACCTCCTGCACTAAAACATGATTCTGATGCCACCGGTACACTTAAAAAATCACGAGCAATCATAGACATTATAGGAAAAGATTTTTCATTTGTTCTCCACCAATCTAAAATATTATAATCACTAAGTCCATTAGGATTCCAAGTACTTGCATGATCTTGTTCTAAATAAATATTAATTTCAATAATACCTGTAATGCTAGATGTATGTTTTTGAGATCTTCTAGTAATATTAAAAATGTTACTTGGTAACCCCATTGTAAGTTTGTTTGATGTTGATGATAGAGGCGTTACTTCTTGATGAACTACTCCATATTTATTTGAATATAAATTATATACATCATGTAATAATTTATTTATTTTATTTTTAAATTCTACAACATTATCATTTAATAACATATTGCTATAATATTCATCAATTAAAGGATAAAGTCCATATAATTTAATTCTAGGATCTAAAATGGCACCTAAACAATATATAGGACCAATATTAGTCCAGTATTTTTTAAATTTTAATTCCATAGCCCCTAATGCAGATCCAATCAATTGATTATCTCTATACTCATAAAAAATAGAACTAATATTAATAATTTGCAATAAAAATTGATTAGTAGTTGGATAATAAACACCAGACAATGAATTAGAAGCATCTTTAAAAAATTCTAAAATTTTACATATTAATGAAGCAAAGGTCCAATCAGATTCATCAATAATACCTTCTGATATTTTTTCATTATAATAAAGAGTAATAATATCTTTATAAGGTAAAGCACATTGTAACATTTCATATGTAGAATTCCACCTAGTAGGAACATCTAATTTAAATTTTTTAAAAGGTTTGCGATGCATAATACATGATTTTTTAAATTCTTGTAATCTAGAACTTGAAGTTTTAATATACTTAATAACATTTCTAATTTTTTTATATGATTATCAATTAATTTTAAACCATCTTCAACACATAAATTAAGAATATGGCATGCACATCTAATGTGAAAAAATCAACCATTAAAAATGGGAGATAATGATTGACATAATAAATTAACTGCGGCATCATTATTACTAGCATTATCAAAACTAATAGAAAAAATATTATTTTGTATGTTATATTCATGAATACATGCATTAATATATTTATAAATTGCATGTCCTATATGCGGATGCTCAAATACTTTAAAACTAATAATTCTTTTTTGTAAACAAAATTTACTATCTATCCAATGACATGTAATACATATATATGTCATACTATTATGTTGACTAGTCCAAACATCAGAAGTTAATGAATAACTAGAAACATTATCTTTAAATTCATTACAAATATTATTTTTATACTCATAAATTTTTTTTACTATGTCAGATCTAACGGTAGTTCTATTAATACCTTTAAAATGAGGATAAAATGCAACTTGTATTAATCTAATAAAATTTGGACTCTGAGCAAATGAAAAAGGTAATTCATTTCTAATTATAAATTTAATTAATTCTTTTCTAGCTATATCAGAATTATATTTAAATGTAGTTAAACTACCATCATTTATATTTAAAAGTTGTTGTGCAGATGATATTTGATTTTTGTGAGTTCTAGCATGCCTAGCTAAATGACCCGTTCCACTTTTAGAACAAGCAGATAAAAATTTTTTGCATCTTTTACAACGAGCCTTTTCAATATTTTCAACAATTATGAGTTCAAAATCTAACCATACCGCACTAGTTCTTTTTTTACCGGTACAAGTAGATTCAGTTTCAGTTCCCGTTCTATTACCATCAGCAGAAGGAGTTTCATCAATAGCATTTGAGATCTGCAAAGAATGAGAACTATTTTGCATAGAATTAGAAGGATTAGAATCAAATTGTTGAGTATCAGGAAAATTATACATATTATAATTATAATTATAAGTATCGCTATTATTATTATTATTATCTTCTGCCATTTTAGAAAATTTAAAAAAAAATTAGATAAAAACAGCCGAACGCAAAAGGAAAAAAAAATCAAATACAATCGGAAATTAAGAGCAGATGAAGAAACGATGAAAATGGATTAAGAATAAAATAGTAAAATAATAATGAGATTGAATACTAATCCTTCCGACGGCTTTTTCTCTTGCAGAAGGATCCTTCAGAACGGCTTTTGAGGAAGAAGAAATCTTTTGAAAAGCTTCTGCGAAAGAAGAGAGAAGAGAGGATGGCTTTTGCTTTTGCAGAAGATAGCAGAGAGAGGAGAGAGGTTTGGCGTACGGCAGTGGGGTGGCACACAGCTTGCGGAAGAAGAGAAAGGAGAGAAAGGAGAGAGGTCGGTCTGACAAGCTCGTTGAGAGAGAGACAGACAGCTCGTTCAGAAAAGGAGAAAAGACGGAGAGAAAGACGTTGTAGACTTGTAGTTTATAATTTTGTTTGCTGTGTACATTGTACAAGGACTATTTATAAGATTTTAAAGGTAAGATTTTATGCTTTTTTTTTCTTTTTTTAAATTATACCGTTGTAGATAATTATGGAAGCCAAGAAGCATGTTCACTTTTTAGTTTTTACTATATTATTTTATACAAGTCGGCGAGGAGGCGACTCGCCTCCTCTTCTCCCTCGCCTCCTCTTCTCTCCCAGTCCCAGTCGCCCCTCGGGCCTCGGCCGCGGCCTTCACGCAGATGCAGCGGCTGCCTCCTCTGCTCCTCGCCTCCTCTCCTCTCCCAGTCGCCCCTCGACCACGGCCTTCACGCAGACGCAGCGGCTGCCTCCTCGCCTCCTCCGCTCCTCGCCTCCTCTCCTCTTCTAGTCGCCTCTCGGCCTCAGCCTTCACCCGGACGTGCTGCCTCCTCGCCTCCTCTCCTCTCCTCCTCGCCTCCTCTCCGCCCCTCCGCCCCTCGACCTCGGCCTTCACGCAGACGCAGCGGCTGGCCGGCTGCCTCCTCGCCTCCTCTCCTCGCCTCCCCCTCATGCTCGTGCTTCGGCACGGGCACGGGCGTGCTCGTGCCGGGTACGGTCGTGCTCGTGCCGTGCTAGTGCCGCAGGCTGCGGAGGTGCAGCCCGGCACGAGCACATCTATGGAGCGGGTCGTGCCAAGCACGGCCCGACTATTCATCGGGCCGTGCCCGGCACGACCCGGTTCGTGCCCGGTGCGGGCCGTCCACTGGCGGCCCGGCCTGTTTTGCACGTCTACCTGGTTTACCATAGCTAGTCTAGTGAATATCCACAGCCAGGAGTTATCTAACCTCCCATCCTGACTGCCCGGCACTTTAGCCCCACGCCCCTCTATCTAGGCGGCCCATGGGAGTGTGAACCGAATATCACTGCAGTGACTGTGCTCTAAGCACACCAGTATAATCATCCTAGTCATATGCACCCAAAAGATGAAGCATAATAATATATAGATTAATAAATCTCCTAGGGTATGCTTTTCACCTACATCTAGCTTTTCAAAAAAAACAGGTGCATATGCTAGCTTTAGAATCAACAAAAGCATCGTATCATGCTTATAATGAATTAATGAACAATAACAATGAAAAGCTTATATCAAGAAACATGGATATCAAAGGTTATTCACAACTCATATATAATCATAATCAGGATAATTAACTAGCAGGAGAGTCAATGAATATCAAGTATAGCTAATCAAAAGGATATAGTTCTCCTAGACTAAACATTGAGAACTATCCCGTTTATTCTACCTGGAGAATAAACACTCAACTGATCCTATCGTCACAAGCACGTTCTAATTCGTATCGCGATTGTTCGTATCCTCGTGCTTGCTTATCGAATTTCTTGTGAATATTTAATAAATTTTAATTCTCAATCCGATAATAATTTTACAAATCCGTCTTGACCAATACTCCTAGAATGATATCTAGAATCACCCTAATTTTTATCTCAAGTTCGCCGGAGACTCACCGAAATCTCGCCGAAAAGTTCGTCGGAACCCTCCCCGGCGAAGTTCTTCGATCAACACCAATATTGGTACCAATCGAAAGCTCTTCTCATCAGAAATCCAAAAATACTATTTGTCCTAATTTTTACTATCCATGCGCGGCTAATTTCGCTGGAGAAGCTCAATTGGGCGAAAACCCTAAATGTAGGTTTTCCGTTCGCCGGCGGCTAACCGACGACCAATAGGTCTCAACTCCGATACCAATGGGTAGCTCTCATCGAGGAGAAGCCATAGGTACTAACCTTACGATGTTTCGTGGCCGGAATAGTCGGCAATCGCCGGAGAAAGCTCCGACGATGAACTTTCGCCGCCACCCTCTTCTCTCCTATTTTCTCCCTCAAATCTCCACCAAAACTTGAAAATGATGGTTCTAATGATTATTTAATAAAAAATTGTGTAGCAATTTTGATAAATCAATTAGTCAAAAGAGAACTAAAAAAACTTGTAATTAGCAGGGTTTCTCATATAGTTTTTAATTATGTGAATATTACAATATTTATCAGAAATAATTAATTTACACTTTTTCAAAACTTTACCTTTTATTATGAATTTAATAATGCAAATGTCATAAGTAACTTTTTATCGATTTATTAAATAATAAAAGAATTATGCATAGATTAAGAAAAGAGTAGGATTAGTATTTTAGTACCAGAGGAAGTTTTTTAGTGCTAGTTAATGATCTCACAAAAATTAATAATTTTTTATTTACTGGTCCAATCGTTCCAAAAGATCCCTTTTTAAATTTATAAATGATTTGAAGTACGAAGAGAACATTCTTTTGTTGATGTATTATCAATATTAGATTATTGCAAGTTACTTATTCATGAGTAATAAGTTTAGCTTAGGATATAGTTAGAAGATTTTGAAGAGTATTTCATAATTTATTGACAGGAGATTTCATTGATAATTGATAATTTTTATTTTTTGGAATAACTATGTATTTAGTAAGTCCTTTAAGGAGATTGAATCTATTAATTTTTATAGTTCGATGGTTGATTATTCATGAACTATTTATACCTACCATTCTTTTTTAGTCAATATCAAAAATATAGTTCATTTAATGATAAACCTAATTTAAATATTATAGCAACTACACTATAAAATCAGAATAAATAATGTTGGATTAAATAACACCAATTTACAATGGGGTTTATTAAGTAATTGTTTTATTTTCTCTTATCAAATTTGAAAAAAACAATATTTTCATAATCATTCATGATTATTTTTATATTCAGCGTTACCATTCGATAAAATATGGAGAAAAGTAAAGGAAATAATTGAGATAATTGGAAGATTCCTCTTGATGTTCGTATGATAGATCTTTTCTTTTACTATTTATATTTTAGGTTAGGTTCATATCTTCTCTATTTTAGGTTAAGTTAATCCCTTAAATCTGATGAATTACTTATATCATAGTTAGGTTACAAATTAAATTTGAGAATTATACTATTTGAAAAGTTATTTAGTTCATATAATTAAAATTTTATATTTCTAGAAATAAAATAAAAAGATATATAGTTTGCTTGAGAAGTAATTAAAAGAGTAATCAATTGATTTTTCTAGATAATATAATATTATATGGCATATGGATTGCTAGGTATAAGATATTTGATCAATTGTTTACTCATGCAACTTACTTTATAAAATTTTATATCTAGAATATAATTTATTTAAATAATTTCTATTAATTATAAGTTTAAATTAAATGATGAAATTTATTTGCCCCAGTAATTGGACTGTATATTTGAGGCTGTAGATTTAATATTCATCGGAGTTCAAACAAATCATGCCCTTCTAATGTTATCTACTTTTGTTTATTGGTTAGGAGAAGGAAATTTTAGATTTTACTTTTGGCCTTTAAATTAGATTTTAGATAATTACATCGATAGGTAAATAATCAACACCCAGTAAGTAATATCATATTAGTATGCCACCTCAAACCATACCAATACCTAAAATCTAAATCAATTCTAAGTTAATCTCATTCAAACTAAACCTTTCATTCTAATTAAATCATCGTCTTATTCTTAAAAAACTTTATTACCTTCCTCGCCTATGGTTTACCAGACGGTAATTTAATCGTGAAAGATATTATTGCACTCCATGTTGTCCACATCATTTGATTTGTTTTGAAGAAAGTTAAGTGGATCGCTAGATCATAATAAAGCAAATTTATTTTTTTTAAGAGAACTGCTTGAACTCTTCAGGCGAAATTATACCACGGTGATGGTGTGAGGCAATAGCGTTTGAGATTGTAATTTTGACTATAATGTTATTTTAAAAAATTACATAAAATGATAAAAAAAAATTAAATATTGAATTTTATTATAAAATATAACCAAGAACCTCTTTTCCTATTCAATGACATTCTGTCTACTTAAGTTAAGTCTTTCGTCGACCACAATTTCAGGTTAGCTTTCTGAACCATTTAGAATTGTTAAAACAAGATTTTGGAGTCGATTTCAAGGAGCAATCGTCAAAGATGCAAAGATGGAGGAAATGACATTATTGGTCCAACAATTACCAGCAATTCAAGCTGTATTATGTGGTAAAATTGATATCAATAGATCCATCTCAATTAGGCTTACTAGATGATACTAGAATTTAAGCCAATTGGTCAATGTGTAGCCAACAACGAGTGAGTGAACTCGAGATTTTCATCGATGTGATAAATTCCGATGAAATTGAGCCACAGACAAGCCTCCAATGATGGATAAAATTGGATATTTAGAATCTCTAGGATGAGAGGTATTGATTGGTATTAGTGTGGATGCTTATGGGAGAAGGTTGCTGGTGAGAGTTCTAGTAAACTTTTCAGTGAATTTTAAAGAAAAATTAGGATAAATCTAGAAATTATTTTTAAGTTGAAGTTAGAGTTAATAAATTATTATTGGATTGAAAACTAAAAATATTTAAAATGTTTATATAAAACTTAGTAATCAAGCATATCAGCATGATTCGATATGATGATAATGAAAATAAGATTATAATTCTAGTATTAATGTTTAATCTAAGAGAACTATATATATATTTTTTATTATAATTAGTTGCTATTGTATGATTATTATTATGAATAAGCCTTGAATGATGTATCATATTCATGATTGCATCCTATGAGTTCATTAAGATTATTATTCTTTGGTACATTATGAGGATAATATTACACCTATATCTTCGGTCCACCTCAAAAATAACTCAACTTATTTAATTGAGCATATTCAGATTTTGATTTGCTTCGGAGCTAGCACATGCATCCATTTTCTTAAAAATTAGAGGTAGGGTGAAAATGATACCTACGAGACTTTTTATTCTATGCATGATCTTAATTACTTTATTTTATCTTTGGATGCTTATGACTAGGATGACATTACAATGGATAACTAAATTTCATCAATTCATTTTATTATACACCTCTATTTATATTTTTGATTTTACATTATTTTCTATTCAACTCACATTACTCACCCCTCTGGAAAAAACTCATTTATTATTTTTTAGGACTATAGTAGGAGAGAAACCTGTAGATAGTAAGACAAGTAGCCAAGTACTTAATTTTTAAAAGATACAATATTACTATTTTTATTTTGTGTAAATAGAGATCCACTAAATATATCTTGTATATCTTTGGGTATAAGTCTTATTTTAATTGAATCATATTTGTATAAAGTTTTACTGGGCATAAAATTTATTTGCATATGAAAAAATCATACTATTATTATGATGACATGATGG
This sequence comes from Thalia dealbata, assembly GCA_030544415.1. Lineage (NCBI taxonomy): Eukaryota > Viridiplantae > Streptophyta > Magnoliopsida > Zingiberales > Marantaceae > Thalia > Thalia dealbata. Next base: position 12,251,626 of record CM060460.1, read on the forward strand.
ATAAGGTATCACCTTCCAAGTACAGGGAGATTATATACTAATTATACTTAGTGAGTTCCCATATGGTTCTAGAGGGTAAGAGACTATATGCGAAGTTCACCATAGTCTACCACATGTTTAAGGGAAGTATTAAGAGTGACAAATAACACTAAAGGAAGTATGTTATTCCCGTAATATCAGACCGTGCCCAAGTCTAACTTAAAGGACTCAGAGCATGCCTAATTGAGGCCAAAGAGTAATGCAACTCAAGGCCAATCCAAGGACGTTCAATGTCCAATCAACAAAGCCCAAGTTCTCTATAAAAGGGAGACTCTAGTCATCCCAAGACTTGAGTCAAATATAACCCAAATTTAAGTCAAGTTATGTGGAAGATTCATAGAAGAAGTCATATTGACCCATAAACGATCATTGAGCCAAGTTAAGTAAAGTCATGTTAAGCTACATGGGAAATGAGGTGAAGACTAGTCCAAGATGTACTCTGACCATGCTTGAGATGCATCCCACTTCATTTCTACCACAATGGAGCATGCCCCAACCATGCCCCAGATGCGCCCAACTTCACCTGTTCACATCAACCTTGGATCGAAATCTCTACCATTGATCCAAATCGACCTTTCCACCTTCAATCAAGCTTTGATCCCTTCAAGATGAGGATAAAGAAAAAGTTAATTGAAGAAGGTGCCTTGATCATCCACCAAGGGAATTTTCCATCTTAAAAAAGTTATACTAGAGAGAACCCTAGTCAACTAATTCATTGACCCATAAAGGATCATTGACCAACTTATCCTAGCTCCAAATTGGGTTTAGCTGATGGAGGGTTGAGATCATCCCAAAGCACATATCCACCATGTAAAAGCAATCGGCCTTTGAGAGTTAGCCGACTTGATTAAGGAGAAGATAGAGCTCAATTCTCTCATTAATTTTAGGAGAATTATCCTTGTAACCTAGACATATGATTCATGAATCCTAGCCTCTAGCCTCCTCTCATGAGTATAGATAGGCTCTCTTGAGTAAGGCTCATCTTGGAGATCTTGGAATCATCCAAGCTTTGTAGTAACCTAGTTCCTTGTAATAGGTTTAGCTCATGGCGTATATCTTGGAGAGTTTTTGCAAGTAAATAAAGTTTATTTTTCTCTCAAATTCTTATTCTTGAGGAGAGCTTCGACAATGCCTTCAACATCTGCTTTCATATCAAGACTTCTAAGGTGCATCCTAATCCAAGACTAAAAAAGGTTCGTGTGACTATCATGGAGCCATGCCACACACCCACTTCAGTCTTAGTTCAATTGAATTTAATTAGGAGTGTGATATATAAAATTTGGATTTTTAAATTTGCATATAGAAGTTTCATCTTATTATTATGATAATGTGATGCACAGTCTATCACCTTCAAAATATATGATGATATGCACTAGTTATACTTAATAATGAGTTTCCACGTAGTTTCATAGCATAAAGTAGTACTTAGTGCGATCTACTATGTGTCTAAGAGAAGGGTTAAGACATGAAAAATAACATTAGAGGAAGTGGGTGGTGGAGATCCAGGTTACTACGGTGGTGTAAAATTGTGAGGCCTTAAAGTTCCACGGGAAATGAGTGTCTCCACTTCTCATGTGGCTTCCTTAGATTCCTCGATAGAGGTGGTGAATGCAGAAGTAGAGAGGGGTGGCAACATGATCTGCTCCTACTATTATTACCCAAAAAACCATCGAGCCCGAGAAGTGACCTCCACCAACGAAGCAGTGAAGGTGCAAACTCCACCTTTTCCAAATTTTTCATCGGGATCTGTTAAGGCATTCAGACGAGCTGTAATGTTGGGCTAAAAAGCGATGAGTGATAAGGAGACTCTCTTTCTAAATTTTTGTCGCCCCTTCAATCGTAACCGCTATGCCTTCCATGGGTTGCATGAATAGGTTTATTGGAAGTGAAATGATAGAGAAGATTATATGCTGAATTCTTTGGTGTGAGTGATAGAGGGGAAGGCCATGAAGTAATGGCAGAGAAGGAGAAGCTATCAAAGGAGTGTGTGTGCCTTCGCGTGGTTGAGCTCTACGGCTATGAAAGGAGCTATGTGGGAATCCATCCTAGAAGCAACAGAGAGAACCACGGCGAGGCCCTGTGTCACGACCCTTTTTGCGTTGCTTGTCGGTGCAACAAGCCACTGATCATGCGGCGTGAACAACCCCAAGTGTTCACCAGTCTTAGTGCAAAATGCGGAAGTGAAAAACGAGTTCTAGTCCAGGATCGTTGGAGAGGGAAAAGGTATGCTGATATTGCACCGTTAAAACCTCTCAAAAAGTCCTCCAAGCCACAGGTCGGCCAGGAGGCAAAAGTACTAAGGAAATTCGTATGAAAGTTTAAGGAAAGTTACAGAAAATGGCCTACTTCACTCTTCTGCAGGGCAGCTTCAAGCAAGACTGAGAGCCGTCCAAAATGTTGCTGGTCTGCCCCTTTTATAGGCAGAAGATGACCCTTGAGCTACCCCATTAAGGCTAAGATCTTGGCATGATGAAGATCTCCTCTTGGTTGTGCTGCTAGCGCCAAGTGTTAATTCCTGCAGGCTTTCCATTAATGCTGGGATTTGGGCCATGATCAGTATCTTTAAGGAAGTGATAGAGGGCACCAACAAGGAGGTTCTTCTGAGATTGCCTTGGCTTCCGAACGGCGGCTGCCTACTTTCTGGTTGTGCTGAGTGCGCGGCTGCCTGTTGCCCGTTTGCTGTACTGCGCACTACGGCCTGTTTGTCGGTTGCTGTCCTGCGCGCTGCGGCCTGTTTGCCGGTTGCTGTCTTGCGCGCTGCAGCCTGTTTGCTGTTTGCCTTGGTCTTGCTGGTTCGCGAGCCTTAGTTCCTTTGTTCTGGCATGAGACGCGATTTGTTAGGGCCTTCGCCTTGACTTTGACATGGGGGTGTAACAACTCTCCCCTCCTTGAAGATGTTGCCGTCCCTGGCAACTCAGTGGCTAAGTATTGATGAATCAGGTCTTCATACTACCATAGAGTAGCGTCCCTTTCCCATGTTACCTCCTCCGAGGCTGAGTCTTTCCATTGGACCAAGAACTCATTGTGTCCTCCAAACTGTATCTTTCTGCGCCCAAGGATAAGCTCAACTCGTCGTCTGAACTCCTTGACGACTGTCGGAGGTGCCCGCTCCGTTTGTTGCCCGGAAGGGTCAGTATCTCTATGGAAAGGCTTGAGGAAATTTACATGAAACGTGGGATGGATCTTCAGGTGGGATGGTAGCTCCAACTGATATGCTGCCTCGCTAATGCATTTCACCACCTTGAAGGGGCCATCGTACTTTGGCATAAGTCCCTTGTAAACGCGCGTCCCTCTAGCTTTCTTCTACATTTGTGGGGTAAGCTTGAGCAAAACCTCATCTCCGACTTAAAATTCTCTTAGTCTGCGATGCTTGTCTGCATTCTTCTTCATGCGATGCGCCACCTTCTCTAAATTTGCGCGCGCATCCTCCAGTTGGTCCTGCCGGTTTAAGATAAATTTGGTGGCTGCTCGGCACCTGTCATCAGTTGTGCCACGGGCCAATTCGACTGGAGAGATTGGAATATGCCCATAGACCACTTCGAATGGAGATTTCTCGGTTGCTGACCCCCGATGGTTGTTGTAACAGAACTGAGCTGAGTCAATCAGCTCTACCCAGTTACCTTGATTTACGGTGACAAAGTGCCGAAGGTACTCTTCCAAAAGTGCATTGATGCGCTCCGTCTGTCCATCTGTTTGGGGGTGTCTTGCTGTTGAGAATTTCAGCTTTGTCCCAAGTAACTTGAACAAAGTTATCCAGAAACTTCCATGAAGCGTCTATCCCGGTCACTAACAATATCTTCTGAGAGGCCAAAATATCTCACAACATGCTTGAAAAATAGCTCAACCGTCTCCTCGACTGTAACATGCTCAATAATGGGGATGAAAATAGCAAACTTGCTGAACCTATCTACCACCACAAGTATTGTAGAAAATCCATTAACTTTCGGAAAAGATTTGATATAGTCCAAGGAAATGGATACCCAAGGTCGGGACAGAATGGGCAAAGGTTGGAGCAAGCCTGCAGCTTTTGCTCGCTCGACCTTATCTTTCTGGCATATGGCACAAGTCTTGACATGTGCTTCGACATCGTTCTCCATGTTCGGTCAGTAGTACAAACGCCTAAGGAGAGCAAGGGTGCGCTCCACGCCCGGGTGTCCTGCCCAAGGGGTGTCATGGCACTCTAATACCAGCTCTCGCATGATGTCTGTTGAGTGCGGCACGTATGTTGATCCTCCTTTTATTTGCAATAGCCCGGCAGAATCCTTCCAGAATCGTCGGTTCTTCCCCTCATTAACCTGTTGCACAAGAGATTGAGAAGCTGTGTCCTTCCTTGCACAGTCTTGCAGCTGCTCAGTAGGGTGCCATGCGCGCGGGTGATGGCATGCGCGCGTCGGCTGAGAGCGTCGGCCACTTGGTTGTGGCGTCCGACCTTATGTTCCCAGGTGAAGTCAAATTCTGCAAGCTGTGCTTGCCAGCGGGCTTGCTTGGCAGAGAGCTTGCCATGAGTCTGGAAAAAGGTATTTGCCATATTATCTGTGCGCACCACAAAGGGGCTGCCTAAGAGGTATACTCGCCATACCCGAAAGCAGTGCACCACAGCTAGCATCTCCTTCTCATGCGCCCCATACTTTTGCTCGGCGCTGTTGAGTTTTCGGCTTTCATAAGCTAAGAGATGCCCGTCCTGCACAAGAATTCCGCCCAAGGCACGGTCAGAGGCATCAGTAATTACCTCAAACGCCTTACTGAAATCTGGCAGGGCTAAGACGAGTTTGGATGTCATGCAGTCCTTGAGCTTTTGCATGGCATCCTCACATTCTTCGGCCCATCTCTATTTGTGTTCTTTCTTCAGGAGATCTGTTAATAGCGCTGTAATGCGGGAGTATCCCTCAATGAACCTGCGATAATAGTTGGTTAGCCCGAGGAAAGATCGCAGTTCGGTGGGATTGCTTGGTTGAGGCCAGTCCTTGATGGCCTGTACTTTTCCTTCATCCATGCGCACTTGGTCGTTGCCAATCCTGTGCCCAAGTAAAAGGATCTCTTGCTGAGCGAACTCACACTTGTCCTTTCGAACGAACAAGTTGTGTTCACGCAGTCCCTCGAAAACTTGCTGGAGATATCCCATGTGTCCCTCCAGGTTGTCCGAATACACAACGATGTCATCCAAATACACCACCATAAACTTGTCCAGAAAGTCGTGGAATACATCGTTCATCAAGTTGCAGAAGGTAGCTGGGGTATTCGTTAGTCCAAAAGGCATGACTAAAAATTCGAAGGACCCATACCTTGTCACGCAAGTCATCTTGGCCTCATCGCCTGCTGCGATTCTGACTTGCCAATACCCCGATCTGAGGTCGAGTTTAGTGAAAAATCGTGCGTGCCCCAATCGGTCGAACAAATCATCGATAAGAGGGAGGGGGTACCGATTCCTCACAGTCACCTTGTTCAGCACATGGTAATCAGACACACATGCACAGTTTTTTGTCCTTCTTGAGCTGGAATAGGACGGGTGCTCCATAAGGAGCCTTGGATGGGCGGATCAAGCCTGCATCCAACAATTCGTCGAGCTGCTTCTTAAGTTCTGCAAGCTCGGCAGGCGGCATGCGGTATGGTGCCTGTGCTGGTGGCCAGGTGCCGGAGACCAACTCGATCTGATGGTCCGTGGCCCGACATGGTGGAAGCTTCTTCAGAAGTTCATCTGGCATAATATCCCCAAACTGCTCAATAAGGGATTGTACTTGAGTTGGAACAGCTCTTGATTATGATGCTGCTACTTCACGGACAACTGCAACGAATGTTGTCTCTGCTCATCGAAGCCCCTTAACTAGCTGGATGGTCGAGAGTTGGTAGGGGCCAGCCACAGCCAAGGGGTGAACATTGCTTGTCGAGAAAAGGTTGACGGGGGTAAAACCTAGCATTGCAGGGTCCATGGTGATAAGTCCGCCGACGTGAGGTGCCGCCAAGGTGTGGGAGTTAAGCAGAAACTCGAGTCCAAGGATGAACCCGACATCGTCTATTGGCGCGACGGTGATGTCAATGTTACCCAACCATGATCCAATCTGCAGGACGATCTGTTGGGCGACTCTTGCCACAGGGATGGCTGGAGCGTTCATGGTTTTCATAAAACTAGAAGATGATGGGGAAAGTGGCAGATCGATGCTACGGGCCAGTGCCTCGTTCATGTAGTTGTGCGTGGCGCCTGAGTCGATCATGGCCTCGCATGGGTATCCATTGACCAAGACCCATACGTACATCAATCGTGGCCCATCTTCGGGTCTGATGGTGCCGACCCTCTGGATAGTTGATGCGCGGGCAGGCGGAGCGCGCGCTGGTGCTTGGCTGATGGGGACTACAGCAAGTGGTTCAGCCTGCGCTGGGACTCCGGGGACGACGGTGCGCACAGTCTGCCCACGCCCTGGACATTTGCGCGCTGGGTGTGACCCTCTGCATAGATAGCAACCAAACTGGGCAACTCCTCCTCCTTGCTGAGGAGCTCGCACAGGTTGCCTAGTGGGCACAGGGACACGCCTGAATGGGGTGCCTCGAATAGGAGGGCGCGGGTTGCTTTGTCCCTGGGTCCGGGCATGACTTGGCTGAGCATCGTCATCTCTTGGCCTTGGCCCGAACGTCCGCAGGTCTGTCAAGCTCTCCGCACTGGCCAGTGCTTCGCTCAGTGTGGTAACTCCTCTCTGATGGAGTTCGTCCCGAGCGTTAGCCTGCAAGCCTTCAACAAAAGTAAAGAATATGTATTGTTCAGCCATATCCTTGAGGTCAAGGATCATGCTGCTGAACTCCAGGATATATTCCTGGATGCTCCGAGTTTGTTGCAAGTCTCGGAGGCGTTTCCTTGCTGCATAGGCGGTGTTCACGGGGAGGAAACGAAGGCGCAGTTCTTCTACCATCGTTTCCCAGTCCTTTGGCTCGCCATTGCCGCCGTAGTTGGGCGCGCTGTAATGCACGCGCCACCACTGCTTGGCATCGCCATCGAGGTAGGCCGTTGCGGTCGGGACCTTGTCCTCTTCGGCCAGTTGAGTGGCTCGGAAGTACGAGTCTAAGTCCCAGATGAAGTTATCCAAAACTTGTGCATCCCTGGCGCCAGAATACAGTTTTGGTTCTGGGATGCGGACAGTGGCCTTCGGTGGAGGGCGTAGGCTGGGAGGCGCGCAGATTTCTACACGTAAGTCCTCCAGCTCTGCTCTCAGCTGCTATTCTAAGGCGTCCATGCTGAGGTTGGGCAACAAGCTGGGTTCGCCTTATTCAGCCACAGTCTGGAGCCTTTCCACCTCGGCCCATAGGGACTGTACCGCAAGCTGGAGCTCCCCCATCAGGTCATAGATCGAGCTGCTGCCCAAACTAGAGGGCCCTTCGGTGCTGGGAGTCCCCAGTCGTTCTTCCAGGAGGGTGAGTCTCCTCTCGACTCCCTCCTTAGCTTGCTTAGCTGCCATTTAGGGAGGATAAAAATGAAGGAGCGAAAAACACATCGTGGGTTGGGAAAACTTACACGTTCATCCTTATTGCTTGGGAAGTCCTTGCACAGGATCTTCCTTCCTTCTTGCTCAAGTAGGCTCGTTCCTTAGCTCTGATACCAAACTGTCACGGCCCTTTTTGCGTGGCTTGTCGGTGCAACAAGCCACTAGTCGTGCGGCGTGAACAACCCCAAGTGTTCACTAGTCTTAGTGCAAAATGCGGAAGCGAAAAACAAGTTCTAGTCTAGGATCGTTGGAGATGGAAAATGTATGCTGATATTGCACCGTTAAAACCTCTCAAAAAGTCCTCCAAGCCACAGGTTGGCTAGGAGGCAAAAGTGCTAAGGAAATTCGTAAGAAAGTTTAAGGAAAGTTACCGAAAATGGCATACTTCACTCTTCTGCAGGGCAGCTTCAAACAAGATTGAGAGCCGTCCAAAATGTTGCTGGTCTGCCCCTTTTATAGGCAGAAGATGACCTTTGAGCTGCCCCATTAAGGCTGAGATCTTGGCATTATGAAGATCTCCTCTTGGTTGTGCTGCTGGAGCCAAGTGTTAATTATTGCAGGCTTTCCATTAATGCTGGAATTTGGGCCATGATCAGTATCTTTAAGGAAGTGATAGAGGGCGCCAGCAAGGAGGTTCTTCTAAGATTGCCTTGGCTTCCGAACTACAGTTGCCTGCTTTCTGGTTGTGCTGAGTGCGCGCGTCAGAGTCTGTCTGCCTGCTTGTCTAGCGCGCGGCTGCCTGTTACCCGTTTACTATACGGCGTGCTGCGGCCTGTTTGTCGTTTGCCTTGGTCTTGCTGGTTCGCGAGCCTCGGTTCCTTTGTTCTGGCATGAGACTTAGGCGATTTGTTGGGGCCTTCGCCTTGTCTTTGACATGGGGGTGTAACAACCTGCCTAAGCGTTGAGTGAAGAATGAGCTAGGGATGGGTATTCGGTGAGGCTGTTGGCTCCTGAGCAATGGGAAACTTGTGCCGACGACGAGTCCTATCTGTTTATGCAGTGAACAGTATGCATAGTAGATTTGTTTAAGGATTTTTATCGGTGCGGGGTATTCCTATATATCTTTCTCCCCTTATGATGAATCGTTGCTGTCGAATTATCTTGGTACGTTCGATCATAAATTTCATATTGAACATCCACACGCACAGGCGAGGGCGAGGCGAAGGGCCGCACGTCTAAAATCACACAAAGTTAGTAAAAAAAGTTTAACTGTTTATTTTTAGGCGTGTCACATGGTCTCATGCCAATCCCTTTTACTTATTATCGTCGTAGTCTAACTTGTCATCGTTATAAAAAGAACAGGAGAGGATATATAATATATGATATGATAGAAGTCTTTTCAATAAAAGCTATACCGCCACTTGACTATTTGGGCACAGTGTTAGGCATCAAATTATTTGCATTCGAAAACTCTATTGCTACACTCTGAGGGTTCTTCGACTAAAAAAAATACAATAATAGCCAACGAGTGCAGTAACCGGCTGCCACTCTCGATGAAGACGTTGATTCAACTGCCATCCAATAAATTCCACCATTTTTTTTTCTTATTAAAAATATGTTTGAAGACGTTGATTCAACTACCATCCAATAAATTCCACCATTTTTTTTTCTTATTAAAAATATGTTTAATTGAAGCACGATAAGCCAAATATACCAATTTTTTTTCGAAAGCATAACATGCCAAAAACCTCAGTATAATTTTCAACTTTCTTACTTTTTTAATAAAGAGAAATTAAAAAAATTAAATAAAAAAACCACATTAAGTAACTATTTACAATCTCTTAAGGTTGAACTAGACTTGAGAGTCTTCATGTTATGACTAGGTATGCTTATCGGGCCATGCTTGACACGACACTATGAGCATAACGTGTCGTACCGAGCCACCTTTTGAGGCCGCGTGCCGTGCTTAGCACGGCACACCCGCAGTTCATAATAGTTTATAATCCACAGATAGTGCTAAAGGAGTGTAGGTAGAGTCTTCTTATATATCAAAATATGCAGCATTCCTTGAAGACTTGAGCGATGTGGGAATAAAACTTCTTGTGATAAATAACTTTTATATATTATTTATAATGATCTCACTCTTACAACTAAATGTTACGTTCAAATTTTCATTAAAGTCGGTAGTTTCCCATCCCCTCCTCTAACGTTCAAAACATTTCATATTCTATTAAAATTAATAACCTTTATTAGTTATAATTTTATAATTTTCTTAAATAATATTTTAGTTTTTTCTCATATTTATTATTTTATTATAATATTATATTAAATTCCTATAAATACTCATCCCATCTTATTATTAATTCTTTCTACGATCTATTCTTCTAAAGCTCTCTTCTTCTTATTATTCTAGTGCATTTAACTTCTTCTTCTAAAGTTCTTAATTTTCTTAGTACATCTTGAAGTGTTCGGTCTCTATGGTAATTTCGAAGAAATATTATATCAATCTGATTGTTTCATATATTTTATTATTTTAATTATTTTATTGCATTCCTAATCTTATTTTTATTTTTTTAACATGACGGATAATAATAGCTCTAATCATTAATTTTTTTTTTAAGTTTACAAGAAATTGATTCTAATATTTCTACTAATATTCCTAATTTTATGCAAGTTAATCTGTCTTCAACTCCTACTACATCAATGACTAATCAACCAAATGATACTACAATCGGAAGGTATATGAATCAACCTAGAAAGAAATTCTACTTTTAGAAAAAAAAGTAGCGAGGTATGGAGAGATTTTGACTTATTAACCGTTGATAATGTTGAAAAAGTTAGGTGCAAAAAATGTAAAAAATTATTTTATGTTAATTCAAAATCATCTAAGAAGGCATACTAAAAGTTATAATGATAAAATTTTATTTGCTTAATAAATTTAAAATTTTTATCAGATGAGGAAGAACTTTTGCTTCAATAGAAAATAATATGGATGAGTTATGACTAATTAAAAAAATAAGTACAGATATATATTCAAAAGTTATTTTTTATTTTAAAAGTTAGATTTATTTATTTATTTATTTTATAACTATCTAACTTAGACATACAACTACATAGACGCGATACTTCTAATCTCCGTTAGAAGATACATAGGCAGCTCAAAATCTAATTTTGGATTCAGTCTATTTTTTTACAGATTTTTTAATCTTAATGCTGAGATTTTATAGGAGGAGAGTTGATCTAATTTTGGGTTCGGTCTTTTTTTATTTTTTTTGCAGATTTTAATCTTAGAGCAGTGATTTTATAAGAGGAGAGTTGATCAAGTTCAATTTTAAGTTATTATTCTAATTGTAGTAAGATAATAGTTAATTTGTTCTATAGATTGAAGTGGGTAGATGCTATATATTTTTTTAAAAATTATATGATTTAATAAAATTAAAATATAATAAATTTTTTGAGATTATTTTTTAATAAAGAAATGATATTCACAAAGTGTATATCCCTCTAGTTAGAGTAATTGGGCTCTATACGGGAGGATCATGAGGTCTTGAGTTCATGACTCAATAAGTTCTAAAAAAAAAAATTAGTGCCTTAGTGGGTAACTTTCATTAACAAAAACTTTTTTTTAATCACATTTTATAATTCATGGAGGAACATTGCATATTTAAGATAATACTTTCACAAGCACTAGTGTACCTATGTGGGCGAGCTAGATCTAGCCCAGTGCACTTACTACGTGTCACGGGTCGGGCTTAGCTCGGCACGCCCTTATTGCGTGCCACGTGCTGGGCTGGGCTGAGTGTATTGACGTGTCGGGTTGGGCACGGTACGATACCATTTCGTTTCTGATCAGGCCCGGCACGCTAAAGGCATGCCATTTGCGGCCCACTGTCGTGCCTAGTTTGACGACATGAATATTTGTACTCAGCTTGCACTGATGTTTTCTTTCTTTTGTTCATTTGATGCATTCGTGATGTTTTCTTTCTTTTGTTCATCTGATGCGTCCGGCTCCTCACACAGGAGGAGTCCATGCACCTTCTCCTTATCATCTCTTTGCCTGTTAAATAGAAGAAGAAGAAGAAAAACGCGTGCTGAGTCTCCTCTCAATTCGGAAGCTTTTTTTACGCTCTTTGGCAAAGTTGGTTATCAATCAAACCTTCGTTCGTAGTTCTCAAATAACTCAATCTGCAAGGCCTGCCTGACGTCGTCAACAAAAACTTTATTTTGTTTTTGATAATTAAATTAATTTATATTTTGTCATATCGGTAAATAGCAGGGACTGACGTGTAAAATAAAGTTTCTAACGAACGAAGAAGAAAAGTGTAAGGCAAGAAACTTCCAAGAAGATGATGAGGTCCACGGCCACCACCATCTCCAGGTAAAGAGACAGACCAACACGGAGAAGGAATACCAGATTTATTCACTTTTTTTTTTTAGTTCAACTTCTTCGTAAGACCGCCTACAATTTGTCGCTTTCCTTCCTTCCTCATCGACGCCCCCAGAAAAAGGATCGATTTTTCCTACTGGTGCTGTTTGTTCCTACTTCAGATTGGATTTGGTAGTCTTGCCCCCTGTTGCTGCTGCTACTGCTGCTGTTGATCGGTGCAGTTCCCTCGCGTTTCTGTTGCCGCATCAGCTCATTCTCTGTTTGGATGCCATGAAGAAGTCGGAATTCCTCAACATCATCAAGGTTGGAGCTTGGAGCTTCCCTTTCTCCTTTTTTTTTGCTTCGTCAAAATCATCGTTTCCCAGTTTTGGCGTTTCTTTGGCTTTGCGGCGATGACGAAATTGAGAGCAAGTTAGGGTTTTGGGCGATGCTTATACGAGGCCCTTTTATTGGGGGCAGAAAAAGTGGTCTTTATTCAGGAGAGACTCTCCTTTTTGGCTGAATCGAAACCTTTTCTTTATATGGGAATTTTTGTTTTAGTATTATACTCTAGATACTTCATGAAAGAGCTGCTGCGAATGATTGTGGGAATTCCTTGTTCCGCAATCTCAAGCTTTTCGCTAACTCTGGTATCCATTCGAACTAGTTTATTATGTCTAGTTTTCTCTTTTCCCTTCATCCTATCAAATTACGTACTCATAGATTCGTTCGTCCACAACGACGAGAACTTTGCATGTACTACGTATTGTAGGAATCTCTTGTTTGCTTTGACTTTCGTCCGTGTTTATGTCTATGCTCATGTATTGTTACCATCGGCTAAATATTGCATATCTTCCGGGTTCAGTACTTTTTGCGGCTGATCTTCTTGAAGGGTCCATTCCTTGCTTATGAATTTGCAATACTTCTGACTTAGATAAATTAATTTTCTTAGAATTCTTAGTGGAGACGGTTGTTTTCTGAGAACACTTGGTTCCTAACATGTTTCTAAATTTCATTTGGACTGAATAGTTCCATGCTTTGGTGATTGCATCTTGCTTATGTGATACTTATAGTAGGCTGAGACCCTATGAAATCTTAACAGCCGTAACATAGAAATATAAGAGGATTCAATCCCTTTAACAAAGATTCTTTTGCTTTTGATGTTTGGACCGGATGTGATTATAACCATCGCCATCGGATATTCCATGATATCAGCCTGAAGGCAGTAAATTCTGGTGCTGATGCTGGTATAACATGGCTGATTGGCTTCAAAGATGTTTCTTCTAATACCTGGATAGGACAATTGTCCTATCATGCTACGTATATGCTTTTAGTTGTTTTAGCACACCAGCTTTAGCTGAATAACTAATTTTCCATTTCCATGGTTCAACTCCTTTGAAAAACATTGTTCACGACTAGCACTGCTATTTTTGTTATCTTTTGAGCTCTCCTCACTATGTTTACTTATATGAGATGTATTGGTGCTCTTTTGCTCACCTTTTCATATTTACTCTGCTGCAGAATGCGGCATGTCTCAATACGTCATCTACAGATACTGGGAAAGGAAGGAGTAAGATGTCTGGTGCTAAAGTATCACATGGATTCCACTTGGTGGAAGGGAAGTCAGGTCATGACATGGAAGACTACCATGTGGCTGAATATAGATATCAAAACGGTCATGAGCTTGGTCTCTTTGCTATTTTTGATGGTCACATGGGTGATAGTGTCCCAAGTTACCTGAAATCTAACCTTTTTGATAATATACTAAAAGAGGTACTTGCGGTTCCTTTTCCGTCATCCTTGTTTTTGTTTCTAATTTTCCACCATAGGCACAATTTTCTTAACATATTGCTACGTTCCATATCCAAGATAAAAGATGTTGTACAGGACAGCTACACATGTTTTCATTGATCACCATGACATTTTTATATAAGTTGATCCTGTCTATGTTGAAATTTCATTGGTTTTTTTTTTGGTACTTAACTTGATTGATGTTGACATCATCAGTCTCCATTCATTTCGTCTGTTGTTGCTGCAGTCTTTGTTCTGGCAAGATCCTCAATCAGCAATAATAAATGCTTACAGCTCTACCAACAAATGTATTCTCGAAAACACGAAGCAGTTGGGACCTGGGGGTTCAACGGCAGTTACAGCAATTGTAGTAGACGGCAAAGACTTGTGGATAGCAAACGTAGGTGACTCAAGGGCTGTTCTGTGTGAAAAGGGTGCTGCAAATCAACTGACAGTTGACCATGAGCCCCATGTTGAGAGAAGTAGGATTGAGAAGCAAGGCGGTTTTGTAACAAAATTTCCTGGTAGATCTTCCTTTTGAGCTTCTAATTTTTGTCTGTCATAATATATCAACTGTAGCATCAAAATGCTGATTTTCTAAAGCTTCTCCTTGCAAACAGGTGATGTTCCTCGTGTTAATGGCCAACTTGCAGTTGCGAGGGCTTTTGGAGATCAAAGTCTCAAGGCACACTTAAGTTCAGAACCTGATGTCAAACATGTGCTGATAGCTTCGTCAACAGAGTTTGTCATACTTGCAAGTGACGGATTGTGGAAGGTTTGTGGTTTGAATCTCTTACCTAGAAAATAGAAATCATGTTCTTTAGCTTTGCATCTCTTTCTAAATACTTGGGGAAAAAGATGGATGAAATTATTGAATAGGTAATCCAGTATATTATTTCATATACTGTACGTCCTCTCCTTGAATGATCATTTCCCTTCTCCAAGGTTGACTTCAAAAGAATGCCTCCTTATATTTCCTTTATGAAAGAATATAAAGTCTCTGCATTTGTAGTATCAATAGTCATCGTTATCACTGCCTTTTAGTTCTCTTGATTCTGCAGGTAATTAAGAACCAGGAGGCTGTTGATCTTGTAAAATCTGTGAAGGATCCCCAGGCTGCGGCCAAGCGCTTGACGACGGCGGCATTGGCAAGGAATAGCAAAGATGATATATCCTGCATTGTGATCCGTTTCCGGTGCTGAAGCAGCAATGAATTAATCCATATAAGCCAATCATCCTTCTGGACATACACAACTTAGGTTGGAAAATAAGGCAGTTGAACGGAGTGAAGTTTGATGCTTCCTTTTTCATTGAGACTAGACATTTGTGGAGTAGACCGCTGAATACCGCTAGTTGTAGAGGTTACAGTAGGTAGATTATACAACTGTATAGTAGGTGGATTATATTAGTTAAAATAGAGAGGTGCAATATAGATGAAGGCTAGATTTGGTTGTTTTCTTTCCTTTTTTATATGTTTGATCTACATGTAATCTATCAAACACTAGTTGAAAATAATTTTTCATTTTGTTAAAAAATGAAGAACTAGTCAGGTAGGTGATAATTAAAAGGTATAATTGCACTACCCTCCTGGATTTTTACCTAATTGTATATATATACTTTATTATTTTTAATAATAATGTTGCTCCTATTGTTTTTAAGATTAGACTGATCCTTTTTAAGTATAAGTGATTTTTTTTTATACATAAATTATATATATATATTAAAGTTTTTATTTTTAAAAAAATATTAGTTTTTATCGTGTGTCAAAATATTGATTATATCTGATAGTATGTGTCGCATCCTTAAAGGATTTTTCATACTCAAATATTATAGTATGCCCAAAGAGAAGTACTACGGAAAGTTTTTGGGGAAGAAGTTTATGATACGAGCCTTCCTATCAAAGAGAGTACAAAAAAAGAGTAAGCGAGGGAAATGTAATTTTTATTTCAAGCACCGATAAATCTCTTAATACAGATTGTTCACAGTCCAAACACCGGTCACTTGACTTTCCTATTACATGCACTCAATACTCTCTATTGGTTGAACTCTTAATCATCTTCTAACACTCTTGTTCGATAATTTTTAGATCTTTCCTGGATGCTTTCTCGATCCTCCTTAGAGCTTTATATAGCCTCCCTAACCATGAGGATTCCAAGGGAACGTGACTCTTTATTTGGATTGCGTCTATTTACTTAGGTGTCTTTTCAAGTTCGCATCCACATCCACGTTGATCCTTATGGGACTGCTGGTTGTTGCCTAAGTGACATTTAAGTTCATATCATCTTATTGAAGCTCGTTGTCTCCCAAGTGACATTCATGTTATACTACGGTGGCCCTCATCTTACTGGCATCACATGGTGGGCCTCACGTTTATTGTCCTGAAGCTGCAGCGTGCTCCACCTGGGCACTATAGTATTTCCCGAGGTGCCAGTACATGCCCTAGACATGTTCTCATCTTTAGGGGTGTGACAATCTACCCTCGTCAAAAGATATTGATGTCCTCGTCAACTCATCCTCCATGCACACCTGTAGAAGATCTTAGAATTACCTTTTTAGGGGTGTGCAGAGAGAGGTTTGCTATATATAGATTCGATCAAGAGCCTCTATGTATGCCTTGTGTCAAGAGGAACCTATATGTTGTTTGGTGTGGTCCACATATGGCACTGATGCATTCTGTTGCATAACTGGTCATGCATTACCCTTCACGACCTTGGTGGAGTATCTCCACGTGCCTTTCTTGAGGAGGTGAACCAGAATGTTGCTCCGCATGGTCCGGTTGGATACGTCCATGGGCACCTTGTATGAAGAGGAGTAAAAGACGGGAAGAGGGAGATCTGTTTGAGGAAATTGTAAGTGATAATTGGAAAGTAAGATGATGGCAAGTTCATGCAGCAGGGTGGATCGACAAATAAATAAAGAAGGCCTTATTAATCATATTGATTAGAATTGGATACTAAGCCAATATCAAGTAGGTCATGTAGTCAAGTGTCATCTAAAACTAAAGTCACGGATGAAGTCAATATCAACTTGTACTTCTTCTTCTTCTTTTCTTTTTCATCTGCAATTCGACAATATATATGGTACATTGCGGATAAATTTGATGACAGCAAGGATCACAAAAGCTTTCAGTTGGCAAGAGACAAGTTGCAGACTTCTAGATCTATATTGCTACTCTTCGTATTTAGGGGGGGATGTCATGATGGCTTTATAGTTTGGAAAAAGAAAGCTTTATGCCTATTTTGCTATAAAAGTCATTCTTTTACTACCCTGCTATTTGATTGATTAGCTCATGGAAATAGAATCTATACTACTAATTGCTCTACACAATAATATGCATATCATGTACATAAAGCGTACGTCCGTTGGAACAATTAAGTTTTATAAATGCTTGAGAATAAATGGATATATTGATGATTGTTGATGAAGCTATAAATAGAGAAATAAATTAGCAAGCATAGATGGAAGGAGCTTGAGATTATGCCCACAGAAGTCGATATCTCTCCATCCCCTCCCTCGGCGACAACCTTCTCCTATACTTATACTTATGATTCTCGATAGTTCGATACATTGCATACTCTCTCTGCTCACTAAAGGGCATATTAAAATGAGTATATCGCTGCTACTGCTGCTACAACCTCTCCGCCCTATCCCTTGGCACCTGATAATTTGAAATATCTCATGACCTTACCAATCAGCAGAGGGTAGGAGCTCATTATAACCGCAGCCGTTTCTCATAACGCAAGTCCAAAATTTTCCTGCATGAAAAAGTAAAAATAATAAAACAAATGTAATTTTAGTAACGGCCGTATTGTAACAAAGACGACGTAGTAGGGGTAGAACCGTGAAGGGTGGCGAGTGGTAAACAAGTTGAAAGAGAAGGGGCAGATGGGGGAGGAGGAGGGGTCGGGTGTAAAAAATAAAAACGTAATTCGGACGCAGCGTGAGGCGACAAAGGAAAACGTCGCAGCCGTTGTGGGAAGGAAACAGTCGCCGGGTTTAAAATCCCCCGCTTCTTTATCTTCGATTCTGCGTGGTTTAAAAGCGTGCGCTGGGTGACATTTTCTTCTATTCATTGTGCACGAATTGAAGCTTAGTTTAATGAAGATTGTCTGGGATTTTTGTGATCGTATTTTGTTGCCTTCCGATTTGGAAATTTTGACCGAACGCTGTGATCAGATTCCTTCTGCCAAATACCCACAAATTGGGGGAGGGGTCGACCGCAGAGTCGAAAAGTTGTCCCTTCCTCTTTGGTTCGTTTCATCGATTGATTAACCAAAACAATAATGCATGAAGAAACTAGGTTTAATGCTGACGTGCGTGATAGGAACGTGGAGTAGGTGTCGTGCAATGTCTGTAGGTGTTAATTATTTGTATGGTGAGAGTTGATTAATCTGTGATTGAGAGGAGTGTATGCTGGAGCTGGTTAGTTCGTTGGGTGGGTGCGACGAAGTGAGTTGACGAGCAGGAAGAATGTATTCAGTAGAAAACCGTAGGAGAGTTCAATGAGAACTTGATCTTGACTGTGATGGTGTGTTGTGCATGAGGTTGCCTGGGCGTTCAGTGCACATTGACAATTTTGTTGTGCGTAGGTTAAAGTTGGCCTAGTTGTGAAGAGTCATGCTATCGTTCCCTAAATTTATTTCTTGTAAGTAACTACTTTCTACCCATACCCCATCAAACATGCCAAAATTGCATCTTGAAGGTTGTGCGCATGATGGTCACACGTAGATCTAGTGGTCCTTCCACAACAACAATTGCATCTTGAAGGTTGGCCACTCCCTTTTGTATCAACTCATTTCGTGCCCAAGATTAAAGCCCTCTCAAGAGTGTGAAGACTTTATCCAGTTCTGACATGTCCTAGAGGTCCAAGATTATGTTATTGAAGTCTTGGATATATTCCAGACATATTTTGTTTGTCATAGATTTAGTAGTTATTCTTGTGCAATCCAAGTAGCATTCACCAAAGGAATTGCCGCCGAAGTTCTCCTACCATCACGGACTAATTGTTTATGGTCATTGCCTTATTGTTAATGCCAAGATCATAGCACACTTTCTACCATTGCTTCGCATCTCCAATGAGGCAGGTGGCAGCAGTTGGCACCTTATCTTCATCATCGATCATTGCTATCTTGAAGAATTGACCAAATGCCTCATAGGAAATTTCTAGAATTTCTGTATTCCTTTTGCTAAAGAAGGTGGAGGATTTAGGAACTCCACACTCACGCTCAAAGTGGCGCGAGGTTCAGATCGATAATGGAGCTCTGATCGTAGTGTTTTTAATTCCACCTAGAGTTCCTACTTATTATATGTTTTTTCTAGGAGAAAGGGCACGTTCTGTCAAACTCGTGATTTTTGACTAAGGGGTAATTGAGGAATATTAGGTTACTTGGAGGACTCATTTGTAAAAAAAATTTATAAAGGACTTATTTTGTAAAATTTTATATGAATTTTTGAGGTATCAAATTTTAAAATAAAAATTATACCATCATTGAATTTTAAGTTCAACAGTATAAACAAATCGTAATTTGGGCGTCGATAAGTTAGTCAAATAGTTGAACCAAAAAATTAAACCCAAATAAACTGATCCAATCGAACCAAACCTAGCCCGACCCTAGTCAAACTCAAGTTAGCCAGGTTGAGGATGGGTTAACCCGGGCTGAACCAGTGCGACTCGGCTTGACCCAGTGCCTTTGAATCAAACCTGCGTCACTCCGTTCTCGGGCGACGATTACGGCAATGTGAGCGGGCAACGATGACGCCCAATCCGGATGTCACTCTAGCCAAATGATGGTGAATTGGACTGCCAAATTTCAGCCACTAGTAGTTCTTGACTTACTCTTCATTTTCGTACCTAAATGCTTAATTTTGGTGAGGAGTTGAGGGAGAAATCGACGTTGAGGTGTTGGCAGGTGGAAATAATATCATCGGAGCTTGCTCCAATGATTGCGCTTTTGGCCGTGAAACTTGACAAAGTTGGTACCAATGGTTTCACTTGATGAGCTACCCAATGGTATCAGAGTTGTGGGTGATGTGTCGGCGGTGGGCTGCCGACAAGAGAAAAATGCTAAACTTAGGGTTTTGCCTCTATAACTTTCTCCAGCAAAATTCGTCATTGGCGAAGCTCCAAACAATGGGGAAAATACAATTTTTAGAATCATGGTGAGGAGAGATCCACTAGCACCATTATTAGTACTGATCATAGATGAGGATTTCAGTGGCAAATGAAAATTTCTAAATTCCAATCAATTCCGACCGAATTGGACAATGTGCTTGAGGGTAAAATGTTCAAAACGATCAGTTGAAGTAGATAGATTCAATCTTCGGTGAAATTCACCGCCGACAAACTTTCCAGCAATCACCGATGAATTTTCCAACGAACTCTTGGAAAAATTTAGGGTGACTCTAGAAATCATTCTAAGAGTGATGGTGATGTCAGATTTGAGAAATACCAAATTATAAACTAAAAATTATTTAATAATTCATAGGAAAATAAAAGTATATATGCGATGTCATGTGGATCGAGGAAGGATTGAAAAATTGAGTTAGGGAATGGAGGTGAGTGTCTATTCTCTGGGTAGCATAGACTGAATAGTTTTCAATATTTGGTCTTAAAGGACTATATCTTTTTTTTAAAAAAATTTTAGTGAGTATAGATCATAGTGATATCATAGAAGGGATAACATGAAAAAGTGTATCTTAGATATACATACTAGACCATGTAGATATATCGATATGATACTTATGAAATATTGTGATATGAAATTGATTGACCTTTGGTATTATGCATATGAGTTAGATATTATATGAATATTGATAATAAAAGTAATTATAAGATAATAATAAATTATATTTAGTGCCATGTTAGGATTCACTGGCATGTCCCCTTCGACCTCAGAGTATGGATCCTACTCTGGGGAGACTAGTTGGAGGAGAATTTTGTATACCCCTGGTAGGCATAAAATATTACAGTTATTATTTATATATTTAGCACTCCCATGAGCCACCTATATAGAGGGGCATGGATGGTGTGCTATTCACCAGGATGGGAGATAAGTGACTCTTGTTTGATGGTTATCATTGGACTAGCTATTGTTATGCTAGGTAGCTAGATCCATTGAACAGTTTAGGGGAAATAGAGCGAAATGACCTTAAGGTTATCATATTGACTTTTTATATAATGAGATACATAGAGATCTGTTAAATATACCTTATGGTTATCTGTGAGATACATCGAGGTCTGTTAGATATACCTTATGGTTATGTGTTTCATGAAATATTAGGGATACTCAATTCTTTATAAATTTCCCCAGTTAAGTAAGATATCAAGCCCCGGTAGTAATAGGAAATCAACAAGATTAGAGATGTATTGATATTAGGCACACGTACATTCATTTGATAGGTCTAGCATATGTTGGCCTTGAGAGTAATTACAACCTAGATGAATAGGAAGGAGATTTATGAAACTGAGGTTGTAGGTATACATAGGATTAGCTATTGATATATGAATTGAAGTTCTTTGGTCATACTATAGTAACTTGAATTGGGAATAAAATTAATTTCCTGATTAAGATTTGTATTACCAATTTTAATATTAATATGTTTAATAAAATGATTAGAATCCGATAATTGCATGAAATGGCAACAATGAAAATCATATTTTATAATGATATTTTATTATAAATCTACTATGTACCCCTTTACTTAGCATTGTTTTCTATCTACCTCACTGGGTACTCACCCGTAAATCTTCGTGGATGACAAGTAATTTATTACATGTTAGGAACAAGTTAGGATCAACTCATGGATGGGCTAGAGCGATGTAAGATAACCAACAACAGATTCATGAAAAAGGTATAGAATACTATTATTATCTAATACTTTCATTGGACATATTTTAATTAAATAATATTTTTAATATATCATGTTACGATTGGCTTTTTCTATGTATATTTTTCTATATTTACTTTGCTTACGCTTACTTTTAAAAGTTGAATATATATGAATGCACAAAGGGGATTTGTGGGTGAAATTTGGAAATGCCTAGCATATTTCTTTATTGTTCTTGAGGTAAGGGCAATGATGGAGATACACAACGGTTGCCACGTGCCCGATGTAAGGATTTGAGCTTGATACACTATGCACGCTAGCATCAGAGGCATGAACAATCATGGTACAGAGCTTTACTAACTCCATTCAAAGAGCTCCCAATGCTATATGGAGTTCATCCATGTAATTACGCAACGAGTCAAAGCTTGAGCCGCTAGTGCCTTATGTGGATTGAACTCTGACCACTTCTTCCAATAAGCCAGCTCACTTCTTGAGTTGTTCGAATGCTTGCTTTGCCACCATGCTGAAGAAGAGAGGGGAGGAATAAATTAAGTTTGGACCTTCTTCCAAATTGTAGGGATCCCTCCTAGATCCGATGATAGGAATCAAGGTCAATAATGGCATTGATATATCAAGAGGAATCCTCGATTTTCATGCCCAAGTACTATAGTAGACGCAAAGAGGTATGCGGCGTAGCATCATCAAGGAAAAAGCCAATAATACGAGCCTTCACGTTGCGTTAATGATCAAAGTGTGGAAGCAAAGAGAGCACAAAACATCAACAAATGAGAAAAATGTAACTTTTATTTTAAGGATGGAAAAACCCTCAACACGGTTGTCCATAGTCTGGATGCCGACCACTCAACTCTCCTATTTTGAGCGCTCAACACTCTCTCTTAGTTGAACTCTTGATACTCTTTTACCACTCTTCTTTGACAATTTATTTATTCTTTCTAGATGCTTGCTCAATCCTTCTTTAGGCTTTATATAGCCTTCATGACCATAATGATTCTAAAAAACTTGACTTTTCATTTAGGTTGGCATCCATATTAGCCCTTATGATTGTTTAAGTGATATCCAAGTTCATACCATCTTGCTGGAGCTGATTATTTCCCAAGTGACATCTATGTTGTACCATGACTCCTATTATCCCAGTGTAGTCTGCCTGGGTGTGATAAAATATTGAATAAAAAATATTATTGTCAAATTTATCACACATAAGAGGTCAAATAATATTCTAAGATAATAGTTTTTTTTAGAACTTAATTCTAAGATAATAGTTGTTTATATATAATTAAACTTTAAAGTTTTTTAAAATATGATTTTAGTAAATTTTAAACTTAACTCACTGCTTACTTTTATAATTATCGTATGATTTGACTTGAAAATATCGGTGATTAAAATAAATTTAATAGGGCAAAGTTGTGAAAGATGGGTGTTGACTAAAAGTATGGAGAACGAATGCGCTATTTTTAAAACTTGAAAGGGACTATAAAAATATAAAGAAACTTAAGTTTTTATTATTTTTCAAAACTATATACGGTGTATTTCGAAATATTAAAAGAAAAGGTTAAATTTAGGTTGAGATGGATGAATAAGTTTACGATTAATTCCCACAGTAAAATGGCAAGTGCAAACACCCTCTTCCTTTTACTTGTTCGGGTCGGACATCTGATCTGAAACGAGTCGCCGACCTCTCCCGCTTTGACCCAGCGTGCCCCGCCCCCCGTTCGTCGCTGTTTCCTCTCCATTCTCCTCGGATTATCTCATCCTCTTCCCAGTCGATTGCTTCGATTCGAATCGTTTTCCCCGACGAATAGAAGACTGGAGACGAGGAGACGAGCAAGATCAGGTCCTCGGCCCAGATTTGCCTTCCCCAAGAATCAATGGTTCATCTCCAACAACCCTTCCTGTTCTTACCTTCTCTCTCCTTTTATTACTATCATTTTGATTCATTGCTATATTTTCTTTTGAGTTATTGTTGTTGATGTTTAAATTTATGAGGGTCAAGTTATGGTTTCAGCGTTTGAGTGAGGTGGACTATCGGATTGCAAAGGAGCGACGGGGATATGGGTCGATGACCGGAATATAAGACCTTGTCGGGATAGAAACCAAGGGAATCCACTAAAATGCTATATGATGCCAAATTCTCTTACCTTTTTCATTCGGATGCCGTGGGTTATCTTTATCCTGATGTTTTTAACATTAACTTTTTGTTTATGGTGGCATAATTAGTAAATACGATCAAGAATGTTCAGGTTATTGATTTAGTATCCGACGGAACTAAGCATTCAGCAGTCTGCGCAGACCGTGTATCTTGTTAGATGTAGAAGATTGTATTTTGCCCTCATGATCCAAGAATCATCATCGTTTGTGATGTGATATTTGCCTTTTTGTTTTAGCAGTGGTGACGTATTACTCCGTGTAATAAGTCTTCCGGTTGGGTGTTGCAGATTGGAGATGGAGCATTTTCGTTTACTGTGGATGAGGCACTCTCGTCCATTGGATTTGGAAAATTCCAGGTCCTGGTTCTTTGTTATGCTGGAATGGGTTGGATATCAGAAGCAATGGAGATGATGCTCCTTTCTTTCGTTGGGCCAGCTGTTCAGACAGAGTGGAACCTTTCTTCCCAGCAGGAGAGTTTCATTACCAGTGTTGTTTTTGTTGGCATGCTCCTGGGTGCATACACTTGGGGTGTAGTTTCAGACATCCATGGAAGGAGGCAGGTCCTTTCTTTTAACCTTTGAGAAACTCATCTAATTAATGTTTGTGACCGTTCATGAGTGCTTGTGCCACAAGTTTTTGCTCACTTATCTTTATCTGCCAACAAACTGAGTACTACGTGAAGATTAAAAGTTTTAGAGGAACATAATAATGACTACAGAGTCTTAACTAGTATTATTATTTATTCTTTTTTTGCAAACATCAGAGTCTAACTAGATGGTTATGGAAAATGAATAGGGGCCTTATTCTGTTCAGCTTGAGGTTCTCATAACAAGTTGCCTTTTTAATTCAATAAATGGGCTCATCAATTATCATCAAAGTATTAGCTTTGTTATTGATTTATTATGAACTGATCTACTGCTGTTGTTGCCTCAAGTTAGTGCCATGTAACATTTATTTGATAATACCTGCAAATGAAGCTTATACCACTTAACTTTTATGTAATCAAGTGATGCCTATGCTGGAGCACTACTTCCAACTTTAATTTTCCAATAGTAACTTGCATGACTAGTTTATATGGTCCTTCTATGTGCTGTTTTGAATAGGGCATTTGATGTACATTTTTGGTTAACTCACTTCTCTGTGAACTGAGATAGCAATAGCAATGAAGTGGGGTGGATGTGGGGATTGCTTTCTCTATCCATATCTATGAGGTGAGTTGAGGTTGACCACCAAGATAGTGGAAGAAGGTGTGGGTTTAAGTTACCTTTTAAAAATCATGTTATCTCTAAAGATGAATATCTCGGTGAATTTATAAGGAGTAGAATGGGACTACGTCTGTCAAGTAGTGGAGGGTGGTCCACGGTTGGGCAGCAAAGGATTTGGCTGGGCAGGGTCGAATGTGAGTAAAGGTTTTCAATCCTCTTCCTGCCTCAATTTGTAAATCCATAAGTGGCTCAAATTGCCTTCTCTCTATAAATATATGGTTGTGTAAGAGAGTAGAAACTGGGTAACCTATTATTTGTTCAAGGAAGACTAACTATTAGTAGATTTTTATTTCTCAAATCTATGTTTTTTTCCTGTTAAAATTCTCTTCAGTTTCTAAGGTAGTACTCTACTGCCATTGCTTGGAGAACAGCTGAATCTTGGACGCAGAAACTTGTAAAAATATTTTTTTATCCATAAGAAAGTCCTACCTATTTTTCATTCTTGTAACTATTTACCATAATGGAAAATTGCCAAAATTTTAGATTCACTTAAAGTGATTTTGCCTTCTAAGTAGCTAAGTTGTAATGTTCATCTCTACCCAGAAACCATGTGCAAACATACATACACATGTTTTTCATTTGACAAACATATACATGTTCTTCATTATGAAAGTTGATTTATGCTCTCTTTGCTTCATTGTGGAAAACAAGTGCTGTGAATTATGAATATATGTTACAATAATTATATTCAAATCAGAACATGAATAACATTTTTCTAGTTTTTTTGCCTTATCTCGTACATGTTTCCTATTTCAGGACGGGTTTTCTTTTCACAGCTATAGTAACTAGTGGAGCTGGTTTGCTTAGCTCTTTTGCACCAAACTATCTAACTCTACTTATTTTTCGGTTTATGGTTGGAGTGGGATTGGGAGGTGGGCCTGTGCTTGCTTCTTGGTTTTTAGAGTTCATTCCCACCACACACAGAGGTAAATGGATGGTCATCTTTCAGGCCTTTTGGACAATTGGAACAATATTTGAAGCCTCAATTGCATGGGTAGGGTCCATGTCCAAAAGTTTTCAGTAATCTCCTTTATCTATATCAATTTGTGTAGTCATCGACTTGACTTTGGCTTGCTGTAGTTACACCTTGATGCCTAAGTTTATTAGATCTCTCTTGTTAAAGGGATGACTATCTACATGAACTTGTATTTAATATGTTGAAAACAATGAGAAAAAGGAAGAACTGAAATCATGTAGCCTCCTGACATTTAAGAAAATTGATACTTATTTTTTCCTGAAATTCCATGCATCCTTTCCCTTGTTTAGAAAACTAGTGAAAATTTTAACAACCTCAAAGATAAGAATCATACTTGGTTTGCAATGGATCATTTGCTTGATAGTTTTGCATTTTTTTATAAAGTTAAAATGTATAAATCTAATTGGACATTGGAAGTTATTTACTGAATCAGGTTTCTATTGGATGCTGAAAAACTATATGCTAACTTATTCACACCTGAATTTGCAGTATGTTATGCCCAAATTTGGGTGGAGGTGCCAACTGGCTCTTTCATCAATGCCATCATTTCTTCTACTCCTTTTTTATGCTTTTACACCTGAGTCACCGCGATATCTCTGCACGAGAGGAAAGATGACCGATGCTATGCAGATCTTGCAACAGGTTGCCAGAATAAATGAGAAGGCACTGCCTTCTGGTTCTCTTATTTCAGATGCTGAAATTGAGCTGGATGAGAAAGTGGATGATTGTGAAGCTGAACATTTGGTTGACAATAAGAAGAGTGCAAGCTCCAATAAGGATATGGGTATAAAAAGTGGAGGCACCAGTGCCCTAACAGAGCTTCTATCACAAAAATTGATCAGATCAACTCTTCTTTTGTGGATGGTTTTCTTTGGAAATGCATTTTCCTATTATGGCATTGTACTGCTGACATCTGAATTAAGCAACGGAAATCGGGAATGTGCAGGAAAAAATACAGAAGTAACCCACACAAATAATGACAACCTCTATAGGGATGTATTTGTCACTAGCTTTGCTGGTACGATTTAGATGTACTCATCTTTTTTATCAAATTTCTTAAGTTTATTGATGCAACGTACATCCCTTTGCTGCAACTTTTAAACTTTTTTCTTTTCTTCAGAGGTTCCTGGGCTCATTATAGCAGCTGCAGTTGTGGATAGGATTGGTCGCAAGCTTTCTATGTCAGTGATGCTTTTTATAAGCTGTGTGATCTTCATCCCGCTTGTATTCCCTCAGACAGAACACGTAACAACAGCTCTTCTATTTTGTGCACGGATTACCATCTCTGCTAGTTTCACTGTTATTTACATCTATGCTCCAGAGGTTAGTTCAAGAAAATGACTTCCGCAATAAGTACATACATGTTAAGTTTGATTGTGCAACAATCAATTCCCAAAAGCTTAAGTTAACTATGGGATTCAAATACAAGGGTCTATACTGTTGTTAACTTTGACTTGAGTGATTAAGTATTACAAAAGCTTAAACCAAGAGAGTGCCTACTTAGATGCATATATTTCTCTTTAGCTTTTCTATTAACAATGGTCTCTTGTGTTTGTTATTAGATATATCCAACCTCGGTGAGGACTTCAGGGATCGGTATAGCTAGTTCAGTGGGAAGAATTGGTGGGATAACATGCCCGCTTGTGGCTGTGGGTCTGGTACATGGGTGCCACCAGTCCTTAGCAGTTTTTTTGTTTGAAGTCGTAATGCTCATGTCTGGAGTAACTGTTTGTTTATTCCCTCTCGAAACAAAAGGCCGTGGTCTGACTGATTCAATATCCATTTAAGAAGAAGAGAATGATCCTCGTGTTGATGTGATTCTTATTTGACCACCTATTGTGTGCACCATGTTTCATGCTGAGACTCTTAACCTCAAAAGAAATCAAGAGCAGATTGTGTCTTTACTTTCTCTCTGATCTCTCTCTTTTTTCAAAAAGTTATAGAGGCACCATCTATTGGACCACAAGCCTGTTGATTTGAAGAGTGTTATCCACCCCATCATTGGTGTGCATTAGCTGAGCTAGGGTTCTTACATATGTTTTTTTTCACTCGAATGGACAATGTCACCAATGGTTCTATGCTGGTGGAATTAGTTTTACCTCTACAAGATACCACTAATTTGGTGAATCTTAAACACCACTGCACTTGCAGATGCAGATTCGAACATCTCTCATATTTGTGTTTGCTTACCAAATATGTTTTAGTCTTTTAGGTTAGGAAAAAAATTGAGTGCTTCTTTGTGTAAAGAAGAGAGAATGAAGATAAAGAGGGGATGTGCATCCCTCTCTTGTTTCTTTCTCCTGTAAACATGGCTGCAATGCCGTGTTGATAATTTAATTGAAAAGTTACAGCCTTAACACGGAGAAGGAAAAAATAACAAAGGAAATTTTAAACTTTAAATGACCAAGTAGTGAAAGAAAACAGAAAGGTACCCTCATATGAAAACGCCAAAACTTCAGCCCTCAGAAAAGGCCAATTTGAAAACATAAACAAAACAGAAGTAAATATTTCTTAACTTAGCAAGTAAAACTTGATTTGCAGCCATGACTCATATACGTTGCCTTAGACTTAATGAGCAATCCTGCAAAGTAATGATTGATACGGGTGCGACGTATAATTTTGTCAGCCTAGAACTTGCTCGGGAGCTGCAACTATGTGTGGAGAACAGCCCCACGTGCATCAAGATGGTGAATGCTCAACCAGTTGGTGTTATTGGCATAGTGTGACGAGTGCCCACGATCATGTGGCACTGGCCTGACACCATTGACTTTTCTGCTACAGACCCAAGCAATTGTAGAACCTTACCTTGGAGGATTGATGATACTTAAGCCACAACATGTCGGGTTTATCAAAAGATGCCCACGTGAGA
Source organism: Thalia dealbata (assembly GCA_030544415.1). Taxonomy (NCBI): domain Eukaryota; kingdom Viridiplantae; phylum Streptophyta; class Magnoliopsida; order Zingiberales; family Marantaceae; genus Thalia; species Thalia dealbata. The sequence goes on from CM060460.1 coordinate 12,280,334, forward strand.
AGCCTATAGGCACATAAACATCTGCAAGCTTGAATTCGCAGAAGACTAGCATGCTCTCGGCTATACGACTAGTTCGAGGCTACCTTTGTGGCCACAATATGCAGAGTCCTCACCCAGCCTGGATGAGCATTCAATTCTTGCCGAAGTCCAGGTCGTGATTGAGGAGTTTGGCCACTGTATGCTTGACCAGTTGCCATGGACATTGCCTCCTTGATGCCCAACCGATCACCACATCGAGCTATTCCTGGGGATCAAGGTGCCTACCCAAGTGCCTTATCAATGCCCGTGGCTGAATTGGAGGAACTAAAGAAACAGTTGGATGACCTCCATGAAGTGGGACTTATCCGACCATCTAAGGTGCCATTTGGTGTGCTAGTTCTATTTCAAAAGAAGAAAGACGGGACATTAAACATGTGCATGATCTACCATGCATTGAACAAAGTCATGGTGAAAAATAGGTATCTAATCCCTCTTATTACTGATTTGTTTGATCGACTAACCTGTGCTCGAGTCTTCTCCATACTCGATTTGCAATTGGGATATTGGCAAGTATGGATTGCCAAAGGGGATGAGGCCAAGATGACCTGCATAACTAGATACAGGTCATACGAGTTCCTAGTCATGCCGTTCGGGCTAACTAATGCACCGACAATATTTTACAACCTGATGACTGATGTCTTCCATGAGTATCTCGACCACCTCACTGTTGTTTATTTGGATGACATCATCATTTATTCAAGGGACATGGACGAGCACTTGCAGCACCTCCGAACTGTCTTTACCAAGCTAAGGGTGTAGCACTTGTTCTTGGCAGAAATCTCATTATTGGGTATTACATTGGAGGCAGCACTGTCCGGATGGAGCCGGACAAGATCAAGGCCATCTGCAGCTGGCCTATTCTGATGAATCCCACCAAGCTAAGATCGTTTCTGGGTCTAGCCAACTATCATCAAAAGTTTTTCTGGGGATTCATCCAACTTACCGCCTCGATTACCAACCTATTATACAAAGAATATGACTAGAACTGGACACCCAAGTGTCAAGCCGCTTTTGACGAGATTAAGTACAGGCTCTCCACCGAGCTTGTGCTAAAGCTGCTGGACTTCAACGAACCTTTGAAATCATCACCGACTTATCAGAACGAGCACTTGGTGGCATGCTCGTGCAAGGTGGCCACTCAATGGCCTATCAAAGTGGAAAGCTCAACTCAATCGAACAACGCTACAACACACATGAGCTAAAGATACTCGCTGTTGTACATTGTCTCTCAACATTGCGAGTTTACTTGTTGAGCCATCCTTTCATGGTCGAACCGATGATGTGGTGAACACCTTCTTTCCCAGGAGAAGTTGTTGGCGAAGTAGGCTCATTGGCAAGAGCTGCTCACCAAATATAACTTCATATGGGAGCATCAACCTGGACGACACAACCAGACAATGGACACACTCAATGAAGACTTGGCATGATCACCGCACATGCCATCAGCGACCTTACGTAGTTGATTCAAGCTGTTGTCGAGAATGACAAGGTGTACCAAGCCTTGCTGACCAAAGAGCGTGCGGGTGAAACCCAGCAATTTTGGGTCGATGAAGCTGGGCTATTGTAGACCGTTGGCGGGCAACATCTCATTCCAGCTTCCACCAAGCTCTGACGAACACTAATGTTTAAGTGCCATGACTCAACATGGGCGGGTAACCATGGAGTCGAGTGAAGGTGCCCCCTTTGGCATGTTCATATTATTAGTTGTGCATGGAGCGTGACGCTGAGGTGTTCTCCAAGACTTGCAGCATTTATTAAAGGGACAATACCGAGCACACTCGACCAGTGAGACTATTGCAACCACATCCTGTGCCTATACCATGGACTTCAATTTCAATAGATTTTATGAGGTCTTTTCCTAACGTTGACGGACTCTCTGATATCCTTATAGTTGTTGACAAGTTCAGTAAATTTGCTATGTTCGCCCCGACCGAGCAGGCGATGGCTGAAGAAACAACCACTCTTTTCTTCCATTATGTAGTGCAATATTTCGGACTTCCAGAGGATATAGTCAGCAACAGGGATTCCCATTTCATCAAGCGGTTCTAGACCGTGTTGTTCGAATAGTTGGGGACCAAGCTCAAGTTCTCCAATGTGAACTACCCACAAAATGATGGCCAAATTATGCACATCAATGCATTGCTAGGGAGTACCTAAGGCACTTTGTGACTGCCTTATAGCGCAACTAAGTAATGCTCTTAGACATAGATAAGTTTTCATATAACATGCATCACTCCTCTACAACAACCATTGTTCCTAGCAAAGTTGGTCCGAGCGACGGGTGAGGGAAGATGCTCTGGTACCTCAAAGTTCATCTGAGACTGTGGGAAGCATATTGCAGAGGCTCAGGTCAGCCTCGAGCGCGTAACCTACCAAATGAAGAAGCATGCGGACAAGCATCGAATCCCCCGAGAGTTCAAGGAAGATGACTTGGTGTTGCTGAAACTAGCTCCCTAAATGTGGAGAAAGGAGCATGAGACCAAGCTGCACAAAGGCTTAAACCCAAAATTTGATGGCCCATTTCCTATTTTGCACAGAGTTGGATAAGTCGCCTATCAACTCCAACTTCCATCCCAATTGTGCATCCATCCAACATTTTTATGTGTTTTTCTTGAAGCCCTTCCATCAGGACACAAATCCAAACAAGGAGTAGGTGAAAGAGCTCATCTGATAGTGACCATCAAGTTCAGCAGGAAAGATGAAAAGATTTTGGGGAAAAGGGCAACCCAATTCAGGCAACATCGAATACTCATCCAATGGAAGGACCTGCCCGCATCTGGAACAAACTGAGAAAGGGATGTCACTTCATGGTGATTTGAGGACTTGATTTAGGCTACCTCGGTGAAGAGTCGACAAGGGCGTCGATGACTTCAAGGGAGGGAGCCTTGTCATACCAGTGAGGTTCTAGCTGAAGGAGGCATGGTCAAGAGATAAAGGTATGCCCGATCCATGAGCAAAGTTACTCATGCGAATCCCCGATTTCCACCTCAAATAGTTTAGACAAGGGGTTGGTAAGCCAGCCGAAGGTAAAAACCTAAATTTGCCAGAGCGTTCGGCAATTTGGCTTGAACAATGAGATAACTGAATATTATCGGGCAAAATGCTCAGTAATGGTTCCTACATAACTTAATCTGATTCCGAAAGTAGCTATATTCTAACATTTGAGTTGTGTTTTCTTTGAACTTTAATAGATTCATCTATAGCAAATGGTTCGACCATCTAGCCCTCACTATTCCCTCAATTGCTTGGCCGAATCCAAAGGATTCAGTATCAACAACTCAAAAGAATGCAAGCAAGCAGGCAGCTAGGCACAACAATGTTCAGAAAGCTAAGAAGCACATGGCTGGCAGCAAAGACCAAATCCGCATAAGATTGACATGTGCGATCAGCATGGTGCAACTTGCACAAAATGGGAAACCGGTAGGCACTAGAGTGCTCGAGCGCCACAGGCCCAAATTGGTGCAAGTCAAGGCAATATTTGCTAATCAAGTGAAGGGATTAGGTGATGAGGTGTTGCCGCATTGATAGCGCCTCCATGAATCTAGGCCGGACAATGCCCCTGAGCTCCGACCCACGTAGAACCTTGTCAGCCTTGGCCACAAAGGCATCTCCGCCTATAAAAGGGTGGGCCGATTGCAACAAAAGGAAGGAGGAGGAAGCGTGATATGCACACGCCTCGACTTAAGATGCGTGCAAGTAAGTTGGTTCCGATCTTCCGTCGTAGGAGAAATCCTTAAGGTGGTGAGTCGTGACTTTCATGATGGGGAGGCTAACCACGATCTAAGAACATGACCAGCAACCTCACAATCGCTAAACCACTCCTCAGTTGGTTATCAACCGTGTCAAACACGACTGACCTGTTCACGAAGAACGATACGAACAATTCAAGAGAATTGAAAGAGCAACAGCGGAAGGATCACTCAAAGAAATTTGACTTCAAATTTGCAGCAAAAGCATTACAATAGTAGTGGCTAAAATAAAAATCAAAGTCCCCTCAATAAGGTTTGCTCCACCAAATATATAGACACAATAATGGACGTTTTTTCATATTTTGTGTCACTAAAATAAGAAAAATAAATAAATAAGTCTCCTCCTTTTGCAAGCCACGAATTTTGGATAATAAATATTCATTGTTTTGGTCTTGAATATATATTTGATGAAGATTTGATCTTGAATAAATATTCATTGATTTGCTCTTGAATAAATATTTGATGAAGATTTGATCTTGAATAAATATTCCTTGATTTGCTCTTGAATAAATATTTGATGAAGATTTGATCTTAAATAAATATTTGATGAAGATTTAATCTTGAATAAATATTCGTTCAATTACTCATGTAACTTTCATATGAGTAATTCCTCCATTTGTTTCCTTGTATGTAGTGACAAGTAAACAATAATAATTAGGCAATATCATTTGTTTTGTAGTTAAGTAATTTATTTACCCAAGAAAAGAATTCACCAGTTGTCTTAAGCGTCGGGTACGGGCTCGTGTCATTGGGCCTTGTATGCTAACTGAGTCTTGCACGAGTGAACAAGTGATGTCCTCATCATACTCCCCTTCTTGAAAAGGAGCCGACCTCGACTCCAGCTCATCTTCATCACCCAAGTATGGTGATAAATCAGCCACATTGAATGTATTACTCACTCCACAATCCTTAGGTAGTTCCAGCTTGTAGGCATTATCATTGATCTTTGCAAGAACCTTGAATGGACCGTCACCTCGTGGCATTAGTTTGGACTTCCGCTGTTCTGGAAATTGATCTTTGTGCAAATGCAACCAAACCAAATCTCCTTCTTCAAAAATAACTTTTTTTCTTTCTTTGTCTGCATGCTTCTTATATTATATTTGGATCTCCTTCTTCAAAAATAACTATTTTTCTTCCTTTGTCTGCATGCTTCTTATATTGTATATGCATCTCCTTAATATTTGTTTTGGTCGGCTGATGTATCTTACGAATCATCTCAGCACACTTCTCAGCATCAAGATTACCTCTTTCTGAAGGTGGCAGAGGCAATAAATCAATTGGAGCAGCAGACTTAAATTCATAGACGACCTCAAATAGGCAGAACTTTGTGGTTGAATGCACGACTCGGTTGTAGGTGAACTCAATATGTGGTAAGCACTCCTCCCAAAGCTTCAGATTCTTTTTGAGTATCATTCGTAGCATAGTATAAGTGTACGGTTGAAAACCTCGGTTTGTCCATCAGTTTGGGGGTGATATGTAGTTGACAGTTTTGTTCCAAGCTTACCCCAAAGCATCCTCCAAAAGTAGCTCAAGAATTTTGCATCACGATCTAAAACAATTGTCCTCGGCACTCCATGTAGGCAAACGATTCCTGAAAAATAAATCGGCAATATGAGCAGCATCATCGCTCTTATGACAAGGTATGAAATGAGTCATCTTAGAAAACCTATCAACAATAATAAATATATTGTCTCTCCCCTTCTTAGTCCTTGGTAAACCCAACACAAAATCTATTGAAATATCCTCTCAAGGTACTTTCGGAATAGGAAGAGGCGTATATAAACCATGTGGGTTTAAGCAAGACTTAGTTGTTTGACAAGTGGTGCATCTCCCCACGTAACGCTCGTTGTCATACCTCATCTTTAGCCAATAAAAGTATGTGGCCAATACGTCCTCAATCTTATGTATCCCAAAATGTCCCATCAAACTACCTCCATGCACTTCCTGCAACAATAGAAGACGAACAGAACTTACAGGAACACAGAGGCTCTAAATAAATAACCATCATTTAATACATACTTATCCCAACATCTTCCTTCTTTACATTTAGTGTAAATGTCTTTGAAATCCAAGTCAGTAGCATATAATTCTTTTAACATTTCCAAACTGAGAATTTTAGAATCAAGTTGGGACAACAATATGTAATGTCTAGATAAAGCATCGGCAACTAGATTATCTTTTCCCTTCTTATATTTCACAACATATAGAAAAGTTTCAATAAATTCAATCCACTTAGCATGTCTACGATTCAACTTTCTTTGGTTATGAATATGTTTTAACGATTCATGGTCTGAATGTATGACAAATTCTTTTGGCCAGAGATAATGTTGCCATGTTTCTAACACTCTAACCAATGCATATAATTTCTTGTCATATATTGAGTAGTTTAAGGTTGGACCACTAAGCTTTTCACTAAAGTAAGCAATGAGTTTTCTATCTTGCATAATAACACCTCCAATTCCAATACCACTAGCATCACATTCTATCTCAAAAGTTTTATTAAAATTAGGAAGTTCTAAAAGTGGTGCATTGGTTAACTTATCTTTTAGCAAATTGAAGGCATCTTCTTGTGCATTTTTCCACTTGAAAGGCATGTTCTTTTTTGTCAACGCATTGAGTGGAGCGGCGAGTGAGCTGAATCCTTTACGAATCGATGATAAAAGCTTGCCGGTCCATGAAAGCACCGCACTTGCGTGACTGTTGTAGGTGTTGGCCATGCTCGAATAGCTTTCACATTTTCCTCATCCACCTCAATTACCTACGCAATCACAACAAAACCAAGAAACACGACTTGATCCGTACAAAAAGTGCACTTCTTGAGATTAGCAAACAAGTGTGCCTCTCTTAAAGCAATCAAAACTTGGCACATATGTGCTAAATGTTCATCCAAAGACTTGCTATAAATTAATATATCATCAAAGTAAACTACCACAAATTTTCCAATAAAAGCTCTCAAGACTTCATTCATTAAGCGCATGAACGTACTAGGTGCATTAGTAAGACCAAATGACATAATTAACCACTCATATAATCCAAATTTAGTCTTAAAAGTAGTTTTCCATTCATCACCTAACTTCATTCTAATTTGATGGTAACCACTACGCAAGTCAATCTTAGAAAAGATAGTATAACCACACAAATCATCAAGCATATCATCTAATCGATGAATAAGATGACGATAACGTACAGTAATATTATTGATAGCTCAACAATCTATACACATCCTCCATGATCCATCTTTCTTTGGCACAAGTAAAATAGGAACAACACACGAACTTAAACTTTCATGCACATATCCTTCATCTAGAAGCTCTTACACTTGGCGCTGAATTTCTTTTGTCTCTTTGGGATTGGTACGGTATGGGGGACGGTTAGGCAGAGATGCTCTTGGAATCAAATCGATTTGATGCTCAATCCCCCGCAATGGTGGCAATCCTGTAGGTATCCAATCTGGAAATACATCAGCAAACTCCTACATCAAAGAAACAATTAAAACAGGCAAAGAAGAGGATAAAGAATTAGTAGAAAAGAGAGCGTCCTTGCATACAAGAGCAAAACACTCTTGGGATTAGTTTCTAATTCTCGCATCTCACTTTTGGTGGCTAATAAAACCTATCCCTTGATCGGTATTTCTTGTCACGCCCAGACCCACCTGTCGGATACGTGGCAACCGCCGTATGCGCCCAAATGACCCATTCAAGGTATTTGGTAATAAATATTATCCATACACATAATCAACACAGTGGAATATACAATTAAATCCCTTATGCGACTCTACTAACACAGTCCCGATATACCTACTACAATTCTATAATAACGACATCAATAATTAAAAGTAAATCCATCGATGGCCCTCATCTTCATCAAATATCCCGGTCAGTCATCTAACAACCTGCCCACACACTGAATGTAGTGTGCTCAGCCTTGTGGCCTAGTGCAAAATTACGGCTCTAAACTGAATAAGGAAATCAAATGCTAGAAGGAGTACCCTAGGATGTCTTTGGTTGTTAATAATCATTTTTCCATTTGATATGTGTGATTCATGTTATAACAGTAGTATAACAGAATAAACAAACAGATGCATGCTTATCACTCGATGTCACCTAAGTAGTATATGAAGACTATGTTATCAGAGTATGTCATCTAAATTTTAGTACGACTTTAAGTCTCAAGACTCGGGCTGCCAGCCTATGCTTAGTAGATACCCAGGCCAAGGGCATCCATAAGCCCATCAGTGTCGCGGGAGAGGGAGTTGTGCACCGCGAGGGTGCTTCTGCCAAGCTCCTCCCTTCGCGACGGGAAAGTGGGCACGGCGGTCGACAGTCGGCGGGCAGCGGGCGGCGACGGGTAGCGAACGGCGGCGAACGGGAGGGGCGTAGGCGCTGCTCTACTGTGGTGAGGGAGGCAAGCTCGCGAGGTCGGGGATGAAGGAGGAGGCTGTCGCGAGTGGGAAGAGCACTCGGTGCTTCTCGCTCGCATCGATTCTTCGAACCGAGTCCAAGCTGGTTCACCTGGACCGGCCGGCTGGTCGGTTCATTTGAACCGGACCGTTTTTAATTTTAATTTTTTTTGATGATGATGAGAGTGGGGGGTTTACATTTCTCTTTTCTTCTCATATTTTTCTTTCTTTTCTCTTAATTTGGGCTGATGACTCTCGCTTTTCATTTTGTGAATGTCACTCATCTCGTTTTCTTTTCTCTCACATTTAGCCCTATCTAAATCGTCTTTGAGAAGTTCTTCTGGTATCATTGGAACCAACACGACCTTCTTATCTTTATGCATAAATGAGTACTTCTTGGAATGCTCATATGTAACATCCTTATCATATTGTCATGGTCTTCCAAGTAGTAATGCACAAGCTTGTATTGGCACCACATCACAATCTACAAAGTCAGAATAGATACCAATAGAAAAATGTACACGTATCATCATTGTTACCTTCAACTTTCTGCATGTATTGAGCTATTGAATGTAGTATGGCTGCAGGTGTAATCGTGTGGTTAGGCCAAGCTTGCCAACCATCTTTGAACTTCCAATATTATTGCAGCTTCCACCATCAATTATGATCTTGCAAGAGTGCTCCTTGATCACAAATTTCGATTGGAACAAATTGTGGCGCTGCCCATTTTCTGCCTTCTCCATCTGGGAGCTAAGAACACGACGAACAACGAGGCTTATATGACTTGTATCAAAGGTAATTTCTTCTGGTTCTGACCTCGAAATATGTTGAGACTCCTCGTGGTCAGATCTGCCTTCATCTTCTACCTCACTGGCTGATGTGTAATCACCATCTTCTCGAATGATAAGGGCACGCTGATTTGGACAATCACACATATAATGTCCTTTCCCCTTGCATTTGAAGCACTCAATCTCCCTTGTTCTTCCTGTAGAAGCAACTGAGGATGAACTCTTTCTAGGGGCAGCCGTGGTCTTTTTTGAATCACTAGGTTTGGACGATGGTGAGGTAAAGCGGCTTCCTGAATTTCCTTAGCCAATCAGTGCAGCAGCCCTGCTAGAATGACCAACACTCATATGTTGCTGATTGGTGTCCCTCCAAGGCATGGAAGAACTAGGATAGTTACGACCAAATTTGTATGGCTGCCTCCTCTTTTGAATTTGCCTTTCAGCTTTGCATGCATAATGAAATAGTTGATCCAAAGAGTTGTAGTTCTGAAAATTAAGTATATCTTGTATCTCTTCATTCAATCCTCCTAAGAATCTAACCATCTTTTCATTATCATCTTCTTGCACATTAGCACGTATCATTCCCACCTGCAACTCTTGATAGTATTCTTCCACAGATTTATTTCCTTGATTCGTTCTTCAGAATTTATTAAGTAATTATCTCTCAAAATATGAAGGCACGAACCTGGACTGTAAACCCCAAATTTTATGAAAAAAAAAAATCAATCAAAGTAGAAGGGGTAATATGAAAAAAATATAAATAAAATAATAATAATAGTTGTAAATAACAATCTTTGATAGGGATAAATTTGGAAAGGAAAAATCATGTAAATAACTGTAAACCCCCATCAAAAAAAAAAAAAAAAAAAAAGTTTAGACCGGCCTGGTCGACCGGTCCACCCAAACCGACCCACACGACCGGTTCGGTGGAAGCGACCCCGTCAAGTCGAGACGCGAAGAGGGCGAAGGAGCTCGCCCTAATCGCGCGGCGTCTCCTTCGTCTCTTCACCCCCTCCACAGCAGCGGCGACCGACGAGGGCATCGCCGGCGAGCTGCTGCTGCTCCGACCCAGCCCCGTCGCCATCGTCGAGAGGAGGACCGTCGAAGAAATCCGCAGCAGTTTCGGTCGAGCCCCCCCCCCCCTTCGTTACCATCTCCCCTGCTTCCCCTGTACGTGGCTCGCTCGAGCGCCCACGTGCTCGTCGGCGCTCCATCCGCGGGTCCTCGTCCCCGTCGCCGGGAGTCGAATCGGAGGGGAGCTTGGCAGCGGCGTCAGCCGGAGGAACGCCACCTGCAAGCCTCTCCACCGCGCCCGCACAGAGGAGTCGACGCCTCCACCTCGACTCCGATCGGTGGCTGCGTCCACGAGTGCCGCCTCGCCCCACCTCCTCGACAGTGAAGCTGTCGGCGTTCCACGAGCTCTGCGCGAGTTGGAGGTGAGGGATCCCGTCCCAATCTACCTCCTTCGTCCCTCGTTGCTACGAATTCGCGCCCGCCGTCCGCAGAAGGTCCGTCGACCTTCAAACCCTTCGAGGGTTCGTTCTCACGGCCGGATTTGATGCAGAGTGCTTCCGGCCATCTCGCGCGCGAGGACGCCGGGGGTCGTCGGCCGGAGTCTGCGCTCGGGCGTTGACAGCGGAAGGGCCGGCGAGGGCATCGGCGAAGGAGTCGACGAAGGCGCGATCGACGAAGGAAGCGGCGAAGGTGTTATTTCGCCCCTTTTCGTAATCGTGATTAAGGATTTCCTTAATCACAATTAGCGCTAATAAATTGTGCTTAGTGTAAATAAATAAAATTAGTGGAAAATTATGTTATTGTATGCTTAGTTTAATTAAAAGCATGATTAGCGTTAATTAACTAAGCTTAGTGTATAAGAAATTATTTCTTTAATGAAACGGTTGGGTCGAATCAAGTGGGGCTAAATCGGTTGGGTTTGAGTTAAGTTTGGGTTCGAGTCAAGTTGGGTTGGGTGAGCCGAATCAAATAAGTTGAACCTGGTTCGAGCTCGAGTCAAATTAGATTGAATTTAATTTAGCTGAACCGGACCCGAACCGAACCAAATCGAACCGAACCGAACCGAACCGGGTGAACAGTAACTTGAACCGTTGACCGAGTCAACAGCCGACCCAGTCAGCATTGACCAGGCCCACCGCCGACCCAGTCAGCATTGACCGGGCCCACCGCCGACCCAGTCAGCGTTGACCGGGTCAACCGCTGACCCAGTCAGCGTTGACCAGGCCCACTGCTGACCCAGTCAGCGTTGACCGTTGACCAGTCAACGTTGACCGTTGACCGGGTCAGAAAATATAAAATAATAAAATAATATTAAAATAATAAAATAATATTAAAATATTAAAAAAATAAAAAAAATAATAAAAATTTCTATGGGTTCTACTTGAGCTCCTGGATGACTTGGGCTAAGTTATGGGTGAGTTTGATGAGTAGAAATTGAATAAAAATTCATTGAAGTTATTAGATAAAAATGCAAAAATATGATAAATTCATAATTCATTAGGTGAGATTAATCCTAAACATGCATAGGATTAATTTAATGTAATAATTATTTAATTGATAGATTTTAATTTATTTATCTTAAGGGAAATAAATTAAATCTATTTTAAATAAATTTTATTAAATAGGATTATTTTGGGTACGCGATCCGAGAAGCTCGGCGGGTGATATTCTCCTCGCGACTTGGTTCCCAGAAGCAGATCGCTATCCCAGGTGCGTTGGTTCTCCGTTGGTAGGATTTATTCACGCTAGGGAATACCCGCTGGGGTTTTCTTAGGAAAAATTCTTGGATGTCTTCAATATGATAAACCATAATGTTTTGATAAGATTTAAATTGTATGCATGCTAGCATAGTTATCTTATCTAACATGTTTATCTACTATGTATCTAACATGTTCTACATTCTTGCCCGGCATGCTATTGCTTTCTAGGATATGTTAAATGACTACCATGCGGACATAGATAATACATGTGACATGTTAGAACCTTGGCGACGTCACCGCCACTTAGAGAAAAAAGGGCCTTTTTTCATATGCCCCGGTTGACCGCCGCGTCCCGACGGTGGTCAAACGGTGACGTTTCCGTTAGGCGCCACTCCCGAGGTTGATGCATAGCGGAGCACTGGGAGCACCACTCCCGAAGTTATGCATAGCTCATATACTGGGAGCTGGTAGGGTAAGGGACTGTACACACTACATGGTCATGTTAGACTGGAAATATGGAGCAAGTCCTTACCCGAAACCTTCACCCGCGCGAGTGTCGTTGTAGGCGGCCTCGTGATAGTCCTGAGATGGTTAGCTAGGATGAACCCTACCATGGACTTGGCACCGACGAAGTCGAGGGCCACATCCCATCGTGCGGATGTGCGCCAATCTCGATAGACGTTGACGGCTATTGGACTGGAAAGGTGATTCCACATGCGACGCCTTGGACAGTGGATTCGTAGACCGCACGGCTATCACCCTTGACGTCTGCAGACGATCGGATGAGTAGTCCGGATCCTAGGGTGGTTATTCCGGCTAGCCGTGGCCGATGATATTTAAGAGAGGTGACCCTGTCTACGGGCAGTGTGTTGTACTACATGGGTGTCGTGACCCCTACGGTATCCGGGGAGGATGTAAGGGCACGACGGGTTTCGCTAGGGGAGGCATGGTTGGCGACTAGTGAAACAACAGGAGAGGGACTCTGGGTCATCCGTCCTCTCTACCAACATCAGTGCAGCGGGCATAGGTAGAGACAGAGACAGAAAGGCACTGATGGGCTTACTGATACTCTTAGCTAGGGTAGTCATTAAGCGTAGGCTGGCAGCCCGAGTTTATGAAACCTAAAAAGTCTCACTATGACGTAGGTGACATACTATTGATATGGACACTAGACATGACTAGGGTGACATCTAGTGACATGTACACATTTAATTATTTATTTAATTATTTGTTTATGCTGTCTATTTTTATATGAATTGTTTAAAACGAAATGACATGAAAGATGATGATTAATTACCAAAGACATCCTAGAATACTCCTCCTAGCCTTTGATTTCCTTATTCGGTAGAGCCGTAATTTCGCATTAGGCCGCAAGGCTGAGCACACCGCGTTCAATGTGTGTGCAGGTGTCGATGCACGAGACGAGATCGATGACGGAGGGTTCGTCGCGGGAGGTATACGACTGCTGTTATGAGTTTTCGTATGCCGGTCTTAGATTTGTATTAGGAGATATCGGGACTGTATTTAAGATGTTATTTGAAAATGTGGGTGTATGTAGTTTAGTATTTGTATTTATGCCTTGTATGGGCTTGTCGGGCTCATACGGCGGTTGCCACGTGTCGTCCTGCGGGTCGGGGCGTGACAACTTAAGTGGTATCAGAGCTTAGGTTTAAAGACCTGAGCATTTAGGTGATATTAAAACCTAGGTTTATAAACCTAGGGATTTTGGAGTTTCGACTTCAAATCTTAATTATAAGGAAGTCAGTCCCGATATATTAGATTGGCCAGTTAGATAGTTAGTGGTACAGTCATTACCTATATCGTGACTATGCGTACCGAAAGAGTTTTACCTTACGTAGAAATTCTTATTTCGTATGAACTGACAGAAGCTTGTTCATGTAGATGTCAGAAGTACCGCCCAGACGTAAACGGGGGAGGCCCCGAAAGCTCGCGGAGCCCCAGGATCATTCGACGGCCACCTCCCGTCCAGCGGCAGATCCGTTAACGCCGCTAGCACCGGTACCAGCTGCGAGTGTTACCGGAGATTCCGACAGGGCACCAGTATCCATGGTCCCAGAGGGGGCATCATTGGGTACACGTCGGAGCTCGAGTTCTCGACGTACCGTGAGGCAGAGGACTACATCTACAGTTCCATCAGGGCAAGCACCCGTTGCTCAGGGACAGCTGAACATTATAGCAGCAGCGGTGGCCAGCGCGATGGTCAGCATTCTAAATCCCACCGCACAGCATGAGCCCGAGGTGCCTCAAACTAGTGCACCTCCTCCTCCGCCTCCTGCTGCCCCAGTAGTACCACCGGCACCGCGGGTGGTCCGGACGGCTCCTGCCCCAGCAGTTGTACCCGCTCCAGCTGATCATAGTGCAGAGTCAGATCCAGTGAGGGTTGCAACAGCAGTTGCTACCCCTCCGATAGGAGCACAGGGGACTTATACTCGAGTGGATTATCAGACCCCGCCTGGGGGAGTTGTTACGTCGGAGCCCAATACCCGAGCTGCGAGGCCGATAGCCGCCTGGGTGAGAGACGCTCGACATCTGGGGTGTGTTACATTTTCTGGATCATCTGACCCCCAGACAGCCCGGTCTTGGATTAACAACATCCGCCATATCACTGCGGATTTGGAGTTATCTGATAGAGACCGACTTGGAGTGGCACTCTATCTGGTAGACGGGGAGGCTGAGACCTGGCGAGATGAGCTGGAGACCCGTTATTCTACAGGACTGACGTGGGACATATTTTTGGATGAGTTCCACGAGCGTTTCTATACAGAGCTCCAGCATGATCTGAAGGTACAGGAGTTCTTAGACTGTAGATAGAGAGGCAGATCTGTGTCAGAGTATGTGGCGGAGTTTAATCTGCTGGCCTCCCTGGTACCCGACACGATCACATCCGACAGGTATCGTCGGATGCGCTTTATTCAGGGCTTGGATGACCACCTTAGTGTTAGGGTGGGAATATTGGATTACACTGCTTTCCAGCAGTTGGTGGATAAAGCCTTGTGGACTGAGAGGATGCTCCAGACGACGCGTATGCGGAGAGAGGGGCACAAGAAGAAGAGGTCAGCGACACATAGGGGTCGAGGTGACTTCAGGGATAGACAGACTGGCTCGGTAGCTTCAGTGGTCTCGGCTGCAGGAGGGGCTCCATCTGGGAGCCGATTTATACAGAGGACTGAGCAGCGGGGTCAGCCGAGTCAGGCACGTCCCCAGCCGTCAGTACATAGGGCCCCTCAGATACACCGTGCATCACAGTTGGCCCCATGTACCATTTGCCGCCGGACTCACACTGGGATGTGCCGACAGATCACTTGTTATCAGTGCGGACAGAAGGGGCACATTCGGACCAGCTGTCCGCAGCGGATTCAGATGGGTGGATCCCAGCAGTCAGCCATCCACCCGGCATCTGCGGGTCGTGGTCGTCCTCCTGCACCGTTCCCACCGGCTGCACCTATGACGGGGTCTACCCGACGATTTCCTACCGGCTCGGGCCCACACTCTCAGAGGCCGCCCCAGCGCACCCAGACGCGCATATATGCATTGGACGGCATCGACGCCCAAGCCAACCCCGATGTAGTCACGGGTAACTCCTCCCATGCTGACGCACCTTAAATGTAATTTTTATTTTTGGAGATTTAGTCTTTCCATTTGATAAGTTGTTGTTGTGTTGGATTTTGGAACTAAAACTTATCTTTTGTTAAGTGAGACTAAATTTAACTTGTCGCATGTGTTGTTTGTGTGATGTGGAATAGGACATATGCGACTATTTGATGCATGGGCTCGTATTCTTATTGACACCGGGTCACATCGGTCTTTCATTAGTTCGGAGTTCGCCAGGCGAGCCGACATACCTCTTACCCCGTTAGAGGCAGAGTTGATTGTCTGTACTCCCTTGGGTGAGAAGATTTTACGGAGTCAGGTGTATCGGTCTTGCCCCATTATGATACAGGAGGTTACCCTTGAGGCGGACCTGATTCCACTGGACATGGCAGACTTCGATGTGATTTTCGGTATGGACTGGTTGACAGCACATAGAGCCCTGGTGAGCTGCTTCACAAAGTCAGTGTCCTTCGTTGGATCGGGACCCCCGGAGCTGGTATTCGAGGGGGATCGTCGAGTCCTGCCGACGGCCATTATATCCGCTCTCACGGCGCAGAGGTACATTAGGAAAGGGTATCAGTGTTTTCTTGCGCACGTAGTGGATAGCAGCCAGTCGGATAACCAGATGGCAGATATTCCTGTAGTTCGCGAGTTCCCAGATGTTTTTCCAGAGGAATTGCCTGGCCTACCCCCGGATCGGGTGTTAGAGTTTTGCATCGATCTCGCCCCTGGGACGATGCCAATCTCTAGACCCCCGTATCGTATGGCACCGGCAGAGTTGAAGGAACTCAAGCTACAGTTACAGGACTTGGTGGATAAGGGGTTTATTCGACCTAGTGTCTCCCCTTGGGGCGCACCTGTTCTATTTGTGAAGAAAAAGGATGGGACCTTGAGGATGTGCATTGATTACAGGCAGTTGAATAAGGTCACCATCAGGAACAGGTATCCGCTTCCCCGCATCGATGACTTATTTGATCAGTTACAGGGAGCTCGGGTTTTCTCGAAGATTGATTTGAGGTCCGGGTATCATCAGTTAAAGATTAGGGACTCGGATGTTCCGAAGACGGCATTTCGGTCACGGTATGGACATTATGAGTTCCTAGTCATGTCTTTTGAACTTAGTAATGCTCCCGCAGCCTTTATGGATTTGATGAACCGGGTTTTTCATAGACATTTAGATAAGTGTGTCATTGTCTTCATTGATGACATACTTGTCTATTCGAAGAGCCCGGAGGAGCATATGAGGCATCTCCGACTTGTCCTTCAGGTACTGAGAGATAGTCAGCTTTATGCTAAGTTTTCCAAATGTGAGTTTTGGCTGACTCAGGTTGGATTTCTGGGGCATATTATATCCAGTGAGGGCATACAGGTCGATCCGACTAAGATTGAGGCATTGACTAAGTGGGAGCAGCCTAAGAGTCCCACAGAGGTCCGTAGTTTCCTTGGATTAGCTGGATATTATCGGCGGTTTGTGCAGGATTTCTCACGTATTGCAGCGCCGATGACCAAGTTGACTAGGAAGGACATTAAGTTTCGGTGGACCCCAGAGTGTGAGCTCTGTTTCCAGGAGCTTAAGACTCGTTTAACCACTGCTCCGATACTCACCCTCCCAGTTAGCGGTACAGAGTATGTGGTATTCAGCGATGCTTCGAAGCAAGGGCTGGGTTGTGTACTTATGCAGGGCGGACGGGTAATTGCCTATGCTTCACGACAGTTGAAGAAACACGAGGTAAATTATCCGACTCATGATTTGGAGTTAGCCGCTATTGTTCTGGCTCTTAAGATTTGGCGACACTATCTTTACGGGGAGAAGTGTCATATTTTCACTGACCATAAGAGCCTACAGTACTTGTTGACCCAGAGGGAGTTGAACCTCAGGCAGCGCCGCTGGTTGGAGTTGATCAAGGACTATGACTTGATTATTGACTACCATCCGAGGAAGGCTAATGTTGTGGCAGATGCTTTGAGCAGAAAGTCGTCTGTCACTTTGGCGTATATACGCACTGCCTACTTACCCTTGCTGCGTGACATGAGATTGCTGGGGGTTGAGCTACAGTGTGACTCTCAGGGTGGGTTACTGGCACAGTTTACTGTGCGACCCACTTTATCAGACCGGCTGGCCGAGTTACAGAGGACAGACTCTGAGTTGAGTACGGTGATCCGGAGAGTACAGGATGGTCAGGGTCAGGAGTTCAGACTCAGAGATGACGGCATGCTGGTGCTGAATGACAGGATCTGCGTACCCCATGATGAGGATCTACGACGGCAGATTCTGGAGGAGGCACACAGTTCCGCTTATGCTATGCATCCGGGTAGTACGAAGATGTATCGTACAATTCGATAGACGTATTGGTGGTCGGGCATGAAGCGGGACATAACTGAGTTTGTAGCTCGATGCCTAGTATGCCAGCAGGTTAAGGCGGAACATCAGAAGCCGGCAGGGACCTTGCAGCCTCTTCCGATACCGGAGTGGAAGTGGGAGCACATCACTATGGACTTTGTAGTCGGGTTGCCGCGCACCCAGAGACACCATGACGCTATCTGGGTGATCGTTGATCGACTTACAAAGTCTGCCCACTTCTTGCCGATTGAGATTTCTTACACATTGGAGAGGTTAGCTAGGCTGTACATCAGCGACATTGTCCGCCTTCATGGAGTACCTGTATCTATTGTGTCAGACCGAGATCCTAGGTTCACTTTTAGGTTCTGGCCGAAGTTTCAGGGGGAGCTGGGTACATCATTGAGGTTCAGCACCGTATTTCACCCACAAACTGATGGACAGTCAGAGCGTACCATACAGACGCTGGAGGACATGTTGAGAGCATGTGTGCTCGAGTTTACTGGTAGCTGGGATACCCACCTTCCTTTGGTGGAATTTGCATATAATAATAGCTATCAGGCCAGCATTGGTATGGCTCCCTATGAGGCTCTATTTGGCAGACAGTGTCGGACTCCATTATGTTGGAGTGAGGTAGGCGAGAGACGACTGACGGGTACGAAGTTGATTGATGAAACCGTAGCCAAGGTCAGTGTCATTCGAGGCAGACTGAAGACAGCTCAGGACCGACAGAAGAGCTATGCAGATAATCGTCGTAGGCCTCTAGAATTTGCAGTCGGGGATATGGTTTTTCTAAAGATATCCCCCTGGAAGGGCATCCTTCGTTTTCAGAAGAAAGGGAAGCTACACCCTAGATACATCGGA
The DNA here is from genome assembly GCA_030544415.1 of Thalia dealbata. NCBI lineage: Eukaryota > Viridiplantae > Streptophyta > Magnoliopsida > Zingiberales > Marantaceae > Thalia > Thalia dealbata. The sequence continues at coordinate 12,298,834 of CM060460.1, forward strand.
CTCTTCCAGGTACTTGAGAGAGTCGGGCCGGTGGCTTACCGACTGGAGCTACTTGCAGACTTAGAGCAGATTCATGATGTCTTCCATGTATCCATGTTGAGGAAGTACATTTCAGATCCATCCCATGTCCTCACAGCACCACCAGTTCAGCTGAGAGAGGACTTGAGCTACGGGGTGCGGGCTATTGAGATCATAGATCGGCGCGTAAAGGTGATTCGAGGTAAGTCTATCCCCCTAGTAAAAATCCTCTGGAGGAACGCTCATATCGAGGAAGCTACATGGGAGACTGAGGCCCACATGCGGGCCCAGCAAGCTCACTTATTTGAGGGAGAGAGTGTTTGAGTGTGATGTACAAAAATTTTAGAAATTTATTTGTTGATGTTGGATGTCTTTTTGGATATTCAAGTGTTATTTTGGAGGACCAAAATTTTTAAGGGGGGGAGTACTTGAAAACCCCCATCAAAAAAAAAAAAAAAAAAAAAGTTTAGACCGGCCGGTTCGGTTAGACCGGCCTGGTCGTCCGGTCCACCCAAACCGACCCACACGACCGGTTCGGTGGAAGCGACCCCGTCAAGTCGAGACGCGAAGAGGGCGAAGGAGCTCGCCCTAATAGCGCGGCGTCTCCTTCGTCTCTTCACCCCCTCCACAGCAGCGGCGACCGACGAGGGCATCGCCGGCGAGCTGCTGCTGCTCCGACCCAGCCCCGTCGCCATCGTCGAGAGGTGGACCGTCGAAGAAATCCGCAGCAGTTTCGGTCGAGCCCCCCCCCCCCCCCCTTCGTTACCATCTCCCCTGCTTCCCCTGTACGCGGCTCGCTCGAGCGCCCACGTGCTCGTCGGCGCTCCATCCGCGGGTCCTCGTCCCCGTCGCCGGGAGTCGAATCGGAGGGGAGCTTGGCAGCGGCGTCAGCCGGAGGAACGCCACCTGCAAGCCTCTCCACCGCGCCCGCACAGAGGAGTCGACGCCTCCACCTCGACTCCGATCGATGGCTGCGTCCACGAGTGCCGCCTCGCCCCACCTCCTCGACAGTGAAGCTGTCGGCGTTCCACGAGCTCTGCGCGAGTTGGAGGTGAGGGATCCCGTCCCAATCTACCTCCTTCGTCCCTCGTTGCTACGAATTCGCGCCCGCCGTCCGCAGAAGGTCCGTCGACCTTCAAACCCTTCGAGGGTTCGTTCTCACGGCCGGATTTGATGCAGAGTGCTTCCGGCCATCTCGCGCGCGAGGACGCCGGGGGTCGTCGGCCGGAGTCTGCGCTCGGGCGTTGACAGCGGAAGGGCCGGCGAGGGCGTCGGCGAAGGAGTCGACGAAGGCGCGATCGGCGAAGGTGTTATTTCGCCCCTTTTCGTAATCGTGATTAAGGATTTCCTTAATCACGATTAGCGCTAATAAATTGTGCTTAGTGTAAATAAATAAAATTAGTGGAAAATTATGTTATTGTATGCTTAGTTTAATTAAAAGCATGATTAGCGTTAATTAACTAAGCTTAGTGTATAAGAAATTATTTCTTTAATGAAACGGTTGGGTCGAATCAAGTGGGGCTAAATCGGTTGGGTTTGAGTTAAGTTTGGGTTCGAGTCAAGTTGGGTTGGGTGAGCCGAATCAAATAAGTTGAACCTGGTTCGAGCTCGAGTCAAATTAGATTGAATTTAATTTAGCTGAACCGGACCCGAACCGAACCAAATCGAACCGAACCGAACCGAACCGAACCGGGTGAACAGTAACTCGAACCGTTGACCGAGTCAACAGCTGACCCAGTCAGCGTTGACCGGGCCCACTGCTGACCCAGTCAGCGTTGACCAGTCAACGTTGACCGTTGATCGGGTCAGAAAAATATAAAATAATAAAATAATATTAAACTAATAAAATAATATTAAAATATTAAAAAAATAATAAAAAATAATAAAAATTTCTATGGGTTCTACTTGGGCTCCTGGATGACTTGGGCTAAGTTATGGGTGAGTTTGATGAGTAGAAATTGAATAAAAATTCATTGAAGTTATTAGATAAAAATGCAAAAATATGATAAATTCATAATTCATTAGGTGAGATTAATCCTAAACATGCATATGATTAATTTAATGTAATAATTATTTAATTGATAGATTTTAATTTATTTATCTTAAGGGAAATAAATTAAATCTATTTTAAATAAATTTTATTAAATAGGATTATTTTGGGTACGCGATCCGAGAAGCTCGGCGGGTGATATTCTCCGCGCGACTTGGTTCCCAGAAGTAGATCGCTATCCCAGGTGCGTTGGTTCTCCGTTGGTAGGATTTATTCACGCTAGGGAATACCCGCTGGGGTTTTCTTAGGAAAAATTCTTGGATGTCTTCAATATGATAAACCATAATGTTTTGATAAGATTTAAATTGTATGCATGCTAGCATAGTTATCTTATCTAACATGTTTATCTACTATGTATCTAACATGTTCTACATTCTTGCCCGGCATGCTATTGCTTTCTAGGATATGTTAAATGACTACCATGCGGACATAGATAATACATGTGACATGTTAGAACCTTGGCGACGTCACCGCCACTTAGAGAAAAAAGGGCCTTTTTCCATATGCCCCGGTTGACCGCCGCGTCCCGACGGTGGTCAAACGGTGACGTTTCCGTTAGGCGCCACTCCCGAGGTTGATGCATAGCGGAGCACTGGGAGCACCACTCCCGACGTTATGCATAGCTCATATACTGGGAGCTGGTAGGGTAAGGGACTGTACACACTCCATGGTCATGTTAGACTGGAAATATGGAGCAAGTCCTTACCCGAAACCTTCACCCGCGCGAGTGTCGTTGTAGGCGGCCTCGTGATAGTCCTGAGATGGTTAGTTAGGATGAACCCTACCATGGACTTGGCACCGACGAAGTCGAGGGCCACATCCCATCGTGCGGATGTGCGCCAATCTCGATAGACGTTGACGGCTATTGGACTAGAAAGGTGATTCCACATGCGACGCCTTGGACAGTGGATCCGTAGACCGCACGGCTATCACCCTTGACGTCTGCAGACGATCGGATGAGTAGTCCGGATCCTAGGGTGGTTATTCCGGCTAGCCGTGGCCGATGATATTTAAGAGAGGTGACCCTGTCTACGGGCAGTGTGTAGTACTACATGGGTGTCGTGACCCCTACGGTATCCGGGGAGGATGTAAGGGCACGACGGGTTTCGCTAGGGGAGGCATGGTTGGCGACTAGTGAAACAACAGGAGAGGGACTCTGGGTCATCCGTCCTCTCTGCCAACATCAGTGCAGCGGGCATAGGTAGAGACAGAGACAGAAAGGCACTGATGGGCTTACTGATACTCTTAGCTAGGGTAGTCATTAAGCGTAGGCTGGCAGCCCGAGTTTATGAAACCTAAAAAGTCTCACTATGACGTAGGTGACATACTATTGATATGGACACTAGACATGACTAGGGTGACATCTAGTGACATGTACACATTTAATTATTTATTTAATTGTTTGTTTATGCTGTCTATTTTTATATGAATTGTTTAAAATGAAATGACATGAAAGATGATGATTAATTACCAAAGACATCCTAGAATACTCCTCCTAGCCTTTGATTTCCTTATTCGGTAGGCTATCTCCCCCACCTCCCTCTTCCTACCCTATTATGACCCTTTTACTCATTTAGTATTTTGTGTTATTTTCTTCATTTATTTGTAAGCATGTGGGTAATATAATAATTACGTCATAATGGGTAATCGAACGCAGGTCAACACTAGGACATATTTGCAATGTCCCACTTTGTTAGTTATTAGATATGACAACTAGATAAAATTAGAGTCATTAGTTGAACTATGGATGACTTAGAATTTTAATTAGCTCACAATAGAATGGGAACTTGGGTGATCAAGTGGTAGAGTAATGGTGAATTAGTTAGGGTAGATTATGTCGAATAAACTAAATCGAGTTGAACAACATTTAACTAAATTGGGTTGAGATGAGTTTAAAGAAAATAAAGAAAGGTGGTTAGTTTAGCTCATTAAAAATAAAATAGATAATACCTAATATTAGAGACAATCTCTAAAGGTGATGATGTTTGTAATAGGTAGGTCATCTCAAAATATTTAACGACGTGCAAGCTATTTTACGGTTGGTTCTGAAGGACGAACTACAACATTCAGGTGCGCCGGTTCACTACAGTAGACTATTCTCAAGTTGGCGAAACTTGAGGAGATAAATGTTTTACTGCATAGAAATTAATATTTAATCATTTATGATTCATGCTTTGTATGTTAGAATAGCCTATTTATATGATTAATATGATATGCTTGTTGTCTCATGTCTACGGTTATTCAAATATGTGTTAGGTTATTCTCTTGCATAAATATTTTACTGTTTAGAAATTAATATTTAATTATTTATGATTCATCCTTTGTAGGTTAGAATAGTCTATGTATATCATTAATGTGATATGCTTGTTGTCTTATTTCTACTGTTATTCAAATATGTGCTAGGTTAATTTCTCGCTCATTATCTACTAGATTGATGTGACGAAAAGTAATACCATATTACAGTTACTTCTAGAACTTATTATGTTACACTATAGTGTGACATATTTATAGACATCGACAAGCATCACTTATAGACATATGATATTGATATACTTACGCATGAAATTATTAACGATGCACCATTATGATCTCCTGAGTTACGGATACGAGCTTAAATGTTTATATACCTATACCACCCAAAGAGATTGAAATCATCTTGGACATAAAGGGTGAGGATAAGATATGAATTAGCTTATTGCCAGAGAACGTTGTGATGTATTCACTATACCCGCATGGTGCCGTTAAGTCGTCACCATGATAGTCCTAAGATGGCTAGGATGGATGAAACCAAACCAATGACCTAGCAAACATGTCGCCGAGGTTATAGCATTCCGGCGACGGCTAGGATGCATGCCTCCTGGCAGGCATAGCTGCTTGTAAATTGGTACGGTGACTCCTTCCGTATGGCCTTGGACAGTGGATCTATGGACCTCACGGCTATTATTCCAGACGTTCTGCAGACGTTCTGATGAGTAGTCCAGATCCTAGGGTTTATTACCGGCTAGCCGTGGCCGATGCGTTTACATAGGTGCGGTGACCCCTTGGTGTAGTACTACACGAGTTGCTCCATGGATTGTCTGGGGAAGACGCATGGAGTGACAGGTCGCTAGGTCGCGGAGATGAAGTGATTCGCCTAGTGTACCACCGGAGAGGGATTCACGGTCACCCGACCTCTCTGCCAACATCAGTGTGACGGGCATAGGTAGAGACATAGACAGTGGACACTGATGGGCTTATGGGAACTCTCTGATCAGGAGATCCCCTAAGCATAGGCTGGCTGCCCAGATCACAATATTTGAATGTGATGATATTTTTAGTGACAATAATCTTGTGAAATAAACACACTTCATATTTATAGTTGAGCTACACACTTATATTACATGTTCTTCTTATAATGTTTCAAGTTTTATTTGCTGATATCATATGCTTTATTTGATATCACACTTGTATTACATGTTCTTCTTATAATGCTTCATGTTTTATTTGTTGATTTTACATGCTTTGTTTGAGATTATGAAATGATGTTATGGACATGCTAGTATCTCCTTGTTTGCTACTTGAGTTATTCTACTGCGGTTAGAGCCATAAGCACTCAGCCGCTTGCGGCTGAGCACACGACGTTCAAATGTGTGCAGGTCTACTAGACGACCGGTCAGGATAGCTAATGGAGACAAGATTATCGACGAACCTAATTATTTACTAATTTTGTGATCATAGTATTGTAGTAGGTATATCGGGACTGTGTTAGTAGAGTTTAGTTAGATGATTTAATTGTATCTTCCGCTGCATTGTTAATGTATATGAATTATGTATATCATTAAATACCTTGTATGGGTCCTTCGAGCTCATACGGCGGTTGCCACGTGCTCGACAGATGGGTCGGGGCGTGACATGGACCTCATCAAGCGCTTCAAATCATCCCAAGTATGAGGATCTCCATTTCTTTTTTGAATTTGACTCCACCAAATATAAGCATAACCAATAAATTCAGTAGTAGCTGCACGTACTCTTTGCCCTTCTAGGTAATGATGATAGTTGAACTTTTGCTCAACTAATAATTCCCAATCAAGATAGGCTTCTGGATTAAACTTTCCATCAAAACTAGGAATAGTGAATTTAATTTTACCTAATACATCATTTCTTCTGTCTTCATTACGGTAACGTGCATGACCTCCATCACCTCCCACTCCTCGATGATGACGTGCGGGGCGGTGCTGATATAATTCCAAGGTAACTTCATCATCAGCCACATAATTATCATTTAACTCTTCATCGGCAGCCTCTTGAAATGCAGCATTCAAATTTCCTCTTGGTTCGAATAGAGTGGCAGTAGCAGCATTAGCTTCAACTCATCCTTGAGGAACTTGAGGTGGTGGGTGTCATTGTGGAGGAGTTTGCTCCACTTGTTAAAGTCGCACTTCAATTCCACCGAGATGATTCTCCAACTCATTCAAGCGCACAAGTACTTGATCGGATAGTATTCCCTCAAAGGTTTATGTAACATGAGCCATCAAAGCCTGAGAACGTTGAGACAATGATATCGCCGATGATTGGGACACATCTTCCCCGTCATAAGAAACATCACGAGGACTTCTCGATCCTGACATTGTTAGTGAAGACAAAAGGAAATTCTACTAAACTAATAAATTATTTATGAAATACTCTCGATCCTCACAAACCTTACCACCTGAAGCTCTTACCCTTCTCAAAAATTGCTCACGTGTTTGTTGGTTTGTGATAACTTTCGGAAGGGAGTGAATAAAGTGATTGCAAGGTGTTAGAACACGCTAATCAAGGCTAATTTATGGAGCTCTAGATAGGGATATATTTGTAGCAAAGAGAAGCAAACAATAATTCTAGAAATTGTAAAGTTTAATAAAATGTTCGCACAAGTATTAGTCTTAGTTGCAGATTTGTAGGATATCTAAGACTCAATCAAGTAAGGTAGAAGGTCTCAAAAAGGAAGAATAAGTACAAGGATAATTATAATTAAAATTTAGCCAAAAAAAAAAAAAATTCTCACTTTTTTTTAGCCGAACCTTCCTCCCTCTATTTTTTCCTTTTTTTTCTTCTTGTTTTTTTTCCTTGCCGAACACTTCCTCCTCTTTTTTTTTTCTCTCTCTTTTTTTTTTCCAAAATTTCTTGGCTGAACAACCCTTTCTTTACTTCTTTTTTGTAAAATTCAACAAAGTAAACGGAAATTAGGAGATCAAAATAAAAGTCGGAAAAAACAATGATGATAGGCACGAAATAGAAGTTCAAGAAAAGGACTAGAGGATTTTTTTTATTTTTTATTTTGATGTAAGAAAAATAAACGATAATCTACTAAAGGATAGATGAATTCCTACCGGCAACGAAGACTCTGATACCACCTGAAATGCATATGCCTCGACTTAAGATGCGTGTAAGCAAGTTGGTCCCGATCTTTCGTTGTAGGAGAAATCCTTATGGTTGTGAGTTGTGACTTTCACGATGGGGAGGCTAACCACAATCTAAGAATGCGACCAACAACCTCACAATCACTAAAACACTCTTCAGTTGGTTATCAACTGTGTCAAACACGATTGACCTATTTACGAAGAACGACATGAACAATTCAAAAGAATTAAAAGAGCAACAGCGGAAGGATCACTCAAAGAAATTGAACTTCAAATTTGCAGCAAAAGCATTACAATAGCGATGGCTAAAACAAAAATCAAAGTCCCCTCAATAGGGTTTGCTACACCAAATATATAGACACAATAATGAATATTTTTCTATATTTTATGTTAGTAAAATAGGAAAAATAAATAAATAAGTCTCCTCCTCTTGCAAGCCATGAATTTTGGACAATAAATATTCCTTGTTTTGGTTTTGAATATATATTTGATGAAGATTTGATCTTGAATAAATATTCCTTGATTTGCTCTTGAATAAATATTCCTTGATTTGCTCTTGAATAAATATTTGATGAAGATTTGATCTTGAATAAAAATTTCTTGATTTGCTCTTGAATAAATATTTGATGAAGATTTGATCTTGAATAAATATTTGATGAAGATTTAATCTTGAATAAATATTCCTTCAATTACTCATGCAACTTCCATATGAGTAATTCCTCCATGTATTTCCTTGCATGTAGTGACAAGTAAACAATAATAATTAGGCAATATCATTTATTCTGTAGTTAAGTAATTTATTTGCCCAAGAAAGGAATTCACATGTTGTCCTAAGCATCGGGTACGGGCTCATTTCATTAGGCCTTGTATGCTAACTGAGTCTTGCACAGGTGAACAAGTGATGTCCTCATCAAAGCGGCAGCAAAGCCCTGCCTTGATCGAGAGTGAACCCAGTCGTGCAAAGAGGAGTTCCCGAGTCTTCTCAGTGAGGGAGTGCTTTCATTGGAGGGTCCTATCTCGGGGGACTTGTTCTTGTTGTAAATTTGTTCATAGTGAAGCATTTTGGGGGATTTAACGATGCAGCATGCCTTTTCCACATCAGAGAAACCTTGGTGTCCACCCATTTGTCTGCTGAGTCCAAGCGCTTCAGCGTGCACCAACTGCACTGTGCCACACATCCGATGCTTGCACGCATAAACTTTGGACTTTGTCGAGGGTGTGTAACACGAGGCCCCCAAGTGCTGCAACCCCTAACATTTGTTATGATCCCCTCGGCATCACATCTACTCCCCCACCCTGACCGCCACCAACCACCTTGCCGAATTCGTCTCCCAGCTCCCTTATTCATGCCTCATCAAACCAGACGACCTCACTTGACCGGGTTGAATTGTCAGTGGGTTTCCACTTTCTTTGCTCATGAGGCAGGATCTGTCTATTCCCCCCATGCCTCACTATTTTTTTCATGGTAATGGTGAGCCTATAAACCCTATTTTCTTTTAAAAAAAATTCTTTTAATATTAAATTAATAAAATAATAGATAAAAAATAGTTATTTATAAGATAGATATAATATATATAATAATAATAATAATAAAATATGATAATAAATGATAAATATAAAGTAAATATAAAAATAAAATAAATAATATTAAAAAATAGAAATGATAATAATAAAAGTTAAATTTAAATTAAAATTTTATTTAAAGAATTATTTAATTTAAATTTAATTTAAATGTAATTTAAAAAAAGAGAAAACGTCGCTGCACGTGCAACGAGTTGAGTGAGTCGACCCGGCCGAGTCGGTCGATGAGTCGCCGACTCGTCGACAGGGTATTAAGCCCTCGCCGCAGTAGAGGGCGCGGGTGTACAAAGATTTCGGCACGGCAAAGATCCACGCACCACCGACAGCCGATGTCTTCCACGGAGTAGGGTGTGGGTGAGCTGGGGCCGTCGTTGTGAGGTCGGTGGAGTGCTGTAGTGGCTTCGACGGATGGAGAAAACGAAGGGGGTGGCAGAACAAGGAGCATCCTTGTTCGCCGTCGAGTTCGCCGGTAGGGAGCGCGGCGAGCAACCTTCCCTTCGCGGCCAGCTCCCTCAGTTTGATTCGACTCACTTGAAGTCGATATCAAGCGGCGATGGTCGGCGAGCGAGGCATGGTAGCAACTAGAACCTGTGTCATCAATTGCGGCAGAGGAGGCAGCAACATCGGAGGGATTTGGAAGCTCCTGAGCTTCCCCAACAGCGAGAAGTGGAGGTCAGCGGGTGGAGAAAGGTGAGGAGCGTGAGGACGAGGAGTTTCCAGCGCATCTGGAGTGGAGGTGTAGCGGCAACCGACAGCGATCGATGCGGCTGGGTTGCGAGCAGAGGCGAGGATGCGAGTTGAACGAGCGCACGTGTGCGTAGCACGTGCGGCGGTTCAGCTGGCTGTGGTTCGGGCCAGATCGGTCCGGTTCAGGTCCGGTTTTACTGGTTTTTATGGTTTTACGCGTGGTTCGAGTAGGTTCAACATGGCTAGGGCTTGATTGGTGAGTTTTGAGCTTTGAGGAATTTATTTAGAATTTTTAACACATTATAAGAGCAGTTTTTGAATTATTTTACGTTTAGTTCAAGGTTTTAAGTGCGTTAATGATGTCAGAAAAATCTAAAATAAATTATGATGCTATATTATGCTTAAACATATTTTCCATGGTTTAATGAAATTTTTTTAAGATTATTAGAATATGGTTTTTGATTGAATTAAGATAATTTATATTAATTTATGATTTAAATAACTTAATTGTATGTTATATGGATGAAGAAATATTTTGGTAGATGTTATGATATTTAAATTATATTAATTGGAATTAAAATGATTTAATTAAATTTTTTACAAATTTACTAAATTTAGGATATTGTAAATTGGGGTAATAAGATTAATTAGATTTTTTCAATTAATGAAATTGAATAATTTAGAATTTTATAAAGTTATAATGTGATAGAATTTAGAAAATTAGTTTATTTAGATTTTCTAATTAATGAAATTGGATAAATTGAGGTTTTATAAATTTAATTGATGTAATTAGATTTTTCACAAAATTATTAAAATTATTTTAGAGTTAATTAGGATGGTATATATTGATTTAGATTTGTGGGTATAATTAAGTTGTTAAACTAAATATTATTTTATAGGCTTATTTAAGATTGTGATTGTTAATGGGATGAATGATTCGTTGATTATAATGAATTAAATAAAATAAATAAAATGGTGTGACGATGTGAGTAGAAAGGTAGATAGAAAATCCTTATTTGAATTGTATGATTTATGATTGTTAGATGTATTTATTTTATCTTAGGAAAATTAATTACTGTGCTGTTGCTTGACAAATCATGGTCAAGCTGTGATTTGTGTTGGAGTAAGAAGGAATTGCTTGTGCTTGATTGATTGCTTTTTAAGAATCACAGTCAAGCTGTGAATTCTTGCTTAATATTGCTTTGTGACTCAGGTGAGGGTTTACGGTTTTAAATTATTTAGCCTACTACAGATGCTGAGTCCTAAGGGTCGTTGTTAATTATGGTACATGTTGATAAGTTGTATATCTGCTTGGTTGCATATTTAATTAGCATGTGACTTATTCAAAGTATGTCATGCTAGATTACATATTGAATTATTAGTTACATATGAAGTATGTCATGCTATTATTGTATGCTCTTGATGTGAGTCAAAAGTTATACCATCCTAGTATATGTATGATGTTATTATATGCATGCTCCTGATGTTTATACTCATGTTATGTTGTTATTTATATGTTCATGTTGCTAGAGATGTAAAGATACTTAACAAGAACATGGAACATGATGACATGAGAGAAAACTAGAGACACTTTAGGTTCATGCTATGATAAAACCTAGAATGATCTTAATTGACAGATGACTAAGAACTTTAGACATCATAGGGTTATGATAACCTAGGAGTTGATGTTAGGGTTCTTAGCTGCTATGTGCCAACATGTGGTGAAGAGCCATGTGCTAGCCAAGGTAGAGGCACAAGTCCGGTTGACTTAGTCGCAGATGCTTTGGAGTAACCGAGATCTCATTTCGATACAGAGCTCACCTGATTTTTGTTACTCTAAGGTAGATAGTGTGCTAAGAACAACACCGTTCAATGTGCTACAAGGTTAGAGAACTTGAGGACACTGACATGCTCAACGATGTGGGTCCCTGAGCAGTCCGGATTCATTGGTAGCATATGCAGGATATCTCAGTTTGTCAAGCTGGGACAGATGTATGTTTGATTTTGTATGGTGATCCTGTCATGGGACAGAATTACAGCGTTGTATGGTACTTGTGTTTGCATAAGAAGGGATACCTTGATCATCAGCTCCTTCTACCAACGTCAATGTACATGCATATAGGGTAGAGACCTAGAGTTGACACCGATGGGTTTAAGGTAGTCCCTGACGAGGGATTTACCTTGAACATAGGCTGGCTGCCTTAGGTATAGCTTGGAAAAGATATAATATGTTAGTTAAAGAAATATGACATTTGTGGATTTGAGTTATTATTATAATTAAAATCTTTATGATTATAAACTGTCGAGCATGTTATTTGGTATATGACTTAGTGGATACTTCTTCATATTGGTTTGTATAATACCTTATGCCTATTTTTAGGGTGCTCTCTCTATAGCCTCACTGAGTTTTGCAATCAGATGTGCATATTTTTTCTCTGTTTTACAGGTTACAAGTTAGCCATTGATGTGGGGAGTAAGGAAAAACCTAGTTATGGTGACATAAGATTTTACTTTAGAATCTAGATAGAGACTTCATTGATATAAAATGTACAATGTTTATGTTTCTACTGTATTTAATAAAAAGAAATTATTGTACTTTGTGATACATCTAGACTTGTATAAGTTGTGGTGGAGAAGTGCAGCTTAAACGGTGGTTGCCACATGCCCAAAGGTGGATTTAGGGCGTAACAGAGCCTCTTGCATTCTCTAGCACCCAACACCACATAACTCACCAGCCTTCCCACCTATTGCGAGCTCCCTTCTTGATTCCTCACTGTAATTCGACTGTTGGCAGTGATTGTAGCCGTCTGCTTCGCGTGCTCACTGCGGACACGTTTCCCATCTCCACTGAATGTGGCTGCTAATTCCGATGGCCATCTTCTTGCTAGGCATGCAAACTGAGCTAGGTTATAAGCACGGTACGAGCTAGTGTCGTGCTTAGTATGGGCCCTGTCGCCTGGCACACATGACCAGGTGGCATGACCCACCCAAATCCCAGCACATGCTAGCCTAGGATTGACCTAAGTCTTGAGCGTGAGTGAGCCAGACCCGACCAGAGCATGATGCAGTCTCAGGTCTTGGGCCTTAGCAGTTTGGAGTCGGCAACTGTGAGGGCCGAGGGTTTGAATCAAACCCTTCAACCCTTTCGAGGGTTTGAATCAAACCCTTCAACCCTTTCGAGGGTTCGAGCGAGAGTTATTATCATTCTTGTTTGAGCCTTCGAAATCCAGTCGCCGCTCCATTATCGTGACTCCAGCTATCCAACATCAACTGTCCAACATCCCCCTTCATCCAGAGAAGCTGCAGTGAGGTTTGGTTTGGAAACTCGTTTGCTGCCTCGGAGTCATCTAGTCCCATCTTGGTGTCCGTGGTGATGGCAGTGCGGCACCCGTCCGTTATTTACAACTCCCGTTGTAATCCTCGCATTCTCGGTGAGAATCACACCGAATCATTGACCTCAACCTGCCCCATTTGCACCTCAAGTGATTTCTTCAATCAGTCGAATCAATTTTTACTTCACCTCTTACCAAAAATCCATGACACACGGTCACAGTGCTTTCCACAAAACATAGCAATGAACAAAGGTACTGCTTTGTAGCCTCTACTCGCACATTGTCAGCTCGTCTCCCCTGTCATCGATCGACAATCATGAACATAGAGACGCGATTAACTACTAATTTCATTCCTCACAGTCAAAAGGCACATTGAATTGACCGTGCACTATGTATAAATCCACATCAGACGATTAGACAGATTCAGAATTAGCGAGCCTTCAATTCATTTAAAGCTTTGTTGCTTCAACAATTTGATTTTGAGCGAGAGAGATGAGGTGATGAGATGATCGACCAGGTTAGCTAGGTGCTGTAGGCCAGATGAAATGTGACTCAATAAGGAAGAAGAATTGTAGTGGAATAGAAGCATCGAAGGAGTGGTCATGGAATATGTATTGGTCGTCCTTCTTGCGGCTTCCCGAAACAACCGAAGAGAAGAGTGAAGGGAAGCTGCAAGCTGGCAACCGGCAAGGTGCAACAGCAGCTTCGAGTCTTCGACACGCAGCGCGTTGACTGTCACTAACCATGGTCATTTTCTCAAGTAATAATTAATATTCAAATTACATTCTTGCCTTTTATTTTTTTACTTTCTTACTCTTTTCGGGATACTTTTTAGGTAGTTTCCATACATATACCAAAATATTCCTATACAAAAATTTATTAATTTAGTAAATTACTACGCCCACAATCCCTATAAAACCTCCCTTTATCCGTAAATTGTTTACACAAATAAAACTAAATAAACTCTTCTCTTGTCTAACTTCACTAGCTTTGAAGGTTAATATTGTCATGTTAGGTGGAGATTCTGAAGAATTGGAGATAAGATTGTGCAGAATTAATTTGTACTCTTAATCTCAAATTTTTTATTTCTTAATCTTTTTTTTTGCATATTTTTAGTCCTTCGCAGTCCGCTCTTAATTTCATTTTCTCTACTGTAATGAAATTTTTTTTTCTTTCTCTCGACTGTTACTTTTTCTCTTTAGTTTTTTTCTACCGTAATCAAATCTATTTTTTTTCTTTCTCTCTCGCCTGCTACTTTTTTTTCTCTCTCTCGTAGTCTACTATTTTTTTATCTTTCTCGTACTATGCTATTCTTTTGATCTCATATTTTTCTCTTATTTTTCTAAATGGCATATAATAATGATAGTTATAAGTATAATATGTATAATTTTTCTTGTTTGCAAGAATTTAATTCTAATCACCGATGGTAATACACTGTTCCTTTTCACATAGGCAATTTACTTCTATCTCCCCCATTTTACTTTATGCATGAGAATTAAGAATTTATGCTGGGAGAAGGGATCGATCGAATTGAGATCATTACTAGGAAAGTCTTATCAAGTCTTAATTAGCTAATAATCTAATTATGATGTTGATATAAACTTATTTCGATAAAGGAAAAAATATCCCAGAACAAGAGTGACGCTTCCTTTGCCTAATTATTATAATTAGGTGGTTCTGAAGCATGAAGGTACCAATCTAGGCGCGTTGATTCATCATAGTACAATTTAATTTATGCTAGGAAAATTTTTAATAAGATTTTTATTAGGAAAGTCTTAGATGCCTTAAACATAAATAAAAGTTGTGCTTATTAAATGCCATGAAATATGCATCTAGATTAAATACCCCATTTAACATGATTGATATAGGTTCTTGTTATATGTTATATTGCTTAGTAATTACTTGGTGTGCTTTATTACTTCTCTTGCATATTACTTATTTTATCATATGTGATGAATGTTATAACATTACAATATAGAAGAAAATGAAAATAAAAATTTAAAAAGCTTAAATTATTACATAAGAGGTAGTATCAAGAATCATACTTGACACTCTAGTATAGAGATATAGACAATATATGATACTAGAACGTCCTAGAAACAACACTAGACTATGATATTAGAGGGTGGCTCACTTGTGCACCCATATATAACATTTACGGACTAGAAGAGTTCAAATGGTGATGTTCGCTCATCAGCACCACTCCGCGTATTATAACAACCCGTATATAAGGAGTGGGCTAGGGATGGACCATACAAGCTCTCTTGGGTTATAATAGACTAGTAAGCAGAGTGGGTCCATACCCGATTACTATTTTCCACACATGTGATGCTTAGGTGGCACCGTGATAGTTTTAAGATAGCCAGCGGGGATGAACCTCTTAAGGATTTAGCAAGTATGTGGTCGAGGTACCTCAAAATCATTGTGTGGATTGATGGTTCACTAGGCCTACATCGATTACTTTTGAGTTGGGAGGTGATTATTTAAACCGTGGATAGTGGATCGATAGACCACACGACTATTATTCCAAACGTTCTTCAGATGATCTAATGAGTAGCATGAATCCTAGGGTTATTACTTAATTTGGCTAGCTGTGGTCGAGGACATATTATTTGAGGTGACCCTATCGACCGATAGTAGTGTAGTACTTCACAGTGTTTTTGTTACCCATACTAGGTTCCAAGGGAAAAAGTATAGACACGACAGGTTTCGCGGGGATGGGGTATAGGGATTGACTAGTGGGATAGTAGAGAGAGATATATGGTCATCTGATCTCTCCACCAACATCCGTGTAGTGGGTATAGGTAAAGATTTAGACATTCACGACAATGATGAGCTTACGAGAATCCCTGAGCATAGGCTGGCGGCCTGAGATACTTGATATAAAAATATTTTTAGATGATATGGACTAGTGACCGACATATTGTTCAACATAGGTAACAATTAGAGATATACAACATTAGTTAATACTTAACCTTGTTGATGTTATTAATTACATTAAAAGGCTAATATCTAATAATTAATAAACCAAAGACATCCTAGCACATTCCCCTTAATGTTTGATTTGTTATTACGATTCACAGCTGTAATTTCGCACTAGGCCTCAAGGCCGAGCACACTGCGTTCAATGTGTGTGCTGGTTTAGTAGATAATCGATCGACCTAGTTGATGGAGATAAGGCTGACGATGATTTTATTTTATTTATTGATACTATTAATATAGAATTGTAGTAGGTATATCAATATTATGTTAATAGAGCTGTGTTAGCTGAATTGCTTGTATTATCCGCTTTGTTGATGATGTATGTAGACTCTATTTATCGACAAATGCCTTGTAGGATCATACGACGGTTGCTACGTGCCTGACAGGCGGATCGAGTCGTGATAATTAAAGTGGTATCAGAGCCTAGATTTGGAGAACCAATGAGATTAGTCTTAAATTTGAGGTCTTAAGATTTAAGATGACAGTTCAGATATAATCTAGGATGACATTATCTATATCCGGGGATGACCATTGAGATTACTCTATCTGACCTATTCTTATGTCTATATCATGGCAAAGAAAGTATATAAAGCTTATATTCAGTGGCTCGATATGATTAACCCTTTGAAAATAATTCAAGGTATTCGATTTACAAATCTAGCCTGGATCAAGTATTATAAATATTATCTTTTAAGCAAGTTCACTCCTCAATTCTATGTTATTTAGATATGATCCAAAATTTGTATCAGATGTAATAATTGCTAGTTCCATAAGATTAGGTGTCATACAGTTACTGAGATATGGACTTTCTAGTTTTGATTCTATTCGTGGTTCCGCAACTCTAAGCTATAACCCATGAGATTTATTCCAATAATTTTGCTGCAATAATTTTTCTAAATTTTAGGTTTAAGTGCTATAACCTCCTTATATCTATGCTCTATTCATTTGTCATATTTGTTGAGAATTTAATGTTATAATAAAAAATCTTTGGATTCTACTCTTGTTTTATTTTCTCCAATTCACGGTGGTGCATCCATCAGTAGCATTACAAGGATTTTTAATTACCTCCTTCAGATGTCTTAGCCATTCTATAGCTACAGTAGCATTACTTATTTGCTAGAACTCTATGTATATTATTGTCGTGAAAGATTTCTTTTATCTCGTCCATCTACATTGTTGCTGTCACGCCCTAAATTCATCTTTGGGCACGTGGCAACCGCCGTATAAGTTCACTTCGCTACCATAACTCATACAAGGCTAAGAGTATCACAAAGCAACACTATTATTTTTATTAACATAGCGGAAGCATAACCAAATTACATTTAATATCAATGTTACAAATCAAATCTTTATCTAGATTTTTAATTACAGTCTATTTCGTCGAGCTAGGTTCTCCCTCGCTTCCTGTACAAGTGGCCAACCTGTAACCTACACAATAGTGGAAAAATGTTCATATCTAAGTCGCAAAACTCAGTGAGGCTACAGAGAACACCCTAAAAATTGGCATAAGGTATTGCACAAACCAATAAGAAGACATATCTCCTAAGTCACATATCAAATAACATGCTCAACAGTTAAAAAGCATACAAACAGATCAATGCAGTAGAATCATGATATGGACATGACATATGAATAAAACATAAGGATTTTTATTTATAACAACAACTTAAATCCACAAATGTCATATTCCTTTAACTACCATATCATATCTTTTCCAAGCTACTCCTAAGGCAGCCAGCCTATGTTTAAGGTAAATCCCTCGTCAGGGATTACCCCAAATCCGTCAGTGTCAACTCTAGATCTCTGCCCTATGTGCCTGTACATGGACGTTGGCAGAAGGAGCTGGTGATCACGACATCCCTTCTTACACAAACACAAGTACCATACAATGTTGTAATTCTGCCCCATGGTAGGATCACCATACAATCGATCACATCCATCTCCAGCCTGGCAAGCTGAGATCCACTGGGTATGTTACTAATGAACTTGGATCACTCAGGGACCCACATTATTGAGCATGCCAGAGTCATCGGGTTCCCTAGCCTAGGTAGTGCATTGAACTATACTATTCCTAGCACACCCTCTACCCTGGTGTAACACAAATAAGTTGAGCTCTGCACCGAAATGAGATCCCGGCTACACCAAAGTAGTAGTGACTAAGTCAACTGAACTTGCACCTCTACCATTGCTAGCACATGTCTCCTCATCACATGTTGACACACCCCAATTTAAGAACCCAACATCCTCTCCTAGGTTATCATAACCCTAAGATGTCCAAAGTTCTTAGTTATATATCAATTTAGAACACTCTAGGTGTTATCATAACATGAACCTAAAGTGTATCAAGTTTTTATCTCATGTCAACATGTTCCATATTCTCGCTAAGTGTCTCTACATCTCTAGCAACATGAACATATCAATAACAACATAACATGAGTATAAATATCAGGAACATGCATGTAATAACATCAGACATATACCAGCATGAATAAAATTATTATTATTATTATTGGGGGATATTTTTGATATACTCTCCCAGAGGAAAGAAGCATATAAGATATTTGAGTGTAACTTGACAGGTATTGAGAGGCACAAGAGGGTATGCAAAACTTCTCGGATGTGGGTCCTAGAAATAAAAATTCTAGAGGCATATTATATCAAAAAGGGTATTATGATAGATTCTAGTAAAGAGAAAGCAATTTTGAATTGTAAACGTTTGAGGAATGTTACTTAAATCTGGAGTCCCTTTGATTTAGCGGAATATTAGAAAAAATTTATCGAAAGGATTATTTTAGATAGCTGGATCACCCACAAAATTAATTAGAAATAAAGAAAAGTTTTAATGGGATGAGGAATATAAAAGGAGTTTTCTTAAACTCTAGGATTATGTCATTTCTACTCAAGTTTCGATTTTATCGAAGCCCAAAGAAAATTTTATAACAGATAGTGAGGCTTAGACAATGATTGAGATGCCTATCGATATAGTTATGAAGAGTGATTGCTTAAGCATCTTATCAATTAAGAAATCCTAAATGGAATCACTCTACTTGTAATTTTGAATCAGTAATAACAATATTTACTTTGCAAATATGATGATACTATTTGGAACTTGAAATATATTTTCATCGAAAAAGAATTACATTTGAGGTATAGGAGATAGGTAGAATTAATAAACGGCTATGACATGGTGAATGTGGTTATAGATGCATCAAGTAGAAAATTAGCTATATTATCAATTATGTCAACCACCATACCATTTTAATTAGTGAAACTGAAATCCTTGGGAGTTTAGTTAGACCATGACACATTCAGTAAACTAATAATCGTGTTATGGTACGGTCTGCAGTATATGAAGAAATTTGGGTTGGTAAGGCAGAAACGAGGAATAGAGAAAAATAATTCAAAGAATATAAATAGAAGAAGATACTGAGTTTAGGAGAAAAGATGATAATTACTGGTATACCGAGATAGACTCTGCATCCATAATAAGGTTGAACTCAGGAAAGCTATCTTAGAGGGAGCTTATTCCTCGGTATATACGATACACTTGGGAATTACAAGAACGTATCACATAAAAAAAGGAAATTGTTAGTTGCTCTAAATGAAAAAAAGACATTGTAGATTATGTAGCTAAGTGCTGTATAGGTTAGTGAGCTAAAGTTGAGTATCAAAGACCCATAGTAAAGCTGCAACCTTTGCTTATTCTTGAAGGAAAATAAGAACATCTCATAATAGATCTTATGATGGGATTACTTGCATATCAAGTAATTATATTACGATCTGGGTAATTGTGGATAAACTTTTCTAGCATTCATAATACTTATTCATTGAATAAGTTAGCAAAAATTTATATTTTGGAGATCATAAAACCTTATGGGATTCATATTACAATTAGTTCGTGTCACGCTCCGACCCATCTGTCGAGCACGTGGCAACCGCCGTATGAGCCCAAAGGGCCCACACAAGGCATTTATTAATTTACACAACTTATATACATTATCAACACAGCGGATAATACAATTAAATTAATTAACTCAACTCTACTAACACAGTCCCGATATACCTACTACAATACTATGATCACAAAAATGGTAGATAACTATGTTCGTCGATAATCTCATCTTCGTTAGTTATCTTGATCGGTCATTTAATAGACCTGCACACATATTGAACGCAGTGTGCTTAGCCTTGCGGCTTTGTGCTTATGGCTCTAACCGTAGTAGAATAACTCAAGTAAAGAAAAGGGAGATTCTAACATGTCCATAAGTCATTTAATAATATCAAACAAAGCATGTAAAATCAGCAAATAAAACATGAAGCATCATGAGAAGAACATGTAGTGTAAGTGTGTAACTCAGCTATAAATATGAAGTGTGTTTATATCTCTAGATTATTGTCACTAAAAATGTCATCTCATTCAAATGTCGTGATCTGGGCAGCTAGCCTATGCATAAGCCCATCAGTGTCCTCTCTGTCTATTTCACTACCTATGCCCGTCACACTAATGTTGGCAGAGAGGTCGGGTGACCGTGAATCCCTCTATAATGGTCTACTAGGTGAATCCCTCCATTTTCGCATCCTAGCGACCTGTCACTCCATGCGTCTTCCCCAGACAATCCATGGAGCAACTCGTGTAGTACTACACACTGTCCCCAGACAGGGTCACCGCACTTAATTATACACATCGGCCACGGTTAGCTGGTAATAAACCCCAGGATCTGGACTACTCATCAGAACATCTGGAATAATAGCCGTGTGGTCCATGGATCCATTGTCCAAAGCTATACGGAAGGAGTCACCGTACCAATTTACAAGTAGCGATGTCTGCCAGGAGATGTGCATCCTAGCCGTCGTCGGAATGCTACAACCTCGACGACATGTTTGCTAGGTCATTGGTTTGGTTTCATCCATGTTAGCCATCTTAGGACTATCACGGTGGCCACTTAGCGACACTGTGCGGGTATAGTGAATACATCACAACATTCTCTGGAGATAAGCAAAACCATAACTTATCCCCACCCTTTATGTCCAAGATGATTTCAATCTCTTTGGGTGATATAGGTTTATGAGCATTAAAGTTCGTATCCGTAACTTAGGAGATCATATATGATGCATCCTCAGTGTTTTCATACATAAGTTTGTCAATGTCATATGTCTATAAATGCTGCTTATTGATGTCTATATATATGTCAAACTATAGTGTAACATGATAGTTTCTAGAGTAACCGTAACATTTTATTATTTTTCATTGCATCAACATAGCAGATAGTGAGCCAGAGAATAACCTTAGCACATATTTAAATAATAGTATATATAAGACTACAAGCATATCACATTATTAATATAAACAAGCTATTCTAACATACAAAGCATAAATCATGAATAATTAAATATTAATTTCTAAGTAGTAAAATATTTATCTCCTAAAGTTTCACTAACTTGATAATAGTCTACTGTAGTGAACCAGTGCACTTGGATGTTTGTAGTTCGTTCTTTGGAACCAACAGCTTACACGTTCTTTAATTATTTTGAGGTGGACTACCTATTTCAAATATCATTACCTTTAGAAATTATTTCTAATATTAGGTATCACCCCTTTACTTATAATAAGCTAAATTAATCACATTTTCTTATTTTTATTCAAACTCACCTCAACCCAAGTAAAATATGTTATTCAACTCAAATTAGTTAGTTTGACATAATCTACCCTAATTAATTAACCCATATTAAATTTACAACCTTAACTTAGTTTGAACTTATATGCTAATTCAAGTATTATGTCATCTATAATTTCAACCATTTACTCCCTAACTTTATTTAGTTACAATATCTAATTACTAGCAAGATGGGACTTAGAAATTATGTCCTAGTGTTGACATGCATTCAACTCCCTAATCCATCATAATTATTATATTACACGTATGCTTACAAACAAGAGAAAGAGAAGAGGCCATAATAGGGAAGAAGGAGGGAGGTGGAGGAGATAGCAGTTTAATTACAATATTATCCTGTTTACCAATTATGCCCCCATCAGATATAATTATTTACCTACAATTGCTTTTCCATCTTTATCCCTACTTCTTTGAATTATTTACGAGCCCATTTCTCACTATACCCCTTCCACTCCTACTTATTCCTATTAGCATTTTTTTTTTCTAATAAAATTTGGGGTTTACAGTTCGACCTGACATATTTTTGTTTTTGAGTTAAGTATGCATGAGGCTTTAGGTACAACCTCATAGTCTAGCATAACTTCAATCTTTATATTAATGGTCTATCTGAAAGGACAATCCAAAACTTGAAAGTTTTGTTGAGAATATAGGTGATTAAATTCTAGGAAATTCGAAGCAATAGTTACGGTTGATAGAAATTGATTGTAATAACAGTTATCAAGCTAGCATTAAAATGTCATCTTATGAGACTTCATATGGGAGAAAATGCAAAAATATCATCATGTTGAGATGAGGCTGAAGAAAGATGAATGAAGGAGAATAAATTGATTGAGACTACTATAGAGAAGATCAAGATTATTTAGGAGTGATTAAAAGTGGCACATGAGGGATATAAGAACTATGCGGACAAAGGAAAAAGGGAGTTAGAGCTCTCAATCTAAGAGTATGATATGCCTGAAAGTAGATCCCTAAAAGGGAATCATACGATTTGGAAACCCAGAAAAAATTAAGTTCTAGAAATTTTGGACCTTGTAGAATCAGTAATAGATTGGTCCTGTGGTTCGACATTGAGAAAACATATTGTGAATCCGGAACGAGTATTGCAGACACCCCTGATAGTATTTGCAGATAACTTAAATTTTAAGATACAACCTGTGCAAATCTTAGAGAAAAAGAAGAAAATCTTAAGGAATAAGGATGCATGGATGATTAAGGTTTTATAGAAAAGTGCACCGGTGGAAGAAATCACTTGGGAATCAGAAAGTATATATGAAGAGGAAATATCCTCAACTACTCCATAGGATGACTTGAACTAAATTTTGAGGACAAATTTTCTTTAAGGGGGGTAGGATGTGAGACTTGTAATCTTGCATTAAGGGTAATTATGTTTTAGATGTTAAATTTTGAGGGATTTTATGGAAGAGAAATAAGAGAAAGGACTTATTTGTAAAATTATATGAATTTTTGAAGTATGGAATTTTGATATAGAAATTATACCATCAGATAGGATTTTTGATAAGGAATCCAACGGTGCAAACGGATCGCAATATAGACGTCGTTTGATTGGTTAAATTGTTGAATCAAGGATTGATCTAAATGGATGGTTTAGATTAAATCACTTAAAGTGGTGAACGGCTAGGATTGATCTGGAAGAAAAAAAAAACAAACCAACCAGCAACGCCAGCTTTTAATTAATTATTTTAGAAAACAAAATCCTCATTTCTTCCCATCGCACGCGAGTCTTCCTCCTCCTTCCCTCTCTCCTCCTTGTTCCGTGGCAACTTCGTCTCTGCAAATTGTCGACGATGCTCCGGCTAACTTCAGTAGAGTTTTTCGACGAGATTTCAGATACAACTTCAGGTGAGCTAGGAGAACGTATTAGAACTATCAATTTCAAGTTTTGGTGGAGAAAAAAGGAGAGAAGATTTAGAGCAAGCTCCGATGATTTTCGACAATTTCAGCCATGGAACTTTGCAAACTTGGTACCTGTGGCTTCTCCTTGATGAGAGCTACCCATTGGTATCGGAGTTGGAGACTATTGATCAGCGGTTGGCCACCAGCGAGCTAAAAACCCTAACTTAGGGATTTCGCCTAAATTAATATAATCGGTGAAATTGATCGCGTGTGAGCAATAAAAATTGAGGAAAATATGATTTTTAGAATCCTCATGAAGAGAGCTTTCGATTGGTTCCGATATTGGTGCTGATCAGAGAACTTCGCCGGCAAGGGTTCCGGCGAGCTTTCCGGCGAACTTGAGATAAAAATTAGGGTGAATCTAGAGATCATTCTAAGAGTGCTGGTGAAGACAGAATTGTAAAATTATTTCTAGATTGAGAATTAAAATTTATTGAATTATTCACAGAAAATTCGATAAGCAAGCACGAGGATACGAATGATCGCGATACGAATTAGAATGTGCTTGCGATGATAGGATCAGGTGAGTATTTATTCTCCAGGTAGAATAAATGGGATAGTTCTTAATAGTTTAGTCAAGGAGAACTATATCACTTTGATTAGCTATATTTGATATTTATTGACTCTTCTGCTGGTTAATTATCCTGATGATGATTATATATGAGTTGTGAATAACCTTTGATATCTATGCTTCTTGATATAAGCTTTTCATTGCTATTGTTCATTGATTCATTAAAAGCATGATACGATGCTTTTGTTTGATGCTAAAGCTAGAATATGCACCTGTTTTTCCAGAAATGCTAGAGGTATGGTGAAAAGCATACCCTAGGAGATTTATCGATCTATATATGATTCTACTTTATCTTTTAGTTGCGTATGACTAGGATGATCATAAACTGGTGTGCTTAGAGCACAGTCACTGCAGTGATATTCTATTCGTACTCTCATGTGTTGCCTAGATAGAGGGGCGTGGAGTTAAAGTGTCGGACAGTCAGGATGGGAGGTTAGATAACTCCTGACTATGGATATGCACTGAACTAGCTGCGGTAAACCAGGTAGTGAGATTTAGTGGGCAACCCAGGGGGAAAGGGGGCTTTGTTTATCTATTCTTACACTTCTACTATGATCTGGGTACCTTATGATTCATGATTCATCCCCCTGAGGTGACAGTTGTCTGCAGCAACTGTATTTGATTAAGCCAGCCCCGGATACAGTCTCGTGTGATTCTTGATTATTCTTTTTAATTGGCTATTGCACACGAATAGCCAGATTATCATATTCTCGAGACTTTGTTAGTTTATGCTCTCGGTTTTACATTGTTTTCTATCCAACTCACTGGGTACAAGCGTACTCACCCATATGGGGACTCATTTTTATTTTTCAAGGTCACAGCAGGAGAGAGACCGATAGATATCGAGGCGTATAGCCAGGCTCCTGATTTATTTTGAAAGGTAGGATAGTTCTACCTTTATTTTGTGTACAAAAAGATCCACTAGATAAATATTTGGTGTATAATTGGGCATATGCCCTATTTTGATTGTAAAACATTTGCATATAAGTGATTTCTTATGTAAGAAATCTAATGTACAATATGCATGGTTTTAGAGTTATATTAATTTGTTATCTAGGTTCTCTCCTTCCATAAATAGAGAGGATATACATCAGATATGCTTAGTGAGTTCCCATATAATTTTGGAAGTAAGCAGGGCTATATGTGGAATTCACTACCGTCTGCCACGTGCCCTAGGGGAAGGTACGGGGCGTGTCAAGTTCCGATGAGACAAAAGAAATTCAGTGCCAAGTGCAAGAGCTTCTCGATAAAGGGTTTATGTGTGAAATTTTACGTCCATATGTTGTTCCTGTGTTACTTGTGCCAAAGAAAGATAGGTCATGGAGGATGTGTATAGGCTGTCGAGCTATCAATAATATTACGGTACGTAATCGTCATCCTATTTCTCGGTTAGATGATATGCTTGATGAGTTATGTAATTTTACTATCTTTTCTAAGATTTATTTACGTAGTAGTTACCACCAAATTAGAATGAAGCTAGGTGATAAATGAAAAACTATTTTTGAGACTAAATTTAAATTATATGAGTGGTTAGTTATGTCATTTGCTCTTACTAATATACTCTAGTACGTTCAGGCGCTTAATGAATGAAGTATTGAGAGCTTTTATTGGAAAATTTGTGGTAGTTTACTTTGATGATATATTAATTTATAGTAAGTTTTTGGATGAATATTTAGCACATATGCACCAAGTTTTGATTGCTTTAAGAGAGGCACACTTGTTTACTAACTTCGAGAAGTGCACCTTTTGCACGGATCAAGTCATATTTCTTGGTTTTGTTGTAACTGCATAGGGAATCAAGGTGGATGAGGAAAATGTGAAAGCTATTCGATAATGGCCAACACCTACAACAGTCATGCAAGTGGGGAGTTTTCATGGACTGACAAGCTTTTATTGTCAATTTGTAAAGGATTTCAGCACGCTCGCCGCTCCACTCAATGCGTTGATAATAAAAAAAGTCTTTCAAGTGGGAAAAGCCACAAGAAGATGCCTTTGATATGCTGAAACATAAGTTAACCAATGCAATACTTTTACATCTTTCTGATTTTGATAACACTTTTGAGATAGAATGTAATGCTAGTGGTATTGGAATTGGAGGTGTTCTTATGAAAGATAGGAAACCCATTGCTTACTTTAGTAAAAAGCTTAGTAGTCCAACCTTAAACTACGCAGACCAGAAATTATATACGTTGGTTAGAGTGTTAGAAACATAGCAACACTATCTTTCGTCAAAAGAATTTATCGTACATTCAAATCATGAATCATTGAAGCATATTCATAACCAAAGTAAGTTGAATCGTAGACATGCTAAGTGGATCGAATTTATTGAAACTTTTCTGTATATTGTGAAATATAAGAAGGATAAGGATAATCTAGTTGCCGATGCTTTATCTAGATGATACATGTTATTGCCCGACTTGATTGTAAAAATCTTGATTTGGAAATGTTAAAAGAATTATATGCTACTGATTTAGATTTCAAAGACATTTACACTAGTTGTACAGAACAGAGATGCTGGGATAAATATGTATTAAATGACAGCTATTTATTTAGAGCTAACAAGCTCTATGTTCCTATAAGTTCTATATTTTAGTGAGAGTTATTTATTCATTTTTGGTGAAGAAAAATAACCCTCACATTCTCATTCCGACAAGAGAATAAGTCTTATTTATTTATTTTTTATATTTTAGTGATTCAAAATAGGGAAAAGTTTCCATTATAATTTCTATATATTTGATGGAGAAAGCTCTTTTGAGGGGACTTTGATTTTTTATTTTAGCCACCACTATTGTAAAGGCTTTTGCCGCAAACTAGAAGTCCAATTTCTTTGATCAAATCTTGAGTGATCCTTCCATTGTTGCTCTTTTAATTCTCGTGAATTGTTCGTGTCGTTCTTCGTTAAAAAAGTCAGACGGTTGATAACCAATTAAGGAGTGGTTTAACGATTGCAAAGTTGCTGGTCGCGTTCCTGGATCGTGGTTAGCCTCTACTTCGTGAAAGTCACAACTTGCTGCCTTAAGAAATTCTCCTACGACGGAAGATCAAGACCAACTTGCTTGCACGCATCTTAAGTCAAGGCGTGTGCA
Organism: Thalia dealbata; assembly: GCA_030544415.1. NCBI lineage: Eukaryota > Viridiplantae > Streptophyta > Magnoliopsida > Zingiberales > Marantaceae > Thalia > Thalia dealbata. The sequence goes on from CM060460.1 coordinate 12,326,105, forward strand.
TATAAAAAATCTTTAGGAGTTCGGTTAGATTATTATAAATCTAGTGAGATACTGGCTACATTTCTTATGCGACCCAGACTTCACGAAGAAATTCAGATTTTGCAAGGCTCGGATGAGGAATTGAGGAAAGTACTCCAACAAATACAATCAGAAGAAAATATTGAGATCAGGATGAGGGATGATGGATTACCGGTATACCGAGACAGAGTCTACGTCCTGAACAAAGCTGAACTTAGGAAAGCTATCTTGGAGGAAGCTCATTTCTTGTCATATGCAATGCACCTGGGAAGTATTGAAATATATTGCACAATAAAAGAAAGTGACTGGTGGCCAGGAATGAAAACAGATATTGCAAATTATATATCAAAGTGCTACATTTGTCAGCAAGTTAAAGCTGAGTACCAAAAACCTGCATGAAAGCTACAACCTTTAACAATTCCGGAATGAAAATGGGAACATATCACTATAGATTTTGTGATAGGATTACCCCGTTACATCCAGTAATCATAATGCAATATGGGTAACTGTCGATAGACTTACCAAGACAGCTCATTTTCTAGTAATCCATAATTTTTATTTATTAGATAAGTTAGCTAGAATCTATATTCAGAAAATTGTGAAAACTTCATGGAGTTCCTATTACTATTGTTTCCCAGATTTACTTCTCATTTTTGTCCAAAGATGCATGAAGCTTTGGGAATGACTTTATAGTTTAACACAGCTTTTCATCCCCAAACAGATGGCCAATCTGAAAGGACAATTCAAACTTTAGAAGATATGATGAGAGCTTGTGTAATTGAATTCTTGGGAAGTTGGGATCAATACTTACATTTGATTGAGTTTGTTTACAATAACATTTACCAAGTTAATATTATAATACCACCATATGAGGTTTTATATGGGAGGAAATGTAAAACCTTGTTATACTGGGATGAAGTTGGAGAAAGAAGGATTGATGGAAATGAATTGATTGAAACTACGACAGAAAAGATTCGAATTATCAAAGAACGACTGAAAGTAGCTCAGGAAAGACAAAAGAGTTATGTAGATAACCAAAGAAGAGAGTTAGGCTTTCAACTTGGGGATATGGTATACTTGAAGGTAGCTCTATGGAAGGGAATCATATGGTTTGAAAACACAGAAAAATTAAGTCTTAGATATGTTGGACCTTTCAGAATCTTTAACAGAATTAGTTATGTGGCTTATAAATTGGAGTTACATCAAGAAATGGCTAGAATACATGATGTGTTTTATGTATCTATGTTGAGGAAATATATAGTGGGTGTAAATTATGTTTTCTATATAAAAAAATAATTAAAAGAAATATATATTTTTTAATATTAAAATAATAAAATAATAAATAAAATAAAATAAAAAAGTGAATAAAAATAAATAGAAATATTTATCTATAAGATAGAAAAAATATATAATAAATATAAAGTAAATATAAAAAGAAAAAAAATAAAAATTGTTGAGTTGTGCGAGTCAACCTGGTCTAGTCGGTCGACGAGACACCGACTCCTCGTCAAGGGTTATAAACCCTCAAAAGCAGGGGTGCGAGGGTTTAAGGAGAAATAGTGTCGGCGGAGCTTCACATCCCTCCGATGGCCGGTGGAATCGACGGAAGAGTGCACGGGCGACTTGGGGGAATCGTCAGCAAGGCCGTCGGGGAGTGGATGTGGCACCGGTGGGCAGAGATCGAGTGGCGACGAGTTGAACAGGGAATGCCCTGTTTTCGTCCATTCCGCCGGCGAGGGGCGCGTCCATTGTTCTTCCTTCTGCAGTATGCTCTCTGCACACGCTATGACCCCTGAGGAATCGATATGGAGTGATGCACGTGTTGGGGGAGACAATGAGGCGACTGGGAATAACAACTTTACCTGAGGCAGGGGAACGGTGACCACCAGCGGAGTTGGCGAGCTCCTGGGCTCTGTCGGCAGTGAGGGAAGCCGGCTGGTGGGTCGAGGGAGGTGTCTGCGAATTGAGGCGTTCTTCTGTCGAGGCAGCAGTAGCAGAAGGAGTCGAAATCAGCGGCGATTCGACGGTAGAAGCAACAGCGTTGCAGGCGGAGTCGAGCGGAGGAGGAAGAAGGGAGAGAGCGGACCACACGTGTAAACTCCAAATTTTATGGAAAAAAAAAGAATAGAAGGGATAGTATGAAAAAAATAGCATAGTAAATAACTCAAGAGAGTAGGGAGAAAATGGGAAATATAATACTGTGTAAATAACCAAAGATGGTGAGGGTATAATAGGTAAAGTGGGATACTATCATAAATATATGGAACTAATGGGGGCAAAAAGGGAATTTGACCCGGGCATGTGCAACGCACGCGTGCTCCATGCCTTAGATCAGGGTGAGCTCACGACGACACCCCTTTCCCTCTTCGCACGCCCTCGATGTCGAACCCTTCCTCTTCGACCAGCCGACAACCTGCGCAGACGCCGCTCGACGGCAAACGCCACTCCACTCGACCTCTCCATCTTTCCCTTTAGTCCGCCATGCTGCCGACCACAGCATCGATTAGGTTCTGCCGCGTCTCCATCACCACACAACATTGTTGGGGATTCGAGGGCCGCCGATGACTTCGATATCCTCTTCGATCCGCTGATTCCCCTCACCGAGGCTGCAACCTCTCCTCTTCGCCTGCCACTCCGGATCCATCATCGCAAGTATGACGACGAACCCCTCCTTTTCCTTCGGCCTCTTCGCACCCTGACTCGATAGTGATGCATTTTTCCCGTTTCATCTTCAAAGATACAATTCATTGAAATAGGATTTAAACGGCCCACCGGCTGGCACACCCCGTGACCGTCAGGGGACGATTGATCCCATCATTTTTCATTCATTTTTCTTTTCACTGATCCACTCGGCAGTCATACCCTTTTTTTCTTTATTTTCCACATGATAATTTAATAATTAATTCGGCATGTGTGCAGCGGCAGGAGGAGATGCTGCGGCCATTGCGGTACGTGAGAGGGTTGGAGTTCGCGGCGGACGTGAGCTACGTGGAGTTTCTGTCGCGGGTGGGGAAGGCGGAGGAGGCGGCGTGGGCGGGCGGAACATGGGCCACGCCGCACCCCCTGGCTTAACCTCCTGATCTCCTCCTCGGACATCGCCGACTTCGATCACCCCATCTTCAAGCGTGTGCTCCGCCGCGGCATCGGCGGCCCCATGCTCGTGTACCCCCAGTGCCGGAGCAAGTGAGTGTTTCTTTTAACGTCTCCGTTCTTTTTCCTCGGGCAGCAGCAACAGGTCCTGACGGTACATATACGACGGAAATTAAATGAAGGTGGGATGGGCGGATGTCGGTGGCAGTGCTAGAGAGCAAGCTGTTCTATCTAGTGGCACTGCTGCAGTTCATCCCCCCGAGCGCGGGGGAGGCGGCGGTGGAGGAGGCGGTGGCATAGAACAGGGAGCTGATCCGCTACTGCCGGAGTCAGCGCTACGACTTCAAGGTGTACATCCCCCGCTACGAGAGCGAGGCCGACTGGGCGCGCCACTTAGACGACGATTGGCCGCGGTTCGTGGAGTGGAAGCTGACGTACGACCCGAAGGCCGTTCTTGCCCCCAGGCAGAACGTCTTCTCCCGGGCCCGCCCTCCTGCCGCCGCCGCCGCCGTCCCTTGACGGAGAGGAAGCTTGCCTTTGTCGCAATGCAGCAGTGGTGGTGGTCCGTGATGACGACGATTGGAGGAGATAAAGAGGGGAAAGAAAGGGAAAGAAAAAAGAGAGAGAAAATGTTAATGGTGGTGGCTGCAGGGTTAAAGTTCCGATGGTGGTGGTGGTGGTGGGTGATGGTAGCTAATTAATTAGCATTGTTATTATATATTGATCTCGACTCTCAACAAATCAAATCGATGAATTAGCCGTGTTCGATCGTCTGACATCTGAAAATGATTCCTGTGGCTCTATTCGCAAAATTCTAAGAGAGTGTGTGACAACAATCAGAGAGGGAAGCCCTTCGTTTTATCTCCACTGCACCAAGTTCAAAGTATGATCAAAACATAAGATTCTATGAAAGCAGCAGCATTGAGGATGCATACCCGCAAGCACCATAAGTCCATAACAGAGTACAAAGTTCATGAGTAGGACACATGCTTAGGCAGGGCATTCTTAGAGCACCAAGGTCCCTAACTAGGGTATGAAGTGCAAGCACAGAAGGTAGGATGTGTATGATTGGACTTAAGAACAAGGATACGTATGGATGGATGCGTGCGAACAGACTTTGTGCGAAGTGTGCAAGCGAGCGAGCAAACGGATGTACAAAGACAAGCACAAAAGCGGCCACACTCGAGAAGTAGAGCGAGTTGAGCGATGGCCGCAGCCTAGTGAAGTGCTGGAGCACGTAAAGCAGTAGAAAAATCAAAATTTAACGAGTTCAATAAAAATTGAGATGTTTCTAAGATTACTTTTACAGATACGATGAAATTTAATATATGGCATTTAGAAAGGATCATCTAGTACCGACCATCCAGATTTTTCAAATTCACATGAGCAGATAATGTAAATGATGTGGATAAGATGTGTATTCCTGAGCAGTGCTGATATACCGTCTGCTACTCTCATCCTTTATTAAAGTGTAGTAAATTGTATATGGTCCATTTCCTAGCGGTGGAAGAACTTCATTAATGGCAGTGGAAATATCTCATTCTGAATTACCAAGATCCTCAGGTTCATCACAGCCTTCTTCATAGTAGGTGAAGCGGTTGATTAAATAAATTGTACTGTATTTAAAAATATATTTAAATTAAATTAAATTAATTCAAATATTTTAAATTATTGTATATTTTTTAATTCCAGTAGATCTTATGTAAACCCCCATTTGTAGGTAGTTTAATTAGAATGAAAAAAATAAAAAAATAAATAATAATAATAATAATAATAATAATAATAATAAGAGATCAAATTTTTTAAAACATGGATATGCTTAGAAGAGGGTTAGATAAGTTTTAAGTTGAAGTAGGACTAAATGGTGATATTAGATAAGTTTTTGGACCTAAAAAGGGTTTAGTTGTGATTTATAAGGACCTAGTTAGAATTTTATTAAAAATATGGGGACTTAGTTGAGATTCAATAGATTCGGTAGGGTGAACTGCATAATGACACTAGCCACATGCTCCTCACATGACCGAACCGCACCGGCCTAACTAAACCGGTCATTTGGACCGAACCGGCCTGTCCAAACCGACGCCTGTGGACATAAACCTTTGCAGCCCTAATCCTTGCCCCCAAATCGATCTCGCGCGTGCGTCATCTTCGACATCACAGTGAGCCCGGCGAACTCATTGCCATCCACCACTTCGTCCTTGGCGGCGATCTCTTTGTTCTGTTAGTCGGCGACAACTTCCAGCTCTCGCAGATCTATGGGGGAATCGTCGACTTCGCCTCCCTCCTTCAAGCAATGACTGGGGGAGGCTCTGCTGCACCGTTGTTATCTACTTGAAACCCAGCAGTAGCTCTTCGGATCTTGCCCGATGTCGCCTCCCGTCAACCACTCCATTCATCGGCTGCAGCACTTGGGGCGGGATTATCCTTCGCGAAGCTCGGCGGCGACCATCAAATCTGCCGGCATCCCACTGCGTCGTCTTCTTCGCACCCTCCCATGCTTGCATTGACAGCGCTAGCTACTTCTTCCGCATCATAGTGAGCTCGTCGCGCCCCGACCTCTCCTTGTGTGGCTCCTTAGTGCAGCAGCGAGGGCTCTACCATACCATCGCTGACCTCCCAGATCCCTAGCGGTTCTTCAAGCTTGCTCACCGGAGACCCAATTTGAGTTCATCGAGTCCCTCCTTCGTGCGACGGTAGGGGCACCTCGTTGCAGGGAGACAGTAACTGAGTTCCACCGTCGCATGCGCATTCACCATCGCCATCAAAGAACCTAATCGGGTCTAAATCACTGCCATCCTTCGTCCCTATTTCATTGCCGATCTGGGTTCATCGTCGACTCCACCTCCCTCCATCGAGCGATACCACCGACACCATCATCCTCCCGGCCTTTTGTTCTGCATTAACGGCGAATCCTCTTTCAAATCCCTTGCTCTGCCCACTGATCGGCCATATCCTTCACATTTCATCCATGCCAAGGTCGATTCCATCAACTCTTCCTTTTTGTTGTCAATTAATGTTGATGTCACATGTTATATTTTCCTTACCCAGATACAACTACCCACACATGTGACGTTTGAGCGTCACCGTGATAGTCCTTAGATGGCTCATTGGGATGACTCCTTACAATGATGTAGCAGGCATGTAGTAGAAGTAACCACAACCCATTGTGTGGATGTGAGTTCAACTCAGCCAACATCAACTACTATTGAATTGGAAAGATATTTTCCTTAAGCCATGGACAGTGGATCCGTAGACAACACGACTACTATTCCAGATGTTCTGTAGATGATCTGATGAACAGTCCAGATCCTAGGGTTATTAATTAATTCAGCTAGCCGTGGCCGAGGACATATTATTTGAGGTGACCTTGTCGACGTACAGTTGTGTAGCGCTACACGATAATGTTGTGACCCGTACTGGAATTCCAAGGGGAAAGGTACGAGCATAACGGGTTTCACTGGGACGTGATGTAGGGATCAAATAGTGGGACAGTAGAGAGAGACACACGGTCACCCGATCTCTTTGCCAACATCCATGCAGGGAGCTTAGGTAGAGACTTAGACATGCACAGCACAAATGGGCTTATGGGAATCCCTGATCAGGATATCCCCTAAGCATAGGCTAACGGCCCGAGATACCTATTGTAAAGATGTATTATTTTCAGTTGACATACACTAGAGATATAGATATATTATGCAACGTAGATGATATCTAGAGGTATATGCTAGAAAGACAGACATATTATACAACATAGATGATATCAAGAGACATACACCGTCAGTTAGCCGATAATACTATTGATGATATCATTGACGTCAAAAATCTAAGATGTGATAATTAACAAACCAAAGGCATCCTAGAACATCCCCCTAGTGTTTGATTTATTATTACGATTTCGAGCCGTAATTTGGCACTAGGCCACAAGGCTGAGCACACTGCGTTCGATGTGTGTGCAGGTGTGTTAGATGATCGATAATGACGGTTGGTGAAGATGAGTCTATTGACGGATTTATTTTTATTGATCGATATTTATTATAGGATTGTAGTAGGGTTATCGGGACTGTGTTAGTAGTGTGGAGTTAGATACTTTAAATGTATATTCCGGTGAGTTGATAATGTATATTGGTGGTATTTATCATTTAAATGCCTTGTATGGGTCCCTTGGGCTCATACGGCGGTTGCCACGTGCTCAACAGACGGGTCGGGGCATGACATCTTAAACCTTCAACACCTTAGATTAATAATCTAAGGAAATGAGTATGCAGTTTGCAAACAACAATATATTGATGATAATAAAGTGTACATCCTCTCATTAGAGTAATTGGGCTTTTAGGGAGTTGTTTAAGATCTTGGGTTCAAGAATAACTAATAATTTTTATCAATTAAAAACTTAAAAAATTTATTTAACGTAAAAATCATATTTTATTAACAAATTTTAACATTGACTTTAGCTAATGTTAAATTTACTATCTTTTATTTAGAAATAAAGTTTTTACTTTTTTTTCTATCAAGTGGCCAACTACATCTAAAAATTTAAATATAATTAAATTTATAAAAATATCTATATTTTAAAATATTTTAAATTATAAATAAATAAGAGGCACTATTTATCATGTTATGTCTAAATTATTATTTTCTTTTAAGAGATAAGTTTATATTTATTTTTATTCTATATAGGATAAATTTATTATTATATAAAATAATAATTTTTAAAGATAATCGAATTGTAGAAAAAACATAATATTTTTTATTAAAACAGATGATTCATCAAAACCTACACTAATTTTTGACATATTTAATTAGGTTATCTTATTATTATTCAAAAGATGAGTAGGAAACAAAAATATCCGCTTCTATATTGTTAATATAATATCATATTTGCTTCATCTATAGGTGAAGATCGAGGTCGAGCTCATTGGAGTCAACTACACCCGAGCCCTCTCGGTTAGGTGGGGAAATGTCTACGAAGGGAGCTGAACTAGTGGCCCTGAAGGTGGCAGTAGCCGAGCCGTCTTGTTTAGGTGGGGGAATGTGTAAAGAGAGAGATCGGTAGGGGGCCCTATAGCTAGTAGTGGCCGAGCCCTCTTTGATGGGTGGGGGAATGTCTATGGAGGTTGTTGGGAATGGGGCCCTATAAGAGGTAGTGGCCGAGGCCCCCTGGTTGGGACCGGGAATGTCTACAGAATGAGCTGGGCACGTGGCCCTATAGGTGGTAGTGGTTGCAGCAATGGCTGCAACATTAGCGGCAGCGCGAGCGGCAGCAGCGGATGCGGCATCAAGAACTATGGGATGTTTACGCATATGTCCATTAAGGCCTTGAGGTTTAAGAAATTCTTTGGAGCAGTGCTTGCAAGTGTAGGTCTGTGGCCTAGGAGCGAGAGAAGAGGAGACCACATTTGTTTGCTTGGCATTGGGCTTTGTCATTGAGAGAGTTTAGAAGTCGTACTTTGATAGTACTATGGATAAAGCTAATGAGAGAGTTTATGAAGGAGACATTAGGATGTTTGTATATATATAGTTATATATTTGTATTGAATATACACATAACAAAAGATAGACATTGGTGGGTTTGATGGATCGCTTATCTGGAACTATTAGTTTACTATGTTTGGATGAGCGAGAATACCATACTACTATCTCTACGCACTCTTCCAACACACTCAAATAACTATTTTAGAGATGATGTTATTATTTTATTTTTTTCTGATATTTTTCTATATAATTAGTGCAGTTTGTTATGGAGAAACTAGCAGTATGATGAGTAGTATCATAATAAGGAGCACCATACTTCGAAAGAGAAAGCAAAGAAATACTAGCTAAAATGAATATGAAATTTCATATTATTGAGATTGTTCATTAAGAAACGACATGCATATGGTCTATCCATTATTCAATTTACAATAATCCTTCACAAAAACCTCCAACTTCTTCCGATAATATTTTCATCAATTTTTTTAGAATTTTATCCTTCAACAATAATCATTCCTGCATCCATTTATATAGGCATATTCAATTACAAAAGAGCTAGTTGATCTGACAAAAGCCCTCTCTTATAGTTTTCTCGTCGTCCACCAATGACAAACATGATACTTAAAAATCTTATTAAATAAAAATAGTAATAAGATTACGTCAAGTCGAACATAGTAGTAAATGTTTCCATTACTTTTTGAATTATTAGTTATACTTACACATGCAGCAATCTTACAATCCAATTTGATTATCAGTAAAATAAAGAAAAATAACACGGATAAGATGCATATTACTGAGCATTGTAGATATATCATCTACTACTCTCATTCTTTATTAAAGTGTAGTAAAGTAATTGTATATGGTCTATTTCCTATCAGTGGACGAACTTCGTTAATGGTAGTGGAAATATCTCATTCTGAATTACAAAGATCCTCATGTTCATCATAGCCTTCTTCATAGTCGGTGCAGCGGTTGATCAAATAAATTGTACTATATCTAAAGATATATTTAAATTAAATTAAATTAATTTAAATATTTTAAATTATGTATATTTTTAATTCCAGTAGATCTTAAACCTTCAACACCTAGATTAATGATATAAGGAAATGAGTATACAGTTTGCAATCAACAATATATTGATGAGAATCAACTATGCATTTATACACATATATATAATGTGCAATGTAGAATATATACAAGTGTACATCCTCTCGTTCGAGTAATTGTACTATCAGGGAGTTATTTAAGGTATTGGGTTCAAGAATAGTTAATAATTTTTATCAATTAAAAACGTGAAATTTTTTTGTTTAAAGTAAAAATCATATCTTATTAACAAATTTTAACCTTGACTTTAGCTTATGTTAAATTCACTATCCTTTAATTAGAGCTAAAGTTTTTACTTTTTTTTCTTTGAGGTGGCTAACTACATCTAAAAATTTAAATATAATTAAATTTATAAAAATATTTATATTTTAAAATATTTTAAATTATAAATAAATAAGAAGAACTATTTATCATGTTATGTCTAAATTATTATTTTCTTTTAAGAGATAAGTTTATATTTATTTTTATTCTATATAAGATATTTTTTTTTTGGCAAATAAATTAAATTATCATTTATCAATAGGATATTACATTGTTTCAGAATAGTTACATCATCATATATAAATTTTACTCCTTATAACTTGTTTGATAGCATCAATAGTAATCTCAACTCACCCTCTAGGAAGGATATTTGAGCATCACTATAATATCATGTGCTGTAAGTCATAAAGGAGCAAATATAATAAAATGAATATCTCGAAGAGAAGTAGTATTCTAAGCTAAGCATAAGACAACAAACTCTCTTATTTTATCTTTATCCAGCCTAGTAAAAATTACTGTCTTGATATGCCGAAGAAATACCACTTCATCTCTTACTTTTTGCTTATATAATCTCCAGTTTCTCTCTTCCCAAATGTGATATACAAACTCTGCTATCACCACCTACATAAGCTATCCTTTCAATATTTTTGTTTTAGCTATTCTAGCAGCTGTATTAATTGTGGTTTCCCATGTAGTTTATCTTAAAACTTCTTTATTCCATTTCAATAAATTACTCCATATAGTCTTGCTATATTTACATTTATTCAGCAAATGTACTAAGGTTTCTATTACAGTTAGACATAGCAGACAACCTCCTTCTATTTGCATGCCATAAAATGAAGGTAGCTCTAGGCCTAGCAGTAGAATCACAGATCAAACTTGTCCAATTTTTTATTGACAATATATTTTAAATTACACCGATTATGGTTTTTCTAATTAGTATTATTGTAAGTCAGGGATGGTATTGTAAAACCTCTCTACTCATCATCACTTTCTTCAACATCCAGCTTATTTGTTTGTGTAGAGTCTAGGATAAATTTGTTATTATTATATATATAAATCATATAAAATAATAATTTTAAAAGATATTCTAATTAAATAAAATATTTTTTATTAAAATAGATGATTCATCAAAACCTACAATAATTTTTGACATATTTAAATAGGTTATCTTATTATTATTCAAAAGATGAGTAGGAAACAAAAATATCTGCTTCTATATTGTTAATATAATATCATCTTTGCTTCATCTATAGGTGAAGATCGAGGTCGAGGTCATTAGAGTCAACTATGCCCGAGCCCTCTCGGTTAGGTGGGGAAATGTCTACGAAGGGAGCTAGACTGGTGGCCCTGAAGGTGGCAGTAGCCGAGCCATCTTGTTTGGGTGGGGGAATGTGAAAAGAGAGAGATCGGCAGGGGGCCCTGTAGCTAGTAGTGGCCGAGCCTTCTTTGATGGGTGCGGGAATGTCTATGGAGGGAGTTGGGAATGGGGCCCCATAAGAGGTAGTGGTCGAGCCCCCCTGGTTGGGTCTAGGAATATCTATGGAATGAGCTAGGCACGTGGCCCTGTAGGTGGTAGTGGTTGCAGTAATAGCTGTGGCATTAGCTGCATCACGAGCGGCAACAGCGGATGCGACATCAAGAACTATGGGATGCATACGCATGTGTCCACTAAGGCCTTGAGGTTTAAGAAATTCTTTGGAGTAGTATAAACCCCTACCCTTAATTTTTTTAAAAAAAATTTGAAAAAAATGAATAGGTCCGGTCCAACCAAACCGGTCAGCCGACCGGTTCGGATGGATTGGCCGCCACTAGAACAGTGGAGCGGGCGAGAAGGGCCGAAGCCCTAGCTCGATCACGCCCCCGCCCCCCATCCTCTTCCCCCTTGCGTCAAGCGGTGTAGACGGGCACAAACGGGCGCCGACGAGCTCGCCGGCACGCCGTCCACCCTCTGATTCTTCCTGTCGTGACAAGGAGGTCTCGCTGGAAGCAATTTGGCGATGCCCCCACTAACCCTACACATGCTATTGCCCTTGATCTCCTCCGTTTGGGAGCTCGTCCAATCGTCCGTCGTTGCTTCGTCGGGGTCGACTTCACCGTTTCATCAGCAAGGGATCGAGGGGGCCTCGTCTTCAGGCAAGTTGGTGAAACAGTGACTCCCTCAAATCCGGCCACCATAGGAGTCGAGGGGTCGACGCGGCTGAGCAATCCGCCTTTATTGTCGTCGCAGTCACAATCTTCCTCCGCGCCTCATCACCTCCGCCGTAGCCTTCTCCCCAACGCAATGCCGCATCGTCCCTAGTGTTACACCAAAAATGGGCTTATCAGCGCCCTTGGGCAAATTGTACCAAAAATGGGTTTGGGCTTAATAATGACTATTAAATTGGGCCTAATTGAATTAACTTAGGGTTTGTAATTATAATTTTAATCAGAATAATTTAAATATGTTAGGTTGTATTTGAGGAATTAAATAAAGTTGGTAATTACATTGTATGCTTAGATTGGTTAAATAGAATGTAATAATGTACTTTAATAAATTAATTATATGGATGAACTATTAGGCTTGCTATGAAATAAGAACATGGGCTTATAAAATTGAATATGGGCTTGTTAAGTGGACATAGCTAAGATAATTGTACAAATTAGATCCTTTGTTAATCAATTTTTATTTTACTAATTCTAGGAAATTATATTAAATTTTATTTTAAATAATTTTATTATTTAGGACTATTGTTTGATACGCAAGCTAAGTAGAGTATCGAAGTACATATTATTCCAAGTGGGTTGGTTTTGAAGAGTAAACTGCTAAATCAGGTGCATTGGTTCATCGAAGTTTGGATTTATTCAAGCTAGGAAATTCTTGCTAAGGTTTTCTTAGGAAATTCTTGGATGCTCGAAATATGATAAAATATAATGTTTGTTAAGACTATATATGTATGCATGTTAGTATAATTTATTTTGTCTAATATGAATGATATGCTATGTTCACCATGCTATGTATTTAACATGTTCTAAAATCTTGTCCTGCATGTTATATTATTTTCTATGTTATGTGCTACACAACTACCATGCAGACATAGATATAAATGATGACATCTTGTCCTACCATGCACCACTCCCGAGGCTATACATAGCTTAAACACTGGGAGCTGGTAGGGAAAGGGACCGTACAAACTCTAAGGTCATTCTAGACCAGAAATATAGAGCAGGACCCTACCCAAAAATTTATACCTGCACGGGTGTCGTTTAGGCGACCCCGTGATAGTCCTAGGATGGCTAGCGAGGATGAGCCCTACCATGAACTTGGCACCGACGGAGTCGAGGTTGCCACAGCCCATTGTACGGATGTGCATCTATCTCGGTCAACGTTGACTGCTATTGGACTGGGAAGGTGATTCCCTACTCGAAGCCTTGGACAGTGGATCCATAGACCACGCGGCTATCATCTATGACGTTCTGCAGACAGTCGGATGAGTAGTTTGGATCCTACGGTTATTTTTATCGATTAGCCATGACCAATTAGTCTTCGGGCAGTGTTGTAGTACTACACGAGTCGTCGTTGCCCCTACGAAGTCCGGAGATGATGTAAGGGCACGAAAGTTTCACTAGGGGAGGCATCAAGGGCGACTAGCGAGTCAGTGGAGAGTGATCAAGGGTCACCCGTCCTCTCTGCCAACATCAGTGCAGCAGGCATAGGTAGAGAAAGAGACAGAAAGACATTGATGGGCTTTTGGATGCCCTTGGACAGGACGTTCATTAAGCATAGGCTGACAGCCCGACTCTTGAGACTTAAAGTCATATTATAATATAGATGACATGCATTGATGACATAGATACTGGATACAACTTAGGTGACATCTAGTGATATGTATATTTGTATTTGTTACACTGCTATACTCCTTTTTATGTCATGAATTACACATATCAAAAGAAAAATAACAATTAACAAACTAAAGGTATCCTAGAGTACTCCTCCTAGTTTTTGAATTCCTTACTATGATTTCGAGATGTAATTTCGTACTAGGCCGCAAAGTTGAGCACACTACGTTCAATATGTGTGAAGGTTATTAAATGACCGATCGGGATAGTCGATGAAGATGAGGGCTATCGATGGATTTAGTTTTGCTTATTGATGTTGTTATTATAAAATTGTAGTAGGTATATCGAGACTGTGTTAGTAGAGATTCATAGATGCTTGGATTGTATATTCCGATGTGTTGATAATGTGTACGAATAATATTTATCACCAAATGCCTTGTATGGGACTTTTGGGACTCATACGGTTGTTGTCGCGTGTCGACCTGCGGGTCGGGGTGTGACAACTAAAGTGGTATTAGAGGATAGGTTTGAAGAACCTATGAGATTAGGTTAAGTTTGAGATTTTAAGGTTTAAGATGATAGTCCCGATATAATCTAGGATAAAGTGCGAGTCGGAAATATTATAGTATATTTCATTAGTAATGGGTTTTTACTTTGATGACAGTAACGATCGCTAAGATTAATTTTTCCATGGGCCGGTAATCACTTTAATATAATAAATCTATTAATCTTCGGATAGTATATATGGCTACAATTTTCATTTGCGTCGAAGAAGATATAGAAACTTAGATCAATATGCTCAGATCTACGACCAATTTTTATTTCTAAAGGATCAACTAAAGTTATCCACGATCATACTCAATGTTACCTTATTGTGTGCATCATGATCACCTTTTATATTAATATAGGTAGCAATCATCACTTTAATCTTAAGAGTATTGATATCAAATTATCCCAAGTTATATCTTAATCATACTATTTGTATCCCATAATCCTATCTTGAGATATTGAGTCTAAATAAATCTATTAATATTTGATTTTATCCGCGTTCAAGTTCGTCGCCATCTAAATTTGTTGGTCTTTTGTGCACCTTTCATTCACTCTATTCTAGACCCTAGAATTAAATTTGTGGTTAGACCCATGTTGGGTGATCTTGGTGAACCCTCGCTAACTACAACCTAACTCTGGAGGGTGATCTTATAAAATTCAAGTTGTCAATTCGGTGAGTTTTGAAAGAATCTAAGTTAGACTGTAAGTGGTATGGTCGTCTACCTGAAATATGACTACAATATTGTTCCTTAGTAGACAAATTACACATACATGGAATATACCTATATAGTATATTAGGTTCGAGAAAATCAAGTCATTATGGAAGCATCAGGATCCATCCAAAGTCGAGCATCTATTCCCGAATCTAGTTAGTAGACATAGATCATGATCATACCTTAGTGTCAAAGAGCAGATAGGCTCATAGGAATCTAGATGAGGTTACTAGTAACTCACAGTACTATGACCACAATATTAGTGTTGGGCTATTAAAGCATGAATGAACTACGAACCTTGTCATGAAGTATGACACGATGTGGGTTACCAACTCCATAGGTCATCTTGTTAATCTAGTCGATCTTAGCATACAAATTAAGTACGTATGCAACCGTAAGAAAATATTGGTACATATGTGATACTTACCTTTCTTTATCCATTAGGTCTTCATATTTTTGACATGTGCTTGAATTATCTAGTCTCATTTTATATATGTTCCTAAAAGAAGATTTTCTTCAATTCATTGAATGTAGTTACTAATTCAGATTTGTTGTTACATCCATCCGTGTCTTATTTCATACCATCACCAATAGATTCCTAATCATGTGTGTTGTTCTAGTACTAAGTCATTATCTAAACTTCTTGTTATTTCTCATTTTAATTCTTGTGATCATTCTACTCGTCTTTCATTGCTTGCAACTCATGGGATGACTTTAAGTTGCAAAAGGATCCTTAATGACTCGTTTATTTAAAGTGATATATTATTCAATACTCAAGTTCCTCTTAAATTTCTCTGATAGTAGTTTGCATAAGTGATAGTGTTTCCCCTTATTGTGTTATATCTTCCATCTAATGATACTAATTCTTTTGTGTAGTACTCTTATTCCCCCTTTCTAATCACACTTTCTTAAAATCTCAATTCGTTGTGGACTGGTTTCACAGTTTCATAAGTGCATATTGCTCACATGCAACTTGCTTTGGGTTAAACCACCCACTTTTCCATCTGTAAATTTGTCCTTATTGTTTTTACCTATTTAACATCTTTGTGTAACTCAACCATCGTTGCCATTTGACTTTCAAGGAAGAAGATTTTCCTTTGATGTTCTTATGATGAGTAAACTCAATTCTCTTGAGCATTTTTGTCACTGCTTATGTTACTCACTTGTATATATTGCTTGCACTTCTTCCTTGCTTATGCTGCTTGCCTCCGTTCTTATCAACTTTTTGCTTGAGGACAACAATTCTGTGATTGTCTTATCAAATAGTGTCTTGTACTTTTACATATTCCCTCAAAGCTCTACTTATTTGGTTTACCTCTACTTGCTAATTCTTTTATTTCAACTTGTATCCTCACAAGTCCTTGGTTTCTTCTCGTTAGGTGGTTTAGGCTCCATTGCTTTTCCAAGTGTATGAGCTAATTTAGATTTGTTCCCAACTTCTTAACCATCATTGATAAATCCTCATTATTATACTTAGTTTGGTATAGTGGGGGATTTGTGTTAGGTTCCCTCCTAAGTCAGGTGCCATTATCTCTACTAGTGTCCTGCACCTATCACTTCTGACAATTGGAGGCACATGCCTGTCTAGTGCATATAATAACAGTCATGCATGTTTCTTTATTTTTTCATGCCATTCTACTTCATTACATACTATATCCTTGCATATGCAGGATCTATACTCCAGGAACTAATACTATTTCCAACACTCTTTGCAATAAAAATCCTAGCATATTTGGGGTAATTCACATATGATCCAACTCTCTCTTTATGTTGTGGAACTTGTCTTTACATTATAGGTAGTGGTGGTATAGGAATGTGAATCTAGTGTGGAGCAAGTTAATGGTCATTTAATAAGTGGCTATTTGATATCTTTTTATATTATCCCCAATTAGGAGATGACTCTATTATGATTATATTATAGTTTAGAGATGTTTGATTTTGCTCCAACTTAAACCATGAAAGGTTATTCATATGTAGTGTAAAAGGAACTCCCTAGTATATCTACCTAAGAAAGCTAAAATAGTATCTTCAACTTTTGCCCACTTGCATTTCTCCCATTGTTGTTAGTTGCTTTACCAACGAACAGTTTATCTCTTGATTGATCTTAGCAATCTATTATTGTGAAGTTTTATCTACTCATCTAAGGCTCATGTAGTACATCTAGTAGACTACTACCATACCAAATAATTATTTATCACCCTACTAAGCAACTGTTTTCTCCCAAGTACTAGGGCATACATCATTGTATGGGATAGTATAGATGTTTAAGATGTCTCAGACATGGTTATTGATGATACTGGCATGATTATTGATGACTTGGACATGGCGACTGATGACTCAGAAATATTCTTTGATGACCCATGATATAGAGACCTATCTTGAGTATCTCCTTTTATTCCAATCGTGGGACTTTCTATTAAATGTAGCACCTCTGGAAAAGAAAAAAATTTATGAGTTGAGTGGAACTTTTTGTGACCTAAAACTTTTGTTTGCCGATGCGGCGGGACTTAGGAAAATAGTACATCAGAGATTATTAAAGTAATTGCCAGAGATAGTTGTTAAAAATTTTATTTCTTCTACCTTAGCAAGTGATGGACAAAAGAATACTAGCTTAAGGGAAAGATTTGAGAGGTCTATATATGTTCCCTATGGAGAGATCGATGATGGTGTAAGGAAGGGGATTGTGGAGTGTGTGGGAAAAGCACAGCGTTTGCACTCACATGGGACGGTATGAGTTAGTAGTTGCAGAAGGTGGTGAGTTTATTTTTGGAGGACCAAAAATTTTTAAGGGGGGGAGTACTTGTAAACCCTTACCCTTAATTTTAAATAAAAAAATTGAAAAAAATGAACCGGTCCGGTCCAACCAAATCGGTCAGTCGACCAGTTCGAATGGACCGACCGCCACTAGAATAGTGGAGCGGGCGAGAAGGGCCGAAGCCCTAGCTCGATCTCGCCACCACCCCGCTTCCTCTTCCCCCTTGCGTCACCGAAGATGAGGGCTATGGATGGATTTAGTTTTACTTATTGATGTCGTTATTATAAAATTGTAGTAGGTATATCAGGATTGTGTTAGTAGAGATTCATAGATGCTTGGATTGTATATTCTGATGTGTTGATAATATTTATGAACAATATTTATCACCAAATGCATTGTATGGGACTTTTGGGACTCATACGGTGGTTGCCACGTGTCGACCTACGGGTCGGGGCGTGCCAAGCAGTGCTTCCAAGTATAGGTCTGTGGCCTGGGAGTGGTAGAAGAGGAGGTCACATTTGTTTGCTTGGCTTTGGGCTTTTTTATTGAGAGAGTTAGGAAGTTGTACTTTGATAGTACTATGGATAAAGCTAATGAGAGAGTTTATGAATGAGAGATTAGGATGTTTGTATATATATAGATATATGTTTGTGTTGAATATACACACAACAAAAGATAGACATTGGTGGGTTTGATGGATCGCTTATCTGGAACTATTAGTTTACTATGTTTGGAAGAGCGAGAATACCATACTACTATCTATACGTACTCTTCCAACACACTCAAACAACTATTTTAGAGATGATGTTATTATTTTATTTTTTTTTCGATTTTTTTCTATATAATTAGTGCAGTTTGTTATAGAGAAACTAGCAGCATGATGAGTAGTATTGAGATTGTTCATTGAGAAAGGACATGCACATGGTCCATCCATTATTCAATTTACATTAATCCTTCACAAAAACCTCCACCTTCTTCCGATAATATTTTCGTTAATTTTTTAGAATTTTATCCTCTAACAATAATCATTCCTGCATCCATTTATATATGCATATTCAATTACAAAAGAGCTAGTTGATCTGACAAAAGTACTCTCTTGTAGTTTTCTCGTCGATCACGAATGACAAACATGATACTTAAAAAGCTTCATAAATAAAAATAGTAATACGATTACGTCAAGTCGAACATAGTAGTAAATGTTTCCATTATTTTTTGAATTATTAGTAATACTTTCACATGCAGCAATCTTATAATCCAATTTGATTATCAGCAAAATAAAAAAAAAATGACACAGATAAGATGTGTATTACTGAGCAGTGTAGATATACCATCTGCTACTCTCATTCTTTATTAAAGTACAGTAAAGTAATTGTATATGGTCCATTTCCTATCGGTGGAAGAAATTCATTAATGGTAGTGAAAATATCTCATTCTGAATTACAAACATCCTCGGGTGCATCATAGCCTTCTTCATAGTCAGTGAAGCGGTTGATCAAATAAATTGTACTTTATTTTAAGATATATTTAAATTAAATTAAATTAAATTAAATATTATAAATTATTGTATATTTTTAATTCCAGTAGATCTTAAACCTTCAACACATTACATTAATAATCTAAGGAAATGAGTATTGAGTTTGCAACCAACAATATGTGGATGAGAATCAACTATGCATTTATACTCTTGTATATAATGTGCAATGTATAATATATACATAAAGTGTACACCATCTTATTAGAGCAATTGGGCTATCAGTGAGTTGTTTAAGGTCTTGGGTTCAAGAATAGCTAATAAATTTTATCTATTAAAAACGTGAAATTTTTTTATTTAACGTAAAAATAATATCTTATTAACAAATTTTAACCTTACTTTAGCTTATGTTAAATTCACTATCTTTTATTATCTTGTTATGTCTATTTTTTTTTTTAAGAGATAAGTTTATATTTATATTTATTCTATATAGGATAAATTTATTATTATATATATATAAATCATATAAAATAATAATTTTAAAAGATAATCTTATTGTAGAAAAAATATAATATTTTTTATTAAAACAGATGATTCGTCAAAACCTACAATAATTTTTGACATATTTAAATAGGTTATCTTATTATTATTCAGAAGATGAGTAGGAAACAAAAATATCTCCTTCTATATTGTCAATATAATATCATCTTTGCTTCATCTATAGGTGAAAATTGAGGTCGAGGTCATTGGAGTCAACTATGCCGGAGCCCTCTCGGTTAGGTGGGGAAATATCTACAAAGGAAGCCGGACTGGTGACCATGAAGGTGGTAGTAGTCGAGCCCTCTTGTTTGGGAGGGGCAATGTGTAAAGAGAGAGATCGGCAGGGGCTGTAGCTCGTAGTGGCCGAGACCTCTTTGATGGGTAGGGGAATGTCTATGGAGGGAGTTGGGAATGGAGCCCTATAAGAGGTAGTGGCCGAGCCCCCCTGATTGGGTCTGGGAATGTCTACGGAATGAGCTGGGCACGTGGCCCCGTAGGTGGCAGTGGTTGCAACAATGGCTGAGGCATTATGTCATGCCCCAAACCCACCTTTGAGCACATGGCAACCACCGTATAAGCTGCATTTTTCCATCACAACTTATACAAGGTAGATGTATCATAAAACACAATAAATTCTTTTTATTAAATACATTGGAAACATAACACAATGTACATTTTACAGCAATGCTATAAAAATAAAATCTTTTTTCTAGATTTCTAAAATAAAATTCTATTTCGCCATAACTAGGTTCTCCCCGTATCAATGTCCAACCTATAACCTGCGCAACAGGGAAAAAATATGCATATCTGAGTCGTGAAACTCAGTGAGGCTAAGAGAGAGCACCCTAAAAATGGGCATAAGGTATTATACAAAACCAATAAGAAGAATTATCTATTAAGTCACATATCAAACAACATGCTCAGTAGTATGGACATGGCATATGAATAAAACATAAGAATTTAATTATAACAATAACACAAATCCATAAATGTCATATTTCTTTAACCATCATATCAATCTTTTCCAAACTACACCTAAGGCAGCCAACCTATGTTCAAGGTAAATCCCTCGTCAGAGATTATTCTAAACCTGTCAGTGTCAACTCTATATCCCTGTCCTATATGCCTGTACACTGACATTGGCAAAAGGAGTTGGTGATCACGACACCCCTTCTAACACAAACACAAGTACCATACAGCGCTGTAATTCTGCCCATGACAAGATCACCATACAAATAATCAATCACATCCATCTCCAGCCTGGCAAGCAGAGATCTGCCGGGTATACTATCAATGAACATGTACTGCTCAGGGACCCACATCGTTGATCAATGCCAGTCATTAGGTTCCCTAGCCTGGGTAGCGCATTGAACGGTACAGTTCCTAGCACACCCTCTACTCTGGTGTAACACAAATAAGTTGAGCTCTGTATCGAAGTGAGACCCCGGCTACACCAAAGTAGTAATGACTAAGTCAACCGAACTTGCACCTCTACCATTGCTAGCATGTGGCTCCTCACCAAGTGTTGGCACATCCTATTCTAAGAACTCAACATCCTCTCCTAGGTTATCATAACCCTAAGATGTCCAAAGTTCTTAGTTATACATCAATTTAGATCAATCTAGGTTGTAAATCATAGCATGAACCTATAGTGTCTCTAGTTTTTGTCGCATGTCTCCATGTTCTATGTTCCTGCTAAATGTCTCTACATCTACAGCATAACATGAACATATCAATGTATAGCATAACATGAGAACAATCATACATAGCATGCATATAATAACATCATGTATCTTTTCATAATAAAATCTATCAATAATTATCCAAACATACATGCCATTAAAATATGCAACAAGCAGACATTCAACTTATCAGCATGTACAATAGGTAATAACGACCCTTAGGACTCAGTATCTGTAGTAGACCAAATAAATTTGAAACCATAAGCCTTCACCTGAGTCTCAAAGAAGTATTAAATAAGAATTCACAGCTTGGCTGTGATTCTTAAAAGCAAGCAAACAAACAATCAAGCACAACATATCCTTTTTACTCTAACACAAATCACAGCTTGGTCGTGATTTGTCAAGCAATAGCAATTAAGTTTCCTAAGATAAAATAAATATATCCAACCACTATAAATCATATAATTCAAACAAGAATTTTCTATCTACCCTTCTACTCACATTCTCACATTACAAATTTATTTCTTATAATCGACTAACCATCAATCACATTACCAATCACTACCTAACACAATCAAACATCACAAGCTTATAAAATAATATTTAGTTTAACCATTTAACAATATCTAAAAATCTTCATCAATATATATCACCTTAATTAATTCTAACTTAATTTTAATAATTCTGTTAAAAATTTATTTACATCAATTAAATTCACAAAATCCTAAATTATTAAATTTCACTAATTACAAAATCTAAATAGACCAATTTTCTAAATCACATTATAAATTTATAAAATTTCAATTTATTCAATTTTATTTATTATAAAAATATAATTAATCTAATTACCTCAACTTTCAATTTCAAACTCATTAATTCTGTACAAATTCTAAATAAATCATTTTAATTTCAATTAATTCCATTTAAATATCATAATACCTACAAAAATATTTCTTCATGCATATAGCATACAATTACTTCATCTAAACCCTAATTAACTCCAATTATCACAATTAAATTAAAAACTACATCATAATGATTTTAAAAAGTTCTAATTAAATTATGAAAAAATAGGTTTAAGCATAATATTACATCATAGTTTATTTTAGATTTTTCTGATGTTATTAACGCACTCAAAACTTTGAACCCAACTTAAATAAATTTAAAAACTGGTTCTAAAATATGTTAAAAATTCTAGATAAATTTCTTAAGATTCGAAACATATCAACAAAGCTCTAGAATTGTTGAACCGAATAACACTGATTGAAAAACAGTGAAAACCAATGCAAACCGGCCAAAACCGCTGCTGAACCGCCCTAGATTGAATCGGGTCGAACCGGTCCAATAGATCCGGGTCGAACCGGACCCAGGCATGCGCAACGCACTTGCCGTCTTCTTCACCCCACCCCTTCATCTGCATTCGAATCAGCCACACCGCCACCGCGATTCAACACCGACCGCCGCCGCGCCGCTGCCACAGATGCGTCGGAACCCCTCACACTCCTTCACCTAACCTTCCAACACTCTCCGGCGACCTAATCGCACCACCGGTAGAGCCCAACCGCTCCCACGGTCGCGGCTTCCCTCGAGCCTCTCTGTCTCCGCCGGGACCGCCCTTCACCGATCGAGCGTCGTTCCCTAGCGGGAAATGTAGCGAACGAGCTCTCCTCTTCTCCCTCGACCCTCCGGACAACCTTCCGCGGTGGAAGGAGCGATCGCTGGCCTTCCCTCGCTGACAAAATCAGCGCGAGTAGAGGGTTCCTCTGTTCGCTGCCTCACTCCACTCGCCGTCGATCTCCAAGTGCCAATGTCGTGCCCATAACTCGTAGAAGACTCCATGGGATTCGTATCGACTGTAGAGAGTATGTCACGCCCCGACCCGCAGGTCGAGTCCGTGGCAACCGCCGTATGGACCTGCGATCACATACAAGGCATATGGTAAATACGATAATATCTAAGACAATGCAAATAATTGATAATCAGCAGAATGTTTATACCTTTATTAAGAGAAACTCCAAAGACAGTCCCGGTGTATCCTCTACCAGTCGGATCCTTGTCTATGTCACTGTCTTCTAATAAATCTGCACACACATTGAATGCGGTGTGCTCAGCCTTGCGGCCTAGTGCGAAATTACGGCTCAAACTGCAATAGCACGAACAAGATTAGGGGAAAATATCTAGGATGCCTTTTGTTGTTTTATATTTCAATATAAGGGCATATTTACTTCGATATTATCATTTAAATAATTACACTATCAAGAGATGTCATAATGAAAATATCTAACTGTCATCTAGGTTGTCATAACATGTCATGTACCTATGGTGTAACACCCAGTATGTTCCAAATTTAATTAGCATGTGAGTTAGGCTCTGCTTGCCTATGTTCAAAGGCTATCCTGATCAGGAATGACCTATGAACCCATCCGTGTCAAAAGTACCTATGTCTCTCCTTATAGCCCACACGGATGTTGGCGAGAGGACAAGTGACTGTGTATCCCACTCTATTGTCTCGCTAGTCGACTGCCCCGACGTCACATTCCAGCGAGACACGCTGAGCCATACCGCCTCCCTAGCGCCGTATGGAAATGACACAGCCTACCGTGTAGTACTACAATGCTGCCCCATTGAAGGGTCACCATTTGAAGAAAAATAAATCGTCAGCTATGACCTGCCAGTTCAAGGCACCCTAGGATCCAGACTATATCTTTTATATGTATGTAGAACCTTGGAAAGTCATAGTCGTCTAGTC
The DNA here is from genome assembly GCA_030544415.1 of Thalia dealbata. Taxonomy (NCBI): domain Eukaryota; kingdom Viridiplantae; phylum Streptophyta; class Magnoliopsida; order Zingiberales; family Marantaceae; genus Thalia; species Thalia dealbata. The sequence goes on from CM060460.1 coordinate 12,350,325, forward strand.
TATAGATTCATTGTCCAAGGCTCACGGTAGGTCCCACCTCTCCCGTCCAGGAGCTTGATCATGCCCATCATCGTGAGCCTCCGAGATTATCGCTATTGGAGCACTCAGCGTTGACTACATGTAAGCAATAGCCAGGGATTGGTATCGTTTCCGCACACCTTCACGGACAAACATGGAGGTGCTCAACCATCACGTGTGTAGGTAGATTATCTAGGTATGGACCTGTCCAAGGATCACCGGAATTATACCTCTCCCGTCCAGGAGCCAGTCATGCATGTCAGTTATGAGCCTCCGAAATTCCCAAACATTGGATATCTCAATGTTGACTGCATGCAAGCAACGGCCTGGGAGTGGTAGTGTTCTCGTTTACCCTCAAGGACTAGCACGATGACGACCAACCTTTCCACGTGAGGGTAGGGTATCCATGTATGGATCCACTAGCCGGTCCATCCTACACCAGCCTACTCCCTATGTTTGGGCCTCACTTAGCCTCCAGAGTGGAGCTGGTGTGCTGACATCCTATCAAATACTATATAGTCCCTGATGTCCTCTAGGTGTACTGCTACACACCCTCAATATTTAGTACATAACTCGTGTCCAGGAGGTTCTAGTGTTTCCTAAATTTCAAGTGTAGAATCTAAACCAATAGGGGTGCTTGAGCTAGCACCTCAGTAGTCGAGTTGTCATACTTTTGAGTATATCATTGTATTGTTCTATGCTGATTCAATCAAAGGTGAATATTTTAATATTATTTTTACATAGCAGATCATCTCAATCATGAAAAATGTAACTAGCAGGTAATACATTCTTAGAATAAGAACATGCATGGCATAATCAGACATGCTATGTAAACTTAGCATGCTTAGCAAAAATAATATTATAACACATTTTAATAATGCATGTTCCTACCATGTCTTATCTTTAGTAAGAGATAAGTTTATATTTATTTTTATTCTATATAGGATAAATTTATTATTATATATAAATAAATTATATAAAATAATAATTTTTAAAGATAATCTAATTGTAGAAAAAACATAATATTTTTTATTAAAACAGATGATTCATCAAAACCTACAATAATTTTTGACATATTTAAATAGGTTATCTTATTATTATTCAAAAGATGAGTAGGAAACAAAAATATCCGCTTCTATATTATTAATATAATATCATATTTGCTTCATCTATAGGTGAAGATCGAGGTCGAGCTCATTGGAGTCAACTACACCCGAGCCCTCTCGGTTAGGTGGGGAAATGTTTACGAAGGGAGCTGAACTGCTGGCCCTGAAGGTGGCAGTAGCTGAGCTGTCTTGTTTAGGTGGGGGAATGTGTAAAGAGAGAGATCGGTAGGGGGCCCTGTAGCTAGTAGTGGTCGAGCCCTCTTTGATGGGTTGGGGAATGTCTATGGAGGTTGTTGGGAATGGGGCCCTATAAGAGGTAGTGGCCGAGGCCCCCTGGTTGGGACTGTGAATGTCTACAGAATGAGCTGGGCACGTGGCCCTATAGGTGGTAGTAGTTGCAGCAATGGCTGCAGCATTAGCGGCAGCGCAAGCTGCAGCAGCGGATGCGGCATCAAGAACTATGGGATGTTTACGCATATGTCCATTAAGGCCTTGAGGTTTAATAAATTCTTTGGAGCAGTGCTTGCAAGTGTAGGTCTGTGGCCTGGGAGCGAGAGAAGAGGAGACCACATTTGTTTGCTTGGCATTGGGCTTTGTCATTGAGAGAGTTTGCAAAGTCGTACTTTGATAGTACTATGGATAAAGCTAATGAGAGAGTTTATGAATGAGACATTAGGATGTTTGTATATATATAGATATATATTTGTGTTGAATATACACATAACAAAAGATAGACATTGGTGGGTTTGATGGATCGCTTATCCGGAACTATTAGTTTACTATGTTTGGAAGAGCGAGAATACCATACTACTATCTCTACGCACTCTTCAAACACACTCAAATAACTATTTTAGAGATGATGTTATTATTTTATTTTTTTATGATATTTTTCTATATAATTAGTGCAGTTTGTTATGGAGAAACTAGCAGTACGATGAGTAGTATCATAATAAGGAGCACCACACTTCGAAAGAGAAAGGAAAGAAATACTAGCTAAAATGAATATGAAATTTCATATTATTGAGATTGTTCATTAAGAAACGACATAAACATGGTCCATCCATTATTCAATTTACATTAATCCTTCACAAAAACCTCCAACTTCTTCCGATAATATTTTCATCAATTTTTTTACAATTTTATCCTCCAACAATAATCATTCCTGTATCCATTTATATAGGCATATTCAATTACAAAAGAGCTAGTTGATCTGACAAAAGCCCTCTCTTATAGTTTTCTCGTCGTCCACCAATGACAAACATGATACTTAAAAAGCTTATTAAATAAAAATAGTAATAAGATTACGTCAAGTCGAACATAGTAGTAAACGTTTCCATTACTTTTTGAATTATTAGTTATACTTACACATGCAACAATCTTATAATCCAATTTGATTATCAGTAAAATAAAGAAAAATGACACGGATAAGATGCATATTACTGAGTAGTGTAGATATACCATCTGCTACTCTCATTCTTTATTAAAGTACAGTAAAGTAATTGTATATGGTCCATTTCCTATCGGTGGAAGAAATTCATTAATGGCAATGAAAATATCTCATTCTGAATTACAAACATCCTCGGGTGCATCATAGCCTTCTTCATAGTCAGTAAAGCGGTCGATCAAATAAATTGTACTGTATTTTAAGATATATTTAAATTAATTTAAATATTATAAATTATTGTATATTTTTAATTCCAGTAGATCTTAAACCTTCAACACATTACATTAATGATCTAAGGAAATGAGTATTGAGTTTGCAACCAACAATATGTGGATGAGAATCGACTATGCATTTATACTCTCGTATATAATGTGCAATGTATAATATATACATAAAGTGTACATCATCTTGTTAGAGTAATTGGGTTATCAGTGAGTTGTTTAAGGTATTGGGTTCAAGAATAGCTAATAAATTTTATCTATTAAAAACGTGAAATTTTTTTATTTAACTTAAAAATAATATCTTATTAACAAATTTTAACCTTACTTTAGCTTATGTTAAATTCACTATCTTTTATTATCTTGTTATGTCTAAATTATTTTTTTTTTAAGAGATAAGTTTATATTTATATTTATTCTATATAGGATAAATTTATTATTATATATATATAAATCATATAAAATAATAATTTTAAAAGATAATCTTATTGTAGAAAAAATATAATATTTTTTATTAAAACAGATGATTCGTCAAAACCTACAATAATTTTTGACATATTTAAATAGGTTATCTTATTATTATTCAGAAGATGAGTAGGATACAAAATTATCTGCTTCTTTTTGTCAATATAATATCATCTTTGCTTCATCTATAGGTGAAGATCGATGTCGAGTTCATTGGAGTCAACTATGCCCGAGCCCTCTCGGTTAGGTGGGGAAATGTCTACAAAGGAAGCTGGACTGGTGACCATGAATGTGGTAGTAGTCGAGCCCTCTTGTTTGGGAGGGGCAATGTGTAAAGAGAGAGATTGACAGGGGCTGTAGCTAGTAGTGGCCGAGACATCTTTGATGGGGAGGGGAATGTCTATGGAGGGAGTTGGGAATGGAGCCCTATAAGAGGTAGTGGCCGAGCCCCCCTGATTGGGTCTGGGAATGTCTACGGAATGAGATGGGCACGTGGCCCCATAGGTGGCAGTGGTTGCAACAATGGCTGAGGCATTATGTCACGCCCCAAACCCACCTTTAGGCACATGGCAACCACCGTATAAGCTACACTTCTCCATCACAACTTATACAAGGTAGATGTATCATAAAGCACAATAAATTATTTTTATTAAACACATTGGAAACATAAAACAATGTACATTTTATAGCAATACTATAAAAATAAAATCTTTTTTTTAGATTTCTAAAATAAAATTCTATTTCGCCATAACTAGGTTCTCGCTCGCTCCCCGTATCAATGTCCAACTTATGACCTATGCAACAGGGGAAAAATATGCATATCTGAGTCGCAAAACTCAGTGAGGCTAAGAGAGAGCACCCTAAAAATGGGCATAAGGTATTGTACAAAACCAATAAGAAGAATTATCTATTAAGTCATATATCAAACAACATGCTCAGTAGTATGGAAATGGCATATGAACAAAACATAAGAATTTAATTATAACAATAACTCAAATCCATAAATATCATATTTCTTTAACCATCATATCAATCTTTTCCAAACTACACCTAAGGCAGCCAGCCTATGTTTAAGGAAAATCCCTCGTCAGAGATTATCCTAAACCCGTCAGTGTCAACTCTATATCCCTGTCCTATATGCCTGTACACTGACGTTGGCAAAATGAGCTGGTGATCACGACACCCCTTCTAACACAAACACGAGTACCATACAACGCTGTAATTCTGCCCATTACTAGATCACCATACAAATAATCAATCATATCCATCTCCAGCCTGGGAAGCAGAGATCTGCCGGGTATGCTACCAATGAACCTGTACTGCTCAAGGACCCACATCGTTGATCAATGCCAGAGTCATCAGGTTCCCTAGCCTGGGTAGCGCATTGGACGGTACTGTTCCTATCACACCCTCTACTCTGGTGTAACACAAATAAGTTGAGCTCTGCACCGAAGTGAGACTCCGGCTACACCAAAGTAGTAGTGACTAAGTCAACCGAACTTGCACCTCTACCTTTGCTAGCACGTGGCTCCTCACCAAGTGTTGGCACATCCTATTTTAAGAACTCAACATCCTCTCCTAGGTTATCATAAATCCCTCGTCAGAGATTATCCTAAACCCGTCAATATCAACTCTATATCTCTATCCTATATGCCTGTACACTGACGTTGGCAAAAGGAGCTGGTAATCACGACACCCCTTCTAACACAAGCACAAGTATCATACAATGCTGTAATTCTGCCCATGACTAGATCACCATACAAATAATCAATCACATCCATCTCCAGCCTGGCAAGCAGAGATCTGCCAGGTATGCTACCAATGAACCTGTACTGCTCAGGGACCCACATCATTGATCAATGCGAGAGTCATCAAGTTCCCTAGCCTGGGTAGCGCATTGAACGATACTGTTCCTAGCACACCCTCTACTCTAGTATAACACAAATAAGTTGAGCTCTGCACCGAAGTGAGACTCCAGCTACACCAAAGTAGTAGTGACTAAGTCAACCGAACTTGCACCTCTACCATTACTAGCACGTGGCTCCTCACCAAGTGTTGGCACATCCCATTCTAAGAACTCAACATCCTCTCCTAGGTTATCATAACCCCAAGATGTCCAAAGTTCTTAGTTATACATCAATTTAGATCACTCTAGGTTGTAAATCATAGCATGAACCTAAAGTGTCTCTAGTTTTTGTCTCATGTCTCCATGTTCTATGTTCCTACTAAATTTCTCTACATCTACAGCATAACATGAACATATCAATGTATAGCATAACATGAGAACAATCATACATAGCATGCATATAATAACATCATGTATCTTTTCATAATAAAATCAATCAACAATTATCCAAACATACATACCATTAAAATATGCAACAAGCAGACATTCAACTTATCAGCATGTACAATAGGTAATAACGACCCTTAGGACTCAGCATCTGTAGTAGACCAAATAAATTTGAAATCATAAGCCTTCACCTGAGTCTCAAAGAAGTATTAAATAAGAATTCACAGCTTGGCTGTGATTCATAAAAGCAAGCAAGCAAACAATCAAGCACAACATATCCTTCTTACTCCAACACAAATCATAGCTTGGTCGTGATTTGTCAAGCAATAGCAATCAAGTTTCCTAAGATAAAATAAATATATCCAACCACTGTAAATCATATAATTCAAACAAGAATTTTCTATCTACCCTTCTACTCACATTCTCATATTACAAATTTATTTCTTATAATCCACTAACCATCCATCACATTACCAATCACAACCTAACACAATAAAACATCACAAGCTTATAAAATAATATTTAGTTTAACCATTTAACAATATCTAAAAATCTTCATCAATATATATCACCTTAATTAATTCTAACTTAATTTTAATAATTCTGTTAAAAAAAATTTTACATCAATTAAATTCACAAAATCCTAAATTATTAAATTTTACTAATTACAAAATCTAAATAGACCAATTTTCTAAATCACATTATAAATTTATAAAATTTCAATTTATTCAATTTCATTTATTATAAAAATATAATTAATCTAATTACCTCAACTTACAATTTCAAACTCATTAATTCTGTACAAATTCTAAATAAATCATTTTAATTTCAATTAATTCCATTTAAATATCATAATACCTACAAAAATATTTCTTCATGCATATAGCATACAATTACTTCATCTAAACCCTAATTAACTCCAATTATCTCAATTAAATTTAAAACTGCATCATAATGATTTTAAAAAGTTCTAATTAAATTATGAAAAAATAGGTCTAAGTATAATATTACATCATAGTTTATTTTAGATTTTTCTGATGTCATTAACGCACTCAAAACATTGAACTCAACTTAAATAAATTTTAAAACTGGTTCTAAAATATGTTAAAAATTCTAAATAAATTTCTTAAGATTCAAAACATATCAACAAAGCTCTAGAATTGTTGAACCAAATAACATTGATTAAAAAACAGTGAAAACCAAAGCAAACCGGCCAAAACCGCTGCTGAACCATCCTAGATTGAATCGGGTCGAACCGGTCCAGTAGATCCGAGTGGAACCGGACCCAGGCACGCGCAACGCACATGCCGTCTTCTTCGCCCCACCCCTTCATCCGCATTCGAATCAGCCACACCGCCACCGCGATTCAACACCGACCGCCACCGCGCCGCTGCCACAGATGCGTCGGAACCCCTCACACTCATTCACCCAACCTTCCACCACTCTCCGATGACCTAATCGCACCGCCGGTAGAGCCCAAGCGCTCGCACGGTCGCAGCTTCCCTCAAGCCTCTTTGTCTCAGCCGGGACCGCCCTTCACCGATCGAGCGTCGTTCCCTCATCGAAAATGTAGCGAACGAGCTCTCCTCTTCTCCCTCAACCCTCTGGACAACCTTCCGCGGCGGAAGGAGCGATTGCTGGCCTTCCCTCGCTGACAAAATCAGCGCGAGTAGAGGGTTCCTCTGTTCGCCGCCTCACTCCGCTCACCGACAATCTCCAAGTGCCAATGCCGTGCCCATCACTCGTAAAAGACTCCACGGGAATCATATTGACTGTAGAGAGTATGTCACGCCCCGACCCGCAGGTCGAGCCCGTGGGAACCGCCGTATGGACCTGCGATCACATACAAGACATATGGTAAACACGATAACATCTAAGACAATGCAAATAATTGATAATCAGCATAATGTTTATACCTTTATTAAGAGAAACTCCTAAGACAGTCCTGGTGTATCCTCTACCAATCGGATCCTTATCTATGTCACTGTCTTCTAATAAATCTGCAAAAGTTGAGATGTACCCGAATTCCAAAGATATAAAAAGAAGTGTCATTCAGAGGCACAAATGACACTAAGAAAATTTACAGGACCTTAACTAAGGAAAAGGATATTGAATTCAGAAAGCTAACCAGCGAAAATATTCAAACCACTCTAACATCAGCAATGACAAAATGATGCAGTAGAGGATGGTTAAGAGACTGAATGCCAGGATAAATAAACTATTGTTCCAAGGAGCATATATGGACCAAGGTAACTACATTGAGCAAATGCATCGACATATTGTGATCCGATGGTTAATGAGAAACAAAACTATGTATGTATTGTAGAAATAATCATTTTAGTTGCCCAAATATATCTATAAAGATGGGAGATACCTCTTTCATCACTCATTACATAATATGATAAGTTAACTGTAACAATATTTAACCTCCAAATCGGGCAATGTCTTACACACCGTTTTATTTACACAATGTGTCAAGCTACTTATCCTATAGTTAGGAAAGTTTTAAATATATGATCCAAGTAGATCCATATGATATAAATACTCGAATCAAAGCATCAAATGATTTTTTTTTTCCCTAAGATCTATGTGCTCACGATGAAAATAAAATAGGCAACCTTTGAATATGATCAAAATAATTTACTTGATCTTTATAAGTCATAGTTGGTCATAGATTGGGTATATGATTTAAGATTATAACCATTTTCTGGAAATGATATGTACTAATGCTAGATCATATGTTCGTATCATGAGATTTCATAATCTGATAAAGCAACTATAAATCACAACATAAACAAAAGTTAAATGAGACATCTAAATAATTCACATACCCAGTGTTAATAATCACCTACGTGATAACTCAAGAAAGAAAGTCAAAAAAATGATATGACAAGGTACTAGTTATTTAACTAGATTATGACACATAAACTGATGATGAGATTCATGGTTAATCAAAAATGTAATAACCCAACATATATGCCCAAATCTCCATTATAAAGTGAGTTAATAGTGGTATCCGATAGACTATCCGACACCTCAGCTGTCTAGCAGAGGTTATAAACATGAGAGTGCATCTGGTGCTTCTATGCCCACGAGCTAAATTCAAATGCTAGTTTTCGAGTTGAGCGGATGTGGTTGCTACCGAAGAACCTGATATTGTTGGAAAACCTGGACTAGTAGGGGTGGAATGATCTATCGGTGGATGGGCCACTTCGACTGACCTCCGCTGTGGACAGTGCGGTCGGATGTGACCCCGCTGGCCGCAATGATAGCAAGCAACCCTCCTACAAGAGCCACGGTGCGTTTTGCAACAGAACTGACAAGGAGCCAGGGTTCGGGGACATGACCTCCGAGCTGACCTCACAGGCGGCTATCGGAGATGACCAAGAGTAAGCTGACCTGTCACCCTATGGGTGGGCAACCCCATCAATAGGGCCCCCGTAATAGTTGAAGGGACCAAACCGACTGAGGCAATAGGTTTGTCCCCTTGTCGACAATTATAAAAATACCAATCAAAGGCTCCCACAAACTCAGTTCATGAGATGCTTGTGGCAGACCGGGTCTCTAGTTCCACCCACCAAGACTTAGCATCTCCCGCAAGCAGATGATCAACCACTCTCAGTTTATCCACGTCTGCAAGACCCATATCAGTCATAACACGACAGACATTACCGATCCATATACGAGCCTCATGTGGGTCTGAGGCTCCGTCAAAGGAATCACATCCAAGCTGCCTGGCATCCAGCAACCAAAGTGCCAACTGGTGGTCAAACAGATGTGGATCCCTAGATGGGCTACCCCGATCGCGATGAAGTGGAAATTCAGCCATCTACATGGATAAGAGTTTAATAAGTTTAATTTGTTTAGGATAAGGCCAATTGTTGATTTAAGAACATGTTCTTTAACGATGCGTGTTCATATCTCCTAACTAATATTACAGCGTCAGTATATCTCAACATATAGGTACTCGTCTACTAAGGGACCATATCGTATCCAAGTCCTAGCTAAACAATTTTCTTTAACTCTTAGGAATCTAAGCCTAAGCTCTAATATCACCTAGATCCTTAGGTTTTTAAACCTAGGCTCTGGTACAACTTTAGTTGTCATGCCCCGACCCGCAGGTTGAGCCCGTGGCAACCGCTGTATGGACCTGCGATAACATACAAGGCATATGGTAAACACGATAACATCTAAGACAATACAAATAATTGATAATCAACAGAATATTTATACCTTTATTAAGAGAAACTCCTAAGATAGTCCCGGTGTATCCTCTAACAGTCGGATCCTTTTCTATGTCACTGTCTTCTAATAAATCTGCACACACATTGAACGCGATGTGCTCAGCCTTGCGGCCTAGTGCGAAATTATGGCTCAAACCGCAATAACACGAACAAGACTAGGGGGAAATATCTAGGATGCCTTTTGTTGTTTTATATTTCAATATAATGGAATATTTACTTCGATATTATCATTTAAATAGTTACACTATCAGGAGATGTCATAATGAAAATATCTAACTGTCATCTAGATTGTCATGTCATGTCATGTACCTATGGTGTAACACCCAGTATGTACCAAATTTAATTAGCATGTGAGTCGAGCTCTGCCTGCCTATGTTCAAAGGTTATCCTGATCAGGGATAACCTATGAACCCATCCATGCCAAAAGTACCTATGTCTCTCCCTATAGCCCACACGGATATTGGCGAGAGGACAGGTGACCATGTATCCCACTCCATCTGTCTCGCTAGTCGACTGCCACGACGTCACGTCCTAGCGAGACACGCTGAGCCATACCGCCTCCCCGGCACCATATGGAAATGACACAGCCTACCGTGTAGTACTACAATGCTGCCCCATGGCAGGGTCACCATTTGAAGAAAAATAAATCGTCGGCTATGACCTGCCAGTTCAAGGCACCCTAGGATCCAGACTATATCTTTCATATGTTTGTAGAACCTTGGGAAATGAACCTTGGGAAGGCACCCTAGGCTCACGGTAGGTCCCACCTCTCCCGTCCAGGAGCTTGATCATGCCCATCATGGTGAGTCTCCGAGATTATCGCTATTGGAGCACTCATCGTTGACTACATGTAAGCAACGACCAGGGATTGGTATCGTTTCCGCACGCCTTCACGGACGAACATGGAGGTGCTCAACCATCACGTGCGTAAGTAGATTATCTAGGTATGGACCTGTCCATGGATCACGGTAATCATGCCTCTCCCGTCCAGGAGCCAGTCATGCATGTATGTTGTGAGCCTCTAAAATTCCCAAACATTGGAGAGCTCAATGTTGACTGCATACAAGAACGGTTAGGGAGTGGTAGTGTTCTCGCTTACCCTCAAGGACTAGCACGGTGATGACCAACCATCAAACGTGAGGGTAGGGTATCCATGTATGGATCCATTAGCCGGTCCATCCTACACCAGTCTACTCTCTGTGTTTGGGCCTCGCTTAGCCTCCAGATTGGAGCTGGTCTGCGGACATCCTATCAAAGACTATATAATCCCTAATGTCCTCTGGGTGCACCGTTACACACCCTCAACATTTAGTACGTAACTCGTGTCCAGGAGGTTCTGGTGTTCCCTAAATTCCAAGTATAGAATCTAAACCAATAGGGGTGTTTGAGCTAGCACCTCCTTAGTCGAGTTGTCATACTTTTGAGTATATCATTGTATTGTTCTATGTTGATTCAATCAAAGGTGAATATTTTAATATTATTTTTACATAGCAGATCATCTCAATTATGAAAAATGTAACTAGCAGGTAATACATTCTTAGAATAAGAACATGCATGGCATAACCAGACATGCTATGTAAACTTATCATGCTTAGCAAAAATAATATTATAACACATTTTAATAATGCATGTTCCTACTGTGTCTTATCTTTAGTAGGTATATTATTATTAATTATTATTTTAGGCATCCAGAACTTTCCAACAAAAGTTTAAATTAAACTTTTCCCTAACTTACATAAGTAACTACTGTAGGAATCCTACGCACCTGACTTGTAAATCGACTCTGCAGAACCACCCGAATGGATATTGCGTACGCAGCCGCTATAGTATTTCCGTATTAAGATATTTTTCCCTACGTTAAACAATCTTATTCAATTGAGTGGATGCTTGGCTAGTTAGGAATCACCATAAATATTCTCACAACTAACCTCAATTTGAATCCTTTTGTGAACATAATTTTTCTTCAATCAATACGAGGGAGGTGAAAGTAAATTACCTCCATCAATTTGCTCCAACAAAATCTACTGCCCTTGGATCAAAACAGGGTGCTTCCAGCATTTTACACCTTGGTCCTCTTTTCCCCACTTAATCCTCATTCCTTAGCCTATTTTTAAATGTGTCCTTACCCATGCTACCCATTCTACCTTAGGTCAGTTGCAAACTTAAAATTTCTATTGTACCCTTCATTAACTTTAACCCTATGAAAACCATATACATCCAATTCCTCATCCCTAAAAATACGAACATATGAGGAGGGGGTTTACAGAGTACGCCGTGGTGGGAAAAGGTACTTGCCACACCCTTCGTCAGCGTAATCAAGGGGAAACAGTGACACCCCTTGTTCTACCACTCCCGTCGAGTTCCTCGCCCGCCGGAGCTACTTCCACCTGCCGCCGGCCTCGCAGGCAACGTCGCACCTCTGGCCTGTACTCCCCCGTTCTGTCGGAGCTCCTTGAGGCCTCGCCGGCCTCTGCCAACCCGGAACAGGGCCGCCCCTATTTTCCGGGTTATAAACCCTTATCCCTCTTCGTTGCAGCACGCGCACGTGCTGCGGCGATATTTTAATTTTTTTTAATAATAATATTTTTTTCTTTCTTTTTCTTAAAATATATATCATTATTTTAAATCTATCTGATAAATAATTATTTTATTTATCTTTCTTTTCTATTTTATTTTATTTTATTAATTTAATATAAATATATTTTTTTAAATTATTGAAAAGAGGGTTTACAATTTCTCTCTCCCTTAATATTTTTGGTCCTCCAAAACTAACACCCTAACCCCTTAAATTTTTCTAATCTTATTGTGCCTCCTTAGACAAAAAAAGAAACTAAATAGATCATTCAAATAATTCAACAATTCTGAAAAAACTATTAAACAAAGCTCAATTAAAGCAAAATACCAAGCAACAATAAAGGTTTTCAGACTTAGATCCTCTCATAGAGTAACCGGAGAAGTTTTGGCACGCCCCAAACCCAACTTTGGGCACGTGGCAACTGTCGTATAAGCTGCACTTCGCCACCACAACTTATACAAGGCTAAGAGTATCACAAAGCAACACTATTATTTTTATAAACATAGCGAAAGCATAACAAAATTACATTTAATTTTAATATTACAAATCAAATCTCTATCTAGAATTTCAATGATAGTCTATTCCGTCGAACTAGGTTCTCCCTCGCTCCCCATATAAGTGACCAACCTGTAACCTGCGCAACAGGGGAAAAATGTGCACATCTGAGTCGCGAAACTCAGTGAGGCTACAGAGAGAGCACCCTAAAAATGGGCATAAGGTATTGTACAAACTAACAAGAAAATATATCTACGAAATCACATATTTAAATTAACATAACACAACATATAGCGAAACTTAACATATCAATGTAGCGGTCGTATTATTCAAATAAAGCATATAAACATGATACTAGAAACTTATTTTCATAACTTAAATCTTAAAAAGATTTAATCACATATATCAATATATATATCATAAGTTATCCAGTATCACTCCAAAGGCAGCCATCCTATGTTCAAGGCCAACCCCTCGTCGGGGATCTCCTCGAACCCCGTCAGTGTCGACTCTATATTTCTGTCCTAGATGCCTGTACACTGACATTAGCGGAAGGAGTTGGTGACCATGAGACTCCTTCTATGCAACAAGAAGTACCGTACAACACTGTACTTCTGCCCCATGGCAGGATCACCATACACAATCACAAATCACTACCATCTACAGCCTGGTAAGCTGATATCCGCTACATATGCAACGAATAAACCCGGACTGCTCAGAGACCCCACATTGTTGAGCATGCTAGTGTCTATGAGACCCGTGATCGAATAAGGGCAATAGAGTAATTTTAGTATTCGGAGAATTTAATCATAAAAGAAATTATTTAAAATACTTATTTGTAAAATCATATTGGATTTTTTAAGTATGAGATTTTGATGTGAAAAGTATACCATCAGTTAGTATTTTTGATAAGAAATCCAACAGCGCAGACGGATCGTAATTTGGACGTCGTTTGATTCATCAATTGGACAATCAAGATTTAATCTAGGATTTAAGATTTTAATTAATTAATTAGAAAAAAAGAAACCTCATTTCTTCCCACCGAATGCATACTCGCGCGCGCTCCCCCCTCTCTGTCTCTCTCTCCTCCTCCCCGCGGACCGGCAACGGTGATGCTAATTTCCCGATGATGCTTTGGTGAAACCACGATGAAATAGGCTACCAAATTTTAACCACAGGTAGATCTCGACCTCCTATTCATTTTGATACCTAGATACCCAAATTTGGTGTAGAGATGAGGGAGAAATCATGCGAGAGGCATTGGCGGCGAGGGTTTCTATCGCCGGAGCTTGCTTTGACGATTTCCGACGAATCCGGCCGTGAAACCTTGCAAACTAGGTACCTATGAATTCTCTTTGACGAGAGCTATCCATTGGTATTGGAGTTGAGGGATATTGGCCGTTGGTGAGCTAAAAACCCTAACTTAGGGATTTTACCTAAATTGATTTAATCGGTAAAATTGATCGCGTATGAGCTATAAAAATTGGGGCAAATATGATTTTTGGAATCCTCATGAAGAGAGCTTTCAATTGGTACCAATATTGGTGCTGATCGAAGAACTTCGCAACTGAGTGTTCCGGTGAACTTTCCGGCGATCGCTGGAGAGATTTTCCGACAAACTTGGAAAAAAAATTGGGGTGATTTTAGAGATCATTCTAAGAGTAGTGGTGAAGAGAGATTTGAGAAACTATTTCTGAATTGAGAATTAAAATTCGTTGAATAATTGACAGGAAAATATAAAATGCATAAATGATGGCACATGGATCGAGACAGTGTCAGAGAATAAAATTCAGCGAACGGACCTTAAGTAGGTTCCGAAGAGTAAACCGTCAAATTAGGTGTGTTGGTTCATCGATGTAAGATTTATTCAAGCTAGGAAATTCTTGTTTAGGACTTCTTAGGAAATTCTTAGATGCCCTAAATATGATAAAATATAATGTTTGTCAAGATTATGCATGTATGTATGTTAGTATAATTTATTTTTGTCTAATATGCATGATATGCCATGATCACCATGCTAAGCATTTAACATGTTGTAATATCTTATCGTGAATATTTTATTATATTTCTATGATATGTTCAACACAACTATTATGCGGACATAGATATAAATAATGACATGTTAGAACCCCTTTGGAGACATCGCTGTGATTTAGACAGAAAGGGGTGTACCACACATAGCCCGGTTGACCACCGCGTACCGTCGATGGTCAAAACGGGGATGTCTCTCTTCGCACCACTCCCGAGGCTATACATAGCTTAGACACTGGGAGCTGGTAAGGAAAGGGACCGTACAACTCCAAGGTCATACTAGACTGAAAATATGGAGTAGGTTCCTACCCGAAAACTTATACCCGCACGGATGTTGTTTAGGCGACCCCGTGATAGTCCTGAGATGGTTAGCAAGGATGAGCCCTACCATGGACTTGGCACCGATGGAGTCGAGGTTGCCACAGCCCATCGTGCGGATGTGCGTCAATCTCGGTCGACGTCGACTGCTATTGGACTGGGAAGGTGATTCCCTATGCGACGCCTTGGATAGTGGATCCGTAGACCACGCGGCTATTATCCATGACGTTCTGCAGACAGTCGGATGAGTAGTCCGGATCCTAGGGTTGTTATTTTTATCGGTTAGCCGTGGCCGATTTGTATTCGTTGATGGTGACCCTGTCTTCGGGCAGTGTTGTAGTACTACACGAGTCGTCGTTGTCCCTACGGAGTTCGGGGAGGATTTAAGGGCACGGCAGTTTCGCTAGTGGAGGCATTAAGGGAGACTAGCGAGACAGTGGAGAGTGATCCACTGCAGCGGGCATAGGTAAAGACAGAGACAGAAATACACTGATGGGCTTATGGATGCCCTTGGCCTGGGCATTCACTAAGCATAGGCTGGCAGACCGAATCTTGAGACTTAAAGTTATATTCCAATATAGAGAACATATATTGATGACATAGACACTGGATACAACTTAGGTGACATCTAGTGACATGTATATTTGTATTTGTTACACTGCTATGCTTCTTTTTATGTCATGAACTACACATATCAAAAGAAAAATGATGATTAACAAACAAAAAGCATCCTAGAGTACTCCTCCTAGTTTTTGATTTTCTTACTACGATTTCGAGCCGTAATTTCGCACTAGGCCACAAGGCTAAGCACACCACAATCAATGTGTGTGCAGGTCGTTGGATAATCGACCAGAATATTTGATGAGGATGAGGGATATCGATTGAGTTAGTTTTATTTATTGATAACGTTATTGTAGAATTGTAGTAGGTATATCAGGACGGTGTTAGTAGAGTTGCATAAGTGATTTAATTATATATTCCGCTGTGTTGAGTATGTGTTTGAATATTATTTATTATCAAATGCCTTGTATGGGTCCCTTTGGGCTCATACGGCGGTTGCCACGTGTCCGACAGGTGGGTCGGGGCGTGACAACTAAAGTGGTATCAAAGCTTAAGTTTGGAGAACCTATGAGATTAAGTTAAGTTTGATATCTTAAGGATTAAGATGACAGTCCCGATATAATCTAGGATTAAGTGCGAGTCAGAAATATAATAGTATATTTCCTTAGTGAATGAGTATTTACTTTGACGATAATAACTATCACTATGATTAATTTTTCCTCGCCCGATAATCACCATAATATAAAGATAGTAAATCTACTAATCGCCGGATATTATATATGACTATAATCTCCACTGCATCGGAGAAGAGATAGAAACTTAGATCAATATGCTTATATCTATGACCAATTTTTTATTTCTAAATAATTAAGTAAATTTATCCATGATTATACTCAACGTTACCTTTTTTGTGCATCATGATCATCTTTTATATTAACATAGGTAGCGATCATCACTTTGATCTTAAGAGTATTGATATCAAATTATCCAATGTTATATCTTGATCATACTATTTGTATCCCATGATCCCATCTTGAGATATTGAGTCTAAATAAATCTATCAATATTCGATTTTATCCATTCTGATTCGAGCACTTGCTCCTGGAGTTTGACTCTTAGACATGGAAGCACCAGATGCACTCTCACGATCGTGCTCTCATGCTAGATAGCTGATATATCAGGTAGTCTATCAGGATTGTTAAATTGTAGACTATCTATGAATTTTATAATCGATTTATATGTCACGATCTAGCCAAATAATTAATACATTATCAGATTATTTTGTTGACTCTCCTACGTGAGTTAGCACGTATGCTACTATATGACATTTGAGTAAGTGGTTAATTAGATATCTTGTTTAACTTTTACTTATGTTGCAAATTATAGTTATATTATCATATCAGGAAACCTGGCGATATGAATATATTGACTATCGTCGGTATATGTGATTTCAGAAAAGTTTGAAATCTCGAATCATAAGTTCAATCTATGACCAGTTTGGACATATAGAAAATAATGTAGATTATCCCACATCATACACAAGTGCCACATCTTTATTTTTATCATAAAATTTTTTCGTGCAAATCTTTGCCTTAATTATTTCTTAGATCTTAAAAACAACTGATATTGAATGTCCCTATGAGATCTGGATCATCGAATTTATATCAGATTAATCTACGTAAGACCATTGAGCTCAAAGGAAAATTTATCGATCTTTTAAGTTGGCTTACGTATGAGTTAATTTTGTTTGAACCAAACTCTTTCTCAGATCTCTTAAAGAGACTTTATTCTAGATTCATAAAGTTATTTGTAGATGGATCTGTATCAAATGATTTAAAATTATCTATGACCTTATTATCATTTGAGTTAATTATATATATATATATATAAATCTCATGAGTATATGTTGATCATTTTGGGTTGTCATCATGATTATTAAGTTGTAACTAGAAGTTAACCATCATCAATTATAATATTCGTGTCAACTCCCAACACTTGCAGCTCAATGTACAGTATCTGTAGTTTTCTACATATACTCTTTTTGCAGCTCTACACCCTATCTGCAACTTTATTTCACATATTCAGCTTGCGTATATCGCATGACATTTCTAGTTGCGCCTGCTACAACCTTCTTCATTTTCTAAGTTATATTTCTACAACTTTGATGCTCACTTGTTATATTTTTATAGCTTCATTTTTGCAGCTCAGCTTTACAGCTTGCTTCATCTTATATTTCATAGCTTCTACAACTTTCGATATTTCATATTCATTTCAATTTATCTATAGTCATGTTGATTAGCTTCCTAAATGTAAATTCTTCTATAATTTCTCCCTTCATTTCATATTTCTTATATTTGTCCAACTTATTAGTCAAGCAATTTTCTTTTATCTGTTTTCTGCAATTCTTCTTAGTAACTTTTCTGAATGCAGATTCAGTCGAATGTTTCTGCAGTTTTCCTTGCAGTTATTTCCTCGGTCATTTCCTGCACTTTGCAATTCTTTTTGTGAAGCTACTTCTTTTGTCAAATGTCCTTCATCAAATTCTATCCATCGTTGGTAGATTTCTTTACTTCTATAGCTCCCTCAGCTTAGCTCAATTCTTTACTTAGTATTTTTACAGCTCAGATTCCTATATTTTCATTAGTATCACTATATATATCCGGTCTTTTTTTGCGGTCTTATTCGGTCAAGGCAGCGGACAACATTTTTGCATCTGCAACTCATATTTTAACAAACTACAGATTTTGTAGTAACTTTGCTTCTGTACTCCTTTCGATTTCTCCTTTAACTTTTTGATACTACAAATTTCTTGACACCTCTAGCATGTGTTGATGTGCATGTTGATATTTCTGCTTGGTATTATTTCTGCATATTGACTTCTCCAACACATGTTGATGCATATGATGATATCCTTAGTAGCTGCATGTATCATTGACCTCTCTTACTCTAGTCACTACTGCTACAGCTCGTGTCCAGTACGCATAGCAGCTTAGATATAACTATAATATTTCTGCATCTACAAACTTAGATGAAGTCCTTTTACATCAAGAGTCCACTTTGTTATTATTATCATTATATCCTTTTACATAGGATATAGCATATTCCATATCAAATTTCATATAATCATATAAGAATGATCTTTCCGTATCAAACTCAATTTTAGATTCCATTCGGACTCCCATGAAGTCAAGTATTAGCTAAGTTCGGCCTACATTTCCTGGCATGAACTGGAAGTCTTGCTCCCAATTAGGTCGACACTCATAGAGGAGATCACTGCGTACCTAGATGTACCTCTTTGTGTTAAATAATATGGATGCTCGTGAGGATCCAAGTATGACTACAACGATCCATAGTATAGTGAAACTAGTGTGGAGCAAGTTAATGATCATTTAATGAGTGGCTATTGATATATTTTATTGTTATCCTCAATCTGGAGGTGACTCCATTATGATCATATTATAGTTCAAAGATGTTTGATCCTGACCCAACTTGAACCATGAAAGGTTATTCGTATGCTAGTGTAAAAGGGACTCCCTAGCATATCTACTTGAGAAGGTTAAAGCAATATCTTCAACTTCTGCCCACTTGTATTTCTCCCATTGTAGTTAGTTGCTTCACCAACGAATAGTTATCTTGATTTATTTTAACAATCTATTATCGTGTAGTTTTTTCTACTCATCTAATGCTCATGCAGTACCTCTAGTAGACTATTATCATACTAAGCAATTGTTTGTTACCCTGCTAAGCAATTACTTTCTACCACATTTTAGGACACACATCTTTTTGTTGAATAATATGCATGCTCAAGATGTCTCATCATGGTTGTTGATGATACCGATATAATTTTTGTTGACTTGGACATGGCGACTGATGACCCAAAAACATTCATTGATGACCCATCATATAGATGCCTATCTTGAGTATCTCATTTTATTTAAATCTTGGAACTTGCCATACAGTAATCATACTTTGATATATGAAGAAATTATTTTTAGAGGACTAAAAATTTTTAAGGGGGGGAGTACTTGTAAACCCCCACTCAAAAAAAAGGGAAGAAAGAAAGAATTTTAATCA
Organism: Thalia dealbata; assembly: GCA_030544415.1. Lineage (NCBI taxonomy): Eukaryota > Viridiplantae > Streptophyta > Magnoliopsida > Zingiberales > Marantaceae > Thalia > Thalia dealbata. The sequence goes on from CM060460.1 coordinate 12,370,167, forward strand.
CTCTATCAATGAATCGATCTGAAATTTTGAGGACAAATTTTTTGTAAATGGGGTAGGTTGTGAGACCTGTGATTTTTGAATAAGGACAATAGAGTAATTTTAGTATTTGGAGAATTTAATCGTAAAAGAAATTCTTTAAAGGACTTATTTGTAAAATCATATGGATTTTTGAAGTATGAGATTTTGATGTGAAAATTATACCATCAGTTAGTATTTTTGATAAGGAATCCAATGGCGCAGACGGATCTAATTTGGACGTGGTTTGATTGGTCAAATGGACAGTCAAGATTTAACCTAGGATTTAAGATTTTAATTAATTAATTTTAAAAAAACTCATTTCTTCCTCCTCCGTGCGCGATCCCCCTCTCTCTCTCTCCTCCTCCGCGCGGACCGGTAACGGCGATGCCAATTTCCCGACGATGCTCCGGTGAAACCATGACGCTAGGCTCCCAAATTTTAGCCACAGGTAGATCTCGACCTCCTATTCATTTTTGATACCTAGATACCCAAATTTGGTATAGAGATGAGGGAGAAATCACGTGAGAGGTGTCGGCGGCGAGGGTTTCTATCGCCGGAGCTTGTTCAGATGATTTCCGGCAAATCCGATCGTGAAACCTTGCAAACTTGGTACCTATGGATTCTTCTTGACGAGAGCTATCCATTGGTACTGGAGTTGAGGGATATTGGCTGCCGGTTGGCCGCCGGCGAGCTAAAAATCCTAACTTAGGGATTTCGCCTAAATTGATTTAATCGGTGAAATTGATCGCGTATGAGATATAAAAATTGGGGCAAATATGATTATTAGAATCCTCATGAAGAGAGCTTTTGATTGGTACCAACAAAGGTGCTGATCGAAGAACTTCGTCGGTGAGTGTTCCGGCGAACTTTCCGGCGAGTTCCGACGATCACCGGAGAAATTTTTTGGCGAACTTGAAAAAAAATTAGGGTAATTCTAGAGATCATTCTAAGATTAGTGGTGAAGAGAGATTTGAGAAACTATTTCTGAATTGAGAATTAAAATTCGTTGAATAATTGACAGAAAAATATAAAATGCGTAAATGACGGCACGTGGATCGAGACAGTGTCAGAGAATAAAATTCAGCAAACGGACCTTAGGTTGGTTCCGAAGAGTAAACCGCCAAATCAGGTGCACTGGTTCATCGATGTAAGATTTATTCAAGCTAGGGAATTCCTGTTGAGGTCTTCCTAGGAAATTCTTGGATGCCCTAAATATGATAAAATATGATGTTTTTCAAGATTATGCATGTATGCATGTTAGTATAATTTATTTTTGTCTAACATGCATGATATGCCATGATCACCATGCTAAACATTAAACATGTTGTAATATCTTATCGTGCATGTTTTATTATATTTCTATGATATGTTCAACACAACTATTATGCAGACATAGATATAAATAACGACATGTTAGAACCCCTTTGGAGACATCACTGTGATTTAGACAGAAAGGGGTGTACCTCACATAGCCCGGTTGACCACCGCGTACCGTCGATAGTCAAAACAGGGATGTCTCTCTTCGCACCACTCCCGAGGCTATACATAGCTTAGACACTAGGAGCTGGTAAGGGAAGGGACCGTACAACTCCAAGGTCATACTAGACTGAAAATATGGAGTAGGTTCCTACCCGAAAACTTATACCCACACGGATGTCGTTTAGGCGACCCCGTGATAGTCCTGAGATGGCTAGCGAGGATGAGCCCTACCATGGACTTAGCACCCATGGAGTCGAGGTTGCCACAGCCCATCGTGCGGATGTGCGTCAATCTCAGTCGACGTCAACTACTATTGGATTGGGAAGGTGATTCCCTATGTGAATCCTTAGATAGTGGATCCGTAGACCACGTGGTTATTATCCTTGACGTTCTGCAGACAGTCGAATGAGTAGTCTGGATCCTAGGGTTGTTATTTTTATCGATTAGCCATGGCCGATTCGTCTTCGTTGATGGTGACCCTGTCTTCGGGCAGTGTTGTAGTACTACCCGAGTCGCCGTTGCCCCTACGGAGTTCGGGGAGGATGTAAGGGCACGACAGTTTCACTAGGGGAGGCATTGAGGGCGACTAGCGAGACAGTGGAGAGAGATCGTGGGTCACCCGTCCTCTCCGCCAACATCAGTGTAACGAGCATAGGTAGAGACAGAGACAGAAAGATATTGATTGGCTTATGGATGCCCTTGGCCTGGGTATTCACTAAGCATAGGCTGGCAGCCCGAGTCTTGAGACTTAAAGTTATATTACAATATAGATAACATATATTGATGACATAGACATTGGATACAACTTAGGTGACATCTAGTGACATGTATATTTGTATTTGTTACACTGCTATGCTTCTTTTTATGTCATGAACTTCACATATCAAAAGAAAAATGATGATTAACAAACAAAAGGCATCCTAGAGTACTCATCCTAGTTTTTGATTTCCTTGCTACAATTTCGAACTGTAATTTCGCACTAAACCGCAAGGCTGAGCACACCACGTTCAATGTGTATGCAGGTCGTTGGATGATCGACCAAGATATTTGATAAAAATGAGGGATATCGAGTTAGTTAGTTTTATTTATTTTTAAAACTTAATGAGTCTTGAACCCAAGACCTCATGATCCTCCCGTATAGAACCCAATTACTCTAAACAGAGTGGTGTACACTTTGTGTACTAGTTAGTTTTATTTATTGATAATGTTAAGGTAGAATTGTAGTTGGTATATCGGGACGGTTTTAGTAGAGTTGCATAAGTGATTTAATTGTATATTCCGCTGTGTTGAGTATGTGTTTAAATATTATTTATTACCAAATGCCTTGTATGGGTCCCTTTGGGCTCATAAGTCGGTTGCCACGTGTCCGACAGGTGGGTCGGGGCGTGACAGTGTCACGTGTCCGACAGGTGGGTCGGGGCGTGACAGTGTCAATCAGGTTCCCTAGCACTAGTAGCACATGACTCGTACTGTTCCTAGCACCCATATACCTTGGAGTAACCCAATAGGTTGAGCTCTGCACCGATGTGAGATCCCAGCTACACCAAAGCATCTGAGGCTAAGTCAACAGAGCGTGCATTTCTACCTTGGCTAACACGTGGCTCCTCACCACATGTTGACACATAGTAGGTTAAGAATCTTAATGTCATCTCCTAGGTTACCATGACCCTAAGATGTCCATAGGTTCTCAGTTAAATGTCAAATAAGATCAGTTTAGGTGTTATCATAACATATACCTAAAGTGTCTCTAGTTATGTCTCATGTCCTCATGTTCCATTTTCCTACAAAGTGTCTCTACATTTCTAACAACACGAACATATTAATAATAACATAATATGAGTATCAACATGAAGAACATGCATATAGTAGCAGCATCATACATATACCAGCATAGTATAACTTTCAAACTCATATTAAGACATGCATATAATAGCATCATATATCAACTAACATACATCCTTCCAATAAACCACATGCTAATTAAATATGCAACAATGTAGACATAAAACTTATCAGTATGTACAATATTAACAACGACCCTTAGGACTCAGCATCTGTAGTAGGCCAAGTAAATTTGAAATCATAAATCCTCACCTGAATCCCAAGCATAATCAAGCAAGAATTCACAGCTTGACTATGATCAGCATAACAATCAATCTTCCTAAGATAAAATAAATACATCTAACAGCCATCAATCATACAATTCAAACAAGGATCTCTATCTACCCTTCTACTCATATCCTCACCCCAATTCCTTTATTTTATTTAATTCCTTATAACTAACCAATCATCCACCACATTACTACTCACAACCTAACACATTCAAACATCACAAAATAATATTTTAATTTAATCAAAATCTTCATCAATATATATCACCTTAATTAATTCTAAAATAATTATCCTAAATTATCCAATTTGAATATTTAGAAAATCTTAATAACCAATTTTCTAAATTTCATCATATTATAAATTTATAAAATTCCACTTAATTTAATTTCATCAATTACAAAAAATCTAATTACCTTAACTTACAATATCCTAAAATTATTAAATATTGTAAAAATTCTCAATAAATCATTTATTTTAATTACTGTAGTTTAAATGAGATAACACCTACAAAATATTTCTTCATGCAATTAACTCATTTAAACCCTAAATTATCTTAATTAAATCAAAAATTGAATATAATAATACTAAAAAATTATAATTAAATTAAGAAAAATATATCTAAGCATGACATATCACCCTAATTTATTTTAGAGTTTTGTCATAGTAGGGCACTCAAAACTCTGAACCCATCCTAAATAAATTCAAAAACCGAACCTAAAATATGTCAAAAATTCAAAATAAATTTCTTAAGACTCAAAACTCACAAATCAAGCCCTAGCCATGTTGTTCCGCACAGAACCATTCACAAAATCGTAAATACCAGCAAAACCGCATCCGAACCGGCCCTGAACCAGACCGAACCAAACCGGACAGGCCATACGTAATGCACATGCCGCCGGTTTCCTTCCCCTGCTCGACCCACAGCCGAGCCGCTACGTTCTGCCGCTTTCTCACCGTCGCACTCTTGTCGGACCTCCGCGTCCGACCTCTTGTACCCTTCCTCTGCCCACCAGTTCCCTCTTACTCGTCACCGGCGAAGACCAGAACTCCCCACGGCCACTGTTGCAGCCCATCCTCCGCCGCACTGATCAGTCTCCGCCCAACTCTGATTCCCATCAGAAATTAAGCCTCCACGCCACAGCTTTCATTTCAAATCGACTCATGGTAGAGTCGATTCATCCCCAAGTGCCTCACCGTAAAAGGGAAACTGGCCGCCGACCCCCCTTCGTTGGTGCAAATCGAAGGGAACGCAACAGCTCCCCTGCCTTCACCACTTCAGCTCCGGATCCAGCTTTCGTAGCATCTCCGCACTCTGGTTTCAGCGTTGAGTCGACTCCATAGGAGTCGACTTCCCTCCTGAAGGTTCACCGTGAAGTGGGGAAGAGCTCGCCATGCCCTTCGCCGGTGGAAACAGTGGAAATAAGGAACTCCCCTTTGTCACGGAGCCAATTCCTTCTCGTCGCTTTCTCCGGTGAGATGAAGCTCCGTGTGGCGTAGGTGCGTCAACATCGACACCTACCAACCTGCTGCACCAGCAGAAAACAAGGGCGCAAAGAGGAAGAAAACAGGGGCATTGGAAGGTAAAGGGTTGCTTCTTACTAAGCTCCAAAACCCTTACAATGACACTCTAATTCCTCTCAAGATTCCTCACTTACAAGAGAGATCAATGGCACTGCTGCCACCTCTCCATCGGCAGTATTTGGGCATATATATCTGAGAGGAGGCGCATCTTTTGTGGACGTGCTCTGCTATTTCTGGAAGACACGATGCTCACGTCTGTTTCCCTTCGTTGGAGCCTCGGACGAGAGTCGTGACCTTCCCCTGTTTCATCGTGGGAAGAGTGGGGGCGTGACATTTCTCCCTCGTCGGAGTTGGGAGACGTCCTTGTCTCTTCTTGCTCCAAATAGTCCCGGATGAGGTGTTCAAATTGTCAGAGTGTTGCATCCTTCTCCTAGCTATTTTCTTCTTGGGGAGCCCCCTTCCATTGTACCAAGTACTCGGTGTGGTCGGCTGGGTGTGCGATCCTCCTTCCGATGATTCTTTCAGCTTGTCGGGCGAATTCTTTGGTGATGGTGGGTGGTGCGCACGTAGGTTGCTTCCTAGTTGGATCGGGATCCCGATGGAACGGCTTCAGTACGCTAATATGGAACGTTGGGTGGATCCGAAGTCTCGTCGGTAGGTCCAACTTGTAGGCGACCGTCCAGATTTTTTTCGTGATGCGGAAAGGTGTATTGGACCTCGGAATTAGACCCTTATGTGCCCGGGTCCCTCGAGCCCTTTTCCACATTTGCGGCGTAAGTTTTAGGAGTACTTCATCGCCGATGTGGAATTCTCAGGGTCACCGGTATTGGTCTGCGTATTTCTTCATGCGGCAGTCGGTCTTCTCTAGTCTCTCCTTGGCCTCCTCCCATTGGTCTCGCGGTCCTTCACAAACTTGGAGGCAGCCGGGCAACGATCATCCGGAGAGGTTCGAGTCAGCTCGAGAGGGTTGAGGGGAGGTTGCCCATATACTAATTCGATTGGCGACTTTGCTGTGGCCGAACTCTTGTGTAGATTATAGCAGTATTGAGCGGTACCTAATAGTTCAACCCAGTTGCTTTGGTTAGCTGAAACAAAATATCGTAAGTATTCTTCGAAGAGGGCATTCGTCCTTTCCGTTTGCCCATCTGTTTGGGGATGGTTGGTAGTGGAAAAGTTGAGTTTAGTCCCCAGTTGCTTAAATAGATCCGTCCAGAATCTTCCCATGAAGTGGGCATTACGATCGCTGACGATGTCCTCGGGGAGGCTAAAATATCTCACAACATTGAGGAAGAATAATTCGGCCGTTTGTTCGTCTGTGACTTATCCGGTGGTAGGGATGAAGACCGCAAATTTGCTGAAACGATCGATTACCACCAACACGGTAGAGAATCCATCGATCTTCGGGAAATACTTCACATAGTCAATTGAGACGGATACCCAAAGTCGGGTTGGAACGGGCAGGGGGTTTAGGAGACTCGCAGCTTTGTTCTTCTATGTTTTGTCCTTCTGGCAGACCTAGCAGGTTTTCACATGGAGCTCCATATCTTCCTCCACCTTCAGCCAGTAGTAGGACCGACCGAGGAGGGCCAAGGTTCGTTCGACCTTGGGGTGTCCAGCCCAAGGGGTGTCGTGGCATTCGAAGATCATTATTTTCCAAAGTTCGGGTGAATAGGGAACAAAGGTTTGTTGGCCACGTATTTGGAGTCCCATGGCGTCCTTCCAATATCGTCGAGTCTCCCCTTTCTCCACCTGTTGGAGGAGGCACTGGTAGGTCGTATCTTCCTTTGCTGCCTTTTGGAGTTGTTGGAGCATATCTCTATGGATTCGGGAGATGGTGTTGATTTTTTGGCTAAGTGCATCTGCAGCTTGATTGTATCTCCCAGCTTTGTGTTCCCAGGAGAAGTCAAACTCCGCCAATTGTTCTTGTCACCTAGCTTGCTTGGCTGATAATTTCTGTTGGGTTTGGAAGAAAGTGTTAGCTACATTATCAGTTCGAACAATAAGGGGATTACCCAGGAGGTAGACTCTCCAAATTTGCAGACAATGGATCATCACTAACATCTCTTTCTCATGGGCACTGTATCTTTGCTTGGTCTCATTTAACTTCTGACTTTCGTACGCGATAGGATGTCCGTCCTGCATCAGTATTCTGCCGAGGGCACGATCTGAGTCATCGGTCACCACTTCGAAGGGTTTTTGGAAGTCGGGTAGCGCAAGCACCGGAGGACATGCGGGACTTCAGCTCTTCGAACGTTTGTTCACAATTTTCCGTTCAAGTCCAGGTCCGGTCATTCTTCAATAAGTCGATTAGCAGTAAGGTAATTTTTGAGTATGTGAGATTTGTATTTTTGTATTAAGGATAAATTTGTAATACAATAATATAAAGGACTTATTTGTAAAATTTTATAGATTTTTGTAGTATGGAAATTTGATGAAAAAAAATTATACCATCAGATAGGATTTTTTATAAGGAATCCAAGGATGCAGACAGATCGTAATTTGGACGTCGTTTGATTAGTCAAATTGATAGATCAAGGATTAATCCAAATGGACGGTCCAGATTTGATTTGATAATTAAGATTTTGATTAATTAATTTATAAAAATACCAATTTCTTCCTACCGCCCGTTCGAGCGCTCCTTTTCTTCCTCTCTTCTCCCCTGGTCTCGTGACAACTTCGGCTCCTTACTTCGTTGACGATGCTCCGACCAACTCCGATGGAGTTTTTCAATGGGATTTGAACCACGACCTCAGGTGAGTCAGGAGAACATAGTAGAGGTATCAATTTACAGTTTTGATTGAGATTTGAGGGAGAAAATTTAGTTTTGGCGTCGGCGGGCAAAAGTTTCATCACTGGAGCTTGCTCCGATAATTGCCGGCCATTCCGACCTTGGAACTTCGCAAACTTGGTACCTATGGCTTCTCCTTTACGAGAGCTATCCATTGGTACCAGAGTTGAGTGCTATTGGCCGCCGGTTGGCTACCGGCGAGCAAAAAACCCTAACTTGGGGATTCCACCCAAATAGGATTAATAAGTGAAATTGATCACGTATGAGCCATAACAATTGGACCAAATATAATTTTTGGAATCCTTGTAAAGAGAGCTTTCGATTGGTACCAATATTGGTGCTGATCGAAGAAATTCGCCGGCGAGGGTTCTGACGAACTGTTCGGCGAACTCGAGTTAAAAATTAGGGTGATTCTAGAGACCATTTTAAGCATGTGGGTGAAGACAGATTTAAGAAATTATTATCGGATTGAGAATTAAATTTATTGAAATATTCACAGGAAATCCGATAAGCAAGCACGAGGATACGAACGATCGCGATACAAATTAAAACGAGCTTACAACGATAGAATCAGGTGGGTGTTTATTCTCTGGGTAGAATAAACAGGATAGTTTTCAATATTTAGTCTAGGTGAACTATATTCCTTTGATTAGATATGCTCGGTATTTCTTTGGACTCGCCTACTAGTTTATATAATCTTGATTATTATTATAAATGAGTTGTGAATAATCTTTGATATTCTTGCTTGATGACATAAGCTATTTATTGCTCGTGTTCCTTGATTCATTATAAGCATGGTAATATGCTTTTGTTGACTCTAGATCTAGCATATGCATCTTGTTGATTATTTGTGATATTATTTCACTTATGAATGCATATGGCTAGTATGATCTGATATTGGTTACTACTATAAGAACAATCACTGCAGTGATATTTTATTAACACTCCCATGGGCCACCTATGCAGAGGGGCATGAGATGATAGTGCATGAGGTCAGGATGGGAGATTGGGATTGGAATACTCCTGACTGATCTTTAGACTTGACTAGCTATGGATGCGAGGTAGTGAGGTCCAGTGACAACTTTGGGGGAAAAGGGGCTTTGGTTCCATATTCTTGTGTTTCTGCTTTGATCTGGGTACCCTATGATATTTGATTCCTCCCCCTAAGTTGACAGTTGTTGGCCACAACTGTATTTGATTAAGCCAGCCCCAGATATAGTCTCGTGTGACTATTGCTTATTCCTTTTGATTGGCTATTGCACACGGATAGCCAGATTATCTTATTCTTGAGATTTTATTATTTTATGTTCTCGGTTTTATATTATTTTCTATCCAACTCACTGGGTACGGCGTTACTTACCCCGTAGGGGAACTCATTTTTATTTTTCAGGATCACAGCAGGAGAGGGACTAATAGATATTGCGACGCATAGCCAGACTTCTATTTGATTTCGAAAGGTAGGACAGTTCTACCTTTATTTTGTGTACAGAAGGATCCACTGGATAGATATTTTGTGTATAATTGGGCATGTACCCAATTTTGATTGTATTTTATTTGTACATACATATATCTCTATGTAAGAGATCTAATTTTATGAAATAGATGGTTTTAGAGTTATATTTGATATGTTGTCCAACTTCTCTCCTTCCATAAATAGAGAGGATATACATCTGACATACTTAGTGGGTTCCTATATAGTTTTGGAGGTAAGTGGAGTTGTATATGGAGTTCACCGCGGTCTGCCACGTACCCTAGGGGAAGGTATGGGGCGTGACAGATTTTGGTGGTATCAGAGCAGGTTCATATTAGAACTTATGTATATCTTGACCAGATCATTGGAGAACCTGGACATATTAGGATATCATTTGCATAAATGATCTTCTAGAAGTAATTCATATTAGGATATAAGGAGTCCAGTGGATCTTTGATGTCTAGTGGCCCTAGGATATACGTTATATCTACAATATTGATCGTAATATTCGTGCGGGATATTCAGAATGCAGGCAGAGCGTGGCATCTCAGGGGATGAGGCATCACAAGGACAGGAGGGTTGCTCTGCCTCCTATACGATGTCAGTAGAGGGTGGTCAGGCTGCACCATCTGTTACAAGAGGAGTTACTTTGATAGATGAGCAGTTTCAAACACTCCTCAAAGCAATTCAGACTCAGTCTACCTAGGCACAGGCTTCTATTCCACCAGTGCAGATACCGGTAATTAGCACTCAGACTAATTTACTAAAACAGATCAAGACAGCTAGGCAATTAGGTTGTTACAGTTTTGAGGGATCTAGAGATCCAGAAATAGCACATAAATAGTTACAGAAAGTCTCAAAGACTGCTAGAGACATGAGATTGACAGAAGCAAACACTATTAGATTAGCAGCTCAGTTACTAGAGGGTGATGCACAGGTTTGGTGGGAGTCCCTCAGTGCGAGTGGAGTTATTCCGACTACATGGGCAGAGTTCATGTAAACCCTAAAATTTTATGAAAAAAAAAATTTTATAATAATAATAATAATAATAATAATAATAAATTTTCAAGAGTGGAAGGGGTAGTATGAAAAATAGCATAGTAAATAATTGAAATGAGTAGGGATAAATTTGGAATGGTAAGAAAAGGTAAATAAATGTATATTATGGGGGTAGAAATGTCAAAGTAGGGTAAAAAGGTAAATAAATGGAACCAATAGGGGCATACCGGGGATTCGAAGGCACATGTGCGTTGCACGTGCACTCCAATACCTAGTTTGGGGCGAGCTCGTGATGGCGCCTCTCCTTCGTCCTCTTCGCACACCGCGGACGACCCGCGCCTTCTCCTTCTCCTCTTCGCACGTCGATCAGCTCCGGATCTCTTGCCGAGAGATCGACGCCGGAGTCCACGGAAGTCTCCCTTTCCCTCTTCGCACGCGATGCGGGATCCGTCACTGTGAGTCCCTCCCTCCGCTTCGGATCCATCACTGCAACCTTTCCGTTCGTCCTCGCCTCTTCGCCGCTCACTCCGGATCTTTCGCTGCAAGATCGACGGTGAACCACCACTTCTCCTTTGGCCGCCGACGACTGCAAGCATGATCGGAGATTCGCCGTATCTTCGATCTCTTCTTCCTCTCTGCCTTTACACACCCGCGGTGCCAGATCTGCCGCTGCATTGCAGAGAGCTCGACGGCGAACTCTCGAGCTCGTCTCACCTCTGTCGCTGATCAGCGTGCCACCATCGGCTTCGATCTCTTCACTTCGTCATCGCCGCGATTGGCATTGCCGATGGGTGCGGTCTCTATCCCACCTCCTTTGATCCACCGGGAGGCCATTGCGACCTCGCTGAGCTGATCTCATCGCCTCCACCTTGCCCAACTCCAATTCGTGTCGCATTAAGGTCAAACCCTCTTCTTAAATTCTACTATGCTCTGTTTCTGCTATGCTCTGTTGACCTATAGCTCCAATTAGTGCTCTGACCTATGTGTTGCATGATCTGTATATTGCATGCCCTGTTTCTGAGGACATGGATTATGTGTGATGACATGATCTGTTTCATTGGGATTTGATTGGTGATGTTGTTGTTGGGTTGCCGTGTGATTTATTTATCTGTGTGTTTCATGTTGATTTAATGGTGTCGTTGCTGCATTTTTTTTATGATGGTGTTGCTGTTGCCGAATTGTTGGTTTGATGGTTAATTGTTAATGGTGTTTACTACACATGTTAATTTGATATTTCTGGTATGAAGACATTGTAGCCGAGAGTTTGTTTGTTTGATGATTCTGATGACTTTGAATTTTGGTGATATTGCTGATGGTTTAGTTGTGTTCATGGTGATGATATGGTGCTGGGTTTAAACTATTGTGATAATAGTGATGATGATGTTGGAGTTGATGCTGCTGAGTTTTCATGGTAGTTTGGTTTTGATGTATTGTTGTGCTGATGGGTTTATATGTTGCTGACGTTTCATGAATGGTGCTGATGGGTTTTTAAGTTGCTGAGTTTTATGAATGGTATTGAGGTTGTTGCTGATTGTTTAGTTAGATGTGGTTTGGGTATGGTTTTGATGGTGCTTAATGCTGCTGCTGAGTTAATTTGATATTTCTGGTATGAAGACATTGTGGCCAAGAGTTTGTTTGTTTGATGATTCTGATGACTTTGAATTTTGGTGATATTGCTGATGGTTTAGTTGTGTTCATGGTGATGATATGGTGCTGGGTTTAAACTATTGTGATAATAGTGACGATGATGTTGGAGTTGATGCTGCTGAGTTTTCATGGTAGTTTGGTTTTGATGTATTGTTGTGCTGATGGGTTTATATGTTGCTGACGGGTTCATAAGTTGCTGAGTTTTATGAATGGTATTGAGGTTGTTGCTGATTGTTTAGTTAGATGTGGTTTGGGTATGGTTTTGATGGTGCTTAATGCTGCTGCTGAGTTATTGATGTGTTCTTGATCATGATGTTGTTTGATTTTTGGTTGAAATCATGCTATCTCCCCCACCTCCCTCTTTCTACCCTATTAGGACCCTTTTAGTCATTGAATATGTTGTGTTCTTTTCTTTTTCTTCCTTTACTTGTGAGCATGTATATAATATAATAATTATGATGGAATGAAGGATCGAAGATATGCCAACACGAGGACATAGTTACTAAGTTCCATCTTGTTAGTAATTAGATATTGTAACTAAATAAAAGTAGGGAGTGATTAAATTAGCATATTATAAGTAAAGGGATGATACATAATATTAGAAATAATTTCTAAAGGTAACGATATTTGAAATAGGTAGTCCACCTCGAAACAATAAAACGACGTGCAAGCTATTAAAAGGTTGGTTCTGAAGATCGTTCTACTTATTCAGGTGCGCCGGTTCACTACAGTAGACTATTCTCAAGTTGGCGAAACTTGAGGAGATAAATATTTTACTGCTTAGAAATTAATATTTAATCATTTATGATTCATGCTTTGTATGTTAGAATAGCCTATTTATATGATTAATATGATATGCTTGTTGTCTTATGTCTACGGTTATTCAAATATGTGCTAGGTTATTCTCTTGCATAAATATTTTACTGTTTAGAAATTAATATTTAATTATTTATGATTCATCCTTTGTAGGTTAGAATAGTTTATGTATATCATTAATGTGATATGTTTGTTGTCTTATTTCTACTGTTATTCAAATATGTGCTAGGTTAGTTTCTCGCTCATTATCTACTAGATTGATGTGACGAAAAGTAATACAATATTACAGTTACTTCTAGAACTTATTATGTTACACTATAGTGTGACATATTCATAGACATCGACAAACATCACTAATAGACATGTGACATTGACATACTTACGTATGTAATTATTGACGATGCACCATTTTGAAATCATCTTTAAATTACGGATACGAACTTTAATGCTCATAAACCTATACCACCCAAAGATGATGAAATCATCTTGGACATAAAAGGGTGAGGATAAGATATGGATTAATTTATTGCCAAAGAACGTTGTGATGTATTCACTATACCCGCATGGTGCCGCTAAGTCGTCACCGTGATAGTCCTATGATGGCTAGGATGGACGAAACCAAACCAATGACCTAGCAAATATGTCGCCGAGGTTATAGCATTCCGGCGACGGCTAGGATGCATGCCTCCTGGCAGGCATAGTTGCTTGTAAATTCGTACGGTGACTCCTTCCACATAGCCTTGGACAGTGGATCTATGGACCTCACGGCTATTATTTCAGACGTTCTGCAGATGTTCTGATGAGTAGTCCAGATCCTGGAGTTTATTACCGGCTAGCCGTGGCCGATGCGTTTACATAGGTGCGGTGACCCTTGGTGTAGTACTACACGAGTTGCTCCGTGGATTGTCTGGGGAAGACGCATGGAGTGACAGGTCGCTAGGTCGCGGAGATGAAGTGATTCGACTAGTGGACCACCGGGGAGGGATTCACGGTCACCCGACCTCTCTGCCAACATCAGTGTGACGGGCATAGGTAGAGACATAGACAGTGGACACTGATGGGCTTATGGGAACTCCCTGATCAGGAGATCCCCTAAGCATAGGCTGGCTGCCCAGATCACAATATTTGAATGTGATGATATTTTTAGTGACAATAATCTTGTGAAATAAACACACTTCATATTTATAGTTGAGCTACACACTTATATTATATGTTCTTCTTATAATGCTTCATGTTTTATTTGTTGATTTTACATGCTTTGTTTGAGATTATGAAATGATGTTATGAAAATGCTAGAATCTCCTTATTTGCTACTTGAGTTATTCTACTACGGTTAGAGCCATAAGCACTCAGCCGCTTGCGGCTGAGCACACGACGTTCAAATGTGTGCAGGTCTACTAGACGACCGGTCAGGATAGCTAATGGGGTCGAGACTATCGACGAACCTAGTTATCTACTATTTTTGTGACTATAGTATTGTAGTAGGTATATCGAGACTGTGTTAGTAGAGTTTAGTTAGATGATTTGATTGTATTATCCGTTGCATTGTTAATGTATATGAATTGTGTATATCATTAAATGCCTTGTATGGGTCCCTTGGGGCTCATACGGCGGTTGCCACGTGCTCGACAGATGGGTCGGGGCGTGACAGTTCACAACTATATTTAATAGGGAATATTATACCAGTTTCTATAATGATCAGAAGAGAGAAGAATTCTTTGCCTTGAGACAGGATCACAGGTCTGTATTGGAGTTTGATACTGAATTGCGAGCTTTATCAGTATTTATCCCAGACTATGCTCGAGATGCAGAATATATGCGTAACAAATTTAAAAAGGGACTGAATTTAGGAATCAGAAGGCTGTTAGTTACATCTACCACCGTCAGTTATCATGAGTTGGTACAGATGGCAGTGAAGATTGAGCATCTATCCAGGGAACCTTTTAAGGGTAAGGAAGTTTCGATAGGAAAAAGAAAGTCAGGATTTTTCAGTCGTACATTCCAGAGAAAGAGTACTATAGTTAGAGGATCACAAAAAATGGAAGAATCATCTGGTAGTGTTTTTAGACCACAGGCCTATCCTCGAGCTTTACCTGTTGCGGATTCTGAGTCCCAAGTCTGATTCATGGCTAGAGATACTTGCAGAAATTGTGGTAAGAATCATTTTGGAACCTGCAGAGCTCCTCCGATGTGTTATTATTGTCACGAGACAGGGCATTACCGTAGCAACTGCCCAAAACTTCAACAAAAAGGTGACAGTAGAAGCATGAGGATACCTAAACAGTTACCAAATGATAGAGGATTAACCACTCATAGTAGGAAACCATCAGTGCTAGAGGGACACAGGGTGGTTCTGGGATTCCTCCACGAGAGCATACCAGAATATTTGCCAGTTTTGATAAGGAGGCTGAAGCTAACCCGGATCTGATCACAGGTACTTTACAGCTTTTTCAGCATTCTGCTAGAGTCCTTATTGATAGTGGTTCTCATAGATCTTACATTAATCCTAAGTTTGCAAAGTTTAGTGATAAAATGTTAGTTCCTTTGAAACCTGCATTTATCGTATGCACACCTCTAGGATAACAAGTACTTAGAGATACAGTTTATAAGGACTATGAGATTATGTTGGGAGATGTCACATTACTAGCAGACCTAATCCATTAGATATGTTAGATCTTGACTTGACTGGGGATTGATTAGTTAGCCCAACACAAGGCCACAGTCAACTGTTTTACCAAGGAAGTAGTATTCTCAAAAGAAGGAACACCTGATGTAAACCCTCATTTTTTTTTGAAATATATATACATATGTGAGTAAATAATTAAACCCCTAAATTTTTAAAAAATATATGTGTCAATAAATAAGTAGGTGCATATATATATATACTGTCATATATATGCATAGATGTGTCAACAATGATCGGTAAATATGTGTATAAATAGGTAAATATAAATAAATAAATAATAATAATAGCAATAAGATAGTAAGATCAAGATCTATATATATATATAGCTATATAAATAAATTATATATAAAATAAATACGTAGCTAGATCTTGATTAGAGTAGAAATGAAATCTTATTTTAAATATATATAAAAGTCAATATGTATAGATATATATATATATAAAGTATACATATAAATACAATCCACCTCGTAAGAATAATTCTTTACCGTATGTGTCACGGGTGCATCCGCGAAGCCACGCTTCCGAGACGGAGGTTGACGGAGGTTGCATCCCGTAACTTAACTTCCCAAACCTCTTCTATATTTTATACTATTTATATCTGTAAACGGATGAAGGGAACTTGGTCATCCAATATATATATTATATTCCTGAGAGATTGTTGGGAGGAGAGAAAAGACGGAGTTGATATAATAACTCCGCAACTTGAGGGTTTTTACCGGTGCTCTTGAAAGAATAAAGTAATCTTTTTTCCCCTCATCCCTTCGAGTTTGGTGTTCTTCGCCACCTTCCAGGCTTGTGTCGTCTAAGTGCCTTTACGACACGCCGCATACCCGGACGTAATCTCCGTCCACGTTTGAAGGGTGTGACAATTGGTATCAGAGCCAAGTTCTGAACATCATCCAAAGAAGCAAAGTACGGTGCAACATCTCTACAATCTCCACGGTGACCAAACAAGAGTTTGAGAAGTTGGAGAAGAAGGTGGGCACGGTGGAGGAATTGATAAAAGCTTCGCAAGCCACGGACGATGCAAATTTTTCCTCCTAACAAGCCCGCATGGAAGAGATGCAGATGATGTTCTCTCGCATCTGCAATGATCTCAAGCAGACTCGGATTACTAACGAACAAGTATCCGAGATCATGGAACTAAGCTCCTTGGCGCCAAAGGAAGATGACGGAGCGCAGAAGCTCTCACTTGGAACGGAAGCAGGGTGTTCCAACTCCCGGCGACCAACGGATGCTCACCAATCGGCAATACCAAACATCCGTATCCCAGACCCGTCTACATTCGCCAGAGTCCGAAGTGCCGAAGTTCTGGAGAACTTCATATGGGACATGGAACGTTTCTTTAAAGCCGCCAAGCTTGATGACGAAGATCAAGTAGATATGGCCGCTGCGTTTCTTGTAGGTGATGGCAAGAAATGGTGGAGAGTGCGCTGCGACCCACATCTCCACGGAAAGGGAGCGGCGATCACGAGTTGGACAACCATGAAAAGGGAGCTTCGACGGTAATTTCTTCCAGTGAACGCTGCATGGTTTGCTCGTGAGCGGCTGCAACGACTGCAACAAACCCGATCAATTCGGGAATATGTCCAGGAGTTCAACACGGTCATCCTGGATCTCCGAGACATGTCGGAGGCTGATCAACTGTTCGCGTTCCTTAGAGGACTCCAACCTTGGGTTCGGAATGAGTTGATGCGCAAAGGTGTAAGAGATTTACAAGAGGCCATCGCCACCGCCGAGAGTTTGCTGGACTGGCGGACGAACGATGCTATGCCTCGCCCCGATACAGCACCCTCTCCTGCTCACGAACAACCGGTGAGGATGGGCGGGCGATGTCAATTCGTTGAGACTCTAGATAGAAGGGAGTATGCTTCGGCGGCAGATGCGAACAACTCGCGTCAAGGTGGTTCCTCGCATTCGAACAGAGGAAAACATGGAGGATGCGATTGCTGCGGAGGTTCCCATCCGATGCACCAGTGTCGGAGGCAGGAAAAGCTGGCGATGGTTCAAACGAAGGAGGAGGGGTCGGCTTTGGAGGAGACGGATCCTCCCGTCATCGTCCGCGCGATTCCTCTGCAGCAAATCAATGCTATTCGTGGGATCACCGAAATCATCCAGTGGGAGGCGGACGCGGACCAAGGTCCGAAGGCGGACGTCGGGGCGATTTCTACGATGCAGATCGTGCAGGAGTCCCGCAAAGGAGAAGAGCTCCTTGCTGCCAGATGGTGGAACGAGGTTTCGGCGTCCGTTCCGGGGGCCGCCAAGGCGACGGAAATCGGGAGTCTTGGTGGCAAATCCGAAGAGCAAATTCAGCAGATTTCGACGACAGCGAAGGGCTCCTTCAAAGTCACAGAGGAGCGCCAATCGAGCTACCTGATGGAGTTGGTTAGGGTTACCCACGAGGGACGCCGACCAGCTGCCGCGAAGTTCGCCCAGGATGTGCAGGGGAGTTTCAGAAAGCCTCGGCGACGAACGAGGAAGCAAGTAGATCTTCATCGTAGCCCACTGGTCGTCTCTGTCGGTGAACGAGTTCCTCCGAAGTTGTCTCCGCGAACGAGGAAGGCGTCGCCGCCCCAATACGATGGGTCTTTCGTGGTCGCCAGGTGCATTAAATCTGGTGTGTATCGTTCCCCGCCATGACTACGCCTCCAATCCACCTTCCATGTGCGGGTTTTGTTCCATGAAGACGACGATCCTCTTCGGCTGCAGCAGGATCGACCGATGCCTTCGCAATCGCGTATGGGTGACAGTTTCTTTTTCCCGACGAAAATGGCTCTCGACGAGCGTGGTCCGGCTGCAAATCGCTTCATCCAAAAGCAACCAGAGCGGCTGGCGAACGATCGGGAGAGTTCGGGGAAGGCTAGGCAGCTGTTGACGAAGCAAACCGACCCACATCGCCGCCCAAGGAAGCTTGCTGTGAGTGGTCGAGTTCTTCATAAACTCGCTCTGCAGATACGGAGGCGAGTTCCCCTTTCGCGTATACATTTTCTCGAAGCGTTCCACGAAGACGAGGAGCACTGTCCAGATATCGCCGAGGTCATCCAAGATCGCCAGGAGCTGTTGCATGTGCGGGGATGCTTGGAGAAGTTCCGACGACGAATAAGGACGCCCGCTGATTTCCATCGTTGCCGAAGCAAGGGTTCTGTTGGTGACGAAGTTGTTCTAACGTTCTCTCCGCAGACATGGCGGAGAGCGCAGCGAATGCACGGCCATAAAGGGCCGATACCCCGATACGAGGGGTTGTTCGTGGTCTCCAGTTGGATTTGCTTTGTTGCATATCGACTCCCATCGCAGCTGCAGGTTCAAACTGATGTCCATGGGCGCCCATCGAGGACGCAATCTGGGAAGGTGAAATGGTTCCGTCGCATACCAGCTCCCACTTCCACCTTCGCCATCAATCCCTCAAGGCGCTTTGTGATGGTGACAATGCGACTCTCCGACAGCATGAGCGACCGATGCCACCTCCGTTCAGCTATCCTCCGAAACAAGTTGTCACCATTTTGGAGTGCTGGGCGGTTCAAGCCGAAGAAGTTGAGGCGTCTTTGGTTCAAGGGAATGGCGGGTCGTTGGACGAGCGAAGCATCTTTCCAATCGTTCCGGAAACATGTTCACGATCTTTCCAATCGTTCCGGAAACATGTTCACGATGGAGTTACGACGGAGTCGATGAGGGCATCGACGTCTTTCGGTGGGGGAGAATTGTCACGGGTACATCCGCGAAGCGACGCTTCCCAGACGGAGGTTGACGGAGGTTGCATCCCGTAACTTAACTTCCCAAACCTCTTCTATATTTTATATTATTTATATCTGTAAACGGATGAAGGGAACTTGGTCATCGAATATATATATTATATTCCTGAGAGATTGTTGGGAGGAGAGAAAAGACGGAGTTGATATAATAACTCCGCAACTTGAGGGTTTTTACGGTGCTTTTGAAAGAATAAAGTAATCTTTTTTCCCCTCATCCCTTCGAGTTTGGTGTTCTTCGCCACCTTCCAGGCTTGTGTCGTCTAAGTGCCTTGACAACACGCCGCATACCCGGACGTAATCTCCGTCCACGTTTGAAGGGTGTGACAGTATGTATATTTATAGATATATCTATATATATATATTAAAATAAGTTTACTTCTCATTAATTAAGAAAATAAGGATTAATAAAAAGGAAAGGGAGTCCGGGAAAACAACATTAGTTTCCTTTATTCAATGGATCATCCCATGTAACCATCTAAACCTAACTCCCTAAATCTCCTCCTCTACACCTTTTTATCACCAACAATTAAGGTTGGCAAGCTTTCGGCTGAACTTATTCAAGGATGGAGAATGCATCTGAGAAAATAGGTAATGCAGTAGTGGAGTGGAAGCTGATGGCATCATTGCTCGAAATCCCATATGAAAATAATAATGATTAAGGTTTGTGCCCATTTCCTAGGTAATACAAAAATATAATTTTTGGGATATGCGGTAGAGATCGTCACTAGTGTAGATTTTGGGTATCAGATTATATTTTTTTTTATAAATTTTTCTCTCATGTCTTCAATTTCCTTCTTGAATAAAATTGTTTGATAATACTATTGTTAGTTTAATTTTGAATATTGAGGAGATTAAAATATTTCATATTATATACATCTATTACATCACAGTGAATGTATATATGTATTTCTTTTGCCTTCATTTACTTATACTAGAGAGTTACTAGTAATTTAATCAAAAAATATTTTTTCTAAAAGTACTATTTAGAAATAATATATCATATTGGTAGACTCAAGAATCCAAAAATAAAAATACTAATAGTGATAATAATTAAATATATATAGTTAAAGTCTACAATTGTTCTCTGTTAATAAAAATTGAAACTTTGGATGCAAATGATATATAAAATAATTATCTCATTGACATCTAATAATAATTTAATATTCAAAATTATATAATAACATGAGTATTGCTTGCTGCCAGGGGTTGTTAGAGGTGATAATGATGATTCACATCATTCATTCCACATATTTATATCTCTCTATATATTTATATATAGTAGATAAATATCCTTTCTAATTTAATAAATATATACATGTTGTAGTAAATCTGGAGACTTTAGATATTAAATTCTATTTGTTTGTTAGCATAATATATACAACTGTAATTATTTTATTAGAGAGTTGGATGACATATTGAATAGAAAGTTATGTTTCTAAAATTTAGAAACTAATTACAGGTTCCAAGAATAGTTGTGTTACTGTTAATGTATTATTGAATTAAAATGGTTAAGAAACATTTTGTTCTACTTCTTTTCTTTGATATTTTCTTTAATAATATGATAAACAAAATTTTCATTTCTTGCACTCAATGTTTTCTTAGTCGTATGCATGAGAGACATTAAACAATGAATATCAAAATACCTATTATGTTCTTTGTCTTCTATTTCCATGATGACAAATACAAAATAAGAAAAGGAAGAGTAGGGTGTTAGATACTTGATATCATGAGTAACTTAATCTCCTAGGTTCTCCAAACCTAGGCTCTTATATCACTTTAATGGTCAGGTCTTTAAATATAAGCTCTGATACCACTTTAGTTGTCACGCCCCGACCCTACTGTCGGGCACGTGGCAACCGCCGTATGAGCCCAACAGACCCATACAAGGTATCAATGTGATACATATCATCCATATACATCATTTACACAGCGGAATTTATAAATAAATCATTTAACTCAAGATTCCTAACACAGTCCCGATAAACCTACTACAATTCTATGAAAAAAACATCGATAAATAAAAATAGACCCGTCGACGGACACATCTTCATCAACCGTCTCGTACGATCATCTAACACACCTGCACACACGGAAAAAAGTGGTGTGCTCAGCCTTGCGGCCTAGTGCGAAATTACGGCTCTACCGAATAAAGAAATCAAAGGCTAGGAGGAGTATTCTAGGATGTCTTTGGTTGTTAATCATCATTTTCCATTTGATTTGTGTAAATCAATTTATAGGAAGCAGCAAACATCGTAAATAAAATACCGATGTATAACTCACTAGATATCACCTACATTGTATCTAGTGTCAATGTCAATAGTATGTCACCTACGTCATAATAATACTTTGAAGTTATAAGACTCGGGCTGCCAGCCTATGCCTAGTGAATACCCGAGCTAAGGGTATCAGTAAGCCCATTAGTGCA
This sequence comes from Thalia dealbata, assembly GCA_030544415.1. Taxonomy (NCBI): domain Eukaryota; kingdom Viridiplantae; phylum Streptophyta; class Magnoliopsida; order Zingiberales; family Marantaceae; genus Thalia; species Thalia dealbata. The sequence goes on from CM060460.1 coordinate 12,391,881, forward strand.
TTTCCGTCTCTGTCTCTACCTATGCCTGCTGCACTGATGTTGGCGGAGAGGACGGGTGACCCAATATCACTCTCCGTTGTTTCACTAGTCGCCGACCATGCCTCCCCTAGCAAAACCGTCGTGCCCTTACATCCTCCCCGGATTCCGTAGGGGCAACGACTAACCGTGTAGTACTACACACTGTCCGTAGACAAGGTCACCTTTATATAACTCATCGGCCACGGCTAGCCGGAATAACCACCCTAGGATCCGGACTACTCATCCGATCGTCTGCAGACGTCAAGGGTGATAGTCGTGTAGTCTACGGATCCACTGTCCAAGGCGTCGCATGTGGAATCACCTTCCCAGTCCAATAGCAGTCGACGTTTATCGAGATTGGCGCACATCCGCACGATGGGCTATGACAACCTCGACTCCATCAGTGCCAAGTCCATGGTAGGGCTCATCCTTGCTAACCATCTCAGGACTATCACGAGGCCGCCTAAACGACACTCGTGTGGGTGAAAATTTCGGGTAAGGACTTGCCCCATATTTTCGGTCTAATATGACCATGGAGTTTGTACAGTCTCTTACCCTACCAGCTCCAAGTATATAAGCTATGCATAACCTTGGGAGTGGTGCTCCCCGTATCTAAGCTATGCATCAACCTCGGGAGTGGTGCTCAGCGGGATGTCACCGTTTGACCTCCGTCGGTACGCGGCGGTCAACCGGGGCATATGAAAATGCCCCTTTCTGTCTAAGTTACGGTATCGTCGCTAAAGGTTCTAACCTGTCGTTATTTACTATCTATGTCCGCATGGTAGTTGTGCTAGTAAGCATAGAAAATAATAAAATAACATACAACATGCAGGACATGCTATCACGACATGTTAAAAACCTAGTAGGGAAATTATGGTATATCATGCATGTTAGGTAAAGTAATTTAAACTAACATGCAAATATGTCAAATTTTATCAATCATTATATCTTATTATATTTAAAACATCCAGGAATTGTTCCTAAGAAAACCCTAGCGGGAATTTCCTAGCTTGAATAAATCCTACATCGGAGAACCAATGCACCTGGGTTAGCGATCCGGTCTTCAGAACCAACCCGCGTAGCAATGGATCACTGCGACGAACTACGCGAATCGCGTACCCGCGATAATCCTAATTAACACAATTATTTAAAATAAAATTTAATTCATTTTTCCCTAAAGTAAATCAAATATTAATTTATCAATCTAACTTAATCATTCAAATATTAATTAACCAAATTTCTATTTTACAAATTAAATTAATTAAAATGTTAAATTAACTTAGTTAAGCTTAGATAAATTCTATCAAATTTATATCCATTTAAATCCATCATCTAGCCTAAGTCACCTAAGGGTCCAAATCACACCCATCAACACTTAATTAGATCAATTAAACATTAATTAGTTATTTTAAATCACCTAATTGAAAAGTTAAATTATTTTTATTTTTATTTTTATTATTTTATTATTATTTTTATTATTTTATTATTATTTTAATTGGTCAATGATCAATAGTTGACCCGGTCGATACGGTGGACCCGATCCACACGGTGGACTCGGTCAACGCGGTGGACCCGGTCAACGCTGTTGATCCGGCCAACGCGGTGGACCCAATCACTGTTCATCCGACTTAACTTGAGTCTGACCCAAGCCTAGCCAGTTCGGTTCGATCGAGTCAGCTCCAACCCATCTAAAACCGAGTCAGACTCGAGTTCGGTTTTAATTAATTTGGTTCGACTCAGGTTCAATTTAATTCAATCTGGTTCAGCTCGAGTGCGGTCCAGTTTAATTGGATCCGGTCCAACCAACCCAATCCATTCGCTAACTCTACTCAATCTAATTATTAATTTTACTTAACTTAATTTATCATGCTTAATTAATCCACTAAGCTTGGTTAATTAACATTAAGCATGTTTAAATTAATCTAAGCATTCAACAACACTAATTTATCCTAAACGTGTTTAATTACGACTAAACATGCTTAATTAATCACTAATCGTGATTAAGGAAATAAGACACGTCACCATGCGGAAACACTGTTCACTCGCCGGAATAGTAACGCCGGCCGCCGGAACCCTAGCCGCCACCTCGCCGGAGCTCGCAAAATCACCGGCCAACTTGACGACAGGCTCCGAAAGCCTTCGCACGAGAGGGGATCAACGATGGCCTGCGAAAAATCCGGCCATCAACGCTAAAAGATCCAAATTTTTGGCGTCGCCGACGAACTTTAGGGTGAGTTTGCCGGAGGGCGAAACCTCCCGTTCACAGAGGGGAAACGGTGCCGGTTACCTCACGGACGTGTGGGGAAGAGAGGGAGGAAGCCACGGCCGACGAGGCGGGCGGATTCGTGGCTTCACCGCTCGCCGGGATGCTGCGATCGAACGAGCAGCGGCGGCGGAAATTACCGCCTGCTGCAGGGGAGTCGAGGCCGACGTGAGTTCACGAGCTTGCGGCGAGGGCGAGCAACTCGAGCCCCAGTAACCACGAACGGCACGTCGGTGATCTGCGTATGGAATGGCAGGCGAATGGCGGGCGAACAGCAGACGGCGAGCTCAGTGGGTGGCTGCCCTGCTGTGGGTCGAACGAGCAGCGGCGGCGGAAATCGCCGCCTGCTGCGTGGGCGTCGGGGGTCGACGCTGGCTCGAAATCGTGCGGAGAGGGCGAGCGTCTCCAACCGCAGCTGGGAAGACGACGCGCCGACGATCTGGGCGCGGGATGGTGGCGGACGACCGCTGCAATCGCAGCGAACGAAAAGGGCGGCAGCAGGTGGAGGAAAGGCGCGCGGCGACTGCAGACCTCTGCTGAGGTCTCTTCGTCGCGACGGAGAGGAGAGGGCGGCGCCTGAGTGCGGTCGGCAGTCAGCAGTTGTCGGCGACGGAAGAGAGGGCGACGACTCCTCTCCTCTGCTGCGGAAGGAGGCGAGACGAGGGAGGATGCGTCGCCGAGCTCCCCTTTTCAGCAGGGAGTGATGCGCGGCGGCGACGGAGGCGGGCAGAAGCGGCGACAGCCGACTGACGGCGAGCAGCGGCCGACGGCGAAATGCTGGGCATCGGCGCTGCTTGCTGCAGCGAAGGAGGGGGGGGGGCGTCGTCGTGAGGTCAGGGACGAAGCGACGTGAGGGGGAAGTGCCGCGGCTCTTCTCGCTCGCGTTGGTTTTCTTTCGAACCGGGTCCGAGCCGGTTCAGCTGGACCGGCCGGCCGGCCGGTTCAGTCGAACCGGACCGATTTTTTTTTTCCTAAAAATGAGATTTAAAAGATGGGAGTTTACACATCACCCGACCCATCCTTTAGCGTTCGGTGAGTACCGACAAGGGGGTTACTCGCCAATGGCCAGATCTCCCCATAGCATGTATCCGAAACTAAGGTGCTGGGAGCCGGGGAGCTCATTTCAGCCACTATCCTGAGGACTAAGGTGTCTGTTGACGTTGACATACTCCAACTGAGTCTTGCAGGCTTGGGGGGTAGTTCGGACAACTAGAGTTATACATATGTGTTGGATCCGGCAGGTCAGGCCGAGAGTATACATGTCAGTCGGTGACCCTGCTGTAAAGCAGAAGTGTAGCACTACATGGTGTCTCGTATCATAGGGTCTATGGGAGACGTATGATACGATAGTCTCGGAGTGCGGTCCGGGTAAACGGCTCGCGAAACTGAAAGGAGGAGGAACGACGATCACCCGCCTTCTCCGCCAACGTCGGTGCAATGGGCCTTGGCAGAGACTTAGTCTGGCACTGACGGGCTTAAGGTAGTCCCCGGCCAAGGCTTACCTTAAGCATAGGTAGGCAGCCTTAGGAGTTAGTATTGAAACTAGAAACATAGAAATCTTTAGACACAGACACGTATTTAGACTTTTAGTATTTATTTGATTATTTACGTGCATGCTTCCTTTCATTGTTAATTTATGATTTAATATTTCTATACTTGCCGCTCATCCAAACATGTATTGTTAGCCCATTCTTTTGCTTGGAGAAGTTTCTATCTGTAGGTACTAAGTCGCAAGACTTAGCGCATGCAAATTTCCCTGCGCGTAGGTATTTGGAACATCACGTAGGAGACGGCGAGGAACAATGAGTAGCAGGAGTGAATGCTATAGAAGGACATTAATAGAATCGATTAATCGGTACGATGTAAAGAACACATAATGTAGATGGACTGTATCAACTTTTTATGTAACTTGTGAGCAAATTTGTAAATCTAGTTAGTAGACTTGACTATAGAAATTGTTATTTACGTTGGAATTACATGATATTGTTAGCCTTGTATGAGTGGGACATTGCTTATACGGTGGTTGTCAAGTACCCGACAGAGGGTCGGGGCGTGACACCTGAATTACATTTTACCGGGAATCGCTGAATCTTACCGACTTGTGTAATTTTGGCACTACAAGCTTGGAAATTAATAAGAAAATGATGTGTACCCTATTTAGCTCACATAATGGATACATCCACATTGGGAACCAAGCTTGAAGAAATACCGGTGGTATGTGAATTCCTCCATGTATTTCCAGAAGAGTTACCAAGTGTACCACTTGATAGGGAAGTGGATTTCTTTATTGAATTGCAACCAGGCACTCACTCTATCACGATCCAACCATATAGAATGGCACCTGCAGAACTCAGTGAATTGAAGGTACAACTACAAGAATTATTGGATAAAGGATTTACCAGTCCAAGTACCTCACTTTGGGGAGCACCGGTATTATTTGTAAAGAAGAAAGATGATACCTTAAAATTAGGCATTGATTATAGACAATTAAATAAGGTAACCATCAAGAATAAGTATCATTTGCCGAGAATTGATGATCTTTTTGATCAACTACAAGGAGCTAAGGAATTTTCAAAAATTGATTTGAGATCAGGATATCATCAATTTAGGATTAGGGAGTCAGATATCCCTAAGACTGCCTTCAGGACCAGATATGGACACTATGAGTTTGTGGTAATGCCTTTCGGTTTGACAAATGCCCCAGCTGCATTTATGGATTTGATGAACAGAGTGTTTCGTCCATATCTGGATAAGTTTGTTGTTGTATTCATAGATGATATTCTGATATACTCTTCTGGAGAAAAGGAACATGCTGAATATTTGAGAATAGTATTACAGACATTGCGAGAAAAGAAACTGTACGCAAAATTCTCCAAATGTGAGTTTTGGTTGAAAGAAGTGAAATTTTTGGGACATACAGTATCAGAAAAAGGTATTATGGTTGATTCCAATAAAGTGAAAGTAGTCTTAAAGTAGGAACAACCCAAGAATGTTACAGAGATTCGCAGTTTCTTAGGTTTAGCTGGATATTACAGAAGATTTATTGAAGGATTTTCTAAAACAGTTGGACCACTCACTCGATTTACCAGAAAGGAAGAAAAATTTGAATGAGATCAGGAATGTGAAAAGAGTTTTCAAAAACTCAAAGACTGTTTTACTTCTGCTCCTAGAAGCGACGGTGTTGCAGGCGGAGTCGAGCAGAGGAGGAAGAAGGGAGAGAGAGGACCACACGTGTAAACCCCAAATTTTATGGAAAAAAATTATATAAGAATAAAAGGGGTAGTATGAAAAAAATAGCATAATAAATAACTCAAGAGAGTAGGGAGAAAATGGGAAATATAATACTGTGTAAATAATCATAGATGGTGAGGGTATAATAGGTAAAGCGGGATACTGTCATAAATATATGGAACTAATGGGGGCAAAAAGGGAATTTGACTCGGGCATGTGCAATGCACGCGCACTCCATGCCTGAGATCAGGGCGAGCTCACGACGACGCCCCTTTCCCTCTTCGCACGCCCTCGATGTCGAACCCTTCCTCTTCGACCAGCCGACAACCTGCGTAGACGCCGCTCGACGGCAAACGCCACTCCACTCGACCTCTCCATCTTTCCCTTTGGTCCGTTATGCTGTCGACCGCAGCATCGATTGGGTTCTGCCGCGTCTCCATCACCACACAACATCGCCGGGGATTCGAGGGCCGCCGATGACTTCAATATCCTCTTCGATCCGCCAACGACCCTCACCGAGGCTGCAACCTATCCTCTTCGCCTGCCACTCCGGATCCATCGTCGCAAGTACGATGGCGAACCCCTCCTTTTCCTTCGGCCTCTTCGCACCCCGACTCGATAGTGATGCATTTTTCCCGTTTCATCTTCAGAGATATAATTCATCAAAATAGGATCTAAATAGCCCACCAGCCGGCACACCCCATGACCGTCAGGGGACGATTGATCCCATCGTTTGTCATTCATTTTTCTTTTCACTAATCCACTCGGTAGTCATACCCTTTTTTTCTTTATTTTCCACACGATAATTTAATAATTAATTCGGCATGTGTGCAGCGGCAGGAGGAGATGCTGCGGCCATTGCGGTACGTGAGGGGGTTGGAGTTCGCGGCGGACGTGAGCTACGTGGAGTTTCTGTCGCGGGTGGGGAAGGCGGAGGAGGCGGTGCGGGCGGGCGGAACATGGGCCATGCCGCACCCCTGGCTTAACCTCCTGATCTCCTCCTCGGACATCGCCGACTTTGATCGTGCCATCTTCAAGCGTGTGCTCCGCCACGGCATCGGCGGCCCCATGCTCATGTACCCCCTGCGCTGGAGCAAGTGAGTGTTTCTTTTAACGTCTCCGTTCTTTTTCCTCGGGCAGCAGCAACAGGTCCTGACGGTGCATATACGACGAAAATTAAATGAAGGTGGGACGGGCAGATGTCGGTGGTGGTGCCAGAGAGCAAGCTGTTCTATCTAGTGGCACTGCTGCAGTTCATCCCCTCGAGCGCGGGGGAGGCGGCGGTGGAGGAGGCGGTGGCGCAGAATGGGGAGCTGATCCGCTACTGCCGGAGTCAGCGCTACAACTTCAAGGTGTACATCCCCCGCTACGAGAGCGAGGTCGAGTGGGCGCGCCACTTCGACGACGATTGGCCGCGGTTCGTGGAGCGGAAGCTGACGTACGACCCGAAGGCCGTTCTTGACCCCGCCCTCCTGCCGCCGCCGCCGCCGTCCCTTGACGGAGTGGAAGCTGGCCATTGTCGCGATGCAGCAGTGGTGGTGGTCCGTGATGATGACGATTGGAGGAGATAAAGAGGGGAAAGAAAGGGAAAGAAAAAAGAGAGAGAAAATGTTAATGGTGGTGGCTGCAGGGTTAAAGTTCCGGTGGTGGTGGTGGTGGTGGTGGGTGATGGTAGCTAATTAATTAGCATTGTTATTATATATTGATCTGGACTCTCGACAAATCAAATCGATGAATCAGCCGTGTTCGATCGTCTGACATCTGAAAATGATTCCTACGGCTCTATTCGCAAAATTCTGAGAGAGTGTGTGACAACGATTAGAGAGGGAAGCCCTTCGTTTTATCTCCACTGCACCAAGTTCAAAGTATGATCAAAACATAAGATTCTATGAAAGCAGCAACATTGAGGATGCATACCCGCAAGCACCATAAGTCCATAACAGAGTACAAAGTTTATGAGCAGGAGACATGCTTAGGCAGGGCATTCTTAGAGCACCAAGGTCCCTAACCAGGGTATGAAGTGCAAGCACAGAAGGTAGGATGTGTATGATCGGGCTTAAGCACAAGGATACGTGTGGATGGATGCGTGCGAACAGACTTTGTGCGAAGTGTGCAAGCGAGCGAGCAAACGGATGTACAAAGACAAGCACAAAAACGGCCACACTCGAGAAGTAGAACAAGTTGAGCGATGGCTGGAGCCTAGTGAAGTGCTGGAGCACGTAAAGCAGTAGAAAAATCAAAATTTAACGAGTTCAATAAAAATTGAGATGTTTCTAAGATTACTTTTACAGATACGATGAAATTTAATATATGGCATTTAGAAAGGATCATCTAGTACCGACCATCCAGATTTTTCAAATTCACATGAGCAGATAATGTAAATGATGCGGATAAGATGTGTATTAATGAGCAGTGCAGATATACCGTCTGCTACTCTCATCCTTTATTAAAGTGTAGTAAAGTAATTGTATATGGTCCATTTCCTAGCGGTGGAAGAACTTCATTAATGGCAGTGGAAATATCTCATTCTGAATTACAAAGATCCTCAGGTTCATCACAGCCTTCTTCATAGTCGGTGCAGCGGTTGATCAAATAAATTGTACTGTATTTAATAATATATTTAAATTCAATTAAATTAATTTAAATATTTTAAATTATTGTGTATTTTTTAATTCGAGTAGATCTTATGTAAACCCCCATTTGTAGGTAGTTTAATTAGAATGAAAAAAATTAAAAAATAAATAATAATAATAATAATAATGAGAGATCAAAATGTTTTAAAACATGGATATGCTTAGAAGAGGGTTAGATAAGTTTTAAGTTGAAGTAGGACTAAATGGTGATATTAGATAAGTTTTTGGACCTAAAAAGGGTTTAGTTGTTATTTATAAGGACCTAGTTAGAATTTTATTAAAAATATGGGGACTTAGTTGAGATTCAATAAATTTGCTAGGGTGAACTGCATAATGACACTAGCCACAAGCTCCTCACATGACCGAACCGCACCGGCCTAACTAAACCGATCATTTGGACCGAACCGGCCTGCCCAAACCGACGCCTGTGGACATAAACCTTTGCAGCCCTAATCCTTGCCCCCAAATCGATCTCGCGCGTGCGTCGTCTCCGACATCACAGCGAGCCTGGCGAACTCATTGCCATCCATCACTTCGTCCTTGGCGGCAATCTCTTCGTTCTGTTAGCCGGCAACAACTTCCAGCTCTCGCAGATCTGTGGGGGAATCGTCGACTTCGCCTCCCTCCTTCAAGCAATGACTGGGGGACGCTCTGCTGCACCGTTGTTGTCTGCTTGAAACCCAACAGTAGCTCTTCGGATCTTGCCCAATGCCGCCTCCCGTCAACCACTCCATTCATCAGCTGCAGCACTTGCGGCGAGATCATCCTTCGCGAAGCTGGGCGGCGACCATCAAATCCGCCGGCATCCCATTGCGTCGTCTTCTTCGCACCCTCCCATGCTTGCATTGATAGTGCTAGCTACTTCTTCCGCATCACAGTGAGCTCGTCGCGCCCCGACCTCTCCTGGTGCGGCTCCTTAGTGCGGCAGTGAGGGCTCTGTCATACCATCACTGACCTCCCGGATCCCTAGCGGTTCTTCAAGCTTGCTCACCGGAGACCCAATTTGAGTTCACCGAGTCCCTCCTTCGTGCGACGGTAGGGGCACCTCGTTTCAGGGAGACAGTAACTGAGTTCCACCGTCATGTGCGCATTCACCGTCACCACCAAAGAACCTAATCGGGTCTAAATCACTGCCATCCTTCGTCCCTATTTCATCGCCGATCTGGGTTTATCGTCAACTCCACCTCCCTCCATCGAGCGATGCCACTGATGCCATCATCCTCCCAGCCTTTTGTTTTGCATTGACGGTGAATCCTCTTTCAAATCCCTTGCTCTGCCCACTGATCGGCCATATCCTTCACATTTCATCAATGCCAAGGTCGATTCCATCAACTCTTCCTTTTTGTTGTCAATTAATGTTGATGTCACATGTTATATTTTCCTTACCCAGATACAACTACCCACATGTGTGACGTTTGAGCGTCACCGTGATGGTCCTTAGATGGCTCATCGGGATGACTCCTTACAATGATGTAGCAGGCATGTAGTCAAAGTAACCACAGCCCATTGTGCGGATGTGAGTTCAACTCAGCCAACATCAACTACTATTGAATTAGAAAGATGTTTTCCTTAAGCCATGGACAGTGGATCCGTAGACAACACGGCTACTATTCTAGACGTTCTGCAGACGATCTGATGAACAGTCCAGATCCTAGGATTATTAATTAATTCAACTAGCCGTGGCCGAGGACATATTATTTGAGGTGACACTGTTGACGGACAGTTGTGTAGCGCTACATGATAATGTTGTGACCCGTACTGGAATTCCAAGAGGAAAGTATGAGCATAATGGGTTTCACTGGGACGGGGTGTAGGGATCAACTAGTGGGACAGTAGAGAGAGACACACGGTCACCCGATCTCTTTGCCAACATCCGTGCAGGGAGCTTAGGTAGAGACTTAGACATGCACGGTACAAATGGGCTTATGGGAATCCTTGATCAGGATATCCCCTAAGCATAGGCTGGCGGCCCGAGATACCTGTTGTAAAGATGTATTATTTTCAGTTGACATACACTAGAGATATAGATATATTATGCAACGTAGATGACATCTAGAGGCATATGCTAGAAAGACAGACATATTATACAACATAGATGATATCAAGAGACATACATCGTCAGTTAGCCGATAACTCTATTGATGATATCATTGACGTCAAAAATCTAAGATGTGATAATTAACAAACCAAAGGCATCCTAAAACATCCCCATAGTGTTTGATTTATTATTACGATTTCGAGCCGTAATTTTGCACTAGGCCACAAGGCTGAGCACACCACGTTCGATGTATGTGCAGGTGTGTTAGATGATCGATCATGACGATTGATGAAGATGAGTCTGTCGACGGATTTATTTTTATTGATCGATACTTATTATAGAATTATAGTAAGGTTATCGGGACTATGTTAGTAGGGTGGAGTTAGATACTTTAAAGGTATATTCCGGTGAGTTGATAATGTATATTGGTGGTATTTATCATTTAAATGCCTTGTATGGGTCCCTTGGGCTCATTCGGCGGTTGCCACGTGCTCAACAGGCGGGTGGGGGCATAACTTCTTAAACCTTCAACACCTTAGATAAATAATCTAAGGAAATGAGTATGCAGTTTGCAAACAACAATATGTTAATGAGAATAAAGTGTACGTCCTCTCATTAAAGTAATTGGGCTTTTAGGGAGTTGTTTAAGGTCTTGGGTTCAAGAATAGCTAATAATTTCTATCAATTAAAAACTTAAAAAAATTTATTTAACGTAAAAATCATATTTTATTAACAAATTTTAACATTGACTTTAGCTAATGTTAAATTTACTATCTTTTATTTAGAACTAAAGTTTTTACTTTTTTTTCTATCAAGTGGCCAACTACATCTAAAAATTTAAATATAATTAAATTTATAAAAATATCTATATTTTTAAATATTTTAAATTATAAATAAATAAGAGGCACTATTTATCATGTTATGTCTAAATTATTATTTTCTTTTAAGAGATAAGTTTATATTTATTTTTATTCTATATAGGATAAATTTATTATTATATATAAATAAATTATATAAAATAATAATTTTTAAAGATAATCTAATTGTAGAAAAAACATAATATTTTTTATTAAAACAGATGATTCATCAAAACCTACAATAATTTTTGACATATTTAAATAGGTTATCTTATTATTATTCAAAAGATGAGTAGGAAACAAAAATATCCGCTTCTATATTATTAATATAATATCTTATTTGCTTCATCTATAGGTGAAGATCGAGGTCGAGCTCATTGGAGTCAACTACACCCGAGCCCTCTCGGTTAGGTGGGAAAATGTCTATGAAGGGAGCTGAACTGCTGGCCCTGAAGGTGGCACTAGCCGAGCCATCTTGTTTAGGTGGGGGAATCTGTAAAGAGAGAGATCGGTAGGGGGCCCTGTAGCTAGTAGTGGTCGAGCCCTCTTTGATGGGTTGGGGAATGTCTATGGAGGTTGTTGGGAATGGGGCCCTATAAGAGGTAGTGGCCGAGGCCCCCTGGTTGGGACTGTGAATGTCTACAGAATGAGTTGGGCATGTGGCCCTATAGGTGGTAGTGGTTGCAGCAATGGCTGCAGCATTAGCGGCAGCGCGAGCGGCAGCAGCAGATGCGGCATCAAGAACTATGGGATGTTTACGCATATGTCCATTAAGGCCTTGAGGTTTAATAAATTCTTTGGAGCAGTGCTTACAAGTGTAGGTTTGTGGCCTGGGAGCGAGAGAAGAGGAGACCACATTTGTTTGCTTGGCATTCGGCTTTGTCATTGAGAGAGTTTGGAAGTCGTACTTTGATAGTACTATGGATAAAGCTAATGAGAGAGTTTATGAATGAGACATTAGGATGTTTGTATATATATAGATATATATTTGTGTTGAATATACACATAACAAAAGATAGACATTGGTGGGTTTGATGGATCTCGCTTATTCGGAACTATTAGTTTACTATGTTTGGAAGAGCGAGAATACCATACTACTATCTCTACGCACTCTTCCAACACACTCAAATAACTATTTTAGAGATGATGTTATTATTTTATTTTTTTATGATATTTTTCTATATAATTAGTGCAGTTTGTTATGGAGAAACTAGCAGTATGATGAGTAGTATCATAATAAGGAGCACCACACTTCGAAAGAGAAAGGAAAGAAATACTAGCTAAAATGAATATGAAATTTCATATTATTGAGATTGTTCATTAAGAAACGACATGCACACGGTCCATCCATTATTCAATTTACATTAATCCTTCACAAAAACCTCCAACTTCTTCCGATAATATTTTCATCAATTTTTTTAGAATTTTATCCTCCAACAATAATCATTCTTGTATCCATTTATATAGGCATATTCAATTACAAAAGAGCTAGTTGATCTGACAAAAGCCCTCTCTTATAGTTTTCTCGTCGTCCACCAATGACAAACATGATACTTAAAAAGCTTATTAAATAAAAATAGTAATAAGATTACGTCAAGTCGAACATAGTAGTAAACGTTTCCATTACTTTTTGAATTATTAGTTATACTTACACATGCAACAATCTTACAATCCAATTTGATTATCAGTAAAATAAAGAAAAATGACACGGATAAGATGCATATTACTGAGCAGTGTAGATATACCATCTGCTACTCTCATTCTTTATTAAAGTACAGTAAAGTAATTGTATATGGTCCATTTCCTATCGGTGGAAGAAATTCATTAATGGCAGTGAAAATATCTCATTCTGAATTACAAACATCCTCGGGTGCATCATAGCCTTCTTCATAGTCAGTAAAGCGGTTGATCAAATAAATTGTACTGTATATCTTAAATATATTTTAAGATATATTTAAATTAATTTAAATATTATAAATTATTGTATATTTTTAATTCCAGTAGATCTTAAACCTTCAACACATTACATTAATGATCTAAGGAAATGAGTATTGAGTTTGCAACCAACAATATGTGGATGAGAATCAACTATGCATTTATACTCTTGTATATAATGTGCAATGTATAATATATACATAAAGTGTACACATCTTGTTAGAGTAATTGGGTTATCAGTGAGTTGTTTAAGGTCTAGGGTTCAAGAATAGCTAATAAATTTTATCTATTAAAAACGTGAAAAAATTTTATTTAACTTAAAAATAATATCTTATTAACAAATTTTAACCTTACTTTAGCTTACGTTAAATTCACTATCTTTTATTATCTTGTTATGTCTAAATTATTTTTTTTTAAGAGATAAGTTTATATTTATATTTATTCTATATAGGATAAATTTATTATTATATATATATAAATCATATAAAATAATAATTTTAAAAGATAATCTTATTGTAGAAAAAATATAATATTTTTTATTAAAACAGATGATTCGTCAAAACCTACAATAATTTTTGACATATTTAAATAGGTTATCTTATTATTATTCAGAAGATGAGTAGGATACAAAAATATCTGCTTCTATATTGTCAATATAATATCATCTTTGCTTCATCTATAGGTGAAGATCGAGGTCGAGGTCATTGGAGTCAACTATGCCCGAGCCCTCTCGGTTAGGTGGGGAAATGTCTACAAAGGAAGCTGGACTGGTGACCATGAATGTGGTAGTAGTCGAGCCCTCTTGTTTGGGAGGGGCAATGTGTAAAGAGAGAGATCGACAGGGGCTGTAGCTAGTAGTGGCCGAGACATCTTTGATGGGTAGGGGAATGTCTATGGAGGGAGTTGGGAATGGAGCCCTATAAGAGGTAGTGGCCGAGCCCCCCTGATTGGGTCTGGGAATGTCTACGGAATGAGATGGGCACGTGGCCCCATAGGTGGCAGTGGTTGCAACAATGGCTGAGGCATTATGTCACGCCCCAAACCCACCATTGGGCACATGGCAATCACCGTATAAGCTGCACTTCTCTATCACAACTTATACAAGGTAGATGTATCATAAAGCACAATAAATTCTTTTTATTAAACACATTGGAAACATAAAACAATGTACATTTTACAGCAATGCTATAAAAATAAAATCTCTTTTCTAGATTTCTAAAATAAAATTCTATTTCGTCATAACTAGGTTCTCCATCGCTCCCCGTATCAATGTCCAACCTATAACCTGTGCAACAGGGGAAAAATATGCATATCTGAGTCGCAAAACATAGTGAGGCTAAGAGAGAGCACCCTAAAAATGGGCATAAGGTATCGTACAAAACCAATAAGAAGAATTATCTATTAAGTCATATATCAAACAACATGCTCAGTAGTGTGGATATGGCATATGAACAAAACATAAGAATTTAATTATAACAATAACTCAAATCCATAAATGTCATATTTCTTTAACCATCATATCAATCTTTTCCAAACTACACCTAAGGCAGCCAGCCGTGCATTCGTGGAGGTGGATGAGGCGACGACGATGGATTTCCGCGGCTGATCGAGGCGAGGTGGCGGCGACGACTCAACTGTGTGTTGCGGCGGAGGTGTTGCAGGCGGGAGTTCTCCCCATAGAAGCTGCCGCCGAGCTCTCCACTGATTCCTCTCGCCGCGACCGGGACGAGGGCCAACGGACGGCGCACCGGCGAGCTCGTCGGCATCCGTGCTGCGTGCGAAGGATGGGGGAAACGACAATGGAAAGGGGGCGCTCGAAGAAAGGGGCGCTCGAGCGATAGGGCTCCTGCCCTTCTCGCCCGCGTCCCTGTTTAAGGGTCGACCGGTCCACCCGAACCGGTTGACCGGCAAGTTCGGTTGAACCGGACCGGACCCCCCCCCCCCCCCCCCCCCTTTTTTTTTTTTTTATGTAGGGATTTACAAGTACTCCTCCCCTTAAAAATTATTGGTCCTCCAAAAATACTCCTTCAATACCAAAAGATGTTCAACTATGACATAACAAGTCCCAAAATTCTTTTACATCGCACTCAAACACTCTCTCCCTCGAATAGATGAGGATGTTGGGCCCGCATGTGGGCCTCAGTCTCCCATGTAGCTTCCTCGACATGTGCATTCCTCCAAAGGACTTTAACTAAAGGAATAGATTTTCCTCGAAGTACCTTCATCCGTCGATCCATGATCTTAATTGCCTGTACCCCAAAGCTCAAGTCCTCTCTCAGCTGTACTGGCGGTGCCGTGAGGACATGGGATGGATCTGATATATACTTCCTCAGCATGAACACATGGAAAACATCATGGATCTACTCTAAGTCGGCAGGCAGCTCTAAACGATAAGCCACTAGCCCTATTCTCTCAAGTATCCAGAAGGGTCCAATGTATCTGGGATGTAGCTTCCCTTTCTTTTGGAATTGGAGGATGCCCTTCCATGGGGAAACTTTCAAGAAGACCATATCCTCAACTGTAAACTCGAGAGGCCGGCGACGATGATCTGCATAGCTCTTCTGCCGGTCCTGAGCTGTCTTCAGTCAAAACATATCAACAAAGCTCTAGAATTGTTGAACCAAATAACATTGATTGAAAAACAGTGAAAACCGGCCAAAACCGCTGCTGAACCATCCTAGATTGAATCGGGTCGAACCGGTCCAGTAGATCCGGGTTGAACCGGACCCAGGCACGCGCAACGCACATGCCGTCTTCTTCGCCCCACCCCTTCATCTGCATTCGAATCAGCCACACCGCCACCGCGATTCAACACCGACCGCCACCGCGCCGCTGCCACAGATGCGTCGGAACCCCTCACACTCCTTCACCCAACCTTCCACCACTCTCCGACGACCTAATCGCACCGCCGGTAGAGCCCAAGCGCTCGCACGATCGCAGCTTCCCTCGAGCCTCTTTGTCTCAGCCGGGACCGCCCTTCACCGATCGAGCGTCGTTCCCTCACTGAAAATGTAGCGAACGAGCTCTCCTCTTCTCCCTCAACCCTCTGGACAACCTTCCGCGGCGGAAGGAGCGATCGCTGGCCTTCCCTCGCTGACGAAATCAGCACGAGTAGAGGGTTCCTCTGTTCCCCGCCTCACTCCGCTCACCGACAATCTCCAAGTGCCAATGCCGTGCCCATCACTCGTAAAAGACTCCACGGGAATCGTATCGACTGTAGAGAGTATGTCACGCCCCGACCCGCAGGTCGAGCCCGTGGTAACCGCCGTATGGACCTGCGATCACATACAAGACATATGGTAAACACGATAACATCTAAGACAATGCAAATAATTGATAATCAGCATAATGTTTATACATTTATTAAGAGAAACTCATAAGACAGTCCCGGTGTATCCTCTACCAATCGGATCCTTATCTATGTCACTGTCTTCTAATAAATCTGCACACATATTGAATGCGGTGTGCTCAGCCTTACAGCCTAGTGCGAAATTACGGCTCAAACCGCAATAGCACGAACAAGACTAGGGGGAAATATCTAGGATGCCTTTTATTGTTTTATATTTCAATATAATGGCATATTTACTTCGATATTATCATTTAAATAATTACACTATCAAGAGATGTCATAATGAAAATATCTAACTATCATCTAGGTTGTCATGTCATGTCATGTACCTATGGTGTAACACCCAGTATGTTTCAAATTTAATTAGCATGTGAGTCGGGCTCTGCCTGCCTATGTTCAAAGGTTATCCTGATCAGGAATGACCTATGAACTCATCCGTGCCAAAAGTACCTATGTCTCTCCCTATAGCCCACACGGATGTTGGCGAGAGGACAGGTGACCATGTATCCCACTCCATCTGTCTCGCTCGACTGCCCCAACGTCACATCCTAGCGAGACACGCTGAGTCATACCGCCTCTCCGGCGCCGTATGGAAATGACACAGCCTGCAGTGTAGTACTACAATGCTGCCCCATGGCAGGGTCACCATTTGAAGAAAAATAAATCGTCGGCTATGACCTGCCAGTTCAAGGCACCCTAGGATTCAGACTATATCTTTCATATGTCTGTAGAACCTTGGAAAGTCATAGTCGTCTAGTTTATAGGATCAGTGCACATTTTTCCCTATGCACACGTGATAAGTTTGGGATCGGGATAGATCAAGGTGGTTATAAGATAGGAATCTTGTTGTGGAGTAACAAGCTAGTGAAAAATAATTGAGTAGTGATGGACTATGTTAGTTAAATATTGTAAATGGTAAATACTTGTATCTTAACCTGGTCGATAAAATGTCTCAGTGTAAATTATGTTATTGAAATGAATGTGAAAAATTTAAAGTGATTTTTATAAGCATTTTATGTGTTTTGATAACTTTTACAGCAGTTGCCACATCTAACGGTGGGTTGGGTTGTAACATAACTAGTATTTATAAAATGTTAAGTTGCAAATGTACTTGATATATTATAAATTAATAGCAAATAATACTTATGATTTTTGGAGATACCTATGTCATGTTATACCCGTGTAATGCCTTGTATAAGTTATATATAACTTCATACAGTGGTTTCCACATGCCGACAATGGGGTCCGGGCATGACAGTATCCAAGTCTTGCTCCAGCACAAGATCACAACTTTAGAAGCTCAAAAAATCATTAAGGATTTACTTTATGACATCCACAATGCCTCGCCGAATACCTACCTTGATTCTAATCCATGAATCCAGATAAATTTGATTCATTTTCTAATTAAGGGTGTGATAAGACGCAAAACTCATTAGGTTATCTAACTCTTCTTTTATTCTTCTTGTACTTTCTCTAGAATTACTAAATCAATATAACTTTTAATATTCTAAAGGAATTCATTATGATGAAACGAAGGGAAATTAACTAGATATTTTGTTGGAGTCTTTAGCATCCAATTCATTAACTATACTACTAGAGGCAAGATTATTCAAAATGATACTTATTTCCCCACTTCATGAGTTGTACCTTGCAGAGGTTATGGGAGTGTTATTTTTGACTTTTAGTCATCTCAGTCTCTTCGGTCCTTTGCCAAACATGAGAATCAAAGTGGTTTGAGAAACCGAGAGCCTATTCTCATTTTAGATGGTTGTTGTACAGTTCCTAGTTAGAGTTTGCATTATTATTACTTTAGAAATAACTTATTCAAACTTTGTAAGGTGTCATATTTCTCCCACTCAACCTCAAAAATAAGATAAGCCACTGAGGTTGTTGTGGATAGCCTATGAGTAATTATATTTTTATTTCTTAGAATTAAACTTAGACAGAGATGGTTTCACACCCCTAAGTTTGGGGATGTGTTTGGGTCACACTCAATCGACCCAATATGTAATAGATGAATCAAAAATAAGTGCATCACTTCAGTCTATATCTATAATGTTGCAGAATGATTCTCAACCGTAAGTTGGATAATGCTATTAATAGAGACTTTTAAAAATAGATAGAATTTTCTCATATAAATCAATCATCCTCAACCTTCAAAAGTAGGGGAAGTAATTTGGTATTAGAGAAGAGTAAGAGTTGAGTGTATGATAATAAGAGGATTGAGTATATAGTATTTAGTGTTTTCTTGCTTTCCTAGTTCTATAGTGCTCTTGTCAAGGCTGATAGTGTCGATGATGTGACACTGCACACCAATTAGATGGTGTGATTTTTTTAGACACATCGTGATCTAATTAGGGGTATGACAATTGGTATTAGAGCAAGTGTTGCTTGAACCAAGCAAAATAAGACAAAGAACGATAAGCCCACTCCTCTCCTCTCCCCTCCCTATCAGAATGGTATCCCAACTAGGTCTACAATGAACTCAGGGAGCAAGTTAGCCTATTGGAGGAGTTATTTGGGGTTATATCCATATAATGCGAGAACAATTTGAGCCCCAGCTCACTATATGACTATGTCAGCTTCAATTCATTGTAGGAGTACTGCGAACCGAATTTGAGCTCCTCCAAAAAGTGATCGACCATAACTCCAATCCCAGCCACCACAATATGCCATCGTTACCCACACAAGAATCTATAGACACGTAGAAACTTCGAGCAGAGTTAGAAGCACTACAGGCAGAGTGAAAGCCGATGCGAAGAGCTAGGTGTTTTCTTTGTGACGAGCTACATATGATGAGTGCATGCCCACTATGTGAGAAACTCAAAATGATACTCAACAATGAGTATCCAGCAGAGATAGCTACCGATATGCCCATGGCATGCTTCACTCTAATGCAATGCCTAAACGTGTTATATTTGGGGCACTAGCCCGAGAAGTAGGCACCACCATAGAGTGTGCATGAGGCATGTCACGCAAGGCAGTGCATCGAGCCAAATATGTAAGAGGTGCACAAGCATGTATCATTGAGACCTTGTAGGATGGCACAAGCCCCCCCTTGTGTGAGGTATGTCACGCCCCGACTCATCTGTCGCGTATGTAGCAACCGTAGTATGAGCCCAAAGAACCAAAATACAATCCATATACATCATTGATATCTATAGAATTATTATTATTATTATTTATTTATTAATAATTCTATTATTATTATTTATTTTTAGTAGAATTTTTGGTTTTACAAGTTCTTCCTCCGTTGAATATTTTTCATCCTCAAGAAATGAATTTACCACACCAAGAAACAAATGATTTTACCCCTTAATGAAATCTCACAATTATCGATCACACCCCTCAAATAAATGTCAATTGTTATCTATAGAAATTATATGGATCTCTTACTCTATTTTTTCAAGCTATCTTTCCTAACCATCATATGCAACAATGAAAAACATACATAATTTTTAAAATCTATCACTTTTATATAAGTTAGCCATCTAAATTCCTAAATTTAATATCAATGTCATAAACCTATCAACTTAAGCAATACACAATCTCAATTTAACAGTAATTCAACTATGCAAAAGTACTCGTTTAGAAATTCAGCAACCTAAGCCATTGAAGATAACTCAAGTTATGTCCCCATACAATGGTTTACTAGTACTCATATCTGGATCAACTTACACATCTCTACTACCTAAGGCAAAAATGCACGTCTAGGTACACAGTAGTGGCTCCTACAGGGTGTCAACCAGATCCAAGGATAGATAAACATCCAACTAGGTATATATAATAATAACCATGATGTAACTTGTTGGAATATATTATACTTAAATAACCCTCAAACCCTCAAATCAGACCTTCCTCTTAGTCACGGCATCGTCGCTCACTCCAGAATAGCCAAGTGTTTCTCTTTCACTTTATCTTGACATAACGATGAAGAGCAACCTACTATATTCAAATTCGAAATCCTTACTATATGATCACTTACAAAATGAGTCAATAAAAGATATGCGATGTTACACAAATAAATTATTATCTTAACTCTAATACGATTTCCTATCATATCGGAACTGTTGCCTAACTCTTAGGACTTTAATCCTAAGCTACTACTCTAATTATCACGCCCCAACCCAGCTGTCGAGTATGTGGCAACCGCCGTATGTACCCAAAGGACCCATACAAGACATTCGTCAATAAACACAATCTATATACATCATCAACACAATGGATAATATAATCAAATCAACTAACTCAACTCTACTAACATAATCCGGATAATACAATCAAATCAACTAACTTAACTCTACTAACATAATCCGGATAATACAATCAAATTAACTAACTCAAATCTATTAATATAGTCCTGATATACTTTCTACAATTCCATAATAATGATATCAGTAAATAAAATAAATCTGTCATTAGTCTCATCTTCGTCCACTATATCGACAGGTCATCTACTAAACCTGCACACAAATTAAGCGTGGTGTGCTCAACCTTGCAGCTACTGCAAAATTACAGCTCAAAATCATAGTAAAAAATTAAAAACTAGGGGGAAGGTTTGAGGATGCCTTTGGTTGGTTAATTATCACATATTAGATATTTAATGTGAATGATAATAGCATTATCTACTAATTTATAGTGTATGTCTATATGTGACTCTAAATGTCACACTCTGACCCGCAGGTCGGGCACGTGGCAACCGCCGTATGGATTCGAAAACCCATACAAGGCATAAAATATACTCAATACTATATCAAAAATCACTAAATATAACAATAATCTCAATACAGTTTGCATTTACTGTCACGCCCCGACCCGCAGGTCGGGCACGTTGCAACCGCCGTATGAGCCCAACAGACCCATATAAGGCATCAAAGTGATACATACAATCCATACACATCATTTACACAGCGGAATATAAAATCAAATCATTTAAGCAACTCTACTAACATAGTCCCGATAATCTACTACAATTCTATAATAATTGTATTGATAAATAAAAATAAATCCATAGCTAGACTCATCTTCACCCACTGTCTCGATCGATCATCTAATATACCTGCACACACGGGGAAAAGTGGTGTGCTCAACCTTGCGGCCTAGTGCAAGATTACGGCTCGAAACATTAGTAAGGAAATCAATACTAGGGGGAAGATTCTAGAATGTCTTTTTATTTTATTAATTATCACTTTACAAGATTAATAAAGTAAATGAATGTCATCAACAATACATGTAATCATATGTGATATTGCACATCTTCGTATATTCCTACATATCCTCTATAATGCAATTCATACATGTGTCACTAATAAATGTCATCTAAATAATTTCTATATTTGTATCAAATATCACGGGCCGCCAGCCTATGCTTAGAAGAATTCCCCCATCTGAGACTTTCCATAAGCCCATCAGTGCGGTGTCATTCTATGTCTCTACCTAGGCTCGCTGCACTTATGTTGGCGGAGAGGACGGGTGACCGTATATCTCTCTCCATTGTTTTGCCAGTCGCACCCTACGCCCCATCCCAGCGAAACATCGCGCCCCTACTTCCTCCCCGGTCTCCGTAAGGGCAACGACACTCTATGTAGTACTACACACTACATGTAGGCAGGGTCACCTCAACTTAATATATCATCGGTCACGGTAAACCGAAACAATAATAACCCTAGGATCCGGAATACTCATCCGACCGTCTGCAAAACGTCTAGTGCACCTAACTACTAAGCCCAAGTCTAATGTCATAGCCCATATCCATTTACTAAGCCTAAGTGCACCTAATATAATTAATAAATCAAATCACTATATCTAATGAAATTTAAGCATGCAACCAAACAACTAACTCCATAAAATTACTCAAATATCAGCTAATATATTTTAATCATTCTGATTAAAATTTAGTTATGCCTAAGAACACTTTACCAATTAATATCATTATTAAACTCAAACTTATATTCTCGCCCAAGTTACCCAAGAGCCCAACTAATAAGGTTTATTATTTATTTTAATTAAGCTTATTCAATTTAATCTCCCCTAATCCAATTTAGCCCAATTTATTAGCTCAATTCGGCCAGCCCAAATTGGTGCTCCTGAAGTCCATATCAAATTCTAGGTCAATATTGACTCAGTCAACATTCGGTCAAGATTGACCACAATGACCGGTCAATATTGACCTAGGTTTATCACCTAACCTGATCAATTAAACACTAATTTAGTCCCAACTCGTTTAGCCCAGTTCATTCACCCATGGGTCAAAATTGGTCATCTTTGACCGTGGTCAACCTAGGTTGACTATGTTGACTCACCAACTAATTAAATTAACCTATCCATAACCATTGAGCCCATAGCCCAATACTAGGTCCAAACTATAATCCAATTTATTAACTATGTAGCTTAATTAATCACTAGTTAATTACTAATAATCAACTATGCACTAATTAAATATAATTAACTAGCTTACGCACAATATATATTTATCTATCACTAACCATATTTAATTAACGCTAAACATGTTTAACTAATCGCACAAAGCATGCTTAGGAGAAAGGGGCGAGATCAATACCTTCGCCACTTCCTCAGCCCGCACTCCTCGTCGGCGAACTCGCGGCTGGAGGGACGCTGGTGATCCATCCGGAGAGACCTCAAGAACCTTGCACACGCACAATCGCAGACAGCCTACACTAGTAGCCAAACGCAACGAATGAGCGAAAGGGAACCCGATGGTCGCTCAATCACCCGTTTGCAACCTCGGTAATAAGGATGCAAAATCGAGGGAGGGAAGAACGATGCATAGCAAATCCACTCACCTACGAGCTCACGAACCCCTAGCGGAAGCAGATCAATCGGCCGAAGGGAAGGAGCGAGTGCGTCCGTTGCAGACACGAAGGCGCGCGATTCTGCACACAGCGACCCAAATCGGTGGCCTCTCCAAACAAATCTGGAGGGGCACCGAGTTCTCAGCTTGCAGGGAGGCGGAACAACCCAAGGGCGGCGGTCGCGGCGACGGATTTAGGCTAAAATGGGGCGACGACTTATTTGGGGGTGTTGCGGCGGAGGCTTCGGAGGCGGGGCGCGAGCAGTAGAAATGCTTCTGCCAAGCTCCCCTTCCTGTGATGAGGAACGGTGTTTGGCGAACAGCAAATGGTGGACGACGGTGAAGGGTGCGCCGGCGCTCACGCTACTGCAGATGTGGGAGATGGCGAATCGTCGATATAAGTGTGGGACGGCGGACGGACTGGTTGCTCTCGTGAAGAGGGGAATGCTGGGAGGAGGAGGAGGCTGCGCCGCGGCAGACCTCTCTCGTTGAGCTCTCCTCGTCGCGGCGGAGGGAAGAGGGCGATGGACGGCGGACGGCAGATGCTGGGGGAAGGGCGTCGGCGTTGCTCCGCTGCGGCGTGGTCGTGAGGCGAAGAAGGGAGGGCTTCACGAGTGGGAGGTGCCCTCGGCTCTTCTTGCTTGCGTCGCCTCTTCAAACCGGGTCAAGCCGGTTCATTTGGACCAGCCGGCTGGCCGGTGCATTTGAACCGGACATCTAAATTTTTTTTTATTTTAAGGGATAGGGGTTTACAAGTACTCCCCCCCTTAAAAAATTTTGATCCTCCAAAAATGAACACAATAGGTGATCCATTCCTCGAATCATTATCGATGGTAAATAAGTAGATCTTTTATATTCCCTTTAAAGCAATGACCCATTTCTAAGGTGATACCACTTAGTTATCATAAACTTATTGGTATTAAGATGCGAGGTCTGCAATTTAAGGTATCTCAACTAAATGAAAGTGCCCTTAAATGGAACATGGGTCCAATATCCACTTAAAAGTTGAACCACTAAAACCCACGTGACAACATTATATAGAGACCCACCTTAGTTGTCACTATACTATAGATCATTATAGTTATATTTGGATCCTCACGAGCATCTATATTATTTAACACAAAGAGGTACGTCTAGGTACACAGTGATCTCCTCTATGAGTGCTAACCTAATTTAGGAGCAAGACTTTCAGTTCGTGCCAAGAAATGTAGGTCGAACTAAACTAATAGTTGACTTCATGGGAGTCTTAATAGAATCTAACACTGAGTTTGATACGGAATTTGTAGATCATACTTATATGATGATATGAAATTTGATATAAAATATGCTATATCCTATGTAAAAGGATACAATAATAATAGCAAAGGGGACCCTTGATGTAAAAAGACATCATCCAAGTTTGTAGATGCAAAAATATTGTAGTTATAACTAAGCTGCTATGCGCACTGGATATGAGCTGTAGAAGTAGTGACTGGAGTAAAAGAGGTCAATGATACATGCAGCTACTAAGGATATCATCATGTGCATCAATATATGTTGGAGAAGTCAATATGCAGAAGTAGTACATGCAGAAATATCAACATGCACATCCACACGTGCTAGAGGTGCCAAGAAATTGCAGTATTCAGAATTTAAAGGGGAAATAGAAAGGAGTAAAGAAGCAAAATTACTACAAAATCTACAAGTAGTTGAAATATAAGTTAAAGATGCAAAAATATTGCCCGTTGCCTTGACCGAATAAGACCGCAGAAAGAGTCCAAATATATTTAATGATACTCATGAAGGTGAAGAACTCTGAGCTGCAGAAATTCTAAGTAAAGAATTGGACTAATATAGGGAGTTATCGAAATAAAAAGGAGTGAAGAAAATTATCGACGGTGGGCAGAATTTGACTAAGGAAATAGATTTACAAAAAGCTGCAAATTGCAGAAAAGGACAAAAAGAAATAGCTGCAAAGAAAATTACAAAAAGATGTAGCTGCACAAGAAGCTACAGAGATATTCAATAAAATAAGGTACTACAAAATGCAAGAATCTGCACTTAGAAAAATCATCAAGAAGTGTTGCAGAAAGTTGCTTGACTAATAAGTTGATCATATCCATAAGAAATATGAAACAAGTGATAGCTGCTCAAAACTCAGAAGAGTTTAAGTATGACTGAGCGAATGACTTGAAAAAGTGAAGAGGATATTAAGTATATACCGGTGGAAGAGTGCAAGTATACTAGTGATGACAGCTACATTAAGCTGCCTTGGTACACAAAAATATGGAATGAAGGGAAAACTGTAGAACTGAAGAAGACACACTTATGTGGCGGATCAACACAACTACAAAAAATTTGAAATGAATAGGAAATATGAAGAGCTGCAGAAGTTGAGAAAAATTTAAAATGCAGTAGGCTGCAAAGCAGAAGATGCACTTATGAAGTCAATCTATATGACTGCAAAAACTATAACAGAAAAGAAAATTTGAGGAAAATGAATTGACTGCTGCTAAGATTTAGCAAGTGAGCATCTAATTGCAAAATGTATAACAAGCAATTAAAATGTAGAGGATTGTTGTATGAGCAGATAGAAATATCAAGCAATATATGCAAGCTAAATATGTGAAATAGAGCTGCAAATAGAGTATAGAATCACAAATAAGGTATACGCAAAAGCTATTAGCATTGCATATGGAGTTGCAAGGGTAAGGAGTCGTACTTGTGGCAAGAAATCCCTCGACATGGTTCGATATGGACCTTGTTGCAAAGAGAACATGGAATCAAGTAAGGAGCATGATATATTTGGGTAGGCACTAATGATAGTGGCGGTGGGTGAGTCTGACTCAGTGGGTTGTGTGGGATCATCTCTTGGACGACTAAACCACTAGATAGAGTTCCTCTTGCTTTCGAGGTGATCGATGGTACCATAGTGACCTGCCGGTCACTTTGCTCGCCTCGAACCTTCTGTGACCCTAGTTGCTTCCTCTTATGATCATCATTCTGCTTGCGGCTTGCTAGAATAAATCTCTCAGTCATAAGGACCTTATCCACGACCCTCTGGAACCCGTCTGTGTCTAATAATCCCACACTCAATCGAATAGGGTCATCTAGTCCTTCGACAAATAGGAAGCGACGGTAGTCCTCTGATGGGATTATCTCTGGTACGAAAGATGCTAACCTGTTGAATTCCGCTGCATATTCGGATACGGATCTGCCTCTTTGTGCACACTTTAAAAACTCTTGTCTCTTTAGATTTTTCTGCATCGAGGTATCATATCGCAGGTGAAATTCCTCCTAGCTAGCCCAAGTCAGTTCGGTAATGCAACGAGTCTCTAACTCCTCCCACCAAAATAGAGCATCTCCTTCCAACAAGTGGAGTGCTATGCTAAGTTTGTCATTATCCGCTAGCTCTAACTCTGTAGTTACTCGGCGAACTTTATTTATCCAAGCTCGGGCCATCTGCGGGTCTGAAGATCCAGAAAATGATGCACAACCCAACTGTCTAGCATCATGGAGACAAGATACTAAAGATCTACCAACGCGAGTGCCTTCCGAGGGGTCAGGCATCATGGTGATACCTCCCTTCGGTGGAGTCTGATAAACTGGCTGGGCATAGGTCACCGGTCAGGTTGCTGGAGAGATAACTATATCTTCCAAGCCCTTAACTGGTGCTGTCTCAAATGTGTTGTCGAATGTAGTAGGTGTATCAGCCGAAGCAGTGGCTACCAGATGAAGAATACTAATCATTGCCGCTGCTATTATATTCAGATGTTCCTGCGTATGTCCCAATGGTACATTGCCAACTGTATGTTGTGCTATCATATCCGTTGCATCTGAGTTCCATGATGTCCCTGACGATGACTGTCTTAGGGCTAACCGAAATGATGCTTCCTCAGAATCCCCATCAGCACTAGCAGTTGGTGCTGGAGCAAGTGGGACCGTCGAATCTACCTGGGATAGGAAGTAATGCTTGTAAGGTTCCAAGGATTCCCTTTCTTTCGAGGTCTTCCCGGTTTCCGTTTTGGCGGTACGTCCGACATCTACATGAAATAACTTTTGATAAGTAAATTCCTCAATTAGTCATACCATATAGGTATAACCCAGGAATATATATTTATTCACTATGAAATAGTATCGTAAACAACTATTGGCCAAATAGTCATACCACTTATTAACCTTCTTAACATCCTAACTATATCGGGACTGATTTTTCTTAACTCTTAGGACTCTTAGCCTAATTCTGATATCTCTTTAATCCTAAGGTCTTTAAACATAGGCTCTGATACCATTTTAGTTATCATGCCCCGACCCGCAGGTTGGGCACGTGGCAACTGCCGTATGAGCCCAACAGACCCATACAAGGCATCAAAGTGATATATACAATCCATACACATCATTTATACAGTGGAATATAAAATCAAATCATTTAAGCAACTCTACTAACACAGTCCCGATAACCTACTACAATTCTATGCTAACTATATCGATAAATAAAAATAAATCCATAGCTAAACTCATCTTCACCCACTGTCTTGATCGATCATCTAACATACCTGCACACACGGGGAAAAGTGGTGTGCTCAGCCTTGCGGCCTAGTGCGAGATTACGGCTCGAAACCATAGTAAGGAAATCAATACTAGGGGGAAGGTTCTAGGATGCCTTTTTGTTTTATTAATTATCACTTTACAATATTAATAAAGTAAATGAATATCATCAACAATACATGTAATCATATGTGATATTGCACATCTTCGTATATTCCTACATGTCCTCTATATTGCAATTCATACATGTGTCACTAATAAATATCATCTAAATAATTTCTATCTTTGTATCAAATATCACGGGCCGCCAGCCTATGCTTAGAAGAATTCCCCCATCGGGGACTTTCCATAAGCCCATCAGTGCGGTGTCATTCTATGTCTCTACCTAGGCCCGCTGCACTTATGTTGGCGGAGAGGATGGGTGATCGTATATCTCTCTCCATTGTTATGCCAGTTGCCCGTTCCCAGCGAAACATAGCGACCCTACTTCCTCCCCGGTCTGCGTAAGGGCAACGACACTCTGTGTAGTACTACACACTGCCCATAGGCAGGGTCACCTCAACTTAATATATTATCGGTCACGGCTAATCGAAATAATAATAACCCTAGGATTCGGACTACTCATCCGACCGTGTGTAGAACGTCTAGGATGATAGCCGTGTGGTCTACGGATCCACTGTCTAAGGCTTGAGAGAATCATCATCCCAACTCAAAAGCGATCAATGTTAGTCGAGTTGACCGTCAATCCGTACAATGGGTTTGAGGTACCTTGACCACATTTTGCTAAATTATTGGAAGGTTCATCCCTGACAGCCATATCAGGACTATCACGGTGATGCCCAACCATCACTCGTGCGGGTAATAGTATCCGGGTATGGACCACTCCATTTTCTGGTCTATCTTGACCATGGAGTTAATCTGGTCCATTTCCCAACCAGCTCCCAGTATCTAAGCTATACGTAGCCTCGGGAGTGGTGTTTATGAGTGAACATCACTATTCGAACATAACAGTCCGTATTGTCATCTAGGGTGTATCAATAACACCCACTAAATATGATTTAGTATTGTCCTTGGGAGGTGCTAGTATCATGTGTCACCTATGTCTCTATGTAGAGTGTTAGGAATTTATCATTGATAATACCTCCTGATATATATTTGTTTGATTATTTAATATTTTTGTTCTTATCTTCTTCCGCATGGTATATGTTTAAGACATAACACAGAAACAAAATAATATAACATGCAAGAGATACAGTATATCATGTATATGCTAGCATGATATGCATGGCATATCAATCATACAAGATAAATAAATCATGCTAGCATGAATAATCCTATAATATCTAACATGCATCATATTTTATTTTATTCAAGGCATCCAAGACTTTCCTAAGAAAAACCTCGGCAGAAATTTCCATAACTTAAAAAAATCCTAGTTACGATGAACCAACACACCTGATTTAGCGATTTACTCTTCGGAACCAACCCACGTAAAATAATACGTGCCCAATGAACTACTCAAATCGCGTATCAACAATAGTCCTAAATAATAAAATTATTTAAAATAGAATTTAATAGAATTTCCTAAAATTGGTATAATGTAAATTGAGCAATAAAGGACCCAATTTATGTTGTTATATTAGCTATGTTCACTTAATAGGCCTATATCTCATTTTATAAACCTAAGTCAATTTAAGAGCTCATACCTAAATACTAAGCCCAAGTCCAATGTCATAGCTCATATCCATTTACTAAGCCTAAGTGCACCTAATATAATTAATAAATCAAATTACTATATCTAATGAAATTTAAGCATGCAACTAAACAACTAACTCCACAAAATTACTCAAATATCAGCTAACATATTTTAATCATTCTGATTAAAATTTAGTTATGCCTAAGTACACTTTACCAATTAATATCATTATTAAACTCAAACTTATATTCTGGCCCAAGTTACCCAAGGACCCAACTAATAAGGTTTATTATTTATTTTAATTAAGCTTATTCAATTTAATCTCTCCTAATCCAATTTAGCCCAATTTATTAACCCAATTCGGTTAGCCCAAATTGGTGCTCCTGAAGTCCATATTAAATTCTAGGTCAACATTTACTCGGTCAACATTGACCACATTGACCGGTCAACATTGATCTAGGTTTACCACCTAACCTGATCAATTAAACACTAATTTAGACCCAACTCGTTTAGCCCAGTTCATTCGGCTCAATTTAAACCCATGGGTCAAAATTGGTCAATTTTGACCGTGGTCAACCTAGGTTGACTATGTTGACTCACCAACTAATTAAATTAACCTATCCTTAACCATTGAGCCCATGGCCCAATACTAGGTCCAAACTATAATCTAATTTATTAACTATGTAGCTTAATTAATCACTAGTTAATTACTAATAATCAACAAGAACTAATTAAATATAATTAACTAGCTTAAGCATAATATATATTTATCTATCACTAACCATATTTAATTAACGCTAAATATGTTTAACTAATCGCATAAAGCACGCTTAGGAGAAAGGTGCGAGATCAATACCTTCACCACTTCCTCCGCCCGCACTCCTCGTCGGCGCACTCACGGCTGGAGGGACGCTGGTGATCCAGCTGGCGAGACCTCGAGAACCTTGCACATGCACAATCGCAGACAGCCTACACTAGCAGCCAAACGCAACGAATGAGCGAAAGGGAACCCGGTGGTCGCTCAATCACCCGTTTGCAACCCCGGTAATAAGGATGCGAAATCGAGGGAGGGAAGAACGATGCATAGAAAATCCACTCACCTACGAGCTCAGGAACCCCTAGCGGAAGCAGATGCGTCCGAAGGGAAGGAGCAAGTGCGTCCATTGCAGATGCGAAGGCGTGCGATTCTGCACACGGCGACCCAAATCGATAGCCTCTCCAAACAAATCTGGAGGGGTACCGAGTTCTCAGCTTGCAGGGAGGCGGAGACTCAACAGCGGCGGTCGCGGCAATGGATTTAGGCTAAAATGGGGCGATGGCCTATTTGGGGGTGTTGCGGCGGAGGTTTCGGAGGTGGGGCGCGAACAGTAGAAATGCTTCTGCCAAGCTCCCCATCCCGCGACGAGGAACGGTGCTTGGCGAACAGCAGATGGTGGACGACGGTGTAGGGTGCACCGGCACTCATGCTGCTGTGGATGCGGGAGATGGCGAATCGTCGATATAAACGTGGGACGGCGGACGGACTGGTTGCTCTCGCGAAGAGGGGAATGTGGGGAAGAGGAGGAGGCTGCACTGCGGCAGACATCTCTCGTCGAGCTCTCATCATCGCGGCGGTGGGAAGAGGGCGATGGACGGCGGACGGTAGACACTGGGGAAGGGCATCGGCGTCGCTCCGTTGCGGCGTGGTCGCGAGGTGAAGAAGGGAGGGCTTCGCGAGTGGGAGGTGCCCTCGGCTCTTCTTGCTCGCGTTACCTCTTCAAACCGGGTTAAGCCGGGTTATTTGGACCGGCCGGCTGGCCGGTTCATTTGAACCGGACCGCTAAAATTTTTTTTTTATTTTTTATTTTAAGGGATAGGGGTTTACATTTACAGTCTCCTAGTACAGTCCCAATATGAATCTAATACAATACTACATTTAATAATAAATAGATCTAAACACGGATGATGAAAACCTTCGACGTCATACTCATCGTTAACAACCTCAATTGCTATCCTTAGACCTGCATACACATTAAATGCGGTGTGCTCAACCTTGCAGCTTAGTGCGAAATTACAAGTCGAAATCGTAATAAGGAAATCAATACTAGGGGGAAGATTCTAGGATGCCTTTATTTTGTTAATTATCACATTATAAGTTTAATAAAGTAAATGATGTCATCCATAATTTATGTAATGTATGGTACTGCATCTCTTTGTATGTCTCTAACTATCCTTTATGTTGTAGTACATGTTTGTGTCACTAATAAATATCATCTAAATTATTTCTATCTTTGTATCAAATATCTCGGGCCACCGGCCTATGCTTAGATGAGTTCCCCTGTTGAGGACTTCCCTTAAGCTCATCAGTATGGTGTCATTCTATATCTCTACCTAGGCCTGCTGCACTGATGTTGGCAGAGAGGACGGGTGACCGTATATCTCTCTCCATTGTTTCGCCAGTCGCACCCTACACCCCGTCCCAATGAAACATCGTGCCCCTACTTCCTCCTCGGTCTTTGTAAGGGCAACGATAATATGTGTAGTATTACACACTGCCCGTGTAAACCCCTACTTTTATGTGGTTTAATTGTGCTTATAGTAGTAACCAGTATCAGATCATACTAGCCATATGCATTCATAAGTGAAATAATATCACAAATAATCAACCAGATGCATATGCTAGATCTAGAGTCAACAAAAGCATATTATCATGCTTATAATGAATCAAGGAACACGAGCAATAAATAACTTATGTCATCAAGCAGGAATATCAAAGATATTCACAACTCATTTATAATAATAATCAAGATTATATAAACTAGCAGGAGAGTCCAAAGAAATACCGAGCATATTTAATCAAAGAAATATAGTTCACCTAGACTAAACATTGAGAACTATCTCGTTTATTCTGGCCAGAGAATAAACACTCACCTGATTCTATCGTTGTAAGCACGTTTTAATTCGTATCGCGATCGTTCGTATCCTCGTGCTTGCTTATCGGATTTCCTGTGAATATTTCAATAAATTTAATTCTCAATCCGATAATAATTTCTTAAATCTGTCTTCACCCACATGCTTAAAATGGTCTCTAGAAGCACCCTAATTTTTAACTCGAGTTCGCCGAAAACTCGCCGGACAGTTCGTCGGAACCCTCGCCGGCGAAGTTCTTCGATCAGTACCAATATTGGTACCAATCGAAAGCTCTCTTTACAAGGATTCCAAAAATCATATTTGGTCCAATTGTTATAGCTCATATGTGATCTTTTTCACTTATTAATCCTATTTGGGTGGAATCCCCAAGTTAGGGTTTTTAGCTCGCCGGCAACCAACCGGCGGCCAATAGCCCTCAACTCTGGTACCAATGGATAGCTCTCGTTAAGGAGAAGCCATAGGTACTAAGTTTGCGAAGTTCCACAGCCGGAATGGCCGGCAATTGTCGGAGCAAGCTCCGGCGATGAAACTTTTGCCCGCCGACGCCAAAACTAAATTTTCTCCCTCAAATCTCAATCAAAACTGTAAATTGATACCTCTACTGTGTTCTCCTGACTTACCTGAGGTCGTGGTTCAAATCCCATTAAAAAATTCCACCGGAGTTGATCGGAGGATCGTCGACGAAGTAAGGAGCCGAAGCTGTCGCGGGACCAGGGGAGGAGAGAGGAAGAAAAGGAGCGCTCGAACGGGCGGTAGGAAGAAATTGGTATTTTTATAAATTAATTAATCAAAATCTTAATTATCAAATCAAATCTGGACCATCCATTTGGATTAATTCTTAATCTATCAATTTGACTAATCAAACGACATCCAAATTACGATCCGTCTGCGTCGTTGGATTCCTTATCAAAAATCGTATCTGATGGTATTTTTTTTTAATCAAAATTTCATACTATAAAAATCTATAAAATTTTACAATTAAGTCCTTTCTATTATTGTATTACAAATTTATCCTTAAAGCAAAAACACAAATCTCACATACTCGAAAATTACCTTACCGTTAATCGACTTATTGAAGAATGACCGGACCTGGACTTGGACGAAAAATTGTGAACAAACGTTCGAAGAGTTGAAGTCCCGCATGTCCTCCGGTGCTTGCGCTACCTGACTTCCAAAAACCCTTCGAAGTGGTGACCGATGCCTCAGATCGTGCCCTCGGCAGAATACTGATGCAGGACGGATATCCTATCGCGTACGAAAGTCAGAAGTTAAATGACACCAAGCAAAGATACACTGCCCACGAGAAAGAGATGTTAGCGGTGATCCATTGTCTGCAAATTTGGAGAGTCTACCTCTTGGGTAATCCCCTTATTGTTCGAACTGATAATGTAGCAAACACTTTCTTCCAAACCCAACAGAAATTATCAGCCAAGCAAGCTAGGTGACAAGAACAATTGGCAGAGTTTGACTTCTCCTGGGAACACAAAGTCGGGAGACACAATCAAGCTGCAGATGCACTTAGCCAAAAAATCAACGCCATCTCCCGAATCCATGGAGATATGCTCCAACAACTCCAAAAGGCAGCAAAGGAAGATACGACCTACCAGTGCCTCCTCCAACAGGTGGAGAAAGGGGAGACTCGACGATACTAGAAGGACGCTATGGGACTCCTCCAAGTACGTGGCCAACATACCTTTGTTCCCTATTCACCCGAACTTTGGAAAAAAATGATCTCCGAATGCCACGACACCCCCTGGGCCGGACACCTCGAGGTCGAACGAACCTTGGCCCTCCTCGGTCGGTCCTACTACTGGCTGAAGGTGGAGGAAGATGTGGAGCTCCACGTGAAAACCTGCTAGATCTGCCAGAAGGATAAAATAGAGAAGAACAAAGCTGCGGGGCTCCTAAACCCCCTGCCCATTCCAACCCGGCTGTGGGCATCCATCTCAATAGACTATGTGAAGTATTTCCTGAAGATCGATGGATTCTCTACCGTGTTGGTGGTAATCGATCATTTCAGCAAATTTGCGGTCTTCATCCCTACCACCGAACAAGTCACAGCCGAAAAAATAGTCGAATTATTCTTCCTCAATGTCGTGAGATATTTTGGCCTCCCCGAGGACATCGTCAGCGATCTCGATGCCTGCTTCATGGGAAGATTCTGGACGGATCTATTTAAGCAACTGGGAACTAAACTCAACTTTTCCACTGCCAACCATCCCTAGATAGATGGGCAAACGGAAAGGACGAATGCCCTCCTCGAAGAATACTTATGATATTTTGTTTCAGCTAACCAAAGCAACTGTGTTGAACTATTAGGTACCGCTCAATACTGTGTTTCAGCTAACCAAAGCAACTGTGTTTCAGCAAATTTGCGGTCTTCATCCCTACCACCGAACAAGTCACAGCCGAAAAAATAGCCGAATTATTCTTCCTCAATATCGTGAGATATTTTGGCCTCCCCGAGGACATCGTCAGCGATCGCGATGCCCGCTTCATGGGAAGATTCTGGACGGATCTATTTAAGCAACTGGGAACTAAACTCAACTTTTCCACTGCCAACCATCCCCAGACAGATGGGCAAACGGAAAGGACGAATGCCCTCCTCGAAGAATACTTATGATATTTTGTTTCAGCTAACCAAAGCAACTGTGTTGAACTATTAGGTACCGCTCAATACTGCTATAATTTGCACAAGAGTTCGGCCATAGCAAAGTCGCCAATCGAATTAGTGTATGGGCAACCTCCCCTCAACCCTCTCGAGCTGACTCGAACCTCTCCGGATGATCGTTGCCCAGCTGCCTCCAAGTTTGTGAAGGACCGCGAGACCAATGGGAGGAGGCCGAGGAGAGACTAGAGAAGACCGACCGCCGTATGGAGAAATACGCAGACCAACACCAGTGACCCCGAGAATTCCACATCGACGATGAAGTACTCCTGAAACTTACGCCGCAAATGTGGAAAAGGGCTCGAGGGACCCGGGCACATAAGGGTCTAATTCCGAGGTCCAACAGACCTTTCCGCATCACAAAAAAAATCCGGACGGTCACCTACAAGTTGGACCTACCGACGAGACTTCGGATCCACCCAACGTTCCACGTTAGCATACTGAAGCCGTTCCATTGGGATCCCGATCCAACTAGGAAGCAACCTATCTGCGCACCACCCACCATCACCAAAGAATTCGCCTGATAAGTTGAAAGAATCATGGGAAGGAGGATCGCACACCTAGCCGGCCACACCGAGTACATGGTACAATGGAAGGGGGCTCCCCAAGAAGAAAATAGCTAGGAGAAGGATGCAATGCTCTGACAATTCGAACACCTCATCCGGGACTATTTGGAGCAAGAAGAGACGAGGACGTCTCCCAACTTTGACGAGGGAGGAATGTCACGCCCCCACTCTTCCCACGATGAAACAAGGGAAGGTCACGACTCTCGTCCGAGGCTCCAACGAAGGGAAATAGACATGAGCATCGTGGCTTCTAGAAATAGCAGAGCACGTCCACAAAAGATGCGCCTCCTCTTGGATATATATGCCCAAACACTGCCAATGGAGAGGGGGCAGTAGTGCCATTGATCTCTCTTGTAAGTGAGGAATCTTGAGAGGAATTTGAGTGTCATTGTAAGGGCTTTTGGAGCTTAGTAAGAAGCAACCCTTTCCCTTCCAATGCCCCTGTTTTCTTCCTCTTTGCGCACCTGTTTTCTGCTGGTGCAGCAGGCAAGTAGGTGTCGATGTTGACGCACCTACGCCGCATGGAGCTTCATCTCACCGGAGAAAGCGACGAGAAGGAATTAGCTCTGTGACAAAGGGGAGTTCCTTATTTTTGCTATTTCCGCCGGCGAAGGGCATGGCGAGCTCTTCCCTACTTCACGGTGAACCTTCAGGAGGGAAGTCGACTCCTATGGAGTCGACTCAACACTGAAACTAGAGTGCGGAGATGCTGCGGAAGCTGGATCCGGAGCTGATGCGGTGAAGGCAGGGGAGCCGTTGCATTCCCTTTGATTTGCACCAACGAAGGGGGTCGGCGGTCAGTTTCCCTTCTACGGTGAGGCACTTGGGGATGAATCGACTCTACCATGAGTCGGTTTGAAATGAAAGCTGTGGCGTGGAGGCTTAATTTTTGATAGGAATCAGAGTTGGGCGGAGACCGATCGGTGCGGCGGAGGATGGGCTGCAACAGTAGCTGTGGGGAGTTATGGTCTTCGCCGGCGACGAGTAAGAGGGAACTGGTGGGTAGAGGAAGGGTCGAGAGGTCGGACGCGGAGGTCCGACGAGATTGCGACGGTGAGAAAGCGGCAGAACGCAGCAGCTCGGCTGTGGGTCGAGTGGGGGAAGGAAACCGGCGGCACGTGCGTTGCGCATGGCTTGGCCGGTTCGGTTCGGTCCGGTTCAGGGCCGGTTCGGATGCGGTTTTGCTAGTATTCATGATTTTGTGAATGGTTCTGTGCGGAACAACATGGCTAGGGCTTGATTTGTGAGTTTTGAGTCTTAAGAAATTTATTTTGAATTTTTGACATATTTATTTTCGGTTTTCGAATTTATTTAGGATGGGTTCAGAGTTTTGAGTGCCCTACTATGAGAAAACTCTAAAATAAATTAGGGTGATATGTCATGCTTAGATATATTTTTCTTAATTTAATTAGAATTTTTCAGTATTATTATATTCAGTTTTTGCTTTAATTAAGATAATTTAGGGTTTAAATGAACTAATTGCATGAAGAAATATTTTGTAGGTGTTATCTCATTTAAACAACAGTAATTAAAATTAAAATGATTTATTGAGAATTTTTACAAGATTTAATAAATTTAGGATATTGTAAGTTAAGGTAATTAGATTAATTAGATTTTTTCTAATTGATGAAATTAAATTAAGTGGAATTTTATAAATTTATAATATGATGAAATTTAAAAAATTGGTTATTTAGATTTTCTAAATAGTCAAATTGGACAATTTAGAATTTTATGAATTTAAATAGATTTTTACATAATTATTAAAATTATTTTAGAATTAATTAAGGTGATATATATTGATGAAGATTTTGATTAAATTAAAATATTATTTTGTGACTTTTGAATGTGTTAGGTTGTGAGTAGTAATGTAGTGGATGATTGGTTAGTTACAAGAAATTAAATAAAATAAAGGAATTGGGGTGAGGATATGAGTAGAAGGGTAGATAGAGATCCTTGTTTGAATTGTATGATTGATGGCTGTTGGATGTATTTATTTTATCTTAGGAAGATTGATTACTGTGTTGTTGCTTGATAAATCATGGCCAAGTTGTGATTTATGTTGGAGTAAAAAAGAGTTGCTGTGCCTGAATTATTGCTTGCTTGCTTTTAAAAGTCACAGCTAAGCTGTGAATTCTTGCTTGATTATACTTGGGATTCAGGTGATGATTTATTGTTTCAAATTTACTTGGCTTACTACAGATGCT
This sequence comes from Thalia dealbata, assembly GCA_030544415.1. Taxonomy (NCBI): domain Eukaryota; kingdom Viridiplantae; phylum Streptophyta; class Magnoliopsida; order Zingiberales; family Marantaceae; genus Thalia; species Thalia dealbata. The sequence continues at coordinate 12,429,587 of CM060460.1, forward strand.
GAATCCTAAGGGTCGTTGTTAATTATTGTACATGCTGATAAGTTTTATGTCTACTTTGTTGCATATTTAATTAGCATGTGGTTTATTGGAAGGATATATATTAGTTGACATGTGATGCTATTATATGCATGTCTTAATATGAGTTTGAAAGTTATACTATGCTGGTATATGTATGATGCTGCTGCTATATGCATGTTCTTCATGTTGATACTCATATTATGTTATTATTAATATATTCGTGTTGCTAGAGATGTAGAGACACTTAGTAGGAAAATGGAACATTAGGACATGAGATATAACTAGAGACACTTTAGGTATATGTTATGATAACACGTAAATTGATCTTATTCGACTGCCATCTCAAGACTATCACGAGGTCGCCTAAACGACATCCGTGCGGGTATAAGTTTTTGGGTAGGAACCTACTTTATATTTCCAGTCTAGTATGACATTGGAGTTGTACGGTCCCTTCCATTACCAGCTCCCAGTGTCTAAACTATGTATAGCCTCAGGAGTGGTGCGAAGAGAGACATCCCCATTTTGACCATCGACGGTACGCGGTGGTTAACCGAGTTATGTGAGGTACACCCCTTTCTGTCTAAATCACAGCGATGTCTCCAAAGGGGTTCTAACATGTCGTTATTTATATCAATGTCCGCATAATAGTTGTGTTGAACATATCATAGAAATATAATAAAACATGCACGATAAGATATTACAACATGTTAAATGCTTAGCATGGTGATCATGGCATATCATGCATATTAGACAAAAATAAATTATACTAACATGCATATATGCATAATCTTGACAAACATTATATTTTATCATATTTAGGGCATCCAAGAATTTCTTAAGAAGACCTTAGCAGGAATTCCCTAGCTTGAATAAATCTTACATCGATGAACCAACACACCTGATTTGGCGATTTACTCTTCGGAACCAACCTAACGTTCGTTCGCTAAATTTTATTCTCTAACACTGTCTCGATCCACGTGCCTTCATTTACGCATTTTATATTTTTCTGTCAATTATTCAACGAATTTTAATTCTCAATTCAGAAATAGTTTCTCAAATCTCTCTTCACCACTAATCTTAGAATGATCTCTAGAATCACCCCAATTTTTTTTCGAAGTTCGTCGGAAAATCTCTCCGGTGATCACCGGAAACTCGCCGAAAAGTTCACCGGAATATTCACCGACGAAGTTCTTCGATCAACACCAATATTGGTACCAATCGAAAGCTCTCTTCATGAGGATTCGAAAAATCATATTTACCCCAATTTTTATAGCTCATACGCGATCAATTTCACCGATTAAATCAATTTAAGTGAAATCCCTAAGTTAGGGTTTTTAGCTCGCCGGTGGCCAACCGGCGGCCAATATCCCTCAACTCCGGTACCAATGGATAGCTCTCGTCAAGGAGAATCCATAGGTACTAAGTTTGTAAGGTTTCAAGGTCGGATTTCCCAAAAATCATCAGAGCAAGCTCTGGCGATAGAAACCCTTGCCGCCGACGCCTCTCACGTTATTTCTCCCTCATCTCTATACCAAATTTGAGTATCTAGGTATCAAAAATGAAGAGGAGGTCGAGATCTACCTGTGACTAAAATTTGGTAGCCTAGTTCGTCGTGGTTTTATCGGAACATCGTCGGGAAATTGGCATCGCCGTTACCGGTCCGTGCGGAGGAGGAGAGAGAGAGAGAGAGAGAGGGAGCGCGCGCGAGCGTGCGTTCGGTGGGAAGAAATTAGTTTTTTTTAATTAATTAATTAAAATCTTAAATCCTAGATTAGATCTTGACTGTCCAATTGACCAATCAAACGACGTCCAAATTAGATCCGTCTGCGCCGTTAGATTCCTTATCAAAAATACTAACTGATGGTATAATTTTTACATCAAAATCTCATACTTCAAAAATCCATATAATTTTACAAATAAATCCTTTAAAAAATTTCTTTTACGATTAAATTCTCCAAATACTAAAATTACTCTATTGCCCTTATTCAAAAATCACGGGTCTCACAACCTACCCCCCTTACCAAAATTGTCCTGAAAATTTCAGATCGATTCAGTGATGGAGTGATTAAAATTCTTTCTTTCTTCCATTTTTTTTTTGAGTGGTGGTTTGCAAGTACTCCCCCCCTTAAAAAATTTTAGTCCTCCAAAAATAATTTCTTAATATATCAAAGTATGATTACCGTATGGCAAGTTCCAAGATTTAAATAAAATGAGATACTCAAGATAGGCATCTATATGATGGGTTATCAATGAATGCTTTTGGGTCATCAGTCGCCATGTACAAGTCAACAAAAATCATATCGGTATCATCAATAACCATGATCGAGATATCTTGAGCATGCATACTATTCAACAAAAAGATGTGTATCCTAGTACGTGGTAGAAAGCAATTGCTTAGCAGGGTGACAAATAATTGCTTAGTATGATAATAGTCTACTAGAGGTACTGCATGAGCATTAGATGAGTAGACAAAACTTCACAATAATAGATTGTTTAAATAAATCAAGATAACTATTCGAAGCAACTAACCACAATGGGAGAAATACAAGTGGGCAGAAGTTGAAGATATTGCTTTAACCTTCTCAGGTAGATATGCTAGGGAGTCCCTTTTACACTAGCATACGAACAACCTTTCGTGGTTCAAGTTGGGTCAGGATCAAACATCTCTGAACTATAATATGATCGTAATAGAGTCACCTCCAGATTGAGGATAACAATAAAAGATATTAATAGCCACTCATTAAATGATCATTAACTTGCTCCACACTAGTTTCACTATACTATGGATCGTTGTAGTCATACTTGGATCCTCACGAGCATCCATATTATTTAACACAAAGAGGTACATCTAGGTACGCAGGATATTAATAGCCACTCATTAAATGATCATTAACTTGCTCCACACTAGTTTCACTATACTATGGATCGTTGTAGTCATACTTGGATCCTCACGAGCATCCATATTATTTAACACTAAGAGGTACATCTAGGTACGCAGTGATCTCCTCTATGAGTGTCGACCTAATTAGGAGCAAGATATCCAGTTCGTGCCAAGAAAAGTAGGCCGAACTTAGCTAATACTTGACTTCATGGGAGTCCGAATGGAATCTAAAACTGAGTTTGATATGGAAAGATCATTCTTATATGATGATATGAAATTTGACATGGAATATGTTATATCCTATGTAAAAGGATATAATGATAATAATAACAAAGTGGACTCTTGATGTAAAAGGACTTCATCCAAGTTTGTAGATGCAGAAATATTATAGTTATATCTAAGCTGCTATGCATACTGGATACGAGCTGCAGCAGTAGTGACTGGAGTAAGAGAGGTCAATGATACATGCAGCTACTAAGGATATCATCATGTGCATCAACATGTGTTGGAGAAGTCAATATGTAGAAATAGTACCAAGCAGAAATATCAACATGCACATCAACACGTGTTAGAGGTGTCAAGAAATTTACAGTATCCAGAAATTAAAGGAGAAATCAAAAGGAGTACAGAAGCAAAGTTACTACAAAATCTGTAGGTAGTTAAAATATGAGTTGCAGATGCAAAAATGTTGCCCGCTGCCTTGACCGAATAAGACCGCAGAAAAAGACCAGATATATATAATGATACTGATGAAAATATAGGAATCTGAGCTGTAAAAATACTAAGTAAAGAATTGAGCTAAGCTGAGGGAGCTATAGAAATAAAAAGGAGTAAAGAAATCTACCAACGATGGATAGAATTTGACTAAGGACATTTGACAAAAGAAGTAGCTTCACAAAAAGAACTACAAAGTGCAGAAAATGACCGAGGAAATAACTGTAAGGAAAACTGCAGAAACATTCGACTGAATCTGCATTCAGAAAAGTCACTAAGAAGAATTGCAGAAAATAGATAAAAGAAAATTGTTTGACTAATATGTTGGACATATATATGAAATATGAAGTGAAGGGAGAAACTATAGAAGAATTTACATTTAGGAAGCCAATCAACATGACTACAGATAAATTGAAATGAATTTGAAATATCAAAAGTTGTAGAAGCTATGAAATATAAGATGAAGCAAGCTGTAAAGCTGAGCTGTAAAAATGAAGCTATAAAAATATAACTAGTGAGCATCAAAATTGTAGAAATATAACCTAGAAAATGAAGAAGGTTGTAGCAGGCGCAACTAGAAATGTCATGCGATATACGCAAGCTGAATATGCGAAATAAAGTTACAGATAGGGTGTAGAGCTGCAAAAAGAGTATATGTAGAAAGCTACAGATACTGTACATAAAGCTGCAAGTGTTGGGAGTTGACACAAATATTATAATTGATGACAGTTAACTTCTAGTTACAACTTAAAAATCATGATGACAACCCAAAATGATCTACATATACTCATGAGATATATATATATATATATATATATATATATAATTAACTCAAATGAGAATAAGGTCATAGATAATTTTAAATCATTTGATACAGATCCATCTACAAATAACTTTATGAATCTAGAATAAAGTCTCTTTAAGAGATCTGAGAAAGAGTTAGGTTCAAACAAAATTAACTCATACGTAAGCCAACTTAAAAGATCGATAAATTTTCATTTGAGCTCAATGGTCTTACGTAGATTAATCTGATATAAATTCGATGATCCAGATCTCATAGGGACATTCAATATCAGTTGTTTTTAAGATCTAAGAAATAATTAAGGCAAAGATTTGCACGAAAAATTTTTATGATAAAAATAAAGATGTGGCACTTGTGTATGATGTGGGATAATCTACATTATTTTCTATAGGTCCAAACTGGTCATAGATTGAACTTACGATTCAAGATTTCAAACTTTTCTGGAAATCACATATACCGATGATAGTCAATATAATCATATCGCTAGGTTTCCTGATATGATAATATAATTATAATTTGCAACATAAGTAAAAGTTAAATGAGATATCTAATTAACCACTTACTCAAATGTCATATAGTAGCATACGTGCTAACTCACGTAGGATATTCAACAAAATAATCTAATAATATATTAATTATTTGGCTAGATCGTGACATATGAATCGATTATAAAATTCATAGATAGTCCACAATTTAACAATCCTGATAGACTACCTGATATGTCAGCTATCTAGCATGAGAGTTCGATCGTGAGAGTGCATCTGATGCTTTCATGTCTAAGAGTCAAACTCTAGGAGCAAGTGCTCGAATTAGAGTGGATAAAATCGAATATTGATAGATTTATTTAGACTCAATATCTCAAGATGGGGTCATGGGATACAAATAGTATGATCAAGATATAACATTGGATAATTTGATATCAATACTCTTAAGATCAAAGTGATGATCGCTACCTATGTTAATATAAAAGATGATCATGATGCACAAAACAAGGTAACGTTGAGCATGATCATGGATAAATTTACTTAATCATTTAGAAATAAAAAATTGGTCATAGGTATAAGCATATTGATCTAAGTTTCTATCTCTTCTCCGATGCAATGGAGATTGTAGTCATATATACTATCCGGCGATTAGTAGATTTACTATCTTTATATTACGGTGATTATCGGGCCAGGAAAAATTAATCATAGTGATAGTTACTGTCGTCAGAGTAAATACTCATTCACTAAGGAAATGTACTATTATATTTCCGACTCGCACTTAATCCTAGATTATATCGGGACTGTCATCTTAATCCTTAAGACCTCAAACTTAACTTAATCTTATAGGTTCTCCAAACCTAAGCTCTGATACCACTTTAGTTGTCACGCCCCGACCCACCTGTCGGACACGTGGCAACCGCCGTATGAGCCCAAAGGGACCCATACAAGGCATTTAGTAATAAATAATGTTCAAACACATACTCAACACAGCGGAATATACAATTAAATCACTTATGCAACTCTATTAACACCGTCCAGATATACCTACTACAATTCTACAATAACGTTATCAATAAATAAAACTAACTCCATCGATATCACTCATCTTCATCAAATATCCTGGTCGATCATCCAACGACCTGCACACACATTGATTGTGGTGTGCTCAGCCTTGCGGCCTAGTGCGAAATTACGGCTCGAAATCATAGCAAGGAAATCAAAAACTAGGAGTACTTTAGGATGCCTTTTGTTTGTTAATCATCATTTTTCTTTTGATATGTATAGTTCATGACATAAAAAGAAGCATAGCAGTGTAACAAATACAACTATACATGTCACTAGATGTCACCTAAGTTGTATCCAGTGTCTATGTTATCAATATATGTTCTCTATATTGTAATATAACTTTAAGTCTCAAGATTCGGTCTGCCAGCTTATGCTTAGTGAATACCCAGGCCAAGGGCATCCATAAGCCCATTAGTGTCTTTCTGTCTCTGTCTCTACCTATGCCCGCTGTAGTGGATCACTCTTCACTATCTCGCTAGTCGCCCTCAATACCTCCCCTAGCGAAACTGTCGTACCTTTACATCCTCCCCGGACTCCGTAGGGCCAACGGTGACTCGTGTAGTACTACAACACTGCCCGAAGACAGGGTCACCATCAACGAAGACGAATCGGCCACGGCTAACCGATAAAAATAACAACCCTAGCATCCGGACTACTCATCCGACTGTCTGCAGAACGTTATGGATAATAGCCGCATGGTCTACGGATCCACTGTCCAAGGCGTAGCATAGGGAATCACCTTCCCAGTCCAATAGCAGTCGACGTCGACCGAGATTGACGCACATCCGCACGATAGGCTGTGGCAACCTCGACTCCATCGGTGCCAAGTCCATGGTAGGGCTCATCCTCGCTAGCCATCTCAGTACTATCACAGGGTCACCTAAACGACATTCGTACGGGTATAAGTTTTCGAGTAAGAACCTACTCCATATTTCCAGTCTAGTATGACCTTGGAGTTGTACGGTTCCTTCCCTTACCAGCTCCCAGTGTCTAAGCTATGTATAGCCTCGGGAGTGGTGCGAAGAGAGACATCCCTGTTTTGACCATCGACGGTATGTGGTGGTCTACCGGGCTATGTGAGGTACACCCCTTTCTGTCTAAATCACAGCGATGTCTCCAAAGGGGTTCTAACATGTCGTTATTTATACCTATGTCCGCATAATAGTTGTGTTGAACATATTATAGAAATATAATAAAACATGCACGATAAGATATTACAACATGTTAAATGCTTAGCATGGTGATCATGGCATATCATGCATATTAGACAAAAATAAATTATACTAACATACATACATGCATAATCTTGACAAATATTATATTTTATCATATTTAGGGCATCCAAGAATTTCCTAAGAAGACCTCAGCAGGAATTCCCTAGCTTGAATAAATCCTACATCGATGAACCAACGCACTTGATTTGGCGGTTTACTCTTCGGAACCAACCTAAGGTCTGTTTGCTTAATTTTATTCTCTGACATTGTCTCGATCCACGTGCCGTCATTTACGCATTTTATATTTTCTTGTCAATTATTCAATGAATTTTAATTCTTAATTCAGAAATAGTTTCTCAAATCTCTCTTCACCACTACTCTTAGAATGATCTCTAGAATCACCCCAATTTTTTTCCAAGTTCGCTGGAAAATCTCTCCGGCGATCGCCGGAAACTCACCGGAAAGTTCGCCGGAACACTCACCGGCGAAGTTCTTCGATCAGCTCCAATATTGGTACCAATTGAAAGCTCTCTTCATGAGGATTCCAAAAATCATATTTGCCCCAATTTTTATAGCTCATACGCGATCAATTTCACCGATTAAATCAATTTAGGCAAAATCCCTAAGTTAGGGTTTTTAGCTCGCCGGCGGCCAAGTGGCGGCCAATATCCCTCAACTCCGGTACCAATGGATAGCTTTCGTCAAGGAGAATCCATAGGTACCAAGTTTTCAAGGTTTCATGCTCGGATTCATTGGAAATTGTCAAAGCAAGCTCCAGCGATAGAAACCCTCGCTGCCGACGTCTCTCGTTTGATTTCTCCCTCATCTCTATACCAAATTTAGGTATCTAGGTATCAAAATGAATAGGAGGTCGAGATCTACCTGTGGCTAAAATTTGGGAGCCTAGTTCATCGTGGTTTCACTGAAGCATCATCGGGAAATTAGCATCGTCGTTGTCGGTCCGCGCGGAGGACGAGAGAGAGACAGAGAGGGGGGGGAGCACGCGCGAGCATGCGTTCGGTGGGAAGAAATGAGGTTTCTTTTTTTCTAATTAATTAATTAAAATCTTAAATCCTAGATTAAATCTTGATTGTCTAATTGACCAATCAAACGACGTCCAAATTACGATCCTTCTGCGCCGTTGGATTCCTTATCAAAAATACTAACTGATGGTATAATTTTCACATCAAAATCTCATACTTCAAAAATCCATATGATTTTACAAATAAGTCTTTTCAAGAATTTCTTTTACGATTAAATTCTCCAAATACTAAAATTACTCTATTGCCCTTATCCGATCACGGGTCTCACAGACACTGGTATGCTCAACGATGTGGGGTCCTTGAGCAGTCTAGGTTCATTGGTTGCATATGTCACAGATCTCAGCTTACCAGGCTGTAGATGGTAGTGATTTGTGATTGTGTATGGTGATCCTACTATGGGGCAGAAAGTACAGCGCTGTACGGTACTTCTTGTTGCATAGAAGGAGTCTCGCGGTCACCAGCTCCTTCCGCCAATATCAGTGTACAGGCATCTAGGACAGAGATGTAGAGTCGACACTGACGGGGTTCGAGGAGATCCCCGACGAGGGGTTGGCCTTGCACATAGGATGGCTGCCTTAGGAGTGATACTGGATAACTTATGATATATATATTGATATATGTGATTAGATCTTTTTAAGATTTAAGTTATGAAAATAAGTTTCTAGTATCATGTTTATATGTTTTATTTGAATAATGCGACTGCTACATTGATATGTTAAGTTTCACTATATGTTGTGTTATGTTAATTTAAATATGTGATTTCATAGATATATTTTCTTGTTAGTTTGTACAATACCTTATGCCCATTTTTAGGGTGCTCTCTCTGTGGCCTCACTGAGTTCGTGACTCAGATGTGCACATTTTTTTCCTGTTGCGCGGGTTACAGGTTGGTCAATTGAAAAGCTAGATATAGATTTGATTTGTAATATTAAAATTAAATGTAATTTTATTATGCTTTTGCTATATTAATAAAAATAATAGTGTTGCTTTGTGATACTCTTAGTCTTGTATAAGATGTGGTGGCGAAGTGCAGCTTATACGGCGGTTGCCACGTGCCCAAAGGTGGGTTTGGGGCGTGCCACAACTGCTCCTCCGGTTACTCTATGAGAGGATCTGAGTCCGAAAACCTTTATTGTTGCTTGGTATTTTGCTTTAATTGAGCTTTGTTTAATAGTTGTTTGAGAATTGTTGAATTTTTTGAATGATCCATTTAGTTTCTTTTTGTGTCTAAGGAGGCACAATAAGATTAGAAAAATTTAAGGGGTTAGGGTGTTATTTTTGGAGGACCAAAAATATTAAGGGAGAGAGAAATTGTAAACCCTCTTTTCAATAATTTTAAAAAACATATATATATATTAAATTAATAAAATAAAATAAAATAGAAAAGAAAGATAAATAAAATAATTATTTATCAGATATATTTAAAATAATGATATATATTTTTAGAAAAAGAAAGAAAAAAAATAATATTATTAAAAAAAATTAAAATATCCCCGCAGCACGCGCGCGTGTTGCCACGAAGAGCAAACTTAAAATTTCTATTTTACCCTTTATTAACTTTAACCCTATGAAAACCATATACATCCACTTCCTCGTCCCTAAAAATACGAACATATGCGGAGGGGGTTTACAGAGTACGCCGCGGTGGGAAAAGGTACTCGCCGCACCCTTCGTCGGCGTAATCAACGGGAAACAATGACACCCCTTGTTCTACCACTCCCGTTGAGTTCCTCGCCTGCCAGAGCTGCTTCCACCTGCCGCTGGCCTCGCAGGCAACGTCGCACCTCCGGCCTGTACTCCCCCGTTCTGCCGGAGCTCCTTGAGGCCTCACCGGCCTCTGCCAACCCGAAGGTGACGGGTGACCCACACTCCTCTGTCTCGCTAGTTGCATACAATACCTCCCCTAGCGAAACTTTCGTGCCCTTACATCCTCCCCGGACTCCGTAGGGGCAACGATGACTCGTGTAGTACTACAACACCATCCGAAGACGGGGTCACCATCAACAAGATCCATCGACCACGACTAGTCGATATAATACAGCCCTAGGATCCGGACTACCCATCCGACCGTCTGCAGAACGTCAAGGATGGTAGCCGTGTGGTCTACGGATCCACTGTCCAAGGCTATGCGGACGGATGTCACTGTCCCAATCCCCGAGCAGCGATGCCTGCCAAGAGGTGTGCAAACTAACTGTCGCCGGAATGCCACAACCTCTGCGATATGTTTGCTAGGTTCTCATTTTGGTTTGTCCCGGCTAGCCATCTTAGGACTATCACGGGACCGCCTAAACGACACTCGTGCGGGTATAAATTTCGGGTTAGGGACTTGCTCCATATATCCAGTCTAATGTGACCTTGGACTTTGTACAGTCTCGTTCCCTACCAGCTCCCAGTATCTAAACTATGCATAACCTCGGGAGTGGTACTCCCAGTATCTAAGCTATGCATAATCTCGGGAGTGGTGTGTGATGGAGCATCACCATTCTGACCATCGGCGGTACGTAGTGGTCAAACGGGGTATGCACGGAGTACCCCTTTCTGTCTGATTTCTAGTGATGTCTCCTAAGTGGTTCTAACATGTCATCATTCTTATCTAAGTCTGCATTGGAATCGTGCTATCATAGCATAGATAAATAATATAGCATGCATGACAAGATTTATAGACATGTTAAATACATAGCATGGCAAACATGGCATAGCATACATGTTAGGCAAAGTAAATCATATTAACATGCATTTAAATATAAGCATAGCAAGCAATTCATTTTATCAGGTTTAAGGCATCCAAGAATTTTCCTAAGAAAATCTCGGTAGGAATTCTCTAGCTTGAATAAATCCTATATTCGATGAACCAACGCACCTGATAATGTAGTTGGGTCTTCTTCGGGTGTAATAAGTCGTAATTCATTTAATCGTTTCGAGTAGATATTCCTATTATAAATAAAGTCATATTTAGATATTTACTTTTATATGATTCATAATTAACTTTGTTCATAAGGTGACAAGTCATCTTAGTTTTAACTACTCACTCCCTTATTTTATTTAACTATCACATTTAACGGACAATAAGGTGGAACCAAATTAATTATATTCTAGTGATGACCTGGATTTGATTCCCCATTCTAACACATATTATCTACATGCTTTTAAGCAATGCAAGAAGAAGAAAATAAGAATAAAAATAAAAGGACTTAGAAATGCCAAACTCAATAACACCATTAAAACATTGACAACAAACCCACGGCAACAACATATGCAAAAGCAGATCACAACACTTCATACAAAAAAAAAGCCAAAACCACACCATCGTCAAACCAACCAACCACACCATCGTCAAACTAATAATTCAGCAACACACACCATCAAAATCAGCCATCAGAAAGAAGAAGAAATAAAAATAAAAGATTACAATCCATGAAACAACATAAAACATCTACAGAACATTCAACAAAAATTTCACATCACATAAAACATAAAACATTTCACGGATCAACCCAAACACATGCATTCCGTAGAAACATGCAGATCTCATTCTCTCGGATAAACATGCATTCAACCCACAAATCAGTCAACAGAAACATGCAACTCAACAATAACACCATCGATTTGACCATGAAACGGCATCAACAACACCATCACGAAAAATCCAAAATCCATAAACAAGACCATCGACAGATTAATCCTACACATGCTCTCCGAGTTAATCGCTATAGGGATTAGTCAACTAATTAATTCTAACCATGCATTCCGAATAGCAGCAATGATCCATACTTCATAGGACAACGCATTCCTGATCAACATCACATACCATCATCATCTAAAGTCTAGCAAATTGGAATTTAACAATATTTTCTTAGTGTAGACCTCAATTCGAATCTCTCTACATCCCCACTCCATCAATTAGCCAACATCAAACCCACTCTCAAATTAAGACATCCACAAATTAATCACAAATTAAGAGCATCAAGGAGGAGATTTAACCTTAGCGTGGAGCAAATTGGGCTGATCGGTGAATAGAGAAATAGAGGAAGAAATCCTTCGGTGAGCAGCAACCAATACGATGAACCCAGATCGGTTGTCGGCGAACACAGTCGGGTCGACATTGCAATCATCTCCTCGCCGCAAAATGGAGGATGGCGAGGAAGTAAGAGATTATAGCCAGTAGAACGGGAGGGAGCTCCCTATGTCCGGCCACGATGGTGAAGGTACCAGATGGCCACCGAGATCGACAAGGAATCAATGGATGGAGGTGTAGACTAGATTTGGGTCTCCTGTGAGCGTGCAAAGTCGAAGCATCGGGCGAGATCGAACACAGCGACGATGGTGAACTGAATGGAAAGGAGGAATCGGTAGCTCTCGAATCACCGACGGTGGGGTTTGTGAGCTGCGGTGGAGCTCCAATCGATCGTCGAAGGGAAAAAGGAGGTCGACACGGTGGACTGCAGAGGAAGGATCGAATAGTGCGGGCTTCGCCGTCGAACTCGCAGCAAAGGATCCGAGGGTAGCTCTCGAATCACCGACGGTGGGGTTTGTGAGCTGCGGTGGAGCTCCAATCGATCGTCGAAGGGAAAAAGGAGGTCGACACGGTGGACTGCAGAGGAAGGATCGAATAGTGCGGGCTTCGCCGTCGAACTCGCAGCAAAGGATCCGAGCGATGCGGGTCATCGGCGGAGCGGAGGAGAAGAAGAAGAGGATCGGCGTCAAGGGCATGCGAAGAGGAGAAAGGGCGCTGGGGTTCCGGCGGTGCGGCAACATCCCTCTGTCGCCGTTTGCAGCTGGATCCGCCGACGGATTGAGGGAGGAAGACGCGCGACGAGAGTGACGCGAGCAATGGTGAAGGCATCGGATCGAAGGGGAGAAGAAGAGGGATTTGGGGATAAGGTTAGGGCTTCGGGTGTAGCTCGCAGCCGTCGGTTCGAGCAGCCAGTTCAATTCGGTTCATCTGGACCGGCCAGCTGGCCGGTTCACTTGAACGGGGCTGATTTTTTTTTTATAAATTAAGGTTGGGGGTTTACAGTGTAGCAGTGCACCCAGAGGACATTAGGGACTATATAGTCTTTGATAGGATGTCCGCACACTAGCTCCACTCTGGAGGCTAAGCGAGGCCCAAACACAGGGAGTAGACTGGTGTAGGATGGACCAGCTAGTGGATCCATACATGGATACCCTACCCTCACGTGTGACGGTTGGTCATCACAGTGCTGGTCCTTGAGTGTAAGCGAGAACACTACCACTCCCTAGCCATTCTTGCATGCAGTCAACATTGAGCTCTCCAATGTTTGGGAATTTCAGAGGCTCACAACCGACATGCATGACTGGCTCTTGGACGGAGAGGTATGATTACCGTGATCTATGGACAGGTCCATACCTAGATAATCTACCTACACACGTGATGGTTGAGCGCCTCCATGTTCGTCCGTGAAGGCGTGCAGAAACGATACTAATCCCTGGCCGTTGCTTACATGTAGTCAACGATGAGCACTCTAATAGCGATAATCTCGGAGGCTCACCATGATGGGCATGATCAAGCTCTTGGACGGGAGAGGTGGGACCTACCGTGAGCCAAGGGTGCCTTCCCAAGGTTCATTTCCCAAGGTTCTACAAACATATGAAAGATATAGTCTGGATCCTAGGGTGCCTTGAACTGGCAGGTCATAGCTGACGATTTATTTTTCTTCAAATGGTGACCCTACCATTGGGCAGCATTGTAGTACTACACGGCAGGCTGTGTCATTTCCATACGATGCCGGGGAGGCGGTATGGCTCAGCATGTCTCGCTAGGACGTGACATCGGGGCAGTCGACTAGCGAGACAGATGGAGTGGGATACACGGTCACCTGTCCTCTCGCCAACATTCGTGTGGGCTATAGGGAGAGACATAGGTACTTTCGGCACGGATGGGTTCATAGGTCATTCCTGATCAAGATAACCTTTGAACATAGGCAGGTAGAGCCCGACTCAAATGCTAATGAAATTTGGAACATACTGGGTGTTACACCATAGGTACATGACATGACATGACAATCTAGATGATAGTTAGATATTTTCATTATGACATCTCCTGATAGTGTAACTATTTAAATGATAATATCGAAGTAAATATGCCATTATATTGAAATATGAAACAACAAAAGGCATCCTAGATATTTCCCCCTAGTCTTGTTCATGCTATTGCGGTTTGAGCCGTAATTTCGCACTAGGCCGCAAGGCTGAGCACACCGCGTTCAATGTGTGTGCAGATTTATTAGAAGACAGTGACATAGACAAGGATCCGACTGGTAGAGGATACACCGAGATTGTCTTAGGAGTTTCTCTTAATAAAGGTATAAACATTTTGTTGATTATTAATTATTTGCATTGTCTTAGATGTTATCGTCCATACGGCGGTTGCCACGGGCTCGACCTGCGGGTCAGGGCGTGACAACTAAAGTGGTATCAGAGCCTAGGTTTAAAGACCTAAGGATCTAGGTGATATTAAAGCTTAGGCTTAGATTCCTAAGAGTTAAAGAAAATTGTTTAGCTAGGACTTGGATACGATATGGTCCCTTAGTAGACGAGTACCTATATGTTCAGATATACTGACGCTGTAATATTAGTTAGGAGATATGAACATGCATCATTAAAGAACATGTTCTTAAATCAACAATTGGCCTTATCCTAAACCAATTAAACTTATTAAACTCTTGTCTATGTAGATGGCTAAATTTCCACTTCATCGCGATCGGGGTAGCCCATCTAGGGATCCACATCTATTTGACCACCAGTTGGCACTTTGGTTGCTGGATGCTAGGCAGCTTGGATGTGATTCCTTTGAGGAGCCTCAGACCCACATGAGGCTCGTATATGGATCGGTAATGTCTGTCGTGCTACGACTGAGATGGGTCTTGCAGACGTGGATAAACTGAGAGTGGTTGTTCATTTGCTTGCGGGAGATACCAAGTTTTGGTGGGTGGAACTAGAGACCCGGTCTGCCACAAGCATCTCATGGACTGAGTTTGTGGGAGCCTTTGATTGGTATTTTTATAATTGTTGACAGGGGGACAAACCTATCGCCTCAGTCAGTTTGGTCCCTTCAACTATTACGGGGGCCCTATTGATGGGGTTGCCCACCCATAAGGTGACAGGTCAGGTTACTCCTGGTCGTCTCTAACAGCCGCCTGTGAGGTTAGCTCGGAGGTCATGTCCCCGAACCCTGGCTGTAAACCCCTACTTCTATATGGTTTAATTAGAAGAAAAAAAATTCTTAGACTTGTTTTTGAGTAGAAGAGGTTTAAATAATATATGTGAGGTATTAAGACCCAAATGGTAAATTTTGGCTAAATTTTGAATTAAAAAGGGTATAATTATAATTTGATAAGTGTTATAGGGACCTAGTTAGAATTATGATTAAGATAAGAGGGACTTAGTTGAGATTCAATAGAGTCGAGGGGGTGAACTACATAATGACACTAGCCACGTGCTCCTCACATGACCGAACCGCACCGGCCTAACTAAGCCGGTCATTTGGACCGAACAGGCCTGCCCAAACCGACGCCTGCGTATATCGACCCTTGCAGCCCTAATCCTTTCCCCCAATTCAATCGTGCGTGCGTCGTCTCCCACATCCCAGCGAGCTCGGCGAACTCATCTCCATCCACCACTTCGTCCTCGGCGGCGATCTCTTCATTCCGTCAGCCGGCGACAACTTCCAACTCCATTTCCTCGCAGATCTGGTGGGGGTTAATCGTCGACTCCGTCACAACATTGCTGTCCGCTTGCACCCCAGCAGCAGCTCTTCGGATCTCGCCCTCCCTTTCGCCTTCGTCCGCGAGATCAAGCTCGAGCTGGAGGTCGCCGACGCCGCCAGGGTAGCTGCAAGGCGTCGCTTCCTCCGAGTTCGTCGGCTTTCTTCTCCCCAAACGCAGTGATGCAATGGCTTTATCAATCGCGATGAAATGGCTCCGGGCATTTGCTCGAGAGCAGCAACCAGCATCCCTCGAGAGGCATCCCCTGACTTTGATGCCCACGGACATGATGACGACCTCCCCAATCTCCGGCGACATCCTTCTCCACTTGAGCGAGGTCATCGTCCATGGAGGTTTGCGGCACCCACTGCCCTTTCCGCCTCCCTCCTTCGAGTGAAGCCACCAGGGGGGGCTCCATCGCACCTTTGACCAAGCTGCAGAGGGACGATTCTACAGTGGCTCCTTCAACCTCCAGCGCTATTCTGCGATTCCAGATCCCGTCCTTGCGCGCTTGCTGTCGACCTCCTCCGAGTTCCACCAGTGCCCCTTGACTTGCTGCCAACCCACAAATTCCTCTCCATCAGCAAGGAAAGGTTCTCTGCAATCGATCAGCCAATGACCACAAGGTGTAGACTTGAGTTTGCTGCATCTTCATTCACCGATTCCTTGCTAAGCTCGACGGCGATCTAGGTTCATCGTCGACTCCACCCTTCAAATGACACCAGGGGGTGCTCTGTTGCTTCCTCCCCCTGTCCTCCATCATTTGGGAAGGAGATGCCGATCGACCCAAATCAAGCCTCCACCTCCATCTGCACCGGTGTCGATCGCCTAAAACCCAGCAGTGGCCCTTCCATCTTCATCCGAGCTCTCCCTCTCTCTGTTCACTGATCGACCATACATCCAAATTTCAACTCTGTGCATGTGCAATGTGGATATTAATGCAGAAGGGATCTTTGCTCCAACCTTCAAACTTCATCCATGC
Source organism: Thalia dealbata (assembly GCA_030544415.1). Classification (NCBI taxonomy): domain Eukaryota; kingdom Viridiplantae; phylum Streptophyta; class Magnoliopsida; order Zingiberales; family Marantaceae; genus Thalia; species Thalia dealbata. Next base: position 12,446,515 of record CM060460.1, read on the forward strand.
CAAGGTCAATTCCATCAACCCTTCCTCTTTGTTGTCCATTAATCTCCTCCACTTCCTTCTCATTTCCCTATTAAACACTCTCTCTTCTCCTCTTTACAAGGTGCATGTAATGTGTTAAGGTAGATAATCGAATAAGGGTGTGCACTAGGAAAATTATTGTCAATTTCATATGACTAATGATCATGTTTTAATGTTAAGTTAAAATATGGAATAATCAATTTGGATTTGATGTTGACTTGGAATAATCTAATAAAGTAGAGTTGATGGTTAATTTTTAACAGTTTAATAGCATGAAATTAGGAATTTATTTTGATTTGATTATTTAAATAGAATAACAATTTGATTATATGATTACTAGTTAATTTGAGTATGATAATTTGAGTTAAATTAAATAATTAGAATATGTTATTATTTACTTGGGCTTTAAGAATTTGGATTGGACCTCCATAGCATTGGACTTTAGTTAAAAATGGATTAATTGGATTGCATTAGTTTCACGAATCGAATTAGGTAATTTATTTAGATAGAGTTAAACTAATTAGATAATTTAGATTCTCAATTAATTAAATTTATATCCGAATAATTTGTATAAATGATATTAAACTTGTTCTAAATAAATTTTATTATTTAGGAATATTATTTTGACACGTGCGCTATATCACGATCGATACATTTAAGCTTCAATTGGATTGGTTCTGAAGCTCAGATCGCGATTCAAGTGCGTTGGTTCATCATAATTAGGATTTATTCATGCTAGGGAAATTCCTGCTAGGAATTTCTTAGGAAAATCTTGGATGCCTTGAATAAAATAAAATTTGATGCATGTTAGATACTATATGATTATGCATGCTAGCATGATTTATTTTATTTAGCACGATTGACATGTCATGCATATAATGTTAGTATTAGACATGCTTGATTATTTTTCCGCATGTTATATTATATTTTGTGTTATGTGTGACACATTTACCATGTGGATGAATACATGTATAATAAGTTAGACATCAAACAAATAAACATAGGAGATAGTATCAAGAACTATACCTGACACTCTATTATAGAGACATTGGAACACATGATACTAGAATCTCCTAGGGACATTACTAAATTATAATTACAGGGTGTTTACAACGCACCCTAGATGATATGACAAACTGTTAATGTTCGAATAGTGATGTCTACTCACCAACACCACTCTCGAGGCTATAAGTAGTTTAGATACTGGGAGCTGGTTGGGAAATGGACCAGACTAACTCCAGGGTCAAGATAGATCAAAAAGCGGAGTGGGTCCATACCCGGATACTATTACCCGCACGTGTGATGGTTGGACGTCACCGTGATAGTCCTTATATAGCTATCGGGGAGGAACCTTCCAATGATTCAGCAAAAATGTGGTCGAGGTACCTCAAACCCATTGTGCGGATTGACGGTCAACTCAACCAACATCGACTGCTTTTGAGTTATGATGGTGACTCCCTTAATCCTTGGACAGTGGATCCGTAGACCACACGGCTATCATCCTAGATGTTCTGCAGACGATCGAATGAGTAGTCCGGATCCTAGGGTTATTATAATTTCGGTTGGCCGTGACCGATGATATATTAAGTTGAGGTGACCCTACTTGGGGGCAGTGTGTAGTACTACACAGAGTGTCGTTGTCCTTACGGAGATCGGGGAGGAAGTAGGGGCGCGATGTTTCGCTGGGACGGGGCGTAGGGTACGACTGGCGAAACAATGGAGAGAGATATATGGTCACCCGTCCTCTCCGCCAACATCAGTGCAGTGGGTCTAGGTAGAGACATAGAGTGACACCGCACTGATGGGCTTATGAGAAGTCCCCGACGGAGGAATTCTTCTAAGCATAGGCTGGCAGCCCGTGATATTTGATACAAATATAAAAATTATTTAGATGACATTTATTAGTGACACAGGTATGAATTGCAATATAGAGGACATGTAGGAATATACGAAGATGTGCACTAACACATATGATTACTTGTATTGTTTATGATATTCATTTACTTTATAAATCTTGTAAAGTGATAATTAATAAAACAAAAGACATCCTAGAATCTTCCCCCTAGTATTGATTTCCTTATTACAGTTTCGAGCTGTAATTTCGCATTAGGCCGCAAGGCTGAGCACACAACGTTCAATGTGTGTGCAGGTCTTGGGATAAGAGTTGAGATGGTTGACGACGAGTTAGACGTCGGGAGTTTCCTTCATTCGTATGGAGATTTATTTATTATTAAACGTAGTTTGTATTAGATCTATATCGGGACTGTGTAAAAAGGGACTGTACAAAAAAAGACTGTAAATGCAAACTGTATTGAGATTATTTTTATATATTTTGTGACTTTTGATGTACATCATATGCCTTGTATGGGTTTACGAATCCATACGGCGGTTGCCAAGTGCCCGACCTGTGGGTCGGGGCGTGACACTAGCTCCTTGTCAATTCTGTTGCAAAACGAACAGCGACTCTTGTAGGAGGGTTGCTTGCTATCATTGCGGTAAGCGGGGTCACATCCGACCGCACTGTCCACAGCGGAGTTCAGCCGAAGTGGCCCATCCACCGATAGATCATTGCACCCCTACTAGTCCAGGTTTTCCAATAATATCAGGTTCTTCAGTAGCAACCACATCCGCTCAACTCGAAAACTAGTATTTGAATTTGGCTCGTGGGCATAGAAGCACCAGATGTACTCTCATGTTTATAACCTCTGCTAGATAGCTAAGGTGTCGGATAGTCTATCGGATACCACTATTAACTCACTTTATAATAGAGTTTTGGGCACATATGTTGGGTTATTACATTTTGGATTAACCATGAATCTCATCATCGGTTTATGTGTCATAATCTAGTTAAATAACTAGTACCTTGTCAAATCATTTTGTTGACTTTCTTTCTTGAGTTATCACGTAGGTGATTATATAACACTGGGTATGTGAATTATTTAGATGTCTCATTTAACTTTTGCTTATGTTGTGATTTATAGTTGCTTTATCAGATTATGAAATCTCATGATACGAACATATGATCTGGCATTAGTACATATCATTTCCAGAAAGTGGTTATAATCTTAAATCTTATACCCAATCTACGACCAACTATGACTTATAAAGATCAAGTAAATTGTTTTGATCATATTCAAAGGTTACCTATTTTATTTTCATCGTGAGTACATAGATCTTGGGAAAAAAAAAATCATGTGATGCTTTGATTTGAGTATTTATATCATATGGATCTACTTGGATCATATATTTAAAACTTTCCTAACTATAGGATAAGTAGCTTGACACATTGTGTAAATAAAATGGTGTGTAAGACATTGCCCGATTTGGAGGTTAAATGTTGTTACAGTTAACTTATCATATTATGTAATGAGTGATGAAAGGGGTATCTCCCATCTTTATAGATATTTTTGGGCAACTAAAATGATTATTTCTACAATACATACATAGTTTTGTTTCTCATTATCCATCGGATCACAATATGTCGATGCATTTGCTCAATGTAGTTACCTTGGTCCATATATGCTCCTTGGAACAATAGTTTATTTATCCTGGCATTCAGTCTCTTAACCATCCTCTACTGCATCATTTTGTCATTGCTGATGTTAGAGTGGTTTGAATATTTTTGCTGGTTAGCTTTCTGAATTCAATATCCTTTTCCTTAGTTAAGGTCCTGTAAATTTTCTTAGTGTCATTTGTGCCTCTGAATGACACTTCTTTTTATATCTTTGGAATTCGGGTACATCTCAACTTTTGCATGTTTAACCAATGGAATTGGACTTCTCCATATGAGGCTCATTTTAATTGTTGGTACTGCCATTGGTTTCATCTAACAACCAAACTACTACCATATTTTGTTTGGGATCGAGTAATATTATTAGTAGTATCTGCTTCATGTTTCCAAAATCACCGCTTATTCTTGTCCAGGCCTTGTTAGATGCTTGTTTTTATAATTTTAGGTTCAACCTTCTTGATTTCCACAGTATGTTGGCTAATTCTAAAAAAGTCTACAAAACCTCCAATGGAGCCTGATTTATTTTTCTTTAGCTGTTTTTATCACTCTTGGAGGTTCGTCTTTGATTCTTCTCTTTGGTTCGGTGGTTGCTTCAATGGTCTCAATAGTTGGATTAACACTTCTAAACTTAGCTTGAACCTGACTTCTAGCCATTTATTTCCAAATTTGTTGTTGCTCTTTCCTTACCTAATATTATTCTGCAGAGGCATTATATCGGTAGTGGTTAATGCAACCTTGCAGTTTTATCCTTGTTCATGCAACTGTCATCAGAAGTCTACTAATTTTATTTCTTATTCAGACACAGAATTTAATCTACTTAGAACCCTGCTTCATGTAGCTGCGATTGTTGACCGCAGCAATCAGCAGCTTCATATTTATTCATTTTTAGGTAATTTACTTTCACCTCTATTGATTGAAGAAAAATTATGTTCACAAAAGAATTCGAATTGAGGGTTAGTTGTAAGAATATTTATGGTGATTCCTAACTAGCCAAGCATCTACTCAATTGAATAAGATTGTTTAACGTAGGGAAAAACATCTCAATACGGAAATACTATAGTTGTAAACCCCCATCATCTAAATTATAGTTTTAGGGAAAAAAAAATTATTTTTCCGGTCCGGTTCAACTGAATCGGCCAGCTGGCCGGTCCGACCCGGTCCGAAGGGGTCGACGTGAGCGAGTTGTTTTCTGGTCCAGTTTTAGGGAAAAAAAAAATTATTTTTCCGGTCCAGTTGTTTTCTGCAGTTTGCAGTTTCCTTTTTGCGGAGCTACTTCCTTTATCAAATGTCCTTAGTCAATTATGTTCATCGTCGATAGATTTCTTACTCATTTTTATTTCGGTAGCTCCCACAGCTTAGCTCAGTTCTTTACTTGGTTTTTTTGTAGCTCAGATTCCTATACATTCATCAGTATCATTATATATATACTCGATCTTTCTCTATAGTCTTATTTAGTCAATGCAGTTGGCAGCATTTTTATATCTACAACTCATACTGCGACTACCTGCAGATTTTGGGGTAACTTTGCTTCTGTACTTCTTCCGATTTCTCCTTTAATTTTGGATGCTGCAGTTTCCTTGGCACCTTTAGCACGTATTGTACGTTGATGTCCCTAGTAGGTGGAGGGATTGTTGACATCTTCTATTTCAGTTACTGCTTTTGCAGCTCATATCTAGTGCACATAGCAGCTTAGGTATAGCTACAATATTTCTATATCTGCATACCCAGATGCAAATCCTTTCAACTCTATTTTAAGCTCTGAGTAAAGCTTACTACATTTTTGTTATATATTTCGGAAGCCATGCAATCATGTTCTTGCTATCTGACATAGAACAAACTATCATAGTTTGAGCATTTAGATAAAAAGAGATATCATTAAGGTTCGAGTGTAAATCTTTAGATCTAAATATCAAAGCCTTAACCACTACTACTTTTCCAGTATTTTCGTATTGAGAACTGATGTCCTCTTTACGAGTATGATTTGACTATCTATAGATTATCATGTGCTCACTTTAGGTTGTGAAACCTGTCCTTGCATCATAAGGTAGTGGTTGAAGGAATTTAAAAACTGACGAGGAGCAAGTTAGTGGGCATTTTATTGAGTGGTTATTACTATCTTTTTATATATTATCCTCTATCTGGAGGTGACTCCATTATGACCATATTATAGTTCAGAGATATCTGATCCTGATTCAACCTGAATCACGAAAGGTGGTCCGTATGTTAGTGTAAAAGGGACTACCTAGTATATCTACTTGAGAAAGTTAAAACGATATCTTCAATTTCTGCCCACTTGTATTTCTCCCATTGGGGTTAGTGCTTCACCAACGAATAATTATCTTGATTTATTTTAATTATCTATTATGGTGAAGTTTGATCTACTCATCTAAGATCGAGACAGTACCTCTAGTAGACTACTATCATACTAAGCAAATTGCTTTCTACCACGTACTAGGATACGCATCTTGTTATTGAATAATATGGATGCTCATGAGGATCCAGATATGACTACAATGATCCACAGTATAGTGACAACTAAAGTGGATCGTTATATCATGATATATGTTATGTTGTCACGTGGGTCATTTAATTGAGCTACCATAAATTGCAGATATCGTATCTTAGTACCGATGAGTTTATGATAACTAAAGTGGTACCACCTTGGAGAGGGGTTACTGCTTTAAAGGAAATATAAAAGGTCTATTTAATTATCAACGATCATGATTCGAGGAAGGGATCACCGATGATGTTTATTTTTGGAGGACCAAAATTTTTTAAGGGGGGGAGTACTTGTAAACCCCCATCATCTAAATTATAGTTTTAGGGAAAAAAAAATTTATTTTTCCGGTCCGGTTCAACTGAACCGGCCAGCTGGCCGGTCCGAGTGAATCGGTCCGACCCGGTCCGAAGGGGTTGACGCGAGCGAGAAGAGCCGCGGGCTCTTCCCCCTCGCGAGGCGCCCCTCCCCTCTTCCCCTTCTTATTCTTCTCTTCTTCTTCTTCCTTTTCTTCTTCTTCTTCTCCTCCTTCTTCTTCGTCGAGCTGCGACGCCGCCCTTCTCCATCGCAGCGGAGCGGACGCTGGTGTCTTCTCGCCGCGTTTGCCGTCCGCCGTCCATCGCCGGCGCCGCAGCAAGGAAAGCGCAGCGGTGATGCCGCGCCCCCTTTCCTTCCCCTACTTTCCCTTCTTCGAGCTCGCCCCCTCTTCCATCGCAGCGAAGCAGCGCCGACGCCCAGCATATCGTCGTCGATCGCTGTCCGCCGTCCGTCGGCGTCGGCCTGCCTTCATCCACCCCCGTCGCACACTCCCTACAGAAGGGGGAGCTCGGCGACAGCTCCCTCGTTGCAGCGACCACCCGCAGTAGAGCCTCCGCAGATCGTCGCCACTCGCCCTTCGCGTCCGCCGTCCGTAGCCTCCTCGCCGCTGCCCATTTCCGCCACGACGAGGGGAGCTCGGCGGAGGTCCCCAGCAGCCGCGCGCCACCTCCTTTTCCCCGCATTCCCTTGCTTGCGGGCGGAAACGAAGCCGCGAGCAGGAACGTCTGCTCGCATGCTCCGAGCGGCGATTTCCTCGCCGCCGCAGCCTCCGCCGGCAGTCGCCCGCCTCCTGCCGGCCCCTGCTTCTGGTCTCGGTGAGCGGAGCTCAATGGAAGCGCCTATTGCGCGCCTCCCATGTTTCCCCTGCAACAGCGCGAGCGCCGACGTCCTGTTCCTACGCTCGTCGTCCGCCGCTCGCTACCACTGTCCGTAGCAGAGAAGAGGAGCCACCGTCCTCTCCTCTGTCGCCCGCCGTTGGCCGTCGACCGCAATTGGTGCTGATCGGAAAACTTCATCGGCGAGGATTCTGATGAACTTTCCAACAAGTCTCCGGCAGGTTTCCGACGAACTTTCTGACGAACTTGAGATAAAAATTAGAGTGAATCTAGAGAGCATTCTAAGAGTGCTGGTGAAGAAGATTTATCAAATTATTACCGTATTGAGAATTAAAATTCATTGAAATATTTACACGAAATTTGGTAACTAGGCATGAGGATATGAATAAACACAATAACGATTAGAACTCGATTACGATAATAGAATCAGGTGAGTGTTTATTCTTCAGACAGGATAAATGAGATAATTCTCAATGTTTAGTCCAGGAGAACTATATTCCTTTGATTAACTATACTTGATATTCTTTGACTCTCTTGCTAGTTAATTTACATTCTGATTATGATTATAAATAATTTATGAATAACCTTTAATATTCATGCTTATTGATATAAGCTTTTCATTGCTACTATTCATCAATTTATTATTAGTATGATACTATGCTTCTAGTTGACTCTTAAACTAGCATGTGCATCTGTTTAATTATATGTGCTTCGGCTTCATCTTAGAGTGCATATAACTAGTCTAATATGAAACTGAATGGTGCTACAAATACTTTTACTGCAGCAGTCTGATTGCACTTCAATGGGCTACCTAGAGATTGAGAGAGGGGGGGCATAGGATGAAAGTGTGTGATGTTAGATTGGGTAACTCCTGTCCGATCTCGAGTCACTATACTAGCTATGGATACTAGGTAGTGAGGTTTAGTGGGTAACTCAGGGGGAAAAGGGGCTCTGGTTCCAACTTTCTCATGTTCTTATCTTGATTTGGGTACCTTATAATGATTTGGGTAGCTACAATTATCATTAATCATGCTAGCCCCAAATAGAGGCATGTAGCCAAGCACCCGACTTTTGAAAGGTAAGACAATTCTACCTTTATCTTGTGTAAACAGGAATCCACTGAATAGGTATTTTGTATATCCTTAGGCATGTGCCCAATTTCGATTGTAAGATATTTGTATATAAGTATTTTATAGTGCATAAGTACTATGGTTTTTGAAATGCATAGTTTTAAAATTATGTTGACTTATTATTTCGGTTCTCTCCTTTCATAAATAGAGGGGGTATAAACTAGGTACACTTAGTTGATTCACATATAGTCTTGGAGGGTAAGCAGGGTTATGTGTAAAGTTCACTACGGTCTGCTACGTGTCCTAGGGGAACATATCGGGTGTGTTAGAAAAATTTCTAGATAAAATCAAACCTACCCCCTTTGACATTAAGTACCAACCCCTGACATGTAAAAATTCAAGGAAGCAAATGGATAGGTTTGGAGGAGAGAAAAATAGTTGCTTTCATGATTTAAAGGGAACAATATAACCCTCTATGATAGTACATAAAGTATACATATCTTTAGTTAGAGTAATTGGGCTCTATATGGGAGGTCATGAGCTCAATACTCACTAAGTTCGAAAAAAAAGTTGCCTTTATGATAGAAACTAAAGCACTATCTGAAAGGATCCTTTAAAGCTTATCAAGACGTGTGATAATGTATAGGCCATATTAGGGATTCTAAATGGAGGTGTATTGTATAGTTCCATCATCATGTATACATGAGAACAAATAATCAACTTAAGGAAACAAGCAAACAATCAAAAGCATACAAGACTTATAAAAATCACTCTAAATTTTTCACCTCTACCTTGATTTATCTCCTCTGAGACCTATCACCTTCGATACAAACAAATGAAGTAAATCAACATTTCATACATAAATCAATAAATGTCAAATATAAACAAGATAAAATAGATCCTAATTATGGACTATTCCTAAGCCGGTCAGTGTCAGTCTATGTTTCTTCCTAGGTTCGTCATACTAACGTTGGTAGAGGAGACGAGTGATCATTACTATATTGCACACTCAGACTATTATATCGTAGCCTTCCATAGAGCCTAAGATACGAGGATCATGTCGTGTGTCGATAGGCCCTCCATCCTAGGCCTAACCGTATTAATTTCTCCTGTTACACCCCAGACCTTCCCCTAGGGCATATGGCAGACTGCAGTGAACTCCACATATAGCCCCGCTTATCTCCGAAACTATATAGAAACCCACTAAGCTTACCTGATGTATATCCCCTCTATTTATGGAAGGAGAGAACCTGAATAATAGATCAATATAACTCTAAAAGTATATATTCTTAAAATCAGATCTTTACTATAGTGACACATACTTATTTAGAAATAATTTACAATCAGAATATGACACATGCCCAATGTTATATAAAATACCTAGCTAGTGGATCTCCATATACACACAAAATAAAGGTAGAACTGTCCTACCTTTCAGAAATCAGGTGTTTGGCTATACGCTGCGATATTTATCAGTATCTCTCCTGCTGTGATCCTGAAAAAATAAAAATGAGTTCTCTTATGGGGTGAGTAACACTGTATCCAATGAGTTGGATAGAAAATAATATAAAACCGAGAACATAAAATAATAAAGTCTCAATAATAGGATAATCTGGCTATTCGTGTTCAATAACCAATCAAAAAAAGTAATAAAAAATCACATGAGACTATATCCAGGGCTGGCTTAATCAAATACAGTTGCTGCAGACAACTATCACATCAGGGGGAGAAATCATGTATCATAAGGTACCCATATCAAAATAGGAGTGCAAGAATGGAGAAACAAAGCCTCCTTTCCTCCTAGGTTGCCCATTGGACCTCGCTGCCTGGTATCCATAGCTAGTCCAACATAAAAATCAGTCAAGAGTAACTCGGTCTCCCTTCCTAACCTCGGACACTGTCGCCCCACGCTCCTCTTCATAGGCAGCCCATGGGAGTGCCAATAGTATAATCTCTTATCACTACAGTGAAAGTGCCTATAACAATATCCAGTATCATATCATTCTAACCATATGCATTCAAAAGCGAAAAAGTATATGAATAATCAAACAGATGCATATGCTATATTTAGAGTCAACAAAAGCATAGTATTATGCTTAGGAACAATAGTAATGAAAAGCTCAATTCTATAAACATGGATATGAAAAGGAGATTCACAACTCACTTATAAGCATAATCATGAATATTAACTAGCACAAGTATCACGCCTCGACCCATCTGCTGAGTACGTGGCAACCGCCGTATGAGCCCAAAGGACCCATTCAAGGCATTTAATGATATACAAAGTTCACATACATTATCATCGCAACAGATAATACAATTAAATCAATTAACTCAAGTCTATTAACACAGTCCCGATATACCTACTACAATACTACGATGACAACAATGGCAGATAGACTATATTCATCGATAATCTCATCTCCATCAACTATCTTGACCGGTCATTTAGTAGACCTGCACACACATTGAATGCGGTGTGCTCAGTCTTGCGACTTTGTGCTTACGGCTCTAACAGCAGTAGAATATCTCAAGTAGATATTCGAATATATCCATAGATCATTTAATAATATCAAACAAAGCATGTAAAGTCAAACAATAAAACATGGAGCATCATGAGTACAATATAGAATATGAGCATGTATTTCAAATATAATTATGGAATGTGTATGTCTCTAAATCATTGCCACTAAGAATATGTCATTTCATTTAAATATTATGATCTAGGCAGCCAGCCTATGCTTAGGAGATCTCCTAATCAGGGAGTTTCCATAAGCCCATCAGTGTTCTCTCTGTCTATGTCTCTAGCTATGCCCGTCAACTGATGTTGGCAGAGAGGTCGGGTGACCGTGAATCCCTCTCTATTGGTCCGCTAGGCGAATCTCTCCATCTTCGCGTCCTAGCGACCTGTCACTCCATGCGTCTTTCCCAGACAATCGATGGAACAACTCGTGTAGTACTAAACACTATTCCCAGACAGGGTCACCACACTTAAATATACAAATCAGCCACGGCTAGCCGATAATAAACTCCAGGATCTGGACTACTCATCAGAACGTCTGCAGAACGTTTGGAATAATAGCCGTATGGTCCATGGATCCACTGTCCAAGGCTATGCGGAAGGAGTCACCGTACCAATTCACAAGCAGTGATGCCTGTCAGGAGGTGTGCATCCTAGCCATCGTCAGAATGCTACACCCTCGACGACATATTTGCTAGGTTATTAGTTGAGTTTCATCCCTGCTAGCTATCTTAGGACTATCACGGTGGCAACTTAGAGACACCGTGCGGGTATAGTGAATATTTCACAACGTTCTCTGGCGATAAACTATTCCATATCTTATTACACCCCTTATGTCCAAGACGATTTAACTTCTTTAGGTGATATAGGTTTATGAGCATTAAAGCTCGTATCTGTAACTTAGGAGATCATATATGGTGCATCGTCAGTATTTCTTTACGCTAGTATGTCAATATCACATATCGATAGGTTCTTCTTATTGATGTCTATATATATGTCAAGCTATAGTGCAGTACAATTATTTGTAGATATAACTATAATATTTTATTCTCGTTCATCCCATCAACATAGCAGATAGTGAGAAAGTGAATAATACTAGCACATATTTAAATAAAAGCATATATAAGACTACAATCATATCACATTATTAGTATAAACAAGCTAATCTAACATACAAAACATAAATCATGATTAATTAAATATTAATTTCTAAGTAGTAAAACATTTATCACCTTAAATTTCACTAACCTGAGAATAGCCTGTTGTAGTGAACCAGCGCACTTGGATGTTGTAGTTTGTTCTTCGGAACCAACCGTATAATAACTTGCACATCGTTTAATTGTTTCGAGATGGACTACCTATTTCAAATATCATTACCTTTAGAAATTATTTCTAATATTAGGTATCACCCCTTTACTTATAATAAGCTAAATTAATCACCTTTCCTTATTTTATTTAAACTTACCTCAACCTAATTTAGGTAAACATCATTCAAATCAATTTAGTTTATTCAACATAATCTACTTTAATTACTTAACCCCAATTTAATTTACAACCTCAAACAACCACCCAAGTTCCAATTCCCTTATAAGATAACTAAAATTCCAAGTCATCTATAGTTTCAACTAACCACTCCCCCATATCTAACAACTAACAAGGTGGAACTTAACAATTATGTCTTAGTATTAACATGCATTCGAGTACCCATTCCATCATAATTATATCCTCGATGGAGGAGTGAGTAGTTGCGAGCACGATCTAGGGCTAGGAGCATGCAGTTTATATTAATTAATTCCTCAAATTTGACACTTTAACATTGGAAGGAAGGTTATGACATTTATCTCTACTAAATATTTCTAAATCCTAGAGCAAGCATGTGGACTACTTTTGGATTCTAAGGAAGACTAATAAAAATTCTACTTTTCCTTAGTTGGGATTTCTCATATATCCTAGAAGACATTTTATTATCTTTTCTTTGATCCTCTCTAATATACCAGAACTCAGGAACCCATGACTTTTCCAAGAAGAATGTTCATACTGATGATTGGTGTTAGTGCATGTCATCAAAGTATGAAGATCTAAGTGTCGATGATACAACAAATAAAAAGGAAGAAAATAGTATATCATCAAGTAATATAACACACTATATGTGAGATAGATTTGGTGTGCCTAAGATTAAAACCTATCGACTAACGAAGTTGAAAAAAAAAACAGCAACCCAAGGGAAGGGTTATGGAATCCTATCCTCTGTTGAGTTGTAGGTCATGAAGAAAAAAATCAATGGATATAGTCAACCAATAAAGTTACATATTAGAAATTTTATCAACTTTACTATTGAGAAGTAAAGGGGTATCTAACACATTCTAGACGAAGTTTAAGATTGCAAAATCAAAGGAGAGTGTTGCACGAGCTGCAATTACTGCTAAATGACAAGAGCTGGGTTCTTTCCAATTGATGATAACCAAGTTGCAAATATACCTTTGCTTGAGGAGATTTTGATAATAAGATCAAACCCAAGAAGCTGATGAGACTCCAACAAGGTGATTTCAATTTAAGTGGGAATTCAAAGACAAAAACTGATGAAACATTTGATCATAAGAAAGAAATTATTCAAAAATTCAAGACTCTAAAGAAGGAAATGAATTTGCTTAGAAATGCCATTTCGCAAGCCGAGTCAGTTTTCAGTGCAATTAGAATTGATATCATAATGGGCAACAAGCTTTGATAAAATTGTCACCAATGTTTCAATTTGCTGACACACTTCGTCAAGAGCATATAGATATTAGAACTCATTAAGAATAAAATTTATTAGGGACACGGGAGTTTAAAAATGCCTCTACAACCGACATGCACTATCAACATAAGAGAAGAGTAAAAAGAGAAAAAAAAAGCTTGGAATATTGAAACCAACTCAATAGAGAAGAACATATATAAAAGATAAATGATCTTGGAGCAGTACATAGAAATGATATGATACTTAACCACCATTGCAACAATGATCTGGTAATAGTTGGTATCTATGCACCTACTTGATCCATTACCCATTTATAGAAGGTGTGATAAACTTATTGAGAAGAAGTATCTAATCACCATAACAAGGATAAATATGGAGGTGACAAATAACTCAATTCATCTATAACATGAATTTAAATTTTTGTCAAGATATAGATCTAGTTTGTAAGAGGTGCTAATAGATCATAGAAGAGATACAAGTTCAAGATAATAAATCCAGAATGAGATATAAGTAAGGTTAAGAGTACTAAGGTACCATCATTCTGACCCTACTCAATATCCTATGTATATCGGGACTATTAGTGTAATTCTTAAATCCTCAAACCTAAGCTCTGATACCACTTTAATTGTCACACCCCAACCTATCTGCCGAGTACGTGGCAACCGCTGTATCTGCCCAAAGGACCCATACAAGGCATTTAATGATATACAAAGTTCACATACATTATCATTGCAGCGGATAATACAATTAAATCAATTAACTCAAGTCTACTAACACAGTCCCGATATACCTACTACAATACTACGATGACAACAATGGTAGATAGACTATGTTCATCGATAATCTCATCTCCATCAACTATCTTGACCGGTCATTTAGTAGACCTGCACACACATTGAATGCGGTATGCTCAGCCTTGCGGCTTTGTGCTTACAACTCTAACAGCAGTAGAATATCTCAAGTAGAGAATGGGAGATTCCAATATATCCAAAGATCATTCAATAATATCAAACAAAGCATGTAAAGTCAAACAATAAAACATGGAGCATCATGAGTATAATATAGAATATGAGCATGTATTTCAAATATAATTATGGAATGTGTGTGTCTCTAAATCATTGCCACTAAGAATATGTCATTTCATTTAAATATTATGATCTGGGCAGCTAGCCTATGCATAGGAGATCTCTTGATCAGGGAGTTCCCATAAGCCCATCAGTGTCCTCTCTGTCTATGTCTCTAGTTATACCCCTCACACTAATATTGGCAGAGAGGTCGGGTGATCGTGAATCCCTCTCTATTGGTTCGCTAGGCGAATCTCTCCATCTCCGCGTCCTAGTGACCTGTCACTCTATGTGTCTTGCCCAGATAATCCATGGAGCAACTCGTGTAGTACTACACACTATCCCCAGACAGGGTCACCGCACCTAAATATACAAATCAGCCACGGCTAGCCGATAATAAACCCCAGGATCTGGACTACTCATCAAAACATCTGCAGAACGTCTGGAATAATAGTCGTATGGTCCATGGATCCACTGTCCAAGGCTATGCGGAAGGAGTCACCGTACCAATTCACAAGCAGTGATGCCTGCCAAGAGGTGTGCATCCTAGCCGTCGCCGGAATGTTACAAACTCGATGACATGTTTGCTAGGTCATTAGTTGAGTTTCATGCCCGCTAGCCATCTTAGGAGTATCATGGTGGCGACATAGCGACACCGTGCGGGTATAGTGAATATTTCACAACGTTCTCTGACGATAAGTCGTTCCATATCTTATTCTACCCCTTATATCCAAGACGATTTAACTTCTTTGGGTGGTTGGCTTGCTATAGTCGGAGCTCTTGAACGGGCTACTGTGGAAATTATAATATTGTCCTGTTATGTTATTTTCTTATTTACTTCCTCTAAAAGTACGTTAATATATTAATATTATTGTGAATATTTTATGCATATTGTATTAGTCATGCATGTAATATATATGAAAAATATTAGAAACATAAGAAAATAGAGACACTAGTCATACAATATAGGTGATATAGGTGACAAATTTAGTTAAATAGTTGACATATCAACTAAGGTGAATAACTTAGTCTTAAGACACCTAAAATAAGGATCATATGAATCTTAGTGACATCAGAACCTAGGAAGAACATATAGGTCCTAGATATACTATAGTTCCCTCATGTATTGTGGGTACCACCATGATAGTCCTTCGATAGGTAGCAAGAGGTATCCCCAAATCCAACCATTAGCATAGATGAAACCGAGGAGAGAGTTGTCCTAGTCATACACCGAGACTCTCCATCTGAGACATCATCGAAACTAGGAAGTGGAGAAAGGGGAAACGATACTATTAGGCCTAGGATGAAAGGTTTGTCGACACACGACATGCTTCGTCTGGGTATGCAACCTTACGATCAATCAGGACCATAGGGATATGTGTTGGTTCTGATGGTCTTGAACATAAGTTATATCATGGTGACCTGTCGAGGGGCAAAAGTATAGTGCTATATGGTTCTCTTATCATAGGGTCTACGAGAAACGTACAATACAATAGTCTTGGAGTACGGTATGGGCATACAACTAGTGAGACTAGGAGGAGAAACTGAGGTCACCATCTCCTCCGGCAACATCAGTGTGACAGGCCTAGGAAGAAATCTAAATAGATACTTACCGACTTATGGATAGTCACCAGCTAGGGCATATCCTAGACATAGGTTGGCAGCCCATGGTAAGAGTTTTAAATAGGATTGAGCTAAATATGACTACAATTAATCTCCATATCATGATAGTAGATAATCGAGCATGCTGTTCATATTTGATATTTGTTAATTATGCATGAAATATTTATTTACTATACTTGTTTATAGTTTTTACACGTCAAGATAAAATTATTATATTAGCCCATCCTTTGCTTGGGATACCTCCTCTTATAGCCACAAAGCTACAAGGATCAGTGCACATTTTTCCCTATGCACACGTGATAAGTTTGGGACCGGGATAGATCAAGGTGGTTATAAGATAGGAGTCTTGTTGTGGAGGAACAAGATAGTGAAAAATAATTGAGTAGTGATGGACTATGTTAGTTAAATATTGTAAATGGTAAATACTTGTATCTTAACCTGGTCGATAAAATGTCTTAGTGTAAATTATGTTGTTGAAATGAATGTGAAAAATTTAAAGTGATTTTTATAAGCATTTTATGTGTTTTGATAACTTTTACAACAGTTGCCACATCTAATGGTGGGTTCGGTTGTAACATAACTAGTATTTATAAAATGTTAAGTTGCAAATGTACTTGATATATTATAAATTAATAGCAAAAAATACTTATGATTTTTGGAGATACCTATGTCATGTTATACCCATGTAATGCCTTGTATAAGTTATATATAACTTCATACGGTAGTTTCCACATGCCGACAATGGGGTCCGGGCATGACAGTATCCAAGTCTTGCTCCAGCACAAGATGACAACTTCAGAAGCTCAAAAAATCATTAAGGGTTTACTTTATGACATCCACAATGCCTCGCCGAATACCTACCTTGATTCTAATCCATGAATCCTGAAAAATTTGATTCATTTTCTAATTAAGGGTGTGATAAGACGCAAATCTCATTAGGTTATCTAACTCTTCTTTTATTCTTCTTGTACTTTCTCTAGAATTACTAAATCAATATAACTTTTATTATTCTAAAGGAAATCATTATGATGAAACGAAGGGAAATTAAGATATTTTGTTGGAGTCTTTAGCATCCAATTCATTAGCATTCAAAATGATACTTATTTCTCCACTTCATGAGTTGTACCTTGCAGAGGTTATGGGAGTGTTATTTTTGACTTTTAGTCATCTCAGTCTCTTCGGTAAGTCCCACCTCTCCCGTCCAGGAGTTTGATCATGCCCATCATGGTGAGCCTCCGAGATTATCGCTATTGGAGTGCTCATCATTGACTACATGTAAGCAACGGCCAGGGATTGGTATCGTTTCCGCACACCTTCACGGACGAACATGGAGGTGCTCAACCATCACGTGTGTAGGTAGATTATCTAGGTATGGACCTGTCCAAGGATCACGGGAATCATACCTCTCCCGTCTAGGAGCCAGTCATGCATGTCGGTTGTGAGCCTCCGAAATTTCCAAACATTGGAGAGCTCAATGTTGACTGCATGCAAGCAATGGCCAGGGAGTGGTAGTGTTCTCACTTACCCTCAAGGACCAGCACGGTGACAACCAACCGTCACACGTGAGGGTAGGGTATCCATGTATGGATCCACTAGCCGGTCCATCCTACACCAGTCTACTCCCTGTGTTTGGGCCTCGCTTAGCCTTCAGAGTGGAGCTGGTGTGCGGACATCCTATCAAAGACTATATAGTTCCTGATATCCTCTGGGTGCACTGCTACACACCCTCAATATTTAATACGTAACTCGTGTTCAGGAGGTTCTGGTGTTTCCTAAATTCCAAGTGTAGAATCTAAACCAATAGGTGTGCTTGAGCTAGCACCTCCGTAGTCGAGTTGTCATACTTTTGAGTATATCATTGTATTGTTCTATGTTGATTCAATCAAAGGTGAATATTTTAATATTATTTTTACATAGCAGATCATCTCAATCATGAAAAATGTAACTAGCAGGTAATGCATTCTTAGAATAAGAACATGCATGGCATAACTAGACATGCTATGTAAACTTAGCATGCTTAGCAAAAATAATATTATAACACATTTTAATAATGCATGTTCCTACCATGTCTCATCTTTAGTAGGTATATTATTATTATTATTATTTTAGGCATCCAGAACTTTCCAACAAAAGTTTTAATTAAACTTTTCCCTAACTTGCATAAGTAACTACTGCAGGAATCCTACGCACCTGACTTGTAAATAGACTCTACAGAACCACCCGAATGGATATTGCGTACACAGCCGCTATTGTCACGCCCCGACCCGCAGGACGACACGTGGCAACCGCCGTATGAGCCCGACAAGCCCATACAAGGCATAAATACAAATACTAAACTACATACACCCACATTTTCAAATAACATCTTAAATACAGTCCCGATATCTCCTAATACAAATCTAAGAACGGCATACGAAAACTCGTAACAGCAATCGTATACCTTCCGCGATGAACCCTCCGTCAACGATCTCGTCTCGTGCGTCGACACCTGCACACACATTGAACGCTGTGTGCTCAGCCTTGCGGCCTAATGCGAAATTACGGCTCTACCGAATAAGGATATCAAAGGCTAGGAGGAGTATTCTAGGATGTCTTTGGTAATTAATCATCATTTTTCATGCCATATCGTTTAAACAATTCATATAACAATAGACATCATAAATAAATAATTAAATAAATAAATACATGTCACTAGATGTCACCCTAGTCATGTCTAGTGTCCATATCAATAATATGTCACCTACGTCATGGTGAGACTTTTAGGTTTCATAAACTCGGGCTGCCAGCCTACGCTTAGTGACTACCCGGGCCGGGGGTATCAGTAAACCCATCAGTGCCTTTCTGTCTCTACCTATGCCCGCTGCACTGATGTTGGCAGAGAGGACGGATGACCCAGAGTCCCTCTCCTGTTGTTTCACTAGTCGCCAACCATGCCTCCCATAGCGAAACCGTCGTGCCCTTACATCCTCCCCGGATTCCGTAGGGGTCACGACACCCATGTAGTACTACACAACTGCCCGTAGACAGGGTCACCTCTCTTAAATATCATCGGCCACGGCTAGCCGGAATAACCACCCTAGGATCTGGACTACTCATCCGATCGTCTGCAGACGTCAAGGGTGATAGCCGTGCGGTCTACGGATCCACTGTCCAAGGCGTCGCATGTGGAATCACCTTCCCAGTCCAATAGCCGTCGACGTCTATCGAGATTGGCGCACATCCGCATGATGGGCTGTGGCCCTCGACTTCGTCGGTGCCAAGTCCATGGTAGGGTTCATCCTTGCTAACCATCTCAGGATTATCACGAGGCCGCCTACAACGACACTCGTGCGGGTGAAGGTTTCGGGTAAGGACTTGCTCCATATTTCCAGTCTAACATGACCATGGAGTGTGTACAGTCCCTTACCCTACCAGCTCCCAGTATATAAGCTATGCATAGCGGCGGGAGTGGTGCTCCGCTATGCATCAACCTCGGGAGTGGCGCCTAACGGGACGTCACCGTTTTGACCACCGACGGGACGCAGCGGTCAACCGGGGCATATGGGAAAAGCCCTTTTTTCTGTCTAAGTGGCGGTGACGTCGCCAAAGGTTCTAACATGTCGCATATACTATCTATGTCTGCATGAAAATCATTTAACATAATACTGGAAGCAATAATACACGCAAGACATGATTTATAAAGCATGTTAGATACCTAGTAGATAAACATATTAGATAAGATAACTATGCTAGCATGCATACAATTTAAATCTTATCAAACATTAAGGTTTATCATATTTAAGACATCCTAGAATTTTTCCTAAGAAAACCCCAGCGGGTATTCCCTAGCATGAATAAATCCTACCAACGGAGAACCAACGCACCTGGGATAGCGATCCGGTCTTCAGAATCAACCCGCGTAACAACGAATCACTCCGTCGAACTACTCGGATCACGTACCCGCGATAAATCCTAATTAACATAATTATTTAAAATCAAATTTAATTTCTTTTTCCTTAAAGTAAGTCAAATATTAATTTATCAATCTAACCTAATCATTCAAATACTAATTAATCAAATTTCCATTTTACAAATTTAATTAACTTAGTTAAGCTTAGATAAATTTTATCAAATTTATCCATTTAAACTCATCATCTAGCCCAAGTCACCTAAGGGCCCAAATAACACTCATCGATACTTAATTAGATCAATTAAACATTAATTAGGTATTTAAATCACCTAATCATACTCATGAAAAGTTAAATTATTTTTTTATTCTTATTTTTATTATTTTATTATTTTATTATTATTTTACTGGTCAACGGTCAACAGTTGACCCGGTCAACCCGGTGAACACGGTGGACCCAATCACTATTCAATTGGCTTAACTTGAGTCTGACCCAAGCCTAGCCAGTTCGGTTCGATCGAGTCAGCTCCAACTCATCTAAATCCAAGTCCGACTCGAGTCTGGTTCAAGTTAATTGATTCAGCTTACCTCAACTACACTCAACCCGAACCCAAACTTAACTCAAATTCAATCCAACTAACTCCAAACCGGTTCAACTCAACCCATTCACTAACTCTACTCAATTAAATCACTAATTTTTACTTAACTTAATTTATCATGCTTAATTAATCCACTAAGTTTGATTAATTAACACTAAGCATCTTTAAATTAATCTAAGCATTTTAACAACACTAATTTATCCTAAACATGTTTAATTACAACTAACATGCTTAAATAAATCGCTAATCGCGATTAGGGAAAAATAAAGCTACCTTAGCCGAAATCACTATTCATGTCGGAAACACTATTCATCGCCGGAATAGTAGCACCGTCGCCGAACCCTAGCCGCCACCTCGCCGGAGCTCGAGAAATCAACGGCAAACTTGACGGCGAGCTCCGCAAGCCTACGCACACGTGGGAACTGACGACTACCTGCGCAAAAATCCGACCATCAACACCAAAATTCATCTTTTGGGTGGCGTCGCCGGCGAACTTTTAGGGCAAGTTCGCCGGAGGGCGAAATCGCCCAATAACAGGGGAAACGAAGCTCCTACCCTTGCGATCGCATGGGGAAGGAGAGGGATGGCTCGCCGGCGAGGGGAGTGGAACCGCAGCTCCACTCCTCGCCGGGGTGCTGCGGGTCGAAAAAACAGCGACGACGAAACCGTCGCCTGCTGCAATCGCGTCGGGGCCGAATGCAAGCTCACGAGCTTGCGGAGAGGGCGAGTCCACACCCGCTGCAACGGAGGAGAGGACGATGCGCCAACGATCGGGGCGCTGGGTGGTGGCGGACGACCGCTGCAATCGCATAATTTTTCATATACAATTCCTTTGCACCATTATTTTTCATATACAAAATCCTATCTGATCGTATAATTTTTTTATTAAAACTCTATACTTTAAAAATCCACATGATTTTATAAATAAATCATCCATTTAATATTTTTCCACGTAACCCTTAAAATCATCATCTATTACATAATTACCCTTAATGTAAAAATACACATCTCACATCCTATCTCATTCAATGAAATTTTATCCTTAAAATTTGTTTAAGTCATCACTTCGAACAGTTGAGGATACTTCCTCTTTATGTACTCTTCTAATTCTCAATTAATCTCTTCTAGTTGTGCACTTCTCCATAACACTTTAATCATCTATACATCATTATTTCTTAAGGTTTCTTCTTTCATTCGAAGATCTACACAGGTTGTATTTTAAAACTTAGATCTTCTTTAAGTTCAATTGGAGGTGTTTATAATATCCGATCAGGGTCCACTATATGCTTCCTTAACATAGACACATGAAACACATCATGTATTTTGACTATTTTCAAAAGTAACTCTAATTTATACGCTACAGGATCAATTCTATTAATGATACTGAAAGGTCTAATCTATCTTGGAATCAATTTCCCTATATTTTCAAATCGTATAATTTCTTTCTATGGAGCTACTTTCAGGTATAACATATCCCCAGGTTGAGGAAGTATCTTCAACTATTCCAAATGTCGATCTGTTTACGTTGTTAGATTCTAAATTTAAAATCCTATCAAATCATATAATTTTTATACCAAAATTTAATACTTCAAAATCCACATTTAATTTTATAAATAAGTCCTTAATACTATTTTATGAATAACACCTCAAAATAAATTCATATTACGGAATTACTCTTAATGAAAATTACAAGTCTCATAGCTAATATGAGAGAATCAAGTAATAGTATAATTTAGATAAGATAGATGTATGTCACCAACGTTTAGTTAATGTTTAGTCCGTAAATAAGATAATTTTTTTTTGAACTTACTAAATATTGAACCTATAATCTCATATATAGTGTTCAATAACTTTAACTAAACGAGTGTATATTATGTGCATAAGATAAAAGCTCACCTTTGCAAAAGATCCCATTATTTCTTTGAAAAAGTTGACTATGCTTTATTAATTAAATTTTTTTCTACATAAAATTATCTAATTTCTGAAGAAAAAAATGATTTTTTCCAGTCAAAGGCAAAATAACAAGGTGATGGCCGGAAAATTTAATTATAAACAAATGACCGAGATTGTGCATGTGAAAAAATCAATGATAGTGTTTATCTTTCTGCTCAAATTTCTTCCTAAAAAAAAATAAGAAAAATCACAAGACTAACTTAACCGCCTCTACTTTTGAATACTAAATATATACTCCTCTCCTTTAGATTAAGTTTACTATCAATTGCCCTTCTTAGAACCCATCTCGATGGCTTTGAAGCCTCCCATAGTTCCAACTATATCTATGGAGCCCTGCCTCTGAAATGCCTTAGCCGACCCCGCTGCTACCGCGCAGGTTCCTGCCCAGGGCTCCTATGTCTTCATCTTCCTTGAGGGCCACCCTGGACAGTGCTTCCCCGAATAACTCTACCTTTTTGTTGCCTTCCTTTGCCGCATCTCCTCCCTTTGCCTCCTCGCCGACCCCGACACCGATGAGGTATTCACCGTAATTGGCATTGATCCCCATCCGATCACTGACCTTAACCACCCCCCGCATACCTGGACACCTCTACATGGGAGATTGTTGATGTGGTGAACGTGGGCGAGTTCATCTCCTTCACCAAGATCCTCATCAAGGCCGACGTCGGGATCGGGCTCACAATGCCGAGTCTTACACACTTGTTGTATTCCCTAAACCCTGTTTTACTATAATAATAATAAATAAAAAATAAAATATTTTTATATTAAAAAATTTAAAGGAAAAAATTTAAAAATAATGATATATAGATATTAAAATGATAATAATAATATTTTAAATATCACAATAGTAAAATAAAATGTATAATAAAAAAATATTATATGAAATAGAATAAAAATTATAATAAAAATCAATGAAGGAAAAATATTAAAAAATGGAAAATTTTGTTAAATAAATATTATAGGAAAAATAAATAATATAAATAAATTAATAAAAATATTAATAATGAAAATAGATAAAAATAAATTATATAAGGATAGTAATAATAATAATAATAGAAAATTTTAGGAAAAGAAAATAATAATATAATAATATATTATTTTGATAGTGAGTTAAAGAAAATAAAATAAATAGATAGATAAATAATTAGATAGAGATGATAATAATGAATAATTTTTTTATTTTAAAAAAAAGGTAAGGGTTGGGAAACGAGGGTCAAACCCCCAAGGTTAAATACCCTCGAAACAGGGGGATGCCCTGTTTCGAGGGCGATGGCAGCGGCGGAGCCTCCGGCGGCCGGCGGATCAGTGAGGGGAGTTTGCGGCCAAAGGTGGGACATCGACTGCGGGGCCAACGAGCCATGGGAGAGGCTCCGGCGGGTAGAGTTTTGGCTGGGAAACGACGGAAGTCGAGGTAGCTGGCAGAGGTGCCGTCTTCGTTGATCTCGCCGGCGAAGGATGCGGATATCATCCTCCCTCTTCTCGACGAGGTATTGGGCATCGAGTCGACTCCAAAGGGAGTTGATCTTGTGTGGTGGCTGCGGCGTGAAGGTCGGCAATCAGCGGAGAGCATGGAGAGGGCGGCGGAATAGGGGACGCCCTGTTCCGATCGAAATCGCCGGCTTGAGGCGCGGCGGTTGCTTCTCTCTCCATGGCGAGATCACTGGAAGCAATTCGACTCCAGGGGAGTCGAATTAAAGCATCGGAGAAGTTGTTGGAGCCTCGGAGATGGCGGCCGGTGGGAAGCTGTCGGTGCACCGGGGTTTGCAACTACACCATGCACCAGCGGCGGGGGAGTTCCTGAGCTCCACCAACGGCGAGAAGAGGCGGCTGGCGGGTGCAAGAAGGAGAGGAGAGGTCGGGCGCGTGTGTCTGGTGTGTTAACGGCAGCGGAGCGATGGCGGATGGATGGACGATCGGCGGCGGCTGTTGAGTTCGAACAAAGCTTCGAACGAAGAAGAAGGGGCGGGTCGAGCGAGCGTGCGTGCGATGCGCGTGCGCGGTCTGAGTAGACCTGAGTCAGACCGGTCCGGCTCGGTCTGGTTCAAGGTAGCGGCCGGTTCAGCTACGGTTCAACATAGGTTTAGCTAGTTTTTACAGTTTTTGACCGGTTTGATTCGGTTTAATATAGGTTTAGTCGGTTTTTGCAGTTTCTCGACCGGTTTGATTCAGTTCAATATTCCTAGAGCTTTGTTGGTGAGTTTTGAGCTATAAGAAATTTACTTAGAATTTTTAAAATATTTTAAGTAAGGTTTTCAAATTTATTTAGGTTGGGTTCGGGTATTGAGTGCGTTAATGATGTCATAAAGACCTAAAATAAATTATGATGCTATGTTATGCTTAAATATTTTTTTAATGATTTAATTAGAATTTTTAAAATAATGAGAATGCGGTTTTTAATTTAATTAGAATAGTTTGGGTTAATTTAGGGTTTAAATGAATTAATTGTATGCTAGGAATAAATATTTTGGTAGGTGTTAAAATAATTTATTTAGGATTAAAATGATTTATTTAAAACTTTTACAGAATTAATGAATTTAGGATATTGTATATTGATGCAATTTGATTAATTAGATTTTTCTAATTAATGAAATTGAATAATTTAGAATTTTATAAATTATAATGTGATAAAATTTAGAGAATTGGTTTATTTAGATTTTTTAATTAGTGAAATTGGATAAATTAAAATTTTGTAAATATTACTGATGTAATTACATTTTTAATAAAATTATTTTTAGTTTTAATTAAGATGGTATATATTGATGAAGATTTTTGGCATAAGTAAATTATTAAACTAAATATTATTTTATAGATTTATTTATGTTTGATTATATTGGACTGTGATTGTTAATGTGATTGATGATTGGTTGATTATAAAGAATTAAATAAAATAAAGAAAATGGTGTGATGATATGAGTAGAAGGGTAGATAGGAAATCCTTGTTTGAATTGTGTGATTTATGATTGTTGGATATATTTATTTTATCTTAGGAAAATTGATTGCTATGTTGTTGCTTGACAAATTACGACCAAACTGTGATTTGTATTGGAGTAAGAAGGAATTGTATGCTTGATTGATTGCTTGCTTGCTTTAAGAATCACAGTCAAGCTGTGAATTCTTTTCTGATATTGCTTTGAGACTCAGGTGAGGGTTCATAGTTTCAATTTATTTGGCCTACTATAGATGTTGAGTCCTAAGGGTCGTTGTTAATTAGTGTACATGTTGATAAGTTATATATGTGCTTGGTTGCATATTTAATTAGCATGTGAATTATTGGAAGTATGCCATGCTAGTTTACATATGATGCTATTACATGCATGCTCTTGATATGAGTTTAAAGTTATACCATGCTGGTATATGTATGATGCTATTATATGCATACTCTTGATATAAGTTTGAAAGTTATACCATGCTGGTATATGTATAATGTTATTATATGCATGTGTTTGCACTCATGTTATGTTATTATAGATATTTCATGTTGCTAGAGATGTAGAGATACTTAGCAAGAATATGGAATATGATGACATGAGACGTAACTAGAGACACTTTAGGGACATGTTATGATAACACCTAGAGTGATATTATTTAACATTTAATTAAGAACCATTGGATATCTTATGGTCATGGTAACCTAGGAGATGACATTAAAGTTCTTAGTCTGCTATGTGCCAACATGTGGTGATGAGCCATGTGTTAACAAAGATAGAAATGCACGCTCTGTTGACTTAGCCTCATACACTTTGGTGTGGTCGGGATCTCACTTTAGTGCATAGCTCAATCTATTTGGGTTATTCCAAGGTAGATGGGTGCTAGGAACAGTACTGGGCCATGTGCTACTAGTGCTAGGGAACCTTGACATTAGCATGCTCAACGATGTGGGTCCCGGAGTGAGATTTGTAATTTTGTAATAAGAGTAATTATATAATAGATGATGATTTTAAGGGGTTTTATGAAAGAAATAATAGGGAGGACTTATTTGTAAAATTATATGGATTTTTAAAGTATAGGATTTGGATGTGAAAATTATACCTTCAGATAGGATTTTTGACAATGAATCTAACGGCGTAGACGGATCGTAATTTGGACGTTATTTGATTGGTCAAATCATCGAATCAAGGATTGATAAAATAGACGGCTAAGATTTGATCTAGGATTTAAGATTTAATTAATTTATTTATAAAAATCCACAATTTCCTCCCACCACACGCGAGCTCCTCCTCTTCTCTCTTCCTCCTTCACGCAACGGCGAGTTCGTCTCTTCAATTCACCGGCAACGATTGGACAACCTATCGGCTGAATTTTTCAATGAGATTTCAGACACAACCTGAAGTGAGATAGGAGAGCATATTAGAACCTTTAATTTCAAGTTTTGGTGGAGATTTAGAGGAGAAAAGAGGAGAGAAGTTGGTGGCGGCGAAAATTCATCGGCGGAGCGATTGTCGGCTATTCCGGCCACGGAACTTTACAAACTTAGTACCTATGGCTTCTCCTTGATGAGAGCTATCCATTGGTACCAGAGTTGGAGACTATTGGCCGCCGGCGAGCTAAAAACCCTAACTTAGGAGTTTCGCCCAATTTGACTTAATCGGTAAAATTGATCGTGTGTGAGCCATAAAAATTGGGGAAAATATGATTTTTAGAATCCTCATGAAGAGAGCTTTCGATTGGTACTAATATTGGTGATGATCAAAGAACTTCGCCGGCAAGGGTTCTGGTGAACTTTCTTGCGAGTCTCCGGCGAGTCTCCGACGAACTTTCCGGCAAACTTGAGATAAAAATTAGGGTGAATCTAGAGATCATTCTAAGAGTGTTGGTGAAGACGGAATTATAAAATTATTTCTAGATTGAGAAATAAAATTCATTGAATTATTCACAGGAAATTCGATAAGCAAACACGAGGATACGAACGATCGCGATACGAATTAGAATGTACTTGCGATGATAAGATCAGGTGAGTGTTTATTCTCCAGGTAGAATAAATGGGATAGTTCTCAATGTTTAGTCTAGGAGAACTATATCCCTTTGATTAACTGTATTTGATATTCATTGACTCTCCTGCTAGTTAATTATCCAGATGATGATTAGTTGTGAATAACCTTTGATATCCATGCTTCTTGATATAAGTTTTTGATTACTATTGTTCATTGATTTATTATAAGCATAATACGATGCTTTTGTTTGATTCTAAAGCTAGCATATACACCTATTTTTCCTGAAAAACTAGAGGTATGGTGAAAAGCATACCCTAGGAGATTTATTGATCTGTATATGATTTTGCTTCATCTTTTGGGTGCATATGATTAGGATGGTCATAAACTAGTGTGCTTAGAGCACAGTCACTGCAGTGATATTTTATTTGCACTCCCATGGGCCGCCTAGATAGAGGGGCGTGGGGTTAAAGTGCCGGGCAGTCAGGATGGGAGGTTAGAAAACTACTGACTGTGGATATGCACTGGACTAGCTACGGTAAACCAGGTAATGAGGTTCAATGAACAACTCAGGGGGAAAGGGGGCTTTGTTTCTATATTCTTCCTCTTCTATTTCGATATGAGTACCTTATTATATATGATTCCTCCTCTTGAGGTGACAGTTGTCTGCAACAACTGTATTTGAATAAGCTAGCCCCGGGATACAGTCTCGTGTGATTTTGGATTGCTATTTTTGATTGGCCATTGCACACGAATAGTCAGAATATCATATTCTTGAGACTTTGTTATTTTATGTTCTCGGTTTTACATTATTTTCTATCCAACACACTGGGTACAAGCGTACTCACCCCAAAGGGGAACTCATTTTTTTCAGGATCACAACAGGAGAGGGACGGATAGAGATAGAGACGGTTAGCCAGTCTCCTGACTTATTTTGAAAGGTAGGATAGTTCTACCTTTATTTTGTGTATGGAAAGATCCACTAGATAGGTATTTTGTATATCATTGTGCATGTGTTCTGTTTGGATTGTAAAACATTTGCATATAAATGATTTCTTATGTAAAAAATTAAATTTTGAATATGCATGGTTTTAGAGTTATATTAATTTATTATCCAAGTTCTCTTCTTCCATAAATAGAGGGGATATACATCAGTTACGCTTAGTGAGTTCCCGTATATTCCGAAAGTAAGCAGGGCTATAAGTGGAGTTCACTGCGGTCTGCCACGTACCCTAAGGGAAGGTATAGGGCGTGACACCTTGAGCAGTCCAGGTTCATTGGTTGCATATGCAGCGGGTCTCAGCTTGTTAGGCTGTAGATGGTAGTGATTTGTGATTTTGTATGGTGATCCTGCCATGAGGTAGAATTACAACGCTGTATGGTACTTGTGTTATATAGAATGAGTGTCGTGGTCACCAGCTCCTTCCATCAACGTCAATGTACAGGCGTCTAGGACAATGATGTAGAGTTGACACTAACAGGGTTCAGAGAGATCTCTGATGAGGGGTTTACCTTGAACATAGGATGGCTACCTCAAGAGTGATCATGGATAACTTATGATAAATTGAGTTATGTGATTAGACATTTTTAAGATTTATGTTATGAAAATAAGTTTCTAGTATCATGTTTATATATTTTGTTTGAATAATGTGACAGACGTGCACATTTTTCCCCTGTTGCACAGGTTACAGGTTGGTCTTTGATGCGGGGAGCAAGGGAGAACCTAGTTATGACAAAATAGAATTTATTTTAAAAATATAGATACAGATTTCATTATTACAGTATTCATGTAAAATGTACATTTTATGTTTCCGCTGTGTTTTAATAAAAAGAAATTGTTGTGCTTTGTGATGCATCTAACCTTGTATAAGTTGTGATGGAGAAGTGCAGCTTATACGGCGATTGCCACATACCAAAGGTGGATTTGGGGCGTGACAATTAAGGTGGTATCAGAGCATAAGTTTAAAAAGATAAAATTTAAAATAAAGGATAAGGACTTAGGGTACACCATAGGGTTAAGTACACATGTTAGAATGGGGTAAAGAGAGGTTATAGGGATTTGAAATTTTGCCCTTTATGCTTCCTTTACTTGTCTTGTTATATTCCTATGTTGCCTTTGCTTGTTAATATTTTGGTATTATGTTTTCCCTTACTTTGTTGGGTTATGTTCTATGTTCCTTCCTAGGTTGTGTATTGTGGTTATTTTGGTTGACATTTGTCACGCCCCAAACCTACATTTGAGCACGTGACAACCACCGTATAAGCCGTACTTCAACGTCACAACTTATACAAAGCTAAAAAGTATCACAAAGCACTACCATTTCATTTTTTTACAAAGCGGAAGCAATAACATTGTACATTCAAGCTAACACTACTCGTTCATATCTCTATCTAGATTACAAAAAATAAATCTTGTCCACCAACTAGGTTCTCTCTCACTCTCCGCCAATGGTCAACCTGTAACCTGCGCAACACGGAAAAAATGTGCACATCTGAGTCGTGAAACTCAGTGAGGCTACAGAGAGAGCACCCTAAAAATGGGCATAAGGTATTGTATAAACCAACAAGAAAATATATTCACTAAAACCAGATATTTAAATCAACATATCAATAATCTAACAAGGTAACAACATGCAATGGCCTGAACATAATCATAACATGGCATATAACAGGATGCAAGAAATATAATCATAATAGTGCCACTACATCAAAGATATCATATCACTATAATTTATATTTCATCATCTATCCATTCTACACCTAAGTCAGCCTCTTATGTTCAAGGTGAACCCCTCGTCAGAGATTTCCTTGAACCCGTCAGTGTCAACTCTATGTCTCTATCCTATATGCCTGTACACTGACGTTGGCGGAAGGAGCTGGTGATCACGACACCCCTTCTTTCCAATCACAAGTACCATACAGCGCTGTAATTCTGCTCCATGACAGGATCACCATACAAACACAACAATTACATCCGTCTCCAGCCTGGCAAGCTGAGACCCATTGCATACGATACCAATGAACCTGAACTACTCAGGGATCCCACCACTATTGAGCATGCCAGAGTCTTCAGGTTTCCTAGCCTTGGTAGCGTATGGGACGAAACTTACCCTGGTGTAACATAAACAAATTGAGTTCTTCACCGAAGTGAGATCTCGGCTACACCAAAGTATTAGTGACCTAAGTCAACCGAACTTGCATCTCTACCGTACTAGCACATAGCTCCTCACCATATGTTGGCACATACCAGTCTAAGAACCCACACATCACCTCCTAGGTTATCATAACCTCATGATTTTCTAAGTTCTTAGTCATATATCAATTTAAATCACTCTAGGTGTTATCATTACATGAACCTAAAGTGTCTCAAGTATTATCTCATGTTTATATGTTCCATGTTCTTACTGAGTGTCTCTACATCTCTAGCAAAATGAACATATTCAATAATCAACATAACATGAACATAATATCAATAACATACATATACCAACATGGTATAACTTTCAATTCACAACAAGAGCATGCACATAATAACATCATATATGAATTATCATGAATTAACATAATATCATTTTCAACTCATACCAAGAGCATGCATAAAACTTTCAACAGTTCACATGTTAATCAAATATGCAACCAAGCAGATATATAACTTATCAACATGTACAATAATTAACAACGACTCTTAGGACTCAACATCTGTAATAGGCCAAATAAAATTTGAAACCATAAGTCCTCACCTGAGTCTTAAGCAGGTGTTTAACAAGAATTACAGCTTGACCGTGATTCTTAAAGAAATCAAGCAATCAATCAAGCAAACAATTCCTTTCTACTTCAACACAAATCACAGCTTGGCCGTGATTTGTCAAGCAATAGCATAGCAACCATAGTCTCTTAAAATAAATCCAACACAACAAACAAGTATGCATAAATAACACAACTCAAACAATCATCCTTACAAACCCTCTACTCACAACCTCACACCAAATTTTATTTAACTTCTTTTTAATCCACCAAATAAATTAATCAGTTCAAATAAACACAACTATCACAATTATTCATCAACCAATCCTAACCATATCTATGTCTACATTCAAATTATATTATAAGACCACAAAATAAATATTTATTTCCACAAATAAATTATCCTAACAATTTAATTAATCATATTGATCAACCATACCACCTTAATTAATCTAAAACAACTTTTAATAATTCTGTGAAAATTCAATTACCATCAACAATTATATTAAGTCATGATCCTCTCCATTTTGTTAATTTAGAAAAATCTAATTAGCCTAATTACCCAATTAAATCACAACATAAATTATAAAAATTATAATTAAATCATTTTAATTCCGTTTAACTACAGTCAAACATAGTGACACCTATCAAAATATTCTTTCATGCAAATAACATCTAAATAATTCATTTAAGACCTAAATAAACCTAAATTATCTTAATTAAATCAAAACTCCTACTTAACCATTTGGAAAATTCCTAATTAAATCATGAAAATTAAATCTAACCATAATCTAGTGTCACAAATTATTTCAGATTTTTCTGATATTGTTAATGTGCTCAAACCCTTGAACCCAACATAAAACAAATTGAAAACCGAACCTAAAACTTTATAAAAATTTTAAATAAATTCTTAAAGACTCAAAACGTACCAGTAAAGCTATAGGAACGTTGAACCGAGTCAAAACGGTCGAAAAATCATAAAAATCGGCTAAACCAAAACTCGAACCGTAGCTGAACCGGTCCGAATAAACCGGCCAGACCGGTCCGGTAGAACCGGGTCGAAGCAGACCCAAGCACGCACAACGCACGTGCCATCTTCTTCGCCCGTCTCTCCGCCCGCGTTCGAATCCACACGCGCCGCCGCCGCGATTCGCCGCCGGTTACCACCCCTCCGCTACCGCGGATGCATCGGAACTCTCTGTACACACTCTCCTCTCCTTCCTCCCCCCTTCGGTGAGCTAATCGTGTCGCCGGTAGAGCCCAATCGCTCCCGCGGCCGCTGCAACCTCGCTCCTATGCCGCACCGCTCGATCGGCGATTCCAGCTGCCTTCGAGCCTCCGTCGACGCGTCCCCAACTACCAATCGACTCTATGGAAGTCGAGATTGTTCCTCAGGAGCTCTGCTGCGGAGAGAATAACGTTTGCTGTCACGCCCCGACCCGTAGGACGACACGTGGCAACCGCCGTATGAGCCCGACAAGCCCATACAAGGCATAAATACAAATACTAAACTACATACACCCACATTTTCAAATAACATCTTAAATACAGTCCTGATATCTCCTAATACAAATCTAAGACTAGCATACGAAAACTCGTAACAGCAATCGTATACCTTCCGCGACGAACCCTCCGTCAACGATCTCGTCTCGTGCGTCAACACCTGCACACACATTGAACGCGGTGTGCTCAGCCTTGCGGCCTAATGCGAAATTACAGCACTACCGAATAAGGAAATCAAAGGCTAGGAAGAGTATTCTAGGATGTCTTTGGTAATTAATCATCATTTTTCATGCCATATCGTTTAAACAATTCATATAAAAATAGACATCATAAACAAACAAATAAATAAATAAATAAATGTGTACATGTCACTAGATGTCACCCTAGTCATTTCTAGTGTCCATATCAATAGTATGTCACCTACGTCATAGTGAGACTTTTAGGTTTCATAAACTCGGGCTGCCAGCCTACGCTTAATGACTACCCGGGTCGGGGGTATCAGTAAGCCCATCAGTGCCTTTCTGTCTCTACCTATCCCCGCCGCACTGATGTTGGCAGAGAGGACGGATGACCCAAAGTCCCTCTCCTGTTGTTTCACTAGTCGCCAACCATGCCTCCCCTAGCGAAACCGTCGTGCCCTTACATCCTCCCCGGATACCGTAGGGGTCACGACACCCATGTAGTACTACACACTGCCCGTAGACAGGGTCACCTCTCTTAAATATCATCGGCCACGGCTAGCCGGAATAACCACCCTAGGATCCGGACTACTCATCCGATCGTCTGCAGACGTCAAGGGTGATAGCCGTGCGGTATACGGATCCACTGTCCAAGGCGTCACATGTGGAATCACCTTCCCAGTCCAATAGCCGTCAACGTCTATCGAGATTGGCGCACATCCGCACGATGGGTTGTGGCCCTCGATTT
This sequence comes from Thalia dealbata, assembly GCA_030544415.1. NCBI lineage: Eukaryota > Viridiplantae > Streptophyta > Magnoliopsida > Zingiberales > Marantaceae > Thalia > Thalia dealbata. The sequence continues at coordinate 12,480,247 of CM060460.1, forward strand.
CGTCGGTGCCAAGTCCATGGTAGGGTTCATCCTAGCTAACCATCTCAGGACTATCATGAGGCCGCCTACAACGACACTCGCGCGGGTGAAGGTTTCGGGTAAGGACTTGCTCCATATTTCCAGTCTAACATGACCATGGAGTGTGTACAGTCCCTTACCCTACCAGCTCCCAGTATATGAGCTATGCATAACGTCGGGAGTGGAGCTCCCAGTGCTCCGCTATGCATCAACCTCGGGAGTGGCGCCTAACGGAAACGTCACCGTTTGACCACCGTCGGGACGCGGCGGTCAACCGGGGCATATGGAAAAAGGCCCCTTTTTCTCTAAGTGGCGGTGACGTCGCCAAAGGTTCTAACATGTCGTATGTATTATCTATGTCCGAATGGTAGTTATTTAACACAAGCATAGAAAACAATAGCATGCCGGACATGAATGTAGAACATGTTAGATACATAGCAGATAAACATGTTAGATAAGATAACTATGCTAGCATGCATAACAATTCAAATCTTATCAAACATTATGGTTTATCATATTGAAGACATCTAAGAATTGTTACTAAGAAAACCCCAGCGGGAAGTCCCTAGCATGAATAAATCCTACCAACGGAGAACCAACGCACCTGGGATAGCGATCTGCTTCTATGAACCAAGTCGCGCGGAGAATATCACCCGCCGAGCTTCTCGGATCGCGTACCCACAATAATCCTATTTAATAAAAATTATTTAAAATAGATTTAATTTATTTCCCTTAAGATAAATAAATTAAAATCTATCAATTAAATAATTATTACATTAAATTAATCCTATGCATGTTTAGGATTAATCTCACCTAATGAATTATGAATTAATCATATTTTTGCATTTTATCTAATAACATCAATAAATTTTTATTCAATTTCTACTCATCAAACTCACCCATAACTTGGCCCAAGTCATCCAGGAGTCCAAGTAGAACCAATAGAAATTTTTACTTTTTTTGTGATTTTTTAATATTTTAATATTATTTTATTATTTTAATATTATTTTATTATTTTATTAATTATTTAATTTAATTTATTTTTTTATTATTTTCTGACCTGGTCAACGGTCAACGTTGACCGGTCAACGCTGACTGGGTCAGCAGTGGGCCCGGTCAACGCTGACTGGGTCAGCTGTTGACCGGTCAACGCGGATTGGGTCAGCAGTTGACTCGGTCAACGCTGACTGGGTCGGCGGTGGGCCCGGTCAATGCTGACAGGGTCGGCTGTCGACTCGGTCAACGGTTCGAGTGACTGTTCACCCGGTTCGGTTCGATTTGGTTCGGTTCGGTTCGGTTCGATTTGGTTCGGTTCGGGTCCGGTTCAGCTAAATTAAATTCAATCTAGTTTGACTCGAGCTCGAACCAGGTTCAACTTATTTGATTCGGCTCACCCAACCCAACTTGACTCGAACCCAAACTTAACTCAAACCCAACCGATTTAACCCCACTTGATTCGACCCAACCGTTTTCATTAAAGAAATAATTTCTTATACACTAAGCTTAGTTAATTAACGCTAATAATTAAACTAAGCATACGTTAATACATCTTATTCTAATAACATATTATATTTACACTAATCATGCTTAACGTTTAATTAATCATGCTTAGCGTTCGCTAATCGCGATTAAGCCATAATTAAGCACCTTCGCCGGATTAACTGTGCACCGCCGGAAAACTCAGCGCCGCCGCCGGAACTCGCGAAAACGAAGGCTAAACGGCCGGCGAGCTTCGTAGCTCCTCACTCAACGCGGAGACTACGCCGATCTGCGAGAATAACGACCATCAGCGCCTAAACGGCGATCTTTCCGGCGTCGTCTCCGGCGAACTCACGGCGTCTCCACCGGAGGGTGAAAACCACCCCTTTTCATGGGGGAAACACGGCTGCTCACCTCGCGGACGTCTGGAGAAGGAAAGGGCGGGGTTTCCGGCCGGCGAAGCGAGCGGATCGCGATTTGCAGCCGCCGCCGGTAGGGTTCGGTCGCTCGAACAGGGGCGGCGAGCTCAGCCGCCCGCCGAGGGGTCTTCGAACTCCACGAATGCCCGTGGAGACGACCGACGTCTCTAACCGCGGCGGAGCAAACGACCGTCGAGGGATCTCGGGCGCTGGGCGACGACCGGACGGCGGCAGCTCCTCTGTTGCGGTGGTCGCGCGAACGGGAAGGGAGCAGCGGCGTCGCGACTTCTCCCTTCCGCCGGGGGTTGCTTGCTGGAGGTGGACGAGGGCAGACGACCGTCGACGGCGACGTGCAGCGGTCGACGGCGGAAGGCGGAGCGTCGACGCTGCTCGGTGCGGGAGAAGACGAAGCGGCGTTGCTTCGTCGCATGCTCGAGGACGATGGCTCGAGTGGGAAGGGCGCTTGCTCTTCTCGCTCGCCCCGTCTCGCCTCCTCGCCCGGTCCAAGCCGGTTCAGCTGGACCGGCCGGCTCTCCGGCCGGTTCACCTGAACCGGTCCATTTTTTTTTTTTTTCATGTGATGGGGGTTTACATTTGCCGTGCCTTTACGCCGGCAAATTCGAACGGTGTATCGTCGACCCCTGCTCCGCCGCCATATTCCTGTTCTCCGCCGATCTCCGGCTCTCCCGCTGCGGCCTCCACCAGATACTAATACTACAAGCTACGAGTCGACCCTGGAGAGCTTCTCCGCAGTGGGAGGGAGAACTCGCCGTGCCCCTCGCCGGCGTACACCGTGAAGACAGGGGAACCCCCCTGCTCTTCGTCTACTCGCCGCCTCCCACACGACCTCAACTCTTTGGGGCCGCCGCACGCATCGCCAACTCCGCAGACGAGGCCCCGGCTCGCCCGCTCCCTCCTCCGTCGAAGACGATGGCTGCCGGCAGAGCGTGGTCGTCCGCCGCACCGAGAACCCCGGGGAACGGGTTCCCCTGTTCTCCGGCTTTATCTCTTCTACACCGCCTGCTGCACGTGCACCGCACGTGTAGCGGTTAAATATATTTTTTTATTTTTCTTATTTTTTTTATAAATTTTCATTTTTCTCAGATACACCCTCCTATTCTTACTAATCTAAATTTTGAACCCCTTTGCTCCTAAATCCTTATTTTATATTTTATTTTCTTTATTTATTATTATTTTATTAATTAAATATTAAAATAATATTATATTTATTTATTTATTTTTTAGAAAATAGGGTTTACAACATTAGTGAGTAAAATTTATTGTGCTCCGTGTGGTTTAATTTAGTGGATTGTGTTGATTTGTATTATGTTTATGATGTGCTGTGATTGTTGAAAATTTGACCTAGGAAAATATAGGAATATATAGAACCTTACACATGAGACTTTAGAGAACTTATTTTTGGGATTCTATGCTTGTTTTGGTTGAGGTAGTTGTTGGATATCTGCTAAAATTATGAGAAATTATCTTTCTATGTTCTTTTGTTTGATATAGCAACTAAGTTGCCTTAATTCTAGTTGATCTCACTCAGTTGTTGAACGTATGATTCCATCTGACCATATGATATGGGCTGACCAACTATTCTATCTAGACCCATAGATTTTCTCTTGATTAAGTTTCATAGTTTCCATGCTGAGATTTCTGTTCAAACTGAACCTTTAATACTTTTAGGTAGCAACAACTACTTTTTCTTTTTTCTCTATAAAATTTAGAACTTAGTTGAAAATATAGTTGGATTGTGAAGTTTCATTCCCAAGTTTTTATTGATCTTACCATTCCTTACTCATGGATCATAATCCGAGATCAATACTATCCCTCATTGTAAACCCTATTTTTCTTTAAAAAAAAAATTACTTGGCATATTAGTGAAGTTGGTTAGAGTGTTGTGCTAATAACACAAAGATCACGAGTTCAATACTTGCATAGGCCATCTATATACAGTTAAATCATCTAACTCAACACTGCTAACACAGTCCCGATAAACCTACTACAATTCTATGATAAGTATCGATTAATAAAAATAAATTCATCGACACACTAGCGGAGCGGGAAGCACTAGGATGCTTTTGGCTTTATTAATTACGGTGAATAATATTATCAACAATTTTAAGTTCTAACTGGTAGTGTATGTCTATATATGTCCCTAATTATCATATATATTAAACAACATGCCTGTTGCTAGTATATGTCATCAATGCTTGATCATATGTCTGAATCTCTAGTGTATGTCAACTAAAAGTATTATTATCTTTATGTCAAGTACCTCGGGCCACCAACCTATGTACAGGTCACAACACCATTGTGTAGCACTACACAACTATCCGTCAACAGGGTCACCAAAATTAATATGTCCTCGGCCACGGCTAGCTGAATTAAGTAATAACCCTAAGATCCAGACTACTTATAAAATCGTCTGCAGAACGTCTTGAATAGTAACCATGTGGTCTACGGATCCACTGTCCAAGGCTTAAGGGAATTATCTTTCCAATTCAATAATAGTTGATGTTGGCCGAGTTGAGCTCGCATCCTCACAATGGGCTGTGGCTAACTCGACTACATACTTACTAAATCCTTGGGAGGGTTCATCCCTGCTGGCCACTCCGGGACTATCACGGTGACGCTCAAATATCACGCGTGCAGGTAATTGTATCTGGGTACAGACTTACTCCGCTTTCTGGTCTATCTTGACCTTGGAGTTAAATTAGTCCATTTCCCAACCAACTCCCAATATCTGAGCTGTTTGTAGCCCCAAGAGTGGTAATAGTGAGTGAATATCACTATTCGAACACTAAGGGTTCGATTTATTATCTAGGGTGTGTTACTAATACACCATCACAATTTGTGATCTAGTGATGTCCTTAGGAGGTGCTAGTATCATATGTTACCTATGTCTCTATCTAAACTAGAGTGTTAGGTAATTATTTTTGATACTACCTCCTATGTAGTGATTTAACTTTAGAATCCATATTTTATCTTCTTTAGCAAGGTATTAGCATGTAATATAATAATAAGTAAAAAATAAAGCAGTATGCAAAATAATTTAATAAAGTATGTTAAATATTAGACAATATACCTATGACATATAATTCATGCTACATAAATAATATTATTCTAGCATGAATGTTATCACATATTTAGCAAACATAGCATTTTATTATTTTCAAGGCATCCAAGACTTTCCTAATAAAATCTTTCTAAGATTTTTCCTAGGTTGAATTAGATCCTACTGCGATGAACCAATGCACCTTTATCGGAATTCAAGCTTTAGAACCAACCGAATTAAAGCTCGGAGACAATAGTAATAGGTAGCTCCCAAATTAGAATAATATCCCTAAAACAATAAAGATTTTATTTTAAATATAAAATATTCTTAATTTAATATGATAAAAATTATTTACTCACTCATGACTCAACTTATATGATTAATTTAGCTTCATTCAAAATAATTAACCCACTTCCAACTACTAGGCCATCTTCATGCTCAAGCCTAATACATTAAATCTTTAATCCTCTTTCATAACTTCTAATTTATTAGAATAGTCAAATTCCCATGTCAAACCTAATTATATTTTCAAATCCAAATCAATAGAGAGTCCAAGCTAATTATTCCCTTAACTTAATCTAACATTATAACATCATCACTAGCAAACTAACATTCAACAATCCTTCCTTAGTATCAACCTTCATTCAATTCTCTCCACATACCCAATTATTATATCATATGCATAATCTCTAAGTAAAGGAACAAGGAAAAACATAATGAGGAGAAGTAGGGAAATGAGAAGGAGGTGGGGGAGATAGCATGAATTCAACCATTCTACTTCATCAAAGTGCTACATTGACCACAATGTATCCAAATATCAATATATCATCATCATCAAATGACAAATTCCATCAATAAGGCACCAAAGAATTCAACCATTAACATATTCGAAACCGTAAAATTGAATCAAATACCCTAATATGATAGGATCAACACACTAATTGTATTGCAATTACTAATCGGCAGTAAGGAGATTTGGAAATCACCTTTACTGCTCAAATTCTTAGAAAGGGACGATGAAAGGAGAGGAATTTGGGTGGACAACAATGGCGCGATGGAGCCTCCCCTGCTCTCGCACGAAGGACGGAGGCTGAGGTACTCGGTGACGGTGTAGCAGAGTGTCCCCTGATGTCGCAAGAGGGAAGTGGAAGACCCCGTCAGGCGAGGTCGGGTCCCGGCGGTGGACGACGAGGAGTTTGCCGCTGAGCTCGCTGTGATGCGAGAGATGCCACAGCGACAGAGGCGGCTGAAGATGACATCGGATTTGTGCTGACGAGAGTGAAGAACCACCGTTGCTGGGGATCAAGCGGGCAAGGTCGATCGACTCATCCCTCCGCCGCTTCGCCGTCGAGCGGAGGATGTCTAGGGCACGTGCTAAGCAAAGGAGTCAAGCAAAGGGAAAGGATGAGGGCGATGCAGTAATCGGCGAACTGAGGAGCCACTGAGCTCATTGCGATGCAGAAGACGCAGCGAGAGAGGGAGCGGTGGCTGCCGCCGACGACAGTAGCAAGCGGACAACACGTGCGTGTGGAAATTGGGGGAAAAATTAGGTCTCCCCATGGCTTGGGGTTTTGTTCGCAGGGCTCGATTTGCTGGAACCCGATATGATCGGGCCGGGTTGGCTCAGTTAGACCGGTCCGATTCAATCATGCGAGAAGCACGTGACCCGTAACCCTACGCAGTTCGCCCCCTCGACTCTGTTAAATCACAACCAAGTCCCTCTATTTTTAATAATATTTCATCTAGGTCCCTATAAACCTTAGTAAATTACAATTATATCTTTTTAGATCCAAAAAATTTCCTTATATCACTATGTAGTCCTAATTCAACTTAAAAGTTATCTAATCCACTAACCTTAAATAAATTTCTAACTTGGTCCTTATAAAATTTTATAAATCACAATTATATAAACTTTAATCAAAATTTAGTCTAATTTTATCATTTGAGTCCTAATTCCACTCAAAAATTATTTGATCCAATTTTACTCGGATCTATGCTTAAGAATTTTTTTATTTTAAATTATTATTATTTTATTAATTAAACTATCTAAAAGTGGGGGTTTACAAATATTTAGTCCCGCATTAGGGAATTCTTAGAAATTAGTTGCATCCTGATTTTATTTAAGAGATAGTACCCTCCTTCACACATCTAATATCAAATTTATCCATACAATGGGTTGTGGGCTATGGTCTTGCCATGCCTAACACAATCCGACAACGTGCGTTGCGCCCGTGTTGGTCCGGTTCGGTGAACGGCCGGTTTAGCTACGTTTCGGTAGTAGGTTGGCTGGTTTTATAGTTTGTTGACCAGTTTAATTCGATTCGACATGGCTAAGGCATGATTGGTGAGTTTTGAGCCTTAAGAAATTTATTTAAATTTTTTAACATATTTTAGACCTAGTTTTTAAATTATTTTAGGTTGGGTTTAGGGTTTTGAGTACGTTAATGATGTCTGAAAAATCTAAAATAATTTGGGTTTAGGGTTGAGCAGTCCAGGTTCATTGGTATCGTATGTAGTGGATCTCAGCTTGTCAGGCTAGAGATGAATATAATTTTATATTTTGTTATGGTGATCCTACCATGGTGCAGAATTACAGTGATGTAAAGTACTTGTGTTTGTATTAGAAGGGGTACCGTAATCACCAGCTCCTTCTGCCAACGTCAGTGTACAGGCACATAGGACAATGACATAGAGTTGACACTAACAGGTTTGGGGTAATCTCTGACGAGGGATTTACCTTGAACATAGGCTGGCTGCCTTAGGTGTGGAATGAAATGATAATGATATATACATTAAAGTGATATGACATCTTTAATTTTGTGTACCCTGTTATGAACAGATTTCTGATATCTTATGATATATCTTGTTATAATTATGATCATGTTATTCTATATTTATTGCCTTGTCATATATTTTTGACATGTTGATTTAAGTATGTGAACATAGTGAATATATTTATTATGGGTTGTAGAATACTTTTTACCCATCATTAGGGTGCTCTCTCTGTAGCCTCACTGAGTCTCGCGACTCAGATGTGCACATTTTTTCTTGTTGCGCAGGTTACAGATGGATCTTTAGTCGGGAGTAAGGGAGAACCTAGCTTGGTGAACAATATCAATTTGGCGACCTAGATAGAGATTTAAAATGATAGTGATGGTTAAATTATCAAATGTATTTGCTTTTGCTATGTTTAATTAATAAAATTGTAGTGCTTTGTGATACTTTTTAGTCTTGTATAAGTTATGGTGTTGAAGTACATCTTATACGGCGGTTGCCACGTGGTCAAAGTTGGTATTGGGGCGTGACAATTAAAGTGGTATCAGAGCATAAGTTTAAAAGATGACATTAAAAGTAATGATAGGACTTAAGATACACCATAAGTCTGAGTACTTATGTGAGACAACTTTGACGGGTTAAAGAGTGATTTTAGGAATATATGGAGATTTATCCCTTTTTATGCCAATGTTACCCTTTACTAGGTTGCGTTGTGTTTTATGTTCTTACTTGATGATATTCTATATTGTATTAGTTGATGTTAGTAAGTAACTTGTTATTGTGTGTTTTTAGGTTATATTGATTGTGTTTGAATTGTATTGTGATTGCCGAAAACTTGACCTAGGAAGACCTAGACATTTAGAGACTTCCATATGAGACTATAAAGAATTTGTTGCTAGGGATCTATGCCTATTACTGGTTAATGATTTATGTTGGATAATCCACTGAAATTATGTGCAATTATTTTCCTATGTTTTCATCGTTGATGTAGCAACTAAGTTGTCTTGATTTCAGTTGATCTCACTCAGCTATTGAACATATGATCCTATCTGTCCACATGATATGGACCGATCCATCACTCTAGCTAAAGATTATAAATTCCTTCTTGATTTAGTGCCTAAGTTATCATGGTGTGACTCCTGCCCAAACTGAGCATTTAATTATCTTGGGTTACAACAACTATTTTTCCTTCCTTATTGCTAAATAGAGGAGTCATCTACCCATCGGTATTAATAAAGTATGGCATAGGATTTATTAAAAATTTAAATATTAATACCTTATACAGCCTTGGATATTTAAATTTGATCCTTGCTGCAGAACTGAAAATATCATTTCCTCTAGTTAGGGCTGAGAAGAAGGATAGAGATTCTCTCAAATTATTTTCCTATCACATTCTAATCCAAGACCAAAGTGTAAGAATGATCTTTCTTTCTCTATATATTCAGAACTTGATTGAAGAACATAGTTAAATTGTAGAGTTTCATTCCCCTAGCTTTTATTGATTTTATCATCCCTTACTCTTGAATCATAATTAGGGATCAATATCATCTCTTATTCAACATTTTGGTGATCTTAGGGTATTGACCTTGGGAGTCAAATAAATCCCGAGTTATCGGTATCACATGAATTAGCCGGTACCATTGGGGTGTATCTACTATCTTACTTCAATCTTATTCCTTTAACCCTATTTGACAGTCTTATATGAATAGACATCACATACTTTTATATCACAGGGACTATATTATGCAATGTAGTTTTTCTTCCTTAAACTGGAAGAAACTAAAGTCTTGATACTCATAAACTATATTTGGCATATGTAGATGAAAAGAAGATCTATTCCATCATTGTCAGTCACTCATATACTCAACCCTTTTCTATAAATCTTTAGTGGTAATCATTCTTCAAGTGTTGACCATTCTCAAAATACTAACCATCCTTTTGTTGAGTATTCTTGGGTGCATTCAAAAAGTGGTTCCATCCCTGGCACTAAAAGAACTCAATTTCCTTCATTTGATATTTAATAATTATTCCTTAGTATATTTCGCTTCCTAATCCTTGTCATCTTCTAAAAGATTTTTGGTGATACTCTTGACTCTTTCAAGAAATGTTCCAAATACAATCTAGAACCTCAAGTTATTGAGCAATCTAGTAAGAGTTGCAAGTAAGTTCAATGAAATCCTAATGCTGGAAGTTTAACATTTTCAGTACATTAAATTAAGAAAATGGATCTCTTGTTCATATACTTATATATCCTCAAGGTTGATTATTGAATACTTTTTTACTCAATCCTAGATAAGCACACCTACTGTACTAGACCAATGTGTCAAAAATAAACCAACATTGGTTTTCAATTTTGAATATTCCAAGTGATACTAAAAGAAAATCCAAATTGCAGCATTATCCTCCATTAAAGATCCTTACTATATTTCTCACTTAGTAACATTGTTTCTAAATCAAAATTCTAAACCACAACTCCCATACACATTGAAGAGTGAGCTAAAACCATGGATGATGAGATGTATAAATCACTATAGTAGGGTTTCATAAACCTGGACAGATTAAATTCCAGATTTATCTTGTCTTAGAGATTTAATCACCTTGAGCTCTCTGGGTGTCAATTTCCTATGAAATTTACTTCACTGATATCAAAACTTATCCTCAAAATTTTAGCTTAATCTGATCTCTGTGAGGGAGATTATGACCTTCCAAATTCACTAAAGCATGAAAAGTTAGTGTACCAAAAATTTGATACTCTCGAGTTGAAAGTTATTCATCTTTCTACTTGAATCTTTTATGTCTGTGATAACAGCAAAATATATATCCGTTCTTTTCCCTTACCTTGATTTATAATCTCCCAGTTGTAAGTCTAGCTTAATCTGATCTCTGTGAGGGAGATTATGACCTTCCAAATTCACTAAAGCATGAAAAGTTAGTGTACCAAAAATTTGATACTCTCGAGTTGAAAGTTATTCATCTTTCTACTTGAATCTTTTATGTCTGTGATAACAGCAGAATATATATCCGTTCTTTTCCCTTACCCTGATTTATAATCTCCCAGTTGTAAGTCTAGGTCTCATTCTTCAGCATAATAAGTACTATGAGTATATATGAATAATAATGCTGAAATTGTACCTTACCTACATTTTGAACCTTGATAATTTCCATTTTCTTATTCATTTTTTCTAAACATAGACACTCTCTGATGAATAAACTCTCCCGACAATTTAGATTTCCTTCCTTTACTCTATAGGAGTGCACTCCTATGAAGAGTGAATTCTCATGAATAAAGGTTGTGGTATGTTTATTGATACCATACCTTTTTGTTGCTAATACTAAATCCATTTCCGATGTGAGTATCACTGCTATACATTCTTGTTTGGATCTATCCTACAAACTTGTACTTCAACCTCTTAAGGTTGTCATATTACATCACATTTTGAGATCACTTAAGAGAGGTTCAACCAATTCTCAAATCTTGAAGGAATCATTTTCCCTTTTCCTTGCTGTTTAATCCATTCGATAACGGCAGCCACCATCCAGTTCATCCTAATGAGATCTTTACTACTTTGCTAAATATCTACCCTGCTTGGCTAAATGAAACAATTAGATTTCAATCCCGAATACCAGTTGAAGGGATTGAATTATAGTCTATATCCATTGACCTTTCTCTGATCTCTTAGAGTTATCAACTGAGTTATCAAAATCCAGTGGGAACTTAATGTAGAGGAACTGTTGGAAACCCAAGTTTACATTCTTACTATCCCTAAAAGCAAGTTTCAGAACTAGTGACCTGTCATATTAAAGTTTTAACTTGTAATTTATTGTATGATGGTTGGATTCATTGAAATATTGATTGAAACATCGAAAAAAAATACCCTGATTTACTCCTATGGTTCTTTGATTCTTCGACCCTTTGATGCAAAGCAAAACCTTAGGATGGAAAAGGGTTAGAAGTAAAACCTTCATGAGTTAAAGAGACTATGTGATGTGTCGGTGCCAAGTGTATCGGACCGAGATCCCCAATTTACTTCTTGGTTTTGATCATATTGTTTGATGAATTCTTTAATGATTCATTCTTTTACTTGGCTCATATGGTCATATATTCCTTTGAAAAGTAAAATTTCAAATTGGGTATCCTTGAGAAAAGGCCTATTCCCTTCCAAACATTCTATGTTTGAAAAGTTAATTGCATGACTTCTCTGAATGATATACATTCTTATAGTTAACCTTTTATGATTGTCTCGTTATTCTTTTGAGTCAACTTAGTTATTTGGATGCTTAATTTATTTGCTCCATCTTGAACTTCCTAATTATCTTTGTTGTTTCTCTTGGTTACTTGTTTTGAATGCAATCGTTGTAATTATTTGGAGACCTTTAGTTGACCAATTAGTATTCTTTATTCCATTGAGTGTTAAACCTATGGTCTATAATCTTAGTAGGTCCACCTGCTTGTATTCTGATCAATGTCGGAGCACAGAGCTCTTATGTGAACACGACATTTCTAAGGGGGCTGATCGACCCTTAAAGATGCTAGAATGTGAGCTAAAGAGCTGATTTGATACCTTTAGGTATGAAAAGACTTTGATGTGATCTTAGGTGTTGATTAATTAACCGGGTATCGAGCCATAGCGATTAGTTGACAGGATTAGATTATCTGGCAAGAATAGTGACTTTCTTCCCTAAACCAGTTTGCTCTACTCTATCTTTCTTTCTAAAGTAGTCCGAGCAAGACTGAAGGCAGCTTAGGATAGACAAAAGAGGTATACAAATAAGAGGCAGAGATCTTTAGAAATTGTGGTTAGGGACATAGTATTCCTAAGGGTGTTTCCTTAGAAAGGACTTTTTCGGCTACACTCAGAAAAGGAAGTTGCATCTGAGGTATTGGACCGTTTGAGATTCTGGGAAGGAGTTGAGTCGGTGGCTTATAGAATGCAGTTACCAGTAGACTTAGACAGAATCCATAACGTACTCCATGTGTCGATGCTTAAGAAGTATGTGTTGGATTCACCGCATGTTCTAACTGCACCTCTAGTTGTTTTGAGAGATGATCTAACTGTGGACTTCAGGCAATAGCTACAGTTGACCGACTTAATCAAGTATTTTGGGGTAAGATTATACCTAGTCCGGGTACTTTGGAAGGATGGTAATGTAGAGAAAGAGATATGGAAAACCGAAGCTCAGATTAGAGCCCAATACCCATAATTGTTTGATTAGTATTTTGCTTTGATTATATTTTGCTTGATAAATTATTTGAAGATGGTTGAAAATTATTTGAATTGATTGAATGATTTCTTTAGGTTGTTCTGTGTCTTAGAGGGTAGTAAAAAGTCTAGAAAACTTAAAGGGGTTGGGTTGTTATTTTTGGAGGACTAAAAATCTTAAGGGGGAGAGGAATTGTAAACCCTGTTTTTCTTTAAATTTTTTTTTTTACCCGACTTATTAGTATAGTTGGTTAGAGTCGTGTTAATAACACAAAGGTCACGAGTTCAATATTTGCATAGGCCACCGGTCTCATGTATCCTTTTCTATTTAAGAAATATTTAGTCCCCCATTAGGGAAGTCTTGGAAAGAAGTTGTATCCTTTTCTATTTAAAAAATATTTAGTCCCACATCAGGGAATTCTTAGAAAGGAGTTGCATCCTGATTCTATTTAAGAGATAGTACCCTCCTTCACACCTCCAATATTAAATTTATCTATATAATGGGTTGTAGGCTGTGGTCTTGCCATGCCTAGCATAGCCAGACAAGATGTTAGGTTTAGCTGTGTTTCGACTATAGGTTGGCTGGTTTTTGTAGTTTGTTGACCGGTTTAATGAAGTTTGATAATTTAGGATTTGTAAATTTAATTAAAGTAATTAGATCTTTTTTTTACGAATTTATAAATTTTGAAATTGGAGAAATTGTGTAATTAAATTAATAAGGTGGTATAGTAGATCAAACTGTTAGAATGATTTAATTGTGCAAATAGAAATTTAATTTGTGTTCCTATTATATAATTTTAATATAAACATATTTTATTGGAAAATTATGTGGTGGTATTTATTTGAATTGTTAAATGGTTAATTGATTAAAAGGAAAATAACTGAAAAGAAATTTTGTGTGGGTTGTGAGTAGTGGGGGTAGTTAAGAGGATTGTTTGAGTTGTGTTATTTATGCATGCTTGTTTACTTGTATTTAATTTATTTTAGGAGATTGTGTTGCTCTGTTATTGCTTGAAAAATCGCCAAGCTGTGATTTGTGTCGAAGTAGAGAGCAACTGCGTTGCTTGCTTGAGTTATTGATTGTCTTGCTTGCTTGCTCTTAAGAATCACGGCCAAGCTGTGATTCTTATTTAAAAATCTTCTTGAGACTCGGGTGAGGGTTTATGGTTTCAAATTTAATTTGGGTTATTTTTTTAAAATTATTGTATCTCCTGAAATATGATATATCTTTTTCGTTACATACTTATTTAACATGTGAGTTATTATGAACTTGAAAGTATACTATGCTAGTTCCTGTAAGATGATAAGGTATGCATGCTATTGATGTGAGTTGAAACTTGAATCATGCTAGCAGAAGTATGCTGCTGTTATTTGCATGTTATTGATAATCATGCTCATGTTATATTGATGATTGAATATGTTCATGTTGCTAGAGTTGTAGAAATACCTAGTAAGAAAATGAAACATGTTGACATGAGATAGAAACTGAGACACTTTAGGTACATGTGATAATGACACCTACAGTGATCTAAATTGTTATATGAATAAGAACCCTTGACATCTTAAGGTTATATAACCTAGGAGAAGATGTGTGGTTCTTAGACTAGTATGTGCCAACATATGGTGAGGAGCCATGTGCTAGTAAGGTAGAGATGCACGTTCGGTTGACCTAAGTCACAAAAACCTAGGTGTAGCCGAGATCTCACTTCGGTGCAGAACTCAACTTTATTGTGTTACATAAGGTAGGGGGTCTAACTAGGAATAGTACCGGCCCATGCACTACCGAGGCTGGGGAACCTGATTGATACTGACATGCTCAACAGATGTGGGTCCTTGAGCAGTCCAGGTTCATTGGTATCATATGCAATGGATCTCAGCTTACCAGGCTGGAGATGGATATGATTTTGTATTTTGATATGGTGATCCTGCCATGGTGTAGAATTACAGCGCTATAAGGTACTTGTGTTTGTATTAGAAGGGGTACCATGATCACCAGCCCCTTCTGCCAACGTCAGTGTACAGGCACATAGGACAATGAAATAGAGTTGACACTGACAGGTTTGGGGTAATCTCTAACGAGGGATTTACTTTGAACATAGGCTGGCTGCCTTAGGTGTGGAATGGAATGATAATGATATACACATTAAAGTGATATGACATCTTTAATTTTGTGTATCCTGTTATAAAAAGATTTCTGATATCTTGTGATATATCTTGTTATAATTATGATCATGTTATTCTACATTTATTGAATTGTCATATATTTTTGACATGTTGATTTAAGTATGTGAACATAGTGAATATATTTCTTATGGGTTGTACAATACTTTTTACCCATCATTAGGGTGCTCTCTCTGTAGCCTCATTGAGTCTCGCTACTCAGATGTGCACATTTTTTCCTGTTGCGTAGGTTACAGGTGGATCTTTAGTCGGGAGTAAGGGAGAACCTAGCTTGGCGAACAATATCAATTTGGCGACCTAGATAGAGATTTAAAATGGTAGTAATGGTTAAATTATCAAATGTATTTACTTCCGCTATGTTTAATTAATAAAATTGTAGCACTTTGTGATACTTTTTAGCCTTGTATAAGTTGTAGTGTTAAAGTGCATCTTATACGGCGGTTGCCACGTACTCAAAGGTGGTATTCGGGTGTGACACTCATTCAGTATTTTGATAATCTTATGGTACTGATATCAAGAGTATTATCTTACCTCTCAATTCTAAGATCCATTTTATTCAATATCACTCCATTATTTCCTATCTGACAATCTGGTATGAATAAATATCAAGTACTAGCATGTCACAGGCATCATAGTTCTTCTTCCTTAAACTAGGAAAATGAAATATTTATACCCATGAATTATACTATGAATTCTGCATATATGGATGAGGAGAAGATCTAATTCCTCACTTACATTGATAGTATGTTTCAATTCTTTTCTTTACAAACCTTTAGCATGGGCTGTCCTTCAAATGTGACCATTCTCAAATTGCTAACCTTCCCTCTGTTGAATATTCTTGGGTGCATTCAGAAGGTAGTACCATCCTTGGCACCAAAAGAACTCATATTTCTTTTAGTGATATTTAATAATTCATTTTCTTCCTTAGTATGGATCTCTCCCTAATCTTTGTCATCTGTATGATACTCTTGATTCTTTCAAGAAAGGGTCCAAATACCATCTAGAACCTTAAGTTACTGAACAATCCAATAAGAATTACAAGTAGATTCAATGAGCTTATAATTGCTGAAAGTTTAGCATTTTCAGCATATTAAAATCGAGCTTATCTCTTGAGGATATACTTGCTTATCCTCAGTGTTGATTTTGAAGACCTTTCTACCAAATCTTAGACAAGCATACCTACTGTTCCAAATAAATATATCATAAATAAACCAACATTGATTCTTAAATTTAAACTTCCAAGTGAGACTAAAAGAGAATCCAATTTGTAGCCTTATCATTTGTCCCTTATTATATGGTCCTTACCTCAAAAACCTAAATTACAACTCCCATACACAACTAAAGGGTGAGTTAAAGCCGAAGGTAATGAAATGTATCAAAGTATTATAAACATGGTCAGGTGAAGTTTCAAATTTAACTTGTCTCAACGATTTAATCACTCTGAGTTCTTTGAGTGTCTAATTCCTATGAAATTTGGTAGATACCTTCTTCACTAATGCTGAAACCTACCCTCAAAATTTTAGTTTAATCTGATCTCTGTAGAGGAAGTTATGATTTTCTAAATTTCACTAAACTATGAAAATTTAGTATACCACCTTAAAATTTTAGTTTAATCTGATCTCTGTAGAGGAAGTTATGATTTTCTAAATTTCACTAAACTCTGAAAATTTAGTATACCAAAAATTTTGATACTCTTGAGTTGAAGAACCATTCATCTTTCCATTTGAATTTATCATCTCTATGCTAATAGCAGAATATATATCTATTTTCTTCCATTACCTTTGATCTAAAATCTCCCAGTTGTGAATCTAAGTTTTATCTTTCATCGTAATAAGTATCATGGTCTTATATGAACAACAATGCTGAATTTTTCGTTGCCAACATTCTAAACCTTAACAATTTCAGTTTCTTTATTCCTTTCTCCTAATTTTGTACTTTGGTTGCAAGTTCTGGCTTATACATTTTTCAGTCCTCAGTTGAACTACAAACTAAAGCAACCAATTGGGTACTAGCTCTAATCTTAACCTTCATTTTGGTTAGAAAATTTTATTCTTCACAGTTAATAATACTTCACCATTATTCCAATGGTTATTTTGACTACTCTAGTCCTCCCAGCAGTTAGTAACCACTCTTTTTCTTATTACTATTCTTGATAACCAATTCCAAGTTATATTTCCAAAATTTTCCCTCCAAGTTTTAACACAAGGGGATGGCACCGTTGAATGCAAAAGGAGATTGATTTTACAACTTCGGTTGTTACTTTCCCTTTCCTATCATTTTCATCTTTATATTCTAATGCTTGTACTTTCATACCTATTCTTGGAATAAAATTTCAAAGAAGATTAGAAGTTATTCCTTTCCTTCATCATTCTAGCGATATTATTGTTGAGATGAAAGTGTAGAGTTGTTATTGTCCTCCAATAAATTTTATTAACCTTCAATTACTACTCTATAACTAGTAATAGTCTGAAACTTTTAAATTGACCTTCAATCTTTTCCTTAATCATTCAAAGATAATATTCAGATTGTTTAATTCCAACTACCATGGCCTTACAGATGGTGAAATTTTTCTCCTCTCAATTTTGAAACTCCAACTTTAATAATCCAACTACTCTCCTTAGAATTAGGGTAGTTCGTTGTGCTATACTAAATTAATTGTTTAATTTTTCAATAATTCTTTCTTTTACTTGACTTAAATGACCATATCTTCCTTTGAAGAATGAGACATCAAATTGTTATCCTTGAGAAAAGGTCTACTCATTACCAAACGTCTATAACAATTGCTAGAAGAGTCAGTTGTAGGCTTCTTAAGATGATATACTTCAGAATAATTAATCTGTTTAGAATTGTCACTTTTTCTTTCTAAGCCAACAAATTGCTTTGTTGGATACGTAAATTAATTGTCGCAGCTTTGGACTTCCTACAATCTCTACTATTCCTTTTGGATACTGGTTCCAATTCAATCATTGGAACTGTTTAAGGACCTTTGGTTGACTAATTTATATTTTTTATTGTGTGATATTTCTGAGATCTATGATCTTAATTGGTTCAATTGCTCGTGTTCTGATCGATACCGGATCACAGAGGTCTTATGGGAACACGATATTTCTAAGGGGGCTGATCGACCCTTTGAGATACTGGGATATAAGACTTGAGGTGATCTTAGGTATTGATTGGTTAATCGAGTATTGAGCCATGATAAAATTGTCTGACAAAGACAATGACTTTTTGTAAACCACGATCGTTATAAAAAAGAAGAAGTATATATATATATAAGTTTAGATAAACACGAATAGATAAACATATAACATGATAATACATGTAACGTGATAGAACTAAAATTCGACTTTAGATAATGAGGGTAAAATTAGAAATTTACCTTCCACATCTTGCCCTTTTTATGCTCTTGTACGCTGCCGTCTTTGGATGGCCTTTGGTTTGGAAGTGCAAGAGTTCCGTCACGGTCGTTCCTCTTAAATTCTCCATAGAAGGTAAAAACAAATATTCCTCCTCTATGCTATTTCTTGATGAAATGGTGGATTGTTGTAGTGCTGAAATTGTTAGATGTTTACTGTTAGCATGCTCCTTTTCTGTTTCTTTATTTCCCTTCTCCGTTTGCTCTTCCTCCCTTCTGGTTTCCTTGAGCCGAATTGCCAGCAAAGAAGAGATGGGAGGCAATGTCTTATTTAATAATGAATACCTACTGCCGAACCCTTCTTCCTCCTCTTTAATTATATTTTTTTTCTCTTTCTTTCTTTCTTCTCCTTGCTACTGCCGAGAATTCCTTTTCCTCCACTATCCGGTAAAGTTATTTTTCCTTGCCTTTGGAGTTTCTGCTGCCGAAACAGAAGAAGTTTCCTTCTTTCTTTACATTTTTTTTTCTTATTTATTTTCTGCTGTCGAAACAGAGGAAGTTCCTTCCTCTTTCCCCTCCTCTAATTAATCACCTCTCTCTCTTCTTCACCTAAAGGGATTATGTTTTCTTCTTCTTGTATATATATATTTATTGTTATTTATATGCTGCCGAAGGAGAGGAGGCTCCTTTCCTCTCTCTCCACTTTTAAATTAATTGCTTCTTTTCTCCTCTTCTACGTAATTACCTCTCTCCTCTCCACTTAATTATGTTCTGTCTTCTTCCTCCTTTATTTCTTTTGCTGCCATGTATGAGAAACATAATAAATTATGTACTACTTTATTAGGTATCTCCAATGTACAACTTTGTCAACTCCATTATTCCGCCATGTTTGTTCATTTTAATTCTCTCATTATTTCTTTTCCTCCCTCCCAACAACATGAAAATTAGTTAATGACTTAAAGGATATTGTTAAATTGAGATTTAAGTTGAAAAGAATGAACTTAATGTGCGTGAAGGCCAAATGGCCGAATGAATAGTATCATAATTACTATTTGATAGGCCTCCTTAGACAGATTGTATTAGGAGTAACATATGATCGGTTGTAGAAATTTTAACAATAAAATAATGTTATGGACATATTGTAGGGCATTGTTCCGAGTTGAACGGTGACGTGAGTGGCGTCGGTAAATTACCTCTTGATTGGTTTGACGATTTATTCTACAATCTAGATTCGTTACATGGAACCCTTGAGTAGGCAAGTAAATAATTATTTAAAAGTCCTATAACTTTTCATGTATATTGCTTGTGTTTATTTTTATGACTTATCTGCTTTATACATATTTTAGTGATTATTAATATATACGTATGTGCTTATTTTTCTTGTAATCAACGATACACAGTTATCTTGCTTATGCATACATGAAGAGATGTCAACATAGAGACACTTAATCTATTTAGTGACATGTAGTCCCAAAATAGGAATAGGAAACATTTACACCGTATTCCCGCGCGTGTAGTGAATGGTCGCTACCGCGATAGTCCAATTTTGACAAACGGAAGATGTAGCTCTCTCTACACTTGTGTAAGTGTTGAGGGGTGAATTCTCTCCATACGCCATGGAAAGTGGATTTGTGGACAACGACAACCGTCCTAGATGCTCTACAGACATACCGATGGTAGTCCAAATCCTAGGGTTTAATACGTGTGTAGGATTTCCAGTTAGCCGTAGCCGGAGGATTTATTGTTGCAAGGTGACCCTGCCTATAGGGGCAGTATGTAGTACCACACAGGTGTGTGTTTGGTGTGCCTACAGGGAGGTTACACAAACACATTAGTTTCGATAGTGCGGATTGGGGTAAACGGCTATCGAGACTGGAAGAGAGGGGTCCACGGTTACCTACCCTCTCTGCCAACATCGGTGTGATGGGCATAGGCAGAGACGTAGACAAGCACTGATAGCCTTAAGGGTAGTCCCTGGCCAGGGCATACTCTAAAGCATAGGTTGGCAGCCGTGATAGGAGATAGACAATATGGTAGTGACATGAACAATAATGAGGTGACAAAGGACATCAGTTTAGAACACACCATGAGTAAATTTTAGTACTTTATCTCTTTTTGTTATAAACTATATTTGTACGTCATTGTTGATTTCGTTTCATTGTATGGAGTTATTTAATTTTTATTATTCAACAAGAGATGCTGTCATGATATTCTTATCTTACCGGTTGATCTATTCTTTATAATACTTGTGATACATATGGATGGTTCGGACTTTATGGCCTATTTCCCTCAAGACCATTCTTTGTAGCCACTGGGCCGCAAGACTCAGCGCATTTATCTTACATGCGCAGGTAGCTTGGGATACACACCAAGACTGTTTATGAGTATTAGGTTTTCGAAAATGTAATGTCTGAGCCTACACGAATATCAATCAAAAGGTTGTGTGCTACCTTAATATTTACAAATTTATAGTGTGGTCATTTTGGTATTATTTTTAATATATCTTGTATGGGTTGCAGACTCGTACGGCGGTTGCCATGTGCCGATAGGTGGATCGGGGTGTGGCACATTTTATTACTTGGACCAGTCTACTCCATCTTTCTTTCTAAAGTTGTTCGAGGAGTCTGAAGATGGCTCGGGACAAATAGAAGTGGAATGCAGACAACCGACGGAGGTCGTTGGAAATTTACAGTTGGGGGTATAGTCTTCCTAAAGTTATATCCTGGGGAAGGACCTCTTCGGGTTCACCTGAAAGGAAGTTGCAACTGAGGTATATTGGACCATTTGAGATTCTGGAGAGAGAGTTGGGCCAGTGGTTTAAAGATTACAATTCACCGGTAGACTTAGACAAAATCTGTAACGTGTTCCATGTATGGATGCTTAAGGAGTATATGCTAGACCCATCGTATGTTTTAATTGCTCATCTGGTTGCTCTGTGAGATAATCTGAGTCTGAAACTCTCTATTATTTGCTTGGCATTTTGCTTGATAAATTGTTTGAACTTATTTCAAAATTTTTGAATTGTTTGAATGATTTCTTTAGGTTCTTTTTGTGTCTTAGGAGGCATAGGAAGTATAGAAAAATTTAAGAGGTTAGGTTGTTATTTTTGGAGGACCAGCCGTGGGAGAGGCTCTAGCGGGCAGAGTTTTGGCTGGGAAGCGACGAAAGTCGAGGCAGCTGGCGGAGGCGCCGTCTTCGTTGAACTCACCGACGAAGGATGCGAATATCATCCTCCCTCTTCGCGGTGAGGTATTGGGCATCGAGTCGACTCCAGAGGGAGTCGATCTTGTGTGGTGGCTGCGGCGAGAAGGTCGGCAATCGACGGAGAGCTTGGAGAGGGCGGCGGAACAAGGGATGCCCTTGTTCCGATCGAAATCGTTGGCTTGAGGCGTGGCAGTTGCTTCTCTCCTGGCGGCGAGATCACTAGAAGCAATTCGACTCTAGGGGAGTCGAATTGAAGCACTGGAGAAGTTGCTGGAGCCTCGGAGACGGTGGCCGGCGGGAAGCGGTCAGTGCACCGGGGTTTGCAACTGCACCAGCGACGGGGGAGTTCCTGAGCTCCACCAATATCGAGAACAGGCAGCTGGTGGGTGGAGAAAGGAGAGGAGAGCCAGGGCGCGTGTGTCCGGTGTGTTAACAGCAGCGGATTGGTGGGGGGATCGACGGCGGTGGATGCTGAGTTCGAAAAGAGCTTCGAATGAAGAAGAAGGGGCAGGTTGAGCGGGCACATGTGTGGTGCGCGTGCGCTGTCCGGGTGGACCCGGGTCAGGCCGGCCCAGCTCGGTCCGATTCAAGGCAGCGGTCGGTTTAGCTGCGGTTCAACGTAGGTTTAGCCAGTTTTTGTGATTTTTCGACCAGTTTGATTCAGTTCAACATTCCTAGAGCTTTGTTGGTGAGTTTTGAGCCATAAGAAATTTACTTAGAATTTTTAAAATATTTTAAGTATGGTCTTCGAATTTATTTAGGTTGGGTTCGGGGTATTGAGTTCCTTAATGATGTCAAAAAAATTTAAAATAAATTATGATGTTATGTCATGCTTAAATATATTTTTCATGGTTTAATTAGATTTTTTAAGATTATTAGAATGCAGTTTTAAATTTAATTAGAATAATTTGAGTTAATTTAGGGTTGAAATTATGCTATCTCCCCCACCTCCTTCTCATTTCCCTATTTCTCCTCATTATGTTTTCCTTTATCTTTTACCTAGATATTATGCATATAATATAATAATTAGGTATGTAGAGAGAATCAAATGAATGTTGACACCAAGGGAAGGATTGTTGAATGTTAGGTTGCTAGTGATGATGTTATGATATTATATTAAATTAGAGAATAATTAGTTTGGATTTCATGTTGATTTGGACTTGAAAATATAATTAGGTTGGTTTATGAATTTGACTATTCTAATAAATTAGAGGTGATGAAAGAAGATTAAGGATTTAAAGTATTAGGCTTGAGTATGAAGATGGGCCTAGTAGTTTGAAGTGGGTTAATTATTTTTGATGAAGCTAAATTAATCACATAAGTTGAGTCATCAGTGAGTAAATAATTCTTATCATACTAAATTAAAAATATTTTATATTTAAAATAAAATCTTATTGTTTTAGGAACATTATTCTGAATTGAGAGTTGTGTATTATTGATATATCTGGGTTTTTTCTGAAGCTCAGATCCCTATACAGGTGCGTTAGTTTATCGCCCTAGTATTTAATTTAGCCTAGAGAAAATCTTAAAAAGATTTTATTAGGAAAGTCTTGGATGTCTTGAAAATAATAAAATGCTATTTTTACTAAATATGTGATAACATGCATGCTAGAATAATATTATTTATGTAGCATGAATTATATGTAATGGATATATTGTCTAATATTTAACATACTTTATTAAATTCTTTTACATACTGTTTTATTTTTCCTTGTTGTTATGTAATATGTTAATACCTTCCTAAAAAAGATAAAATATATATTCTAAAGTTAAATCACTAACACTCTAGTTTAGATAGAGACATATGTAACATATGATACTAGCACCTCCTAGGGACATCACTAGATTACAAATTGTGAGGGTGTCTTAGTAACACACTCTAGATGATAAATCGAACCCTTAGTGTTCGAATAGTGATGTTCACTCACTATTACCACTCCTGGGGCTACAAACAGCTCAGATACTGAGAGTTGGTTAGAAATTAGGTTAGACTAACTCAAAGGTCAAGATAGACTAGAAAGCGGAGTAAGTGCATACCCGCACACGTGACGTTGATCGTCACCGTGATAGTCCCGGAGTGGCCAGCAGGGTTGAATCCTTCCAAGGATTTAGCAGGCATGTAGTCGAGTTAGTCACAGCCCATTGTGCAGATGCGAGCTCAACTCGGCCAACATCAACTGCTATTGGATTGGAGAGGTGAATTCCCTTAAAGTCTTGGACAGTGGATGTAAACCCCGACAATTATAAATATATATATAGATATAAATAATTATAAATATGTATATATATAATTATAAATATATGTATATAATATATATATATATATGTATATGTATATAATATATATATATATGTATATGTATATAGGTTTAGATAAATACGAATAGATAATACTTATTAAAAAAAAAAAGGCAAGACTAGGAATTGGTTTTAAGTGATGGGGTAAAATTGGTTTGCTGCTGCCCAAGCAACCTTCTATCTTTATATATATATATATATTATTATTATTTAATTCTCTTGCCTCTTCTTTACCTAAAGGGATCTGTGTTCTTCTTCCTTGATATATTATTTTTTATTTTTTATTTATTGTTATGCGGCCGAAGGAGAGGAGGCTTCTTTCCTCTCTCTCCACTTTTAAATAAATGGCCACTTTTCTCTTCTTCACTTGCTGAGATTTTGCTTCCTTCTTTTCTTATTATATATATTTTTATTTTCATTCTGTTTATGCTGCCGAGGGAGAGGCGACTCCTTCCCTCTCTCTCCACTTTTAGATTAATTACCTCTCTCTTCACAGATTCTGTCTTCTTTCTTACTTTATTTTATAATTTCTAATTCTCCTATTTTCCCCGCCGTATAAATGGAATTAGGTATTTTACCTTTATTTAATAATTTAGTTATTTCCTCTCAAATTGATCATCAAAGAACTATCGGCAGGAAGGAAAAAGTAAAAGAAATATGCATGTATATATATAAGGATGTGAAAGAAACCGTGAGAGTGGTTAAAATATACTTATATATATATTATTTTTACTATGTCATCTTTGATTTCTTCATTTAATGTTTTTTTTTATGATAATGGTATTATGGTTATTTTACAATTACTATTCATGGTGAATAGTAGTCTGGGTGGAAGAATCATTAATATTATATATATCTTTTTAAAAATGTAGATTTATTGTCAATAAAATCTTATTAATAGATTAAGTGTGATCTTTCCATAAGCATCAGGTTAGATATGAGAAGCATTAATGATTGTGTTTAAAATAGTGTATGCACATATTATAGGGCATCGTTCCAAGTTGAACGGTGAAGTGAGTGGCGTTGATAAATTGTCTCTTTCTTGGTTTTGACGATTTGATCCACAATCCAGGTTCGTTACATTAAACCTTTTAGTAGGCAAGTAAATAATTATTTATAAGTCCTATATCTGTTCTATGTATGTTGCTTGTACTTATTTTATAAATATTCTGCTCAATGAATGTCTTAATGTTATTACTACATGTGCATATGCTTGCTGGTGAAACTTATTAAATAGTGCTTGTGTGTCACCTATTAAATAATTAAATACCTTGCATGTACTAAAAAGATGTCAAACATAGAAATCTCAAACATATTTAGTGACACTGTAGTCCCACAATAGGACTAGGAAATATTTTACACCGTATTCCCGCGCGTGTAGCGAATGATCGCTACTGCGATAGTACGGTTTTGGGCAAATGGGAGATGTAGTCATCTCGGCACTCGTGTGAGTGTTGGGTGGCGAATTCTCTCCATACCCGTGGACAATGAATCTGTCGACAACGGCAACCGTCCTAGATGCTCTGCAGGCATACCGACGGTAGTCCAGATCCTAGGATTTAATACGTGTGTCGGATTTTCGGTTAGCCGTAGGATTTAATTTTGCAAGATGACCCTGTCCATAGGGGCAGTGTATAGTACTACACAGAGACGTGTTTGGTGTGCCTACAGGGAGGTTGCACTAACGCATTAGTCTCGGTAGTGCGGGTCGGGTAAACGGCTATCGAGGCTAGAAGAGAGGGATCCATGGTTACCTGCCCTCTCTGCTAACATCAGTGTGATGGGCATAGGCAGAGACGTAGACAAGCACTGATGGGCTTAAGGGTAGTCCCCGGCCAGGGCTTACTCTAAAGCATAAGTTAGCAGCCCGTGATAGAAAGTGGACATAAACGACAACGTAGTGACAAAGGATATGGATTTAGAAAACATAGAGAGCATATTTAGTATTTCTTTTGCTTCTTATAAATCATATTTGTGTGTTTTTATTTTTATTTTATTGTTGTAATTAAATTCCTATTATTCTGCAAAATTTATCATTTCGATGTTTATTTATGGGATATTAATATTGAAATACATGTAATGTATATGGAAAGTTCGGACATGATGGCCTATTTCCCTCAAGACCGTTCTTTGTAGCCACTGGGCCGCAAGGCTCAGCGCATTTATCTTACATGCGCAGGTAGCTCGGGATAGGCACGATGGATGTTGATGAGTGTTAGTCAACCGGAAACGTAACGTCCAAGTCTATAAGGGTATTAGCCGTGAGGTTGTGTAATATTTTAACATGCATAGCATTAATCATTTTGTGTTATTCTAAATACCTTGTATGAGTTTGCAGACTCATACGACGGTTGCCACGTGCCGATAGGTGGATCAGGGCGTGACAACTTTAGTGGTATCAGAGCCAAGTTTAGAAATATCTAGGATTAAATTTAGGAGGTTGATAATTAGAAACATATCCCTGATACTGTCCATAGGCAAACTTTAGGTAAATAAAGGTGAGAGTGAATAAAGGGTTAGGAACACGATTTCCTTGATTAAAATTTTCCTTTTTTACCTCTCTACACTTCTCTATTTGATAAATTGCTTTCTACAAATTATTTAATTACTTTTAGTAGTTTTGATTAATTGTTTGATTGCTCATTGATTTATATAAATTGATTGCTTGTATTTTTTTTTCTTTCTTTTTTCTTCTTGCCTTTATCTTAACTTAAAGGTAGTATTTTAAAACACCAAGGGTACTACTAAAATTCATTAATATGCCGTTATAAAATGGCTACTTTGTTGGATGAAAGAAAGTACTAGTTGTTTGAAGTCCATGCTATTTCCTTTCAACAAATGTGGCTCCTACTTTTGCTTAAGTACATAAGTGCTATTAGAAATGAATTTTATTCTAAAAAAATATATTTGGTGTAGTGGTCTTGATCCATACATAATCTATTAATCTATGGTCATATGAGCATGGTATAATGCTATACCATTATTCTGATTTTCTTAAAAATAACCCATGAATCAAATCTATTTCCCCCTTGGCTCATGAAACTTCAATAACAATGAGGCAGGAAGTCTAATCATGTTGAACTCTTCAACCATCTTCTACATATATTTCATGATTTCTGTCCAAAATTAAATTTATATTCTAGTCCTAATCTTATCTTTTGGACTAATTAAAATGATTTCCTTAAGTTTGAAGAAAGGTAGCTAAGTTTTTGGTGATACGTCGATGTCTCTATGTAACGAGTATTTTTCTTTCATAGATAAAATGGATAGTTTACTACTTGCAATAATTACTTTTTATTAGCTCCATGATCCAAATTGTCAAATTACTGAAAAAAAAACCATCGACATACTAGTTCCTTTAGGATTATATTAAACATCTTTTCCATATTCAATTTTTTTTTTCAAATCTATATGCCTTGCTCCTCTGACAAGCATGAGCCATTCAACTAGCTACCATAAAGGCATCCATTGCAAAATCTCTATGAGTGAAAGCACTCGGAGTTCCCAACATAAGCTGAAGTATGCGCTCTTTAGTCGACCAATCAAAACCTTTGAAATCAACCCTCTCATGCTATTGTGTGAATATATCTTTTTGAAACCTGATATGAATTAAATTGATCTTTGGAATCAATGGAGGCCACTTAATGATACTTTTCTGATATAAGTTAGCCTTCTTTGAACCTTTGAAAATCTCTATCACTGCATCTTTGTTGAACGACACGAAAATATAGGACTCCGTGATCTGTCCCTAGAAATTTAAATTTTGCCCAATCACTTGAATTTTACTGGACCTTTGTCTATAAATGTCACCTCCAAATCCCTAGTATCTGACTAGTCAACTCATACAATCCCTCCTATCCAGCGAATGGATATTGGTGATGTTGCATCCAAAATACCCTTTTGGAATATGGATAAAGTGCAGAAATGATGGGTTGAATATAAAATTTCTACTCCACCTAGAAGGTTGAATCTAAGTTTTTTTTTCTTAACCGTTTAAAACTACTTAAGTGTGGTAAGATCAAGTGTCCTGGTCATCATCCTTGCATCAAGGAAATTAGCTTGATGGTTCCAAAAATTTCCCTTCAACCGCATAATCAATCAATCAAGCAAGTAAATAATTATTTATAAGTCTTACAACTATTCTATGTATGTTGCTTGTACTTATTTTATAAATATTCTGCTCAATGAATGTCTTAATGTTATTACTACATGTGCATATGCTTGCTGGTAAAACTTATTAAATAGTGCATGATGATCAATTGGAATTGTACTTGTGTGTCACCTATTAAATAATTAAATGCCTTGCATGCACTGAAGAGATGTCAAACATAGAAATCTCAAACATATTTAGTGACACTGTAGTCTCACAATAGGACTAGGAAATATTTTACACCGTATTCCCGCGCGTGTAGCAAATGGTCGCTACTGCGATAGTACGGTTTTGGGCAAATGGGAGATGTAGTCATCTCGGCACTCGTGTGAGTGTTGGGTGGCGAATTCTCTCCATACCTGTG
Source organism: Thalia dealbata (assembly GCA_030544415.1). NCBI lineage: Eukaryota > Viridiplantae > Streptophyta > Magnoliopsida > Zingiberales > Marantaceae > Thalia > Thalia dealbata. The sequence goes on from CM060460.1 coordinate 12,508,752, forward strand.
GACAGTAGATCTGTCGACAACGGCAACCGTCCTAGATGCTCTACAGGCATACCGACGGTAGTCCAGATCCTAGGGTTTAATATGTGTGTAAGATTTTCGGTTAACCGTAGCCGGAGGATTTATTTTTGCAAGGTGACCCTGTCCATAGGGGCAGTGTGGTACTACACAGGGATGTATTTGGTGTGCCTACAGGGAGGTTGCACCAATGCATTAGTCTCGGTAATGCGGGTCGGGTAAACGACTATCGAGGCTGGAAGAGAGGGATCCGTAGTTACCTGCCCTCTCTGCTAACATCAGTGTGATGGGCATAGGTAGAGACCTAGACAAGCACTGATGGGCATAGGCAGAGACCTAGACAAGCACTGATGGACTTAAGGGTAGTCCCCGACCAGAGCTTACTCTAAAGCATAGGTTGGCAGCCCGTGATAGAAAGTGGACATAAACGACAATGTAGTGACAAAGGATATGGATTTAGAAAACATAGAGAGCAGATTTAGTATTTCTTTTGCTTCTTATAAATCATATTTGTGCGCTTTTATTTTTATTTTATTGTTGTAATAAAATTCCTTTTATTCTGCAAAATTTGTTATTTCGATGTTTATTTATCGGGTGTTAATATTGAAATACATGTAATGTATATAGACAGTTCGGACTTGATGGCCTATTTCCCTCAAGACCATTCTTTATAGCCACTGGGCCGCAAGGCTCAGCGCATTTATCTTACATGCGCAGGTAGCTCGGGATAGGCACGATGGATGTTGATAAGTGTTAGTCAACCGAAAACGTAACGTCTAAGTCTATAAGGGTATTAGCCGTGAGGTTGTGTGATATTTTAACATGTATAGAATTAATCATTTTGTGTTATTCTAAATGCCTTGTATGGGTTTGCAGACTCATACGGCAGTTGCCACGTGCCGATAGGTGGATCGGGGCGTGACAGTGGATCCGTAGACCACACGGCTATTATTCCAGATGTTATGCAGACGATCTGATGAATAGTCTGGATCCTAGGGTTATTACTTAATTCGGTTAGCCATGGTCGAGGATATATAAATTGAGGTGACCCTATCGACGGACAGTTGTGTAGTGCTACACAGTGATGTTGTGACCCGTACTGGGATTCTAAGGGGAAAGGTACAGGCACAACGGGTTTCACTGGGACGGGGTATAGGGATCGACCAGTGGGACAGTAGAAAAAGATACACGGTCACCCGATCTCTCTGTTAGATGATCGATGATCGATCAATACGGTTGATGAAGATGAGTTTGTCGACTAATTTATTTTTATTTACCCGATCTAATAGGTTTATCGGGATTGTGTTAGTAATATTGAGTTAGATGATTTAACTGTATATTCCGCTGTGCTGATGTTGTATATAGATTGTGATTACCATTAAATACCTTGTATGGGTCTTTTAGGCTCATACGGCAGTTGCCATGTCCGATAGTAGGGTCGGGGCGTGATAATTAAAGTAGTATTAGAGCTTTATGTTTAAAAGACCTAAGGGTTAAAGTAGTATGGGAGTTTAGACTTAAAGTTGTAAGAGTTAAGGTAACAGTCCCGATATGATAGGATGTCGTATTAGAGTTAAGATAATAATTTGATTCTCTAACATCGTGTATCTCCTATAGACTTATTTAGTATGCAATCGTACTACCAAGATTTTGGATATGAGATATTGTTGTTCATCAACATATTAATATGAAGTGAACGCGCCATACTTGCTTAGTCCGGAATGAGCGATGATATCATGACTAAGATGAAGGTCTGATTGAGATTAAATAAAACCCGCACTAGACTAGTGAATGGGTTATGTAAATGATCATCGTAGGTCGGTAAGGACTACGGTAAATGGTTGAGTTTTTCCAAAGATTTTATCTTATTGTCTATTTTAGAGGAAAGAAACACAATATTAAGGTTTTCTAAAGATTTTACCTTTTAGAGGATTTAGTAATTTTAACCTTTCCTGCCATATAGGATTAAGTTATCCCCTTTATTTTTGGAACTCCTCCGCCTCTGCTTTAGATGTGAGGATTGCTTATTAGAAAAAAAAAAATTATTTAAGCAGATCCGAAGAAAAAAAAAATGATGGAAAAAAAATGAAAAGAAAAAAAAGGAACTTATAGAAAAGAAAAATGAATGAAAAAAAAATGATGAGATGATGATGGAAAAAAAAATCCAAAGTATTGGATCTCACTACTAAAATGTAGAGTTGGAGCAGCGCTATTATATCTGACTTTGTCAAGATTATAATGAGGACATCGTTGGTTCACCCATACAAGATTCAATTACCATAAAAGGCCCAATGACACGAGCCCATGCACAACGCTTAAGACGGCAGGTGAATTCTTTTCTTGGGCAATTTAATTACTTAATTACAGAACAAATGATATTGCCTAATTATTATTGTTTACTTGTCACTGCATGCAAGGAAACACATGGAGGAATTACTTATATGGAAGTTGCATGAATTACTCATATGGAAGTATGGAAGTGTATGAGTGAAGGAAGATTTATTCAAGAATCAAATCTTTATCAAATATTAATTGAAGAGCAAATCAAGGAAGAAAATTTATTCAAGAGCAAATCAAGGAAGATTTATTCAAGATCAAATCTTCCTCAAATATATATTCAAATCTTCATGAAGGGATTTATTTTTCCAAATTTCGTAGCTAACAAGAGGAGGATATTTATATATTTATTTTTCCTATTTTAGTGAAATAAAATATGGAAAAATGTGCCATATTTTGTCTATATATTTGGTGGGATGTGCCCTATTGAAAAGGTGCTTTTGCTACAAACATGAAGTCCACTTCTTAATCACTTTTTGAGCGATCCTTCCGCTGTTGCTCTTTTAATTCTCTTGAATTGTTCGTGCCGTTCTTCGTGAACAGGTCAGTCGTGTTTGACACGGTTGATAACCAACTGAGGAGTGGTTTAGCGATTGTGAGTTTGCTGGTCGCGTTCCTAGATCGTGGTTAGCCTCCCCTTCGTCAAAGTCACAACTCCCCCCGCTTTAAGGATTTCTCCTACGACGGAAGATCGGGACCAACTTGCTTGCACGCATCTTAAGTCGAGGCGTGTGCATATCAGATTACACCTTATAATTTGGTGTATGTAGGAAGGTTAAATTTAATGGATGATAGGAAAAAGAAAAAAAATTAAAAAGCCAGTTGGGTGCCAAAGTAGTGGAGTACATAGGATTTGTTCTAATCAATCAAAATCAAGGTTGATGATATAAGAAATGGACTCATATAATTACAAAGCTTTCATACAAGAGAATCTTTATAATCATTTCCCTTTCATTTGGTTGTAGGTTATCATTCTTTTATAGGGAGTCCAAGTGGTAGCAATTAGTTGCCGGTACAAGTTGGTCACTAGGTTATGTTGGCCATTATGTTAATGGTTTTGGGCTATATCTATGCTTAATACTTGTGGTTAGTTACGTATAATGTTATTCTAATAAGTTGCATCATGTTTATGATTATATGTGACTAGTTGGATGTTTGTAAATCATCGTACACATCCCAACAAGCGTCTATTGAGTACCTAGACTTGTATTTTTGCCTTAGGTAGTAGACATGTACAATTCACTCTAGATATAGGCATTAGTCCACCATTATATAGGCCGACACCACGTACTCACGTGAGCCACTTCATTTTGGATAGCAGGATGTTCAAAATGATCTAGACATAGATGCCAATGATCCAGACCAAGCCACTAATAATCAGGGCACGAATACCGATGACCCCTTGCATAGTGACATACCATAAGCCACTTTGGTTGTTTTAGTTACTAAACTTTTAGTTGAATATTGGATCTATGATAAACCTAAACATACTTTGTTTGATTGGGTAGTATTTTACTTTGAAACTATATGTTATTGCTTGAGTTTTAGGTTTATGACAATCAGGTTTAATTTAGATAATTAAATAACAAACATATCTACCAGTAGTAGTTTTTATATACCTTGTTGGAGCTTGCAATCGGGAAAATAATAATAATAATAGTAATAATAAATAATAATAATAATAAATAAATAAATAAATTTGAGTATGAGAGGTATTGTAAGAATAGAGTTTCAAAGATTAGTAAACTCATTATAATAGTATTGTGATTAATTTTTGGAGGACCAAAAATTTTTGAGGGGAGAACTTGTAAACCCCCACTTTTATGTGGTTTAATTAGCGAAAAAATGAGATATTAAATTTTTTCTTAAGTTTAATTTAGTATAAAAGAGGTTAAAAAACTTTTAGCTTGGGTTAGGACTAAAATGCTGACATTAGACTAAAGTTTGGATTAAAAAGGATGTAGTTGTAATTTTTTAAAGTTTATAGGGACCTGGTTAGAATTTTATTAAAAATAAAGGGACTTAGTTGTGATTCAATAGAGTCGAGGGGGTGAATTACATAAGTTACTGATCATATGGTCCTCACATGATTGAACCGGACCGGTCTAACTAAACCGGCCTGGCAGAACTGACCCCTGCGAACAAAAGCACCTCGAGCCCTAATTTTTCTATCGACGTCGATACCTTCACCCCCGCATTCGTCGTGTCGCCTTCGTTGCCGAGAGCTCGTCGGGCGATCTGGGTGCCATCGTCACCGCTTCCTCCATCAGTGGTCGGACATAGGGACCTCCCTCCCGTTCTGCTAGCTCCTCTCATTTACTCGTCGTCCTCCATCTTGCAGTGAGGAGACGTCGATCGCCATCACCCTAGAGGCTTCAGCTGCCTTTGTCGCAGCTGCCCTCGGGGCCACCACTTCGCCAGGATCGCCAACGCTTGCTGTATCCCTCGCATCACCGCGAGTTCAACAGCAAATTCCTCGTCGTCCACCGTCGCGCCCGACGTCGCCGGATACTTCTCCATCAACTGCTCACCGGAGACCCAAATCGAGTCTCCACCTCCATCCTTCGAGCGACGCCAGCGGGTGCTCTGCCGCACTATGGTCGATTGCCTGAACCCCAGCAGTGGCACTTCATCTCGGTGGCTCTGCCGCACTATTATCGATTGCCTGAACCCCAGCAGTGGCACTTCATATCGGTAGCTCTGCCGCACTATTGTCGATTGCCTGAACCCCAGCAGTGGCACTTCATCTCGGTGGCTTTGCCGCACTATTGTCGATTGCCTGAACCCCAACAATGGCACTTCATCTCGGTGCATTGCAGCTGGTGGCGAGGAGACGTCCCTCATTTAATTGGAGGCCCTCTGCTCAATTTGTCCACTTGATCGACCGTACCTTCCAATTTGCTTATTGATAAGGTCAATTTCGTCTCTTCCTTTATTATCAATTAATGATGATGTCGCATGTTAATCCTCTCCTTTGGTTTCAATTGATGCTGCATATTTTGGGCGAATTCTTTCGGTACTTTATTAATGGAATTTGTGAATTGGTGGGTGTTGTGATTGAGTTAATTTGAAGTATGGATGATGCATTGATGTTGGATATACAGTGGTCAGTGGGATTGATTTTGGAATGCATGCTATGAAGTGTATTGTTGAATGATGATGGCTGCTATGCTGTTGGATTAGTTTTTTGTATGTGAATTTGATTGTTGAGGATGATGATGTTTGCTGATGGAATTTTGAGTTGGTAGATTGTGTTCATATCTAATATGCTATTGTTGTTACCTCCTTCTCATTTCCCTATTTCTCCTCATTATATTTTCCTTTATCTTTTACTTAGAGATTATGCATATGATATAATAATTAGGTATGTAGAGAGAATCGAATGAAGGTTGACATTAATGGAAGGATTGTTGAATGTTAGGTTGTTAGTGATGATGTTATGATATTACATTAAATTAAAGAATAATTAGCTTGGATTTCATGTTGATTTGGACTTGAAAATATAATTAGGTTGGTTTAGGAATTTGACTATTCTAATAAATTAGAGGTGATGAAAGAGGATTAAGGATTTAAAGTATTAGACTTGAGAGCATGAAGATGGGCCTAGTAGTTTGAAGTGGGTTAATTATTTTGGATGAAGCTAAATTAATCACATAAGTTAAGTCATTAGTGAGTAAATAATTCTTATCATATTAAATTAAAAATATTTTATATTTAAAATAAAATCTTTATTGTTTTAGGGATATTATTCTGAATTGAGAGCTATGTATTATTGATATATCTAGGTTGGTTCTGAAGCTCAGATCTCCATACAGGTGCATTGGTTCATCGCAGTAGGATTTAATTCAGCATATGAAAAATCTTAAAAAGATTTTATTAGGAAAGTCTTGGATGCCTTAAAAATAATAAAATACTATTTTTACTAAATATGTGATAACATGCATACTAGAATAATATTATTTATATAGCATGAATTATATGCCATGGTATATTGTCTAATATTTAACATGCTTTATTAAATTCTTTTACATACTGCTTTATTTTTCCTTGTTGTTATGTAATATGCTAATACCTTGCTAAAGAAGATAAAGTATAGATTCTAAAGTTAAATCACCACGTAGGAGGTAGTATCAAGAATAATTACCTGAAACTCTAGTTTAGATAGAGACATAGGTAACATATGATACTAGCACCTCCTAGGGACATCACTAGATCACAAATTGTGAGGGTGTCTTAGTAACACACCCTAGATGATAAATCGAACCCTTAGTGTTCGAATAATGATGTTTACTCACTATTACCACTCTTGGGGTTACAAACAGCTCAGATACTGGGAGTTGGTTAGGAATTGGGTTAGACTAACTCAAAGGTCAAGATAGACCAGAAAGCGGAGTAAATGCATACCCGGATATAATTACCCACACGCGTGACGTTGATCGTCACCATGATAGTCCCAGAGTGGCTAGCGGGGTTGAACCCTTCCAAGGATTTAGCAGGCATGTAGTCGAGTTAGCCATAGCTCATTGTGCGGATGCGAGCTCAACTCGGCCAACATCAACTGCTATTGAATTGGAGAGGTGAATTCCCTTAAAGTCTTGGACAGTGGATCCGTAGACCACACGGCTATTATTCCAGATGTTCTGTAGACGATCTGATGAATAGCCTGGATCTTAGGGTTATTACCTAATTCGGCTAGCCGTAGTCGAGGACATATAAATTGAGGTAACCCTATCGACGGATAGTTGTGTAGCATTACAAGGTGATGTTGTGACCCGTACTGGGATTCTAAGGGGAAAGGTACGGGCACAACAGGTTTCACAGGGACAGGGTGTAGGGATCGACCAGTGGGACTATAGAGAGAGACACACGGTCACCCGATCTCTTTGCCAACATCCGTGCAGCGGGCACAGGTAGAGACCTAGACATTCATGACACGGATGGGCTTATGGGAATCCTTGATGAGAATATTCCTTGAGCATAGGTTGGCGGCCCGAGGTACTTAATATAACGATAATAATAATTCTAGTTGACATATACTAGAGATTCAAACATATGATCCAACATAGATGACGTATACTAGCAACAAACATGTTGTTCAATATAGATGACAGTTAGGGACATATATAGACATACACTACCGGTTAGAACTTAACATTATTGATAATATTATTCATCCTAAAAAGTAATAACTGATAATTAATAAACCCAAAGGCATCCTAGTACTTCCCCTTAGTGTTTGATTTTCTATCTACGATTTTGAGCCGTAATTTCGCACTAGGTCGCAAGGCTAAGCACACCGCATTCAATGTGTGTGCAGGTGTGTTAGATGATCGATCAATACGGTTGATGAAGATGAGTTTGTCGACTAATTTATTTTTATTGATCGATACTTATCATAGAATTCTAGTAGGTTTATCGAGACCGTGTTAGCAATGTTGAGTTAGATGATTTAACTGTATATTCCGCAGTGTTGATGTTGTATATGGACTGTGATTACCATTAAATACCTTGTATGGATCTTTTAGGTTCATACGACGGTTGCCACATTCCCGATAGTAGGGCCGAGGCATGACAAATGTGATGGATGATTGGTTGATTATAAATAATTAAATAAAATAAAGAAAATGGTTTGAGGTTGTGAGTAGAAGGATAGATAAAAAATCCTTGTTTGAATTGTGTGATTTATGGTTGTTGGATGTATTTATTTTATCTTAGGAAAATTAATTACTGTGTTCTTGCTTGACAAATGACGGCTAAGCTGTGATTTGTATTGGAGTAAGAAGGAATTGTATGCTTGATTGATTGCTTGCTTGCTTTAAGAATCACAGCGAAGTTGTAAATTCTTACCTGATGTTGCTTTGAGACTCAGGTGAGGGTTTATAGTTTTAATTTATTTGGCCTACTACAGATGCTGAGTCCTAAGGGTCGTTGTTAATTATTGTACATGCTAATAAGTTATATATGTGCTTGGTTGCATATTTAATTAGCATGTGAATTATTGGAAGTATGTCATGCTACTTTGAATCTGATAATATTACATGCATGCTCTTGATATGAGTTTGAAAGTTATATTATTTTGGTATATGTATAATGCTATTGTATGCATGCTCCTGATATAAGTTTAGAAGTTATACCATGCTGGTATATGTATGATGCTATTATATACATGCTTATGATGTTTACACTAATGTTATGTTATTATTGATATGTTTATGTTGCTAGAGATGTAGAGACACTTAGCAAGAATATAGAACATGATAACATGAGACATAACTAGAGACACTTTAGGGACATGTTATGATAACACCTAGAGTGGTCTTATTTGACATTTAACTAAGAACCGTTGAACATCTTATGGTCATGGTAACCTAGGAGATGACATTAAGGTTCTTAGTCTGCTATGTGCCAACATGTGGTGAGATTCTGGGAAGGAGTTGAGCCGGTGGCTTATAGAATGTAGTTACCAGTAGACTTAGACAGAATCCATAACATACTCCATGTGCCGATGCTTAAGAAGTATGTGCTGGATTCACCGCATGTTCTAACTGCACCTCTAGTTGCTCTGAGAGATGATCTAACTGTGGACTTCAGGCAATAGCTATAGTTGACCGACGTAATCAAGTGTTTTGGGGTAAGATTATACCTAGTCCGGGTACTTTGGAAGGATGGTAATGTAGAGAAAGAGATATGGAAAACCGAAGCTCAGATTAGAGCCCAATACCCATAATTGTTTGATTAGTATTTTGCTTTGATAATATTTTACTTGATAAATTGTTTGAAGATGGTTGAAAATTATTTGAATTGATTGAATGATTTGTTTAGGTTGTTCTGTGTCTTAGAAGGCAGTAGAAAGTCTAGAAAACTTAAAGGGGTTGGGTTGTTATTTTTGGAGGACTAAAAATCTTAAGGGGGAGAGGAATTGTAAATCCTGTTTTTCTTTAAAAAAAAATTTCACCTGGCTTATTAGTGAAGTTGGTTAGAGTCGTGCTAATAACACAAAGGTCACGAGTTCAATATTTGCATAGGCCACCGGTCTCATGTATCTTTTTTTATTTAAGAAATATTTAGTCCCACATTAGGGAAGTCTTGGAAAGGAGTTGTATCCTTTTCTATTTAAAAAATATTTAGTCCCACATCAGGAAATTCTTGGAAAGGAGTTGCGTCCTGATTCTATTTAAGAGATAGTGCCCTCCTTCACACCTCCAATATCAAATTTATCCATATAATGGGTTGTAGGCTGTGGTCTTGCCATGCCTAGCATAGCCAGACAAGATGTTAGGTTTAGCTGCGTTTCGGTTGTAGGTTGGCTGGTTTTGCAGTTTGTTGCCCGGTTTAATTAAGTTTGATAATTTAGGATTTGTAAATTTAATTAAAGTAATTAGATCTTTTTTTTTACAGAATTTATAAATTTTGAAATTGGAGAAATTGTGTAATTAAGTTAATAAGGTGGTATAGTAGATCAAACTGTTAGAATAATTTAATTGTGCAAATAGAAATTTAATTTGTGTTCCTATTGTATAATTTTAATATAAACATATTTTATTGGAAAATTATGTGGTGGTATTTATTTGAATTGTTAAATGGTTAATTGATTAAAAGAAAAATAACTAAAAAGAAATTTTGTGTGGGTTGTGAGTAGTGGGGGTAGTTAAGAGGATTGTTTGAGTTGTGTTATTTATGCATGCTTGTTTACTTGTATTTAATTATTTTAGGAGATTGTGTTGCTGTGTTATTGCTTGAAAAATCACAGCCAAGTTGTGATTTGTGTCGAAGTAGAGAGCAACTGCGTTGCTTGCTTGAGTTATTGATTGTCTTGCTTGCTTGCTCTTAAGGATCACGGCCAAGCTATGATTCTTGTTTAAAAATCTGCTTGAGGCTTGGGTGAGGGTTTATGATTTCAAATTTAATTTGGCCTACTACAGATGCTGAGTCCTAAGGGTCGTTTTTTTAAAATTATTGTATCTCCTGATATGTAATATATCTTTTTCGTTACATACTTATTTAACATGTGAGTTATTATGAACTTGAAAGTATACTATGCTAGTTCCTGTAAGATGATAAAGCATGCATGCTATTGATGTGAGTTGAAACTTGAATCATGCTAGCAGAAGTATGCTGCTGTTATTTGCATGTTATTGATAATCATGCTCATGTTATATTGATGATTGAATATGTTCATGTTGCTAGAGTTGTAGAAATACCTAGTAAGAACATGAAATATATTGACATGAGATAGAAACTGAGACACTTTAGGTACATGTGATAATGACACCTACAGTGATCTAAATTGTTATATGAATAAGAACCCTTAACATCTTAAGGTTATATAACCTAGGAGAAGATGTGTGGTTCTTAGACTAGTATGTGCCAACATATGGTGGGAGCCATGTGCTAGTAAGGTAGAGATGCACGTTCGGTTGACCTAAGTCACTAATACCCAGGTGTAGCCGAGATCTCACTTCGGTGCAGAACTCAACTTTATTGTGTTACATAAGGTAGAGGGTGTACTAGGAACAGTACCGGCCTATGCACTACCGAGGCTGGGGAACCTGATTGACACTGACATGCTCAACAGATGTGGGTCCCTGAGCAGTCCAGATTCATTGGTATCGTATGCAATGGATCTCAGCTTACAAGGCTGGAGATGGATATGATTTTGTATTTTGATATGGTGATCCTGCCATGGTGCAGAATTACAGCGCTGTAAGGTACTTGTGTTTGTATTAGAAGGGGTACCGTGATCACCAGCCCCTTCTGCCAACGTCAGTGTACAGGCACATAGGACAATGAAATAGAGTTGACACTGACGGGTTTGAACATAAGCTGGCTGCCTTAGGTGTGGAATGGAATGATAATGATATACACATTAAAGTGATATGACATCTTTAATTTTGTGTATCCTGTTATAAATAGATTTCTTATATCTTGTGATATATCTTGTTATAATTATGATCATGTTATTCTACATTTATTGCCTTGTCATATATTTTTGACATGTTGATTTAAGTATGTAAACATAGCGAATATATTTCTTATGGGTTGTACAATACTTTTTACCCATCATTAGGGTGCTCTCTCTGTAGCCTCACTGAGTCTCGTGACTCAGATGTGCACATTTTTTCCTGTTGCGCAGGTTACAGGTGGATCTTTAGTCGGGAGTAAGGGAGAACCTAGCTTGGCGAACAATATCAATTTGTTGACCTAGATAGAGATTTAAAATGGTAGTGATGGTTAAATTGTCAAATGTATTTGCTTCCGCTATGTTTAATTAATAAAATTGTAGCGCTTTGTGATACTTTTTAGCCTTGTATAAGTTGTAGTGTTAAAGTACATCTTATACGGCGGTTGCCACGTGCTCAAAGATGGTATTGGGGTGTGACACTCATTCAGTATTTTGATAATCTTATGGTACTGATATCAAGAGTATTATCTTACCTCTCAATTCTGAGATCCATTTTATTCAATCTCACTCCATTATTTCCTATCTGACAATCTGGTATGAATAATTATCAAGTACTAGCATGTCACAGGTATCATAGTTCTTCTTCCTTAAACTAGGAAAATGAAATATTTATACCCATGAATTATACTATGAATTCTGCATATATGGATGAGGAGAAGATCTAATTCCTCACTTACATTAATAGTATGTTTCAATTCTTTTCTTTACAAACCTTTAGCATGGGCCGTCCTTCAAATGTGACCATTCTCAAATTGCTAACCTTCCCTCTGTTGAATATTCTTGGGTGCATTCAGAAGGTAGTACCATCCTTGGCACCAAAAGAACTCATATTTCTTTTAGTGATATTTAATAATTCATTTTCTTCCTTAGTATGGATCTCTCCCTAATCTTTGTCATCTATATGATACTCTTGATTCTTTCAAGAAAGGGTCCAAATACTATCTAGAACCTTAAGTTACTGAACAATCCAATAAGAATTACAAGTAGATTCAATGAGCTTATAATTGCTGAAAGTTTATCATTTTCATCACATTAAAATCGAGCTTATCTCTTGAGGATATACTTGCATATCCTCAATGTTGATTTTGAAGACCTTTCTACCAAATCTTAGACAAGCATACCTACTGTTCCAAACAAATATATCATAAATAAACCAACATTGATTCTTAAATTTAAACTTCCAAGTGAGACTAAAAGAGAATCCAATTTGTAGCCTTATCATTTGTCCCTTATTATATGGTCCTTACCTCAAAAACCTAAATCACAACTCCCATATACAACTAAAGGGTGAGTTAAAGCCGAAGGTAATGAAATGTATCAAAGTATTATAAACTTGGACAGGTGAAGTTTCAGATTTACCTTGTCTCAACGATTTAATCACTCTGAGTTCTTTGAGTGTCTAATTCTTATGAAATTTGGTAGACACTTTCTTCACTAATGCTGAAACCTACCCTCAAAATTTTAGTTTAATCTGATCTCTGTAGGGGAAGTTATGATTTTCTAAATTTCACTAAACTCTAAAAATTTAGTATACCACCTTAAAATTTTAGTTTAATCTGATCTCTGTAGAGGAAGTTATGATTTTCCAAATTTCACTAAACTCTGAAAATTTAGTATACCAAAAATTTTGATACTCTTGAGTTGAAGAACCATTCATCTTTCCATTTGAATTTATCATCTCTATGCTAATAGCAGAATATATATCTATTTTCTTCCATTACCTTTGATCTAAAATCTCCCAGTTGTGAATCAAAGTTTAATCTTTCATCATAATAAGTATCATGGTCTTATATGAACAACAATGCTGAATTTTTCGTTGCCAACATTCTAAACCTTAACAATTTCAGTTTCTTTATTCCTTTCTCCTAATTTTGTACTTTGGTTGCAAGTTATGGCTTATACATTTTTCAGTGCTCAGTTGAACTACAAACTAAAGCAACCAATTGGGTACTAGCTCTAATCTTAACCTTCATTTTGGTTAGAAAATTTTATTCTTCACAGTTAATAATACTTCACCATTATTCCAATGGTTATTTTGACTACTTTAGTCCTCCCAGTAGTTAGTAACCGCTCTTATTCTTATTACTATTCTTGCTTATCAATTCCAAGTTATATTTCTAAAATTTTCCCTCCAAGTTTTAACACAAGGGGATGGCACTGTTGAATGCAAAAGGAGATTGATTTTACAACTTCGGTTGTTACTTTCCCTTTCCTATCATTTTCATCTTTATATTCTAATGCTTGTACTTTCATACCTATTTTTGGAATAAAATTTCAAAGAAGATTAGAAGTTATTCTTTTCCTTCATCATTCTAGTGATATTATTGTTGAGATGAAAGTGTAGAGTTGTTATTGTCCTCCAACAAATTTTATTAACCTTCAATTACTACTCTATAACTAGTAATAGTCTGAAACTTTAAAATTGATCTTCAATCTTTTCCTTAATCATTCAAAGATAATATTCAGATTGTTTAATTCCAGCTACCATGGCCTTACAGATGTGAAATTTTTCTCCTCTCAATTTTGGAACTCCAACTTTAGTAATCCAACTACTCTCCTTAGAATTAGGGTAGTTCATTGTGCTATACTAAATTAATTGTTTAATTCTTCAATAATTCTTTCTTTTACTTGACTCAAATGACCATATCTTCCTTTGAAGAATGAGACATCAAATTGTTATCCTTGAGAAAAGGTCTACTCATTACCTAACGTCTATAACAATTGCTAGAAGAGTCAGTTGTAGGCTTCTTAAGATGATATACTTCAGAATAATTAATCTGTTTAGAATTGTCACTTTTTCTTTCTAAGCCAACAAATTGCTTTGTTGGATGCGTAAATTAATTGTCGCAGCTTTGGACTTCCTACTATCTCTACTATTCCTTTTGGATACTGGTTCCAATGCAATCATTGGAACTGTTTCAGGACCTTTGGTTGACTAATTTATATTTTTTATTGTGTGATATTTCTGAGATCTATGATCTTAATAGGTTCAATTGCTCGTGTTCTGATCGATACCGGATCACAGAGGTCTTATGGGAACACGATATTTCTAAGGGGGCTGATCGACCCTTTAAGATACTAGGATATAAGACTTGAGGTGATCTTAGGTATTAATTGGTTAATCGAGTATTGAGCCATGATAAAATTATCTGACAAAGACAATGACTTTTTGTAAACCACAATCGTTATAAAAAAAAAAGTATATATATATATAAGTTTAGATAAATACGAATAGATAAACATATAACATGATAATACATGTAACATGATAGAACCAAAATTCGGCTTTAGATAATGGGGTAAAATTAAAAATTTACCTTCCACATCTTGCCCTTTTTATGCTCTTGTACGTGAGGGTTCAGGCTTGATTCCTCTAGCCGCAAGCCGCCCTCAACTGCTGCCGTCTTTGGATGGCCTTTGGTTTGGAAGTGTAAGAGTTCCGTCACGGTCGTTCCTCTTAAATTCTCCATAGAAGGTAAAAACAAATATTCCTCCTCTATGCTATTTCTTGATGAAATGGTGGATTGTTGTCGTGCTGAAATTGTTAGATGTTTACTGTTAGCATGCTCCTTTTCTGTTTCTTTATTTCCCTTCTCCGTTTGCTCTTCCTCCCTTCTGGTTCCCTCGAGCCGAATTGCCAGCAAAGAAGAGATGGGAGGCAATGTCTTATTTAATAATGAATACCTACTGCCGAACCCTTCTTCCTCCTCTTTAATTATTTTTTTTTTCTCTTTCTTTCTTTCTTCTCTTTGCAACTGCCGAGAATTCCTTTCCTCCACTATCCGGTAAAGTTATTTTTCCTTGCCTTTGGAGTTTCTGATGCCGAAACAGAAGAAGTTTCCTTCTTTCTTTACATTTTTTTTTCTTATTTATTTTCTGCTGCCGAAACAGAGGAAGTTCCTTCCTCTTTCTCCTCCTCTAATTAATCACCTCTCTCTCTTCTTCACCTAAAGGGATTCTGTTTTCTTCTTCTTGTATATATATATTTATTGTTATTTATATGCTGCCGAAGGAGAGGAGGCTCCTTTCCTCTCTCTCCACTTTTAAATTAATTGCTTCTTTTCTCCTCTTCTACGTAATTACCTCTCTCCTCTCCACTTAATTATGTTCTGTCTTCTTCCTCCTTTATTTCTTTTGCTGCCATGTATGAGAAACATAATAAATTATGTACTACTTTATTAGGTATCTCCAATGTACAACTTTGTCAACTCCATTACTCCGCCATGTTTGTTCATCTTAATTCTCTCATTATTTCTTTTCCTTTCTACCAACAACATGAAAATTAGTTAATGACTTAAAGGATATTGTTAAATTGAGATTTAAGTTGAAAAGAATGAACTTAATGTGTGTGAAGGCCAAATGGCCGAATGAATAATATCATAATTACTATTTGATAGGCCTCCTTAGACGGATTGTATTATGAGTAACATATGATCAGTTGTAGAAATTTTAACAATAAAATAATATTATGCACATATTGTAGGGCATTGTTCCGAGTTGAACGGTGACGTGAGTGGCGTCGGTAAATTACCTCTTGATTGGTTTGACGATTTATTCTACAATCTAGGTTCGTTACATTGAACCCTTGAGTAGGTAAGTAAATAATTATTTAAAAGTCCTATAACTTTTCATGTATATTGTTTGTGTTTATTTTTATGACTTATCTGCTTTATACATGTTTTAGTGATTATTAATATATACGCATGTGCTTATTTTTCTTGTAATCAACGATACACAGTTATCTTGCTTATGCGTACATGAACAGATGTCAACATAGATATACTTAATCTATTTAGTGACACGTAGTCCCAAAATAGGACTAGGAAATATTTACACCGTATTCCCGCGCGTGTAGTGAATGGTCGCTACCGCGATAGTCCGATTTTGGCAAACGAAAGATGTAGCTCTCTCTACACTTGTGTAAGTGTTGAGGGGCGAATTCTCTCCATACGCCGTGGAAAGTAGATTTGTTGACAACGGCAACCGTCCTAGATGCTCTGCAGGCATACCGACGGTAGTCCAAATCCTAGGGTTTAATACGTGTGTAGGATTTCTAGTTAGCCATAGCCGGAGGATTTATTGTTGCAAGGTGATCCTGCCCATAGGGGCAGTATGTAGTACTACACAGGTGTGTGTTTGGTGTGCCTACAGGGAGGTTACACAAACACATTAGTTTCGATAGTGCGGATTGGGGTAAACGGCTATCGAGACTGGAAGAGAGGGGTCCACGATTACCTACCATCTCTGCCAACATCGATGTGATGGGCATAGGCAGAGACGTAGACAAGCACTGATGGGCTTAAGGGTAGTCCCTGGCCAGGGCATACTCTAAAGCATAGGTTGGCAGCCGTGATAGGAGATAGACAATATGGTAGTGACATGAACAATAGTGAGGTGACAAAGGACATGAGTTTAGAACACACCATGAGTAAATTTTAGTACTTTATCTCTTTTTGTTATAAACTATATTTGTACGTCATTGTTGATTTCGTTTCATTGTATGGAGTTATTTAATTTTTATTATTCAACAAGAGATGCTGTCATGATATTCTTATCTTACCGGTTGATCTATTCTTTATAATACTAGTGATACATATAGATGGTTCGGACTTGATGGCCTATTTCTCTCAAGACCATTCTTTGTAGCCACTGGGCCGCAAGGCTCAGTGCATTTATCTTACATGCGCAGGTAGCTTGGGATACACACCAAGACTGTTTATGAGTATTAGGTTTTCAAAAATATAATATCCGAGCCTACACGAATATCAATCGAAAGGTTTTATGCTACCTTAATATTTACAAATTTATAGTGTGGTCATTTTTGTATTATTTCTAATATGCCTTGTATGGGTTGCAGATTCGTACGGCGGTTGCCAAGTGCTGATAGGTGGATCGGGGTGTGGCACTTTTTATTACTTGGACCAGTCTACTCCATCTTTCTTTCTAAAGTTGTCCGAGTGAGTCTGAAGACGGCTCGGGATAAATAGAAGTGGAATGCAGACAACCGATGGAGGTTGTTGGAAATTTACAGTTGGGGGTATAGTTTTCCTAAAGGTATATCCTAGGGAAGGACCTCTTCGGGTTCACCTGAAAGGAAGTTACAACTTAGGTATATTGGACCATTTGAGATTCTGGAGAGAGAGTTGGGCCAGTGGTTTAAAGATTACAATTCACCGGTAGACTTAGACAGAATCTATAACGTGTTCCCTATATGGATGCTTAAGGAGTATATGCCAGACCCATCGAATGTTTTAATTGTTCATCTGGTTTCTCTGTGAGATAATCTGAGTCTGAAACTCTCTATTATTTGCTTGGCATTTTGCTTGATAATTATTTGAACTTATTTCAAAATTTTTGAATTGTTTGAATGATTTCTTTAGGTTCTTTTTGTGTCTTAGGAGGCATAGGAAGTATAGAAAAATTTAAGAGGTTAGGTTGTTATTTTTGGAGGACCAGCCGTGGGAGAGGCTCTGGCGGGCAGAGTTTTGGCTGGGAAGCGACGAAAGTCGAGGTAGCTGGCGGAGGCACGGTCTTCATTGATCTCGCTAGCGAAGGACGCAAATATCATCCTCCCTCTTCGCGGCGAGGTACTGGGCATCGAGTCGACTCCAGAGGGAGTCGATCTCGTGTGGTGGCTACGGCGAGAAGGTCGGCAATCGACGGAGAGCTTGGAGAGGGCCGCGGAAAAGGGAATGCCCTTGTTCCGATCAAAATCGTTGGCTTGAGGTGTGGTAGTTGCTTCTCTCTTGTCGGCGAGATCACTGGAAGCAATTCGAATCTAGGGGAGTCGAATTAAAGCGCTGGAGAAGTTGCTAGAGCCTCGGAGACGGCGGTCGGCAGGAAGCGGTCGGTGCACCGGGGTTTGCAGCTGCACCAGCGACAGAGGAGCTCCTGAGCTCCACCAATAGCGAGAACAGGCAGCTGGTGGGTGGAGGAAGGAGAGGAGAGCCGGGGCGCGTGTGTCCGGTGTGTTAACGGCAGCGGAGCGGTGGGGGATCGACAGACGATCGACGGCGGTGGATGCTGAGTTCGAACAGAGCTTCGAACGAAGAAGAAGGGGCAGGTTGAGCGGGCGCACGTGCGGTGTGCATGCGCTGTCCGGGTGGACCCGGGTCAGGCCGGTCCGGCTCGGTCCAATTCAAGGCAGCGGCCGGTTCAGCTGCGGTTCAACGTAGGTTTAGCCAGTTTTTATGATTTTTTGACCAGTTTGATTCAGTTCAACATTCATAGAGCTTTGTTGGTGAGTTTTGAGCTATAAGAAATTTACTTAGAATTTTTAAAATATTTTAAGTACGGTCTTCGAATTTATTTATGTTGGGTTTGGGGTATTGAGTGCCTTAATGATGTCAAAAAAATCTAAAATAAATTATGATGCTATGTCATACTTGAATATATTTTTTATGGTTTAATTAGAATTTTTTAAGATTATTAGAATGCAGTTTTAAATTTAATTAGAATAGTTTGAGTTAATTTAGGGTTGAAATTATGCTATATCCCCCACCTCCTTCTCATTTCCCTATTTCTCCTTATTATGTTTTCCTTTATCTTTTACCTAGATATTATGCATATGATATAATAATTAGGTATGTAGAGAGAATCAAATGAAGGTTGACACCAAGGAAAGGATTGTTGAATGTTAGGTTGATAGTGATGATGTTATGATATTATATTAAATAAGAGAATAATTAGTTTGGATTTCATGTTGATTTGGACTTGAAAATATAATTAGGTTGGTTTAGGAATTTGAATAATCTAATAAATTAGAGGTGATGAAAGAAGATTAAGGATTTAAAGTATTAGGCTTGAGCATGAAGATGGGTCTAGTAGTTTGAAGTGGGTTAATTATTTTGGATGAAGCTAAATTAATCACATAAGTTGAGTCATTAGTGAGTAAATAATTCTTATCATATTAAATTAAAAATATTTTATATTTAAAATAAAATCTTTATTGTTTTAGGAACATTATTCTGAATTGAGAGCTGTGTATTATTGATATATCTGGGTTGGTTCTGAAGCTCAGATCCCTATACAGGTACGTTGGTTCATCGTAGTAGGATTTAATTCAGCCTAGAGAAAATCTTAAAAAGATTTTATTAGGAAAGTCTTGGATGCCTTGAAAATAATAAAATGCTATTTTTACTAAATATGTGATAACATGCATGCTAGAATAATATTATTTATGTAGCATGAATTATATGTCATGGGTATATTGTCTAATATTTAACATACTTTATTAAATACTTTTACATACTTTTTTATTTTTCCTTGTTGTTATGTAATATGTTAATACCTTCCTAAAGAAGATAAAGTATAGATTCTAAAGTTAAATCACTAACACTCTAGTTTAGATAGAGACATATGTAAAATATGATACTAGCACCTCCTAGGGACATCACTAGATCACAAATTGTGAGGGTGTCTTAGTAACACAACCTAGATGATAAATCGAGCACTTAGTGTTCGAATAGTGATGTTCACTCACTATTACCACTCCTGGGGCTACAAACAACTCAGATACTGAGAGTTGGTTAGGAATTGACTAACTCAAAGATCAAGATAGACCAGAAAGCGGAGTAAGTGCATATCCGGATACAATTACCTGCACACGTGATGTTGATCGTCACCGTGATAGTCTCGGAGTGGCCAGCAGGGTTGAATCCTTTCAAGAATTTAGCAGGCATGTAGTCGAGTTAGCCACAGCCCATTGTGCGGATGCGAGCTTAACTCGGCCAACATCAACTGCTATTGAATTGGAGAGGTGAATTCCAAAGTCTTGGATAGTGGATGTAAATCCCGACCATTATAAATATATATATAGATATATATAATTATAAATATGTATATATATAATTATAAATATATGTATATAATATATATATATATATATATATGTGTATATAGGTTTAGATAAATACGAATAGATAATACTTATTATTAAAAAAAAAGGCAAGACTAGGAATTGGTTTTAAGTGATGGGGTAAAATTGGAAATTTACCTCTCACATCTTGCCCTTTTTATGCTCTTGTACGTGAGGGTTGAGGCTCGATTCCTCTAGCCGCAAGCCACCACAACGTTGCTGTCGTTGGACGACCTTGGATTGGAAGCATAAGATTTCCATCAGGGTCGTCCTCTCAAAGTTCTCCATAGAATGTAAGAACAACTAACCCCCCTCTATACTTAATGAAATCATAGATTGTTGTAGTGCTGAACTTGTTAGATGGTGACTGTTTGCATGCTCCTTTTCTATTTTCATATTTTCCTTTCTTTCTTTTTCTCTTTCTATTAATACTTTATTTAGCATTAACTGCTTACTACCGAAGCCTTGCTCCTCCTATATAATTATTTTTGTGTTCCTTTCCTTCTCCTTGCTGCTGCCGAAACATCCTTCCTTCTTTATATATATATATATATATATATATATTATTTAATTCTCTTGCCGAAACAGAGGACGTTCCTTCCTCTTTTCCCTCCTCTAACTAATTACCCCTCTCTTCTTTACCTAAAGGGATCTGTGTTCTTCTTCCTTGATATATTATTTTTTATTTATTGTTATGCGGCCGAAGGAGAGGAGGCTTCTTTCCTCTCTCTCCACTTTTAAATAAATGGCCTCTTTTCTCTTCTTCACTTGCTGAGATTTTGCTTCCTTCTTTTCTTGTTATATATATTTTTATTTTCATTCTGTTTATGCTGCCGAGGAGAGGAGACTCCTTCCCTCTCTCTCCACTTTTAGATTAATTACCTCTCTCTTCACAGATTCTGTCTTCTTTCTTACTTTATTTTATAATTTCTAATTCTCCTATTTTCCCAGCCGTATAAATGGAATTAGGTATTTTACCTTTATTTAATAATTTAGTTATTTCCTCTCAAATTGATCAAAGAACTATCGGCAGGAAGGAAAAAGTAAAAGAAATATGCATGTATATATATAAGGATGTGAAAGAAACCGTGAGAGTGGTTAAAATATACTTATATATATATTATTTTTACTATGTCATCTTTGATTTCTTCATTTAATTTTTTTTTATGATAATGGTATTATGGTTATTTTACAATTACTATTCACCGTCAATAGTAGTATGGGTGGAAGAATCATTAACATTATATATTTTTTTAAAAAAATGTAGATTTATTGTCAATAAAATATTATTAGTATAAGCATCAGGTCAAGATAGGAGAAGCATTAATGATTGTGTTTAAAATAGTGTATGCACATATTGTAGGGCATCGTTCCAAGTTGAATGGTGACGTGAGTGGCGTTGATAAATTCTCTTTCTTGGTTTTGACGATTTGATCCACAATCCAGGTTCGTTACGTTAAACCCTTGAGTAGACAAGTAAATAATTATTTATAAGTCCTACAACTGTTCTATGTATGTTGCTTGTACTTATTTTATGAATATTCTGCTCAATGAATGTCTTAATGTTATTACTAGATGTGCATATGCTTGCTGGTGTCTTAATGTTATTACTACATGTGCGTATGCTTGCTGGTGAAACTTATTAAATAGTGCTTGTGTGTCACCTATTAAATAATTAAATACCTTGCATGCATTGAAGAGATGTCAAACATATTTAGTGACACTGTAGTCCCACAATAGGACTGGAAATATTTTACATCGTATTCCCGCGCGTGTAGCGAATGGTCGCTACTGCAATAGTACGGTTTTGGGCAAATGGGAGATGTAGTCATCTCGGCACTCGTGTGAGTGTTGGGTGGTGAATTCTCTCCATACCCGTGGACAGTGGATCTGTCGACAACGGCAACCGTCCTAGATGCTCTGCAGGCATACCGATGGTAGTCCAGATCCTAGGGTTTAATACGTGTGTAGGATTTCCGGTTAGCCGTAGTCGGAGGATTTAATTTTGCAAGGTGACCCTGTCCATAGGGGCACTGTGTAGTACTACACAGGGATGTGTTTGGTGTGCCTACAGGGAGGTTGCAGTAACGCATTAGTCTCGGTAGTGCGAGCCGGGTAAACGACTATCGAGGCTAGAAGAGAGGGATCCGTGGTTACCTGCCCTCTCTGCTAACATCGGTGTGATGGGCATAGGCAGAGACCTAGACAAGCACTGATTGGCTTAAGGGTAGTCCCCGGCCAGGGCTTACTCTAAAGCATAAGTTGACAGCCCGTGATAGAAAGTGGACATAAACGACAACGTAGTGACAAAAGATATGGATTTAGAAAACATAGAGAGCAGATTTAGTATTTCTTTTGCTTCTTATAAATCATATTTGTGCGCTTTTATTTTTATTTTATTGTTGTAATTAAATTCCTATTATTCTGCAAAATTTGTCATTTCGATGTTTATTTATCGGATGTTAATATTGAAATACATGTAATGTATATGGACAGTTCGGACATGATGGCCTATTTCCCTCAAGACCGTTTTTTGTAGCCACTGGGCCGCAAGGCTCAGCGCATTTATCTTACATGCACAGGTAGCTCGGGATAGGCACGATGGATGTTGATAAGTGTTAGTAAATCAGAAATGTAACGTCCAAGTTTATAAGGGTATTAGCCGTGAGGTTGTGTGATATTTTAACATGTATAGAATTAATCATTTTGTGTTATTCTAAATGCCTTGTATGGGTTTGCAGACTCATACGACGGTTGCCACGTGCCGATAGGTGGATCGAGGCGTGACAGTGGATCCGTAGACCACACGGCTATTATTCCAGATGTTCTACAGACGATTTGATAAATAGTCTGGATCCTAGGGTTATTACTTAATTCGGCTAGCCATGGTCGAGGATATATAAATTGAGAAATAAAAATAAAACACAGGCCGCAAGGAAAGAAGAAGAAATAAAAATAAAAGATTACAATTGATGAAACAACATAAAACATCTACAGAACATTCAACAAAAATTCCACATCACATTCAACATAAAACATTTCAACAAAAATTCCACATCACATTCAACATAAAACATTCAACAAAAATTCCACATCACATTCAACATAAAAGATTCAACAAAAATTCCACATAACATTCAACATAAAACATCTACAAAACATTCCAGCATAAAACATCTACAAAACACTCAATAATAATAAAACTCAGTCAACAAATATACAAAAACATGCACATCTCGTTCTCTCGGATAAACATGCATTTATCTCACAAATCAGTCAACAGAAACATGCATTCAAACCACACAAATCAGTCAACAGAAACATGCATTCAAACCACACAAATCAGTCAACAGAAACATGCATTCAAACCACACAAATCAGTATTGCAGATGGAGGTGAAGGGAATGAGAGGTGCCTTGAGCTCGAATCGATATTGCAGTTGCCGGCGGATCCACCGATGAGAAAGAGAGGAGCTCGCGGCAACTCGACGATGGAAGGGCCGCCTGGGTTTCAGCGAAAATTAGGGATTTAGAGGGTTTAGTCGCGGGCGCCGGTTCGGACGGCTCAGCTGGGTCGGGCCGGTCCGGGTCAGTTCAAACGAGCGGTTCAATCAGACCGGTCATGTGATGAGCATGTGTTCAGTAATCTTATGTAGTTTGCCCCCTCCACTCTATTGAATCTCAACTAAATCCCTCTACTTTTTATAAAATTCTAACTAGGTCCCTAATAATCTTAATAACTTAAAACTAGATCCTTTATTTTGAAAACCAAATATCAACCTAAAGCCAAATCTAATTCTTAACTCTATTTTCAAACCATTTTCTATACCAATCTAAAGTTGAATAAAATTTTGAATTATTATTTATATTTAAAAAAAAATTTAAAAAAAAAACTATATAGAAGTGGGGGTTTACAAGTACTCCCCCCCTGAAATTTTTTGATCCTCCAAAACTTACACTTATCATAGTAAGAAAATAAACAAGTAATTCTACACTTTTATGAATTCTCACACCTAATAATCACACCCCTTAAAGGATCTCACAACTTAATATGAAAATATTAAAGTAGTACAATCCGGGCTCTAGTATTTGGATCTAATGGTCTCCATGTGAACCTCCCTTCTATATTTGTAATATTTGGTGGTAGAAATATAGGTAGTCATTTAACAAAATGCTTAAGCTACGATAGCTTGTTCTAAGCAGGATAGCAATAGATGAAATATGTAGGTTAAGGTTGACTTACTTGATTGCATGATCACATAAATATGTACCAAAAATATGGGCCAAACTTAACTAATGCTCTATTTTAATGAGAGTCCTAAGAAAATCTGAAATTGAATTTGATACAGAATTTATAGATCATGCTTATATGATGATATAGCATTTGATATTGAATAAGTTATATCCTATGTAAAAGGATATGATAATAACAAAGTGGACTCTTGATGTAAAAGGACAACATCCAAGTTTGCATATGCAGAAGTAATGCAGTTGCACCTAAGCGGCTAAGTGCACTAGATATGAGTTGCAAAAGCATTGACTAAAATAAAAGATGTCAATAATACATGCAGCTACTAAGAGTATCAACATGCGCATCAACATATGCTAGAGGTGCCAAGAAAGCAGCAGTATTCAAGATTTAAGGATAAATAAAAAGCAAGAAAGCATAGTTACTATAGAATCAGCATGCAGTTGAAATGGGAGCTGCAAAAATATCAAGAAACTATGTCCAGCTGAGGGAGTTATAGAAATAAAATAAAATAAAAAGAAGTGAAGCATCTTTCAACCATGGTTGGAATTTGACTAAGGACATTTGACAAAAGGAGTAACATCACAACAAAAAGAACTTCAAGCTCAGAAAATGACGGAGGAAATAACATTACACAGAGCTGCCACTGCAGAAAAGGAACTAAGGAAATAACTACAAAAAAAAACTGCAAAAAGATGTAGCTGCAGAAACTTGATGAAGTGCAATGGATATTAAGTTTATACCGATGGAATAGTGCAAGTATATAGCTGATGATAGCTACATTAAGCTGCCCTAGTACACAAATATATGGAACGAAGGGAAGTTGTAGAATTGAAGAAGATACTCATGTAGCCAATCAACATGACTGTAGAAAAATCTAACATGAATATGAAATATGGAGAGCTACAAAAGTGGAGAAGAATTAAAATACAGTAGGTTGCAAAGCAAAAGATACACTTATAAAGTTAATCAACAAGACCGCAGGAGCCATAACAAGAAATAAATTTTAAGAAAAAAGGAATTGGTCACTGCGACAATATAACAAGTGAGCATCTATGCTGCAGAAGTAAAACAAGCAAGGAAAGCTTGAAAGACTGCAATATAGGCAAATGAAAATATCAAGCAATATGTGAAATAGAGCTGCAAATAGGGTATAGAGTCGCAATAGGATATATGATAAAGCTATAAGCACTGCACATGGAGTTGCAGGGGTAAGAAGTTAATACAAATAGCATACTACATGACTGTCAAAATATTGGTCATAGATAATATCAAATTATTTAATAAGAATCACTTTGCAGACAGATTTATAGATCTAGGATAAAGTCCATAAAAGAGACTCATGTACACTCGAGTCCAAATGGAACTAACTTAGATATAGGATTCAAATGAAACTTCAATATCAATAATCCAAAATCTAAGAAATAAATAAGTGCATCGGTTTGCATAGATAGTGATCATGACGAAAATAAGATAGGTAACATTTGAATATGATCTAACACGATTAGATTAATCTTTATAACTCATATTTGATCGCTGGTGGGATACAATATTTGAGATGTATAAGCACTCATCTACTAAGGGATGATATCATTATAGGTCATAGTCCAATGACTATACCCCGTACTAACTCTCTCACCGTCCTAGCTATATCGGGACTGATTTCCATAACTCTTAAGACTCCAAGCCTAAGCTTTAATTCTACTTTAATCCTTAGGTTCTTAAACCTAAGCTCTGATACTACTTTAATTCTTATGTGATCCAACCCAAGCTCTAATACCACTTTAATTGTCACGCCCCGATCCTACTGTCGGGCACATGACAACCGCCGTATAAGCCCAACAGACCCATACAAGGCATCAAGTGATGCATATCATCCAATACATCATTTATGCAGCGAAATACACAATTAAATCATCTAACTCAATATTCCTAACACAGTCCCGATAAACCTACTACAAATCTACGATAACTGTACCGGTAGATACAAATAAATCCCTCGATGAACTCATCTCCACCACCGTCTCGGTCAACACATCTAACACACCTGCACACACGGGGAAAAATGGTGTGCTCAGCCTTGCGACCTAGTGCGAAATTACGGCTCATAACCGAATAAGGAATCCAAAGGCTAGGAGGATAAATCTCGGATGCCTTGGGTTCATTAATTGTCATTTTTATATAATACATGTGAAGCATATAATAAATGTAAAATAATCGTATAAGCATATACAACAGGTGCAGCCCTAGATGTCACCTAAGCAGTCTCTAGTAACTATGTCATCAATGTCACCGGTATATCATCTACGGTATACTATATCTATCAGTCACAAGACTCGGGCTGCCAGCCTATGCTTAGAGAAATTCCCCTGCAGAGGACTTCCCATAAGCCCATCAGTGCCTTATGTCTCTGTCTCTTCCTATGCCCGCTGCACTGATGTTGGCGGAGGTGACGGGTGACCCGTGATCACTCTCCTCGGTATCGCAAGTCGCCTGCGATGCCTCCCCTAGCGAAACCGCCGTGCCCTTACATCCTCCCCGGATGCCGTAAGGGCAACGACAATCGTGTAGTACTACAACACCGTCTGAAGACGGGGTCACCATCAATAAAATCTATCGACTACGGCTAGTCGATAAGATACAACCCTAGGATCCGGACTACCCATCCGACCGTCTGCAGATCATCAAGGATGGTAGCCGTGTGGTCTACGGATCCACTGTCCAAGGCTATGCAGAGGGATGTCACCGTTCCAATCCCCGAGCAGCGATGCCTGCCAAGAGGTGTGCAGACTAGCTATCGCCGGAATGCTACAACCTCGGCGACATGTTTGCTAGGTTCTTGTTCTGGTTCATCCCGGCTAACCATCTCAGGACTATCACGAGGCCCCTGAAACGACACTCGTGCGGGTATAAATTATCGGGTAGGGACTTGCTCCATATATCCGGTCTAATGTGACCTTGGAGTGTATATAGTCCCTTTCCCTACCAGCTCTCAGTATCTAAGTTATGTGTAGCCTCGGGAGTGGTATGTGGTGGAGTATCACCATTCTGACCATCAGTGGTACGCAGTGGTCAAACGGGGTATGCAAGCAGTACCCCTTCCTATCTGATTTCTAGTGATGTCTCCTAAGAGTTTCTAACATGTCATCATTCTTATCTATAACTGCATGGTAATCGTGCTATCATAGCATAGATGAATAGTATAACATGCAGGACAAGAGTTGTAGACATGTTAAGTATGTAGCATGGTAAACATGACATAATCATGCATATAGACAAAGTAAATCATACTAACATGCATTTAGATAATATCATAGTAAGCATAACATGCATTTATCCATATATACATAATCGTGACAAGCATTTCATTTTATTATATTTGAGGCATCCAAGAATTTTCCTAAGAAACCCTCGGCAGGAATTCCCTAACTTGGATAAATCCTACATTCGATGAACCAACGCACCTGATAATCTAGTTGGGTCTTCTTCGGAACCAACCATGTAATAAGTCGTACTTCCTTTAATCGTTTCGAGTAGATCTTCCTATTATAAATAAAGTTATATTTAGATATTTACTTTTATATGATTTATAATTAACTTTGTTCATAATGTGACAAGTCATCTTTGTTTTAACTAATCACTCCCTAATTTTATTTAGCTATCACATCTAATGGATAATAAGGTGGAACCAAATTAATTGTATCCTAATGATGACCCGGATTTGATTCCCCATTCTAACACAATTATTTTATTATCTACATGCTTTTAAGTAATGCAAGAAGAAGAAAATAAGAATAAAAATAAAAGGACTTAGAAATGCCAAACTCCATAACACCATTAAAACATTGACAACAAACCCCACGGCAACAACATATGCAAAAGCAGTCAAAAACAAACACATTAAACACAGGAAAGAAGAAGAAATACTCTCGGATAAACATGCATTTATCCCACAAATCAGTCAACAGAAACATGCATTCAAACCACGAATTTCGCCACAACAGATTAATCCTACACATGCTCTCCGAATTAATCGCTATAGGGACACGAATTCCGCCACAACAGATTAATCCTACACATGCTCTCCGAATTAATCGCTATAGGGATCAGTCAATTAATTAATTCTACCCAACCCTATAGGGATCAGTCAATTAATTAATTCTACCCCTGCATTCTGAATAGCAGCAATGATCCATACTTCATTGGACAACGCATTCATGATCAACATCGCCTACCATCATCATCAGCTACAATCTCATTCACATACCACCTTCTCTAACCATAACTACTGATCAATTAACAAATTCACATGATCAATTAACATAGGTTTCAATTTCACACATAGGTCCAACAAATCAGGCATCAATTGATAATTAAAATAGAATCAAGAGAAGGAGAAGAGATGGATTCGACCTTGGTAGATTAGATTGCGTGGAAGTAGATGTGGCCGATCGATGAATGGAGAAATAGCTCGGCGGGATGGAACCCAAATCTGCCGAGATCCCCAAATTCGGTGAGCAGCTACATTAATGAACCTAGATCAGCTCTCGGCCTTCGGTGCAGATGGAGGTGAAGGGAATGAGAGGTGCATTGAGCTCGAATTGATATTGCAGTCGCCGGCGGATCCACCGATGAGAAGAGAGGAGCTCGCGGCGACTCGACATTGGAAGGGCCGCCTGGGTTCCGGCAAAAATTCGGCGATGGCACCCATGGCACCCGGATCTCGGTGGAGATGGAATCAGCGAGGGATAGAGGTGCAACGCAGTTGCAGATCTTGCACTGTGGGCGTGAGAAGGGAAAGGGGAAGAGAGCTCGAGCTCGGCGAGGTCGCAAGGGCAGCCTCACGGTGGATCGAAGCAGGTGGGATGGTGACCGCACCTATCGACGATACCAACCGTGGCGGCGACATGAGCTGCGGTGATGGCACGACCGGTGATGAGGAGTTCGCAAGCTCCTTGGCCTTCCGCATAGGGGATGACGAAGTGAAGAGAACGAAGTCGAAGGTGGTACTCGGATCACCGACGAGATCGGCGAGGGAGCGAGGACTGCAACCGATCGGGCGCGGTTGTGAGAGGGAAGGAGGGAAATGAGCTCGAAGATGCAGCAGGGCTCCAATCGGCGCTGCAGTCATCGACGTGGCGTCAGCAAATGATCCGGAGGAAGAGGAGCCTTCGCGATGGATTGCAAAGAGGCCGAAGATGAGGAACTTCACAGCTGAGCTCACGGTGAGGATTGCGTGCGAAGAGGGAAAGGGCGCACGTCGTCCGCGGCCGAAGGAGAGGTTCGCCGTCGAGTTTGCAGTGATGGATCCGCAGCAGGGTGCGACGGGGACGAAGGAGAAGGCGAGCAACACTCGGATCGTGCGATGAGGGAGCTGGGATTTGTGGACGATGTGATTTGGGGGAAAAATTAGGGATTTGGAGGGTTTAGTCGCCGGCGCCGGTTCGGACGGCTCAGCTGGGTCGGGCCGGTTCGGGTCGGTTCAAACGAGCAGTTTAATCAGACCGATTATGTGATGAGCATGTGCTCAGTAATCTTATGCAGTTTGCCCCCTCCACTCTATTGAATCTCAACTAAATCCCTCTACGTTTTTATAAAATTCTAACTAGGTCCCTAATAATCTTAATAACTTAAAACTAGATCCTTTTTTTTGAAAACCAAATATCAACCTAAAGCCACATCTAATTCTTAACTCTATTTTCAAACCATTTTCTATACAAATCTAAACTTGAATAAAATTTTGAATTATTATTTATATATTTTTTAATTTATTTATTTTTATTATTTTTATTTTTATTATTTTTTTTAACTATATAGAAGTGGGGGTTTATAACTTTGTTCGATGAAAGAAAGTACTAGTTGTTTGAAGTCCATACTATTTCCTTTCAACAAATGTGGCTCCTACTTT
The DNA here is from genome assembly GCA_030544415.1 of Thalia dealbata. NCBI lineage: Eukaryota > Viridiplantae > Streptophyta > Magnoliopsida > Zingiberales > Marantaceae > Thalia > Thalia dealbata. The sequence continues at coordinate 12,539,079 of CM060460.1, forward strand.
TGCTTAAGTACACAAGTGCTATTAGAAATGAATTTTATTCTATAAAAAAAAAAATGGTGTAGTGGTCTTGATCCATACATAATCTATTAATCTATGGTCATATGAGCATGGTATAATGCTATACCATTATTCTGATTTTCTTAAAAATAACCCATGAATCAAATCTGTTTCCCCCTCACGAACCTTCAATAACAATGAGGCAGGAATTCTAATCATGTTGAACTCTTCAACCATCTTCTACATATATTTCATGATTTCTGTCCAAAATTAAATTTATATTCTAGTCCTAATCTTATCTTTTGGACTAATTAAAATGATTTCCTTAAGTTTGAAGAAAGGTAGCTAAGTTTTTGGTGATACGTCGATGTCTCTATGTAACGAGTATTTTTCTTTCATAGATACTTCCATCTTAAAATCCTTGTTGATGATAAAATGGATAGTTTACTACCTGCAATAATTACTTTTTATTAGCTCCATGATCCAAATTGTCAAATTACTGAAAAAAAAAAACCATCGACATACTAGTTCCTTTAGGATTATATTAAACATCTTTTCCATATTCAATTTTTTTTTTCAAATCTATATGCCTTGCTCCTCTAACAAGCATGAGTCATTCAACTAGCTGCCAAAGGCATCCATTGCAAAATCTCTATGAGTGAAAGCACTCGGAGTTCCCAACATAAGCTGAAGTATGCGCTCTTTAGTCGACCAATCAAAACCTTTGAAATCAACCCTCTCATGCTATTGTGTGAATATATCTTTCTGAAACCTGATATGACTTAAATTGATCTTTGGAATCAATAGAGGCCACTTAATGATGCTTTTCTGATATAAGTTATCCTTCCATGAACCTTTGAAAATCTCTATCACTGCATCTTTGTTGAACGACACGAAAATATAGGACTTCGTGATCTGTCCCTAGAAATTTAAATTTTGCCCAATCACTTGAATTTTACTAGACCTTTGTCTATAAATGTCACCTCCAAATCCCTAGTGTCTCATTAGTCAACTCATACAATCCCTCCTATCCAGCGAATGGATATTGGTGATGTTGCATCCTAAATACCCTTTTGGAATATGGATAAAGTGCAGAAATGATGGGTTGAATATAAAATTTCTACTCCACCTAGAAGGTTGAATCTAAGTTTTTTTTCTTAACCGTTTAAAACTACTTAAGAGTGGTAAGATCAAGTGTCATGGTCATCATCCTTGCATCAAGGAAATTAGCTTGATGGTTCCAAAAATTTCCCTTCAACCGCATAATCAATCAATTAGATTCTCACCAAAATTTATCCATTGATTATGCTCCTACCATGTCAGCTTATCACTCTCGGCACAGTAGTTAGAGTGTGAATTTTTTTTTACCCACACTTGGTGCATTTCATGTTACAGGAAAACTACTTCCAATGATAATATTTCCATCACCACAACCATCTCACCAAAGTCTTTCTTACCCTCATTTTAGAGGATCATGCAAGCACCCAATTGCCAAGTGTTGGGATAAATTATTTGGGCTGTAAATTGAAATAAATAAGGGTATACCCAATGGTTGTCTCCGATGAAGTCCTTAATTCATTTATCCATCTCAGCAGTTAACTTCCACTCATGCCGATTTAATACTCTCGATATATGAAAAGATTTTGTAGACTATCCTTGATCATACCCAACATCATCTCTGTAGTAGTGACCACCACTTAAGTCTTGAAAATATTTACCTTGAAGCTTCATATGATATTTAGATCACAGTATCTATACATTTGATCTACATGGTATGGTGATTTTGTCTGCATTTAGGCTGGCTACTATTTAAACTTGACAGATTCCTTCATGTCTCTGGAGTACCTTCTTTCTGGATCAAGAAATTAAATCATGGTTAAATTTATATTAGATGATCTAAAATTTATCTGTTATCATACTCCTATCCGAATATTGTCCAGGGATCTCTTTACGATGAATTCCTGTCACGCCCCGACCCAACTATCGGGCACGTGGCAACCGCCGTATGAGCCCTACAGACCCATACAATGTATCAAAGTGATACATATCATCTATATACATCGTTTACACAGCGGAATTATAAATAAATCATCTAACTCAAGATTTCTAATATAGTCCCGATAAACCTACTATAATTCTATAATAAAAAAATATCGATAAATAAAAATAGACCCGTCGATGGACTCAACTTCATCAACCGTCTCGTATGATCATCTAACACACCTACACACACGGGGAAAAGTGGTGTGCTCAGCCTTGCGGCCTAGTACGAAATTATGGCTCTACCGAATAAAGAAATTAAAGGCTAGGAGGAGTATTCTAGGATGTCTTTGGTTGTTAATCATCATTTTCCATTTGATTTGTGTAAATCAATTTATAGGAAGCAGCAAACATCATAAATAAATATCGATGTATAATTCACTAGATGTCACCTACGTTGTATCTAGTGTCAATGTCAACAGCATGTCACCTACGTCATAATAATACTTTGAAGTTACAAGACTCGGGCTGCCAGCCTATGCTTAGTGAATACCCGAGCTAAGAGTATCAGTAAGCCCATCAGTACCTTTCTATCTTTGTCTCTACCTATACCCACTGCACTGATGTTGGCGGAGAGGACGGGTGACCCAATATCACTCTCCATCGTTTCACTAGTCGCCGACCATGCCTCCCCCAATGAAACCGTCGTGCCCTTACATCCTCCCCGGATCTGTAGGGGCAACGACATCTGTGTAGTACTACACGCTGTCCGTAGACAGGGTCACCATCATAATAATCTCATCGGCCACAGCTAGCCGGAATAACAACCTTAGGATCCGGACTACTCATCCGATCGTCTGCAGACGTCAAGGGTGATAGTCGTGTGGTCTACGGATCCACTGTCCAAGGCATCCATATGAAATCACCTTCCCAGTCCAATAGCAGTCAACGTTGATCGGGATAAACACACATCCGACAATGAGCTGTGGCAACCCCGTCTCCATCGGTGCCAAGTCCATAGTAGGGTTCATCATCGCTAGCCATCTTAGGACTATCACGGTGCCGCCTAAACGACACTCGTGCAGGTATAAGTTTCGGGTAAGGACTTGCTCCGTATTTCTGGTCTAATATGACCATGGAGTTTGTACAGTCTCTTACCCTACCAGATCCTAGTATCTAAGCTATGCATAACCTCGGGAGTGGTGCTCCCAGTATCTAAGCTATGCATAACCTCGGGAGTGGTGCTCCCCCCTCAAGTATCTAAGCTATGCATAACCTCGGGAGTGGTGCCCCCCCAGTATCTAAGCTATGCATAACCTCGGGAGGGGTGCATAGCGGGACGTCACCGTTTGACCTCCGTCGGTACGCGGCGGTCAACCGGGGCATATGAAAAAGGCCCCTTTCTTTTTAAATTACGGTGACATCGCCAAGAGGTTCTAACATGTCGTTATTTACTATCTATGTCTGCATGGTAGTTGTGCTTTCATAGCATAGAAAAATAATAAAATAATATATAACATGCAGATCAAGATGTCACGACATATTAAAACTCAACATAGTAATCATGGTATATCATACATATTAGGTAAAGTAAATTAAACAAACATGCAAACATATCAAATCTTATCAAGCATTATATTTTATTTTATTTAAGACATCCATGAATTATGTTTGAAGACCCCAGCGGGAATTCCCTAGCTTGAATAAATCCTACATCGAAAAACCAACGCGCATGGGTTAGCGATCCGCTCTTTAGAACCAACCCGCATAGAAATGAATCACTGCGACGAACTACGCGAATCGCGTACCCGCGATAATCCTAATTAACACAATTATTTACAATAAAATTTAATTTATTTTTCCCTAAAGTAAAGTAGATATAAATTTATCAAATCTAACTTATACAATTATCCTAATTAACAAGCCTACGTTTAAATTTATGATCCCATGTTTAATTTAGGGGACACACACTTAATTAATACGCCCATGTTTACCCCTTAGGCCTATGTCCACATTTTTTTTTGCCCAATTAAATTATCAATAAATTAATTAAAGTAATTACTACATTTAATTAATCCAACTAAACATATCAGTTGATAATCAATTCAACTTAATCATTCAAATATTAATTTACCAAATTTTAATTTTACAAATTAAATTAATTAAAATGTTAAATGAACTTAGTTAAGCTTAGATAAACTTTTATCAATTTACACCCATTTAAACCCATAATCTAGCCCATGACTTGGCCCAAGTCACCCAAGGGCCCAATTAAGACCCATAAAAAATTCTATTATTTTTATTATTTTAATATATTTTTTATTATTATTTTAATATTTTTATTAATTTATTATTTTTCTGACTGGTCAACGGTCAACAGTTGACCTGGTCAACGATCAACAGTCAATAGTTTGACCCGGTCAAAGCTAACTAGTTCGGTCAACTGTTGACCCGGTCAATGCTGACCGGTTCGGTTCGGTTCGGTTCGATTCGGTTCGGTTTAATTTGGTTCGACTCAAGTTCGGTTCAATTTAATTTGGTTCGACTCGGATTCAATTTAATTCAATCTGGTTCAGCTCGGATCCGGTCCAATTTAATTGGATCCGGTCCAACCAACCCAATCCGATTCGATCTAACTCGAGCTCGAACCACTTTCAATTACTTGATTCAGCTCACCCCAACTAAACTCAACCCGAACCCAAACTTAACTCAAACTCAACCCAACTAACTTCAATTCGGTTCAACTCAACCACTTACTTAACCCATTAATTAATTCACTTAATTAAATAACTAACTTTGTTTAATTTACACTAAACATGCTTAATTAAATCTAAGCATACATTAACACAACTTACACTAATTACATTTTTATAAAACTAATCATGCTTAATTTATCGCTAATCGTGATTAAGGAAGAAATTTAACCTACCCAGCCGATCACTAATCACTCGCCGGAAAACCTCACCGCCGACAGCCGGAACCCTAGTCGCCACCTCACCGGAGTTCATGAAATCATCGGCCAACTTGACGACGAGCTCCGGAAGCTTTCGCACTAGAGGGGATCAACGATGGCCTGCGAAAAATCTGGTCATCAACGCTAAAAATCCATCTTTTTGTGGCGTCGCCGGCGAACTCTAGGGCGAGTTCACCGGAGGGCAAAATCACCCGTTCATAGAGGGGAAACGAAGCTCCTCACCTTGCGAACGTGTGGGGAAGGAGAGGAGGAGGATCTGACAGGCGAAATGAGTGGATTCGCAGCTCCACTCCTCGCCGGTCGTGCTGCGGATTGGAGCAGCGGCGATGAAATCGTTGCCTGCTGCAGTTGCATCGGGGTCGAACGCAAGCTCACGAGCTTGCGGCGAGGGCGAGCAGCTCGAGCCCCAGCAACCACGAACGGCGCGTCGGCGATCTGCGCGTGGAACGATGGGCGGATGGCGGACGGTTGCTACGGACGGCGAACAGATGCAGCACGCTACAAGGAAGATTGCAGGGGAAGGGTTGCGCGGCTGCAACAGAGCCCTCCACGTCTCTGCCGAAGCTCCTCGTCGCGGCGGAGAGGAATGGGTAGTGACGTCGGCTGCGGACGGCAGCAGCGAGCGGCAGTCGGTGGGCAGCGAACGCCGACGAGGTGGAAGGGGCAGGAACGGCGGACGGCTGCTCTGCTTCGGGTGAAGGAGGCGAGCGTGAGGAAGAGGGCGTCGCGAGTGGGGACTTCGGAGGCGAGGCGCATGCAGCAGAAATGCTTCTACCGTGCTCCCCTTCCTGCGACGAGGAACGATGCTCGGCGATCAGCAAACGGCGGACGACGAGCTCGCGGGAAGGACAGCGGACGACTACTTTCGCGGCGAGGAGAATGCAGGGGAAGAAGAAAAGGGGGTCGTCGAGGAGTGGTGCACGGTGGACGACGGGAGCGGGCGGCAACCGACGGACGCCGGGCAGCAGCCAACGGCGCAATGCAGGCATCGGCGCTACTCCGCTGCGGGCGAGGGAGGCGTGCTCGCGAGGAAAAGGGCGTCGCGAGGTCGAGGATGGAGGAGGGCGTCGCGCGGCTCTTCTCGCCCGCGATGCCTCCTTCGAACTGGGTCCGAGCCGGTTCATCTGAGCCAGACCCTTTTTTTTTTTATAAAAAAAATAAGATTTTGAAGATGGGGGTTTACAGTTCCATCATTTGAATTATTCTCAAAATATTCAGATTGCCTACAAGATTTTTGACTGATATCAACAGAATAAGTGGCATGCTAAACCTTGTGAAATATTAAGGTATGCGCAATTAAGTGACTATGATTCTATGGTACCATGTGATTCCCTACGATTATCAATACCATTACCCTATTGGGATGGCCATTACCCTACGAGGTGTTCAAAGATGACACATGACAAGCAGAGGATTTCTAAAGGTGAACTGTTGGTAGCGAAAGTGCCCAAAAATATTAATTAGTGATGGCCACCAAGGTTTGGAGAATAAGACATTTAGTCAGAATTAATAATTTTCTCTTCTAGCAATTACTATTTCTTAGCAAATTTGCTTTGGGTGAAGGGGTTAAAAGTTTCATGCCTTAGCGACACTACTTTGAATAAGTGAATTGGACCTTCTTTTTCTAATTTGGTTGTCACTAAATAAAGTGGCGAAATGTTCTTATGTGTTGCTTCATTTTTGGAGGACCAAAAATGCTAAGTGGGGGAGAACTTGTAAACCCCGACCATTATAATATATATATATATATATATGTGTGTGTATATGTATATAGGTTTAGATAAATACGAATAGATAATACTTATTAAAAAAAAAAGGCAAGACTAGGAATTGGTTTTAAGTGATGGGGTAAAATTAAAAATTTATCTCTCACATCTTGCCCTTTTTATGCTCTTGTACGTCAAAGTTGAGGCTCGATTCCTCTAGCCACAAGCCACCAGAACGTTGCTGTGGTTGGACGACCTTGAGTTGGAAGCACAAGATTTTTGTCACGGTCGTCCTCTCAAAGTTCTCCATAGAAGGTAAGAATAATTAACCCTCCTCTATGCTTGATGAAATCATAGATTGTTGTAGTGCTGAAATTATTAGACGGTGATTGTTAGCATGCTCCTTTTCTGTTTTATTATTTTACTTTCTTTCTTTTTCTCTTTCTTCCTTAGGATTCCCTTACCAAAGTTCCCAGCAAAGAAAAAAAGGAAAATTAATACTTTATTTAGCATTAACTGCTTACTACCGAAGCCTTGCTCCTCCTATATAATTATTTTTGTGTTCCTTTCCTTCTCCTCCTTGCTACTGCCGAAACATCCTTCCTTCTTTATAATTTTTTTATATATTTAGTTTGCTGCTGCCCAAGCAACCTTCTATCTTTTTATATATATATATATATATAATTATTTAATTCTCTTGCCTCTTCTTTACCTAAAGGGATCTGTGTTCTTCTTCCTTGATATATTATTTTTTATTTATTGTTATGCGGCCGAAGGAGAGGCGGCTTCTTTCCTCTCTCTACACTTTTAAATAAATGGCCACTTTTCTCTTCTTCACTTGCTGAGATTTTGCTTCCTTCTTTTCTTATTATATATATTTTTATTTTCATTCTGTTTATGCTGCCGAGGGAGAGGCGACTCCTTCCCTCTCTCTCCACTTTTAGATTAATTACCTCTCTCTTCACAGATTCTGTCTTCTTTCTTACTTTATTTTATAATTTCTAATTCTCCTATTTTCCCAGCCGTATAAATGCAATTAGGTATTTTACCTTTATTTAATAATTTAGTTATTTCCTCTCAAATTGATCATCAAAGAACTATCGGCAGGAAGGAAAAAGTAAAAGAAATATGCATGTATATATATAAGGATGTGAAAGAAACCGTGAGAGTGGTTAAAATATACTTATATATATATTATTTTTACTATGTCATCTTTGATTTCTTCATTTAATTTTTTTTTATGATAATGGTATTATGGTTATTTTACAATTACTATTCACTGTCAATAGTAGTATGGGTGGAAAAATCATTAACATTATTATTTTTTTAAATGTAGATTTATTGTCAATAAAATATTATTAGTAGATTAAGTGTGATCTTGCCATAAGCATCAGGTCAAGATAGGAGAAGCCGTAGCCGGATGATTTATTTTTGCAAGGTGACCCTGTCCATAGGGGCAGTGTGGTACTATATAGGGATGTGTTTGGTGTGCTTACAGGAAGGTTGCACCAACGCATTAGTCTCGGTAGTGCGGGTCGGGTAAACGGCTATCGAGGCTGGAAGAGAGGGATCCGTGGTTACCTGCCCTCTCTGCTAACAACAGTGTGATGGGCATAGGTAGAGACCTAGACAAGCACTGATGGGCATAGGGTAGTCCCCGGCCAGGGTTTACTCTAAAGCATAGGTTGGCAGCCTGTGATAGAAAGTGGACATAAACGACAACGTAGTGACAAAGGATATGGATCTAGAAAACATAGAGAGCAGATTTAGTATTTCTTTTGCTTCATATAAATCATATTTGTGTGCTTTTATTTTTATTTTATTGTTGTAATTAAATTCCTATTATTCTGCAAAATTTGTCATTTCGATGTTTATTTATGGGATGTTTGTAAACCCCCACTCTTTAGTTATTTAAAAAAAAAAAAATTCGGCCCGGTTCATGTGAACCGGCCAGCTGGCCGGTCCAGATGAACCGGATTGAACCGGTCTGCTCGAACCGGCTCGGGCAAACAAACCCCGAGCCCTAAATCATTTTCCCCCAATTTCTGCCGAGCTCACCCTTCTCCCTCGAACTGATGCCTTCACCCATGCTCGCGTCGCCCTCCCTCGATCTGCCGGCGATGGAGCTCTTCTTCTCCCTACTCGATCCGCCGGCGACGGAGCTGCCGACTCCTCCAACGCGACTCCTTCTCCTTCGCCCCTCCTTCATCGTCTTGCTCCTCCCGCCTCAGATCCGGCAACGGCAACGACGAACCCCCGTTCGACCTCGCCGTTCCTTCGGCCGTGCGCGCCCTTTTCCCGCTTGGCCGGCGCCGCTCCGGAGCCCTCGCTGCGATCCCCTTCTCCTTCACCTCCGTTTGCGTCGTCCTCATCGCGACGCCTTTCTCCCTCGATCCATTGATGGCGGTAGCTACAGACGACTGGAGAGACCTCGCCGCACCGTCGGAACCTAGGCGGCCCTTCCCTCCTCCGCGACGAGTCGATCAACCATCGCCGCTCGCTCACTACGTCTCTCTCGCGGCACAGTGAGCACACCGCTGTCCACCATTCCCTCCATTCGACGGCGACAACACCGGCATCCCGCTGCCCCTGTTTTCTTCGCACCTCCAAGCACCTCCATGTCCTTCGAAGGTGAGCTTGTTGCCCATTTCCCTTCTCACTCTCGCGGTGCCAAGTCTCCCCATCATCATCCTTCCATTTGCACCGAAGGCTGACGACAACCGATCTGGGTTCATCATCGGCTCCACTCTTCAAGTGACATTAGCTTTCTCCGATCTGTTGAACCTATATGTGCACTTGGAACATATGTTAATTGATTAGGGGGTCCGTGATGTTGATGATGTCGTGCACTTGGAACATATGTTAATTGATTAGGGGGTCCGTGATGTTGATGATGTTTGAGAGATTAGTGTAATGTTGTTGGATGAATCACTTTGTTGTTGTTGTAAAATCCATGCTATTTCTGATGTTGGGTGGTATGGATTTGGGTTGAAATCATGCTATTTCCCCCACCTCCTTCTCCTCTCCTTATCATACTCTCCTCTTCTCCATTATTGAGTTTTCTCCTTTCTTTACTTTAAGATGCGTATATAGAATAATAATGATGGAGGTGGAGAGAATCGAAGTAAGGTCTACACTAGGGAAATATTATTAAGTTCCAATTTGCTAGATATCATATGATGAGTTGTTGATGCTTTTGGTGAGTTTCTCATGGTTAGTTGATGGGTTGATGATGATGGTATGCATGCTGCGATGTTGGTGTTTGGTTGAACGTATACTTTCTCCCCTATCTTCCTCCCATTTCCCCTATTGAACGCTTTGTTCTTTCTTCTCTCCCCACTATGTCCTTCTTATCTTGATTTGGTATTATTTTTGGTATTGATGATGGTGGTATGGGATTTATTATTGTTGTGCTTTATTGGTACGGTTGATGATGATGATTTTGGAAAATTTTTGGGTTATGTTGTGTATTGTTGATTCTAATGATTATGTGGTTTTGATTTTTGGATTTAATGGTTGTGATGTTGATTTGATAATTGTTAGTTGATTCTTATTCGGTTGATGGTTATGGATGTCGCTATTTGCTTCATGGTGTTGATGAGTGGTTGGTGATGTAGATTTGGTTTCGAGGATAAAATTGCCGAGAGGTGTTTTGGATGATGTTGCCTTGCTGCTTGGTTTGGTGGTATTGGATGTTTGGGTTTGATGTTGGCTAATTGTCTCACCTATTATGATCTCTTCTATTATTATGGATGTAGTATAATAATTATAATGGTATGGGGAATCGAATGCATGTCAACACTAAGGCAAAAATTTTATCTTCCACTTAACTAATGATGATATGTTGTTTTATGGTGCTTTGCTCTGGAATTGGGGATTTGATAATATTGGTTGATTGGTGTTTTCTTATGGTGATATGAGATTTGTTGTTATTGTGCTTTATTGATGTTGGTATTGTTGATGGTGATGGATTTATTTTCTTAGTGATGCCGCTGATGGTTTTGGGTTTATTTATTTGTTGTTATGTTGGTTGCTAATGTTTTGAGTTGTGGGGAAATTTTGTGCTATGATGTGTTGTTGGCAATGATGTGCCAATTTGGTTTTTGTGTGTTTATGTGATGGATGTGGTGGTTTTCAATGAAGGTGAATTTTTGTGAGTTGTTGCAATGGTGTTTTAAATTGTTGTTATTTGTGATATGATGATTTTTGCATGTATTGGTATATTAATATGAGGATTTGATTTCTTCCTTCTTCTCACCCATTATAACCTCCTTCCCATTTCTCTATTTCCTCTCATTCTCCTTTGTTATTTTTTCCTACTTAAGACTTTGCATATAGTGCAATAATTTGGGATGTAGAGAGAATCAAGGGAAGGTTGGCACTAAGGAGGGATTGTTGAATGTTAGGTTGCTAATGATGATGTGATGATGTTAAATTAAATTAGAGAATAATTAGTTTGGACTTCCTATTGACTTGGACTTGAAGATATGATTAAGTTTGATTGGGATTTGACTTTTCTAATAAGTCAGAGGTGATGGAAGAGGATTAGAGATGTGGTAAATTGGACTTGAGTATGAAGTTGGGCCTAATAGTTGAAGTGCATCATTTACTTTGGATTAGGCCAAATGATTCACGAGTTACTAGTGATTTAATAATTTCTATTATATTAGATTATAAAGATTTTATTTTAAATAAAATCCATATTATTTTAGGGATCTTACTCCGATTTGGAGCTGAGTATTATTGCTATATCTGGGTTGGTTCCGAAGTTCAGATCTCCATAAAGGTGCGTTGGTTCACTGAATGTAGGATTTATTTAAGCTAGGGAATTCCTGCCGAGGTATTCTTAGGAAATATCTCGGATGCCTTAAATATATAAAAAAAAGAAATGCATGTTATGTTTATATGTAAATGCATGTTAGTACGATTTACCTTGTCTATATGCATGCCATGCCATGTTTACCATGCTATTTATTTAACATGTCTATGAATCCTATCCTGCATGCTATGTTATTTATCTTTGCTATTATAGCACTATTACCATGCAGTTATAGATAAGAATGATGACATATTAGAAACTCTTAGGAGACATCACTAGAAATCAAATAGGAAGGGGTACTGCTTGCATACCCCGTTTGACCACGGCGTACCATCGATGGTCAGAATGGTGATGCTCCACCACACACCACTCCCGAGGCTACACGTAGCTTGGATATTGGGAGCTGGTGGGGAAATGGACTGTACACACTCCAAGGTCATATTAGACCGAATATATGGAGCACGTCCCTACCCGATGATTTCTACCCGCACGAGTGTCGTTTAAGGGGCACTCGTGATAGTCCCGAGATGGTTAGCCGGGACGAACTGGAACAAGAACCTAGCAATATGTCGCCGAGGTTGTAGCATTCCGGCGACAGCTAGTCTGCGCACCTCTTGGTAGGCATCGCTGCTCGGGGATTGGTACGGGGACATCCCTCCGCATAGCCTTGGACAGTGGATCCGTAAACCATACGGCTACCATCCTTGACGTTCTGCAGACGAGCGGATAGTGAGTCCGGATCCTAGGGTTGTACTATATCGACCGAGACCGTAGTCGATGGATCTTATTGATGGTGACCCCACCTTCGGACGGTGTGTAGTACTACACGATTGTCGTGCCCTTACGGAATCCGGGGAGGATGTAAGGGCACGGCGGGTTCGCTAGGGGAGGCATAGCAGGCGACTGGCGATACCGAGGAGAGTGACCACGGGTCACCCGTCACCTCCGCCAACATCAGTGCAGCAGGCATAGGCAGTGACAGAGACAGAAGGCACTGATGGGCTATGGGAAAGTCCCTGATTAGGAATTTCTCTAAGCATAGGCTGGCAGCCCGAGTCTTGAGTTTGATAGACATAGTACACCGTAGATGACATTCTGGTGACACTGATTACATAGTTACTAGAGACAGCTTAGGTGACATCTAGAGCTACACATATTGTATTTACATACATAGCTATTTTACTTTTATGTTATGCTTCACATGTATTGTATGAAAACGACTGTTAATAAACCCAAGGCATCCTAGATTAATCCTCCTAGCCTTTGATTTCTTTATTCGGTTTCGAGCCGTAATTTCGCACTAGGCCGCAAGGCTGAGCACACCGCTTTTCCCCGTGTGTGCAGGTGTGTTAGATGATCATACGAGACGTTTGATGAAGAAGAGTCCGTCGACGAGTTATTTTTATTCATCGATACATGTTATCGTAGAATTGTAGTAGGATTATCGGGACTGTGTTAGAAATGATGAGTAGATATTTTGATTGTATATTTCGCTGTGTAAATGATGGGTTTGGTTTGTATGTATCACTTGATGCCTTGTATGGGTCCGTTGGGCTCATACGGCGGTTGCCACGTGCCCGACAGTAGGGTCAGGGCGTGACAATGTTAATATTGAAATACATGTAATGTATATGGACAGTTCAGACTTGATGGCCTATTTCCCTCAAGACCGTTCTTTGTAGCCACCAGGCCGCAAGGCTCAGCGCATTTATCTTACATGCGCAGGTAGCTCGGGATAGGCACGATGGATGTTGATAAGTGTTAGTCAACCGGAAACGTAACGTCCAAGTCTATAAGGGTATTAGCCGTGAGGTTGTGTGATATTTTAACATGTATAGAATTAATCATTTTGTGTTATTCTAAATGCCTTGTATGGGTTTGAGACTCATACGGCGGTTGCCATGTGCCGATAGGTGGATCGGGGCGTGACAGTGGATCCGTAGACCACACGGCTATTATTCCAGATGTTCTGTAGACGATCTGATGAATAGTCTGGATCCTAGGGTTATTACTTAATTCGGCTAGCCATGGTCGAGGATATATAAATTGAGGTGACCCTATCGACGGACAGTTGTGTAGCGCTACACAGTGATGTTGTGACCCGTAATGGGATTCTAAGGGGAAAGGTACAGGCACAACGGGTTTCATTGGAACGGGGTATAGGGATCGACCAGTGGGACAGTAGAGAAAGATACACGATCACCCGATCTCTCTGCCAATATTCGTGCAACGGGCATAGGTAGAGACCTAGACATTCACGCCACGGATGGGTTTATGAGAATCCCTGATCAGGATATCCCCTAAGCATAGTTTGGCGGCCCGAGGCACTTGACATAATGATAATAATAATTCTAGTTGACATACACTAGAGATTCAGACATATGATCCAGCATAGATAACATATACTAGCAATAGACATGTTGTTCAATATAGATGATAGTTAGGGACATATATAGACATACACTACTGGTTAGAACTTAACATTGTTGATAATATTATTCATCCTAAAAAGTAATAACTGATAATTAATAAACCCAAAGACATCCTAGTACTTCCCCCTAGTGTTTGATATTCTATCTATGATTTCGAGCCGTAATTTCGCACTAGGCCGCAAGGCTGAGCACATCGCGTTCAATGTGTGTGCAGGTGTGTTAGATGATCGATCAATACGGTTGATGAAGATGAGTTTATCAACTAATTTATTTTTATTGATCGATACTTATCATAGAATTCTAGTAGGTTTATCGAGACTGTGTAAGTAATATTGAGTTAGATGATTTAACTGTATATTCCGCTGTGCTGATGTTGTATATAGACTGTGATTACCATTAAATACCTTGTATGGGTCTTTTAGCTCATACGGTGGTTGTCATGCCCGATAGTAGGGTCGGGGCGTGACAATTAAAGTAGTATCAGAGCTTTATGTTTAAAGACCTAAGGGTTAAAGTAGTATGGGAGTTTAGACTTAAAGTTGTAAGAGTTAAGGTAACAGTCCCGATATGATAGGATGTCGTATTAGAGTTAAGATAATAATTTGATTGTCTAACATCGTGTATCTCCTATAGACTTATTTAGTATGCAATCGTACTACCAAGATTTTGGATATGAGATATTGTTGTTCATCGACATATTAATATGAAGTGAACGCGCCATATTTGGTTAGTCCGGAATGAGCGATGATATCATGACTAAGATGAAGGTCTGATTGAGATTAAATAAAACCCGCACTAGACTAGTGAATGGGTTATGTAAATGATCATCGTAGGTCGGTAAGGACTACGGTAAATGGTTGAGTTTTTCCAGAGATTTTATCTTATTGTCTATTTTAGAGGAAAGAAACACAATATTAAGGTTTTCTAAAGATTTTACCTTTTAGAGGATTTAGTAATTTTAACCTTTCCTGCCATATAGGATTAAGTTATCCCCTTTATTTTTGGAACTCCTCTGCCTCTGCTTTAGATGTGAGGATTGCTTATTAGAAAAAAATATATATATTCAAGCAGATCTGAAGAAAAAAAAATGATGGAAAAAAATGAAAAGAAAAAAAAGGAGCTTATAGAGAAGAAAATTGAATGAAAAAAAATTATGAAATGATGATGGAAAAAAAAATCCAAAGTATTTGATCTCACTAATAAAATGGAGAGTTGGAGCAGCGCTATTATATCTGACTTTGTCAAGATTACACCTTATAATTTGGTGTATGTAGGAAGGTTAAATTTAATGGATGATAGGAAAAAGTAAAAAAAAAATTAAAAAGCCAGTTGGGTGCCAAAGTAGTGGAGTAGATAGGATTTGTTCTAATCAATCAAAATCAAGGTTGATGATATAAGAAATGGACTCATATAATTACAAAGCTTTCATACAAGAGAATCTTTATAATCATTTCCCTTTCATTTGGTTGTAGGTTATCATTCTTTTATTGGGAGTCCAAGTGGTAGCAATTAGTTGCCGGTACAAGTTGGTCGCTGGGTTATGTTGGCCATTATGTTAATGGTTTTGGGCTATATCTATGCTTAATACTTGTGGTTAGTTACGTATAATGTTATTCTAATAAGTTGCATCATGTTTATGATTATATGTGACTAGTTGGATGTTTGTAAATCATCGTACACATCCCAACAAGCATCTATTGAGTACCTAGACTTGTATTTTTGCCTTAGGTAGTAGACATGTACAATTCAATCTAGATATAGGCATTAGTCCACCATTATATAGGCCGACACCACGTACTCACGTGAGCCACTTCATTTTGGATAGCAGGATGTTCAAAATGATCTAGACATAGATGCCAATGATCCAGACCAAGCCACTGATGATCAGGGCACGAATACCGATGACCCCTTGCATAGTGACATACCATAAGCCACTTTGGTTGTTTTAGTTACTAAACTTTTAGTTGAATATTGGATCTATGATAAACCTAAACATACTTTGTTTGATTGGGTAGTATTTTACTTTGAAACTATATGTTATTGCTTGAGTTTTAGGTTTATGACAACCAGGTTTAATTTAGATAATTAAATAACAAACATATCTACCAGTAGTAGTTTTTATATACCTTGTTGGAGCTTGCAATTGGGAAAATAATAATAATAATAGTAATAATAAATAATAATAATAATAAATAAATAAATAAATTTGAGTATGAGAGGTATTGTAAGAATAGAGTTTCAAAGATTAGTAAACTCATTGTAATAGTATTGTGATTAATTTTTGGAGGACCAAAAATTTTTAAGGAGGGGAGAACTTGTAAACCCCCACTTTTATGTGATTTAATTAGCGAAAAAATGATATATTAAAATTTTTCTTAAGTTTAATTTAGTGTAAAAGAGGTTAAAAAACTTTTAGCTTGGGTTAGGACTAAAATGGTGACATTAGGCTAAAGTTTGGATTAAAAAGGATGTAGTTGTAATTTTTTAAAGTTTATAGGGACCTGGTTAGAATTTTATTAAAAATAAAGGGACTTAGTTGAGATTCAATAGAGTCGAGGGGGCGAATTACATAAGTTACTGATCACATGGTCCTCACATGATTGAACCGGACCGGTCTAACTGAACCGGCCTGGCGGAACTGACCCCTGCGAACAAAAGCACCTCGAGCCCTAATTTTTCTATCGACGTCGATACCTTCACCCCCGCACTCGTCGTGTCGCCTTCGTTACCGAGGGCTCGTCCGGCGATCTGGGTGCCATCGTCACCGCTTCCTCCATCAGCGGTCGGACATAGGGACCTCCCTCCCGTTTTGCTAGCTCCTCTCATTTACTCGTCGTCCTCCATCTTGCAGTGAGGAGACGTCGATTGCCATCACCCTAGAGGCTTCAGCCGCCTTTGTCGCAGCTGCCCTCGGGGCCACCACTTCGCCAGGATCGCCAACGCTTGCTGCATCCCTCGCATCACCACGAGTTCAACAGCAAATTCCTCGTCGTCCACCGTCGCGCCCGACCTCGCCGGATACTTCTCCATCAACTGCTCACCGGAGACCCAAATCGAGTCTCCACCTCCATCCTTCGAGTGACGCCAGGGGGTGCTCTGCCGCACTATTGTCGATTGCCTGAACCCCAGCAGTGGCACTTCATCTCGGTGGCTCTGCCGCACTATTATCGATTGCCTGAACCCCAGCAGTGGCACTTCAAATCGGTGGCTCTGCCGCACTATTGTCGATTGCCTAAACCCAGCAGTGGCACTTCATCTCGGTGGCTTTGCCGCACTATTGTCGATTGCCTGAACCCCAACAATGGCACTTCATCTCGGTGCATTGCAGCTGGTGGCGAGGAGATGTCCCTCATTTAATTGGAGGCCCTCTGCTCAATTTGTCTACATGATCGACCGTACCTTCCAATTTTCTTATTGATAAGGTCAATTTCGTCTCTTCCTTTATTATCAATTAATGATGATGTCGCATGTTAATCCTCTCCTTTGGTTTCAATTGATGCTGCATATTTTGGGTGAATTCTTTCGGTACTTTATTAATGGAATTTGTGAATTGGTGGGTGTTGTGATTGAGTTAATTTGAAGTATGGATGATGCATTGATGTTGGATATACAGTGGTCAGTGGGATTGATTTTGGAATGCATGCTATGAAGTGTATTGTTGAATGATGATGGCTGCTATGCTGTTGGATTAGTTTGTTGTATGTGAATTTGATTGTTGAGGATGATGATGTTTGTTGATGGAATTTTGAGTTGGTAGATTGTGTTCATATCTAATATGCTATTTTTGATACCTCCTTCTCATTTCCCTATTTCTCCTCATTATATTTTCCTTTATCTTTTACTTAGAGATTATGCATATGATATAATAATTAGGTATGTAGAGAGAATCGAATGAAGGTTGACACTAATGGAAGGATTGTTGAATGTTAGGTTGTTAGTGATGATGTTATGATATTAGATTAAATTAGAGAATAATTAGCTTGGATTTCATGTTGATTTGGACTTGAAAATATAATTAGGTTGGTTTAGGAATCGACATCCGTGCAGCGGGCACAGGTAGAGACCTAGACATTCACGGCACAGATGGGCTTATGGGAATCCTTGATGAGAATATTCCTTGAGCATAGGTTGGCGGCCCGAGGTACTTAACATAACGATAATAATAATTCTAGTTGACATACACTAGAGATTCAAATATATGATCCAACATAGATGACGTATACTAGCAACAGACATGTTGTTCAATATAGATGACAGTTAGGGACATATATAGACATACACTACCGGTTAGAACTTAACATTATTGATAATATTATTCATCCTAAAAAGTAATAACTGATAATTAATAAACCCAAAGGCATCCTAGTACTTTCCCTTAGTGTTTGATTTTCTATCTACGATTTTGAGCCATAATTTCGCACTAGGTCGCAAGGCTAAGCACACCGCGTTCAATGTGTGTGCAGGTGTGTTAGATGATCGATCAATATGGTTGATGAAGATGAGTTTGTCGACTAATTTATTTTTATTGATCGATACTTATCATAGAATTCTAGTAGGTTTATCGAGACTGTGTTAGCAATGTTGAGTTAGATGATTTAACTGTATATTCCGCAGTGTTGATGTTGTATATGGACTGTGATTATCATTAAATGCCTTGTATGGGTCTTTTAGGTTCATACGACGGTTGCCACGTTCCCGATAGTAGGGCCGGGGCGTGACAAATGTGATGGATGATTGGTTGATTATAAATAATTAAATAAAATAAAGAAAATGGTTTGAGGTTGTGAGTAGAAGGATAGATAAAAAATCCTTGTTTAAATTGTGTGATTTATGGTTGTTGGATGTATTTATTTTATCTTAGGAAAATTAATTACTGTGTTCTTGCTTGACAAATGACGGCTAAGCTGTGATTTGTATTGGAGTAAGAAGGAATTGTATGCTTGATTGATTGCTTGCTTGCTTTAAGAATCACAGCGAAGTTGTAAATTCTTACCTGATGTTGCTTTGAGACTCAGGTGAGGGTTTATAGTTTTAATTTATTTGGCCTACTACAGATGCTGAGTCCTAAGGGTCGTTGTTAATTATTGTACATGTTAATAAGTTATATATGTGCTTGGTTGCATATTTAATTAGCATGTGAATTATTGGAAGTATGTCATGCTAGTTTGAATCTGATACTATTACATGCATGCTCTTGATATGAGTTTGAAAGTTATACTATTTTGGTATATGTATAATGTTATTATATGCATGCTCCTGATATAAGTTTAGAAGTTATACCATGCTGGTATATGTATGATGCTATTATATACATGCTTATGATGTTTACACTGATGTTATGTTATTATTGATATGTTTATGTTGCTAGAGATGTAGACACTTAGCAAGAATATAGAACATGATGACATGAGACATAACTAGAAACACTTTAGGGACATGTTATGATAACACCTAGAGTGGTCTTATTTGACATTTAACTAAGAACCATTGAACATCTTATGATCATGGTAACCTAGGAGATGACATTAAGGTTCTTAGTCTGCTATGTGCCAACATGTGGTGAGATTCCGGGAAGGAGTTGAGCCGGTGGCTTATAGAATGTAGTTACCAGTAGACTTAGACAGAATCCATAACATACTCCATGTGCCGATGCTTAAGAAGTATGTGCTGGATTCACCGCATATTCTAACTGCACCTCTAGTTGCTCTGAGAGATGATCTAACTGTGGACTTCAGGCAATAGCTATAGTTGACCGACGTAATCAAGTGTTTTGGGGTAAGATTATACCTAGTCCGGGTACTTTGGAAGGATGGTAATATAGAGAAAGAGATATGGAAAACCGAAGCTCAGATTAGAGCCCAATACCCATAATTGTTTGATTAGTATTTTGCTTTGATAATATTTTTCTTGATAAATTGTTTGATGATGGTTGAAAATTATTTGAATTGATTGAATGATTTCTTTAGGTTGTTCTGTGTCTTAGAGAGCAGTAGAAAGTCTAGAAAACTTAAAGGGGTTGGGTTGTTATTTTTGGAGGACTAAAAATCTTAAGGGGGAGAGGAATTGTAAACCCTATTTTTCTTTAAAAAGAAAATTTTACCTGGCTTATTAGTGAAGTTGGTTAGAGTCATGCTAATAATACAAAGGTCATGAGTTCAATATTTGCATAGGCCACCAGTCTCATGTATCTTTTTTTATTTAAGAAATATTTAGTCCCATATTAGGGAAGTCTTGGAAAGGAGTTGTATCTTTTTCTATTTAAAAAATATTTAGTCTCACATCAGGGAATTCTTGGAAAGGAGTTGCATCCTGATTCTATTTAAGAGATAGTGCCCTCCTTCACACCTCCAATATCAAATTTATCCATATAATAGGTTGTGGGTTGTGGTCTTGCCAGACAAGATGTTAGGTTTAGCTGCGTTTCGGCTGTAGGTTAGAATAATTTAATTGTGCAAATAGAAATTTAATTTGTGTTCCTATTGTATAATTTTAATATAAACATATTTTATTGAAAAATTATGTGGTGGTATTTATTTGAATTGTTAAATGGTTAATTGATTAAAAGAAAAATAACTAAAAAGAAATTTTGTGTGGGTTGTGAGTAGTGGGGGTAGTTAAGAGGATTATTTGAGTTGTGTTATTTATGCATGCTTGTTTACTTGTATTTAATTTATTTTAGGAGATTGTGTTGCTGTGTTATTGCTTGAAAAATCACAGTCAAGCTGTGATTTGTGTCGAAGTAGAGAGCAACTGCGTTGCTTGCTTGAGTTATTGATTGTCTTGCTTGCTTGCTCTTAAGGATCACGGCCAAGCTGTGATTCTTGTTTAAAAATCTGCTTGAGGCTTGGGTGAGGGTTTATGGTTTCAAATTTAATTTGGCCTACTACAGATGCTGAGTCCTAAGGGTCGTTTTTTTAAAATTATTGTATCTCCTGATATGTGATATATCTTTTTCGTTACATACTTATTTAACATGTGAGTTATTATGAACTTGAAAGTATACTATGCTAGTTCCTATAAGATGATAAGGCATGCATGCTATTGATATGAGTTGAAACTTGAATCATGCTAGCAGAAGTATGCTGCTGTTATTTGCATGTTATTGATAATCATGCTCATGTTATATTGATGATTGAATATGTTCATATTGCTAGAGTTGTAGAAATACCTAGTAAGAACATGAAACATGTTAACATGAGATAGAAACTGAGACACTTTAGGTACATGTGATAATGACACCTACAGTGATCTAAATTGTTATATGAATAAGAACCCTTAACATCTTAAGGTTATATAACCTAGGAGAAGATGTGTGGTTCTTAGACTAGTATGTGCCAACATATGGTGAGGAGCCATGTGCTAGTAAGGTAGAGATGCACGTTCGGTTGACCTAAGTCACTAATACCTAGGTGTAGCCAAGATCTCACTTCGGTGCAGAACTCAACTTTATTGTGTTACATAAGGTAGAGGGTGTACTAGGAACAGTACCGGCCCATGCACTACCGAGGCTGGGGAACCTGATTGACACTGGCATGCTCAACAGATGTGGGTCCCTGAGCAGTTCAGGTTCATTGGTATCGTATGCAATGGATCTCAACTTACCAGGCTGGAGATGGATATGATTTTGTATTTTGATATGGTGATCTTGCCATGGTGCAGAATTACAGCGCTGTAAGGTACTTGTGTTTGTATTAGAAGGGGTACCGTGATCACCAGCCCCTTCTGCCAACGTCAGTGTACAGGCACATAGGACAATGAAATAGAGTTGACACTGACGGGTTTGGGGTAATCTCTAACGAGGGATTTACTTTGAACATAAGCTGGCTGCTTTAGGTGTGGAATGGAATGATAATGATATACACATTAAAGTGATATGACATCTTTAATTTTGTGTATCCTGTTATAAATAGATTTCTGATATCTTGTGATATATCTTGTTATAATTATGATCATGTTATTCTACATTTATTGTCTTGTCATATATTTTTGACATGTTGATTTAAGTATGTGAACATAGTGAATATATTTCTTATGGGTTGTACAATACTTTTTACCCATCATTAGGGTGCTCTCTCTGTAGCCTCACTGAGTCTCGTGACTCAGATGTGCAAATTTTTTCCTGTTGCGCAGGTTACGGGTGGATCTTTAGTCGGGAGTAAGGGAGAACCTAGCTTGGCGAACAATATCAATTTGGCGACCTAGATAGAGATTTAAAATGGTAGTGATGGTTAAATTGTCAAATGTATTTGCTTCCGCTATGTTTAATTAATAAAATTATAGCGCTTTGTGATACTTTTTAGCCTTGTATATGTTGTAGTGTTAAAGTACATCTTATACGGCGGTTGCCACGTGCTCAAAGATGGTATTAGGGTGTGACACTCATTCAGTATTTTGATAATCTTATGGTACTGATATCAAGAGTATTATCTTACCTCTCAATTCTGAGATCCATTTTATTCAATCTCACTCCATTATTTCCTATCTGACAATCTGGTATGAATAACTATCAAGTACTAGCATGTCACAGGCATCATAGTTCTTCTTCCTTAAACTAGGAAAACGAAATATTTATACCCATGAATTATACTATGAATTCTGCATATATGGATGAGGAGAAGATCTAATTCCTCACTTACATTAATAGTATGTTTCAATTCTTTTCTTTACAAACCTTTAGCATGGGCCGTCCTTCAAATGTGACCATTCTCAAATTGCTAACCTTCCCTCTGTTGAATATTCTTGTGTGCATTCAGAAGGTAGTACCATCCTTGGCACCAAAAGAACTCATATTTCTTTTAGTGATATTTAATAATTCCTTTTCTTCCTTAGTATGGATCTCTCCCTAATCTTTGTCATCTGTATGATACTCTTGATTCTTTCAAGAAAGGGTCCAAATACTATCTAGAACCTCAAGTTACTGAACAATCCAATAAGAATTACAAGTAGATTCAATGAGCTTATAATTGCTGAAAGTTTAGCATTTTCATCACATTAAAATCGAGCTTATCTCTTGTGGATATACTTGCATATCCTCAATGTTGATTTTGAAGACCTTTCTACCAAATCTTAGACAAGCATACCTACTGTTCCAAACAAATATATCATAAATAAACCAACATTGATTCTTAAATTTAAACTTCCAAGTGAGACTAAAAGAGAATCCAATTTGTAGCCTTATCATTTGTCCCTTATTATATGGTCCTTACCTCAAAAACCTAAATCACAACTCCCATACACAACTAAAGGGTGAGTTAAAGCCGAAGGTAATGAAATGTATCAAAGTATTATAAACTTGGACAGGTGAAGTTTCAGATTTACCTTGTGTCAACGATTTAATCACTCTGAGTTCTTTGAGTGTCTAATTCTTATGAAATTTGGTAGACACTTTCTTCACTAATGCTGAAACCTACCCTCAAAATTTTAGTTTAATCTGATCTCTGTAGGGGAAGTTATGATTTTCTAAATTTCACTAAACTGTGAAAATTTAGTATACCGCCTTAAAATTTTAGTTTAATATGATCTCTGTAGAGGAAGTTATGATTTTCCAAATTTCACTAAACTCTGAAAATTTAGTATACCAAAAATTTTGATACTCTTGAGTTGAAGAACCATTCATCTTTCCATTTGAATTTATCATCTCTATGCTAATAGCAGAATATATATCTATTTTCTTCCATTACCTTTGATCTAAAATCTCCCAGTTGTGAATCAAAATTTTATCTTTCATCATAATAAGTATCATGGTCTTAAATGAACAACAATGCTGAATTTTTCGTTGCCAACATTCTAAACCTTAACAATTTCAGTTTCTTTATTCCTTTCTCCTAATTTTGTACTTTGGTTGCAAGTTATGGCTTATACATTTTTCAGTGCTCAGTTGAACTACAAACTAAAGCAACCAATTGGATACTAGCTCTAATCTTAACCTTCATTTTGGTTAGAAAATTTTATTCTTCACAGTTAATAATACTTCACCATTCTTCCAATGGTTATTTTGACTACTCTAGTCCTCCCAGCAGTTAGTAACTGCTCTTATTCTTATTACTATTCTTGCTTACCAATTCTAAGTTATATTTCTAAAATTTTCCCTCCAAGTTTTAACACAAGGGGATGGCACCGTTGAATGCAAAAGGAGATTGATTTTACAACTTCGGTTGTTACTTTCCCTTTCCTATCATTTTCATCTTTATATTCTAATGCTTGTACTTTCATACCTATTCTTGCAATAAAATTTCAAAGAAGATTAGAAGTTATTCTTTTCCTTCATCATTCTAGTGATATTATTGTTGAGATGAAAGTGTAGAGTTGTTATTGTCCTCCAACAAATTTTATTAACCTTCAATTACTACTCTATAACTAGTAATAGTCTGAAACTTTAAAATTGATCTTCAATCTTTTCCTTAATCATTCAAAGATAATTTTCAGATTGTTTAATTCTAGCTACCATGGCCTTACAGATGGTGAAATTTTTCTCTTCTCAATTTTGGAACTCCAACTTTAGTAATCCAACTACTCTCCTTAGAATTAGGGTAGTTCATTGTCCTATACTAAATTAATTGTTTAATTCTTCAATAATTCTTTCTTTTACTTGACTCAAATGACCATATCTTCCTTTGAAGAATGAGACATCAAATTGTTATCCTTGAGAAAAGGTCTACTCATTACCTAACGTCTATAACAATTGCTAGAAGAGTCAGTTGTAGGCTTCTTAAGATGATATACTTCAGAATAATTAATCTGTTTAGAATTGTCACTTTTTCTTTCTAAGCCAACAAATTGCTTTGTTGGATGCGTAAATTAATTGTCGCAGCTTTGGACTTCCTACCATCTCTACTATTCCTTTTGGATACTGGTTCCAATGCAATCATTGGAACTGTTTAAGGACCTTTGGTTGACTAATTTATATTTTTTATTGTGTGATATTTCTGAGATCTATGATCTTAATTGGTTCAATTGCTCGTGTTCTGATCGATACCGGATCACAGAGGTCTTATGGGAACACGATATTTCTAAGGGGGCTGATCGACCCTTTGAGATACTAGGATATAAGACTTGAGGTGATCTTAGGTATTAATTGGTTAATCGAGTATTGAGCCATGATAAAATTGTCTGACAAAGACAATGACTTTTTGTAAACCACAATCGTTATAAAAAAAAAAGTATATATATATATAAGTTTAGATAAATACGAATAGATAAACATATAACATGATAATACATGTAACATGATAGAACCAAAATTCGGCTTTAGATAATGGGGTAAAATTAAAAATTTACCTTCCACATCTTGTTCTTTTTATGCTCTTGTACGTGAGGGTTCAGGCTTGATTCCTCTAGCCGCAAGCCGCCCTCAACTGCTGCCGTCTTTGGATGGCCTTTGGTTTGGAAGTGTAAGAGTTCCGTCACGGTCGTTCCTCTTAAATTCTCCATAGAAGGTAAAAACAAATATTCCTCCTCTATGCTATTTCTTGATGAAATGGTGGATTGTTGTAGTGCTGAAATTGTTAGATGTTTACTATTAGCATGCTCCTTTTCTGTTTCTTTATTTCCCTTCTCCGTTTGCTCTTCCTCCCTTCTGGTTCCCTCGAGCCGAATTGCCAGCAAAGAAGAGATGGGAGGCAATGTCTTATTTAATAATGAATACCTACTGCCGAACCCTTCTTCCTCCTCTTTAATTATATTTTTTTTTCTCTTTCTTTCTTTCTTCTCCTTGCTACTGCCGAGAATTCCTTTTCCTCCACTATCCGGTAAAGTTATTTTTCCTTGCCTTTGGAGTTTCTGCTGCCGAAACAGAAGAAGTTTCCTTCTTTCTTTACATTTTTTTTTCTTATTTATTTTCTGCTGCCGAAACAGAGGAAGTTCCTTCCTCTTTCCCCTCCTCTAATTAATCACCTCTCTCTCTTCTTCACCTAAAGGGATTCTGTTTTCTTCTTCTTGTATATATATATTTATTGTTATTTATATGCTGCCGAAGGAGAGGAGGCTCCTTTCCTCTCTCTCCACTTTTAAATTAATTGCTTCTTTTCTCCTCTTCTACGTAATTACCTCTCCTCTCCACTTAATTATGTTCTGTCTTCTTCCTCCTTTATTTCATTTGCTGCCATGTATGAGAAACATAATAAATTATGTACTACTTTATTAGGTATCTCCAATGTACAACTTTGTCAACTCCATTATTCCGCCATGTTTGTTCATTTTAATTCTCTCATTATTTCTTTTCCTCTCTACCAACAACATGAAAATTAGTTAATGACTTAAAGGATATTGTTAAATTGAGATTTAAGTTGAAAAGAATGAACTTAATCTGCGTGAAGGCCAAATGGCCGAATGAATAGTATCATAATTACTATTTGATAGGCCTCCTTAGACGAATTGTATTAGGAGTAACATATGATCAGTTGTAGAAATTTTAACAATAAAATAATATTATGCACATATTGTAGGGCATTGTTCCGAGTTGAATGGTGACATGAGTGGCGTCGGTAAATTACATCTTGATTGGTTTGACGATTTATTCTACAATCTAGGTTCGTTACATTGAACCCTTGAGTAGGTAAGTAAATAATTATTTAAAAGTCCTATAACTTTTCATGTATATTGCTTGTGTTTATTTTTATGACTTATCTGCTTTATACATGTTTTAGTGATTATTAATGTATACGCATGTGCTTATTTTTCTTGTAATCAACGATACACAGTTATCTTGCTTATGCGTACATGAACATATGTCAACATAGAGATACTTAATCTATTTAGTGACACGTAGTCCCAAAGTAGGACTAGGAAATATTTACACCGTATTCCCGCACGTGTAGTGAATGGTCACTATCGCGATAGTCTGATTTTGGCAAACGAAAGATGTAGCTCTCTCTGCACTTGTGTAAGTGTTGAGGGGCGAATTCTCTCCATACGCCGTGGAAAGTGGATTTGTTGACAATGGCAACCGTCCTAGATGCTCTGCAGGCATACTGACGGTAGTCTAAATCCTAGGATTTAATATGTGTGTAGGATTTCCAGTTAGCCATAGCCGGAGGATTTATTGTTGCAAGGTGACCCTGCCCATAGGGGCAGTATGTAGTAATACACAGGCGTGTGTTTGGTGTGCCTAAAGGGAGGTTACACAAACACATTAGTTTCGATAGTGCGGATTGGGGTAAACGGCTATCAAGACTGGAAGAGAGGGGTCCACGGTTACCTACCATCTCTGCCAACATCGGTGTGATGGGCATAGGCAGAGACGTAGACAAGCACTGATGGGCTTAAGGGTAGTCCCTGGCCAAGGCATACTCTAAAGCATAGGTTGGCAGCCGTGATAGGAGATAGACAATATGGTAGTGACATGAACAATAATGAGGTGACAAAGGACATGAGTTTAGAACACACCATGAGTAAATTTTAGTACTTTATCTCTTTTTGTTATAAACTATATTTGTACGTCATTGTTGATTTCGTTTCATTGTATGGAGTTATTTAATTTTTATTATTCAACAAGAGATGCTGTCATGATATTCTTATCTTACCGGTTGATCTATTCTTTATAATACTTGTGATACATATAGATGGTTCGGACTTGATGGCCTATTTCCCTCAAGACCATTCTTTGTAGCCACTGGGTCGCAAGGCTCAGCGCATTTATCTTACATGCGCAGGTAGCTTGGGATACACACCAAGACTGTTTATGAGTATTAGGTTTTCGAAAATGTAATATCTGAGCCTACACGAATATCAATCGAAAGGTTGTATGCTACCTTAATATTTACAAATTTATAGTGTGGTCATTTTGGTATTATTTCTAATATGCCTTGTATGGGTTGCAGACTCGTACGGCGGTTGCCATGTGCCGATAGGTGGATCGGGGTGTGGCACTTTTTATTACTTGGACCAGTCTACTCCATCTTTCTTTCTAAAGTTGTCCGAGTGAGTCTGAAGACGGCTCGGGATAAATAGAAGTGGAATGCAGACAACCGATGGAGGTTGTTGGAAATTTACAATTGGGGGTATAGTCTTCCTAAAGGTATATCCTAGGGAAGGACCTCTTCGGGTTCACCTGAAAGGAAGTTGCAACTTAGGTATATTGGACCATTTGAGATTCTGGAGAGAGAGTTGGTCCAGTGGTTTAAAGATTACAATTCACCGGTAGACTTAGACAGAATCTATAACGTGTTCCCTGTATGGATGCTTAAGGAGTATATGCCAGACCCATCATATGTTTTAATTGCTCATCTGGTTGCTCTGTGAGATAATCTGACTCTCTATTATTTGCTTGGCATTTTGCTTGATAAATTGTTTGAACTTATTTCAAAATTTTTGAATTGTTTGAATGATTTCTTTAGGTTCTTTTTGTGTCTTAGGAGGCATAGGAAGTATAGAAAAATTTAAGAGGTTAGGTTGTTATTTTTGGAGGACCAGCCGTGGGAGAGGCTCTGGCGGGCAGAGTTTTAGCTGGGAAGTGACGAAAGTCGAGGTAGCTGGCGGAGGCACGGTCTTCATTGATCTCGCTGGCGAAGGATGCGGATATCATCCTCCCTCTTCGCGGCGAGGTACTGGGTATCAAGTCGATCTCGTGTGGTGGCTACGGCGAGAAGGTCGGCAATCGACGGAGAGCTTGGAGAGGGCCGCAGAACAGGGGATGCCCTTGTTCCGATCAAAATCGTTGGCTTGAGGCGTGGTAGTTGCTTCTCTCTTGTCGGCGAGATCACTGGAAGCAATTCGACTCTAGAGGAGTCGAATTGAAGCGTTGGAGAAGTTGCTGGAGCCTCGGAGATGGCGGCTGGCGGGAAGCGGTCGGTGCATCGGGGTTTGCAGCTGCACCAGCGACAGGGGAGCTCCTGAGCTCCACCAATATCAAGAACAGGCAGCCGGTGGGTGGAGGAAGGAAAGGAGAGCCGGGGCGCATGTGTCCGGTGTGTTAACGGCAGCGGAGCGGTGGGGGATCGACGGACGATCGACGGCGGCGGATGTTGAGTTCGAACAGAGCTTCGAACGAAGAAGAAGGGGCAGGTTGAGCGGGCGCACGTGCGGTGCGCATGCGCTGTCCGGGTGGACCCGGGTCAGGCCGGTCCGGCGCGGTCTGATTCAAGGTAGCGGCCAGTTCAGCTGTGGTTCAACGTAGGTTTAGCTAGTTTTTATGATTTTTTGATCAGTTTGATTCAGTTCAACGTTCCTAGAGCTTTGTTGGTGAGTTTTGAGCCATAAGAAATTTACTTAGAATTTTTAAAATATTTTAAGTACGGTCTTCGAATTTATTTAGGTTGGGTTCGGGGTATTGAGTGCCTTAATGATGTCAAAAAAAATCTAAAATAAATTATGATGCTATGTCATGCTTAAATATATTTTTTATGGTTTAATTAGAATTTTTTAAGATTATTAGAATGCAGTTTTAAATTTAATTAGAATAGTTTGAGTTAATTTAGGGTTGAAATTATGCTATATCCCCCACCTCCTTCTCATTTTCCTATTTCTCCTCATTATGTTTTCCTTTATCTTTTACCTAGATATTATGCATATGATATAATAATTAGGTATGTAGAGAGAATGTTGACACCAAGGGAAGGATTGTTGAATGTTAGGTTGATAGTGATGATGTTATGATATTATATTAAATTAGAGAATAATTAGTTTGGATTTCATGTTGATTTGGACTTGAAAATATAATTAGGTTGGTTTAGGAATTTGAATAATCTAATAAATTAGAGGTGATGAAAGAAGATTAAGGATTTAAAGTATTAGGATTGAGCATGAAGATGGGCCTAGTAGTTTGAAGTAGGTTAATTATTTTGGATGAAGCTAAATTAATCACATAAGTTGAGTCATCAGTGAGTAAATAATTCTTATCATATTAAATTAAAAATATTTTATATTTAAAATAAAATCTTTATTATTTTAGGAACATTATTCTGAATTGAGAGTTGTGTTTTATTGATATATCTGGGTTAGTTCTGAAGCTCAGATCCCTATACAGGTGCGTTGGTTCATCGTAGTAGGATTTAATTCAGCCTAGAGAAAATTTTAAAAAGATTTTATTAGGAAAGTCTTGGATGCCTTGAAAATAATAAAATGTTATTTTTACTAAATATGTGATAACATGCATGCTAGAATAATATTATTTATGTAGCATGAATTATATGTCATGGATATATTGTCTAATATTTAACATACTTTATTAAATTCTTTTACATACTTTTTTATTTTTCCTTGTTGTTATGTAATATGTTAATACCTTCCTAAAGAAGATAAAGTATAGATTCTAAATTTAAATCACTAACACTCTAGTTTAGATAGAGACATATGTAAAATATGATACTAGCACCTCTTAGGGACATCACTAGATCACAAATTGTGAGAGTGTCTTAGTAACACACCCTAGATGATAAATCGAACCCTTAGTGTTCGAATAGTGATGTTCACTCACTATTACCACTCCTGGGGTTACAAACAACTCAGATACTGAGAGTTGGTTAGGAATTGGGTTAGACTAACTCAAACATCAAGATAGACCAGAAAGCAGAGTAAGTGCATACCCAGATACAATTACCCGCACACGTGATGTTAATCGTCACCGTGATAGTCTCGGAGTGGCCAGCGGGGTTGAATCCTTTCAAGAATTTAGCAGGCATGTAGTCGAGTTAGCCACAGCCCATTGTACGGATGCGAGCTCAACTTGGCCAACATCAACTGCTATTGAATTGGAGATGTGAATTCCCTTAAAGTCTTGAATAGTGGATGTAAACCCCGACCATTATAAATATATATATAGATATATATAATTATAAATATGTATATATATAATTATAAATATATGTATATAATATATATATATATATATATATGTATATAATATATATATATATGTATATGTATATAGGTTTAGATAAATACGAATAGATAATACTTATTAAAAAAAAAAAAGGCAAGACTAGGAATTGGTTTTAAGTGATGGGGTAAAATTGGAAATTTACCTCTCACATCTTGCCCTTTTTATGCTCTCGTACGTGAGGGTTGAGGCTCGATTCCTCTAGCCGTAAGCCACCACAACGTTGCTGTCGTTGGACGACCTTGGGTTGGAAGCATAAGATTCCCATCACGGTAGTCCTCTCAAAGTTCTCCATAGAATGTAAGAACAATTAACCCTCCTCTATGCTTGATGAAATCATAGATTGTTGTAGTGCAGAACTTGTTAGATGGTGACTGTTAGCATGCTCCTTTTCTATTTTCATATTTTCCTTTCTTTCTTTTTCTCTTTCTATTAATACTTTATTTAGCATTAACTGCTTACTACCGAAGCCTTGCTCCTCCTATAAAATTATTTTTGTGTTCCTTTCCTTCTCCTTGCTGCTGCCGAAACATCCTTCCTTCTTTTTATATA
The DNA here is from genome assembly GCA_030544415.1 of Thalia dealbata. Classification (NCBI taxonomy): domain Eukaryota; kingdom Viridiplantae; phylum Streptophyta; class Magnoliopsida; order Zingiberales; family Marantaceae; genus Thalia; species Thalia dealbata. The sequence goes on from CM060460.1 coordinate 12,570,352, forward strand.
TATATATATATATATATATTATTTAATTCTCTTGCCGAAACAGAGGACGTTCCTTCCTCTTTTTCCTCCTCTAACTAATCACCCCTCTCTTCTTTACCTAAAGGGATCTGTGTTCTTCTTCCTTGATATATTATTTTTTATTTATTGTTATGCGGCCGAAGGAGAGGAGGCTTCTTTCCTCTCTCTCTCCACTTTTAAATAAATGGCCTCTTTTCTCTTCTTCACTTGCTGAGATTTTGCTTCCTTCTTTTCTTGTTATATATATTTTTATTTTCATTCTGTTTATGCTGCCGAGGAGAGGAGACTCCTTCCCTCTCTCTCCACTTTTAGATTAATTACCTCTCTCTTCACAGATTCTGTTTTCTTTCTTACTTTATTTTATAATTTCTAATTCTCCTATTTTCCCAGCCGTATAAATGGAATTCGGTATTTTACCTTTATTTAATAATTTAGTTATTTCCTCTCAAATTGATCATCAAAGAACTATCGGCAGGAAGGAAAAAGTAAAAGAAATATGCATGTATATAATAAGGATGTGAAAGAAAAGTGGTTAAAATATACTTATATATATATTATTTTTACTATGTCATCTTTGATTTCTTCATTTAATGTTTTTTTTATGATAATGGTATTATGGTTATTTTACAATTACTATTCACCGTGAATAGTAGTCTGGGTAGAAGAATCATTAATATTATTTTTTTTTTAAAATGTAGATTTATTGTCAAAAAAATATTATTAGTAGATTAAGTGTGATCTTGCCATAAGCATCAGGTCAAGATAGGAGAAGCATTAATGATTGTGTTTAAAATAGTGTATGCACATATTGTAGGGCATCATTCCAAGTTGAATCCAGGTTCGTTACATTAAACCCTTGAGTAGGCAAGTAAATAATTATTTATAAGTCCTACAACTGTTCTATGTATGTTGCTTGTACTTATTTTATGAATATTCTGCTCAATGAATGTCTTAATGTTATTACTACATGCGCATATGCTTGCTGGTGTCTTAATGTTATTACTACATGCGCGTATGCTTGCTAGTGAAACTTATTAAATAGTGCTTGTGTGTCACCTATTAAATAATTAAATGTCTTGCATGCACTGAAGAGATGTCAAACATAGAAATCTCAAACATATTTAGTGACACTGTAGTCCCACAATAGGACTAGGAAATATTTTACATCGTATTCTCGCGCGTGTAGCGAATGGTCGCTACTGCAATAGTACGGTTTTGGGCAAATGGGAGATGTAGTCATCTTGGCACTCCTGTGAGTGTTGGGTGGCGAATTCTCTCCATACCCGTGGATCTGTCGACAACGGCAACCTTCCTAGATGCTCTGCAGGCATACCGATGGTAGTTCAGATCCTAGGATTTAATACGTGTGTAGGATTTCCAGTTAGCCGTAGCCGGAGGATTTAATTTTGCAAGGTGACCCTGTCCATAGGGGCACTGTGTAGTACTACACGGGGATGTGTTTGGTGTGCCTACAGGGAGGTTGCACTAACACATTAGTCTCGGTAGTGCGGGTCGGGTAAACGGCTATCGAGGCTAGAAGAGAGGGATTCGTGGTTACCTGCCCTCTCTGCTAACATCGGTGTGATGGGCATAGGCAGAGACCTAGACAAGCACTGATGGGCTTAAGGGTAGTCCTCGGCCAGAGCTTACTCTAAAGCATAAGTTGGCAGCCCGTGATAGAAAGTGGACATAAACGACAACGTAGTGACAAAAGATATGGATTTAGAAAACATAGAGAGCAGATTTAGTATTTCTTTTGCTTCTTATAAATCATATTTGTGTGCTTTTATTTTTATTTTATTGTTGTAATTAAATTCCTATTATTTCTGCAAAATTTTTCATTTCGATGTTTATTTATCGGATGTTAATATTGAAATACATGTAATGTATATGGACAGTTCCGACATGATGGCCTATTTCCCTCAAGTCCGTTTTTTGTAGCCACTGGGCTGCAAGGCTCAGCGCATTTATCTTACATGCGCAGGTAGCTCGGGATAGGCACGATGGATGTTGATAAGTGTTAGTCAACCGGAAATGTAACGTCCAAGTCTATAAGGGTATTAGCCGTGAGGTTGTGTGATATTTTAACATGTATAGAATTAATCATTTTGTGTTATTTTAAATGTCTTGTATGGGTTTGCAGACTCATACGGTGGTTGTCACGTGCCGATAGGTGGATCGGGGCATGACAGTGGATCCGTAGACCACACGGCTATTATTCCAGATGTTCTGCAGACGATTTGATGAATAGTAGGATATATAAATTGAGAAATAAAAATAAAACACAGGCCGCAAGGAAAGAAGAAGAAATAAAAATAAAAGATTACAATTCATGAAACAACATAAAACATCTACAGAACATTCAACAAAAATTCCACATCACATTCAACATAAAACATTTCAACAAAAATTCCACATCACATTCAACATAAAACATTCAACAAAAATTCCACATCACATTGAACATAAAACATTCAACAAAAATTCTACATAACATTCAACATAAAACATCTACAAAACATTCCAGCATAAAACATCTACAAAACATTCAACAACAATAAAACTCAGTCAACAAATATACAAAAACATGCACATCTCGTTCTCTCGGATAAACATGCATTTATCCCACAAATCAGTTAATAGAAACATGCATTTATCAACAGAAAGATGCATTCAAACCACACAAATCAGTTAACAGAAACATGCATTCAAACCACGAATTCCGCCACAATAGATTAATCCTACACATGCTCTCTGAATTAATCGCTATAGGGATCAGTCAACTAATTAATTCTACCCAACCCTATAGGGATCAGTCAACTAATTAATTTTACCCCTGCATTCTGAATAGCAGCAATGATCCATACTTCATAGGACAACACATTCATGATCAACATCACCTACCATCATCATCAGCTACAATCGCATTCACATACCACCTTCTCTAACCACAACTACTGATCAATTAACAAATTCACATGATCAATTAACATAGGTTTCAATTTCACACATAGGTCCAACAAATCGGGCATCAATTGTTAATTAAAATAGAATCAAGAGAAGGAGAAGAGATGGATTCGACCTTGGTAGATCAGATCGCGTGGAAGTAGATGTGGCCGATCGGTGAATGGAGAAATAGCTCGGCGGGATGGAACCCAAATCTGCCGAGATCCCCAAATCCGGTGAGCAGCTACATTAATGAACCCAGATCAGCTCTCGGCCTTCGGTGCAGATGGAGGTGAAGGGAATGAGAGGTGCCTTGAGCTCGAATCGATATTGCAATCGCCGGCGGATCCACCGATGAGAAAGAGAGGAGCTTGCGGCAACTCGACGATGGAAGGGCCGCTGGGTTTCAGCGAAAATTCGGCGATGGCACCCATGGCACCAGGATCTCGGTGGAGATGGAATCAGCGAGGGATAGAGGTGCGACGCAGCTACAGATCTGGCACTGCGGGCGTGAGAAGGGAAAGGGGAAGAGAGCTCGAGCTCGGCGAGGTCGCAAGGGCAGCCTCACGGTGGATCGAAGCAGGTGGGATGGTGACCGCACCTATCGACGATACCAACCAAGGCGGCGACATGAACTGCGGTGATGGCACGACCGGTGATGAGGAGTTCGAAAGCTCCTTGGCCTTCCGCATAGGGGATGACGAAGTGAAGAGAACGAAGTCGAAGGTGGTACTCGGATCACCGGTGAGATCGGCGAGGGAGCGAGGACTGCAACCGATCGGGCGCGGTTGTGAGAGGGAAGGAGGGAAATGAGCTCGAAGATGCAGCAGGGCTCCAATCGGTGCTGCAGTCATCGACGTGGCGTCGGCAAAGGATCCGGAGGAAGAGGAGCCTTCGTGATGGATTGCAAAGAGGTCGAAGATGAGGAACTTCGCAGCTGAGCTCGCGACGAGGATTGCGTGCGAAGAGGGAAAGGGCGCGCGTCGTCCGCGGCTGAAGGAGAGGTTCACCGTCGAGTTTGTGGTGATGGATCCGCAGTAGGGTGCGACGGGGACGAAGGAGAAGGCGAGCAGCACTCGGATCGTGCGATGAGGGAGCTGGGATTTGGGGACGATGTGATTTGGGGAAAAAATTAGGGATTTGGAGGGTTTAGTCGCGGGCGCCGGTTCGGACGGCTCAGCTGGGTCGTGCCGGTCTGGGTCGGTTCAAACGAGCGGTTCAATCAGACCGGTCATGTGATGAGCATGTGTTCAGTAATCTTATGCAGTTTGCCCCCTCCACTCTATTGAATCTCAACTAAATCCATCTACATTTTTATAAAATTCTAACTAGGTCCCTAATAATCTTAATAACTTAAAACTAGATCATTTTTTTTGAAAACCAAATATCAACCTAAAGCCACATCTAATTCTTAACTCTATTTTCAAACCATTTTCTATACCAATCTAAAGTTGAATAAAATTTTGAATTATTATTTATATTTTTTAATTTTTTTTTAAAAAAAAAACTATATAGAAGTGGGGGTTTACAAGTACTCCCCCTCTTGAAAATTTTTGATCCTCCAAAAATTACACTTATCATAGTAAGAAAATAAACAAGTAATTCTACCCTTTTATGAATTCTCACACCTAATAATCTCACCCCTTAAAGGATCTCACAACTTAATATGAAAATATTAAAGTAGTACAATCCGGGCTCTAGTATTTGGATCTAATGGTCTCCATGTGAACCTCAACGGAACCTCCCTTCTATATTTGTAATATTTGGTAGTAGAAATATAGGTAGTCATTTAACAAAATGCTTAAGCTACGATAGCTTGTTCTAAGCAGGATAGCAAGAGATGAAATATGTAGGTTAAGGTTGACTTACTTGATTGCATGATCACATAAATATGTACCAAAAATATGGGCCAAACTTAACTAATGCTCTATTTTAATGAGAGTCCTAAGAAAATCTGAAATTAAATTTGATACAGAATTTATAAATCATGCTTATATGATGATATAGCATTTGATATGGAATAAGTTATATCCTATGTAAAAGGATATGATAATAACAAAGTGGACTCTTGATGTAAAAGGACAACATCCAAGTTTGCATATGCAGAAGTAATGCAGTTGCACCTAAGCGGCTAAGTGCACTAGATATGAGTTGCAAAAGCATTGACTAAAATAAAAGATGTCAATAATACATGAAGCTACTAAGAGTATCAACATGCGCATCAACATATGCTAGAGGTGCCAAGAAAGCAGCAGTATTCAAGATTTAAGGATAAATAAAAAGCAAGAAAGCATAGTTATTATAGAATCAGCATGCAGTTGAAATGGGAGCTGCAAAAATATTAAGAAACTATGTCCAGCTGAGGGAGTTATAGAAATAAAATAAAATAAAAAGAAGTGAAGCATCTTTCAACCATGGCTGGAATTTAACTAAGGACATTGGACAAAAGGAGTAACATCACAACAAAAAGAACTTCAAGCTCAGAAAATGACGGAGGAAATAACATTACATAGAGCTGCCACTGCAGAAAAGGAACTAAGGAAATAACTACCAAAAAAAACTGCAAAAAGATGTAGCTGCAGAAACTTGATGAAGTGCAACGGATATTAAGTTTATACCGATGGAATAGTGCAAGTATATAGCTGATGATAGTTACATTAAGCTGTCCTAGTACACAAATATATGGAACGAAGGAAAGTTGTAGAATTGAAGAAGATACTCATGTAGCCAATCAACATGACTGTAGAAAAATCTAACATGAATATGAAATATGGAGAGCTACAAAAGTGGAGAAGAATTAAAATACAGTAGGTTGCAAAGCAAAAGATACACTTATAAAGTTAATCAACAAGACCGCAGGAGCCATAACAAGAAAGAAATTTTAAGAAAAAAGAAATTGGTCACTGCGACAATATAACAAGTGAGCATCTATGCTGCAGAAGTAAAACAAGCAAGGAAAGTTTGAAAGACTGCAATATAGGCAAATGAAAATGTCAAGCAATATGTGAAATAGAGCTGCAAATAGGGTATAGAGTCGCAATAGGATATATGATAAAGCTATAAGCACTGCACATGGAGTTGCAGGGGTAAGAAGCTAATACAAATAACATACTACATGACTGTCAAAATATTGGTCATAGATAATATCAAATTATTTAATAAGAATCACTTTGCAGACAGATTTATAGATCTAGGATAAAGTCCATAAAAGAGACTCATGTACACTCGAGTCCAAATGGAACTAACTTAGATATAGAATTCACATGAAACTTCAATATCAATAATCCAAAATCTAAGAAATAAATAAGTGCATCGGTTTGCATAGATAGTGATCATGACGAAAATAAGATAGGTAACATTTGAATATGATCTAACACGATTAGATTGATCTTTATAACTCATATTTGATCGCAGGTGGGATACAAGATTTGAGATGTATAAGCACTCATCTACTAAGGGATGATATCATTATAGGTCATAGTCCAATGACTATACCCCGTACTAACTCTCTCACCGTCCTAGCTATATCGGGACTGATTTCCATAACTCTTAAGACTCCAAGCCTAAGCTTTAATTCTACTTTAATCCTTAGGTTCTTAAACCTAAGCTCTGATACTACTTTAATTCTTATGTGATCCAAACTCAAGCTCTGATACCACTATAATTGTCACGCCCCGACCCTACTGTCGGGCACGTGGCAACCGTCGTATGAGCCCAACAGACCCATACAAGGCATCAAGTGATACATATCATCCAATACATCATTTACGCAGCGAAATACACAATTAAATCATCTAACTCAATATTCCTAACACAGTCCCGATAAACCTACTACAAATCTACGATAACTGTACCGGTAGATACAAATAAATCCCTCGATGGACTCATCTCCACCACCGTCTCGGTCAACACATCTAACACACCTGCACACACGGGGAAAAATGGTGTGCTCAGCCTTGCGGCCTAGTATGAAATTACGGCTCAAAATCGAATAAGGAATCCAAAGGCTAGGAGGATAAATCTAGGATGCCTTGGGTTCATTAATAATCATTTTTATATAATACATGTGAAGCATATAATAAATGTAAAATAATCGTATAAGCATATACAACAGGTGCAGCCCTAGATGTCACCTAAGCAGTCTCTAGTAACTATGTTATCAATGTCACCGGTATATCATCTACGGTATACTATGTCTATCAGTCTCAAGACTCGGGCTGCCAGCCTATGCTTAGAGAAATTCCCCTGCAGAGGACTTCCCATAAGCCCATCAGTGCCTTATGTCTCTGTCTCTTCCTATGCCCGCTGAACTGATGTTGGCGGAGGTGACGGGTGACCCATGATCACTCTCCTCGGTATTGCTAGTCGCCTGCGATGCCTCCCCTAGCGAAACCGCCGTGCCCTTACATCCTCCCCGGATGCCGTAAGGGCAACTACAATCGTGTAGTTCTACAACACCGTCTGAAGACGGGGTCACTGTCAATAAAATCTATCGACTACGGCTAGTTCATAATATACAACCCTAGGATCCAGACTACCCATCCGACCGTCTGCAGATCGTCAAGGATGGTAGCCGTGTCGTCTACGGATCCACTGTCCAAGGCTATGCGGAGGGATGTCACCGTTCCAATCCTCGAGCCGCGATGCCTGCCAAGAGGTGTGCAGACTAGCTATCGCCAGAATGCTACAACCTCTGCGACATGTTTGCTAGGTTCTTGTTCTGATTCGTCCCTGCTTACCATCTCAGGACTATCACGAGGCCCCTGAAACGACACTCGTGCGGGTATAAATCATCGGGTAGGGACTTGCTCCATATATCCGGTCTAATGTGACCTTGGAGTGTGTATAGTCCCTTTCCCTACCAGCTCTCAGTATCTAAGTTATGTGTAGCCTCGGGAGTGGTATGTGGTGGAGCATCACCATTCTGACCATCAGCGGTACGCAGTGGTCAAACGGGGGATGCAAGCAGTACCCCTTCCTATCTGATTTCTAGTGATGTCTCCTAAGAGTTTCTAACATGTCATCATTCTTATCTATAACTGCATGGTAATCGTGCTATCATAGCATAGATGAATAGTATAACATGCAGGATAAGAGTTGTAGACACGTTAAGTATGTAGCATGGTAAACATGACATAATCATGCATGTAGACAAAGTAAATCATACTAACATTCATTTAGATAATATCATAGTAAGCATAACATGCATTTATCCATATATACATAATCGTGACAAGCATTTCATTCTATTATATTTGAGGCATTCAAGAATTTTCCTAAGAAACCCTCGGTAGGAATTCTCTAACTTGAATAAATCCTACATTCAATGAACCAACGCACCTGATAATCTAGTTGGGTCTTCTTCGGAACCAACCATGTAATAAGTCATACTTCATTTAATCGTTTCGAGTAGATCTTCCTATTATAAATAAAGTCATATTTAGATATTTACTTTTATATGATTTATAATTAACTTTGTTCATAATGTGACAAGTCAACTTAGTTTTAACTAATCACTCCCTAATTTTATTTAGTTATCACATCTAATGGACAATAAGGTGGAACCAAATTAATTATATCCTAGTGATGACCTGGATTTGATTTCCCATTCTAACACAATTATTTTATTATCTACATGCTTTTAAATAATGCAAGAAGAAGAAAATAAGAATAAAAATAAAAGGACTTAGAAATGCCAAACTCAATAACACCATTAAAACATTGACAACAAACCCCACGGCAACAACATATGCAAAAGCAGATCACAACACTTCATACAAAAAAGCCAAAACCACACCATCGCCACACCATCAAAATCAGCCACGAAACACACGGCATTAACTCACCATAACCACATCAGCATTCAAAAACAAACACATGAAACACAGGAAAGAAGAAGAATTCCTCCACAACAGATTAATCCTACACATGCTCTCCGAATTAATCGCTATAGGGATCAGTCAATTAATTAATTCTACCCAACCCCATAAGGATCAGTCAACTAATTAATTCTACCCCTGCATTCCGAGCATTCCGAATAACAACACATTCATGATCAACATCGCCTACCATCATCATCAGCTATAATCGCATTCACATACCACCTTCTCTAACCACAACTACTGATCAATTAACAAATTCACATGATCAATTAACATAGGTTTCAATTTCACACATAGGTCCAACAAATCAGGCATCAATTGATAATCGAGAAGGAGAAGAGATGGATTTGACCTTGGTAGATTAGATTGCGTGGAAGTAGATGTGGCCGATCGGTGAATGGAGAAATAGCTCGGCGGGATGGAACCCAAATTTGCCGAGATCCCCAAATCCGGTGAGCAGCTACATTAATGAACCTAGATCAGCTCTTGGCCTTCGGTGCAGATGGAGGTGAAGGGAATGAGAGGTGCCTTGAGCTCGAATCGATATTGCAGTCGCCGGCGGATCCACCGATGAGAAAGAGAGGAGCTCGCAGCGACTCGATATTGGAAGGGCCGCCTGGGTTCCGGCAAAAATTCGGCGATGGCACCCATGGCACCCGGATCTCGGTGGAGATGGAATCAGCGAGGGATAGAGGTGCAACACAACTACAGATCTTGCACTGTGGGCGTGAGAAGGGAAAGGGTAAGAGAGCTCGAGCTCGGTGAGGTCGCAAGGGCAGCCTCACGGTGGATCGAAGCAGGTGGGATGGTGACCGCACCTATAGACGATACCAACCGCGGCGGCGACATGAGCTGCGGTGATGGCACGACCGGTGATGAGGAGTTCGCAAACTCCTTGGCCTTCCGCATAGGGGATGACAAAGTGAAGAGAATGAAGTCGAAGGTGGTACTCGGATCACCGGCGAGATCGGCGAGGGAGCGAGGACTGCAACCGATCGGGCGCGGTTGTGAGAGGGAAGGAGGGAAATGAGCTCGAAGATGCAGCAGGGCTCCAATCGGCGCTGCAGTCGTCGACGTGGCGTCGGCAAAGGATCCGGAGGAAGAGGAGCCTTCGCGATGGATTGCAAAGAGGCCGAAGATGAGGAACTTCACAGCTGAGCTCGCGGCGAGGATTGTGTGCGAAGAGGGAAAGGGCGCGCGTCGTCCGCGACCGAAGGAGAGGTTCGCCGTCGAGTTTGCAGTGATGGATCCGCAGCAGGGTGCGACGGGGACGAAGGAGAAGGCGAGCAGCACTCGGATCGTGCGATGAGGGAGCTGGGATTTGTGGACGATGTGATTTGGGGGAAAAATTAGGGATTTGGAGGGTTTAGTCGCAGGCGCCGGTTCGGATGGCTCAGCTGGGTCGGGCCAGTTCGGGTCGGTTCAAACGAGCAGTTTAATCAGACCGATTATGTGATGAGCATGTGCTCAGTAATCTTATGCAGTTTGCCCCCTCCACTCTATTGAATCTCAACTAAATCCATCTACGTTTTTATAAAATTCTAACTAGGTCCCTAATAATCTTAATAACTTAAAACTAGATTCTTTTTTTTGAAAACCAAATATAAACCTAAAGCCACATCTAATTCTTAACTCTATTTTCAAACCATTTTCTATACAAATCTAAACTTGAATAAAATTTTGGATTATTATTTATATTTTTTTAATTTATTTATTTATTATTATTATTATTATTATTATTTTTATTAATTTTTTTTAACTATATAGAAGTGGGGGTTTACAACTTTGTTCGATGAAAGAAAGTACTAGTTGTTTGAAGTCCATGCTATTTCCTTTCAACAAATGTGGCTCCTACTTTTGCTTAAGTACACAAGTGCTATTAGAAATGAATTTTATTCTTAAAAAAAAAATTTGGTGTAGTGGTCTTGATCCATACATAATCTATTAATCTATGGTCATATGAGCATGGTATAATGCTATACCATTATTCTGATTTTCTTAAAAATAACCCATGAATCAAATCTGTTTCCCCCTCACGAACCTTCAATAACAATGAGGCAGGAATTCTAATCATGTTGAACTCTTCAACCATCTTCTACATATATTTCATGATTTCTGTCCAAAATTAAATTTATATTCTAGTCCTAATCTTATCTTTTGGACTAATTAAAATGATTTCCTTAAGTTTGAAGAAAGGTAGCTAAGTTTTTGGTGATACGTCGATGTCTCTATGTAACGAGTATTTTTCTTTCATAGATACTTCCATCTTAAAATCCTTGTTGATGATAAAATGGATAGTTTACTACCTGCAATAATTACTTTTTATTAGCTCCATGATCCAAATTGTCAAATTACTGAAAAAAAAAACCATCGACATACTAGTTCCTTTAGGATTATATTAAACATCTTTTCCTTATTCAATTTTTTTTTTCAAATCTATATGCCTTGCTCCTCTAACAAGCATGAGTCATTCAACTAGTTGCCAAAGGCATCCGTTGCAAAATCTCTATGAGTGAAAGCACTCGGAGTTCCCAACATAAGCTGAAGTATGAGCTCTTTAGTCGACCAATCAAAACCTTTGAAATCAACCCTCTCATGCTATTGTGTGAATATATCTTTCTGAAACCTGATATGACTTAAATTGATCTTTGGAATCAATGGAGGCCACTTAATGATGCTTTTCTGATATAAGTTATCCTTCCATGAACCTTTGAAAATCTCTATCACTGCATCTTTGTTGAACGACACAAAAATATAGGACTCCGTGATCTGTCCCTAGAAATTTAAATTTTGCCCAATCACTTGAATTTTACTAGACCTTTGTCTATAAATGTCACCTCCAAATCCCTAGTGTCTGATTAGTCAACTCATACAATCCCTCCTATCCAGCGAATGGATATTGGTGATGTTGCATCCTAAATACCCTTTTGGAATACGGATAAAGTGCAGAAATGATGGGTTGAATATAAAATTTCTACTCCACCTAGATGGTTGAATCTAAGTTTTTTTTTCTTAACCGTTTAAAATTACTTAAGTGTGGTAAGATCAAGTGTCCTGGTCATCATCCTTGCATCAAGGAAATTAGCTTGATGGTTCCAAAAATTTCCCTTCAACCACATAATCAATCAATTAGATTCTCACCAAAATTTATCCATTGATTATGCTCCTACCATGTCAGCTTATCACTCTCGGCACAGTAGTTAGAGTGTGAATTTTTTTTTTACCCACACTTGGTGCATTTCATGTTACAGGAAAACTACTTCCAATGATAATATTTCCATCACCACAACCATCTCACCAAAGTCTTTCTTACCCTCATTTTAGAGGATCATGCAAGCACCCAATTGCCAAGTGTTGGGATAAATTATTTGGGCTGTAAATTGAAATAAATAAGGGTATGCCCAATGGTTGTCTCCGATGAAGTCCTTAATTCATTTATCCATCTCAGCAGTTAACTTCCACTCATGCCGATTTAATACTCTCGATATATGAAAAAATTTTGTAGACTATCCTTGATCGTACCCAACATCATCTCTGTAGTAGTGACCACCACTTAAGTCTTGAAAATATAAACCTTGAAGCTTCATATGATATTTAGATCACAGTATCTATACATTTGATCTACATGGTATGGTGATTTTGTCTGCATTTAGGCTGGCTACTATTTAAACTTGACAGATTCCTTCATGTCTCTGGAGTACCTTCTTTCTGGATCAAGAAATTAAATCATGGTTAAATTTATATCAGATGATCTGGAATTTATCTGTTATCATACTCCTATCCGAATATTGTCCAGGGATCTCTTTACGATGAGTTCCTGTCACGCCCTGACCCAACTATCGGGCACGTGGCAACCGCCGTATGAGCCCAACAGACCCATACAAGGCATCAAAGTGATACATATCATCCATATACATCGTTTACACAGCGGAATTATAAATAAATCATCTAACTCAAGATTTCTAACACAGTCCCGATAAACCTACTACAATTCTATAATAAAAGAGTATCGATAAATAAAAATAGATCCGTCGATGGACTCATCTTCATCAACCGTCTCGTATGATCATCTAACACACCTGCACACACGGCGAAAAGTGGTGTGCTCAGCCTTGCGGCCTAGTGTGAAATTATGGCTCTACCGAATAAAGAAATCAAAGGCTAGGAGGAGTATTCTAGGATGTCTTCGGTTGTTAATCATCATTTTCCACTTGATTTGTGTAAATCAATTTATAGGAAGCAGCAAACATCATAAATAAATATCGATGTATAATTCACTAGATGCTACCTACGTTGTATCTAGTGTCAATGTCAACAACATGCCACCTACGTCATAATAATACTTTGAAGTTACAAGACTCGGGCTGCCAGCCTATGCTTAGTGAATACCCGAGCTAAGAGTATCAGTAAGCCCATCAGTGTCTTTCTATCTCCGTCTCTACCTATGCCCGCTGCACTGATGTTGGCGGAGAGGACGGGTGACCCAATATCACTCTCCATCGTTTCACTAGTCGCCGACCATGCCTCCCTCAGTGAAACCGTCGTGCCCTTACATCCTCCCCGGATCTGTAGGGGCAACGACATCTGTGTAGTACTACACGTTGTCCGTAGACAGGGTCACCATCATAATAATCTCATCGGCCACTGCTAGCCGGAATAACAACCTTAGGATCCGGACTACTCATCCGATCGTCTGCAGACGTCAAGGGTGACAGCCGTGTGGTCTACGGATCCACTGTCCAAGGCATCCATATGAAATCACCTTCCCAGTCCAATAGCAGTTGACGTTGATCGGGATAAACACACATCCGCACAATGGGCTGTGGCAACCCCGTCTCCATCGGTGTCATGTCCATGGTAAGGTTCATCATCGCTAGCCATCTCAGGACTATCACGGTGCCACCTAAACGATACTCGTGCAGGTATAAGTTTTGGATAAGGACTTGCTCCATATTTCCTGTCTAATATGACCATGGAGTTTGTACAGTCTCTTACCTTACCAGCTCCCAGTATCTAAGCTATGCATAACCTCGGGAGTGGTGCTCCCAGTATCTAAGCTATGCATAACCTCGGGAGTGGTGCTCCCCCCCCAGTATCTAAGCTATGCATAACCTCGGGAGTGGTGGCCCCCAGTATCTAAGCTGTGCATAACCTCGGGAGGGGTGCGTAGCGGGACGTCACCGTTTGACCACCGTCGGTACGCGGCGATCAACCGGGGCATATGAAAAAGGCCCCTTTCTTTCTAAGTTACAGTGACATCGCCAAGAGTTCTAACATGTCGTTATTTACTATCTATGTCTGCATGGTAGTTGTGCTTTCATAGCATAGAAAAATAATAAAATAATATATAATATGCAGATCAAGATGTCACGACATATTAAAACTCAACATAGTAATCATGGTATATCATACATGTTAGGTAAAGTAAATTAAACTAACATGCAAACATATCAAATCTTATCAAGCATTATATTTTATTTTATTTAATACATCCATGAATTGTTCCTAAGAAGACCCCAGCGAGAATTCCCTAGCTTGAATAAATCCTACATCGAAGAACCAACACGCCTGGGTTAGCGATCCGCTCTTTAGAACCAACCCGCGTAGAAATGAATCACTGCGACGAACTACGCGAATCGCGTACCCGCGATAATCCTAATTAACACAATTATTTACAATTAAATTTAATTTATTTTTCCCTAAAGTAAAGCAGATATAAATTTATCAAATCTAACTTATACAATTATCCTAATTAATTATCGCTTAACAAGCCTACGTTTAAATTTATGATCTCATGTTTAATTTAGGGGGCGCACACTTAATTAATACGCCTATGTTTACCCCTTAGGCCTATGTCCACCTTTTTTTTGGCCCAATTAAATTATCAATAAATTAATTAAAGTAATTACTACATTTAATTAATCCAACTAAACATACTAGTTGATAATCAATTCAACTTAATCATTCAAATATTAATTTACCAAATTTTAATTTTATAAATTAAATTAATTAAAATGTTAAATTAACTTAGTTAAGCTTAGATAAACTTTTATCAATTTACACCCATTTAAATCAATGATCTAGCCCATGACTTGGCCCAAGTCACCCAAGGGCCCAATTAAGACCCATGAAAAATTCTATTATTTTTATTATTTTAATATTTTATTATTATTATTTTAATATTATTTTAATATTTTATTATTATTATTATTTTTCTGACTGGTCAACGGTCAACAGTTGACCTGTTCAACGGTCAACAGTCAACAGTTTGACCCGGTCAAAGCTGACCGGTTCGGTCAACTGTTGATCCGGTCAATGCTGATCGGTTCGGTTCGGTTCGATTCGGTTCGGTTTAATTTGGTTTGACTCAAGTTCGGTTCAATTTAATTTGGTTCGACTTGGATTCAATTTAATTCAATCTAGTTCAACTCGGATCCGGTCTAGTTTAATTGGATCCGGTCCAACCAACCCAATCCGATTCGATCTAACTCGAGCTCGAACCACTTTCAATTACTTGATTCAGCTTACCCCAACTAAACTCAACCCGAACCCAAACTTAACTCAAACTCAACCCAACTAACTTCAATTCGGTTCAACTCAACCACTTACTTAACCCATTAATTAATCCACTTAATTAAATCACTAACTTTGTTTAATTTACACTAAACATGCTTAATTAAATCTAAGCATAAATTAACACAACTTACACTAATCACATTTTTATAAAACTAATCATGCTTAATTTATCGCTAATCGCGATTAAGGAAGAAATTTAACCTACCCAGCCGATCATTAATTACTCGCCGGAAAACCTCGTCGCCGGCCGCCGGCCGCCGGAACCCTAGCCGCCACCTCGCCGGAATTCATGAAATCACCGGCCAACTTGACGATGAGCTTCGGAAGCCTTCGCATGAGAGGGGATCAACGATGGCCTGCGAAAAATCTGGCCATCAATGCTAAAAATCCATCTTTTTGTGGCGTCGCCGGCGAACTCTAGGGCGAGTTCCCCGGAGGGCGAAATCACCCGTTCATAGAGGGGAAACGAAGCTCCTCACCTTGCGAACGTGTGGGGAAGGAGAGGAGGAGGATCCGGCGGGCGAAACAAGTGTATTCGCAACTCCACTCCTCGCCGGTCGTGCTGCGGATTGGAGCAGCGGTGACAAAATCGTCGCCTGCTGCAGTTGCATCGGGGTCGAACGCAAGCTCACGAACTTGCGGCGAGGGCGAGCAACTCGAGCCCCAGCAACCACGAATGGCGCGTCAGCAATCTGCGCGTGGAACGATGGGCGGACGGCGGACGGTTGCTGCGGACGGCGAACAGATGCAGCACGCTACAAGGAAGATTGCAGGGGAAGGGTTGCGCGGCTGCAACAGAGCCCTCCTTGTCTCCGCCGAACGCTCCTCGTCACAGCGGAGAGGAATGGGCAGTGACGTTGGCTGCGGACGGCAGCAGCGAGCGGCAGTCGGTGGGCAGCGAATGCCAACGAGGTGGAAGGGGCACGAACGGCGGAGGGCGGCTCTGCTTCGGGTGAAGGAGGCGAGCGTGAGGAAGAGGGCGTCGCGAGTGGGGACTTCGGAGGCGAGGCGCGAGCAGCAGAAATGCTTTTGCCGTACTCCCCTTCCTGCGACGAGGAACGATGCTCGGCGATCAGCAAACGGCGGACAACGAGCTCGCGGGAAGGACGGCGGATGACTACTTTCGCGGCGAGGAGAATGCAGAGGAAGAAGAAAAGGGGGTCGCCGAGCTCCCTTTTCCATCGAGGAGTGGTGCACGGTGGATGACGGGAGCAGGCGGCAACCGACGGATGGCGGGTAGTGGCCAACAGCGCAATGCAGGCGTCGGCGCTGCTCTGCTGCGGGCGAGGGAGGCGTGCTCGCGAGGAAAAGGGCGTCGTGAGGTCGAGGATGGAGGCGGGCGTCGCGCGGCTCTTCTCGCCCGCGATGCCTCCTTCGAACCGGGTCCGAGCCGGTTCAGCTGGACCGGCCGACTGGTCGGTTCATCTGAACTGGACCCGTTTTTTTTTTCTAAGAAAAATAAGATTTTGAAGATGTGGGTTTACAAGTACTCTCCCCCTTAAAAATTTTTGGTCCACCAAAAATAAATACAATCAGTGATCCCTTTCTCGAATCATGATCGATGATAAATAAGTAGACCTTTTATATTCCCTTTAAAGCAATAACCCCTATCCAAGGTGATACCACTTTAATTATCATAAACTCAGAGGTACTAAGATTTAAGGTCTGCAATTTAAGGTAGCCCAACTAAATGACTCGCGTGACAACATAATATATGTCATTATATAGCGATCCCACTTTAGTTGTCACTATACCGTGGTTCATTGTAGTCACATTGGGATCCTCACGAGTATCCATATTATTTAACAAAAAACATGTGTCCTAGTACGTGGTAGAAAGCAATTGCTTAGTAGGGTGACAAACAATTGCTTAGTATGATAGTAGTCTACTAGAAGTATTGTCTGAATCTTAGATGAGTAAATCAAACTTCACCATAATAGATTGTTAACATAAATCAAGATAATTATTCGTTGGTGAAGCAACTAACCCCAATTGGAGAAATACAAGTGAGCAGAAGTTGAAGATATTGCTTTAACTTTCTCAGGTAGATATACTAGGGAGTCCCTTTTACACTAACATACGGACAACCCTTCGTGGTTCAGGTTGGATCAGGATCAGACATCTCTGAACTATAATATGATCATAATGGAGTCACCTCGAGATAGAGGATAATATATAAAAAGATAGCAATAACCACTCATTAAATGCCCACTAACTTGCTCCGCGTCAGTTTTAAATTCTTACAACCACTACCTTATAATGTAAGGACAGGTTCCACAACCTAAAGAGAGCACATGATATTTTATAGATAGTTAAATCATAATCATAAAGAGAACATCATTTCTCAATATGAAAACACTGGATAAGTAGTAGTGGTTAGGGCTTTGATATTTAGATCTAAAGATTTGCATTC
The DNA here is from genome assembly GCA_030544415.1 of Thalia dealbata. Taxonomy (NCBI): domain Eukaryota; kingdom Viridiplantae; phylum Streptophyta; class Magnoliopsida; order Zingiberales; family Marantaceae; genus Thalia; species Thalia dealbata. Next base: position 12,588,187 of record CM060460.1, read on the forward strand.
GAACCTTAATGATGTCTCTTTTTATCCAAATGCTCAAACTATGATAGTCTGTTCTATGTCGGATAGCAAGAACTTGATTGCATGGCCACCGAAATATATATAACAAAAATATAGGTTAAATGAAATCTGAAACTGAATTTTGTAGTGCTAAATCAAAACTGCACTGAGATTGACACTGTAGTGTTAGATCACGTACGACGTAGAGATATTGTGTATATGATGATATTATTATGATAAATTGTAATGGATTGATTTCTAGCATGAAGTAAGCTTTACTCAAAGCTTAAAATAGAGTAGAAAGGATTGCATTTGAGTATGTAGATATAGAAATATTGTAGCTATACCTAAGCTGCTATGCGTACTAAATATGAGCTGCAAAAGCAGTAACTGAAATAGAAGATGTCAACAATACCTTCACCCACTAAGGATATCAACGTACAATACGTGCTAAAGATGCCAAGGAACTGCAGCATCTAGAAATTTGAGGAGATATGAAAAAGAGTAAGGAAGCAAGGTTACTACAAAATCTGCAGGCAGTTGAAATATGAGTTGCAAATGCAGAAATGTTGCCTGCTGCCTTGACCGAATAAGACCGTAGAAAAAGATCAGGTATATGTAAAGATACTGATGAAATATAGGAATCTGAGCTACAAAAATATTAAGTAAAGAACTGAGCTAAGTTGAGGGAGCTATAGAAATAAAAGGGAGTAAAGAAATCTACCAACGATGGATAAAATTTGACTAAGGACATTTGACAAAGGAAGTAGCTTTGCAAAAAGGGAACTGCAAACTGCAGAAAAGGAATGAGGAAATAACTGCAAAGAAAATTACAGAAATATTCGATAGAATTTGCTTTCAGAAAGGCCACTAAGTAGAATTAAAGGAAGCAAATAAAAGAAAACTGCTTGGTTAATAAGTTGGCCATATATAGGATATATGAATTAAGCGCGAGCTGCTCAAGCTCCGAAAAGAAACTGATAGATAGAAGAAAATAGCAGGAAATAGCTGCATTAAATGCATAGAATGCTGGTACAAAGGAAGATGCTCCAAGCTCAGCAAAGATTTAATATAATTGAGTGAACTACTTGAAAGAGTGTGGGAAGCTTTATGGATAAAATGATGCAAGAGTGTAAGTGGATTGCTAGTAACAACCACGCCAACTGCAATAATGCACCGAAATATGAAATGAAGGGAAACTATAGAAGAATTTACATTTAGAAGCCAGTTAACATGACTGCAGATAAATCTGAAATGAATATGAAATATCAAAGTCGTAGAAGTTGAGAAATATAAGATGAAGCAAGTTGTAAAGCTGAGCTGCAAAAATGAAGCTACAGAAATATAACAAGTGAGCATCAAAGCTGCAGTATATCTAACCAGGAAAATGAAGAAGGTTGTAGCATGCACAACTAGAAATGTCATGCAATATACGCAAGCTGAATTTGTGAAATGGAGTTGCAGATAGGGTGTAGAGCTGCAAAGAGAGTATATGTAGAAAGCTACAAATATTATACGTAGAGTTGCAAGTGTTGGGAGTTGATACTAATATGATAATTGATGGCGGTCAACTTCTAGTTACAACTTAAAAATCATGATGACCACCCAAAATGATCAACATATACTCATGAGATTTATATATATATATATATAATTGACTCGAATGAGAATAAGGTCATAGATAATTTCAAATCATTTGATACAGATCCATCCACAAACAAATTTATGAATCTGGAATGAAGTCCATTTAAGAGATCCGAGTAAGAGTTAGGTTCAAACAAAATTAACTCATACGTAAGCCAGCTTAGAATATTGGTAGATTTTTCTTTAAGATCAGTGGTCTTACGTAGATTAATCTGATATAAATTCTATGATCCAGATCTCATATGGACGTTTAATATCAGTAGTTTTCCAAGATCTAACAGGAATAATTAAGGTAAAGATTTATATGGAAAATTTTCATGATCAAAATAAAGATGTAAAATTGTATATAACCGGAGATAATTTACTTGGTTTTCAATACATCCAAATCGATCATGGATTTAACTTACGATTCAAGATTTCAACTTCTCTAGAAATCATTTATACCAGCGATAATCAATATGATCATATAATCAGGTTTCACAATCTGATAAGATAATTATAACCCGCAATATAAGCAAAAGTTAAACCGAAAATTAACCATGTACTCAAATGTCAAGCGTATTCGTATCTACTAACCAGATTCGGGAGCAGATGCTCAACTTTGGACGGATCCTGATGCTTCCATAATGACTTGGTTTTCTCAAACCGAATATGCTTTATGGATATATTCCACATATGTGTAATTCGTCAACTAAGGAACAATATTGTAGTCATAATTCGGGTAAACGACTGCAACGCGCACGGACTAACTTAGATTCTTTCAAAACTCACCGAATTAATAACTTAAATTTTACAAGATTACCCTCTAAAGTTAGGTTGTAATTAGCGAGGGTTCACCAAGGTCACCTAACATAGGTCCAACTACAAATTTAATTGTAGGTTCTCGAATAGAGTCAATGAAGGATATTTAAAACACCATCAAGTTCAGATAGTGACAACTTGAAAGCGAATAAAATTGAATATTGATAGATTCATTCAAACTCAGTATCCCAAATGGGTAATGGGACACAAATAGTATGATTAAGATATCACATAGGATATTTTGATATCAATACTCTTAAGATCAAAGTGATGATCGCTACCCATGTTAGTATACAAGGTGATCATGATGCGCACCACATGGAAATGTTAAGTATGATCATGGATAAATTTACTTGATCATTTAGAAATGAAACTTGATCGTAGATTTGAGCATATTGATCTAAGTTTCTATCTCTTCTCCGACTTAGTGAAAATTGTGGTCATATATACTGTCCGGAGATAAATAGATTTAAAATCTCGTATCACGACGATTAGCGGTCCAACGAAACTTTATCATAGCGATAGTTACTAGCAATAGAGTAAAAACTCATTACCAAATAAATATATTATTATATTCCCGACTCGTACTTTATACTAGATTATATCGAGACTGTTATTTTAATCCTTAAAACTTCAAACTTAACTTAATCTCCTAGGTTCTCCAAACCTAACTCTGATACCACTTTAATTGTCACGCCCTGACCCAACTGTCGGGCACCTGGCAACCGCCGTATGAGCCCGACAGACCCATACAAGGCATCAAAGTGATACATATCATCCATATACATCGTTTACATAGCAGAATTATAAATAAATCATCTAACTCAAGATTTCTAATACAGTCCCAATAAACCTACTACAATTCTATAATAAAAGAGTATCGATAAATAAAAATAGACCCGTCGATGGACTTATCTTCATCAACCGTCTCGTATGATCATCTAACACACCTGCACACACGGGAAAATGTGGTGTGCTCAGCCTTGCGGCCTAGTGCGAAATTACGGCTCTACCGAATAAAGAAATCAAAGGCTAGGAGGAGTATTCTAGGATGTCTTCGGTTGTTAATCATCATTTTCCATTTGATTTGTGTAAATCAATTTATAGGAAGCAGCAAACATCATAAATAAATATCGATGTATAATTCACTAAATGCCACCTACGTTGTATCTAGTGTCAATGTCAACAGCATGTTACCTACGTCATAATAATACTTTGAAGTTACAAGACTCGGGCTGCTAGCCTATGCTTAGTGAATACCCGAGCTAAGAGTATCAGTAAGCCCATCAGTGCCTTTATGTCTCTGTCTCTACCTATGCCCGCTGCACTGATGTTGGCGGAGAGGACGGGTGACCCAATATCACTCTCCATCGTTTCACTAGTCGCCGACCATGCCTCCCCTAGCGAAACTGTCGTGCCCTTACATCCTCCCCGGATCCGTAGGGGCAACGACATCTGTGTAGTACTACACGCTCTCCGTAGACAGGGTCACCATCATAATAATCTCATCGGCCATGGCTAGTCGGAATAACAACCCTAGGATCCGGAGTACTCATCCGATCGTCTGCAGACGTCAAGGGTGATAGCCGTGTGGTCTACGAATCCACTATCCAAGGCATCCATATGAAATCACCTTCCCAGTCCAATAGCAGTCGATGTTGATCGGGATAAACACACATCCACACAATGGGCTGTGGCAACCCCGTCTCCATCGGTGCCAAGTCCATGGTAGGTTCATCAGTGCTAACCATCTCAGGACTATCACGAGGCCGCCTAAACGACACTCGTGCGGGTGAAGATTTCGGGTAAGGACTTGCTCCATATTTCCAATCTAATATGACCATGGAGTGTGTACAGTCCCTTACCCTACCAACTCCCAGTATATAAGCTATGCATAACCTCGGGAGTAGCTATCCCAGTATCCAAGCCATGCATCAACCTCGGGAGTGGTGCCTAGCGGGACGTCACCGTTTTGACCACAATCGGTACGTGACGGTTAATCGGGGCATATGGAAAAGGCCCCTTTTTCTGTCTGAGTGGTGGTGACGTCGCCAAAGGTTCTAATATGTCGTTATTTACTATCTATGTCTGCATGGTAGGTAGGCTAGCATAGCATAGAAATATAATAAAATAATATTTAACATGCTCGACAAGATACTACGACATATTAAAACTAGCATAGAAAATCATGGTATATCATGCATGTCAGGTAAAGTAAATTAAACTAACATTCAAACATATCAAATCTTATCAAGCATTATATTTTATTTATTTAAGACATCCAGGAATTGTTCGTAAGAAAACCCCAGCGGGAATTCCCTAGCTTGAATAAATCCTACCATCGGAGAACCAATGCACCTGGGTTAGCGATCTGCTCCTCTGAACCAAGTCACGCGGAGAAAATCACCCGCCGAGCTACTCGGATCGCGCACCCACAATAGTCCTAATTAACACAATTATTTAAAATAGATTTAATATATTTTCCCTTAAGATAAATAAATTAAAATCTATCAATTAAATAATTATTACATTAAATTAATCATATACAAGTTTAGGATTAATCACACATAATCAATTCATAATTAATTATATTTTAAATTTTTATCTATTAACTTAAATAAATTTTTATTCAATTTCTACTCATTAAACTCACCCATAACTTAGCCCAAGTCATCTAGGGGCCCAAGTAGAACCCATAGAAATTTTTACTATTTTATGATTTTTTTAATTATTTTTTTATTTTTTTATTTTTTTATTAATTATTTAATTTTATTTTATTATTTTTTATTATTATTTTCTAACCGGTCAACGGTCCACAGATGACCGGTCAACGCTGACTGGGTCAGCGGTTGACCCAGTCAACGCTGACTGTGTCAGCGGTGGGCCCGGTCGATGCTGACTAGGTCAGCGGTTACTGTTCATCCGGTTCAACCTGAGTCTGACCCCCGCCTAAATGGTTCGGTTCAATCAAGTTAGCTTAACCAACTAAGTCCGAGTCCGACTTGAGTCCGGTTCAAGTCAATGCGGTTCGACTCGGGTCCGGTTCAACCAACCCAATCCAATTGGGTTTGACTCGAGTTCGAACTAATTTCAATTAGTTGATTCGGCTCACCCAACCCAACTCAATCCGAACCCAAACCTAACTCAAACCCAACCGATTTAATCCAACTTGATTTAACCCAACCGGTTTAATTAAATTAACTCTAATTCATAGTTAACTTAACTAAACTTGATTTATTTAACTCTAAGCATGATTAAATTAAACTAAGCATATGTTAATACAACTTACTCTAATAACATTTTATATTTATACTAATCATGCTTAACGTTTCATTAATCATGCTTAACGTTTCACTAATCACGATTAAGGCATCATTAAGCACCTTCGCCAGAATCACTATGCACCGCTGGAAAAGTTGCGCCGCCGCCGGAACCCTAGCCGCCACCTCGCCGGAGCTCACGAAAACGACGGCTAACCGGACGGCGAGCTTCGCAGCTCCTCACACCACGCGGAGACCTACGCCGATCTGCGAAAACGCCGACCATCAGCGCCTAAACGGCGATTTTTCCGGCGTCGTCTCCGGCGAACTCACGGCGCCTCCACTGGAGGGCGAAAACCCCCCCTTTACTTGGGGGAAATGAAGCTGCTAACCTCGCGGACGTGGGGAAAGGGAAGGAACGGAGTTCCGGCCGGCGAGGCGGGTGGATCCGCGACTCCACCCGTCGCCGGAAAGATTCGGTCGAGCGAGCAGGGGCGACGAACACAGCCGCCTGCTGAGGGGTCGTCGATCTCCACGAAGGCTCGTGGAAGTGCGGAGAAGGCCGGGGTCTCCAACCACAGCGGAGGAGACGATCGCCGGTGGTCTTTGGGGCTCTGGATGGCGATCGAACGGCAGCAGGTCCTCTGCTGCGGGGGTCGCGCGAACGGGGAAGGAGAGGGGCGTCGCAAGCTCTCCTTTCTGCCGGGAGTGTTCGCTGGGGGTGGACGAGGGCGGACGGCCGTCGACGACGGCGTGCAGCGGCCGACGGCGAAGGAGGAAACGTCGGTGCTGCTCGGTGCGGGAGACGATGCTTCGTCACGAGCTCGAGGACGAAGGCTCGAGTGGGAAGGGCGCTCGGCTCTTCTCGCTCACCTCGCCTCTTCAACCGGTCCAAGCCGGTTCAGCTGGACCGGCCGGTTCACCTAAACCGGTCCACTTTTTTTTTTTTTTTCAATATAGTGGGGGTTTACAAGTACTCCTCCCCTTAAAAATTTTTGGTCCTCCAAAAATAATACTTCAATACCCAAAAAGATATCCAACTACAACATATTAAGTTCCAAAATTTTTTTGTACATCACACTCAAACACTCTCTCCCTCAAATAAGTGAGGATGCTGGGCCCGCATGTGGGCCTCAGTCTCCCATGTAGCTTCCTCGATATGAGCGTTCCTCCAGAGGACTTTTACTAGGGGAATAGATTTACCTCGAAGTACCTTTACGCGCCCGATCGATGATCTCAACAGCCTGCACCCCGTAGCTCAAGTCCTCTCTCAGCTGAACTGGTGGTGCTGTGAGGATATGGGATGGATCTGAAATGTACTTCCTCAGCATGGATACATGGAAGACATCATGAATCTGCTCTAAGTCTGTAGGTAGCTCTAGTCGGTACGCCACTGGTCCGACTCTCTCAAGTACCTGGAAGGGTCCGATGTATCTAGGGTGTAGCTTCTCTTTCTTCTGAAATCGAAGGATGCCCTTCCATGGGGATACTTTTAGAAAAACCATATCCCCAACTGCAAACTCTAGAGGCCGGCGGTGATTATCTGCATAGCTCTTCTGTCGGTTCTGAGCTGTCTTCAGTCTGCCTCGAATGATACTGACCTTGGCTACGGTTTCATCAATCAACTCTGTACCCATCATACGTCTCTCGCCAACCTCACTCCAACATAATGGAGTCCGACACTGCCTGGCATATAGAGCCTCATAGGGAGCCATACCAATACTGGCCTGATAGCTATTATTATAGGCAAATTCCACTAAAGGAAGGTGGGTGTCCCAGCTACCAGTAAAGTCGAGCACACATGCTCTCAACATGTCCTCCAGCGTCTGTATGGTACGCTCTGACTGTCCATCAGTCTGTGGGTGAAATGCGGTGCTAAACCTTAATGATGTACCCAGCTCCCCCTGAAACTTCGGCCAGAACCTTGAAGTGAACCTAGGATCTCGGTCCGACATAATGGATACCAGTACTCCATGAAGACAGACAATCTCACTGATGTATAGTCTGGCTAACCTCTCCAATGTATAAGAAATCTCAATCGGCAAGAAGTGGGCAGACTTTGTAAGTCGATCAACGATCACCCAGATAGTGTCATGATGTCTCTGGGTGCACGGCAACCCGACTACGAAGTCCATAGTGATGTGCTCCCACTTCCACTCCGGTATCGGAAGAGGCTGCAAAGTCCCTGCCGGCTTCTGATGTTCTGCCTTAACCTGCTGGCATACAAGGCATCGAGCTACAAACTCAGCTATGTCCCGCTTCATGCCCGACCACCAATACGTCTGTCGAATAGTACGATACATCTTCGTACTACCTGGATGCATAGCATAAGCGGAACTGTGTGCCTCCTCCAGAATCTGCCGTCGTAGATCCTCATCATGGGGTACGCAGATCCTGTCATTCAGCACCAGCATGCCGTCATCTCTGAGTCTGAAATCCTGACCCTGACCATCCTGTACTCTCTGGATCACTGTACTCAACTTAGAGTCTGTCCTCTGCAACTCGGCCAGCCGGTCTGACAAAGCAGGTCGCACCGCAAACTGTGCCAGTAACCCACCCTGCGAGTTATACTGTAGCTCAACCCCCAGCAATCTAATGTCACGCAACAATGGTAAGTAGGCAGTGCGAATATACGCCAAAGTGACGGATGACTTTCTGCTCAAAGCATCTGCCACAACATTAGCCTTCCCTGGGTGGTAGTCAATAATCAAGTCATAGTCCTTGATTAACTCCAACCAGCGGCACTGCCTGAGGTTCAACTCCCTCTCGGTCAACAAGTACTGTAGGCTCTTATGGTCAGTGAAAATATGACACTTCTCCCCGTATAGATAGTGTCGCCAAATCTTAAGAGCCAGAACAATAGCGGCTAACTCCAAATCATGAGTCGGATAATTTATCTCGTGCTTCTTCAACTGACGCGAAGTATAGGCAATTACCCGTCTGCTCTGCATAAGTACACTACCTAGCCCCTACTTCGAAGCATCGCTAAATACCACATACTCTGTACCGCTGACTGGGAGGGTGAGTATCAGAGTAGTGGTCAAACGAGTCTTAAGTTCCTGGAAACTGTGCTCACCCTCCGGGCCCCACTGAAACTTGACGTCCTTCCGAGTCAACTTGGTCATCGGCGCTGCAATACGAGAGAAATCCTGCACAAATCGCCGATAATATCCAGCTAACCCGAGGAAACTACGGACCTCTGTGGGACTTTTAGACTGCTCCCAATTGGTCACTGCCTCAATCTTAGTCGGATCAACCTGAATGCCCTCACTGGATATAATGTGCCCCAGAAATCCAACCTGAGTCAGCCAAAACTCACATTTAGAAAACTTAGCATAAAGCTGACTATCTCTCAATACCTGAAGGACAAGTCGGAGATGTCTCGTATGCTCCTCCGGGCTCTTAGAATAGATAAGTATATCATCAATGAAGACAATAACATACTTATCTAAATATTTATGAAAGACCCGATTCATCAAATCCATAAAAGCTGCGGGAGCATTTGTGAGTCCAAAAGACATGACTAGGAACTCATAGTGTCCACACCGTGACCGAAATGCTGTCTTCGGAACATCCGAGTCCTTAATCTTTAACTGATGATACCCGGACCTCAAATCAATCTTCGAGAAAACCCGAGCTCCCTGTAACTGATTAAATAAATCATCGATGCAGGGAATTGGATACCTGTTCCTGATGATGACCTTATTCAGCTGCCTGTAATCAATGCACATCCTCAAGGTCCCATCCTTTTTCTTCACAAATAGAACAGGTGCGCCCCAAGGGGAGACACTAGGTCGTATGAACCCCTTATCCACCAAGTCCTGCAACTGTAGCTTGAGTTCCTTCAACTCTGCCGGTGCCATGCGATACGGGGGTCTAGAGATTGGCATCGTCCCAGGAGCAAGATCGATGCAAAACTGTAACACCCGATCCGGAGGTAGGCCAGACAAATCCTCTGGAAATACGTCTGGAAACTCGCGAACTACAAAATATCTGCCATCTGGCTGTCCGACTGGCTGCTATCCACCACGTGTGCAAGAAAACACTGATATCCTTTCTTGATGTACCTCTGCGCCGTGAGAGCGGATATAATGGCAGTCGGTAGGACCCGACGATCTCCCTCAAATACGAGCTCCGGGGGTCCCGATCCAACGAAAGATACTGACTTCGTGAAGCAACTCACCAGGGCTCTATGTGCTGTCAACCAGTCCATACCGAGGATCACGTCGAAGTCTACCATATCTAGTGGAATCAGGTCCGCCTCAAGGGAAACATCATGTATCATAATGGGACAGGACCGATACACCTGACTCCGTAAAATCTGTTCACCCAAGGGAGTGCAGACAATCAACTCTGCCTCTAACGGGGTAAGAGGTATATCGGCTCGTCTGGCGAACTCCGAGCTAATAAAAGACCGATGTGACCCGGTATTAATGAGAATACGAGCCCATGCATCAAACAATCGCATATGTCCTATTCCACATCACACAAACAACACATGCGACAAGTTAAGTTTAGTCCAACTAGACAAAATATAAGTTTTAGTTCTAAAATCCAACACAACAACAACTTATCAAGTTCAATTACTAAATCTCCAAAATAGGATAATTCAAGGGGCGTCAGCATGCGACGAGTTACCAGTGATTACATCGGGGTTGGCTTGGGCGTCAGTGCCGTCCAATACATAGATGCGAGTCTGGGTGCGCTGGGGCGGCATCTGAGAGTGTGGGCCAGATCTGGTAACCGATCCTCTGGTCGCTCCCATCATAGGTGCAGCAGGTGGGATCGGTGCTGGAGGGCGACCACGACCCGCAGATGCCGGGTGGATGGCCGACTGCTGGGATCCGCCCATCTGAATCTGCTGCGGACAGTTGGTCCGAATGTGCCCCTTCTGTCCACACTGATAACAAGTGATCTCTCGGCACAACCCAGTGTGAGTCCGACGGCAAATGGTACATGGGGCCAGCTGTGGAGCACGGTGTATCGGAGAGGCCCTATGTACTGATGGCTGGGGACGCGCCTGGCTCAGCTGACCACGCTGCTCAGTCCTCTATATAAATCGGCCCCCAGATGGAGCCCCTCCTGCAGCTGAGGCCACTGATGCTACCGTGCCAGTCGGTCTGTCCCTAAAATCATCTCGACCCCTATGTGATGCTGACCTCTTCTTCTTATGCCCCTCCCTCCGTATACGCATCGTCTGGAGCATCCTCTCAGTCCACAGGGATTTATCCACCAACTGTTGGAAAGCAGTGTAATCGAGTATCCACACCCTAACACGAAGGTGGTCATCTAATCCTTGAATAAAGCGCATACGACGATACCTGTCGGATGAGATCGTGTCGGGCACCAAAGAGGCCAACTGATTAAACTCCAACAAATACTCTGACACAGACCTGCCTCTCTGTGTACAATCCAAGAACTCCTGTACCTTCAGATCTTGCTGGAGCTCTGTATAGAAACGCTCATGGAACTTATCCAGAAAGATGTCATACGTCAGTCCTGTGGAATAACGGGTCTCCAACTCCTCTCGCCAAGTCTCAGCCTCCCCGTCTACAAGATAGAGTGCCACTCTAAGTCGGTCTCTATCGGATAACTCCAATTCGGCAGTGATACGACGGATGTTGTTAATCCAAGACCGGGCTGTCTGGGGTCTGACGATCCAGAAAAAGTGACACACCCCAGATGTCGAGCGTCTCTCACCCAAGCGGCTATCGGTTTAACAGTTCGGGTATTGGGCTCCGAAGTAACAACTCCCCCAGGCGGGGTCTGATAATCCGCTCGAGTATATGTCCCCTGTACTCCTGTCGGAGGGGTAACAACTGCTGCTGCAACTCTCACTAGATCTGACTCTGCACCACGGTCAGCTGGAGCAGGTACAACGGCTGGGGCAGTAGCCGCCTGAACTACTGGCGGTACCGGTGGGGCCACTGGTGCGGCAGGAGGTGAAGGAGGCGCTACCGTTTGTGGCTCCCCCGGCTCCTGCTGCGGGGAGGGAGCCATGATGCTGACCATAGCTGCTGCTATCATGTTCAGCTGTCCCTGCGACACCGGAGCCCGCCCAGATGGCATTGTAGATGTAGTCCTCTGCCTCAAGGTCCGACGAGAACTCGAGCTCCGGCGTGTACCCGACGATGCCTGCTCGGGGATCGTAGACACTGGTGCCCTGTCGGAATCCCCGGTAACGCTAGCAGCTGGTACTGGTGCTAGCGGCGCTAACGGATCTGCCGAGGGACGGGAGGTGGCCGTCGAATGATCCTGGGGCTCCGTGAGCTTCCGGGACCTCCCCCGTTTACGTCTCGGCGGTACTTCCGACATCTACACGAAATAGGCTTCCGTCAGTTCATACGTAATAAAAATTGACGTAAGGTAAAACTCTTCTGATACATAGTCACAATATAGGAATACGACCGTACAACTAACTATCTAACTGACAACTCTAATATATCGGGACTAACTTCCTTATACTTATGATTTGGAGTTGAAACCCTAAAAATCCCTAGGTTTATAAACCTAGGTTTTGATATCACTTAAATGCTCAGGTCTTTAAACCCATGCTCTGATACCACTTAAGTTGTCACGCCCCGACCCGCAGGACGACACGTGGCAATCGCCGTATGAGCTCGACAGGCCCATACAAGGCATAATTACAAATACTAAAATACATACACCCGCATTTCCAAATAACATCTTAAATACAGTCCTGATATCTCCTAATACAAATCTAAGACCGGCATACGAAAACTCGAAATCCGCGATCGTATACCTTCCGCGACGAACCCTCCGTCAACGATCTCGTCTAATGCGTCGATACCTGCACACACATTGAACGCGGTGTGCTCAGCCTTGCGGCCAAGTGCGAAATTACGGCTCTACCGAATAAGGAAATCAAAGGCTAGGAGGAGTATTCTAGGATGTCTTTGGTAGTTAATCATCAACTTTCATGTAATATAATTTAAATAATTCGTATAACGATAAGACAACATAAATAAATAAATAAATGTATACATGCCACTAGATGTCACCTAAGTTATATCTAGTGTAAATAACAATAGTCTGTCACCTACGTTATGGTGAGACTTTAAGGTTTCATAAACTCGGGCTGCCAGCCTACGCTTAGTGACTACCCAGGCCGGGGGTATCAGTAAGCCCATCAGTGCCTTTCTGTCACTGTCTCTATCTATGCCCGCTGCACTGATGTTGGCAGAGAGGACGGATGACCCAGAATCTCTCTCCATTTGTTTCACTAGTCGCCCACCATGCCTCCCCTAGCGAAACCGTCGTGCCCTTACATCCTCCCCGGATTCCGTAGGGGCCACGACACCCATGTAGTACTACACACTATCCGTAGACAGGGTCACCTCTTTTAAATCTCATCGGCCACGGCTAGCCGGAATAACCACACTAGGATCCAGACTACTCATCCGATCGTCTGCAGACGTCAAGGGTGATAGCTGTGTGGTCAACGGATCCACTGTCCAAGGCGTCGCATGTGGAATCATCTTCCCAGTCCAATAGCCGTCGACGTCTATCAAGATTGGCGCACATCCGCACGATGGGCTGTGGCAACCTCGACTCCATCGGGGCCAAGTCCATGGTAGGGTTCATCCGTGCTAACCATCTCAGGACTATCACGAGGCCGCCTAAACGACACTCGTGCGGGTGAAGATTTCGGGTAAGGACTTGCTCCATATTTCCAGTCTAATATGACCATGGAGTGTGTACAGTCCCTTACCCTACCAACTCCCAGTATATAAGTTATGCATAACCTCGGGAGTAGCTATCCCAGTATCCAAGCCATGCATCAACCTCGGGAGTGGTGCCTAGCGGGACGTCACCGTTTTGACCATCATCGGGACGCGACGGTCAATCGGGGCATATGGAAAAGGCCCCTTTTTCTGTCTAAGTAGCGGTGACGTCGCCAAAGGTTCTAATATGTCGTTATTTACTATCTATGTCTGCATGGTAGGTAGGCTAGCATAGCATAGAAACACAATAAAATAATATTTAACATGCTCGACATATTAAAACTAGCATAGAAAATCATGGTATATCATACATGTCAGGTAAAGTAAATTAAACTAACATGCAAACATATCAAATCTTATCAAGTATTATATTTTATTTATTTAAGACATCCAGGAATTATTCCTAAGAAAATCCCAGCGGGAATTCCCAAGCTTGAATAAATCCTACCATCGGAGAACCAATGCACCTGAGTTAGCGATCTGCTCCTCTGAACCAAATCACGCGGAGAAAATCACCCGCCGAGCTACTCGGATCGCGCACCCACAATAGTCCTAATTAACACAATTATTTAAAATAGATTTAATCTATTTTCTCTTAAGATAAATAAATTAAAATCTATCAATTAAATAATTATTACATTAAATTAATCCTATACAAGTTTAGGATTAATCCCACTAAATCAATTCATAATTAATCATATTTTAAATTTTTATCTTTTAACTTAAATGAATTTTTATTCAATTTCTACTCATTAAACTCACCCATAACTTAGACCAAGTCATCCAGGGGCCCAAGTAGAACCCATAGAAATTTTTACTATTTTTTATGATTTTTTATTATTTTAATATTATATTATTATTTTATTAATTATTTAATTTTATTTTATTTTTTATTATTTTCTGACCGGTCAACGGTCAACAGTTGACCGGTCAACGCTGACGGGTCAACAGTTGACCGGTCAATGCTGACTAGGTCAGCGGTTGACCCGGTCAACGCTGACTGGGTCAGCTGTGAGCCCGGTCAATGCTGACTCGGTCAGCTGTTGACTCGGTCAACGCTGACTGTGTCAGCGGTGGGACCGGTCAATACTGACTGGGTCAGCGGTTACTGTTCATCTGGTTCAACCTGAGTCTGACCCACGCCTAAATGGTTCGGTTCAATCAAGTCAGCTTAACCAACTAAGTCCGAGTCCGACTCGAGTCCGGTTCAAGTCAATGCGGTTCGACTCGGGTCCGATTCAACCAACCCAATCCAATTGGGTTTGACTCGAGTTTGAACTAATTTCAATTAGTTGATTCGGCTCACCCAACCCAACTCAATCCGAACCCAAACCTAACTCAAACCCAACCGATTTAATCCAACTTGATTTAACCCAACCGGTTTAATTAAATTAACTCTAATTGATAGTTAACTTAACTAAACTTAATTTATTTAACTCTAAGCATGATTAAATTAAACTAAGCATATGTTAATACAACTTACTCTAATAACATTTTATATTTATACTAATCATGCTTAACGTTTCATTAATCATGCTTAACGTTTCACTAATCACGATTAAGGCATAATTAAGCACCTTCGCCGGAATCACTATGCACCGCCGGAAAAGTTGTGCCGCCGCCGGAACCCTAGCCGCCACCTCGCCGGAGCTCATGAAAACGACGGCTAACTGGACGGCGAGCTTCGCAGCTCCTCACACCATGCGGAGACCTACGCCGATCTGCGAAAATGCCGACCATCAGCGCCTAAACGGCGATTTTTCCGGCGTCGTCTTCGGCGAACTCACGGCGCCTCCACCGGAGGGCGAAAACCCCCCCTTTACATGGGGAAATGAAGCTGCTAACCTCGCGGATGTGGGGAAAGGGAAGGAACGGAGTTCCGGCCGGCGAGGCGGGCGGATCCGCGACTCCACCCATCGTCGGAAATATTCGGTCAAGCGAGCAGGGGCGGCGAACACAGCCGCCTGCTGAGGGGTCGTCGAACTCCATGAAGGCTCGTGGAGGTGCGGAGAAGGCCGGCGTCTCCAACCACAGCGGAGGAGACGATCGTCGGTGGTCTTTGGGGCTCTGGATGGGGACCGAATGGCAGCAGGTCCTCTGCTACGGGGGTCGCGCGAACGGGGAAGGAGAGGGGCGTTGCGAGCTCTCCTTTCCGCCGGGAGTGTTCGCTGGGGGTGGACGAGGGCGGACGGCCGTCGACGACGGCGTGCAGTGGCCGACGGCGTAGGAGGAAACGTCGGCGCTGCTCGGTGCGGGAGACGACGCTTCGTCGTGAGCTCGAGGACGAAGGCTCGAGTCGGAAGGGCGCTCAGCTCTTCTCGCTCGCCTCGCCTCTTGAACCGGTCCAAGCCGGTTCAGCTGGACCGGCCGGTTCACCTGAACTGGTCCCCTTTTTTTTTCAATATAGTGGGGGTTTACAGGTGCGTAGCGGGATGTCACCGTTTGACCACCGTTGGTACGCGGCGGTCAACCGGGGCATATGAAAAAGACCCCTTTCTTTTTAAGTTACGGTGACATCGCCAAGAGGTTTTAACATGTCATTATTTACTATCTATGTCTGCATGGTAGCTGTGCTTTCATAGCATAGAAAAATAATAAAATAATATATAACATGCAGATCAAGATGTCAGGACATATTAAAACTAAACATAGTAATCATGGTATATCATACATGTTAGGTAAAGTATATTAAACTAACATGAAAACATATCAAATCTTATCAAGCATTATATTTTATTTTATTTAATACATCCATGAATTGTTCCTAAGAAGACCCCAGCGAGAATTCTCTAGCTTGAATAAATCCTACATCGAAAAACCAACGCACCTGGGTTAGCGATCCGCTCTTTAGAACCAACCCGCGTAGAAATGAATCACTGCGACGAACTACGCGAATCGCGTACCCGCGATAATCCTAATTAACACAATTATTTACAATAAAATTTAGTTTATTTTTCCCTAAAGTAAAGCAGATATAAATTTGTCAAATCTAACTTCTACAATTATCCTAATTAATTATCGCTTAACAAGCCTACGTTTAAATTTACAATCACATTTTTAATTTAAGGGACGCACACTTAATTAATACGCCCATGTTTACCCCTTAGGCCTATGTCCACATTTTTTTTGGCCCAATTAAATTATCAATAAATTAATTAAAGTAATTACTACATTTAATTAATCTAACTAAACATACCCGTTGATAATCAATTCAACCTAATCATTCAAATATTAATTTACCAAATTTTAATTTTACAAATTAAATTAATTAAAATATTAAATTAACTTAGTTAAGCTTAGATAAACTTTTATCAATTTACAACCATTTAAACTCATGATCTAGCCCATGACTTGGCCCAAGTCACCCAAGGGCCCAATTAAGACCCATGAAAAATTCTATTATTTTTATTATTATTTATTATTTTAATATATATTTTATTATTATTTTAATATTTTAATATTTTTATTATTTTATTATTTTTCTGACTGGTCAACGGTCAACAGTTGACCTGGTCAACAGTCAACAGTCAACAGTTTGACCCGATCAAAGTTGACTGGTTCGGTCAACTGTTGACCCGGTCAATGCTGATCGGTTCAGTTCGGTTCGGTTCGATTCGGTTCGGTTTAATTTGGTTCGACTCAAATTCGGTTCAATTTAATTTGGTTCGACTCGGATTCAATTTAATTCAATCTCGTTCAGCTCGGATCCGGTCCAGTTTAATTGGATCCGGTCCAACCAACCCAATCCGATTCGATCTAACTCGAGCTCGAACCACTTTCAATTACTTGATTCAGCTCACCCCAACTAAACTCAACCCGAACCCAAACTTAACTCAAACTCAACCCAACTAACTTCAATTCGGTTCAACTCAACCACTTACTTAACCCATTAATTAATCCACTTAATTAAATCACTAACTTTCTTTAATTTACACTAAACATGCTTAATTAAATCTAAGCATACATTAACACAACTTACACTAATCACATTTTTATAAAACTAATCATGCTTAATTTATCGCTAATCGCAATTAAGGAAAAAATTTAACCTACCCAGCCGATCACTAATCACTCGCCGGAAAACCTCGCCGCCGGCCGCCGGAACCCTAGCCGCCACCTTGCAGGAGTTCATGAAATCACCGGCCAACTTGACAACGAGCTCCGGAAGCCTTCGCACTAGAGGGGATCAACGATGGCCTGCGAAAAATCCGGTCATCAACGCTAAAAATCCATCTTTTTGTGGCGTCGCCGGTGAACTCTAGGGCGAGTTCACCGGAGGGCAAAATCACCCGTTCACAGAGGGCAAACGAAGCTCCTCACCTTGCAAACATGTGGGGAAGGAGAGGAGGAGGATCCGACCGGCGAAACGAGTGGATTCGCAGCTCCACTCCTCGCCAGTCGTGCTGCAGATTGGAGCAGCGGCGACGAAATCATCGCCTGCTGCAGTTGCATCAGGGTCGAACGCAAGCTCACGAGCTTGCGGCGAGGGCGAGCAGCTCAAGCCCCAGCAACCACGAATGGCGCGTCAGCGATCTGCGCGTGGAACAATGGGCGGACGGCGGACGGTTGCTGCGGACGGCGAACAGATGCAGCACGCTACAAGGAAGATTGCAGGGGAAGGGTTGCGCGGCTGCAACAGAGCCCTCCTCGTCTCCGTCGAAGCTCCTCGGCGCGGCGGAGAGGAATGGGCAGTGACGTCGGCTGCGGACGGCAGCAGCGAGAGGCAGTCGGTGGGCAGCGAACGCCGACGAGGTGGAAGGGGCAGGAACGATGGACGACTGCTCTGCTTCGGGTGAAGGAGGCGAGCGTGAGGAAGAGGGCGTCGCGAGTGGGGACTTCGGAGGCGAGGCGCAAGCAGCAGAAATGCTTCTACCGTGCTCCCCTTCCTGCGACGAGGAACGATGCTCGGCGATCAGCAAACGGCGGACGACGAGCTCGCGGGAAGGACGGCGGACGACTACTTTCGCGGCGAGGAGAATGCAGGGGAAGAAGAAAAAGGGGTCGTCGAGCTCCCTTTTCCGTCGAGGAGTGGCGCACGGTGGACGACGGGAGCGGGCGGCAACCGACGGACGCCGGGCAGCGGCCAACGGCACAATGTAGGCGTCGGCGCTGCTCCGCTGCGGGCGAGGGAGGCGTGCTCGTGAGGAAAAGGGCGTCGCGAGGTCGAGGATGGAGGCGGGCGTCGCGCGGCTCTTCTCACCCGCGATGCCTCCTTCGAACCGGGTCCGAGCCGGTTCAGCTGGACCGGCCGGCTGGCCGGTTCATCTGAACCGGACCCTTTTTTTTTCTAAAAAAAATAAGATTTTGAAGATGGGGGTTTACAGTTCCATCATTTGAATTATTCTCAAAATATTCAGATTGCCTACAAGATTTTTGACTGATATCAACAGAATAAATGGCATGCTAAACCTTGCGAAATATTAAGGTATGCGCAATTAAGTGACTATGATTCTATGGTACCATGTGATTTCCTACGATTATGAATACCATTACCCTATTGGGATGGCCATTACCCTACGAGGTGTTCGAAGATGACACATGACAAGTAGAGGATTTCTAAAGGTGAACTGTTGGTAGCGAAAGTGCCCAAAAATATTAATTAGTGATGGCCGCCAAGGTTTGGAGAATAAGGCATTTAGTCAGAATTAATAATTTTCTCTTCTAACAATTACTATTTCTTAGCAAATTTGCTTTGGGTGAAGGGGTTAAAAGTTTCATGCGTTAGCGACACTACTTTGAATAAGTGAATTGGACGTTCTTTTTCTAATTTGGTTGTCACTAAATAAAGTGGCAAAATGTTCTTATGTGTTGCTTCATTTTTGGAGGACCAAAAATGCTAAGTGGGGGAGAACTTGTAAACCCCGACCATTATAATATATATATATATGTGTGTGTGTTTGTATATGTATATAGGTTTAGATAAATACGAATAGATAATACTTATTAAACAAAAAGGCAAGACTAGGAATTGGTTTTAAGTGATGGGGTAAAATTAAAAATTTACCTCTCACATCTTGCCCTTTTTATGCTCTTGTACGTGAAGGTTGAGGCTCGATTCCTCTAGCCGCAAGCCACCAGAACGTTGCTGTCGTTGGACGACCTTGAGTTGGAAGCACAAGATTTTTGTCACGGTCGTCCTCTCAAAGTTCTCCATAGAAAGTAAGAACAATTAACACTCCTCTATGCTTGATGAAATCATAGATTGTTGTAGTGCTGAAATTGTTAGATGGTGATTGTTAGCATGCTCCTTTTCTGTTTTATTATTTTCCTTTCTTTCTTTTTCTCTTTCTTCCTTAGGATTCCCTCTACCAAAGTTCCCAGCAAAAAAGAAAAGGAAAATTAATACTTTATTTAGCATTAACTGCTTACTACCGAAGCCTTGCTCCTCCTATATAATTATTTTTGTGTTCCTTTCCTTCTCCTCCTTGCTGCTGCCGAAACATCCTTCCTTCTTTATAATTTTTTTATATATTTAGTTTGCTGCCGCCCAAGCATCCTTCTGTCTTTATATATATATATATATATATATTATTATTTAATTCTCTTGCCGAAACAGAGGACGTTCCTTCCTCCCTCCTCTACCCCTCTCTTCTTTACCTAAAGGGATCTGTGTTCTTCTTCCTTGATATATTATTTTTTATTTATTGTTATGCGGCCGAAGGAGAGGAGGCTTCTTTCCTCTCTCTCCACTTTTAAATAAATGGCCTCTTTTCTCTTCTTCACTTGCTGAGATTTTGCTTCCTTCTTTTCTTGTTATATATATTTTTATTTTCATTCTGTTTATGCTGCCGAGGGAGAGGCGACTCCTTCCCTCTCTCTCCACTTTTAGATTAATTACCTCTCTCTTCACATATTCTGTCTTCTTTCTTACTTTATTTTATAATTTCTAATTCTCCTATTTTCCCAGCCGTATAAATGCAATTAGGTATTTTACCTTTATTTAATAATTTAGTTATTTCCTCTCAAATTGATCATCAAAGAACTATCGGCAGGAAGGAAAAAGTAAAAGAAATATGCATGTATATATATAAGGATGTGAAAGAAACCGTGAGAGTGGTTAAAATATACTTGTATATATATTATTTTTACTATGTCATCTTTGATTTCTTCATTTAATGTTTGGGTGGAAGAATCATTAATATTATATATATTTTTTAAAAAAAATGTAGATTTATTGTCAATAAAATTTTATTAGTAGATTAAGTGTGATCTTGCCATAAGCATCAGGTCAAGATAGGAGAAGCATTAATGATTGTGTTTAAAATAGTGTATGCACATATTGTAGAGCATCGTTCCAACTTGAACGATGACGTGAGTGGCGTTGATAAATTGTCTCTTTCTTGGTTTTGACGATTTGATCCACAATCCAGGTTTGTTACATTAAACCCTTGAGTAGGCAAGTAAATAATTATTTATAAGTCCTACAACTATTCTATGTATGTTGCTTGTACTTATTTTATAAATATTCTGCTCAATGAATATCTTAATGTTATTACTACATGTGCATATGCTTGCTGGTGAAACTTATTAAATAGTGCATGATGATCAATTGGAATTGTACTTGTGTGTCACCTATTAAATAATTAAATGCCTTGCTTGCACTGAAGAGATCTCAAACATAGAAATCTCAAACATATTTAGTGACACTGTAGTCCCACAATAGGACTAGGAAATATTTTACACCGTATTCCCGTGCGTGTAGCGAATGGTCGCTACTGCAATAGTACGATTTTGGGCAAATGGAGATGTAGTCATCTCGGCACTCGTGTGAGTGTTGGGTGGCGAATTCTCTCCATACCTGTGGACAGTAGATCTGTCGACAACAACAACCGTCCTAGATGCTTTGCAAGCATACCGACGGTAGTCCAGATCCTAGGGTTTAATACGTGTGTAGAATTTTCGGTTAGCCGTAGCCGGAGGATTTATTTTTGCAAGGTGACCTTGTCCATAGGGGCAGTGTGGTACTACACAGGGATGTGTTTGGTGTGCTTACAGGAAGGTTGCACCAACGCATTAGTCTCGGTAGTGCGGGTCGGGTAAACGACTATCGAGGCTGGAAGAGAGGGATCCGTGGTTACCTGCCCTCTCTGCTAACAACAGTGTGATGGGCATAGGTAGAGACCTAGACAAGCACTGATGGGCATAGGCAGAGACCTAGACAAGCACTGATGGGCTTAAGGGTAGTCCCCGGCTAGGGCTTACTCTAAAGCATAGGTTAGCAGCCCGTGATAGAAAGTGGACATAAACGACAACGTAGTGACAAAGGATATGGATTTAGAAAACATAGAGAGCAGATTTAGTATTTCTTTTGCTTCTTATAAATCATATTTGTGTGCTTTTATTTTTATTTTATTGTTGTAATTAAATTCCTATTATTCTGCAAAATTTGTCATTTCGATGTTTATTTATGGGATGTTAATATTGAAATACATGTAATGTATATGGACAGTTCGGACTTGATAGCCTATTACCCTCAATACCGTTCTTTGTAGCCACTGGGCCGCAAGGCTCAGCGCATTTATCTTACATGCGCAGGTAGCTCAGGATAGGCACGATGGATGTTGATAAGTGTTAGTCAACCAGAAACGTAACGTCCAAGTCTATAAGGGTATTAGCCGTGAGGTTGTGTGATATTTTAACATGTATAGAATTAATCATTTTGTGTTATTCTAAATGCCTTGTATGGGTTTGCAGACTCATACGGCGGTTGCCATGTGCCGATAGGTGGATCGGGGCGTGACAGTGGATCCGTAGACCACACGGCTATTATTCTAGATGTTCTGCAGACGATCTGATGAATAGTCTGGATCCTAGGGTTATTACTTAATTCGGCTAGCCATGGTCGAGGATATATAAATTAAGGTGACCCTATCGACGGACAGTTGTGTAGCGCTACACAGTGATGTTGTGACCCGTATTGGGATTCTAAGGGGAAAGGTACAGGCACAACGGGTTTCACTGGGATGGGGTATAGGGATCGACCAGTGGGACAGTAGAGAAAGATACACGATCACCCGATCTCTCTGCCAACATCCGTGCAACGGGCATAGGTAGAGACCTAGACATTCACGACACGGATGGGTTTATGGGAATCCCTGATCAGGATATTCCCTGAGCATAGTTTGGCGGCCCGAGGCACTTGACATAATAATTCTAGTTGACATACACTAGAGATTCAGACATATGATCCAGCATAGATGACATATACTAGCAATAGACATGTTGTTCAATATAGATGATAGTTAGGGACATATATAGACATACACTACTGGTTAGAACTTAACATTGTTGATAATATTATTCATCCTAAAAGGTAATAACTGATAATTAATAAACCCAAAGACATCCTAGTACTTCCCCCTAGAGTTTGATTTTCTATCTATGATTTCGAGCCGTAATTTCACACTAGGCCGCAAGGCTGAGCACACCGCGTTCAATGTGTGTGCAGGTGTGTTAGATGATCGATCAATACGGTTGATGAAGATGAGTTTGTCGACTAATTTATTTTTATTGATCGATACTTATCATAGAATTCTAGTAGGTTTATCGGGACTGTGTTAGTAATATTGAGTTTGATGATTTAACTGTATATTCCGCTGTGCTGATGTTGTATATAGACTGTGATTACCATTAAATACCTTGTATGGGTCTTTTAGGCTCATACTGCGGTTGTCATGCCCGATAGTAGGGTCGGGGCGTGACAATTAAAGTAGTATCAGAGCTTTATATTTAAAGACCTAAGAGTTAAAGTAGTATGGGAGTTTAGACTTAAAGTTGTAACAGTTAAGGTAACAGTCCCGATATGATAGGATGTCGTATTAGAGTTAAGATAATAATTTGATTGTCTAATATCGTGTATCTCCTATAGACTTATTTAGTATGCGATCGTACTACCAAGATTTTGGATATGAGATATTGTTGTTCATCAACATATTAATATGAAGTGAACGCGCCATACTTGGTTAGTCCGGAATGAGCGATGATATCATGACTAAGATGAAGGTCTGATTGAGATTAAATAAAACCCGCACTAGACTAGTGAATGGGTTATGTAAATGATCATCGTAGGTCGGTAAGGACTACGGTAAATGGTTGAGTTTTTCCAGAGATTTTATCTTATTGTCTATTTTAGAGGAAAGAAACACAATATTAAGGTTTTCTAAAGATTTTACCTTTTAGAGGATTTAGTAATTTTAACCTTTCCTGCCATAGAGGATTAAGTTATCCCCTTTATTTTTGGAACTCCTCCGCCTCTGCTTTAGATGTGAGGATTGCTTATTAGAAAGAAAAAAAAATTATTCAAGCAGATCTGAAGAAAAAAAAATGATGGAAAAAAAATGAAAAGAAAAAAAAGGAGCTTATAGAAAAGAAAAATGAATGAAAAAAAAATTATGAAATGATGATGGAAAAAAAAATCCAAAGTATTTGATCTCACTACTAAAATGGAGAGTTGGAGCAGCGCTATTATATCTGACTTTGTCAAGATTACACCTTATAATTTGGTGTATGTAGGAAGGTTAAATTTAATGGATGATAGGAAAAAGTAAAAAAAAATTAAAAAGCTAGTTGGGTGCCAAAGTAGTGGAGTAGATAGGATTTGTTCTAATCAATCAAAATCAAGGTTGATGATATAAGAAATGGACTCATATAATTACAAAGCTTTCGTACAAGAGAATCTTTATAATCATTTCCCTTTCATTTGGTTGTAGGTTATCATTCTTTTATAGGGAGTCCAAGTGGTAGCAATTAGTTGCCGGTACAAGTTGGTCGCTGGGTTATGTTGGCCATTATGTTAATGGTTTTGGGCTATATCTATGCTTAATACTTGTGGTTAGTTACGTATAATGTTATTCTAATAAGTTGCATCATGTTTATGATTATATGTGACTAGTTGGATGTTTGTAAATCATCGTACACATCCCAACAAGCATCTATTGAGTACCTGGACTTGTATTTTTGCCTTAGGTAGTAGACATGTACAATTCAATCTAGATATAGGCATTAGTCCACCATTATATAGGCTGACACCACGTACTCACGTGAGCCACTTCATTTTGGATAGCAGGATGTTCAAAATGATCTAGACATAGATGCCAATGATCCAGACCAAGCCACTGATGATCAGGGCACGAATACCGATGACCCCTTGCATAGTGACATACCATAAGCCACTTTGGTTGTTTTAGTTACTAAACTTTTAGTTGAATATTGGATCTATGATAAACCTAAACATACTTTGTTTGATTGGGTAGTATTTTACTTTGAAACTATATGTTATTGCTTGAGTTTTAGGTTTATGACAACTAGGTTTAATTTAGATAATTAAATAACAAACATATCTACCAGTAGTAGTTTTTATATACCTTGTTGGAGCTTGCAATCGGGAAAATAATAATAATAATAGTAATAAATAATAATAATAAATAAATAAATAAATAAATAAATTTGAGTATGAGAGGTATTGTAAGAATAGAGTTTCAAAGATTAGTAAACTCATTGTAATAGTATTGTGATTAATTTTTGGAGGACTAAAAATTTTTAAGGAGGGGAGAACTTGTAAACCTCCACTTTTATGTGGTTTAATTAGCGAAAAAATGAGATATTAAAATTTTTCTTAAGTTTAATTTAATGTAAAAGAGGTTAAAAAACTTTTAGCTTGGGTTAGGACTAAAATGGTGACATTAGGCTAAAGTTTGGATTTAAAAGGATGTAGTTGTAATTTTTAAAAGTTTATAGGGACTTGGTTAGAATTTTATTAAAAATAAAGGGACTTAGTTGAAATTCAATAGAGTCGAGGGGGCGAATTACATAAGTTACTGATCACATGGTCCTCACATGATTGAACCGGACCGGTCTAACTGAATCGGCCTGGCGGAACTGACCCCTGCGAACAAAAGCACCTCGAGCCCTAATTTTTCTATCGACGTCGATACCTTCACCCCCGCACTCGTCGTGTCGCCTTCGTTACCGAGGGCTCGTCGGGCGATCTGGGTGCCATCGTCACCGCTTCCTCCATCAGCAGTCGGACATAGGGACCTCCCTCCCGTTCTGCTAGCTCCTCTCATTTACTCGTCGTCCTCCATCTTGCAGTGAGGAGACGTCGATCACCATCACCCTAGATGCTTCAGCCGCCTTTGTCGTAGCTGCCATCGGGGCCACCACTTCGCCAGGATCGCCAACGCTTGCTGCATCCCTCGCATCACCGCGAGTTCAACAGCAAATTCCTCGTCGTCCACTGTCGCGCCCGACCTCGCCGGATACTTCTCCATCAACTGCTCACCGGAGACCCAAATCGAGTCTCCACCTCCATCCTTCGAGCGACGCCATGGGGTGCTCTGCCGCACTATTGTCGATTGCCTGAACCCCAGCAGTGGCACTTCATCTCGGTGGCTCTGCCGCACTATTATCGATTGCCTGAACCCCAGCAGTGGCACTTCAAATCGGTGGCTCTGTCGCACTATTGTCGATTGCCTGAACCCCAACAGTGGCACTTCATCTCGGTGGCTTTGTCGCACTATTGTCGATTGCCTGAACCCCAACAATGGCACTTCATCTCGGTGCATTGCAGCTGGTGGCGAGGAGACGTCCCTCATTTAATTGGAGGCCCTCTGCTCAATTTGTCCACTTGATCGACCGTACCTTCCAATTTTCTTATTGATAAGGTCGATTTCGTCTCTTCCTTTATTATCAATTAATGATGATGCCGCATGTTAATCCTCTCCTTTGGTTTCAATTGATGCTGCATATTTTGGGTGAATTCTTTCGGTACTTTATTAATGGAATTTGTGAATTGGTGGGTGTTGTGATTGAGTTAATTTGAAGTATGGATGATGCATTGATGTTGGATATACAGTGGTCAGTGGGATTGATTTTGGAATGCATGCTATGAAGTGTATTGTTGAATGATGATGGCTGCTATGCTGTTGGATTAGTTTGTTGTATGTGAATTTGATTGTTGAGGATGATGATGTTTACTGATGGAATTTTGAGTTGGTAGATTGTGTTCATATCTAATATGCTATTGTTGATACCTCCTTCTCATTTCCCTATTTCTCCTCATTATATTTTCCTTTATCTTTTACTTAGAGATTATGCATATGATATAATAATTAGGTATGTAGAGAGAATCGAATGAAGGTTGACACTAATGGAAGGATTGTTGAATGTTAGGTTGTTAGTGATGATGTTATGATATTAGATTAAATTAGAGAATAATTAGCTTGGATTTCATGTTGATTTGGACTTGAAAATATAATTAGGTTGTTTAGGAATTTGACTATTCTAATAAATTAGAGGTGATGAAAGAGGATTAAGGATTTAAAGTATTAGGCTTGAGAGCATGAAGATGGGCCTAGTAGTTTGAAGTGGGTTAATTATTTTGGATGAAGCTAAATTAAGCACATAAGTTGAGTCATTAGTGAGTAAATAATTCTTATCATATTAAATTAAAAATATTTTATATTTAAAATAAAATCTTTATTGTTTTAGGGATATTATTCTGAATTGAGAGCTATGTATTTTTAATATATCTGAGTTGGTTCTAAGCTCAGATCCTCATACAGGTGCATTGGTTCATCGCAGTAGGATTTAATTCAGCATATGAAAAATCTTAAAAAGATTTTATTAGGAAAGTCTTGGATGCTTTAAAAATAATAAAATATTATTTTTACTAAATATGTGATAACATGCATACTAGAATAATATTATTTATGTAGCATGAATTATATGTCATGGTATATTGTCTAATATTTAACATGCTTTATTAAATTCTTTTACATACTTCTTTATTTTTCCTTGTTGTTATGTAATATGCTAATACCTTGCTAAAGAAGATAAAATATAGATTCTAAAGTTAAATCACTACGTAGGAGGTAGTATCAAGAATAATTACCTGAAACTCTAGTTTAGATAGAGACATAGGTAACATATGATACTAGCACCTCCTAGGGACATCACTAGATCACAAATTGTGAGGGTATCTTAGTAACACACCCTAGATGATAAATCGAACCCTTAGTGTTCGAATAATGATGTTCACTTATTATTACCATTCCTAGGGTTACAAACAGCTCAGATACTGGGAGTTGGTTAGGAATTGGGTTAGACTAACTCAAAGGTCAAGATAGACCAGAAAGCGGAGTAAGTGCATACCCGGATATAATTACCCGCACGCGTGACGTTGATCGTCACCATGATAGTCCCAGAGTGGCCAGCGGGGTTGAACCCTTCCGAGGATTTAGCAGGCATGTAGTTGAGTTAGCCACAGCCCATTGTGCGGATGCGAGCTCAACTCGGCCAACATCAACTGCTATTGAATTGGAGAGGTGAATTCCCTTAAAGTCTTGGACAGTGGATCTGTAGACCACACGGCTATTATTCCAGATGTTCTGCAGACGATCTGATGAATAGTCTGGATCTTAGGGTTATTACCTAATTCGGCTAGCCGTAGCCGAGGACATATAAATTGAGGTAACCCTATCGACGGATAGTTATGTAGCGCTACACGGTGATGTTGTGACCCGTACTGGGATTCTAAGGGGAAAGGTACGGGCACAACGGGTTTCACAAGGACAGGGTGTAGGTATCGACTAGTGGGACGGTAGAGAGAGACACACGGTCACCCAATCTCTCTGCCAACATCCGTGCAGCAGGCATAGGTAGAGACCTAGATATTCACGGCACGGATGGGCTTATGGGAATCCCTGATCATTCCCTGAGCATAGGTTGGCGGCCCGAGGTACTTAACATAACGATAATAATAATTCTAGTTGACATACACTAGAGATTCAAACATATGATCTAACATAGATGATGTATACTAGCAACAGATATGTTGTTCAATATAGATGACAGTTAGGGACATATATAGACATACACTACCGGTTAGAACTTAACATTATTGATAATATTATTCATCCTAAAAAGTAATAACTGATAATTAATAAACCCAAAGGCATCCTAGTACTTCCCCTTAGTGTTTGATTTTCTATCTACGATTTTGAGCCGTAATTTCACACTAGGTCGCAAGGCTAAACACACCGCGTTCAATGTGTGTGCAGGTGTGTTAGATGATCGATTAAGATAGTTGATGAAGATGAGTTTGTCGACTAATTTATTTTTATTGATCGATACTTATCATAGAATTCTAGTAGGTTTATCGGGACTGTGTTAGCAATGTTGAGTTAGATGATTTAACTGTATATTCCGCAGTGTTGATGTTGTATATGGACTGTGATTACCATTAAATACCTTGTATGGGTCTTTTAGGTTCATACGACGGTTGCCACGTTCCCGACAGTAGGGCCGGGATATGACAAATGTGATGGATGATTGGTTGATTATAAATAATTAAATAAAATAAAGAAAATGGTTTGAGGTTGTGAGTAGAAGGATAGATAAAAAATCCTTGTTTGAATTGTGTGATTTATGGTTGTTGGATGTATTTATTTTATCTTAGCAAAATTAATTACTGTGTTCTTGCTTGACAAATGATGGCTAAGTTGTGATTTGTGTTGGAGTAAGAAGGAATTGTATGCTTGATTGATTGCTTGCTGCTTTAAGAATTACAGTCAAGTTGTAAATTCTTACCTGATGTTACTTTGAGACTCAGGTGAGGGTTTATAGTTTTAATTTATTTGGCTTACTACCGATGCTGAGACCTAAGGGTCGTTTTTAATTATTGTACATGCTAATAAGTTATATTTGTGCTTGGTTGCATATTTAATTAGCATGTGAATTATTGGAAGTATGTCATGCTAGTTTGAATCTGATGCTATTACATGCATGCTCTTGATATGAGTTTGAAAGTTATACTATTTTGGTATATGTATAATGCTATTATATGCATGCTCCTAATATAAGTTTGGAAGTTATACCATGCTGGTATATGTATGATGCTATTATATGCATGCTTATGATGTTTACACTGATGTTATGTTATTATTGATATGTTTATGTTGCTAGAGATGTAGAGACACTTAGCAAGAATATGGAACATGATGACATGAGACATAACTAGAGACACTTTAGGGACATGTTATGATAACACCTAGAGTGGTCTTATTTGACATTTAACTAAGAACCGTTGAACATCTTATGGTCATGGTAACCTAAGAGATGACATTAAGGTTCTTAGTCTGCTATGTGCCAACATATAGTGAGGAGTCATGTGCTAGCCAAGGTAGAAATGCACGCTCTGTTGACTTAGCCTCATACACTTTGGTATGGCCGGGATCTCACTTTGGTGCAGAGCTCAATCTATTTGGGTTAACTCTAAGGTAGATGGGTGCTAGGAACAGTACCGGGTCATGCGCTACGAGTGCTAGGGAACCTGATTGATACTGGCATGCTCAACGAAGTGGGTCCCTGAGCAGTCCGGATTTATTGGTTGCATATGCAGCGGATCTCAGCTTGCCAGGCTGTAGATTGTAGTGATTTATGATTTTGTATAGTGATCCTGCCATGGGGCAGAATTACGACGTTGTATGGTACTTGTGTTGCATAGAAGGAGTGTCGTGGTCACCAGCTCCTTCCGTCAACGTCAGTGTACAGGTATCTAAGATAAAGATATAGAGTTAACACTGACGGGGTTCGGGGAGATCCCTGATGAGGAGTTTGCCTTGAACATAGGATGGCTGCCTCAGGAGTGATACTGGATAACTTATAATATATTGAGTTATGTGATTAGACATTTTTAAGATTTATGTTATGAAAATAAGTTTCTAGTATCATGTTCATGTGCTTTGTTTGAATAATGTGACTGCTACATTGATATGTTAAGTTTTGCCATATATTGTGTTATATTAATTTAAATGTGTGATTTGGCAGATATATTTTCTTGTTGGTTTGTACAATACTTTATGCCAATTTTTAGGGTGCTCTCTCTGTAGCCTCACTGAGTTTCACGACTCAGATGTGCGCATTTTTTCTTGTTGCGAAGGTTACAGGTTGGCTTTTGATGTGGGGAGTGAGGGAGAACCTAGTTATAACAAAATAGAATTTATTTTAGAAATCTAGATAGAGATTTTATTGTTACAATATCGATGTAAAATGTACATTATTCATCTTTCTGTTGTGTTTTAATAAAAAGAAATTATTGTGCTTTGTGATACATCTAGTTTTGTATAAATTGTGGTGGAGAAATGCAGCTTATACGGCGGTTGCCACATGTTAAAGGTGGATTTGGGGCTTGATACGCACCAACGTCAACAGGGTTGTACTGGCAGAGGACCTGTTCGCACTAGACGTGCACGGGAGGTCCTAGAACTTCTGCCTCATCTTTTGTGGCCATCCCCAACCCCACCGCCTATCCAGGTGGAGGGAGTTCACCACAAAGAAGAGATTGGTCAAAGATAACATCATGGTCTTTGCCAAGCACCATGCTTGCGATCTCTACATCAGCGTTAGACGTACTAGAAACTCCTCCAACACCACTAAGAGAGCCAACATACAGGCAGGTTCAATTGCGAAGGCAACCTAGTTAGCAGAGTGGGCCACCTTTTCGAAATCGCTTATTATCCAAAAGAGGGATCACCCGAGCACATGGTGGCAGCAGTCCCAGTGCCTCATCAAGTACTTCATTACCGTCTATGTTACATGTTGATGAATCGAACTGATCATTCCTTTATCTCATTTAATCTTATCAGGTTTTTTAGGGTAAAGGAGCAGCGGAGTTATTGAAAAGCTCGAGCAAAGGCAAATTGGTTCATTAAGTTCCTCAAGTACAATATTTAGATCGTATAAAGAGATCGAGAAGCAAAGTAGATGAAGATGATGATAGCAACAAAGAGGGAGGAAGTAGGCAATTACTAGAAGCTTCAACAATGAGATCGTTCAAGCTTTTTTGGCTATAATATCTAATAATAACGGGAGAGTTTAATATTGAATGAGTTTTAAAAAATAATAAATTAATGAACTCATATAATTTTTAAAATATATTTATGGCATGCAACGTAATGAATGTATATTTTCTCGAGTGGGAATAAATTTGTTATGATTTTTATCTATTTTTGTTAGCTTAATTTTGGTCACACATAAATGAAGACAATTCGATTATTGAGTATCGAGATTGTGTGGCTATTTTCTTACGGATCCAAAAGTATGGGCCGAATCAATTTAGGTGGTCGACCGAGAATCGTATTTCATTGTCGTCCCCTTTTCCCAATCTCAACACTCAACAGGGTAGCCTCGTTCCATTTTTCTCACTGCACTCCAACTCTTTTTGTTCCACTTTTCCTGATTACCCTATAAATATCTCCCCCTCCCCACCTTATTTTAAATCATCTCTCTCGCTATCTCTCTTGTTCGATTGCTGCAATCTACAAAGCCTAGTATGGCACTAGAGATTGAGGCTGCTCCAGTGCGATTGGTGGAACCTCAGCTATGGAGGGCTTGCATCATCTCGGGGGGGCACATTCCTATCATCCAGTCACGGGTCTTCTATTTCCCTCAGGGATATACCGAGCATATATCGACCCAATCCGACTTCTACACCATCCCCTCCCACCACACCATGGTTCCCTGTCGCATTACCGCTGTCCGCCTCCTATTAGCAGGTGATGGTGGAATGGAGATTTGTACTTGTTTAGTATGAGTTTGCATCATTCTGATGATCATTTGAAATTGTTCATCATAAAAACCTACTCCTCTAGCTATCGGTGGTGCAGCCTCACCACTCTTTACAGGTATTCATGGGAGGTAGAGGAATCTTTCTGTCTTTGTGGTACTCCTCCTCTGAATTGCCTACTTCTGGTGGATTTGGACTACTCATCTTATTGTCCATAAAACATCTAGGATGATAGCCATGTGGTCCAGGGATCCACTGCCCAATGCTTTAAGGAAATCACCTTCCAAGTTCAAAAGCAAGTGATGTTGGCCTAGTTGAACTCACATTCTTGCAATGAGTTATGGCTACCTTGATCACATACTTGTAAATCTTTGAAACTCTACTAGCTATCTCAGGACTATCATGATGACGCCCAACTGTCATGCGTGTGGGTAATAGTATCCGGGTATGGACCCACTCTGCTTTCTAGTCTATTTTGAACCCAGAGTTAGTCTAGTACATTTTCCAACCATCTCTGTAAACCCCCACTTTGAAATAGTTTAATTAATAAAGTAATAATAATTTAAAAAAAAAAAATTTAAGCTTAAACTAGAAAAAAATAGGGTAAAAGAATTTTTGAGTGAAATTAAGACTCAAATAATGAAATTGGAATAAATTTTGCTTAAAATAGATATAATTGTGATTTTATAAAAATTTTACAAGGATTTTATTTAGGGTTAGAAAACTATGAGTTTGGGTTAGGACCAAGATGGTGATGTTTGAGTGATTTTTGTATTAAAAAGGGTCTAGTTGTAAATTATTAAAATTTTTAGGGATCTAGTTAGAATTTTATTCAAAACAAAGGGACCTAGTTGAGATTCGATAGAGTCAAGGGGGGCGAACTGCATAAGTTCCGGGTCACATGTTCCTCACATGACCGACCTAGTTAAGCCGGCCGCTTTTAGCGAACCGGACCGGCCTAATGGAATCGACTCGCCTGAACCGACACTTGCGGAAATAACCCACTCGAATCCCAAATTTTTCCCCTAATTCGTTCTCTTTGCATGTTGCTGCTTCGCCTCAAGCTCACGTCTTCCCTTCACCCTTTCTCCTCCTCGCACGCTGAACCCCGCTGTTCCTCCCGCTTCAGATCCGGTGACGGCGACGGCAAAACCCCCCGTTCGACCTCACCGTTTCTTCGGCCGCGGACGCGCGCCTTTTCCCTCTTCGCACACGACCCTCGCCGTGAGCTCCTCTTATTCGGCCTCTTCGCAATCCATCGCCGACGACCTGCTCCACCTGCTCGTGTCGCCATCATCCCGTTGCTTTGCTCGACTCCTCTGCTCGCGCCGTCCCCAAATCGCAGCCCTCATCGCTTTTCTTCGATCCAGTGGCGGCTGCGACGCCTTCTGCTCGACGGAGAAGCGGACGACCATCGCGCCCCAAGAAGCTCCACTGCTACTTATCGGTGGCAGCATTGGGGCGGGATCATCCCTTGCGGAGCTCAGCATCAACTATCAGATCCGCCAGCTTCATCTTCTTCACTTCGTCGCCAGCGGTTGCTGCGTTACTCGCAGCACAATGGCTATCGACCTAGGGGGCGATCCGGGTGCCATCTCCATCGCTCCCTCCCGTTTACCGCTGCCCTCCGAATTGAGTCTCCATCCGATCCATAGACATCACTACCCTCTGCACTCCTCGCATCACAATGGGGAACTCTTCTTCGCTGCATCACCGCTGCCCTTCGGATCCACAATGGTTTGCCTCTTCGATCTGGTGGCGGAGCCTTTCTCGCGGCTAACAGCGATCTTGATCATCGTTCATCAACATCTATTGAGTTGATTTGTAAATCTCCTCACTGCCAATTAATTCAATTGATGTGTTTGACCATATCATGCATTCAATTTCGAGGGGGGGGGGATTGTATATTGTTAGATGGCGATGTTACTGCTAATTTCTATTAAATGCAATTTTGATCCTACTAATTTCTATTAAATGCAATTTTGATCCTACCCATGCACGCCCGTGTGATGATGTTGGTTATGGATGCATTTTGGTGCCTTGATGGTGTGATGATGTTGGATTTGAATGATGGTAATATGGATCGGTTAATTAATCTGCATGTGATGGAATACTAGTGGGCGATGTGATGAACTAGGATGATTGAATTCATACCATCTCCCCCACCTCTTTCTCCTTTCCCTATCATACTCTCCCCTTCTCCATTAGTTGGTTTTCTCTTTTCTTTACTTTAAGTTATGTATATAGGATAATAATGATGGATGTGGAGAGAATCGAATTGAGGTTTGCACTAGGAAAATATTATTAAATTTCAATTAACTAGATATTATATGATGATGTTGTTTTTTGGTGCTTTGCTCTTGAATTGTGGATTTAATGGTGTTATTTGTTGGTACTGTGGATGGTGATATGAGATTTATTATTATCGTGCTTTATTGGTACGATTAATGATGGTTTGATGGATTTATTCTTCTTGGTGATATCGTTGATGGTTTTGCATTATTGATCGCTAATGGTTTTGGTTGTGAATTCAATTATGATGCAGACGTTGGATTGTTGGTGGTTTAATGGTATTATGTGATAATGTTTCTAAAGGTTTTGATTGTGATGATTCCGATGAGGTTGTTTATGTGGTAAGGTTGCTAATGACTTTGATGATATTAGATTTATTGTTAGTGGTGATTGTGGGTTTTTTATATGAAGGTGATGTTGCTGATGGTTTTTATGTGGTATTGTTGTGGGCTTTGATGAATTTGAATTATTGGTGGTTTTAGTGGTTGCATGCGGTGTTTTTTTAATGGATGAGAATTTGTGAGTGTTGTGATTGAGTTAATTTGATGGGTGGATGATGTATTGATGTTGGTGTGGTGTTTAATTGATAATATTTTGGGATGTGATTTGGTTTGAATGGTGATGGTTGCTGCGTATTCTAGTTGATGGGTTATGTTGTGTGGTTTTCAATGATGTGATAATGTTGATATTGTGGTTATGGTATTGTTGATTCTGATGAGGTGGCTTTGATGATATTGGATTTATTATTCTTGGTGATGCTTCGGATGTTTGATTATGGAGAATTTTGGGTGATGTTGGGTTGTTTATATGATGGTGATGCTGCTGATGGTTTTGACAATATTGGACTTTTAGTTGTTTACATGGTATTGTTGTTGTCAGCTTTGATAATTTTGAATTATTGATGGTGACTATGGTATTTTCGTGTAAGTTGTAGTTTTGGTGGTGTTTTTAATTGTTGTTATTGGTATTAATGTGATGGGTTATGGTGATGTTGCATTTCAATGTATTGGTAGGTTGATGTAAGAATTTGGTTGATTTTATGTTATCGCCCCCATCATCTTCCTTCTTCTCACCTATTATGACCTCCTTCTCATTTTTTCTATTTTCTCACATTTTCCTATTGAACTCTCTCATTCTCCTTTGTTATTCTTCCCTACTTGAGATTATGCATATGGTACAATAATTGGGGATGTAGAGAGAATCAAATGAAGATTGGCACTAATGAAGGATTGTTGAATGTTAGTTTACTAATGGTGATGTGATGATGTTAAATTAAATTAGAGAATAATTAG
The DNA here is from genome assembly GCA_030544415.1 of Thalia dealbata. Classification (NCBI taxonomy): domain Eukaryota; kingdom Viridiplantae; phylum Streptophyta; class Magnoliopsida; order Zingiberales; family Marantaceae; genus Thalia; species Thalia dealbata. The sequence goes on from CM060460.1 coordinate 12,623,783, forward strand.
CTTGACCTTCCTATTGACTTGGACTTGAAGATATGATTAAGTTTGATTGGGATTTGACTATTCTAATAAGTTAGAGGTGATGAGAGAGGATTAGAGATTTTAAGTATTGGGCTTGAGTACGAAGTTGGGCCTAATAGTTGAAGTGCATCATTTATTTTGGATTGGGCCAAATAAATCACATAGGTCGAGTTATTAGTGAGTAAATAATTTCTATCATATTAGATTATGAAGATCTATATTTTAAATAAAATCTTTATTGTTTTAGGGATCTTACTCTAACTTGAGAGCCGTGTATTATTGATGTATCTAGATTGGTTCTGAAGTTCAGATCCCCATACAGGTGCGTTGGTTCATTGATGTAGGATTTATTCAAGCTAGGGAATTCCTGCTGGGGTCTTCTTAGGAACAATTCTTGGATATCTTAAACATGATAAAATGAAATGTTTGCTATGATTATATTTAAATGCATGTTAGTATGATTTACTTTGCCTAACATGTATGTTATGCCATGTTTACCATGCTATGTATTTAATATGTCCTAAAATCTTGTCATGCATGTTATATTATTTTCTATGTTATATGTTACACGACTACCATGCAGACATAGATATGAAATGTGATATGTTAGAACCTCCTAGGAGACATCACTGGAAATTAGACAAAAAGGGGTGTTCCTCGCATACCTCGTTTGACCACTGCGTACCGTCGATGGTCAAAATAGTGATGTTCCTCAACGCACCACTCCCGAGGTTATACATAGCTTAGATATTGGGAGCAGCACTCCCGAGGTTATACATAGCTTAGATACTGGGAGCTGGTAGGGAAAGAGACTGTACAAACTCCTAGGTCATATTAGACCGGAAATATGGAGCAAGTCCTTACCCAGAAATTTATACTCGCACGAGTGTCGTTTGGGCAACCTCGTGATAGTCCTGAGATGGCTAGCGAGGATGAGCCCTACCATGGACTTGGCACCGATGGAGTCGAGGTTGCCACAGCCCATTGTGCGGATGTGCGTCAATCTCGGTCGACATCGACTGCTATTGGACTGGGAAGGTGATTCCCTATGCCACACCTTGGACAGTGGATCCGTAGACCACGCGGCTATCATTCATGACGTTCTGCAAACAGTTGGATGAGTAGTCCGGATCCTAAGGTTGTTGTTTTTATTGGTTAGCCATAGCCGATTAGTCTTATTGATGGTGACCCTGTCTTCGGGCAGTGTGTAGTACTACACGAGTCACCGTTGCCCCTACGGAGTCCGGGGAGGATGTAAGGGCACGACAGTTTGTGAAACTTCAAAGTCTTATTATGACGTATGTGACATGCTGATAACATTAACACTAGATACAACTTAGGTGATATCTAGTGAATTACATGTCTATATTTATTTATGCTGCTTTACTGCTTTCTATAAACTGATTTATACAAATTAAATGAAAAATAATGATTAATAACCCAAGGCATCCTAGAATACTCCTCCTAGCCTTTGATTTCCTTATTCGGTTTAGAGCTGTAATTTCGCACTAGGCCGCAAGGCTGAGCACACCGCATTCAATGTGTGTGCAGGTTGTTAGATGACTGTCCGAGATATTGGATGAAGATGAGGGATATCGATGGAGTTAGTTTTATTTATTGACGTCGTTATTGTAGAACTGTAGTAGGTATATCAGGACTGTATTAGTAGAGTTGTATAAGTGATTTAATTATATAATCCGCTGTGTCGATTGTGTGTACGGACAATATTTATTACCAAATGCCTTGTATAGGTCCTCTGAGCTCATACGGCGGTCCTCTGAGCTCATACGGCGGTTGCCACGTGTCCGACAGGTGGGTCGGAGCGTGACAATCTCCCCATATCTAAGTTATGTGCAGCTTTGGGAATGGTGCTAGTAAGTGAACATCACTACTCGAATATAAATTATTCACAATGTCATCTAGGGTATATTATGGCCACACCCTCTAATTATAATTCTATGATGTTCGCGTGTCACACCACATATTTTATCTCTAAACTAGAGTGTCACATAATAATTCTTAATTCTACATCATATATAATAATTTAAACTTTTTAAATCTTTAATTTTATATTCTTCTACAAAGTAATATAATATCTAACAACATAGCAGAGTAATTATCATGCATAAAAAAATAATAAGGCATACATTCATGTTAAATAAAGTAAAATATATTACTTTGCATGTTATCATGTTATTTTAATAAAGATAAAATTTATTTATTTACAAGGGGTCCAAGACTTTCCTAATAAAATCTTAATAAAATTTTTCCTAGCTTGAATATCATCTTACTACAATAAACCAACACACCTGACTATGTAGTCGGAACTAACTACAATAATAATTTGTTTGACGCCTAATCATTTCAAGATATTATCCTATTACAAGTAAAATTACCTTTAAATAATTATTTTTACCTTTATCCATTAATAATCCTAACTGTAGCATCCTCTTATTATTTAACTAGATATGATCCACCCAAGTTAATTGATTACTCTACCCACTTTAATTAATCTAACCTAAATTAATTATCCAACTCAACCTATTTAATGGACCCAGCTAAGCATTCAACCTAATCCATTTCTATGCTCGATCAAATATTCCAAGTCCCAATCAACTATTAAACTCAAATCACATCTTTTTCAATGAATCATTCATCTGGGTACAATCCAATATCATCTCCTAGTCATTAGTTAAGTGGAGTTTAATAAGCTTTCCCTAATGTAGACCTTCGTCTGAGGGTACACTAAATTAAATGCCTTATTATATTTCTTTAATATGTTTCTCTATGATGTCTTGCTAGGTGATTGTAATTTAGGAATTTAAAATACTGCATACTAGAGTTTAACCGTAGGATTTTATAATAGAATAGAGGCTGCAATAAGAGTAAGTTCGGTAGAGGTTAAGTTGAGTCTTGTGTTGCTGTAAAGTTTTATTTTATGGACATTAGTTGCAAATAAATCACAATTTTGTGCTGAAAGTTTTTATTGTTAAAGAATAATTGAGTTAATGGTTGGTAGATATAGTTTTAATTAAAAAGTATATTGTGGAGTGCGTTCGGCAAAATAGGATAGACAGAAGTGTGTTTATTTCTAGTTAGATAGTTGAGTATAGCCGGAAATAAAAATGGTATCAGGTTTCCTCGAGTTTCATTGGGTGAATTGTTGCTTATACAGATTATTGAGTGGTGAAACGCTGAAGTGAAGAGGCAGGTTGGTTGAAATGAATTTATTTAAATTAGTTTGTTTGGGGAAACTTAAAAGTTGCAAACTTTATTCTTATGCTAGGTTGGTTGGTTAGTATGCCAGGAAATCTGAAATGTACTAATTTTATTTACGAAGGTCAGACGGTCAAATCAACTTTTATCATTGAATAGTTTGATTGCTTGCTAAATGGGCCCATTGCATAATTATTGCTGTTGAGAATTAATTCTTAGTTTAGATCGTTAACAAGTTGTTTAAATAGGTATTTCTTAAATTGATATGCATAGGAAATAATCACAGAGGTTAGGCGCACACAAAATTTCCATTCCCATTGTAAAAATTGAAATAATGACAGAGGTTATCGTCCGAAATCAATTTGATCTGTGCATAGCTTCTCCCTTCTGCCCGTGCTACGGCCTTGATTGAGACTCAGATCCAACGTTCGAACGAAATTGAAGGTGGACGCTAAATCGGGGAGGATGGCTACCTGAGATGAGGTGTGACCAGAGACGATGGGTGATTCTCTGAAGCCGGCGGCCACCATCAAGAGGAAGAGAAACATCGGTCGGAATGGTCCTCACGGTGAAGGAGAACGAATCACCGAATCCCCCGGGCGGCTGAAACATTGGGATGGTGGCTTGAGGTTGACTTGCTGATGTCGATGCATCATGGGGAAGAAGGGTCAGCGGCAAGAGCTCCACTTTGGCGAACGAGCAGTAGTTTCCGATGCCGGTGGAGTCAAGGCGAGAGTGGGCTCCGTGGAATGTGGTGGTCAGATTTGGCGGACGAGGAGGACGCCTGTGCGGAAGGAAGTCGATTTGGGAGAATCGGCAGAGAGGGGATGGCGAGGGTTTCCTATTATTTATCTAATATCTACGTATCTACCGCTATTGATTTAATCGCCGCTCCGATCGGGTTTAAATGGTAACCATGCCATTAATCGCTATAGTTAGCTTAATAAAATAATATTATATATATAATGGTCTACGCCTTAATTATTTTATTATTATTTTTATTATTTTCTATAGCCTTAATCGTAATACTGAGGGAATAAAGTATTTAGTAATAATAATAGTCAACTAGAAAATCATAAAGTATTTAGTAATAATAATGTTATCAATAATTTAGAAGGTTTAAAAATTCATCTTTGTACACCTGGCAACTATACAAAGCTAAAAGTGTCACAAAGCAATACTATTATTTTTATTAACATAGCGAAAGCATAACCAAATTATATTTAATATTAATATTACAAATCAAATCTCTATCTAAATTTTCAATTACAGTCTATTTCGTCGAACTAGGTTACAGAGAGAGCACCCTAAAAATGAACATAAGATATTGTATAAACCAATCTACTAAGTCGCATATCAAATAACATGCTCAATAGTTTAAAAGCATATAAATAGATCAATACAGCAGAATCATAACATGGACATGACATATGAATAAAATATAAGGATTTTTATTTATAACAACAACTTAAATCTACAAATATCATATTCCTTTAACTAACATATCATATCTTTTCCAAACTACTTCTAAGGCAGCCAACCTATTTTTAAGGTAAATCCCTCGTCAGGGATTACCCCAAACTCGTTAGTGTCAACTCTAAGTCTCTGCATTATGTGTCTGTACACTGACGTTGGCAGAAGGAGCTGGTGATCACGACACCTCTTTTTACACAAACACAAGTACCATACAGTGTTGTAATTCTGCCGCATGGCAGGATCACTATACAATCAACTATGAATATATATCTAAATATCGGCTCTGTGTGAACCTCCATTCCGACTTCGTGTCTGTGTCCGGTTGGACCGAGAAGTTTTAGATCGAGTGGTTCTTGTCATTTGACTAAGGGCAAGGTAGAAGGACCGCTGAATAGTACTATGTCTTTTGGGCCAGATAGATTCTTGGGTTGGGATTAGGTTTCGAAGGGTTCAGTTCGGCCTGACTAGACCCTTGTCCCTAATGGATCGATTGTGACTTGAATGCTTTAACATTGAACCCTTTAGCAAGGAGGAGGTTGAACATGCATTTACCGATCTATAGGGCCTGAGACTGCTTTCATTGGAGACTGGGGGGCATGGCATTAGAGGACCTTCTTGCACCTCCTGAGTCCGTGCACTCTGCTATAGTCCCAAAACCACAAGTTGAAAGCCTCGATCCCAAGAAGAAAAGCACCAAAGAATAGGGTGCAAGATCCATGATAAGAAACTGAAAATCAGACTCCCCTTTTCAGTGTTGTAGTGTGGAGTAGGACTCTTTGACCCGCGAACTGAGACGAAACCAAGGATCAAGCTTTCGCCCAATAGTCGCAGAAGATAGAAGTCGAACTGGGAGCCCCTACTACTAACATAAGCCAGGTTCATCTTGCTCTATTTCAAAGGGAAGTGGACGACGCTTGGAGTCAGCAAAGAAATGGGCTCTCTCTTAGTCTGCTTTAGCTAGCAAGCATAGGACCGGCTAATCCATTAGTTCTAGCTCGAAGTTAGCTGCTTGGCATGAGTCGCTTGGCTTGCTCAATAGGGGCGGAGCGGAAATAAATGGTTAAGTCACCAAGAATCTTTCAATTTCCAGAGTGTCAGCCTACTCTTCATAACTAGTATATTAGTCTGCTTCAAAGTTACAAGTTTGTGAAATATAGTAGGATCAGCAATGTTCATGGAGATATTGTCCCTATCTATAGCTATGCAGCAAGGGCCCCTGAGTCGATAAGTAATTCAGTATAGGAAGACCACCTAAGAGACCTTTTCTTGCTCCACCCCTTTGCTTAGTCTGGTACGCTCTGCTTTCTTCAGTATACTAGGAAGACCTTGACTTGAGGCGGGCAGCTAAGGGAGGAAAGGGAAAGAATAATGAAGTCAATTCACTTCATGGATCACTATAGAATGTTTAATTCAAAGCTCGACTGTAAGCGACTTTCTATATTCTCAGCGGGGCAAGGCGCATCACGTCATTTCTCTCCATTCTTGACCAAACTCCAATGACTAAGCTTTTTATGTCGTGGCTTGTGGAGTGGCTTGGAATATCTTGTTGGCTGGCCCTTCCTTCAACCCTGGCTTATTAGGTCGGAGCAAAAGAGCGAGCAGAGAAAGAGAAAGCCAGATAATCACCGTAAGCTAAGGTGGAATGAATTATTGAAATGACAGAACGAAGGCTCAAGGCACATACATCTCTGAATTCTATGTGATTGATCGACCTGTTGGTCATGCATTTTCCTTTGATAGCAGGGTAATTCCATAGTAACGGGAGGTTGGCAGGCGGCTCCTTGGATTGCTACAATCCATATAGCTTGGGTTGATCTATACATTAGAGCATTGGTGCATCCGACTCTTGCTGTCTTGACTTCTTTCTAACTCTGTATTCAAAAAAGACATACCCTTTCGACTCTTCCCCCTCTGGTATACCAGCCTAAGCCTAGGTTAAGAGGGAAAGCGATATCGATTATGGTAAACACCCTCTAACCACATTCCTTCCTTCTCTTCGGGCGTCGGGTCAGCCCCAAGCTAGCCTCACTCTCATATCTCTTTAGCCAAGTAGAAAAGGCGGACCGGTTCCTAGAGACTCAGAAGAATCGGTTGACTTTCATGCAATTCAAAAAACGTATACGTATAATCACGGAGTCGTTAAGAGCCAGAAATCTTATCCCTTTCTCATACTCTTTGTTCTGCCGCATTCATTAGTATACCTTCTGAGATTAGCTACTTAACTTTCCCGTAGTGTAGTGGAATTTTCTGTCTTCTTTCTCCTTGGTCCCGAAAATCCCAGCCAACTCGAAAGCAAAAGAGCTAAGCCCAACTATCTTCCTATCCCTGCTTTCGCCCGTCTAATTCTTCCAAGCGAGGTAGGTATGATTGCAAAGAGCTCCATCAATTTCTTACTCTGATAACGTATGATGAGAAAGCCCAAAGGTGCTTGTTCAAGCCACTATCCTACCTCCTACCTTGGTCGAGTCTCCCGATTTTCTAGTGGCCTTGAAGGAGTAGGACGAAGCTCCTAGTCATTCTGTAAACCCCTACCCCTATATATATATTAAAAAAAAAAAAAAAACGGACCGGCCGGTTCAATTAGGCCGGCTTAGTCGGGCGAACCAACTCCTCGAAGAGAAGCCCCACGGAAGAGGGCGAAGGAGCTCGCCCTAATCCGCGCAGCGTCCTCTTCCTCCGCAGCTCCGCACAGCAGCAAGGGCGTTGAGGCCGCCGGTGAGCTGCCGTCGCCTCGACCCCCTCTCGTCCTCGCCGTCACGAGGTGGACCACCAGAGGAAAGTGTAGGAGCGATCCCCACTTGCTCGCGACTACGCCCCGCCTCCGCCTCTTCCACCGTAGTGGAGCGAACGCAGGCGCTCGCCGTCCACCGTTCGCCGTCCACTGTCTGTCGCCCACCGCCGTCCACCTTCAGTGCATTCCCGCCGCGACGAAGGGAGTGCGGCGGAGGTCTGCGGCCGCGCCCTCCTCCTTCTTCCTCTGCCTTTCCCCTGCTCGCGGGCGGAAACAGAGCCGCGAGCAGAAACGTCTGCTCGCACCCCGAGCGGCGATTCCTCGCCGCCGCAGCTCCTCCTCGCCCATCGCCGACGTCCTCTCGTCGGCGACCTTCCTCCATCCCCCATCCGTTGGCTGCAAGATCAAGGAGGGCTCGCCGGAGCGTCGCCCCTCATCGATCGCCTCCCATGCGGGAGCGAGCTCGCCTTCGTCGCCCTCGTCGCCGTTGTCTCCGCCGCTCGCGAGGACCTCGGCAGACCTTCGCCGGAGCCAGAGAGCTGTCTCCAGGGCTGGGTCGAGCTCGCCGAATCCGGAGCTCCATCACCTTAATCATGCTTAGCGAATAATTAAGCATGGTTAGCTATAATTAAGTAGGATTAGTATAAATTAAGTTTATGATTTGCTTATATTGATTTAAATATGCTTAGAGTTAAATAAATCAAGTTTAGTTAAGTTAACTATGAATTTGAGTTAATTTAATTAAACCAGTTGGGTTGAACCAAGTTGGGATTAAATCGGTTGGGTTTGAGTTGGGTTTGGGTTTGGATAGAGTTGGGTTGGGTGAGCCGAATCAACTAATTGAAATTAGTTCGAGCTCGAGTCAAACCCAATTGGATTGGGTTGGTTGAACCGGACCCGAGTCGAACCAAATCAACTTGAACCGGACTCAAGTCGGACTCGGATTTAGATGGATTGAGCTGACTCGATTGAACCGAACCAGCTGGGCGTGGGTCAGACTCATGTTAAACCGGATGAACAGTAACAGGTCCGCGCTGACCGGGTCAACCATTGCAGTTGACCGGGTCAACCGTTGACCGGTCAGCGTTGACCAAGTCAACCGTTGATCGTTGACCGGTCAGAAAAATACTAAATTAATAATTAACTAATAAAATAATATTAAAATAATATTAAAATAATAAAAAAATTTATGGGTTCTAATTGAACCCAAGGGTGATTTGGGCCAAGTTTTGGATGGGTTTAATGAGTATAAATTGGATAAAAATTCATTTAAGTTAATTAAAGTAATTTAACGTTGTAGTTAGTTAATAGATAAAAATTTAAAATATGATTAATTAAGATTTGATTAGGTAGAATTAATCATAAACTTGTATGCTTAGTTTGGGATTAATTAGGTGTAATAATTATTTTAATTAATTGGTTGATAAATTTCTAATTTATTTACTTTAGGAGAAAAATGAATTAAGTTTTATTTTAAATAATTGTGTTAATTAGGACTATCGTGGGTACGCGATCCGAGTAGTTCGTCGGGTGATTAATTCCGCGTGAGTTGGTTCTGAAGAGCGGATCGCTAACCCAGGTGCGTTGGTTCTCTGATGTAGGATTTATTCAAGCTAGGGAATTTCCGCTGGGTCTTCTTAGGAACAATTACTGGATGTCTTAAATAAAATAAAATATAATGCTTGATAAGATTTGATATGTCTGCATGCTAGTTTAATTTATTGCTGTCCAACATGTATGATATATCATAATTTCCATGCTAAGTTTTAATATATCGTGATAGCGTGTCCTGCATGTTAGATATTATTTTATTATTTTTCAATGCTATGCTAGTACAACTACCATGCAGACATAGATAGTAAATAATGATATGTTAGGACCTCTTGGCGACGTTACCGTAACTTAGACAGAAAGGGGCCTTTCTCATATGCTCCGGTTGACCACCGCGTTACCGACGATGGTCAAACGGTGACGTCCCGCTACGCACCCCTTCCGAGGTTATGCATAGCTTAGATACTGGGGGGGCACCACTCCCGAGGTTATGCATAGCTTAGATACTGGGGGGGGAGCACCACTCCCGAGGTTATGCATAGCTTAGATACTGGGAGCACCACTCCCGAGGTTATGCATAGCTTAGATACTGGGAGCTGGTAGGGTAAGAGACTGTACAAACTCCATGGTCATATTAGACCGGAAATATAGAGCAAGTCCTTACCCGAAACTTATACTCGCACGAGTGTCGTTTAGGCGGTACCGTGATAGTCCTGAGATAGCTAGTGATGATGAACCCTACCATGGACTTGGCACCGATGGAGACGGGGTTGCCACAGCCCATTGTGTGGATGTGTGTTTATCCCGATCAACGTCGACTGCTATTGGACTGGGAAGGTGATTTCATATGGATGCCTTGGACAGTGGATCCGTAGACCACACGGCTATCACCCTTGACGTCTGCAGACGATCGGATGAGTAGTTCGGATCCTAGGGTTGTTATTCCGGCTAGCCATGGCCAATGAGATTATTATGATGGTAACCCTATCTACGGACAGCGTGTAGTACTACACAGATGTCGTTGCCCCTACGGATCCGGGGAGAATGTAAGGGCACGACGGTTTCACTAGGGGAGGCATGTTCAGCGACTAGTGAAACGATGGAGAGTAATATTGGGTCACCCATCCTCTCCGCCAACATCAATGCAGCGGGCATAGGTAGAGACAGAGACAGAAAGGCACTGATGGACTTACTGATACCCTTAGCTCGAGTATTCACTAAGCATAGGCTGGCAGCCCGAGTTTTGTAACTTCAAGGTATTATTATGACGTAGGTGACTTGCTGTTGACATTGACACTAGATACAACGTAGGTGGCATCTAGTGGATAATACATCTGTATTTATTATGTTGTTTTACTGCTTTCTTTAAACTGATTCACACAAATCAAATGAAAAGTGATGATTAACAACCAAAAGGCATCCTAGAATACTCCTCCTAGCCTTTGATTTCTTTATTCGATAGAGCCGTAATTTCGCACTAGGCCGCAAGGCTGAGCACACCACGTTCAATGTGTGTGCAGGTTGTTAGATGATTGTCCGAGGTATTTGATGAAGATGAGGGCTCTCGATGGATCTAGTTTTAATTTATTGATGTTATTATAGAATTGTAGTAGGTTTATCGGGATTGTGTTAGGAATCTTGAGTTAGATGATTTATTTATAATTCCGCTATGTAAACGATGTATATGGATGGTATGTATTGCTTTGATGCCTTGTATGGGTCTGTTGGGCGCATACGGCGGTTGCCACGTGCCCGACAGTAGGGTCGGGGCATAACACATTCCTCTTCCGCAATCCGTCGACGATCCTAAGCTGACTATCTTTCTTCTCAAATAGACAGTTTTCCCTTCTTCCCATTTGATCAATAGTCCTTCCAGTCTTCAACCAGGCTTCAAAGCCTGCAACCACTAGAACTAGATATGGAAAATAAATCTTAGTTAGATTTTCTGAAAGTTCTTGGATGCTTGCCAATTAAATAACTATTACGCTTATAAAATATCAAAAAGATATATGCATGCTAGGTGGCACATCTCAAATCCACCTTTGGACACGTGACAACTACTGTATAAGCTACATTTCTCCACCACAACTTATACAAGGCTAAATGTATCACAAAGCATCACAATCATTTTAATTAAACATAGCAGAAGCATAATCAAATTATATTTAATACCAACATTACAAATCAAATATCTATCTAGGTTTTCAAAGTAAATTCTATTCCATCATAACTAGGTTCTCTCTCGCTCCTCGTACAACGGCCAACCTGTAACCTGCACAATAAGGAAAAAATGTGCACATCTGAGTCGCGAAAATCAGTGAGATTACAGAGAGAGCATCCTAAAAATGGGCATAGGGTATTTTACAAACCAACAATAAGAAATACCCACTAAGTCACATATCAAAATAACATGTTCAATAGTATATAACAAGACTTATAGATCAATGTAGCAGAATTATGATATTAACAATATATATGAACAAAACATAAGAACTGTAATTATAACAGTAACTCAGATCCACAAATGTCCTATTTCCTTAACTACCACATCATATCTTATCCATGCTACACCTAAGGCAGCCAACCTATGTTCAAGATAAATTCCTCGTCAGGGACTACCCCAAACCCGTCAGTGTTAACTCTATATCTCTGTCCTATGTGCTTGTACACTGGGGTTGGCAGAAGGAGCTGGTGATCACGGCACCCCTTCTATGCAACACAAGTACCATACAGCACTGTAATTCTGCCCTATGACAAGATCACCATACAAAATTAAACACCACATCATCCCAGCCTCACAAACTGAGACATCTTGCATATGCTACTAATAAACCTGGACTGCTCAGGAACCCACATCATTGAGCATGTCAATATCCTTAGGTTCCTTAGCTTTGTAGTGTATTAAATGGTATTGTTCCTAGAGTAAACCCTCTTTTTCGTTTAGAAATAAAAAGAAAATAATAATAATAACTTGGCCTATTAGCTTAGTTGGTTAAAACGTTGTGCTAATGATACAAAGGTTATGAGTTTAATACTTGCATAGGTTATTGGTCTCATGTATTATTGTATCCTTTTCTATTTAAGAAATGTTTAGTCTCATATCAGAAAATTCTTGAAAAGGAGTTGTATTCTTTTCTATTTAAGAAATATTTAGTCCCACATCAAGAATTCTTGGAAAGGTGTTGCAACCTGATCCTATTTAAGGGATGGTGCCCTCTTTCACACCTTGAATATCAAATCTACCCATACAATGGATTGTGAGTTGTGGTATTTCTATGCCTACATAGCTCGACAACGTGCGTTGCATGTGTGTTGGTCCGATTCGGCGAACGGCCAATTTAACTGCATTTTAGTTGCAGGTTGGCTGGCTTTTCGGCTTGTTAATTAGTTTAATTCGGTTTGGTCCGGTTCGGCGAACGGCCGATTTAACTGTATTTTGGTTGCGGGTTGGCTGGCTTTGTGGTTTGTTAATCGGTTTAATTCGGTTCAAGTGGTTAAGACTTGACTTGTGAGTTTTGAGCCTTAAGAAATTTATTTAAAATTTTAATATGTTTTAGACTCACCTTTAATTATTTTAGGTTGAGAGCATTTATGATGTCTAAAAAATCTAAAATAATTTGTGATGCTTTATCATGCTTAAATATATTTTATGTGATTTAATTACAATTTTTTAGAATTATTGAAGTGCAGTCATGTCATTTCAATTGAATTAATGAAACTAAGAGATTGTAAATTAAGATAATTAGATAATTAGATTATTTTAATTTATGAAATTGAATAATTTAGAATTCTATAAATTTATAATATGATAAAATTTAGAAAATTAGTATACTTAGATTTTCTAATTAAAGAAGTTTGATAAATTTATGAATTTTAGACTGTGATTAAATTGGGTAATTAGGTTAATTAGATTTTCTAATTAATGAAATTAGAGAATTGGTAATTGAGTTATATATAGTAATTAAATTTTTACAGAAGTATTAAAATTATTTTAGATTAATAAGATAGTATATAGTAATCAAACTGTTAGTATGATTTAATTATGCAAATAAAAATTTAATTATGTTCTTACTGTATAATTTAAATGTATACATGTTTAATTGAATAACTATGGTGGTGGTATTTGATTGAAATATTAAATGGTTAATTGATCAGAAGAAAAGTAACAAAAAAGAAAATTGATGTGATGTTGTGGGTAGTGGGGTTAGTTAAGAGGATTATTTGAGATGTGTTATTTATGCATGTTTGGTTGTTTGCATTGGATTTATTTTAGGAAATTATTGGTTGCTGTGCTATTGCTTGATAAATCACAGCCAAGCTGTAATTTGTGTTGAAGTAGAGAGGAACTGCTTTGTTTGATTGAATTGTTTGTTCGCTTAAAGAATTATGGCCAAGCTGTGATTCTTGTTTAAAAATCTTCTTTGAGACTCAAGTGAGGGTTTATGGTTTCAAATTTAATTTGGCCTACTACAGATGCTGAGTCCTAAGGGTTGTTTTGTCTATTATTGTACCTCTTGATAAGTGATATATCTACTTTGTTACATATTTGTTTAGCATGTGTGTTACTGTGAACTTGAATAGTTCCTGTAAGATGCTAATGTATGCATACTATTGATGTGACTTGGAAATTGGATTATACTAGCAGTTGTATGATGTTATTATATGCATGCTCTCGATGTGAGATTGAAAGTTATATCATGCTAGTTCATGTATGATGCAATAACATACTTGCTCCTGATGTGAGTTGTTAGTTATACCATGCTGGTATATGTATGATGTTGTTATATGCATGCTATTGATGTTTTATGCTCATGTTATGTTGATTATTTAATATGTTCATGTTGCTAGAGATGTAGAGACACCTAGTAAGAACATGAAACATGTGAATATGAGATAAAAGTTGAGATACTTTAGGTTTATATTATGAGAACACCTAAAGTTATCTAGATTGATATATGACTAAGAACTTAGAACATCATAGGGTTATGATAACCTAGGAGATGATGTGTGGGTTCTTAGACTGGTATGTGCCAACATATGGTGAGGAGCCATGTGCTAGTAAGGTAGAAATGCACGTTCGATTAACTTAGTCATTAATACTTTGGTGTAACCGGGATCTCACTTCGGTGCAGAACTCAATTCAATTGTGTTACACCAGGGTAGAGGGACTACGAGGAACAGTACCATCCCATGCGCTACCGAGGCTAGGGAACCTAAAAGACTCTAGCATGCTCAACAGTAGTGGGATCCTTGAGCAGTCTAGGTTCATTGGTATCTTATACAGTGGGTCTCAGCTTGCCAGGCTGGAGACGGATGTGATTTTTGTTTTGTACGGTGATCCTGCCATGGTGCAGAATTACAGCACTGTAATGGGTACTCGTGTTTATGTTAGAAGGGGTGCCATGATCACCAACTCCTTCTACCAACGTCAGTGTACAGGCATATAGGACAGAGACATAGAGTTGACACTGACGGGTTTGGGGTAATCTCTGACGAGGGATCTACCTTAATAATAGGCTGGCTGCCTTAGGTGTAGAATGGATAGATGATGATATGTGAATTAAAATGATATAACATCTTTGGTTTAATAACACCGTTGTGATCATATGTTGTCATATATTATAGTATGATCATGTTTATGATATTCCATATTTACTGTTTAGTAATAACTCATTTGATATGCGGTATTAATGTATGATATTTTGTTGATATGTTGAATTAATATGTGATACAGTGGATGTAATATCTTATTGGGTTGTACAATATTCTATGCCTATTATTTTAGGGTGCTCTCTCTGTAGCCTCACTGAGTCTCGCGACTCAGATGTGCACAATTTTTCCCTGTTATGCAGGTTACAGGTTGGCTAGTAGCCGGGAGTGAGGGAGAACTTAGCTTGGCGAATAATATCAATTTGGTAATCTAGATAACGATGTAAAATAGTAGTGATAGTTAAATTGTCAAATGTATTTGCTTTCGTTATGTTTAATGAATAAAATTGTAGTGTTTTGTGATACTTTTTAGCCTTGTATAAGTTGTGGTGTTGAAGTACATCTTATACGGCGGTTGCCACGTGCCCAAAGATGTAATTGGGGCGTGACAATTAAAGTGGTATCAGAGTATAAGTTTAAAAAGATGACATTAAAAGTAAGGATAGGACTTAAGATACTTCATAGGCCTAAGTACTCATGTGAGACAACTTTGACGGGGTAAAGAGAGACTTTAGGGATACATGGAGATTTATCTTTTTATGCCTATGTTACCCTTTACTTGGTTGCGTCGTGTTTATGTCCTTGCTTGATGATGCTCTATACTTGTGTTTGGTTGAAGTTAGTATGTAAATTGTTTGCTAGTTGTTGTGTGCTTTTGGGTTATATTGATTGTGCTTAAATTGTATTGTGATTGCTGAAAACTTGACCTAAGAAGACCTAGACATTAAGAGTATTCCATATGAGACTATAGAGAACATATTGTTGGGATTTTATGTCTGCTACTGGTTGATGTTGATGTTAAATCCCTTGTCTGAATTAGCAACTGAGATTTCCTCAATTCTAGTTACTTTACTCATCTATTAATCATATGACCCCATCTGGCCACACGATGTGAACTAATTATCTATTCTAGCAAAATTCATAAATTTCCTCTTGATTTAGTCCCTAAATTTCCACGACTAAAACTTCTGCCCAAACTAAGCATTTAAGAGTCTTTGGATGCAACAACTATTTTTCCTTCCCTATTGTCAAATGTGAGAGTCATTTAACTATTGGTATTAGTAAGGCATGACATAGGATCCTCCATGCATAAATATTGATCTTTAAATATGATACCTTATGCAGCCTTGGGTGTTTAAATTTGACCTTTGCTGCAGCTCTGGAAATTGCTTCCTTCTAGTAGAGACTGAGAAGAAGTTTAGAGATTCTCTCCAATTATTTTTCTATCATACTTAAATATCAACCCAAAGTGTAAGAATGAGTTTTCTTTCTTTCTCTATACATCCAGAACTTGGTTAAAGAACATAGCTCATTGTAGAGTTTCATTCCCCTAGCTTTTATTGATGTTATCATCCCTTACTTTTGAATCATAATCAGAGATCAATATCATCTCATATCCCATATTTTGGTGATCTTAGGGTATTGATCTTAGGAGTCAAATAAACCCTAAAGTTTTAGGTATCATATGAACCAGTTGGTACTGTTGGAGTATATATACTATCTTACTTCAATCTCACTCTTTTATTCCTATTTGACCATCTTATATGAGTAACCATCAAGAACTTGCATATCACAAGAACTATACTATGCAATGTAGTTTTTTTTCCTTAAGTTAGGAAAACCAAAATCTTGATACCAATGAACTATATAGACAGAGGATCTAATCCATCACTGTCATCCACTGATCTATTTCAATCTTGTTCCTACAAACCTTTAGCAGCGATCATTCTTTAGAGGTTAATCATTCTTAAAATTTTAACCATCTTCCTGTTGAATACTCTTGAGTGCAATTATGATGGTACCTTCCCTGGCACTAAATAGGCCCAAAATCCTTCCATTAATAGTTAACAATTCTTTTCCGTTCTTAGCATAATTCTCCCCCAAATCTTTGTCAATCTTTTAAAACCCTTTTTAGTGATACTCTTGATCCTCTCAAGAAGGGGTCCAAATACAATCAAGAACCTCAAGGTATTGAACAATCTAGTAAGGGTTGCAAGTAAACTTAATGAACTGCTAGTGTTGAAAGTTAACATTCTCAGCATGTTGGATTTAGAGAATTGACCTCTTGTCCATATACTTCCATATCCTCAAGGTTAAATTTTTGAAAACCTTCTATCAAATCCTGGACGAGTATACCTATTGTACCGAACTAGTATATCCAAAATAAACCAACCTTGATTCCCAATTCTAAAATTTTCAAGTGGTACTAAAGGAGAATCCATTTTGTAGCCTTATCCTTTATTAAGAACCCTTACTATATTCTCACTTTGGGATATCATTCCTACCTCAAATTCTCAACCATAATTTCCATACTTAACTAAAAGGTAAACTAAAATCAAAGATAGTGAGATGTATCAATCATTATAGCCAAGTATCATAAATCTAAAATTTAATCACCATCAGGTTTACCTTGTCATAGAGAGTTAATCACCCTAAATGCTCTAAGTGTCCAATCTTTTGAGTGTCCAATCCCTGTGAAATTTGGTAGACACCTTCTTCACTAATGCCAAAACCTACCTTCAAAATTTTTGTTTAATCTGATCCCTGTGTAGGAAGTTATAACCTTCCAAAGTTCACTAAATCCTGAAAAATTTAGTGTGCCAAAAAATTGATACCCTTGAGTTGAAAATCCAATTATCTTTCTACTTAATTCTGTCATGTCAATGCTACCAGTAGAATATATATCCATTCTCTTCTTTTACCTTTGGACTATAATCTTATAGTTGTGAAACTAAGTCTCATTCTTTAACATAATAAGTACTATGGACTTATGTGAATATATATATATATATATACTGAAATTTTACCTTGACTACATTCGAAACTTTGCCAATTTCAGTTTTCTTTAATCCTTTCGCCTAAGCTCTTACACTTTTTGCTGAACAATCCCTCCTAACAATTTAGCTTTTCTATTACCTTAGGGGTGCAAATAGGTAGAAGTACACTCCCATGAAAAGTAAAATCTCATGACTAAGGGTAGTGACATGTTGATTTATACCATACTTTCTTGTTGCTAACACTAAATCCATTTCCGATGTGAGTATCACTGCGATACATTCTTGTTCGGATTTATCCTACAAACTTGTACTTCAACCCCTTAAGTTGTCATAGTACATCATATTTTGAGATCACTTAAGAGAGGTTCAACCAATTCTCAAATCTTGAAGGAATCATTTCCCTTTTCTTTGTTGTCTAATCCATTCGGTAACAACAACCACCATCCAGTTCATCTTAGTGAGATCTTTACTACTTACTTAAATATCTACCTCTGCTTGGCTAAATAAAGTAATTAGATTTCAATCTCGGGTACCAACTGAAGGGATTGAATTATAGCCTATATCCATGGACCTCACTTTGATTTTATGGAGTTGTCAATTGAATAATCAAAATTCGATGGGAACTTAATGTAGAGGGAAATTGTTGGATTGTTGGAAACCCAAGATACATTGTCTATTATCCCTTAAGGCGGGTGTTAAAATTTGTGGTCAATTATGTTAAAGTGTTGACTTACAATTTATCATATGATGGCTTGATTTGCTAAAGTGTTGGTTGAAAATTGACACATCCTTCGCTGCTTCTTTGGTCCTTTGGTTCTTTAACCTTTGATGTGAAGCCAACCCTTAGGATGGGAAAAGGCTAGAAGTAAAACCTTCATGAGTTAGTAAGACTACATGATGTGCCGTTGCCGAGTGTGTCGGACCAAGATCCCCGATTTACTTCTTGATTTTGATTATATTGCTTGATGAATTCTTTAGTGATTCATTCTTTTGCCAGGCTCATATGGTCATATCTTCCTTGGAAGGGTAAAATCTCAAATTTGTTATCATTGAGAAGAGAGCTTGTTTCCTTCCAAATATTTTATGTTTGAAAAGATTTATTTGCATGACTTCTTAGGATGATATACTTCATAATAATTAACCTTTTGTGATTGTCTCATTATCTTTCTGAATCAACTAATTTAATTGGGATGCTTAATTTAAATTGCTCCATCTTGAACTTTTTTATTGTTTATGTTGTTCCTCTTGATTACTTGTTTGAATACAACATAGGAATTATTTAGAGATCTTTAGTTGACCAATTGGTATTCTTTACTCCATTGAGTGTTAAACCTATGGTCTATAATCTTAATAGGTCTACTTGCTTGTGTTCTGATCGACGTCGGAGCATAGAGCTCTTATGTGAACACGGTATTTCTAAGGGGGCTGATCGACCCTTAGAGATGCTAGGATGTGAGCTAAAGAGCTGATTTGATACCTTTAGGTATGAAAAGACCTTGATGTAATCTTAGGTGTTGATTAATTTACCGGGTATTAAGCAATAGCGATTAGTTGATGGGATTAGATTATCTGGCTAGAATAGTGACTTTCATCCCTAGACCAGTTTGTTCTACTCTATCTTTCTTTCTAAAAGTGATCTGAGCAAGACTGAAGGTAGCTCATGATAGACAAAAGAATATATGCAGACAGTCAGTGGGGGCTGTTAAAGATTGCGGTTGGAGACAGAGTGTTCCTAGAAGTGTCTCCTTGGAAAGAATTTTTTTTCGATTTCACCTGAGAGGAAAGTTGCATCCGATCTATATTGAGTCGTCTGAGATCTAGAGAGAGTTAGGTTGGTACTTATAGATTCCAGTATCGGTAGACGTTGATAGAATCCATAACGTGTTCCATATGTCGATGCTTAAGAAATATGTATCGGATCCACCGCATATTCTGAGTGTACCTTCGATTGCTTTGAGAGATGATCTGTAAACCCCCACTATATTTGAAATATATATATATATATATATATATATTTAATTCGGCCCGGTCCAACCGAACCGGTCGGTCAACCGGTTCGGGGGAACCGGCCGCCCCTTTACACGGGGATGCGGCTGCGAGCGAGAAGGGCAGAAGCCCTATCTCGCTCGAGCTACGTTTTCCTCGAGCGCTCTCTACGCCTCTGCACGCAGCACGGACGAACGCCGACGAGCCCGCCGGCGCGCCGTCTGTTGGCCCTCATCCCTGTCGGCTGTGAGTCGGGTCAGAGGGGAGCTCGGCAGCGACTTCAGTCGGGACGAAACCCCCGCCGCCAGCCCTTCCGTCGTGATGAACCGAGGTGGGTCGCCGCTCTCTTCGCCGGCGACTTCGACCTCGATCCGCCTCCGCATCCCTCGAGATCGCTTCCCCGCACCACCACGAGCGCCTAGCAGCCAGCATTCCACCCGGATTTGGTCGGCGAAGCGAGCGACTGGCGAGACGTTGGGGTGAGACGTGCGATCGGCAGCGGCGAGCGAGTCCTTCGTTTCCGCCCTCGTCGTTGCTTGATCCGACCTCCACTAGCCACTAGCGAGGTAATAGGTGAGGAATCCCATCTCGATCGTCCCTTCGATCCCCTATTTCCACGGCATTGCTGCCGCCGTTCGCGGGTGGTCTGCCGACCCCCTCAACCCTCCGGTGTTCGGGTTTTGACGATGGATTTGGTGCAGCGGGGTTCTTGCCGTCTCGCGCACGAGGGCACTGGGTTTGGCCGGCGAGCTCCGTTCGAGCGGGCGCGGAGGGAGCACCGGCGAGGAGGAGGCGAGGGGGCGATCGACGAAGGGGCGCGACGAAGGGGTTCGTTTCCGCCCCTTTCTCCTAATCGTGATTAAGTCACGATTAGCGCTAATTAATTTCGCTTAGAGGTTATAAAATATAATTAGTGAAAATTATGTTATTGCATGCTTAGTTTAAATTAAAAGCATGATTAGTGCTAATTAACTAAGCTTAGTGAATAAGAAATTATTAATTTAATGAAAACGATTGGATTAAACCAGGTTGAAGTTAGTCGGGTTAAGTTTGAGTTAAGTTTGGTTTCGGGTTGAATTTGGTTAGGTGAACCGGATCCGAGCTGAACCAAACCGAACTAAACCGAACCGGATGAACAGTAACCGACCCGTTTGACCGAGTCAACAGCTGACCCAGTCAGCAATGACCGGGCCCACCGCTGACCCAGTCAGCGTTGACCGAGTCAACAGCTGACCCAGTCAGCGTTGACCGGGCCCACTGCTGACCCAGTCAGCGTTGACTGGTCAATTGTTGACCGATGACCGTTGATCGGTCAAAACATTAAAAAAAAATATAATAATAAATAATTAATAAAATAATATTAAAATCATAAAAAATCATAAAAAATCATAAAATTAGTAAAAAAATTTATGGGTTCTACTTGGGCCCCTGGGTGACTTGGGCCAAGTTCTAGGTGAGTTTGATAAGTAGAAATTGAATAAAAATTCATTTAGATGAAATAATTTAAAATATGATTAATTAAGAATTGATTAGGTGGGATTAATCCTAAACTTGTATAGGATTAATTTAATGTAATAATTATTTAATTGATAGATTTTAATTTATTTATCTTAAGGGAAAATAAATTAAATCTATTTTAAATAATTGTGTTAAATAGGATTATTGTGGGTACGCGATCTGATTAGCTCGGCGGATGATTATCTCCGCGTGACTTGGTTCGGAGGAGCGGATCGTTAACCCAGGTGCGTTGGCTCATCGAATATAGGATTTATTCAAGCTAGGAAGTTCCTGCCGAGGTATTCTTAGGAAATATCTCGGATGCCTTAAATAAAATAAAAATGAGATGCATGTTACGATTATTTGTATATGCATGTAGTATGATTTACTTTATTTACTTGCATGATATGTCATGTCTACCATGCTACTTATTTAACATGTCTATGAATCTTGTCCTGCATGCTCTGTTATTTATCTATGCTATGTTAGCACTACCACCATGCAGTATCGATAAGAATAATGACATGTTAGAAACTTTTAGGAGACATCACTAGAAAACAGACATGAAGGGGTACTGGTTGCAGACCCCATTTGACCACCGCGTACCACGGATGGTCAGAATAGTGATGCTCCGCCACACACCACTCCCGAGGTTATGCATAGCTTAGATACTGAGAGTACCACTCCCGAGGTTATGCATAGCTTAGATACTGGGAGCTGGTAGGGGAAGGACTGTACAACTCCAAGGTCACATTAGACCGGATATACGGAGTGAGTCCCTACCCAAAAAGTCATACTCGCACGTGTGCCGTCTAGGCGAAACCGTGATAGTCCTGAGATGGCTAGCCGGGACGAACCAAAATAAGAACCTAGCAAACATATCGCCGAGGTAGTAGCATTCCGGAGATAGCTAGTCTGCACACCTCTTGGCAGGCATCGCTGCTCGAGGATTGGGACGGTGACATCCCTCCGCATAGCCTTGGACAGTGGATCCGTAGACCATACGGCTACCATCCTTGACGTTCTGCAGACGATCGGATGGGTAGTCCGGATCCTAGGATTGTATTATATCGACTAGCCGTGGTCGATGGTCTTGTTGATGGTGACCCCATCTGTGGATGGTGTTGTAGTACTACATGAGTCGTCGTTGCCCCTACGGCGTCCGGGGAGGATGTAAGGGCACGACAGTTCCGCTAGGGGAGGCATTGTAGGCGACTAGCGAGACAGAGGAGAGTGATCAAGGGTCACCCGTCACCTCCGCCAACATCAGTGCAGCGGGCATAGGGAGAGACAGAGACGAAAGGCACTGATGGGCTTCGTGATGCCCTCTGGCCGGGGTAGTCACTAAGCATAGGCTGGCAGCCCGAGTCTTGAGATTTTTAGTCATAGTACACTGTAGATGACTTTCTGGTGACACTTATGACATAGTTACTAGACACAGCCTAGATGACATCTAGTGCTACATATGTTGTATTTGCTCTACTGTTATCCTGTATATATGACATGACACACTGGTATGGCATGAAAACGACTATTAATACACCCAGGGCATTCTAGATTAATCCTCCTAGCCTTTGAATTCCTTATTTGGTTTCGAGCCGTAATTTCGTACTAGGCCGCAAGGCTGAGCACACCGCTTTACCCGTGTGTGCAGGTTTTACGTGCAATCGTAGTAGTTGACGATAGGATCTGCGTCGATCGAGGTATACTTCCGCAGTTATTTAGATGTTGCCATTTTCGATACTAGATTTGTAGTATAGATATATCGGGACTGTACTAAATGAATTATATTGGTGTTTTATTGATTTTAGATTTATCTGTACTCTTTATGCCTTGTATGTATCCCAGGGTTCATACGGCGGTTGCCACGTGCCCGACAGTATGGTCGGGGCGTGACAACTAAAGTGGTATCAGAGCCTAGATTTAAGAACCTAAGTGATTTAGGGTTTGACTCAGGATAGTAAGTGTGAAGGAAGTCAGTCCCGATATAATTAGGATCATTAGTGGTTCGATCGATTTACCTTAGGAAGACCACGTGTAAGGGGATTGAGTGTGAGATCGAAATTCATACGAGGTGCACTGATTAAAAATTTTGTTTCATACAGATGTCTGACGCACCGCCAAAGAGGAAACCGGGGAGGCCCCGGAAGGTTGTAGAGCCTCCGGACCAGACGACTGCTACATCCCGTCCGTCGGCAGACTTACCCGCGCTAGCGCCACCTGCACCGTTGCCGGTAGTCGGTACGGACGGGGGTCCCCCGAGGGCACCGTTGTCGTTGGTCCCCGAGCAGGCATCTTCCGGAACACTACGGAGCTTGAGTTCTCGTTGGACATCGAGACAGAGGACTGGGTCCATAGTGCCATCAGGGCAGGCACCCGTTGCTCAGGGACAGTTGAACATAATAGCAGCAGCGGTGGCCAACGCGATGGTCAGCATTCTGAATCCTCGTGCACAGCGTGAGCCCGAAGTACCTCAGACTATTGCACCTCCTCCTCCGCCTCCTGCTGCACCAGTGATTCCACCAGCACCGCAGGTAGTCCAGACAGCTCCTGCCCCAGCAGTTGTACCGGCTCCTGCGAATAGCACAGCGGAGATAGTTCCAGTGATCGGAGCAGCTGCAGCAGTTACCCCTCCTGTCAGGGTTCAGAGGACCTTCACTCGGGCAGAGTACCAGACCCCGGTAGGGGAGGTTGCTACACCGGCGCCCAGTGGCCGTACTGGTAGACCGATAGCTGCTTGGGTGAGAGATGTTCGACTTCTGGGGTATGTCATATTTTCTGGATCATCGGACCCCCAGATAGCCCGGTCTTGGATTAATAATATTCGTCGGATCACTGCTGATATGGAGTTATCGGATAGGGATAGACTTGGAGTTGCACTATATCTGATAGACGGAGATACGGAGACTTGGCGAGAGGAGCTAGAGATTCGCTATGCTGCTGGTTTGACGTGGGAGATATTCCAGGATGAGTTCCACGAGCGGTACTACACAGAGTTCCAGCACGATCAAAAGATACAGGAGTTCTAGGACTGTACACAGGGAGGCAGATCTGTGACTGAGTATGTGGTGGAGTTCGACCGTTTGGCCTGGTTGGTGCCAGATGTGATTCCATCGGATAGATATCGACGCCTGTGGTTCTTGCGGGGATAGGATGATCATATTCAGACCAAGATGGGACTGTTTAAGTACACGGCTTTCTAGCAGATGGTGGAAAAAGCCCTCCTAGTTGAGAGGATGGCTCAGACTACTCGCGCACGCAGGGAGGGGCGGAAGAGAAAGAGATCTACATCACATAGGGGCCGAGGTGACTAGAGGGATAGGCAGGTTGGCAGGGCCACATCAGCTGCCTCAGCTGTTGGAGGGGCTCCATCCGGGAGCCGAGTTCCACAGAGGATGGAGCAGTCAGGACAGCAGAGTCAGGCACGTCCTCTGCCACACCCTCAGAGGACTTCTCAGATACCTCGTACCCCGCTGGTGGCCCCATGCAGATTTTGTCACAGGTCCCATACCGGTTCGTATCGAGTGGTCTCCTGTTATCAGTGTGGGCAGCAGGGGCACATCCGACCCAACTGCCCACAGCGGCTTCAGGCTGGAGGATCTCAGCAATCAGCCATCCACCCTACTACAGCGACCCGGGGTCGTCCACTAGCCTCGGTCTCACCGGTCGTACCTGTTTCAGCATCTGTCCGATGACCTACCACCAGATCGGGCCAGCACTCCCAGAGGCCACTCCAGCGCACTCAGACTCGTATCTTTGCACTGGATAGCGCCGATGCACAAGCCAACCCGGACGTGGTCACCGGTAACGAATCTCATACTGATGTCCCTTAAGTATCTTGCTTTGGATTTAATAAGCTAGACTTGATGTTTGAAGACTTATTTTGGTGTTGGATTTGAGTAAACTTTGTTGTAGTTGAACTATATTTTAATTGGTACTATGTGTTTGTTTGTGTGAATGTGAAATAGGACTTATGCGGTTATTTGACGCGTGGGCTCGTATTCTCATTGATACCGGGTCACATCGGTCTTATATTAGCTCAGAGTATGCTAGGTGGGCTGATATACCCTTAGCCCCGTTAGAGACAAAGCTTCTTGTCTGCACTCTTTTGGGCGAGAAGATTCTATGAGATCGGGTATATCGATTCTGTCCCATTATGATACAAGATGTTAGTCTGGAGGCGGATCTGATTCCACTGGAGATGACGGATTTTGATGTGATCTTTGGTATGGACTGGTTGACAGCACATAGTACCCTGGTGAGCTGCTTCACGAAGTCGGTGTCTTTCATTGGATCGGGACCCCCGGAGCTTGTATTCGAGGGAGATCGTCTGGTCCTACCGACCGCCATTATATCCGCTCTCATGGCGCAGAGGTACATCAAGAAAAGATATCAGTATTTTCTTGCGCACGTGGTGGATAGCAGCCAGTCGGATAGCCAGATGGCAGATATTCCTGTAGTTCGCGAGTTCCCAGACGTTTTTCCAAAGGAATTGCCTGGCCTACCTCCGGATCGGGTGTTAGAGTTTTGCATCGATCTCGCTCCTGGGACGATGCTAATCTCTAGACCCCCGTATCGCATGGCACCGGCAGAGTTGAAGGAACTCAAGCTACAGTTGCAGGACTTGGTGGATAAGGGGTTCATTCGACCTAGTGTCTCCACTTGGGGCGCACCTGTTCTATTTGTAAAGAAAAAGGATGGGACCTTGAGGATGTGCATTGATTACAGGCAGTTAAATAAGGTCACCATCAGGAACAGGTATCCACTTCCCCGCATCGATGATTTGTTTGATCAGTTACAGGGAGCTCGGATTTTCTCGAAGATCGATTTGAGGTCCGGGTATCATCAGTTAAAGATTAGGGACTCAAATGTTCCGAAGACAGCATTTCGGTCACGGTATGGACACTATTAGTTCCTACTCATGTCTTTTGGACTCACAAATGCTCCCGCAGCTTTTATGGATTTGATGAACCGAGTTTTTCATAGATATTTAGATAAGTATGTCATTGTCTTCATTGATGACATACTTGTCTATTCAAAGAGCCTAGAGGAGCATACGAGACATCTCCGACTTGTCCTTCAGGTATTAAGAGATAGTCAGCTTTATGCTAAGTTTTCTAAATGTGAGTTTTGGCTGACTCAGGTTGGATTTCTGGGGCACATTATATCCAGTGAGGGCATTCAGGTTGATCCGACTAAGATTGAGGCAGTGACCAAGTGGGAGCAACCTAAGAGTCCCATAGAGGTCCGTAGTTTCCTTGGGTTAGCTGGATATTATCGGCGGTTTGTGCAGGATTTCTCACGTATTGCGGCGCCGATGACCAAGTTGACTCGGAAGGACATTAAGTTCCAGTGGGCCCCAGAGTGTGAACTCAGTTTTCAGAAGCTTAAGACTTGTTTGACCACTGCTCCGATACTCACCCTCCCAGTCAGCGGTATAGAGTATGTGGTATTCAGCGATGCTTCGAAGCAAGGGTTGGACTGTGTACTTATGCAGAGCGGACGAGTAATTGTCTATGCTTCACGTCAGTTGAAGAAGCACAAGGTAAATTATCCGACTCATGATTTGGAGTTAGCCTCTATTGTTCTGGCTCTTAAGATTTGGCAACACTATCTTTACGGGGAGAAGTGTTATATTTTCACTAACCATAAGAACCTACAGTACTTGATGTCCCAGAGGGAGTTGAACCTCAGGCAGCGCCGCTGGTTGGAGTTGATCAAGGACTATGACTTGATTATTGACTACCATCCAGGGAAGGCTAATGTTGTGGCAGATGCTTTGAGCAGAAAGTCATCCGTCACTTTGACATATATTCACACTGCCTACTTACCCTTGCTGCGTGACATCAGATTGTTGGGGGTTGAGCTACAGTGTGACTCTCAGGGTGGGTTACTGGCACAGTTTGCTGTGCGACCCACTTTATCAGACCGGTTGGCCGAGTTGCAGAGGACAAACTCTGAGTTGAGTACGGTGATCCGGAGAGTACAAGATGGTCAGGGTCAGGATTACAGACTCAGAGATGACGGCATGTTGGTGCTGAATGACAGGATCTGCATACCCCATGATGAGGATCTACGACGGCAGATTCTGGAGGAGGCACACAGTTCCGTTTATGCTATGCATCCGAGTAGTACGAAGATATATCGTACTATTCGACAGATGTATTGGTGGTCGGGCATGAAGCGGGACATAGCTGAGTTTGTAGCTCGGTGCTTAGTATGCCAGCACGTTAAGGCGGAACATTAGAAGTCGGCAAGGACATTGCAGCCTCTTCCGATACCGGAGTGGAAGTGGGAGCACATCACTATGGACTTCGTAGTCGGGTTGCCGCGCACCCAGAGACACCATGACGCTATCTGGGTGATCGTTGATCGACTTACAAAGTCGGCCCACTTCTTACCGATTGAGATTTCTTATACATTGGAGGGGTTAGCCAGGCTATACATCAGTGAGATTGTCCGCCTTCATGGAGTACCGGTATCTATTGTGTCGGACCGAGATCCTAGGTTCACTTCTAGGTTCTGACCGAAGTTTCAGGAGGAGCTGGGTACATCATTGAGATTTAGCACCGCATTTCACCCACAGACTGATGGACAGTCAGAGCGTACCATACAGACGCTGGAGGACATGTTGAGAGCATGTGTGCTCGAGTTTACTGGTAGCTGGGACACCCACCTTCCTTTGGTGGAATTTGCATATAATAATAGCTATCAGGCCAGTATTGGTATGGCTCCCTATGAGGCTCTATATGGCAGGCAGTATCGGACTCCATTATGTTGGAGTGAGGTTGGCGAGAGACGACTGACGGGTACGGAGTTGATTGAGGAAACCGTAGCCAAGGTCAGTGTCATCCGAGGTAGACTGAAGACAGCTCAGGACCGACAGAAGAGCTATGCAGATAATCGTCGTCGGCCTCTAGAGTTTGCAGTTGGGGATATGGTTTTTCTAAAGGTATCCCAATGGAAGGGCATCCTTCAATTTCAGAAGAAAGGAAAGCTACACCCTAGATACATCGGACCCTTCCAGGTACTTGAGAGAGTCGAACCGGTGGTGTACGGACTAGAGCTACCTGCAGACTTAGAGTAGATTCATGATGTCTTCCATGTATCCATGTTGAGGAAGTACATTTCAGATCCATCCCATGTCCTCACCGCACCACCAGTTCAGTTGAGAGAGGACTTGAGCTACGGGGTGCAGGCTGTTGAGATCCTTGATCGGAGCGTAAAGGTACTACGAGGTAAATCTATTCCCCTGGTAAAGGTACTCTGGAGGAACGCTCATATCGAGGAAGCTACATGGGAGACTGAGGCCCACATGCGGGCCCAGCATCCTCATTTATTTGAGGGAGAGAGTGTTTGAGTGTGATGTACAAAAATTTTTTTGGAACTTAATATGTTGTAGCTAGATATCTTTTGGATATTGAGGTATTATTTTTGGAGGACCAAAATTTTTTAAGGGGGGGAGTACTTGTAAACCCCCACTATATTTGAATATATATATATATATATATATATATATATATTTAATTCGGCCCGGTCCAACCGAACCGGTCGATCCACCGGTTCGGGTGAACCGGCCGCCCCTTTACACGGGGATGCGGCCGCGAGCGAGAAGGGCAGAAGCCCTATCTCGCTCGAGCTACGTTTTCCTCGAGCGCTCTCTACGCCTCTGCACGCAGCACGGACGAACGCCGACGAGCCCGCCGGCGCGCCGTCAGTTGGCCCTCGTCCCCGTCGGCTGTGAGTCGGGTCGGAGGGGAGCTCGGCAGCGGCTTCAGTCGGGACGAAACCCCCGCCGCCAGCCCTTCCATCGTGACGAACCGAGGTGGGTCGCCGCTCTCTTCGCCGGCGACTTCGACCTCGATCCGCCTCCGCATCCCTCGAGATCGCTTCACCGCACCACCACGAGCGCCTAACAGCCGGCATTCCACCCGGATTTAGCTGGCGAAGCGAGCGACTGGCGAGACGTTGGGGCGAGACGTGCGATCGGCAGCGGCGAGCGAGTCCTTCGTTTCCGCCCTCGTCGTTGCTTGATCCGACCTCCACTAGCCACTAGCGAGGTAATAGGTGAGGAATCCCATCTCGATCGGCCCTTCGATCACCTATTTCCGCGGCATTGCTGCCGCCGTTCGCGGGTGGTCTGCCGACCCCCTCAACCCTCCGGTGTTCGGGTTTTGATGATGGATTTGGTGCAGCGGGGTTCTTGCCGTCTCGCGCACGAGGGCGCTGGGTTTGGCCGGCGAGCTCCGTTCGAGCGGGCGCGGAGGGAGCACCGGCGAGGAGGAGGCGAGGGGGCGATCGACGAAGGGGCGCGGCGAAGGGGTTCGTTTCCGCCCCTTTCTCCTAATCGTGATTAAGTCACGATTAGCGCTAATTAATTTCGCTTAGAGGTTATAAAATATAATTAGTGAAAATTATGTTATTGCATGCTTAGTTTAAATTAAAAGCATGATTAGTGCTAATTAACTAAGCTTAGTGAATAAGAAATTATTAATTTAATGAAAACGGTTGGGTTAAACCAGGTTGAAGTTAGTCGGGTTGAGTTTAAGTTAAGTTTGGGTTCGGGTTAAATTGGGTTAGGTGAACCGGATCCGAGCTGAACCGAACCGAACTAAACTGAACTGAACCGAACCGGATGAACGGTAACCGACCCATTTGACCGAGTCAACAGCTGACCCAGTCAGCATTGACCGGGCCCACCGCTGACCCAGTCAGCGTTGACCGAGCCCACCGCTGACCCATTCAGCGTTGACTTGTTGACCGATGACCTGTCAACCGTTGACCGGTCAGAAAATAATAAAAATATATATATAATAATAAATAATTAATAAAATAATAAAATAATAAAATAATATTAAAAATATTAAAATATTAAAATAATAAAAAATCATAAAAATAGTAAAAATTTCTATAGGTTCTACTTGGGCCCCTAGGTGATTTGGGCCAAGTTCTGGGTGAGTTTGATGAGTAGAAATTGAATAAAAATTCAATTAAGTTAATAGATGAAAAAATTTAAAATATGATTAATTAAGAATTGATTAGGTGGGATTAATCCTAAACTTGTATAGGATTAATTTAATGTAATAATTATTTAATTGATAGATTTTAATTTATTTATCTTAAGGGAAAATAAATTAAATCTATTTTAAATAATTGTGTTAAATAGGATTATTGTGGGTATGCGATCCGATTAGCTCGGCGGGTGATTATCTCCGCGTGACTTGGTTCGGAGGAGCGGATCGTTAACCCAGGTGCGTTGGCTCATCGAATATAGGATTTATTCAAGCTAGGGAATTCCTGCCGAGGTATTCTTAGGAAATATCTCGGATGCTTTAAATAAAATAAAAATGAGATGCATGTTACGATTATTTGTATATGCATGTAGTATGATTTACTTTATTTACTTGCATGATATGCCATGTCTATCATGCTACTTATTTAACATGTCTATGAATCTTGTCCTACATGCTTTGTTATTTATCTATGCTATGTTAGCACTACCACCATGCAGTATCGATAAGAATAATGACATGTTAGAAACTTTTAGGAGACATCACTAGAAAACAGACAGGAAGGGGTACTGGTTGCAGACCCCGTTTGACCACCGCGTACCACAGATGGTCAGAATAGTGATGCTCCGCCACACACCACTCCTGAGGTTATGCATAGCTTAGATACTGGGAGTACAACTCCCAAGGTTATGCATAGCTTAGATATTGGGAGCTGGTAGGGGAAGGACTGTACAACTCCAAGGTCACATTAGACCGGATATACGGAGTGAGTCCCTACCCAAAAAGTCATACCCGCACGTGTGCCGTCTAGGCGACACCGTGATAGTCCTGAGATGGCTAGCCGGACGAATCAAACAAGAACCTAGCAAACATGTCGCTGAGGTAGTAACATTCCGGAGATAGCTAGTCTGCACACCTCTTGGCAGGCATCGCTGCTCGGGGATTGGGACGGTGACATCCCTCCGTATAGCCTTGGACAGTGGTTCCGTAGACCACACGGCTACCATCCTTGACGTTTTGCAGACGATCGGATGGGTAGTCCGGATCCTAGGGTTATATTATATCGACTAGCCGTGGTCGATGGTCTTGTTTATGGTGACCCCATCTGTGGATGGTGTTGTAGTACTACACGAGTTGTCGTTGCCCCTATGGAGTCCGGAGAGGATGTAAGGGCACGACAGTTTCGCTAGGGGAGGTATTGTAGGCGACTAGCGAGACAGAGGAGAGTGATCAAGGGTCACCCGTCACCTCCGCCAACATCAATGCAGCGGGCATAGGGAGAGACAGAGACGAAAAGCACTGATGGGCTTCGTGATGCCCTCTGGCCGGGGTAGTCACTAAGCATAGGCTGGCAGCCCGAGTCTTGAGATTTTTAGTCATAGTACACTGTAGATGACTTTCTAGTGACACTTATGACATAGTTACTAGACACAGCCTAGATGACATCTAGTGTTACATATGTTGTACTTGCTCTGCTGTTATCCTGTATATATGACATGACACACCGATATGGCATGAAAATGACTATTAATACACCCAGGGCATCCTAGATTAATCCTCCTAGCCTTTGAATTCATTATTTGGTTTCGAGCCGTAATTTCGTACTAGGCCGCAAGGCTGAGCACACTGCTTTACCCGTGTGTGCAGGTTTTACGTACAATCGTAGTAGTTGACGACAGGGTCTGCGTCGATCGAGGTATACTTCCGTAGTTATTTAGATGTTGCCATTTTCGATACTAGATTTGTAGTATGGATATATCGGGACTGTACTAAATGAATTATATTGGTGTTTTATTGATTTTAGATTTATCTGTACTCTTTATGCCTTGTATGTATCCCAGGATTCATACGGCGGTTGCCACGTGCCCGACAGTAGGGTTAGGGCGTGACATGATCTGAGCTGTATGCTTAAGACAATGGCTATAGTTGATAGTCGTGATGAAGTGGTGAGGGGTGAGACTGTACCTCTAGTTTTGAGTGCTCTGAAGAAACGGTAGTATAGAGAAAGAGACATGGGAGACCGAATCCCAAATTAAGGCCCAATATCCAAAATTATTTGTTTGGTCTTTGTTTTGGTTGTATTCTTGTTTGATAAATTGTTTGAAGATGTTTGAAAAATATTCGAATTGATCGAATGATTTCTTTAGGTTGTTATGTGTCTTAAAGGGGAGCAGAAAGTCTAGAAAACTTAAAAGGGTTGGGTTGTTATTTTTGGAGGACCAAAAATGTTAAGGGGGAGAGGAATTGTAAATCATCTTTTTCTTTTTTTTTAAATAAAAAAAAAATAATAATAATTTAGCTTAGTTGGTTAAAGCGTTGTGCTAATGACACAAAGATCACGAGTTTAATATTTGCATAGGTTATCGGTCTCATGTATTTCTCATGTATCAATGTATCCTTTTCTATTTAAGAAATATTTAGTCTCACATCAGAAAATTCTTGAAAAGGAGTTGTATCATTTTCTATTTATGAAATATTTAGTCCCACATCAAGAATTCTTGGAAAGGTGTTGTAGATCCTATTTAAGGAATGGTGCCCTCTTTCACACCTTGAATATCAAATCTACCCATACAATGGGTTGTGGGTTGTGGTCTTTCCATGCCTACATAGCCTGACAATGTGTGTTGCGCGTGTGTTGGTCCAGTTCGGCGAATGGCCGATTTAACTGTGTTTTGGTTGCGAGTTGGCTGGCTTCGCGGCTTGTTAATCGGTTTAATTCGGTTCAAGTGACTAAGGCTTGACTGGTGAGTTTTGAGCATTAAGAAATTTATTTAAAATTTTAATATATTTTAGACCTGTCTTTAATTATTTTAGGTTGGGTTGAGGGTTTGAAGGCATTTATGATGTCTGAAAAATTTAAAATAATTTGTGATGCTTTATCATGATTAAATATAATTTATGAGATTTAATTAGAATTTTTCAGAATTATTGAAGTGTAAGTTCTTAATTTATTTAAGTTAATTTTGGTTAATTTAGGATTTAAATAAATAAATTATATATTATATGCATGAAGAAATATTTTGATAGATGTTATGACATTTAAATTGTATTAATTGAAATTAAAATAATTTATTTTAAATTTTTATGGAATTAATGAAACTAGGATATTGTAAATTGAGATAATTAGATTATTAGATTATTTTAATTTATGAAATTGAATAATTTAGAATTTTATAAATTTATAATATGATAAAATTTAGAAAATTAGTATATTTAGATTTTCTAATTAACGAAGTTTGATAATTTAGGATTTATAAATTTAATTGATGCAGTTAGATCTTTTTACAGAATTTATGAATTTTAGACTGTGATTAAATTGGGTAATTAGGTTAATTAGATTTTCTAATTAATGAAATCAGAGAATTGGTAATTGAGTTATATATAGTAATTAAATTTTTACAGATGAATAAGGTAATATAATAGATCAAACTGTTAGTATGATTTAATTGTGCAAATAGAAATTTAATTATGTTCTTACTATATAATTTAAATGTAAACATGTTTAATTGAATAGCTATGGTGGTGGTATTTGATTGAATTGTTAAATGGTTAATTGATCGGAATAAAAGTAACAAAAAAGGAAATTGATGTGATGTTGTGAGTAGTGGAGTTAGTTAAGAGGATTGTTTGAGATGTGTTATTTATGCATGTTTGGTTGTTTGCATTAGATTTATTTTAGAAAATTATTAGTTGTTGTGCTATTGCTTGATAAATCACAGCCAAGCTGTAATTTGTGTTGAAGTAGAGAGGAACTGCTTTGTTTGATTGAATTGTTTGTTCGCTTAAAGAATTACAGCCAAGCTGTGATTCTTGTTTAAAAATCTTCTTTGAGACTCAAGTGAGGGTTTATGGTTTCAAATTTAATTTGGCCTACTACAGATGTTGAGTCTTAAGGGTTGTTTTGTCTATTATTGTACCTCTTGATAAATGATATATCTACTTTGTTACATATTTGTTTAGCATGTGTGTTACTGTGAACTTGAATAGTTCCTGTAAGATGCTAATGTATGCATACTATTGATATGAGTTGGAAATTAGATCATACTAGCAGTTGTATGATGTTATCATATGCATGCTCTCGATGTGAGATTGAAAGTTATATCATGTTAGTTCATGTATGATGCAATAACATGCTTGCTCCTGATGTGAGTTGTTAGTTATACCATGCTGGTATATGTATGATGTTGTTGTATGCATGCTATTGATGTTTTATGCTTATGTTATGTTGATTATTTAATATGTTCATGTTGCTAGAGATGTAAAGACACTTAGTAAGAACATGGAACATGTGGACATGAGATAAAAGTTGAGATACTTTAGGTTCATGTTATGAGAACACCTAAAGTTATCTAGATTGATATATGACTAAGAACTTAGAACATCATAGGGTTATGATAACCTAGGAGATGATGTGTGGGTTCTTAGACTGGTATGTGTCAACATATGGTGAGGAGCCATGTGCTAGTAAGGTAGAAATGCACGTTCGGTTAACTTAGTCACTAATACTTTGGTGTAACCGGAATCTCACTTCGGTGCAGAATTTAATTTAATTGTGTTACACCAGGGTAGAGGGTCTACGAGGAACAGTACCGTCTCATGCGCTACCGAGGCTAGGGAACCTGAAAGACTCTAGCATGCTCAATAGTGATGGGATCCCTGAGCAGTCCAAGTTCATTGGTATCGTATACAGTGGGTCTCAGCTTGCCAGGCTGGAGACGGATGTGATTGTTGTTTTGTATGGTGATCCTGCCATGGTACAGAATTACAGCACTGTAATGGGTACTTGTATTTATGTTAGAAGGGGTGTCATGATCACCAGCTCCTTCTGCCAACGTCAGTGTACAGACATATAGGATAGAGACATAGAGTTGACACTGACAGGTTTGGGGTAATCTCTGACGAGGGATCTACCTTAATCATAGGTCGGCTGCCTTAGGTGTAGAATAGATAGATGATGATATGTAAATTAAAATGATATAACATCTTTGGTTTAATGACACCGTTGTGATCATATGTTGTCATATATTATAGTATGATCATATTTATGATATTCCATATTTACTGTTTGGTAATAACTCGTTTGACATGTGATATTAATGTATGATATTTTGTTGACATGTTGAATTAATATGTGATACAGTGTATGTAATATATTGTTGGGTTGTACAATATCCTAAGCTCATTATTTTAGGGTGTTCTCTCTGTAGGCTCACTGAGTCTCGCGACTCAGATGTGCATATTTTTTCCCTATTGCACAAGTTACAGGTTGGTTAGTAGCCGGGAGTGAGAGAGAACTTAGCTTGGCGAACAATATCAATTTGACAATCTAGATAGAGATGTAAAATGGTAGTGATAGTTAAATTATCAAATGTATTTGCTTCCGCTATGTTTAATTAATAAAATTGTAGTGTTTTGTGATACTTTTTAATCTTGTATAAGTTGTGGTGTTGAAGTACATCTTATACGGCGGTTGCCACGTGCCCAAAGATGGAATTGGGGCGTGATACCTAGCACACCATCTACCTTAGAGTAACACAAATAAAGTGAGATCCTGCACTGAAGTGAGATCTCGGTTACCCTAAAGCATCTAAGGCTAAGTCAACTTACACCTCTACCTCAGCTAGCACATAGCTCATCACCATATGTTGGCACATAGTAGCTAAGAACCCTAACATCATCTCCTAGGTTATCATAACCCTAAGATGTCTAAAGTTTTTAATCATATGTCAATTAAGACCACTCTAGGTGTTAACATGACATGAACCTAAAGTGTCTCTAGTTTTTATCTCATGTCACCATGTTCTATATTCTTATTGAGTGTCTCTACATTTATAGCATATCATGAACATATCAATCACTAACATAACATGAGTACAATCATAAATAACATGCATATAACATCATCTTGTATCCTTATATGACAAAATCTATTAACAAACACCGAAACACACATGCTATTTAAAATATGCAACAAGCAGACATTCAACTTATCAGCATGTACAATAAGTAACAACGACCCTTAGGATTCAGTACTATAGTAGGCCATAAATTTGAAATCATAAACCCTTACCTGAGTCTCAAAGCAATATGAGGCAAGAATTCACAGCTTGGCTGTGATTCTTTAAAAGTAAGCAAGCAAGCAATCAAGCACAACAATTTCTTCTTACTCTAATACAAATCATAGCTTGGCTGTGATTTGTCAAACAATAACACAACAATCAATTTTTCTAAAATAAAATAAATACATCAATTAAAACATAAATCATACAACTCAACAAGAATTTTCTATCTACCCTTCTACTCAGATTCTCACACCATTTCCTTTCTTATATTTAAATCAACCAATCATCTATCACATAAAATTAAATTCACTTAATAATTTAATTATACCAAAAATTTTAAATCAACATATACCACCTTAACTAATTCTAAAAATAATTTTAATAATTATGTAAAATATCTAATTATATTAGTTAAATTTATAAAATTTCTAAATATTCAATTTTACTAATTAAAAAAATCTAAATAAATTAGTTATCTCAATTTTATAACATTATAAATTTATTAATTCCATAAAAATTTTAATTAAATAATTTTAATTTTAATTAATGTAATTTAAAAGTCATAACATTTACCAAAATAATTTATTTAGCCCTAAATTAATTTGAATTACCTTAATTAAATTAAGAATCACATTTCAACAATTCAGAAATATTTTAATTAATTCACAAAAAATATATCTAAGCATAACAAAGCATCACAAATTATTTCAGATTTTTCTAACATGATTTACACACGCAAAACCCTGAAACCCATATAAAATAATTCGAAAACTACACCTAAAATTTGTTAAAAATTCTAAATAATTTTTTCAAAATTCACAACTCACCAATAGAGCC
Organism: Thalia dealbata; assembly: GCA_030544415.1. NCBI lineage: Eukaryota > Viridiplantae > Streptophyta > Magnoliopsida > Zingiberales > Marantaceae > Thalia > Thalia dealbata. The sequence continues at coordinate 12,660,654 of CM060460.1, forward strand.
CTAACAATATTGAACCTACTCAAACTGGTTGAAAAATTGTGAAAACCAGCGACAAACCATGCTAAACTGCTGTTGAACGGGCCTCAACCTGAACTAGACCGGATCGGACCAGTCTGAACCGGGTCGAACCGGACCAACACGTGCGACGCACGTGCCGTCGGCTCGAACCCACCCTCACCTCCTTCTCTGCTCGCCGCTGCTGCAGTCGACACCGCCGCCGATCCCGCTCCAATTCTGCCGATTGATCGTCATCCACTCAAGGGCACTCCACGCGTACCTCTCCAAGTCCTCCTCAGCCCTCCGGCCACCTAATTGCACTGTCGATAGAGCACGAACTCCCCCAACAATCCACTGGCGGCAACTACCTCTGCTGCTCGCCTCAAAGCTCTGACCACAGCCGCGGTTGAGCCCTCACCGCAGTTGCTACCGCTTCAATACGACTCTATTGAGTCGTATCGACCTCACCGCGGTGGGAGGGAACGTTCACTGTGCTCCTCGCTGGCGGAATCACCACGAATAAAGAAACCTCTTTGTTCGCCACCCCTTTTCAAAATTGCGGCTCGCCGGAACCATGTCCTTTACTCGCAGCCCCCGACTCCGATGCCTAGGTCCGCTCAACTCCTCGCCTTGTCGAATCGCGGCCGTCGGAGCTTCGATCGCTCCCTGCCGTCGCCATCGCCCTCGAAATAGGGCATCCCCTAATTCGAGGGTTTCAAACTGCCCTGTTTCGAGGGTTTCAAACCCTCGAGGATTTTAAACCCCTCGTCTCTGTCACTGCAAGTGCATCGCACGTACACTAACAGATTTTTATTTCTTTTTCTTTTTTTTTTCTTTTTCTCATATTTCATTTAAAATAAAGTTTTATTTAAATATTATTTTTTTTATTTTTTCTTTTCTTTTCTTCCAATTTATTATATTTTTTTTCATATTTAATTAATAACTTTTATTATTTATTTTATTTAATATATATATTTTCTATTATTTTATTTAATATATATATATTTTTAAATAAAGAAAATAAGGTTTACACTATGGGTATATGCTTTACTAGTCGTTTGACATGCTTGTATACCTAATGTTTTATACTTATCTAGAATGCTATGTTACTCTTATCGCATGTTATGATTTATGCTGTAATGCACACTACACATTTAGCTACCATGTGGAATAGGGTAAAAGTGATATAACATAAAATATAGTATCATGACTGGCACCAAATACTCTAGTATAGAGACATAGGTGATATGATACTATCATATCCTAGGAACATTACTGAATTAACCATAGGATGTTATTATGCACTTTGGATAACATCGCGAACTATCGGTGTTTGGTTAGTGATGTTCATCCCTCCCAAGGCTTCTGATAGCTTAGATACTGAGAGTAGGGCTAAGGGATTGAACCAGTTAACTCCTAGGTCATATTAGACCAGCACATGGAGTTGTTCCAACCTAGGTTCCTATACCCGCATGCATGTCGCTTCGGCGCCACCGTGATAGTCATGAGATGGCTAGCGGGGATAATTGTACTCGACGATTTAGCAGATATGTGGTCGAGACACCTCAGCCCATTGTGCGGATGTAAATTCGACTCGACCAGCATAGATTACTTTTGAGTTAGAAGGGTGATTCCCTTAAGCCTTGGACAGTAGATCCGTAGATCGCACGGCTAACATCCTTGACGTCCTACGAACGGTCGGATGAGTAGTCCGGATCCTAAGGTTGTTCTTAGTTCGGCTAGTCGTGGTTGATGGTTCTTTATGATGGTGACCCTGTCTACGGATAAAGTATAATACTACACTGGGGTCGTGCCCCCACGGAGTCCGAGAAGGCTGTAAGGGCACGACGGTTTTGCTAGGGGAGACATAGTCGCAACTAGTGAGATGAGGGAGAGGAATCTTGGGTCACCTATCCTCTCCGCCAACATCAGTGCAGCGGGCATAAGTAGAGATATAGACGGTAATGATATTGATGGGCTTAAGGACATCCCGGGTTAATCATTCAGCATATATTGGCAGCCCGAGACATATGATATAAAATAGAGCTATTGTCAATGACTTACTCTAGTGACACTTACATGAGATACAACCTATGTGATATTTAAAGACATACATGTACGTATAACCTAGATTGATACATAATCATACTATATATTAATTGTAATATATAGAAATAAACTATTGAATGATAACTAATCCCACTAAGGCATCATTGAACAATCCCTCTAGCCTTCGATTTCGTACTGTAGTTTCGAGCCGTAATTTCACACTAGGCCGCAAGGCTAAGAACACTGCGTTCAATATGTGTGCAGGTATAGCGGTGAAGGTCAAGATCGCAAAAGAGGATTCATCAGCAGAAGTTGGCTATCGACCGCGTCTAGTTTTATTTATTGATTTTGGAGCATACTGTGTAGTAGACTGATATCGAAACTATACTAAGGAACTGTATGATTTAATTATTTATTTATTGATATAACCGACTACTTGTGTTGTAGAGGTAGGATCCTGTTACGCCTTGCATGAGTTTGTGAGCTCATGCGGCGATTGCCACATGCCCGACATGAGATTCGGGGCATGACATTAAGAGTGATTATAGAGAGTTTTGAGAGGTTTTACCGATGCTTGAGTAAAACAATCCTTTTTCTTCCCCATTCATCATGTTCTTAATATTTTTCCTTACCGTAATCTAGGTTCATGAACATCGAACCCGCAGTATAATGTTGAGAATTTGACTCACTAAACAAGCAAAGAGAAGATTGGACCATGACTTGAGGGTTAGAGGGGCATGGGAGAAGGAAAAGAAGGGTTTGGAAAGGGCATGCCTACGTTAATGGCACAAATGGGTATAAAGGAAAAAAAAACTCGAGAATCATCTTCGACCCCTTTTTGGTTTTGAATTCCACCGTAAAAAGGAACAAATGGTGTTTTTGCTAATTCCATATCCATTTCTCCTAGGAATTCTGTGCGCCTAAATGTCCAAATAAAAGAAATGGATTGTTTATGAATCTAAAACTCTATGAAATCTGTGATGATGTAGGTTTAATGTTTACCAGAGTCGAGGAAAAAAAAACAGTGACATCACAAACGCCTTATCTACAATTTGCATCCCCCTTTTTGGCGGCGTCGACGGCGGCTGCTCAATCCGAACTCCCTCCACCGTACTTGTTGGATTTCGTTGCGTCGCAGTTCTCTTCACCGTTCTCCTGCCCTCATCGACGGCGAGGATACTCGCGCCGCCGTGGAGACAAAGAAACCACGACCGCTCTTCCTCCACGCCGCCCGATTCGCTACCACAAGTCCCAATTTCCCTCGTTATCCACTCTCTCCTCTCCCTTTCGCCGCAATGCTCGCTTCCTCTTCTTCCCCTTGTGGTGCTTTATTGCTTCCAGTGGAGTGCTTGTGATGGTGGCGTCTGCTGCCGGAAACAGTGGCTAAGCGTGAAAAATGTGGCGCTTCGTCGATGTTCTCAATGAGCGCTTCCATCTCTGCGTGCCGCGGCGACCTCATCCTTATCGGCGATGCCCGGCCCCGCAGGAATTGCGCCGGCGGTAGCTTGCCATGCTGCGCATTCGCTTTATTTCCCCAGTGGAGCCGCGGGCGAAAGCGGGGCACCTTTCGGTTAGTTGGGAATTGCAACGGAAAGAGGCGCCGTCGGCCCAGTAAGATATCTTGGTGGCAGAAGTTCTTCGAGGATGGGGACGACGAGAGTTGGTTCAGCTGGAGCGCCGAGGATGTGCTTGGCGTCGACGGTTTAAACGAGGAGGAGCGCGATGAGGATTTGCCGGAGGATGAAAAGTTCGAAGCTTGGAAGAGCAGGGCCGAGGCGATTGTCGAGCTACGCGAAACGGAAGAGGATGAGAGAAATGCCGGGAGCCGAGCGTGGGAAGATTGGCTCCGAGGAGATGAGACTTCAAATGGGCGTTCTCCGTCTTGGAATCAGGATTGGAGAGGTGGAGGGGCGGAACCACCCGGCACGGTGGATGATGATCCAGAGGCAATAATGCGGGAGAAGGGTCTTATTGTGGCCATTAAAGAAACAATTGCTGAGGACGATGATGAATTTTTGTTCGAGGATAGAGTTTTTCAATACGCTTCAAGTGCTTCGGTATGTACACAATCAACTCACACTCTCGCAGATTGTTTTGCAGGTTCATTTTGCATACCAAAGAGTTGTAACCTGGTGGTACGTATCTTTCAGGAAACCAATCTGTCTTTCTTGAAATTAGATTATGTCAATTGTCTGTGCACTAAAACAAACTGCGAAAGGCCACCATTATGCTTCCTGAACTCTGTAGAAATTAGTGCACTTTGAACAATGAGTTTCTACAGGAAATTTACCTATAATGCACTATATTTTTGGTTAACTATTGTCTCTAAGAATCATACAACTTAAAATCATGGGGCACCTTCTGTTGTTTGACTTTTATGCTGTCTTCAATGATATTTTTGGCTTCTTTCACGAAGAAGATCTTGACTTGTATCGTATGTAATGTATCCCACTCTCATACACACACACACACGCACACACATATATATATACATATTTATTTATCGCTACAAAAAGACTCATTAGCCAACAGAAAGCTACTATCTTATGAGTTAGTATTTTGGATAACTTTAGTGTCCAATATTTTTGTTTGTACAAAATCAGCCATTAGTAGGCAAATGCCAATCATACGTAGCAAAACAGAGCAAACTTTTGTATTAGGCTGGTGCTGAGCCTTCATTGTTCTACATATCTAGGAAAATAATTGGGAATTCATATTGCATCCTTTTTCCTTCTGTCTTTGCTCGAGGAATGATTATCTTGTTTCATATTTTAGGTTTTGACATATTGCTTGCTAAGTGACTTGTGACTATAATTTTTACTGCACAGGGATATGATCATGTTAATATCTGACATGATGTTCCTTGATGTTGACAACATTAACTGGTTTAGATGAAATGCTTGCAGGCCAAATTTATTGCTACACTGATTCTTGTTCCTTGGGCATTAGACTTTATTGTTCATGACTATGTCATGATGCCATTCTTAGACAGGTAATCTCTTCAGTTCACTTGTTGCTTTTTCATTATATTTTTCAGCAGAAGTTTACCTACTTCCTAAAGCATCTAAGTGGTGGGCTAGCTATCAACATCTAAAACTTATCCTGATTTACATCGAAAGAAAATCTAAGAAACTGCTGGAAAGAAAATGGCATGAGTCGAAAATTTCATCAGCTAGAATGTGGGAGACAACTTGATCAGTCTCCATATACAATATATGTGGTTTGAATTGTACCAAACAATTTGTTCAGGAAGGAGCAAATGATGACATTTTGTTCTCATATCAAGAACCAGATATCTAATTCATTTCCTCCAGATCCATGTTTATATACCTTCAGATCTTCCCTAATGCCATTATCAAAACTTATGTATCAGAGCAAATCCATCAAATTGAAAAATGAATATAATGCTGGAGAACATACAAAGAAAATGACAGATTTCTAGCTCGATATACTGTTTTTTAAGAAAACAACAGCCTAGTGTTAAAAGAGAACACTGAAAGATACTGAGAATGGTATGTATGAATAGCCTAGTTTTATACTTAATGTTTGTCCCTTTGGCCAGAAAGAAAAGAGAGGCTAGATGCATCGTCAATGAACAGCCTAAACAATTGCAATGGCTTTATTTAGTTTGCAACAACAATGTTTGAAGTCCTATACATATTGATTGCAGGAAGATTTTTGTGATGCTTATGTATCACTGTGAATAGGGTCTTGTCTTGTGCCTACATGGAAACCAAGTCTGGGCACTATGATCTATGCTTGTACCTGCTGGTCTTTTTGCATACATCAGTAAGCGAATGCCTTTCTGGCATTCCTTATTTTATTCCTTTCAGCTACAATTAAATATTTTCTACTAGACATCTGGAAATGATATAAATGGTGTCAAAGAATTATTTAGTTTTGTGAGTGGATGTAGAGGAAGACTTAATAAGACTACTAGAACATTAAAATTAAGAGTATCTTTTCTGTTTTCTTTTTGAAACTGGAAACATGTATTTACTCCATATGAAATAATACTGTGTTTTGTCTTCAAGATGAAACCACGGAGAAAAGAAAGAGAGAAACGAGGGAAGCAACCTATTACACACCTGATGCACACTCAACTACGGACTCACTAGAGTAAGAACAGTACATCAGAAAAAAGAAATAGCTATCAAGAGTGCTAGAAAACAGCATGCACACTGGACTGTGCATTTTTATCCCCCACACAGGAATAAGATTTGATGAAACTGTCCTACAGTTGAGAAGGGCAGTTTAAATGCCCTCTCAACTGTAGGAGTAAGTACATAGAATCCAAATATCTGGGAAATGGTTTGTCGTAACTGTTGCTACCTCATGATTGTCCTCTGTAATTTCTGTAATAGATTCTTTTGTCACATACTAGGTATGTGAAGACTGTTCCACTTGCTGCTGAGCTGCTTGATGTTAGGAGGCAACAAAAGCTTGAAATGGTTAAGACATTAAAACTTGAAAGAGCAAGAATGCGATTAGAGGTAGAGATTGGTAAAGCCCCTCCTTGTTCAGATGAAGAGATCTGGTTGGAGTTGCGGGACAAAGCGTAAGATGAATATCAACTTTTATGTGCACTAGCCTTTAAGGAAATATATGTGCTTTATGTGATGTTGCATGAGTACATTGTGCAAACCTGCCCTTTTGCTTTCGGCCTACTCTGCATGTATTATTCTTGTTCTGATTCCTTCTGCTATTATTGTTTGTTTCGGTCATATGAATTTCTAGTTGTTTCCTGGTACTTAGTTATCTTTATCAATAGTACATATACGATCTATGTTGCACTAGAAGAAAAAAAAATCTACTATGCAAAAAAGGGTCCTACAGAAAGTAATTTAAGTGAAATGTTGAAGTCACCTACCGATAGTTCCACCAATTTATGAACCAGAAGGAGGTAGTTCAACAATGAGAACTGGTTTTTTGTATTTGATATAGGTACAAAATTATGTAAATATTAAGGTCTAACTATCTTTTTTTTTTTTGAAAAGAAGAATTGCATTCATTTCACCAATCTGAAATGATACAATAGGTCATCCAAAAGGATGAGAAGAAATGAGAAGAAAAGAAAATACAGACCTTCCTCCTGGGAAGGTCTAACTATCTGATACTTCATGAAGGCTTTTATTATTGATAACTTGGTCATGAATCCCACTTTTGACCACTTACCATTTTCAAAGAAAAATTTGCATCCATGGTGCAATCATAAATTTGTAAAATGGTTACAAATGCTGTTCAATTCAAGATATGTTGTTAGTTTATCTATCGTGTTTATTCATTGAAAAAGTATCTCTTTTTAACTTTCTTATCAACATAATTTTTCATTTTATCCCTGCCTGTAAAAGCAGAAAGCAATCATAAAGAAGAAAGAAATATTTATGCAGGTTTCATGTCAAGGAACAATGTACTAACAAATACATGGTGCAATGCACATTGCATATTTTTTTTTGAGCTGGTAACATAGGAACATGCTAGTGGATAGTTTTCCATGATAATTCAAATGGAGAATTAAAGTTCCACTTGGCATTTTGTCAAAACTTGACAACGTTTGGACATTATTATTATTTCTATGATACTGAATCTTTCTGCTTTTCTTAGAGTTGCAAGAATTGATTTCAGTAGTTGATATGATACCATTATACCTTAACTAATATCTACTTTATTTAACTAGAAAGAGACTAAAGCATCCTTGTTGTATACAAAGTTGGATTTATCTATATGTTTTATTTGCACCTGCATTTATCAGTTGGGTCCATATATGAATCCTTAGAATAAATTGATGGAGGAAACTTCTATCCTAAATTTATTGGTTTCTGGACCGTGTAACATTAAAAGATGTTTAACTTTTTTTCTTTTCCAAAAAGATTTAGGAGAAGCATCATGGCTTGTCTGTTTGCATGTTCCAGTTTATGGGTTATACTCTCATAGTCCTCCAAATATGAGTATTCTCTACAGAGGACATGCATGCAGAATGTTAGAGGAACAACTACTGAATACACACAAATGAACATCAAACTAACACATACTTCCATCAAATACCTAGTTACCTCTTCAACAATTTGGGATATTCTAAAATTCCAAAAAGCCATGCTATCTTTCTTTGATCACTTGGGTTTACTCCTGTAGTCTCGTACTACCTGGAGTGCCATCCTTTTCAGATTAATTTGCTAGCTTAGTTAATAATCTCTTTTATTGTTGCTATTTTGTTTGTTTTCTGCTTTATCTCATTGTGCCTACCAACTGGAAAATCCTATTTCTATAGTGAACTGCTTGCACATTACCTAGGATGTTTGGTCCTTCTTGAACATGTTATAAACTTGGTGGTCCTTTTTCTTGCTTTTCTCAGGATAGAATTACGAGAGGAATGGAGACTAGAAAACCGAAAAGCAGTTGCAAATATTTGGTCGGATTTGGTGTTTGGCATTGCATTGTTCTTTCTTGTCTATTTCAATAAGAGCAAAGTGAGTATGCTACATATTTGTATGGCTTAGTGCTGTTTGCTTCATAGGATTCACATCAGTATTCTTCTTTTTTACTTAATGAGACATGCCAATCTTCTTAGTAGGATATGAATATGATCTTCGTTAACTTGGTCTCCATACAAGTATTGTTACTGATATTTGATATTTTAGTATTAAGGATGAAACAATTAGTATATCATTTTTTAAATCTTTGGTAAACACTATAATTTCTGCATGTATAAGTTATTTGTATTTTCTGCAAATAAAAAAATAAAGAAATTAATCATCTTACTGATCCCATTGGCAGTCCAACCACTGGTACCATGTCAGTACCAACTACTACCGACTAGTATAGTACCAACATTTTAAAACAGTGATACTAGAAACACCTGATTTTCAGTAACAAATTCTTGGATATATTCATACCCTTCTCCGTAAATTTTTCGTATCTCAAATGTTTATGCAGTTACAATGTCAAGTGATTGGATTACAGAAGATTTAGGGAAACTTGTGCTAGCACAGTGTTTCATATCTCAAATGATGGTATGGTGTTGGTTTAGTAATTGCAGATTGGGGATGAAATCATAGGGAAAATAAACGAAAAAAAAGAACTGTATAGGGATAGGTGGTACTAGCCCAGTCACGGCACAGTAGAAATATTCACCCAAATGCATCATGTAGAATTATCACTCCTTTTCCAGCCATCTACCTGTATGCCGTTGCAGCTTAGGGCAGATTTAGGGAAGACTATGATAGCTTTTGCAGATTGGGGAAGAAAAGATAAGGACAAAAAACAAGAAGACTAAACAGAGGTGGGATGTACTAGCCCAATCACCATACAAAGTAAACAAAGATTCACCCAATATACTATATTTTTCAGCTATCTGCTCTTACATGTATACTTGGAACTTGTTTGAATTGATTAGGATAATGAAAGACAATAAAGTGGGAAGAATCTGGTTGCCTACACTTTCCTAATTATACCAGTATTAGTGCAATTGCCTAGTCAAACAATGTTTGAAAATTCAACTAAAGCTCTAAATTTCAGGACATGGAAACATCCTTAACCATAAAAAGCTTCTTCTCTAAACACATGAAATCAGTGTTTATTAATATGATCCCCTTCTAGTCATAACATGGTTTTGACTTATCTTGACGTATGCATTTCGTAGTTTAAGGTCTCACTTCATACTGCCCGGTAAGGGCAGTTGAAAGTGGCCAGTAAAAGACTGATACTAGATAGAAGTAGAGCCTAGCTTGGATGGCTATGCACTATTCCTTAGTTGCTTGTCTAAGTTAATCATCATGTAGAGATTTCTTATGTTAATTTCCTTTCTCTATTCAGGTTGCTTTGCTGAAGTTTACAGGATATAAGTTACTAAATAATATCACGGATACTGGGAAGGCATTCCTTATCATTCTCATCACAGATATTTTTTTAGGGTAAGATATTTCTTAAGAATGTGTTGATAAAATCTGTTTGGTTGAACTGAAATCATCATACATTTTGTACTGAAGAGAATCAAGTGTATGACGAATTTTTTACTACTGACACCATTTAATACTAAAATGATCTTTGTATTACATTTGATCGGTTGAAGTTGTTGATGTGATACTCCTTACATGCACATTTCCTAGATTTCCCATGCTCGTGCTTTTTTTAATTTTAAAAAGCAGGATCAGATGTTTTTTTAAAGGAAAAGCAGGATCAGTTGGTAATTGTGCATAATTAAATTCTTGACCCAGTGACTTGGTCACCATATCATTCTTAGATTTCTAACTTGGAATTCATTTTCATCTATTAGCATATTTGGCACAATTTTAATGCTAGCTGGTACTAGTCTTAAATACTGAAAAGGGTGAGCTTATTGAAAGTCAATGTTGAATATTCATGTTATGCTTTAAACATGAAATTTGATCTCTATCCTTTTCATTTCCTTCTCCAAGCCTCCTGTCCAAGATGAGATTTCTACTTGGAAGACTTTTTTGGATGCAAATAAATTGAAAAGTAGAATTATCATTCTAGCTAGAATGAGTTGTCTATCTCCTGTACGCTCAAGGACACAGTGGTATGACCTATAGAATAAATAGATCATCTTTCCAGCCAGAATTTCACATTTCTTCAACTGCAATGACGGATATATTTGCATGCACTCTTCCAAGTGCAAACCATGCTATGATTTTTCTTGAATAATTTTAGATGCTAGTGTTTGGACCCTACACCCCAAGACATAGCAGTCACTCAAACCATGTGAGCTACATTTACTTTGTCAAGTGAGCTCACATGGTTCTTTTTTGGTTTTTTCTTTCACTTTTGTTATTAGTATTCACAAAAACCATGTGAGATACATTTTGCCAAAACATGCCATGCTTATTTATTAAACAGTTATTAACTCTTTGTCACTAAAATATAGGTATCATTCAGAGTCTGGTTGGCAGGCTTTAATAGAGATTATTCTTGAGCATTATGGGCTTGAAGTTGATGAAGCTGCAGTAACCATATTTATTTGCTCAGTTCCAGTCGTCATTGATGCCTGTGTCAAGTTATGGGTAGGTTTATGAGAAGCCTTTGTGACCTCTCTAACTATAAACTACTAGCATAGAGGAGAAGTGGCACATAGTAATCTTCTATCACGAGGCTACTTTTATGCAACCATAACACAATTTGACTCGCAAAAGAAAGTTGCTAGCTATTACACACAAATAAAACTTTTGGAATTTTATAACAAAGACTTGCCTGAAAAGTTATTGTTGTTACTTTAATAGTGGTGACCCATCAATTATAAAAGGTTAAGCTTTTGGAAAGATTAAAATATTATATTCATAATTATTCCTCTCACGTATGGATAATCAACTAGATAAGAGTGGCCAGAACCTAACACATGCACTGATTTTCTTCTGACGTACAATATTTCAGCCACATTTCAATCCAAAATCTCCTGTGGTATAATGTTAGACTTGATGACATGTCTTCAAAGATTAAGTTGCTAGGAAATGACCCAGCATTATCTTTCTAATAGTAGCCTTGGTGTCAGAAGTCCTCCTGTTGTCTTTGATAATCAAGCTATCTACATACCATCGTATTTTTTAACTGAATATTTGATTAAACTACTGTGCAGTTATTCAAGTTCCTCCCAAGGTTGTCTCCAAATGTGTCAAATATTTTCCGTGAAATGCAGAGACATTAATGGTTTTGCAACCTTGTGCCCCCTTCGTAATAGGGTAAGATCGCCTTGATAGCAAATGCTTATGAACAAAATGCTTCTGCTCAAATTTCACAATTCTAGCAAATTGGCATTTACTTTCTCTTTTCCATGCTTATAAAGATGACCTGCAAACTAATATGGTACAAATGTGTAATTAGCTTTGCTTTTCTTGTTCATCTTCCACAAAGAAGTTTCTCTTTCAACCTCATGATAGTTTTAGGTTCCATGTTAGAAAGTTTTGGAAGATAATTATCTAATCAAGAAGATAATTATCAAGGGTATGAATAAGTCAGTTTACAATCACCAACTATAACTTGTATAAAAGGATTGATTAGTGGTAATAGGATAATAAATATCAGTGTTTATTCAACACTAGAAGACGGAATTGATGGTTTTAATAGTATATGCTGATAATATGATATTGTCTAGGGACAACATTGATGAGATACTATCTCTCAAATAGTATCTATCCCATGTCTAGGAAACTACGTTACTCTTTAGACTGAGGCTGCATGCTCTTGGGGAGCATAATAGTGTTACAACAATCTATTCTTCATTTGCTAAAAGATTCTGCAATTTTATGGTGTAGATTAGTGAACACTCTAGTTAGTTAGTTAGAATGACAGACTTTAAGCAGGCTGAGTAAGATAAGTTGATAGTGGACAACCTATCTTTTTTTTTTTGAAAGAATAGTGGACAACCTATCATTAAGGTTTTAAATATCATTCGCACCGGTAACCCCTCTTTCCTTATTCTTCTTTCTTCTTCTTCACTTTTCAGCATGCTGCTGCCAGAATCTTCTCCTTGGCTCCTCCTTTTCTTTTCATTTGTCTCGGAAAGGATTGTTGCCAGCCAGCAGCACTGTCCTGCTAGGTACCTTTCCCTTTTTAAAATTCTTCTCTCGCATATTTCTTCCTTTTTAAATTCTTTTCTTCCACTTCTTCCAATTTTTTTCCTTTTCCTCTTTTGATTCTACTTTTGCTTCTTTTTTTCCGTTAGTGATCATCATGCACAAGACTACGAACGATATCAAAAATGTATCGTCACTTTATTCAGGAGCAGCTGAAGATAGAGCTTGTCTACTTTCAGTTCATTAACTCCTTAAATCATTTTGCTGGTCTTTTAACAAAATGCAAATTATTTCATGGTATTATAAGCCATATGGATATGAGGAATAATTATGCTCTATCTTGTGGGAAATGTTGGAAAAATAAGCTCCAAATCAAGAAGATAAATTATCAAGCGTGTGAATACGTGGGCTAAATCTTAATTACTATCTATACCTCTCTGTTTCTTTTTTTTTCCTGTTTCTACCTTTTCTCCTTGTTTCTCTTTTTCCCCACTTTTTCACTTTCAAAATGTATACATTTTTTCATTTCAGATTGGTGAAATAAATGCAATCTTCTCACTTCAAAAAAGTTTTTTCACTTCCAATTGAAATGGAGGGTAGAAAACCCAACCTGCCTGAAAATTTTAGTTTTTTTTCCTTAAGTTATTTTATGCTCGACCCAACTCAGTCCGAAAACTAAGTTCTTCCATAGGTAAACCAAACAGATTGAGCTTCCCTTTGTATTTAACAAACATCAATACTTTTGAACGGAAGTAGAATTGAACCAAAAATTGACCCAAAGATCTAACCTAGTATATATTTACTCATTTCAACTTTTCCCAGTGAGGGTTAGGATCTGAGTTAAAAAATGTTTATCTGATTTGGAATCAGATTTTGGTATTACCCAACACTAGCGTGTTGATAAACACAAAAAGGAGAAGGAAGGTTAGGATGCCAATTTAGACATTTCTATATTATTCCAACTAGTGCAAGTGTGGTAAACCCATGTGTTTAAACAGGAGTTAAACTTAAAATCAAAGGAACTAATTTTCATTTGTTACTGGCACTGAATACTTTTAGCAGTGAGTTATTCAATCGTGTCTAATGGTAAATGTTCAGTAGGAACATTCCGATTTGTTTGCACTCAACAGCTTCGTAATCTTTGTCATGGGCCAAGTAATCTAAAGTTCAAAGGGAGATGTGCAAGTGTCAATATAGGAGAACTATGTTCTTTTTCGAAACTTGCATGTGAGATTCATGCTTAATCTTTCTTCAATGTCAATTTCAGACGATTCATATAGTTAGTAAATTTTCACGTTCGTCACCATCATCTAGTTGATCATTATGGTCGGTATTCAACATTTCAGAATCACTTGATAGGTTTGCAACTTTCAGTGCTTATCCATTTTTTTCTTTTAAATTTCAAATCACCTAATCAAAACCTTACGGATTGCTTCTTTCATGCCTGTGCTTCAACTAGATCTAATGAATGATGAATGTGTTACTTGGATAATTATGTTTGGACTGTATCATCCCCTTAATTTTTCTTAGCTTATTCAGAAGGATTAAAATTACTTTTGCACATTTGCTGTCGTGTGAAGTGCAGGTGACATTTGGAAGATATATTTAATCTATCAAATCTCACAAATTGTTGGCTGGATTAAAATCTTTCTAGGGCAGCAGGCAGCAGGCAGCATTCGTTTTCTGCTCAATGGATAGCTTTGTAAGTGAATCAGAGGCTTTCAGACATGTTTTATTTTATTTTATTTTATTTTGTTCTAGATATTAAAATTCATAGCATTTCTTGCCTTCTTCACGGTAAGGGGGATCACAGATTTTATATATTTTCACAGAAAGTTTGTCCACGACTAATTATTGTAGATACGTCACTTCCTAATAATTGAGATGAAGAAAGTGCCTATTCAAATGGAATGGATATTCAAAATGAAGTTACTTCATAGATCAAGATTGGATTCAAAATGATATTACTATATGGATCAAGACTATAATTTCCTCATGTTTTCATTTATTAATCAGTATTTTAGCACTTAAATTTATTTTTAATATTCATCTGGGTCTTGAACCCATGTCCACTAGCTTACTTTTTACTCAGCAATACAAACTGCTTTTTTTAGTATATGAATTGGAAAGTCTGTTGATATGTTTTCTTCAATATGCTCCATTTTTAACAAAAATTGTGAAAGGAACTCTAGGAAACTTCCAACAGATGCTAAGGAATTCAGAGGGATTAATTCTAACTGCCACGTCATGAAAATAAAGTAAAAAGTAGTAATAAATATATAGGTAGTAAGAACATGCTGCTAAGATAGAGTGGTAATAAATACTATCAGTAATAAAATGGGTGCTTTATGGAAAGTCCATCCATCTTTTCCCAGTCTCTGGAGAAAATAAAAAATATTTATAAATCTTCCTCCAATCGGATTAATGGATCGTCCAATGAAAAATGACCATTCAAATAACAAGATAAATACCTTTTAGGAGGAAGAAAGAAAATAGAAGAGCTGAACAATACTTTCATGGAAAATAACTCATGATAAAGATAAGTTAACAAATTTAAGAATCTATATATTTTTAAATCATATCATAAGGAAAAGCTAATAAACTTTATTATTCGTATCAAAAATCATGTTCGTGTGAGTCCAATTCAAATTGACCAATAAAATAAATTGACTAATCACTCAAATCAATATTTTAATAGATAACATTGTCATTATCATCAATGTCCATATTATCAATAAGATAACTTTTAGATTTATCATCTAGGAATAGGATTTTGCTTGCTAGGTGGAGCAAAAAAGATTTTCCATGGAATGGGAAATGAAAATTATTAGTCCCATAGAAGGTTTTTGTTAAATGTTCTGGCCTAGGGATGATGGTTATTCTTAACCATATAATAAATTTGATGTTTTACTAAGTATATATAAATGTATATTAATTAATTTATGTTCATAAACTTTCAAACAATGACCCTAATATTTTAATGATCGGTGAGAAGCATTTATTTCTTACCCTAAGTATATTTTACCGTCTAAATATTATATTAAATATGCTTCATTAATTTAAAAAATAATTATTGCAAACCTTATATTGGACGAGATAAAATTTAATTGTAATTTAATTTAAATATACTATTTAATTATTAGAAAATTAAAATATAAATGGAGTACATTGTGTCATATGATTTAATTATGTGTGGTATAATGTCTTTGGATACTACAAGCTTAATCCGAGTACTTAAGGAGGTGGGAAGCTTAATGACTGAAGGAGACAAAGTTATCTTTTTACTAAAAGGTTATTAAAATTCTCACTATAATCCACAATTCATATTCCACCACCTAATTTCAGATTCCATCACCTAACTCCACACTTAATAATAAGATCATATAACTCATAACACTCTTACAAGACTACAAGTACTCTCAATTACAAGTGAAACTCACTCTGTAATCTTGCTTGATCACTTCATTTTCTTGATACTTGCAAAGGGATAGAGGAGAATAAATAGTGAAAAAGTTACAAATATCTGACCCTGAACCTAGACATATTGTTGAAAAGGCACGTCCATTGGAGGATTATAGCCATGTTTGTGTTGTCATATTGTCACATCTGCACACTGTGGTACCAATTTGCCATGCGCATGCAAACACCCACATGCTGTCAGCTTGTAATGCCCACAATTGTCCTCCTCCATAGGGATGTACCTCGTGCACCCTGTTAGGTTGGTTTGTTGCATGCCTTGTTGCTCATACTGCACACATCATCGAGTGAACATCAAGTTGCTTGATACTTGAGTCTCATATTGCTGGGCCCTTCACTCTCTGGTCGTTCGGTCCTTTGAACCTCAAATGGTTTGTTGTGTGACCCGTGATTTCAATTTGATGCATTTTAAGCATGCATCATTCTTCAGGATCCTTATGTGAGCCCCATGCCTTTTGACCATATCTTACATGCCTATGCCTTATTGCAACACAATCTTCCTGCTTATGTGGCTAGGACAAATACTCTTATGCGATCATAGTGCAAAAGGAGGCTCACACGTTGTCCCGTGTGACCTCAATTGGAATTTGCACTTGTGATCCAGTTGTGTTTCACTTTGGACCTATGTACCTTGAGTAGCTACTCGTACATTGAGCTCCAAGCGCACGAGCCTTGGCTTGCACATTTGTGGGTCCGGGCCTTGCATTGCACCATACTTGGGCCACCTAATTGCATCCTAGCAGGCAGATCTGCCTTGAACTTAGAGGTGTGATAATTCTTCCTCAAAGACTTTATGCCTTCATCAACCCCCATTTCACAAGGTACTCCATGATCACGTTTACAAACTACAACATGTTCATAGAAGCACAATTCCTTTGGCTAAGCATGTATGTGGTTATGCCTCATTGCTAGATCTTTGCACACTGTATTATCCTTGAATGTCTATGTGCACCTTATGCCCTCCTTGGTGCACATCCTATGCCTACTCAATGTAGATAAGAATCTCCTTGCAGATGGAGGCTTGCATTGCCTCCCCTGGCATCCTTTCATACTCGCATTCTTCTATGCTCTATAGTTGGATCCTTGGGTATTACATGAATCTTAGTGCTTTGTGCTCTCCTTGGCGCGTAACCTGCACCTGCTTAATGCACACGGAGGCCCATACACCACCCTATGTGGCCTCATCTAGGATCTTATCGATTTGTGCTCCTTTGTACCATGTTATTAGATCCATGGGTACTTGCCTTGTAGCCTACTTGGCATGATCAGCAATTTGGACCTGCCAAATAATGCTCTGTGTTGCTTCTTCTCCTATCTGGGGTACATTATTTCTCTATGATCATCCTCGTCTTGTTTTGTTGTAGTTCTTTCTCATGCTAAATAACGGATAATGTCTATACCTTAGGATATGTACTCCTCCTAGTCATCGACGTCGTTGCAGACACTACCCTTCATACTACTTCATGAAGCTTTAGCTGTGTAGTATCAAAGATCATGATCCTTCTAAAATGAGGGGTTATTATGGCCTTAGCAGTAAAAGAGGAGCTCTATGTTGAGGATAAGGTCAAAATTTATCTAGGGGTATGATGGTGAAGTTAGTCATTTTCACTATCTGTCAAGCATAGTCTTGGCATCACGAATGATCTTGATCACACCCATGGCTTTAGCATTCATGGTCTTGATCCAATGGTCACACTTACCCACACGTAGTCCAAGTGCCTTTATTGTCTCTTCATTCATGGATTTGTGGGTGGCATCTAAGTTGACCATTGCTTCGCAATCTCATTCATTGATCTGGAGTTGTATGTAGATCAGCTTAGGGTCAGAATTTGCATGCTCATTGCACACAGTGCTCAATAAGTACATCAGTATGACATACACTAGTTTGGATCCCATGTCTCAATGTCCTTCGTCGTATCACTATGTACATATCCAGCACTCGCTTCTCAATTTGGACCTAACATTATTTGGGACAACACCTTAGAGAGGTTTTTGCCACCCTTCTTCATGCCTAGTTTGATTTGGATACCACGAGCTTCTTCTAAAATTCTTTGCCTTTGCGGCCACTCTTTTGAGCTTTAGAGTGCAACTGTCGACGTAATGTCCATCAAGCCTTCCGTAGCCACGATGTCATCTTTGACGGTAGAGACACCCTTGCATACTAATTCACTCATCGCCTATGGATAGAGTTCATGGAGAAAGGCAAAGAACTCTCTAGATCTTTTAGGTAGACATGCAAGAAGTTAGTTTTTGGGTCATTTTGAGTGTTCTTAGATCCATACCGACAGTATGCTCTAGCAATGCAACTCTCTCTTTGAGTTGCTTGATTAGTTGCTGAGTAGTCGCTATGTGATAATGTATTGAATTGAAGCAACAAGGAAGGGGCACTTCAGCCCTAGTAGTCCTTCCATGCGAGGGTATGCAAATCCCTCCTAGATTTGGGGCAATGATCAGCATACTCATTATGTTGGGGAGTTGAGTGAATCCTTCATCAGATTTGTGCATTGGTGTCACCCACACTTGGAGATCTATTACATGCGGTAATGATCCATTTCCACTTTCATGCACTTGAAATGATACTTGTTCTTGCATCTTCAAAGAACCAAGGCTCTGGTGCGATTAGTCATATCCCCAATTAAATTGTGATGCATCCGAGGAATTTGCACAATTTAACTGCTATGTGTTATGTAATATCTTTTGACAATACAAGTCTGATCTGAGTACACAAGGAGGCGGGAAGCTTAAGGACCGAAGGAAACAAAGTTATTCATGAACTTGAGAGGACAAGGACTTCACTTATCTACAATTCGCATTCCAGATTGCATCACTCAACTCCACGCTTAACGACAAGCTCATAAAACTCGCAACTCTTTTGCAAGACCATAAGTACTCTTAATTACAACTGAAGTTTTCTCTCTAACCTTTCTTAGTCACTACACTTCCTTGATGTGGCATGCGGCTTCGGTTTGATTTGCCATGCACTCGTGTTATACTTCAAGATCCCTCAACATCCATCGTTCCTCTTGTGCATGTCTCTTGTGCTCATGCCCCATCATAACGTAATCATTTTATATGTGCAACTAGGATGAATGCTCTTGTGCAATTTTCATACAGAAGGAGACCCACTTATTATCTCGTATGGTCTCGGCTGGAATCTACACTTGCACTCCAGTTGTGCTCCACTTTCTACCTGTGTGCCCCACATGTCATGGTAGTGAAGTCAAGACGTGGCCAGGGCACCCTCACTGCACTGTTGCTGCTGATTTCCACAAGCACTGTCGCCACTCCTAGTTGCAGGCAATGATGGAGATTCCCCATTCGCTAGTCGCCATCGACCATCACTGACTCAACTCCAATCAATAGTAGTGTATCAAGATCATTGTTCCATTGGTCATTATAGCAATGTATCATTATAGCGTATCGATCTCAATACTGATTGCATGCTTCTCTCAATTCTAAACTCTTTGATCACCAACTTCTCCTATCTTGGTGGATCACTACAATGTTGAGACGAGTATCTACTAATTGCTAGGCATTCAATTTTAATCATGGGCTCAGCTGCCTCGATTATTCAAGTCCAAACTAAAACTGAACATTGCACCTGATAAGTGCCTGATTCCTGAGCATGAAGCAATGCTCCCCAAGGAATGCTTAGCTCCTAGCCTCTTATTATGGTTGTACTATTTACAACTCAAGTTCAACCCCTGATTGACTTCAAGCTTCTCAATTGCTCGTAGTGTGTCTTGTCCTGGACGTGTCCAGTCCTTCCCTAGTAGCGAGCTCCCTGAGTGATGAAGCCCCGTGTCATGACCAATTTTCTTTAGTTGGCCCGATGGTTGGCTTAAGGTCGTGCTGGCGTGAACGAAACTATGCAACTCAGTGCTCACAAGCCTTTGATGCAGAATAAGGAACACTTAGACACCTTTTTAGTTGAGAGGATAAAAAAGACTACATTATAGTGCCAGTAAAACCTCTCAACTCCTCAAGATCACAAATCGACTTTAAAGAGGGCTTATTACAAGGAACACTCTTATTTTTCTCTCTTTAGACCAAGCTGTCTTGCTCCATGGCTCAGCATGTCCTTAAATAGGTAGAGGGCCGGTTGTTGGCTTGCCCTCATGATTATAAGCATTACAATCAGCTGCATTTAATGTTTCAACCATTTTTGGCCATTACGCCCGCGCCGTCGGCATGTTTGGCAGCTCCTTGTCCGTCTCCTACGGTGGGGTGCTGCACAGGATCCTCGATCATGCTATTGCCCCATGGCTCAGTGCTCTCGCACGAGCCTTTGGCTAAGGGACCACTCGGCATTTGACCTGTGTGCGTCTCATGTCACTCGGGTGCTTGCTCTATGCACGCCCTCGGTTGCTTGGGTGTTCGCCTCGTGCGTGCCCTTGGTTGCTTGGTTGCTTTGCACCCTCCTCTCATGCACCCTTCAGTTGTTGGCCTGTCAAGTGCTTGTTCCTCACGTGCACCTTGGTTGCTCGATCGCTCATACTCGTGATGGGCCCCACATGTGCCTTTCAACAGTGGCCTTGAAGTGGCCATGCGTACTGCGCGCGGTTGCTTGCCATCACTTGACCCTCTATGTCATTGGTCGGGTGGACCTTATGCATGACTCGAGTTAGACTTGAGGATGGTTTGGAAAAGGGCTCTAAAATCCTCTCCCACCCGAAGTCGTTGACGTCCCTGTCAACTCAAAATCTAGGTACTTATGGATGAGATCTTCAAACTGCCACAATGTGGTATCTCGCCCCCAGCTTGCCTCCTCCGAAGGTGAGTCTTTCCACTGTACCAAGTATTCATTGTAGCCAGTCAGTCGTGCGATCCATCGGTCCAGTATCTTCTCCGCTCGTTCGTGATCATAGGGGGTGCCTACTCCACTTGCTGCCTTGTTGGATCATGGTCCCAATGGTAAGGCTCTAGGAAGCTTATGTGGAAGGTTGGGTGATTCTTGAGTTGAGGTGGCAACTCCAACTGGTATGCCACTACTCCGATGCACTTCAAAACTCGAAATGGGCCATCATACTTTGGGATGAGGCCCTTGTGCACATACGTTCCCTGCACCTTCTTCCACATCTACGGAGTGAGTTTTAGCAATGCCTCATCCCCTATTTGAAACTCGTGAGGCTGTCGATGCTGGTCGGCATATTTTTTCATTCGGCACGCGGCTTTCTCCAAGCTTTCACGCGCATCCACGAGTTGCTCCTGTCGGTTGTGAACGAAGTGAGTTGTAGTAGGGCAGCATTTGTCCAACATACCCACCAGCTTGAGGGTTATAAGTGGCTGCTATCTGAACATGATTTTGGTTGGTGATCGCTCGGTGGCTGACCCTCGATTTAGATTGTAGCAGAATTGAGCCGAGTCGATGAGCTCCACCCAGTTGCTTTGGTTGGCGGTGACAAAGGGCTGGGAGGTATTCTTCCAATAGAGTGTTCATGTGCTCCATCTGTCTGTTGGTTTGTGGGTGGTTGGCGGTCGAAAACTTAAGTTTGGACCCCAAAAGTTTAAACAAAGATGTCCAAAACTTCCCCATGAATTGGGCATCCCGGTCATTGATGATGTCTTCTGGTAGCTTGAAATATTTCACCACATATCGGAAAAGTAGCTCAACTGATTGCTCCATAGTGACTTGCTCTATGGTCGGGATAAAAACCACAAACTTGATAAACCTATCCACTACAACAAGGACAACAGAGAGTCCATTTACCTTCGGGAAGGACTTCACATAGAACATCGAAATTGAAACCCATGGTGGTTTGGAATGGGCAACGACAATAACAAGCCAACTGCTCTAGCCCGCTCGAACTTATCTTTCTAGCAGACGGTGCAAGTTCGAACATAAGCCTCGATGTCGTCCTCCATGCATGCTAGTAGTAAGAGTGGGTGAGGAGCGCCATTGTACGCTCGACTCATGGATGTCTGGCCCAGTGAGTGTCATGGCACTCGACCATATGCTCGCTTTGTACCTCGATCGAGTGGGGTAAGTACGTGCGCCCACCTTGAGCTTGCAATAGACTGGTCTTGTCCCTCCAGTAGCACTGGGTCTCAACGTGTAAACCCTGTTTTCTTTTTATAAAAAAAATAATATTATTATTATTTTAATAAAATAATAAAATAATAGATAAATAAAATAAAATAAATAATAATAGATAAAATATTAAAAAATAGGAAAAAAAAGGGTAAATAAGATAAGTAAATATATAATTAGATAAAAGAAAAAGGAAAAATAAAATAAAATAAAAAAATTAATTGCCGCAACACGCGCGGCACACACATGCGTGCTGCGTGCGAAGAGGGAAAAGTTTCAAGGGTTGTTTTTAGGAGGCAACGGCAGCAGCGGCGGAAGCTTCAGTCTCATCAGCGACCGTCATCTTCGACTGTGGAGGGTGTGGGCGAGCTGGGACATCGTCCACGAGGCAAGTGAGGCGTTGAGGTGGCTCCATCGAGGCACAGTTGAGTGGGAGGCGGCGGATAGACGATGAACAAGGAGTCCCCCTGTTCCCACTGATTTCGCCGGCGAGGAGCTCGGCGAGTGTTTCTTCCCTTTATAGTATGACTTCTAGAGTTAATTTGGCTTCCCTGGGATCGATTGGAGGCGGCGGCTGCGGCATTGGATGTCACGCTTCGACTCTCTGTCAGGCACATAACAACCGCCGTATGAGCGATGTCCCACTCATACAAGGCTAACAAGACCCCATATAGCTCAAGTATAAATAAAAAGTTCTATAGTTAAGTTCACTAAATAAGTTTACATCTAACTTATAGGTTTTTACTAAATTGATACAGTCCGTCTACATTATGTGTTGTATACATCATACCAATTAAATCATCCTAATAATGCCCTTCTTGAGCATTCAACCCTACTACCTGTCATCCCTCGCAGTCTTCTAAGCAGTATCTTGATACCTGCGCACGGGGGAAAATTTACATGCGCTAAGTCTTGCGACTTAGTGCCTACAGATAGAAACTTCTCCAAGCAAAGTAATGGGCTAACAATACAAGTCCGGATAAGTAGCAGTTATATCAATATCAAATCATAAAATAATAATGAAGGAAGAAATACAAATAATTAAACAATTAAATTCTAAAAATCTAAATATGTATCTAGATTATTCTAAGTTCCTAGTTTCAAGTACTATCTCCTAGGGCTGCATGTCTATGCTTAAGGTAAGCCCTAGCCGGGGACTACCATAAGCCCATTAGTGCCAGATTAAGTCTCTGCCTAGGCCCGTTGCACTGATGTTGGTGGAGAAGGGGGGTGACCGCGGTTCCTTCTCCTTCCAGTATCGTGAGCCGTTTACTTGAAACGCACTCCGAGACTATCGTATCGTACGTCTCCCATAGACCCTACAATACGAGACACCATATAGTGCTACACTTCTGCTTTACAGCAGGGTCACCAACTAACATATACTCACGGCCTGACCTGTCGGATCCAACATGTGTATAACTTTAGCCGTCCGGACTATCTCCCAAGCCTGCAGGACTCAGTTGAGGTATGTCAACGTCAATAGACACCTTAGTCCTTAGGCATAGCAGCTGAAGTGAGCTCTCCAGCTCCCAGCACTTTAGTTTCGGATGCATGCCATGGGGATATCTGGGCCATTGGCGAGAACCCCCTTGTTGGTACTCACCGAACGCTAAAGGATGGGTCAGGTGATGCCTCCACTACCCATCATTAGACTAATACAAATGGTACCTACCATTTGTGAGAGAAATATTGTGTTATATAGACCTATATGATTCCCAAAAGTTCATGTCCCTAGGAAGTTCAGGTCTATATCTCTAGGCATTCTAACTAGTTTAGGTTATCATGCAAATATGTCACCTAACTAGTTTTGTTTGTCACCTAGCATGTTTATATATCATCTATGTTCTAGGTTCTTCCTAGTGTCATACACCATTAGAATTTAAGAACACAAGTATAAGGGAGAACATATCATTGTAATTAATTTACATTCTATAAAGCAGCAAAAAAATGCACATCACGGACAGTATAAGAATTTATTAACAACTGCCCACTTGGGAGCTCTACTGTAGCGGCTATAACTAGCCGAAACAATAACACACTTGAGCCTTTTTAAATTAACAATTTAACAAATGCACGACCATGCTGTATTTAATCATCGTCACTGCAGAACATTTCCTTATCAATTTGCAAGTATATTTAAATTTCTAATACTCATGAAATCAGTATCTAACACTCTGCTCCCCTTTTCTTATTTCTTATTTGACATCATGGAAATAGAAGATAAAGAACAAAATAGGTATTTTGATATTTATTATTTAATGTCGCTCATGCATATGACCAAGAAGACGTTGAGTGCAAGACATGACAAATTTATTTATCATAGTGTGAAAGAAAGTATCTAAGAAAGTAAGTGGATCAAGATATTTCTCAACATATCATTCTTTTTTTCCAACATAATGTCCAAAACACTAATGAAATAACTACAATTGTAATGACTAATTAAACCAACAAAATAAAAATAAATTTAATACCCAAAGTTTTCTTTTATATTTACCACAACATATATATATTTGTTAAAATTAGAAAAAGTATTTATCTATTACATATATATATATATACATATATAAATATGTGGAGAAAATAATATAAAGTTATCATCATCTGAAGTGACAATAGGTGGCAATAAATATTAATTTGGTTATTATATAATTTTGAGCAGTGGAGTATTATTCGATGTCAGGGGCATAATTATTTCATTTATCATCTGCATCATCAGAATTTAATTATTATTAACAATGAACAAATGTAGACTTCAAATATATATATGTTCCAAGTTATTGTTATTATTATTTTAATCGAGTCTTCTGAATACAATACAGTGCATTATTTCTATGTATTCTTAAAATAAAATACCTTTTAATTAAATTATTTGTAATCATCATGCACAAGAAAATGAAGAGAAATATATATATATATATATATATATACATTTAATATAATATAATAGATGTATATATAAATTTAAATATACTTAGAATGAAATATTTTTAATCCCTCAACATTTAAAATTAAATAAATAACAGTATCCTCAAATAATTTCAACTCAGCAAGAAATTAAAGACACTGTTATTTATTTATATACCTATGTATATATAGATATAGATCTAGATATTACTATCTTATTGTTATTATTTTTATTTGTTTATTTATATATATAATCTACATATATGCATGTATTGATGTATAGGTATTGATATGTCTAGTATACCTCTATTTATATGTTATGTGTATACATATATTTAACTGCACATATATGTATACACTTATTTAAAATTTACGTATATATATTTCTAAAAATTTAGGGGTTGACATTGGAGCTCGGAGTCCGGCTGTGGTCGGGGTTAGGCGACGAACAGAGGACCCCTCTGTTCGTAGTGATTTCGTCGGCGAGGGAGGAGCGACGATCATTCCTTCTGCCGCAGAAAGGTGGTTGGTGGGTCAAGGGAGAGACGGAGAGGTCGCACGCTGTGTTCTGTCGAGTGGACGGCAGTCGATCGGCGGCGAAGAGTGGCAACGGCGCAGTTGGTTTCGAGCGGAAGGGTGGAGTTGTTCGAACGGGAGGTGCGTGCGTAGCGCATGCGGCGGTCCGGTTCGGGCCGGTTCACCCGGTCCGATCCGGTCTGGTTCGGCTGATGTCGGTTCAGCAGCGGTTCAACTTAGTTTTCGTTGGTTTTTGAGGTTTTAAGACTAGTTTGAGTTGGTTTAACGTGGCTAGGGCTTGATTGGTGAGTTTTGAGCCTTGAGAAATTTATTTAGAATTTTTAACACATTTTAAGTGCGCTTTTCGAATTATTTTATATTGGTTTGTTTGTGTTGGATTGTGATTGTTAATGTGTTGAATGATTGGTTGATTATAAGGAATAAAATAAAATAAATAAAATGGTGTGAGGATGTGAGTAGAAGGGTAGATAGGAAATTCTTGTCTAATTTGTTTGTTTGGTTGTATTTATTTTATTTTAGAAAAATTGATTGATGTGCTATTACTTGAAAAATCATGGCCAAACTGTGATTTGTGTTGGATGCAAGAAGGAACTGTTTTGCTTAATGGTTTACTTGCTTGCTTTTAAGAATCACAGTCAAGCTGTGAATTGTTGTTTGATAATTGCTTTGAGATTCATGTGAGGGTTTATGGTTTCAGATTTCTGGCCTACTACAGTGCTGAGTCCTAAGGATCGTTGTTATTTATTGTATATGCTGATAAGTTATATATCTGTTTTATTCCATATTTAATTAGCATGTGATTTGATGTGATTGTTTTTGAATGTATGACATACTAGTATGTAGATATGATTCTATCGTATGTAAGTTATTGATGATTATGCTCATGTTATGTGATGTTTAATATGTTCATATGATACTAGAGATGTAGAGGCACTTAGCCAGACACAGAACATGATGACATGAGACATAACTAAAGACACTTTAGGTACATGTCATGACAATACCTAGAGTGATCTTATTTGACATTTAACTAAGAACTTTTGGATATCTTATGGTCATGATAACCTAAGAGATGACATTAGGTTCTTAGTTTGATATGTGCCAACATGTGGTGAGGAGCCATGTGCTAGCCAAGGTAGAAATGCACGCTCGGTTGACTTAGCTCCGGATACTTTGGTGTAGCGGGGATCTCACTTCGGTGAAGAACTCAATTTATTTAAGTTACTCTATGGTAGAGGGGTGCTAGAAATAGTACCGTACCATGCGCTACTAGTGCTAGGGAACCTGAAGATATTAGCATGCTCAATGATGTGGGTCCCTGAGCAGTCCAGGTTTATTGGTAGCATATGTGGTGGATCTCAGCTTGCCAGACTATAGATAGATGTGATTAGTAGTTTTGTATGATGATCCTGTCATGGGGCAGAATTATAGCATTGTATGGTACTTGTGTTGCTTAGAAGGAGTACCGTGATCACTAGCTCCTTCCGCCAACGTCAGTGTACAGGCATCTAGGACAGAGATGTAGAGTTGACATTGACGGGTTTGGAAAAAATCTCTGACGAGGGGTTTACCTTGAACATAGGACGGCTGCCTTGGGAGTAGTGCTGGATAACTTATGATATATTGGTTAAAGCTATATGACATCTTTAAATTTAAGTTATTGTTATGAATATAGTTTTTTGTGTCACGTTCACATGCCTTATTTTAAATGATGTGACTAGTATTTTGATATGCTAAACTTGTTATATATTGTATGATATGTTAATTTAAATGTGTGATTTGGTAGATATGTTTTCTTATCGGCATGTACAATACCTTATGCCCATTTTTAGGGTGCTCTCTCTGTAGCCTCACTGAGTTTCGCGACTTAGATGTGCACATTTTTTCCTGTTATATAGGTTATAGGTGGGCCATTAGTATGGGGAGAGAGAAAGAACATAGTTATGACGAAATAGACTTAACTTTAGAAATCTAGATAGAGATTTATTTTGTAGTGTTGTATTAAATATAATTTAGTTATGTTTCTGCTGTGTTTAGTTAAAATAATTGTGTTGCCTTGTGATACATTTTAGCCTTGTATAAGTTGTGGTGTAGAAATGCAGCTTATACGGCAGTTGCCACATGCCCAAAGGTGGATTTGGGGAGTGACACAATGTCTCTTACTTGTCGTAGGATGTGCTGATAAGCTGGGTCCGCCTTGGCGCTTTCCTATAATCACTTAGCTAAAGCCCGTTGCGTGGGCACAGCTGTGTGCAATCACTTCTCAGCTTATCGGCCGCCTGATTCTGCCATCCCACCTTATGCTCCCACATGAAGTCGAATTCGACGAGCTGCACTTGCCAACGAACTTGCTTGGCCGACAGCTTGCACTATGTGAGGGAGAACGTATTGGCGACGTTGTCCGTGCGCACTACGAATGGACTGTCGAGGAGGTAGATGTGCCAAGTTCTAAGACAATGCACCATGGCTAGCATCTCCTTATTGTGGACATTGTAACATTGCTCTGTCCCATTTAGCTTGCGGCTTTCATAGGCCACCGGATGTCCCTCTTGCATTAGGATGCCACTGAGGGCTCGGTCGGACGCATCAGTGATAACCTCGAATGCCTTGCTGAAATTAGGGAGGATTAGCATAGGTTCGGACACCATACGTACTTGAGTTGCTGAAAAGCATGCTTGCATACCATAGTCTAATCCCACTCTTGATTCTTTCTTAAGAGATCGATGAGCGGTATAGTAATCTTGGAGTAGCATTTGATAAACCTTCGGTAGTAGTTGGCTAGCCCTAAGAAAGAAAGAAACTCTATTGGGTTGTTTGGCTTTGTCCAGTCCTTGATGGCCTGCACCTTGCACTCATCCATGCGCTTTACCCCTCCACCGATCTTGTACACGAGAAAAAGGATTTTGGCCTGGCCGAATTCGCATTTGTCCTATTGGACAAGCAGGTGGTGTTTTCTTAACTTCCGGAAGGCCAATGAAAGGTGCTGCATATGCGCTTCCATATCCTCCAAGTATATGACAATGTCGTCCAAGTAGACGACCATGAACTTGTCAAGGAACTCGAGGAAAACCTCATTCATCAAGTTATAAAATGTAGCTGATGCGTTGGTTAGTCGGAATGGCATGACCAAGAATTCATAGGAGCCATACCTCGTAATGCACGTCATTTTCACCTCATCACCTTTGGCGATCCTAATTTGCCAATATCCTGATTGGAGGTCAAGTTTTATGAAGATTCTTCCATCTCCCAAATGATCGAATAAGTCGACAATCAATGGGATTGGGTATTTATTCTTCACCGTCACCTTGTTGAGCGCACGGTAGTCGATGCACATATGCATCTTGTCATCCTTCTTTCGCTGGAATAGAATCGATGCACTATAAGGTGCCTTAGATGGCTGGATGAGCCTGGAGCTTCACGAGCTCCACAGGCAGCATTCTGTAGGGTGCCTGCACTGGTGGTCGAGCACCCGGAACCAACTTTATCTGGTGGCCCATCGACCGACGAGGGGTTAGCACCTTTGGAAGCTCGTCCGACATTATGTCACTGAATTCCCCCAAAAGTGCTTTGATTTTGGTTGGAATAGTACCCTATGGGGCTGCTGGCTCCTCCAGCAGTGCAGCTGCAAATGTTGCCTCGTTCCTTCCGACTCCCTTGTCTAACTGTATGGCCGATAGAAAATTGGAGGGACTCTAGGTTGGTGATGCTGGGCTTAGCATACTGTCAGCCCTTGAGGACCCGGGGTTGTTGCCACTTGAGAATTGTGGACTGCGTATCCGACTGATGGCATTCACTGCTTGAGTGAATCCCAGTCGGTCCGCATAAGTGGTCATCAAGCCGTCGAGATAAGGCACCACCATGGTGTGGGATTGCAGTAGGAACTCAGTCCCCAAGATGAAATGGAATTCATCCATGTGGGCTATAGTGAGGTCGGTATGGCTGCACCAATGTCCAACCTGTATGGGAGCTTGTCGAACTATACCTGTGACTTAGGCTGTAGCACCTTCAGAAGCTCATCCGGCATTATGTCACTGATATTCCCCAAAAGTGCTTCGATGTTGGCTAGAATAGTACCTGGTGGGGGTACTGGCTCCTCCGGTAGTACGGCTGCAAATGTCGCCTCGTTCCTTCGAACTCCCTTATCCAATTGTATGGCCGATAGGAAATTGGAGGGTCTCCAGATTGATGATGCTGGGTTTAGCACGCTGCTAGCCCTTGGGGACCCGGGGTTGCTACCACTTGAGAATTATGGACTGCCTGTCCAGCTGATGGTATTCACCACTCGAGTGAATCTCGGTTGGTCCGCATCTATGGTCATCAAGCCGCCGAGATATGGTGCCACCATGGTGTGGGATTGCAGTTGAACTCCATCCTCAAGATGAAATGGAAGTCATCCATGTGGGCTATGGTGAGGTCGGTATGGCTGCACCAATGTCCAACCTGTATAGTAGCTTGTCGAACTAAACCTACGACTTAGGCTGTAGCTGCGTTGACCGTCTTGATCTTGAGGATGCTTGGCTCGATTCTTAGTCTGAGCTCTCATATCATTTCCTCGTGCATAAAGTTATGTGACGCACCCGTGTCCACCATTGTGACACAAGGTCATCCATTCACGAAAAGGGATACCTACATCAGCTGGGATTCTTGCTCAGCGTGGATCGTGCCAAATCGCTACAAGGATGTTGCTCAAGCAGGCGCAGATAGTACAATTGCTTGGTCTCCGGGCACCAATGCGAGTCTATCAGGTTAACCCTTGCGACCCTGTGCCTTGCTGGTTATCGCGCATTAGTGCTGTTGCAAATGAGCACCTTCACCCACCGGCTTATGGGGGCGGTTGGTTAGCACCGTGCAGGGGCACCTGGCTGTGCAGGATTCGTAGTCGCGCAACCTCCATGGACCTAGTCGTAATTCCATCAGACTTTCTGCAGTCTCTTCATGCACAATTGTGACTCCGTGTCGATGGAGCTCTCCCTAGCTCCTTGTTGTAGGCCCTTAATGAACACAAAGAAAAGGTCCTGCTCACCCATATATTTTACGTCCAAAGTGATACTGTTAAAATCTTGAATGTACTCATGGATGCTACGGGTTTGACGTAGGTATCGAAGTCACTTTCATGCTTGATATG
This sequence comes from Thalia dealbata, assembly GCA_030544415.1. Lineage (NCBI taxonomy): Eukaryota > Viridiplantae > Streptophyta > Magnoliopsida > Zingiberales > Marantaceae > Thalia > Thalia dealbata. Next base: position 12,691,300 of record CM060460.1, read on the forward strand.
CCATATTGATCGGGAGGAAATGTCAATGCATCTCCTCGACCATGGTGGCCCATGTCTCTAGCTCGATACATTGTCCGTAGCCTGGAGCCTCGCACCTTACATGCCACCATTGCTTAGCATCACCATTGAGAAATACTGCTGTCGTCAGTACTTTATCCTCCTCGGCATCCTTCATTGCCTTGAAATATTGGGTCATATGCCAAATATAGTTTTCAAGGACCTTGGTATTTTGTGCACCTAAATACGGCTTTGGCTCGAGCATGTGCACGTTGGGGCATGGTACCGCTCATAGCCCGTCAGAGGAACTGAACACATTGCGCAAGCTCTCGAGTTCCTTGCGCATCCTTTGCTCAAAGGTGCTCATGTTGGGTGGGATGATTGTACTAGGTTCGTCCACATTAGATGTCTGGTCGGTAGAGGCTTGAAGCTTATCCATCTCGTGGGGAATGTTTGCTATGGCCATATACAAGTCGCATACGCGGTTCCAAAGTGGTCTAGACCCCAGGTCCATTTCCTCCTTTGCTGGGGAGGTGCCGATGGACCCTTCCAAGGCAGCCAGCCTCTTTTCGAATCCCTTCTTAGTTTGCTTGCCCGACATGGTTGATAAGAGAGAAAAAGTGGTGTCAATGGGCCAAGGTGCTCATCGGATACTCCTTGCGCCTAACTCCAAATGGTGCTCGAAGTAGGATCAACGATGTTGGCTTGCTCAAACTTGGCTCTGATACCAAAATGCCACGATCAATTTTCTTCGGTTGGCCTGATGGTTGGGTTGAGGTCGTGTCGGTGTGAATGACACTCTGCAACTCAGTGCTCATAAGCCTTTGATGTGGAATAAGGAACACTTGAACACCTTTTTGGTTGAGAGAACAAAAAAGACTGCTTTATAGCGTTAGTAAAAACCTCTCAATTCCTCAAGATCACAAGTCAACTTTGAAGAGGGCTTATTATAAGGAACGCTCTTATTTTTCTCTTTTTGGACTAAGCTGCCTTGCTCCATGGCTTAGCAAGTCCTTATATAGGTAGAGGGCCAGTTATTTGGCTGCCCTCTTAATTACAAGTATTACAATCAGCTGCATTCAATGTTTCAACCGTTTTCGGCCTTTATGCCCATGCCATCTGCTCGTTTGGCAACTCCTCATCCATCTCCTATGTTGGCTGTTGTGGCGAGGTGTGATCTTCGATCATGCCAGAGAGCCCGTGGCTAAGGGACCGATCAGCGTTTGCCCTATGTGCATCCCTTGTCGCTTGGGTGCTTACTCCATGCACGCCCTCGGTTGCTCGGGTGTTCGACTCGTGCGCACCCTTGGTTGCTCGGGTGTTCATTCTACATGCACTCTCTGTTGCTTGATTGCTTTGCGCCCGCCTCTCATGCACCCTTCAATATTCAACCTATCAAGTGTGCATTCTGCACATGCTCCTTGGTTGCTCGGTCGCTCAAACCCGCAACGTGCCCCACGTGCGCCTTTCGGCAGTGGCCTTAAAGCAGCCTTGCCCACTGTGCATGGGCTGCTTGCCGGCACTTGACCCTCTATATCCTTGGTCGGGCAGATCTTGTGTGTGACTTGAGTTGGACCCAAGGGTGGTACGCAAAAAAGGTCTAACACCCCACTCCATATAAGCTCACAATGAAACCCTAGCTCAACAGGAGTTAATCAAAGGAGAGTTTTCATTAGTGAGGGTTTTGAGAGAGTATGACTAAGTGTTGAGTGTTGTAGTGGAATGGATATTCTAGGGAGCTAAGCGCCTATCTCATGAGAGTGTAAATTTGTTGATGGTGAGTCTATTCACTAGCAATGTCTTATAACATTTCTATAGTATGTAAGATTTAACACATTTATTTAGGGATTTTACTGATACATCTAAGTCATATACCTTTCTCCCATTAGAGAAAAACTTTGTGTGGGTTCTTATCTTCTTCGTTGGGTTGAGGCCAGTGTTTGGTCCACTTCTACACTGCGTCCATCTATCATGTGGACAAACACTCGAAGGCTTGCAACTTTGAGTCTGAATGAAGTTGCTCTACATATCTTTAGGCCAAATTCATAAAAAATTTAGCATCTAGAGAATGAAGCGTATCGATCTGGTATGAGAGCTTGAATCTTGCAGAGCAAAGCTACAATGCCCACGAGTGTGAAATGCTCGTCGTGGTTCATTGCTTGAGGATTTGGCATGTTTACCTCCACTTTCTTCTCTACATAGTGTAAATTGCTAACTAAACAAGCTCGATAGCAAGAGTTGTTGGTGGAATATGATTTTAAATGGGAACACTAGCTGGGAAAGAACAATCAAGTTATGGACACTTTAAGCCAAAGGGTATGCACGGTCACCATGCGCATATTTGGAGACATCATTGAGCACCTTCAAGCTACGTGCAACTGGGATCTTGCGTACCATATCCTACTCAACAAGTTGAACATCAGTGAGACTCATCCATTTTGGATTGATGGGCAAGTCTACTTCAGACCAAAGGAGGATGGCATTATATTCTCCATGGAGCTTCGATGCCTCTTCTTATCAAACTACCACAACACCACATTGGTAGGGCACCCTGGCATTGAGTGGATGTGCACCTTTCTCCATGGACGTCAATTTCCATGGACTTCATCAAGTCCTTCCCATGGGTTTTTAGAACATAGTGAGTATTGAACCCACAACCTCCAGTGTAGAACCTAATTACTCTAATCAGAGGAAAGTACACTTTGTTTACAAACCCTTCCCATGGTTGATAGGTATTTAGTAGTGTTGGTAGTGGTAGATAGATTCAATAAATTTGTATTTTTTATTCCTATTACTAACCATGCTAATGTAGAGGGGACATTGCATAATTCTTTAAGCATATAGTGAGATACTTTGGATTGCCCGATGATATCATCAGTGATCGAGATTCTAGATTCATTATTCAATTCTAGATAAACATTGTTTGAGAGGTTGTGGACTAGACTCAAGATTTCTATTGCCAGCCATCCTCAAATAAATGGGCAAATGAAACTTGTGAACGCTCTACTTAAGGTGTATCTAATACATTTTGTCACAATCTCACAGTAGAATCAGGTAAAACTCTTAAACTCAGCACAATTCTACTATAACACTCATTGTTCTTCCTCTTCATGCAAATCCCCATTTGAGTTAATATTCAGATGATAGTCACTTACTCCAACTAAATTGACTTGACCAAATTTCTGATGAGAGATGCCTTGCAGCCTCCATTTGCCCAGGATAGAGAGCAACAACTAGTTGAAGCCAAGATGAGTTTAGAGAGTAGCTCAAAGAATGAAAGAGCATGCTGATATGCACAAATAACACTGAGAGTTGCAACCAGGAGACTTAGTACTCTTGAAGTTGGCCCCTCAAATGTGGTGTAAGGCTAGAGGAACCATAGTTCACAGGGGTTTATGCCAAAATTTAATGTTCCCTTTCTGGTGGTAAGAAGAGTTGGTCAAGTTGCTTATTAGTTGCAACTGCCCTTTCACCCTAGGATTCATCACACATTTCATATGTCATTCTTGAAGCCTTTTTATAAAGATGTTGTTCCCTAAAGACAACAAGAAACTAGAGAACCTCCAATTATAGTGACTGAATTCAGTCAATAGGTCGAAAAGATACTAAACAAGTGAGGCACATACACCAGACATATGGAGTATTTGATATACTGGAAGAATTGTCTAAGTTTAGAAGCTAGTTGGGAGAAAACAAACACTATTTGGCAGTCTAAAGACTTGATCAAAAGCTACACAGCTAAAAAGTCAATGAGGATGCCGACAACTTCAGGTGGGGGAATATAGTCATGGTAGTGAAGCTAGGATGTGGCCAGAGCACATCGAGGACTTGAGAACAAACTATGCAATTGAGAAGCCTGGATTCATCAAGGATTGAACTCGGATTGCAAGGAGTGCAACCATAAGTAGAGGCCACGAGTTAAGCATTCCTAGGGAGCATAGATCAATGATCAAGAATCAGGTATAATGTTTAGTTTTAGTTTGGACTTGAATAACCAAGGCAGTTGAGGCCATGTTCAAAATTGAATGGCCAGCTACCAGTAGATGCCCATATCAATGTTGTAGCAATCCACCAAGAATTGGAAAAAGTTGGTGATTAGAGAATTTAGCATTATGAGAAGTCCGGAGTCAGTATCGAGACTCAATATGCTATTGTTGATCAAAGTTGAGTCAATTATGGTGCTTGGATACTTGGATGGATTCAAACACTTTAGTTGCTTCAGCATCAAGTCAATCAAACACCCAACCATCACTTGGAAACATGTTCAACAATATCGTGAAGTTGGGAGCCACTAATGCACACGACAAAAGCATATTCATTTATATTGAACATGTTCGGTAATCAGTATTTCCATTATGTGCAGGTTATAGCTTTGATGGGCCACACTTCAATGCAACCTAGACTAAATCGGAACCATTTTGAAATGACCATTAGATGAGTTTCCCAGTCATGTGTCACAACGTTTGGCTAAGTTGTTTGAGAAGGCTATGATAGAAAAAAAATCAGCAATGACTTAGACTTAGAGTTTTGCATGGAGCAAAAGCTTCGCCCATCGAGTAGACACATCGAGTAAGCATGCTAATGGGCCATGCTCATGCTGGCCCAAGCACAGCCCAGCACAGCATAACGGTACACTCTAAGCTGTGCCGAGTTACGTGCGAGCCACTTGTCAGGCCTAACTCAGCCCAATGACCCACCTATACCAATACACTAACAATGGTAAAATCTTGGGTTCAAGACTCATTAAGTTCTAAAAAAATGGTGAATGTCCTGGTTTATAAATGTTTCTTATTTCTCAAAACTGAACGATGTGGGATAAAATTTTTTTAAGATGTGGGACTAAAAATAACTATTGACTCCTTACTGGCCACCCATATTTTTAACCTAATTAAACTCATCGAGTTCATTGATGATCCTTGATGACGACCGACGCTAGGTGTGGTCATTTCATCATCTTCCTCCTCCATTGGACAAGCTGTCGGCTGGCTTTGATTCACCTCAATGAAACCTCTCTGGTATACCACCAATTCTCTTCGCCGTCGGCCACATCCTGCCGAATTCATCGCCTTCACTCGAGGGACACGAATCGTCGATGGGTTCCAACATCACCCTTGGATCATCCCTGTCGAGGTTGTAGCATGGATCTGACATCACTGCACCTTCATTCATCACCTCGACTTTGTCGACCTTCTATCCATTATGTCTTCCTTTTTTCTTACTTGAGAATTATGCATATAGTATAATAATTATGTATGTAGGGAGAATCGAATGAAGGTTTATACCAAGAAAAGATTGTTAATTTTTAATTAACTAGTGATTATGTTGTGATGTGAGATTAAATTAGGGAATCACTAATTTAGACTTTATATTGGTGTGGACTTTGAAAGTTAATTGGGCTTGAAGAGTGAATTTGGAATATAATTGAAATAGGTTGATCAATTAAAAATGAGTTGGATTGGTTTTAGGTGGTGAGTTAAAAAATTTTGGGTTTGCATGTTTAACTTGACTTGAGTTAATGGACTGATTTAGGGTTGATTAATTTAATTTCACCCCTACTAATCCAGGCTTTCCAACAGTATTTAGTTCTTCTGCAGTTGCTACATCTGCTTAGTTTCAGGTATCTACTCCCGAGTTTAGCTAGTAGATATAAAAATACCAGATTTACTCTCACGTTGGTACCCTCGTGCTAGATAGCTGAGGTGTTCAGGTAGTCTATCAACAACTACCGGTAGCACACTTTATAGTGGTTTTTTTGTGTGTATATGTTGGATTATTACATTTTATATGAACTATGAATCTTATCATATGTTCATCTGTCACAATCTAGCTAAATGACTAGTACATTATTATATCATTTTGGTTGACTTTTCAGCATGAGTTAGTACGTATGTCACTATATGACATTTGGGTTTGTGATTAATTAGAAATCTCATTTAATATTTGCTTATATTGTGGTTTATATTTATCTTATTAGACTGTGAAATGCAGTGAAATAAACATTTTGTTTAGCACTGGTATATATATTTAGTCTCCAGAAAAGGGTTGAAATCTTGAACCTTATACTCAATTCACAACCAATTTCAATTTATAGAAAACCAAGTAAATTGTTCCTGATCATGCTCCAAATAATGTCCTCTGCACTCTTTCAAGCCATTCACTCTGTCATACTTAATCTCTTCTGAGCTTTGAGCAGCTATCACTTGTTTCATATTCCTTATAGATATGGTCAACTTATTAGTTAAGCAAATTTCTGCAATGATCTTTCCTTTGTTTTCTGTAATACTTCTTAGTGACTTTTCTGAATGCAGATTCCTGTAATTTGCAGTAGCTCATTTTGTTGAATATTTCTGCAGCTTCTTGTGTGGCTACATCTTTTGCAGTTTTCCTGTAGCTATTTCCTTAGACCTTTTCTGCAGTTTGTAGCTTTTTATGAAGATATTCCCTTACTCAAATTTTTTCCACTATTGACAGTTTTCTCCACTCCTTTTTATTTTTGTCACTCCCTCATCTAAGCTCAACTCTTTACTTAGAATTTCCGCAGCTCAAAGTCCTACACTTTCATGAGTATCATCAAATATATTTGGGCAATTTCTCAGTCCTATTCGGTCATTGCAGCTGATAACATTTCTTCATTTGCAGCTCACATTTTTACTGCCGCAGATTCTACAGTAACTATGCCTCCTTACTCCTCTTTATCTCTTTAAATTCTGAATACTGCAGTTTCTTGGCACCTCTAGCATGTGTTAGTGTTGTCGACATACAAAAATATCGATATGTACATCAGCACCTATATGGTTATTTTGCCAAGATTGGTTTACGATGTCATTTCATAGTGAATATATATTCGTGGTTATACCTATATGGTTAATTGAGGAATTTGCTTATCGAAAATATGTTTTATGTAGATATTGGATGTACCGGGAAGACCTCGAAAGAAAGGGAAACCTCGGAACCTTACGAGCGTTACTTCCTATCCCTCAGTAGATCCAACGGTGCCACTTGCTCCAACGCCAGCTGCTAGTGTGGTTGGGGATTCAGAGGTAATTTTATAAAATGGAAATTTTTTGATTTTAAATGTTAAAGGCTTTGAGTTTTAGAGGAAAAATTAAAAGATTTGAGAAGAGTTTTTTAGTTCTGCATAAGGAAATTCTTAAAAAATTATTGTATCCTTTTCTATTTAAGAGATAATGTCCTACTTCATATATTCAATATCCAATATGCATATACAATGGGTTGTGGGCTGTGGGCTGTGGTCGTGCCGTGCTTGACACGGTACGCGGGCTCCAAAAAATGGCCCAGAGCAGCACGTTGTACATATAGTGCCATGCTAGATATTTCGGACTCTTGCCTCCAGCAGGCGGCATGGACTGATAAGCATGCCTAACATCGGGTAGCATATTTAGTATTTGTTATCTTATTTAAGATTTGTCTTTGTCAAAATAAAGAGGCTTAAGTTGCATAGTTACTCTTAATCAGATTCATGTAAAAAAATCAAAATAAAAATGCTGGCATTTAATAATCAGACGCGATAAAATCTGAACTAATTTGATGGGATAAAAAGGTGCATCATTATTTCTATTGCCACTATTTAATCATGAGTCGGATTCCCCACCTTTACACACCGATCCTACGCGCTTTATAAAAATAAATTTAACACCCCACACCCCACTCATGCAGCGTCGTCCAATTCAAATAAAATAAAATAATAATAATAACTTGCTCGCGAAGGACCGACCTCCTTTATTTACTTACATACTAATTTCATATAAATAAATTATTTTTTAATTTTTAAAAAGAGTAATAATTTATTAGTCTCTTTATCCTCCTTAGTCCCCTTAATACCCGCATTTTAAAAAAATAAAAAAAACAAATAAATTTTCTTTTTCTCAGTCAGCTGGATTTTTTTTAAAAAATTCCCTACTGCAAGTTTTAAAAGGAGAAATACAAATTATACATAGACATATTAATTCATGACAAATCTCTATTTCGTATAAAATGGAAGCGTTGCTTCTGCCAATCCTGTCATGCAATTGGCATTTTTATCATGCAATTGGCATTTTTAATTTTAGAAATAACATAATTTATTATTTACTGTTTTTTAGAAGAAAAATAATTTTAGTGCGTCGTGTATTTAAATAAGATACTTTTAAAAATATAATAATTAAATTGAGCGAATTATTTCTCTCTCTATGTCGTATAAATAACCGCGACCGCCGCCGCGCTCCTTTCGCTTCATTGTCGTTGGCCCCTTCTCCAAGTCGCCATTTTTATTTACTTCGCTCTCTGCTGCGGCCAGCCAAGGAAGGCTCCGCTCGCCGCTTCGCCTCACCTTGCCATCGAGCAAGGGACTTCTGAGATCATCCGGAACGCGACGCTTCGTGACCTCTGCTTGGATGGCGACGACTCAGCAGGTGGCTGACCCGATCGGTACTCTTCTGTCGCTCTCTCTCCTGCCATTTTGCGCTCGTTGCGTGAAGGTTGAATCTTGTGCGTGTTTGAACCGGAGACATGTGCGTTTAGGGTTTCGGCTCGAACTTTTTCGGTTTCGTCGTTTTTGGCGCTCGGCAGAGTTTGTAACCAGGTGTTTCTTTTTTTTCCCGCGTTTTGGTATTGGAGGTCTGTGAGTATGGCCATTGTGCTTTTCTTTTCTTGATTTCTGTTTGGTTGTTTCTTTTTTCTTTTTTGCGTGACCCGGAAACTTTTGGTTTTAGATTTTTTTTATGTTCCTCGTTTACCTCTGTTTTTTTTTGGAAAAGGCTCGTTTACCTGAGTTTGAACCGAAGCCAAAATTTGGAGGGTTTATTTTTTGCTCCTGGATGTTAATCGATCGGAAGTGTGTAATATCAACATGTTTTTGTTTTTTTAGTCAAGATATTCTTCTTGATTGTGATGTAATTTAGCAACTTTTAGATTATACCAGTTGATGGCATAATCTGGGCACGAGAATTGTCGCAAGTTGTCGATGTTTTGTTTAAGATAGCGGAATTTCTACAGGAATAACTTCCATCTCAGATGGCTGGATACTTAAGAAGACTGTTTTTTGCATGAAAACGAAGTTTTTTTTTGAAAAAAGAATATGGATTTTGAGCTAAACTTTGTTTCCTCCATGGTTTCTTCTGTTAAAGAGCATTTCATTAATGCTTGGTATTATGGATCTACCATTGATAGTACAGGTATATAGTGTGAATGCATGGTCTGCCTCTCATATCATCATTTCATCTATTATTTATTGGGAGGTATGGTGCTTTGAGTATGAAGCCTTTTGGCATTATAATTCTCTCTCTGGTGAATGTTGTAGTTGTTGGCTGCTCCATTTAACCATTTATGTGTTTGAAAATGCTATATCACCATTTTCTAAAGTGTATACTGGTGGATTAGTATTATGCATTTGAATATTTAATTGATGGCATCTATACGTACCTATATTAAGCATATATGCACTTCTACAGATGGTTTCTAGTATATCTAATGTTTCTTCTTAAATATCTTTTAAACCGTCCACTTAGACTCTAGAGGGTCACTCGACTCGGCAATTATAGATGGTGAATTGAAACCTGTCAGTGCGGAGGACTTCAATGAACTGGTACTTACCTTCACTGTTTTGCTATGTATTAGTCAAAATATTAAATGATGATATTGTAAATTTTCTGTCAGCCACCTTCTGCTAAAGATGAGAAACTGAACCATAATGTTTCCCATGATTCAAGTTCCATGGATCTTCCAAGAGATGCCCCAAGCCAGATGGTTTCTCTGAATGCAGGTCGAGATCTCAATGTTTTTTATCCTGGCAGCATGTATTCCTCTCAGGCACAGATGTACCAGTTTGGAGGTTAGTTTATATCCTGATCCTTTTTATATAAAAATTGTGTGAATGATCCCGTCTGTTCAAATGTTTGTGCATCTCATTTCTTTTTGCATATCATTATCAGACTAAAATACTTGGCAAGCATAATCAGTAGCTGATTATTTCTTTTTCCATGTTAAAGAGTAGGATATCTTTATACTTGTATTGTCAGCTGAGTTTTTCCTTCCAAATCTATATTGTCGTTCCTTTGACTTCCATCTAAAACGCTGCTGGTAATAAGTAGAGGTCTTTAGTCTGTATATTGTAGAGAGAGCACAGAGAAGTTAAATGAATTTTTTATTATCAGAAAGAGGCATAGTGTAGAGTTTTAAGTTTCTAGTCTGTCTTGCTGAGAAAAATCTATGCAACTGTGCATAATATATTGTTTCTACAGTTGTTCTACTGTTGAATACCTGTCGGCACAAAACTGCATCATCACAATTTTAAATGTGTATTCTGCGCACTTTATCATGTGATCAAATCTCTCTTCAAAACTGCATCATCACAATTTTAAATGTGTATTCTGCGCACTTCATCATGTGATCAAATCTCTCTTCAAAACTGCATCATCACAATTTTAAATGTGTATTCTGCGCACTTTATCATGTGATCAAATCTCTTTTCTTTAAAGGTTAAGGATTTGTAGATTTATCATCTTTAGATCTGTATTGCTTGAAGCCTCATGTACGTGGACTGCATTTTTTTGTGTATAATATATATTCTGATTCGTACTGGAAAAAAAAAAAGTTCTAGTATCTAGTAGTTAGCCTAAATGTATATATTCCAAGTTTAATATAAGTACTATGCAATCTTTTCTACCCCATGCATCCCCTTTCTCTTCTATTAAGTTGGTAAAATATTTATCTTCATGTATATGATAATTTAACAGGAGAATGGGAAGAGTACAACCAAAAGTTTAAGGAAGGCTGGGAAGTTGGAACTTTTGTAAGTTTAAATGTTCATCTTGCTGCTTATTACAATCTGCACCTTTTCCATCTTTGTTTTATGATGTTCTAAAATTTGTCCTTTGAAGGGCATCTATCAACAGAATCCTTCGCTGGTTTACCCAATTGGATATGGGTACAGTCCAAATGTGCATTATGGACCTTATTATCCAGTTTCCATGGCTCTTCCTTCTGTCAATGGTGATGCTCACTATTGCTCCCCTTACTCTGACCACTACCAGCAACCATCTACAACTAGAATGTCATGTCTTTCTTCAGCTCCAGTGTTACCAATTGGTCAAGAAGGATCTCTTCTTGCTGATGCTACGAACGCCAACAGCATGCCTTTTGGACCAAGAGCTGGCTATGTATCATATGGTTCTTTCAGTGGTGGTAGTCTTGAAGGAAATTCTGTTACACTTGATAGTTCTGTTCCTGGTGGATTTTGGCCGGATTGGTGGAAATCTCCAGATGGAACTTATTTGTCACCACCAGGTTCTTCACCTCAACCAGTAAGTGTCATCATGCCCTTTCGCATTCTTAGAGAAATTCATTTACCTATATTTTGGCCTATCATTTGCATCACTTTGATGAGTAATTGTTATGCATAGTATTAGTTTGTGCCTTCTGTATTTACATAGAACGATAATTGGAAGATAAATGGATATCAAGGTTTCTGAAATATAGTTTTATCATTTTTTCAATATATAATTCTGCTGTTCCCATTCACTACCGTGTAAGATCTTCAAATTTTATTTCTTAAGACAACTGAAAGTGTCGTGCTAAGGAATACAAATTTTATTTCCAAAATCCAGGATTTACATTAGAAATGTTTCTGTTCCCATAACTATTTTTATTTTTAGGTAACTTTTCCTCATGACTCGAGTGCTATTAGTATTTTGACATTGTTTAATTTTATGCAGGCTCTGCAACAACATAGATCTCAGTATGTATTTGGAACCTCTGTCAACTATTATGACAGATGGTATCCCCATGGTAAGACTTTTGGAGGTTCTTTTCCCAGCTTGGGAAATGAAAAGAATCTAGCTGACAGAAAAAGCATAAAGGGAGGAAAGGACAATGTTTCATTAGATATTTCTAATGACACTCCCAACTTTCTCAGTGAGCAAAACCGAGGTCCACGAGCAAACAGATCAAAGAATCAAGTAACTCTAAAGAACTGTGTGACTGACAATGCTGTTGTCAAGTCCTCCGGAGTGATTGATCGTGGACAATACAATCGTACCAACTTTGTTACAGAGTGCAAGGATTCCAGGTTTTTTATAATCAAATCTTACACTGAGGACGATGTTCATAAGAGCATTAAATATGGTGTTTGGGCCAGCACATCCAATGGGAACGGGAAGCTAAATTCTGCTTATACTGAATCTAAAGAGAAAGGACTTTCCCACCCCATTTTCTTATTTTTCTCGGTAATTTTATTTACTTCTCCAGCACACTCGATATTTTCTATAAATATACCCCAGTTTTTTGTTGTGGCATGATGGCATTGTTCCTTTTGAATCACTGACAATTTATACAGGTAAATGCAAGTGCACATTTTTGTGGTGTAGCTGAGATGATTGGACCTGTTGACTTTGAGAAAAGTGTGGATTATTGGCAGCAGAACAGATGGAGTGGTCAGTTCCCTGTCAAGTGGCATATTGTGAAGGATGTTCCTAATACCCTTTTCCGTCATATTATTCTCGAGAACAATGATAATAAGCCTGTCACCAACAGTAGGGATACACAGGAGGTAATATCACTAACTGTTTTCAAGCTTTTACCATCTCTGGCTTATTGGAACTGCTAAGCTTAACATGCTGTTATAACCTGCCAAAGTGGACAACTGATAATATAATCACTTTGGTAATGTTTATGAGCACGTTTTTGTGTGTATACCTGCTCAACTATCATCTTTTGTTGTTTTGACTTCTTTAGCTTAACTTTCATTATTAGATTGGTCTTGTCATTCTTATTCTTTTTTTTTTTTAACTTAGTGAGTTTAAAACTCACAGTATAGAATCCAATTGCTCTACGCTTTGTGTACCTTGTCATCCTTATTTTGTGATAAAATTTCAAATATTTTGTTGAGTTTTTCTTAGTTAGTTCATTAGTTGATCTATCGCATCCAAATACAGTGACTTATTGCCAAGGTTTTTTTTTTCCAACTAGTCCACTTGTAATGCCCGGGTTTGATGATTTGTTTGCAGGTGAAACTGGACCAGGCTAAGGAGATGCTCCACATTTTCAAGGAATACAAATGTGAGGTGTCAATTCTTGATGACTTTGAGTTCTATGAGGAGCGGGAGAAGGCCCTGAGGGAGAGGAAGGCTCAGCAGCAGCAGCCGACTGACTCCAAAAAGGCTGATGCAGTGGCTTCTGGCGAGAAGCGTAGGAACCCAGTCATTGTGTCTGCTGACTCCATAAGCCAGATGTCGAAGAGCTTCACGCGAGCGGTTAGGTTGGAATGAGAGAGCAACTTAAGAGTGATGCATTAGTTGAGCTCGCAAGGCTGAATGGCGCCAGGGACTGCATCATCTTACTCATCACAGAGTAACTATCAGCATTTGTGGACTAGATTTCCGTAGTTCGAGTTCAAGCAATATTTTGGAGTGACTTCTAGAGGATGTAAGAATAAGCTGGTGTTGCTGAAGCAGTTGCGCAATGTCAACCTCTTACTGACCTTGATTGTGCAGTTCACCTGACTTGATTAGCCCTTTGTACAAAGACGAAACCCTCGACTGTTGTCTTCCCTTGCATTTTTGTTATAGTTTTTCTTTTGTATAAAATTTCTTGCTTGATCGAATAAGAGCTTCTTTCCCTCATTTCTTATTACCACGTCTGTCCTGCTTAAATCTGAGGTGGAAAACATTCCATGTGTATCTAAATTTATCAAGTTTTACCGATCCCTTCCAACCGGTAGCAGCAATTTCGCATACTAAATAATGAGCTAATGATTCTCCTTTCTTCCTTTTTTTTGGTCACTGGACTTCCCAATCAAATTCATATCAATTTGAGATCTGATTGTATTCTAGAGGCTTGCAACATCTATCCTGATAAACCCTAATTTAATATCTCATCTGGGCCAGTAATGCTACCCTTCGAACATTTATCTATCCAGCCATAAGTAGATAGGCAGCTACTCCTTTATATTAATTGGATTCAGGTGTGATCTAGCCCTACTTAAAACTTGACCTATTAACCCATTATGGTTAACAATATAAAATTGATGGCTAGGATCGAAATCCATTTTCAAATTAGAACCAAACTCAGACTGGAGCTTGAACCCAGCCCGACTCAAAATAATGGTGATGAAATATACGTTTTGATTTAGATCAATTGATTGATTATGTTAAGCGTATGATGCATCCGTTACTGAGAAAAAAACATAATCAGTTATGTCATTCCAACTATTCTGATTATTCTACTCATCTATGCATATGAATAAGATATATATCAGTAGTGCCTTGGGACATGGTTACTGTGATATAAAAAAAGACCTAAAGATATAAGAAAAGGTGATGGTTTTGAACAAAAGCCTAAGCGTTGCTTTTGGGGAGCAAATGCAACGTGGTCTTTAGTCCATACGTAATAATACTTCTTCACTATAGAAGTTGTAATTTTTTTAAAAAAATAAAAAAGCAATGTTTTTTTTATTAAGCAACTGCGATGCTTTTTTACTAAGCAAAGGCTAAGTAAAGCCAATACATTTTATTTAGTAAATGTGATTCTTTGGTGGATTAAAGGCGACGTTTTATATTAAAGAAAAGCAACTCATTTAAGGTAAAAGTAATTCTTTTTTAAAGGAAAATGGATCAAAGATAATAATACTTTTTGTAAAACTAATGTAATTACTGTTTTATACCAAAGATAAATGCAACATTAACTACAATAAGGCCACTCTTTTACCAAAGCAAAGGCAACACTTTTAGAACAGAGATGATACTTATTATTGAGCAAAGATATTTCAATAAATATAGTTTATTAATTTACTTTAAAATATATATTTAATAAAAGTTAATTCACTATCCATCCATATAGATTCAAAAGTATTAATAATATTTCAAAATACATCAATTATAATTTAAGACAGTATTCAAACTCTTAATGCATGCATGCTTTCTCATTACATATGAATTCAGAAAACATATAAAGAAAAAATAGAACTAATTGTTCAAAGTTAATTGTCTTATAGAACACATCAATTCCAAATATCTTAATCATCTTCATTATCATGATCTTTATTACTATGCTCATGAGTGGCCCCCTATCCTAGAATTACAGAAAAAAAAAAATTCAATAATAATAATTGATCAAAAAAGATAAAACTATAAAACTCAGCTTAAATACAAAAGATAATATAAATTTTAACTTAATACATAATTCAGTATGTGAATTATTCTTTTACATTTAGTATTCAGTACCTAGGTACAGGAAAAATGATTGGAGTAGGACGTTAGTTAAAAGGATTTACTATTTTGATGAGCCAAGTTTTTCAGTAGTATGTACTATACCCACCACTTCAAGACTTATCGAGGATCAACCTGGACATCCTAATTTTAAAAAATGATTCCACAAATGACTAAGTTTAAGTCCTTAGAGTGTGAGTCTTATTAAAGAGGAAAACACATATGGTCTTCCTTCACTAGTAAAAACATCGAAATATGAGTCCTACTTTATACATTCATATATTTTGGGATCTGGTCGTATTACTTCTACTCTTGGATTTTACCATTTTGTCACATAATATGCTTGGGTATTTCTAACGAAGAACCAATCCGAATTATTCTCTATCTTTTAAAAATTTTGTGCTGAAATAAAAACTCGGTTTGACCAATAAATTTATATCCTAGACAGTGACAATGTATGTGAATACTTATCTACCCAATTACAAGGTCATTTAGTAAAATAGGACATTCTACATCAAATAATGTAATACACCACAACAAAATAGAATAGTTGAACATAAAAATTATCATTTAATTGAAAACACGAGAACATTGTTGATACATATGAATGTCTCATTCCTTTTTGGAGAGATATAGTTCTCACATCTTGCTACCTAACGAACCACATGCTTTCCTCAATTTTGCATAACCAAATCCCTCATAAGTATTTCCTAAACTCCTACCTACTTAATTCCTCCACAAGTGTTTAGATGCACCTATTTTGTTCATAATCTTATTCCAAGGAATGACAATGTCACAAGCAAAAGCATTTAAAAGCATATTGGTTGGTTATTCTAGACTATATAAAGGATATAAGTGTATTCACCTCACCTAAAAAGATATATTATTTCAGCTTCTTCGAGACAACCTTTATCTGCATCATCACCGTATATATCCTAAGTTCTTATCATTTTTTTGATTCCATATTATGAGCATTTCAATAGTAAAATTCTACAAGATTATAAACAATCAACTATGACTGAGGCTCCTTTTTTTTGTCCTTCATAGTTCCCCATTGTATATGATCATCGAAGTGCCTCAAGAACTAGTATATTGCCTACTAAAAATGTTGCTCTTAGTGACTCACAGTCTACTCTATTAGTTCCTCCTGATCTAGAGTCTACATCTATAAATTCTCTATTTGCTCGTAGAAGGAGTACAAGGTCAACATATAATCCTCAGTCTCTTTATACTTTTCTTAACTATAGACATTTATCTCATGATTTTTACTCTTTTATCTTAAATCTATCTGTTATTTCTATCCTTAAAACAATAAGTGAATTAATGAGTCTTCACGTTAACATCAAGCAACAACTGAGAAAATGTAGATATCTAAAAGGTCGCTTAGTAGCCAAGGATTATAATCAAATTAATGGTTTGAATTATAATGACATATTTTCTCTTATAACTAAAATGGCATCTGTTCGGCTATTGATTATTATTTCTATTGTTCCCCATTAGCCTCTTTATCAACTTAATGTAAAGAATGCATTTTTTCATAGATTATTTATAAGATGAGTCATATATGAAATAATCACCGGAGGGAGAAAAATATAGTTTGTAGGCTACACAAAGCCCTATGTAGACTTAAACAATCTCCTCGTATTTAGTTTGGATGATTTAGTTTAGTAATAAAAGAATTTGATATAATTAGGAGTGAGGTAGATCACTTGATTTTCTATTAATACCAATCACCTGGTCAATATCTATTTGGTGGTCTATGTAGATGATGTTGTCATTGTAAAAAATGATTATGTTGGTATTGAGTAATTTATTAAAGTATTTTCAAATAAAAGACTTTGACAAACTTAAATTTTTTTTGGATATTGAAGTAGCACAGTCCAAGTATGGTATTTATATTTCTCAAAAAAAATATATCTTAGATATTCTAAAGGAAGTTATGTAGATACATATATGAAGATTAATATTAATTACTACCAGGCCAAGGTAAATTTTTATCAAATCCTAAACAACATAGAAGATTGGTTAGAGTTAAACTACCTCATGGAACTAGACTAGAAATTTTCTTTGATGTGACTATTTTAAGTCAATTCTTTGATTCCCCATGTGAAGTGATTCATATTGGAAGCTAGATCAAGTGCTAAAGTTGAGTATTGGGCAATAGTAAATACAATATGTGAACTAATATTGCTAAAATATTTTCTAAATGAGATAAATATGTACAAAGAACAACTAATAATTCTATATATGTGTGTTAATCAGACAACTCTATATATAACAAATCCAGTCTTTCGTGAAAGAATAAAATATATCAAAGTTGATTATCATTTTATGAGAAAAAAGTCAATTTAGGAAGATTCTATAGCTCTTGTTAGCTCTAATGGACAACTAGCTAATATATTTACCAAATCACTTAGAGAGCCACGAGTTGACTACATTAACAATAAACTTGATATATATGACATATACTTACCAACTTAATGAGGAGTGTTTAGAATATTATTAATATAAATACTAGACGAAATACAATTAATAATTATTCTATTTCTTATTAATTCATATACTGATGGTATCATCATTAATCCTTAGTGTGAATATAGGTTATAGATTATCTCTTTTTTCTTTTGGCAAACAAAAAAAAATATTATTCACTAGGAGAATACTACATTATTTCAGTATAGTTATAACATCATATACAAATTTTTGTTCCTTATAACTTATTTGATAACATCAAAAGTAATCCTCAACTCACATTCTAGGAAGGGTATTTGAGTATCACTATAATATCATGTGCTACAAGTCATACAAGGAACAAATATATTAAGAAAGAACATCTCAAAGAGTAGTAGTATTCTAAGCTAAACATAAGATAATAACTCCTTTATTTTATTATTATCAAACCTAGTAAAGATTACTGTCTTGATGTGTCAAAGAAAGATTGATTCATCCCTTACTTGTAGCTTAAATAGTCTCCAGTTACTCTCCTCCAAAATGTGATACACAAACTCTGCTATCACCACTTGTATAAATTTTTTTTTTCATGCTCTCCTTTTAGCTATTCTAGCAGCTGCATTAATTATGATTTCCTATGTAGTTTGTATTAATACTTCTTCATTCTATTTCAACAAATCACTTCATATAATCTTGCTATATCTACATTCATTTAGTAAATGCTCCAAGGTTTCTACTGCAACCAAACATAGCTAATATCTTCCTTCTATTTGCATGCCTACTTGAGTAGTTTATCTGCGGTCACTAATTTCTGATGTAAATCAAGCTATAATATAAATGCAGTTTTAGACCTAGCAATAGAGTCATAAATTATACTCGTTCAAGTCTTCTTTGACAGTGTATCCACAATTGTAAATTATATCGATTGTGATTTTTCTAGTTAGTACAACTGCTAGCTGAGGGTGGTACTATAATGCCTTTCTACTCATCATTACTTTCTTCAAACATCCACTAATATATATAATACTATGTATGATACTTTAAAATAAAAAATATTGATCAAGCTAATTTTTTCAAAATCCTATCTTCAATAATCAAACTTATATAGATGAGGTAATATTATAAGAAAAAATATATTCTATAGTAATTAATAAGTGTCATGCCTTGACCTGTAGGATGACAAGTGTCAACCGCCGTATGAGCTCAAAGAGATACAAGATATTTATCAATAAATACAATCCATACACATCATCAAAATCTAACATCAACAACTCATTAGATAATATAATTAAATTAGTTAACCAATTGAATTAGCTAACTTAGCTTTACTAACATAGTTTCGATATACCTACAACAACATTATGTCAACGATATGTGCAAATAAAAATAAATCCTCTGACTATCTCATCTCCGTCAACTAACTCAAATAATTACCTCTTAGATCTGCTCGTCGACGTTCCAAGTCTTGATGTATGCCCCTATCTTCCGCTCGTTGTCGCTCTGCCGCAGCTGCGTGGACTTTCAACTTGTCCGTTCACCGGTCACTGATTCAGTTTTCCAACTGGTCCCTTTTGAACTTGCCTACGACGAAGCCATCACGCATGTGAGAAGAGGGTAGGTTAGCCAAATAACCTATTTGCCCTCTTCTTCTTTCGAAATCTCCCAATTATCCTTAGGGCTGATAAATCAAAAAATGTATCTTATTGTACTTTGATTTTTGCGATTTATGCAATGACTTTTCTACCCTCTTCTTCACCTCCTTGGCGTTTGATGCACTTTCTTAAGCAATATTTAAAATTTCTTACCATTTCCATTTACTATTTTCCATATATAATATATTTATTTTATGCATCTTTGTATAAGTATGTGGTAGTCGACCTTCAGACAACTATATAATTATATAACTATATGTGTGTGTATATATATTCATATATAAGTGTATAAATATACACATTTATATACTATTTATTTACTTACACATTTCTCAAATGCATATTTATGTACATATTATATAGATATTCCTAGCATTATTTGATTATATCTATTTGTATCTACACGTAGGTGTCTATACCGAATGATCATGAGGTCTTGAGTTCAAGACTCATTAAGTTTTAAAAAAAAATATATTTATATATGTACACATATTTTAGAGGGAATTTTTCAGGATTTATCCTTTTCTTTAAATCTTTATTCAAAAAGGATCACTGAAAATTTTATGCAAAGCATAGAATGCTTCAATGAATTATATCTTTGAGGAAAATTCTAACTATTCATCTGATTCCAACTTTTCCATACCCACTCTGCATCCATTTTCTATTTCCATTACCGCCATCAATTTTCTATAAAAGAAGAATGTTTGCACCTTTAATTTCATTTCCATAATAAACTCCACCCAAACTTGGATATGCTTTCATCAAGGGTAAAAAGGAATATTTATTGACTATCTATATCTCCATCCGAGAACCGATCATCCAATTTGTACTTAGTATAGCTAATATATCCAAATGCATGGAGTGTTGTGTTTCTGACTATCTTCACACTACCTTTATCTGGGTTTAACAATGTTTGGAAATATTTAAAAATCATCTTTCCTATTATACTACAGTTGAAAGTTCACGATGTCATTGATGTCGTGCACATGAGTGACATATATCGTTATTTGTATGTCTCCATTAAATAAGCTCCACTGTACGAGATTAAGTTTGCTATACATAAATGTCACGTATTCCGGTTTGCACTTCTTCACTAAGCAATCGTAGTTGCTATTAGTCTTATCATCAATCTTTCAGTGTAGGTTCACCCAACAATGCCTACGTGAAATAACTCTAAAAGGCACAATTTTAGCTGACGAAAACCAAACGAGGTGTCAAATAGAATGAAATAATGCATTCCTAAGTGATTTCTTCACTTCTACTTTTTTTCTTGCAATATTTCCAGAGACAAAGGATTATAGGATCTAGAATTCACATTGCCATCAAGGAAAATTTGTGTTAGACAGGTTTTCAATGCAAAGGACAACACAAGTTCATGCACTCAAGGTAATGTTCCACCATGAGTTTTCAAACAACTTTGATAGGAGTAGTAACAAGGATACTTCAATGAGAATTTAACAGACCTGAAGCTGAAATAAAACCAATTATTCTGAGCATAGGGAAATCATTCAAACTAGGATATAGGAAAAATTTGAAGGAAAATTTCTAGCTATTTACAGTGAAAAGGTAGTTGGGATGAGCAACCTGAACATAGTTCTTGAAATACTTAGACGAAGCGAAGAGAATTTGGATAAGTTCCATTCACAGTAGGAAGTAGTTATGCCAAGAGTTAAGAATAAGCAATATGCTCATTCATGAATTTACACTTCATTGAAAGTAGATAAAATCAATTTCAAAACTGGGATGAAAGGATTTTCATCGATATTATATATTATTTATTAGCAGTCAAGGAAAAGAATCAAGGACCGTCGAGGATGTAAATATGGTTATCTTGGCAATAATGTCATTTAAGTAATAAGAATGAGAACAACTTTTAACTTCCATTATATATTGATTCTAAAGAGTAGGTGTAGTAAAAAGGTTTAGAACATACGTAGGAACATAGAACAAAATGCAACAACAGAAGTTGTAAATAGACTTACTTCAAATCCAACAATTTTTGAGGGTAAATTTTTGAAGCATAAATCAAAATGATTAGCAAAGACTAATAACAATGCATATTGTTGGAGAACTTGAAGTATTAGAACAATTGCTGAAATAAAAGTGAAGCAAAGTTTGAAATTTTACAACCGAATGCGAGGATAAGTTCGAAGGCAATACAATATGTTCCAAGAACAATTGAGAGAATTAGAAATGTATAAGCTAATTCGTAGCTGAAGAATAGCAACCGACATATCAAGACATGTTCAAAAATTTAGTTCTCCAGCGTGGTACAAGATATTGCAATTTCTAAGGAAATAGAAAAAAATATAACTTAATTTAAGGGAGATAATAGATAAAACACAAGCACGTTGAACAACAACTTCTCGGTAAATTTCACAGTGGTTGAGATAATTACTATATTAGAGATTTCTGTTGGCAACAAATGAGAAGAGAGTAGTTTAAGGTAAAAAGCAAGTTCCAATGGTAATTAATATTGATATTTTCAACCTTTAATTTTAAGCAAGAAGGTAAGTTCCGAATCTCCCAAACGAATGACAATATGAGGTAAATAGATGTTTTTCAAAAGTAGATGACATTATCGAAGAGTTTGAAGGGTTGCACATAGAATTCAAGTTGATGAGTAACTTTTTGAACTTCAATAAGGAACCAAGATTCAGTAACTAATTGTCATGCCCTGACCTGCAGGTCGGCACGTGGCAACTGCCGTATGAACCCTGCGATCCATACAAGGCATAAAATAATTACAATAGTATACTAAAATCTTAAGCACCACAATGTAATCCTTCAGTACAGTTCCGATATATCTCTAACACAATACTAGTTTTAATGGTAAGCTAAATCTACACCGAAGTGGTGGTATACCTCTGAGTTGTACTCCACATCAATGACTTCAACTACTACTACTATACCTTCACACACATTGAACATGATATACTCAGCCTCGTGGCCTAGTATGAAATTACAGTTCAAAATTATAATGAGAAAATCAAGACTAGGAGGAAGGTTCTCGGATGACTTTGATTTATTAATAATCACATTTCTCGTTTAGGTGTAATTATAGTAGAACAGCGGTATAACAATGTAAGTACAAAAATATCTCTAGTTGTTATCTGGGTTGTATTAGTGTCTACGTCACTAGTGTATGTCATCTAAAATATATTCCAACTTCATGTCATAAGACTCAGGCTGCCAGCCTATGCTTAGGGAATACTATGGTCAAGGACATCCATAAGCCTATCAATATCTTTCGGTATTTATCTATGCCTATACCTACTACACTGATATTGGCGGAGAGGATGGGTGACCCTTGATCACTCTCCACTATTTCACTAATCGTCCTTGATGTATCTCCTAGCAAAATTGTCATGCCCGTACATCCTCCCCAGACTCCATAGGGGCAATGGGCGACTCGTGCAATGCTACATACTATCCGTTGATAGGGTCACCATTAACAAAAACTCATTGACCACGGCTAGTTGATATAACAACCCTAGGATCCGGACTACTCATCCGATTGTCTGCAGAACATCAAGGATGGCTAGTTGATATAACAACCCTAGGATCCGGACTACTCATCCGATTGTCTGCAGAACATCAAGGATGATAATCATGTGGTCTACGGATCCATTGTCCAAGGCCTTACGTAGAGAATCACCTTCTCAGTTTAAAAGCAATCAACATCGACCGAAATAAATGCCGCACAATGGGTTGTGGTTATCCTGACTATATCGTTGCTAAATCTTTGGTAGGGTTCATCCTTACTAGCCATCTTAGGATTATCACGGTGATACCTAAGTGGCACATGTGTGGGTATCAGTTTCAGAATATGAACTCACTCCACTTTTCAGTCTAGTATGACCCTAGAGTTTATCCGGTCCATTTTCTAACCAACTCCCAGTATCTAAGTTATGCGTAGCCTTGGGAGTGGTGCGATAAGGAGCATCACTTTTCAACCATCAATAGTTTACAGTAGTTATCTAGGGTGTACGTAGGACACTCATTTTTTATTTATAATCAAGTGATGTCTCCTAAGAAGTTTTAGCATCTCATGTCACCTATGTATTTGTCTAGAGTATCAAGTATTGACTCTTGATACTACTTCCTATGTATGTTTGGTTAACCATTTAGGTTATTATTTTTTATCTTTGTCTTCATGATAAGGTGTATCATATATAATATAATAAGATAACACAATTATGCTGGAGCAGATAGTTAAGCATTCTAATTATCAGTAGAGCATGCATGGTATATTAATCATACTATATAAGATAAAACATTCTAGCATGCATAGTAGAAAATATTTATCAAGCATAGCATTTTATTATATTCAAGGTATCCAAGACTTTCCTAAGAACATCTCATTAGGAATTTCTGAGTTTGAATAAATCCTACTTCGATAAACTAATGCACCTTATCAAGTAGTTTGATCTACAAAACCAATCCAAATTTAATATAAAGCAATTTGGTGATTTACTCAACTCCTGTATAAAAATAATAATCCTAAATAATAAAATATTTAGAATAGATTTAATATAATTTCCTAAAGCTAGTAGAATAAAAATCGATCAATAGAGAACCTAAGTATCCATTTAGCTTAGTTATATCCAAATTAACCCAACATGCAATGTAACCTGACCAAATAACCCAACTCAATTAAGATTTCATGCACAAATTAGCTCATATCCAATTAATAAACCCATATCCAATTAATAAGTCAATATCCAATTAATAGGGGTCCAATTACTAACCCAAATAATTCAATCCAATAACTTACATACTTTAATTAATTACATCATGTTACCATATTCCATCTAACCAATTTAGTCTAAGCATGAAATTAAATAACCAAATTTCTTTAATTAACCAAATACTATTTAACTCATTTAATTAATCTAATAAAAATTCAATTAGTAGCCCTAAGTTATTTAATTAAGCTTAAATTAACTTTGTCCAATTAATACTCATTATTAAATTCAAACCAATGCAAGGGCCCAATTTATTCAAAAATCCAACTGATCTAAGTCCATCTTAAACCATTCTAACTAATTGATTACTAAGGGTTTTTGATTAGCTAGTTTAATTAACCCAACTCAATCAACCCACTTTATTTGATTTAACCTAATTTGAGGCCTAATTCTTATTTTAGCAAAATTTAAACTTATGGGTCAAAATTGGTCAGCATTGACCTAGTCAATCTGAATTGACTATTTTGACCCCCCTCAAATGATTCAATTTACCATCAACTCAACTCAGTCGTATGGACTCGTCTGGGTTTACTTCATACAGATTTAGTTCAACTTAGGTTCGACCCAAGCCCAAATCAAGTTCACCCATATTCAACCTAAGATAACCAAGCCCATGAGTTGAGCTAATCCATTTGGCCCAATTCACTCATCCAATTTTTAATCCATGGATTCTGGGTCAAAATTCGGTCAATATTGACACCAATCAACTTAGATTGACCATGTGGACCTTCAGATAATTTAATTAAATATCAACTCAACCCAATCTGAATTGATTCGACTTGGGTTCAACTCATACGGATTTGATTCAGATTAAGTTTGACCTAAACCTAAGTCCGGTTGACTCAATTCAACCTAATCAAAATCCTTTTATTAATTCCAACCCGAGCCAGACTCAAGTCAAATTTAATCCACCTGGTCCAACACCCATTTAATTCATCATGCATCTTAGTTAACGAACCAATTAATTACTATTAATTGGGTGTCTTATGCAATGCACTAATAAATAGGATTAAACTAATATATCCACAAAACTAGCACTAATCATGCTTAATCAACAATAATACATGATTAGGAGAAGGGGATCTGAATCAATACCTTCGCCACCGGAAACACTATAGCACGCGATCAGAGAAGACACTGGTGAACTCGATGGCGAATGTTCTGGATCTATGTGTCACGCCCCGACCCACCTGTCGGACACGTGGCAACCGCCGTATGAGCCCAGAGGACCCATACAAGGCATTTGGTAATAAATATGGTGCGTACACATAATCAATACAGCGAAAAATATAATTAATTCATCTATGAATCTCTACTAACACAGTCCCGATATACCTACTACAATTCTACAATAACGTTATCAATAAATAAAACTAACTCCGTTAATATCCCTCATCTTCATCAAATATCCCGGTCGGTCATCTAACAACCTGCACACACATTGAACGCGGTGTGCTTAGCCTTGCGGCCTAGTGCGAAATTATGGCTCTAAACAGAATAAGGAAATTAAAGGCTAGGAGGAGTACTCTAGGATGCCTTTAGTTGTTAATCATCAATTTTCATCTAATTTGTGTAAATCAGTTCATAAAAAGTAGTAAAGGAGTATAAATAAATATAAACGTAAATTTCACTAGATGTTATATAAGTTGTATCTAGTGTCAATGTCATCAGCATATGTCACCTACGTGATAATAAGACTTAAAGTTTCAAGACTCGGGCTGCCAGTCTATGCTTAATGAATACCCGAGCTAAAGGCATCAGTAAGCCCATCAGTGCCCTTCTGTCTCTGTCTTTACCTATGTCCGCTGCATTGATGTTGGCGGAGAGGACGGGTGACCCTTGATCACTCTCCTCTGTCTCGCTAGTCGCCCTCAATGCCTCCCCTAGCGAAACTGTCGTGCCCTTACATCCTCCCCGAACTCCGTAGGGGCAACGGCGACTCGTGTACTACACACTGCCCGAAGACAAGGTCACCATCAACAAGACAAATCGGCTACGGCTGACCGAAAAAAATAACCACCCTAGGATCCGGACTACTCATCCGACTATCTGCAGAACGTCATGAATGATAGCCGCGTGGTCTACGGATCCACTGTCCAAGGCGTCGCATAGGGAAATCACCTTCCCAGTCCAATAGCAGACGATGTCGGCCGAGATTGACGCACATCCGCACGATGGGTTGTGGCAACCTCGACTCCATCGGTGCTAAGCCCATGGTAGGGCTCATCCTCGCTAGCCATCTCAGGACTATCACGGGGTCGCCTAAATGACATCCGTGTGAGTATAAGTTTTCGGGTAGGAACCTACTCCATATTTTCAGTCTAGTACGACATTGGAGTTCGTACGGTCCCTTTCTGTACCAGCTCCCAGTATCTAAGCTATGTATAGCCTCGAGAGTGGTGCTTCCAGTATCTAAGCTATGTATAGCCTCGGGAGTGGTGCGAAGCGGGACGTCACCGTTTGACCACCGTCGGTACGCGGCGGTCAATCGGGGCATATGAGAAATGCCCCTTTTCAGTCTAAGTTGCGGTGACGTCGCCAAGGGTTTCTAACATGTTGTTATTTATTATCTATGTCTGCATGGTAGTTGTGTTAACATAGCATAGAAAAATAATATATAACACGCAGGACAAGATATTACGACATATCAAAAACTTAGCATGGTGATCATGGTATATCATACATGTTAGACAGGAATAGATTAAACTAACATACAGACATGTCAAATCTTATCAAGCATTATATTTTATTATATTTAAGATTTCCAAGAATTTCCTTAGAAAACCTCAGTAGGAATTCCCTAGCTTGAATAAATCCTACATCGGTGAACCAACGCACCTGGGTTAGCGATCCGCTCTTTAGAACCAACCCGCGTAGTAATGAATTACTGCGAAGAACTACGCGAATCGTGTACCCGCGATAGTCCTAATTAATACAGTTATTTAAAATAAAATTTAATTTATTTTTCCCTAAAGTAAAACAAATGTAAATTTATCAATCTAACATATACAATTATCCTAATTAATTATCGCTTAATAAGCCTACATTTAAATTTACGATCCCATATTTAATTTAGGGGCGCATATTTAATTAATAAGCCTATATTTACCCATTGGGCCCATACCTACATTTTAGTCCAAATAATCTATCAATAATTTAATTAAGGTAATTACTACATTTAATTAACTCAAACTAAGCATACAAGTTGATAATTAATTCTATCTAATTAAATCTTAATTAATTAAATTTTAAAATTTACTATTTAAACTAATTATTATGTTAAATTAATTTAATTAAGCTTAAATAAATTCTATCAAATTTATATCCATTTAAATCCATCATCTAGCCCAAGTCACCCAATGGCCCAAATAACACCCATCAACACTTAATTAGATTAATTAAATCTTAATTAACTATTTTAAATCACCTAATCATACCCATGAAAAATTAAATTATTTTTATTATTTTATTTATTTATTATTATTATTATTTATTTTTTTATTATTTTTAACTAGTCAACGGTCAACGGTTGACCTGGTAAACGCTGACCCGGTCAACCGGTTCGGTTCGGTTCGGTTCAATTTAATTTGGTTCGACCTAGGTTCAATTTAATTCAATCTAGTTCAGCTCGGATCTGGTCTAGTTTAATTGGATCCGGTCCAACCAACCCAATCCGATTTGATCTAACTCGAGCTCGAACCACTTTCAATTAATTGATTCAGCTCACCCCAACTAAATTCAACCCGAACCCAAACTTAACTCAAACCCAACCCAACTAACTTCAATTCGGTTCAACTCAACCCATTCACTAACTCTACTCAATTAAATCATTAATCTTACTTAACTTAATTAATTATGCTTAATTAATCCACTAATCACGATTAAGGAGAAAATAAGGGATACCTCAGTCGATCCCTTCTCCTCGCCGGAAAACCCACTGCCGGCCGCCAGAACCCTAGCCGCCACCTCACCGGAGCTCGCGAACTCCGATGGTCGACCTGACGGCGAGATCTCCGACCCTTCGCACACGGGGAGACCAGCGGCGGCCTGTACAAACCGGCCGTCAAATGCCAAGCGGTGGCTCTCGGTGGACGTCGCCAGCGATCACTTGGGCGAGTCTATGGGAGGGCAAAATTGCTCATTCAATTAGAGGGGAAGAGGAGTTCCACACCTTGCGATCGCATAGAGGAGGCGGAGAGGGAAGATTTGCCGGTGATGTGAGTGGAATCGCAGCTCCACTCCCCACCGGTGTGTAGAGGGTCGAGCAGTCGGCGATGGTGCAACCGCTGCCTCCTGCGTCGGATTTGGGGCGGACGCGGCTCACGAGCTCGCGGAGGGGGTGAGCAGGTCCAACTCTAGTGGGCTGAATGGTGCTCCGACGACCTGGGCGTGGGACGGCAGACGCAGCCGGCGGATAGCTGCGGACGCGAAGAAGGGAAATCGTGGGGAAATGGGGGTCGCGCGCTGCAGAAATGCCTCCTTAGAGCTCCCCTTTCTGCGACAGGGGACGGTGCACAGCGGACGACGGCCGGCGGGCGACGAACGCCGATGAGGTGGAGCGGCACCGACACTGCTCTGCTACGGGCGAGAGAGGCGAACGACAAATGATCTGGCGGAGAGGGGCAGATGCAGGGTAAGTGGTCGCGCGGCAGCAGTAGACCCTCGTCGAGCTCTCCTCGTCACGGTGGAGAGGAAGGGGCGGCAGACGGCGAGCTGCGGATAGCGGGCAGCGAACGCGGATGGTGGATGCGGCAGCCGGCTGCTCTGCTGCAGGTGGTCGTCATGCGAAGGAGAAGGGGCGCTTCACGAGTAAGAAGAGCCCTCGGCTCTTCTCGCTCGCATCAGTCCTTCAGACCGGGTCAGGCCGGTTCACCTGGACCGGCCGGCCGGCCGGTTCATTTGAACCGAACCGATTTAATTAATAATAATTTTTTTTTTTGATGATGAGAGTGGGGGTTTACAAGTACTCCCCTTCTTAAATAATTTTGGTCCTCCAAAAATAAACATAATCGGTGATCCCTTCCTCGAATCATGATCGATGATAAATAAGTAGACTTTTTATATTCCCTTTTAAAGCAATAACCCCTTTCCAAGGTGATACCACTTTAGTTATCATATACTTATTGGTACTAAGATATAAGGTCTGCAATTTAAGGTAACCCAACTAAATGACCCACGTGACAACATAATATATATCATTATATATCGATCCCACCTTAGTTGTCACTATACTATGGATCATTGTAGTCATATTTGGATCTACATGAGCATCCATATTATTTAACACAAGGAGATACGTCTAGGTATGCAGTGATCTCCTCTATGAGTGTCGACCTAATTAAGAGCAAGACTCCCAATTCGTACCAGGAAATGTAGGCTGAACTTAACTAATACTTGAGTTTATAAGAGTCTTAATGGAATCTAAAACTGAGTTTGATACAGAATTTGTAGATCATGCTTATGTGATGATATGAGATTTGATATGGAATATGTTATATCCTGTGTAAAAGGATATAATAATAATAATAACAAAGTGGACTCTTGATGTAAAAAGACTTCATCCAAGTTTATAGATGCAGAAATATTATAGTTATATCTAAGCTGCTATGCGCATAGGATACGAGCTGCAGTAGTAGTGACTGGAGTAAGAGAGGTCAATGATACATGCAGCTACTAAGGATATCATCATGTGCCGGAGAAATCAATTTGCAGAAATATCAACATGCACATCAACACGTGCTAGAGGTTTAAGAAATTTGCAGTATCCAGAAATTAAAGGAGAAATCGAAAGGAGTACAGAAGCAAAGTTACTACAAAATCTGCAGACAGTTTTGAAATATGAGTTGCAGATATAGAATTGCTGCCAACTGCATTGACTGAATAAGACTGCAGAGAAAGACCGGGTATATATATAATGATACTGATGAAAGTATAAGAATCTGAGCTGCAAAAATATTAAGTAAAGAACTGAGCTAAGCTGAGGGAGCTATAGAAATAAAAATGAGTAAAGAAATCTACCAACGATGGATATAATTTGACTAAGGACATTTGACAAAGAAAGTAGCTTCACAAAAAAGGAATTGCAAGCTGCAGAAAATGACTGAGGAAATGACTGCAAAGAAAATTACAGAAATATCCGACGGAATTTGCATTCAGAAAGGTCACTAAGAAGAATTAAAGGAAGCAGATAAAAGAAAACTGTTTGGCTAATAAGTTGGCCATATATAGAATAGATGAAATAAGTGAAAGCTGCTCAAAGCTTAGAAAAGAAACTGATAGATATAAGAAAATAGCAGGAAACAACTGCATTGAATGCATAAAATACTGGTACAAAGGAAGATGCTCCAAGCTCAGTAAAGATTTAATATGATTGAGTGAACTGCTTGAAAGAGTATAGAAAGTTTTATGTATGTAATGATACAAGAGTACAAGTGGACTGCTGATGATAGCTATACCAACTATCTTGATGCATCGAAATATGAAATGAAGGGAGAAACAATAAAAGAATTTACATTTAGGAAGCCAGTCCACATGACTGCAGATAAATCTGAAATGAATATGAAATATCAGAAGTTGCAGAAGTTGAGAAATGTAAGATGAAGCAAGCGGTAAAGCTGAGCGGCAAAAATAAAGCTACAGAAATATAACAAGTGAGCACCAAAGCTACAGTATATCTAAGAAAATGAAGAAGGTTGTAGCATGCACAACTAGAAATGTCATGCAATATACGCAAGCTGAATAAGCGAAATAAAGTTACCGATAGGGTGTCAAGCTGTAGAGAGAGTATAGGTAGAAGCCACAAATATTGCATATAGAGCTGCAAGTATTGGGGGTTGACATGAATATTATAATTAATGACGGTCAAATTCTAGTGGCAACTTAAAATTCATGATGACAACCCAAAATCATCAACCTAAACTCATGAGATTGTGTGAGGCAAATGTGTCTACTCACTAGATTTGAGAGTAGATGCTCGACTTTGGACGGATCTTGATGCTTTTATAATGACTTGGTTTTCTCGAACCTAATATGCGGTGTAGGTATATTCCACGTATG
Source organism: Thalia dealbata (assembly GCA_030544415.1). Lineage (NCBI taxonomy): Eukaryota > Viridiplantae > Streptophyta > Magnoliopsida > Zingiberales > Marantaceae > Thalia > Thalia dealbata. The sequence goes on from CM060460.1 coordinate 12,722,404, forward strand.
TGTAATTTATCTACTAAGGAATAATATTGTAGTCATAATTCGAGTAAACGACCGTAATGCGCACGAACTAACTTAGATTCTTTCAAAACTCACCGAATTGATAACTTAAATTTTACAAGATTACCATCTAAAGTTAGGTTGTAATTAGCGAGGGTTCACCAAGATCACTTAATATGGGTCCAACTACAAATTTAATTCTAGGGTCTAGAATAGAGTCAACGAAGGATGTTTAAAACACCATCAAGTTCAGATAGTGACCAACTTGAAAGCGGATAAAATCGAATATTGATAGATTCATTCAAACTCAGTATCCCAACTGGGTCATGGAATACAAATAGTATGATAAAGATATCGCATGGGATATTTTGATATCAATACTCTTAATATCAAAGGGATGATCGTTAATATAAAAGATGATCATAATGCACACGATAAGGTAACATTGAGTATGATCATGGATAAATTTACTCAATCATTTAGATATGAAACTTGATCGTAGATCTAAGCATATTGATCTAAGTTTCTAACTCTTCTCCGATGCAATGGAGATTTTAACCATATATACTATCTGAAGATAGTAGATTTACTATCTTTATATAACGGTGATTATCGGGCCAGGAAAAATTTGTCATAGCGATAATTACTATCATCAGAGTAAAAACTCCTTACCTAGGAAATATACTACTATATTTCTGACTCGCACTTTATCCTATTGTATATCGGGACTGTCATCTTAATCCTTAAGACCTCAAACTTAACTTAATTTCAAAGGTTCTCCAAACCTAAGCTCTGATACCACTTTAGTTGTCACGCCCCGACCCACCTGTCAGACACGTGACAACCGCCGTATGAGCCCAGAGGACCCATACAAGGTATTTGGTAATAAATATGGTCCGTACACATAATCAACACAGTGAAAAATACAATCAATTCATCTATGAATCTCTACTAACACAGTCCCGATATACTTACTAAAATTCTACAATAACGTTATCAATAAATAAAACTAACTCCGTTAATATCCCTCATCTTCATCAAATATCCCGGTCGGTCATCTAACAACCAACACACACATTGAACGCGGTGTGCTTAGCCTTGCGGCCTAGTGTGAAATTACGGCTCTAAACAGAATAAGGAAATCAAAGGCTAGGAGGAGTACTCTAGGATACCTTTGGTTGTTAATCATCAATTTTCATTTAATTTGTGTAAATCAGTTCATAAAAAGTAGTAAAGCATCATAAATAAATATAAACGTAAATTTCACTAGATGTCACATAAGTTGTATCTAGTGTCAATGTCATCAGCATATGTCATCTACGTCATAATAAGACTTAAAGTTTCAAGACTCGGGCTGCCAGCCTATGCTTAATGAATACCCGAGCTAAGGGCATCAGTAAGCCCATCAGTGCCTTTCTGTCTCTGTCTTTCTACCTATGCCCGCTGCACTGATGTTGGCAGAGAGGATGGGTGACCCTTGATCACTCTCCACTGTCTCGCTAGTCGCGCTCAATGCCTACCCTAGGAAAACTGTCGTGCCCTTACATCTTTCCCGGACTCCGTAAGGGCAACGACGACTCGTGTAGTACTACACACTGCCCGAAAATAAGGTCACCATCAACAAGACAAATCGGCCACGGCTAACCGATAAAAATAACCACCCTAGGATCCGGACTACTCATCCGACTGTCTGCAGAACGTCATGGATGATAGCCGCGTGGTCTACGGATTCATTGTCCAAGGCGTTGCATAGGGAAATCATCTTCCCAGTCCAATAGCAGATGATGTCGGCCGAGATTGACGCACATCCGCACGATGGGTTGTGGCAACCTCGAATCCATCGGTGCTAAGCCCATGGTAGGGCTCATCCTCGCTAGCTATCTCAGGACTATCACGGGGTCGCCTAAACGACATCCGTGCGGGTATAAGTTTTCGGGTAGGAACCTACTCCATATTTCTAGTCTAGTACGACATTGGAGTCCGTACGGTCCCTTTCCCTACCAGCTCCCAGTATCTAAGCTATGTATAGCCTCGGGAGTGATGCTTCCAGTATCTAAGCTATGTATAGCCTCGGGAGTGGTGCGAAGCGGGACGTCACCGTTTGACCACCGTCGGTACGCGGCGGTCAATCGGGGCATATGAGAAATGCCCCTTTTCAGTCTAAGTTGCGGTGACGTCACCAAGGGTTTCTAACATGTTATTTGTTATCTATGTCTGCATGGTGGTTGTGTTAACATAGTATAGAAAAATAATATATAACACGCAGGACAAGATATTACGACATATCAAAAACTTAGCATGGTGATCATGGTATATCATACATGTTAAACAGGAATAGATTAAACTAACATGCAGACATGTCAAACCTTATCAAGCATTATATTTTATTATATTTAAGATTTCCAAGAATTTTCTTAGAAAACCTCAACAGGAATTCCCTAGCTTGAATAAATCCTACATCGGTGAACCAACGCACCTGGGTTAGCAATCCGCTCATTAGAACCAACCCGCGTAGCAATGAATTACTGCGACAAACTACGCGAATCGCATACCCCCAATAGTCCTAATTAACACAGTTATTTAAAATAAAATTTAATTTATTTTTCCCTAAAGTAAAGTAAATGTAAATTTATTAATCTAACTGATACAATTATCCTAATTAATTATCGCTTAATAAGCCTATATTTAAATTTAGGATCCCATATTTAATTTAGGGGCGCATATTTAATTAATAAGCCCTTATTTACCCATTGGGCCCATACCTACATTTTAGTCCAAATAATCTATCAATAATTTAATTAAGATAATTACTACATTTAATTAACTCAAACTAAGCATTCAAGTTGATAATTAATTCTATCTAATCAAATTTTAAATTTTACTATTTAAACTAATTATCATGTTAAATTAATTTAATTAAGCTTAAATAAATTCTATCAAATTTATATCTATTTAAACCCATCATCTAGCCCAAGTCACCCCAAGGGCCCAAATAACACCCATCAACATTTAATTAGATTAATTAAATCTTAATTAACTATTTTAAATCACCTAATCATACCCATGAAAAATTAAATTATTTTTATTTTTATTATTTTATTTTATTTTTATTATTTTTATTTTATTATTTTTGACTGGTCAACGGTCAATGGTTGACCTGGTCAACACTGACCCGGTCAACCGGTTCGGTTCGGTTCGATTTAATTTGGTTCGACCTAGGTTCAATTTAATTCAATCTGGTTCAGCTCGGATCTGGTCTAGTTTAATTTGATCCGGTCCAACCAATCCAATCCGATTTGATCTAACTCGAGCTCGAACCACTTTCAATTAATTAATTCAGCTCAGCCCAACTAAACTCAATCCGAACCCAAACTTAACACAAATCCAACCCAACTAACTTCAATTCGGTTCAACTCAACCCATTCACTAACTCTACTTAATTAAATCATTAATCTTACTTAACTTAATTAGTCCATTAATCACGATTAAGGAGAAAATAAGGGATACCTCAGCCGATCCCTTCTCCTCGCCGGAAAACCCACCGCCGGCCGCCGGAACCCTAGCCGCCACCTTGCCGGAGCTTGCGAACTTCGACGGTCGACCTGACGGTGAGATCTCCGACCCTTCGCACGCGGGGAGACCAGCGGCGTCCTGCACAAACCGGTTGTCAAACGCCAAGCGGTGGCTCTCGGTGGACGTCGCCGGCGATCACTTGGGCGAGTCCATCAGAGGGCAAAATCGCTCATTCAATCGGAGGGAAAGAGGAGTTCCGCACCTTGTGATCGCACAGAGGAGGCGGAGAGGGAAGATTTGCCAGCGAGGTGAGTGGAATCACAACTCTACTACCCGCCGGTGTGTAGAGGGTCGAGCAATCGGCGGCGGCGCAACCGCTGCCTCCTGCGTCGGATTCGGGGCGGACGCGGCTTACGAGCTCGCGGAGTGGGTGAGCAGGTCCAACTTCAGTGGGCTGAACGGTGCTCCGACGCCTGGGCGTGGGACGGCAGACGCAGCCGGCGGATAGCTGCAGACACGAAGAAGGGAAATCGTGGGGAAATGGGGGTCGCGCGCTACGGAAATGCCTCCTCCGAGCTCCCCTTTCTGCGACGGGGGATGGTGCACAACGGACGACGGCTGGCGGGCGACGAATGCCGACGAGGTGGAGCAGCACCGACGCTGCTCCGCTATAGGCGAGAGAGGCGAACGGCGGCTGATATTGCGGAGAGGGGCAGATGTAGGGTAAGTGGTCGCGCGGCAGCAGTAGACCCCCGCCGAGCTCTCCTCGTCACGGCGGAGAGGAAGGGGCGGCGGACGGCGAGCTGCAGACAGCGGACGGCGGATGGGGGAGCCGGCTGCTCTGCTGCGGGTGGTTACGAGGCGAAGGAGAAGGGGCGCTTCGTGAGTGGGAAGAGCCCTCGGCTCTTCTCGCTCTCATCAGCCCTTCAGACCCGGTCAAGCCGGTTCACCTGGACCGGCCGGCTGGCCGGTTCATTTGAACCAGACCGATTTAATTAATAATATTTTTTTTTTTTGATGATGAGAGTGGGGGTTTACACTATGTGCGTGTGAGGACAGTAGACGATCTCCACAAGGATCATCCATCAAAGAGGGGAGACAAAAGTTCAAAGGGTATCATTGAATCGTCGATGAGTAAAACCCTCAACGCACGACCAAATCGGCAAGGAGATGCATAATCGACGGAAGGAAAGGGAAAAGATGCAAATCTACTAACTTATAGAATGCGCGAACGAGTGGTGGAAGTTGATTGAGTGGCGGAAAGGGGGAAAACGAGCAAATCCAGCTCATTGCCGATGCTTGAGCGGACTGCTCCGAACATAGAGACCTGATCGAATGCCTTCACAAGCAGATCTAGATAGAACACTGACTCCTAAGCTTACGCGGGGGTGGAGCAACTCGATCTTAGTGGACGGAGCGGCGGATCGACAATAATGGTGCAGGGTGGCGAACAACGTGGATGCGCTCGCAAAGAGGGGAAATAGAGGAAAAGGGGGGCTATGCATAGCAGGAAGACTTTCGCCGAGTTTCCCTTACTGCAACGGGGAACGGTGGATGGTGGACGTGGAGGAAGGTGTACCGGCTATCTCATTGGTGCTCGCTCTGGTGTAGGTAAAGGATGGGGGCAGTGGTCATGCGGGTTTTGGGTGAGCTCACTTGCTTGCATTCTCGTGGAAGTCTAAACGAAGGGTCAGTCCAGCCGAACCGACCATTTGGGTCGGTTCGGTTGGACCAGTTAAGTGAGCTGGTTTGGTTGAATCGGCCGGTTTGGATTTTTTATTATAAAAGAATGGTAGGGGTTTACATTAAGACTGAAACTTTTATGACATCAATCAAATCTTAATTGAGAAGGACAAGGATTTTTAACTTAGTTGAGGTGATAGTTAGTATCAAGACAACATTGAAAGCTCAAGCAAATTCGATGATTTCTAAAAAAGTAATGCAAAGAAGAACTACAAAATCCATTATTGCACCATGGTTTTCATTTCAAGATTGCATGGTTTGGTAGAGTTAGTAGGAACATCATCATTTATTCAAAGTTGGGATTAAAAGTCTTATTAAGGATTACCACATGTAGCTAGGGTTCTAGACAGGCTCCTAGATTCCCTGATGTCGATAGCATATGATTGGTGTCAAGGTCATAGCATATTCCAATTGCATTTGATCAGGTTACCAACCTACTAAAATATACTTTATAAATTCAAACATCTAAAATCTTTATTCAACCTTTTGGAAAAACATAGTTTCAAGAAATGAATTAAATAAGACTGAGTATGTCATGCCTTGACCCTGTGTCGACAACATGACAACCGCCGTATAAGTTTGGAAAAATATATACAAGGTTAAAATACATGAAGTTTATAATTGATAGAAACTTGTAGAAAATTTTTATGATTATATCTTACTACAATTAATATTCCTTGGAACCGATACAGTCCGACTATACAGTATGAAGTGTCAACCATGTCATGTATCTTTGTGTGTCCACATCACTCCTCTCGAATCTACCCAATGTTCGAATACCTGTGTGTAGAAAAATAATATACGTTGAGCCTTGTGGCCCAGTGGCTTACAAAAAGAGTGATTCCTAGCAATTATAAGGGTGCAGACATTGGCACATGTAGATTTAGTGGAACATAGCATACATGAAGTAAATGTGTTGTAGGAATAAGATCAATAATAAGAAGATTTAGTATATCACTTTTGTGTGTAAGATATTATCATTTACAATGTTTTCAATGTTCTCTTTTCTAGGGCGGCTATTCTATACTTAAGATAAGCGCAGGCCAGGGACTATCCATAAGCCCGTCAGTGTCCTTCTAGGTCTCTGCCAAGTGCCCGTCACACTGTGACATTAGTAGAGATAACCGTTGACCGCAGAATTATCTCCTTTCGATCTTGCAAGCCGTACTCTTAGCTCGCTCTTCGAGATCTTCACATGTGTGTCTCCCTAGACCCATACCATATAACTACCATGTAGTCACCTCTTTGTTTAGTCTCAATAGTCTGAAGAACCGAACTCCGCACAAATTATTTAATCTTCGAGGTCTAGACTACCCTCTCATAGGCCTGCAGAGCTCAAACAGGGTACTTCAGTTGTCTTATGACCTCCTTAGTCCTAAAGCAGAGCAGTTAGAATAGCTTCCCAGTTTCTAAGTCTTTTAGAGTTGGTTGCATGTTATGAGGGGAGTATCTCAGTTATATGGGAAGACTCCACCTCGGCTTCAACCTTAGCCTAAAATATAGGTTGGGTTACGCTTTCGGTTACCCTCACTGGACTTAGCATGGTGAAGTCCTCTAATCGTGAGAGAAATAATGTGCAAGGACCTAATTATCTTTCTTAGTTTTGATATCTCTAGAATGTTCGGTCCTTTTCATTTCCATAAGTAGAGATCTAATCAGACAATATCACTAAGTATCTCTATATTCATGCCATTTATCGTTCAGCTCATGAGTTTTTCACATTCTCAATAATTCAAGCATGATATCAATTTGCATGATATTCAAAAAACATATTTAGACTTATCAAGAATAACAATAACTTGCATGTTATGGTATACAATTTATTCTACAACATAGTGCTTGTAAACCCTGAAAATTTTTCTCCAAATATATGCATGCATCGGTACTAATTGATAAGAAAAATACACATGCATAGAATTATGAGAGATAAAAGTAGAAGTCGAGAAGGAAACTATGGATATAAAAATATTATAGTTATAATATAATTAAATTTTCTAACTAAGGTAGAAATAAGATAAATACTTAATAAAAATTTCATTTAAAATTGGCTCATCAAATATATATAATTAAATAGGCATGATATTCTATAGGTAAAAGAATGTAGGCAGATAAATACAGAAATTTCGGTGAACATGTGCATCCAAAAAAAGGTCTCCGCCCTATGTGCCTATACACCGATGTTGACAGAAGGAGCTGATGATCACGGCACCCTTCTTATACAAACACAAGTACCATACAGCGCTGTAATTCTGCCCCATGGCAGGATCACTATACAAATAATCAATCACATCCATCTCCAGCCTAGCAAGCTGAGATCTGCCAGGTACCATTGCTAACACATGGCTCCTCACTACATGGTGGCACATCCCATTCTAAGAACCTAACATCCTTTCCTAGGTTATCATAACCCTAAGATGTCCAAAGTTCTTAGTTATACATCAATTTAGATCACTCTAGGTTTTAATCATAGCATGAACCTACAATGTCTCTAGTTTTTGTCTCATGTCTCCATGTTCTATATTTCTACTAAATGTCTCTACATCTATAACATAACATGAACATATCAATATCCAACATAACATGAGAACAAACATATATAGCATGTATATAATAGCATCATATATCTTTTTATAACAAAATCTATCAACAATTATCAAATCTCACATGTTATTTAAATATGCAACAAGCAAACATTCAACTCATTAACATGTACAATATGTAATAACGACCCTTAGGACTCAGCATTTGTAGTAGGCCAAAATAAATTTGAAACCATAAGCCCTCACCTGAGTCTCCACGCAAAATCAAGCAAGAATTCACAGCTTGACTCTGATTCTTAAAAGCAAGCAAGCAATAAATCAGGCACATCACTTCCTTCTTACTCCAAAACAAATCACAGCTAAGCTGTGATTTGTCAAGCAACAGCACAGCAATCAATTCTCCTAAGATAAAATAAATACATCCAACAATCATAAATCATACATTTCAAACAAGAATTTCCTATCTACCCTTCTACTCACATCCTCACATTATTTTTTTATTTTATTCAATTTCTTATAATCGACCAATCATCCATCACATTATAAACACAATCCAATACAATAAAACATCAACAATCCTATAAAATAATATTTAGTTTAACACTTTAATTATACTCAAAAATCTTGATCAATATATACCACCTTAATAAATCCTTAAATAAATGTAACAACTTTGTAAAAATCTAATTATATTAATTAAATTTACAAAATTCCATTTTTTTCTAATTTTCATTAATTAGAAAATCTAAATAAATCAATTCCTAGATTTCATCATATTCTAAATTTATAAAATTCTAAATTATTCAATTTTATTATTTAGAAAAATCTAATTAATCTTATTAATCCATTTCACAGTAACCTAAATCCATTAATTCTGTAAAAAATTTAAATAAACCATTTTAATTCCAATTAATGAAATTTAAGTATCACAACGCCTATCAAAATATTTCATCATGCATATAACATATAATTAATTTATTTAAACCCTAAATTAACCAAATCAAAACCCGTATCTTAATAATCTCAAAACAAATTCTAATTAAATCATAGAAAATATGCCTAAGCATAACATAGCATCACAATTTATTTTAGATTTTTCTTACATCGTTTACATACTCAAAACTCTGAACATAACCTAAAATAATTCGAAAACCACACCTAAAATATGTTAAAAATTTTAAATAAATTTTTTAAGGTTTGAAACTCACCAACTAGGCTCTAGCCATGTTGAAACCACTCAAACCGGTTGCAAAACTGTAAAACCATTGAAAACTGCAGCCGAACCTGACTTGAACCAGATCGGACCGGATTGGACCGGCCTGAGCCTGATCGCCGCACGCGCTACGCACGTGCGGTTCATATTCTTTCTTCGCTCGAGCCCGCTCGATATGCTGCAGCAAACGCCGCTGCCGATGTCGCTCAACGCTGCCCGATCATCGCTGCCACCTTGCAGGAACCATGCCCTCGGCTCGGCCACAACTTCCTCAACCTTTCGGCTGCCTAATCGCGCCGCCGATAGAGCCCCACCGCTCCTGCGGCCGACACTACCTCTGGTTCCTCTGTCGCAGGTGCAATCGCCGTTCCCAGCCGCCATTCCATTTTCCCTGTCGTGGCCGCTGCTCGATATCAAGTCCAAGAGAGTTGAATTGAGCCCAGGGAGCTTGCCGCCCAGGAAGAGTCGTTCGCCGTGCTTCCTACCAGCGAATTCAACGGGAACAGGGGAAGAATCGTTTGCTCCCCTGTTTAGCCGCCACTTCTAGGCTCTCTGCTGATTCCAGCCCTCTCACCGTGAACACCATATGGAGTCGACTCCCTCTGGAGTCAACTCGATGTCCAGAACCTCACCGCGAAGGGGGAGAATGATCTCCTCGCACTTCACCGATGAGATCGTCTGAGGACGGCACCTCCTCTAGGTGCCTCTGCTTCAACCATTTCCCAACAACCCTCTGCTCGCCTTCTCCGCTCGCTGACGCCGCCTCCATCGCATCGCCGAATACTACGCCGATGGCTGACCTCAACCGGGTCTCCCCTCGTTTTGGACGTTGCTCGCCAGAGCCTCCGCTGCTCCACTGTTCGCTACCAAGCCCCCGAACAGAGCAGCTCTATCGAAGGTTTTAATACCTTCGCCGACTGACTCGGCCGACTCGAGTGGCTCAACTCATGGCATGTGCAGTGCACGTGCACGGACGCTTTTATTTTGTTTTTTTTCTTTATTAGAAATTTATCTTTCTTTTATAAATATAAATATATATATTAACTATTAAATAAAACTTTCTATATATTTAACTTATTAATAGTTTTCTTTATCCTTTATTTTATTTTTATTTTTATTTATCTAATTACATTATCAACTTTCATTATTATCTTTAACTAATTTATTTTACTATTTTCTATTATTTTACTATTTTAATATTATAATAATATTTTAAAAAAAATTCTACGAAGAAAACAAAGTTTACATCCCAATTGTTAAAACTTGGAGGAGAAATTTTAGAAATATAACTTTGAATCGGTAAGCCAGAATAGTAACAAGGATATAAGAGCGATTACTAACTGCTGGAAAGACTAGAGTAATAAAAATAACTGCTGAAATAATGGAGAAATTTTTTTGAATACTTAAGTGTTTACATGCAAGTTCAGGAGTTTGACAATCAACAAACTGTAATCAAAATCAGTCAATTTAGAGGTGCTGGTGAAGATGTTGATAATGCATAAGATAAGTCTGTAGTTATTCAAAAGGAGCCTAAGAAAGAGATAATAATGGCAGTTCCATCAAGGACACCAAGGATTAGAATATGGTAGGCAAGGTAAAATTCAGCATTGTTGTTCATATAAGCCTATAGTACATATTATGATGAAGAATAAAACTTAGATTCATAACTAGTTAATTATAGATCAAAGGTAAGGGAAGAGAATGGATATATATTCAACTGTCAACAGAGATATGGCAAGATTCAAGTGGAAAGATAAATGATTTTTCGACCCAAGAATATGAAATTTTCTCGGTACACTAAATTTTCAGGATTGAGTGAACTTTGAAAAGTCATAACATCCTCCACAGAGATCAGATTAAACTAAATTTTTGAGGGTAGGTTTTGGCATCAGTGAAGAAGGTATTTAAGAAATTTCTTAGGAATTGGACACTTAGAGAGCTCAGGGTGATTAAATATTTAAAACAAGGTAAATCTGAGGGTGATTCAATTCCAGATTTTATGATACTTTGCCATAGTGATTTATACATTTCATCATCTTCAGCTTTAGCTCACTCTCTAATTGTGTACGGGAGTTGTGGTTGAGATTTTGAGGTAGGGATGGAATTACTAGGTGAAAAATACAGTAGGTATGCTGGTTTAGAATTTGGTAGAAAGATTTTTAAAAATCGACCTTAAGGATATGCAAGTATATGAACAAGAGATAAGCTCAATTCTCTTGATTTAACGTGCTGAAAAATGCTAAAATTTTACCAAAATTCATTGAATTTACTAGCAATCCTTACTAGGTGTGAGATTTGTAATTTTATAGTAAGGGTAATTATGTAATAGATGAAGATTTTAAGGGATTTCATGAAATAAATAATGTGGAGGACTTATTTGTAAAATTATATGGATTTTTGAAGTATGGAATTTTGATGCTCGGGTATAATTTTTGTTAAGGAAGGCGCAGACAGATCGCAATTTGAACATTATTTGATTGGTCAAATCATTGAATCAAGGATTGATCCAAATGGATGAACGAGATTAAATCACTTAAAACGGACGACCCAGATTTGATTTCATTAAACCAATGAATGAACTAGGTTAGCGGGTTAGTGGTAAGTGGGTTAAGTGAGGAAATCCGATCCGTTACCAAACTCATTTAACTTACTCTCTTCTTCTTCCTTCCCACCCGTGACATTCTCTTTGCTCACCTTTCTTCGAACCCAGCGACGGTAGCTTCACGTCCTCATTTTGGCGACGATGATTGGAGGACTTTCCGATCAAATTTTTCCGCCAGATTTCAGACACAACTTCAGATGAGCTAGGAGAACACATTAGATCCATCATTTTATGTTTTGGTGGAGATTTGAGGGAGAAAAGAGGAGAGAAGGGGGTGGCGGCAAAAGTTCGTCGCCGGAGATTTCTCCGGAGATTGCCGACTATTTCGGCAACGAAACTTCGCAAGGTTGGTACCTATGGCTTCTCCTTGATGAGAGCTACCCATTGGTACCAAAGTTGAGACTTATTGGTTGCTGGTTTGCCGTCCGCAAACGGAAAACCTAAATTTAGGGTTTTCGCCCAATTGAACTTCTCCGATGAAATTAGCCGTGTATGTACAATAAAAATTGGGGCAAATATGATTTTTGGATTCCTGATGAAGCGAGCTTTCGATTGGTACCAATATTTTAGCTGATCGAAGAACTTCACCGATAAGGTTTCCGGGAACTTTCCGGCAAGATTCCGGCAAGTCTCCGGTAAACTTTTCGGCGAACTCGAGATAAAAATTAGGGTTAATCTAGAGACCACTCTAAGAGTAGTGGTGAAGACAGATTTATAAAAAATTTACTAGGTTGAGATTTAAAATTTATTGAAATATTCATAGGAAATTCGATAAGCAAACACGAGTATACGAACAATCGTGATACCAATTAGAACGTGCTTGCGACGATAGGATCATGTGAGTATTTATTCTCCAGGCAGAATAGACGGGATAGTTCTCAATGTTTAATCCAAAAAATTATCTCCCTTTAATTAGCTATATTTGATATCCATTGACTCTCCTGCTAGTTAATTATCCTGATTATGATTATATATGAGTTGTGAATAACCTTTGATATCCATACTTCTTGATATAAGCTTTTCATTGAATCATTATAAGCATGATACGATGCTTTTGTTTAATCCTAAAGCTAGCATATGCACCTGTTTTTCTTGAAAAGCATACCCTAGGAGATTTATAGATTTATATATGATTCTGCTTCATCTTTTGGGTGCGTATAACTAGGATGACCATAAACTAATGTACTTAAAGCACAGTCACTGCAGTGACATTCTTTTCGCACTCCCATGGGCCGCCTAGATAGAGGGACGTAGGGCTAAAGTGCCAGACAGTCAGGATAGAAGGTTAGATAACTCCTGGCTGTGGATATGTACTGGACTAGCTATGGTAAACTAGGTAGTAAGGTTCAGTGGGCAACTTAGGGGGAAAGGGGGTTTTGTTTCTGTATTCTTATGATTTTACTCTGATCCGAGTACCCTATGATTCTTGATACCTCCCCCTGAGGTGACAGTTGATAGCTACAATTGTTGTTAACTATGTTAGCCCTAGATATATTCTTGTATGATTCATGATTACTCTTTTTGATTGGCTATTATACCCGAATAACAGGTTATTCTATTTACGAGATGTTGCTATTATATGTTCTCAGTTTTACATTGTTTTCTATCCAACTCACTAGGTACAAGTGTACTCACCACAAAGGAGAACTTATTTTTTTCAGGACCACAGCAGGAGAGGGACGGATATAAATAGAGGCGTGTAGCCAGACACCCAATTTTGGAAAGGTAGGATAGTGCTACCTTTATTTTGTGTATATAAAGATCCACTAGCTAGGAGTTTTGTATACACTTAAGACATGTGCCCAATTTTGACTGTAAATAAGTGTGTGTCACTGTACCAATGGTCTAATTTAGATAATATATGATTTTAGAGTTATATTAATCATTTATCTAGGTTCTCTCCTTCTATAAATGGAGAGGATATACATCAGGTACGCTTAGTGAGTTCCCATATAGTTCTGAGAGTAAGTGGAGCTATATGTGGAGTTTATTGCGGTCTACCATGTACCCTAGGGGAAGGTACGGGGCGTGACACTATGTTATTCAGTAATTTGAGCTTCTAGATGGTATTTGGACCCTTTCTCGAAAGAAGAGTATCATCTAAAATATTTTGAAAGAGGACAAAGATTAGGAAGAGAATATACTATGGAAGAAAAGAAATTGTTAACTATAACAAGAAGGAATATGAGTTCATTTGGTACCAGTAATGGTACCACTTTTTGAATGCACTCAAGAGTATTCAACAGAGGAATGATTAGTATTTTGAGAATGGTCAACATCTAAAGAATGACCACTACTAAAGGTTTGTAACGAAAATGATTGAAACATATCAGTGAATGAAAATAAGGGAATAAATCTTCATATTAAAGTATAAGGAATACAGTTCATGGGTAACAAGAATTGGATTTCCAAGTTTAATGAAGAAGGATTATATTGTACAGTATAGTTTCTGTGATATGAAAGTATTTAATGTCTATTCATATTATAAACTGTTTTGGCCAAAGATACATGAAGCTTTGGGGACGACATTACAGTTTAGTACAACTTTTCATCCCCAAACAGATGGCTAATCTGAAAGGACAATTCAAACTTTGGAAGATATGTTAAGGGCTTGTGTAATTGAATTCCAGGGAAGTTGGGATCAACATTTCCCTTTGATTGAGTTTGCTTATAATAACAGTTATCAGACTAGCATTGGAATGCCACCATATGAGGCTTTATATGGAAGGAAATGCATAACACCATTATGTTGGGATGAAGTGGGAGAAAGACGAATAGAAGGAAATGAGTTGATAGAAACTACTACAGAAAAGATTAAGATTATCAAGGAAAGATTAAAAGTAGCCCAGGATAGACAGAAAAGTTATGCTGATAACCGAAGAAGGGAGTTAGAGTTTCAATCTGGGGATATGGTATACCTGAAAGTAACTCCATGGAAAGGAATTATACGGTTTGGAAACACAGGAAAGTTGAATCCTAGATTGGATCCTTCAGAATTATTAATAGAGTTGGACCCGTAGCTTACAAATTGGAGTTACCTCAGGAGATGGCTAGAATACACGATGTATTTCATGTATCAATGCTACGAAAATATATTTTGGACCCAGAACGAGTACTACAAATACTCCCGATAGAGCTTACAGATAATTTAAGTTTTAAGATACAATCGGAGCAGATTTTAGAACGAAAGAATAAAATCTTAAGGAATAAGGATGTATGGATGATTAAGGTGTTGTGGAGAAGTGCACAAGTAGAAGAAATCACTTGGGAATCTGAAGAATATATGAAAAGGAAGTATCCTCAGTTATTTCAAGTGACGACTTAAGCTAAATTTTGAGGACAAAATTTCTTTAAGTGGGGTAGGATGTGAGATTTGTATTTTTGTATTAGGGATAATTTTGTAAAATAATAATAGAAGGACTTATTTGTAAAATTTTATGAATTTTTGTAGTATGAAATTTTGACATGAAAATTATACCATCAGATTTTGATAAGGAATCCAACGGTGCAGACGGATCGTAATTTGGACGTCGTTTGCTTGATCAAATCGTTGAATCAAGAATGGACGATCCAAATTTGATTTGATATTTAAGATTTTAATTAATTTATTTATATAAAAAAAATCGGAATTTTCTCCGACGGCCACGCTCCTTTTCTCTCTCTTTTCTTCCCTCGCACAGTAATAACGAAGAATAAAGTTGTTACTTTGTTATCCACGTTTGGAGGACTTTCCGATCGTATTTTTCGACAAGATTTCAGACACAAACTCAGGTGAGCTAGGAGAATGCATTAGAACTATTACTTTTATTTTTTGGTGGAGATTTGAGGGAGAAAAAAGGAGAGAAGTAGGGGGCGGCGAAAATTCGTCGCCGGAACTTGCTCCGGCGATTGCCGGCCATTCCAGCCGTAAAACTTTGTAAACTTGGTACTTATGGCTTCTCCTCGATGAGAGCTTTCCATTGGTACCGGAGTTGAGAACTGTTGGCCGCCGGTCGGCCGCCGGCGAGCTAAAAACCCTAACTTAGGGATTTCACCCAACTTGATATAATCGTTGAAATTGATCGCGTGTGAGCTATAATAATTGGGAAAAATATGATTTTTGGAATCCTTGTGAAAAGAGCTTTCGACTGGTACCAATATTGGTACCGTTCGAAGAACTTCGCCGGCGAGGGTTCCGGCGAACTTTCCGACGAGCTCTGGCGAACTTTCTGGCGAACTTAAGATAAAAATTACGGTGATTCTAGAGACTATTTTAAGCATATTGGTGAAGACGGATTTGTAGAATTGTTACCGGATTGAGAGATTTAATTCGTTGAAATATTCGCCGGAAATTCGGTAAACAAGCACGAGGATACGAACGTTCGCGTTATGAACTAAAACGTGCTTACCACGATAGAATCAGGTGAGTGTTTATTCTCTGGGCAGAATAGACGGGATAGTTCACAATGTTTAGTCTAGGAGAACTATATTCCTTTGATTAGTTATGCTCGGTATTTCTTTGGACTCTTCTGCTAGTTTTATATAATCTTGATTGTTATTATAAATGAGTTGTGAATAATCTTTGATATTCTTGCTTGATAACATAAGCTATTTATTGCTTGTGTACCTCGACTCATTATAAGCATGATACTATGCTTTTGTTGACTCTAAATCTAGCATATGCATCTGTTTGATTATTCGCGATATTGTTTACTTATGAAAACATATGACTAATATGATTTGATTCTGGATATTGCTATAAGCACAGTCGCTGCAGTGACATTTGATTAGCACTCCCATGGGCCACCTATGTAGAGGGGCATGGGGTAATAGTGCACGAGGTCAGGAGGGGAGACTGGGATTGAAATACTCATGACTGGCCATTAGACTGGACTAGCTATGGATGCTAGGTAGTGAGGTCCAGTGGCAACTTAGGGGGAATGGAGGCTTTGATTCCATATTCTTGTGTTTCTGCTTTGATTTGGGTACCCTATGATATTTGATTCCTCCCCCTGAGGTAACAGTTATTGGCTACAACTGTATTTAATTAAGCCAGCCTCGGATATAGTCTCGTGTGACTATTGATTACTCCTTTTGATTGGCTATTGCACACGGATAGCCAGATTATCTTATTCTTGAGATTTTGTTATTTTATGTTCTCGGTTTTACATTATTTTCTATCCAACTCACTGAGTACGGTGTTACTCACCCCGTAGGGGAACTCATTTTATTTTTTTAGGATTACAGCAGGAGAGAGACTGATAGATATTGCGACACATAACCAGACTCCTGTTTGATTTTTAAAGGTAGGATAGTACTACCTTTATTTTGTGTACAGAAGGATCCACTGGATAGGTACTTTGTGTATTATTGGGCATGTGTCCCATTTTGATTGTAGATCATTGTTCATACATAAATCTATGTGTAAGAGATCTGATTTTGTGAAATATATGGTTTTAGAGTTATATTTGATTTGTTGTTCAGGTTCTCTCCTTCCATAAATAGATGGGATATACATCAGGCATGCTTAGTGAGTTCCTATATAGTTCCGAGGGTAAACAGGGCTGTATATGGAGTTCATTGCGGTCTGCCACGTGCCCTAAGGGAAGGTATGGGGCGTGATAGAGAAACTGGAGATTATTTAAACAACAAGTAAGAGATGAAGTTGTCCTTCTTCGGCATATCAAGACAGTAATTTTTACTAAGCTAGATATAGAAAAAATAAGAGAGTTTGTTGTCTTATGCTTAGCTTAGAATACTAGTGCTCTTCGAGATATTTATTTTTATTATATTTACTTCTTTATGACTTGTAGCACATGATATTGTAGTGATGCTCAAATACCCTTCCTAGAAGGTGAGTTGACATTATTATTGATGCTATCAAACAAGTTATAAGGAGTAAAATTTATGTAAGGTGAGTTGGTAAATGATAATTTAATTTATTTACCAAAAAAAATTACATTAATTGGAATTAAGGTGATTTAATTAGAATTTTTACAGAATTAATAAAGAAATCTTACCTCAATCTCACTCCTTTATCTCTATCAGAAACAATGGTAATGGGAACTCCATGAAGTTTCACAATCTCCTGAATATAGATTGTGGCTAATTTTTTCAATGAATAAGTATTATTAATTGCTAGAAAATGAACAGATTTCGTAAGTCGATCCATAATTACCTATATTGCATTATGATTGCTGGATGTACGGGGTAATCCTATCACAAAATCCATAGTGATATGTTCTCATTTCCATTCTGGAATTGGCAAAGACTGTAGCTTCCCTGTAGGTCTTTGATGTTCAGCTTTAACTTGTTGACATATAGGACACTTAGCTACATAATCTGCAATATCTTTCTTCATACCAAGCCACCAATAATTTCCTTTTATGGTGCGATACATCTTTGTACTGCCCGGGTGCATTACATATGTCAAAGAATGAGCTTCCTCTAAAATAGCTTTCCTAAGTTCAACTTTATTAGGGACACAAATTCTGTCTCGATATACCAATAACTCATCATCCCTCATCCTGAACTCAGTATTTTCTTATATTTGCATCTTTTGAAGTACTTTACTCAGTTCCTCGTCTGAGCTTTGCAAAATCCGAATTTCTTCATGAAGTGTAGGTCGCACAACAAATGTAGCTAGTATCTCACTAACTGTATCATAATTTAGTTGAATTCCCAAAGATTTCAATTCCACTAGTTGTGATAATATAGTGTTGGAAATATTTGACAGTATAACTGACTTTCTACTCAAGGTATCAGCTACTACATTTGTCTTTCCTGGATGATATTCAAT
This sequence comes from Thalia dealbata, assembly GCA_030544415.1. Taxonomy (NCBI): domain Eukaryota; kingdom Viridiplantae; phylum Streptophyta; class Magnoliopsida; order Zingiberales; family Marantaceae; genus Thalia; species Thalia dealbata. The sequence goes on from CM060460.1 coordinate 12,740,790, forward strand.
TAGCATCTTGCACGGGTGAACCACTGATGTCCCCATCATACTCCCCTTCTTGAAAAGGAGTCCACCTCGACTCTGGCTCATCTTCATCACCCAAGTATGGAGATAAATCAGCCACAGTGAATGTATTACTCACTCTATAATCCTTAGGTAGTTCCAGCTTTTAGGCATTATCATTGATCTTTGCGAGAACCATGAATGGACCGTTACCTCGTGGCATTAGTTTGGACTTGCGCTGTTCTGGAAATCGATCTTTGCGCAAATGCAGCCAAACCAAATCTTCTTCTTCAAAAATAACTTTAATTCTTCCTTTGTCTACATGCTTCTTATATTGTATTTGCATCTCCTCAATATTTGTTTTGGTCAGCTGATGTATCTTACGAATCATCTCAGCACGCTTCTCAGCATCAAGATTACCTCTTTCTGAAGGTGGCAGAGGTAGTAAATCAATTGGAGCAGCATGCTTAAATCCATAGACGACCTCGAATGGGCAAAACTTTGTAGGAGAACTCAATGTGTGGTAAGCTCTCCTCCCAAAGCTTCAGGTTCTTTTTGAGTATCGTTAGTAGCATAGTACCAAGTGTGCGGTTGACAACCTCGATTTGTCTATCAGTTTGGGGGTGACATGTAGTTGAAAATAGTAATTTTGTTCTAAGAGCTAATTCTCGCTTAAACCCACATGGTTTATATACTCCTTTTCCTATTTCGAAAGTACCTTGGGTGGATATTTTAATGAATTTTGTGTTGGGTTTACCAAGGACTAAGAAGGGGAGAGACAATATATTTGTTATTGTTGATAGGATTTCTAAGATAACTCCTTTCATACCTTGTCATTAGAGTGATGATTCTACTCTTGTTGCTGATTTATTTTTCAGGGAGATCGTTCGCCTATATGGAGTACCGAGGATATTGTTTCAGATCGTGATACAAAATTCTTGAGCCACTTTTTGGAGGACGCTTTGGGGTAATCTTTTATCAACTCTAACAATCTTCTCTATCTCAAGTTTAGCTCTTTCTGAGTCATAATATATTTCAAGCTCTGATGGTCAGTAAAGATATGACATTGAACTCCATATAAATAATGCCGCCATATCTTTAGTACAAATACTACTGCTGCCAGTTCCAAATCATGAGTAGGATAATTTAATTCATGTTTCCTTAGCTGACGGGATGCATAAGCAATAACCTTTCCTTCTTGCATCAATACACATCCTAACCCTTGTCTGGAAGCATCACTGTATACTGTATAATTTTAATTAGGCTTTGGTAATGTCAGAACTGGAGCAAAAGTAAGACAGTCTTTGAGTTTCTGAAAACTCTTTTCACATTCCTGATCCCATTCAAATTTCACTTCTTTTCTAGTCAATCGAGTGAGTGGTCCAGCAATCTTAGAAAATCCCTCAATGAATCTTCTATAATATCCAGCTAGACCAAAGAAACTATGAATCTCCGTAACATTCTTGGGTTGTTCCGATTTCAAAACTGCTTCAACTTTATTTGAATCAACCATGATACCTTTTTCTGATACGGTATGTTCCAAGAATTTCACTTCTTTCAGCCAAAACTCACATTTGGAGAACTTTGCATACAGTTTCTTTTCTCGCAGTGTCTGTAATACTATTCTCAGATGTTCAGCATGTTCCTTTTCTCCAGAAGAGTATATCAGAATATCATCTATGAATACAATAACAAACTTGTCGAGATATGGATGAAATACTCTATTCATTAAGTTCATAAATGCAGCTGGGGCATTTGTCAAACCAAAAGGCATTACCACAAACTCATAGTGTCCATATCGAGTCATGAAGGCAGTCTTAGGGATATCTAACTCCCTAATCCTCAATTGATGATATCCTGATCTCAAATTAAATTTTGAAAATACCTTAGTTCCTTGTAGTTGATCAAAAAGATCATCAATTCTCGGCAAAGGGTATTTATTATTGATGGTCACCTTATTTAATTATCTATAATCAATACATAATCTCAAGGTACCATCTTTCTTCTTTACAAATAATACCGGTGCTCCCCAAGGTGAAGTACTTGGTCTGATAAATCCTTTATCTAGTAATTCTTCTAACTGTACCTTCAATTCACTGAGTTCTGTAGGTGTCATTCTATATGGTTGAATGGTGATAGGGTGAGTGCCTGGTTGTGATTCAATAAAGAAATTAACTTCCCTATCAGGTGGTACACCTAGTAATTCTTCTGGAAATACATCAGGGAATTCACATACCACCGGTATTTTTTCTAGCTTAGTTCTCGATGTGGATGTGTCTATTATGCGAGCTAAATAGGCTACACATATTTTCTTAATAATTTACAAGCTTGTAGTGCTGAAATTACACAAGTCGGTAAGATTCGACGATTCCCAGTAAAATGTAATTCAGGTGTTCCTTCTTTTGAGAATACTACCTCCTTAGTAAAGCAGTTGACTGTGGCCTTATGTCGGGCTAACCAGTCAATCTCCAATATCATATCAAAATCTACCATGTCTAATGGAATTAGATCTGCTAATAATATGATATCTCCCAATATAATCTCACAGTTCTTATAAACTGTATCTCTAAGTAACTGTTGTCCTAGAGGTGTGCATACAATAGGTTCAAGTTTCAAAGGAACTAATAGTTTATCACTAAACTTTACAAACTCAGGATTAATGTAAGATCTATGAGAACCACTATCAATAAGTACTCTAGCAGAATGCTGAAAAAGCTGTAAAGTACCTATGATCAGATCTAGATTAGTTTCAACCTCCTTATCAGAACTGGCGAAAATCCTGGTATGCTATCGTGGAGGAATCCCAGAACCACCCTGTATCCCTCTAGCACTGCTTCTCTGATCAGCTTTCTACCCTTTTTTGCCCCTGATGGTTGCCTATCCTGAGTGGTTGATCCTCTACTACTTGGTAACTGTCTATGCATCCCCATGCTTCTACTGTCACCTCTTTGTTGAAGTTTTGGGTAGTTGCTACGATAATGCCCTGTCTCGTGACAATAATAATAGCTCAGAGGAGCTCTGCATATTCCAGAATGATTCTTACCACAATTTCTACAAGTACCTCTAGCCATGAATCAGGCTTGGGACTCAGAATTCGGGATAGGTAAAGCTCGAGGATACATCTGTGGTCCAAAAACACTACCAGATGATTCTCCCATTCTTTGTGATCCTCTAACCATAATACTCTTTCTCTGAAATGTAGGGCTGAAAAATCCCGACTTTCTTTTCCCTACCGAAACTTCCTTACCCTTAAAAGATTCCCTAGATAGATGCTCAATTTCCACTGCTATTTGTACCAGCTCATGATAACTGACGGTGGTAGATGTAACTAACAGCCTTCTGATTCCTAACTAACTCCACTAGCACTGAGAGATTCCCACCAAACCTGTGTATCACCCTCTAGTAACTGAGCTGCTAGTCTAATAGTGTCTGCTTCTGTCAATCTCATGTCTCTAGCAGTCTTGGACACTTTCTATAACCATTTATGTGCTATTTCTGGATCTCTAGATTTCTCAAAACTATAACAACCTAACTGCCGAGTTGTCTTGATCTGTTTCAGTAAGTCAGTCTGAGTGCTAACTACCGGTATCTGCACTGGTGGAATAGAAGCTTGTGCCTCAGTATGCCGAGTTTGAATTGCTCTAAGGAGTGTATGAAACTGCTCATCTGTCAAAGTGACTCCTCCAACAACAGGTGGTGTAGCCTGACCACCCTCTACTGATATCGTGTGGGAGGCAGAGGAACCCTCCTGTCCATGTGATGCCTCATCACCTGAGTAACTATGCTCTGGCTGCATTCTGAATATCCTGCACGAATATTACGATCAATATTGTAGATACAACGTATAGCCTAGGGCCACTAGACTGGTCCTTATCAAAGATCCACTGAACTCCTTATATCCTAATATGGATTACTTCTAAAAGATCATTTATGCAACTGAGATCTTAATATATATCCAGGTTCTCCAATGATCTGGTCAGGATATACATAAGTTCTAATATGAACCTGCTCTGATACCACCAAAATCTGTCACGCCCCATATCTTCCCTTAGGGCACGTGGCAGACCGCAGTGAACTCCATATACAGCCCCGTTTACGACCAGAACTATATAGGAACCCACTAAGCGTGCCTGATGTATATCCCATCTATTTATGGAAGGAGAGAACCTGAACAACAGATCAAATATAACTCTAAAATCATATATTTCACAAAATCAGATCTCTTACACATAGATTTATGTATGTACAATGATCTATAATCAAAATGGGACACATGCCCAATGATACACAAAGTACCTATCCAGTAGATCCTTCTGTACACAAAATAAAGATAGTACTGTCCTACCTTTCAAAATCAAACAGGAGTCCGGCTATGCGTCGCAATATCTATCAGTCCCTCTCCTGCTGTGATCCTAAAAAAATAAAAATGAGTTCCCCTACAGGGTGAGTAACGCCGTACTCAGTGAGTTGGATAGAAAACAATGTAAAACCGAGAACATAAAATAACAAAATCTCAAGAATGAGATAATCTGGCTATCCATGTGCAGTAGCCAATCAAAAGGAGTAATCAATAGTCACACGAGACTATATCCGAGGTTGGCTTAATCAAATTCAGTTGTGGCCAACAACTATTACCTAAGGGGGAGGAATCAAATATCATAGGGTACCCAAATCAAAGCAGAAACACAATAATATGGAATCAAAGCCTCCATTCCCCCTAAGTTGCCATTGGACCTCACTACCTGGCATCCATAGTTAGTCCAGTCTAATGGCTAGTCAGGAGTATTTCAATCCCAGTCTCCCCTCCTGACCTCGTGCACTATTACCCCATGCCCCTCTACATAGGTGGCCCATGGGAGTGCTAATCAAATGTCACTGCAGCGACTTTGCTTATTGCAGTATCCAGAATCAAATCATACTAGCCATATGCATATGCTAGATTTAGAGTCAACAAAAGCATAGTATCATGCTTATAACGAGTCGAGGTACACAAGCAATAAATAGCTTACGTTATCAAGCAAGAATATCAAAGATTATTCACAACTCATTTATAATAACAATCAAGATTATATAAAACTAGCAGGAGAGTCCAAAGAAATATCGAGCATAACTAATCAAAGGAATATAGTTCTCCTGGACTAAACATTGAGAACTATCCCGTCTATTCTGCCCAGAGAATAAACACTCACCTAATTCTATCATGGTAAGCATGTTCTAGTTCATATCGCGAACGTTCATATCCTCGTGCTTGCTTACCGAATTTTCTGTGAATATTTCAACGAATTAAATCTCTCAATTCGGTAACAATTCTACAAATCCTTCTTCACCAATATGCTTAAAATAGTCTCTAGAATCACCGTAATTTTTATCTCAAGTTCGCCGGAAAGTTCGCCAGAGCTCGCCGGAAAGTTCGCCGGAACCCTCGCCGGCGAAGTTCTTCGAACAGTACCAATATTGGTACCAATCTAAAGCTCTTTTCACAAGGATTCCAAAAATCATATTTTCCCCAATTATTATAGCTCACATGCAATCAATTTCAATAATTATATCAAGTTGGGCGAATCCCTAAGTTAGGGTTTTTAGCTCGCTGGCGGACGACCGGCGGCCAACAGTTCTCAACTCCGGTACCAATGGAAAGCTCTCATCGAGGAGAAGCCACAAGTACCAAGTTTGCGAAGTTCCGCGGCCGGAATGGCTGACAATCGCCGGAGCTTGCTCCGGCGACGAACTTTCGCCGCCCCCTACTTCTCTCCTCTTTTCTCCCTCAAATCTCCACCAAAACTTAAAAGTAATAGTTCTAATGCATTCTCCTAACTCACCTGAGTTTGTGTTTGAAATCTTGTCGAAAAATACGATCGAAAAGTCCTCCAAACGTGGATAACAAAGTAACAACTTTATTCTTCGTTGTTACTGTGCGAGGGAAGAAAACAGAGAGAAAAGGAGCGCTCGAGCGGGCCGTGGGAGAAAATTCTGATTTTTTTTATAAATAAATTAATTAAAATCTTAAATATCAAATCAAATCTTGATCCATTCTTGATTCAACGATTTGATCAAGCAAACGACGTCCAAATTACGATCCGTCTGCTCCGTTGGATTCCTTATCAAAAATACTATCTGATAGTATAATTTTCATATGAAAATTTTATACTACAAAATTTTACAAAATTTTACAAATAAGTCCGACTCTACTATGACCACCTGGATAAGCTGTCTTTTCGATGTTCTCCTTTTAGCTATTCTAGCAGCTATATTAATTGTGATTTTCCATATAGTTTGTCTTAAAACTTCTTCATTCTATTTCAACAAATCACTCAATATAGTCTTGCTATATTTACATTTAGTTAGCAAATATTCTAAGGTTTCTATTGCAGTTAGACATAGCTGACATCCTCCTTCTATTTGCATACCCCGCTTGAGTAGTTTATCTGCAGTCATTAATTTCTGATGCAAAGTAAGCCATAGAATGAAGGTAGCTCTTGGCCTAGCTGTAGAATCACATATCAAACTTGTCTAATTTTTCTTTGGCAATGTACCCACCAATATATTGTAAATTGCACTGATTGTGATTTTTCTAGTTAGTATAATTGCCAGTTGGGGATGGTATTGTAATACCTCTCTACTCATCATCACTTTCTTCAACATCTAGCTTGTTTGTTTGGGTAGATTCATAGTATGAATATTTTTATTTTTTATATACTAAGTGTGTACCCATTTGATCCATAATTTATCTTTCTTCATCTGCATATCCCAAAAGAGCTTGAAGATGGCTGCCTTATTCCATAAGTCTAGTCTTAGTAAGTTAAGTCCTCCGACTGACTTTGGTGTGCAAACTTTATTCCAAGCTACCAAGGTCTTCCTACTAGTCTCAGCTGATCCTGTCCATAAGAATGTCCTGCAAACTGCATTCATCATTTTGATTGTTTTTTTGGGTAATATGAATAGTTGTGACTAATAGCTTTGCATTCCAAATAACACTAACTTTATAAGTTGAACTCTTCCTGCATATGTTAGCAACTTGGCAGTCCATCTTTTAAGTCTAACCATCATTTTGTCAAGTAATTAATGCAATTTAAATACCATAACATTTACCAAAATATTTCTTAATACATAAAATATACAAATAATTCATTTAACCCTAAATTAATTTGAATTATCTTAATTAAATTAAGAATCGTATTTCAACTATTCTGAAAAATTATAATTAATTCATGAAAATTATATCTAAGCATAAACAAGCATCACAAATTATTTCAAATTTCTCTGACATGATTTACGCACTTCAAACCCTGAACCCAACCTAAAATAATTCGAAAACCGCACCTAAAGTTTGTTAAAAATTTTAAATAAATTTCTTAAAACTCAAAACTCACCAATAAAGCCCAAGCAACATTGAACCACACTGAACCAGTTGTAAAATCGGTGAAAACCCATGCTAAACCGCTGCTGAACCGGACCAGAACCGGACCAAACTGAATTTGACCGGTTTGAGCCGGATCTCTACACGCACCTAGCACGCACGGTCTGCCTCTTCCTCTCTGCTCAAACTCAGTTCAAAATCGTAGTCGTGCCACTGCGTGTTCACCGGCGATCACAGCCGCTCCGCTACACAGACATGCCGGAATAATGCGCACGGCCTGGCCCCCCTTCCTCCACTCGTCGGCCACCTCTTTTAGCTGTCAGTGGAGCTTAGGTGCTTTCACAATCAGCTAGTGCACTCAATCCCTACTGCACTGATCTATCACCACTACCGTCACTTCCGAACCTTTGTTGCCGTCAATTTCCCCCTCCAATCAACTCCACTGGAGTCGAATTGAGGTTGAGCAACTCACCGCGGAGGAAGGGACAATCTCCGCACCCTCCACCGGTGAGAACATCAGAGAACAAGGACCTCCCATGGCTGCCTCTGTCTCAGCCGCTTCCCAGCCATTTGCCGACTACCAGAGCTGTCTCTACGCGCTGCCGATCACGGTGCCGACGCCCTGCCTCCGGCCGCGTTCCCACTTCCGTCGCACTACCCTTGCCGGAGCTCAAATAGCTTCGCCAACGGCGTCCCCTTCGAAAACTGGGCTCTCCCCATGTTTTCGAGGGTTTTAAACCCTCACTAACCATGTCGCCCGTCGATGCACGTGTAGTGGCGGATTTTTATTTCTCTTTTTTTTACTAAATATCTTATTATATATATATTTTTAAATAAAATTATTTATTTTTAATATATTTTTTCTTTTTATATTTATCTGATTAATATTTTATCTATTTTTGTTCTTTCCTATTTTTATTTTATTCACTCTTTATATTAATAAAAATATTTTTTTATTATCTTATTTTAAAATACCTATTAAATTTTTTTATCTTATTGTTTTATTATTTTAATATTAAAATAATATATTTTTTCTAAAATCCTTTTATTAATTCTTAATATTTTCCCTATTTATTATTTTAAATAATAATATTTTTATTTTATTATTATTATTATTATTTCTTATATAGAAAACAGTGTTTACAATGTATATATTTGGAGGGAAATTTTCAGCTTTACAATTTCACCTCCTTAGGATTTTTGGTCATTCGAAAATGAAAAGGGTCCATTCTACAAACGATTGTAAATTTCTAGTCTTTCAATCAACCAAACTTTTATGAAACCTAGGTGTCGAATAAACTTCTATTATCATTTGAATCTTCTAACATATGCTTAGAAGATACTCACTGTCACGCCCCGACCCATTTGTCGAGTACGTGGAAACCGCCATATGAGCCCAAAGGACCCATACAAGGTATTTATTGATTTACCCAACTTACATGCATTATCAACACAGTGGATAATATAATTAAATCAATTAATTCATCTCTACTAACACAGTCCCGATATACCTACTACAATACTACGATGACAACAATGGTAGATAAACTATATTCATCGATAATCTCATCTCCGTCAACTATCTTGACCGGTCATTTAGTAGACCTGCACACACATTGAATGCAGTGTGCTCAGCCTTGCGGCTTTATGCTTACGGCTCTAACAGCAGTAGAATATCTCAAGTAGAGAATGAGAGATTCTAATATATCCATAGATTATTCAATAATATCAAACAAAGCATGTAAAGTCAAGCAATAAAACATGGAGCATGTTGAGTACAATATGTAATATGAGCATCTGTTCTAAATATAATTGTGAAATGTGTATATGTCTCTAGATCATTATCACTAAGAATATGTCATTTCATTTAAATATTGTGATCTGGGTAGCCAGCCTATGCTTAGGAGATCTCTTGATGAGGGAGTTCCTATAAGTCCATCAGTGTCCTCTCTATCTATGTCTCTACTTATGCCTGTCACACTGATGTTGGCAGAGAGGTCGGGTGACCGTGAATCCCTCTTTATTGGTCCGCTAGGCGAATCTCTCCATCTCCGCATCCTAGCGACCTGTCATTCCATGCATCTTCCCTAGATAATCCATGAAGCAACTCGTGTAGTACTACACACTATCCCCAAACAGGGTCACCATATCTAAATATACAAATTGACCACGGCTAGCCGGTAATAAACCCCAAGATCTAGACTACTCATCAGAATGTCTGCAGAATGTCTGGAATAATAGCCTTGTGGTCCATGGATCCATTGTCCAATGCTATGTTGAAGGAGTCATCGTATTAATGCACAAGCAGCGATGCCTGCCCGGAGGTGTGCATCCTTGCCGTCGCCGGAATGCTGCAAACACGACAACATGTTTGCTAGGTCAATGGTTTGGTTTCATCCTTGCTAGCCATCTTAGGATTATCACGGTGGTGATTTGGCAACACCGTGTGGGTATAGTGAATATTTCACAACGTTCTATGGCGATAATCGTTCCATATCTTATTCCACCCCTTATGTCCAAGATGATTTCAACCTCTTTGGGTGGTATAGGTTTATGTACATTAAAGCTCGTATCTGTAACTCAGGAGATCATATATAGTGCATCGTCAGTGTTTCTATACGCTAGTATGTCAATGTCACATGTTTATAGGTTCTACTTGTTGATGTCTATTAGTATAGTCTAACATACAGAGCATGAATCATGATTAGTTAACTATTAATTTCTAAGCAGTAAAATATTTATCTCCTTGAATTTTACTAACTTGAGAATAGCCTATTGTAGTGAACCAATGCACCTGGATAAGTAGAACGGTCTTCAAAACCAACCGTATATCATCTTGCACATCATTTAATTATTCTAATGTATTTACCTATTACAAATAACATTACCTTTAGATATGACCTTTAATATCATATATCATTAATCTTATCTACAAGATACTAAATCTACTATCTTTACTATTTTACTCACCTAACCCATCCTAAGCTAATTAATTATTTAATTAGATTTTCTTAATTCAACTTAATCTAATTGATCAACTTTATTTAATTTATGAACCTTAATCCTAATCTACAAGCAACCAAGTCTCATTTTTCCCTAAAAGCCCAATTAAAATTTCAAGTCGTCTAATCAGTCCTTAGTTTTGCTTAGTCATAACATCTAGTTACTAGCAGGGTGGAAAGTGATAATTATACCCTAGTGTTAACCTACATTCGACTATCCATTCAATCATCATTATTGTACCACATGCATATTCTCAAACAAGGAAAGAAAAGAGGTTCTAATAGGGAAGAAGGATTTAGAATTAACATCATCAAGCGTTGAAACAGATGGGATTTAGAATTAACTAGCACCATCTATCAAGAAGCATGTAACTTGAGATTCAAAGAGGGGAAGTTTGTTAACTAGCACCATCTATCAAGAAGCATGTAACTTGAGATTCAAAGAGGGGAAGTTTGTTAACTAGCACCATCTATCAAGAAGCATGTAACTTCTTAATTCAAAGATGGGAAGTTTGTGGATTCGAACTTAGCATGGATCGAATTAGAGGTTCAATATCAGCAACTGCAACAATCCAACTTCATCAAAGCACCACGGTCAAATTGTTCAACAAACAACGTCATCAATTCATCAATCATGCACATATGAGAGTTCAAAATCATCAAAACCAAACAACATTAGCATTTTCACCACATCATCAACAGTTTAATTAACATCATCAAGCATTGAAACAGATGGGATTTAGAATTAACTAGCACCATCTATCAAGAAGCATGTAACTTGAGATTCAAAGAGGGGAAGTTTGTGGATTCGACCTTAGCATGGATCGAATTAGAGGTTCAACACGTAGTTGCGATCAATAGACGGTGAGGCCGCTATTGAGACGACGGTCGTCGGCAGAGAAATGGGGATCCCTTCCGACGACGCGCACATAGCCGAGGATGAGGACGACAAAATGGCGTTGGGTTCGCCGTCAGCTCACAGCGAGGGGTCCAGAGTGGTGGGCGCGGGTCAAAATTTAGATCCAATTTAAACTCATGGGTCAAAATTGGTCAATTTTGACCATTGTCAATTTAGGTTGTCTATGATCTAGTAATTGATTAAACTAACCCCTACTTACTTTAATCAGTTCATTACTTATCCATTAATAGCAAGGTTATCCTAATGCATCCGATACAATTTAATTAACACTAATTATATTTAATTAACACTAAAGTAGGATTAATTAATGCTAATCCGTGATTAGGAGAGAAAAAAAAGGGAATACCTCAGCCCAACCCCTCTTCGCCGGAACCCTAGCCGCCGGCCGTCGGAACCCTAGTCGCCACCTCGCCGGAGTTCGTGAAACCGATGGCTAACAAGACGGCAAGCTCCGCAACTCTTTGCACGGGTGGAAACCAGCGACGGCCTACGAAAAATTCGGCCATCAACGCCGCTCTTAGGGACGTCGCCGGCGAACTCTTGGGCGAGTCCACCGGAGGGCGAAACCGCCCGTTCACAGAGGGGAAACGGAGCTCCTCACCTTGCGAACGCGTGGGGAAGAAGAGGAGGAGGTTCCGGCCGGCGAGGTGGGTGGAATCGCAGCTCCAACCCTCGCCGGCATGCGATGGATTCTGCAGAACAAATAGCGGCGAAATGGCCACTACCCACGGCTAGACCCAGGCGAAATCAGCGGCTCCTCCAATGGCAGAACCATCGAGCAGCTCGAGCCCTACTGGAGAAGGCGAGGTGCCGGCGATTCGGTTGTGGGACTGGTGGACGCAGCCGGCGGATTGCTGCAGATGCGAAGAAGGGAAGACGCAGGGGAAATGGGGGTCACACATTGCCTCCTCTGAGCTCCCCTTTCTACGACGGGGGACGGTGCACAGCGGACGACGAACGCTGACGAGGTGGAGCGTCACCGGCACTTCTCTGCTGCGGGCGAGGGAGGCGAACGGTGGCTGATCTCGCGGAGATGGGCGGATGCAGGGGAAGTGGTCGCACGGCCGCAGCAGTCCTCCGCCGAGCTCTCCTCATCACGACGGAGAGGAATGGACGGTGAATGGTAGCCGCGAACAACGAGTTGCGGACAGCGAGCAGCGAACACGGACGGCGGACTCGGCTGTCGGATGCTCTGCTGCGGGTGGTCGCGAGGCGAAGGAGAAGAGGGTGTCGCGAAGGAGAAGTGCCCTCGGCTCTTCTCGCCCGCGTCGCCTCCTTCGAACCTGGCGAACCGAATCCGGCCGGTTCATTTGAACCGGACCGATTTAATTAATAATTTTTCATTTTTTGATGATGAGAGTGGAGGTTTACAATTAAGATACGGGTTTTGATTTAATTAAGATAATTTTGTTAATTTAGGGTTTAAATTATATGTTATACGCATGACGAAATATTTTGATAGGTGTTGTGATACTTAAATTGTATTAATTAGAATTAAAATAATTTATTTAAAATTTTTACAGAATTAATGAATTTAGGTTTTTGTTAAATGGATTAATAAGATTAATTAGATTTTAATAAATAATGAAATTGAACAATTCAGAATTTTATAAATTTAGAATATGATTAAATCTAGAAAATTGATTTATTTGGATTTTATAATTAATGAAATTAGGTAAATTGAAATTTTGTGAATTTAATTAATGTAATTAGATTTTTACAAAATTATTAAAATTATTTTAGGATTTATTAAGGTAGTATATATTGATCAAGATTTTTGAGTATAATTAAAGTGTTAAACTAAATATTATTTTATAGGCTTGTTGATGTTTCATTGTATTGGATTGTGTTTATAATGTGATGGATGATTGGTCGATTATAAGAAATTGAATAAAATAAAGAAAATGATGTGAGGATGTGAGTAGAATGGTAGATAGGAAATTCTTGTTTGAAATGTATGATTTATGTTTGTTGGATGTATTTATTTTATCTTAGTAGAATTGATTGATGTGTTGTTGCTTGACAAATCATAGCCAAGCTGTGATTTATTTTGGAGTAAGAAGGAAGTATTGTGCTTGATTTATTGCTCGCTTGCTTTTAAGGATTACAGCCAAGTAGTGAATTCTTGCTTGATTTTGCATGGAGACTCACGTGAGGGCTTATGGTTTCAAATTTATTTTGACCTACTACAGATGTTGAATCCTAAGAATCACATGCTGATGGGTTGAATGTCTGCTTGTTGCATATTTAAATGGCAAGTGTGATTTGATAATTGTTGATAGATTTTGTTATGAAAAGATACATGATGCTATTATATGCATGCTATATATGATTATTTTCTTGTTATGTTAGATATTCAGTATATTCATATTATGCTATAAATGTAGAGACATTTAGCAGGAATATAGAACATGGAGACATGAGACAAAAACTAGAGAAACTGTAGGTTCATGCTATGATTAAAACCTAGAGTGATCTAAATTGATGTATAACTAAGAACTTTGGACATCTTAGGGTTATGATAACCTAGGAGAGGATGTTGGGTTCTTAGAATAGGATGTGCCACCATGTGGTGAGGAGCCATGTGCTAGAATTGGTACAGGTGCAAGTTCGGTTGACTTAGGCACTACTACTTTGGTCTAGCCGGGATCTCACTTCGGTGCAGAACTCAAGTTGTTTATGTTACACCAGGGTAGAGGGTGTGCTAGGAACAGTACCGTTTAATGCACTACCCAGGCTAGGGAACCTGATGACTCTGGCATGCTCAACAATTTGGTTCCCTGAGTAGTCCAGGTTCATTGGTAGCATACCCGGCAGATCCTAGCTTGTCGAGCTGGAGATGGATGTGATTGATTATTTGTATGGTGATCCTGCCATGGGATAGAATTACAGCGTTATATGGTACTTGTGTTTGTGTAAGAAGGGTGTCGTGATCACCAGCTCCTTCTGCCAACATCAGTGTACAGGCACATAGGATGGAGACCTAGAGTTGACACTAATGGATTTGGGGTAGTCCTTGACGAGGGATTAACTTAAACATAGTGTCACGCCCCGACCCTACTGTCGGGCACGTGGTAACCGCCGTATGAGCCCCAAAGGACACATACAAGGTATTTAGTGATACACACAGTCCATATACATCATTAATACAGCAGAATATACATTTAAAATCATCTACCTCAACACTGCTAACACAGTCCCGATAAACCTACTACAATTCTGTGATAGGTACCGATCACTATAAATAAATCTGTCGACAGACTTATCTTCATCAACCGTCATGATCGATCATCTAACACACCTGCACACACATTGAATGCGGTGTGCTCAACCTTCAGCCTAGTGCAAAATTACGGCTCGAAATCGTAGATAGGAAATCAAACATTAGGGGGAAGTATTAGGATGCCTTTGGGTTTATTAATTATCAATTATTAACTTTTTGGTGTATATAACGTCAATAACAAAGTTGAGTTCTAACTGTTTGTGTATATCTGTATATGTTCCTAATTGTCATCTATGTTGAACAATATGTCTGTCACTAGTAAAAGTCATCTATATTGAACAACATGTCTATCGTTAGTATATGTCATCTATGTTGCATAACATATCTATATCTCTAGTATATGTCAACTAGAAGTATTTCTGTCTTTATGTCAAGTACCTCGGGCCGCCAGCCTATGCTCAGGGGATATCCTGATCAGGGATTTTCATAAGCCCATCCGTGTCGTAAATATCCAGGTCTCTACCTATGCCCGCTGCACAGATGTTGGCAGAGAGATCGGGTGACCGTGTATCTCTCTCTACTGTCCCGCTGGTCGATCCCTATACTCCATCCCAGCAAAACCGGTTGCTCCCGTACCTTTCCCCTTGGAAACCCAGTACGGTCACAACCCACCGTATAGCGCTACACAACTGTCCGTCGACAGGGCCACCTCAATTAACATGTCCTCGGCCACGGCTAGCCGAATTAATTAATAACCCTAGGATCTGGACTATTCATCAGATCGTCTGCAGAACGTCTGGAATAGTAGCCGTGTGGTCTACGTATCCACTGTCCAAGGCTTTGAGGGAATTCACCTCTTCAATTCAATAGCAATTGATGTTGGCCTAGTTGAGCTTGCATCCGCACAATGGGCTGTGGCTAACTCGACTACATGCCTGCTAAATCCTTGGAAGGGTTCATCCCCGCTGGCCACTCCGGGACTATCACGGTGATGCTCAAACGTCACGCGTGCGGGTAATTGTATCCGGGTATGGACTTACTCCACTTTCTGGTCTATCTTAACCTTTGAGTTAATCTAGCCTATTTTCCAACCAACTCCCAGTATCTGAGCTGTTTGTAGCCCCAGGAGTGGTAATAGTGAGTGAACATCACTATTCGAACATCAAGGGTTCGATTTATCATCTAGGGTGTGTTACTAATACACCCTCATAATTTGTGATCTAGTGATGTCCCTAGGAGGTGCTAGTATCATATGTTACCTATGTCTTTATCTAAACTAGAGTGTCAGGTAATCATTCTGGATACTATCTCCTATGTAGTATTTTAACTTGAAATTCGCATCTTATGTTCTTTAGCCGGGTGATAGCATATCATATCACAATAAGGAAAAACAAAGCAGTATATACGAGAAATTAATAAAACATATTAAATACAAAGCAGTATACACATGACATATAATTCATGCTATATAAATCATATTATTCTAGCATGCATGTTATCACATATTTGGCAAACATAGCATTTTATTAGTTTCAATGCATTCAAGACTTTCCTAATAAAATCTTTTTAAGATTTTCCATAGGCTGAATTAAATCCTACTGCGATGAACCAACACACCTGTATGGGGATCTGAGCTTTAGAACCAACCCAGATATATCAATAGTATATCGCTCTCAAGTCGGAGTAATATCCCTAACACAATAAAGATTTTTATTTAAAATATAAAATATTCTTAATTTAATATGGTAAAAATTATTTAATCACCAATGACCCAACATATGATTAATTTGGCCTAATCAAACTAATTAACCCAACTTAACTAGTAGGTCCAACTTCATACACAAGCCAAACACTTTAAATCCTTAATCATCTTTCCTCACCTCTAATTTATTAGAATAGTTAAATTCCTAAATCAAACCTAATTATATTTTCAAGTCCAAATCAACATGAAGTCCAAGCTAATTATTATTTAATTTAATCCAACATCATAATATCATTACTAGCAAACTCATATTCAACAATCCTTCTCTTGGTGTCAACCTTCATTCGATTCTCTCTACGTACCTAATTATTATATCATATGCATGAGGTGAAATAGGGAAATGAGAAGGAGGTGGGGGAGATAGCATAAATTTAACCATCGACGAAGAATTCAAGCGGGCGGCTTAGTTAGGCCGGTCATGTAAGAAGCTTGGTAAAGATATGATATGATAGTTAAAGGAATATGACATTATGGGTTTAAGTAGTTGTTATAAATATAAATTCTTATGTCTTATTCATATACCTTGTCCATATTATGATTCTGCTGCATTGATTTATTTGTATACTTTTAAACTGATTAAGCATGTTATTTGATATGTGACGTAGTGTATATGTCTTCTTATTGGTTTGTATAATACATTATGCCCATTTTTAGGGTGCTCTCTTTGTAGCCTCACTGAGTTTCGCGACTCAGATGTGCATATTTTTCTCCTGTTGCGCAGGTTACAGGTTGGACATTGATACGGGGAGCGAGGGAGAACCTAGTTATGCCAAATAGAGTTTATTTTAGATATCTAGATAGATATTTTATTTTTATAGCATTAATGTAAAATGTACATTGTCTATGTTTCTGCTGTATTTAATAAAAAGAATTTATTGTGCTTTGTGATACTCTTAGCCTTGTATAAGTTGTGGTGGAGAAGTACAGCTTATACGGCGGTTGCCAAGAGCCCAAAGATAGATTTGGGGCGTGACATGGGATGGCACTATTGAATTCAAAAGAGATTGAATTTTACAGCTTTGATTGTTATTTTCCATTTTCCTATCATGGTGAATTATCTAGCAAAGATAGTGATATTTTCTTTCCTGGACCAGTCTACTCTATCTTTCTTTCTAAAGTGGTCCGAATGAGACTAAAGGCAACTCAGGACAGACAAAAGAGTCATACAGATAACCAGCGGAGGCCGTTGGAAATTGCAATTGGGGGCATAGTGTTCTTAAAGGTGTCTCCTTAGGAAGAACCTCTTCGATTTCACCTGAAAGGAAATTGCATCCGAGGTATATTGGACGGTTTGGGATTCTGGAGAGAGAGTTGAACTGGTGGCTTAAAGATTACAATTTACCGGTAGACTTAGACAAAATCCATAACGTGTTCCATGTGTTGATGCTTAAGGGATATGTGCCAGACCCGTCGCATGTTCTAACTACTCCTCCGGTTGCTCTAAGAGATAACTGAGTCCGAAACCCTCTATTGTTTGATTGGTATTTTGCTTTGATTGTATTTTGCTTCATGAATTATTTGATACTATTTGAAATTCGTGTGAGATGATTGAATAATTCTTCACGTTCTTTTTTTGTATCTTAGGAGACATTTGAAGTCTAGAAAACTTAAGGGGGTTAAGTTATTATTTTTGGAAGACCAAAAATATTAAGGGGAGAGAGAAATTATAAACCTCATTTTCTATATAATAAAAAATAAAATAAAATAATAATAATAATGGCTGAGTCAGCCGAGTTAGTCGGCAAAGGTATTAAAACCTTCGATAGAGCTGCTCTGTTCAGGGGCTTGGTAGCAGACAGTGGAGCAGCGGAGGCTCCAGCGAGTGGCGTCCGCAATGAGGGGAGATCTGGTTGAGGCCGGCCATCGACGTAATAGCCGGCGGTGCGTGGAGGCGGCGTCAGTGAGAGGAGAAGGCAAGCAGAGGGTTGCTGGGAAATGGCTGAAGCAGAGGCGGCTAACGGAGGTGCCGTCCTCAAACGATCTCGTCGGCGAAGGGCGTAGAGATCGTTCTCCCCCTTCACGATGAGATTCTGGGCATCGAGTCTCCAGAGGGAGTCGACTCCTTGTGGTGTTCGCGGTGAGAGGGCCGGAATCGGCAGAGAGCCTAGAAGGGGCGGCTGAACAGGGGAGCGAGAAATTCTTCCCCTGTTCCCGTCGAATTCACTGGTAGGAAGCGCGGCGAACGACTCTCCCTCGGCGGCAAGCTCCCTGGACTCAATTCAACTCTCTTGGAGTTGATATCAAGCAGTGGCCATGGCAGGGAAGATGGGATGGCGGCTGGGAACGATGATTCCACTTGCGACAGAGGAACCAGAGGTAGAGTCGGCCGCAGGAGTGGTGGGGCTCTACCGGCAGCGCGATTAGGCAGCCAAAGAGTTGAGGAAGTTATGGCCGAGCTGAGGGCATGGTTCCGGCAAGGTGGCGGCGGTGATCGGGCGACGTTGAGCGACATCGATGGTTGATCGGGCGGCGTTGAGCGACATCGACGGTGACGTTTGCTGCAGCATATCGAGCTGGCTCGAGCGAAGAAAGAAGATGAAATGCACGTGCGTAGCGCGTGCGGTGGTCTGGCTCAGGCCGGTCCAGTCCGGTCCGATCCGGTTCAAGTCTGGTTTGACTGCAATTTTCGCTAGTTTTTACGGTTTTACAACCGGTTCGAGTGGTTTCAATATGGCTAGAGCTTGGTTGGTGAGTTTTGAACCTTAAGAAATTTCTTTGAAAATTTTAACATATTTTAGGTGCGGTTTTCAAATTATTTTAGGTTATGTTCAGAGTTTTGAGTACGTAAACGATGTCAGAAAAATCTAAAATAAATTGTGATGTTATGTTATGCTTAGGCATATTTTCTATTATTTAATTAAATTTTTTTTGAGAATATTAATGTCACTCCCCGACCAACCTGTCGGACACGTGACAACCGCCGTATGGGCCCAGAGGACCCATACAAGGCATTTGGTAATAAATATTATCCGTATACATAATCAACACAATGGAAAATACAAACAAATCATCTATTTAACTCTACTATCACAGTCCTGATATACCTACTACAATTCTACAATAACGACATCAATAAATAAAACTAAATCCATCGATAGCCCTCATCTTCATCAAATATCTCGGACAGTCATCTAACAACCTGCACACACATTGAACGTGGTGTGCTCGGCCTTGCGGCCTAGTGCGAAATTACAGATCTAAATCGAATAAGGAAATCAAAGGCTAGGAGGAGTACTCTAGGATACCTTTGGTTGTTAATCATCATTTTTCATTTGCTTTGGGTAAATCAGTTCATAAAAAGCAGTAAAACAACATAAATCAATATAGACGTATATTTCACTAGATGTAACCTAAGTTGTATCTAGTGTCAATGTCATCAGCATATGTCACCTACGTCATAATAAGACTTGAAGTTTCAAGACTCGGGCTGCCAGCCTATGCTTAATGAATACCCGAGCAAAGGGCATCAGTAAACCAATTAGTGTTTTTCTGTCTCTGTCTCTACCTATGCCCGCTGCACTGATGTTGGCGGAGAGGACGGGTGACCCTTGATCACTCTCTACTATCTCGCTAGTCGCCCTCGATGCCACCCCTAGCGAAACTGTCGTGCCCTTACATCCTCCCCGGACTCCGTAGGGGCAACGGCGACTCGTGTAGTACTACACACTGCCCGAAGATAGGGTCACCATCAACAAGACAAATCGGCCACAGCTAACCAATAAAAATAACCACTCTAGGATCCGGACTACTCATCCGACTGTTTACAGAACGTCATGGATGATAGCCGCGTGGTCTACGGATCCACTGTCCAAGGCGTCGCATAAGGAATCACCTTCCCAGTCCAATAGCAGTCGATGTCGACTGAGATTGACGCACATCTGCACGATGAGCCGTGGCAACCTCGACTCCATCGGTGCCAAGTCCATGGTAGGGCTCATCCTCCCTAGCCATCTCAGGACTATCACGGAGTCGCCTAAACGACATCCGTGCGGGTATAAGTTTTTGGGTAGGAACCCACTCCATATTTCTGGTCTAGTACGATTATGGAGTTCATACGGTCCCTTTCCCTACCAGCTCCCAGTATCTATGTTATGTATAGCCTCGGGAGTGGTGCGAAGCGGAACAGTACCGTTTGACCATTGTCGGTACACGACAGTCAACTGGGGCAAGTGAAAAATACCCCTTTCTGTCTAAGTTACAGTGATGTCTCCAAGGGGTTCTAACATGTCGTTATTTACATCTATGTCTGCATGGTGGTTGTGTTGAACATAACATTGAAAAATAATATAACATGCAGGACAAGATCTTTGGACATGTTAAATATATAGCATGGTAAACATGACATAGCATACATGTTAGGCAAAGTAAATCATACTAACATGCATTTAAATATAATCATAGCAAGCATTTCATTTTATCATGTTTAAGGCATCTAAGAATTTTTCCTAAGAAGACCTCAGCAGGAATTCCTTAGCTTGAGTAAATCCTACATCGATGAACCAACGCACCTGAATTGGCGGTTTACTCCTCAGAACCAACCCACGTAAAATAAATCACCTCGGCGAACCACTCGAATCGCGTATCAACAATAGTCCTAAATAACATAATCATTTAAAATAAATTTTATTTTATTTTTTCTTAAAATAAATAAAATAGAAATTTATCAATCTAACTTATACAATTATCCTAGTTAATTATTGTTTAATAAGCCTAGATTTAAATTTATGAGCCATTGTTCCATTTAGGGGCGCATACTAAATTAATAAGTCTATGTTTACCCATTGGGCTCATGTCCACATTTTTGACCCAAATAAATTATTAATAAATTAATTAAAGTAATTACTACATTTAATTAACCCAAACTAAGCGTACAAGTTGATAATTAATCATATCTAATCATTCAATTATTAATTAACTAAATTTTAATTTTACTAATTAAATTAATTATAATATTAAATTAATTTAATTAAGCTTAGATAAATTTTTATCAATTTACACCCATTTAAACCCAAATACATAATCTGGCCCAAGTCACCCAAGGGCCCAATTAAAATCTATCATCAATTAATAAAACTATTAAACCTTAATTAACTTAATTAAGCATCTAAATTAGGTTTACTTACTTTAATAATCATGTAATCCAATTTAGCCCAATTTGATTTAAGTCCAAATTTGATCAAAATTGACTTAATCAACTATAAATTGATCATGTTGACCATTAAGAGAATTTTAATTTATCATTACCCAACCCAATTCAAGTTGTTAGCCCAATCTAGTTGGCCCAAATTTGGGCTCATGAAGATTAAATTGGATTTTGGGTCAACATTGACTCAGTCAATGTTGACCTGGTCAACGTTGACCACAATGACCGGTCAACCTTGACTTGTTAACATTGACTAGGGTTTACCACCTAACTCAATCAACAAAACACTAATTTAGATCCAATTTAAACTCATGGGTCAAAATTGGTCAATTTTAACCATTGTCAATTTAGGTTGTCTATGATCTAGTAATTGATTAAACTAACCCCTACTTAATTTAATCAGTTCATTACTTATCCATTAATAGCAAGGTTATCCTAATGCATCCGATACAATTTAATTAACACTAATTATATTTAATTAACACTAAAGTAGGATTAATTAATGCTAATCCGTGATTAGGAGAGACAAAAAAAGGGAATACCTCAGCCCAACCCCTCTTCGCCGGAACCCTAGCCGCCGTCCGTCGGAACCCTAGCCGCCACCTCGCCGGAGTTCGCGAAACCGATGGCCAACGAGACGGCAAGCTCCGCAACTCTTCGCACA
Source organism: Thalia dealbata (assembly GCA_030544415.1). Lineage (NCBI taxonomy): Eukaryota > Viridiplantae > Streptophyta > Magnoliopsida > Zingiberales > Marantaceae > Thalia > Thalia dealbata. The sequence goes on from CM060460.1 coordinate 12,762,854, forward strand.
GGTGGAAACCAGTGACGGCCTGCGAAAAATCCGGCCATCAACGCCGCTCTTAGGGACGTCGCCGACGAACTCTTGGGCGAGTCCACCGGAGGGCGAAACCGCCCGTTCACAGAGGGGAAACGGAGCTCCTCACCTTGCGAACGTGTGGGGAAGAAGAGGAGGTTCCGGCCGGCGAGGTGGGTGGAATCGCAGCCCTCACCGGTGTACGATGGATTCTGCAGAACAAATAGCGGCGAAATGGCCACTACCCACGGCTGGACCCAGGCGAAATCAGCGGCTCCTCCAATGGCAGAACCATCGAACAGCTCGAGCCCTGCTGGAGAAGGTGAGGTGCCGGCGATTCGGTTGTGGGACCGGTGGACGCAGCCGGCGGATTGCTGCGGATGCGAAGAAGGGAAGACGCAGGGGAAATGGGGGTCGCGCATTGCCTCCTCCGAGCTCCCCTTTCTACGACGGGGGACGGTGCACAGCGGACGACGAACGCTGACGAGGTGGAGCGTCACCGGCACTTCTCTGCTGCGGGCGAGGGAGGCGAACGGCACCTGATCTCACGGAGATGGGCGGATGCAGGGGAAGTGGTCGCACGGCCGCAGCAGTCCTCCGCCGAGCTCTCCTCGTCACGGCGGAGAGGAATGGGCGGTGAATGGTAGCCGCGGACAACGAGTTGCGGACAGCGAGCAGCGAACTCGGACGGCGGACACGGCTGTCGGATGCTCTGCTGCGGGTGGTCGCAAGGCGAAGGAGAAGAGGGTGTCACGAAGGAGAAGTGCCCTTGGCTCTTCTCGCACGCGTCGCCTCCTTCGAACCTGGCGAACCGGATCCGGCCGGTTCATTTGAACCGGACCGATTTAATTAATAATTTTTCTTTTTTTGATGATGAAAGTGGGGGTTTATAATTAAGATACGGGTTTTGATTTAATTAACATAATTTTGTTAATTTAGGGTTTAAATAAATTAATTATATGCTATATACATGATGAAATATTTTGATAGGTGTTGTGATATTTAAATTGTATTAATTAGAATTAAAATAATTTATTTAAAATTATTATAGAATTAATAAATTTAGGTTATTGTGAAATGGATTAATAAGATTAATTAGATTTTAATAAATAATGAAATTGAATAATTCAGAATTTTATAAATTTAGAATATGATGAAATCTAGGAAATTGATTTATTTAGATTTTCTAATTAATGAAATTAGGTATTGAAATTTTGTGAATTTAATTAATGTAATTAGATTTTTACAAAATTATTAAAATTATTTTAGGATTTATTAAGGTAGTATATATTGATCAAGATTTTTGAGTATAATTAAAGTGTTAAACTAAATATTATTTTATAGGCTTGTTGATGTTTCATTGTATTGGATTGTATTTATGATGTGATGGATGATTGGTCGATTATAAGAAATTGAATAAATAAAGAAAATAATGTGAGGATGTGAGTAGAATGGTAGATAGGAAATTCTTGTTTGAAATGTATGATTTATGTTTGTTGGATGTATTTATTTTATCTTAGGAGAATTGATTGATGTGTTGTTGCTTGACAAATCACAGCCAAGCTGTGATTTATTTTGGTATAAGAAGGAAGTATTGTGCTTGATTTATTGTTTGCTTGCTTTTAAGAATCACAGCCAAGCAGTGAATTCTTGCTTGATTTTGCATGGAGACTCACGTGAGGGCTTATGGTTTCAAATTTATTTTGGCCTACTACAGATGCTGAGTCCTGAGGATCGTTATTACATATTGTACATGTTGATGGGTTGAATGTCTGCTTGTTGCATATTTAAATGGCAAGTGTGATTTGATAATTGTTGATAGATTTTGTTATGAAAAGATACATGATACTATTATATGCATGCTATATATGATTGTTTTCTTGTTATGTTGGATATTCAGTATGTTTATATTATGCTATAGATGTAGAGACATTTTGCAGGAATATAGAACATGGAGACATGAGATAAAAACTAGAGACACTATAGGTTCATACTATGATTAAAACCTAGAGTGATCTAAATTGATGTATAACTAAGAACTTTGGATATCTTAGGGTTATGATAACCTAGGAGAGGATGTTGGGTTCTTAGAATAGGATGTGCCACCATGTGGTGAGGAGCCATGTGCTAGAATTGGTACAGGTGCAAGTTCGGTTGACTTAGGCATTACTACTTTGGTTTAGCCGGGATCTCACTTCGGTGTAGAACTCAACTTGTTTGTGTTACACCAGGGTAGAGGGTGTGCTAGGAACAGTACCGTTTAATGTGCTACCCAGGCTAGGGAACCTGATGACTCTGGCATGCTCAACAATCTGGTTCCCTGAGTAGTCCCGGTTCATTGGTAGCATACCCGGCAGATCCTAGCTTGTCAGACTGGAGATGGATGTGATTGATTATTTGTATGGTGATCCTACCATGGGGCAGAATTACAGCGTTGTATGGTACTTATATTTGTGTAAGAAGGGTGTCGTGATCACCAGCTCCTTCTGCCAACATCAGTGTACAGGTACATAGGATGGAGACCTAGAGTTGACACTAATGGGTTTGGGGTAGTCCTTGACGAGGGATTAACTTAAACATAGTGTCACGCCCCGACCCTGTTGTCGGGCACGTGGCAACCGTCGTATGAGCCCCAAAGGACACATACAAGGCATTTAGTGATACACACAGTCCATATACATCATTAATACAGCGGAATATACATTTAAAATTATCTACCTCAACACTGCTAACACAGTCCCGATAAACCTACTACAATTCTATGATAGGTAGTGATTCTTGTTTAAAGATCTGCTTGACACTCAGGTGAGGGTTTATGATTTCAATTTAAATTGGCCTACTACAGATGCTGAGTCCTAAGGGTAGTTGTTAATTATTGTACATGTTAATGAGTGATACATCTGTTTTATTACATATTTAATTAGCATGTGAGTTATTGGAAGTTATATCATGTTAGTTCATGTATGTTGTTACTATATACATGCTCTTGATAAATTTGAAAGTTATATCATGCCAATTCATGTGAGATGCTATAACATGCATGCTCTTGATTATGAGTTTAAAGGATTATACCATTCTGGTATATGTATGATGCCGTTATATGCATGTTATTGATATTTTTATGCTCATATCATGTTGATTATATAATATGTTCATGTTGCTAGAGATGTAGAGACACATAGCAAGAACACGAAACATGTGGACATGAGATAAACTTGAGATACTTTAGGTTCATGTTATGATAAACACCTAAAGTGATCTAAATTATTTTATGAATAAGAACCCTAGACATCTTATGGTTATGATAACCTAGAAGAAGATGTGGGGTTCTTAAACTGGTATGTGCCAACATATGGTGAGGAGCCATGTGCTAGTACGGTAGAGGTGCAAGCTCGGTTGACTTAGCCACTAATACTTTGGTGTAGCCATGATCTCACTTCGGTGCAGAACTCAACTTATTTGTGTTACACCAGGGTAGAGGGTGTGTTAGGAACAGTACCGTACAATGCGCTACCAAAGCTAGGGAACCTGAAAGATTCTGGTATGCTCAATAGTGGTGGGATCCCTGAGCGGTCCAGGTTCATTGGTATCATATATAATGGGTCGCAGGTTGCCAGGCTGGAGACGAATGTGATTGTTATCTTGTATGGTGATCCTGCCATGGTACAGAATTATAGCACTGTATGGTATTTGTGTTTGGAAAGAAGAGGTGTCGTGATCACCAACTCCTTCTGCCAATGTCAGTGTACATGCATATAGGACAAAGACATAGAGTTGACACTAACGGGTTCAGGGAAATCTCTGACGAGGGATTCACCTTGAACATAAGTGGCTGTCTTAGGTGTAGAATGGATAGATGATGAAATAGTAATTAAAATGATATGACATATGGATTTAGTAGCATTGTTATGATCATATTTCCTGCATCCTGTTATATGCCATGTTATGATTATGTTCATACTATTGCATGTTGTTGTCTTGTTAGATTATTGATATGTCGATTTAAATATGTGGTTTTAGTGGATATATTTTCTTGTTAGTTTGTACAATACCTTATGCCCATTTTTAGAGTGCTCTCTCTGTAGCCTCTCTGAGTCTCGCGACTCAGATGTGCATATTTTTCACTGTTGCGCATGTTACAGGTTGATCTTTAGCCGGAAGTGAGTGAGAACCTAGTTTGACGAACAATATCAATTTGGTGATCTAGATAGAGATTTGAATTTGTAGTGATGGTTAAATTATAAAATGTATTGTTTCCACTATATTTAGTTAATAAAATTGTAGTGCTTTGTGATACTTTTTAGCCTTGTATAAGTTGTAGTGTTGAAGTACATCTTATACGGCGGTTGCCACGTGCCCAAAGGCAGAATTGGGGTGTGATAATTTAAGTGGTATCAGAGCATAAGTTTAAAAAGATGACATTAAAAGTAAGGATAAGACTTAAGATACACCATAGGCCTAAGTACCATGTGAGATAACTTTGACGAGATAAAGAGAGACTTTAGAGATACATGGAGATTTATCCTTTTATGCCTATGTTACCCTGTACTTGGTTGCGTTGTATTTATATCCTTGCTTGATGATGTTCTATGCTTGTTTTTAGTTGATGTTAGTATGTAAAGTGTTTGCTGGTTGTTGTGTGTTTTTGGCTTATATTGATTGTGCTTAAATTGTATTGTGAATGCTGAAAACATGACCTAGGAAGACCTAGACATTAAGAGTATTCCATATGAGACTATAGAGAATATATTATTGGGATTTTATGTCTGCTACTAGATGATGTGGATGTTGAATACCCCACTGAGATTAGGTGAAATTATTGTTGTAAACCCCTACCCCTCTATTTTAAAATAAAAAAAATAAAAAATAAAAAAAACCGGTCCGGTTCAGATGAACCGGCCGGCCGGCCGGTCCAGCAGAATCGGCACGGACCCGGTTCACTGGTTCGAAGGAGGCATCGCGGGCGGCTCTTCTCCTTCGCGACGCCCCTTCCTTCATCGCGAGCCTGCCTCCCTCTTCCGCAGCAAAGCGGCCGTTGCCCTCTCTTCCGTCGCCGATCGCCTCCCGCCGACTGTAGCCCAGCGTTCGCTGCCCTCTCCTCTCCGCGAGCGACGAAGGGACCTCCACGGAGGTCTGCCGCCACCATGCGCTCCTTCTCCGCCTGCCACCGTCCCCTCTTCGCTCACTGCAACTGCAGCCACCGTGCCGCCGTCCCGCACCCAGATCGCCGGCGTGTCGTCTCCTCCGCTGTGGTTGGAGACGCTCACCCTCTCCGCAACTTTGAGAGCCCCCGTCGACCCCTGACGCCCACGCAGCAGGCGGCGATTTCCGCCGCCGCTGCTCGCTCGACCACAGCACCACCGGCGAGGGGTGGAGCCACGAATCTGCTCGCCTCGCCGACCGGAACCCCCTCCTCTTCTTCCCCATGCGTTCGTGAGGTAGGCAGCACCGTTTCCCCTCTGTGAATGGGCGGTTTCGCCCTCCGGCAGATGCGCCCTAGAGTTCGCCGGTGACGCCACCGAGAATGGGTTTTTTTGGCGTTGATGGCCGGAGTTTTCGCAGGCCGTCGTTGGTCCCCACCTATGCGAGGAGTTGCAGAGCTTGCCGTCACGTTGGCTGTCGATTTCGCGAGCTCCGGCGAGGGGGCGGCTAGGGTTCCGGCGGCGACTAGGTTTCCGGCGAGGGAAGAGTGATCGGCTGAGGTAGATTTATTTTCTTTCCCTAATCGTGATTAGTGATAAGTTAAGCATGCTTAGTGTAAATTAATCCCACTTAGTGTAAATTAAATGTGGAACTTATGAAATTTTAGTTAATGTATGATGATAACCATGCTTAATAAGGGGTAATTAATCAAGTTTGAGTTTAGTTGGGTTAGTTTTAATGAACTTGATTGAGTGGAACCAAGTTAACCGAACTCAAGTTTAATCTTAACTCGAGTCTAACTCGAATTAGGATGGTTAGGAGGTGACTCGATCAAACCGAACCAGCTGAGGCTTGGGTCAGACTCAAGTTAAGCCCACGTTGACCGGGTCAAGCATTGACCGGGTCAACCGTCGACCGGTCCGCATTGACCGGGTCAACCGTTGACCGTTGACCAAGTCAAAAAAAATCAAAAAAATCAAATTTAATTTTTCATGAGTAATAATTGAGGTTAAGTTAGATTAGGCGAGATTTAAAAGTTACTGATGAGTTTTAATTGGGTCCTTGGGTTACTTGGGCTAGATTATGGGATTAAATAGGTATAAATTTGATAGAATTTATTTAAGCTTAATTAAATTAATTTAACATGATAATTAGTTTAAATAGTAAAATTTAAAATTTGATTAATTAAGATTGGATTCGATAGAAATAATTATCAACTTGTATGCTTAGTTTCGGTTAATTAAATGTAGTAATTACTTTAATTAATTTGTTGATAAATATTATTTATTTTAGGAAAAAAATTAAAGTTTATTTTAAATAATTGTATTATTTAGAACTACTTTTGAGATGCGATCTGAGTAGTCACGTCGGGGAGATTTATTTCCACGTGGGTTGGTTCTGAAGAGCGGATCGCTAACCCAGGTGCATTGGTTCATCGACGTAGGATTTATTCAATCTAGGAAATTCCTCCTGAGGTCTTCTTAGGAAATTCTTGGATGCCTCAAATATGATAAAATATAATGTTTATCAAGATTATGTATGTATGCATGTTAGTGTAATTTATTTTTGTCTAACATGCATGATATACCATATTCCCCATGCTTAGTATTTAACATGTTGTAATATCTAGTCGTGCATGTTTTACTATTTTCCATGTTATGTTCAACACAACCACCATGCAGACATAGATATAATTAACGACATGTTAAAACCCCTTGAAGATATCACTGTAACTTAGAAAGAGAGGGACATTTCTCACATACCCCGGTTGACCGCCGCGTACCGACGATGGTCAAACGGTGATGTTCCGATTCGCACCACTCCCGAGGTTATATATAGCTTAGATACTGGGAGCTGGTAGGGAAAGGGACCGTATGAACTCCAAGGTCGTACTAGACTGGAAATATGGAGTAGGTTCCTACCCGAAAACTTATACCCGCACGAATATCATTTAGGCAACCCCATGATAGTCTTGAGATGGCAGCTAGCGAGGATGAGCCCTACCATGGAATTGGCACCGATGGAGTCGAGGTTGTCACAGCCCATCGTGCGGATGTGCGTCAATCTCGGTCGACGTCGACTGCTATTGGACTGGGAAGGTGATTCCCTATACTACGCCTTGGACAGTGGATCTGTAGACCACGCGGCTATCATCCATGACATTCTGTAAATAGTCGGATGAGTAGTCCGGATCCTAGGGTTATTTTTTTTCTCGGTTAGCCGTGGTCGACGAGTCTTATTGATGGTGACATTGTCTTCGGGCAGTGTGTAGTATTACATGAGTCGTCGTTGCCCCTACGGAGTCCGGGGAGGTTGTAAGGGCACGGCAGTTTCACTAGGGGAGGCATCGAGGGCAACTAGCGAGACAATGGAGAGTGATCAAGGGTCCCCCGTCCTCTCCGCCAACATCAGTGCAGCAGGCATAGGTAGATATAGAGACAGAAAGCACTGATGGGCTTACTGATGCCCTTAGCTTGGGTATTCATTAAGCATAGGCTGGTAGCCCGAGTCTTGAAACTTCAAAGTCTTATTATGATGTAGGTGACATATGCTGATGACATTGACACTAGATACAACTTAGGTAATATCTAGTGAAATATACGTCTATATTTATTTATGATGTTTTACTGCTTTCTATGAATTGATTTACACAAATCAAATGAAAAATGATGATTAACAACTAAAGGCATCCTAGAGTACTCTTTCTAGCCTTTGATTTTCTTATTCGATTTAGAGCCGTAATTTCGCACTAGGCCGCAAGGCTGAGCAAACCATGTTCAATGTGTGTGCAGGTGTAGACGTGCTAGTCGAGACCGTTGACGGAGGGTTCATCGCGGAAGGTATACGGTCGTCGTTATTTAGTTCAAATATCGCCTTCATCGACTTAGAATTGTATTAGGATATATTGGGACTGTATCTAAAGATTGTATGGAAATGCTTATATTTATGATGCTGCATTTTGTATATGCCTGGTATGGATCGCAAGGCCCATACGGCGGCTGCCACGTGTCGACCTGCGGGTGGGGGTGTGACAATTAAAGTGGTATCAGAGTCTAGGTTTAAAGACCTGAGAAATTTGGGCTTCGGCTCTGAATCTTCAGTATAATGGAGTCAGTCCCGATATAATTAGGGTGGCCATTAGATAGTTAGTGGTACGGTCGTTTACCTATATCGTGATTATACGTACCAGAAGAGTTTACCTTACGTTGATTTTGTAGCATATGAATTGACCGAAGCTTATTTCATGTAGATATCGAATGCACCGCCGAGATGCAAACAGGGGAGGCCCCGAAAGCTCACAGAACCCCAGGATCATTCGACGGCCACCTCCCGTCCATCGGCAGATCCATTAGCGCCACTCGCACCGGTACCAGTCGCTAGCGTTACCGGAGATTCCGAGAGGGCACCAGTACCTACTATTCCCAAGCAGGCATCGTCGGGTACACGTCGGAGCTCGAGTACCGGTCGAACTTTGAGGCAGAGGACTGTATCTACAGTGCCATCTGGGCAGGCTCCTATATCGCAGAGACAGCTGAACATGATAGCAGTAGCTATGGTCAGCATCCTGACTCCCTCCCCGCAGCAGGAGCCGGGGGAGCCGCAGACGATAGCACCTTCTTCGTCTCCAGCCACACCAGTGGCCCCACCGGCACAACCAGTAGTTCAAGCGACTACTGCCCCAGCCGTTGCACCTGTTCCAGCAGACAGTTGTGCAGAGACAGATCCAGTGGTAGGTGCAGCGGTAGTTGCTACCCTTCCCGCAGTAGTACAGAGGACTTATACCCGGGCTGATTATCAGACCCCGCTTGGGGAAGTTGCTACTCCGATGCCCGGTACCCGAGTTGGTAGATCGTTAGCCGCTTGGGTGAGAGACGCTCGGCATCTGGGTTGTGTCACATTTTCTGGATCATCAGACCCCCAGATAGCCCGGTCATGGATTAACAATGTCCGTCGTATCATTGCTGATTTGGAGTTATCAGATAGAGACCGGCTGGGAGTGGCACTCTATCTAGTGGACGGGGATGCTGAGACCTAATGAGAGGAGCTGGAGACCCGCTATTCCACAGGATTGATGTGGGACATCTTTCTGGATGAGTTCCACGAGCATCTCTACACAGAGTTGCAGCATGATCTGAAGATACAGGAGTTCTTGGAGTGTACACAGGGAGGCAGATCTGTGTCAGAGTATGTAGTAGAGTTTAACTGGTTGGCCTCCCTGGTACCCGATGTGATTTCATCCGATAGATATCATCGTCTGCATTTCATTCAGGGATTGGATGACCACTTTCATACTAGGGTAGGATTATTTAACTACACTACTTTTCAGCAATTGGTGGATAAATCCCTGTTGGCCGAGAGGATGATCGAGATGACTCGTACACGGAGGGAGGTGTATAAGAAGAAGAGGTCAGCGTCACACAGGGGTCGAGGTGACTTGAGGGACAGACAGACTGGCACAGTACCATCAGTTGCCTCAGCTGCAGGAGGGGCTCCATCTAGGGGCCGATTTATACAGAGGACTGAGCAACCTGGTCGGCATAGTCAAGCGCGTCCCCCGCCGTCAGTACATAGGGCCTCTCAGATGCACCGTGCCCCACCGTTGGCCCCATGCATCTTCTGCCATAGGACTCACCTGGGGTCGTGCCAAGAGGTATCATGCTATCAGTGTAGACAGAAGGGGCACATTCGGCCCCACTGTCCGCAGCGGACTCAGATTGGCGAATCTCAGCAGTCGGCCATCTATCCTGCATCTGTGGGTCGTGGTCGTCTGCCCACACCGATCCCACCTGCTGCACTTGTGACGAGATCGACCAGAGGACCTGCCACCAGATCTGGCCCACACTCCCAGAGGCCGCCCCAGCGCACCTAGACTCGCATCTTTGCACTTGATAGTATCGACGCACAAGCCAACATAGACGTAGTCACCGGTAACACCTCGCATGCTGATGCCCCTTGAGTTATCTTATTTTGGAGACTGAATAGTTGAACTTGATAAGTTGACTATATGTTGGTTTTTGGAGCTAAAACTTATTTTCGTTTAGTTGAACTACATTTAACTTGTTGTATGTGGTTGTTTGTGTGATGGTGGATTAGGACATATGCGGTTATTTGATGCATGAGCTCGTATTCTCATCGATACCGGGTCACATCGGTCTTTTATTAGCTCAAAGTTCGCCAGATGAGACGATATATCTCTTACCCTGTTAGAGTTAGAGTTGATTGTCTACACTCCCTTGGGTGAGAAGATTTTAGGGGATCAGGTGTATCGGTCCTGTCCTATTATGATACAGGATATCACTCTTGAGGCGGACCTGATTCCACTAGATATGACAGACTTTGATGTGATCCTCGGTATGGACTGGTTGACAGCACATAGAGCCCTGGTGAGTTGCTTCACGAAGTTAGTGTCTTTCATTGGATCGGAACCACCGAAGCTCGTATTCGAGGGAGATCGTCGGGTCCTACCAACCACCATTATATCCGCTCTCACTACGCAGAGGGATATCAAGAAAGGATATCAGTGTTTTCTAGCGCACGTGGTGGATAGCAGTGAGTCAGTTAGTCAGATGGCCGATATTCTTGTGGTCCGTGAGTTCCCAGATGTGTTTCCTGAGGATCTGCCTAGCTTACCCCCAGATCGGGTGTTAGAGTTTTGCATCGATCTTGCTCCCGGGACGATGCCGATCTCTAGACCCCCGTATTGCATGGCACCAGCAAAGTTGAAAGAACTCAAGCTACAGTTGCAGGACTTGGTGGATAAGGGGTTCATACGACCTATTGTCTCCCCTTGAGGCGCACCTGTTCTATTTATGAAGAAGAAAGATGGGATCATGAGGATGTGCATTGATTACAGGCAGTTGAACAAGGTCACCATCAGGAATAAGTATCTGCTTCCCCGCATCGATGATTTGTTTGATCAGTTACAGGGAGCTCGGGTTTTCTCAAATATTGATATGAGGTCAGGGTATCATCAGCTAAAGATCAGGAATTCGTATATTTCGAAGACAGCATTTCGGTCACGGTATGGTCACTATGAATTCCTAGTCATGTCTTTTGGACTCACAAATGCTCCCGCAGCCTTCATGGATTTGATGAACCAGGTTTTTCATGAATATTTAGATAAGTGTATCATTGTATTCATAGATGACATACTTGTCTATTCGAAGAGCCCGGAGGAGCATACGAGACATCTACGACTTGTCCTACAAGTATTGAGAGATAATCAGTTTTATACTAAGTTCTCTAAATGTGAGTTTTGGCTAACTCAGGTTGGATTTCTGGGACACATTGTATCCGGTGAGGGCATTAAGGTTGATCCGACAAAGATTGAGGTAGTGACTAAGTGGGAGCAGCCCAAGAGTCCCACAGAGGTTCGTAGTTTCCTTGGGTCAGCTGGGTATTATCAGTGATTTGTGCAGAATTTCTCCCGTATTGCAGCACCGATGACCAAGTTGACTTGGAAGGATGTCAAGTTTCAGTGGACCCCAAAGTGTGAGCAGAGTTTTCAGGAACTTAAAACCCGTCTGACCATCGCTCTGATACTCACCCTGCCAGTCAGCGGTACAGAGTATGTGGTATTCAGCGATGCTTCGAAGGAAGGATTAGGCTGCGTTCTTATGCAGAGCAGACGGATAATTGCCTATGTTTCGCGTCAATTGAAGAAGCACGAGGTAAATTATCTGACTCATGATTTAGAGTTAGCAGCTATTGTTCTGGCTCTTAAAATTTGGCGACACTATCTATACGGGGAGAAGTATCATATTTTCACAGCTCATAAGAGTCTACAGTACTTGCTGACACCGAGGGAGTTGAATCTCAGGAAGCGCCGTTGGTTGGAGTTAATCAAGGATTATGACTTGATTATCAACTACCACCCAAGGAAGGCTAATGTTGTGGCAGATGCTTTGAGCAGAAAGTCATCCGCCACTTTGGCGTATATTCGCACTGCCTACCTACTTTTGCTGCGTGACTTGAGACTTCTGGGGGCGGAGCTACAGTGTGACCCGCAAGGTCGTTTACTGGCACAGTTCGCTGTGCGACCCACCTTATCAGATCGGTTGACAAAATTGCAGAGGACAGATTCTGAGTTGAGCAAGGTGATCGAGAGGGTACAGGATGGTCAGGGTCAGAATTTCAGACTTAGAGATGACGGCATACTAGTACTGAATGATAGGATCTACGTACCCCATGATAAGGATCTACGACGGCAGATTCTGGAGGAGGCACACAGTTCCGCTTATGTTATGCATCCCGGTAGTACAAAGTTGTATCGTACTATCCGACAGACGTATTGGTGGTCGGGCATGAAGCGAGACATAGCTGAATTTGTAGCTCGATGCCTAGTGTACCAGCAGGTTAAGGCGGAACATCAGAAGCCGGCAGGGACTTTGCAGCCTCTTCCGATACCGGACTGGAAGTGGGAGCACATCACTATGAACTTCGTAGTCGGGTTGCCGTGCACCCAGCGATATCATGATGCTATCTGGGTGATCGTTGATCGACTCACAAAGTCTGCCTACTTCTTACCTATTGAGATTTTGTATTCCTTGGAGAGGTTAGCCAGACTATACATCAATGAGATTGTTCGCCTTCATGGAGTGCCAGTATCTATTTTTTCGGACCGAGATCCTAGATTCACTTCTAGATTCTGACCGAAATTTTAGGAGGAGCTCGGTACATCGTTGAGGTTTAGTACCACATTTCACCTGCAGACCGATGGTCAGTCAGAGCGTACCATTCAGACACTAGAGGATATGTTGAGAGCATGTGTGCTTGAGTTTACTGGTAGTTGGGACACACACCTTCCTTTGGTAGAATTTGCCTATAATAACAGCTATCAGGCCAGTATTGGTATGGCTCCCTATGAGGCTCTGTCTGGCAGACAGTGTCGGATTCCACTATGTTGGAGTGAGGTTAGCGAGAGACGACTGACGGGTACGGAGTTGATTGATGAAACCATAGCCAAGGTCAGCGTCATCCGAGACAGAGTGAAGACAGCTCAAAACCGACAGAAGAGCTATGCAGATCATCGCCGCCGGCCTCAAGAGTTTGCAGTTGGGGATATGGTTTTTCTAAAAGTTTCCCCATGGAAGGGTATCCTTCGATTTCAAAAGAAATGGAAGCTACACCCTAGATACATCATACAACTTAGGTGATATCTAGTGAAATATACGTCTATATTTATTTATGATGTTTTACTGCTTTCTATGAACTGATTTACACAAATCAAATGAAAAATGATGATTAAAAACTAAAGGCATTCTAGAGTACTCTTTCTAGCCTTTGATTTCCTTATTCGATTTAGAGCCGTAATTTCGCACAAGGCTGCAAGGCTGAGCACACTACGTTCTGATGAGCACATTACAGGTCCACCCGTGCAAGACTCAATTAGCATAGAAGACCCAATGTCACGAGCCCGTGTACGATGCTTAGGACAGCAGGTGAATTCTTTTCTTGAAAAAATTAATCACTTAATTACAGAACAAATGATATTGCCTAATTATTATTGTTTACTTGTCAATACATGCAAGGAAACACATGGAGGAATTACACATATGGAAGTTGCATGAGTAATTGAAGGAATATTTATTCAAGAATCAAATCTTTATCAAATATTTATTCAAGAGCAAATAAAGGAAGAAGATTTATTCAAGAATCAAATCTTCATCAAATTTTTATTCAAGAGGAAATCAAGGAAGATTTATTCAAGATCAAATCTTCATCAAATATTTACTCAAATCTTCATGAAGAGATATTTATTTTTTAAAATTCGTGGCTTAAAAGATGAGGAGATTTATATATTTATTTTTCCTATTTTAGTAAAACAAAATATGGAAAAACGTGTCATATTTTGTCTATATATTTGGTGGAATATGCTCTATTGAAAGGGAACTTTGATTTTTGCTTTAGCCACCACTTTTGTAATGCTTTTGCTACAAACTTGAAGACCAATTTCTTGAGTGATCCTTCCGGTGTTGCTCTTTTAATTCTCTTCAATTGTTCGTGTCGTTCCTCATGAACAGGTCAGTCGTATTTGACATGGTTGATAACCAACTGAGGAGTGGTTTAGCAATTGCGAGGTTGTTGGTCGCGTTCCTAGATCGTGGTTAAACTCCCCTTCGTCAATGTCACAACTCCCCCCGCTTTAAGGATTTCTCCTACGACGGAAGATTGGGACCAACTTGCTTGCACACATCTTAAGTCGAGGCGTGTGCATATCAGGTTGTATCAGAGCCTTCTATGCCGGTAGGAATTCATCTATCCTTTAGAAAATTACTTTTATTTTCCCTACATCAAAAAAAAAAAATCCTCTCGTCCTTTTTTTTCCTGTTATCTTTTTTTTGAACTCCCTATATTCAGTTTTTTTTCTCCATCTCCTAATTTTAGTTGCATCTAGTTGCTAAATCCTTTGCTTTATTTATTTTATCCTTATTGCAACAACAAAAAAAGGGGTAGAAAGGGGTGTTCGGCCAAAAGAGGGGGAGAAGGAAAAAAAAAGGAAAATTCGGCTGAAATCTTGGAAAAAAAGAGAGGGAGAGATAGAGAAGAAAGAGGAGGAAGTGTTCTGCTAAGGAACTAAAAAGAAAGGAAAGTCGGCTGAAATCTTGGAAAAAAAAAAGAGAGAGAGAGAAAAGTGGAGAAAAAAGAGGAGGAAGTGTTTTGCAAGAAAAGAGGAGAAAAAAGAGGAAGAAGTGTTCGGAAAAAAAAAGAAGGAGAAAGAGAGGAGGAAGGTTCGGCCAAGGAAAACAAAATAATAATAAATAAACTAAAAAAATATTTTATTCGAATTTTAATTATCCTTGTACTTATTCTTCCCTTTGACACCTTTTAACTTGCTTGATTGAGTCAACTTTACAATTTCTTGAATTATTATTTCCTTCTCTTTGCTACAAAGATATCCCTATCTAGATCTCCATAAATTAACCTTGATCACCGTGTTCTAATACTTTGCAATCGCTTTATTCACTCCTTGTTGAAAGTTATCATGAACTAGCAAACACGCGAGCAATTTTTGAGAAGGGTTAGAGCTTCAGGTGGTCAGGTTTGTGAGGATTGTGAGTTTTTTATAAATAATTTACTAATTTGGTGGAATTTCTCTTTTGTCTTTACTAACAATGTCAGGATCGAGAAGTCCTCGTGATGTTTCTTATGACGGGGAAAATGGGTCCCAATCATCGGCGATATCATTGTCTCCACGCTCTCAGGCTTTGATGGCTCATGTTACAAACACCTTTTTGCAAATACTATTCGATCAAGTACTAGTGCGCCTGAACGGGTTGGAATCATCTTGGTGAAATTGAAGCACGACTTGATGAAGTGGAGCAAACTCCTCCACGAGGATACCCACCACCTCGAGTTCCTCGAGGACGAGTTGAAGCTAATAATAATGTGCTGCTGCCGCTCCTTTCGAACCAAGAGGAAATTTGAATGCTGCATTTCAAGAGGCTGCTGATGAAGAGTTAAATGATAATTATGTGGCTGATGATGGAGTTGCCTTGGAATTGTATCAGCGCTGCCCCGCACGAGGAGTGGGAGGTGATGGAGGTCATGCACGTCACCGTAATGAAGAAAGAAGAAATGATGCATTGGGTAAAATTAAATTCACTGTTCCTAGTTTTGATGGAAAGTTTAATCTAGAAGCCTATCTTGATTAGGAATTATTAGTTGAGCAAAAATTCAGTTGTCATCATTACCCAGAAGAGTATAGAGTACGTGCGGCCACTACTGAATTTATTAATTATGCTTCTATTTGGTGGAGTCAAATTCGACAAAGAAATGGAGGTCGTCATACTTGGGATGATTTGAAGTGCTTAATGAGGTCCAGGTTCGTGCCTTCATATTTTGAGAGAGAATTACTTAATAAATTCAAAGAATGAATCAAGGAAACAAATCTGTGAAAGAATACTATCAAGAGTTGCAGGTGGGAATGCTACGTGCTAATGTACAAGAAGATGATAATGCAAAGATGGCTAGATTCTTGGGAGGATTGAATGGAGAAATACAAGATATACTTGATTTCCAAAACTACAATTCTTTGGATCAACTATTCCATTATGCATGCAAAGCTGAAAGGCAAGTTCAAAGGAGGAAGCAACCATACAAAGCTAGTCGTAGCTATCCTAGTTCTTTCATGCCTTGGAGGGATGTCAATCTGCAACAGAAGAGTATTGGTCAATCTAGCAGGACTACTGTACCCATTGGCCAAGGGAATTCAGGAAGCCGCTTTACTTCATCAATATCCAAACCTATTAATTCAAAAAAGACCACTGTTGCACCTACAAAAAGTTCGTCCTCAATTGCATCTACAGAAAGAACAAGAGAGATTGAGTGCTTCAAGTGTAAGGGGAAAGGGCATTATATGCGTGATTGTCCAAATCAGCGTGCCCTTATTATTCGAGAAGATGGTGAGTACACTTCGTCTAGTGAGGTAGAAGAGGGAGGTGGATCTGATCACGAGGAGTCTCAACCAATTTCGGGTTTCGAACTAGAAGAGATCACTTTTGATACAAGTCATGCAAGTCTTATTGTTCACCGTATTCTTAGCTCCCAGATGGAGAAGGCAGAAAATGGGCAGCGTCACAATTTGTTCAAGTCCAAATTTATGATCAAGGAGCATTCTTGTAAGATCATAATTGATGGTAGAAGCTGCAATAATATTGCAAGTTCAAAGATGGTTGGAAAGCTTGGCCTAACCACAAGATTACACCCGCAGCCATACTACATTCAATGGCTCAATTCTTGTGGGAAGTTGAAGGTAACAATGATTGTACGTGTTCATTTTTCTGTTGGTACCTATTCTGACTTTGTGGACTATGATGTGGTGCCAATGCAAGCTTGTGCATTACTACTTGGAAGACCATGGCAATATGATAAAGATGCTACACATTATGGGCGTTCCAACAAGTACTCCTTTATACACAAAGATAAGAAGGTCGTGTTGGTTCCAATGACACCGGAAGAACTTTTCAGAGACAATTTAGATAGGGCTGAAAGTGAGAGAAAAGAAAAAGAGATGAGTAACATTCATAAAATAGAAAGTGAGAGTCATCAGCCCAAAATGAGAGAAAAGAAAGAAAAATGTGAGAAGAAGAGAGAAATACCAATTAAGGGACAAGTTATATTAGCTACCAAAAGTGAGATGCGAGAATTAGAAGCTAATCCCCAAGAGTGTTTTGCACTTATATGCAAGGACGCTCTCTTTTCTACTAATTCTTTACCCTCTTCTTTTCCTATTTCCATTGTTTCTTTGATGCAGGAGTTTGCTGATGTGTTTCCAGATGAGATACCTGTAGGGTTGCCACCATTGCGGGGGATTGAGCATCAAATCGATTTGATTCCAAGAGCATCTCTACCTAACCGTCCCCCATACCATACAAATCCCGAGGAGACAAAGGAAATTCAGCGTCAAGTGCAAGAGCTTCTAGATAAAGGGTATGTGCGTGAAAGTTTAAGTCCGTGTGCTATACCAGTTTTACTTGTGCCAAAGAAAGATAGATCATGGATGATGTGCATAGATTGTCGAGCTATCAACAATATTACAGTACGTTATCGTCATCCTATTCCTCGATTAGATGATATGCTTGATGAATTGTGTGGTTCTACTATCTTTTCTAAAATTGACTTACGTAGTGGTTACCATCAAATTAGAATGAAGCTAGGTGATGAGTGGAAAACTTCTTTTAAGACTAAATTTGGATTATATGAGTGGTTAGTTATGCCGTTTGGTCTTACTAATACACCTAGAACGTTTATGTGCTTAATGAATGAAGTGTTGAGAGCTTTTATTGGAATATTTGTGGTATTTTACTTTGATGACATATTAATCTATAGCAAGTCTTTGAATGAACATTTAGCACATATGCGCCAAGTTTTGATTGCTTTGAGAGAGGCACGTTTGTTTGCTAACCTCGAGAAGTTCACCTTTTGCACGGATCGAGTCGTATTTCTTCATTTTGTTATGACTATACAGGGAATTGAGTTGGATGAGGAAAAGGTGAAAGCTATTCGAGCTTGGCCAACACCTACGTCAGTCATGCAAGTGCGGAGTTTTCAAGGACTGGCAAGCTTTTATCGTCGATTTGTTAAGGATTTCAGCTCACTCGCCGCTCCACTCAATGCATTGATAAAGAAGAACATACCTTTCAAGTGGGAAAAGACACAAGAAGATGCCTTCAATTTGCTAAAAGATAAGTTAACCAATGCACCACTTTTACAACTTCTTGATTTTAATAACACTTTTGAGATAGAATGTTATGCTAGTGGTATTGAAATTGGAGGTATTCTTATGCAAGATAGAAAACCCATTGCTTACTTTAGTGAAAAGCTTAGTGGTCCAACCTTAAACTACTCAACATATGATAAGAAATTATATGCATTGGTTAGAGTGTTAGAAACATTGCAACATTATCTCTGGCCAAAAGAATTTGTCATACATTCAGACCATGAATTATTAAAGGATATTCATAGCCAAAGTAAGTTGAATCGTAGACATGCGAAGTGGATTGAATTTATTAAAACTTTTCCATATGTTGTGAAATATAAGAAGGGAAAAGATAATTTAGTTGCCGATACTTTATCTAGACGTTACATGTTGTTGTCCCAACTTGATTGTAAAATTCTCGGTTTGGAAAGGTTAAAAGAATTATATGCTGCTGACTTGGATTTCAAAGACATTTACACTAAATGCAAAGAAGGGAGATGTTGGGATAAGTATGTATTAAATGATGGCTATTTATTTAGAGCTAACAAGCTTTGTGTTCCTGCGAGTTCTGTTCGTCTTGTATTATTGCAGGAAGTGCATGGAGGTGGTTTGATGTGACATTTTGGGATACATAAGACTGAGGACGTATTGGTCACACACTTTTATTGGCCAAAGATGAGGCGCGACATCGAGCATTACGTGGGGGATGCACCATTTGTCAAACGGCTAAGTCTCGCTTAAACCCACATAATTTATATACGCCTCTTCCAATTCCAAAAGTACCTTGGGAGGATATTTCAATGGATTTTGTGTTGGGTTTACCAAGGACTAAGAAGGGGAGAGACAGTATATGTGTTGTTGTTGATAGGTTTTCTAAGATGGCTCATTTAATACATTGTCATAAGAGCGATGATGTTACTCATGTTGTCGATTTATTTTTCAGGGAGATCGTTCGTCTACATGGAGTGCCAAGGATAATTATTTCAGATCGTGATGCCAAATTTTTTAGCCACTTTTGGAGGATGCTTTGGGGAAAGCTAGGGATAAAATTGCTATTTTCAACCACATGTCATCCCCAAACAGACGGACAAACAGAGGTCGTCAACCGCACACTTGGTACCATGCTACGGACGATACTAAAAAAGAACCTGAAGATGTGGGAGGAGTGTTTGCTATATATTGAGTTTGCCTACAACCATGTTGTGCATTCTACCTCAAAGTTCTGCCCATTCGAGGTCGTCTATGGCTTTAAGCCTGCTGCTCCAATTGATTTACTACCTTTACCACCAACAGAAAGAGGTAATCTTGATGCAAAGAAGCATGCTGAGATGATTCGTAAGATACATCAGATGACCAAAACAAATATTGAGGAGATGCAAATACAATATAAGAAGCATACAAACAAAGGCAGAAAGAAAGTTATTTTTGAAGAAGGAGATTTGGTTTGGTTGCATTTGCGCAAAGATCGATTTCCAGAACAGCGCAAGTCTAAACTAATGCCACGAGGTGATGGTCCATTAAAAGTTATTGCGAAGATCAATGATAATACCTACAAGCTGGCACTACCTAAGGAATATGGAGTGAATAATACATTCAATGTGGCTGATCTATCACCATACTTAGGCGATGAAGATGAGCTGGAATCGAGGTCGACTCCTTTCCAAGAAGGGGAGTATGATGAGCACATCACTGGTCCACCCATGCAAGACTCAATTAGCATAGATGGCCCAATGACACGAGTCCGTGCACGACGCTTAGGACAGCAGGTGAATTCTTTTCTTGAAAAAATTAATCACTTAATTACAGAACAAATGATATTGCCTAATTATTATTGTTTACTTGTCATTACATGCAAGGAAACACATTGAGGAATTACTCATATGGAAGTTGCATAAGTAATTGAAGGAATATTTATTCAAGAATCAAATCTTTATCAAATATTTATTCAAGAGCAAGTCAAGGAAGAAGATTTATTCAATAATCAAATATTTATTCAAGAGGAAATCAAGGAAGATTTATTCAAGATCAAATCTTCATCAAATATTTACTCAAATCTTCATGAAGGGATATTTATTTTTTAAAATTCGTGGCTTAAAAGAGGAGGAGATTTATATATTTATTTTTCCTATTTTAGTGAAATAAAATATGAAAAAACGTGTGATATTTTGTCTATATATTTGGTGGAACATGCTCTATTGAAAGGGGACTTTGATTTTTGCTTTAGCCACCACTTTTGTAATGCTTTTGCTACAAACTTGAAGTCCAATTTCTTGAGTGATCCTTCCGCTGTTGCTCTTTTAATTATCTTGAATTGTTCGTGACGTTCCTCGTGAACAGGTCAATCGTGTTTGACACGGTTGATAACCAACTGAGGAGTGGTTTAGCGATTGCGAGGTTGCTGGTCGCGTTCCTAGATCGTGGTTAGCCTCCCCTTCGTCAAAGTCACAACTCTCCCCGCTTTAAGGATTTCTCCTACGATGGAAGATCGGGACCAACTTGCTTGCACGCATCTTAAGTCGAGGAGTGTGCATATCACGTTCAATGTGTGTGCAGGTGTAGACGTGCCAGTCGAGACTGTTGACGGAGGGTTTATCGCAGAAGGTATACGGTCGTCGTTATTTAGTTCAAATATCGCCTTCATCGACTTAGAATTGTATTAGGATATATCGGGACTGTATCTAAAGATTGTATGGAAATGCTTATGTTTATGATGCTGCATTTTGTATATGTCTGGTATGGATCGTAGAGCCCATACGGTGATTGCCACGTGTCGACCTGCTGGTCGGGGCGTGACAATTGTTACTATATTTTCCTTGTCTGAATTAACAACCGAGATTGCCTCAATTCTAGTTAACCTTACTCATCTATTGATCATATGACCCCATCTGGTCGCATGATATAGATTAATCATCTACTCTAGCAAAATTCATAAATTTCCTCTTGATTTAGTCCCTAAATTTCCATGACTGAAACTTCTGCCCAAACTAAGTTTTTAAGGGTCTTAGGGTGCAACAGCTATTTTTCCTTCCCTATCGCCAAATATGAGAATTATTTAACTATTGGTATCAATAAGGCATAGTATAGGATCCTCTAGGCAGAAATATTGAAATTTGAATATTGATACCTTATGCAGCTTTGGATATTTAATTTTGATCCTTGCTGCAGCACTGGAAATATCATTTCCTCTAGTTGAGGTTGAGAAGAAGGATAGAGATCCTCTCCAATTGTCTTCCTATCGTACCCTGACACAAAACCAAAGTTTAAGAATGGTAACCTTTCTTCCTCTATTATATCGAGAACTTGGTTAAATTGTAGAGTTT
The DNA here is from genome assembly GCA_030544415.1 of Thalia dealbata. Classification (NCBI taxonomy): domain Eukaryota; kingdom Viridiplantae; phylum Streptophyta; class Magnoliopsida; order Zingiberales; family Marantaceae; genus Thalia; species Thalia dealbata. The sequence goes on from CM060460.1 coordinate 12,784,520, forward strand.
CATTCCTTAACTTTCATTAATTTTATCACCCCTTCCTCTTGAATCATAATCAAACATCAATACCATTCACAATAAATATTTTGGTGATCTTAGGGCATGACCTCATGAGTCAAATAAATCCCAAAGTTATGGGTATCACATGACCTAGTTGGTACCATTGGGGTGTATCTACTATCCTACTTCAATCTTATTCTTTTAACATTATCTGACAGTCTTATATGAAGATATCACATACTTTTGTATACATGAACTATACTATGCAATATAGTTCTTCTTCCTTAAACTAGAAAAACCAAAATCTTAATACCCATGAACTATATAGATAAAGAGAAGATTTATTTCATCATTATCATCCACTGATCTATTTCAATCCTTTTTCTACAAATCTTTAGTAGTGACCATTCTTCAGGTGCCGACCATTCTCAAAATACTAACCATCCCTTTGTTGAGTATTCTTAGATGAATTCAAAAAGTGATACCATCCTTAACACTAGAAGAACTCAATTTTCTTCCATTGATAGTTAACAGTTCTTCCTTAGTATATTTTGCTTTCTAATCCTTGTCATCTTCAAAATCATTTTGGTGATACTCTTGACCCTTTCAAGAGAGGTTCTAAATACAATCTAGAGCCTCGAGGTGTTGAACAATCTAGTAAGGGTTGCAAGTAAACTCAATGAACTCCTAGTGCTGAAAGTTGACATTCTTAGCATGTTAAATTAAGAGAATTGATCTCTTGTTCACATACTTACATATCCTCAATATTGATTATTGAAGACCTTGCTATCTAATTTTAGACGAGCATACCTACTCCATCAAACTAATATATCCGAAATAAACTAGCCTTGGTTTCCAATTTAATTGGTAACATTTATCTTTCATTAAGGTCTTCCTATCATATACTTGCATGATCGGATTACTACTCCTACTTCATTAAGGACTCTTACTATATTTCTCACTTAGTGATACCATTCCTGCCTCAAAATTGCAACCACAATTCCCATACCCAACTAAAGGGTGAACTAAAACTGAAGATAGTGAGATATATCAATCATTATAGCCAAGTATTAGAAATCTGAAATTTAATCACCATCAGGATTATCTTATCCTAGAAATTTAATCACCCTGAACTCTCTGTGTCCAAATCCTATGAAATTTGTTTGACACCTTTTTCACTGATGCAAAACCTACCTTCAAAATTTTAGTTTAATCTGATCTCTGTGTAGGAAGTTATGACCTTCCAAAGTTCACTAAATCCTGAAAATTTAGTGTGCCGAAAATTGGAAACTCTCGATTTGAAAAACATTTATCTTTCCACTTGAATCCCTCATGACTATGCCAACAATAGAATGTATATCCACTCTTTTCTTTTATCTTTGATCTACAATCTCCCAGTTGTGAATCTAAGTATGATTCTTCAGCATAATAAGTACTATGGACTTATGTGAAGAACCAAGCTGAAATTTTACCTTGCCGACATTCTAAACCTTGCTAATTTCAGTTTTCTTTATTCCCTTCATCTAAGCTCATACACCTTTGGTTGAACAATCTCCCCTAACAATTTATATTACCCTACAGAGGTGCAAATAGGCAGAAGTACACTCCCGTGAAAAGTAAAATTTCATGACTAAGGGTAGTGACATGTTTATTGATACTATACTTTATTGTTGCAAATACTAAGTCCATTTCTAATGTGAGGATCATTGCTATATATTCTTGTTCAGATCTATCTTGTACACTTGTACATCAAACATTTTAAGTTCATCATGATACATCATGTTTTAAGATCACTTAGGAAAGGTTCAGCAGCCATCATGCAGTCCATCCTAATGAGATCTTTCTATTTAGCTAAGTATCTACCCTGCTAGGCTAAATAAAATAATTAGATTTCAATCTCGAATACCAACTGAAGGGATTAAATTATAGTCTATATCCATTGACCTTTCTCTGATCTCTTGGAGTTGTCAACTGAGTTATCAAAATCCAGTGGAACTTAATGTAGAGGAACTATTGGAAACCCAAGTTTTCATTCTTACTATCCTTGGAAGTAAGTTTCAGAACTAGTGATCTGTTATATTAAAGTTTTGACTTGCAATTTATTGTACGATGGTTGGATTCGTTGAAATATTGATTGAAACCTCGAAAACACCCTCATTTACTCCTTTGGTTCTTTGATTTTTTGACCCTTTGATGCAAAGCAAAATGGAAAATGACTAGAAGTAAAACCTTCATGAGTTAAAGAGACTATGTGATGTGCCGGTGCCGAGTGTGTCGGACTGGGATCCCCGATTTACTTCTTGGTTTTGATCATATTGTCGGATCCACGGATCCATCACCGCAAGCTCGACGGCTCCCTCCGTTCGACCTCGCCGTCTTCTCATCTCACCGGCTGCGAGTTCCATCACCTTCGGCAATTTCGCACTCGGCCGCTCCGCCGCCCACCTTGAGGTCCATCTCCTTCCTTCCGTCGACCCGCTGATGATTGTGCCGGTGCGGTGGTTGATTCGCCACGCCGACGACCGAGTGCTCCACCGCTCGACCTCTCCATCATCCTTTCTTCTTCATTGCGTCCCCGACTGAGCGCCAGAGGCACTGCGAACTTGGGCTCTCTCTCCCATTCCGTCTGCAACCCCTCCTCTGCTCGATGCTGTGGTTGTTGCTACGTCGAATTTGGTCAATGCTCTGTTCTGTTCATGCCCCTGTTTTGATTTGATTTCATTGGCATGGTGTTATGTTAAATCAGTATTGTTGTTTTGATTTGATTTCATTGGCATGGTGTTATGTTAAATCAGTATTGTGGTTCTGCTGGATATATGATGAGGGCTGTGGCTGTTGCCAAATTGGTGGTTGATGCTTCTGAGTTTTCATAGTAGTGATGTGTTTCATAGTGATTTGATGTATAATATAATAATTATGACGTAATGGGTAATCGAACGCATGTCAACACTAAGATATACTTGTGATGTTCCACCATGTTAGTTATTAGATATGATAACTACATAAAATTAGGAAGTCATTAGTTGAAACTATAGATGACTTAGAATGTTAATTAGCTCACAAGGAAATTAGAACTTGGGTGGTTAGATTGTAAAGTAATAGGGGTTAAGTAGTTAGGGTAGATTATGTTGAATAAATTAAATTGAGTTGAATGACATTTAACTAAATTGGGTTGAGATGAGTTTAAATAAAATAAGGAAAGGTGATCAATTTAGCTTATTGTAATTAGATGGGGTGATACATAATATTAGAAACAATCTCTAAAGGTGATGTTATTTGTATTAGGTAGGCCACTTCGAAATAATTAGACGACGTGCAAGCTATTGTATGGCTGGTTCCGAAGAACGCACGACAACTTCCAGGTGCGTCGGTTCACCACAGTAGACTATTCCCAAGTTGAGGAATCTAAGGAGATAATATTATTACTGCTTGGGAAAACTAATATTTAAATTTAACTTGATGCATGTTCGTATATTAAAAGTCTTATTATCGTGATATGCTTGAAACCTAAATCTTACTTTTGTATTATGCTTACAATTTTAATCCTACTTTTGTGATATGCTTATAGCCTTACATGTACTGTTATCTGAGTATGTTAGGATGCTCTTAATACTTCCTTTTTATCCACTATGATGATATGATGAATTAAATGATGGTGTTACATCTATAATCATGGTGTAGGAAATTAGGTTATACCAATGTTTGACATGTATACGAACATCTAGAAATGAAATCTATTTTCATGTGACACTATCACCTATATATAAGAAAAATATTATTCATACATCATAGTGGATGTTCCGATTTATGGACATGAGCTCCGACACTCAGAAACCTATGTCACCCAAGAGGTCGAATCCATGATGGTAATAAAGGGTGGAATTCAATATGGATTGAACAATCGCCAAAGAATCTTGTGACATAGTCACTATACCCGCACGTGTGATGCGAAACTGTCACCGTGATAGTCCTAAGATGGCCAGCGGGGGTGAAACTATACTGATGATCTAGCCAGCATGTCGCCGAGGTTGTAGTATTCCGACAACAGCTAGAATGCCCACCTCCTGGCAGGCATCGCTGCTTTTGAATCGGGACGGTTACACCTTTCACAGCCTTGGACAGTGGATCCATGGACCTCACGGCTATACCAGACATACTGCAGACGTTTTGAAGAGTAGTCTGAATCCTAGGGTTTATTACCGGCTAGCCGTGGCCGATGCGTATACATAGGTGCGGTGACCCTTGGTATAGTACTACACGAGTTGCTACATGGATTGTCTGGGGAAGACGCATGGAGTGACAGGTCGCTAGATCGCGGAGATGAAGTGATTCGCCTAGTGGACCACCGGAGAGGGATTCACGGTCACCTGACCTCTCTGCCAACATCAGTGTGACGGGCATAGGTAGAGACATAGACAGTGGACACTGATGGGCTTATGGGAACTCCCTGATCAGGAGATCCCCTAAGCATAGGCTGGCTGCCCAGATCACAATATTTAAACGAGATGATATTTTTAGTGACAATAATCTTGTGATATAAACATACTCCATGTTTATAGTTGAGCTATACACTTATACTATATGTTCTTCTTATAATGCTTCAAGTTTTATTTGCTGATATTATATGCTTTGTTTGATATTATTAAATGAGTTATGAACATGTTAGAATCTCCTCCTTTCTCTACTTGAGTTATTCTACTGTGGTTAGAGCCACAAGCACAAAGCCGCAAGGCTGAGCACATGACGTTCAAATGTGTACAGGTCTACTAGACGATCGGTCAGGATAGCTAATGGAGATGAGATTATCGACGAACATAATTATCTATTATTTTTTGTGACCATAGTATTGTAGTAGGTATATCGGGACTGTGTTAGTAGAGTTGAGTTAGATGATTTAATTGTATTAATCGCTGCATTGTTAATGTATATGAATTATGTATATTATTAAATACCTTGTGTGGGTCATTTGGGCTTATACGGCGGTTGCCACGTGCTCGGCAGATGGGTCGGGGCGTGACAGCTCTACTCTATCTTTCTTTCTAAAAGTGGTCTGAGTAATACCGAAGGCAGCTTAGGATAGACAAAAGAGGTATACAAACAAGCAGAGGTCTTTAGATAATGTGGTTATAGACTATTATTCCTCAGGGTTTTTCCTTGGAAAGGACTTTTTCGGCTGCCCTCAGAAAGAGAAGTTGCATCCAAGGTATTGGACCGTTTGAGATTCTTGAAGGAGTTGAGCCGGTGGCTTATAGAATGCAGTCACTGGTAGACTTAGACAAAATCCATAACGTATTCCATGTGACGATGCTTAAGAATTCACCGCATGTTCTAACTGCACCTCTAGTTGCTCTGAGAGATGATCTGAGCTGTGGACTTCAAGCAATAACTATAGTTGACCGACGTAATCAAGTGTTATGGGGTAAGACCATACCTCTAGTCCGAGTACTTTGGAAGGATGGTAATGTAGAGGAAGGGAGATGGGAAACCGAAGCTCAGATTAGAGCCCAATACCCATAATTGTTTGCTTAGTATTTTACTTTAATTGTATTTTGCTTGATAAATTGTTTGAAGATGTTTGAAAATTATTTGAATTGATTGAATGATTTCTTTAGGCTGTTTTATGTCTTAAAGGATAGCAGAAAGTCTAGAAAACTTAAAGGGATTGGGTTGTTATTTTTGGAGGACCAAAAATCTTAAGGGGGAGAGGAATTGTAAACCCTATTTTTCTTTAAAAAGAAAAAAAATAAATTATTATCTGCCTGTTAGCTTAGTTGGTTAAAGTGTCGTGCTAATGATACAAATCACGAGTTCAATACATGCATAAGCCACTGGTCTCATGTATCATTTTATTGTGCGAAGTTGCATCCTGATTTTATTGTGCGCATGGTTTTTGAATTAGAATTTTTCTGAACTATTAAGTGGTATTTTAAAATAATTGAGGTGGTTCAGGTTTATTTAGGTGTTAAATAAATTATTTGAATGATATTTGCTTTAAAGAATATTTTAATAGGTGTTATTATATTTGATTCTTGTTAAACAGAATTAAAATAATTTAATTAGAACTTTTACATAATTTATAAGTTTCATGTTGTAAGTAAATTGGGTAATTAGATTTATTAATTTTTCTATTTTATGAAATTGGAGAAATTATGACTTAATTGATTTATATCTAGTGATTGGATTTTCACAAAACTATTAATATTATTTTTAGATTAATAAGTTGGTATAGTAGATCAAACTGTTAGAATGATTTAATTGTGCAAATAGAAATTTAAATTGTGTTCTTACTATATAATTTAAATATAAACATGTTTGATTGAATAACTATGGTGGTGGTATTTGATTGAATTGTTAAATGGTTAATTGATCAAAAAGAAAGCAACAAAAAAGAAATTTGGTGTGAGGTTGTGGGTAGTGGGGTTAGTTAAGAGGATTCTTTGAGATATGTTATTTATGCATGCTTGATTGTTTGCATTAGATTTATTTTATGAAATTATTGGTTGTTGTGCTATTGCTTGATAAATCACAGCCAAGTTGTGATTTGTGTTGAAGTAGGAAGGATTTCCCTTGCTTGCTTGCTTGCTTGCTTACTCTTAAGAATCACGGTCAAGCTGTGATTCTTGTTTAAAGATCTGCTTGAGATTCAGGTGAGGGTTTATGGTTTCAATTTAAATTGGTCTACTACAGATGCTGAGTCCTAAGGGTAGTTGTTAATTATTATATATGCTAATGATTATATGATTTAGTGGTACTGTTATGATCATATTTCCTGCATCCTGTTATATGCCATATTATGATTATGTTCATACTATTGCATGTTGTTGCCTTGTTAGATTATTGATATGTCGATTTAAATATGTGGTTTTAGTGGATATATTTTCTTGTTAGTTTGTACAATACCTTATGCCCATTTTTAAGGTAGTCTCTCTGTAGCCTCACTGAGTCTCGCGACTCAGATGTGCACATTTTTCCCTGTTGCGCAGGTTACAGGTTGATCTTTAGCCGGAAGTGAGGGAGAACCTAGCTTGGCGAACAATATCAATTTGGTGATCTAGATAGAGATTTGAATTGGTAGTGGTGGTTAAATTATAAAATGTATTGTTACTGCTATGTTTAGTTAATAAAATTATAGTGCTTTGTGATACTTTTTAGCCTTATATAAGTTGTGGTGTTGAAGTACATCTTATACGGCGGTTGTCACGTGCCCAAAGGTGGAATTGGGATGTGACACAGAATCTTATAAATCCCAACATCCCAACTATGGAGGAACTTATTAATAGACTCCTACAAGTCCCTCCCTTGGAAATTACAATAATTGAAGGTAATCATGGTTCTTCAGCTCTTATTGGTGGTTTAGTGGAATGAGGAATCAGAAATAAAGGAAGAAGAGGAGGAAGAGGAAACTTACGCTGCACCTATTGCAAAAAGAAAGGTCATATTCAAAATCGATGTTATTTTCTGCATGGATTTCCAAATAAGACTGTCAATGTAATGCAATTCCAACCAACAGCAAAGAATACAGAAACATCAGAAACCTTCAATGTGTTGTCTGCAAATGAATATAAGGAGTATCTACAGTTTAAGGCTGCACAACAAGCCACTTCCTCGACCGCCAATGGTAATTCTACAAATTATTTCTCTCATTCTCTGCTTGTTGGATCCTGGGTTATGGATTCAGGAGCTTCCAATCACATCACTGGTAACCTTTCCTTATTCTCTAATATCTCACCTCCTAAAACATTACCTCATATAACCCTTGCTGATGGATCTAAAGCTCAAGCAAAAGGAATTGGAAGAATTTTATTACTTCCAAATCTAGCATTGGAATCTGTCTTATTTGTGCCAGAATGCAAGTTTAATCTTATTTCTGTTAGCAAACTTACTCATACACAAAATTATCATATTATTTTCAAACCTAATTATTTTGTAATACAGGATCAAAGTATGGGGAGGATGATTGGAGCAGGAGTTGAATCAAGAGGCCTTTATTTCTTGCAGCCAACTTCAACTATTGTGTCACCCTTAATTGCAAGCTATGTTGCTGCAGAAACTCCTACAATTCTTCACCAACGATTAGGTCGTCCAAATTTCAATAAACTTAAAAGGATGGTACCTGAATTGTGAATTATGTCAGTTAGGAAAACATGTTCGAGTTTCCTATCTAGTTAAAAGTACTACTCAAACTGTATCACCCTTTGATATCGTTCATTCTGCTATATGGGGTCCAAGTCGTGTCGTCTCTATCCTAAGTTATAAGTATTATGTTACGTTTATTGATAACTTTTCCAAGTGTACTTAGATTTTCTTAATGAAGGATCGTTCTGAATTGTTCAAAATATTTCAAAGTTTCTATAATAAAATTAAAACACAATTTGGGAAAACAATTCGTGTTCTAGTAAATGACAATGCTAAAGAATATTTTTCAGCTTCTTTCAACTATTTTCTTGCATCTAATGGCATCTTATATCAATCCAGTTGCCCTCACACTCCTCAACAGAATTGTATAGCTGAAAGGAAACATAAACATATTATTGATACAGCAAAAATGCTTTTGATTAATGCCAATGCTCCATTAAAGTTTTGGGTTGATGTTGTCCTTACAACAGGGTATCTAATTAATAGAATGTCATGCTCAACTCTTAATAATCAAACTTCACACTCACTTTTATTTCCTAAAGAAGCTCTTTATGTTGTTCCTCCCAGGATATTTGGCTCAACTTACTTCATACATGACTTGTCTTCTAACCATGACAAACTGCAACCATATTCAATCAAATGTATATTCTTAAGGTACTCTCGACTGCAAAAAAGGTATCAATGCTATTCTCCACCAATAAATAAGTTTTATACCTCTTTAGATGTCATATTCTTTAAAAATATTCTATATTTTTCAACTTTGATTGAATCAGAGTCTCTAGAACAAGTCTTACCAATACCCACCATTAATGCTTATAGAAGTTAACATGTTGAAAGTCAAGTTGAGGCTCCAATTTCTGAAGTCAATGAGCAACATAAACTAGACAATCGTGATACTTCCCTGTCTAATCGGTTTGGTATCACCTATAGGTGTCGACCAACAATTGAAGGACCGGCTGAGAATGATTCTACAAATGATTCAATTCCTCTTGTTCCAGCTTCTCCACGCAGATGATCCTGTTCAAGTTCCTCAAATCTTAAACCAAGCTGATCTACCCATTGCACTTCGCAAAGGTAAAAGGTCCACAGTCAATCCTCATCCAATTTGTAATTTCATGAGCTATCATCGTTTATCTTCAACACATTTTACCTTTGTATCCAACATATCCTCCATTGTAACTTCTAAAAATACCCAGGAAGCTCTATCTCATCCAGGATGGCAACAAGCAATGATTGAAGAAATGATAGCTTTGGAATCAAATCAAACATAAACACTTACATCTCCTCCTCCTAGAAAGTCAATTGTGGGTTGTCGATGGATATTCACAATCAAAGTTGGACCTAACGGGGAGATTGATCGATTGAAAGCAAGACTTGTAGCAAAAAGATACACTCAAATTTATGGGCTAGATTACAGTGCTACTTTCTCTCCGGTTGCCAAAATTGCTTCAATACGACTCTTTCTATCAATGGTAACTATGAAAATTTGACAATTATATCAACTAGAATTCCTTCCTTCACGGGGATTTAGATGAGGAAATTTATATGGAGAAATCTCATGGGTTTGTTGCTAAGGGAGAATCTAGTCTTGTATGCAAATTAAAGAAATATTTATATGGATTAAAGCAATCAACTAGAGCATGGTTTGCAAGATTCAATTGGGTTCTGAACCTCTTTGGTATGAAAAAGTGTGAAGCTGATCATTTAGTATTATTTAAGTCCTCTTCAAACAACAAACACGTATATCTTGCAGTGTATATGGATGATATAATCATTACAGGAAATGATCAGAAAGGTATCAAAGATTTAAAGTAGCATTTGTCTCAATATTTTCAAACTAAAGATTTGGGTCCACTACTTTAGATTTACTACATGAAGCAGGAATGATTAATTGTAAACCACTTGATAGTCCAATGGATCCTAGTGAAAAACTTCTACCAGATCAAGAGGAACTCTACTCCGATCCAAATAGATATCGAAGATTAGTTGGGAAACTAAATTACCTTACCATAACTAGACCAGATATATCATTATTGGTCAGTGTGGTAAGTCAATTTCTTACTTTTCCTCGTGTTAGTTATTGGAATGCAGCTGTGAGAATTCTTAGATACATAAAAAGGTCTCCAGAAAGGAATAATATACCTAGAGGCAACACAAATATTATGGGGTACACGGATGCTGATTAGGCAGGATCACCATATGATAAAAGATCAACTTCAGGATATTGTGTATTCATTGGTAGGAATTTAATTTCATGAAAAAGTAAGAAACAAAGTGTTGTAGCCAGGTCAAGTACAAAGGCTGAATATAGAACTATGGCACTTGCAATATGTGAACTCCTCTGGTTAAAGCAACTACTTCAAGAATTAAAGTTTTGTGAAATTAATTCTATGGAGTTAGTTTGTGATAACCAGTCAGCTTTACACTTAGCATCAAATCCAGTGTTTCATGAAAGAATAAAATATATAGAAGTGAATTGCCATTTTATCAGAGAGAAGATTATATCTGGCATTATCAAAACAACTTCAGTTCAATCAAAGGATCAACTAGCAGATATATTTACTAAATCTTTACAAGGACAGAAGCTAGTAGATGTTTGTGACAAGTTTGGTACATATGACATATATGCACCGGCTTGAGGGAGAATGTTAAAATAATTAGATTTAATATGTGTCATAGTCTTTATATGATGTGTGGCTTAGATTTATCTATGATTATAATTGACACGCCCCAATCCAATCGTGGGCACGTGGCAACTGCCGTATAATCTGCACTTCTACACCGCAACTTATACAAGGCTAAAAGTATCACAAAGCACTACAAATTATTTTATTTAAACATAGCTGAAGTATTAACATTTTATATTTAGAACCAACAATACAAATTTAAAGCTCTATCTAAATTTACCAACGAAATACTATTCGTCAAACTAAGTTCTCCCTCACTCCCCGGCTATTGGCCAACCTATAACCTATGCAACGGGAAAAAATGTGCACATCTGAGTCATGAAACTCAGTGAGGCTACAAAGAGAGCACCCTAAAAATGGGCATAAGGTATTATACAAACTAACAAGAAAATACATCCACTAGATCACATATAAAATCAACATATTGATAGTATATAAAAAAATAATAAATATGAAATAGTATAAACATGATCATAACAAAGTACATAACAGGATATAAGAACTATGATCATAACGGTACCACTGAGTCGAAGATGTCATAACACCTTAATTAATATATCATAATTTATTCATACTACACTTAAGGCAGTCATCCTATGTTCAAGGTAAATCCCTCGTCAGGAAATTCTCAGAATCTGTCGGTGTCAACTTTAGGTCTCTATCTTATATGCATGTACACTAACGTTAGCAGAAGGAGCTGGTGACTATAGCACCCCTTCTTTCCAACATAAGTACCATACAGCACTATAATTTTGACCCATGACAGGGTCACCATACAAAAATCATAATTCACATCATCTATAGTCTGATAAGTTGAGATATCTTGCATATGCTACCAATGAACCCGGATTACTCAGGGACCCACATCTTAAGCATGTCAGTATCCTTAGGTTCCCTAGCATTGGTAGCGCATAGAACGGTACTGTTTCTAGCATATCATCTACCTTGGAGTAACACAAATAGGTTGAGCTCTGCACCGAAGTAAGATCCCAGTTACACTAAAGCATATGTGGCTAAGTCAACCAAACGTGCACCTTTACTTCTCACTATATGTTGGCACATAGCAGCCTAAGAACCTTAACATCATCTCCTAGGTTATCACAACCCTAAGATGTTCAAAGTTCTTAGTTATATATCAATTTAGACTACTCTTGGTATTGACATAATATGAAGCCTAAAGTGTCTCCAGTTTTATCTCATGTCATCATATTCTATGTTCTTGCTAAGTGTCTATACATCTCTAACATAACATGAACATATCAAATAACAACATAACATGAATGTAAACATCAATAGCATGCATATATTAGCATCATACATAAACTAGCATGGCATACTTTCGAACTTACATTAATCCACATGCTAACTAATACGTAACAAAGCAGATATATAACTTATCAACATGTATAATAAATAACAACGACCCTAAGGATTCAGCATTGTAGTAGGCTATAAATTAAAAATCATAAACCCTCACCTGAGTCTCAAAGCAATCTCAAGTAAGTATCAAAGCTTGGCTGTGACTCTTAAGAGCAAGCAAGCAAACAATCAAACAATGTACTCTTTCTTACTTCAACACAAATCACAGCTTGGTCGTGATTTGTCAAACAATAACACAGCAAATAAATTCTCCTAAACTAAAATAAATATAACTAAACAAACATACATAAATAGCATCGCTCAACAAACCTTCCTAACAACCTCCACTACTCACAATCTCGCACTAATATTTTTAAATTTTATTTTAATCAACCACATTCAAATATCAAATTAACCCTAGTCACACCTATAAAATATTTCACATTCAACCTATACTATAATACTATAAATTAATTATCTATTTTTACCATAAATTATATTAACAATTTTGATCAAACTATTCCTCTAAAATAATTTTAATAATTCTGTGAAAAATCTAATTACATTGTTCACTGGACCGGACTGAACTGGACCAACCCACATGCGACGCACGTTGTCGAGTTGTACTAGGCACGACAAGACCACAGCCCACAACATATTGTATGGGCATATTGGATATTGAAGGTGTGAAGGAGGGTACTAACTCTTAAATAGGAAAAGGATGCAACTCTTTTTCAAAACTTTCTTGATGTGGGACTAAAAAAAACTCATTTCTCTTGAATAGGAAAAGGATGCAACTCTTTTCCAAGACCTCCTTGATGTGGGACTAAAAAAAATTCCTTTCCAACCTTTCAATTTTTTCTCTTCTTTTCTAAAAAGAATTCTAAAAATTAAATTCTAAAATCCCTTTTTCCCCTTTACCAAATTTTTATTTTTTCTAGTTTTATTTTTTTTTAAAAGAAAATAGGATTTACAGTAACCCTAAGATTTAGTCTCGCTATAAATATGTAAGCATACCTATGATATAAAATAGGAAATTATTTTGTTCTCCTATCAAATTTATTACAGGATTGAAAGTGACACCATTTGGATTTGCCTCAAGTTTGTAGATTTGGTGAGGGTTTTCTTGAATATGTTAGAGGATCACCCTTATTGATAGGGACAATAGGACAACAGTGTATATTATTTAGGAGTAAAAGTTAGTAGTATGTTCATGGTCTATTCTTGTTGTAGTATTTTAGTGGCATGAAGGATTCAAAGCTTGCATATCACGGGTGTCCCTATCTCTAAATTCTACATTTTAAATTGATGGTTGCACTTGATAGGTGGCCATGATCCTTTCTAACCGAAATTGAAAAAAATCATGAATTTCAAGTATTCAGATACTACTTCCAAATGAAGTACCTCATTTTCCATCACTCATAGCCATGGGCTCATCCAGGGAGTCTAAGCATGTGCAGCACCTCATTTTCATTCAGTTGGTTCTTACTTAAAACTCCACATGTTCATCAACAACTCAATGATCTAAATTTGAGATCAAGGGCAAAAGGATCATAGAACACCCATTTGTTGAACTTTAAAACATGTCTTGCGCAACAACTCTTAAATTCTAGTTTTGATAAATTGCCAGAATTTAACCATGCGGTCATGCATCTCAATGATAGTAGTAAAATCTTCATGAATTATAGTAGGGTTTAGGCCCTAATTCAAGCATAGAATAAGGCAAGGGAAAGCACGAAGTAAATGATTGGTATCTCAATTCCAAAGTCTGACTTTTTGATTAACAATTCAACCATGCATTTTTTTCACCAAAATGAAATCATCATGCATTTTTAGAGCAGTTTTGATTCTAACGTAAGTATAATGCAAAGTAAGGTATAAGCAGAATAGTCATGTGTGATTTGGATGTATAGAAAGAAAAGAAAGCTGCATCATCTATTGGTATGTGGTATCTATAGAAAGAAAAGAAAGCTGCATCATCTATTGGTATGTGGTATATATAGAAAGAAAAGAAAGCTACATCATCTATTGGTATGTGGTTAGGCAGAAAATATAAATGATCAATCAACATCATAAAACCCCTACGTAGCAGAACACAACAATCATTTTCACATCCTTTGGGTCGTTGGCCATTATTTTTAAATGTATATTAGCAGTCAAGTTAGGTAGCAAGGAATTACATAAAGTTATCATGAATTTGAATAGATTTTGATGGAGTTTAGGATTGCAAACATCAATCACATATGGTTCATATGGATAGCATATCATAGGAGCAATAGGCAAAATATCAAATGATAGAACAGAGCAATATATCACATAAATCAACAATTATTATTTTGGGTTTACGATGGTCTCTAATTTTCCTCAACTACGGTTCGATTTCATTATTTGGTTTAATGACGATAAAGTAACCAATCTTAATGATGATTTCTCCACTTGGTCGGAGTGTTCATCGACGTTCCTTAATCTTCCCGTTTGCTCCAACTCTTCTTCTATGCCACTGCAACAGGGTCACCAATGGCATTGCCCTTCCTAAATTAGCTCATCCTTTGGAAAAGATTGGTCGGCTGCTCCTCCGGTGAAATCGTCGGCAGCTAAACCTTGTAGAGGTTAAGGAATTTGTGAAATTAGGTTTAGCCATCGGCTGCCCCAATTCCTCCTTTTGAAAGCAATCATCGAGACACGATCGCCCGCAATGGAGGACGGGATTGGGGAATGACCTTCTTGCCCCTCCTTATATATATATATATATAATCTCTATTTCTATATATATATTTTGTGTATATATATATATTTGAAAGTGAAATTTTTAAAGTTTACATGATCTCCCAAAGACTAGTAGTCATGTTAATCGGATCGTGCTGCCCATAGGCAGCACGAGTCCAGCCCATCCAACTTATGCCCAATCGAATCGTGCAAAGCACAACACTCACATGCATAGTGTGTTGTATCATGTTATATTTTTTGGCTCGCGGCACAGCACAGCACAACATGTGATCATATCATGCTAGGCATGTGGCCCGTGGCCCGGGGCACGCCCGAAATAGCACACAGGTGGCAGGCAAAAATGAGTGATAGATTGTTGTATGATGAGTCGCATGCAACTGTATGGGCTAAGATGTGCAAAGGACGATGCTCTACTTTGCTTCTGCTGCATGCAACAACTTGTCAATCATATTCCTCATTGAGTCAATGTCATTGGTCGCACTCATTAGTCACCAACTTCTCTCCAACTCACCTCGGCTAGGTATATGCCTCCTTTATGGCTAGCCGATCACCAATAATTCGTTAGTCGTTCGCTCAAAACTAATATGCACAATATATAGCCATTCAATGTGCAAGCAATGAAATTGACGATCTTATTCACGAACGACTAATCACATCTCCATATGCTAAATGAATGATTGTGATTTACGATTAATCTACACCGCGACACAAATCAATGTGCTAATTAGGTGATTGCTCTATTATGCATAGTGGCATAGTCAGATGAAGAGGCAAGATTGTGAGATAGTAAAAGGAATTGAGTAGACTGATCAAGGAATTGGCTCGAGACAAAGATGGGCAGGTGAAGATCAATGTGATTCTCACCGAGGAAGTCATCCCCTTATGATAGAAGGCAGAAGGCAGAGTATTGGAGTTGCAAATGCTAGAAGCCATGGATGGGACTACACAAGTGCCAACTACCAAGGAACCAAGCAGTGAGCATTGAGCGAGTTTGTGATGTGATGAGGACAAGGGTTTGTTTATCACAGTCCTGATGGATCGATGATGAGGATCAAGAAGGCTGAGGTTGCAACAAATGAGCGATCTAGCACCCCTAGGCACTAGCTGGAGTTTGATTTCAAACCCTCAGCTTGAACCCTTGAAAGGGTTTGAGGATTCAAAGGATGAAACCCTCGCCGACTTATTGCACCATTGCATCGTGCTTGTAGTGCACCTTGCAAGTTGCAGCTCATGGGAATGAGCCAAATCGGAGCAGCGACTTAGACTCGGAGTCGGACCTAAGTTGGGTGGGACATGGGGTGTGCCCCTTGAGCCGACATGCATATAAGGTCGATGACGAGAGTCAAGCGATGAGGACAACGAGGGTTTATCTGTCGCAGTCCTCATGAATCGATGATGAGGGTCGGGGGGCCGAAATTGTAACAAATGAGCAATCTAGCACCCTTAGGCACTAACTGGGGTTTGATTTCAAACCCTCAACTTGAACCCTTGAAAGGGTTCGAGGATTCAAGGGTTGGAACCCTTGAGGACCTATTGCACCATTGCATCCCGCATGCAGTGCACCCCACAGGTTGCAGCTTGTAGGCATGAGCCAAATCGGAGCAGTGACTTGGACTCAAAGTTTGACCTAGGGTGAGCGGGCCATGGGGCGTGCCCCTCGAGCTAACATGCATATGAGGTCGATCTCAGCATGGGCATAGGCTAGGTATGGCAGTGTCATGCCATGCCACTAGGCCGCAATACCACAGCCTAGCATAGTACGTGCTACTTGGCCTACCGTGCCTAGCATGGAATAATAAGTAATGGGTCATGCGAGTCATCATGACCTAATGTGGGTTTGGCACATGCCACCCATAGGTGGCTCGATCCGATATACATGCCTAAGTAAATTGACTAAAATTCGCAGCATATTATATCACATCAACTTGGGTATTATCTTAATATCAGATCAACTTAGGTATCATTTGAACTCAAAATCTACTCTTTTTTTAGGATTTTTTTGGCCTTATCAAAAATTACCTTTTAATTGTGCCAAAAAAGATGTCCCTCATAGCATGCTGATGATATAAAAAGGGTTTGAGGCACCCCTATCCATGCATGTGTTGAGAAGTACCATAAAATTTTTATAGAATAAGATTCTACTTATAATGTTGCACCAAATTGATGATATTGATGAATGAAAACTAAATCGTTGGTTATTTTGGATGATCTACGCCTCTCTTCTTTTTTGACAAATGTGCCAGTTTACTTGACAATGGCAATTAGCACATCCGTTTCCTCACCTTGCAACTCAAAGAAAACTTGTAAAATAATGGGAAAGAATATGCGAATTTGAAATTTTCATTTTTAAAAAAAAGAAATTGATAAATACATCACATTTGATGGAATAAGGAAATCAAAGTAAACAAACTAGAAAAAAAATGAAATAGGTGGTCATGCAAGACAACTCTAGTGATCTTTTTCTCGAGGAAAAGTGAGGTGAAATGTATTGGAGATGCTCCAATTCAATATAACTTCTCGACCATAATCCTAAACTGTATTTTTATTATCTTCAAATCGAAACAACTCTAATAAAAGCATCCAGCTAAATGGTTTAAGCCACGCTGACCTGTTGCATGTGGTTAAAGGTTTTCCATCATTGTTGATTGCATCTTTTATACACATGGAATGTATGCACATTGCCTGTCATATTGCATCTCTCTGGGAATTTACAAAGTCGATGGGATGGGACAAATGAGAGAAGCCAACGGATCATTTCTACACCAACATATATACAGACTGACATGGGAATCCCTAATATAATTCTTAAAGATGGAAATATTGACAATGGAATTCATCATGTTTGCTTTTGTTGGCTGCTGCTACCTGCATTTTCCATCAAATATTTGGTTACTGCACTCCAACTTGCATAAAACAAGACACTCAACTCCCTGACCTGCAAAACACGATGGCAAATCATCAGTCTCCTGGATGTAATTCCAAAATCATCTCATAAGATTGATCCTACATTTATTGCACAACCAGCCTACAAATATTTGGTCCAAACTTTTCCTTGCAGGAGACTGGGAAATGCTTTTGGCGGATAAAGCAAGTTCCAATTTTCGGGTTATTTGTAGTATGATTTAATTTTGAAGCCACAGAAGAGAATATCTCCATGCAACATTTATGTCATTGTAGCAAAAAAGTGAACAAAGAAGAGATCCAGATGCTACTAGAAGTAGGTGTTCATGTACCTTGATTAGTGATTCTATCTTGAGATGGATGGAACTTCTAGCGGGCACTTCCTTGCCATTGATAAAAACAGAAGACTTCCCGATGTTCTTCAGAACAAATGATCCGGCACGATCCATCTTAATCAATGCCTATAAGGAAAACTCACTTCAGAACAGATTTATTCTAACAGAAGGAACCCCCCTCCATAAACCCAGAGAGGGCAAAAAAATATAAATGGTTCTGAATTTCAAACTAGCAGTTAGTCTAAGTGCCAATGACAGCAGGCTAGGTAAATTCATCCATGTTTCATATTCAAAGTTGGATATGAAAAAAGATCTACCTCCATAGGATGGAAAGATTTATCTTTATGAGAAGCCACCTCTAGAAAACTCACAGAAGAAAAATAAAAGGCATAAATTTTTCCGAGGTAGATGATGGTCTAAATTCCATTGACGACAGTTTCAGGTACTTATCCATATCTCATATCAGAAATAACAAATAAGTAACAGAAAAAGAGAAACACACTGTCCTTTCTCCTAGGAAACAATCACTTAAAATGCAAGTAAATGATCAACTTCAAACAATATGGGGTTTTAGATAATAATAATCCATGATCAACAAGCATTTAGAAACGAGATGCATCATGCTTAGGACAGGGTAGAGTCCCTTCACCTGGCGTCGTGATATTGTATTAGTGAGTCCTTCTACTCCCAAGTCAACATCAACTTTTACATCATGAGTGGCTCTTCCCATCAAGATCTACATGTATGAAAAAGAAAATGATAAAAAGATGGCAGGAAAAGCTAAGACAATTGGTTAAATTCATTAAATTTTCTTCAAGCAGATTATCAGTAAAAGAATGGAATTAAACATACAATCTTTCATTGACATATTAGTAGGATATCTAAACATTACGCTCAAATCTTTATTCCTAATTACAATCTCCATTACTAAGGTTCATTTCACAAAGGGCAAGTGGTGAAAGCAAGATTGAGCAATAAAAGCTTTGTCACCAGTAGGGAAGAGCCTTAAGAAGTTGAGTTGGCAATTTTGGCTCCAAAAGAAGGAAAAAAAGGTTGAGTTAGCCAACACCTTTTATGGAAACTGTGTAAAATGATTTTTGACTTTGGAAAGAAGTCTGACAGGTTACCAAAGAATAAACAGGCATTTTACTTCTATAGTCATTATTTCCTCATGGGTTAAAAATCCAACGTAGAGAGAACCATGCTGATACTATCATTAGTGCAGTGCATTTCTGACTATGTGAACCCATGAAAATCAATGTGATAATAATTAACATGACGAAGTCTTCCTTCATCAAGACCTACAATGTGATACCAACCAAAATTTCTGGAAAAATATTTTGATGAATCTGCCAATCCTGATTGAGGTTGCAATTGATTCTTAACCTTCTGCAGATTTTACACAACAGGACAAAAAATAAAGAAAAAGAGAGACAACAAAGGATTCATGTGGTCCAGCAAAAACTGCTTGTCATGCTACACAGATCTTCTTTATTTTCTTATTCCCCATAATATAACGACAACAGATAGTCACCTTCTTTGTGTAATAGAGACAAAGTCAAATTGGTCAAAATTGGGCTCCAAACCTCTAATACAATTATAGTGTAGACTGTCATAAATAGGCCAATTAAAATTAGTTTCTTTAATTGGCTGATGAGAAAAGACAAATTGCATGTCAAAATGCATTTGGTATGCAAGGGAATTATGATTAACGAAGTGTGCATTTGGTATGCAAGGGAATTATGATTAACGAAGTGTGCAACCTATGTAAAGGGGATATTGAGACTCGGGACCATTTGTTCTATCATTACCTTAGACAAAAAATGGATGGTATCTATACTTACAACAATTTCAAGTGGAGTCATATGACATTTCACACTTCCAATGGGCCACGAAGGGAAATGAGAATAAGAAATTGTCAAAAATCACACAACTAGCAGTATGGCATTGGAGTGTATAGGTCATGGAGATTTCAAAATCAACAAGGAACTTAGCCATGCAAGCAGCTGCTGCCTTAACATTCTACACATCTAACAAGCCACCTTAGACCCTTACAGTTGGTTTGTCCCCTCACCAAGAGTTATTTGGTGATGTATGATCAAGGGAGATGCTATTCTGGTTTTAAGTTTTCTCTTTGCTCTACTATGTTTTATCTTATTCCTTTTCTGTTTTCTTTCTAAGTTTTATGTTTCCTGATATTGTATCATGAAAAGAATGCAATGTTTTTTCAAAAAAAACAGAGTCACCTTCTTTGTGTAACAGAGACCAAGACATATTGGTCAAAATTGGGCTCCAAATATCTAATACAATTATAGTATAGACGGTCATAAATAGAAGAGGTAATTTATGATTCTTACTCCAATCTATGAGATCCATAAAACCGCAAGGCATCATCCATAACTTTATTTGTCATACTTATTCAAAATCTTGGAGATGTAGTTTTGGAATAAATATCTATAATAAACCATATTTAGTATACATATCCCAACATTTGACCTGATCTTGACATGGTGAACCTTTCCTGATTAACAAATGGGTAACATATGGACTTACCAAATTCATATATTGACCTTGACAAAACTATGTGATAGCATATGCATATAATGATTTTGGCAGCATAATATACACAACTGTTGGTTGAAACATGCAGTTTGGCTCATTCAGATTACAATATGCTAATGCAGCATCCATAACCAATAGGGCTTAAGACCAAATTCACAGAAAATGGTGTAGACCAAAAACCCTGGCCATTACTATCATTTTCTTATTCATCAACAACCAGACCTTTGCATTTCCTTTTAATAGCAAAGATCCAAATTGTTGCTTTGTCCTATCAATAAGCAGCTTCCCTAGATTGATGGCAATCTTCACCTCCTCGACCTTTGTCTTATCCTCATTGGTAGTGCCTCCATGTCTCCCTTTTCCCTCCTTATCCTTTGATTTTCAAAGTGATCTCCAGTCTCCAACTAAGTTAATTCCCACATTTTACTGTCGGCATAAGTAATCTGCATTTTCCTTATCAAGTGGCGAAGGGAGTGCACACTGACTCATACCTTCTTTGAGCATTTAAGTTGTATTGGAGAATATTACCATAAACCACTCATTTGGAGATTGAGCTCCCCATTAAGGTGGGCCATCTCCACTAAACACTCAGGGCCTTAGGCCTAGAACCCCCAAAAGATAGAATGTACTAAAGGGCCAAATACCTGTTGAGCATAGAATGTTGCTTAGATTCCTCATATTTATAGTGGATATCATTTTATACTTCTACTTCAAGAAAAATAAAAAAAAATTACATGCAACCACGGACATAGGCTAAACCTTAGTGAATTCTGCAAGTATGTGACCTCTTGCTCATCCTTTGCTACTGTTTACCCTATTGCCTAAAGGAGAGGTGATTAGCTCCTCGCAGTGAATGCTAGGTACCGAGTACAATCCACTTAGGTATCAAGCTGAGCCTAGCTCAACACCAACCAATATGGTCAATATGGGTTGGTTGGTTTATGTTTCTCCTACCAACTTGGCCTTGTCCACAAGCAACAAAATAAAAACATCAGGTGATAATGTTGTTTGATTCAATGGGCTGAGTCATATGCATGTGGAAAATGTGTCAACCCTAAAAGACCTTCGACATAACTATAAGTACATCCTTAGGTATCTTCACAAGAGAAAGAAAATATATGACCTCCAAGGTGAAATTCAGAAGTAGGGAGGTTTTCCTCACATGCTTCAAGGACAGAGAAAAGATCGATAAGAACACCCTCATGTCAAACTGCCTAAATTCCAGCTCTCAGATTCAGACTAATAGATTCCAAGACTTAGTGGAGGTAGGGATGTATATTCTTAACAATAGACAACCAAAGTGATTCTTATCAAGTCTAAAATGTGAACTTCCACAGATGTGAAAATATTAAATAGATGTAAAATTAAGTGCACTATAATTTTTACAACTGTTTTATCTTTTCTGCACCTTTTTACTAGAGTAGTATTTCCAAAAAAAGGTCAGCCATCTATACCGTGCAGCAAAGACAGCTAGCAACAACTACTGATGCTAGCACAACAAGACTTTTTACTGTTCTTCCTTTTCTTAAATAAAGCATTAGCAGTTCCAGAACTTGCAGTACAAAATAAATAGAGTATTCAAGAAGATTCTCAAGACAGGGTCCAATACAAAGTTTTAAATCATTAATACTTGCTAGAAATTGTAATACCACATCAAAGAAAAAGTCTTAAACAGTTATAAAATTAGACCAGATGAATGTGATAAAACAAAAAAAATGTAAAAAATCAAACAGAGTTATATGCATTCCAAAATTCACAAAAATATTCGGACAGTCCCTCTACTTTCTGATGACAATTTGACGAAGTAATATAATTAATAAACATTTACATATGAGATAAAAGAAGTTCTTTAAAAATTTTGATAATAACAGGATAACGAAAACAATCCTGCCTTATGACACTACTGATCTTCCACATATCAGTGCTCCTTGAGAAGAGAACAAAAAAAATGATCAGTAGTTCATGGGCAAATATTGGAACCAGTCCTGAATAGGCCCAGTTCAAGAATAAGGCTCAGTTATCCGAGCCATGAATTTAGAACCATGATTAGAATTTCATATATTACATGTTGAAACCAAGAAAATGTAAAGGACTTCATATCATTATATATCCTGAGGGTGAAATAAAGAACTAAGATTCTAATGTAAAATAAACAAGGTTTAGAAAGCTTAACATAAGACAGAAACAGTTATGTGATCGAGAATACCTCTGGCTTTCTTATGAAATATCTCAGATGGCGTCCATAAAGAATTGCAAATGCTCCATGAGCTGAAATTTCTCTATTTAAATATGAACGGGCAGCTTGTTCAAGCCGTACAATTGCCTTCTTACTCTCCACAGAATGATACCTTGATGCTGACCAGGTAAAGAATGTGTCAGAGATTCAGTGACTTGGCAATTCTTGGGTAAAATTGCATGAGAAAATATAGTTTTGGAGTACCACGGAGGAGAAAAAAGAATAGGCTGCAATATATCCACTAACAAACTCCAAGGCATATGAATGCTAGAATGAGGATATGCAAATATGCATTTTTATCTATTCCTTATTATTATAGAAATTCAAATATACTTCACCCTAAATTGGAAACATACTGAGGCAAAAAGAAAAAAATTCACAAAACGGAGCTATTGGAACCTGTTGGATAGCTCCCTTCTTTAGTAAGACAATGGATAGATTTGCATACAACGCATGAAAATGGTCAAGATATTTTCCTTGATAATTACATAACAAAAATAGGCATCCTTCTGAAACTCTACTTCCCTCTTTCAATGCTATTCTCTCTATTATTTTATTTCAAGGTCCCATTTTTGCCCTCTGATTGTTCTTTCTTTTTGCTAGTTCAATAGCATTCTATAAACTCCAGCTAATGGAATTATGAACGTATAAGAAGATACATATCTATCAAACAACCTAAACATATTACTCTGATGACTAGCCTATCCCATAAACAATGGTTCCAGGATTCCTCTCCAAAATAGTTGCATCCCTTATTAACTGCCGAAAAGGACATAATGCTGTGATGAAGCCTTCTTTGGTAGGAGAATAATTATAATTTCTAATTTCTTTCATTCCGCTTTTTTGTTGTTTGGTATGTTGTATTTTTAAAAGAAAAGATTGGCAGGAGAACAATTTTGTATAGTTTTCATAATAGGTATTTGTTTTTTCTTGAAAAAGTGATAAATAATGGTACCTTCTCGGGAGCATACCGAGTGTTGCTGCACAGATCACCATGCTAATATCCCTTTTATATTAATTTAAAAAAAATAAAAATTCTGAAGTATAAATCTTAATATTCAGCAGTGAAGAAAATTGATAAAGAGGGCAATAAACAAAATTATCCAAAATATTTTGGATTTAAACTGAAATTTGAAGTTGAAATTCTAGTACTCTGATATCTTAAAGGAAATCATATTAGAAAATTTGTAAAGCTGAAAAATAAATATAAATTATCTTTTTACAAAATTAAATATACATTTTCTAACCAAAAAAATATTAAATAATGAACTAAATTAATTATACAATAAATTTAGTAAAATGTGTATTGTGATTGGAAAATTATTTCTATCAAGTTTAATTTTTTTAATAAAAAAAATGCATAATTATAAAAATCTAAAAATTGAAAATATATTTCAGATAATAATTTATGTTTCCCTACTAATTACTCTGTATCAAATTAATTTAAAATAAAATATTGGCTAGAAAAAAATATTAATCATGGAATAGAATAATATAAAAACATGAGCAATTAAGGTATTTGAAGCATTAAACTTCAACAATTAGAACCTAATCTGGCTGCACAAGAATACAAGAATATTTAATTATACATTATTTTCTATAACACATGGAAAAGCAAATACAGATGGGATTCATGCTAAAAGAAAATTCATGAACCGCAAAAAAAGACGCTCAGGGTTGCCATGACCAGGTAAACCCACTTTAAGGAACAAAAAGGAATTTATCAGATTTCAGTTTTACCTTCCATTGTGAAGGGACAAGATCCCTGGTTGTACAGATCCAAGTCCATATCAAGTATCTGCAGATAAGAGTTCATAAATAAGTTACACAAATCTATTGCAAATATCATAAAAAAGCCTATTCACAAAAATTAATATCACCATAGCTTCGATATCAGCAAAATGAGGTATGTCGGATTCACTGTTTGAAAAAATTTCGTGAGAAGTTTTTTCAGCATGAGATGGAAGCACATCCTGTCGGGTGTTATATGCATCTGCTTCAGCACTGCAATATGATGTACAATGCTTATATTTTCTGAATTTTCTTGAATCTGAAGTGATCGTTTCTTCTTTTACATCAGAAGATGCCCTGGAATGCAAACGAGAGGTTGCTGGTAAACATGGATTTGATTCATTGGTGGATACATCTACTTGTGTGATAATTCCAGCTGGGTAATCATTCCCCAGTTTCTCAGGACTCACCCTAGGACTGTTAGATGTTTGAAGTAAATGTTTTTTTTGTTCTTTGTTCCCAGTTGTTGCCTCTCCTACAGAAACGTCATGAAAACCCATTGCATAGTTTACATCATGGCTTTCCTCATATCCATGATTATGGCCTAAGGAGTGCAGCAATGGAAGCAAAACATGATCATTGGATGGAATTTCCTGATCGTCTGTGTTCAATGCACAAACAAAATATCCATCAAGTGGATTGGTGCCACATGATGCCTTGGGAGAAGTTGATGTTAAAGTCCATGCTGAATAAGAGCAACTAACACTGTTATTATTGTCAGAATTTAATCCACCAGGAGGAAGGTTTGGTTCGCCATAGCTCACACTATCAGGAAGAAATGTCTTTGGAACTTCTGTTGCAATACGTTCATCTGAGTTAGGGAAAGTAGCATCACATGTACCACTAGGAGAACTCAAGAAAATAGAGTCTATATTGTCAGAACAAGGCTTCTCTGCCATGTATGCATGTACATCATCTGAAAGGTGATCATCTTCATGACAGTTCATGTGGGGATTCAGGAATTCTATATCATTTTCTGAGACAATATGCAGAATATCTAAACCAGTTTCTGATGTTTTATCTAACCGTGGCCCTATTACTGCACCAACACAACTTGAATGGATTCTCTTGGCATCATCAATGGAATGCATCTCTGAAACTTTATCTTTATAATAACTCATACCACTTATATGACCTGCAGCATCGTTGGCTTCATTACCATGCACAGAAGGCTGCTCAAGTGGGGAAGAAGA
This sequence comes from Thalia dealbata, assembly GCA_030544415.1. NCBI lineage: Eukaryota > Viridiplantae > Streptophyta > Magnoliopsida > Zingiberales > Marantaceae > Thalia > Thalia dealbata. The sequence continues at coordinate 12,810,441 of CM060460.1, forward strand.
ATGACACAATTGATCTGGCACATTAGTACATTCCTGAACCTCTGAGCTTACATTATGATCAGACAAGGACTCAAAGAAATCCATCTCCATTTTCTCATGTAAAAGTTCATCTTCAACCAAGTCAGCATGAGCTTTAGCATGACTAGGAACTTTACCAATGGCAACAGCAGAACTGAGCATATAACTTTCATGGTCTGCCTCAGGATGCTCACAATTGAACTTGGTTGGTTCAGGAATATCATCAATTGCTTGATACTTGTTGTGATGGTGCAACCTGTCCTGACAACCACTAGCATATTTATCACTACCATGTGCACCATGTTGCACAAGGAAATCAAGATTAACAGAAGTACAAGGATTGCTGCAAACTCTCTTTCGCATCGCATAATAATAGCTTTGTATACTTTGGCCACTCCCTTTCCCAATAGAAGTTTGCCAGGTTTTGGAATCAGAGATTTTGTTAGCTTTTGAAGGCCCAGCTAAAGAATGCTGAGACTCGATCTCAATAATTTGAGCAGATGCATCTTCTGAGCTGACCAAATCATAAAGAAGTGAATGCCAGCGTTCACGTAATTCTTGAATGGTAAATCGCCTTGAGAATTGTACTGCACCTTTAGCCAATGATTCAAGAGAAGCACCAGCCTGGCAAATAGAAATGTCTACATAATTACCTTGATATTGACATGAAAAACAAATTGGCAAATTAAGTCTGCAGTTAAGGCAGAGATACAAAATGAGGAATTCAATCAGATTGACAATATCATAAGCTACAACCAACATTTACAAGTTCAGACTCAATTTGTACCAGTACACATCCAAGTGCTAAACTCCTATATGACAGCACCACTACAAAGAATATCAAGTAGGAAAGCCGTGTGGTGAGGCGGGCAGAATATAGTAAAATAACTGCAAAATCAGGTTTCAGTGAAAGATTAAGTTTGCTAAGAGTTTTTTGTTCAGTTGACTAATAATGAGCCAAATAACAAATATCTAGGCCTATCTATTCCAGAGTTTGACAAGTTAACAAAATTCAATCTTGAGCCTCATCCGAAGGCTGTTCCATAACAAAAAAAAACTATAATGTGTTTTCATAAGTTATTTGATTTGCATAGCTTTATCTAAGTATTCATAAGAATCTGATTTAATCACAAAATATAAATTGAAACAAACTCAACAATACTCCCTTAAAATGAAGTTAACAATTACCAGAATAATGAAATAAGATGCAGTTAAAGCATAATCATAGAAATGAGCACAATCACCGGAGTGTCTATAACATTGGATCAAAAAACCATATACCCCAAGGAAAAATGAAAGGACAGAATTAACCACCTCAAGAGCATTTTTCAGTAGAAGATCATCCTCAGGAAGCCACTTTGTAAAGGTTGGAAGCATTTTGTTTTCTGTTTACATTTCTTTAGCCAAACACTCAATTGTGATCCTTAGGCATACCAGAATGCACCAGTTTAAACTATCTTTATCTGCAAAAGATCATATTCAAACAAATCAATAATACAAGTTATTTTTCAAATTTACTTGATCCATATATAAAATTATATAAAAAGAAAGCCCCATATGTGTTAGACAAGGAAAAAAATTATGGATTAAAGTCATTCCTTAGAGAGGCTTGAGATACTATGGACATGTTCTGACCCAAGGGGGTTCCCATTAGGTTGGGGACCCCAAATCCACATACAAGGCATAAAAGGCATCGCATCTACATATACAATACAGCACGGCCTATACAAAACTACAATCCAAATACAACCCAGTAATCTCTACATACATTCTATATTACAGTACTATATAAAGAAGAACACATGCATCACCAAGATGCAATAACAAGAACAAAGGAGATATACAGGCAATGCAACAATCTCAGCCACACTTGTGTCACAGCAAGCAGAAATGCGCACCTCTGAACAACTTATACACATGAACCACCTGCGTACTACTCTAACTAGCCCAGTGATTTATAGAAAAGAAGTATAGCTACTCTAACTAGCCCAGTGATTTATAGAAAAGAAGTATAGCTCCACGTAAATCTTTATGAATCACCCCATAGTTGATGTATTCCAAATATCGGTGGTAGACTAACTAGGATGCCAAAACAAAACATATGAAAAGAAATGCACATACATATGTGTGAACTGAAAACTCGACACTAGACTAGTATTAGTAATAGGCTTTTCCAACCTAAACAGGTATATGCAAATAAACATGCAACCTGCAGTATAAAACATGTAGACTAATAATATTTATCATCTAAGAATTACTCAATTCAAATAATACTATCGAACCCTAGGTAGCCTCAAATAAATACTTACTGTTGAACTAAGGGAACTGCATGAGTTTGCTAGTGGCAACTAACTCTAATGACTAAACCTCTGAACTCATGTCTGCTCCATTAGTGTTGAACTAGTATGCTTTGACAGTTAAAACCCTAGCTGCACTATGGAGATATTCATGTCATGCATCCTCCCACAGGCCCAAACATGAATATGGCTGACTAAGTAGTGCTACCAAAAACTGTCCCCAGATAGACTCCACCTCCAAAGAAATATAAAGTACAACATTGTGAGGTACTTGGGATTTCGTCCAGGATGTATTAAGAGCAAATCAGTTACCAACAGAATGGATTCAGTGGGTAATATAGTTAGTCACAGAAGCAGATTTGACGGTGGTTGTCAATGAGGTTACAAGTAGACCATTCTCTCCCCTTATTTGTTTGTGCTGGTAATGGAATGTTTTGTTCGTATAATAAAGAATGCAGACCAATCGGCGTAGAGGTGAGTGGAGTCACAAATGTAGGATTTACAGATGATAGTCTTCTATTTCTGCAAGTCGACGAAGAATACATTAACAACCTGCAGCTACTAATAGACTGTTTTTATTTAGCATCTAGTCTCAAGATCAATATGACTAAATCATTAGTCATTGATATGCAATGTAGAGAAGAGGTCTGATGAAAATTTGCAGATATTCTAGGATGCCTAGCAGGAAACTTTCCTATCAAATACTTTGGGGCTGCCCCTTAGGAACAATAATCTCAAGGAGGATTGGAGGACCATTATCTCTAGAATGGACAGTCATCTAACAGGGTGGAAATGTTGGTTATTGTCTATGGGAGGAAGGCTTATCTTGATAAACTCTGTACTGTCCTCCATTTCTCCATACTATCCGGCTATCTTCAAGATTCCCAAATGGGTAATAAAAAAAATAGATTGGTAGGAGATGTTTTTTGTGGGGCAGAAAGGAGGACCAAAAACATAATCTCAATCTGGTAAATTGGAAGGTTGTAACTATGAAAAAGGAGAATGGTAGTCTAGGTGGATATAAAAGTCCATGTTAGAATATCATAATTATGCGGTCTATATTCTTCTTGTAATGTGGTTCAGATCTCTCAACGGTTGTAACCTAAGGGTTTAGTTTTATTATAAATAGTCATACTGTAAATAGACCTACAGTATTGAATCAATAAATGAAAATTCTCTTTCCTTCTCCAAAGCTCTAAAACCCTAGTTTTCATAGTATCAAAGTGCCCTTTTGTAGAAGACAGCAGTGGAGCATCTTACCGACTGTTTTATCATGCATCCTACCAGCATCTTCTCCTAAAAGGTTCTTGATTATCTCTTTCTTGTCGTGCATCCTACCGACATCTTCTCCTACAAGGTTCTGGATTAAGTTGAGAGACAACTCAAGTGTTTTCCTTTAGATCTCTAATTTTTATTGATCTTCAATGAGTTCATCTAATCCTGACATCATCCTTGATACAAAGGAGCACTTCACACTCTCTAATTTATCAGTTCCATTTATTACAAGCAAGAAACTTACAGGATCAACCACCAACAAATCCTGCACAGCCTCTATAAAGATATAGTTTACAGGGCAAGGAAAACTAGAGCACCTTACAACATAAAAAGAAACTATACCTGCAAATCAGTTGATCAAATGGCAACAAGTTGACTCTCAATTGCTTTGTGTTCTCTTTCTCTCCATCTACCCATCAATTGTAGATTTGTTTCAGTCATATGAAACCTGTTATGAAGTTTGGCAAGAGGCCTCCAATTGTTATGTTAATGACATCTGACCCCTTTATTCTATTGTGTTTGATATGATCTCCCTTCGCCAACAATTTTCAAAGATGGAGACTTTTCTTGGCAAAGCTAGTCCCTAATGCACGAATTCTCAACCATGATGACTTATGCTCAAAATAAAGCAACCTATAAAAAATAGCAAGAGACTTTTTTCATGGTCCTTACCTTATCTTCTCTTCCAGATGAATTGGAGAGTGTATGACAACAAATACTTACAAGGGTTGATACTCCTATATTATCACAAACATTTCGTCGATTACTCAACTTCTCAAACATAGGATCATCTACACTACAAAGATGCAACCAAAGAGACAATGGAAAATACTTCATTTTCCCCAAAGTATCACCCTTCATTTACTGAAGATCTTGAACGCTTCTCTCATGTTGTATAAAGTGAAGTCAAAATTACTTCTTAAAAACTAGGTCCAACAAATCCAAGTTGATTGCCACTTTGGTGAAGGAAAAGATTCAATCTAGGGAGATTATTATGATATCACCAAATTACTCAGAAGGCCACGAATTGACTACATATGCAGCAAACTTGGTGTGTATGACATATACTCACCAGTTTGATGAGTGTTAAAATATCATTTATATGTGGTCTATATTTTTTCTATGATGTGTGGTTCAGGTCTTTCAACAGTTGCAACCTAAGGATTTAGTTTCACTATAAATAATCCTATTGTAAATAGACCTACAGTATTTTTTAAAACTTAGGTGAGTATTGAACCCACAACCTCCCGTATAGACCTACAGTATTGAATCAATAAAAGAAAATTATCTCTTTCCTTCTCCAAAGTTCTAAAACCCTAGTTTTCAGTCCATAATGAAGCGAGGCTTGGCTCATAGTTGTGGAGTTAATCACAGGAAACTCTTCTACATGGGCAAAGGTGGTGCATTGGAAGTACTTTAGGAGGAAATGGTAGCATGTCGAAAGAAGTACAGTAGGATCGTCCAACATTTGGCATGCACTTCACAAATTACAGGGAATATTCATGATAAGCTTGGACTATGATATCGAGGATGGCTCTGAAGTCAATTTTTGGCTAGAACCCTAGCATCAATATGGAAGAAAGAATGATTTGCACAAGAAAACTTTTCTTGCTGCCGAGAATCCTAATTGCTCAAAGGTGCAATTGGCTACTTGGGAGCATGGGGCTTTTCATTGCTGGGCAATAGTCACAAATGAGGATGTATCTCAAGAAGCAAGCATACGGTTTAACACTAATTTGCAAAGTATTAGAATTGGTGTTGGAAGGAAGACCTATTGGAAATGGACGACAAACAGAAAATCTATTATACTATTTCAGATTGGTGAAATGAATACAATGTTAGTTTTCAAAAAAAAAGTAGGGATTTAATGCACCTGGTATCACGATTTGACAAGTTAGGTCACGAAATAATAGCTCTTTCCCTTCATGATCGAGTTATTTCCTAAGATATGTAGATATACATGTAATTTCATGATCAAGCTTAATGTGCTAGCTAAACAATTTTACAATAATATTCCAAACAATTCAATCAAGACCAACGACCAAGTTAGTCAAAGTCAACATCATAAGTCAAAGACATACACAAGTCAATGTCAAATAATATCCAAACTAAGTAAAATTAATCAAAAGTGGTTAAAATCTAATCAAACTGATCAAATTCAGTTGACTAGTCAGGTCTAGTCAAACTTTGTCAAATTCGGTCAAATCTACACAACCTTAGTAAAATCTAGTCAACCTTGATTAAAATTAGTCAAATTGGACTCAAGGCATTAACAGCCCCATGCTCAGACCTAAGCTCCTTAGTCCCAAGCTACACTTTGAAAATTATAGTACGAAATCAAGCTCATCCTAGTTAATTAAACATGGTTCTATTATCCCTTGTCTCATACTTCAAGGTCAATATTCCAAACAACAATCATAAGGCAAAAAGGTACTTTCTTAAATACACTAATTTAATTATCATGATAAACCATATATACTACCTGTTTGTGATAAGAAACATCCTAGTTAAGAGGAAGAGGCTCAATCAAAGAATTTCACAATTTCCACTGCGCTACTGAACAAAATCTAACCATCTGGTCAATCAAGGAAGAAAACAAACAACAATAGAATCACAGGATAAAATGTGTGTGATCCTAAAGCACTATTAATGAACTTCACCATTTATTATAACAATCAGGAAAATACATCACCACAAAATTACTTAGCAGGGTCACCGAATATTGCCTGGTCAGGTTATCTGGGGAAACTATGAGGATTTGACAGAAGCTAGTCAATGTAAGTTGAATGAAATGTGCTTTCTTACTTCCGCATTTGCACCTTACTGACAACTTTCTGGCAGGATCAACCCCACCTAAATCAAATTTAACATGAAGCCCTTTTCAGGCTCTTGCTGCACCATTTTTGGATATAGAAAAGACTAGTAAAAGTTGACAATTCTCTCCATTTATTGTAGTTAGAAGTTGCTCTAGACATTGCTCCATGTAACAAGATACCCATTCTGAGCATTTCATATTTAAAAGTTCTATTGAGAATCTTCTATAAGTAACTTATTCATCTGGTGGTAACTTCTATAAGTAACAATTCTCTCCATGTCATCTCATCTGGTGGTAGTATACCTATTTTATTCATTAAGTCTACACCCTTTTTTTCCATTGTTCTTTCTATTCAAAGGTTGAGTTAAATGTTTAGGAAAAGGTATTCCTTCGTAAATGCAAAGAATGAAACTAAATAGCTACAGGTAAAAAATGAATCAGAATTTGCAAAGCTTCTTGCTGATTTATTTATTAATAATGGATGCCAGAACAAGAACTCATATTTACTAACTAGGAGCTTTGCAATGATCTTTAAGTGCTACTGAAAGATGATTCTAGAAAAATCTCTAACTGAAAGTCACATGCAATTTTAAATTCACTCTTATGAATGTCATCCAGGATAATATGCACTAGAATCTGCCTCAAAACACTAATACAAAACTACAATCCAAAATCCAATTTTGAAATCAGCACATGCAATGCATGGAAACTTTTACCACCTAGCCATCAGCCCAAAGAGAAAGACCAGCAACTTTTCTATAGCAGTTCCAGTTCAAATCTCCTCAAAAAGTCTTCCCAAATCCATTAAAACATTTATGCATCCCTGTAATAAATTTTACAAATCGGCAAGAGTTCATTCTTCGTACAGCTCTGATCCAAACAAGCATTAAGGCAAGTATTCAATTACAATTGCAAGTTAACCTTTCACATATGTAATTCTGAGCAACAAATTATCCTTTGATTTTGAATATCCTCCATCACTTATGTCGCACCATAAGGAGTTTAATATCTAACCATCACACGTGGCATTTTGTTCATTTAGTATCACGATCATCGTGCAACGAGAGTTCTCAAGAAAGGTCTATACTCAGTATGACCCAGAAATTCACTCCTAACGGCAATCAACAAGTATGATGGAAACAATCATCGGACATGCATCTTGATCACGCACACCCAGGATCAACATTGAATAAATCGAAGCATGAATCTGGGAAATTACTGCAAGAATGTACCAAATTGCACGTAGGAAATGAGCTTTACGTGGACTGATTGCCTGAGCCGGTCGTCTCCAGTTTGACCGCAGACGAAGGCGCAAGGTGAGAAAGAAGGAAGCCGGTGCCGACGATTGGGGTCGACGACAAGGCCGGAGAACGGTGTTTCCGCTCCAATCACGCTCTCCTCCTTCGTTTGCTACAGAATCGCCCAGCCAGACTGCTTCAAATTTGGCACCGCCCGCACCTGGGCGTTCCTCGAGCACAGGTAGGATAGATAATGCAGGAGGGGCTCAACTTCAAGAACTGCAGCGAGGAGGAGTAGAAGGTACAAGCCCCAGCTTTGGAGGAGCCGTCGGCGACGGTTTCAGTGGCGAGAGGCCTGGCAAATCGAGAGTACTTGTGAGTTGCCGATGGCGTTCGATTCCTTGCCAATCGATCGGTGGAATCTCGAGGGTAGGGTCGAACGGAGGCCCGGTTGGGTGTGGCGACGACGGTTTCGTCGAGAACCGGACGAATCGCCGGCGGCGAAGTGGAGCTCGATGTCGCCCAGCGGGATCGAGCGACGAAGAAGAATAAGGGAAGGAAATGAGCCTAAACAATTTTAATTTGGGGCTGGAAACTTCGCCGATGTTTTCGAAATTGCAACTCGATACAAAAAAGAAAGGGGCTGATTAGTAAATGAAAAGATTTTTCTCTTCCCGATCCCATCCAACAATTTTTTTAAAAAAATACAAAAATTAAACTAAAAACACAGGACAATCCTAACCAATCGAAATAACGGATCAAAGCTCAATAAACATACTCTCCCTGCAACGCCGATACACTATCATCCATCTCTCGTTTTTATTCAAAACCATAAAAAGTCGGTTCTCTCTTTTAACAGTAGGTGTATCAGCTAAGGAGGCATTTCAACACCATAATGACGCCGAACCAATTTATTCTATGGATACCAAAAAAATATTAAAAAAGGCATCCGCCTTTTCATATTTCTTCTACCAAGATGCGTCACCCATATAGGAAATATCCTATTCCACCGAGCACCGAGCACCAACAAGGCAATAAATTGTTCTGGAATAAGATTTCATTCCTCTATTTCCTTAGAAACCAAAATGAATAGACCAACAAAGGAGAGATGCGATGATCGTGAATCATCATCCTCCAGTTGCTTGCCCTCCAACGGCCAATCTCCTGCGCAAGCGCTGAGACGAGAAAACACAATCGCGAACGAGCCATCGAAGGAAATATGGGACAAGGTGGAGTTGATGAAGAATGCATCCAAGAAAATATACCACCAGCAAGGGAGACGTTTCCATGGAAGCCTCCGTAGAAAATTTGATCAAATAAAAATGTAGGTTGTCTTTGAACTCGGTCGTCTCGTCCGAGTTCCCATCCCCACCTAGTGGCTATTCAGCTGGCATCGTGAGAGGATGGAAGATTTCGGATAATTGGGTCTCGTTCCATCTTCCTTCCATAATTACCTCAGAAACTCCGAGTTCGATCGATGTCGCCTCCACGCTGATATATGTCGGCCAAAGCAGCAGGAGAAGAGGGGAGATCCAAGGATTGCCGAGCAGGGAAGATTCCCTGTCGTCGTCGATTATTTTCCTCAAGTCGAGCTGCAATGGAGGAAGCTCTGCTCGGGTGATAACTTGAAAACGATCAAGATCAACAAATTTTTTATATTTTTTAATCTAGCAAAAACAAAAACAAATATTGCAAAAATTATATTTAGGTAAAAAAAAATTTATCCAGATAGAAAACTTGTTTTTTTTTGGCAAAAAAATATATGTTTGGTTAGTCCAATTTTTAGAAGATAGAAGCGTGTTTAGAAAATTTACTCTTAGAATAAAATACTTGTTGATGTATATTTATAACTAATTTTATATTATTTACTCATATAATCAAAATATGTGATAAATATTTAAAAATAAGTATTAATCCATTCATAAATATGAAAGTTTAATTGGAGGTTGATCTCAACCTTTTCGTAATAATTTTAAGAGGTATTGAGTGAAATGAGATTTCACTTCAAATAAGATATAATAATTGAGTTTTTTATTATAGAAATGTACGGGACTTTGGGAAGAATTGGCCGCCAATGAGTTTAAGGGGCAGTCGGTATTTTTTAATTTCTAACCGAATTAGCTCCTGGTGCTCAAGGAAGATGGGCCCAGTACTACAAGACGAGATAAATTGACTCAGGTCAATGCACCGGGCCTTTCCTGGGCACATGGCACACTAGGAGTATAATATATGATAGATATTGATAATATTGACATTGATGAAGCTGAAGAGATAGCTTCGTCTATCTGACTTTCATCCAGGTATAATCAAAGGATCCATGTGTTACTCACAATAATCTAACTTTTATCGAGGTATAATCAAAAGATCCATGTGTGCTCAAAGACGTAAAACTATTACTTAGAAAATCTTTCAAAAAAAAAATAAGGTATTTTTTTTACATCTATAAAACGATAATCTTAACTTTCTAAATTCCTTAGGGAGAAAATAAGAATTATAAATTTTTAATTTTAAAGAGGAAAGAGATAAAAACTAGGGATAAAAGAAAAAGAGAATGTGTCAATAGATCCTTCATATATCTAATAGATCTTTATTTACACAAATAAATATAATAATATATTTAAACAAAAATGTTACTCTTCGTAGTATCTATAAGTCTCTCTCTATAGTCTTGAAAAATAAAAATGAGTTTTTTAAAGGTAAAAAAATGGTACCTTTTCAAGTAAAAAGAGGATTAAGACAAGGTGACCATCTATCACCTTATATCTTTGTCCTTGTGATAGAATACTTGAGTAGATGTACGAAGGAGTTAGGAAATAAAAAAAAATTTAAATATCATCAAAAATGTGCAAAATTATCTATTACTCACCTTTGTTTTGCAGATGATTTACTTATGTTTTCTAGAGGAGATGAGAAATCTATCAAGCTCTTACATGAAGCATTTCTTAAATTCTCAAAGGCATTAGGTTTGAAAGCTAATGCACTTAAGAGTAGTATCTACTTTGAAGGAGTATCTGCTTAAACAAAAGACAGAATATTACATATATTTGGCTATAGAGATGGCTCTTTACCATTCAAGTATCTAGGAGTACCTTTGGCTCCTAAGAAACTAAAAATTACAGAATGTAAAGTACTGCTTGACAAAATGATGGTAAGACTTAAAAGTTGGACTGCCAAGTTGCTAACATATGCTGGAAAAATTCAACTTATAAAGTCAGTGTTAGAGTGCAAAGCTATTGGTCACAATTATTCATATTGCCCAAAAAAATAATAAAAATGGTGGATGCAGTTTGCAATTATTCATATTACCCCAAAAAATAATAAAAATGATGGATACAGTTTATAGGACATTCTTATGGTCAGGATCAGTTGAGACTAGTAGGAAGGTCTTGGTAGCTTGGAAAAAAGTTTGCACACTAAAGTCAGCCAGATGACTTAACTTATTAAGACTAGACTTATGGAATAAGGATGTCTTTTTTAATAAGGAAGCTATTTTGCTGAATGAATATAAATATAACAAGACTATATGGAGTGATTTGTTGAAATGGAATGAAGAAGTTTTAGGAGAAACTACATGGGAAACCACAATTAATACAGCTGCTAGAATAGCTAAAAGAAGAACATTGAAAGGACAGCTTATGTAGGTGGTGATAGCAGAGTTTGTATATCACATTTGGGAAGAGAGAAACTGGAGATTATTTAAGTAACAAGTAAGAGATGAAGTGGTCCTTCTTCGGTATATCAAGATAGTAATTTTTACTATGTTGGATAAAAAAAAAAGTTTGTTGTCTTATGTTTAGCTTAGAATACTAGTGTTCTTTGAGATATTCATTTTTATTATATTTGCTTCTTTATGACTTGTAGCACATGATATTGTAGTGATGCTCAAATACCCTTCCTAGAAGGTGAGTTGACATTAATATTGATGCTATCAAATAAGTTATAAGGAGTAAAATTTGTATAAGATGATGTAACTATACTGAAACAATATAATATTCTATTGGTAAATGATAATTTAATTTATTTGTAAAAAAAAGGGTGAGTTGAATATAAAATAATATAAAACTAAGAACATATAATAATAAACATATAAGTAATAGAATTCAATTATTTGTGTGAAATAACTAAGTTCGTAAAATAGTCAAATAATCACATCAGGGTTGGCATAATCAACCATAATTATTGTAGACAACTATCATCTCAGAAGAATGTATCAATCATTACAAAACCAAAGTTAAAGTAGCAACACAAGAATATAGGAATATAGCTTATTTATCTTAAGTTGTACATTGGACCTCATTACCCGATATCCATAACTAGTCTAACGATATATATCGATTAGAAGTTATCCAATCTCTCATCTTGACGACCTAACACTTCCACTTCATACTCTTCTACATAGATGTTTTATAAGAGTACTAACATATCATAATATTACTATAATGATAGTGCCCCTAGCACTTACTAGTAAAACATTATCCTAATTACATATATTCCAAGATGAAGCCTACTAGTAAAACATTATCCTAATTACATATATTCCAAGATGAAGCCTAAGAACCGAGATCACACGCTATAATTTGAAGCCTCCTACGAGATGTTTTTACTTTATCTCTAGTTTTTAAGGAAAAGAATGCATATGCTACTTTGGAATCAAATAAGAATTTGAGTATACTCAAAAAAACAATCTGAGTTATTTTTCAGACCATATGTGAAAGAATAATAACTAAGAATATCTTACAATAATGAATCAAAATTTTATTAACTAGGAGAAGGAGAAGATATGATATTTATAGAAATGGAAATGCTTCTCATGGATTAGAAAGATTAAAAAAACAACGATTTTATTTGTAAAAATCTTTGTTGTCATGATAGTTACTGAGAAGTTTTATATTCAAAATTCATTATGAGTCGCCTTACGAAGAAAAAAAATTCCATCTACGTGGAAGGTACATCCCAACAATTATTTCCAAATTCTTGGATCGGATCCGATAACTCCCAGTTTTCTTCACAGATCCGTGACATCGTAAGTTAAAATATTTTTTTTTTTAAAATAAAAATGGTGATCTTGTATTTCATATAAAAGAAAATAATTATCTCTAAATAATACATATATCTATTTAAATACTTACCATTATTTCTTTTAATAAGAGCAGGGTAAATAAAAGCCGCTCTCTCTTTCTTAGGTTGCCGATTCTCCAAGAAACTCAAAAAAAAAAAGAAACTAAAAAGAAAAGAAGACGCTCTCGCTCTTCTTTTCTTCTCCCCTCTCCCCTCTACCTGCACCCCTTCTCTTTCTCCTCTCTTTGGGCGGCGATCGAACAGGGAAGGGGCGGCGCCGCTGCGATTATCGACCGAAGCAGCCGAAGAAGATGGCGGTGGTGAGCTCAGCGAGCGGCCTTATTGCGATGCTCCACGAGCCGCATCCGGCGCTGAAGCTTCACGCCCTGGACAAGCTCAACTCCCTCGTCCACCTCTTCTGGCCTGAGATCTCCACCAGCGTTCCCACCATGTGAGCCCCTTGCTCTATAATCTTTCCCTTCCTTTGCTGTTTCCCCTTGATTTCCGCTCCTTTTGCCTCCTAGGGTTGTGATTAGGGCTTTGAGATGGGTTCGGGAGTTCCAGGATTCCGCTGAGGTTTCTCCTTTTCCGGGTTAATTTCGTGCCTTGTAAACCTGGAAGAGGCTTTTGATGGTCTAGATCAGGAGTAGACGGCTTGGGAACAGTCGGAAACCTTGATGGTTAGCATATGACAATTAGTCTGTTGAACTAGGTTTCCCTTTTCCTTGTGGTTTTGGAGTATATTTTATCACATGTTTTGGGACAGCCTTTAAGCTTGATGTTTAAGATTAATTCAGATGATCGTGGCATTCTTTTAGAAGCTTAAGGCAGCTTGTTTGCTAGTATTCTGACGAAGACCTGATTCGTTACTACAGAAGATCGATGTTTTTCCCTATTATCTTCCGCTGAGTTAGTACTGTATTTTGCAGAGAAAGTTTATATGAAGACGAGGAGTTTGATCAGAGGCAACTTGCTGCATTGGTGGTATCCAAGGTCATGTTTTGATTCCTTCATTTCCATGTGGATTTAGTCTTGATATTTAGGACCTGTCAATTGCGTGCCTTTTTTTTTTCTGATATGAGATTTTTTTTGTACTGTGCAGGTCTTCTACTACCTTGGAGAGCTTAATGATTCATTGTCTTATGCCCTTGGTGCTGGGCCCTTGTTTGATGTATCAGAAGACACTGATTATGCCCATACATTGCTAGGTAGAATTTATGCTCGAAAAGATTGCATTTCTCTTGCATGTATTATTTCAGATCTGATGCATTTTTACCGTTTTCAGCTAAAGCGCTAGATGAATATGCTAGCCTCAAGTCTAAAGCATCAAAATCAAGTGAGTCAAAAATGGATCCAAGGTTGGAAGCTATAGTGGAAAGAATGCTAGACAAGTATGTAAAAGAACTTTGCGTATAAAATGTTGTTATACTCCTGTGTCATAATCACGTCAACATGTTCTGCTTTTAATGCAGGTGTATTTTGGATGGCAAATATCAGCAGGCCATGGGAATGGCTATTGAATGCAGGAGACTAGATAAGCTAGAGGAGGCAATTACTCATAGTGATAATGTTCATGGTGCACTTTCATATTGCATCACACTTTCTCATTCTTTTGTTAATAAAAGAGAATACCGTTGTGAGGTAAAGTTTGTCCTTGCAAATTCAGTCTCTAAGAAGTTTATTTATGTTTTATCAACACATTTATTTGATTGATTGTGATTATTTGTTCATGTTCTCAATTAAATTGATGTTCCAGGTTATAACTCCTAAAGTGATACCAGACAACTAGAACTTGGAAATAGGTTTAATGGTACTAGGTCATGATCATGAATTGACTAGTTCATCTGAAAGTATTGCCTTTGTTCAGAAGATTTTGTTCATTAGATGGGTCATTTTTTTGTATGAGATATTGGAAACTTATGGATTACTTGATAAGAAGTTGGACAAGATGAGCTGCGATCCGTAATATCCTGGTTGGCTAACTAATATTACTAGGCCATGAAGCTCATTTTCTTAAATATACCTAATCCCTAAGCATTTACACAAAAGAGACTACTGATTTTCTATAACAAGGCCTGCTTTCAGCAGTCTCACAGTATGCTTGAAGAGTTTGAATAAAGATTTACCATGGACCTCAGGTTATCTAGGGAACCTATGAGTTTGAACTTGTTCATTGTTACCTAGCTCAGGAGGCAACTCAAGTACTGCCATAACATGGAATAGTTACAGCTAATTAGGTCTTTAATTTCATGGAATATCATGGAACAGTTGGGCCTCTATTCCAGGGGTGCAATGCTGGTCATCCTTGGAAAAAAATAGTTAGTCTATGAAGCTTCTTTCTATTATATTTTAAAATGTTCTTACTCTTTTTGATTATTCATTTGCAATATACAATGGTTTGCTGGAAAGGGAAAAAGTAGACTTAAAGTAGCCTGTTGGAGGATATGCGCCTCATCATGATCCCTCAATTGTAAATTGACTGCTTGAAATGATTAGATCATTCCGTGTAAATTATTACACAAACCATGTGTATGATTTAACTTGCGTATCATTTTGATGTACAATGAACATGTTTAACATTGCAAAATTTTAACGTTTACTCAATCCTTTCCTGTGTGGATATAAAAGAGTTTGGATCAAGATCAATGACTGAATTTGTTGGAACATGATCTGCAAAATTTGGAATTAGTGTTGTTCATAAATATCATGAATAATGAATGCATGAAAAAATCTATTGAGCTTAATGCTACAAGAATTCATATCAAATTCAATGATTTGTTTACGAATCTATTAGACTCACTGTTCCCTATTGTTATTGCTCTAGGCCAAATTAGTGAATATGAAAAATGTGTAGAACAAATGTGACCATGTTCTAGTTTGATAAATAAAGCCCTCTTTCTGAGAGTCCTATCTGATTCTGTTTCCTTAAATCCACCTAATGCAAACCTATGGAAAAGGTTTTGGCATTTAACTTTGTTTGATCAGTTTGGTAGGAAATGTATCTGGCAACATTCATGTAATTTTTTATGATGTGCGTTCCAATCTTCAGGCATGTTGGTCTATTATGAGTTCATGCGCATAACATCCATGTGCTCATAGGTAAATCAAATGTCCTATTTTAAGGTCAGGATTCATATGCGCAACCTCTGTACATTTTGCCAGAGTACAATCTTTGATGTCTTTGATCTCAAATTTCTTCATGTCTGTTTCTGAATTTCTTCTTCATAGTATATAGTGGTTAGATGATTGTTGACATGGCCTCATTGTTTTTGTTTGATCACAGGTCCTTCGTCTGCTTGTTAAGATATATCAAAAACTGCCTTCTCCTGATTATTTAAGCATTTGCCAGTGTCTCATGTTTCTGAATGAACCTGAAACTGTTGCAAACATTCTAGAGAAGCTACTATCAGGGAACAAGGTGCTTAAATGTTTCTTTATTTTGTAATTTTTAGTTTGAACTGATCTAATGCTGAAATGTTGTCCTTTTCCACTTGTAGGAGGATGCACTTCTTGCATTCCAGATAGCTTTTGACCTCGTGGAAAATGAACACCAGGCCTTTCTTCTAAATGTCAAAAATAATTTGCCTGGCTCGAAACCTGCAGTTGTTGATAATATTAGCCTTGTTGATACATCTTCAACTCCCAGTTCACAGAATGGTAATGCTGGTGAAGACAACACAATTGCTGCATCAGAAGATGTTAACATGGCAGAAGAATCTAATACTGCCAATGGAACTGCAGAAAATAATGATCAGATTGACACTACATATAGTGAGAGGCTTGCTAAGATAAAAGGAATCTTATCAGGCGAAACATCAATTCAGTTGATTCTGCAATTCTTATATGGTCACAACAGGTAAGGTACAAAATTTTTCTTCATTCACAACATGATGTGCATGTGGTCTAAATGTAGCACTCTTGCTTGGCATATAGGTCAGATCTTCTCATTCTTAAGACGATAAAGCAGTCAGTGGAAATGAGAAATAGTGTCTGCCATAGCGCAACAATATGTGCTAATGCAATAATGCATGCTGGAACAACTGTTGATACTTTTCTTAGGGAAAACCTGGTGAGTATAAATTTATCTTTGAATTTCTGCTGATTAATATATTTTTACTTATCGAAGTCATATTGTTTCAATCAGTAGCATGCCATGTACAACTCTTGGTCAGTCACTTATATATTTATTTCTGCATTGTTTGGTAAACTTAGGTTTTCCTAATACCTTCTGTAACTTGACTGATAGGAATGGCTTAGCAGAGCTACAAATTGGGCCAAATTTAGTGCTACTGCTGGACTAGGGGTCATCCACAGAGGTCATCTGCAACAAGGCAGATCCCTGATGGCACCTTATTTGCCTCAAAGTGGTGCCGTTGGTGGTGGCAGTCCTTACTCAGAAGGTGGTGCACTTTATGCTTTAGGGTTGATTCATGCAAACCATGGAGAAGGCATTAAACAATTTCTTCGTGAAAGTCTGCGGAATACTACTTCTGAGGTTTTATTTCCTTTCTAATAAACTCCAAAAATGCTAATATCAGATTTTCTAATGCTGCCCTCTCCCTAACTTTGCATTTGGTCCATTATGTGTATACTTTATAGGTTATTCAGCATGGGGCATGTTTGGGTTTGGGATTGGCAGCTTTAGGAACGGCTGATGAGGAAATATATGAGGATGTCAAAAATGTACTTTACACAGATAGTGCTGTGGCTGGTGAAGCTGCTGGTGTTAGCATGGGGCTTCTTATGGTAGGAACTGCAAGTGAAAAGGCAAGTGAGATGCTTGCTTATGCACATGATACACAGCATGAGAAGATTATTCGGTAAGTGTGGTTTTGCATATTGGTGTAGATCAGTATATTTTAACGGCAATATGTTGTACCATAGATTAGTGTATCTGTTTTTCTTCCATATATTGTTAGCAGTCTGTAGACATTCTTTATGAAGAATGAGAACTTTTGCTTGCACTTGCATTCTGTTTTCTATGCTCTAGATGTATGGTGTGTGGTGGATTGGTTTGTTTATGCATGTGTTTTCTTTTACAGGGGATTGTCTCTAGGAATTGCACTGACAGTTTATGGAAGGGAAGAGGAGGCTGATATTTTGATTGAACAAATGACAAGGGATCAAGATCCTATACTTCGTTATGGTGGCATGTATGCTTTGGCTTTAGCTTATAGGGGGACAGCAAACAACAAGGCCATCCACCAATTGCTTCATTTTGCCGTATCAGATGTCAGTGATGATGTACGGAGGACAGCTGTTCTTGCCCTTGGATTTGTCTTGTATTCTGAACCAGAACAGGTTCGCTATCTTCATTTTGTGTTGATTAGTATATTGTCTCTTACTGTGTTTGTATGTAGGGCAAGTTATCATGAATTAACTACACAGTCAATTTTATTATCTATGTGAAAACGTTTTATTAAATTACCTTCCGTTTTGATATCCTCTGCCTTGGTTATGATGGTGTTAATTTATATCAATGAACCTATTATCCGTGCAGACACCAAGAATTGTTTCTCTGCTATCGGAATCTTACAATCCACATGTTCGTTATGGTGCTGCTTTAGCAGTTGGCATATCTTGTGCTGGTACAGGTTTGAGTGAAGCCATTTCTTTACTGGAGCCTCTGACTTCTGATGTTGTGGATTTTGTTCGCCAAGGTGCCCTCATAGCTATGGCCATGGTTATGATCCAAACTAACGAATCCTGTGACTCTCGTGTTGGGACATTCAGGTACATATTTAGTTATTCCAATATAGTTATGTTATGTACCTACTCTGTTCATGTGGATATTTAGTTACATATTCAGTTATTGCAATGGCAAGTACTACAATTGCATATACTTTGTTCAATTTATATAGGCGACAATTAGAAAAAATAATTCTTGATAAGCATGAGGACACGATGAGCAAGATGGGTGCTATATTGGCTTCTGGAATTCTTGATGCTGGTGGAAGAAATGTAACTATCAAACTGCTTTCCAAAACTAAGCATGACAAAATCACAGCAGTGGTTGGGCTTGCAGTTTTCAGCCAGTTTTGGTACTGGTATCCCCTTCTCTATTTCATAAGCCTTGCTTTCTCTCCAACGGCCTTTATCGGACTCAATTATGATCTCAAAGTTCCAAAATTTGAGTTTTTATCAAATGTGAAGCCTTCCCTGTTTGAGTACCCCCGCCCAACAGCACCTCCAACTACTACTTCAGCGGTAAAGATGCCTACTGCTGTTTTGTCGACAGCCGCTAAAGCGAAGAGCAGAGCGAAAAAGGATGCTGAACAAAAAGCTGCCGCAGAGAAGACAGCAAGTGACGATTCTTCCAGCAGCTCTGTTACAAAGGCTAATAGATCTACGGAAAAAGATACCGATGCAATGCAGGTCACCCACCATGTGCTCACTTCTTTTTGGTTTTTGGCTAAACCACATGCGATACAAATATAAATACTATCAGTACAGGGAATAATATGTTTTGCAGCTTATGCTAATCAGATGCTCGTTGCTCCTCTTCAGGTGGACACTGCTGCCGATAAGAAGGTGGAGCCTGAACCCTCTTTTGAGATTTTGACAAATCCAGCCAGGGTCGTCCCTGCCCAAGAAAAATACATTAGATTTCTGGATGAAAGCAGATATGTTCCGGTGAAGTTAGCAGCATCCGGTTTTGTGCTTCTGAAGGATCTGCAGCCGACTGAAGCTGAGGTTCTTGCTCTTTCCGATGCGCCGACGACTTCCCCATCGAATGCATCAGGAGCTGCAGCGGTTTCTACAAGCCAGCAGGGATCAGGTTCGTCAGCGATGGCAGTGGATGAGGAGCCACAACCCCCACAACCATTTGAGTACAGTGGTTGATGCACATGTGGCCGTGGGGCACACAACTCAAAACATTTTTCATTGCCTCATCCTTTTGATTTCTTGTGTTATTTATATATTTTTTTGTTCCCCTAGTTTGAGATTTGCTGATGAAAGGATTTCAGGTACAATGGTTAGGGAAACTGTTATTCGAAGAGACAGACACAAGTATCTTCCCACTTCAGTGTTTATGCCACTGAACATGGCATGGGCATATGTAGTAGTGTAAACCTTTCAAAATTATTTCCTTGGTACGATATTAAGTCAGTAGATTTTAGTTCTGACCTTTAAGATTGTATTGGTTTCTGTCGATGAATATGTCCGTGCTGCAGCCGTTGTGTTGGTACGCTGCAGTCGTTATTGTGTTGGCACACTGCAGTAGAAGAGATGATATCATGATTAAGAATGGGAGGTGCATGATGTGAAACGGTTAGAATCAATGTTTCTGATTTTAGCATCGTAATAGGAAAATATGGTCGCAACGTGTGATATTAATATTTTTTTAAAAACAACTAGCTCAGTAGGAAATTGCCGTCGCAGCTTGTAATATTAATATTGAAAAAAAAGCTAGCTCTAGAATGTTTATTTACGGGAAAAACCTTAAATTTTAGTACATGAACGAACAAAATCTAAAGACCTGACAAATAGGAGTTATGGAAGAGAAAGGAAAAGGCACAGTGAGAGCCGAGTAAGCAGAACAAAGGCTATAGACCAAACATTGCATTGAGCGCTAAATATAGTAAGGAGAATAATACACAACATATTAACATTGCATTGAGAGCCCAAAAGGTAGTTTCGGTTCCTAACCAACTAGACTAACAGAAGTTGACAGTGGAATTACTAAAAGAAATATAGTCGAAAAAATTATATCTTACATTCAAATAATTTTTAGAATATTTTATATAAATTGGGCCCTTTTTTTATATGTATATATTTTTTTTAAGCTAAATGTTCTGGTTTATATAGTATAAATGCTAGATTCTTCACATTGGCAATTTTGCTTTTGATGTAAAAAAATTGTCTAATCATCATCTAATATAAATACTTCGTACGTATTCATGTAAAGTTTAAGTTGAGACTAGTATGAGATAAGAATATATTTTTATTTAACTTAAACTATAATATTTTATTAAAAGAAATTATTTGATTATTCTTCTCTTATTCTAGCACTAAAGTTCGGCATCAGGACATATTTTAAAAGGATGTATAAATAATAAATAGAAGAAATAATAATGACAATAGATAGCTTTGAAGAGTAGTTGTATATATGGACGTGCATGCTTGCCATATTTAATCATTTATTTCATTTAATTGTCAATTTCTACAAGTGATTAGGATTTACTAAATATAGGATTATCCAGCACATCTCCAAAATGTCTTTAGGAAATTAATATGATTGGACCTGAAAAATTTTTATATTTCTAATTTTCTTTGACATTTAGCTGATGCAGAATAAATTTGATACTTAGTTTTTTTTAAACTTAATGAGTCTTAAACCTAAGACCTCATGATCCTCCGTATAGAATCCAATTACTTTAATCAGAGTGGTGCACACTTTGTGTACAACAGATGATACGTAGTTGATGTTAACTGGATTGACAAGACTAATGTTATCAGAAATAAAAACTTTTCAATTAAGAGTATATTAAAATTTATGCAACTTATAATTATAACTAAAATTTAGGTGGAATTATATTCTAATGAAGTATGCCCTAAGAAATGTATCAAAGAATAAAAGGTAAAAAACATTGAGCATAAGGTTAATTGCATTGATAACACTTCTAGTTTACACTAATTATATATATCACTACTTTTCTGTACTGAGCTTCTACTGACGATAATATATCTGAGCTTTGCTTCTTAAAACTTCATGATATAACTTTAGTTCCAATTTTTTTAGAAAAAAAATACTATGAAGGACTTTTTCTATCATCAATACTCATGCTCAACCACCATCAAGAAAAATAATTATATCATTATTTTCTTTCTTCATATACTTGATTTCAAAGATTTTAGTGCCTTACAAACAGCAAAGAATTCTCCTTAAAATTGAACACTTAATTTAGGTCACCACTTATCCCCTTCCTACTATCACACATAAAATATCAGCATATTGAGCATATAATATAAAACCTACAATTCTACATAGATATGTGAGTATGATAATGCAAGTAGTCATACAACTATAAAATAATATATCTGTTAAGTGTGTAAATTTGGATGTATATAAGTTTTTATGCATATGTCTTAAGCTAGCCAACCAAAATATTCGACTAAGAGCTGGGTGAACCTATTGGGGGAGACTAATATAATAATAATAACCTTAAATCGATTTATATATATATATATATATATATAATTTAACGTGTGTTCCATGGAGCCTCTTTTATCCACCCATATGGATCAATATAAATATTCGTGGAAGTGTCTCATGGAGCTTCTCCTCTTCACCCATGCGCGAAGATAATACCACCATCCAATCTCTCAATATAAGTGTTTACTGAAGTGTACATATATACTAATAGTTATCATGCACATAAGTTTGACTACATACAAGTGGTAGAGATGATGAGATACCGCCCTCTCTGTAGGTCAGTGCCACTAGTAATCAATGGGCGGAACCCATGTATGAAAAATAAACGATTGGATTCTAAGTGTCGACCTACTAGCTTAGAGGTAAATCCTAGATCGATAGGGTAATACAAATATAGCATCGGATCATGATATTTTAAAAGCAAACCCATAAGTCTAATCCACAGGTCATCTCAATCAAATCCTACATGTTATAATAATGATAATATGTATTTAAATTCTAAGATCTTGATTTTAATCTCATTCAGTCAGATCTAGGTCATAGCAAATAAATTATGCACTTTATAAAAAAAGTAATAGAAAGCTAGTGAGCATTCACGTAACAATGAGTGTAACCGCCATATAGTTTGTCTATGCTCGATCTTAGTAAATGTGTAAAACTTATAATTTATCATTTTAGATTTTTTATTAGAAACCTGTACTTAATTCTCCAAAACTGATTTCATGATTGGACTTGGTATACTTTCTCTACTTTTTACTATTTTTCACCTTTGAACCCCAATGAAGTTTACTAGTCCATCGTTAAAGGCTCTCACCATTAGAAGTTCTCTAGTCTCTATGACCTTTTCAGCTAAATTCATTTTGATCTTTATTGGTCAAACTACCACTGCTGTTCTCCAACTTGTATCAAGATAAATTTTCAATGCTGATTATAACAATAAAGATCCTTATCGGATACTAAAAATAGAAAGGAAAATTTTGATGGTGCATTCATCATCCATACTATCGTCACAGGGGAGTACTTATCTACTCAATCTTAATGACCATTTAAAGCAATTTTGAGATTTGTAACTTTTATTAACAATAATTATGTAATATATATATAAAAGTTATGTTGAGGATTTACTTGTAAAATTATATAATAGACTTTATTTATAAAATTATATATAAAATTTTGAGATATTTTGATATAAACATTATACCATCAGATAAGATTTTAAATTTAGAATCCCATGGTGCAAACTGATCATAATTTGGACATCGTTAGGTGAGTTAAAAGGTTGAACCAAAATGATACCCAAATGAATGATCTAGATTAAATTTTGATTGCACCATCACTTAAAGAAACAAACAATTTCGATCTGATCTCATTAACCCAGGGTTAAACTCGGGTTAACAAACAATAAAGTTGGTTTATTTTGATGAAACCCAACTAGTTTTCAACTTGTTACCTATTCATATATTCTTCCTTCTTCAAGCACGAGAAGAAGCACACAACATCTTGGGCAATCAACCTTCACTCCTTTCAGACAACATTCTATCTACCATAGGTGGATTTTTTCATTGAAATTTCAACCACAACTTCAGGTAAGCTGTGCTTAACCTAATGAAATCATCGATTTGAGTTTTTGATAAAGATTTGAGTAAGAAAATTGATAAGGGGTGTTGACGGACGTAAAGACCGTTGCCACTTATGGATTCACTCCAATGAGAGCTATTAGTTGGTATTAGAGTTGAGAGAGATCAGTCGTCGATTGGTAACTAGAGAGCGAGAAACCTAAAAATAAGGATTTTGCTGATGTGAGGTTTCTGATGAAATTAGTTGTTGGTGGGTTCCAAATGATGGGGCAAATATGATTTTTATAATCCTGGTGAAAAGAGCTATCGATTGGTACCATTATTGGTGCTGATCCGAGAACATTGCCAACGAGGGTTCCAACGAGTCCCCGATGAACTTGAGAAAAAATTAGAATAAATTTAGATACCATTCTAAGAGTAATGGTGAAGATGGACATGAAAAATTATTATCGAATTAAAAATTAAAATTCATTAAAATATTCACAGAAAATTCAAAGCATGTCAATAAAAACGAATAAGAAACGAACGAGATCACTACGTCAAAAAGAGGTGAATGTTTATTCTTTGAGTAGAATAAATAAAATAATTCTTAATATTTAGTCCAAAATAGTTATATCCCTTTGGTTCTTCTTATTTGATATTATTTTATTCTCCTACTAGATTATATTGATATTGCGTGTTTGTCAATATGAGTTCTTTATTAGTATCGTTCTTCGATTCATTGTGAACCTAATACTATACCTTTGGCATTGTCATTACAATGATGCTATGATTTGCTAGCACTCCTATGGGCCATCTAGATAGAGGGTGTGGGCTAAAGTACTAGGTCGCTAGGATGGGCGGTTAGATAACTCCTAGTCGACAGAATCTCACTTGACTAATTATAGTAAACCAAGCAGTAGAGTCTAATGGGCAACCTAAGGAAAAATGGGCTATATTCTTATATTCTCATATTGTCACTCTAACTTGGGTAGCTTATGATGATTGGTGTCTCCCTTTAAGGTGATAGTTGTTAACGATGACTATCATTGATCATGCTAGCCCTTGATACAATCTTGTGTGATTATTTGATTACTCATTTTACTTGGCTATTGCATACAAATAGCCGTAGTTAATTACTTCATCGATGAGACACACTCCTATTATACGTTCTCAGTTTTATATTATTCTTTATCCAACCTATTGAGTATAGCATTACTCATCCTATTGGGGGACTCATTTTTATTTTTTAAGACTACAGTAGGAGAGAGACTTGTAGATAGTGAGATAAGTAGTCAGGTGTCCAACTTTTGAAAGGTAGAACAATACCACATTTAGAGATCCACCAGGTATGTATTTTGTATACCTTCGAATAGGTATCCTATTTTGACAATAAAATATCTGTATATAAATGTTTCACTATGCATAAACATTAGTTTTAAGAATGCATCATATTTGAATAAGTCTTAGAGTTTATAATGACATGCGATATAAGTTCTCACATTTCATGTTAGAGTGGATATACACTAGTTATGTTTAGTGGATTTCTATATGGCCCCGGAGTATAAAGTGAGGTTATATATAGAGTTCAAGACGATTTTTCATGTGCTCTACGAAAGGTATAGAGCATGATAGATTTTGGTGGTATTAATGTAATGTTATATTAGAGTATATATCCGAATAAGATTATATGAGAACTTGGGTATACGAGAGTAATGTTATATTAGGGCATTATCTTTTAAAATGAATTTTTACAAATTATTCTATAAAATAATGTTCAAAGGGTCCACTTGATCTTAAATAAGAACCAGTCTATTGTAACATGCATAGGAAATTCATAAAACAATCAAAATGAGATATTTCAAGGGAGAAAACATCAAAGAGATAGGAAGATTCTATTGTCTCTCATATAATGCCTCCTGAAATAGATCAAACTACACCAAAAGTGGTTGAAGGAGTAACTTTTACTCATGAATAGTTTTAAATGATCATTAAAATAATGCAAGCTCAGCCTGTATAGTTACATTTATTGAAGCAATAAAAAATAGCTCGATAGTTAGGTTATTACAGTTTTGAGGGATCTAGATATCTAGATATTATCTATAAATGATTATAGAATGTAAACCCTGATTTCTTTATAATAGTAATAATAATAATAATAATAATAATAATAATAATAATAATAATAATAATAATAATAATAATAATAATAATAATAATAATAATAATAATAATAATAATAATAATATTAAAATAAATAAAATAGATTATAAAAATAGAATAAAATTTATAGTAAAATTAGTAAAGGAAAATATATATATGGAATTAATAAAAGAAGAGAATTTTTTTTAAAATAAAATAATATTATTAATAAAATAAAAATAGAAAGGAAAAATTGTAAAGAAAATAAATATTTTTTTAAATAGAAAATTTAAATATTAAATCTTGTAATATTTAAATTAATAAAATATTAGAAAAAAGAAAAGATAATAATTACCGGTTTAAAAGAAATTTATTTTTTATAATTTGATTTTTTTTAAAAGTTTTTTTAAAAAACCACCATTACACTTGCGGTGCAGGTGCAGCGGACGGGCATAGGGTTCAAAGAGATTGAAAATCCCCGAACAGGGGAGGCGCCCTGTTCGGAAATTTCGGCATCGGCGAGGCTACAAAGTGCTCCGGCGAGGGTTGTGCGACGGAGGGGAAGCGCGGCTGGAGGCAGGGCATCGGCACTGGGGCCAACGGCGGGCTGCGATCTCATGGGAGGCAGCCGACGGTCGATGAATAGGGCAGTATCTCTGTTTTGGGCGATTCCACCGACGAGGGGTGCTGCGAACGTCCCTCCCACTGCGGCGAGTTCGATATGACTCAGTTGAGTCATATAGGAGCAGCAGCAGCTGCAGCGTGGGCTCGACGACGGTTGTGGTCGGAGTTTTGGAGGCGGGCGGCAGAGTAGTTGATGCTGGCAGATTTCTAAGGTGTTTGGGCTCTACTGGCAGTGCGATCAGGTGGCTGGAAGGCTGAGGAGGGCTAGGAGAGGGTGTGCGCGGAGTATTGTGAGTGAGCGGCAGTCAATCGGTGGAGTTAGAGCAGGATTCGGCGACAGCGTTGGCTGCAGCGACGACGAGGAGAGGAGGAGGCGAGGATGGGTTCGAGCCGATGGCACGTGCTTCGCACATGCTGGTCCGGTTCAACCCGGTTCGATCGGTCCGGACCGGTTCAAGGCCGGTTCCGCTATGGTTTTCACTTGTTTTTATAGTTTTACGACCGGTTCGAGTGGGTTCAATGTTGCTAGGGCTTTATTGGTGAGTTTTGAGTCTTGAGAAATTTATTTAGAATTTTTAACACATTTTAGGTGCACTTTTTGAATTATTTTAGGATGGGTTCAGGGTTTTGAATGCGTTAATGACATCTGAAAAATCTAAAATAAATTCAGATGCTATGTTATGTATAAACATATTTTTCTTGATTTAATTAGAATTTTTTAATGTTATTAGAATGTGGTTCTTGATTTAATTAAGATAATTTAGGTTAATTTAGGCTTTACATGAATTAATTGTATGTTATATATTTTGGTAGATGCTATAACATTTAACCTGCATTAATTGGAATTAAAATAATTTATTTAGAATTTTTACAGATTTAATGAATTTAGGATATGGTAAATTGAGGTAATTATATTATTTAGATTTTTTCAAATTATGAAATTGATTAATTTGGAATTTTATAAATTTATAATGTGATAAATTTAGAAAATTGATTTATTTAGATTTCTAATTAGTAAAATTAAATAATTTGGGATTTTATAAATTTAATTGATGTAATTAAATTTTTCACATTATTAAAATTATTTTTAGAATTAATTAATTAAGGTGGTATATATTGATTTATATTTTTGGGTATAATTAAATTGTTAAACTAATTGTTATTTTTTAGGCTTGCTTATGTTGGATTGTGTTGGATTATAATGGTTAATATGATGGGTGATTGATTGATTACATGGAATTAAATAAAATAAAGAAAATGATGTTAGGATCTGAGTAGAATGGTAGATAAGAAATCCTTGTTTGAATTGTATGATTTATAATTATTGGATGTATTTATTTTATCTTAGGAAAATTGATTGTTGTGTTGTTGCTTGACAAATCATGGCCAAGCTGTGATTTATGTTGGAGTAAAAAGGAATTGTTGTGCTTAATTGGTTGCTTGCTTGCTTTTAAGAATCACAACCAATGTGTAAATTCTTACTTAATATTACTTTGAGACTCAGGTGAGGGTTTATGGTTTCAAATTATTTGGCCTACTACAGATGCTGAGTCCTAAGGGTCGTTGTTAATTATTGTACCTCCTGATAATTTATATATCTGCTTGGTTGCATATTTAATTAGCATGTGAATTATTGGTTGTATATCATGATAGTTTACATATAATGCTATTATATGCATGCTCTTGATATGAGTTTGAAAGTCATATCATGCTGGTATATGTATGATGCTATTATATGCATGCTCTTGATATTTGTACTCTTATTATTAAAATATTCATGTTGCTAGAGATATAGAGACACTTAGCAAGAACATAGAACATGATGACATGAGACGTAACTAGAGACACTTTAAGTACATGTTATGACAATACCTAGAGTGATCTTATTTGACATTTAACTGAGAACTTTTTGACATCTTAGGGTCATGGTAACCTAGGAGATGATTTTAGGTTCTTGGTTGGATATATTGCCAACATATGGTGAGGAGCCATGTGCTAGCCAAGGTAGAAATGCATGCTCGGTTGACTTAACCTCAGATCCTTTGGTGCAGCCGGGATCTCACTTCGGTGCAGAGCTCAACTTATTTGGGTTACTCCAATATAGATGGGTACTAGGAACAGTACCGTGCCATGTGCTACTAGTGTTAGGAAACCTGATGACACTAGCATGCTCAACAATGGGTCCCTGAGCAGTCCAGGTTCATTGGTAGCATATGTGATGATCTCAGCTTGTTAGACTGTAGATGGATGAATTTGGTGGTTTTGTATGGTGATCCTGCCATGGGATAGAATTACAGCGCTGTATGGTACTTGTGTTGCATAGAAGGAGTGCTGTGGTCACCAGCTCCTTCCATCAACGTCAGTGTACATGCATATAGGATAGAGATGTAGAGTTGACACTGACGGGGTTCGAGGAGATCTCTGACGAGGGGTTTACATTGAACATAGGATGACTGCCTTAAGAATAGTACTGGATAACTCTTGGTATATTGATTAAGGTGATATATTACTTTTAAATTTAAGTTACTGTTTTGAATACAGTTTTGTACCATGTTCACATTCATTGTTTTAAATAATGTGACTGCTACTTTGATATGTTAAGTCTTATTATATATTGTGTGACATGTTAATTTAAATTATGTGACTTGGTAGATATATTTACTTGTTGGTTTGTACAATATCTTATGCACATTTTTAGTTACTCAAACGTCACACGTGCGGGTAATTGTATCCGAGTATGGACTTACTCCGCTTTCTGGTCTATCTTGACCTTTGACTTAGTCTAGCCCATTTTCCAACCAACTCCCAGTATCTAAGCTATTCGTAGCCCCAGAAGTGGTAATAGTGAGTGAATATCACTCTTCGAACACTAAGGGTTTGATTTATCATCTAGGGTGTGTTACTAATACACCATCACAATTTGTGATCTAGTGATGTCCCTAGGAGGTGCTAGTATCATATGTTATCTATGTCTCTATCTAAACTAGAGTGTCAGATAATTATTTTTGATACTACATCCTCCATATTTTATCTTCTTTAGTAAGGTATTAGCATATCATATAACAACAAGGAAAAATAAAGCAGTATGTATAAGAACTTAATAAAGCATGTCAAATATTAGACAATATACCCATGACATATAATTCATGCTACATAAATAATGTTATTCTAGTATGCATGTTATCACATATTTAGCAAATATAACATTTTATTATTTTCAAGGCATCCAAGACTTTCCTAATAAAATCTTTTTAAGATTTTTCCTAGGCTGAATTAAATCCCACTGCGATGAACCAACGCACCTGATAGGGATCTGAGCTTCAGAACCAATCCAGATATATCGATATTACACAGCTCTCAAGTCGGAGTAACATTCCTAAAACAATAAAGATTTTATTTAAAATATAAAATCTTCATAATTTAATATGATAGGAATTATTTAATCACTAATAACTCAACTTATGTGATTTATTTGGCCTAATCCAAATTAATTAACCAAACCTAACTTCATGCTCAAGCCCACTACTTTAAATCCTTAATTACCATAAATCTACTTAAGTTTTATTAGACTAGTCCAAGTCAACCACCAAGCCTGTGAGATTTGTAATTTTGTATTAAGGAAAATTTTGTAATAGATGATGATTTTTAAGGAGTTTTATGAAATAAATAATATGGAGGACTTATTTGTAAAATTATATGGATTTTTGAAGTATGAAATTTTGATGTAAGAAATTATAAGGAATCCAACGGCGCAAACGGATTGTAATTTGGATATCATTTGATTGGTCAAATTATGAAAATCAAGGATTGATCCAAATGGACGGACGAGATTAAATCACGTAAACGGACGGTCGAGATCTAATTTTACTAAATCAATAGCGGAACTGGGTTAGCGGGTTAGTGGTAAGCGGGTTAAGTGAGGAAATCCGACCCGTTAACAAACCCATTTAACTTACCCTATTCTTCTTCCTCCTTTACCCGTGACTTTCTCTCTCCTCCCCTTCTTCGAACTCAACCGGCAGCTTCGCTTCCTCAACTTGGCGACGATGGTTGGAGGTCTTCCTGGCTGAATTTTTTCATAAAATTTCAGACACAACTTCAGGTGATCTAGGAGAACGCATTAGAACCATTATTTTCGAGTTTTGGTGGAGATTTGGGGGAGAAAAGAGGAGAGAAATGAGGGAGGGGGGCGGGGGTGAAAGTTCGTCGCCGGAGATTTCTCCGACGATTGCCGACTACTCCAACCACGAAACTTCACAAACTTGGTACCTATGGATTCTCCTCGATGAGAGCTTTCCTTTGGTACCGGAGTTGAGGGCTGTTGGCCGCCAGTTGGCCGCCGGCGAACTAAAAACCCAAATTTAGGATTTTCTCCCAAATGAACTTCTCCGGCGAAATTGATCGCATATGGATGGTAAAAATTGGGGCAAATGGTATTTTTAGATTCCTGATGAAAGGAGCTTTCGATTGGTACCAATATTGGGGCTGATCGAAGAACTTCGCTGGCGAGGATTCTAGCGAACTTTTCGACGAGTTTCCGGCGAGCTCCGGCGAGCTCCGGCGAACTTTCCGGCGAACTTGAGATAAAAATTAGGGTGAATCTAGAGATCATTTTAGGAGTATTGGTGAAGACGGATTTGTAAAATTATTGTTAGATTGAGAATTAAAATCCGTTGAAATATCCACAGGAAATACGATAAGCAAGGACGAGGATACGAACGATCGCAATACGAATTAGAACGTGCTTGCGACGATAGGATCTGGTGAGTGTTTATTCTCCAGGTAGAATAAATGAGATAGTTCTCAATGTTTAGTCCATGAGAACTATATTCCTTTGATTAGCTATACTTGATATTTATCGACTCTCCTCCTAGTTAATTATCTTGATTATGATTATATGAATTGTGAATAACCTTTGATATCCATGCTTCTTGATATACTGTTCATTGATTAATTGTATTTAAACCCCCACTCTCATCATCATTAAAAAAAAAAAGTTGAAAAAAAAATAATTTGAACCGGTCCGGTCCAACCAAACTGGTCAGCCGACCGGTTCGGATGGACCAGCCGCCACTAGAACACAGGAGCGGGCGAGAAGGGTTGAAGCCCTAGCTCGATCGCACGCCCACCCCTGCATCGTCTTCTCCCCCGCGATGTGCGATGCAGACGGGCGCCGACGAACTCGCCGGCGTGCCGTCCCTCGACCCCGTCTCCTCGTCACGGCGAGGAGGACCTCCCGAAAATAGCTAGGCGGCACCTCCTTAATCCTCGCACATGCCAACCTTGTCGGATTTCCCCCATTTTTCCATCGTGTCCGCCATCCGCCATCCGCTCGTTCGCCGTCCGTTGATCCTCAGGCACTGCTCCTCGCCGCCGAAAGGGGAGCTTGGCGGAAGCATTCCTACTGCACGCGCACCGCCTCTGACGTCCTCACTCACGACGCCTTCTCCCTCACCTCGTGACAGAGCCGTTTTCCTCCCTCACCCGCAGCAGATCGAATGCCGGTGCCCTTCCACCGCGACTGGCGTCCGCCGTTCGCCGAGCACCGTCCCTCGTTGCAGGAAGGGGAGCTCGGCAGAGGCATTTCTGCTGCTCGCGCCCCGCCTTCGAAGCCTCCGCCGTGACGTCCCCAAATCAGTCGTCGTCCCCATTGCAGCATCAACCCACCGCCGCAACCACTAGCGTCGCATTGCTCCATCTCCGTGAAGTCAGTGTTCTGCTCGGAATCGACTTGCGAAGACGTCGATTGGGTTCACGTATGGGGCAATACGCTCAAGCATCGGCGGCGAACTGGGATCACACGTTCCTTCCCTTCTGCCACACAATCCGCTCCTAAGTGGTGTTCGCGAGTTCGTATGTGAGTTGTTCGACTTCCACCGTTCCTTCCCTTCGATCCTTCGAGGTTGCCGTCGATGGTGCTGCGTGCGGATGGTCCGACGACCGCCGACTCCATGCCGCTCGATTCTTACGAGCGTGTATTGCTGCAGTGCCACCCTTTGCCTCCACGCTCGCCGGGTCACCGTCGTCATCGTCGTCGTCGCCGGCGTGTGGATCGGTTGTGGGATTTCGGGAGTCCGGCGAGGGATTCGGCGAGGAGGTAGCGATCCGCCCTCTGTTTCCCCCCTAATCACGTAATTAATCATGTTTAGGCGTTAATCAAGCATGTTTAGTAGACATATTAGTTTAATTCAATTTAATTAATGTTATGAGTAAAATAATATTTAATAATAATTAATTGGGTGATTAAATAAGATGTGTGCTAAATATAGATGAGTTGGATCAGAATAATTTGATTTGATTTTAGTGTAGTTGGGTGAGGATTTAATATGACGAATTTGATTGGGTTGAACCAAGTCAACCGAACTCACGATTAATTCAAGTTTAACCCGAACTCAAGTCTGACTCAAATTAGAATTTTTAGGATTTGACTAGATTGAGTCGACCCAGCTGGGGCTTGGGTCGGACTCAAGTTAAATCAAATAAGCTAATAAGTGGTCAACCCGGGTCAATGTTGACCGGTCCGCGTTGACTGGGTCAATATTGATTCAAAATTTAATTTAGTCTTCATGAGCTCCAATTTGGGCCGACTAAATTGGACTGACAACTTGAATTTGGTTGGGTAATGATAAATTAAAATTTTCTTAATAGTCAACATGATCAATTTTAGTTGATTAGGTCAATTTTGACCAAATTTTTACTTGAATTAAATTGGGCTAAATTGGATTAGATGATTATTAAATTGAGTAACCTAATTTAGATGCTTAATTGAGTTAATTAAGATTTAATAATTTTATTAATTGCTGATGGATTTTAATTGGGCCCTTTGGTGACTTGGTATAGATCATGTGTTTGGGTTTAAATGAGTATAAGTTTGATAAAATTTATTTAAGTTTAATTAAATCAATTTAACATTGTAATTAGTAAAATTAAAATTCGGTTAATTAATAATTAAATGATTAGATAGAATTAATTATTAACTTGTATGCTTAGATTGGGTTAATTAAATATAGTGATTTTTTTAAATTAATTTATTGATAATTTAATTGGGCCAAAAAATGTAGACATGAGCCCAATGGATAAACATTGACTTATTAATTTAGTATGCGCCCCTAAATTGAACATGGGCTCGTAAATTAAATGTAGGCTTATTAAGCGATAATTAATTAGGAAAATTATTTAAGTTAGATTGATAAATTTTTATTTTATTTATTTTAGGGAAAAATAGAATAAATTTTATTTTAAATGATTATGTTATTTAGGACTATTGTTGATACGCGATTCGAGTGGTTCGCCGGGGTGATTTATTTTACCTGGGTTGGTTCCGAGGAGTAAACCGCCAAGTCAGGTGCGTAGGCTAATCATAGTATGATTTATTCCAACTAGGAAAAATCTTAATTAGATTTTGTTGGAAAATTCTGGGATGCTTGTCAACTAAATAAATATTATGCTTCTAAAACTATCAAGAAAAATGCATACTATATTATTACATTTTATTTAGCATGTTAATATGCTATGTATGCTTATTTTTCCTCTTTACTTGCATGATATATTATTTGTACCGTATGCTAGTAAATTATGCTGTAATGCTGAATACAAAATAATATCATACAGAACATGATAAAAATAAGCAAACATAGAAAGTAGTATCATGATTTACACCTAACACTCTAGTATAGAGACATAGGTGATATGATACTAGTACCAATTACGAACATCACTAAATTTAAACTAAGGGTGTTATAGCTTAGATACTGGGAGTGAGCTGAGGGTTGGACCAGATTAATTCCTATGTCAAGATAGACCAAAAATGGAGTGGGTCCATACCCAGGTACCAATACCCGCACGAGTGTCGTTTAGGCGGCACCGTGATAGTCCTGAGATGGCTAGCGAGGATGAACCCTCCCATGGACTTGACACCGATGGAGACGGGGTTGCCACAGCCCATTGTGTGGATGTGTGTTTATCCCCATCAACGTCGACTGCTATTGGACTGGAAGGTGATTCCCTATGCGACGCCTTAGACAATGGATCCGTAGACCACACGGCTATCATCCTTGACGTTCTGCAGACGATCGGATGAGTAGTCCGGATCCTAGGGTTATTATTTCAGCTAGCCATGGCCGATGAGACTATTGTGATGGTGACCCTGTCTACAGATAGTGTGTACTACACAGATGTCGTTGCCCCTACGGATCCGGAGAGGATGTAAGGGAACGACGGTTTTGTTAGGGGAGGCATGGTCAGTGACTAGTGAAACGATGGGTCACCCGTCCTCTCCGCCAGCATTAGTGCAGCGGGCATAGGCAGAGACATAGACTTTAATGGCACTGATGGGCTTAGGGAAGTCCTAGGCCAGGGCTTTCCTTAAACATAGGTCGGCAGCCCGAGTCATGTGATATAATAATAAAGATGTTATATATGATTTACACTAGTGACACCGATATTGTATATAACCTAGGTGACATTTAGAGACATACATCTACCTACAACCTAGGTTGACATATAACATAGTTGGATAATACATGTAAAATATTAAAAAGCTTGTTATGTGATAACTAATCCCATTAAGGCATCCTTGAACGATCCCCTTAGCCTTGGATTTTGTATTGTGGTTTCGAGATGTAATTTCGCACTAGGCCGCAAGGCTGAGCACACTGCGTTCAATGTGTGTGCAGGTTGTTAGATGACTGTCCGGGATATTTGATGAAGATTAGGGTTATCGATGGATTTAGTTTTATTTATCGAAGTCATTATTGTAGAATTATAGTAGGTATATCGGGACTGTGTTGGTAGAGATTCATAGATGATTTAATTGTATATTCTGCTGTGTCGATTGTGTGTATGGACAATATTTATTACCAAATGTCTTGTATGGGTCCTTTGGGCTCATACGACGGTTGCCACGTGTCCGACAGGCGAGTCAGGGCGTGACATTGTAAGCATGATACTATGCATTTGTTTGATTCTAAAGCTAGCATATGCATCTGTTTTTCCCAAAAACTAGAGGTATGGTGAAAAACATACCCTAGGAGATTTATTGATCTATATATTATTCTGCTTCATCTTTTGGGTGCGTATGACTAGGATGATCTTATACTGGTGTGCCAATGGCACGATCACTGCAGTGATGGTAGGTTTGTTCGCACTCTTATGGCCACCTAGATAGAGGGGCGTGGGGTTAAAGTGTCAGACAGTCAAGATGAGAGGTTAGATAACTCCTGATTGTGGATATTCATTGGACTAGCTATGGTAAACTAGGTAGCGAGGTCCAGTGGGTAACCCAGGGCGATAACGTACCGTAATATTGTTGATAGCTCGACAATCTATGCACATCCTCCATGATCCATCTTTCTTTGGCACAAGTAAAACAGGAACAGCACATGGACTTAAGCTTTCACGCACATATCCTTTATCTAGGAGCTTTTGCACTTGGTGCTGAATTTCCTTTGTCTCCTCGGGATTGATACAGTATGGGGGACGGTTAGGCAGAGATGCTCCTTGAATCAAATCAATTTGATGCTCAATCCCCCGCAATGGTGGCAACCCTGCAGGTATCTCATCTGGGAACATATCAGCAAACTCCTACATCAAAGAAACAATCGAAACAGGCAAAGAAGAGGGTAAGAAGTTAGTAGAAAATAGAGCGTCCTTGCATACAAGTACAAAACACTCTTGGGGATTGGTTTCTAACTCTCGCATCTCGCTTTTGGTAGCTAATAGAACTTGTCCCTTGATTGGTATCTCTCTTTTCTTCTTACATTTTTCTTTTTTTTTCTCTCATTTTGGGTTGATGACTCTCACTTTCTATTTTGGAAATGTCAATCTCTTTTTCTTTTCTCTCACACTCAGCCCTATCTAATTCATCTTTGAGAAGTTCTTCTGGTGTCATTGGAACCAACATGACCTTCTTATCTTTGTGCATAAAGGAGTACTTGTTGGAACGCCCATAATGTGTAGCATCTTTATCGTATTGCCATGGTCTTCCAAGTAGTAATGCACAAGCTTGCGTTGGCACCACATCACAGTCCACAAAGTCAGAATAGGTACTAACAGAAAAATGAACACGTACCATCATTGTTACCTTCAACTTCCCACAAGAATTGAGCCATTGAATGTAGTATGACTGCGGGTGTATTCTTATGGTTAGGCCAAGCTTTCCAACCATCTCCGAACTTGCAATATTATTGCAGCTTCCACCATCAATTATGATCTTACAAGAATGCTCCTAGATCACAAATTTGGATTGGAACAAATTGTGATGCTGCCCATTTTCAGCCTTCTCCATTTGGGAGCTAAGAACACGACGAACAATAAGACTTGCATGACTTGTATCAAAAGTGATCTCTTCTGGTTCTGACCCTGAAACAGGTTGAGACTCCTCATGATCAGATCCACTTTCCTCTTCTATCTCACTGGCCGAAGTGTACTCACCATCTTCTCGAATGATAAGGGCACGATGATTCGGATAATCACGCATATAATGCCCTTTCCCCTTACACTTGAAGCACTCAATCTCCCTTGTTCTTCCTGTATATGCAACTGAGGATGAACTTTTTGTAGGTGCAACAGTGGTCTTTTTTGAATCGACAGGTTTGGATGTTGGTGAAGTAAAACGGCTTTCTGAATTCCCTTGGCCAATTGGTGCAGCAATCCTGCTAGAATGACCAACACTTTTCTGTTGCTGATTGGCATCCCTCCAAGGTATGGAAGAACTAGGATAGCTACGATTGGCTTTGTATGGCTGCTTCCTCCTTTGAACTTGCCTTTTAGCTTTGCATGCATAATGAAATAGTTGATCTAAAGAATTGTAGTTCTGGAAATCAAGTATATCTTGTATCTCTCCATTCAATCCTCCCAAGAATCTTGCCATCTTTGCATTATCATCTTCTTGCACATTAGCACGTAGCATTCCCACCTGTAACTCTTGATAGTATTCTTCCACAGATTTGTTTTCTTGATTCATTCTTTGGAATTTGTTAAGTAATTCTCTCTCAAAATAGGAAGGCACGAACCTGGACCTCATCAAGCGCTTCAAATCATCCCAAGTACGAGGAGTTCCATTTCTTTATCGAATTTGACTCCACCAGATAGAAGCATAACCAATAAATTCAGTAGTTGTCGGACGTACTCTATACTCTTCTGGGTAATAATGACAGCTGAACTTTTGCTCAACTAATAATCCTCAATCAAGATAAGCTTCTGAATTAAATTTCCATCAAAACTAGGAACAGTAAATTTAATTTTACCCAATGCATCATTTCTTCTTTCTTCGTTACGGTGACGTGCATGACCTCCGTCAACTCCCACTCCTCGTGCGGGGCGGCGCTGATACAATTCCAAGACAACTTCATCATCAGCCACATAATTATCATTTAACTCTTCAACAGCAGCTTCTTGAAATGCAGCGTTCAGATTTCCTCTTGGTTCGAATGGAGCAGCAGCAGCAGCATTATTATTAGCTTCAACTCGTCCTCGAGGAACTCGAGGTGGTGGGTGTCGTCATGGAGGAGTTTGCTCTACATGATCAAGTCGTGCTTCAATTTCTCCAAGACGATTCTCCAACCCGTTCAAGCGCACAAGTACTTGATCGGATAGTATTTGCTCGAAGGTGTTTGTAACATGAGCCATCAAAGCTTGAGAACGTGGAGACAATGATATCATCGATGATTGGGACCCATCTTCCCCATCGTAAGGAACATCAAGAGGACTTCTTGATCCTGACATTGTTAGTAAAGACAAAAGAGAAATTCCACCAACTAGTAAATTATTTATGAAAACTCACAATCCTCACAAACCTTACCACCTGAAGCTCTTTCCCTTCTCAAAAATTGTTCACGTGTTTGCTGGTTCGTGATAACTTTCAACAAGAAGTGAATAAAGCGATTGCAAAGTACTAGAACACTGTAATCAAGGCTAATTTATGGAGATCTAGATGGGGATATATTTGTAGCAAAGAGAAGAAAATAATAATTTAAGTTGACTCAATTAAGCAAGGTGTAAGGTGTCAAAAGGAATAATAAATGCAAAGATAATTATAATTAAAATTCGGATTGTAAAATTAACTCAATCAAGGAAGGTATAAGGTGTCAAAAAGGAAGAATAAGTGCAAGACACTTAAAATTCGAATACAATATTTTTTTTTGTTTATTATTTTTTTTTTTTTGTTCTTGGCTGAACCTTCCTCTCACTTTTTTTTTTCTACTAGCCGAAAGCTTACTCCTCCCTTTCTCCACCTATTTTTTTCCTTGCCGAACACTACTCCCTCTTTTTTCTCCTTTTTTCTAACAAAACACTTCCTCCTCTTTTTTCTCCTCCTTTCTCTCTATCTCTCCTTTTTTTTTTTTTCCAATTTTTCCTCACGGAACACTTCTTCCTCTTTCTTCTCCCCTTTTCTTGCAAAACACATCCTCCTTTCTCTCTACCTCTCTTTCTTTCTTCTTTTTTTTTTCCTAACCGACTACTTCCTCCTCTATTTTCTCTACCTCTTTTTTTTTTCCACCAAGAATTCGACCGAACACTCTCTTTGGCCGAACAATACCGGAAATTTGGAGATAATAAAGAAAAAGAACAATAAAAGATGGGAAAAAAACGATGATGGGTATGAGATAGAAGTTTAAGAAAAAGGATTTTTTTTTTTGATGTAGGGAAAATAAAAGAGAATCTAATAAAGGATAGATGAATTCCTACCGACAACGAAGGCTCTGATACCACCTGATATGCACACACCTCGACTTAAGATGCATACAAGCAAGTTGGTCCCGATCTTCCATCGTAGGAGAAATCCTTAATGCGGGGGGGAGTTGTGACTTTGACGAAGGGGAGGCTAACCACGATCTAGGAACGCGACCAACAACCTCGCAATCGCTAAACCACTCCTCAGTTGGTTATCAACCATGTCAAATATGACTGACCTGTTCACGAAGAACGACACGAACAATTCAAGAGAATTAAAAGAGCAATAGCGGATGGATCACTCAAGAAATTGGACTTCAAGTTTGTAGCAAAAGCATTACAAAAGTGGTGGCTAAAGCAAAAATCAAAGTCCCTTTTCAATAACGTACGTCCCACCAAATATATAGACAAAATATGGCACGTTTTTCCATATTTTGTTTCACTAAAATAGGAAAAATAAATATATAAATATCCTCCTCTTGTTAGCTACGAAATTTGGAAAAATAAATCCCTTCATGAAGATTTGAATATATATTTGAGGAAGATTTCATCTTGAATAAATCTTCCTTGATTTGCTCTTGAATAAATCTTCTTCCTTGATTTGCTCTTCAATAAATATTTGATGAAGATTTGATTGTTGAATAAATCTTCCTTCACTCATACACTTCCATATGAGTAATTCATGCAACTTCCATATAAGTAATTCCTCCATGTGTTTCCTTGCATGTAGTGACAAGTAAACAATAATAATTAGGCAATATCATTTGTTCTGTAATTAAGTAATTAAATTGCCCAAGAAAAGAATTCACCTGTCGTCCTAAGCTTCGTGCACGGGCTATTGTCATTGGGCCTTCTATGGTAATTGAATCTTGCACGGGTGAACCAACGATGTCCTCATCATACTCCCCTTCTTGAAGAGGAGTCGACCTCGACTCCAGCTCATCTTCATTGCCCAAGTATGGTAATAGATCAGCCACATTGAATGTATTACTCACCCCATAATCCTTAGGTAGTTCCAGCTTGTATGCATTATCATTGATCTTCGCAATAACTCTGAATGGACCATCACCTCGTGGCATGAGTTTGGACTTGCGCTGTTCTGGAAATCGATCTTTATGCAAATGCAACCAAACCAAATCTCCTTCTTCAAAAATAACCTTCTTTCTGCCTTTGTCTGCATGCTTCTTATATTGTATTTGCATCTCCTCAATATTTGTTTTGATCATCTGATGTATCTTACGAATCATCTCAGCACGCTTCTTCGCATCAAGATTACCTCTTTCTGTTGGTTGTAGAGGTAGTAAATCAATTGGAGCAGCAGGCTTAAAGCCATAGACAACCTCGAATGGGCAGAACTTGGTAGTAGAATGCACAACTCGGTTATAGACAAACTCAATATGTGGTAGGCATTCCTCCCACATCTTCAGGTTCTTTTTGAGTATCGCCCGTAGCATGGTACCAAGTGTGCGGTTGACGACCTCGATTTGTCCATCCGTTTGGGGATGACATGTAGTTGAAAATAACAGCTTTGTCCCGAGCTTACCCCAAAGCGTCCTCCAAAAGTGGCTTAAAATTTTTGCATCACGATCTGAAACAATTATCCTCGGCACTCCATGTAGGCGCACGATCTCCCTGAAAAATAAATCGACAACATGAGTAGCATCATTGCTCTTATGACAAGGTATGAAATGAGCCATCTTAGAAAACCTATCAACAACAACAAATATATTATCTCTCCCCTTCTTAGTCCTTGGTAAACCCAACACAAAATCCATTAAATATCCTCCCAAGGTAATTTTGGAACAGGAAGAGGTGTATATAAACCATGTGGGTTTAAGCGAGACTTAGCTGTTTGACAAGTGGTGCATCTCCCCACGTAACGCTCGATGTCGCGCCTCATCTTTGGCCAATAAAAGTGTGTGGCCAATACGTCCTCAGTCTTACGTATCCCAAAATATCCCATCAAACCACCTCCATGCACTTCCTGCAACAATAGAAGACGAACAGAACTTGCAGGAATACAAAGCTTGTTAGCTCTAAATAAATAGTCATCATTCAATACATACTTATCCCAACATCTTCCTTCTTTACATTTCATGAAAATTTCTTTGAAATCTAAGTCAGTAGCATATAATTCTTTTAACCTTTCCAAACTAAGAATTTTGCAATCAAGTTGGGACAACAACAAGTAACGTTTAGATAATGCATCAGCAACTAGATTATCTTTTCCTTTCTTATATTTCACAACATATGAAAAAGTTTCAATAAATTCGATCCACTTAGCATGTCTACGATTCAACTTACTTTGGCAATGAATATGCTTCAAGGATTCATGATCTGAATGTATAACAAATTCTTTTGGCCAGAGATAATGTTGCCATGTTTCTAATACTCTAACCAATGCATATAATTCCTTGTTATATGTTGAGTAGTTTAAAGTTAGACCACTAAGCTTTTCACTAAAATAAGCAATGGGTTTCCTATCTTGTATAAGAACATCTCCAATTTCAATACCACTAGCATCACATTCTATCTCAAAAGTTTTATTAAAATCAGGAAGTTGTAAAAGTGGTGCATTGGTTAACTTATCTTTTAGCAAATTGAAGGCATCTTCTTGCGCTTTTTCCCACTTGAAAGATATGTTCTTTTTTGTCAACGCATTAAGGGGTGCGGCGAGTGAGCTGAAATCCTTTACGAATCGACGATAAAAGCTTGCTAGTCCATGAATACTCCGCACTTGAGTGACTGATGTAGGTGTTGGCCAAGCTCGAATAGCTTTCACCTTTTCCTCATCCACCTCAATACCCTGTGCAGTCACAACAAAACCAAGAAATACGACTCGATCCATGCAAAATGTACACTTCTCGATGTTAGCAAACAAACGTGCATCTCTCAAAGCAATCAAAACTTGTCGCATATGTGCTAAATGTTCATCCAAAGACTTGCTATAGATTAATATGTCATCAAAGTAAACTACCACAAATTTTCCAATAAAAGCTCTCAACACTTCATTCATTAAGCGCATAAATGTACTAGGTGCATTTGTAAGACCAAATGGCATAACTAACCACTCATATAATCCAAATTTAGTCTTAAAAGCAGTTTTTCATTCATCAACTAACTTCATTCTAATTTCGTGGTAACCACTACGCAAGTCAATCTTACAATAGATAGTAGAACCACACAATTCATCAAGCATATCATCTAATCGAGGAATAGGGTGGCGACAACGTACCGTAATATTGTTGATAGCTCGACAATCTATGTACATCCTCCATGATCCATCTTTCTTTGGCATAAGTAAAATAGGAACAGTACATGGACTTAAGCTTTCACGCACATATCCTTTATCTAGGAGCTCTTGCACTTGGCGCTGAATTTCCTTTGACTCCTCGGGATTGGTACGGTATGGGGGACGGTTAGGCAGAGATGCTCCTTGAATCAAATCAATTTGATGCTCAATCCCCCGCAATGGTGGCAACCCTGTAGGTATCTCATCTGGGAACACATCAGCAAACTCCTGCATCAAAGAAACAATCGAAACAGGCAAAGAAGAGGGCAAGAAGTTAGTAGAAAATAGAGCATCCTTGCATACAAGTACAAAACACTCTTGGGGATTGGTTTCTAACTCTCGCATCTCACTTTTGGTAGCTAATAGAACTTGTCCCTTGATTGGTATCTCTCTTTTCTTCTCACATTTTTCTTTCTTTTCTCTCATTTTGGGTTGATGACTCTCACTTTCTATTTTGAAAATGTCACTCATCTCTTTTTCTTTTCTCTCACACTCAGCCCTATCTAATACATCTTTGAGAAGTTCTTCTGGTGTCATTAGAACCAACACGACCTTCTTATCTTTGTGCATAAAGGAGTACTTGTTGGAACGCCCATAATGTGTAGCATCTTTATCATATTGCCATGGTCTTCTAAGTAGTAATGCACAAGCTTGCGTTGGCACCACATCACAGTCCACAAAGTCAGAATAGGTACCAACAGAAAAATGAACACGTACCATCATTGTTACCTTCAAATTCCCACAAGAATTGAGCCATTGAATGTAGTATGGCTGCGGGTGTAATCTTGTGGTTAGGCCAAGCTTTCCAACCATCTCCAAACTTGCAATATTATTGCAGCTTCCACCATCAATTATGATCTTATAAGAATGCTCCTTGATCACAAATTTGGATTGGAACAAATTGTGATGCTGCCAGTTTTCTGCCTTCTCCATTTGGGAGCTAAGAACATGGCGAACAATAAGGCTTGCATGACTTGTATCAAAAGTGATCTCTTCTGGTTCTGACCCTGAAACAGGTTGAGACTCCTCATGATCAGATCCACTTTCCTCTTCTATCTCACTGGCCGAAGTGTACTCACCATCTTCTCGAATGATAAGGGCACGCTGATTTGGACAATCATGAATATAATGCCCTTTCCCCTTACACTTGAAGCACTCAATCTCCCTTGTTCTTCCTGTATATGCAACTGAGGATGAACTTTTTGTAGGTACAACAGTGGTCTTTTTTGAATCGACAGGTTTGAATGTTGGTGAAGTAAAACGGCTTCCTGAATTCCCTTGGCCAATTGGTGCAGCAATCCTGCTAGAAT
Source organism: Thalia dealbata (assembly GCA_030544415.1). Taxonomy (NCBI): domain Eukaryota; kingdom Viridiplantae; phylum Streptophyta; class Magnoliopsida; order Zingiberales; family Marantaceae; genus Thalia; species Thalia dealbata. The sequence continues at coordinate 12,853,895 of CM060460.1, forward strand.
GACCAATACTTTTCTGTTGCTGATTGGCATCCCTCCAAGACATGGAAGAACTAGGATAGCTACGACTGGCTTTGTATGGCTGCTTCCTCCTTTGAACTTGCCTTTCAACTTTGCATGCATAATGAAATAGTTGATCTAAAGAATTGTAGTTCTGGAAATCAAGTATATCTTGTATCTCTCCATTCAATCCTTCCAAGAATCTTGTCATCTTTGCATTATCATCTTCTTGCACATTAGCACGTAGCATTCCCACCTGTAACTCTTGATAGTATTCTTCCACAGATTTGTTTCCTTGATTAATTCTTTGGAATTTGTTAAGTAATTCTCTCTCAAAATAGGAAGGCACGAACCTGGACCTAATCAAGCGCTTCAAATCATCCCAAGTACGAGGAGCTCCATTTCTTTGTCGAATTTGACTCCACCAGATAGAAGCATAACCAATAAATTCAGTAGTTGCCGCACGTACTCTATACTCTTTTGGGTAATAATGACAGTTGAACTTTTGCTCAACTAATAATTCCCAATCAAGATAAGTTTCTGGATTAAACTTTCCATCAAAAGTAGGAACAGTGAATTTAATTTTACCCAATGCATCATTTCTTCTTTCTTCGTTACGGTGACGTGCATGACCTCCGTCAACTCCCACTCCTCGTGCGGGGCGGCGCTGATACAATTCCAAGACAGCTTCATCATCAGCCACATAATTATCATTTAACTCTTCAACAGCAGCTTCTTGAAATGCAGCGTTCAGATTTCCTCTTGGTTCGAATGGAGCAGCAGCAGCTGCATTATTATTAGCTTCAACTCGTCCTCGAGGAACTCGAGGTGGTGGGTGTCGTCGTGGAGGAGTTTTCTCTACTTGATCAAGTGGTGCTTCAATTTCTCCAAGACGATTCTCCAACCCGTTCAAGCGCACAAGTACTTGATCGGATAGTATTTGCTCGAAGGTATTTGTAACATGAGCCATCAAGGCTTGAGAACGTGGAGACAATGATATCATCGATGATTGGGACCCATCTTCCCCATCGTAAGGAACATCATGAGGACTTCTTGATCCTGACATTGTTAGTAAAGACAAAAGAGAAATTCCACCAACTAGTAAATTATTTATGAAAACTCACAATCCTCACAAACCTTACCACCTGAAGCTCTTTTCCTTCTCAAAAATTATTCACGTGTTTACTGGTTCGTGATAACTTTCAACAAGAAGTGAATAAAGCGATTGCAAAGTACTAGAACACTGTGACAAGGCTAATTTATGGAGATCTAGATGTGGATATATTTGTAGCAAAGAGAAGAAAATAATAATTCAAGTTGACTCAATTAAGCAAGGTGGAAGGTGTCAAAAGGAAGAATAAATGCAAGGATAATTATAAATAAAATTCGGATTGCAAAATTAACTCAATCAAGGAAGGTATAAGGTGTCAAAAAGGAAGAATAAGTGCAAGACACTTAAAATTCGAATAAAATATTTTTCTGCTCGCCGAAAGCTTACTCCTCCCTTTCTCCACCTATTTTTTTCCTTGTCGAACACTACTCCCTCTTTTTTCTCCTTTTTTCTAGCAAAACACTTCCTCCTCTTTTTTTCTCCTCCTTTCTCTCTCTCTCTCCTTTTTTTTCCAATTTTTCCTCACGGAACACTTCTTCCTCTTTCTTCTCCCCTTTTCTTGCAAAACGCCTCCTCCTTTCTCTCTACCTTTTTTTTTTTTTTTCCTAACCGACTACTTCCTCCTCTATTTTCTCTACCTCTTTTTTTTTTCCACCAAGAATTCGGCCGGACACTCTCTTTGGCCGAACAATACTTTTTTTATTTCAACAATCAAACGGAAATTTGGAGATAATAAAGAAAAAGAACAATAAAAGATGGAAAAAAAAAACGATGATGGGTATGAGATAGAAGTTCAAGAAAAAAGATTTTTTTTTGATGTAGGGAAAATAAAAGAGAATCTAATAAAAGATAGATGAATTCCTACCGGCAACGAAGGCTCTGATACCACCTGATATGCACACACCTCGACTTAAGATGCATACAAGCAAGTTGGTCCCGATCTTCCGTCGTAGGAGAAATCCTTAATGCGGGGGGGAGTTGTGACTTTGACGAAGGGAAGGCTAACCACGATCTAGGAACGCGACCAGCAACCTCGCAATCGCTAAACCACTCCTCAGTTGATTATCAACCGTGTCAAATATGACTGACCTGTTCACGAAGAACGGCACGAACAATTCAAGAGAATTGAAAGAGCAACAGCGGAATGATCACTCAAGAAATTGGACTTCAAGTTTGTAGCAAAAGCATTACAAAAGTGGTGGCTAAAGCAAAAATCAAAGTCCCTTTTCAATAGCGCACGTCCCACCAAACATATAGACAAAATATGACACGTTTTCCCATATTTTATTTCACTAAAATAGAAAAAATAAATATATAAATATCCTCCTAGCTACGAAATTTGGAAAAATAAATCCTTTCATGAAGATTTGAATATATATTTGAGGAAGATTTCATCTTGAATAAATCTTCCTTGATTTGCTCTTGAATAAATCTTCTTCCTTGATTTGCTCTTCAATAAATATTTGATGAATATTTGATTCTTGAATAAATCTTCCTTCACTCATACATTTCCATATGAGTAATTAATGCTACTTCCATATAAGTAATTCCTCCATGTGTTTCCTTGCATGTAGTGACAAGTAAACAATAATAATTAGGCAATATCATTTGTTCTGTAATTAAGTAATTAAATTGCCCAAGAAAAGAATTCACCTGTCGTCCTAAGCGTCGTGCACGGGCTCGTGTCATTGGGCCTTCTATGGTAATTGAATCTTGCACGGGTGAACCAATGATGTCCTCATCAACAGGCTCCCATTCCACCAGTGTAAGCAGCCGTAGTTGCTCCTCAGACTGACTTGCTAAAGCAGATCAAGACAGCACGGCAGTTAGGCTGTTACAATTTTGAGGGATCTAGAGATCCAGAAATAGCTCACGAATGGTTACAGAAAGTTCAAAGACTACTAAAGTACTTATTGATAGTGGTTCACATAGATCATATGTTAATTCTGAGTTTGCAAAGTTTAGTAATAAACCGTTGATTACTTTGAAGCCTGAACTTATATTATACACCTCTTTAGGATAATAACTTCTTAGAGATACAGTTTATAAGGACTGTGAGATTATGTTGGAGATACCACGCTATTAGCAGATCTAATTCCCTTAGATATGATAGTTCTTGACTTGATATTGGGGATTGATTGCTTATCCCGACATAAGGCCACAGTCAACTGTTTTACCAAGGAAGTGGTATTCTCAAATGAAGGAATACCTGATTTGCATTTTAGTGGGAACCACCGAATCCTACCAACTTGTGTAATTTCGACGTTATAAGCTTGGAAATTAATAAGAAAATGATGTGTAGCTTATTTAGCTCACATAATAGATATATCCACATCTGGAACCAAGCTAGAAGAGATATCGGTGGTGTGTGAATTCTCCGATGTATTTCCGGAAGAGTTACCAAGTGTACCACCTGATAGGGAAGTTGATTTCTTTATTGAATTGCAACCAGGTACTCACCCTATCACGATTCACCATATAGAATGACACCTGCAGAACTCAGTGAATTAAAGGTACAACTACAATAATTACAAGATAAAAGATTTATTAGATCAAGTACCTCACCTTGGGGAGCACTGGTATTATTTATAAAGAAGAAAGATGGTACCTTAAGATTATGTATGCATTGATTATAGACAATTGAATAAGGTGACCATCAAGAATGAATATCTTTTGCCAAGAATTGATGATCTCTTTGATCAACTACAAGGAGCAAGGGTATTCTCAAAGATTGATTTGAGATCAGGATATCATCAATTGAGGATCGGGGAGTCGGACATACCTAAGACTACCTTCAGAACCAGATATGGACATTATGAATTCATAGTAAGCCTTTTGGATTAACAAATGCCCCAGTTGCATTTATGGATTTAATGAATAGAGTATTCCATCCATATCTGGATTAACAAATGCTTCCAGACAAGGATTGGGATGTGTATTGATGCAAGAAGGAAAAGTTATTGCATATGCATCTCGTCAGTTAAGGAAGCATGAATTAAATTACCCTTCCCATGATTTGAAACTGGCAGCAGTGGTATTTGCATTAAAGATATGGCGACACTATTTATACGGAGTTCGATGTCATATTTTTACCGACCATCAGAGTTTGAAATATATTATGACTCAGAAGGAGCTAAATCTGAGACAAAGAAGATGGTTGAAGTTAATAAAAGATTATGATCTCATAATTGAATATCATCTAGGAAAGGTTAATGTTGTGGCAGATGCATTGAGTAGGAAATTAGTTACGCTATCTAGTATCTCAGCTACTACATTACCACAGCTCATGCAATTGAAATCTTTGGGAGTCCAACTAGATTATGATAAATCTAGTGAGATCTTGGCTACATTTATTGTGCGACCAACACTTCACGAGGAAATTCGGGTCTTGCAGAGCACAGACGAGGAATTGAGGAAAGTACTCCAAAGAATACAAACAAAAGAAGATACCAAGTTCAGGATGAGGGACGATGGATTACTGACATATCGTGAAAGAGTCTGCATCCCTAATAAAGCTGAACTTAAGAAAGCTATCTTGAAGGAAGCTCATTCCTCGGCGTATGCAATGCACTCGGGAAGTATAAAGATATACCGCACAATAAAGGGAAGCTATTGGTGGCCAGGAATGAAGAAGGATATTGTCACATTTGTAGCTAAGTGCCACATTTGTCAGTAAGTTAAAGCTGAGCATCAGAAACCCGCAGGAAAGCTACAACCTTTGCCAATTTCTGAATGGAAATGGAAACATATCACAATGAATTTTGTGATTGGATTACCCCCACATCAAGTAATCATGATGCGATATGGGTAATTGTGGATAGACTTACCAAGTCTGCCCATTTTCTGGCAATTCATAATATTTATTCATTAGATAAATTGGCCAGAATCTATATTCAGGAGATTGTGAAACTCCATGAAGTTCCCATTACCATTGTTTCTGATAGAGATTCTAGATTTACTTCCTATTTTTGGCCAAAGATGCATGAAGCTCTGGGTACGTCATTACAGTTTAGTACCACTTTTCGCCCTCAAACTGATGGTCAATCTGAAAGAATAATTCAAACTCTAGAAGATATGCTGAGGTCTTGTGTACTTGAATTCCAGGGAAGTTGGGATCAACATTTACCGTTGATTGAATTTGCATACAATAATAGTTACCAAGCCAGTATTGGAATGCCACCATATGAGGCTTTATATGGAAGAAAATGTAGAACACCATTATGTTGGGATGAAGTTGGAGAAAGAAAAATAGAAGGGAATGAGTTGATTGAAACTATGACAGAAAAGGTCAAAATCATTAAGGAAAAATTGAAAGTAGCCCAGGATAGACAGAAGAGTTATGCAGATAACCGAAGAAATGAATTGAAATTTCAACCTGGGGATATGGTATACTTAAAAGTAGCTCCATGGAAAGGAATCATACGGTTGGAAATACAGAGAAACTAAGTCCTAGATATATTGGACCTTTCAGAATCATTAACAGAGTGGGTCCTGTAGCTTACAGACTGGAGTTACCTCAGGAAATGGCCATAATACATGATGTATTTCATGTATCTATGTTGAGGAAACATATGACGGACCTTGAACAGATATTAGAAACACCCCCGATTTAATTTAAGAGAGACTTGAGTTTTAAGGTACAACCTATGTAGATTTTAGAACGAAAGAAGAAAACCTTAAGGAATAAAGAGGTATGGATGATTAATGTACTATGGAGAAGTGCACAGGTGAAAGAAATCACTTGGGAATCAGAAGAGTATATGAAGAGGAAGTATCCTCAGTTATTCCAAGTGATAGCCTATTTCCCAACCAACTCCCAGTATCTGAGCTGTTTGTAGTCCCAGGAGTGGTAATAGTGAGTGAACATCACTATTCGAACACTAAGGGCTCGATTTATCATCTAGGGTGTGTTACTAATACACCCTCATAATTTGTGATCTAGTGATGTCCCAAGGAGGTGCTAGTATCATATATTACCTATGTCTCTATCTAAACTAGAGTGTTAGTTAATTATTTTTGATACTACCTCCTCTATATTTTATCTTCTTTAGCAAAGTATTAACATATCATATAACAGCAAGGAAAAATAAAGCAGTATGTATAAGAACTTAATAAAGCATGTCAAATATTAGACAATATACCCATGACATATAATTCATGCTATATAAATAATGTTATTCTAGCATACATGTTATCACATATTTAGCAAACATAGCATTTTATTATTTTCAAGGCATCCAAGTCTTTCCTAATAAAATCTTTTTAAAATTTTCCCTAGGCTGAATTAAATCCCACTACGATGAACCAACGCACTTGATGAGGATTTGAGCTTCGGAACCAACCCAGATATATCGATATTACACAGCTCTCAAGTCGTAGTAACATTCCTAAAATAATAAAGATTTTATTTAAAATATAAAATCTTCATAATTTAACATGATAGGAATTATTTAATCACTAATAACTCAACTTATATGATTTATTTGGCCTAATCTAAATTAATTAACCAAACCCAACTTCATGCTCAAGCCCACTACTTTAAATCCTTAATTACCATAGATCTACTTAAGTTTTATTAGACTAGTCCCAATGGAATTAGCAATATACTTAAGTTTTATTAGACAACTTCATCATCAACTATATGGAATTAGCAATAACTTTCCATAGTGCAAACCTTAATTTGATTTTTCCTACATTCATCATTCTTATCCTATATACATAAATTCAAGTAACGAAAAAGAGAAACATAACAACTAAGAAGGATAGAGTACAATAGGAAAATGATTCCAAAATAATTCAAGATCTAAAATGATTCATTCATCTACCTATAACAGCATTCCAAACATTATCAACAACAATCTCAAAATTCCATCTGCAACCCATCATGAATATGCAGCAACCATCATCATCCTCAACAATAATCAAATTCACATATAATGAATATGCAGCAACCATCATCACAAATTCCATTAATAAAGTACCCAAAGAACAATTCGGACAACCAAAATATGCACAGATGGAATCGACCTTAACAGTGAGCACATTGGAAGGTGCGGCCGAAGAGCAGCTCAGTCCGTTTCGGCCCGATCATGTGGAAAACATGTGTACACAACATTTTACAGTTCCGTCCATTACTTCCAAAATAATGCAACTAAGTCCCTCTAAATTTAATTAAAATTCTAACTAGGTCCCTATAAATTTTAATAAATTACAACTAGATCCTTTTTAATACCAAAAATCAACCTAATCATGTGGAAAACATGTGCACACAATATTTTACAGTTCCGTCCATTACTTCCAAAATAATGCAACTAAGTCCCTCTAAATTTAATTAAAATTCTAACTAGGTCCCTATAAATTTTAATAAATTATAACTAGATCCTTTTTAATACTAAAAATCAACCTAATGTCACTATCTTGGTCTTAACTCAATTTAAAAGTTATCTAATCTTCAAACCTTAAATAAATTTTTAACTTGGTCCTTATAAATTTTTTATAAATCACAATTATATCAATTTTAATAAAAATCTAGTCTAATTTCATCATTTGAGTCCTAATTTCACCCAAAGATTCTTTGACCCTACTTTCCTCAAATCTAAGCTTAAGAAACTTTTTTTTTAATTGTTATTATCCTATTAATTAAACTACCCAAAAAGTGGGGGTTTACGAGTGTAATTTCCGTTAAGGTTAATCTTTTAATATGAAGTTATTTGTAAAATTATAGAAAGGGCTTATTTGTAGTAATTTGGATATTATTTGATGGGCTTGAAGTAGAGTTAAGTCGAGCCTAAGTTGGATGAACAGACAGACTTAAGTTATTTGTATTTTATATAGTTATTTATCTCCTCACCTTGTCATTGACGTTCCGGTGAGCTTCGTTGTAGTTTTTGACGAGATTTGGATCACAACATCAGCTGAGCTGGGCAAATACGTTGGAACCATTTTTTGGAGTTTATTTTGAGGATTCGAGGGAGATATTTGTGTTGGGGCATCAGCGAGTGAAAGCTCTGTTGCAGAAGCTTCTCCGGCGATTGCCAGCAATTTCAACTATGGGACTAGAAAAAGTAGGTACCTACAACATTTCCTTGACAAAGTAGTTGTCCATTGTAATCTGGGCTTGGGTTAAAGCCTAATGGCTGCCAACAAACTGATCTGATGGGTCTAGGTTGTGGGCAAATAGAGCTAATGGTTTGACAACGACCACGGGTGGCACTCTAAAATCCTTTACATTCTGCCCCTAGTTACCATCTGATAATTACAGATCCTACTCCGTTCCTAATTTGGCAGAAGCCCATTATAGAAATAGATCATAGATCATCTACTTGGGCTAACCTTTATAGGTCCCACTTAACCCATTATTGAAATAGATCATCTCAGTAACTAAACTTTGACTAAACTTTGCCTACGAGACATTCCGTATTAGAATACTTCCCTACGTTAAACAACTTCGTTTCATTATAATCAAATTGTTGGCTAATTGGGAAAGATCACTAATTTCCTCACATTACGTCTTAATTCAAACTCCTACATCTACAATATTTTACCATCCTACTCCTTTAGTGGAAAGGAAAAGAGAGTGGGGGGATTGATGAAATTTAGGAATCTAGTAATCTAGTAATGTTATAGAAATTCTTAGTGTTGCCTTGGATTATAGAATTTCCTCACATTACGTCCTCCATGCTAAGCATTCATGGAAATTCTTATCTCTTTTCATCGTGTTGCCTTGGATTATAGAATTTTATAGTGAACTCCTCCCTAAATTGAGTGTAGGTGAGCATTACAATAGTTCTCATTCTTAAGGCATTCTACTAGACCCTAACATCTCCAATTAGTAGATGTCATGCCATGCTCAGCCTATCCTCCTCCAGTATCCCCATTTCTGTCACGCCCCGACCCTCTGTCGGGCAGACGACAACCGTCATATGAGCTATGTCCCACACATACAAGGCTAACAAAACCATATAACACAAGCATAAATGGAAAGTTCTACAGTTAAGTTCACTAAAATTCTACAGTTAAGTTTACAACCGACTCATAGGTTCTTAAAAAATTGATACAGTCCGTCTACATTATATGTTATATACATCATACCAATTAAATTGTTCTAATAATTTCTTTCTTTAGCGTTCAACCCTACTACCCATCATCCCTCGCAGTCTTCTAAGCGGTATCTTGATACCTGCGTGCGGGGGAAAATTTGCATGCGCTAAGTCTTGCGACTTAGTGCCTACAGATAGAAACTTCTCCGAGTAATAGAAATGGGCTAATAATACATGTCCGAATGAGCAGCAATTATATCAATATTAAATCATAAAATAAAAATGAATGAAAGCATATGCATAAATAAATAATTAAATATTAAAAATCTAAATATGTATGTTGAGATTTCTAAGTTTCTAGTTTCAAATACTAACTCGTAGGGCTGCCTATCTATGCTTAAGGTAAGCCCTGGCTAGGGACTATCCTAAGCCTGTCAGTGCCAGTCTATGTCTCTGCCTAGACCCGTTGCACTGACGTTGGCGGAGAAGGCAGGTGACCGCGGTTCCTCCTCCTTCCAGTCTCGCGAGCCGTTTACCCGGACCGCTTTCCGAGATTATCGTATCGTACGTCTCTCATAGACCCTACGATACGAGACACCATGTAGTGCTACACTTCTGCTTTACAGTAGGGTCACCTGCTGAAATATATATACTTACTGCCTGACCTGCCAGATCCAACACGCGTATAACTCTGACTGTCCGAATTACCTCCTAAGCCTACAGGACTTAGTTGAGGTATGTTAGCATCAACAAAAACCTTAGTCCTTAGGCATAGCGGCTAAAGTGAGCTCCCCGGCTCCCAGCACTTTAGTTTCGGATGCATGCCATGGGGATAATTGGGCTATTGGTGAGAACCCCCTTGTTGGTACTCACCGAATGCTAAAGGATGAGTCGGGTGACGCCTCCGCTACCCATCATTAGACTAACACAAATGGTACCTACTATTTGTGAGAAAAATACTATGTTAAATAGACCTATATGATTCCTAAAAGTTCATGTCCTTAGGAAGTTTAGGTTTATATATCTAGGTGTTCTAACTAGTTTAGGTTATCATGCAAATATATCACCTAACTAGTTTTGTTTGTCACCTAGCATGTTCATATGTCATTTATGTGTTCTATGTTCTTCCTAGTGTCATACACCATTAGAATTTAAGAACGCAAGCATAAGAGAGAACATATCATATAATATATCATTGCAATTAATTTATATTCTATAAAGCAGCAACAAAATGCACATCACAGACTGTATAAGAATTTATTAACAACTGCCCACTTGGGAGCTCTATTGTAGCGGCTGTAAACTAGCCGAAACAACAACGCACCTGAGCCTTTTATTTATTAATTATGTTAAAAATATTAAATATATGCTTACAAGTACTTAATTCTTTTTAAAATAAGTTGAAAGTAGTATTTTCTTCGATCACATATTGTGTTGTCTAATACTGGTTACATTTGTCATCATGGAATACTTATCGAAATATCAAAACTTAAAGAATTAATAACAAAGAGTTAATTAAGTTTCACAGAGAAGAAGCTGCTACTACTTATTAATATTATTTTTTCTTGCAGTCCGGAATACTTGTCTAGCACTCGCCGTTGATGAGACGAAGTTTGAGTGTGCCATCTTTTCTTTGTTTATGGGCTTCAACGGTTACCGGTGCCTTAACAGGATATACCAGAAGCCGCTCGTCCTCCCTATGGCTGAAGCCTAGATTCACCAGAGAGAATACTAAGCCGTGGAGGGTAGTCAGGCAATGCTCTAGTCGTCTTGTGATGATGACGATCCTCTAAGTGAACATCACTATTCGAACACTAAGGGTTCGATTGATCATCTAGGGTGTGTTACTAATACACCCTCACAATTCTTGATCTAGTGATGTCCCTAGGAGGTGCTAGTATCATATGTTACCTATGTCTCTATCTAAACTAGAGTGTCAGGTAATTATTCTTGATACTACCTCCTATGTAGTGATTTAACTTTAGAATCTATATTTTATCTTCTTTCGCAAGGTATTAGCATATTATATAACAACAAGGAAAAATAAAGCAGTATGTAAAAGAACTTAATAAAGCATATTAAATATTAGACAATATACTCATGACATATAATTCATACTATGCTAGCATGCATGTTATCATATATTTAGCAAAGATAGCATTTTATTATTTTCAAGGTATCTAAGACTTTCCTATAAAAATATTTTAAGATTTTTCCTAGGCTTAATTAATTCCTACTACGATGAACCAACGCACCTGATGGGGATCTGAGCTTCAGAACCAACCCAGATATATCAATAATACACAGCTCTCAAGTTGGAGTAATGTTCCTAAAACAATAAATATTTCATTTAAAATATGAATATTCTTAATTTTAATATGATAAAAATTATTTAATTACCAATGATTCAACTTATGTGATTAATTTGGCCTAATCAAAATTAGTTAACCCAACTCAACTAATAGGCCCAACTTCATACTCATGCCCAATACTTTGAATCTTTAATCCTCTTTCATCACCTCTACGAGAGGCAGAGGCAACTGCAATTAGCCCCTTATTGTGTACCTTTTTGTGATTGGTAAGGGCTTGAGATATTTCAAATTGTCGGGAACAGTTGTCGCATGAGAATGGCATTGCCATGGAATTGGGTGGACAAGCTATAGCAGCAGCAGCAGCAGCGATGCGCTCATTTTTATGAACCTTTTGGTGACCGGCGAGAGCATGTATTGAGCTGAACTGCCGAGAACAGTACGTGCAGTGGAAGTTTGTTGATCTAGAAGATTTTGTGGGCTTGGCAATGTGTTTTGACATTGAGAGAGACATGAAAAAAGTTGTTTTGATGATGGTGAGAATGAGCTAAGAATATAAGAGTTTATAAATGATGGAGGGAGCGGATTATATGTTAATGTACATAAAAATACTTATATATAGGGAGGGTTGAGGGAATGAGCAAAATGGAGAGATGTTGGCTGGTTTGTTATATTGTTTACAATGGCTTGGTTATTTTGCTTATTTGGAAGTCTAACAAATATGTTTGCTACTATTGATATTGATGGACACTCATATAAACCCTCCTAATGTTGTCAAAGTTTAGTTACTGAGATGATCTATTTCTATAATGGGCTATGTGGGACCTATAAAGGTTAGCCCAAGTAGATGATCTATGATCTATTTCTATAATGGGCTTCTGCCAAATTACGAATGGAGTAGGATCTGTAATTATCAGATGGTAATTAGGGGCAGAATGTAAAGGATTTTACAGTGCCACCTGTGGTCGCTGTCAAACCATTAGCTCTATTTGCCCACAACCTAGACCCATCAGATCAGTTTGTCGGCAACCATTAGGCCTCAAACCAAGCCCAGATTCCATTGGACAACTACATTTTCAATGAAATGTTGTAGGTAACTACATTTTCTAGTCCCATAGTTGAAATTGCTGGAAATCGCCGGATAAGCTGCGGCGACAGAGTTTTCACCCGCTTATGCCCCAACTCAAATATCTCCCTCGAATCCTCATAAAAAACTCCTAAAAATGGTTCCAATGTATTTGCCCAGCTCAGCTGATGTTGTGATCCAAATCTCGTCAAAAACTCCACCGAAGCTCGCCGAAACGTCAATGACAAGGTGAGGAGATAAATAACTATATAAAATACGAATAACTTATGTCTGTCCGTTCTTCCAACTCAGGTTGACATAACTCTAGTTCAAGCCCATCTAATGATATCCAAATTACTATAAATACGCCATTTCTATCATTTTGCAAATAACTTCATATTACAAGATTAACCTTAACGGAAATTACAATTCTCATATTTGGTAAATTTCATTAATCCCCCCACTCTCTTTTCCTTTCCACTATAGGAGTAGGATGGTTAAATATTATAGATGTAGGAGTTTGAATTAATACTTAACATGAGAAAATTAGTGATCATTCTCAATTAGCCAACAATCTGATTATAATGAAACGAACTTGATTAACGTAGGGAAGTATTCTAATACGGAATGTATCGCAGGCATTTGCAAACACAGTTAGTTATTATAGTGGTTCTCTTTTTTTTATTGTAAAAAAAAATAAAATATTTTAACAAAGTAGGATATCACTTTATAAAAAAAAATACTAATAAAATTACACATTACATTTTTAATATCCTCTCTTTATTTTAGATTCAGTTCCACTCTTAAATTGTAGACATTTAATGAAGGAGAAGCAACTGGAGAGGAATATCATAGGGCACTACTAATACATAGTATTTTTTTATATACTTAAGTTGCGATGAGAGCATTAAGAAGTAATATGTACATGTATATTTACTTATTTTAAAGATATCATCATCTCATCTTCATCTATAAGTGGAGATCGAGGTCGATGTCATTAGAGTTAGTACCATCTGAGCAATCATGAGTTGGAGGTGGAGTGGTGATAGATGGGGGTAGGGTTGAGGGACTACGAGAGGCAGACGCAACTGTAATTAGCCCCTTATTGTGTACCTTTTTGTGATTGGTAAGGGCTTGAGATGTTTCAAATTGTCGGGAACAGTTGTCGCATGAGAATGGCATTGCCATGGAATTGGGTGGACAAGCTATAGCAGCAGCAGCAGCAGCGATGCGCTCATTTTTATGAACCTTTTGGTGACCGGCGAGAGCATGTATTGAGCTGAACTGCCGAGAACAGTACGTGCAGTGGAAGTTTGTTGATCTAGAAGATTTTATGGGCTTGGCAATGTGTTTTGACATTGAGAGAGACATGAAAAAAGTTGGTTTGATGATGGTGAGAATGAGCTTAGAATATAAGAGTTTATAAATGATGGAGGGAGCGGATTCTATGTTAATGTACATAAAAATACTTATATATAGGGAGGGTTGAGGGAATGAGCAAAATGGAGAGATGTTGGCTGGTTTGTTATATTGTTTACAATGACTTGGTTATTTTGCTTATTTGGAAGTCTAACAAATATGTTTGCTACTATTGATATTGATGGATACTCATATAAACCCTCCTAATGTTGTCAAAGTTTAGTTACTCAGATGATCTATTTCTATAATGGGCTATGTGGGACCTATAATGGTTAGCCCAAGTAGATGATCTATGATCTATTTCTATAATGGGCTTCTGCCAAATTACGAATGGAGTAGGATCTGTAATTATCAGATGGTAACTAGGGGCAGAATGTAAAGGATTTTACAATGCCACCTGTGGTCGCTGTCAAACCATTAGCTCTATTTGCCCACAACCTAGACCCATCAGATCAGTTTGCCGGCAGCCATTAGGCCTCAAACCAAGCCCAGATTCCATTGGACAACTACATTTTCAAGGAAATGTTGTAGGTAACTACATTTTCTAGTCGCATAGTTGAAATTGCTGGAAATTACCGGATAAGCTGCGGCGACAGAGCTTTCACCCGCTTATGCCCCAACTCAAATATCTCCCTCGAATCCTCATAAAAAACTCCTAAAAATGGTTCCAATGTATTTGCCCAGCTCAGCTGATGTTGTGATCCAAATCTCGTCAAAAACTCCACCAAAGCTCGCCGGAACGTCAATGACAAGGTGAGGAGATAAATAACTATATAAAATACGAATAACTTATGTATGTCCGTTCTTCCAACTCAGGTTCGACATAACTCTAGTTCAAGCCCATCTAATGATGTCCAAATTACTATAAATACGCCATTTCTATCATTTTGCAAATAACTTCATATTACAATATTAACCTTAACGGAAATTACAATTTTCATATTTGGTAAATTTCATCAATCCCCCCACTCTCTTTTCCTTTCCACTATAGGAGTAGGATGGTTAAATATTATAGATGTAGGAGTTTGAATTAATACTTAACGTGAGAAAATTAGTGATCATTCTCAATTAGCCAACAATCTGATTATAATGAAACGAACTTGATTAACGTAGGGAAGTATTCTAATACGGAATGTATCGCAGGCATTTGCAAACACAGTTAGTTATTATAGTGGTTCTCTTTTTTTTATTGTAAAAAAAATAAAATATTTTAACAAAGTAGGATATCACTTTATAAAAAAAATACTAATAAAATTACACATTACATTTTTAATATCCTCTCTTTATTTTAGATTCAGTTCCACTCTTAAATTGTAGACATTTAATGAAGGAGAAGCAACTAGAGAGGAATATCATAGGGCACTACTAATACATAGTATTTTTTTATATACTTAAGTTGCGATGAGAGCATTAAGAAATAATATGTACATGTATATTTACTTATTTTAAAGATATCATCATCTCATCTTCATCTATAAGTGGAGATCGAGGTCGATGTCATTAGAGTTAGTACCATCTGAGCAATCATGAGTTGGAGGTGGAGTGGTGATAGATGGGGGTAGGGTTGAGGGCCTACGAGAGGCAGATGCAACTGCAATTAGCCCCTTATTGTGTACCTTTTTGTGATTGGTAAGGGCTTGAGATGTTTCAAATTGTCGGGAACAGTTGTCGCATGAGAATGGCATTGCCATGGAATTGGGTGGACAAGCTATAGCAGCAGCAGCAGCGAAGCGCTCATTTTATGAACCTTTTGGTGACCGGCGAGAGCATGTATTGAGCTGAACTGCTGAGAACAGTACGTGCAGTGGAAGTTTGTTGATCTAGAAGATTTTGTGGGCTTGGCAAAGTATTTTGACATTCAGAGAGACATGAAAAAATTTGGTTTAATGATGGTGAGAATGAGCTAAGAATATAAGAGTTTATAAATGATGGAGGGAGCGGATTATATGTTAATGTACATAAAAATACTTATATATAGGGAGGGTTGAGGGAATGAGCAAAATGGAGAGATGTTGGCTGGTTTGTTAAATTGTTTACAATGGCTTGGTTATTTTGCTTATTTGGAAGTCTAACAAATATTTTTGCTACTATTGATATTGATGGACACTCATATAAACCCTACTAATGTTGTCAAAGTTTAGTTACTGAGTGGGACCTATAAAGGTTAGCCCATGTAGATGATCTATGATCTATTTCTATATAAATTAGGAACGGGATAGGATCTGTAATTATCAGATGGTAACTAGGGGCAGAATGTAAAGGATTTTACAGTGCCACCTGTGGTCGCTGTCAAACCATTTGCTCTATTTGCCCACAATCTAGACCCATCAGATCAGTTTGCCGACAGCCATTAGGCCTAAACCCAAGCCAAGATTCCAATGGAAAGCTACTTTGTCAAGGAAATGTTGTAGGTACCTACTTTTTCTAGTCCCATAGTTGAAATTGCTGGAAATCGCCGGAGAAGCTTCGACGACAGAGCTTTCACCCGCTTATGCCCCAACTCAAATATCTCCCTTGAATCCTCATAAAAAACTCCTAAAATTGGTTCCAATGTATTTGCGCAGCTCAGCTGATGTTGTGATCCAAATCTCGTCAAAAACTCCACCGAAGCTCGTCGGAACGTCAATGACAAGGTGAGGAGATAAATAACTATATAAAATACAAATAACTTAAGTCTGTCCGTTCTTCCAACTCAGGCTCGACTTAACTCTAGTTCAAGCCAATCAAATGATGTCCAAATTACTACAAATACGCCCTTTCTATCATTTTGCAAATAACTTCATATTACAAGATTAACCTTAACGGAAATTACAATTCTCATATTTTGTAAATTTCATCAATCCCCCCACTCTCTTTTCCTTTCCACTATAGGAGTAGGATGGTTAAATATTGTAGATGTAGGAGTTTGAATTAAGACTTAACGTGAGAAAATTAGTGATCATTCCCAATTAGCCAACAATCTGATTATAATGAAACGAACTTGTTTAACGTAGGGAATTCTAATACGGAATGTATCGTAGGAATTTGCAAACAAAGTTAGTTATTATAGTGGTTCTCTTTTTTTATATCTAACAAAAAAAATATTATTTTAATAAAGTAGGATATCACTTTATAAAAAAAAATACTAATAAAATTACACATTACATTTTTAATATCCTCTCTTAAATTTAGATTCGGTTGCACTCTTAAATTGTAGACATTTAATGAGGGAGAAGCAAGTGGAGAGGAATATCATAAGGCGCTAGTAATACATAGTATTTTTTTATATACTTAAGTTGAGATGAGAGCATTAAGAAATAATATGTACATTTATATTTACTGATATTAAAGAAATCATCATCTCATATTCATCTATAAGTGGAGATCGAGGTCTATATCATTAGAGTTAGTACCATCTGAGCAATCATGAGTTGGAGGTGGAGTGGTGATAGATGGGGGTAGGGTTGAGGGCCTACGAGAGGCAGACGCAACTGCAATGAGCCCCTTATTGTGTATCTTTTTGTGATTGGTAAGGCCGTGAGATGTTTCAAATTATTGGGAACAGTTGTCGCATGAGAATGGCATTTCCATGGAATTGGGCGGACAAGCTATAGCAGCAGCAGTAGCAGCGATGCGCTCATTTTTATGAAACTTTTGGTGACCGGCGAGAGCATGTATTGAGCTGAACTGCCGAGAACAGTACGTGCAGTGGAAGTTTGTTGATCTAGAATATTTTGAGGGCTTGGAAATGTGTTTTGACATTGAGAGAGACTTGAAAAGAGTTGGTTTGATAATGGTGACGATGAGCTAAGAATATAAGATTTTATAAATAATGGAGGGAGTGGATTATATGTTAATGTACATAAGTATACTTATATATAGGGAGGGTCGAGGGAGGGAGCAAAATGGAGAGATGTTGGCAGGTTTGTTATATTGTTTATGATGGCTTAGTTATTTTGCTTATTTTGAAGTGTGACAAATATGGTTGCTACTATTGATATTGATGGTCACTCATATAAATCCTCCTAATTTTGTCAAAGTTTAGTTACTGAAATGATTTATTTCTATAATGGGTTAAGTGGGATCTATAAAGGTTAGCCCAAGTAAATTATCTATGATCTATTTCTATAATGGGCTTCTGCCAAATTACGAACGGAGTAGGATCTGTAATTATCAGATGGTAACTAGGGGCAGAATGTAAAGGATTTTACAGTGCCACCTGTGGTCGCTGTCAAACCATTAGCTCCATTTGCCCACAACCCAGACCCATCAGATCAGTTTGCCGACAGCCATTAGGCCTCAAACGAAGCCCAGATTCCAATGGACAGCTACATTGTCAAGGAAATGTTGTAGGTACCAAAATTTTCTAGTCCCATAGTTGAAATTGCTGGAAATTGCCGGAGAAGCTTCGGCGACAGAGCTTTCACCCGCTTATGCCCCAACTCAAATATCTCCCTCGAATCCTCATAAAAAACTCCTAAAAATGGTTCCAATGTATTTGCCCAACTCAGCTGATGTTGTGATCCAAATCTCGTCAAAAACTCCACCGAAGCTCGCCGGATCGTTAATGACAAGGTGAGGAGATAAATAACTATATAAAATACAAATAACTTAAGTATGTCCGTTCTTCCAACTCAGGCTCGACTTAACTTTAGTTTAAGCCCATCAAATGATGTCCAAATTACTACAAATACGCCCTTTCTATCATTTTGCAAATAACTTCATATTACAAGATTAACCTTAACGGAAATTACAATTCTCATATTTGGTATATTTCATCAATCCCCCCACTCTCTTTTCCTTTCCACTATAGGAGTTTGAATTAATACTTAACGTTTGAAAATTAGTGATCATTCCCAATTAGCCAACAATCTGATTATAATGAAACGAACTTGATTAACTAGGGAAGTATTCTAATACGGAATGTCTTGCAGGCATTTGCAAACAAAGTTAGTTATTATAGTGGTTCTCTTTTTTTTATAGTTAAAAAAAATAAATATTTTAACAAAGTATGATATAACGTTATAGAAAAAATACTAATAAAATTACACATTACATTTTTAATATCCTCCCTTAAATTTAGATTCAGTTGCACTCTTAAATTGTAGACATTTACTGAAGGAGAAGCAACTTGAGAGGAATATCATAGGGCACTACTATTACATAGTATTTTTTTATATACTTAAGTTGCGATTAGAGCATTAAGAAATAATATGCAGTAGAATTTAACAGGTTAGCATCATTTGCACCTGAGATGGTAGTATCAGAAGACTTTCGCTGCAATAAATTCATCGAATGCTTAGATTATGCCATCCGCTCACGCTTGGCAGTGTTAAAGGTAGAATGTTAGAAGGACATGGTGGAAGCTGCCATAAGAGTTGAGAGGGTAGTAATGGAATCTCGAGACAAAGGGAATGAGCGTAAAAGAAAGCGGTCGGGATCTTTTGCAAACAGAACCATACAAAAGGAAGGTAACATGTCAAGGGCGCCATCAGTTGCTTCAACTGTAGGATTTAACAACCTACGAGCGACAACAAATATCACTGTCACGCCCCGACCCATCTGTCAAGCACGTGACAACCGATGTATGACCCATACAAGGCATTTATTAATTTACACAACTTACATACATTATCAACGCAGTGGATAATACAATTAAATTAATTAACTCAACTCTACTAACACTGTCACGCCCCGTACCTTCCCCTAGGGCACGTGGCAGACCGCAGTGAACTCCACACATAGCCTGTTTACTCCCGAAACTATATGGGAACCCACTAAGCGTACCTGATGTATATCTCCTCTATTTATGGAAGGAGAGAACCTGGATGACAGATCAATATAACTCTAAAAGTATATATTATTAAAACCAAATCTTTACTACAATGACACACACTTATATACAAGTAATTTACAATCAAAATGGATACATGCTCAAGGTTATACAAAGTACCTAGCCAGTTGATCTCTATACACACAAAACAAAGGTAGAACTGTCCTACCTTTCAAAAGAAATCAGGTGCCTGACTATACACTGCAATATCTATCAATCTCTCTCCTGCTGTGATCCTGAAAAATAAAAATGAGTTCCCCTATGGGGTGAGTAACGCCGTACTCAGTAAGTTGGATAGAAAACAATGTAAAACTGAGAACGTAAAATAACAAAGTCTCAAGAATAGAATCATATGACTATTCGTGTGCAATAGCAAATCAAAATGAGTAATCAAGAATCACACGATACTATATCTGGGGCTGGCATAATCAAAATACAGTTGTGGCCAACAACTATTACCTCAGGGGGAGGAATCAAATATCATAAGGTACCCAGATTAAAGCAGAAGTGCAAGAATAAATAAACAAAGCCCCCTTTCCCCCTGGGTTGCCCACTGGATTTCGCTACCTGGTATCCATAGCTAATCTAGAGTAAAAACCAGTCAGGAGTATCCCAATCTCCAATCCTGACCTCGAGCACTATCATCCCACGCCCCTCCTCATAAGTGGCCCATGGGAGTGCTAATAGTGTAATAACCTATCACTGTAGTGAAGAGTGCCTATAGCACTATCCAGTATAATATCATGCTAGTCATACGCATTTTCAAATGAAATAGTATTACGAATAAGTAAACAGATGCATATGCTAGATTAGAAGTCAACAGAAGCATAGTATAATGCTTAAAATGAATAAAGTAACAAGAGTATCAACATGGATATCAAGGATTATTTATAACTCATTTATGATCATAATCAGGATAATACTAACTAGCAGGAGAGCCAAAGGATATCAAATATAAATAATCAAATGGACTATAGTTCTCCTGGACTAAACATTCAGAACTATCCCGTCTATTCTGCCTAGAGAATAAATACTCACCTGATTCTATCGTGATAAACACGTTCTAGTTCGTATCGCGAACGTTCGTATCCTCGTGCTTGCTTACCGAATTTCCTGTGAATATTTCAACGAATTAAATCTCTCAATCCGGTAATAATTTTACAAATCCGTCTTCACCAATATTCTTAAAATAGTCTCTAGAATCATCCTAATTTTTATCTCAAGTTCGCCGGAGCTCGCTCGAAACTCGCCGGAAAGTTAGCCGGAACCCTCACCAGCGAAGTTCTCCGAACAGTACCAATATTGGTACCATTCGAAAGCTCTCATCACAAGGATTCCAAAAATCATATTTTTCTCAATTATTATAGCTCATACACGATCGATTTCATGAATTAATCCAATTTGGGCGGAAACCCTAAGTTAAGGTTTTTAGCTCGCCGGCGGCCGACCGGCGGCCAACAGCTCTCAACTCCGGTACTAATGGAAAGCTCTCGTCGAGGAGAAGCCATAGGTACCAAGTTTGTGAAGTTCCGCGGCTGGAATGGCCGGCAATCGCCGGAGCTTGATGAACTTTCGCCGCCGCCACCTCTCTCTTCATTTTCTCCTCAAATCTCAACCAAAACTATAAATTTATACCTCTAATTTGTTCTTCTTACTCTCATGAAGCTGTATCTGAAATCTCGTCGAAAAATACGATCGGAAAGTCCTCCAAACATGGATTACAAAGTAACAACTTTATTCTTCGTTGTTACTGTGCGAGGGAAGGAAAGAGAGAGAAAAGGAGCGCTCGATGGTGGGAAGAAATCTAATTTTTTATAAATAGTGAAAATCTTTAATTCACATTTAATCCTAGTCGTCCATCCTTAACTCAACGATTTGATCGATCAAACGACGTCCAAATCACGATCCGTCGGCGCCGTTGGATTCCTTGTCCAAAATCCTATCGGATGGTATAATTTTCATATCAAAATTTCATACTACAAAAATTCACAAAATTTTACAAATAAGTCTTTCTATTATTATTTTACAAAATTATCCCTAATACAAAACTACAAATCTCACATCCTACCCCCCTTAAAGGAATTTTGTCCTCAAAATTTAGCTTAAGTCGTCACTTGAAATAGTTGAGGATACTTTCTTTTCATGTACTCTTCAGATTCGCAAGTGATTTCTTCTACCTGTGCACTTCTCCACAATACCTTAATCATCCATACATCCTTATTCCTTAAGATTTTCTTCTTTCGTTCTAGGATCTGCACAGGTTGTATCTTATAACTTAAGTTATCCGCAAGCTCTATCGGGAGTGTTTCTAAAACTCGTTCTGGGTCCACAATACATTTCCTTAACATTGATACATGAAATACATCATTATTCTAGCCATCTCCTGTGGTAACTCCAATCTGTAAGCCACAGGACCAACTCTATTAATAATTCTGAAGGGTCCAACATATCTAGGACTCAACTTTCCTGTGTTTCCAAATCGTATAATTCCTTTCCATGGAGCTACTTTCAAGTATACCATATCCCCAGGTTGAAACTCTAACTCCCTTCTTCGGTTATCAGCATAACTTTTTTGTCTATCCTGGGCTACTTTTAATCTTTCTTTGATAATTTTAATTTTTTCTGTAGTAGTTTCTATCAACTCATTTCCTTCTATCCGTCTTTCTCCCACTTCATCCCAACATAATGGTGTTCTGCATTTCCTTCCATATAAAGCCTCATATGGTGGCATTCCAATGCTAGCCTGATAACTGTTATTATAAGCAAACTCAATCAAAGGTAAATGTTGATCCCAATTTCCGTGGAATTCAATTACACAAGCCCTTAACATATCTTCCAAGGTTTGAATTGTTCTTTCAGATTGGCCATCAGTTTGGGGATGAAAAGCTGTGCTAAACTGTAATGTCGTCCCCAAAGCTTCATGCATCTTTGGCAAAAAACGAGAAGTAAATTTGGGATCTCTATCAGAAACAATGGTAATGGGAACTCCATGAAGTTTTACAATCTCCTGAATATAGATTCTGGCTAATTTGTCCAATGAATAAATATTATTAATTGCCAGAAAATGAGCAGATTTAGTAAGTCTGTCCACAATTACCCATATTGCATTATGATTGCTGGATGTACGGGGTAATCCTATCACAAAATCCATAGTGACATGTTCCCATTTCCATTCTGGAATTGGCAAAGGCTGTAGCTTTCCTGTCGGTCTCTGATGCTCAGCTTTAACTTGCTGACATATAGGACATTTAGCTACATAATCTGCAATATCTTTCTTCATACCAGGCCACCAATAATTTTCTTTTATGGTGCGATACATCTTTGTACTGCCCAGGTGCATTGCATATGCCGAAGAATGAGCTTCCTCCAAAATAGCTTTCTTGAGTTCAACTTTATTAGGGACACAAACTCTGTCTCGATATACCAATAACCCATCATCCCTCATCTTGAACTCAGTATTTTCTTCTATTTGCATCTTTTGAAGTACTTTACTCAATTCCTCGTCTGAGCTTTGCAAAACCCGAATTTTTTCATGAAGTGTAGGTCGCACAACAAATGTAGCTAGCATCTCACTAATTTGGCTGCAATATTTGACAGTATAACTGACTTTCTACTCAAGGCATCAGCTACTACATTTGCCTTTCCTGGATGATATTCAATTATCAAATCATAATCTTTTATCAACTCTAACCATCTTCTCTGTCTCAAGTTTAGCTCTTTCTGAGTTATAATATACTTCAAGCTCTGATGGTCAGTAAAGATATGACATTGAACTCCATATAAATAATGCCGCCATATCTTCAGTGCAAAGACTACTACTGCCAGTTCCAAATCATGAGTAGGATAGTTTAATTCATGTTTCCTTAGTTGACGGGAGGCATAAGCAATAACTTTTCCTTCCTGTATCAATATACAGCCTAACCCTTATCTGGAAGCATCACTGTATACTGTATAATCTTCATTAGGCTTTGGTAATGTCAGAACTGGAGCAGAAGTAAGACAGTCTTTGAGTTTCTGAAAACTCTTTTCACATTCCTGATCCCATTTAAATTTTACTTCTTTTCTGGTCAATCGAGTGAGCGGTCTAGCTATCTTAGAAAATCCTTTAATAAATCTTCTATAATATCCAGCTAGACCTAAGAAACTGCGAATCTCCGTAATATTCTTGGGTTGTTCCCATTTCAAAACTGCTTCAACTTTATTTGAATCAACCATGATACCTTTTTGTGATACGGTGTGTCCCAAGAATTTCACTTCTTTTAGCCAAAATTCGCGTTTGGAGAACTTTGCATATAGTTTCATTTCTCGCAGTGTCTGTAATACTATTCTCAAATGTTCAGCATGTTCCTTTTCTCCAGAAGAGTATATCAGAATATCATCTATGAATACACTAACAAACTTATCCAGATATGGATGAAATACTCTGTTCATTAAGTCCATAAATGCAGCTGGGACATTTGTCAAACCAAAAGACATTACCACAAACTCATAATGTCCATATCTGGTCCTGAAAGCAGTCTTAGGGATATCTGACTCCCTAATCCTTAATTGATGATATCCTGATCTCAAATCAATTTTTGAAAATGTCTTAGTTCCTTGTAGTTGATCAAAAAGATCATCAATTCTCGACAAAGGGTATTTATTCTTGATGGTCAACTTATTCAACTGTCTATAATCGATGCATAATCTTAAGGTACCATCTTTCTTCTTTACAAATAATATCGGTGCTCCCCAGGGTGAGGTACTCGGTCTGATGAATCCTTTATCAAGCAATTCTTGTAATTGTACTTTCAATTCACTAAGTTCTGCAGGTGCCATTCTATATGGTTGGATAGTGATAGGGTGAGTGCCTGGTTGTAATTCAATAAAGAAATTCACTTCCCTATCAGGTGGTACACCTGGTAATTCTTCAGGAAATACATCAGGGAATTCACATACCACCGGTATCTCTTCTAGCTTGGTTCCTGAGGTGGATGTGTCTATTATATGAGCTAAATACGCTACACATCATTTTCTTATTAATTTCCAAGCTTGTAGTGTCAAAATTATACAAGTCGGTAGAATTCGGCGATTCCCAATAAAATGTAATTCAGGTGTTCCCTCTATCGAGAATATCACTTCCTTAGTAAAATAGTTGACTGTGGCTTTATGTCGGGCTAACCAGTCAATCCTCAATATCAAGTTAAGATCAGACATATCTAATGGGATTAGATCTGCTAGTAATATGATATCCCGCGGTGGAATCCCAGAACCACCTTGTGTCCCTCTAACACTGCTTCGTTGATCTGCTTTATAGCTTCTCACTGCCCCAGATCGAAAAGTCCTCCAAACGTGGATTACAAAGTAACAACTTTATTCTTCGTTGTTACTGTGCGAGGGAAGGAAAGAGAGAGAAAAGGAGCGCTCGACGGTGGGAAGAAATCCATCTTTTTATAAATAGTTAAAATCTTTAATTCACATTTAATCCTAGTCGTCCATCCTTAACTCAATGATTTGATCGATCAAACGACGTCCAAATCACGATCCGTCGGCGCCGTTGGATTCCTTGTCAAAAATCCTATCGGATGCTATAATTTTCATATCAAAATTTCATACTACAAAAATTCACAAAATTTTACAAATAAGTCCTTCTATTATTATTTTACAAAATTATTCCTAATACAAAACTACAAATCTCACAAACACGGTCCCGATATACCTCCTACAATACTATGATCATAAAAATGCTAGATAACTATGTTCATCGATAGTCTCATCTCCGTTAGCTATCTTGATCGATCATTTAATAGACCTGCATACATATTGAACGCAGTGTGCTCAACCTTGCGGCTTTGTGCTTATGGCTCTAACCGCAGTAGAATAACTCAAGTAAAGAAAAGGGAGATTCTAACATGTTCATAACTCAATTAATTATATCAAACAAAGTATGTAAAATCAACAAATAATACATGAAGCATCATGAGAAGAACATGTAGTACAAGTGTGTAGCTCAGTTATAAATATGAAGTGTGATTATATCTCTAGATTATTGTCACTAAAAATATCATCTCATTCAAATATTATGATCTGGTAGCCAGCCTATACTTAGGGGATCACCTGATCAGGGAGTTCCCATAAGCCCATCAGTGTCCTCACTGTTTATGTCACTACCTATGCCCGTCACACTGATGTTGGCAGAGAGGTCAGGTGACCGTGAATCCCTTTCTAGTGGTTTACTAGGCGAATCACTCCATCTCCGTGACCTAGCAACCTGTCACTCCATGTATCTTCCCCAGACAATCTATGGAGCAACTCGTGTAGTACTACACATTATCCCCAAATAAGGTCACCACACCTAATTATACATATCGGCCACGGCTAGCCGGTAATAAACCCCAGGATCCGGACTACTCATCAGAACGTCTGGAATAATAGCCGTGTGGTCCATGGATCCATTGTCCAAGGCTATGCGGAAGGAGCACCATACCAATTTACAAATAGCGATGCCTGCCAGGAGGTGTGCATCCTAGCCGTCGCTGAAATGCTACAACCTCAGCGACATGTTTGTTTGATCATTGGTTTGGTTTCATCTATGCTATTCATCTTAGGACTATCACGGCGGCGACTTAGCGACATCATGCGGGTATAGTGAATACATTACAACGTTCTCTAGCAATAAGTCAATTCATATCTTATCCCCACCCTTTGTGTCCAAGATGATTTCAACCTCTTTAGGTGGTATAGGTTTATGAGCATTAAAGCTCGTATCCATAACTTAGGAGATCATATATAACGCATCCTCGGTGTTTTCATACATAAGGGGTAAGAGGAGAGGTCGTGGTGTCGACGCTCGTCACCGGCAGGCCAAAGGGGGAAGGGAGGACAATGGAAAGGTCAGGGAAACTCCGGTGTCGTTGCCGCGTGCGAGGAGAACGAAAGGGTGTGCGAAGAGGACCAATTTGGGGGCGCCGTCGTATGCAGACACGAATGTTTGCTCTAGATGGTAGTCATATACAAGAGCATCCAAATATCTTTGAGGGTGATGCATCTCAGGTAGAGGATTTCTAAAGATGAACTGTTAGTACTAAAAATGGAACTAAAGTATGAAAGTGAGTGGTAGGAGGATGCACACCAACATTTAGTGGTATCCACAAAAATTTTGGACAATAAGGCCTTTAGTCAGAATTAACAATTTTCTTTTTAGCAATCATTGGGTTCTCAATAAATCTACTTTGAGTGGAAGGAGTTAAATTTTTCTTGTGTTAACAATGCAGTGCTACTTTGAATAAGTGAATTTGATAGTTTCTTTCTAAATTGGTTGTGATTAAATATAGTGGCCTAAGAAAAGAAAATATTGGTTGTGTTGCTTCATTTTTGGAGGACCAAAAATGCTAAGTGGGGGAGAACTTTTAAACCCCGATCATTAAATATATATATATATAGGTTTAGATAAATACGAATAGATATACATATAACATGATAATACTTATAGAAGGGGTAATGCCAAGACTAAGATTTGGCTTCAAGTGATGGGGGTAAAATTAGAAATTTACCTCCCACATCTTGCCTTTTTATATGAATGCAACTAGGTATTTTACTTTTATTTATTTATTTATTCTTAATTTTTGGTTGTCAAAGAGCTCTTGACATGAAGGAAAAGAAATACATGTAGATATATATAAATAATAATAATAAAAGTAGAAAGAAAAGTATATATGCATGCGTATATATAAGGAAACCGTGGGAATGGTTAAAATATATATATTATTTTGTTATTTCATCTTTGCCATTGAATGTTTTTTTTATAATGGTGGTATTGTGGTTTTTTTTTCTTTTTTATAATATGCCCTACTATTCACCGTGAATAGTAGTCGGGTTGGAAGAATCATTAATATTACATATACATTCTAAATTGTAGATTTATTGTTGATAAAATTTTATTACCAACCATGCCTCCCCTAGCGAAACCGTCGTGCCCTTACATCCTCCCCGGATTCCGTAGGGGTCACGACAACCCGTGTAGTACTACACACTGTCCGTAGACAGGGTCACCTCTCTTAAATATCATCGGCCACGGCTAGCCGGAATAACCATCCTAGGATCCGGACTACTCATTCGATCGTCTGCAGACGTCAAGGGTGATAGCCGTGCGGTCTACGGATCCACTGTCCAAGGCGTCGCATGTGAAATCACCTTCCCAGTCCAATAGCCGTCGACGTCTATCGAGATTGGCGCACATCCGCACGATGGGCTGTGGCCCTCGACTTCGTCGGTGCCAAGTCCATGGTAGGGTTCATCCTAGCTAGCCATCTCAGGACTATCACGAGGCCGCCTACAACGACACTCGCGCGGGTGAAGATTTCGGGTAAGGACTTACTCCATATTTCCAGTCTAGTTCGACCATGGAGTTTGTACAGTCTCTTACCCTACCAGCTCCCAGTATATAAGTTATGCATAACGTCGGGAGTGGTGCTCCCAGTGCTCCGCTATGCATCAACCTCGGGAGTGGCGCCTAACGGGACGTCACCGTTTGACCACCGTCGGAACGCGGTGGTCAACCGGGGCATATGGAAAAAGGCCCCATTTTCTATCTAAGTGGCGGTGACATCGCCAAAGGTTCTAACATATCGTTATTTACTATCAATGTCTACATGGTAGGTATGCTAGCATAGCATAGAAACACAATGAAATAATATTTAACATGCTTGACATGATACTACGACATATTAGAAACTTAATAAGAAAATCATGGTATATCATGCATGTTAAGTAAATTAAACTAACATGCAAATCAGAGTATATCCTACATGTCAGACAGAAACAAACAAAACTAACATGCAGGCAAGTCAAATCTTATCAAGCATTATGTTTTAATATATTTAAGACATCCAAGAATTGTTCCTAAGAAAACCCCAGCGGGAATTCCCAAGCTTGAATAAATCCTTCCATCGGAGAACCAACGCACCTGGGTTAGCGATCTACTCCTCGGAACTAAGTCGCGCGGAGATAATCACCCGCCGAGCTACTCGGATCGCGTACTCACAATAATCCTATTTAACAAAAATTATTTAAAATAGATTTAATTTATTTCCTCCTAAGATAAATAAATTAAAATATATCAATTAAATAATTATTACATTAAATTAATCCTATACATGTTTAGGATTAATCTCACCTAATCAATTCTAAATTAATCATATTTTTACTTTTTTAGCTAATAACTTAAATGAATTTTTATTCAATTTCTACTCATCAAACTCACTCATAACTTGGCGCAAATCATCCAGGGGCCCAAGTAGAACTCATAGAAATTTTTATTATTTTTTTAATATTTTAATATTATTTTATTATTATTTTAATATTATTTTATTATTATTTTAATATTTTAATATTATTTTATTATTTTAATATTATTTTATTATTTTATTAATTATTTAAATTAAATTTTATTTTTTTATTATTTTCTGACCGGTCAACGGTTGACCGGTCAACGATCAACAGTTGACCGGTCAACGCTGACTGGGTCAGCTGTGGGCCCGATCAACGCTGACTGTGCCAGCGGTGGGCCCGGTCAATGCTGACTGGGTCAGCTGTTGACTCAGTCAACGGTTCGATTACTGTTCATCCGGTTCGGTTCGATTCGGTTCGACTCGGGTCCGGTTCAACCAACCCAATTCAATTGGGTTTGACTCGAGTTCGAACTGATTTCGATTAGTTGATTCGGCTCACCCAACCCAACTCAACCTGAACTCAAACCAAACTCAAACCCAACCGATTTAATCCCACTTGATTCAATCCATTCACTAACCTCACTTAATTAAATCACTAACATTGTTTAACTTACACTAATCATGCAACTTAACTTAACCCGAACCCAAGTCCGACCCAAACTCAACCTAACTCAACTAACTGGTTCAGCTCAACCAATTACTTAACTCATTAATTACTCAACTTAATTAATTCATTAACTAAACTTATATTAATCTAACTAAACATTAATCATGCTTAATTAACATTAACCATATCATAAATCTATTTTATACTAAGCATACTTAATTTTTAATTAACCATGCTTAATTAGTCCTTAAGCATGATTAAGGAAGAGGGCGAGGGCATGGGTACCTATACTCGTCTGCTTCCTCCTTCGACGCCGGTGGTGGAGCTCCTCCAGCTTCGGCGAGCTCGACCCAGCCCCGGAGACGACTCTCCGGCTCCGGCGAAGGTCTGCCGAGGTGTCTCGCGAGCAGCGGCGGCGCCAACGGCAACAAGGGCGGCGAAGGCGAGCTCACTCCCGCTTCGGAGGTGATCGACAAGGGGCGACACTTCGGCGAGCCCTCCTTGGTCTCGTAGCCAACGGATGGGGGATGGAGGAAGGTTGCCGACGAGAGGATGTCGACGATGGGCGAGGAGGAGCTGCGGCGGTGAGGGATCATCGCTCGGGGCATGCGAGCAGACGTTTCTGCTCGCGGCCCTGTTTTCCGCCCGCAAGCAGGGGAAAGAATGGTGGCGTGGCATCACCGCTGCGCTTTACTTGCTGTGGCGCCGGCGATGGATGGCGGACGGCGAACGCGGCGGGAAGGCACCGGCGTCCGCTCCGCTGCGATGGAAAAAGGGCGGCGAACAGCGACTGCCCTTTGCGAAGGTGGAGAAGGCCGGAGAAAGGGCGGATGCAGGGGAGAGGTCGCGCGGCAGCAACAGAGCTCCGCCGAGCTCTCCTCGTCACGGTGGGAAGGAACGAGCTGCGACGGCGGCTGCGAACGGCCGGGGGTGGGCGCGGAGGAAATGTGATGGGCAGCTGCAACCACTCCCACGAAGGGGAGGAAGCAGGGGACGGGAGAGGGGCGCAGCAGCACCGCTGCGCTCTCCTCACCGCGGCGCCGGCGATGAACGGCGGACGGCGAACGCGGCGGGAAGGCACCGACGTTCGCTCCGCTCGGTGGAGAAGAGCGGCGTCACGAGCTCGAAGAAGAAGAAGGATGAGAAGACGAAGGAGAAAA
Organism: Thalia dealbata; assembly: GCA_030544415.1. NCBI lineage: Eukaryota > Viridiplantae > Streptophyta > Magnoliopsida > Zingiberales > Marantaceae > Thalia > Thalia dealbata. The sequence continues at coordinate 12,884,624 of CM060460.1, forward strand.
AGAAGGAGAAGAAGAAGGAGAAGAGGATGGGGCGGAAGAGGGCGAGCGCGAGTGGGAAGAGCCCGCTCGCGTCGGCCCGATAATAATTAAATAGCCTCTTTATATTCTCTTTAAGCAACAACTCCCTTCTAAAGTGATACCACTTTAGTTATCATAAACTCATTGGTATTAGGATACGATGTCTGCAATTTATGGTAGCTCATCTAAATGACCCACGTGACAACATAGCATATATCATGATATAGCGATTCACTTTAGGTGTCACTATACTGTGGATCATTGTAGTCATATCTGGATCTTCATGAGCATCCATATTATTCAACAACAAGATGCGTATCCTAGTACGTGGTAGAAAGCAATTGCTTAGTAGAGTGTCAAACAATTTCTTAGTATTATAGTGGTCTACTAGAGGTACTGTCTCGATCTTAGATGAGTAGATCAAACTTCACCATAATAGATTATTAAAATATATCAAGAAAATTATTCGTTGGTGAAGCACTAACCCCAATGGGAGAAATACAAGTGGGCAGAAGTTGAAGATATGGCTTTAACTTTCTCAAGTAGATATACTGGGTAGTCCCTTCTACACTAACATACGGACAACCTTTCGTGGTTCAGGTTAGATCAGGATCAGATATCTCTGAACTATAATATGGTCATAATGGAGTCACCTCCAGATAGAGGATAATATATAAAAAGATAGCAATAACCACTAAATAAAATGCCCACTAACTTGCTCCGCGTCAGTTTTAAATTTTCCTTCAACCACTACCTTATGATGTAAGGACAGGTTCCACAACCTAAAGTGAGCACATGATATTCTATAGATAGTTAAATCATAGTCGTAAAGAGGACATCAGTTCTCAATACGAAAATACTGGATAAGTAGTGGTGGTTAAGGCTTTGATATTTAGATCTAAAGATTTGCATTCGAACCTTAATGATATCTCTTTTCCTCCAAATGCTCAAACTATGATAGTTTGTTCTATGTCGGATAGCAAGAACTTAATTGCATGGTCACCGAAAATATATATAACAAAAATGTAGGCCAAATGAAATCCGAAACTGAATTTTATAGTGCTAAATCACAACTGCACTGAGATTGACACTGTAGTGTTAGATCACGTACGATGTAGAGATATTGTGTATACGATGATATTATTATGATAACGTGCAATTGGATTGATTGCTAGCACAAAGTAAGCTTTAGTCAAAGCTCAAAATGGAGTAAAAAGATTACATCCGAGAATTTAGATATAGAAATATCGTAATCGTACCTAAGTTGCTACGCGCACTAGATATGAGCTGCAGAAGCAGTAACTGAAATAGACAATGTCAACAATACCTTCACCTACTAAGAGTATCAACAGGTGCTAGAGGTGCCAAGAAAAAAACTACAGCATCCAAAATTTAAAGGAGAAATCGAAAGAAGCACAGAAGCAAAGTTACGTCAAAATCTGCAGGTAGTCGAAATATGAGTTGCAGATATAAAAATACTGCCAACTGCATTGACTGAATAAGACTGCAGAGAAAGATCGGGTATATATAATGATACCGATGAATGTATAGGAATCTAAGCTGCAAAAATATCAAGTCAAGAACTGAGCTAAGATGTGGGAGCTACTGAAATAAAAATGAGTAAAGAAATCTATCGACGATGAACATAATTGACTAAGGACATTTGATAAAGGAAGTAGCTCCGCAAAAAAGAAACTGCAAACTGCAGAAAACAACTGGAGAAATAACTGCAAAGAAAATTGTAGAAATATTCAACAGAATTTGAATTCAGAAAGGCCACTAAGCAGAATTAAAAGAAGCAGATACAAGAAATCTGCTTGGCTAATATGTCGGTCGTATATATAGGATATACGAATTAAGCGAAAATTGCTCAAGCTCCAAAAAGAAACTGATAGATGAAGGAAAATAGCAGGAAACAGCTGCATTGAATGCATAGAATGCTGGTACAGAGGAAGATGCTCCCAGCTCAGCAAAAAGTAATATGACAGAGTGAACCGCTTGAAGGAGGGTAGAAAGCTTCATGTATAAAATCATGCAAGAGTGCAAGCGGTAAAGCTGAGCGGCAAAAATGAAACCACAGAAATATAACAAGTGAGCATCGAAGCTGCAGAAACTAAGAAAATGTAGAAAGTTGTAGCATGCACAACTAGAAATGTCATGCAATATACGCCAGCTGAATTTGTGAAATGGAGTTGCAGATAGGGTGTAGTGCTGCAAAAAGAGTATATGTAGAAAGCTACAAATACTATACGTAGAGCTGCAAGTGTTGGGAGTTGACACTAATATGATAATTGATGGCGGTCAACTTCTAGTTGCAACTTAAAAATCATGATGACGATCCAAGATGATCAACATATACACATAAGATTCACATGTATATAATAATTAACTCAAATGAGAGTAAGGTCATAGATGACAATTTCAAATCATTTCATACCGATCCATCTATAATCAAATTTATGAATCGGGAATAAAGTCCATTGAAGAGATTCGAGTAAGAGTCAGATTTAAACAAAATTAACTCATACGTAAGCCAGCTTAAAATATCGGTAGATCCTTCTTTAAGCTCAGTGGTCTTACGTAGATAAATCTGATATAAACTATATGGTCCAGATCTCATATGGACGATCAATATCAATAGTTTTCCAAGATCTAACAGGAATAATTAAGTTAAAGATTTGTATGGAAAATTTTCCTGATCAAAATAAAGATGTAAAGTTGTGTATAATTGGAGATAATTTACCTGGATTTATATATCTCCAAACTGATCATGAATTTAATCGAAAATTCAAGATTTCAACTTTCTAGAAATCATTTATACCCGATATCAATATGATCATAACATCAGATTTCACAATCTGATAAGATAATTATAACCCGCGATATAAGCAAGAGTTAACAATATCACACGTGCTCAAATGTCGTATAATAACACACGTGTTAACTCAAGTAGGAAGGTCAATTAAAATAATCAGATAATGTATTAATTATTTGACTAGATCGTGACGTATGAACTGATGATAAGATTCATAAATAATCTATAATTTAATAATCCTGATAGATTACATGATACCTCAGCTATCTGGCATGAGAGTACAGATGTGGGAGTGCATCTGGTGCTTCTATGCCTACGAGTCTAACTCAGAAGCACGTGCGCGAATCAATGTGGATAAAATCGAATCTTGATAGATTCATTCAAACTCAGCATCCCCACTGGGTCATGGGATACAAATAGTATGATAAAGATATCACATGTGATGATTTGATATAAATACTTTTAAGATCAAAGTGATGATCGTTACCTATGTTGGTATAAGAGGTGATTGTGATACACCCAACAAGGTAACCTTAATATGATCATGGATAAATTTACTTGATCATTTAGAAATGAAACTTGATCGTAGATCTGATCCTATTGATCTAAGTTTCTATCTCTTCTCCAATGCGGTGGAGATGGTATCCATATTTACTATCTGAAGATAGTAGATTTACTATCTTTATATAACGGCGATTATCAGGCCAGGAAAAATTTGTCATAGCGATAATTACTATCACCAGAGTAAAAACTCGTTACCAAGGAAATATACTACTATATTTCCGACTCGCACTTTATCCTATATTATATCGGGACTGTCATCTTTATCCTTAAAACCTCAAACTTAACTTAATCTCCTAGGTTCTCCAAACCTAGATTCTGATATCACTTTAATGGCCAAGTCTATAAAACCTAGGCTCTGATACCACTTAAGTTGTCACGCCCCGACCCGCAGGACGACACGTGGCAACCGCCGTATGAGCCCGACAGACCCATACAAGGCATCAAGTGATACATACCATTCATATACATCGTTTATGCAGCGGAATATACAAGTAAATTATCTAACTCAAAATTTCTAACACAGTCCCGATAAACCTACTACAATTCTAGGAAAAAGGCAACGATAAATAAATAAAAATATAAACCCGTCGACGGACTCATCTTCATCGAATAACTCAGGCAGTCATCTAATACACCTGCACACACGGGGAAAAGTGGTATGCTCAGCCTTGCGGCCTAGTGCGAAATTACGGCTCTACCGAATAAAGAAATCAAAGGCTAGGAGGAGTATTCTAGGATGTCTTTGGTGGTTAATCATCATCTTTCATGCCATATAATTTAAACAATTCATATTGAGATAGACAGCATAAATAAATAAATAAATAAACAAAGGTGTACATGCCACTAGATGTCACCTAAGTTAAGTCTAGTGTCAACATCAACAGTCTGTCCCCATTTGATTTGTATAAATCAATTTATGGGGAGCAACAAACATCGTAAATACAATACCGATGTATAATTCACTAAATGTCACCTACGTGATATCTAGTGTCTACGTCAACAGTCTGTCACCTACATCGTGACGAGACTTTAAGGTTTCATAAACTCGGGCTGCCAGCCTACGCTTAGTGACTACCCGAGCCGGGGGTATCAATAAGCCCATCAGTGCCTTTCTGTCTCAGTCTCTACCTATGCCCGCTGCACTGATGTTGGCAGAGAGGTCGGATGACCCAGAGTCCCTCTCCTGTTGTTTCACTAGTCGCCAACCATGCCTCCCCTAGCGAAACCGTCGTGCCCTTACATCCTCCCCGGATTCCGTAGGGGTCACGACAACCCGTGTAGTGCCCGTAGACAGGGTCACCTCTCTTAAATATCATCGGCCACGGCTAGCCGGAATAACCACCCTAGGATCCGGACTACTCATCCGATCGTCTGCAGACGTCAAGGGTGATAGTCGTGCGGTCTACGGATCCACTGTCCAAGGCGTCGCATGTGAAATCACCTTCCCAGTCCAATAGCCGTCGACGTCTATCGAGATTGGCGCACATCCGCACGATGGGCTGTGGCCCTCAACTTCGTCGGTGCCAAGTCCATGGTAGGGTTCATCCTAGCTAGCCATCTCAGGACTATCACGAGGCCGCCTACAACGACACTCGCGCGGGTGAAGATTTCGGGTAAGGACTTGCTCCATATTTCCAGTCTAGCTCGACCATGGAGTTTGTACAGTCTCTTACCCTACCAGCTCCCAGTATATAAGCTATGCATAACGTCGGGAGTGGTGCTCCCAGTGCTCCGCTATGCATCAACCTCGGGAGTGGCGCCTAACGGGACGTCACCGTTTGACCACCGTCGGAACGCGGCGGTCAACCGGGGCATATGGAAAAAGGCCCCATTTTCTGTCTAAGTGGCGGTGACATCGCCAAAGGTTCTAACATGTCGTTATTTACTATCAATGTCTGCATGGTAGGTATGCTAGCATAGCATAGAAACACAATGAAATAATATTTAACATGCTTGACATGATACTACGACATATTAGAAACTTAATAAGAAAATCATGGTATATCATGCATGTTAAGTAAATTAAACTAACATGCAAATCAGAGTATATCCTACATGTCAGACAGAAACAAACTAAACTAACATGCAGGCAAGTCAAATCTTATCAAGCATTATGTTTTAACATATTTAAGACATCCAAGAATTATTCCTAAGAAAACCCCAGCGGAAATTCCCTAGCTTGAATAAATCCTACCATCGGAGAACCAACGCACTTGGGTTAGCGATATGCTCCTCGGAACTATGTTGCGCGGAGATAATCACCCGCCGAGCTACTCGGATCGCGTACCCACAATAATCCTATTTAACAAAAATTATTTAAAATAGATTTAATTTATTTCCCCCTAAGATAAATAAATTAAAATCTATTAATTAAATAATTATTACATTAAATTAATCCTATACATGTTTAGGATTAATCTCACCTAATCAATTCTAAATTAATCATATTTTTACTTTTTTAGCTAATAACTTAAATGAATTTTTATTCAATTTCTACTCATCAAACTCACCCATAACTTGGCCCAAGTCATCTAGGGGCCCAAGTAGAACTCATAGAAATTTTTATTATTTTTATGATTTTTTAATATTTTAATATTATTTTAATATTATTTTATTATTGTTTTATTATTTTAATATTATTTTATTATTTTATTATTTTATTAATTATTTAAATTAAATTTTTATTATTATTTTCTGACCAGTCAACGGTCAACGGTTGACCGGTCAACGATCAACAGTTGACCGATCAACGCTGACTGGGTCAACTGTGGGCTCGGTCAACGCTGACTGTGCCAGCGGTGGGCCCGGTCAATGCTGACCGGGTCAGCTGTTGACTCAGTCAACGGTTCGATTACTATTCATCCGGTTCGGTTCGGTTCGGTTCGATTCGGTTCGACTCGGGTCCGGTTCAACCAACCCAATTCAATTGGGTTTGACTCGAGTTCGAACTGATTTCGATTAGTTGATTCGGCTCACCCAACCCAACTCAACCTGAACCCAAACCCAACTCAAACCCAACCGATTTAATCCCACTTGATTCAACCCATTCACTAACCTCACTTAATTAAATCACTAACATTGTTTAACTTACACTAATCATGCAACTTAACTTAACCCGAACCCAAGTCCGACCCAAACTCAACCCAACTCAACTAACTGGTTCAGCTCAACCAATTACTTAACTCATTAATTACTCAACTTAATTAATTCATTAACTAAACTTATATTAATCTAACTAAACATTAATCATGCTTAATTAACATTAACCATATCATAAATCTATTTTATACTAAGCATACTTAATTTTTAATTAACCATGCTTAATTAGTCCTTAAGTATGATTAAGGAAGACGGCGAGGGCATGGGTACCTATACTCGTCTGCTTCCTCCTTCGACGCCGGTGGTGGAGCTCCTCCAGCTTCGGCGAGCTCGACCCAGCCCCGGAGACGACTCTCCGGCTCCGACGAAGGTCTGCCGAGGTGTCTCGCGAGCAGCGGCGGCGCCAACGGCGACAAGGGCGGCGAAGGCGAGCTCACTCCCGCTTCGGAGGCGATCGACGAGGGGCGACACTTCGGCGAGCCCTCCTTGGTCTCGCAGCCAACGGATGGGGGATGGAGGAAGGTTGCCGACGAGAGGACGTCGACGATGGGCGAGGAGGAGCTGTGGCGGCGAGGGATCATCGCTCGGGGCATGCGAGCAGACGTTTCTGCTCGCGGCCCTGTTTTCCGCCCGCAAGCAGGGAAAAGAAAGGGGGTGTGGCATCACCGCTGCGCTTTCCTTGCTGCGGCGCCGGCGATGGACGGCGGACGGCGAACGCGGCGGGAAGGCACCGGCGTCCGCTCCGCTGCGATGGAAAAAGGGCGGCGAACAGCGACTGCCCTTTGCGAAGGTGGAGAAGGCCGGAGAAAGGGCGGATGCAGGGGAGAGGTCGCGCGGCAGCAACAGAGCTCCACCGAGCTCTCCTCGTCACGGTGGGAAGGAACGAGCTGCGACGGCGGCTGCGAACGGCCGGCGGTGGGCGCGGAGGAAATGTGATGGGCAGCTGCAACCACTCCCACGAAGGGGAGGAAGCAGGGGACGGGAGAGGGGCGCAGCAGCACCGCTGCGCTCTCCTCGCCGCGGCGCCGGCGATGAACGGCGGATGGCGAACGCGGCGGGAAGGCACCGACGTTCGCTCCGCTCGGTGGAGAAGAGCGGCGTCGCGAGCTCGAAGAAGGAGAAGGAGGAGAAGACGAAGGAGAAAAAGAATGAGAAGAAGAAGGAGAAGAGGATGGGGCGGAAGAGGGCGAGCGCGAGTGGGAAGAGCCCGCTCGCGTCGGCCCTTCAGACCGGTCGGGCCGGTTCACTCGGACCGGCCAGCTGGCCGGTTCAGTTGAACCGGACCGATTAAAAAAATAATTTTTTTTCCTAAAAAATGAGATTTAGAATATGGGGGTTTACACTTAGAACCTTTAATTACTGTATTATGTTACTAAATTTTAGAAGCATAACTTTCTATTCAACATGTCATCCAACTCTCTAATAAAATAATTACAGTTATAAATATTATATTAACAAATAAATATAATTTAATATCTAAAGTCTCTAGATTTACTACAATATATATATATTTATTAAACTAGAAAGGATATTTATCTATTATATATAGACATATATAGAGATATAAATATGTGGAATGGATGATGTGAATCATCATTATCCCATGTAACAATCGATGATGGCAGCAAGCAATACTCAGTCTATTACATGAGTTTTATATCATATAATTATTAGATGTCGGGAGATGATTATTTCATATATCATCTACATTCTCAAGGTTTAATTTTTATTAACAGAGAATATTTATAGACTTTAAGTATATATATTTAATTATTATTACTATTAGTATTTTTTTATTGAATTCTTGAATCTACCAATATGGTATATTATTTCTAAATAGTACTTTTAAAAAATTATTTTTTTGATTAAATTACTAGTAATCATCACGTACAGGTAAATTAAGATAAAAGAAATATATATACATACACTGTGATCTAATAGATGTATATAAAATGAAATATTTTTAATTATCTCAATATTCAAAATGAAATCAATAATAATATCCTCAAACAATTTCATTCAAAAAAGAAATTCAAGACATGAGAGAAATTTTTTTTAAAAAAAATACAATATGATACCAAAATCTACACTAACGATGATCTCTACAGCATATCCCAAAAATTATATTATTGTGTTACCTAGGGAATGGGCACCAACCTTAATCATTCAAATTTATTATTTCCATCTAGGTTTCCGAGCATCGGTACCGTCAGCTTTCACTCTGCTACTACATCGCCCATTTTCTCAGATGTCTTCTCCTCCTAGTTGAACAGATTCAACCAAAGGTGTCACACCCCGACCCTACTGTCGGGGGCACGTGGCAACCGCTGTATGAGCCCAACGGACCCATACAAGACATCCAAGTGATACATACAATCCAAACACATCGTTTACACAGCGGAATATACAATCAAAATATCTAACTCAACGTTTCTAACACAGTCCCGATAAACCTACTACAATTCTATGATAACGATATCAATAAATAAAGATCAACTCATCGAAGAACTCATCTTCACCCACTGTCATGATTGATCATCTAATACCTGCACACACGGGGAAAAGTGGTGTGCTCAGCCTTGCGGCCTAGTGCGAAATTACAGCTCGAAACCGAATAAGGAATCCAAAGGCTAGGAGGATTAATCTAGGATGCCCTGGGTTTATTAATAGTCATTTTCATATAATACATGTGAAGCATATCATAAATGCAAAATAACTTTGTAAGCATATCCGACAGGTGTAGCACTAGATGTCACCTAAGCTATCTCTAATATTATGTCGTCAGTGTCACCGGAATGTCATCTACGGTGTACTATGTCTATCAGTCTCATGACTCGGGCTGCCAACCTATGCTTAGAGAAACTCCCCCGTCGGGGATTTTCCATAAGCCCATCAGTGCCTTTTGTCTCTGTCTCTTCCTATGCCCGCTGCACTGATGTTGGTGGAGGTGACGGGTGACCCTTGATCACTCTCCTCGGCCTCGCTAGTCGCCTGCCATGCCTCCCCTAGCGAAAACCCGCCGTGTCCTTACATCCTCCCCGGATGCCGTAAGGACAACGATACTCGTGTAGTACTACTACACACCGTCCGAAGACGGGGTCACCGTCAATAAAATCCATCGACTACGGTCTCGGTCGATATAATACAACCCTAGGATCCGGACTCACCATCAGATCGTCTGCAGATCGTCAAGGATGGTAGCCGTGTGGTCTACGGATCCACTGTCCAAGGCTATACGGAGGGATGTCACCCTTCCAATCCCCGAGCAGCGATGCCTGCCAAGAGGTATGCAGACTAGCTGTCGCCGGAATGCTATAACCTCGGCGACATGTTTGCTAGGTTCTTGTTCTAGTTCGTCCCGGCTAGCCATCTCAGGACTATCACGAGGCCCCTGAAACGACACTCGTGCGGGTAGAATTTATCTGGTAGGAACTTGCTCCATATATTCGGTCTAATGTGACCTTGGAGTGTGTACAGTCCCTTTTCCCCACCAACTCCCAGTATCCAAGTTATGTGTAGCCTCGGGAGTGGTGTGTGGTAGAGCATCACCATTCTGACCATCGGCGGTATGCCGGGGTCAAACGGGGTATGCAAGTAATACCCCTTCCTGTCTGATTCCTAGTGATGTCTCCTAAGAGTTTCTAACATGTCATCATTCTTATCTATAACTGCATGGTAATCGTGCTATCATAGCAAGGATAAATAACATAGCATGTAGGATAAAATTCATAGACATGTTAAATAAGTAGCATGGTAAACATGGCATAGCATACATGTAAGGCAAAGTAAATCATACAAACATACATATAGATAATATCATAGTAAGCATAACATACATTTATCTATATATATATAATCATGACAAGCAATTCATTTTATTTCATTTGAGGCATCCGAGATATTTCCTAAGAAAACCTCGGCAGGAATTCTCTAGCTTGAATAAATCCTACATTCAGTGAACCAACGCACCTGTATGGGGATCTGAACTTCGGAACCAATCCATATATGTCAATAATACTCGGCTCTCAAGTTGGAGTAAGATCCCTAAAATAATAAAGATTTTATTTAAAATAAAATCTTCATAATCTAATATGATAGATAAATCACTAGTAACTCGTGAATCATTTGGCCTAATCCAAAATAAATGATGTACTTCAACTATTGGGCCAAACTTCATTCTCAAGTTCAATACTTCAAATTTCTCAATTCCATAGGTCAACTCAATTCAACAATAAATCAAACTCCATTATTTTATTCTTCAACTCTATGTCCAATATCATCATCAACTGAGTCGGACTAACAACTACTTTCTCTAGTACAAACCCTTGTTCACTCCTCTATCTTAACACATTATATGCATCGAGAGGAGAAGAGAGAAAGTAGACGTGAAAATGAGAAGGATGTCACAATAGGTGAGAAGAATGAAGATGATGAGGGCGATAGCACAAATCAACCAAACTTTCATATTCACAATAAATCATCACATTAAAAACTCACCATAATTCACATCCGAAAATACTACATGAAACAACGTCAACCACCAAAACCGCTACATGAAAATATCATGTAGTCACTATCAATACTCAAAAACCATCAAAGCCATCATTCCCATTAAATCAATAATTCAGAACCATTCATCAACAATAATATCAAAGCCATCATCAACATCACCCCAAACAACAATACCATACCATTGGCAATCAACAATACAAAACCAAATTTGCACACTATTGTAAACAACACAACATTCCTCAAAATCAAAACTATTAGAAACATTATCACATAATACCATTAAACCACCCATAATCCAACATCATCATCGCCATTAAATCCACAACCAAACCATTAACTCATCAAACCAAGCCACAAGGCAAAACCATCAAAGTACCTCACCAATGATCATATAAATCATTCGAATTCATTAACCATAATACCACATCATCACCATCCATCTAAACATCAATAACACGAAATAATAACCAAATAAATACCACGAGAACCATCAATAAGTCACTAACACAGAATAATCACCCAAATAAGTACAGCACCATCATCAACTAACCAACGTCACCACCAACCCATCAATTAACCATCAAACCATATATAAACCTCACATTCAAAACCATCAACCGAATAAGAACAGTTAACAATTATCGAATCAACATCTCAACCATTAAATTCATAATCAATTAGTACCACCATCATCACCACCATTAAATCCAAAAATCAAAACCACCTAACTCAACAACCAACATCACACTATCAAGAAAAATTCAGCAAAATAGTACCATCGTCAACTTCATCAACCATGAGAAACTCACCATAAGCATCAACAACTCATCATTATCATAAAAACTCAACAACCAAATTCAAAGTCATCAAAGCACTATGAAAACTCAACAAACCACATCATCAACTCATCAATCAAAGCACCATGAAACACTCCTCATAAGCCCACCAAAATAACACCACCAAATCCACATTCAAAAGCAAAGTACTACAAAACAACATCATCATATGATATCTAGCAAATTGGAACTTAACAACATTTTCTTAGTACAAACCACAATTCGATTCTCACTACCTCCATCATTATTATTCTATATACATAACATCAAGTAAAGAAATGAAAAAATCAAACAATGGAGAAAGGAAGAGTATGATAGGGGGAGGAGAAGGAGGTGGGGGAGATAGCACACTAATATGATTGATCCGGAGGAAGAGGAGCTCACGGCAAGGGTCGCGTGCAAAGAGGGAAACAGGCGCCGATGCAGCGGGGTGCGAATGGAACGAAGGAGGGGGCGCCTCGTCGGGGTTTAGGGCAGGCGCCGATTCGGAAGCAGGAGCGGCGGCGAGGTCGCGTGCGAAGTTCGAATGAGAAGGAAGACCGCAGGGGAAAGAGGGAAAGGTGATGAGGAGGGATTGGCGTTGAGGGCGTGCGAAGAGGAAGGGCGCGGGTCATCCGCGCAGCCATGGGAAAGGTGAGGTCGTCATTCGCCGCGGGACGCGGGACGCCGGTGGTGTTCAGCTCCCCGTGGACGACCGGTTCAGTTGAACCGGATTTTGAGGATAGGAGTTTACAGAAGGCTTGCCAACCTTAAGTGAAGATAGAGATTTAGGGAGTTAGATTTAGATTGTGAGATGATCAGGTAAATAAAGAAAACTAATATGGTTGCCTCAGACTTTCTTTTTCTATTAACCCTTAATTACTAAATTTTTGAGGAGTAAACTTATTTTTATATTTATATATATATATTATATATATACATACCGTAAAGAATTATTTTTATGAGGAAGATTGTATTTATATGTATATCTCATATGTACATCTGTATATATTTCACTTATATGTATAAATAATATTTAAAATAAGATTTCATTTCTACTCTAAAGAATCTAGCTACTTCTATTTTACATATAATTTATTTATATGGCTAAATATATATATATATATATCTAGATCTTACTTTATTATTGCTATTATTATCATTTGTTTATTTATATCTACATACGTGTACATAAATTTACTGATCATTATTGACACATCTAGCATATCTCTATTTGCACATTATGTGTATACATACACATGAAGGCATATATATGTATGTAAATATTTATTTATTATCACATTTATATATTTCTAAAAATTTGAGGGTTTACAAGTTCTCCCTCCCCTCCTAAATATTTTCCTCTTATGACTATCTCCTAAACTATTCTAATGATTCTAAAACATATTTATTATTTCCTACAAATACCACCTATTTGTGCAGGTTAAAAATTGAAGAGGTACTTACAACAAAAAGAATAAAGCTAGCATATTTAATAAAATAACAATATGAAGTTTACGAATAACTCCATAAGTGAATGCAACAATACTAGTCAGAAAATAAATATAAGTAGCATACAAAAATGAATATTCAATACTAATGCCAAAAACATGACTCATTGTTTCTGCATATAAATGTTTATGCTAGTTGTGCAGTGTAAAATACATCTGTAAAATCAAATAATTAGAAATGTTATTCAATGCAATCTCATATTTTAGCTCCATAAATAGGTATATAATACATGTGACACATGGAAGTATCTCCTAATGAGATTATGGTTCCATGAATCAAGTAATACATTAATAATATATTTGATCATGGATAGAATTCTTTGATGAGCATGAAAATCAAGAAGTGCAGTTGATATTGTTTACTCTTCAGCAACTGAAGAGAATCATACGGTGACAACATGAGGTAATCACATAATTTACGTTCAAGACAAACCTAATTACCTATAAAAACATAATCTTAATAAAGCATGCCCAGTTAAGATGATGAGAAACCATGTTGATTAAGATATTATGTGAGATTTATAATTTTGTATTAAGGAAAATTTTGTAATAGATGATGATTTTAAGGGGTTTTATGAAATATATAATATGGAGGACTTATTTGTAAAATTACATGGATTTTTGCAGTATGGTATTTTGATGTAAAAATTATACCATTAGATAGGATTTTTGATAAGGAATCCAACAACGGCGCAAACGGATCGTAATTTGGATATCGTTTGATTGGTCAAATCATGAAATCACGGATTGATTCAAATCGACGGACGGGATTAAATCACGTAAACGGACGGCCCAGATCTAATTTTACTAAACCAAAAGGTGAATCGGGTTAGTGGTAAGCGGGTTAAGTGAGGAAACCCAACCCGTTAACAAACCCATTTAACTTATCCTCTTCTTCTTCCTCCTTACCCGCGACTTTCTCTCTCCTCCCCTACTTCAAACTCCGCCGGCAGCTTCGCTTCATCAACTTGGCGACGACGGTTGGAGGTCTTCCTGGACGAATTTTTCCATGAAATTTCACACACAACTTCAGGTGAGCTAGGAGAACGTATTAGAACCATTATTTTTGAGTTTTGGTGGAGATTTGGGGGAGAAAAGAGGAGAGAAGTGAGGGGCAGCGAAAGTTCATCGCCGGAGCTTTCTCCCGCGATTGCCGACTACTCCGGCCACGAAACTTCACAAACTTGGTACCTATGGCTTCTCCTCGACGAGAGCTTTCCATTGGTACCGGAGTTGAGAGCTGTTGGCCGTCGGTGAGCTAAAAACCCAAATTTAGGGTTTTCGCCTAATTGAGGTTCTCTGGAAAAATTAGCCGCGTATGGACAGACAAAATTGGGGCAAATAGTATTTTTGGATTCCTGATGAAAAGAACTTTCGATTGGTACCAATATTGGGGCGATCGAAGAACTTCGCCGGCGAGGGTTCCAACGAACTTGAGATAAAAATTAGGGTGATTCTAGAGATTATTCTAAGAGTATTAGTGAAGAAGGATTTGTAAAACTGTTATCGGATTGAGAATTAAAATTCGTTGAAATATCCACAGGAAATACGATAAGCAAGCACGAGGATACGAACGATCGCGATACGAATTAAAAGTGCTTGCGACGATAGGATCAGGTGAGTGTTTATTCTCCAGGTAGAATAAACGGGATAGTTCTCAATGTTTAGTCCAGGAGAACTATATCCCTTTGATTAGTTATACTTGATATTTATTGACTCTCCTGCTAGTTAATATTCATTATTATGCTTATAAATGAGTTGTGAATCCCCTTTTTGATATTCATATCTATTGATATAAACTTTTCGTTGATATTGCTCATTAATTCATTGTAAGCATGATACTATGCTTTTATTTTGATTCTAAAGCTAGCATATGTACCTATTTTTCCTGAAAAGCTAGAGGTATGGTGAAAAGCATACCCTAGGAGATTTCATGATCCATATATGATTCTGCTTCATCTTGGGTACATATGACTAGGACGACATTATACTGGTGTGAGTCGCTGCAGTGATGTTCGGTTCGCACTCCCATGGGCTGCTTGGATAGAGGGGTGTGGGGTTAAAGTGTCGGGCAGTCAGGATGGGAGGTTAGATAACTCCTGGCTGTGGATATTCACTTGACTAGCTATGGTAAATCAGGTAGTGAGGTCCGGTGGGCAACCCGGGGGAAAAGGGGGCTTTGTTTATGCATTCTTATGATTTCGTTTTGATCCGGGTACCCTATGATTCTTGTATGATCCATGATTGCTCTTTTTGATTGGTTATTATACCCGAATAACCAGGTTATTCTGTTTATGAGACTTTGCTATTATATGTTCTCGGTTTTACATTGTTTTCTATCCAGCTCACTGGGTACAAGCGTACTCACCCCAAAGGGGAACTCTTTTTTTTTCAGGATCACAGCAGGAGATGGACGGATAGAGATAGAGGCGATTAGCCAGACTCCTGATTTTTAAAAGGTAGGACAGTTCTACCTTTGTTTTGTGTACAGAAAGATCCACTGGATAGGTACTTTGTGTAATATGGGGCACGTGTCCTATTTTGTTTGTAAAATATTTGTATATAAGGGATTTCTTGTATAAGAAGTCTGATTTTTGCATATGCATGGTTTTAGAGTTATATTACTATGTTATCCAGGTTCTCTCCTTCCATAAATAGAGGGGATATACATCCAGTACGCTTAGTGGATTCCCATATAGGTCTGGTGGCTTAACAGGGCTATATGTGGAGTTCACTGCAGTCTGCTACATGCCCCAATATCTAAGCTGTTTGTAGTCTCAGGAGTGGTATTAGTGAGTGAACATCACTATTCGAACACTAAGGGTTAGATTTGTCATCTAGGGTGTACTAATAATGGAGGATGTGTATAGATTGTAGAGCTATCAACAATATTACGATACGTTATAATCATCCTATTCCTCGATTGGATGATATGCTTGATGAATTGCGTGTTTCTACTATCCTTTTTAAGATTGACTTGCTTAGTGGTTATCACCAAATTAGAATAAAAGCTAGGTGATGGATGAAAAACTATATTTAAGACTAAATTTGGATTATATGAGTAGTTAGTTATGCTATTTGGTCTTACTAATGCACCTAGTACATTCATGCGCTTAATGAATGAAGTGTTCAAAGCCTTTACTGAAAAATTTGTGGTAGTTTACTTTGATTATATATTAATTTATAGCAAGTCCTTAGATGAACATTTAGCATATATACGTCAAGTTTTGATTGCTTTGAGAGAAGTGCACTTGTTTGCTAACCTCGAGAAGTGCACCTTTTGCACGAATTGAGTCGTGTTGTTTCTTAGTTTTCTTATAACTGAACAAGGAATTGGGATATATAAAGAAAAGATGAAAGTTATTCGAGCATGGCCAACACCCATAACAGTCACGCAAGTGTGGAATTTTTATGGACTGACTAGCTTTTATTGTCAATTCATAAAGGATTTCAACATGCTCGCCGCTCCACCCAATGCATTGACAAAAGAGAACGTATCTTTCAAATGGAAAAAGGCACAAGAAGATGCCTTCAATATGTTGAAGGATAAGTTAACCAATGCACCACTTTTACAACTTCTTAATCTTAATAAAACTTTTAAGAAAGAATTTGATACTAGTGGTATTGAAATTGGAGGTATTTTTATGCAAGATAGGAAACCCATTGCTTACTTTAGTAAAATTTTAGTGGTCCAGCCTTAAACAACTCAACATATGACAAGGAATTATATGCATTGGTTAGAGTGTTAGAAATATGGTAATATTATCTCTGGTCAAAAGAATTTGTCATATATTCAGACCATGAATCATTGAAATATATTCGCAGCCAAAGTAAGTTGAATCATAGACATGCTAAGTGGATCGAATTTATTGAAATTTTATCCATATATTATGAAATATAAGAAGGGCAAAGATAATCTAGTTACCGATGCTTTATCTAGACAATATATATTGTTGTCCCAACTTGATTGTAAAATTCTCAGTTTCAAAATGTTAAAAGAATTATATGTTACTCACTTGAATTTCAAATATATTTATACTAGTTGTAAAGAAGGGAGATGCTCAGATAAATATGTATTGAATGATGGTTATTTATTTAGAGCTAACAAGCTTTGTATCTCTACAAGTTATATTCATCTTTTATTGTTGCAGGAAGTGCATGAAGGTGGTTTGATGGATATTGGAATATATAAGACTGAGGACGTATTAACCACACAATTTTATTGGCCAAAGATGAGGTGTGACATCAAGCGTTACGTGGGGAGATGCACTACTTATTAAAAACTAACTCTCACTTAAATCCACATGGTTTATATATGTCTCTTCTTATTTCAAAAGTACATTGTGAATATATTTCTATTGACTTTTTGTTGGGTTTATTAAGGACTAAGAAGGGGAGAGACAATATATTTGTTTTTGTTGATAGGTTTTCTAAGATGACTCATTTCATACTATATCATAAGGGCACCATGATGCTACTCATGTTGCTGATTTATTTTTTAGATAGATCGTTCACCTACATGGAGTGCCAAGGACAATTATTTCAAATTGTGATGCAAAATTTTTAAACCACTTTTAGAAAATACTTTGAGGTAAACTCGGGACAAATTTGCTATTTTCAACTATATGTCATCCCCAAACTGATGGACAAACCAAGGTCGTCAACGACACACTTGGTACCATACTTCGAGCGATACTCAAACAAAATCTAAAGCTTTGAAAGGATTGTTTACCATACATTGAACCAGTAATATAGGAAAATACAATTCAAGGTCTCTATAATAGGAAAATACAATTTAGTAGATTATCCAATATAAATCATCAACCACTAATAGGCATAGAACCCTAGCAACAAGTTCTTTATAGTCTCATAAGGAAGTCTCTAAATGTTTAGGTCTTCCTATGTCAAGTTTTCGGCAATCACAATACAATTCAAACACAACCAATATAAACTAAAAACACACAATAACAAGTTACTTACTAACACCAACCAATACAAACATAGAATATCATCAATTAAGAACATAAAACACAATGTAATCCAGTAAAGGCTAACATAGGCATAAAAAGGGATAAATCTCCATATATCCCTAAAATCTCACTTTACCCCGTCAAAGTTGTCTCACATGAGTACTTAGGTCCTGTGGTGTATCTTAAGTCCTATCCTTACTTCTAATGTCATCATTTCAAACTTAGCTCTGATACCACTTTAATTGTCACGCCCCAATTCTACCTTTGGGCATGTAGCAACCGCCGTATAAGATGTACTTCAACACCACAACTTATACAAGGCTAAAAAGTATCACAAAGCACTATAATTTTATTAATTAAACATAGCGGAAACAAATACATTTGATAATTTAACTATCACTACTGTTTTACATCTCTATCTAGGTCGCCAAATTGATATTGTTCGCGAAGCTAGGTTCTCCCTCACTCCCGGCTAAAGATCCATCTGTAACTTGCGTAACAGGAAAAAATGTATACATCTGAGTCGCGAGACTCGATGAGGCTACAGAGAGAGCACCCTAATGATGGGTAAAAATAGTGTACAACTTACAAGAAATATATTCACCAAAATTACATACTTAAGCCAACATGTTAATAAACTATATGACAAGGCAATACAAATAGGATAACATGACCACAATGAAATGAGATATATCACAAGATATCTAAAATCTGAACATAACAGAATACTCAAAATTTAAAGATTTCATATTACTTCAATGTGTAAATCATTTTCCTTATCATTCCACAACTAAAGTAGTCAATCTATGTTCAGGGTAAATCCCTCGTTAGAGATTATCCCAAACCCGTCAGTGTCAACTCTAGGTCACTGTCCTATGTGCCTGTACACTGACGTTGGCAGAAGGAGCTGGTGATCACAATACCCCTTCTAATACAAACACAGGTACCATACAGTGCTGTAATTCTGCACCATAGCAGGATCACCACACAAAAACAACAAACACATTTGTCTCCAGCCTGGCAAGCTGAGACCCACTGTATACGATACCAATGAATCAAGACTGCTCAGGGATCCCACCACTGTTAAGCATGTCAGAGTCATCAGGTTCCCTAGCCTCGATAGCGCATGGGACGGTACTGTTCCTAGTAGACCCTCTACCTTGTGTAACATAATTAAGTTGAGTTGTGCACTGAAATGAGATCTCGGTTACACTAAGGTATTAGTGATTGAGGTCGACCGAACTTACATCTCTACCTTACTAGCACATGGCTCCTCACCACATGTTGGCATATACCAGTCTAAGAACCACATCTTCTCCTAGGTTACATAACCTTAAGATGTCCAGGGTTCTTATTCATATAACAATTTAGATCACTGTAGGTGTCATTATCACATGTACCTAAAGTATCTCAATTTTTCATCTCATGTCATCATGTTTCATGTTCTTACTAGGTATTTCTACAACTCTAGCAATATGAACATATTCAATCATCAATATAACATGAGCATGATTACCAATGACATGCAAATAACAACAACATACATCTGCTTGCATGATTCAACTTTAAACTTATATCAATAGCATGCATACATTAGTATTTTATAGGAACCAACATGGCATACTTTCAAGCTTACAATAATTCACATGCTAAATAAGTATGTAACAAAGTAGATATATCACTTATCAAAAGGTACAATAATAAACAAAACAACCCTTAGGACTCTAAACAAAACAACCCTTAGGACTCAGCATCTAAAGTAGACCAAATTAAATTTGAAACCATAAACCCTTACCTGAGTCTCAAGTAGATCTTTAAACAAGAATCACAGCTTGGCCGTGACTTTTAAGAGTAAGAAAGCAAGCAAGCAAGCAAGGCAAATCCTTCCTACTTCAACACAAATCACAGCTTGGCTGTGATTTATCAAGCAATAGCACAGCAACGAATAATTTCCGAAAATAAATCCAATGCAAATAATCAAGCATGCATAAATAACACATCTCAAACAATCCTTTTAACTAACCCTACTACCCACAACCTCACACCAATTTCCTTTTTTGTCGTTTTCCTTTTAATCAATTAACCATTTAACAATTTAATCAAATACCACCACCATAGTTGTTCAATCAAACATGTTTACATTTAAATTATACAGTAAGAACACAATTTAAATTTATATTCGCACAATTAAATTTCTAACAGTTTGATCTACTATACCACCTTATTAATCTAAAAATAATATTAATAATTCTGTGAAAATTAAATCACTAGATATAAATCAATTAAGTCACAATTTCTCCAATTCCATAAAATAGAAAAATTAATAAATCTAATTACCCAATTTACTTACAACATGAAACTTATAAATTCTATAAAAGGTCTAATTAAATCATTTTAATTCTGTTTAACATAAATCAAACATAATAACACCTATCAAAATGTTCTTTCAAACAGATATCATCTGAATAATTTATTTAACACCTAAATAAACCTGAACCACGTTCAGATATCTAAGCATAAACATGCATTATAATTTATTTTAAATTTTTCTGATATCATTTATGCACTCAAAACCTTGGACCCAACATAAAATAATTCAAAAGGCAAGTCTAAAATATGTTGAAAATTTTAAATAAATTTTATAAGGCTCAAAACTCACCAATTAAGCCTTAGCCATTTGAACCGAATTAAATCGATCAACAAGCCGTGAAACCAGCCACTTCCTAAGATGGCAGCCTTAGGAAGTGATTATAAAGTTGTGACTAGTTGATTAGAAAATACATAATATCAAGGTGTGACAAAAACTTTGAATAGTAATGACATAATTATTCTACTTATCCTTGTATTTTATTTGAGGTTAATATAACTTGTTACATTGATTTAATTTTTTACTTTATTTCCAGTTATTGTTGCTTATTTTCCTTGAGAAATACTCTTTTTGTAGCCACTGAGTTGTAAGACTCAGCATACAGTGTTTTCTGTACGTAGGTGACAGGTTCGTGATTAGGAGTCGGAGAGCGATCGGACAAAGAATCCGAATAATGGAATAGGAAAATAAATTGAATAGTTATATGATTAAATTGTATTATTCAGAAAAAGTTTAGCTCGACTATATTAGTTTATAAATGATTTTATTATTTTATGAAAAAAAATTTATTTAACATTATATGAGTTCAAGTAATTTATAGGGTCGGGGCGTGACAATTCTCTCCTTTTTCTATTAGGATTCTCTCAAGTTAATGATTCCCTTTCTCAGTCCATCACAAAAAAAGTCGGACACCATGTCTCCCAACCTCAATCCTCTCATCGTGTGATTTGAATTCCCCACACAATTTCTTATAAGACCCATGCATTATTCTAGTTTTCTTAATATGGGATCATCATCATGCTCAATGATCTTGATATTTTCTTTTCCACTATCATTGAATGACTTATTATTTCGAACAATAAATTGTTCTCAACGATTTAAGGTTAAGCTCTATTTTTTTCTAGCATTATCAACACTTCCAGAATTTAAGTTGGTATACGATAACATTGATGCAGTGTTGCCTGCATGGGAAACTACAAATTGTATCTTCAAGTACTTGGTTGATGATAATCTTTTCTTTCTTAAGCTTAGATTATTCGACAATATAAGTTGAATCTAGTAAGCACCATTAGCTGTAAAGAGCTGCTGAGAAAAAAAAATCTCTGCTGAAACCTACTTGGATTCAATAAACTTTGGATGTGTAAATGTCGTCCTCCAAAAAGTATAGTTAAGCTTTAAGTTGATGTGTATCTGCAATTGCACTTGATATTAAATCCAACTTATGCTTTTTCCACCACTTCGAGGGAGATAGTTGCGGAGGATGCCCTTTTCCGATGGAGATACATTCTACAGTTTCGAACCAATGCAAAGATAAATCATTAGCTATTTAGTTACATTGCAGCTAAGATATATTGGGTACTCTAATCCATAATTTTTGCAAACTTGTTGAACTCCATAGGGTTTTTGCCTAAGTTGGTTTAATGATTCTATGAGGCAAATTGGTTTCCAAATGCTTAACCATTGATGACTTACTTTGGACATATTACCATAAGTTTAAATTGGGCTTTAAGTCAATATACTTGTTTGATTCAGAGAATAGGAAGCAGCGTTAAAGGTTAAAAAAAAAGGAATGAAGTTTCTTATCTAGTACTTGGTCTTTTATAGACATAGAAGGGACCCTCTATGTAATGTATGTTGTTAGTTAAAGATATATTTTGGTTGTTGAGTATCTAGGATTGAAAGATTATAATTTGCTTGAACTAATCTACTATAGTCTTCTATATGGGCATCTTTTCCCATCTTAATTCTTTATCTCTTCCAGTAGTTTGTTTCCCTGGGTACCCAAGAAAGATAATTTTACAGAAGTTCTTTTATCTTATTTCAACTACCTCAAAACCCTATTCTTATTAGTTGAAATTTGAACAATGTCATTGTTGGTAACAATATCATTTGCTTAGATCATTACTTGCTTTTTGAATGTTGCTACTTGCTTTTCATTTCTTCAGTAGTTCATTAACTTATGAATTATGCAATTGACCTCAATTTATCACCTGTTTGTGAAATTTTGAGCCTATTCTTTGCTTGAACTCATGCGACTTAAATATCGATGCCAAATACCATTGAAACTTGCTTTTCATTTTAAACTGCATCCTCCTCATATGTTTCCAACTGTAACTTCAAAAATTGAAATTTTCTTAGCCATTACAAAAGTCAAAGTGAGAAGTTATTTTTCAACTTGCTTGCTTCTTGTTTCTTAACTCCTCCAAATCGAGTTTTCTTTTCTACCTCTTGAAATTATTGATAGTTGAGATAATGAATGCAACATTAGTGGACAAGATTGACTATGTTTTTATACTCTATCTGCAAGTTTTAACTTACACCTTTGTAATCCTCAACTGTTCTGCAAATTAATGCAACCAATTTTTTTTTACTAGCTCCGAACTTAACCTTCATTTCAATTGCGAAAATTTTATTCATCATTTTCTAACTGGTACTTCTCTATTACTTCAACAGTTGTTTCTATCACTCTGGTCTTTCTAATAAAGAGTAACTATTGTTAAAACTTTATTACTATTTCTTGTGTATCATTATCAAATTATGATTCCAAAATATTTCCTCCAAATTTGCAACAAATTGGACAACATTGTTGGTTTCAGAGATAACTAATTTTTGTAGGTTCGATTGTTATTTTCTTTTCTATCATCATCATTATTCTAATGCTCTTATTATTTTCATATCTATCCTTAAAATAAATGTTCAAAGAAGATTAGAAGTTGTTCCTTTCTTCATTATTCTAGTGATATTATTGTTGGAATAAAAACATCTGCATCTTCAAAAGTTCTTGATTCTTTTTCTTGGACTCAAAAAGATATGCCTCGAAATGCTAATCATTCAAGAGCAATATTCATATTATTTTAGTCCAACTACCTTAGCACTATAAGTGGTTGCAGCTTTTTCCCTCTCGATTCTAAAGCCCCAACTTCAGTAATCTAACTGTCTTCCCTATGTTTAGGGTATTTCATTGTATTACACCAAATTGGGTGTCAAATTCTTCTGTATTCCTTTCTTTTATTTGGCTAATTTGATCTACAATGACTTTTTTTTCCCTTGAGGAATTGTATCTCAAATGTGGCATCCTTAAGGAAGGACCTATTCTCTCACAAATATTCTATAACAATTGTCTAGAAAGTCAAGTGCAGCCTTCTCTCAATGATATGCTTCCTAAAGAGCAACCTTTCGCACCACTTATTTTCCTTTCTCTTTCATTGGATTCATATATCTGATAGCATTTACCTTCAGCTAAAGTTTGCTTCCGGCTTCGCGACTCTTGTTCTTCCAAATGAGATATTTAATTTAGTTGTCTTAGCTTTGAACTTCCTAACTGTCTCTATTGCCAACTTTGAAATTGTTTGAGGACCTTAGTTGACTAATTTCCTTAGCCAAGTGACCCACCTTCTTCACATATATCTCTATAGTTCTCTTCATGTTGATTGGATCCCAAATTGGAAATCATCTTTTTGCCTTTGTGCTATTTCACAATTGACTTTAGCCATCATAGTATGATACTTTTAAACTCCTTTTGAAGACAAAATGGTAGAGGAAGTCTTAAGAAAATCCTTTGGTAGTTATTTCCCATTTTTTGTCTCCATTATATCTTCATTTGTATCAGCTTTACATAGCTTTTACGTCTTTCGTTTTGTCGGCAAGAATTTAGTTAAAGTAGCATCTTAGGGATCAAGTCTTAAATTACTAAGTCCCTCATTGAGGTTAACATAGAGTAAGCAACCACTTCAATGTGTGGAGAAGCTCGGATTTATTCAGATGGAGAAATGTCTTTTTATTTTTGGAGGATCAAAAATTTCTAAAGCTTGTAACCTTGAATTTTTTTTAAAATATATATATATAATAATGATAATAGAAAAAAATAAAATATATTAAATAAAATAAGAAATGGAAATAGAAATAGTAAACAAGAAATTATCAGTGTATATTTAAAGATGTATAAGTATGAATGGATATAATTACGAATAAGTATAAGTTTGAATAGATAGAGCCATAAAATAAATTGACTTTATTACTTTGCACGTAGGGTTAATTGGTGCAGCTAAAGTAGCTAAGGTAATTGAATAAACAAGAAGACAGCGAGGGCAGGGAGGCACTTTCACTCTTCCCACACACCTCTCATGCACACAACTTAGCGCAAAGCCTCACTCCACCCGAGATTGAATCAAAAAGGGGCAGAGGTTGATGAACTCTAGAGTTTCTTGCCAACTCTCCAAACCACAAAATCCCCAATCGTTGCCAGCGGATCTCATCAACCTTCTTTCCAGCTGCGTTGATTGTGGGAGAGGGAAGACACATACATGATTCTTCCCATTATAGTGAAGAAAGGAGGCGACGAACCTTCGAGGATCTGAAGAAAGGTGGTGTCCATGAAAGCTTGAGTATGAGCCAGCGAGTCAATCGAAATTAGGTTGGTTCCCAAACTCATAGCTAATCAAAAGTTTAATTTTGGGGGAAATGTGGATAGAGACTACCAAGAAACCCATAAATTGCTTGCAGTATAATGCTGAGTTGATGTTTTTCCTCTGCCTAAATTGACATGCCTTTGATACCTATGTTGAAGTAAAGGTGTTATCATGCTCGCGTTGTTATTGTTATTTCTGATAATGAATTGATTGAAATTATGATCAAAGTTCCCTGTTATTTCGCATGGTTAAATCAGTAGATGAAAAAGAATATGAAATTGTACTCTAAACTACTTGATTCTCTGATGAACAAGAGTAATACCATAAAATAGTAGGTTATGCAAGTACAATTTAGTTCTTCCTATTATTTCCATATAGGCAGTAAAGCACTAATGTAGTGTCCACGCTACTTTTTGCTGACTTTCGAATTTTATCAATTTGATACTTTTTTTTTCTGATTTTGATTATCACTGCTAGGTATGGGTGATCAATGATACTACTATACCTTGCGATTTACACACTACTAGGGATGATTAATTCTGAAATTTTGGTTGATGAGGACATATTTGAGTTACTTGATTCATGTTCATGGGTCTGACTATTGATTCGGTAAATGCATGATACATATTGTCTAAAGTTAGAGGGTAGACTCTGTTTAATGGAGTCTTATGATGCCATACAAGACAGTTAACCCTGGAAATAGATTGATTTAAAGTACATTGAAATCCCCTATTCATTTATTGGCTCACGTGGGCGATCAATGATGAGGATATAGTTGCATGATGTTTTTCTATAAACCTATTAACTACAACAAGTGGTATTGATTAGTGAAAGTTCCCTATTCAATTTAGGAAAAATTCAAATTGGTGGGAACTAGATACTAGTGTCTCTTCGATTTCAGCTAAAATGTATCCAATTAAGGGAAGGTCTTCGTTAAATCAGTTAAACCATTTCCCTTGGATGCCACAATAGTTTAACGGCCTTTATATAGTTGGCTTTATTTACTTTGCCTTGTTTGATTCCTTGTAGGAGTATGCATGTGGTTGCTGCAAATCTGTAGAACAAGATAAAAAAGAATTGCATGGGGATGAATCATAAGAGTCAGTAAAATTGGTATTGTAAGGATAATGCTGTGAACTTTTAAGTTTACCTCTGATGATTGTAGCTAGCAGAGCATTGATGACAAGTTGACAATGTGGGGGTAAAGATTGAGGTTTGGTTAGTGATAAAATGGGTAGAAATATCAGTAAGGTAAATGATGTTATTTTTCCCATAACCTAGCATGATACACAAGTTGGTTAAGCTCAAAAGTAGATCTAGTTGACCATGCTATTACAAGTTATATTCCACGGAAACTGCATTGTGTCAAATAAGATAGTCTCCATTTTGCATGTTAGACAAGTGTAGCTCTGATGTGAATCGTATGCTTGTCATGAAATAGATACAACAAGGTGATTTCTTGTAGATTGCGGCTAAGACTTGCTTAGTTGAGTTGCAGTAGTTGAGATGAGCAAATCCACCATTAAATTAAGTTCTTGAACCCATGCATACATGAGTGCTGACTTAGTAATTAAACTAGGAAACTTAATACCAATTGCATCCAAATCTATAGAGACAGTAAGTAGCTGCAATTAAGAGTTATACAGCTAGAAAAATTCAAATAACTAGAGAGTCTGAACATGTTGACATACACATGGGGAGTTAGGAGGAAATAATTCACTGACTTGTATAACCTGATGAAGGAGGACCCTATGGGAGCAAATCATAAAGTTACCAGTTTTGGTGTTGATAGTAACGAAACTGTTGTGAATATTTATCACTGCACATGTAACTGAGCTTAGTCAATAAAATGCTGAGTGAGAGGAGAATTGATTAATTGGAAGATGATTGCATCATTTGATTTTTCTTCTCTTTTCCTTTCCTCTCCTCCACTGCCTAGAGATAGCTTCACCTGTTTTTTTATTACTTTTCTTCTTTCCTTCCTCTTCCTCTCTCCTTCCTTTTCCTTTCTTATTTCACTTCTACTATTGTTGAATGAAAGGTGTCGGCAGAATCCATCCCTTTTGTTTGCTGCCAAATAAGAGTTTAGTGGTTTAAAAGATTTTAGTTATTTATTTACTTATTTCTTTATTGTTGCCAATGGCTACCGAGGTAACCAACTATAGTCTTCTTCCTTACTTATTTTTACTTCTTCTTCTACCTCTAATTTATTTATGTCATACTTAACGTTGTTGGGAGGAAACGTCAGATGCTACATAGCTGCTAAAACAAAACTATCACTTGCCGAGGATTGGAGTGTTTAGAAAAATATTGAATCTGTTCGGTTTACTTTTTGAATTTATGCTTAATTGAGTATAGAAAAAATAGATAGAATTGTTGCATGGGTCCCTTTCTACAACTGTGGAAAACATTGAAGAGTATTCTGAAATAGAAATAAATGAAGAAGGGCCATGAAAGTGTAATATGTTTTATTTGAACCTTGATACTTGTTTTCTTGTTGCATGGCGTGATGCTTAATTTTATTTGAATGCTGTTATTGTGTGAAACCCAAGAAGTTTATTGTGAAGGGATTCAATTCAGTTATAACAATTTGAAGTGAAGGTAACAATGAAACCTTAGGAAAAAGAGAAAGTGAACAATGTCGAGTGAAAAAGAAAAGATTTAAAATGTTTTGTTTGATTTGATTTCGTTCTAAACTTCTTGAGTTGCTTAAAGTAATGGAATGCACTAATTGTTTGAAAAACCTTTGTTTCTCTCTTGTTGATTCCTTTTCCTTTCCTTCCAAAGGAAAACATTAAGGAAAGGAGGGGGGGCATAAAGTGTCGATAGTATGAACATGGTTGAAAATAAATGTTTCATAATTTTAGGCAAACGGTTCTGCATTAACGGTGATAGACACGAAGATATTTTATTTTATTGTCGGTAGTAAAAGCTCCATAGTGGGCGGTTGTTAACTTTCATATTGTTTGGTTACTTAGCTATTTACAGTTCTCTACAGTATTTTAAATGTCTTGATATGCATGCTTGTGAATTATATATTCCTATATTATGCAGTACTTATATATTGTACTTAACATGTAGAAAATACTAGAATGTTGAATACATATAGGTGATAGAGACATAACTGAATGACATGTCAATGATATACAGAACAACTTAGTTTCTCATCACCTAAAACTAAGGACCAACAAATCCTAGAAACATCAAGGTCCAGGAATTTAAAATGGGTCATTAATGCACATTATTTCTCTCTTGGTAGATAGGTACCATCATACTAGCCGAGTGAAGGATAACCAAAAGTGTCTCAAACCAACTCTAAATCAACGGTAGAGCCAAAAATAGGGAGTCCATAGAGATGTCCTCAGGCACACATCTAAGGATAACGAGTTGAGAGCTAGGGAGCTACATAGCTGATGAGCTATATAGCCGCTGCCTAGGATTAGAGGGTCAAAGACAACTGACGTACCCTATTCAGGTTCTGCAGACCTATGGTGGTAGTCTAGACCTTGGAGTTAAATAATTTATGTGGAGTCCGGTTTGTTAGGTTGTTGAGACAACAAAGAGGTGATCCTGTCGTAGGGCAGAATGTAGCGTTATATGGTAGTCATACGGTGTGGGTCTAGGGAGACACACATATGAAGGTATCAAAGTACGGGCAGAGGTATAACTTGCGAGATCTAACATAGGAGATTCCATGATCACCAATTTCCTCTGTTAACATCAGTGTGATAAGCCTAGGTAGAGACCTAGTTGGACACTAACAGGCTTAGTCCCTGATAAGGGAATAAGCATAGGAAGGTAGCCCCAAATTAAATAGAAAATAAAACACATGTACTCATAAAGATGACAATAATGACTTAATACAAAATTATGGAATGATCTACTCTTTACATTGCCTGCTTATTTAACTGCTACCGCATGCTTGATTATATCGATTATTAAACTGCTATTACATGATTGTTTGTACTTAGCTGTTTCCAGACATATCCCCTTTGCCTCTATACTAGGATGTCTTTTTTTGTAGCCACTGGATCGCAAAACTCAACGCATGTAAATTTTTTCCCGCGCACAAGTTTAGACTTTGAGTCAAGATACCGGGACATCGAGTAGCAACAAACAAATTAGATGGATTGCAGTAAGACATTAAAGTTCACTTCTTTGAACATTGGTCAACGTGAAAAATTTGTAGTTATAATTTGAAAGTTCAAATGATGTTTATAAGTGTAAATGTATTTTTATTTAGCCTTGTATGGACTTTTACAATTCATATGACGGGTGCTACGTTGCCTACACAAGATCGGGGCTTAATATGTTAGTACTCCCATGGGCCGCCTAGATAGAAGGGTATGGGTTAAAGTAACAGCTCACCGAGATGGGAGGTTAGATAACTCATAGTCGATACTAATTCATTGGACTAGCTATAGAAATGAGGTAGTGAGGTCCATTAGGTAACCCGGGGGAAAGAGGGCTTTGTTCCTATATTCTTGTGCTTTCACTTTGATCTAGGTACCCTATGATACTTGATAATTCCCCTTGAGGTGACAATTATGGTCGCGACTGTCGTTGATTATAGTAGCCCTGGATATAGTCTTATACGATTCTTGATTACTCTTCTTGCTTAGCTATTGAGCACGAATAGATAGATTATTCTACTCATGAGATTTTGTTATTCTATGTTTTCGATTTCACATTATTTTATATCCAACTCAGCGTACTCATCCCATAGGGTGACTCATTTTTATTTTTCAGTACCAGAGCAGAAAAGGGACTCATAGATCGTAAAACAAGTAGTTAGATGCCTGACTTTTGGAAGGTAGAACAATACTACCTTTGTTTTGTATAGATAGAGATCCACTAGTTAAGTGTTTGGTATATATATGGGTAGATGTCCCATCTTGGTTGTAAAATATTTGTACATAGATATTTTCATTAAGTATGAACTCTGATTTTAAAAATATATAGTTTTAGAATTATATTAACTTATTATGTAGAATATTTCCTTACATAAATAAAGGAGATATACATCAGGTATGCTCAGTGGGTTCGTTCTGAAGGGTAAGCGGGACTATGTGTGGAGTTCAATGTTTTCTGTCACGTGCCTTGGGAGAAGGTACAGAGCATGATAGGCAGTCATATGCGCCCCACGTGATCAACCAGCCCGGCTTGACTAAATCAGCACATCGGACCGGTACATTGGGATCAGACCGTATGAACAAAAAAACCATCACAAAGGACTACCTCTTGATCCCTATCTCCTCCCCAAAACTCCCCCCAAACTAGCATCCCCCAAACTAGACAATATATGAACCTATATAGATGATAGAAACGTTAATTAGCACATATCACATACAGAAACTTAGTTTTACATCATCTAAGCTAATGATACAAAATACCTCTCTCGTGATTGGCGGGTACTACCATGTTAGTCCAAGGATGGATAGTGGAAGAGTCATCTAACCCAATCATTAGTCTAAAATATAGCTAGCATTGATGGTTGATGAGTTGGGAGCTAGGGAGCTAATGTACCCTGTTAGGTTCTATAAACCGAGGGGCAGTTTAGACTTAAAAGATGATACATGTGTGGAGTCCGGTTCATCAGACCATGAGCTAATTATTAAGAGGTGACCCAATTATGGAGTAGAATGTAGCTTTACATGGTAGTCATATATGGTATGGTTTATGGAGAAACGCGGTTTGGAAACCCACCTGGCTCAACTAAAATTTACACTTGGAGAATTTCACATGGTCGATTCTCTCTTAGTAACTATAGTATTGTCCTAAGGTATTGGGCATGTTCTTCCTTGTTCTCCGAGTAGATAAGGATACCATCTATGAATATAATGACATACTTATCTAGGTATTCATGAAACACTCTATACACCAAATCCATAAAAGTTGCTAGTACATTTGTGAGTCTAAAGGGTATGAACCAAAATTCGTAATGCCCATAGCGAGTCTTGAGCATGTATTCCTCTTTGATTTTCAATTGATGATATCCTGACCATATGTCTATCTTGGAGAACAATCTATAACTGATCAAAGAGGTCATCAATTTGGGGAAGCAGATATTGATTCTGGATTATGACCTTTTGTTGTCTGTAATCAATGCACATCCTCATCGTATCGTCTTTCTTTTTCACAAATAATACTAGCATGCCCTAAGAAGATACACTAGGCCATATAAACCTTTTGTCCACCAAACTTGTAGTTGTACTTTAAGATCTATAAGTTCGGCCAATGCCATTATGTATAGAGGCTTGGATATAGGGGTCATGGCTGGAGCTCAGTTGATGTAGAATTCTAGGATTCTATCTGGGGCAATCCTGGTAAGTCTTTTGGGTATACATTGGGAAACTTACTAACAACCAGCATGTCCTCTTGCTTGGTATCTTTCTGCTTGTTGTCAATAATGTGTGCTAGGTATCCCTAGCAATATTTCTGTAAGAATCTCTTGGTAGTCACTATTAATATTATGCTAGTAGGCAACACTCGATGGTCACCTTCGAAGGTCAAGATGGGATGGCTTGCACCGTGGAAGGTTATCATTTTTGCAAACATCCTCAAATTCCAAATTGAAGAACCATTGTTAATTAAGACTGTAGTAGGATCAACAATTAAAATTTACAGTATCATGAAGATAGAAGGGGTATAAATACATTCCTAATGGTTGCCGCCATATACGCTAGCAACCTATCCACAACTATGAATTCACTTTAAATAAGCCTCCACATAATTATGAAGTTCATTGAAAATATTCTATCCTAATGTAACTACTCAACGTGTCCAGAATTTATTTCTAAAATTTAATCAAGCATAAATCAGAGGTAAACATAACAAATTTAATACTATTGTAATATTTAACCGACAAGCATTTGAACAAAACAAATGTTAATTCATGTGAGAGAGAGGACAAACAGATTATCTACTATGCTCACTGTTCTCCCCACTTTGGAATGGTGAACTACTAACACTACAATTTGGTGTCCTATCTATGTATTTATGTATCCACACTTGTGTCGAAAATCCCCACACTTAATTGAACAGAGAGGGAAAACATTAACAGTAGCATCAACACAGTATGGGATTCATATTTAGTATTTTCTTCAACAAGAATTAACATCCACTTATCCGATCGACTATTCGATTCATTAAGTTTCTCTTTCCCTTTCCTAACCATTTTAGTTCTATTATGTCCTCTTAACTACTTGGAATGACTCCCTGTCTTTGAATGCTTGAACGATCCTCTAAATATTTTGTACTATCCAAATTACAGTGCAGGAATTTTATTATGGTAGTTATAATTCCTACGCAAGGATCGATATTTCCATGTTCAACATTCTTAAGTTAAATAAATTCCTCAGTGACAACCATATTAGTTATTTCCCTCTTGCTCCATCATTCATAAATTTTAATTCTTAGCAATCACGCAATACATAGTATACTATTTAATCATAGTGCCAACCGCAATCAAAACAAGGGACAACTAAAACTTTAAATCAACGTCAACCCAAATTTAAATCAGTCCTCATGTACCCTCAGTGAAATCAATATTAATCTTTAACAAAATAGTGGGATCATCAAGCAGCTTCAATTGAATTCTAAAACGGATTGCACAACCAAAATAAAGCATGGGAAAACAAGCATGCCAACTTGTGGTTCTCGTTCCGGTGGCCTCTACTTATCCCTCTAAACCCATTAAAACTCAATGCAGCTGAACAAAGAGATGAATACCAAACTCAACTTGCAAAATTCTCAGTTATTTCTTTGAGTTCCCCACGGAGCACCGTCAACCTCTTTCTTCTATGGTTTCGGCCGCTCCGTCGCTCTCCTCCTTCGCGGCATATCTTCCTCCTTTGCCGGTGAACCCAGACGAACGATTCCCAGCATCAATTTTCGATGGCAGTGAGGTGCAGAAAGGGTTGGGGGTTGGGGATTTCCGACCGTGGGAAACCCTTCGCCCCTTTTTAATTTGGGCGAGGCGAACACAGTTGTACGAGGAATGGAATGGGATTTGGCAATTGACCCAATTGTCCTTCCTCCTTCCTCCATATTTCTAAATTAACTTAGCCCTCTATGATACCTATTATTAAACTGATCTTGAGAATGTCGAGATTGCCCTCTCCACTTCAATCAAATAGCAGAATCAACCTAGCCCTTTAATTCTTTTAATTTCACTAATTTTTGAGATGACCAGGCTGCCCCTACTATTTCCCATTTATTATAAAATCAACTTTCACTTTAATATTTCGTTATCAAGTCCTCGGTTGATTAAATGGTATTTTACATATATATATTTAGCCGAATTTTACAAGCACCGAACGCACATATCTACGATGACTATCAATTAATTTTAAACATATATTCTTTTTATGTTTATTTCCTTCTAACCTTACTATTTTAAGATTATTTTTATATTTATAGATATTATATCTACCAATTCAATCCTACAACTATGGGTAGATCTCATCATGCAATATAAATAGAAATATTTATGAGGAAAGTTCGGAGCACTATAAATAGAGGAATAATAATGGGATTCAAGTCACACTTATGAAAAAGTCTATGACTAAATATGTATTTCTATATTTATCTTATTTTTCCTTATCTTGCTATTTTTATTTCTATAGATCTCCCTACACTAATTTCTTGATTAAGTGAATTTCTAAAATGCTATTTATGGTAGTACCATAACTAAGGAAATAATAGTAGAAGGGAGATAAATTCCTAATCAAGGGATTTCCATATAAAAATAGGGAAAGTCCAAGAGACAAATCTCCCCGTGGAGATCACATTTTAAATTTTAATATTCTTTTTCATGTATAGGACAGTGATAATTATCCTTCACCTTATCTCTCTATCTCGACACTATTTCTTAACTATGAAATCCTCTAAATTTATTTTTATTCTATATTCTGATAATTATTTAAATTAAGATTTTTGGAGTTTACACTTATTCACTACTTCTTCTTTCCTTCATGGTTTGAAGAGCGGTGTTATTGAATAATCATACCACTTATAATGGTGTTATTTAATAATCATACTACTTATAATGCTTTTAGTTTGTGCAAACTAGCCTTCTTAAAATTAAAACAACAAATCTGGTAATAACAGAAAACTGAATTTGAGGCTTAAATAATTGTAGAAGATTATTAGATGAGTTATCTATAAGGCATAAGATGAATTCAAACATTACGTCAAGAATCACTAAAAATAAACATCATCTCAATACAGTCTCTAATTACCGTCATTATATACATTACGTCAAGAATCACTAAAAATAAACATCATCTCAATATAGTCTCTAATTACCGTCATTATATACACCTAATATAACACTACATCCGACAATAAATAAATTGTAGACAATAATGGTGGTAAACCTTCCACGATGTATTCCTTGTCAACAATCTCGATCGCTTCTACTATATCTGTATTATTCATTAGATCGTTTGTGGAACGTCTGAAATAATTGTCGTATGGTCTACAGATTCACCTCCTTGGTTCATGGAGAGAATCACTTTTTTAACTCAAAAGCAATCAATGTTGGCTGAGTGAAACATCATATCCATAGAATGACTTGTTGTGCCTCGACTACTCACATGCTAAATCCATGAAAGGATTTATTTTCATTGACTATCTTAGGATTATCATGATGGTACCTAAATGTCATATTTATGGAGAATAGTATCCAAGTATGGACTCATTCTACTTACTAGTCTCCACCCAATAGTTAATTTGGTTCATCCCTCAACCTACTCTAAGTGTCTAAGCTATCTGTAGAACAAGATAACATACAAAAGACGTAATAAAGCATGCCATGTAAATATTAAACTTGAAACACATGGCATATCAATCATTATAAATAAAATATATTATTCTAGTATGCATATTATCAAATCATTTAGTAACATAATATTTAATCATTTTTGTGGCATGTAAGATTTTCCTAATAAATTTTTTTTAAGATTTTTCATAGCTTGAATAAATCCTACTAGATAAACCAACGCACCTGAATTAGTAGAGTGGCTCTTTAGAATCACCTAAATGAAGAACCATATATGCAAACACCTGTTGTATTTTCCGTATTAGAATAATGTACACCAACCTTATTAAAATTAAATCAACGAATATGGCAAAAAAAAAGAAAATTGAATCGAGGCTTAAATAATTGTAAAAGAGTATGGGATGAGTTGTCGTACCCCTACCCACAGGACGACATATAGCAACCACTATATGGATCCAAAAACCCACAGCACATAAGATGAACTCAAACAATACATCAAGAAACACTAAAAATAACCATCATCTCAGTACAATCTCTAATTACAAGCCCGATATACAACTAATATAACACTATGCCCAACAATAAAAGAACTATAGAAAAGAATGATAGTAAACCTCCAACGATGTACTCCTCGTTAATGATCTCGACCGCTACTACATACCTACAATACTTATCAGATCATTTATTCAACACATAAAATAATAGTCGTGTGGTCTACGGATCCACTTTCCAAGGTTCACGGAGGAAATCACCTTCCCAACTCAAGAGCAATTAATGTTGGCCGAGTTAAATGTCATATCCTCACAATAGCCAGTGGTGCTCAACTAGCATATGCTAAATCCTTGGAAGGGTTTACTCCCGCTCACCATCTTAAGACTACAATGGTGGCTCCTAAACATGATGTGTTTGGGTAATAGCATATAAGTATGGACTCACTCCACTTACTTGTCTACCAACCTAAGAGTTAACCTAGTCCATCCTTTAACAAACTCCAAGTGTCTAATCTATTTGTAGGCTCGAAAGTGGTGCTAATGAGTGGACATCACTACTCGAACACTAATGTCATACTCGAAAGTTGTGCATTAATGATACACCTTCTAATTATATTTTAGAGACATTACAAGATGGGTACTAGTATAATGTGTCCACCTATGCCTCCATACTAGAGTATCACGTATGATTATTGATACCACATCTCCTATAAACTCATTAAAGCTTTTTTAAAAAATTATATTATTTTATTTTTTTTGCATGACACTATAATATTCAGTATCATGGTAAAACAAGATAACATGCAGAAGAAATAATAAAGCATGCAAGTAAATATTAATCGTCGAAACACATGGCACATCAATCATTATAAATAAAATATTATTCTAATATGCATATTATCATGTCATTTAGTAACATAGTATTAAATTATTTTTAAGGTATCCAAGACTTTCCTAATAATGTATTATCTAAGATTTTTAAGGTATCTAAGACTTTCCTAATAATTATTTTTAAGTATTAATTCAAACTTCTACATCTACAATATTTAACCATCCTACTCCTATAGGGGAAAGGAAAACAGAGTGGGGGGATTGATGAAATTTACCAAATATGAGAATTGTAATTTCCGTTAAGGTTAATCTTGTAATATGAAGTT
Source organism: Thalia dealbata (assembly GCA_030544415.1). NCBI lineage: Eukaryota > Viridiplantae > Streptophyta > Magnoliopsida > Zingiberales > Marantaceae > Thalia > Thalia dealbata. The sequence continues at coordinate 12,921,356 of CM060460.1, forward strand.
ATTTGCAAAATGATAGAAAGGGTATATTTGTAGTAATTTGGACATCATTTGATTGACTTGAAATAGAGTTGGAAGAACGGACATACTTAAGTTATTTGTATTTTATATAGTTATTTATCTCCTCACCTTGTCCTTGACGATCCGGCGAACTTCGGTGGAGTTTTTGACGAGATTTTGATCACAAAATCAGCTGAGCTGGGCAAATACATTGGAACCATTTTTAGGAGTTTTTATGAGGATTCGAGGGAGATATTTGAGTTGGGGCATAAGCGGGTGAAAGCTCTGTCACCGAAGCTTCTCCGACGATTTCCAGCAATTTCAACTATGGGACTAGAAAATTTAGGTACCTACAACATTTCCTTGACAATGTAGCTATCCATTGGAATCTGGGCTTCGTTTGAGGCCTAATGGCTGCCGGCAAACTGATCTAATGGGTCTAGGTTGTGGGCAAATGGAGCTAATGGTTTGACAGCGACCACAGGTGGCACTGTAAAATCCTTTACATTCTGCCCCTAGTTACCATCTGATAATTACAGATCCTACTCCGTTCGTAATTTGGCAGAAGCCTATTATAGAAATAGATCATAGATCATCTACTTGGGCTAACCTTTATAGGTCCCACTTAACCCATTATAGAAATAGATCATCTTAGTAACTAAACTTTAACAACATTAGGAGGGTTTATATGAGTGACCATCAATATCAATAGTAGCAAACATATTTCTCAGACTTCCAAATAAGCAAAATAACCAAGCCATCATAAACAATATAACAAACCTGCCAACATCTCTCCATTTTGCTCATTCCCTCAACCCTCCCTATATATAAGTATACTTATGTACATTAACATATAATCCGCTCCCTCCATCATTTATAAAATCTTATATTCTTAGCTCATCCTCACCATTATCAAACCAACTCTTTTCATGTCTCTCTCAATGTCAAAACACATTGCCAAGTACACAAAATCTTCTAGATCAACAAACTTCCACTGCACGTACTGTTCTCGGCAGTTCAGCTCAATACATGCTCTCGTCAGTCACCAAAAGGTTCATAAAAATGAGCGCATCGCTGCTGCTGCTGCTGCTATAGCTTGTCCACCCAATTCCATGGCAATGTCATTCTCATGCGACAACTGTTCCCAACAATTTGAAACATCTCACGGCCTTACCAATCACAAAAAGATACACAATAAGGGGCTCATTGCAGTTGCGTCTGCCTCTCGTAGGCCCTCAACCCTACCCCCATCTATCACCACTCCATCTCCAACTCATGATTGCTCAGATGGTACTAACTCTAATGACATCGACCTCGATCTCCACTTATAGATGAAGATGAGATGATGATTTCTTTAATATCAGTAAATATATATGTACATATTATTTCTTAATGCTCTCATCTCAACTTAAGTATATAAAAAAGTACTATGTATTAAAGATGAAGATGAGATGATGATTCCTTTAATATCAATAAATATATATGTACATATTATTTCTTAATGCTCTCATCTCAACTTAAGTATATAAAAAAGTACTATGTATTACTAGCGCCTTATGATATTCCTCTCCACTTGCTTCTCCTTCATTAAATGTCTACAATTTAAGAGTGCAACTAAATCTAAATTTAAGAGAGGATATTAAAAATGTAATGTGTAATTTTATTAGTACTTTTTTTTATAAAGTGATATCCTACTTTATTAAAATATTTTATTTTTTTTAACTATAAAGAAAAGAGAACCACTATAATAACTAACTTTGTTTGCAAATGCCTACGATACATTCCGTATTAGAATACTTCCCTACGTTAAACAAGTTCGTTTCAATATAATCAGATTGTTGGCTAATTGGGAATGATCACTAATTTTCTAACGTTAAGTCTTAATTCAAACTCCTACATCTATAATATTTAACCATCCTGCTCCTATAGTGGAAAGGAAAAGAGAGTGGGGGGATTGATAAAATTTACCAAATATGAGAATTGTAATTTCCGTTAAGGTTAATCTTGTAATATGAAGTTATTTGTAAAATGATAGAAAGGGCGTATTTGTAGTAATTTGGACATCATTTGATGGGCTTGAACTAGAGTTAAGTCGAGCCTGAGTTTGAAGAACGGATAGACTTAAGTTATTTGTATTTTATATAGTTATTTATCTCATCACCTTGTCATTGACGTTCCGGCAAGCTTCGGTGGAGTTTTTGACGAGATTTGGATTGCAACATTAGCTGAGCTGGGCAAATACATTGGAACCATTTTTAGGAGTTTTTTATGAGGATTCGGGGAAGATATTTGAGTTGGGGCATAAGCGGGTGAAAGCTCTGTCGCCGAAGCTTCTCCGGCGATTTCCAGCAATTTCAACTACGGGACTAGAAAAAGTAGGTACCTACAACATTTCCTTGACAAAGTAGCTTTCCATTGGAATCTGGGATTGGGTTGAGGCCTAATGGTTGTCGGCAAAGTGATCTGATGGTTGTGGGCAAATGGAGCAAATGGTTTGACAGCGACCACAGGTGGCACTGTAAAATCCTTTACATTTTGCCCCTAGTTACCATCTGATAATTACAGATCCTACCCCATTCCTAATTTGACTTAAACCCATTATAGAAATAGATCATAGATCATCTACATGGGATAACCTTTATAGGTCCCACTCAGTAACTAAACTTTGACAACATTAGGAGGGTTTATATGAGTGTCCATCAATATCAATAGTAGCAAACATATTTGTCAAACTTCCAAATAAGCAAAATAACCAAGCCATCATAAATAATATAACAAACCCCCCAACATCTCTCCATTTTGCTCATTCCCTCAACCCTCCCAATATATAAGTATACTTATGTACATTAACATATAATCCGCTCCCTCCATCATTTATAAACTCTTATATTCTTAGCTCATTCTCACCATCATCAAACCAACTATTTTCATGTCTCTCTCAACGTCAAAACACATTGCCAAGCCCACAAAATCTTCTAGATCAACAAACTTCCACTGCACGTATTCGGAAGTCTATCCGTGATACACACGAACAATATCGCCAACACAAAATTCTTCCAAATGCAGAAGATACTCTCCGCCAAGCAAGCCCATTGGTAGGAACAACTTGTGGAGTTCGACTTCACTTGGGAGTACAAGGAGGATGGCATAATCAAGTCGTCGATGCCTTAAGTTGATGAGTCCATGCTAGGACCATCTGCGCCCATGGCAACCTTGTTGTTCATATCTAGGAGGCTAGGCAATGTGACATAACATACCAAGGACTTCTCCAACAAGTGGAGAAAGGGGAGACATGGTGGTACTAGAAGGATCCAACCGGAGATCTTCAAACTAGAGGCAGACGAATATATATTCCCCACTCAGTAGAACTCAGGTGGGAGCTGCTGGCGGAGTGTCATGGCACAACTTGGTTGGGATATCTAGGCATGGAACGCAAAATGATGCTCCTCTCCCTTTCCTACTTCTAGTCTCACATGAAAGATGATGTTGAAGCCTTCATATGGACGTGCATCATCTGCTAGAAGAACAAAACAGAGAGGGCAATAACTGCACGACTTCATCGGCCCTTGCTGACACCCTCTCAACCATAGACATCTATTTCCATGGATTACACAAAATCCTTCTTGATGGTGGATGGACTCTTTACCGAGATGGTGGTGGTAGATTGCTTCAACAAGTTTGTCGTATTTATTCCCACCACAGAGCAAGTCACTACAAAGCAATCGGCGGAGCTCTTCTTCCATATGTAGTAAAGTACTTTGATCTGTCGGAGGACATCATGAATGACCAAGATCCACCTTTCATGGCAAGTTTTGGACATCCTTCTTCAAACTGCCAATATCCAAATTGAAGTTCTCCATAGCTAGTCACCCTCAGATCGATGGACAAATGGAAAGGACGAATGCATTGCTCGAGGAATATCTTTGGCATTTTGTCACGACGAGCTAGCAAACATCAGGTGAAATTGCTTGATGTCGTGCAATTCTACTACAACATCCATCAGAGCTCGATTATAGAAAAGTCTTTATTCGAGATCATCTACAGGCAACAACCCTTCACTCTGATAGAGTTGGTTCAAGCCATCACCAAAGAATGATGCCTGGCGACCATGAGGTTCATCCGAAGCTAACAGGAACAATTGGCCGAGGCATAAAAAAGTTTAGAGAAAGTTGCTCGGAGGATGAAGTGTCACACCGAGCAACATCGCCGACCAACAGCATTTCAGGTTAGGGACAAGGTTTTGCTCAAACTCACACCCCAAATGTGGTGAAAGGCACACGGAACCTGTGTCCACAAAGGGCTAATACCCAAAGACGATGGACCCTTCAAAGTGACCAAACAAGTTAACATGATAGCACAGTTGCAACTTTTACCGTAACTCAAAATTCACTCGACTTTTCATGTTAACTTCCTAAAACCCTTCCATGTTGACAATAATCCAGCAATACTCAAGCAGGAGTGAGCACCTGTGACCATAACCAAGGAATTCTCAAGACACATTGAAAAGTTCCTTAGTTGAAGGACCTTTCAACCGGTTGGATATTTTGAGCACTTGGTACAATGTAAGAGAGTAACTTTGAAGGAGGCAAGTTTGGAAAGGGATACCACATTGTGTCAGTTCGATAAGCTCATCCAAGAATACCTGATGGGTACCTGTGACCATAACCAAGGAATTCTCAAGACACATCAAAATGTTTCTTAGTTGAAGGACCCGGTTGGACATGTTGAGCACTTGGTACAATGGAAGAGATTAACTTTGAAGGAGGCTAGTTTGGAAAAGGATACCACATTGTGAGCACCTGTGACCATAACCAAGAAATTCTCAAGACACATCAAAAAGTTCCTTAGTTGAAGGACCTTTCGATCGGTTGGACATGTTGAGCACTTGGTACAATGGAAGAGAGTAACTTTTAAGGCGGCGAGTTTGGAAAGGGATACCACATTATGGCAGTTCGATGAGCTCATCCAAGAATACATGATGTGCAAGTCGACGATCAGTTGGAAAGGAGAGAGCACCTGTGACCATAACTAAGGAATTCTCAAGACACATCGAAAAGTTTCTTAGTTGAAGGACCTTTCGACCGGTTGGACATGTTGAGCACTTGGTACAATGGAAGAGAGTAACTTTTAAGGCGGCGAGTTTGGAAAGGGATACCACATTATGGCAGTTTGATGAGCTCATCCAAGAATACATGATGTGCAAGTCGACGATCAGTTGGAAAGGAGAGAGCACCTGTGAACATAACTAAGGAATTCTCAAGACACAACGAAAAGTTCCTTAGTTGAAGGACCTTTCCACCGGTTGGACATGTTGAGCACTTGGTATAATGGAAGAGAGTAACTTTGAAGGAGGTGAGTTTGAAAATGGATACCACACTATGGCAATTCGATAAGCTCATCCAAGAATACCTGATGGGCAAGTCGACGAGGACGTCGACAACTTCCAGCAGGGATGGATTGTTACACCCCTAAGTTGGACCACCTGAATCATGCCTGAGATAAGATGCAAGATGAACCAACGAGGGAGCCACCATGGAGCCATGCTCGAAAGGATGTCCACTGAAGGGGTACTTCCTGAAGAGAAATGTCCCTGATGAAAGGGCATGTCCCTTCCAATAAAGCACATCTTAAGGACTTTACAAGGATCAAGAGAAAAACTAACCAGGCAACGATGATTTATCAAGGAATTGACCAAGAGAACGAGCATTATAATTAAGAGTGAGATTGGCTGATGATCTACTTGTAGATATTCGGTGTTTGAGTGAGTTTTACTAATACTTCAATAAAAGTAACATTTCCCTTTATCTCTTGCTGTTCCCTATTCTTCTTAACGTTTTTACATACAAAAACTTATTTTATCAGATCTTAGCCAACGATATTAAGCTGCACAGTTCAACCCCGATCGCATGACAAGGGCACAAAAAAAGATAAGCAGCAACACAAAAGTTTAGAATAATTGGATTTTATCAGTGAAGTTGTTGATTCAATACTCATGAGTTTAAGAAGAATAATATTTATTTCAATTATAGTCTCTCTTTTTTATAGATAAAAGGATGACCCTTAGGATTCTAATATACAATTAATCGTATCCTGATTGAAGGATATAATAACTAAAAATCTTATTTTGAAATTTAATCAGTGTTAAAATAAATATATTCATAGTGGACTGGATCAACGTATAATTAATGCATAGGCCGGCGCAGGACTCATTTGATATTTAAAATAGTAATATTAAAGCATGGTGCCTGCACAGCACAATATATAATTCTAGTACTGACCGGAATAAATTAATATACATTAAATAAAATATATATTTTTCTCGATAAGGAAAATGCGAGCAGAAATCTTCACATGATTTCAGTACACAAAGAGAGTGAAAGACCGCCCCCTCCACATGAAACCATGAGTTCAACTACTCGTTCTGCAGCACTCCTTACTTCTCTGACAGCCTAATTAAAGTTTAATTCCTACTAGTAAAACCCTTTACCCCCTCAAATTTTTCAAGAGAATAAATCACACACACAATTTAGATGTTTACTCGATACGAGAGTGGAGGTTAACAATGCACTTTTCAGGGTTTTAAATCTACAGTTAGTTAGTATACATCTTTTTGGTTAGAATAATTGAACTCTATACCGGAGGTAATGATATTTTTAGCCTAATAAAATCAAATAAATATTATCTAAATATCTAAATAAAAAAAGTAGTTGCTAATTATAGGCCTCATGTGAGGTAAAATAATTAATGCACGCATTAATCACCTTGAAGATTAATTTGACCAAAGGAATAAGTGCCCTCCAAATTATTGAGCGTACGATTAAAACATTTCTAAACGTATGGATGGGTATCATATGATTAGTTCGAGAATCTTTGGATTGCAATCTCTATATGATTATATATTATTACAGGTACAGAAACACTCGGAATAACTTTTTTATTTATTTTAGCCACATAGAAACCATAATTAATTAAGCTAATAAAAAGTAAACGATATTCATTGGAGAAGCTGAATGGGGTTTTAATAAATAAAATGGACGTACCCGTAATAACTGATGGAGATGCTTGAGGGGGTGGGGGATGTACTTGTTAATTATTTCTTCTTCAACTAATTAATTAGTCAAGCAGATATATTATGTTATAATGTTGGACTGATGGCATCTTCCTCCATGTGGATATCTCAGAACGCATGCAGCAGCGGCAGCCGCCTCCCCCGGATAACGTGGATGATTCTAATTCTGCTCTTGCAACCATCTCTCCTCAACCATTTTCTATCCACCATGTAGAGCAGCAGAAGAAGAAGGATTTAAAAAAACTGAGTTTGACCAGGAATCAAATCCAGGGATATATCCTTCTTCTTTTTTAAGAAAAAACCAAACCAACCAGACTCGGAGGTAGAACATGATGAGTTAGAATAACATGCTCCGACCGCTATAAAATGAGAGCAGTCAGGAACCCAGTCCGGCCTCGTCTCTTCACTGAATCAGCAGAGAACACCCTCCTACCATCACATCGCGTCGCGTACATGGACTGCTCCTCCCACAGCCACAGGAGGGCCGCCGGCGGAGGCGGCGGCAGCAGCAGCGGCAACAGCAAGCTCATCAAGTTCCTGAAGCGGACGCTGTCGTTCTCCGACGGTGGGGCGGGGGACATCCCGAAGGGGTACCTGGCGGTGTGCGTGGGGGAGGCGATGCAGCGGTTCGTGATCCCGACGGAGTACCTGGGCCACCGGGCGTTCGGCGTGCTGCTGCGGGAGGCGGAGGAGGAGTTCGGGTTCGAGCAGGAGGGGGTGCTCAGGATTCCCTGCGAGGTGGCCGTCTTCGAGAGGATCCTCAAGATGCTCCAGAATTGATTAAACTATTCCATTTCTTTTCTTTTCTTTTCATCTCATCTCATCTGACATCTGAGAGATCTGAGATCTGATCGTATATATGCAGCATGCTGCAGGCGAGGGATCGACGGCGTTTCTTCTCCCCCCTGCACTTTTTCACTCCACTAAACTGCATTGATCCAGCATCGTACACACACATATGTATACTAGGTCATTTAATTAAGGCCTATCACATTTCAAACTCGACCATCTCACCTCATTGAGGATGCAAAGTTAATTAATTAAATACTTCACGTCTCGATGACAGCTCCTTCCAAGAGTCGAAAAGAGGAGATGGTGGTAGCTCCTCCCCTTCTCTCCTCTTAACGATATTACGACTGCGACTGCATTTTGTTTTATCTCCTAAAGTTGGATGTGGGCGTTGAGTCTAATAATTATCAATTGCTTTATTTGATAATATATATAAGCTCTTAGTCTGATAAGATAATTTTAGGTTCTTATGCTCATTACCACGTATTGTTCTTTATGAGGATTAGAGGATCAACCTTTCAATCTACCCCTAATTAAAGACTTCATTAGCAGTAGATTGAGAAATCCCTCGTAGAAAATAGGGCCAAACTTTTTATTCAATCTTCTTCCTCTACTATATAATTATATGTAGCAAGTGCGTGGAAAAATTAAATAGAAACGACCGCCCACAGTGCATTGAAAAAATCTCGTCAGATATTTTATTTTATAAAAAGGCATACTTCTATTATATTTTTTCTAATTCTTTAAATTTAAGATCCAATTTAGTAAGATAGAGAATGGGGGATTGATCTTCCAATCCACTTCTATTTAGATGCTTAATTTACATTGAAAATAAAATATACACCTTCATATCATTTCCGACTTGATGGGAACTGATGAGCATACAAAAAAACTCCTACCCTTATCAAAATAGGATTATGAAAATAATTTCTATAAAACAATAATTCTAGGTAAATCAACCCATATCTTGATAATTTTAACCATTTAATTGGAATTTTTTAGTGTGATGATTACCCTGATAGAAGGAAATAATTAAAAAGTTAAATTCAAAAGATAGATAGTTTTAAAACCACTATAAATTCTCAATTGGCAAAAACATTTTATATGCAGAAACATTGGGATATCTATCAAAATTCTTCATTAACATCTTTGAAGCATTCAGAGTATATGAAGATTCGATCTCTAAAGTATAAATTTCTGTTTACGGCAAAATTATTTTTTTTCATATTTATTAGTGAATGCAAAATGTTTTATTACATTAACATTTATATGGATAATATAAAGTAAAATCTATATTTCATCTCAATTTTTAATTACACTTCTCATAAAATTGGAGTGAGAATGTATTCTCATACTTAAAAAAACACTATACTATTTTTATTATATCAAAAACATCATAGTAGAGGTTTGAGTAGATCATTAATATTAATTTTGTCACACCTGTAGGTGGCAACCAAATTCAGGTGACGCATACTAGGAGCTTTTTTTAATATTAACTAAGTTTATTTTAATATTGCCAGATACGAAGGAGCAAAAAATTTGCCAATATGCCATGAGAAAATATTAATCGGTTTTTTACTAAAAATTTGGATTGCTTCTGGGTCGCTTAACTCCGGCTCGTCCATCAATAAAACCTCACTGGACCTGCAAAACCTCACTGTGATAGTTAAATTAAGCTAAAAATGAGGGTTAATTTTGATTAAGGTTGGAATCTTGGGATAATAATAATAATAAATAGAATAATGATAACAAGAAAAATAAAATGAAATAAAATAAGAATGATACTAAGAATAAGATAATTAAGTAGTGGGCTCACCTCACGTGGCCTTTAGAACATTAAAGTTAGGCTTAAAGGATGAGTTTTGGACTATGTTGGAAATTAAAAGGACCCATCTGCAATTTATTAATCATGATCTAATTGGATCAATTAAATTAAGTTAAAATAATTGAATTGAGCTGACCAGAGTCCACTTTAACTAGATTCATGATTTAGATTTGAATGATTATTCAACTTAGACTTAGGCTTCATGAATAGACATGGGCTAGGCATATTGGAATAATTACATAGATAGAGCCTAATAAATTGGACAAATTGAGCTAACATGAATTACCAATTTCTATCCTAATGATTTTATTAATTATATTCTAAATAATTTTATTATTTTAGGAGTATTATTTTGATGGGTGAGGTTCTTACTATTAATATTTCTGGGTTTCAATTCCATTGGTTTTGAAACTTAGATTTCAAGAAGATTTACTATAGTAGTTAATTATGCAAGTTAAGAATGAAACTTTTATCGAAAATACTTGGATGCCTAAGATAAAATACACGCTAGATAGGAAACATGTTAGTAGCATACATCATTTAAATGCCATGATTATTAAATTATTATTTTACTGTACATGCTAGTTTACATATTCATACAGCATGATCGATTATTTCTTGCATGTTCTTATTCTATACATGTCTTTTCTACTTTATATTTCATACATGCTAAACTAATCTATCATGTGGAAATAATAATAAAATATTCAAAGTTTACCAAATCAATATAGAACAACACAAAGACATTTTCAAAGGTACGATAACTTTACCTAGGAGGTAATAATGTAACATGCCCCTAATAATTTCGATTTTACACTTAGGATTTAGGGGATACTAGAACCTCCTAGACTCATATTACATATCAAATGTAGAGGGTTAATCATGATGCACCTGAAGGATATCATAGACGGTATAGTTCCTGATATGATGTTTGCCTACTAGTACCACTTTGGAGGCCAAGTATAGTCCATATATGGAGAGTGGGCTGGCATAGGATGGATCAATTAATGGGTCCATACTTGGGTACTCTATCTATATTTGTGACGGTTGGTCATTATTGTGCTGGTTCTTGATGATAAGCAAGGATACTATCGCTCCCTAGCCATTGCTTGCATGCAATTAAAGCTGAGCTCTCCAATTTTGGAATTTCGAAGGCTCACCATCGATGTGCATAGCTGGCTCCTGGACGGGAGAGTGATTCTCGTGATCCTTGGATGGGTCTATACCTAGATACTTTACCATAAATATGACGGTTAGGCATCACCGTCTTAGTCCTTGATGGTAAGCAGGAATGCAACCAATCCTTAGCCATTGCTTGTATGCAGTTAATGTTGAGCTCTCCTATTCTAAAAATTTCAAAGGTTCACTACCAATGTTCATGGTTGGCTCCTAGAGAGGAGAGGTGTGATTTATGTGATCCTTAGACAATGAATTCGTAGACTATATGACTATGATTCCCCACGATCTATAGACATATGAATGATATAGTCCAAATCATAGGATTATTATTTGTATCGGCTGACTATAGCCGACTACTTATTTTCTTCAAATGGTGACCCTATCTTTGGGCAGCATTGTAGTACTACATGGCAGGTTGTATTATTCTATACGACCTCGAGGAGGTGGTATAGTTTAGTAGACTCCCGCTAGGACATGACATTGGGGTAGTCGACTAGCGAGATAATTAGAGCAGGACATATGGTCACCTATCCCCTCGTCAACATCTGTGTGGGCTTAAGGAGAGATATAGATACTATTGGCACAGGCAGGTAAAATCCTAACACACTTGATACCTAGCTAGAGACATACTGGATGATACATCCTAGGTATATGATATGATATAATATACAACCTAGATGATATTGTGACACTTATATTATGACATCTAATGACATACCATAGGTACACAATTAATGATATTTATGTAATTAAATAATTATATTAAAATATACACTAATAAAAAGCATCTTAGATATTTTACCCTAGTATTGTTTGTACCATAAGGCTAGGCACATAACATTTAATGCGCGTGCAAATCTACTAAGAGATAGTGATGTAGATGAGAACCTCACTGATAGGAGATATATTGAGACTGTCTTAATAGTCTTCCCTAGCTAAAGTATAATTTTTTCAAATTTTGCAACTTATTTATGATATTTTATCTTGTGTTGTATTTTGCCATATGCCTTGTATCTGATCACAGGTTTATATGGCGGTTGCCATGTGCTCGACTTGCGGGTCCAGGCATGACAGGATCTCTCGCCCACCCATCTGCTGAACCCTCGCTAGTGCCGGCTCGCCTATATACTCCAGCAACCATCACCTACTCTGTTTCTCCTCTAAAAATCCACCCCATGGCCCTCCTCTGCAATGCTTCTTCCCCTTCCCCCCTGCTCTCTCCTTCTCTCTGCTGCCCCACGATTCTCCCATCACCTCTGCCCATCCAACGCTTGTCCAACCCATGCCCTCCCCATCCCTCATTCAACCGTCATCATCTTTCTCCCCACGTTGGCCATACCATATGATTAATTCCAACAACCTTTGCTTTGACCTTTCCGACGAAGATTTCTTTACTGGCCACTATGCCCTTCTCTACTTCGGTGCCTCCTTGCCCCTTATCATCCATCCCCTACAATGCTTTTCTTCCCTTACCTTTGCTTCTTCTCACACCCTCATCTCCTTTGTTTACATGAAGCATTGCAGAGGAGGACTCTGCAGCTAACCTCGTATGGGTTTTCATCTTGGGTGACTTCGCTGGCTGGACCATTGCCCATCACCTCGCTCTTTACTTCAGCTCCCCTGTCAGCCGCGTCGACCTGGCACTCGTCAGCCCCCGGGGCTTCATGCTCCTTATGCCTTTCTTCATTGGGAATGCCCTGATAATGCATTCGTGAACCAAGACCTGAAGAGCCGCTTTTGGAATATATCCATCCCGGAGGGCGCGATGCTGGTCCACCTGCTACCATCTTGGAGGGGGTCGCAGAGCTCAGACCTAGAAGCAGTGGAGCTGCCCACAATGCTGATGGTGGTCGAGGAGAGGAATTCGCTACTTTGAGGTGAGGTGCTCATGAACAAGAAGAGCACCATGACCTCTAGGTCCGAGCGCTTCGACCCCCTCTAGGATGGCATGGTGGTCCAGCATCATGGATGAAATTGATGAAATAGGAGCTCAGTTCCTTCTTCTTTTTCTTCGTTGTTGTAAGAAATGAGACGTGGATCCACATAATAAATCGGAGCTCACGTCCCCTTAGACTGCCTCCACCTATGCGAGCTCCTTCCCTTGCAGACATGGATCCACGTGCACGAGCTCGACCATCATCTTCCCCTCTATTGGAGTAGTAGAGCTAGAATAAGGCATCAATCCGAAAGCATGCCCATTGCCTTACTTCATTTTTTTCTTCTTTGTCTTCTCCTCTGTCACCTTCCCCTGTGACCGCCTCCTCCTTCACCCTTTGTAGGTGAAATCGATGTTGGAAGATGAGGCTGACATCGATTGTGAGCTCAGCCTAATTAATTGGAAGGCATAATCTTTGCACTTGGAGGTGGGAGAAGAGTTCCTTCTTCTTCTCATTACCTTGTGGTGGTAGGGAACATAGAACTTGTTGTTTTTTACTAAGGCCAATTGAGTAATTTTGGAAGTTGGAGGATTGAATTATTAAAGAAACTCTAAAACTGGCTTATTTGTAAAATTACTCATTAATTTTTGAGGTGTCAAATTTTGATAAGAAAATTTTAGGATTTTAAATTTGAAGTCAAACAGTACAAACAGATCTCAATTTATATATCATTAGGTTTCTCAACAAAAGAAAAATAAATAAAATAATAAAATAAATAATAATAATAACAACAAAAAATATCAAATTAAATTAAAGTAAATAAATAAAAAATTATTAAAGTAAAATTTAATAAAAATTAAAATCAGTTCGGTTGAACCGAACCCGGTCGGCCAGGTTGGGTGCGACTCGACCCGAGCCGAGTTAATTTAGCTTGACTCGGCCCGCATGTGGAGCCACACTCATGCCTCGTGCAAAGAAGCATGCGGCTGTCAGTGACTTCCATTCTCGGTGACTCCGATGAAACCACAACAAATTGAACTCCCAAATTTTAGCCATAAGTAGATCTCGATGCTCTCTTCATTTTGGTATTAAGATGCTTAATTTTTGTAAGGAGATGAGGGAGAAATCATGCAAGAGGCATTGGCGGTGACGATTTCGATCACCGGAGCTTACTCTGGCGATTGTTGGCAATTCTAATTATGAAACCTCACACGTTCGGTACCTATGGCTTCTCTTTGACAAGAGCTATCCATTGGTACTGGAGTTGATGGTGAATAGTCGCCGATTGATAATCGATGAGTGAAAAATCCTAACTTTAGGTTTTCATAGTTGCGAGCTTCTCCAGCGAAATTAGTCGCTGACGAAGCTCCAAAAGATGAGGCAAATGTGATTTTTGGATTCTTGGTGAGGAGAGATTTTGATAGGGACCATTGTTGGTGCTGATTGGAGATCGTCGCCGTGAGGATTCCGACAATAATCGGTGAGGGTTCCAGCGATCGCTGGCAAAAAATTTCTAAATTCCAAACAATCCAGATCGAATTGGATAAAGGTACTTGAGAGAAATATGTTTATAATAATGTAAATAGTGTTGATCGTCGGCGAGGTGCACCGTTGGCAACTTTTTGGTAATCGTCGAAGAGATTTTCCGACGAACTTGAAAATAAAATTAAGGTGAATCTAGAAATAATTCTAAGAGTAGTGGTGAAGATAGATTTTAGAAATGGTTTCTGGATTGAAAATTAAAATTCATCGAATAATTTGTAGGAAAATAGAAAATGCACGAATGACAACACGTCCATACAGTACTAGTAAACAAAGTCTCTTGGTAGAATAAATAAATTTTATTTTATATTAATATTCATGTATATTATATATATATATATATCGATTTACATATCTATTGAGAAAGAAAAATATTTTATTTTTATATAAATCATATTATTTGGATAGTCATAGGATTATATTAATTTCACAGAATGGATAGTATGAAATAATTGTCATACATCATGACATATATAGATACTAGATGATGTATTATTATGATTTTGTGAGACATCATGACATATGTTTGATATTAGATTGATTTTTTTTGGATGCTATGCATGTGAGTTGGATATGAATATTATATTATTAAATATTGATAAAGAAAGAAAATATGAGGATTACAACCGAAGAATTATACTTTGATGTTAAATTGATTATATTATTCCAGAACATGCTTGATTAAATTCATATGATTTTCCTGAGATGGTTACCAGAGATGAAGCCTCCTACGGATTTAGCATGTATGTTGCTGTGGTACCACAACTCATTGTGTGGATGTGATGCTTAACAGGGGCCAATATCAATTGCATTGGAGTAGGATGGTGTTCCCTTGCAATGTTGTGCACAATGGTTCCATTGACCACACGACTAATATTCTAGTTGTTCTGCATATAGTCTAATGAGCAATCATGGTCCTAGAGTTATTCATTACTTTTGCGGTGACCCTATCTAGGGATAATGTGTAGTACTACACAAGTCACTCAATGGATTGTTTGGAGAGGATGCATGAAGTGGCAGTGCGCTAGGTCATGTTGTTGAGGGTAAGACTAGCATACCATTGAAGAGGATTCACGGTCATAGGTAGAGACATAAATGTAGTTGATATTGATGGGCTTATGAAAATTTCATGATCAAGAGGTCCCTTAAGCATAGGTTGGCAGCCTGAGACACTTAATGTGAAGATAACAATATTCTTAGATGACATATGCTAGCGACACATACATGTTACACAACATAGAGGATATTTAGAGACATAATTTGACATATGACCTAGTGTATAGGTTGATATAGATATCATAAACCCTTCTGATAGCGTATAAACATCATATGACACAGATAGTACTAGAAATATGGATCAGATTTAGTTGATTGTATTAAGTAATTGAGAGTTGAATAGATCGATATCCCAATTGAGAATATGGGTAATATTCCTAATATTGATATGTTTTATGAAATGGTTAGTGTTGGATACTTGCATTTTCACAGGAAAATTATGTTTTGTAATATTATTTTATTAACAATTTATTATATATTTTTTACTTTACATTGTTCTCTATCTACCTCACTAAGTACAAAATTACTTACCCCTCGGGGCTATCTTATGTGAATTATTATGGCTGACAGTTGATTTGCATAGTAAGTACAAGTTAGGATAAATTCTTGGATAGATCAGAGAGGTGTGAGGTGACAGGTGATACAATCTTATGCGAGTAGAGGCTACCATTATTATCTAGTACTTCTACCCGATTTTTCTCTCCATGTATAAGTTTATTTATTCATATAATTATTTTGTTTCCGCTTGCTTTTAAAATTTAAAGTATATATATATGTATACATGGATTGATGAAATCTAAGTTGGAAGACAATACAACATGTATTGTAAGCTCGACATGATCAGTTAGCGGGTGCAATCACTGTGCTTGGAGGAGAGAGAAGAGTTCCTTCTTCATCATTGTCACGATTTGATGGGAAGGTACTGCAAGCAGCGGAGGGGAGGGGGAGGCGGTGGACTCAAGGAGGAATAGAGGAGATGCTGTTGGGTGGATTTACAGAGGAGGTGCTGATGCTTTTCTTCCGAAGAGGACTCCATAGTCATGGCAAGGAGCGAAAGGTGGTGCCTCCACTGCATCTGCACCAATACTTCTTCCCACACCCCATCTCCAATCCCCACCCCCTTTTATTATCTCTTTTGCTTCTTCCCACACACGCCCCCCACCGAAGGCGATGGTCCTCTTTGCATATCATTGCCCCCATGCCACGGTGCCTAGCTTCGGAGATGATGGACCTCTTTACAAATCGAGCTCCAGAAGGGACGACTGTGTTCATTATGATAGCTCTTCTTCTTATTTCGGGCAAGCAAACTACGAGTGAGTTTTTTTTATTAATAAAAATGAGTCAGTGTGCATTTTTTTTTAACTTAATAAGTATTAAACCCACACCTCCTATATAGAACTCAATTATTCTAACTAGAATGATTTACACCTTATGGTTTTTAAAATGTAACATGTTGCATGTTGACTGGTTAGTTTGGTAAAAACTATTTTTATCATGTTATTTATGATATTAAAATATTTTAATAGATCGTTACAATCAAAAGCTCCCTGTACTAAGCATTTAATGTAACTCACGTATACAAGAAATTATCCATAAATCATAAAAATAATCGTCTATATTATATTAAATTATTTATCCGACTCAACAAACTTGGATACACTAAAACAATCCCCATAACCTACTACATCATTTGCAAACCCCTACCCCTTGATTTGAAACAAAAAAAAATTGGTCTGATTCAAATGAACCGGCCAGCCGACCAGTCCAGTTGAACCGGTTGACCTGGTTTGAAGAGCTAGCGCGAGCGAGAAGAGCCGAGGGCTCTTCCCACTCGACGCCCTCTTCCTCGACTCCTTCCTCGCCTCCCTCACCCGTAGCATAGCATGCTGGCGCCCCTCCCGTTTCACCGCCGTTTACTGCTCGCCGTCCGCCGCCCGTCGCTCGCCGTTCCCCTTCGCCGCGACGAGAAGAGCTCGGTGAAGGTCGTCTTCCCCTCTTCTTCCCCTGCATTCCCCTCTTCGCACGAACAGCCGCTGCTGTCCGCCGCCCTTCCTCCGTGTCCGTCGTCCGCCGCCTATCGTTCGCCTTCCGTAGATCTCCGCCGCGACAAAGAGAGCTCGGCGGAGGTCTGCTGCAGCTGCGCGTCCACCCCTTTCCTCGGCATTTCCCCTCTTCGTGAGCAGATCCACACCGTCGGTCACCCTACTGCGTGGCTGCTGATCCGCCACTCCGATCATTAGGGTCGAGCAGCTACGTCCTCTAGCGAGCTCGGGAGGAGTTAGCTCCCCGAGATTTGACCGCCGCTTGGTCGATTTGGTCGACGCGGCCGAGAGGTCCACCGGCGAATCGGCAAAGGGAAGACCTGCGCATTTCTTCCCGCTGGCTGCCGCTCGATCCGCGTCAGCTGGGTGTTCGTGAGCTCGTAGGGCACTCCCTACCTCCACGCACGTGTGATCGTGGTCATCATCGTCGCCGGTATGTGGGTCAGCCATGGGATTTCGTGAGCTCCGGCGAGAGAGCGGCTAGGGTTCCGACGAGGAAGAGGGCGTCGGCGGAGGTAGCAGCTCCTGATCTCTTTTCTTCTGCCTTAATCACGTTTAAGGATAACAAAGCATGTTTAGTTTAGCTAAGCATGATTAGTGCTAAATGATGATATGTAGCAATTATGTAAGTTTCAATCCTATTTAATTAGTGCATGGAGGATTTGTTAGTGAATATTTATTGATTAATTATACAACCTGGCTAACTAAAAGGGGGGTTTGGGCTCAATGGATTAAACTCGAACTCGAGTCTGACTCGAGTTGAAATAGTTAATAAGGGTTGGATCGAGCTGACCCAGCTTGGGCTTGGATCAGACTCAAGTTGAACTATTTTGAATTAGGTCAAATATGGGTTAATCTAACCATTTGGTGGGAACATAGGCAACCTAAGTTAACTACGGTCAAAATTGACCAATTTTGACTCATGGGTTTAAATTGGATCTAAATTAGTGTTTAGTTGATTAAGTTAGGTGGTAGACCCAGGTCAATGTTGACCGAGTTAATATTAATCTAGAATTTGATTTGGATCTCATGAGCTCAAAATTTGGGCTGACCGGATTGGGCTGAGCACTTGATTTGGGTTGGATCATGATAAATTAAAATTTCCTCTATTGGTCAACATGGTCAATTTTAGTTGACTGGATCAATTTTGACCGAATTTTGACTTGGACCAAATTGGACTAATAAATTTGGATGTAATTGAATTAGGGGATGATTAAATTGATAAACCTAATTTAGATGATTAACCTAGTTAATTAAGATAATAAATTTAATAATTTTTGATGGTTTTTAATTGGGCCCTTGGGTGACTTGGGTCAGATCATGTGTTTGGGTTTATAATGGGTATAGATTTGATAAAATTTATCTAAGCCTAATTGAATTAATTTAGAATTGTAATTGAGTTTTAATTAGCATAATTAAAATTAGATTAATTAATATTTGAATGATTAGATAGAATTAGTTATTAAATTGTATGCTTAGATTTGGTTAATTACATATAATTTACTTTAATTGATTATATTGATGAGCAATTGGGCTTAGCACGTGGACATGGGCCCAATGGATAAGCATGAGTTCATTAATTAAACATGGACCCCTAAATTAAACATGGGCTCATAAATTTAAATGTAGGCTTATTAAGCAGTATTGCTAGGATAATTGTATAAGTTAGATCGATAAATTTCTATTTTTATTAATTTTAGAGAAAAATAAATTAAATAATTATGTTATTTAGGACTATTGTTGATACGCGATCCGAGTAGTTCATTGGAGTGATTATTTTACGTGGGTTGGTTCTGAAGAGTAAACCGCCAAATCAGGTGCGTTGGTTTATCGAAGTTTGGATTTATTCAAACTAGGGAATTCCTGCTGAGGTTTTCTTAGGAAATTCTTGGATGCCTTAAATATGATAAAATATAATGTTTGTTAAGACTATGTATGTATGCATGTTAGTATAATTTATTTTATCTAATATGAATGATATGTTATGTTCATCATGCTATGTATTTAACATGTTCTAAAATCTTGTCCTGCATGTTATATTATTTTCTATGTTATGTGCTACACAACTACCATGCAGACATAGATATAAAAGATGACATGTTAGGATCTCCTATGAGACATCCCTAGAAGTTAGACAGAAAGGGGTGTTCCTCACATACTCCGGTTGACCACCGCGTACCGTCAATGGTCAAAACTGTGATGTTTCTCTACACACCACTCCCGAGGCTATACATAGCTTAGACACTAGGAGCTGGTAGGAAAAGGAATCGTACAAACTCTAAGGTCATATTAGATCGAAAATATGGAGCAGGTTCCTACCTGAAAATTTATACCCACACGAGTGTCGTTTAGGTGACCCCGTGATAGTCCTGAGATGGCTAGCGAGGATGAGTCCTACCATGGACTTGGCACCGATGGTGAAGGAGACTTGGTTAACCATAATAATAATTTTTTAAATTACTTAAAGAATTAATTTTTTTAAGAATCTTAATTAATTGAAGCTAAAATTAAAATCTTTCTCACACTAAATCT
The DNA here is from genome assembly GCA_030544415.1 of Thalia dealbata. NCBI lineage: Eukaryota > Viridiplantae > Streptophyta > Magnoliopsida > Zingiberales > Marantaceae > Thalia > Thalia dealbata. Next base: position 12,941,264 of record CM060460.1, read on the forward strand.
TTTAGTTTTCTTAGAATCATTGATTATAAAAGAATAAGATAGAAAGAGCTAGAGTAACATTGCTTGAAAGATTCACTTGTTGACTGTTCTTTTATAATATTGAATATGTTTTAGATTCAAAATACCTATAGTGATATACCTTCAAAATTTTCTTTAGATGAATTTGAAGCTATCAACTGATGGTTTACTTTAGAACTATAGAGAAATAAGATGTCATCGATCATCAACATCTGATATATCATTGTATTATATCTCCATGCATGGTGTGACCTTAAAGTTGGATGAGGTGGAAGAATCAAATAAGGGTAAATTTTTCTATTGATTATATATTTTCATATTAAAGTTTTGTAAAAACTAAAATTAAAGATGAAAAATTATTATTATAAAATTGAATAAAACTCAAAGCATGATCATACTTTTTATAAGAATTGGAATATTAGCTAAGGGTAGAAACACTCAAGTGCTTAGAATGAAATACGCTACCTGTGTCTAAATAGAAAAAAGAATTCCATAATATATTTTTGTCATAAAAACATTTGATTCAGATTTAAACACTCGATGTAACTGGTGATATTACTAGGGTACAAATAAAAGTAATAAAAACATTTGATGCATGATAATTTTATAAAACACCAGAGTGCATATTAACTAACTTATTCATACTAACTTAGCACTAATTTCAAATGATGCATAGGATCCACCTATTATTATTTTTATATGACCAGTAATTCGGTTGTGCAAACGCATTTAAATGCAAATAAAATTTTAAATCAATATTATACATATAATTTTTTATAATTAATTTTTACATTTGAATATAAAATTAAATTAATTTAATAGATAAAATTGTAAAATTAAAGAAACTAATAAATATAATATAATTAAAAATTTTAATTAATAAAGTCACCTTTGAGTTGAAAAAGAGACGTAAAAGTAATGGAAGACACGTACGTAGATCTTATAAATAGAGGTACAAAATGAGTCTGGCTACCCGCGGATGTGCGTACATGACACGATGTCAGGCTGCTTCCTGTTCTTCCTGTGATCGGACGACATGACACGATGCACGATATATATTATTATATAAATAAAATTATAAATTTGAGTTGGTGCACTTATTAAGTATAAATATTACGAGGTAATATTTTATTTTTCTGGGATAGTTAGAGGTAGAATTTGATGTTCTGTATACATTTTTTCATTAATCTACCTGACCAATGAGTCATCTACCAGCCCAGTAACGAGAAACCCAACCGGGAATACCAGCCATTTTACTGGACAGAACTTCTTGGACCCACTTCATTCGCAGGGTTTTCCGTCGCTAAATTCCAGATCATTCTAACAGCCCACCAGGCTTCAGCGTTGTGTGCATCTCCATCGACTCCCTGGTGGGTACCACCTGACACTTCCAATGACAGGGTAGGTACACCGAGTGGGTAAAATTATATATTTCTGTCGAGTAAATATTAACGTGATCCTTCGGAGCCCTCTCCGATTACGCCCCGTTTTCGCGTGTCCAAAAGCTGCGATAATTGTGGCACGTCGGTTTCTTCTCGTCTCCCAATCTCCCTTCTCATCGGATCGCGAGGCCTCCAGATCTCAATCCCATCTCGTCCCTCCTCACTCCCTCCCTCTTCTCTCTCGCCCTCCGCTTCCTCTTCTTCTTCTTCTGTTCGATTTCTTGATCCTTGCTTGGCTCCGGCCTCCTCGTTTCCCGATCCGGATCGCTGCCGCCGAGATGGCCTACGGCGACCGCCTCACGACGTTCGAGGACTCCGAGAAGGAGAGCGAGTATGGATACGTCCGCAAGGTAAACTTTCCTTTTTTCCGAGACCCGGTCGCCTCTCCTTGTTCTCCGGAGCAGGTTTTGATTCTTTGATCACGTTACGATTTGCGCTGTTCTTTTGATCTCAGATTCTGCGTGTTTTGGGTGTTTTTTATGGTTTTTCTGGGTTGGAATGAATGGGAATTGACTTCATTTCTTGGAGGTCTGCGAATGATTGATGTACAAGTAGATTGCCTGCTCGTGATCTGGCAGGAACAATGGTCCATGCCGTAATCTTAAGTAGAATGCGACGATCGCAGAACTGAAGCCAAATTGAAGACGCTAGCTAGCGAGTTGGTAATGAATATGGCTGTTTACGCCAAGGTCTTGCTGTTAACATGCCCCCTTTACATCACTAACGTTTACCTTTGCTTGATGATGCCCGGAGTCGACAGTGATGGGTCATCGATCCCAGCCTATGATTACAAATATTGCGACCTGGCGTTCAGCCGTATTTCAGCACCAGTAAAAAAATTAACTGATTATATTTAGAGGTTTAGAAATTAAGAGTTTAGTCTGGTAATTTTGTTCCATCGTAATTTCCCAATTTAAGTTCTCGTATTTGGCAATCTATTTGAGGTGTGATCCAAAGGTATGCCTGAGTTTGATCCTGACTAGGTTTATTGGCCTGCCAATCCAAACAGGTCCATCGACGAACTTTATCTTGTATAGTTGAAAACCCAACTGAATCATCAACAGGATGAATACTATCTTTGTTTCTGTCATTGTTTCCTATTAGCTATCGAATATCCCTTTTGATATGTTTCTACCAAGTCAGCGTTTTTAAAGCGAAGACAAACAACGGTTTCCTGCTGTTACAGGTAAAGCATAGCGAACTGTGTCAAAACTAACTACATTGTCTGACTTATTCACGACAATTTCCAGGTTTCTGGACCAGTCGTTGTGGCTGATGGAATGGGAGGTGCTGCCATGTATGAGCTTGTTCGTGTTGGTCATGATAACCTTATTGGTGAAATTATTCGTTTGGAGGGTGACTCAGCTACAATTCAGGGTAATGATTTCAGAAGTTTTAACAATGGCACAGTCGCATTTGGCTTTGTTCAGTTTGCCGTTGTCAATTTTCAGTTGCTTCTTTCCGTTTAATGTTGGTTTTTTGTTCCATCGGTGGATGATACCGGTTTTAATTTCAGTTTATGAAGAAACTGCTGGTTTGATGGTGAATGACCCTGTTTTGCGAACTCGAAAGGTGACCAACAGTCTCGAGTGTTTCAACATTGTATTTTGGGGAAAAAATATTGTACAATGCACTTCGTATTGATTTGGGATGATTTGTTGGTTTGTTTTTACAGCCTCTCTCGGTCGAGTTGGGACCTGGAATTTTGGGCAACATTTTTGATGGAATTCAGGTTTGTTGACACATCAAACTGCAATGGTTGCTTTCATTTACTTTACAACTAAACCTGTAGGTGCAAAGGTACACCTATGTTGAACTTGTACTAGTTTTCCTATCCTTTTCTTCTGAATGTTTTCCCAATTGCATGATGATTTTCCTCCCTCATTATAGCGTCCTTTGAAAACTATTGCTATAAAATCTGGTGATGTCTACATTCCGCGTGGTGTTTCTGTCCCTGCTCTGGACAAAGATCAATTGTGGGAATTCCAGCCTGGGAAATTAGGTAAATAAAATGAATATGATGCAGTTCATAAATAATTTATTTAACATCCTATTTTGAGTTTTTTAATCATATCTATGTTGATCTGTTATTGCCACTTGTTTCAGGTGTTGGAGATCTTCTGACTGGTGGAGACTTATATGCAGTATGTAGCATGAATTCAGTGTTTGAAATGATATTCATATTTGATTCTCAATCTAATTTGTTCATTTTAAAATCCTAATGCTCAATATTCTTTCAGACTGTCTTTGAGAATACATTGATGAAGCACCAGGTTGCTCTTCCTCCTGGTTCCATGGGAAAAATCAGTTTTATTGCCTCAGCTGGTCAATACAATCTGAATGTTAGTATACATAAGTTTCTGTACATAAAAAGTTGTCTATTTTTGCGAATTATGTTCTATATGATACTTTTGCTCATTAATTCTTCCCATCTACCATTATCTTTGAATTTATAGGATACAGTGCTTGAATTGGAGTTTCAAGGTGTTAAAAAGAAATACACTATGCTTCAGGTTAGTAATTTTGTTGGTTGAGTACTGCAATTTCAGAAAGCAGAATCACTATAATGTTTGGTGTATTGACTGATTGTTTTACAGACATGGCCAGTACGTACTCCAAGACCAGTTGCAACGAAGCTTGCTGCTGATACACCCCTATTAACAGGACAGGTAAAGTATCAATAGGACAGTTTATGTTATACTTTTAGTTATTGTAATTTTCATTTCTTGGATAATAGAATTCTTCTATCTTATCTGACTTTTGACAAGATTATTTGTGTGTTCTTTCTCAGCGTGTACTTGATGCTCTTTTTCCTTCTGTGCTTGGAGGTACTTGTGCTATACCTGGAGCTTTTGGTTGTGGAAAGACAGTCATCAGTCAGGCACTGTCAAAGGTTATTATTTTTTGAAGTTATAGCTCTTGCATTGTCCTTGTGTGTACTTTTTCACTTATGTTTGTTTCAACTTCTGCAGTACTCTAATTCTGACACAGTGGTTTATGTTGGCTGTGGAGAGAGAGGGAATGAAATGGCTGAGGTCTGTGGCTACTCTCCTCACATTTTAGTTTTACACATGGTTGTTCACATACTTACCAGACAGCTCGTTGCATAATCTCCAGGTTCTTATGGATTTCCCACAACTGACGATGACATTGCCTGATGGTCGTGAAGAATCTGTCATGAAGAGAACAACACTTGTGGCAAACACATCCAACATGCCTGTTGCTGCTCGTGAAGCATCCATTTATACAGGTTTGAACTTAAAATAGCCAAGAATAAGTACCTTGTTGGAATTGTTTTTCTTTTTCTCAATTGAAGCAATACATCATGGCATGCACAATTAGCATTGATAATAATCTTCCAGTACATTTAGAAAGTGTTTTCGATTGCTTGGATGGACATACCTGCCTTACCAGGATGATTATGGCCTATTAAATGTTTGGAAGTTGTTTATAGACTACATGAGGCTGCTGGGACTTCCATAAATGTCTTGTGATCTCTCTCACTCTCTATATATATACACACACAGACACACATATAAATCTCCTTAACTTGAGTTGTCAACCAACCTCACATGAATGCTGCTGGATTTAGATGAAAAAACTATTTGCTTGGACCATGGGTCACCAGGCCTTAAATTGTAAGTTTTTTACATGAGGCTACCTAGTACTTATAGTTGTCAGCTAACCTCACATGAAGCTTCTGAATTTGGTTGACAGAATTTATTTGCATGGGACAATGGGTCACTTTCTGTATCTATAGAGCTTAATTCTCTCTTGCTTCTTATGAAACACAAGTTGTTACGAAACCAATTTTGGTTTGTTCATGTACAAAATTATATTTTAGTTATGCAAACTGCACTGTTGTATTTCTTCATCTGCATTGCTAAGGCAAATAATATAGCGATTCTCAAATGTAGAAAAAAATGTTCAACTTGAAATGTCCAACCTTTTGAATTTTCGTTTGGGGATGGTGGGAATATTTTCCACAAGCAAAAACTATGACAGGTCTGTGATCCAATGTAAAATGTCACTTACGGTTGCTTTATGTAGAAAATGGTAAAAAAATGGTCTGTTCTAAATGTAACATGTTTGTCACAAGCATTTGATTTACACTGCATACTTTCATTTCCACATAATTAAGTTGCACATGTTTACCCATCTTGAATTCCTCAGGCATCACAATAGCTGAATACTTCCGAGATATGGGCTACAATGTTAGTATGATGGCTGATTCCACTTCTAGATGGGCAGAGGCCTTGCGTGAAATTTCTGGCCGATTGGTAATGTTTGTTTGAGTTCTCCTATGACAACATTTAGCATAATATAACTTTGGTTGTAACAAAGTAATCTCAAAGAGGAAATTTTTCCAGAATTTTGGCTTATAAAAGTAATTTTGGAAATCATACTAATTTCTTGACCCTTCACTTTACCTGCTATCCACGCTAAAAGCTAACTTCTGTGATATCTATTAGTGAGAAAGATTTGTCATATTGAGATAGTAAGCTCTATGAAGTTGCAGGAAAGTATCAGTTCTTGCAAATTTTGTTGTATTAGTTATCAGTAGCAGAAAACTGGTCAAGAAAAGCGGTCCTTTATAATTATCGCAGTTAGTTTCAAAGATGATGAAATTTAGTCCATAGATGGTGTATTTCTCTTGAAAATCAATTACTGTTCATGATTTTGTCTACCATATATTTTTACTTCAATTTTAATTATCTCTTGTTTCAGGCTGAAATGCCAGCAGACAGTGGTTATCCTGCATATCTTGCAGCGCGTTTAGCTTCCTTCTATGAACGTGCTGGTAAGGTGAAATGTTTGGGTGGGCCAGACAGAACTGGAAGTGTGACAATTGTTGGTGCTGTTTCCCCACCAGGAGGTGATTTTTCAGATCCTGTTACTTCTGCTACCCTTGGTATTGTTCAGGTATTGAATTATATTTTTTTTTTCATCTGTTAACTAAAGTTATGCATTTGCCCTTTGGCTATCATGAAACCCTGCTCTATAAATGTTGTGCAGGTCTTCTGGGGATTAGACAAGAAACTTGCCCAGAGGAAGCATTTTCCATCAGTCAATTGGCTTATTTCATATTCCAAGTACTCAAAGGTTCTGAATATTTGCTACTGTGTTATTTCAAATTAAAATTCTGATTGACTTGAAGCTTAATCTTATTTGCTTAGCAAAAATGCAAGTTAAACTCTGCAATAATGCATAAACAAGCCACTGCATTTTACAATCTTTGGTCTGATCAAGGTCTTAAATTATTTTACCAGTGATATTATACCAAGGGTTGCTTGGTTGGGGGTACTATGGGATTTTATTACTCCCAATCAAACAGCCCCTGGGTGTAATAGTTAGTGCAAGGAGACCAGGACTTGCTCAGTACTATTTTTATCTAATTCGTTTTTAAGAATGTCTCATGTCCTTCCATGAGGGAAGCAATATTCCATCTAATTCTAACTTCTGTTCCTGCTTTCTTGTATGTATTGCAGGCATTGGAGACTTTCTATGAGAAATTTGATTCAGATTTTATTGACATTAGGACAAAAGCTCGTGAGGTATTACAGAGAGAAGATGATCTGAATGAAATTGTGCAGGTAATAATTTTTCCAACTTGTTAAGGTCTTGTCCTTGCAATAATTATTACTTTAAGGAACGTTACTGCTGCTCTTTTTTCTTAGCGTGATCTGTGGTATCTAATTGAACTAGTTCTTAAACATGTTTAGCTTAGCCTTTCTCAACATTCTATGATCCGCAGAAATTTTTACTTGGGTTAATAGTAATTTATGTGATATTTACCCATTTTCCTTCTATTTAATTCCTTGTCATCAGTCAGATTTATTTTATAAATTTCAGAAAACCTCTGAAACTAGCTTTAGATGTGATTTTTCCAATTTGAAAATTCTTTTTTTCTATGATTAATCATATTTTCTGTCTGTCTCTTTTCTGTGTATGATGCTGCAGCTAGTTGGTAAAGATGCATTAGCAGAAAGTGACAAAATCACATTAGAGACCGCAAAACTTCTGCGTGAAGATTATCTTGCACAGAATGCATTTACTCCGTAAGCTGCATCTCTGTTAAATCAACTTACGTCTTTATCACAATTTTTTTTCCTTTCTCAATCAGTATTTATTTTCATTGACCTACTTTTATTGTTGCAACAGATATGATAAGTTTTGTCCATTCTATAAGTCAGTTTGGATGATGCGTAATATTATTCATTTCAATACCTTGGCAAACCAGGTATGTCCCTCGTTGTGGTATCACCAGTTTCAATAAATTCCATTATGATATTTTGGCTATATATATCATCTTTAACGTTGCCGCCCGTTAGCCCGTTTCTGTATCTTATGGATTAATGAACTACTGCTTGTTATTATATCATTAGGCGGTAGAGCGAGGGGCGGGTTCTGAGGGCCAAAAGATTACTTACAGTGTTATCAAGCATCGGTTGGGCGACCTTTTCTACCGTTTAGTGTAAGCAATAGAATGCGATGATCTTGTTTCTGCCAAATGTCCTGTTGCTGATTCCTGATACTCTTTCACTACTTCCAAAATTCCTCTGTACATTAGTTGAAAGGTTGAGGTTGCTTTTAATTCTTACGCAGGTCCCAAAAATTCGAAGACCCGGCAGAAGGCGAGGAAGCTCTAGTTGCAAAATTCAAGAAATTGTATGATGACCTCACCACTGGATTCCGCAACCTCGAAGATGAAGCACGATGATCTACCGTCCCCTGAAAAGGTCGCTGAAACTGCTACAACGCCATGGGTATTTATTTAGGAAGACATGTAGCATTTTGGAGACCGCAGCATGTTTGTTCTCGTACGTTCGCCATCCAAGTTTTGCATGCTTTTGAAGCATGCTGTTGTATTAATACCTGCAGATTTGCGCCATTTGAAACAGCAGATGAGACTAAATTTTTGCCGACTGTTGTAATAAAATGTGGTGCAGAGGGCAAACCCAAATTCCTCTCTATTGTAATAAAGCATGGTGTATTGGTGACCTGATCATTCATTATATTGATTATGTTCATGAGTTATAGTTTTTTTTTCGAAAAGGATGATTAATTTGCTGAGAAATTCTGGAAATATTTGATTAATTAATGGATTTGCAGAAAATAAGCCATTGGTGCTCGTGCATATAAATTTGGTACATTTAAGTTTGAGTGAATTAAATGAGCGTGCAGGTAGTGGGTGTTGATGGAGACGAGGTAGTCACAAATTATTACGACAAAGTTAGATAGCAAAACTAAAGCAACCAACCGGAGAGGAAAAATTGAGGGGGCTAAAGGTATATAGTGGGATAATTCCCTTTGTTGATTGTGAGATGCAGGGCGCATTTGCACTAACTTTTTACCTATAATTATAACTAAATTTTGAGTAAAATTAATATTATTTTGCACTAAACATCTTAAACGTTTCACTAAGATGCTAATCACTATCTTTTCTAAATTTATTCATTTAGTTAGAATAATAAGATTAGATTTAAAACTCATTGAGTTTTAAAAAAAGTAATATATTTTTTTTATTATTCATCAAATTAGGTATGAGAATTTATCTCAAATAAGTATTAATGTCTATTGCTAAAATTAAACCAAAATATTATTCATAAGTATTGCCCAATAAATGAATAAATTTTTTTTTTTGAACTATGAGCTTGGTAACTAATTTGATTTATCTAGAAAAACAATATATCTATAATTATCATATACATATTATTGAATAATGAAGAGTCAGTCACTCATGAACTATAATTGGGATGTATATATAAATTCATAGTATATATATAATCTAAAAATCATATATTATCATATATATAACGATATATGTAGACATATATAAATTTTCTATGATTCGTTTAAGCTTGATACTAAATCAAAAAATTAGTATGATACTAATTTTGAAATAAATACTTCAATTTTTTTTTAAAAAAAGAAAAACTGAACTTATATTTATTTTATTTAGTTTTCGGTCGATTTGGTTCAGATGAGTTCAGCTTAATTAGGTCGGATATAGGTTTTGCTTATCTCTATAAGTATAAGGTTTAGAAATTTACGGAGTCGTGCAAAACTTAGGTCAAATTCGATTTCTGTCTTCTTCAATATTAAAATACATAGGGAATAAAATGTGCAAATATTTAGCAGAAAACCAAAATTTTCAAGGCGAAGAATCTAGCATTTATACTACATAAACCAGAACATTCAGCTAAATAAATAAAAATAAATAAATACATATAAAATATTTTAAAAACTGAAGCTGGAAATTGAACGTTGTATAGATTGATATAAAATCCCAGTGATCATTTCAGCACAATCCGTTGTAGTCTAGTTGGTTAGGATACTCGGCTCTCACCCGAGAGACCCGGGTTCGAGTCCCGGCAACGGAAATCGGCTTTTCTTTATGGCTCCATTTAATCTCTCTCACCCGACAAACATTGCTTCTAACTGCTTCACATCATTCTTAACCATGATATCATCCACTGCCATTACTGACGAACCTGATCCCTGCTGGCTGGTAGAAACCGCTGCAGCTCCTGACGCATTGGATGGGGAAGTCGTCGACGAATCGGAAAGAGCAAGAACCTCGGCTGCAGATCCTTCAGAAGCACAAAACCTGATGCTGCTAACTTCACCGGAACATATCTGCTTTCATCCAGAAATCTAATGTACTTTTCTTGGGCAGGGACGACCCTGGCTGGATTTGTCAAAATCCTCCACCTTCTTATCGGCAGCGGTGTCCGCCTGAAGAGGAGCAACGAGCATCTGATCAGCATAAGCTGCAACACATATTATTCCCTTTACTGATGGTATGTATATTCATATCGCATGTGGTTTAGCCAAAAACCAGAAAGAAGTGAGCGCATGCCCGGTGACCTGCATTGCATCGGTATCCTTTTCCGTAGATCCATTAGCCTTTGCTGCTGGAAGAATCGTCACTCGCTGTCTCTCTGCGGCAGCTTTTTGTTCAGCATCCTTTTTCGCTCTGCTCTTCGCTTTTGCAGCTGTTGACAAAACAGCAGTAGGCATCTTTACCGCTGAAGTAGTAGTCGGAGGTACTCGAACAGGGAAGGCTTCACACTTGATAAGAACTCAAAAGCGAGGCTTATGAAATAGAGAAGGGGATAGCAGTACCAAAACTGGCTGAAAACTGCAAGCCCAACGAGTGCTGTGATTTTGTCGTGCTTAGTTTTGGAAGGCAGTTTGATAGTTATGTTTGTTCCACCACCATCAAGAATTCCAGAAGCCACTTTAGCACTCATCTTTCTCATCGTGCCCTCATGCTCATCAAGAATTATTTTTGCTAATCGTCGCCTATATAAATTGAACGGAGAAAGTATATGTAGTTATAGTACTTGCCATTGGAATAACTGAATATCTAACTAAATATCCCACCAGAGTCGCATGATTCATGGGCACTAAAAGCCTTCTTATTAATACTAGGTAAATAGAAATATAAACTCTGCAAGTAAGGAGGGCCGGAGTTGGAGAGGAAGGGAGATGAGTGATAACTCCAGCAGAATGGATGGCAGGAGGCCATCTCATTCACGTCTTAGGAAGGAATGCAAAGGGGTGGCACTTCTTGCAAGCCAAGCAGGAGGAGTTCCAAATCTAGTTCGAAGTTGAGATAAGGACCCCTCCTCTTCGTCAAAATTGATTACCCTAAGTAACCTTGATGTAGGAATGTTTTTGATTGTTAGGGCAAGGAGTATTTGAGATCTCTCTACCATCCAATCTTAAGAACAAGGGGAGAGTTTTGGGGACACCAACCTTGCATTAAAGAGGGTAAGATCTTTAACGTATCAAGCTCCTCATGAGATGGCTGTATGGGGTCTAAATAATGGGATGAAATCTAAATTAGATGCTAATGTATTTAAGATTTACATGAGACAATGTGACACTCGTATAAATTTCCGGGCACTTACCCAATACCCTTCTACAATAAGTTAAGCATCGAATCAATTTTCTATTTTTTTCATATTTATTGATATAATTTGGAGAATGTTGGTATGCACAAACTAACTTATGATAAGTAATGTGACTATTAAATAGCACCGCTCTTTAAAACATGAAGGAGCTAAAAAGCAGTGAATAAATATCACCTATTTTAGATTATACCGAGTGTTCTATGAGATATGGTAGACACTTGTTATATCTTAATCTTAAAATAGTATGAATACTTAACTAAAATATCAAACTTCTTCATTGTAGACTTTCATCTCTGACTTGATAGTTAGATTTTCTATTTATAGCTCCAGCCACAATTATTAATGCATCTATTTGTTCTCAATGATTTGTAGTCAACAATATTTGCAAATGCTACAAATGTCACCTCTTATTTTTCTTTAGTCCTACAACAGGAATTAAACCACATGATTCAGAAACCTCTTTATAAATGATTATGATACAATGATTTCAACTTTTGAATAATTTTAATAATCCTTCCCATCCTCTATTTAGAAGTGCAAAAAGAAATAATACAAATGACATGCTCATTATTATGTAGAGCAATTAGTAGTATAGATTAACCATCTAATCATATGAGCTAATCTGTCAAACAACTAGGTAGTAAAAGAATAATTTTTATAGCAAAAGAGGCATAAATCTTTCTTTCTCCAAATTGTAAAGCCATCATGGCTTCCGTGTGATCCTTGTCGCTGTAAAATTTATCCGTGATGTACCACACACATTTTCAAATTGTAGAAGAAAAAGAAAAGAAGAAGAAGATGTATCAGTTGATATTAACCTCATTCGTGGCTTTAGTTTTAGATGGCACTGACTACACGATCTACTTCAATGTTGACCTAGCATTAGATTGAAGATTAATAAGATTGCTATGCTTCACATTTTCTTCATTTATTTATCGATCAACTATGTGGCATGAACATGCTACTGTCTTACTTTTCAATTATTACCTACAATTTCCTTATAGTAGATCTCCCTCTCCTCATCTCTTTCAACTCTTCGACATTCCTTTCTAAATATTGCTCAATACTAATCGAGAAGTACAATGAGAAGATGCTTTAATCAATTAATTACCTAGAAGCCATATGAGACTCATCGTCGGGGTTTGATTTATTTAGCCTTAATGATAATGGCCTTCAAATAAACCCACAATGGAGAAGTAGTCCTTTCTAAGTCTCTTGTACCTCTTTTTCCTAATTTGATTATACTCTCTATTAATATTAATTAATCAAGTGTAAATCAAAATAACTATTTACATAGATATGGAGAATGAGATTGATAGTGATTAATAGCATGATGAGGACTATAATTATCGAAAGAATGTAGCTAACTAAGTTGTTCTCACTGTTACCGATAGCTTCATGATCATTGCTAGTGCTATGGGTTACCTAATATGTTTGTAAATTTTTTGATAGATTGATAAAAAAAATTTATGATATTTTTAAAAAAAATACAATGAATGATGTGATCTACTCACAATATTTGACGGTACTCAAAAGTAGCAAGGGAGATATATCTTTCTTACTATTTTTATAATTTAATTCATATATATTACTATTTAAAGCTAAATTAATTTAATTAATCATTTAGCAAGCTGAGGACCGTTGAGTCAACTAGGAGGAATCATAAGATCCTACCATCATTAATCCTTATTTTTATCTTTTTTATATAATTATTTTTAATACTTTTGGATGGGTGATATATATTGAAAAAAAAAAAAAAGCATAATCACATAGTCATCACATAGTCGTGCATGTATTTTATATTTTGATAAAAAATTCTTGTCATATCTCTTACCTTCCATTAGAGTAAATGGTAGACAAAAGTGAATTCCGTATATAATCCCACTTTATTTTCTGAGACTATATGAAACCCATAAGTGTACCTGGTGCAAATCCTATCTATTTATCTAATGAGATAATCTAGACAATAAATTAATATAACTTTTCAAAATAGAAAACCTAGCTCTAGAACTATGTATTTTTTTAAAACAAGAGCTCAAACACAAAGAATTACCCATATAAATATTTTACAATTAAAATAGGACATACGTCCAAAGATATATAAAAATACATATCCATAGTATTATCTTTCATTTTAAAAATCTGATTCTAACTATTAGACTAACTAGCTACGAGTCTTTCTCCTACTATGATGTTAAAAAATAAAAATGAATTTCTCTGTAAGGTTAAAATCATGTTAATAGTTGGATGATAAAAACTTCTATGCACCTACTCATTAACGTAATCTCATGCATCTTAACCAACATCAACAGAGAGCAGCGACAAACTCAAATTCACCCAAATTACTCCTACTTCCAACTAGTACCAACCATGAACCGAACATCAAAAATCAATAAAACTCAACCAACTCCTCATCATATTGACCGACCCGATTCAACAAAAACACAACAGTAATAGGGCAAACATACAATATCGATCATCATCACCATACTTGCTACTGATCTATCTTCATAATATTAAATCCATCGCCGCCATACACGCTAGCGATTTAACAATCACAAAGGCAAACAGACCGCTGGCCATACACGCATTTGATCAAAACGCCCGTATAGGCCACTACTTTGCGAGGTAATTAAACCCACTGAAGCAGCAACCAAACTTCCCACGTAAACAAGCCCCAATTTTAAATCAACCGATTTCCTTCCCTGCTTAGTTCGAAATCAACCATCCACATCCCCAATTTGTCTGCACAATTTTTTTTTTCAAAATGGGTCAAATTTTAGAATCAAAACAGGGAGGGACATTCACTGCGGAAACAGGGAAAAGCAAAACCCAAAAAAATAGAACTCTATCCGGTTTCAGAAATCGGGGAAACAAAATTCTCTTGTTTGGCTCCTTGCGATCGAATCACCGTGATGGTGATAAACTTAAATCGAGCGAAGAAGAAGAGAACAATAAAAAAAAAAACCCCAATCGATCTCCTACTTGACGCCGAACTAAGATCGCAACTAAATTTCGGATTTACCTCTCTAACGAGCAACGTTGGGTTTGGCGGATCTCTTCGACTTGACGTCGCCTCCTCTTCATCCAATCGCCTACCACTCGTGTGCTTCAGAGGAAGCACGATCCCACAGTCGTTGCCCCTTCAATTTCGTATCGAGATGTCCGACCGGCTCATCCTCAGTCCAGCAGCGAAGGAAGAACGGGGAAGGTGGAAGGCACGAGAGGCGCTGATCGTTGGTGCATCTCCGACCGAACAGGTCGCTGATCCGGACTTCACTCGCCGAAGTGGAACGGCGACGAGCGGAGTTTGGTCGCAGAGGAGTCCCGCTCGACCGAGGAAAAGGGAAAATCCTGGGCTGGGGTATGACCGTGGGCAATGAAAAGACCATCTTACCCCCCTGCAGTCATGCTTGGGAGGTTTAATGACTACATCACCCTTACTACTTACACCAATTTACGTGTATTTCTTTATGTACGTACAATTATATTTATCTATATATATCTTTCCATATGTAAGCATCTTTATCTATTCCATCCGTCTATTTTACACATACATCTCATATCGTATGCCTTGTTTACGTCTGTATATACACGCACATGTACGCATATATATTATTTATCTATTATATTATTATTTAATTATTTTAAAATTTTTAATCTTTACGAATATTCCTTCGCCGCCTTCTCGTAGTAGGTTTTGGTGAGAACAAAAATCCAAGAGATAAAAGAAAATTTTCACAATAATTTTTTTAAAGGAACCCCGATCTATCTATGAAAACAAGTATTTTTTTCTCTTTTCTTCGTTATACTTTATTGTACAGATACAAAAAATATTTTAATAAAGTAAGATATCTTATTATTTAAAAATATTAATAAAATTATAAATTATATTTTAACATCCTCTATTTTAAATTCAATAAATTACAGGAGTTTAAAGATGGATGAGCATATGGAGAGAAATATTACGGGGCACTATTAATACATAGTATTTCTTTATATATTTTAGTGGGGAGAAGAGAAAGAAGAAATAATTTTTATACATATATATTTACTTATATCTAAAAGAGCATCATATCTTCTTCGTCTATAAGTGGACATCGAGATCCATGTCATTAGAGTTAGTACCATCAGAGCCATCATGAGTTGGAGTGGATTGGCGCTATATGGGGGTAGATTTGTGGGCCCATGAGAGGTGGTTGCAACTGCAATGAGCTCCTTATTGTATACCTCCTTGTGACTTGTGAGAGCACCAGATATTTCAAATTATCAAGAACATTTGTCGCAGGAAAATAACATTGTCAAGTAATAGGGTAGAGAGGTTATAACAAAAGCAGTGATACACTCCTTTGTATAAACCTTTTGGTTAATGGAGAGAGCATATATTGAATTGAACTACAGAGAATAGTGGGTGTAGAGGAATATTGTTGCTAGGGGAGTGGTTGAAGAGGTAACAATTGTTTTGGGCTTAGGATTGTGTTTTAATATTGAGAGAGATATGAAAAGCTATGCTTTGATGGTGCTATGGATGAGCTAATAATATTAAGGGTTTATAGATGATGGATAGAGAGGATTATATGTTTATTTATATAAATATAATATAGAGAGTATGTAGAAGGATTGAAATGGAGAGAGATTAGGGGTTTGTTGTGTTGTCTACCCGTTTTCTTTATTTGAAAGTTCGTATATATATTTGCTACTATTAATATTGATAGGCACTTATCTACTTTCCTTCTACAATAAGTTAAGCATCAAAGTTTTCTATTTATCTACCTTGTTGATTAATTTGGAGAAGGTTGGTATGCACAAACTAATAGAATGATAAATAGTGTGACTATCAAATATCATCCCTCTTCAAAATTTGAAGGAATGAAGAAGTAGAGAATAAATATCATCTATTTTAAATTATATCGAGTGTTTTATGAGATGTGGTAGATACTTGTTCCATCATATCTTAAAGTAATATGAATACTTAACTAAAATATGATGCCCTGACCTACTTGTCGGGCTCGTGGTAATTGCTGTATGTATCCGTAAATCCATACAAGTCATAAGATAAGCTCAACACTACACCAGATATCACTAAAATACAAGCATAACACTGCAGTCTTTTATTACAGTTCCGATGTAAACCTAGTACACACTATATCCAATAATAAAATAAACTCCAGATAAAGATGGTGGAAAACCTTCGACAATGTTCTCTGTGTCAATGATTTCAATCGATACTACTAAACCTGTACACACATTGAACGCAGTATGCTTAACTTAGTGGCCTAATATAGAAATTATTGCTCAAATTGTAGCAAAGAAATCAAGCATTAGGGGGAAGGTTCGAGGATGTCTTTGATTTATTAATTAACATACATTAAATTTTTATTGTAAAGGATGTCATCAACTGTCATGCCCCATACTTTTCCCTAGGGCACGTGGCAGACCGCAGTGAACTCCACATATAGTCCCGCTTTACCTCCGAAACTATATGGGAACCCACTAAGTATACTTGATGTATATCTCCTCTATTTATGGAAGGAGAGAACCTAAATAATAAATCAATATAATTCTAAAACATATATTTTTAAAATTAGATCTACGATATGGTGACACACTTATTTACAAATAATTTATAATCAAAATAGGGCACAAGCCGAAGGTTATACAAAATACCTAGCTAATAGATCTCTCTATATACATAAAATAAAGGTAGTATCATTCTACCTTTCAACAGTCGGGCACCTGGCTTCTCGTCTCACGATCTACAAGGCCCTCTCCTGCCGTGGTCCTGAAAAATAAAAATGAGTCCCCCTATGGGGTGAGTACGCTTGTACCCAGTGAGTTGGATAAAAAATAATGTAAAATCGGAAATATAGAATAACAAAATCTCATGAGTCGAATAATCTAGCAATTCAAGCATAATAGCCAAGCAAAACGAGCAAAAAAGGATCACACGAGACTATATCCGGGGCTGGCTTAATCAAACACAGTTACTGCAGACAACTGTCATCTCAGGGGAAGAAATCATGCATCATAAGGTACCCATTTCAAAGTAAGAGCACAAAAATATAGAAATAAAGCCCCCTTCCCCCTAAGTTGCCCACTGGACTTTACTACTTGGTTTACCATAGTTAGTCCAGTGAATATCCCTAGCCAGGAGTTATCTAACATCCCGTCCTGACTGTTTGGTACTTTAAGCCCACGCCCCTCTATCGAGGCGACGCATGGGAGTACGAACAGAATATCACTGTAGTGACTGTGCTCTAAGCACACCAATTAGTGTCATCCTAGTCATACGCACCCAAAAGATGAAGCAGAATCTTGAATATGTCAATAAGTCTCCTAAAGTATGCTTTTCATCATACCTCTAGCTTTTAGGAAAAATAGGTGCATATGCTAGCTTTAGAGCCAAATAAAAACATAGTATCATGCTTATAATAAATCGATGAGCAATAACAATAAAAAGCTTATATCAATAAATATGGATGTCAAAAGGAGATTCACAACTCATTTATAAGCATAATCAGGAATAGTAACTAGGAGGAGAATTAAGAAATATCAAGTATAGTTAATCAAAAGGATATAGTTCTCCTGGACTAAACATTGAGAATTATCTCGTCTATTCTAGTTGGAGAATAAACACTCACATGATCCTATCGTCGTAAGCACGTTCTAATTTGTATCGTGATCCTTAATATCATCGTTCTTACTTATTTAATTTTCCTGTGAATATTTCAATAAATTTTAATTCTCAATCTGGTGATAAATGCAAATCTGTCTTCACTAATACTCTTAGAATGATTTCGAGATTCACCCTAATTTTTATCTCAAGTTCACCGAAGGCTCGTCAGAATTTCGCCGGAATCCTTACCGGCAAAGTTCTTCAATCAGCACCAATATTGGTACCAATCGAAATGTCTTTTCATGAGGATTCCAAAAATCATATTTTCTCCAATTTTTATAGTTCACACGTGATCAATTTTACCGATTAAATCAATTTGGGCGAAATCCCTAAGTTAGGGTTTTTAACTCACCGATAGCCAATAACCCTCAACCGAGGTACCAATAGATAGCTCTCATCGAGGAGAAGCCACAGGTACTAAGTTTGTGAAGTTTCGTGGCTGAAATAGTCGGCAATCACCGGAGAAAACTCGAGCGATGAAACTTCTGCCCCCCCACTTCTCTCCTCTTTTCTTCCTCAAACCTCCACCAAAACTTAAAAATAATAGTTCTAATGTGTTCTTCTAGCTCACTTGCAGTTGTGTCTGAAATCTCATCGAAAAATTCGATCGGGAGGTGATCCAATTATCAACGGCAAAGGAGAAGGCGAGTTCGTCGCTCGCACGAGGAGAAGCTTCCCATGGGAAGAAAATAAATTAATTAAAATAAATATAAACTACTTAAAAGCTTGTTCACTTAACCAATGTTTGTTTAAACCCTGGTTCAACCATTTCGCTCAGATTAAATTTGGACCGTCCGCCACTTTAAGTGATTTGATCTCGTCCGTCCATTTGGATCAATCCTTGGTTCAACGATTTGACCAACCAAATGACGTCTAAATTATGATCCGTCTGCACTGATTAGATTCCAAATCAAAAATCCTATCTGATGGTAGAATTTTTATATCAAGATTTCATACTTTAAAAATTCATGTAATTTTACAAATAAGTCCTCTATATTTTTTCTTTCATAAAACCCCTCAAAATCATCATCTATTACATAATTATCCTTAGCAAAAAAAATATAAATCTTACATTAACAATGTTATCTACTAATTGACATTGTATGTACATGTATGTCTTTAAATGTTATCTATGTTGTATATAACATATTTGTGTCCCTAGTATATATCATCTAAGAATATTTCTATCTTTAAATCAAGTGTCGTAGGCCGCCAGCTATGCTTAGGAGATCTCTTGATTAAGGAGTTTCAATAAGCCCACAGTGCCCAGTCCATCTATGTCTCTATCTATACCCATTACACTGATGTTGGCGAAGAAGTCGGGTGACCATGAATCTCTTTCCAGTAGCTCGTTACTCGAATTCCCCGATGGACACGTACTGGTAAATTGTCACTCCACGTGTCTTTTTCAGACAATCTATAAAGCAACTCGTGTAGTACTGCACACTGTCCCTAGATAAGGTCACTTGACCTAATTATATGCATCGGTCATAGCTGAGTGAAATAATATCAACCCTAGAATTCAGACTACTCATCAGCACGTTTGCAGAACGTCTAGAATAATAGTCGCGTGATCATCGAATCCACTATCCAAGGCTTCACGGAAGCAATCATCATCCTAATTCAAAAATAGCAATGCCTGCTAAGAGACGTGCTTCATAGCCATCACCAGAATGCTACGATCTCGACTACATATTTACAAGATCCTTCGTTTGGGTTCATTCTTGCTAGTTATTTCAGGACTATCACGTTGGCAACTTTGTGCCATACGTGCGGGTATAGTGAATACATCACAAGGACCCCTAACGATTTTGTCGGTCCATATCTACACTCATTCCTTGTTTCCGAGACAAGATTTATTCAACTTTTTTGGAGTGGTGCTAGTGTTTGAATATTTGAGCTTAAATCCATAAGTCAAGATGTTACCATTGTACAAACATAATTATTTCATATAAATGAGTTGATATTCCTAGTTCATGAGTATGGTAGGTTGACATCTATGTATAAGTCTAGCTAGGATGTAACATGATCATTAATAGGAGAATAAATGTCATTAGCAATATGGCAAAATAAGGTAATATGTAGAAGAAATAATAAAGTATGGTAAATAGTTATTATGCATGTTATTATATTATTTTATTAAGCATCATATTTGATTGTATTTAAAGTATGGAGGAATTTTCTAATAAAATCCTATTAAGATTTTTCTTAGCTTAAATTAAATATTACTATGATGGACCGACGCACATAGTTTGGTATTCAAAACAACCGTAAATAAATTGTGGTTGTGATTCCTAAGATGATCTCCTACAACAAATAAAATTATTTTGTCTATTGGGACAAATAAACCATAGTTATGCTAAAATAAACCCTTTGACGGCAAGAGAAAGAACAAAACTAATCGATTGGGACAACCACTTCCTCCTTCGGCTTCATCATAAACTATCTATAAAATCTCTGGATTGGCAATTCGGCAACATCAATAAAATTCTATAAAAGTCAAGACACTCACCATTCGGCAGCAACAAAGCAAAAAGATCAAACAGCAAAATAATCATTGAATTCCCTTACTCTCGGCAGCAAACAGAGGAGAAATGAAAAAGAAAGAAAGAAGGAAGAAGAAGAAAAAGAAGAGAGAAGAAAAGAAGAGAGGGAGGATTCCATTAAATCCACCATTCATTCCATCCTACAAAATCCTTGCACGATCACATTCTATTCAATACTTATCTCATCCTGCAGAATTCATCCCATATAACTTAACATATTGATCCAACAATATCCCACTGCTCCGCAGCCTCACAAAGATCCAAATTAAATCATTGAATTTCTCTCTTTTGGCTGCAACCAAGAGAGAAAGAAGAAGGAAGGAACGGAAAGGAGGAGGGAACCCAAGCATCAAAAACAACCTACCTTTTCTCGGCAGCAGCAGGGGAAATAAAGAACAGAAAAAGAATTCACTTAATCAACAACTTCCCTTCAGCAACATCTCAGCAGGAGGAACGAAATCAATCGAACAGTAATTGCAATATGAATCCCACATGGTACCTAACATTAATGCAGAACTAGAAACGGTAGTCCTATACACTGCCATCATACTCATGGCAGGGAAAAACTACATTGGCCCCCCAACAATTCAATCAAGAGTTCTACTAAACGGGGAGATCAATTGGAATCTAGAATGGTACCTCAACACGGGTAGCCTGCCGCTCGACTCGATACCCCCAATAAGGATTCCCAGGTTAGCGATGGGATCCAACAATGTGTAATTCACATTGTCTACCAGCGACTTCCCACACTCATCTCGAAACCGAAGCCAATCGAAGTGGTGTGGCTGCAATGGTAGGACGTCGTGAGTTTTCGAAGGTAAGACCGATTCACTAGATAAGGAGGTGCAGTACCTGGGGAAGGCCGGATCGAGGTGAGCTATGAATGGAATCGGCGAGCCTGCCGGTTTCCAAGTCGGAGAGATTGCTTCCTAGCCTCGCTCCACTCGCAACGGCGAAAGAGAAGATGAGAAAAATGTCGAATGACGAAAATGTGGAGAGTGGGGGTCGCCGTCTCGAAGTTGCAATGCTCGATGCTTTGCCTGACATGACCCATGGCCCGACCGAGCATGCTGAAGTAAAATATATTAGCCTTTCTGAACATGACCGTACCAGCCCACGGGCCTCAACCTTGCAGCTCAGTCTGGCACGACACTAGTTGCAAGCTGTGCTGAACACGACTGTTTATATGTTGGGCCCATTTACACCTCTAGAGAGGAGTAGGGCTGAGGGCTAGCACATGCATAATGCACCTGGGACGTTGGTGACGACAAAATTTCTAATTTACCTTTTTATTTTCCAACCTTTTATTATGCCAGCCATTTCTCATTTTGCCCCTTTGGTTTCATATTATTTGCAGTCGGCCTAGTCATTTAAGTTGCAAATAGTTTACATAAAATCTCAAACTTCTTCATAATATACTTGGAGGCAGCGAAAGCTTAGAACAAGCCATAGCATACGAAGGATCATACCAACTACCATTGTCAACCGAGGGAGTTCTAGGTTAGGGACTTGGTCATGTTGAAGCTCACACCGAAGGTGCATGGGATGCACATACATAAACGTCTCATACCTAGATATGATGGACCATTTCCTATCATTCGAAGGACTAGAGAGACGACATATCAACTACAAATCCTACCTAGACTTTGCAGTCACTATACCTTCCACATTTGATTCCTCAAACTCTTTCACCAAGATGAAGATTTAGATCGACCACAACCAAATCGAGCACCACCACCGAGTTCGCATGTAAACCCGAGAAGATTCTCAGACACCGGACCTTCCAACCAACAAGGCACGTAGAATATTTGGTGAAATAGAAGGAAGAACCTGAATTTGAAGCAACTTGTGAACCAAATCACCAAGTTGTAGTAATTTAAAGATGTCATTCGAGCATACTTGGTCGAAGAGTTGACGTGGGCATGATAGATCGACTAATAATAGGAGATCCTAATAATGGCCAAGGACTTTTCATATAAAAGGCCATCAATAGGGCTCGAAGGAATGGGAATTCATTCAGAGAGCAAGAGCTAATCTAAGCATCTTTTAAGGGAAGAAGAGCAGGTAGCATGGATTTCAAAGCACTAAAATACATACAACACAAAATTGATGAGGTCAAGAGTAAAATTTTTGTTTAGGTCAACAAAACCAATTGGTCAAACCATACATCAACAGCAATGAATCATAACTATCAGTAATCAAGGATCTCTCACTCTATTAGATTTAATAGTTTCAAGCATTAAAAACAACCTGAATCTTAAGGCATGAGAATAGACTCTTTTAAAAGCACATCACAAGTTGCATGGATCAAAAAATACATAGATATATTTAACTTGAATCATAAAACGTATGAATAGGTAAAACACTAATCTTGGTGCATGCTGATAAGAATGGATCTAATAAATAAAATATTTTAATAATTATAAAATAAATGTCTATTGTATTTTATTTTTTAAACTTGATGAGTATTAAATTAATAATCTTTCATATAAAATCTAATTGCTCTAACTAGAGAGTTGTACACATAGGGAGGGGCTAGAATTATTCTTAATAACTTTCTTGGATGTTGTTCTTTAAATTCCTTTGCCTTCTACTCCATGCTTGATCCGGTTGGCATAACGCTCAGTTGCTGGTGTTGTGGCACTGCCAATTGTCACCTTTTATTTGAATATAATAATTTTACTTTTGTATAAAGATATTCCTTTGTGCCTTTTTCCACCTAAAAATTTTCATAATAATTTTTGAGAAACCCCATCTATATATAAAAGATAAGTATTTTCTCTTTTTTCATTATACTTTATTACACAGATAAAGGAAAATAAAATATTTTAATAAAGTAAGAGATCATTTTATAAAAAAAATGCTAATAAAATTACAAATTACAATTTTAACCTCCTCTCTTAATTTTAAATTCAGTTGCACTCTCAAATGGTAGACATTTAATGAAGGAGGAGTGAGTAGAGAGGAATATCATAAGGCACTACTAATATATAGTACTTTTTATATACTTAAGTATGGATAAGAGGAATAATAAATAATATGTACATATGTATTTACTTATATCTAATAGATCATCATCTCTTCTTCATCTATAAGTGGAGATTGAGGTCAATGTCATTAGAATTAGTATCATCGAGGCAATCATGAGTTGGAGGTGGAGTGATGATAGATGGGAGCAGGGTTGAAGGCCTATGAGAGGTGACTGCAACTGCAATGAGCCCCTTCTCGTGTACCTTCTTGTGATTGGTAAGGCCATGAGATGTTTCAAATTGTTGGGAGCAGTTGTCGCATGAGAAGGGTAATACCAGGGGATGGGGCGGACAAGCTATAGCAGCAACAGCAGCAGCGATGCGCTCATTTTTGTGTACCTTTTGGTGACCGGCGAGAGAATGTACTGAGTTGAACTGCCGAGAACAGTAGGTGCAGTGGAAGTTTGTTGATCTAGCAGCTTTTGTGGGCTTGGCAATGCGTTTTGATATTGAAAAGGGTGAAAAGTTATGGTTTGATGATGTAATGGATGGGCCTATAATATAAGGGTTTATAGACGAGGGAGGGAGCGGATTATATATTTATGTACATAAGTACACGTGTATATATAGAGAGGGTTGAGGGAGGAAGTAAAATGAAGAGACGTTGGGGGGTTTGTTTTATGGTTTATGAAGAGTTGTTAATTTTTGCTTATTTGGAAAGTCCACCAATGTGTTTGCTACTATTGATTTGATGGACACTCGTATAAACCCCCCTAATGATGTTAAAATTTATTTAATAAGATGATCTATTTCTCTAATGGTTTAAGAGTGACCCATAAAGGTTAGACTAAGTAGAATTGGCAAATGAGCTCCAACCAGATTAGGATATAGGGATTAAATGAGGTGATCTATATCTCTAGTGGGTTAGGTTAGGAGGAACCCATAAAGGTTAGCTCAAGTAGAATTGGCAAATGGGCTCCAACATATTAGGATATGGGGAAGGATTCGTAATTACACAATGGTAATTAGGGGTAAAACATGAAGGATGTAATCTCTTAATTTTTCTAGGAACAGAAGGGCAAACACCACCACCTGCGGTTGCTCTCGCGGCTTGGGAAAGGAAGGACATTTGCATTTCATCAATCTCCCCCACTCTCCTTTCCTTGGACATTTGCATTGGTAAAAATTTCATCACTCTCCTCCACTCTCGACTATAGGCACGGGATGGTTAAATATTGTGTTGTAGGAGTTTGAATTAAGATTTGATGTGAGAAAATTAGTGATCATTCTCAATAAGCCAACAATCTAATTATGATAAAATGAACTTGTCTAATGTAGGGAAAGCATTCTAATAAGGAAAGTATCATAGGAGTTTATGTATACAGTTCTTTATTCTGATGGTTCTGAAAAATCAATCTACTAAATCAAGTGCTAAAATTTATTCAAGTTAAGAAAAATCTTATAAGATTTTATCAGAAAATTTTTAGATACCTTGAAAATAATTAAATGTTATGTTACTAAATTAATGATAATATGCATGTTAGACTAATATAATTTATTTATAATGATTGATATGCCATGTGTTTCACATATTTACATGGTATGCTTTATTACTCCTTCAGCATGTTACCTTCTTTTACCATGATGTTGAATATTATATAGTGTCATGCAGAATAATATTGAAAGAATAAAGATTAAAAAAAAAGTTTAAATTAATTCATAAGTGTAAACTCTAAGAATTTAAACTTAAATAAAAAAATAAATTCAAAAAATTAAGAAATAGTTGGAAGGATAGATGAAAGGACGATGACATCAAGTTTATACCCGTGAAAAGAATATTTTAATCTCAAATGGAAGAGATCCATTCTTTAGATCTTTCCTAAATTTTATAAAAATCTCCTTAATTAGAAAGTTAGCTACTATTTATTACTATTTTAGAATTTACATATAGTGGAGTTAGTAGAGAGATTCATAAATGAAGAAAATGTAGTATTAAAAATAGAAAATAAAATAAATATGAAAATACATATTTGACTCTATGGACTTTCATTTAAGTCTGTTTAGTGAAACCTCAAAATTTGGATGCCATCTCCTGATTATTATTCTATTATTCATAGCATTTCTATAAATATGGGTTTAAGAATTTTCCAAATTATTGTTGATATTTACATTGCCATGGAGGAGATCTAACCACACTATTAGGATTCTAAGATTTGAAGTGGTAAAAGAAGATAACTAATTTGACAATGGTAAAGATAGAAGAAAATAAATATATATATTTGGTAAATTGGTAAATTACGATAGCCATAGTCAATTTGGATTTTATGTCCTGATTATTATTCTCTTATTCATAGCATTTTCACAAATATGAGTTTAAGAATTTTTCAAATTAGTGTTGATATTTACAACTTTCATTGGAGGAGATCTAATCACAGTTTTAGGATTTGAAGATTTGAAGTGGTAAAAGAATATATAATTAATCTGATAGTGGCAAAAATAGGAGAAAATAAATATAATAAAAATATATATTTGGTAAATCGGTAAATTACAATAGTTATAGTCGTAGTAGATATGTAAAATACAAACCTCAGCTAAAAGATATACATATATTACTATTTAATATAAGAATATTAATGCCTAAGTTGATGCAGTAATAAGTTTGAAATAGGAGGGGTAACCTCATCAATTCCAAATTAGTTTAACAAGAGAAATTGAAGGTCCTGGATAAATCTGGTAATATGAAGAAAGGAATAGAGGCAGTTTGGACTTTTGCCAAGTCCATCATCCCGTTTCGTTCGCCCGCACGAACCGCCCTCTCCCCATCATTTCAAGAAGGGGGCAAAATTGGTGAACGAAGACCCCAAAATTCCCTAATCCTAATCTCTTAACCTCCACCGATGGTGATTGATTCCGGCGACCCCTTAGGGGTGTAGCAGCGATCGGCGGAGGAATTGGAGGGAGAACGGGCGATATACGACCGGGAGTCGATCACCCAGTAGCAGCTGTGAGTTGGAGCATACGAGAAGATTAGGAGAAGCTGCCAAAGCTCCAACCAAGTTAGATTTAGAATTGGCCCCTTTCCTTCTTTAGAAATTAAAATATTTAATTTTAGGGTTTAAGGGTAGTGATCACAAAAAGTAATAAAAAAAATACCTTTTTGAATTCTGCACACGTTGCCCTATTTTTAATTCTGGATATGTATTAGAATTCATTAAAATTGGTACATAAAGTATACACCCCTCTCTGCTTAGAGTAATTTGACTCTATATGTGAGGTTGTGGGTTCAATACTCACAAATTTAAAAGAAAAAAAGAATTCATTGAAATTGCATATTGATTTTGCTCCTTTGCTAGAAGTTGGATTTGATTGCAATATGAGTTAGAATTAAGTGAAATTTGTCAGAGGATCCCTTGGCATTAAGAAATTAAATCAGTTGATAATGCCTTGTTTGATTTCTTCATGAGCATACTTTTGGCAAATTAAACTCTACTTAGTGAACATGGCAAAAATTTGACCCTTGTTGTGACCCCTGTTGCTAAGTTCCCAAAACACAGTGTGCAGCTCGAAACCCCTTTACTTTTGTTTGATTTCTATGCAAGTGATGATGAGTATTAAGCATCTTTGTATACCCTGGGTGTTAGAATGTTGATTCTGTGATAAATGACCCTAACGGGTCAAGTTGATATATGAGGAAATGCGTATCAAGATGTTTAGGAAAGTATCAGATTTGCATTGTCCGTATCACAATTATGATTCCTGCTGAATTTTTCTATTTTCCTTGTGGGATGTTGTTTTGATTGTTGTCTTAATTAGGAATTAACATTTCAGTTCTTTTTTGATTATCTTTTTAGTTGTGTGTTGCTGATCTCAGTTACTGTCTTGTTTTGTTATTTAAGTTGCAAACAAGTGGTTGTAGTCAACAGACAGTAGGGAAGGGGTAGTAAGCACGGAGGACAGTAATGCACGCTGATGAGTTCATCAGGGATATATGGTAAAACTTGACTTGCCAAATGACTGCATGATAATTATAAAAGAATAAAATTAAATCTTGTATGGAAATTTCTTTGGTTTCAATCGAAGTTGTTAAATGCAGTTTTTGCGACTTATTACTTTAAATTCTTTTCTTGTGTTGGCACGAATTTAGTTTGGAAAATTATTTACAATATGATAATGTGGGAATGGGTTTAAAACGAATGCTTAATTATGGATAGGGTGTTTGCATGTCTGGCGATAACCATTAGGAATATATTCGTTTCCTTCTTACAATCCTTGTGATACTATGATTTTAAATTGATAACCCTACCGTGATTTTTATCAATAATGGTTTTGTGATTTCAAAAAGTTGGTGATTTTGCTGTGATTCTAAATAGATATTTTATTATGATTTTGATTTGATGCCTTGATGTGTTTCTGATGATGGAACTGGGATTCCGTTCGAGGACTTTGTTTTGATAACTTGCTTTGATGCTTTTAGTTTAAATGATTTCGGTTTTGATAACTTTGAGTCTGAAGAGATAGGTTGAGTTTCCAAAAGAGTGGATTAATAAATTCTAGAATCTTTTGCTTGATGGCATCTAAACAAAATTGAATGATGTTGAATTCGGATTATACTGTCTTTTTCCTTCTTTTTCTGTTATTCTACTGAACTAGTATCACATGTTTAGCTGCTAGAAATTTAGATGAAGGATGGAAGGTCATAAGCTATGCATTTTACTTATGATATTGTAGGAATTATTGATTTATCTTTGTGAGTTTTCAACTGCTTGTAGTAAATTCCATGTTGAACGTAATGATGCCTTGCCACTGCATTAATATCAATTGCTGACCAGAACTATAAGATGTGTTGGGATTGATAGAAATCAGTTGCAAATAAGTTGGAACTGTGAAGTGAAACTTGTGAATTTAAATGCGAGCTGTGAGGTTGATTTGGCCAAATGAACTAAGTTGACCTTGCTGAAATGTTTGCTGCAAAATGTTTTGGTTACTTAGTCCTACTTGCAAGTTGGTTATTTCTTGTTTTCTTCATCAGTCACTGAATTCAAAGAACGTGGTCTCAAAATTGATCAATTAGTTGCATAGCTTTAATGAACTCTGCTTGTTTACATGACTAGAATGATGAATAGGTTTAAACTGTTAATTGACTGAACCTATTTCTGCAGATCTGTCAAATTATTAGACTACATGACTATAATTAATGAATGATATATGAGATAAAATTATTGCTGAAGTTGACAAAAGTGAACTGTAATACAAAAATACATGACAAGATTGTAATAATTGATGCCTTATTGAACTGCAGGTGGATGCATAAATGAATATAACTTTAATTTCAAAATCAATTGAGTTTTATTTTATGAACAAGGCTGTGCACTATGCTTGATTTTTACTATATCAGATCATTCATGATAAATGACCTGCTGAGATTTGCCGTTTAAATTATTTAGTAAGCTATAAGTAGAAATAGTCTTTACCTAGGTTGGTGAAAGCGTAAAATGATTATAGGAATGAAATTGACTAAGTAACAAGTGAAGTCACTTGTGAAAATCTAGTGATGTACATGCCTTGCTTGCCACTTATTGTTTTGCTATTATTGTTAACATGTTGTGGTAGTAGAATATTGACAAGAGAATAGTGTGAATCTCAAAATGCTTCATGATTTAACTATCCTCGCTGCTGTTTGAAGTATGATAAATAAGTAATGATTCAATTATGTTACTGCTGCTTAATGTTTGATAACTAAGGTTGCTAGTTTAAAGTAGTAGTAAATAAGGTTGTCATTGCGACTGTGACATTGGTATTTTTTTTTCACACCCCAATCCATCTGTCAAGCACGTGACAACCGCCGTATGATTTCAAAGAATCCATACAAAACATTTGTAAATAAATATAGTCTATATACATTAACTCAGCAGAATATACAATCAAATCAACTAACTTAGCTCTACTAACACAGTCCTAATATACTAACTACAATTCTATGATCATAGTATTAATAAATAAAATTAAATCATCATCGGCCTCATCTTCGTCAACTATCTTGACCGATTATCTACTAAACATGCATACATATTGAACACGATGTGATCAGCCGTGTGGCTTGATGCAAAATTATGACTCAATCGGAATAAGAAATCAAACACTAGGGGTAGGTGCTAGGATCCTTTTGGTTTATTAATTTTCAAATATTAGCCTTTTATGTAAATAATAACATTAATAATGTTAAATTCTAACTAATGATATATGTCTTTAATTGTCACCTACGTTGAACAATATGTCTATCACTACTTCGCATCATCTAAAAATATTTATATCTTTATATCAGGTGTCTCGGGCCGCCTTAGGGGATATCCAGATCAGGAATTCCCATAAGCCCATCCGTGCTGTGAATATCTAAGTCTTTACCTATGCCTGTTGTACGGATATTGGTAGAGAGATTGGGTGACAATGTATCTCTCTCTACAGTCCAACTTGTCGATCCCTAAACCTTGTCCCAACAAAACCTATCATGCCCATACTTTTTTCCTTGAAACCTAGTATGGGTCACAACAACACTGTGTAGCACTACACAACTATCCATCGATAGGGTCACCTCAAATAATATATCCTGGGTCATGGCTAGCTGAATTAAGTAACAACCTTAGGATCCGAACTACTTATTAAATCGTCTGCAGAACATCTAGAATAATAGCCGAGTTGTATACGGATCCGATGTCCAAGGCTTAAGGGAATCTGATGAGGACATCACTGGTTCACCCGTGCAAGACCCGGTTAGCATACAAGGCCCAATGACAGGAGCCCGTGCACGACGCTTAGGACAACAAGTGAATTCTTTTCTTGGGCAAATTAATTACTTAATTACAGAACAAATGATATTGCCTAATTGTTATTGTTTACTTGTCACTACATGCAAGGAAACACATGGAGGAATTACTCATATGAAAGTTGCATCAATTACTCATATGGAAGTTGCATGAGTAATTGAAGGAATATTGATTAAGAATTAAATCTTCATCAAATATTTATTCAAAAGGAAATCAAGGAAGAAGATTTATTCAAGAATCAAATCTTCAAATTTTTATTCAAGAGCAAATTAAGGAAGAAGATTTATTCAAGAATCAAATCTTCATCAAATATTTATTAAGAACAAATCAAGGAAGATTTATTCAAGATCAAATATTCACCAAATATTTATTCAAATCTTCATAAGGGATATTTATTTTCCAAAATCCGTGGCTTACAAGAGGAGGAGATTTATATATTTATTTTTCATATTTTAGTGAAATAAAATATGGAAAAACTTCCATTATTTTATCTATATATTTGGTGGAGAATGCCCTATTGAAGGGGACTTTGATTTTTTACTTTAGCCACCACTTTTGTAATGTTTTTGCTACAAACTTGAAGTCCAATTTCTTAATCACATCTTGAGTGATCCTTCCGCTGTTGCTCTTTCAATTCTCTTAAATTATTCGTACCGTTTTTCGTGAACAGGTCAGTCGTGTTTGATATGGTTGATAACCAACTGAGGAGTGGTTTAGCAATTGCGAGGTTGTTGGTCGCGTTCCTAGATCGTGGTTAGCCTCCCCTTCGTCAAAGTCACAACTCCCCGCCTTAAGGATTTCTCCTACGACGGAAGATCGGGACCAACTTGCTTGCACGCATCTTAAGTCGAAGCGTGTGCATATCAGAATCACCCTCCCAACTTAAAGTAGTTGATATAGG
Source organism: Thalia dealbata (assembly GCA_030544415.1). Taxonomy (NCBI): domain Eukaryota; kingdom Viridiplantae; phylum Streptophyta; class Magnoliopsida; order Zingiberales; family Marantaceae; genus Thalia; species Thalia dealbata. Next base: position 12,972,560 of record CM060460.1, read on the forward strand.
CTGAGTTGACCGTCAATTCGCATAATGGGTTTAAGGTACTTCGACCATATACTTGCTAAAACCTTGAGAGGTTCATCCCCGCTAGCCATCTCAGGACCATCACGGTAGCGCCTAAGCATCACACGTGCGGGTAATAATAACCGGGTATGGACCCACACCGCTTACTAGTCTATTATGACCCAGGAGCTTGTATGGTCCATCCCTAGTCCACTCCTAACATATAGGCTGTTGTAACACCCGGAGTGGTGCTGCTAAGTCATCTTCATAATGTAATAAGTCATCTTCCTATATTGTTCTTAACTAAACAAGATAAAACCCAAACTAATTGTCTAACTCAACTTAATCGATCAACCCAATTCAATTATAACCCAAATTCACTCTTTAAGTCCAACTAACTTCTAAAGCCTAATTCCACTTTCAAAGTCCAAGTCAATAATTCCCTAATTCAATCTAACATCACAACATAATCACTAGCTAACTAAAATTTAACAATCCTTCCTTAGTATAAACCTTCATTCGGTTCTCCGTACATCCATAATTATTATACTATGTGCATAACCTCAAGTAAGAGAAAAGAAAAACATAACAAGAGAGAAGGAGAGAGTACAATAGGAAAATGAGAGGGAGGTGGAGGAGATAGCACAGATTTCACCGGATTCGGTTTGCACTTGTTTGAGTTATTATCGTTGAATAATTTTAAGTAGAATTCATACATTTAATTAATAAAACCACATATGGCAGTAAAGATGAAATTGAATTAGGCAAATGAAAAGAATTCCTTGAAGGTCGAATGGCCAAATAGATGGATATTAAACCTACTTGCAAATAAATTCTTCTTTTATATTACTGTTTAGTAATTGAATGTCTTATGCACGAGCTTGGATAATTGAATTTTGGGGTGGTTAAGTGGTCAAATAGACCGCTATTATTCTAAGTAAGACATGGATAAACCGAGCAAGTAAAGGGGATAAAAAGGAAGGAAAAACTACATTTGTGTTAAATTCAAGTTTCACCATTTTATTTTGTTCTTCTTCTTACTAAGTTGCTACTTAGCAAATCTGTTTAAATTTAAGTTGGTGCAACTTATCTCTATTATAATTTCATTTTGCCGAAAGAAAATAATCTATCAATTATATGCTTACGAGCAAGTTCAATTGTTTCCTTTGCTTATATTCATGCTTAATTGTATGATATTAATAATGACTCATTCCTTTTATTCGTTCTCCATAAAAATGAAGTAGACATTAGGAATAGGAAAGAGGTTAATATATGTTCACAATATTTCTTAATCTATAAAATGTTCTAATGCTTATAGGACATATAAATAGCCGAGATTAATGGTGATTTGAAAACACCAACAAAGCCGTGTATTTTACTATGCTGAATTTTTAAATAACTTGGATGAGTTGTTAAGGTTTTAAATATTGCTTGTTACAGTAAAAGCTCCATGGTGGGCGGTTGTTAATTTTTATATTATCTGGTTACTTAGCTATTTACAGCTTTCTGCAGTATCTTATGTTTGTGATTACATATTCCTATATTATGTAGTACTTATATATTGTACTTGATATATAGGAAAATGTTGAATACATATAGGTGATAAAGATAAATGATATATCAATGACATACAAAATAACTTACTTGAAACTAAGCACCAACAAACCCTAGACATTAAAATCTAGAAATCTAAAATAAGTCCTTATGCACATTATTTCTCTCCCAGCTGGTGGGTACCACCATGTTAGTCTTATGAGGATAATTGGAAGCATAACCCAACCCAACCTTTGAGTTTAGGTTGAAGCTGAGGTAAAGTATTCTTACACGATTGAGATACTCCCCTCAAGGCACACATTCAAAACTTTAAAAACTTGAAATTGGGAGCTATCTGACCGCTCTACCAATGGACTAGGGGTTCAAATGATAATCGATGTACTCTGTTCAGACCCTATAGTCGTATGAGGGGTTAGTCTTGACCTTAGAGTAAATAATTATACAGTTAGATTCATCAGACTATTGATACTAAACAAAGAGGTGTCTCTGTTATGGGGCAGAATGTAGTACTACATGATAGTTATATGGTGTAGTCTAGAAAGACACAAGTACAAAGGTCTCGAAGCTGGAGCAAATGTATGACTTGCGAGATCGAACAAAGGAGATTCCATGGTCACCGATTTCCTCTGCCAACATCAATGCGACGGGCCTAAGTAGATATCTAGTCGGACGCTGACAAACTTAGTCCCTAATGAGGGAATAAGCATAAAGGCAGCCCAAACTAAATAGAAAACAAAACACATATTGACATAAAGATGACATAGATGACTTAACACAAAATTATCTAATGATCTACTCTTTACATTATCTGCTTTTTTAAACTACTATCGCATGCTTGCTTATATTGATTATTAAATTGCTACTACTTGATTATTTATACTTCACTGTTTCTAGATATATCCCTTTTGCCTCTATACTAGGATGTCTTTTTCTATAGCTATTGGGTCGCAAGACTCACTGCATGCAAATTTTTCCCACGCGCAGGTAATAGGTTGAGAGGTTGAGATCGAGTTTAGACTTCAAGTCAAGATAGCAGGACATCAACTAGCAACAAATAAATTAGATGGACTGTAGTAAGACACTAAAGTTGCCCTTTTTAACATTAGTCAAAGTGAAAAATTCGTAGTGAAAATTTGAAATTTCAAATGATGTTTATAAGTATAAATGTATTTTATTTAGTCTTGTACAATTTTTACATTTCATATGGTAATTGCCATGTTACCGACACAGGGTCAGGTCGTGATAATAAGAGGTAGTATCAAGAATCATACATGACACTCTATATAGAGGTATAAGTAACACATGATACTAGTACCTCCTTAGAACATCACTAAGATATAATTAGAGAGTATGTTATTAATGCACCCTTAAATGACATCACGAACTATTAGCATTCGAGTAGTAATGGTCACTTATTAGCACCACTATCGAGCGAGTAGCTTAGATACTAGGAGTAGGTTAAGGGACAGACTAGATTAACTCCTAGATCAGTAGACCAGTAAGTGGAGTGGGCCCATATTTGGATACTATTACCTGTACACGTGATGTTTAGGCTCCACCATGGTAGTCTAAAGATGGCTAGCGGGGATAAACCCCTCTAAGGATTTAACATATATGTGATTGAGGCGCAACAAGACACTCCTGAAGTTACAAATAGCTTAGATACTAGGAGTAACTTAAGTGTTTCTGTCACGCCCCGACCCACCTGTCGGACATATGGCAATTGCCGTATGAGCCCAAAGGACCCATACAAGGTATTTGATATTAAATATTATCCATACACATAATCAACATAGTGGAATATACAATTAAATCATCTATGAATCTCTACTAACACAGTCCCGATATACCTACAACAATTCTACAGTAACGTTATCAATAAATAAAACTAACTTTATCGATATCCCTCATCTTCATCAAATATCCTAATCGATCATCTAACAACCTGCACACACATTGAACGCGGTGTGCTCAGCCTTGCGGCCTAGTGCAAAATTATGGCTCTAAACTGAATAAGGAAATCAAAGGTTAGGAGGAGTACTCTAGGATGTCGTTGGTTGTTAATCATTATTTTTCATTTAATTTGCATAAATCAGGACATAAGAAGCAGTAGGGCAGCATAAATAAATATAAACGTATATTTCACTAGATGTCACCTAAGTTGTATCTAATGTCAATGTCATCAGCATATGTCACCTACGTTATAATAAGACTTTGAAGATTCAAGACTCGGGCTGCCAGCCTATGCTTAGTGGATACCCGGGCCAAGGGTATCCATAAGCCCATCAGTGCCCTTTTGTCTCTGTCTCTACCTATGCCCACTACACTGATGTTGGCGGAGAGGACGGGTGACCCTTGATCACTCTCCACTGTTTCGCTAGTTGCCCTCGATGCCTCCCCTAGTGAAACTGTCATGCCCTTACATCCTCCTCGGACTCCGTAGGGGCAACGGCGACTCGTGTAGTACACACTGCTCGAAGACAAGGTCACCATCAACAAGACTAATCGGCCACGGCTAACCGATAAAAATAACAACCCTAGGATCCGGACTACTCATCCGACTGTCTGCAAAACGTCATGGATGATAGCTGCGTGGTCTACGGATCTACTGTGCAAGACGTCGCATAGGGAATCACCTTCCTAGTCCAATAGCAGTCGACGTCGACTGAGATTGACGCACATCCGCACGATGGGCTGTGGCAACCTCGATTCCATCGGTGCCAAGTCCATGGTAGGGCTCGTCCTTGCTAGCCATCTCAGGACTATCACGGGGTCACCTAAACGACATACATACGAGTATAAGTTTCGGGTAGGAACCTACTCCATATTTTCGGTCAAGTATGACCTTAGAGTTTGTACGGTCCCTTTCATTACCAGCTCCCAGTATCTAAGCTATTTATAGTCTCGGGAGTGGTGCGAAGTGCAACATCATCGTTTGACCATCGTCGGTACGCGGCGGTCAACCGGGGCATGTGAGAAATGCCCCTTTCTGTCTAAGTTATAGTGATGTCTCCAAGAGGTTCTAACATGTCGTTATTTATATCTATGTCTGCATGGTGGTTGTGTTAAACATAACATGGAAAATAGTAAAACATACACGACTAGATATTACAACATGTTAAATGCTAAGCATGGGGAACATAATATATCATGCACGTTAGACAAAAATAAATTACACTAACATGCATACATACATAATCTTGATAAATATTATATTTTATCATATTTGAGGCATCCAAGAATTTCCTAAGAAGACCTCAGCAGGAATTCCCTAGCTTGAATAAATCCTACATCGATGAACCAACGCACCTGGGTTAGCGATCCACTCTTTAGAACCAACCTAAAGTCCGTTCGCTGAATTTTATTCTCTGACACTGTCTCGATCAACGTGCCGTCATTTACGCATTTTATATTTTCCTGTCAATTATTCAACGAATTTTAATTCTCAATTCAGAAATAGTTTCTCAAATCTCTCTTCACCACTACTCTAAGAATGATTTCTAGAATCAATAATTTTTTTCCAAGTTCACCGGAAAATCTCTCCGGCGTTCGTCGGAAAGTTCGCCGGAGCACTCGCCGGCGAAGTTCTTCGATCAGCACCAATATGGGTACCAATCGAAATCTCTCTTCATGAGGATTCCAAAAATTATATTTGCCTCAATTTTTATAGCTCATACGCGATCAATTTAACCGATTAAATCAATTTGGGCGAAATCACTAAGTTAGGGTTTTTAGCTCGCCGGCAACCAACCGGCGGCTAATAGCCCTCAACTCCGGTACCAATGGATAGCTCTCGTCAAGGAGAATCCATAGGTACAAAGTTTGCAAGGTTTCACGGTCGGAATCGCTGGAAATCATCGGAGCAAGCTCCTTGCTCCGGCGATCGAAACCCTCGCCGCGGACGCCTCTCACATGATTTCTCCCTCATCTCTACACCAAATTTGGGCATCTTGGTATCAAAATGAAGAGGTTCGGGAGCTTAGTTCATCGTGGTTTCACCGGAACATCATCGGGAATTTAGCGTCGTTATCGCCGATCCGTGCGAAGGAGGAGAGAGAGTGAGAGAGCTGTCCAATTGACCAATCAAACGATGCCCCGCCCGGCACGCCCCCGAGCCCGATGAGAAACCGTGCTGGGTTGGACCCAACACCGTTCGGGCGGGCCGGCCTGCTGAATAATTGCGAAAATGCTGCGCGCGGCGGGATTCGAACCCGTACCGACACTGTGGAAGCAAAACATATTAACCATTCTGTCATTCAATATTTTTAACATATGTATATATATTATATATATAGTATTCGTGTCGTGCCGTGCCAACCCGCGGGCTTAAGCCTTGAGGCCCGGCACGGCACGGTAACAGTGTTGGGCCGTGCCGGGTACAGCCCGATTCTGATCCGGGCTATGCCTGGCACGGCCCGGATCGGGCCGAGTCCGGGCCGCCTGTGTGCGGCCCGGCCCGTTTTACATGTCTACTCGCAATACTGATCATTCACAATCTAAATATCGGCCACTCTCTCTTATTACAATACTCTATACTCTCTTTTTGTGATTCCCTCCGTACCTTTGATAACCCTCTTAGGAACCTTAATAGTGTATAATCCATGAGAACTGGAAGGGATGTGACTCCTTCTTTCTGGTTGTGTCTTTCGGATAAGTGTCCTTCCAGGTGGCATCAATGGTAGATTCTATTTCGTTTACATCGTGCCATAAGTTGGCCACCATGATTGTTGACTGTATCCTCTCTGGCACTATGCTATATTTTGGGAATGCTAAGATATGTCCTAGACATCTTTTCATTTTCAGGGTTGTAACAATCTACCTTTGTCGGAAGTCATCAACATCCTCATCTACCTATCGGCCATATCCACTCTTGACAAATCCTCAACGTATTAGGGTTCAAGGTTGCATCATCTACTTGGCCAAACACCTCTACTGTCGGGTTGTACCTCCAAATTGAACTTTTTTTTACTTCATCGCCCCTATATGTATTGGTGCACTTTACACCTATTTTGGCACATGCCATAAACACCTGTTTGACTTTAGTGAATAGCTTTGCATGTACTACACAAGATGGAGGTCCGTGCATTGTCCTGCATAACCATGTTCCAAGATCTCTACATTTCTTATACAGAGAGGGGTTGAGAGCCTCTGCATACGCCTCATGTAGAGGGAAACTTACATATGGTCTAGCACGATTCCAGAAAGTTATTATTGTGCACCCTCATACAATAGGAGGCTAGTGTTATTTCTCATGTAGAGAGTGGTTTGCCTCGTGTATACTCGATTAAGAACACGTGTAGCTCATAATTGAGAAACTCATGTGATGTCCTACATAGCCCTCTTTGCCACTATCTTTGGTGTCATGCTTGCCATGTGTGGAGAGAGGTCCAAGCATGCAAACACTAACCCTCAAAGTTGATCGCATCTTTGGTTAGTGTCAAGGCTTCGGTTTAGGCATTTCCAACTTCGTCCATCATTTATGCATTCCTATAGGTTCTCAACTTGGAGAAGGAGATAACTCATCCATGTCATCATGCAGTGAGCTGATGCTCAAGTTGCTCTTGCCTTATATGGATAGGGCTTTGACTAACACCTCCAATAGGCCAACTTCACTCCTCGAGTTGGTTGGACATTTATTCTGACACTATTTTGATGGAGAGGGAAGAGGAGAGGGGAGGAAGTTATTTGGTTTAAGCCTTCCTCCGGGTTGTAAAGATCTCACTTGATTCGAAGGGGACTAGGGTTGTTGTAGATGCTGATCTTCCGAGTGAAATCCTCCCCTTGAGGAGTCAATGAGAGGAATTGTTGTTCTATGTATTGTTTCACCTGGATCATGCAACACTCACTTTGATACTAATTATCACGACCTCAATAAGTTTCATACCTAATACTATAATGAATGTGAATAGGTGTGCGACGTAACATCATCATAGAAGATGATGATGATACCAATATGAGGTGCAGAAGCCAGAGGGAGCATGAAACAACAGCAAGGAAAATGTAACTTTTATTCTAAGCACTGGTAAAATTCTCAACACCAATAGTTTACAATCTAAACATCGGTCACTCTCTCTGATTACAATGCACTACATTCTCTCTTCGTTATTCCCTTCATGCCTTGGACAACCCTCTTAGGAGCCTTATAGTCCCAAATCTACAAGAATTAGAAAGCATATGACTCCTCCTTTTGGGTTGTCCTTTTGATAAGTATCCCTCTAGATGGTATCTATCGTGGATTCTATTTGCTTGTGGCCACCATGATTCTTGAACGTGCCCTCCTTGACACTATGTTGCATTTTGGGAATGCTAGGATATGTCTAGGATGTCATTTTATCTTTAGGAGTGTAACAATCCACTCCACACTGGAAGTCATTAATATCCTCGTCGACCCATTGACCATGTCCACTCTTAATAAGTCCTCAACTTATCGGGGTTCAGGAGTACATCATCCTTGTGCGTATTGGTTCTCTTTACACGCATCTTGGTACATGTCTTACACCTATTTGACTTGCGTGAATAGCTTTGCATACCCTTTATATGGATGGAGGTCTATGCATTATCCCACACAACCACACTATAAGATCTCTGCACTTCTTATACGGAAAAGGGTATGTCTTATGCAGACCTGTTTAAGAGCCTCCGTACGTGCCTCATGTGAAGGAGAATCTGCAAGCTATCTAGCATTATTCTAGAAAATTATTGTTGTGTGCCTTTATGCAATAGGAGGCTAGTGTTATCTCTCACGGCCTTGATAACGTTTCTACGTACTCTTTGCATAGAGAGGGGTTTGCCTTGTACAGACTTGGTCGAAAGCCTCCACGTCTGCCCCATGTAAAGAGAAACTCATGCATTGTGCTGCGTAGCCCTCTTTGTCACTGACTTTGTTATCATATTTGATGGAGGGAGATCTAGGGATGCAAACACGAACCCTCATAGTTAGTTGCATCTCTAGTTGGTGTCGAGGCTCCACTTTAGGCGTTTTTAGCTTCGTCCAATATTTTTGCTTCTGTATAGGTTCTCAGTTCGAAGAAAGTGGTGTGTTGAACTCATCCATGTAGTCATGCAGGAAGCCGATGCTCAAGCTGCTCTTAACTTATATGTATAGGGCTTTGACTTTCTCCTCGAGTTGGTTAGAGACCTATTGAGACACCATTCTGATGGAGAGGAGAGAGGAGAGGGGGGAAGTGATTCGGTTTAAGCCTTCCTCTGAATTGTAAGGATTCTACCTAGATTCGAAGGGGATTGGGGTTGTCGTCGATGCCAATCCTTCAAGTGGAATCCTTCCTTTGAGGATTTGATGAGAGGAGTTATTGTTCTTTGTTTTGCTTCACCTGGATCAAACCACACTTGCTTTGATACCAATTGTCATGACCTTAATAATTTTCGTGCCCAATACTATAATGAAGCGAAGAGGTGTGCAGCGTAAGGTCGTTGTAGAATATAATGACAATACCATAAGGTGTAGAAGCTAGAGGAAGCAGGGAACAACATCAAGTGAGGGAAAAGTAACTTTTAAAAAAATATTGGTAAAACTTTCAACACCAATCGTTCACAATTTGAGCACCGACCGCTCTCTCTCTAATTACAATGCTATCAACTCTTTGTTCATGATTCTCTCCATACCTTTGGCAACTCTCTTAGGAGCTTTATATAGTTTCTATCTATAAAAATTAGAAGGTTATCCTTTTGGATAGTGTTTTTTGGATAAGCATCTATTCAGATGACATCTATGGTAGATTCTACTCTCTTACATGCTACCTCGATTGTTGACTGTGCCTTCTTCCGTATAATGCTAAGTTTAGGGAATGCTATGATGTATTCCCGAAATCTTTTGTAGCACACGATCTCACTTCGAGTTATTATAATGCATTAATTAATCAATAAATGAGATATATAAGAACAAGTGTATCCCGAGTGTTTTCCCGTACTGATGCATTTAATTTCCAGAAACCACCTAGCAAAAATAAATTTTCCGAATGTAACCCATTTCTTAATTTAAAAAAATCAAAATCAAACCGCTCTGTCTCTTCGGCCGACCGCTTGCGAAAAAAAACCTTACAACGCTTGGCTCGCCCATTGTCGACCACCAATCTCTCATCCCTTTCATCTCCGGCGCGTCCGTGATCATCCTTCGATGTTAAAGTTATCGATCCACGGACACAAGCTCCTTTCGTCCCCTCCTCCTCCATCGCAGCGACGCTGAGAAGCGATATCCCACCCACGTTCGCACTCGTGTCTGCTTTGACTTCCGCAGTTGATTCGGAAGCCTTGCTCTCGTGCGGGATCGTGGTCGTCGTCTCGAGGCCTTCTTCGATTGCTGCACCGCCTGCAAGTTCTTCCTTGCCATCGTCAGCATCCGCCGTCCTACCATCTGTAGCTTCTTGGTGATCTTGTTTCTCCGATTCCCATCTTCTTCGACTCTTTGCTTTCGTCCTTCTACCGCGCCGGCGACGATGTACCATTTTGGGGCGCTCGGCGGCCGTCGAGTCCGTGCTGTCTGGTCCCGTCTTATCTTTGTGGACGAGCAGTGCTGGGGAATTCTCGAGTTCTTCTTCCTTCTCAGCCGCAGCCCTTTGATTCCTCGAGGTCGACTCCGCCCCTGGAGCTCTTCGATCTCTCGACCTTCCCCTTCCTGCTTTCCAGGCTCTTCCTCAGCGCTTTGGTTTCCTTGGCTTCTTCCACCTTCGTCCTCCATGATGGTCTCGAGCCTCACCCATGTTTCATTCCTCGAGCTAATTACCTCTTCACGGCTGTGCGCCGCTTCGTCTTCTGGATTTGGTTGTTGCTTCCTCATTTGCTCAATTTCAGCTTCCTTTTCCTTCAAGAGTTGAGTTAGAAGGGAGACCTGCTGGTTCGTCGACTCCGCCGACACGGACACCTTATCGGCCATTTGCTTGATCTGCTCCTCCTTCTCCTCGAGCGTCGCTTCTGTCTCCTTGTGCAGTCTCTTGAGCTCCGCGAGTGCTGCTTCGTCCTCCATGAGCTTGTCCTGCAGCTTGTTCTTTTGCTAGGTTAACGACACTATCTTGTCTCTCAAGCCCTCTAATCTACTTTTTGCTCGTTTATTCCTCTCCCTTTCTTTCTGTTGTTGTTGATCCCCCCAAATGGAAAAACAAAAAAAAACAAAAAAAAGTTAGAATGATCCTTATGAACTCAAAAACAGAATACGTATATGATGGAGGGACCTGCAGAAGGGCATGCAGAGCGAGCAGGTCGCGCTCCTGGTCGAGGACGAGGAGGCCGAGCACCCGTCACTCTCTCAGCTTGTGCAGCACGGCGATGCTCAACAGCACCGCGCCAAGCACCAGCAGCAGCAGCAGCACGCCGGGCCTCTTCCTGCTGCTGCTGCTACTCGCCATGGTCATGCTGCATCTCCATCCACAGTGTTCACATTACATTGCGCTGCATCTCCAGTCCTTTTTTATTTGCAAGCTAAGTTTATTTTTTTCATTATTTTATTTTAGAACTTAGGTTTTCTATATATATATATATAATGATGCTTGTGAATCAACACAGATACATGCTTGTGAATCAGAAGATTGCAAAAGAGACTACATTGAAAGGAGCATGGGAGGCTCTTCGAAACTCCATCATAGGAGTTGAGAATGTGAAGAAATTACAACTTCAAACTCTAAGGGCTGAGTTTGAATCCTTCTCCATGATAGAAGGTGAGTCTATTCAAGTCTACTTTATCAGAGTTTTGGTAATTGTAAATTAGATGAAGAGTATGGGAGAGTCAATGACGGATGCGCAAGTGGTGGAGAAAATTTTGCGCTCTCTTGATGAGAGGTTTGATCACATCGTAGTGACGATCAAAGAATTGAAGGACACTAAAGTTATGACCATTGATGAATTAAATGAGTCTTTGAGAGCCCATGAAGAAATGATGAATCGAGACAAGCATCAACAAATTGAATAGGTCTTGCAAGCAAAAGATGAGCAACCATCATATTTCAAAAAAAGAAATCAATTTTCTATGATAATGTATTCAAGCAGACAAGGAAGAGATGAAGAAGTAAAACTTGTTGAGTACAAAGAGGAAGATGCAGAATGCTCCCTACTTCTTGCATTAAAAAGGATCACTGGATAAGTCAAATATATGGTATCTTGACAATGGACCAACATCATCATTTGAAGCATCATCTTCTGAAAGACCAATCAAAACAAGATCTCTTGAAGATATTTATAATGAAACCCAAAGGTTAGAGGATGAAATAAATTTATTTTGTTTATTTATTGACCGTGAATATTTGAGTTTTGAAGATGCTCTAAAGGAAGATAATTGGAGTCAAGCTATGAATGAAGAAATCAAAGGGATGGAAAGGAATGGTAGTTAGAAGCTCTTCCAAGTTGTCATCAATCAATTGGAGTTAAATGGGTGTATAAGATCAAGAGATATCTTAATGAAGATGTGAAGAAATACAATTCAAAGTTTATAACAAAAGTCGATGAGCAGAACCAAAAGGTTGACTATGAAAAAGATGTTTTCAGGGAATCTCTCAAGTTCGATAGTTTTGAAAAGCTCAGACTTAAGCTTAGAGTTTGAAGCAATTCAAGTTTATGGGAGAGTGTTAGAAATTAGAATTAAACTTGAATTTTATATTTCTAGTTTCCATATTTACCATTTTAATTTAGTTCATGTTTATCTTTTTGATTTAGTGTTTTATTATATTTTAATATGTGGTTAAGATTATTTCTTAGACATTAAGTTAGGTTTTTGTTTAGGGTTTATTTTCCTATAAAAGAGTCATGTAATCATCATGTTAATTAAGAACAATTATATTGCAAAGAGTAATTGAATACATCTTATTTTATTTGAATAAAGTGTCTTCTCCTCTTTATTCCTCCTTATTCTTCTAATTCTAAATTGTGAGAGAGAGCCCCTATTTCCAACAAAGTGGTATCAGAGCATCCAGCAATCGCTTCTCGGCGTCGCTGCGACGGAGGAGGAGGGGACGAAAGGAGCTCGTGTCCGTGGATCGACGACTTTAACATTGAAGGATGATCACGGATGCGCCGGAGACGAGGGATGAGAGATTGGTGGTCGACGATGGGCGAGCCGAGCATTGTAAGGTTTTTTTTCCCCAAGCGGTCGGTCGAAGAGACGGAGCGGTTTGATTTTAATTTTTTTAAATTAAGAAATAGGTCAACATGTTTACGTGGCCAGTTGACGGGTTACATCCGAAAAATTTATTTTTACGGAAAAACACTAAGCGTATCTCCCTTGTATATAATAACAAGGACCCTCTCAACTGTGCTAGGTAGGTTGCATTAAAACATTTATTATTAGGACTGAAATCATTAAATATTAGGCTCCTGTTTCTCCACGTCAGATCTCAGTAAGCGACTTAAATCCAAATACAGGGTCGTTGTTTACCCACGTCATGGATCGATAGATCTTCGACCAGCCTACTTATTGCCACGTAAATCCATTTTCATCAGTCCACGTGCTCGCCCCGTCGTCTTCTCCCCGAAAGCAAAAATGACTGCTATCATCCTCCGCCTCTCCTCCAAACTCCCATCTCTTCCATCCAACTTTGCCCCTCGCCGCCTCATGAGCGCCGCCTCCAGTTCCACTTCCGCCCTCCTCGTCCCCCATTGCCGCTCCGCGGCGCGATGCCACGCGGTTCCGGAACTCAGGGCCGAGGAGGTGACCGCCGCCTCCAAGGAGGCCCTCTCTAAGTACTCATCCCCCGGCCTGAAGCGGAGGGGCGGCGGCGTCGCCATAATGTGGTTCAGGAATGACCTACGGCTGCTGGACAACGAGGCGCTGCTGCGCGCTTGGTCGGAGTCGGAGTCGCTGCTGCCGGTGTACTGCGTCGATCCTCGCAATTTCGCTTCCACCCATTACTTCGGGTTCCCCAAAACTGGAGGTTTATTGGGTTTGCATAAATAAGCAAATTCGTCATCTGCCCTAAAAATTACTTTTGTGGAATTTTTTCCCTAAATATTACTTCAGTATTGCAATCCTCAAGTGTCAAATTAGTGAATCAAGAAATGCGCCCTTTCTTTTATGTTTTAATTTCTCACTTTTTTTTCCTCCAGAATTTAGGGCACGATTTCTGATCGAATGCCTGGAAGACCTGAAGAAGAATTTGATGAAGCGGGGACTTGACTTGCTAATACAATATGGGAAGCCCGAGGATATCCTTCCTTCGATTGCTAAAACTTTCTGTGCTCACACAGTTAAGTAGTAGCGATCCTATTTAAGTTGACGCCGTTCTATCATCCTAAGTTTAAAAATCAAAGATATAATTTTTTTGCTGAAGTTTAACCGCAAGCTCCATCTATCAATTAATTTGAAGACCTACGTTAACCAAAGTTTTTACGTTACGTGCAATGTTCAGGTTTATGCTCAGAAGGAAACATGCAGTGAGGAGCTTCTGGTGGAAAGGCTCGTCCGCAAGGGTTTGCAACAGGTTACGCTGCTGATAGCTTCTTCTTGTGCGAAGCAAAAGAGTGCTGTTAGTAATCCAAAGCTTGAGCTTGTTTGGGGAAGCAGCAGCATGTACCACATTGATGATCTCCCTTTCAGCACAGGTCATCTACCAGATGTCTATACGCAGTTCCGTAAGGTAATTAAGTAAACTACATACGAGGAATGGAAAGCATATTAGTTTGGATGGCTACATGCAATTAAGGAACAAATCTACCTAACCGTTTTCATTTGCATCCTGATATTTTCGTTGCTTACGTGTATCACCTGTCGAGTGATAAAAATAACCTAAAACTTTTTGTCGGCATGTAGGCTGTTGAATCAAAGTGCTCAGTCAGGAGTTGCTTAAAGTTGCCCATATCACTGGGGCCATGTCCAAGCAATGGTTTGGGTCAAATAGGTGGATGGGGGAATGTTCCAACTCTTCGCCAACTTGGACTCAAGGAGACAGAGAAAAAGGCAGGTTCTATATCTTTCTTTCCTTCTACTAAATAAATATATTCTATACAATTTTTTGACAAAATCTATTTTATACAATTTGGTCGATAGAAAAAGAAAATCTAATTTAGCTAGTTATTATTGAAAATGAAAAGAATAGAAATTGGCAAAACTAACTGTGTGATTACTAATCATTTGTATTTTTTAAATAATTGTGTTCAGGAACTATTTTTATTCTGAGACTAAGAAGTAAACACTTAAAGGAAACCCATTTTTGATTCATCAAGCAACAACAGAATTTTAATTTTTTTCTGTTTGAGTTGGTTGGGTTAAATTTTAAGTTTTATGTCCTTTTTAATATTTCTATTGTTGAGCAAGCGATTTTGAGTTTTGGAATGATACTTATAATCAGATTTTTTTTTTTTTGTTGATAAAATGAAAAATTGTATTCATTTCAAAAGTTTAAGCTGTAAAAAAAGATAAAATGAAAAACTTACCCATTTAGTGCTACTACATCCTACGACCTGCTTCCATGGCCCACTGTTGCTGACACTCCTACTACAGACCAACTTAAAGAAAGAATATGCACATGAAGAGGAAGATGACAACTTCATCGGTGTTGGCAGAGTTAATGTAGAAAGTCTAAATTAAGTGCAGGTTGAGCAAGGGATGCATTTTGTTGGAGGCGAAAACGCAGCCCTAGGAAGGGTCTTCGAGTACTTCTGGAAGAAGGCATGTATTCAACTTATGTCTAGGCTCTGAATATGATGTTGGTTTATGTATCTGTAGCAACGTCACCCACTTGGAATGAATGGGTTGAGATAGATAATAAAAGCAGTAGATAAGGATCCGTGATAACGGATCATCAAAAGCTCTTTAAATTTTCTAAATCTTGTATAAAAGTTGTGATCTTTTTTATTCCTTATAATGTACAGGACTTTTTGAAGGTTTATAAAGAAACAAGGAACGGCATGCTTGGAGCAGACTATTCCACAAAGTTTTCACCATGGCTTGCTTCAGGAAGCATCTCTCCAAGATACATTTATGAGGAGGTAGGTACTCAAAGTGCTCTTTTTTTATTCTTTGAAATAGACCCATATATATGTTAAAAGAGTTTTCTTTTTTAGAAAACAAGAGAATTCTTCCCTTCCTCTCCACCTCCTTCCCCTTTTGGGAGAATATATTTTACTGCTAGAGATTTCTTTCGGACTTTTTTTTCCCTTTTATTACCTAATCAGTAATCAGTTTCCCTTTTGATCAATTATGGATGTTCTTCCCCTGATTAATTTGATTAGGTAAAGAGATATGAGAAGCAGAGAGTAGCAAATGACTCAACGTACTGGTAAATTTTGATCACATATGAACTCCTTTATTAAATGAAACTACATTTAGGCAAATTGTGATGTATCTTCGCCTCTTTAGACCATCTTAAACTTCTATCTTATTGACCAAATATTTTATCCCATTAGCGCGTCGTACCAATCTAAAAAAATATCCAACAGTTTAAGCAGTAGTTTGAATATTATTTACATTTCTTTTTATTTTCTTAGAAAAGAAAATTGGCAAACTGTTTGATGCCAAAAAAAGTAACTATACAATATTTATTTATCTATGCATTTTGTAATATGTTAGAAAAAAAAACTGCCGGTTATTTAATTCCTCCAGAAGTCTTACTTAGATTTTAGGTTTAAACCGAATGCGTGCTTGCAAGATACATGTACACATATTGGTGATGATTACTTCCGGTTTCAGGGTTTTATTTGAACTGATATGGAGGGACTACTTCAAGTTCATATCCATAAAGTACGGCAACTCCATTTTTCATCTCGGTAATCGTTGTTACTACTACTGTTTTGTTTCCAATTTAGTGCTCGATGCATATCTTGTTTTCTTCGTTGTCGGTTCGTTTAGGGGGTCCAAGAAATGTGGTGAGGAAGTGGAGCCAAGACAGGGTTTTATTCGAGACATGGAGAGATGGGCGCACCGGGTATCCTCCCATCCCCGTTCCAATCTTAATCTGCTCTTACTCGTATTTAATTGTGCTTAATTAATTAACAGGTTCATATTTGAACTTGCTTACTAATAAAATTATCGATCGATATGAATTTTCATTTTAGGTATCCTCTGATCGATGCCAACATGAAAGAGTTATCAGCAACCGGGTTTATGTCGAATCGGGGCCGTCAGGTAGGTGATTAATTTTTTCTTCTACATTCAAGTTAAATGTAGGCGAGAAATTTTAATGGATGCGATAAAAATATTTCAGGTGGTGTGCTCATTTCTGGTTCGTGATATGGGAGTGGATTGGAGGATGGGAGCGGAATGGTTCGAGACATGCCTGCTGGATTATGATCCTGCTTCTAATTACGGCAATTGGACTTACGGAGCTGGTAATTTCATAAGATTTTAACTTGTCATACTACAAACTAGAATGAGGTATGAATTTAGAATATACAAAAAAAAATTATAAAATTTTACTTGTTTTTATCATATCATCGTATAATTTCACAATATTAAATAGCATGCTTTTGATGTGTAGGAGTTGGCAATGATCCAAGGGAAGATCGCTATTTTAGCATCCCAAAGCAAGTAAGTCGTTTCCTTAAAGAATAATAATAAATTCAGGAACACCACTCTGCTACTTCCTTGAGAATAATAAAGGAGGCACTCTGTTTCTTTGCAGGCCAAGACATATGACCCTGAAGGAGAATACGTTGCATATTGGTTGCCAGAGCTGAAAGCCCTCCCCAGGGAAAGAAGGCATTTTCCAGGGCAGTCCTACATTAAGCAAATCGTACCCCTAAAGCATGAGCACGCAAACAGTAACATTGCTGCCAAAACAAGGTTCGAAAGAAGGAAACCGTAGAGAGATATTATCATTAATGAACGAGTTTCTTCAAAATTCCCAGCGGAAGTTTGTCTCTTGATTATGAAAACGCCAAATAATCATTAAGCTCACTGTTCATGCTAATTTTATAAGGCTTGTGTCTAATTGATGTCGGAATAATTTTTTTAAAAAAGAAAACAACAGTTCAATGGAATAAGTTTATGATTAAATTGAGCGGTTCGTCTTTATTACTCTTTCTAGATGCCATCAAAACATCCTCCTTTGCCGTGGTGTTTTCTTAGACTTAAGGAAACACTAAAGAATATATATAGACATGGGCTTGAAACAGATAAATGAATAATTAAGGCATCAAAATCGCACAGCTATCTGAATGAATAAGTTATAGGGTTACAAGAAATCACCTTCTTTCACCCTTCTGCCGATGACTTCCGACCTAAATAATTACCACCTCCTTCTAGTCCGGCTAAAGAAGTTAGTATAAGTTAATAACCAAAATTAATTTGATTGAAATCTCATCATGGCTTAGACGTGGACACGGGGACCTGGTAGAAGAGAAGCCAGGAACCCAGAAACAAACGTCTGTAACTGTTTCAGCACCTGCCAGAATATGTTTCCACGTCGTTCGAGTTCTGGACGATCCTCCTCGTTCACATTCGGTTGTTCAGAAAGTTAAAAAACAAAAAACAAAATGATACGTTTTCCTCTTCTATTATATTTTGAACATAGCATATGAAAACATCTCTTCTTTTTAGGCTATTCAGCCCATAAACCCTCTGCTAGCTTAGGATAATTTCCTAAAAAATTGAGATAAAAAATAAGATGGTGTATTCATTGGTTATGTATATCTTGGCTTTACTTCAAGATTAAAGTTCGTGGAGTGAAATTTCACTCGGTGCAGTCCTTTTGAACTACTTTTTTGCAGCAATTATACTTGTTTTTCCCAGCATAATGAATAATTGATTCAGGGCATATTTGGTATAAGGTAATATTGGTTGGAATCACATTCCAAAGAAACATGCCTTGAAGGTTTTAGTGAACAAACAAATATGGCTTTCTGTGTTGGGAAAAAGATAATCTGGTTTGGCAGATAAGGTTAAAAAGCTACCGCAGTTATGTTGTATTTCAGCGGGATAAACATATTAGGAGAAAACCCAACCATCGATCCCCTTTGTGAAAAATATGGAATTGCATAGATTCCTGCACCATGTTCGCTGTAATCAGGATTGAAGATCGAGCCCGTTCCAGCTAACATGAGTGGAGACATCTGGATGTCATATTTATCGGGTCCCTAAATTGCCAAAAAGATACAGCCTCATTAAGAAAAAAAATAATCAAGACCAAATAATGCAAAAACCTCCGTTTCTATATAAAGAAACATATTTCCTCACTTGGATCTCTTTTATATCATATATCATGATAGGATGCATATATTCCAGTCAATAATTCCAATGGATAAGATCCAACTTGGACAAAAAAAAAAGCCAAAATAATAATAACTCTCAATTCTTTGATGATGCCGCTCAAATTCTCGAACAGAGTGCCAACCACTAAATCTAGAGGTGTAAAACGGGCCGGGCGGCCCGTGGGTGGCCCGGGCCCGGCCTGACTCGGGCCGTGCCAAGCACGGCCCGAGTTAAAAGCGGGTCGTGCCCGGCACGGCCCGGCACTGTTGGTGTGCCGTGCCGGGCTGCAGAGTTTAGGCCTGTGGGCTGGCACGGCACGGCACAATTATATATATAATATATATATAAAACTTTCAAAAATAATAAATGGCGGAGTGGATAGCGCATTGCGCTTCCCCACTCCTGCCCTCGGCGCATTATTTTCAGCAGCCAGCCTTATTTTAGCATGAGGATGTGGGGTTGGAGCGGGTCGGCCCGCGGGCTCCGGGCCGTGCCCAGCCCGGCACGCCTCCCCCGCGGGCTCCGTGCCGGGTCGGGCGGGGCAACACGGTGACCGTGCCGTGCCAAGCACGGCACGGCACTGTAGCGTGCCGGGTTAAACCCGGCCCGCTACAGTAGTGTGCCTCCACGGGCCGTGCTCGGGCCGGCCCGAGCACGGCCCGTTTACATGCCTGACTAAATCCCCTATTTTTTGACCAATCTCTTTTAAACAAGTCGAACAGACGAAGACCAAACGTCTACGTTTTGAAAGAGAGCCACAAAATAAGAAATATTCGACCTTCATCTACCAAATGGCAGCAGACACAAACCCTAACTCCAAACAAATCGGTTTCCATCCAGGAAAATCATCGAAATGGGAAAAGATGCACCTGAGGCTTAGGCAAGGCAACAGCGGTCGGCGATGCGAAGAGGGGATCAGAGCTATCGATCTGCAGTTCTTCCGCCATTGGTGAATAGAGAAAAGACAAATGGAGAGGAGATGGAGTCGGCCCTCGACGCATGCAGGCGGAGGGAGGTTGGCCAGGCAGTAGGATGTTTTCCTGGGGGCGGCATTTATAGCAGTTATCAGTCTCGAGGAGTACCTGTCACGTGCTCCATCTGGACCGTCAACGTTCCAGATCGACGATGCATGTTGCTTTAAAGTAAAATTAATGATGTCAGGATATACGATAGAAACGATCCGAAGTGATGTACCTCGCTCATACCTGGCGCTCATCCGCCACTCGTCCTTAAATCCAACGGCTAGGATTATCTTTATATTCGGACGAAGGTATTTATCCAAGACCGGCCATCCCATACATCTTAAAATTGTCTGCTTCTTCCCTCTCTTTCCTCGACTTTTCTAAGGAAATGCATGCCAAGTGAGTGAATAAATCTAGGATGTTAAGATCTACTACAAACCCTTGTAAGTTTATTTAAAACGTAGAAGAAATAAATCTAAGATACTAAAATATTCTTCTAAAATATTCTATAGTACATAGATGTGGTACTAAATAATTCTTAAGAGATACTTAATATAGTAGGGTACGGATCAAATAAGAATCACCCAAAATGACAAAGTGACACACGACCTGTGAGATTTGTAGTTTTGCATCAATGATAATTGTATAATACTTAATTATTTTTAAGGTTATGTGGGAAAAATAAATGTGAACTTATTAGTAAGATTATATGGATTTTTGAAGTATTGAATTTTAATATAAAATTATAACATCACATAAGATTTTGGATAGGAAATCCAATAACGCAGATAGATCGTAATTTGGACATTGTTTGATTGATCAAATTGTTGAACCAAGAATAGATCCAAATGGACGGACGATATTAAATCACTTAAAGCGGTGGACAGTTCAGATTTAATCTCAGTGAACTCATGTTAAATCAGGATTCAGACATGGATTGAGTGAACTAGTTGTATTAAGTAATTTTTATTTATTATTATTATTATATTTTCTTCCCATGGCATGCTCCTCCCTCCTTCTTCATGCGGCAGCGAGACTTCACCTCCTCATCTTATCGATGATGCTCCGGCTAGCTCTGATCGAATTTTTTGACCAGATTTGAACAACAACATCAGGTTAGCTGGGTGAATATATTGGAACTATTATTTTTGAGTTTTGGTAGAGACTTGTAGAGATATTTGAGATGGGGCTTCCGTGGGCCAAAGCTCGATCATCAGAGCTTGCTCTGACGATTACTGACCATTTCGGCCACAGAATTTGACAAACTTGGTACCTATGGCCGAAATTTCATAGTTGGTCGGAATTTGATGAGAATTATCCATTGGTACCTAGGTTGAGGGCTATTGATCGCTGGTTGGCTGCTGGCAAGCTAAAAACTCTAACTTGTAGATTTCGCCTAACTAAGGTTAATTAGTGAAATTGATCACGTATGAGCTCTAAAAATAGAAAAAAAATATGATTTTTGGATTCCTAATTAAGAGAGCTTTTGATTGGTACTAATATTGGTACTAATCGAAGAACTTCAATGGCAATGGTTTCAGTGAACTTTCCGACGGGTCTCCGACGAACTTTCCAGTGAACTTGAGATAAAAATTTGAGTGAATCTAAAGATCATTTTAAGCATGTTGGTGAAGATGGATTTGAGAAATTATTACTAGGTTGAGAACTAAAATTCATTGAAATATTCATAGGAAATTCGTTAACCAAGCACGAGGATACAAATGATCGCGATATGAGTTAGGACACAATTACGATGATAGGATCAGGTGAGTGTTTATTCTTTGGGTAGAATAGATGAGATAGTTCTTAATGTTTAGTCCAGGAGAACTATATCCCTTTGATTATCTATATTTGATATTCTTTGATTATCTTGCTAGTTACTATTCTTTTGTTGACTCTAAATCTAGCATATGCATCTGTTTGATTATTCGTAATAATACTTCACTTTTGGAATGTATATGACTGGGATGACATATTACTGGATAGTGTTGTTGGCATCTTCACTGCAGTGATAGGAGATTATGTTGTTAACACTCCCATGGGCTACCTATGGAGAGGGATATCAGACGATAGTACTCGAGATTAAGATGGGAGATACTGGGTTACTCCTTATTAGTTTTATACTGAACTAGTTATAGATACCAAGTAGCGAAGTCCAGTAGGTAACCTGGGGGAAAGGGGGGCTTTGATTCTATATTCTTTTGCTTCTACTTTGATTCGGGAACCTTATGATATTTGATTCCTCCCCCTAAGGTGACAGTTGTTGGCCACAACTGTATGTGATTAAGCCAGCCTCAGATATAGTCTTGTGTGATTCTTGATTGTTCTTTTTGATTGACTATTGATCACGAATAGCTAGATTATCCTATTTTTGAGGCTTTGTTATTTTATGTTCTCGGGGCCACGACTAGCCGAAATAATAATCCTAGGATCCGGACTACTCATCCAATTGTTTGCAGAACGTCAAGGATGATAGCCGTGTGGTCTACGGATCCATTGTCCAAGGCATCGCATAGGGAATCACCTTCCCAGTCCAATAGCAGTCGACGTTGATCGGGATATACACACATCCGCACAATGGGCTGTGGCAACCCCGTCTCCATCGGTGCTAAGTCATCTCAGGACTATCACGGTGCCGCCTAAACGACACTCGTGCGGGTATCGGTATCTAGGTATGGACCCACTTCATTTTTGGTCTAGTTTAAAATTTAGTGATGTTCTTAAATGATACTAGTATCATGTCACCTATGTCTCTATACTAGAGTGTTAGGTGTAAATCATGATACTACTTTCTATGTCTGCTTATTTTTATCATGTTCCGCATGATATTATTTTGTATTTAGCATTTCAACATAATTAACTAGCGTGCGGTAAAAATAATATATCATGCGTAAAGAGGAAAAATAAGCATGCATAACATATTCACATGCTAAATAAAATGTAATAATATAACATGTATTTTTCTTGATAGTTTTAGAAGCATGATATTTATTTAATTGACAGGCATCCGAGAATTTTCCAACAAAATCGAATTAAGATTTTTCCTAGCTGGAATAAATCATACTATGATGAGCCTACGCACTTAGGCTTTAGAATCCAATTGAAGTCCCGGAGTGATAATAGTAGGATATGTCAAGTCCAAATAATTTTTCTAACATAAGAAAATTTATTTATAATTTTAAATAAATTTTCTAGGATTAATTTAGATATAAATATATTAATTTATGTTGATCTGATCTATACTCTTAATTTAGACCTAATCATGTAATTAGCCCAATCTATTTGGTCCAACTCTATTCATGAAGCCCAAGTTACCTGAGAGCCCAATTAAAATCTATCTGCAAATTTTTAAATCTATTTACTCCTAATTAACTATTTTAATCACTTAACCATCCCCTAATCCAACTTAGTCTCAATTATTACCCATGAAAAATTAAATTGGATTTTTTTTTAAAATTTTATTTTTTTTATATTGACCTCGTCAATGGTCAACGGTTGACCCTGGTCAACGCTCACGATCAACGTTGACCCGGACAACGGTTGACCCGGCCAACACCGGTCAACAATTGACCCGGTCAACGGTGACGGTCAACATTTGACCCGGCTTAGCTTGAGTTCCCAAGCCCCCAACTGGTTTGGTTCAATTTAACTTGGTTCGACTCGGATCCAGTACAGTTTAATTGGATCTGGTCTAGTCAGCCCAATCTAATTTGATTTGACTCGAACTCGAACCAATTTTATTTTATTAATTCAGCTCACCCCACTAAATTCAACCTAAACCCAAACTGAACTCCAACCCAACCCAACTAACTTTAATTCGGTTCAACCCAATCAAGTTCATAGACCACGAGACGTGTTTGTGAGGTCAGAATGAAAAAATGAGCATGAAGCCTCGTATAGAAATCCGGAGGAGAGAGGGTATGAAATTAGATCCACTAGCTCTAAAACCCGAAAAAGTCTCGATTATAGGTTAGAAATGGACCACGAGACGTGTTCATGAGGTCAAAACGAAAAAACGAGCACGAAGCCTCTTATAGAAATCGGAAGGAGAGAGGGTATGAAATTAGATCCACTTCCTCTAAAACCCGAAAAAGTCTCGATTATAGGTTAGAAATGGACCACGAAATGTGTTTGTGAGGTCAGAACGAAAAAACGAGCACGAAGCTTCGTATAGAAATCGGGAGGAGAGAGGGTATGAAATTAGATCCACTTGTTCCAAAACCACAAAAAGTCTCGATTATTGGTTAGTAATGGACCACGAGACGTATTTGTTAGGTCAGAACGAAAAAACGAGCACGAACCCTCGTATAGAAATCGGGAGGAGAGAGGGTATGAAATTAGATCCACAAGCTCTAAAACCCGAAAAAGTCTCGATTATAGGTTAGAAATGGACCACGAGACGTGTTTGTGAGGTCAGAACTAAAAAACGAGCACGGAGCCTCGTATAGAAATCGGGAGGAGAGAGGGTATGAAATTAAATCCAATTCCTCTAAAACCCAAAAAAGTCTCGATTATAGGTTAGAAATGGACCACGAGACGTATTTGTGAGGTCAGAACGAAGAAACGAGCACGAAGCCTCGTATAGAAATCGGGAGGAGAGAGGGTATAAAATTAGATCCACTTGTTCCAAAACCAGAAAAAGTCTCGATTATTGGTTAGTAATGGACCACGAGACGTGTTTGTGAGGTCAGAATGAAAAAACGAGCACGAAGCCTCGTATAGAAATCGGGAGGAGAGAGGGTATGAAATTAGATCCACCAGCTCGAAAACCCGAAAAAGTCTCGATTATAAGTTAGAAATGGACCACGAAAGGTGTTTGTGAGGTCAGAACGAAAAAACGAGCACGAAGCCTAGTATAGAAAACGGGAGGAGAGAGGGTATGAAATTAGATAAACTTCCTCTAAAACCCAAAAAAGTCTCGATTATAGGTTAGAAATGGACCACGAGACGTGTTTGTGAGGTCAGAACGAAAAAATGATCATGAAGCCTCGTCTAAGAATCGGGAGGAGACATGGTATGAAATTAAATCCACTTCCTCTAAAATCCGAAAAAGTCTCGATTATAGGTTAGAAATGGACCACGAGACGTATTTGTGAGGTTAGAACGAAAAAACGAGCACGAAACCTCGTATAGAAATCGGGAGGAGAGAGGGTATGAAATTAGATCCACTTCCTCTAAAACCCGAAAAAGTCTCGATTATACATTAGAAATGGACCATGAGACGTGTTGGTAAGGAAAGAATGAAAAAACGAGGACGAAGCCTCGTATTAAAATCGGGAGGAGAGAGGGTATGAAATTAGATCCACTAGCTCGAAAACCCGAAAAAGTCTCGATTATAAGTTAGAAATGGACCACGAAACGTGTTTGTGAGGTCAGAACGAAAAAACGAGCACGAAGTCTCGTATAGAAATCGAGAGGAGAGAGGGTATGAAATTAGATAAACTTCCTCTAAAACTCAAAAAAGTCTCGATTATAAGTTAGAAATGGACCACGAGATGTGTTTGTGAGGTCAGAACGAAAAAATGATCACGAAGCCTCGTATAGGAATCGAGAGGAGACAAGGTATGAAATTAGATCCACTTCCTCTAAAACCCAAAAAATTCTCGATTATAGTTTAGAAATGGACCACGAGAAGTATTTGTGAGGTCAGAACGAAAAAACGAGCACGAAGCCTCGTATAGAAATCGGGAGGAGAGAGGGTATGAAATTAGATCCACTTCCTCTAAAACCCGAAAAAGTCTCGATTATAGGTTAGAAATGGACCACGAAACGTGATTAAGAGGTTAGAACGAAAAAACGAGCACGAAGCCTCGTATAGAAATCGGGAGGAGAGAGGCTATGAAATTAGATCCACTTGTTCCAAAACCAGAAAAAGTCTCGATTATTGGTTAGTAATGGACCACGAGACGTCTTTGTGAGGTCAGAACGAAAAAACGAGCACGAAGCCTCGTATAGAAATCGGGAGGAGAGAGGGTATGAAATTAGATCCACTAGCTCTAAAACCCGAAAAAGTCTCGATTATAGGTTAGAAATGGACCACAAGACGTGTTTGTGAGGTCAGAACGAAAAAACGATCACGAAGCCTCGTATTGGAATCGGGAAGAGACAGGGTATGAAATTAGATCCACTTCCTCTAAAACCAGAAAAATTCTCGATTATAGTTTAGAAATGGACCACAAGAAGTATTTGTGAGGTCAGAATGAAAAAACGAGCACGAAGCCTCGTATAGAAATCGGGAGGAGAGAGGGTATGAAATTAGATCCACTTCCTCTAAAACCCGAAAAAGTCTCGATTATAGGTTAGAAATGGACCACGAAACGTGTTTGAGAGGTCAGAACGAAAAAACGAGCACGAAGCCTCGTATAGAAATCGGGAGGAGAGAGGGTATGAAATTAGATCCACTTGTTCCAAAACCACAAAAAGTCTCGATTATTGGTTAGTAATGGACCACGAGACGTGTTTGTGAGGTCAGAACGAAAAAACGAGCACGAAGCCTCGTATAGAAATCGGGAGGAGAGAGGGTATGAAATTAGATCCACTAGCTCGAAAACCCGAAAAAGTCTCGATTATAAGTCAGAAATGGACCACGAAAAGTGTTTGTGAGGTCAGAACGAAAAAACGAGCACGAAGTCTCGTATAGAAATCGGGAGGAGAGAGGGTATGAAATTAGATAAACTTCCTCTAAAACCCAAAAAAGTCTCGATTATAGGTTAGAAATGGACCACGAGACGTGTTTGTGAGGTCAAAACGAAAAAACGATTACGTAGCCTCGTATAGGAATCGGGAGGAGACAGGGTATGAAATTAAATCCACTTCCCCTAAAACTCGAAAAAGTCTCGATTATAGGTTAGAAATGGACCACAAGACGTATTTGTGAGGTCATAACGAAAAAACGAGCACGAAGCCTCGTATAGAAATCGGGAGGAGAGAGGGTATGAAAATAGATCCAATTCCTCTAAAACCCGAAAAAGTCCTGAGTATAGGTTAGAAATGAACCACGAAAAGTGTTTGAGAGGTCAGAACGAAAAAACGAGCACGAAGCCTCGTATAGAAATTGGGAGGAGAGAGGGTATGAAATTAGATCCACTTGTTCCAAAACCAGAAAAAGTCTCGATTATAGGTTAGAAATGTACCACGAGACGTGTTTGTGAGGTCAGAACGAAAAAACGAGCACGAAGCCTCGTATAGAAATCGAGAGGAGAGAGGGTATGAAATTAGATCCACTAGCTCTAAAACCCGAAAAAGTCTCGATTATAGGTTAGAAATGGACCACGAGACGTGTTTGTGAGGTCAGAACGAAAAAACGAGCACGAAGCCTCGTACAGAAATCGGGAGGAGAGAGGGTATGAAATTAGATCCACTTGTTCCAAAACCACAAAAAGTCTCGATTATTGGTTAGTAATGGACCACGAGACGTGTTTGTGAGGTCAGAACGAAAAAACGAGCACGAAGCCTCGTATAGAAATCGGGAGGAGAGAGGGTATGAAATTAGATCCACTAGCTCTAAAACCCGAAAAAGTCTCGATTATAGGTTAGAAATGGACCACGAGACGTGTTTGTGAGGTCAGAACGAAAAAACGAGCACGAAGCCTCGTATAGAAATCGGGAGGAGAGGGTATGAAATTAAATCCAATTCCTCTAAAACCTAAAAAAGTCTCGATAATAATTTAGAAATGGACCACGAGACGTATTTGTGAGGTCAGAACGAAGAAACGAGCACGAAGCCTCGTATAAAATCGGGAGGAGAGAGGGTATAAAATTAGATCCACTTGTTCCAAAACCAGAAAAAGTCTCGATTATTGGTTAGTAATGGACCACGAGACGTGTTTGTGAGGTCAGAACGAAAAAACGATCACGAAGCCTCGTATAGAAATCGGGAGGAGACAGGGTATGAAATTAAATCCACTTCCTCTAAAACTCGAAAATGTCTCGATTATAGGTTAGAAATGGACCACAAGATGTATTTGTGAGGTCATAACGAAAAAACGAGCACGAAGCCTCGTATAGAAATCGGGAGGAGAGAGGGTATGAAAATAGATCCACTTCCTCTAAAACCCGAAAAAGTCTCGATTATAGGTTAGAAATGGACCACAAAACGTGTTTGAGAGGTCAGAACGAAAAAACGAGCACGAAGCCTCGTATAGAAATTGGGAGGAGAGAGGGTATGAAATTAGATCCACTTATTCCAAAACCAGAAAAAGTCTCGATTATAGGTTAGAAATGGACCACGAGACGTGTTTGTGAGGTCAGAACGAAAAAATGATCACAAAGCCTCGTCTAGGAATCGGGAGGAGACAGGGTAAGAAATTAAATCCACTTCCTCTAAAACCTGAAAAAGTCTCGATTATAGGTTAGAAATGGACCACTAGACGTATTTGTGAGGTCAGAATGAAAAAATGAGCATGAAGCCTCGTATAGAAATCAGGAGGAGAGAGGGTATGAAATTAGATCCACTTCCTCTAAAACCCGAAAAAGTCTCGATTATATGTTAGAAATGGACCATGAGACGTGTTGGTAAGGAAAGAACGAAAAAACGAGGACGAAGCCTCGTATAGAAATCGGGAGTAGAGAGGGTATGAAATTAGATCCACTAGCTCTAAAATCCGAAAAAGTCTCTATTATAGGTTAGAAATGGACCACGAGACGTGTTTGTGAGGTCAGATCGAAAAAACGAGTACGAAGCCTCGTATAGAAATCAGGAGGAGAGAGGGTATAAAATTAGATCCACTTATTCCAAAACCAGAAAAAGTCTCGACGTGTTTGTGAGGTCAAAACGAAAAAATGATTACTTAGCCTCGTATAGGAATCGGGAGGAGACAGGGTATGAAATTAAATCCACTTCCTCTAAAACTCGAAAAAGTCTCGATTATAGGTTAGAAATGGACCACGAGACGTATTTGTGAGGTCAGAACGAAAAAACGAGCACGAAGCCTCGTATAGAAATCGGGAGGAGAGAGGGTATGAAAATAGATCCACTTCCTCTAAAACTCGAAAAAGTCTCGATTATAGGTTAGAAATGGACCACGAAACGTGTTTGAGAGGTCAGAACGAAAAAACGAGCACGAAGCCTCGTATAGAAATCGGGAGGAGAGAGGGTATGAAATTAGATCCACTTGTTCCAAAACCAGAAAAAGTCTCGATTATTGGTTAGTAATGGACCACGAGACGAGTTTGTGAGGTCAGAACTAAAAAACGAGCACGAAGCCTCGTATAGAAATCGGGAGGAGAGAGGGTATGAAATTAGATCCACTAGCTCGAAAACCCGAAAAAGTCTCGATTATAAGTCAGAAATGGACCACGAAAAGTGTTTGTGAGGTGAGAACCAAAAAACCAGCACGAAGTCTCGTATAGAAATCGGGAGGAGAGAGGGTATGAAATTAGATAAACTTCCTCTAAAACCCAAAAAAGTCTCGATTATAGGTTAGAAATGGACCACGAGACGTGTTTGTGAGGTCAAAACGAAAAAACGATTACGTAGCCTCGTATAGGAATCGGGAGGAGACAGGGTATGAAATTAAATCCACTTCCTCTAAAACTCGAAAAAGTCTCGATTATAGGTTAGAAATGGACCACAAGATGTATTTGTGAGGTCATAACGAAAAAACGAGCACGAAGCCTCGTATAGAAATCGGGAGGAGAGAGGGTATGAAAATAGATCCACTTCCTCTAAAACCCGAAAAAGTCTCGATTATAGGTTAGAAATGGACCACGAAACGTGTTTGAGAGGTCAGAACGAAAAAACGAGCACGAAGCCTCGTATAGAAATCGGGAGGAGAGAGGGTATGAAATTAGATCCACTTGTTCCAAAACCACAAAAAGTCTCGATTATTGGTTAGTAATGGACCACGAGACGTGTTTGTGAGGTCAGAACGAAAAAACGAGCACGAAGCCTCGTATAGAAATCGGGAGGAGAGAGGGTATGAAATTAGATCCACTAGCTCGAAAACCCGAAAAAGTCTCGATTATAAGTCAGAAATGGACCACGAAAAGTGTTTGTGAGGTCAGAACGAAAAAACGAGCACGAAGTCTCGTATAGAAATCGGGAGGAGAGAGGGTATGAAATTAGATAAACTTCCTCTAAAACCCAAAAAAGTCTCGATTATAGGTTAGAAATGGACCACGAGACGTGTTTGTGAGGTCAAAACGAAAAAACGATTACGTAGCCTCGTATAGGAATCGGGAGGAGACAGGGTATGAAATTAAATCCACTTCCCCTAAAACTCGAAAAAGTCTCGATTATAGGTTAGAAATGGACCACAAGACGTATTTGTGAGGTCATAACGAAAAAACGAGCACGAAGCCTCGTATAGAAATCGGGAGGAGAGAGGGTATGAAAATAGATCCAATTCCTCTAAAACCCGAAAAAGTCCTGAGTATAGGTTAGAAATGAACCACGAAAAGTGTTTGAGAGGTCAGAACGAAAAAACGAGCACGAAGCCTCGTATAGAAATTGGGAGGAGAGAGGGTATGAAATTAGATCCACTTGTTCCAAAACCAGAAAAAGTCTCGATTATAGGTTAGAAATGTACCACGAGACGTGTTTGTGAGGTCAGAACGAAAAAACGAGCACGAAGCCTCGTATAGAAATCGAGAGGAGAGAGGGTATGAAATTAGATCCACTAGCTCTAAAACCCGAAAAAGTCTCGATTATAGGTTAGAAATGGACCACGAGACGTGTTTGTGAGGTCAGAACGAAAAAACGAGCACGAAGCCTCGTACAGAAATCGGGAGGAGAGAGGGTATGAAATTAGATCCACTTGTTCCAAAACCACAAAAAGTCTCGATTATTGGTTAGTAATGGACCACGAGACGTGTTTGTGAGGTCAGAACGAAAAAACGAGCACGAAGCCTCGTATAGAAATCGGGAGGAGAGAGGGTATGAAATTAGATCCACTAGCTCTAAAACCCGAAAAAGTCTCGATTATAGGTTAGAAATGGACCACGAGACGTGTTTGTGAGGTCAGAACGAAAAAACGAGCACGAAGCCTCGTATAGAAATCGGGAGGAGAGGGTATGAAATTAAATCCAATTCCTCTAAAACCTAAAAAAGTCTCGATAATATTTTAGAAATGGACCACGAGACGTATTTGTGAGGTCAGAACGAAGAAACGAGCACGAAGCCTCGTATAAAATCGGGAGGAGAGAGGGTATAAAATTAGATCCACTTGTTCCAAAACCAGAAAAAGTCTCGATTATTGGTTAGTAATGGACCACGAGACGTGTTTGTGAGGTCAGAACGAAAAAACGATCACGAAGCCTCGTATAGAAATCGGGAGGAGACAGGGTATGAAATTAAATCCACTTCCTCTAAAACTCGAAAATGTCTCGATTATAGGTTAGAAATGGACCACAAGATGTATTTGTGAGGTCATAACGAAAAAACGAGCACGAAGCCTCGTATAGAAATCGGGAGGAGAGAGGGTATGAAAATAGATCCACTTCCTCTAAAACCCGAAAAAGTCTCGATTATAGGTTAGAAATGGACCACAAAACGTGTTTGAGAGGTCAGAACGAAAAAACGAGCACGAAGCCTCGTATAGAAATTGGGAGGAGAGAGGGTATGAAATTAGATCCACTTATTCCAAAACCAGAAAAAGTCTCGATTATAGGTTAGAAATGGACCACGAGACGTGTTTGTGAGGTCAGAACGAAAAAATGATCACAAAGCCTCGTCTAGGAATCGGGAGGAGACAGGGTAAGAAATTAAATCCACTTCCTCTAAAACCTGAAAAAGTCTCGATTATAGGTTAGAAATGGACCACTAGACGTATTTGTGAGGTCAGAATGAAAAAATGAGCACGAAGCCTCGTATAGAAATCAGGAGGAGAGAGGGTATGAAATTAGATCCACTTCCTCTAAAACCCGAAAAGTCTCGATTATATGTTAGAAATGGACCATGAGACGTGTTGGTAAGGAAAGAACGAAAAAACGAGGACGAAGCCTCGTATAGAAATCGGGAGTAGAGAGGGTATGAAATTAGATCCACTAGCTCTAAAATCCGAAAAAGTCTCTATTATAGGTTAGAAATGGACCACGAGACGTGTTTGTGAGGTCAGATCGAAAAAACGAGTACGAAGCCTCGTATAGAAATCAGGAGGAGAGAGGGTATAAAATTAGATCCACTTATTCCAAAACCAGAAAAAGTCTCGACGTGTTTGTGAGGTCAAAACGAAAAAATGATTACTTAGCCTCGTATAGGAATCGGGAGGAGACAGGGTATGAAATTAAATCCACTTCCTCTAAAACTCGAAAAAGTCTCGATTATAGGTTAGAAATGGACCACGAGACGTATTTGTGAGGTCAGAACGAAAAAACGAGCACGAAGCCTCGTATAGAAATCGGGAGGAGAGAGGGTATGAAAATAGATCCACTTCCTCTAAAACTCGAAAAAGTCTCGATTATAGGTTAGAAATGGACCACGAAACGTGTTTGAGAGGTCAGAACGAAAAAACGAGCACGAAGCCTCGTATAGAAATCGGGAGGAGAGAGGGTATGAAATTAGATCCACTTGTTCCAAAACCAGAAAAAGTCTCGATTATTGGTTATTAATGGACCACGAGACGAGTTTGTGAGGTCAGAACTAAAAAACGAGCACGAAGCCTCGTATAGAAATCGGGAGGAGAGAGGGTATGAAATTAGATCCACTAGCTCGAAAACCCGAAAAAGTCTCGATTATAAGTCAGAAATGGACCACGAAAAGTGTTTGTGAGGTCAGAACCAAAAAACCAGCACGAAGTCTCGTATAGAAATCGGGAGGAGAGAGGGTATGAAATTAGATAAACTTCCTCTAAAACCCAAAAAAGTCTCGATTATAGGTTAGAAATGGACCACGAGACGTGTTTGTGAGGTCAAAACGAAAAAACGATTACGTAGCCTCGTATAGGAATCGGGAGGAGACAGGGTATGAAATTAAATCCACTTCCTCTAAAACTCGAAAAAGTCTCGATTATAGGTTAGAAATGGACCACAAGATGTATTTGTGAGGTCATAACGAAAAAACGAGCACGAAGCCTCGTATAGAAATCGGGAGGAGAGAGGGTATGAAAATAGATCCACTTCCTCTAAAACCCGAAAAAGTCTCGATTATAGGTTAGAAATGGACCACGAAACGTGTTTGAGAGGTCAGAACGAAAAAACGAGCACGATGCCTCGTATAGAAATTGGGAGGAGAGAGGGTATGAAATTAGATCCACTTGTTCCAAAACCAGAAAAAGTCTCGATTATTGGTTAGTAATGGACCACGAGACGAGTTTGTGAGGTCAGAACGAAAAAACAAGCACGAAGCCTCGTATAGAAATCGGAAGGAGAGAGGGTATGAAATTAGATCCACTTCCTCTAAAACCCGAAAAAGTCTCGATTATACGTTAGAAATGGACCATGAGAAGTGTTGGTAAGGAAAGAACGAAAAAACGAGCACGAAGCCTCGTATAGAAATCGGGAGGAGAGAGGGTATGAAATTAGATCCACTAGCTCTAAAATCTGAAAAAGTCTCTATTATAGGTTAGAAATGGACCACGAGACGTGTTAGTGAGGTCAGAACGAAAAAACGAGCACGAAGCCTCGTATAGAAATCGGGAGGAGAGAGGGTATGAAATTAGATAAACATCCTCTAAAACCCAAAAAAGACTCGATTATAGGCTAGAAATGGACCACGAGACGTGTTTGTGAGGTCAGAACGAAAAAATGATCACAAAGCCTCGTCTAGGAATCGGGAGGAGACAGGGTATGATACTAAATCCACTTCCTCTAAAACCCGAAAAAGTTTCGATTATAGGTTAGAAATGGACCACTAGACGTATTTGTGAGGTCAGAACGAAAAAATAAGCACGAAGCCTCGTATAGAAATCGGGAGGAGAGAGGGTATGAAATTAGATCCACTTGTTCCAAAACCAGAAAAAGTCTCGATTATTGGTTAGTAATGGACCACGAGACGAGTTTGTGAGGTCAGAACTAAAAAACGAGCACGAAGCCTCGTATAGAAATCGGGAGGAGAGAGGGTATGAAATTAGATCCACTAGCTCGAAAACCCGAAAAAGTCTCGATTATAAGTCAGAAATGGACCACGAAAAGTGTTTGTGAGGTCAGAACCAAAAAACCAGCACGAAGTCTCGTATAGAAATCGGGAGGAGAGAGGGTATGAAATTAGATAAACTTCCTCTAAAACCCAAAAAAGTCTCGATTATAGGTTAGAAATGGACCACGAGACGTGTTTGTGAGGTCAAAACGAAAAAACGATTACGTAGCCTCGTATAGGAATCGGGAGGAGACAGGGTATGAAATTAAATCCACTTCCTCTAAAACTCGAAAAAGTCTCGATTATAGGTTAGAAATGGACCACAAGATGTATTTGTGAGGTCATAACGAAAAAACGAGCACGAAGCCTCGTATAGAAATCGGGAGGAGAGTGGGTATGAAAATATATCCACTTCCTCTAAAACCCGAAAAAGTCTCGATTATAGGTTAGAAATGGACCACGAAACGAGTTTGAGAGGTCAGAACGAAAAAACGAGCACGAAGCCTCGTATAGAAATTGGGAGGAGAGAGGGTATGAAATTAGATCCACTTGTTCCAAAACCAGAAAAAGTCTCGATTATTGGTTAGTAATGGACCACGAGACGAGTTTGTGAGGTCAGAACGAAAAAACAAGCACGAAGCCTCGTATAGAAATCGGAAGGAGAGAGGGTATGAAATTAGATCCACTTCCTCTAAAACCCGAAAAAGTCTCGATTATACGTTAGAAATGGACCATGAGAAGTGTTGGTAAGGAAAGAACGAAAAAACGAGCACGAAGCCTCGTATAGAAATCGGGAGGAGAGAGGGTATGAAATTAGATCCACTAGCTCTAAAATCTGAAAAAGTCTCTATTATAGGTTAGAAATGGACCACGAGACGTGTTAGTGAGGTCAGAACGAAAAAACGAGCACGAAGCCTCGTATAGAAATCGGGAGGAGAGAGGGTATGAAATTAGATAAACATCCTCTAAAACCCAAAAAAGACTCGATTATAGGCTAGAAATGGACCACGAGACTTGTTTGTGAGGTCAGAACGAAAAAATGATCACAAAGCCTCGTCTAGGAATCGGGAGGAGACAGGGTATGATACTAAATCCACTTCCTCTAAAACCCGAAAAAGTTTCGATTATAGGTTAGAAATGGACCACTAGACGTATTTGTGAGGTCAGAACGAAAAAATAAGCACGAAGCCTCGTATAGAAATCAGGAGGAGAGAGGGTATGAAATTAGATCCACTTCCTCTAAAACCCGAAAAAGTCTCGATTATATGTTAGAAATGGACCATGAGACGTGTTGGTAAGGAAAGAACGAAAAAACGAGGACGAAGCCTCGTATAGAAATCGGGAGTAGAGAGGGTATGAAATTAGATCCACTAGCTCTAAAATCCGAAAAAGTCTCTATTATAGGTTAGAAATGGACCACGAGACGTGTTTGTGAGGTCAGATCGAAAAAACGAGCACGAAGCCTCGTATAGAAATCGGGAGGAGAGAGGGTATGAAATTAGATAAACTTCCTCTAAAACCCAAAAAAGTCTCGATTATAGGTTAGAAATGGACCACGAGACGTGTTTGTGAGGTCAGAATGAAAAAATGATCACAAAGCCTCGTCTAGGAATCGGGAGGAGACAGGGTATGAAACTAAATCCACTTCCTCTAAAACGCGAAAAAGTCTCGATTATAGGTTAGAAATGGACCACTAGATGTATTTGTGAGGTCAGAACGAAAAAATAAGCACGAAGCCTCGTATAGAAATCAGGAGGAGAGAGGGGATGAAATTAGATCCACTTCCTCTAAAACCCGAAAAAGTCTCGATTATATGTTAGAAATGGACCATGAGATGTGTTGGTAAGGAAAGAACGAAAAAACGAGGACGAAGCCTCGTATAGAAATCGAGAGTAGAGAGGGTATGAAATTAGATCCACTAGCTCTAAAATCCGAAAAAGTCTCTATTATAGGTTAGAAATGGACCACGAGACGTGTTTGTGAGGTCAGATCGAAAAAACGAGCACGAAGCCTCGTATAGAAATCGGGAGGAGAGAGGGTATGAAATTAGATAAACTTCCTCTAAAACCCAAAAAAGTCTCGATTATAGGTTAGAAATGGACCACGAGACGTGTTTGTGAGGTCAGAACAAAAAATGATCACAAAGCCTCGTCTAGGAATCGGGAGGAGACAGGATATGAAATTAAATCCACTTCCTCTAAAACCCGAAAAAGTCTCGATTATAGGTTAGAAATGAACCACTAGACGTATTTGTGAGGTCAGAACGAAAAAATGAGCACGAAGCCTCGTATAGAAATCAGGAGGAGAGAGGGTATGAAATTAGATCCACTTCCTCTAAAACCCGAAAAAGTCTCGATTATATGTTAGAAATGGACCATGAGACATGTTGGTAAGGAAAGAACGAAAAAACGAGGACGAAGCCTCGTATAGAAATCGGGAGTAGAGAGGGTATGAAATTAGATCCACTAGCTCTAAAATCCGAAAAATTCTCTATTATAGGTTAGGAATGGACCACGAGACGTGTTTGTGAGGTCAGAACGAAAAAACGAGCACGAAGCCTCGTATAGAAATCGGGAGGAGAGAGGGTATAAAATTAGATCCACTTATTCCAAAACCAGAAAAAGTCTCGATTATTGGTTAGTAATGGATCACGAGACGTGTTTGTGAGGTCAAAACGAAAAAACGAGCACGAAGCCTCGTATAGAAATCGGGAGGAGAGAGGGTATGAAATTAGATCCACTAGCTCGAAAACCCGAAAAAGTCTCGATTATAAGTCAGAAATGGACCACGAAAAGTGTTTGTGAGGTCAGAACGAAAAAACGAGCACGAAGTCTCGTATAGAAATCGGGAGGAGAGAGGGTATGAAATTAGATAAACTTCCTCTAAAACCCAAAAAAGTCTCGATTATAGGTTAGAAATGGACCACGAGACGTGTTTGTGAGGTCAAAACGAAAAAACGATTAAGTAGCCTCGTATAGGAATCGGGAGGAGACAGGGTATGAAATTAAATCCACTTCCTCTAAAACTCGAAAAAGTCTCGATTATAGGTTAGAAATGGACCACAAGACGTATTTGTGAGGTCATAACGAAAAAACGAGCACGAAGCCTCGTATAGAAATCGGGAGGAGAGAGGGTATGAAAATAGATCCACTTCCTCTAAAACCCGAAAAAGTCTCGATTATAGGTTAGAAATGGACCACGAAACGTGTTTGAGAGGTCAGAACGAAAAAACGAGCACGAAGCCTCGTATAGAAATTGGGAGGAGAGGGGGTATGAAATTAGATCCACTTGTTCCAAAACCAGAAAAAGTCTCGATTATAGGTTAGAAATGGACCACGAGACGTGTTGGTGAGGTCAGAACGAAAAAAGGAGCACGAAGCCTCGTATTGAAATCGAGAGGAGAAAGGGTATGAAATTAGATCCACTAGCTCAAAAATCCGAAAAAGTCTCGATTATAGGTTAGAAATGGACCACGAGACATGTTGGTGAGGTCAGAACGAAAAAATGAGCACGAAGCCTAGTATTGAAATCGAGAGGAGAGAGGGTATGAAATTAGATCCACTAGCTCTAAAATCCGAAAAAGACTCGATTATAGGTTAGAAATGGACCACGAGACGTGTTTGTGAGGTCAGAACGAAAAAACGAGCACGTAGCCTCGTATAGAAATCGGGAGGAGAGAGGGTATGAAATTAGATCCACTTGTTCCAAAACCACAAAAAGTCTCGATTATTGGTTAGTAATGGACCACGAGACGTGTTTGTGAGGTCAGAACGAAAAAACGAGCACGAAGCCTCGTATAGAAATCGGGAGGAGAGAGGGTATGAAATTAGATCCACTAGCTCTAAAACCCGAAAAAGTCTCGATTATAGGTTAGAAATGGACCACGAGACGTGTTTGTGAGGTCAGAACGAAAAAACGAGTACGAAGCCTCGTATAGAAATCGGGAGGAGAGGGTATGAAATTAAATCCAATTCCTCTAAAACCCAAAAAAGTCTCGATAATAGTTTAGAAATGGACCACGAGACGTATTTGTGAGGTCAGAACGAAGAAACGAGAACGAAGCCTCGTATAAAATCGGGAGGAGAGAGGGTATAAAATTAGATCCACTTGTTCCAAAACCAGAAAAAGTCTCGATTATTGGTTAGAAATGGACCACGAGACGTGTTTGTGAGGTCAGAACGAAAAAACGATCACGAAGCCTCGTATAGAAATTGGGAGGAGAGAGGGTATGAAATTAGATCAACTAGCTAGAAAACCCGAAAAAGTCTCGATTATAAGTTAGAAATGGACCAGAAAGGTGTTAGTGAGGTCAGAACGAAAAAACGAGCACGAAGCCTCGTATAAAAATCGGGAGGAGAGAGGGTATGAAATTAGATAAACTTCCTCTAAAACCCAAAAAAGTCTCGATTATAGGTTAGAAATGGACCACTGGACGTGTTTGTGAGGTCAGAACGAAAAAATGATCACGAAGCCTCGTCTAGGAATCGGGAGGAGACAGGGTATGAAATTAAATCCACTTCCTCTAAAACCCGAAAAAGTCTCGATTATAGGTTAGAAATGGACTACGAGACGTATTTGTGAGGTAAGAACGAAAAAACGAGCATTAAGCCTCGTATAGAAATCGGGAGGATAGAGGGTATGAATTTAGATCCACTTCCTTTAAAACCCGAAAAAGTCTCGATTATACGTTAGAAATGGACCTTGAGACGTGTTGGTAAGGAAAGAACGAAAAAACGAGGACGAAGCCTCGTATAGAAATCGGGAGGAGAGAGAGTATGAAATTAGATCCACTAGCTCTAAAATCCGAAAAAGTCTCTATTATAAGTTAGAAATGGACCACGAGACGTGTTAGTGAGGTCAGAACGAAAAAACGAGTACGAAGCCTCGTATAGAAATCGGGAGGAGAGAGGGTATGAAATTAGATAAACTTCCTCTAAAACCCAAAAAAGTCTGGATTATAGGTTAGAAATGGACCACGAGACGTGTTTGTGAGGTCAGAACGAAAAAATGATCACAAAGCCTCGTCTAGGAATCGGGAGGAGACAGGGTAAGAAATTAAATCCACTTCCTCTAAAACCTGAAAAAGTCTCGATTATATGTTAGAAATGGACCACTAGACGTATTTGTGTGGTCAGAACGAAAAAATGAGCACGAAGCCTCGTATAGAAATCAGGAGGAGAGAGGGTATGAAATTAGATCCACTTCCTCTAAAACCCGAAAAAGTCTCGATTATATGTTAGAAATGGACCATGAGACGTGTTGGTAAGGAAAGAACGAAAAAACGAGGACGAAGCCTCGTATTGAAATCGGGAGTAGAGAGGGTATGAAATTAGATCCACTAGCTCTAAAATCCGAAAAAGTCTCTATTATAGGTTAGAAATGGACCACGAGACGTGTTTGTGAGGTCAGATCGAAAAAACGAGCACGAAGCCTCGTATAGAAATCGGGAGGAGAGAGGGTATAAAATTAGATCCACTTATTCCAAAACCAGAAAAAGTCTCGACGTGTTTGTTAGGTCAGAACGAAAAAACGATTACGTAGCCTCGTATAGGAATGGGGAGGAGACAGGGTATGAAATTAAATCCACTTCCTCTAAAACTCGAAAAAGTCTTTATTATAGGTTAGAAATGGACCACGGACGTATTTGTGAGGTCAGAACGAAAAAACGAGCACGAAGCCTCGTATAGAAATCGGGAGGAGAGAGGGTATGAAAATAGATCCACTTCCTCTAAAACTCGAAAAAGTCTCGATTATAGGTTAGAAATGGACCACGAGACGTGTTTGTGAGGTCAAAACGAAAAAACGATTACGTAGCCTCGTATAGGAATCGGGAGGAGACAGGGTATGAAATTAAATCCACTTCCTCTAAAACTCGAAAAAGTCTCGATTATAGGTTAGAAATGGACCACAAGATGTATTTGTGAGGTCATAACGAAAAAACGAGCACGAAGCCTCGTATAGAAATTGGGAGGAGAGAGGGTATGAAAATAGATCCACTTCCTCTAAAACCCGAAAAAGTCTCGATTATAGGTTAGAAATGGACCACTAGACGTATTTGTGAGGTCAGAACGAAAAAATAAGCACGAAGCCTCGTATAGAAATCAGGAGGAGAGAGGTATGAAATTAGATCCACTTCCTCTAAAACCCGAAAAAGTCTCGATTATATGTTAGAAATGGACCATGAGACGTGTTGGTAAGGAAAGAACGAAAAAACGAGGACGAAGCCTCGTATAGAAATCGGGAGTAGAGAGGGTATGAAATTAGATCCACTAGCTCTAAAATCCGAAAAAGTCTCTATTATAGGTTAGAAATGGACCACGAGACGTGTTTGTGAGGTCAGATCGAAAAAACGAGCACGAAGCCTCGTATAGAAATCGGGAGGAGAGAGGGTAAGAAATTAGATAAACTTCCTCTAAAACCCAAAAAAGACTCGATTATAGGTTAGAAATGGACCACGAGACGTGTTTGTGAGGTTAGAACGAAAAAACGAGCACGAAGCCTCGTATAGAAATCGGGAGGAGAGAGGGTATGAAATTAGATCCACTAGCTCTAAAACCCGAAAAAGTCTCGATTATAGGTTAGAAATGGACCACGAGACGTGTTTGTGAGGTCAGAACGAAAAAACGAGCACGAAGCCTCGTATAGAAATCGGGAGGAGAGAGGGTATGAAATTAGATCCACTTGTTCCAAAACCACAAAAAGTCTCGATTATTGGTTAGTAATGGACCACGAGACGTGTTTGTGAGGTCAGAACGAAAAAACGAGCATGAAGCCTCGTATAGAAATCGGGAGGAGAGAGGGTATGAAATTAGATCCACTAGCTCTAAAACCCGAAAAAGTCTCGATTATAGGTTAGAAATGGACCACGAGACGTGTTTGTGAGGTCAGAACGAAAAAACGAGCACGAAGCCTCGTATAAAAATCGGGAGGAGAGGGTATGAAATTAAATCCAATTCCTCTAAAACCCAAAAAAGTCTCGATAATAGTTTAGAAATGGACCACGAGACGTATTTGTGAGGTCAGAACGAAGAAACGAGCACGAAGCCTCGTATAAAATCGAGAGGAGAGAGGGTATAAAATTAGATCCACTTGTTCCAAAACCAGAAAAAGTCTCGATTATTGGTTAGTAATGGACCACGAGACGTGTTTGTGAGGTCAGAACGAAAAAACGATGACGAAGCCTCGTATAGAAATTGGGAGGAGAGAGGGTATGAAATTAGATCCACTAGCTTGAAAACCCGAAAAAGTCTCGATTATAAGTTAGAAATGGATCACGAAAGGTGTTAGTGAGGTCACGTATAAAAATCGGGAGGAGAGAGGGTATGAAATTAGATAAACTTCCTCTAAAACCCAAAAAAGTCTCGATTATAGGTTAGAAATGGACCACGAGACGTGTTTGTGAAGTCAGAACGAAAAAATGATCACGAAGCCTCGTCTAGGAATCGGGAGGAGACAGGGTTTGAAATTAAATCCACTTCCTCTAAAACCTGAAAAAGTCTCGATTATAGGTTAGAAATGGACTACGAGACGTATTTGTGAGGTCAGAATGAAAAAACGAGCACGAAGCCTCGTATAGAAATCGGGAGGAGAGAGGGTATGAATTTAGATCCACTTCCTTTAAAACCCGAAAAAGTCTCGATTATACGTTAGAAATGGACCATGAGACGTGTTGGTAAGGAAAGAACGAAAAAACGAGGACAAAGCCTCGTATAGAAATCGGGAGGAGAGAGAGTATGAAATTAGATCCACTAGCTCTAAAATCCGAAAAAGTCTCTATTATAGGTTAGAAATGGACCACGAGACGTGTTAGTGAGGTCAGAACGAAAAAACGAGTACGAAGCCTCGTATAGAAATCGGGAGGAGAGAGGGTATAAAATTAGATAAACTTCCTCTAAAACCCAAAAAAGTCTCGATTATAGGTTAGAAATGGACCACGAGACGTGTTTGTGAGGTCAGAACGAAAAAATGATCACAAAGCCTCGTCTAGGAATCGGGAGGAGACAGGGTATGAAATTAAATCCACTTCCTCTAAAACTCGAAAAAGTCTCGATTATAGGTTAGAAATGGACCACGAGACGTATTTGTGAGGTCAGAATGAAAAAATGAGCACGAAGCCTCGTATAGAAATCGGGAGGAGAGAGGGTATGAAAATAGATCCACTTCCTCTAAAACCCGAAAAAGTCTCGATTATAGGTTAGAAATGGACCACGAAACGTGTTTGAGAGGTCAGAACGAAAAAACGAGCACGAAGCCTCGTATAGAAATCGGGAGGAGAGAGGGTATGAAATTAGATCCACTTGTTCCAAAATCAGAAAAAGTCTCGATTATTGGTTAGTAATGGACCAGGAGACGAGTTTGTGAGGTCAGAACGAAAAAACGAGCACGAAGCCTCGTATAGAAATCGGGAGGAGAGAGGGTATGAAATTAGATCCACTAGCTCGAAAACCCGAAAAAGTCTCGATTATAAGTCAGAAATGGACCACGAAAAGTGTTTGTGAGGTCAGAACCAAAAAACCAGCACGAAGTCTCGTATAGAAATCGGGAGGAGAGAGGGTATGAAATTAGATAAACTTCCTCTAAAACCCAAAAAAGTCTCGATTATAGGTTAGAAATGGACCACGAGACGTGTTTGTGAGGTCAAAACGAAAAAACGATTACGTAGCCTCGTATAGGAATCGGGAGGAGACAGGGTATGAAATTAAATCCACTTCCTCTAAAACTCGAAAAAGTCTCGATTATAGGTTAGAAATGGACCACAAGACGTATTTGTGTGGTCATAACGAAAAAACGAGCACGAAGCCTCGTATAGAAATCGGGAGGAGAGAGGGTATGAAAATAGATCCACTTCCTCTAAAACCCGAAAAAGTCTCGATAATAGGTTAGAAATGGACCACGAAACGTGTTTGAGAGGTCAGAACGAAAAAACGAGCACGAAGCCTCGTATAGAAATTGGGAGGAGAGAGGGTATGAAATTAGATCCACTTGTTCCAAAACCAGAAAAAGTCTCGATTATTGGTTAGTAATGGACCACGAGACGAGTTTGTGAGGTCAGAACGAAAAAACGAGCACGAAGCCTCGTATAGAAATCGGGAGGAGAGAGGGTGTGAAATTAGATCCACTTCCTCTAAAACCCGAAAAAGTCTCGATTATACGTTAGAAATGGACCATGAGACGTGTTGGTAAGGAAAGAACGAAAAAACGAGCACGAAGCCTCGTATAGAAATCGGGAGGAGAGAGGGTATGAAATTAGATCCACTAGCTCTAAAATCTGAAAAAGTCTCTATTATAGGTTAGAAATGGACCACGAGACGTGTTAGTGAGGTCAGAACGAAAAAACGAGCACGAAGCCTCGTATAGAAATCAGGAGGAGAGAGGGTATGAAATTAGATAAACTTCCTCTAAAACCCAAAAAAGTCTCGATTATAGGTTAGAAATGGACCACGAGACGTGTTTGTGAGGTCAGAACGAAAAAATGATCACAAAGCCTCGTCTAGGAATCGGGAGGAGACAGGGTATGAAACTAAATCCACTTCCTCTAAAACCCGAAAAAGTTTCGATTATAGGTTAGAAATGGACCACTAGACGTATTTGTGAGGTCAGAACGAAAAAATAAGCACGAAGCCTCGTATAGAAATCAGGAGGAGAGAGGGTATGAAATTAGATCCACTTCCTCTAAAACCCGAAAAAGTCTCGATTATATGTTAGAAATGGACCATGAGACGTGTTGGTAAGGAAAGAACGAAAAAACGAGGACGAAGCCTCGTATAGAAATCGGGAGTAGAGAGGGTATGAAATTAGATCCACTAGCTCTAAAATCCGAAAAAGTCTCTATTATAGGTTAGAAATGGACCACGAGACGTGTTTGTAAGGTCAGATCGAAAAAACGAGCACGAAGCCTCGTATAGAAATCGGGAGGAGAGAGGGTATGAAATTAGATAAACTTCCTCTAAAACCCAAAAAAGTCTCGATTATAGGTTAGAAATGGACCACGAGATGTGTTTATGAGGTCAGAACGAAAAAATGATTACAAAGCCTCGTCTAGGAATCGGGAGGAGACAGGGTATGAAACTAAATCCACTTCCTCTAAAACCCGAAAAAGTCTCGATTATAGGTTAGAAATGGAGCACTAGACGTATTTGTGAGGTCAGAACGAAAAAATAAGCACGAAGCCTCGTATAGAAATCAGGAGGAGAGATGGTATGAAATTAGATCCACTTCCTCTAAAACCCGAAAAAGTCTCGATTATATGTTAGAAATGGACCATGAGACATGTTGGTAAGGAAAGAACGAAAAAACGAGGACGAAGCCTCGTATAGAAATCGGGAGTAGAGAGGGTATGAAATTAGATCCACTAGCTCTAAAATCCGAAAAAGTCTCTATTATAGGTTAGAAATGGACCACGAGACGTGTTTGTAAGGTCAGATCGAAAAAACGAGCACGAAGCCTCGTATAGAAATCGGGAGGAGAGAGGGTATAAAATTAGATCCCCTTATTCCAAAACCAGAAAAAGTCTCGACGTGTTTGTTAGGTCAAAACGAAAAAACGATTACGTAGCCTCGTATAGGAATCGGGAGGAGACAGGGTATGAAATTAAATCCACTTCCTCTAAAACTCGAAAAAGTCTCAATTATAGGTTAGAAATGGACCACGAGACGTATTTGTGAGGTCAGAACGAAAAAACGAGCACGAAGCCTCGTATAGAAATCGGGAGGAGAGAGGGTATGAAAATAGATCCACTTCCTCTAAAACCCGAAAAAGTCACGATTATAGGTTAGAAATGGACCACGAAACGTGTTTGAGAGGTCAGAACGAAAAAACGAGCACGAAGCCTCGTATAGAAATCGGGAGGAGAGAGGGTATGAAATTAGATCCACTTGTTCCAAAACCAGAAAAAGTCTCGATTATTAGTTAGTAATG
The DNA here is from genome assembly GCA_030544415.1 of Thalia dealbata. Taxonomy (NCBI): domain Eukaryota; kingdom Viridiplantae; phylum Streptophyta; class Magnoliopsida; order Zingiberales; family Marantaceae; genus Thalia; species Thalia dealbata. The sequence goes on from CM060460.1 coordinate 13,017,129, forward strand.
GACCACGAGACGAGTTTGTGAGGTCAGAACGAAAAAACGAGCACGAAGCCTCGTATAGAAATCGGGAGGAGAGAGGGTATGAAATTAGATCCACTAGCTCGAAAACCCGAAAAAGTCTCGATTATAAGTCAGAAATGGACCACGAAAAGTGTTTGTGAGGTCAGAACCAAAAAACCAGCACGAAGTCTCGTATAGAAATCGGGAGGAGAGAGGGTATGAAATTAGATAAACTTCCTCTAAAACCCAAAAAAGTCTCGATTATAGGTTAGAAATGGACCACGAGACGTGTTTGTGAGGTCAATACGAAAAAACGATTACGGAGCCTCGTATAGGAATCGGGAGGAGACAGGGTATGAAATTAAATCCACTTCCTCTAAAACTCGAAAAAGTCTCGATTATAGGTTAGAAATGGACCACAAGACGTATTTGTGAGGTCATAACGAAAAAACGAGCACGAAGCCTCGTATAGAAATCGGGAGGAGAGAGGGTATGAAAATAGATCCACATCCTCTAAAACCCGAAAAAGTCTCGATTATAGGTTAGAAATGGACCACGAAACGTGTTTGAGAGGTCAGAACGAAAAAACGAGCACGAAGCCTCGTATAGAAATTGGGAGGAGAGAGGGTATGAAATTAGATCCACTTGTTCAAAAACCAGAAAAATCTCGATTATTGGTTAGTAATGGACCACGAGACGAGTTTGTGAGGTCAGAACGAAAAAATAAGCACGAAGCCTCGTATAGAAATCAGGAGGAGAGAGGGTATGAAATTAGATCCACTTCCTCTAAAACCCGAAAAAGTCTCGATTATATGTTAGAAATGGACCATGAGACGTGTTGATAAGGAAAGAACGAAAAAACGAGGACGAAGCCTCGTATTGAAATCGGGAGTAGAGAGTGTATGAAATTAGATCCACTAGCTCTAAAATCCGAAAAAGTTTCTATTATAGGTTAGAAATGGACCACGAGACGTGTCTGTGAGGTCAGATCGAAAAAACGAGCACGAAGCCTCGTATAGAAATCGGGAGGAGAGAGGGTATGAAATTAGATAAACTTCCTCTAAAACCCAAAAAAGTCTCGATTATAGGTTAGAAATGGACCACGAGACGTGTTTGTGAGGTCAGAACGAAAAAATGATCACAAAGCCTCGTCTAGGAATCGGGAGGAGACAGGGTATGAAACTAAATCCACTTCCTCTAAAACCCGAAAAAGTCTCAATTATAGGTTAGAAATGGACCACTAGACGTATTTATGAGGTCAGAACGAAAAAATAAGCACGAAGCCTCGTATAGAAATCAGGAGGAGAGAGGGTATGAAATTAGATCCACTTCCTCTAAAACCCGAAAAAGTCACGATTATATGTTAGAAATGGACCATGAGACGTGTTGGTAAGGAAAGAACGAAAAAACGAGGACGAAACCTCGTATTGAAATCGGGAGTAGAGAGTGTATGAAATTAGATCCACTAGCTCTAAAATCCGAAAAAGTCTCTATTATAGGTTAGAAATGGACCACGAGACGTGTTTGTGAGGTCAGATCGAAAAAACGAGCACGAAGCCTCGTATAGAAATCGGGAGGAGAGAGGGTATGAAATTAGATAAACTTCCTCTAAAACCCAAAAAAGTCTCGATTATAGGTTAGAAATGGACCACGAGACGTGTTTGTGAGGTCAGAACGAAAAAATGATCACAAAGCCTCGTCTAGGAATCGGGAGGAGACAGGGTATGAAATTAAATCCACTTCCTCTAAAACCCGAAAAAGTCTCGATTATAGGTTAGAAATGGACCACTAGACGTATTTGTGAGGTCAGAACGAAAAAATGAGCACGAAGCCTCGTATAGAAATCAGGAGGAGAGAGGGTATGAAATTAGATCCACTTCCTCTAAAACCCGAAAAAGTCTCGATTATATGTTAGAAATGGACTATGAGACGTGTTGGTAAGGAAAGAACGAAAAAACGAAGACGAAGCCTCGTATAGAAATCGGGAGTAGAGAGGGTATGAAATTAGATCCACTAGCTCTAAAATCCGAAAAATTCTCTATTATAGGTTAGGAATGGACCACGAGACGTGTTTGTGAGGTCAGAACGAAAAAACGAGCACGAAGCCTCGTATAGAAATCGGGAGGAGAGAGGGTATAAAATTAGATCCACTTATTCCAAAACCAGAAAAAGTCTCGATTATTGGTTAGTAATGGACCACGAGACGTGTTTGTGAGGTCAGAACGAAAAAACGAGCACGAAGCCTCGTATAGAAATCGGGAGGAGAGAGGGTATGAAATTAGATCCACTAGCTCGAAAACCCGAAAAAGTCTCGATTATAAGTCAGAAATGGACCACGAAAAGTGTTTGTGAGGTCAGAACGAAAAAACGAGCACGAAGTCTCATATAGAAATCGGGAGGAGAGAGGGTATGAAATTAGATAAACTTCCTCTAAAACCCAAAAAAGTCTCGATTATAGGTTAGAAATGGACCACGAGATGTGTTTATGAGGTCAGAACGAAAAAATGATTACAAAGCCTCGTCTAGGAATCGGGAGGAGACAGGGTATGAAACTAAATCCACTTCCTCTAAAACCCGAAAAAGTCTCGATTATAGGTTAGAAATGGACCACTAGACGTATTTGTGAGGTCAGAACGAAAAAATAAGCACGAAGCCTCGTATAGAAATCAGGAGGAGAGATGGTATGAAATTAGATCCACTTCCTCTAAAACCCGAAAAAGTCTCGATTATATGTTAGAAATGGACCATGAGACATGTTGGTAAGGAAAGAACGAAAAAACGAGGACGAAGCCTCGTATAGAAATCGGGAGTAGAGAGGGTATGAAATTAGATCCACTAGCTCTAAAATCCGAAAAAGTCTCTATTATAGGTTAGAAATGGACCACGAGACGTGTTTGTAAGGTCAGATCGAAAAAACGAGCACGAAGCCTCGTATAGAAATCGGGAGGAGAGAGGGTATAAAATTAGATCCCCTTATTCCAAAACCAGAAAAAGTCTCGACGTGTTTGTTAGGTCAAAACGAAAAAACGATTACGTAGCCTCGTATAGGAATCGGGAGGAGACAGGGTATGAAATTAAATCCACTTCCTCTAAAACTCGAAAAAGTCTCAATTATAGGTTAGAAATGGACCACGAGACGTATTTGTGAGGTCAGAACGAAAAAACGAGCACGAAGCCTCGTATAGAAATCGGGAGGAGAGAGGGTATGAAAATAGATCCACTTCCTCTAAAACCCGAAAAAGTCACGATTATAGGTTAGAAATGGACCACGAAACGTGTTTGAGAGGTCAGAACGAAAAAACGAGCACGAAGCCTCGTATAGAAATCGGGAGGAGAGAGGGTATGAAATTAGATCCACTTGTTCCAAAACCAGAAAAAGTCTCGATTATTAGTTAGTAATGGACCACGAGACGAGTTTGTGAGGTCAGAACGAAAAAACGAGCACGAAGCCTCGTATAGAAATCGGGAGGAGAGAGGGTATGAAATTAGATCCACTAGCTCGAAAACCCGAAAAAGTCTCGATTATAAGTCAGAAATGGACCACGAAAAGTGTTTGTGAGGTCAGAACCAAAAAACCAGCACGAAGTCTCGTATAGAAATCGGGAGGAGAGAGGGTATGAAATTAGATAAACTTCCTCTAAAACCCAAAAAAGTCTCGATTATAGGTTAGAAATGGACCACGAGACGTGTTTGTGAGGTCAATACGAAAAAACGATTACGGAGCCTCGTATAGGAATCGGGAGGAGACAGGGTATGAAATTAAATCCACTTCCTCTAAAACTCGAAAAAGTCTCGATTATAGGTTAGAAATGGACCACAAGACGTATTTGTGAGGTCATAACGAAAAAACGAGCACGAAGCCTCGTATAGAAATCGGGAGGAGAGAGGGTATGAAAATAGATCCACATCCTCTAAAACCCGAAAAAGTCTCGATTATAGGTTAGAAATGGACCACGATACGTGTTTGAGAGGTCAGAACGAAAAAACGAGCACGAAGCCTCGTATAGAAATTGGGAGGAGAGAGGGTATGAAATTAGATCCACTTGTTCAAAAACCAGAAAAATCTCGATTATTGGTTAGTAATGGACCACGAGACGAGTTTGTGAGGTCAGAACGAAAAAATAAGCACGAAGCCTCGTATAGAAATCAGGAGGAGAGAGGGTATGAAATTAGATCCACTTCCTCTAAAACCCGAAAAAGTCTCGATTATATGTTAGAAATGGACCATGAGACGTGTTGATAAGGAAAGAACGAAAAAACGAGGACGAAGCCTCGTATTGAAATCGGGAGTAGAGAGTGTATGAAATTAGATCCACTTGCTCTAAAATCCGAAAAAGTCTCTATTATAGGTTAGAAATGGACCACGAGACGTGTCTGTGAGGTCAGATCGAAAAAACGAGCACGAAGCCTCGTATAGAAATCGGGAGGAGAGAGGGTATGAAATTAGATAAACTTCCTCTAAAACCCAAAAAAGTCTCGATTATAGGTTAGAAATGGACCACGAGACGTGTTTGTGAGGTCAGAACGAAAAAATGATCACAAAGCCTCGTCTAAGAATCGGGAGGAGACAGGGTATGAAACTAAATCCACTTCCTCTAAAACCCGAAAAAGTCTCGATTATAGGTTAGAAATGGACCACTAGACGTATTTGTGAGGTCAGAACGAAAAAATAAGCACGAAGCCTCGTATAGAAATCAGGAGGAGAGAGGGTATGAAATTAGATCCACTTCCTCTAAAACCCGAAAAAGTCTCGATTATATGTTAGAAATGGACCATGAGACGTGTTGGTAAGGAAAGAACGAAAAAACGAGGACGAAACGTCGTATTGAAATCGGGAGTAGAGAGTGTATGAAATTAGATCCACTAGCTCTAAAATCCGAAAAAGTCTCTATTATAGGTTAGAAATGGACCACGAGACGTGTTTGTGAGGTCAGATCGAAAAAACGAGCACGAAGCCTCGTATAGAAATCGGGAGGAGAGAGGGTATGAAATTAGATAAACTTCCTCTAAAACCCAAAAAAGTCTCGATTATAGGTTAGAAATGGACCACGAGACGTGTTTGTGAGGTCAGAACGAAAAAATGATCACAAAGCCTCGTCTAGGAATCGGGAGGAGACAGGGTATGAAATTAAATCCACTTCCTCTAAAACCCGAAAAAGTCTCGATTATAGGTTAGAAATGGACCACTAGACGTATTTGTGAGGTCAGAACGAAAAAATGAGCACGAAGCCTCGTATAGAAATCAGGAGGAGAGAGGGTATGAAATTAGATCCACTTCCTCTAAAACCCGAAAAAGTCTCGATTATATGTTAGAAATGGACTATGAGACGTGTTGGTAAGGAAAGAACGAAAAAACGAGGACGAAGCCTCGTATAGAAATCGGGAGTAGAGAGGGTATGAAATTAGATCCACTAGCTCTAAAATCCGAAAAATTCTCTATTATAGGTTAGGAATGGACCACGAGACGTGTTTGTGAGGTCAGAACGAAAAAACGAGCACGAAGCCTCGTATAGAAATCGGGAGGAGAGAGGGTATAAAATTAGATCCACTTATTCCAAAACCAGAAAAAGTCTCGATTATTGGTTAGTAATGGACCACGAGACGTGTTTGTGAGGTCAGAACGAAAAAACGAGCACGAAGCCTCGTATAGAAATCGGGAGGAGAGAGGGTATGAAATTAGATCCACTAGCTCGAAAACTCGAAAAAGTCTCGATTATAAGTCAGAAATGGACCACGAAAAGTGTTTGTGAGGTCAGAACGAAAAAACGAGCACGAAGTCTCATATAGAAATCGGGAGGAGAGAGGGTATGAAATTAGATAAACTTCCTCTAAAACCCAAAAAAGTCTCGATTATAGGTTAGAAATGGACCACGAGACGTGTTTGTGAGGTTAAAACGAAAAAACGATTACGTAGCCTCGTATAGGAATCGGGAGGATACAGGGTATGAAATTAAATCCACTTCCTCTAAAACTCGAAAAAGTCTCGATTATAGGTTAGAAATGGACCACGAGACGTGTTTGTGAGGTCAGAACGAAAAAATGATTACAAAGCCTCGTCTAGGAATCGGGAGGAGACAGGGTATGAAACTAAATCCACTTCCTCTAAAACCCGAAAAAGTCTCGATTATAGGTTAGAAATGGACCACTAGACGTATTTGTGAGGTCAGAACGAAAAAATAAGCACGAAGCCTCGTATAGAAATCAGGAGGAGAGATGATATGAAATTAGATCCACTTCCTCTAAAACCCAAAAAAGTCTCGATTATATGTTAGAAATGGACCATGAGACGTGTTGGTAAGGAAAGAACGAAAAAATGAGGACGAAGCCTCGTATAGAAATCGGGAGTAGAGAGGGTATGAAATTAGATCCACTAGCTCTAAAATCCGAAAAAGTCTCTATTATAGGTTAGAAATGGACCACGAGACGTGTTTGTAAGGTCAGATCGAAAAAACGAGCACGAAGCCTCGTATAGAAATCGGGAGGAGAGAGGGTATAAAATTAGATCCCCTTATTCCAAAACCAGAAAAAGTCTCGACGTGTTTGTTAGGTCAAAACGAAAAAACGATTACGTAGCCTCGTATAGGAATCGGGAGGAGACAGGGTATGAAATTAAATCCACTTCCTCTAAAACTCGAAAAAGTCTCAATTATAGGTTAGAAATGGACCACGAGAAGTATTTGTGAGGTCAGAACGAAAAAACGAGCACGAAGCCTCGTATAGAAATCGGGAGGAGAGAGGGTATGAAAATAGATCCACTTCCTCTAAAACCCGAAAAAGTCTCGATTATAGGTTAGAAATGGACCACGAAACGTGTTTGAGAGGTCAGAACGAAAAAACGAGCACGAAGCCTCGTATAGAAATCGGGAGGAGAGAGGGTATGAAATTAGATCCACTTGTTCCAAAACCAGAAAAAGTCTCGATTATTAGTTAGTAATGGACCACGAGACGAGTTTGTGAGGTCAGAACGAAAAAACGAGCACGAAGCCTCGTATAGAAATCGGGAGGAGAGAGGGTATGAAATTAGATCCACTAGCTCGAAAACCCGAAAAAGTCTCGATTATAAGTCAGAAATGGACCACGAAAAGTGTTTGTGAGGTCAGAACCAAAAAACCAGCACGAAGTCTCGTATAGAAATCGGGAGGAGAGAGGGTATGAAATTAGATAAACTTCCTCTAAAACCCAAAAAAGTCTCGATTATAGGTTAGAAATGGACCACGAGACGTGTTTGTGAGGTCAATACGAAAAAACGATTACGGAGCCTCGTATAGGAATCGGGAGGAGACAGGGTATGAAATTAAATCCACTTCCTCTAAAACTCGAAAAAGTCTCGATTATAGGTTAGAAATGGACCACAAGACGTATTTGTGAGGTCATAACGAAAAAACGAGCACGAAGCCTCGTATAGAAATCGGGAGGAGAGAGGGTATGAAAATAGATCCACATCCTCTAAAACCCGAAAAAGTCTCGATTATAGGTTAGAAATGGACCACGAAACGTGTTTGAGAGGTCAGAACGAAAAAACGAGCACGAAGCCTCGTATAGAAATTGGGAGGAGAGAGGGTATGAAATTAGATCCACTTGTTCCAAAACCAAAAAAATCTCGATTATTGGTTAGTAATGGACCACGAGACGAGTTTGTGAGGTCAGAACGAAAAAACGAGCACGAAGCCTCGTATAGAAATCGGGAGGAGAGAGGGTGTGAAATTAGATCCACTTCCTCTAAAACCCGAAAAAGTCTGGATTATAGGTTAGAAATGGACCACGAGACGTATTTGTGAGGTCAGAACGAAAAAATGAGCACGAAGCCTCGTATAGAAATCAGGAGGAGAGAGGGTATGAAATTAGATCCACTTCCTCTAAAACCCGAAAAAGTCTCGATTATATGTTAGAAATGGACCATGAGACGTGTTGGTAAGGAAAGAACGAAAAAACGAGGACGAAGCATCGTATAGAAATCGGGAGTAGAGAGGGTATGAAATTAGATCCACTAGCTCTAAAATCCGAAAAATTCTCTATTATAGGTTAGGAATGGACCACGAGACGTGTTTGTGAGGTCAGAACGAAAAAACGAGCACGAAGCCTCGTATAGAAATCGGGAGGAGAGAGGGTATAAAATTAGATCCACTTATTCCAAAACCCGAAAAAGTCTCGATTATACGTTAGAAATGGACCATGAGACGTGTTGGTAAGGAAAGAACGAAAAAACGAGCACGAAGCCTCGTATAGAAATCGGGAGGAGAGAGGGTATGAAATTAGATCCACTAGCTCTAAAATCTGAAAAGGTCTCTATTATAGGTTAGAAATGGACCACGAGACGTGTTAGTGAGGTCAGAACGAAAAAACGAGCACGAAGCCTCGTATAGAAATCGGGAGGAGAGAGGGTATGAAATTAGATAAACTTCCTCTAAAACCCAAAAAAGTCTCGATTATAGGTTAGAAATGGACCACGAGACGTGTTTGTGAGGTCAGAACGAAAAAATGATCACAAAGCCTCGTCTAGGAATCGGGAGGAGACAGGGTATGAAACTAAATCCACTTCCTCTAAAACCCGAAAAAGTCTCGATTATAGGTTAGAAATGGACCACTAGACGTATTTGTGAGGTCAGAACGAAAAAATGAGCACAAAGCCTCGTATAGAAATCAGGAGGTGAGAGGGTATGAAATTAGATCCACTTCCTCTAAAACCCGAAAAAGTCTCGATTATATGTTAGAAATGGACCATGAGACGTGTTGGTAAGGAAAGAACGAAAAAACGAGGACGAAGCCTCGTATAGAAATCGGGAGTAGAGAGGGTATGAAATTAGATCCACTAGCTTTAAAATCCGAAAAATTCTCTATTATAGGTTAGGAATGGACCACGAGACGTGTTTGTGAGGTCAGAACGAAAAAACGAGCACGAAGCCTCGTATAGAAATCGGGAGGAGAGAGGGTATAAAATTAGATCCACTTATTCCAAAACCAGAAAAAGTCTCGATTATTGGTTAGTAATGGACCACTAGACGTGTTTGTGAGGTCAGAACGAAAAAACGAGCACGAAGCCTCGTATAGAAATCGGGAGGAGAGAGGGTATGAAATTAGATCCACTAGCTCGAAAACCCGAAAAAGTCTCGATTATAAGTCAGAAATGGACCACGAAAAGTGTTTGTGAGGTCAGAACGAAAAAACGAGCACGAAGTCTCATATAGAAATCGGGAGGAGAGAGGGTATGAAATTAGATAAACTTCCTCTAAAACCCAAAAAAGTCTCGATTTTAGGTTAGAAATGGACCACGAGACGTGTTTGTGAGGTTAAAACGAAAAAACGATTACGTAGCCTCGTATAGGAATCGGGAGGATACAGGGTATGAAATTAAATCCACTTCCTCTAAAACTCGAAAAAGTCTCGATTATAGGTTAGAAATGGACCACGAGACGTATTTGTGAGGTCAGAACGAAAAAACGAGCACGAAGCCTCGTATAGAAATCGGGAGGAGAGAGAGAATGAAAATAGATCCACTTCCTATAAAACCCGAAAAAGTCTCGATTATAGGTTAGAAATGGACCACGAAACGTGTTTGAGAGGTCAGAACAAAAAAACGAACACGAAGCCTCGTATAGAAATCGGGAGGAGAGAGGGTATGAAATTAGATCCACTTATTTCAAAACCAGAAAAAGTCTCGATTATTGGTTAGTAATGGACCACGAGACGAGTTTGTGAGGTCAGAACGAAAAAATGAGCACGAATCCTCGTATAGAAATCGGGAGGAGAGAGGGTATGAAATTAGATCCACTAGCTCGAAAACCCGAAAAAGTCTCGATTATAAGTCAGAAATGGACCACGAAAAGTGTTTGTGAGGTCAGAACCAAAAAACCAGCACGAAGTGTCGTATAAAAATCGGGAGAAGAGAGGGTATGAAATTAGATAAACATCCTCTAAAACCCATAAAAGTCTCGATTATAGGTTAGAAATGGACCACGAGACGTGTTTGTGAGGTCAAAATGAAAAAACGATTACGTAGCCTCGTATAGGAATCGGGAGGAGACAGGGTATGAAATTAAATCCACTTCCTCTAAAACTCGAAAAAGTCTCGATTATAGGTTAGAAATGGACCACAAGACGTATTTGTGAGGTCAGAACGAAAAAACGAGCACGAAGCCTCGTATAAAAATCGGGAGGAGAGGGTATGAAATTAAATCCAATTCCTCTAAAACCCAAAAAAGTCTCGATAATAGTTTAGAAATGGACCACGAGACGTATTTGTGAGGTCAAAACGAAGAAACGAGCACGAAGCCTCGTATAAAATCGGGAGGAGAGAGGGTATAAAATTAGATCCACTTGTTCCAAAACCAGAAAAAGTCTCGATTATTGGTTAGTAATGGACCACGAGACGTGTTTGTGAGGTCAGAACGAAAAAACGATGACGAAGCCTCGTATAGAAATTGGGAGGAGAGAGGGTATGAAATTAGATCCACTAGCTCGAAATCCCGAAAAAGTCTCGATTATAAGTTAGAAATTGACCACGAAAGGTGTTAGTGAGGTCAGAACGAAAAAACGAGCACGAAGCCTCGTATAAAAATCGGGAGGAGAGAGGGTATGAAATTAGATAAACTTCCTCTAAAACCCAAAAAGTCTGGATTATAGGTTAGAAATGGACCACGAGACGTATTTGTGAGGTCAGAACGAAAAAATGAGCACGAAGCCTCGTATAGAAATCAGGAGGAGAGAGGGTATGAAATTAGATCCACTTCCTCTAAAACCCGAAAAAGTCTCGATTATATGTTAGAAATGGACCATGAGACGTGTTGGTAAGGAAAGAACGAAAAAACGAGGACGAAGCATCGTATAGAAATCGGGAGTAGAGAGGGTATGAAATTAGATCCACTAGCTCTAAAATCCGAAAAATTCTCTATTATAGGTTAGGAATGGACCACGAGACGTGTTTGTGAGGTCAGAACGAAAAAACGAGCACGAAGCCTCGTATAGAAATCGGGAGGAGAGAGGGTATAAAATTAGATCCACTTATTCCAAAACCAGAAAAAGTCTCGATTATTGGTTAGTAATGGACCACGAGACGTGTTTGTGAGGTCAGAACGAAAAAACGAGCACGAAGCCTCGTATAGAAATCGGGAGGAGAGAGGGTATGAAATTAGATCCACTAGCTCGAAAACCCGAAAAAGTCTCGATTATAAGTCAGAAATGGACCACGAAAAGTGTTTGCGAGGTCAGAACGAAAAAACGAGCACGAAGTCTCGTATAGAAATCGGGAGGAGAGAGGGTATGAAATTAGATAAACTTCCTCTAAAACCCAAAAAAGTCTCGATTTTAGGTTAGAAATGGACCACAAGACGTGTTTGTGAGGTTAAAACGAAAAAACGATTACGTAGCCTCGTATAGGAATCGGGAGGATACAGGGTATGAAATTAAATCCACTTCCTCTAAAACTCGAAAAAGTCTCGATTATAGGTTAGAAATGGACCACGAGACGTATTTGTGAGGTCAGAACGAAAAAACGAGCACGAAGCCTCGTATAGAAATCGGGAGGAGAGAGGGTATGAAAATAGATCCACTTCCTCTAAAACCCGAAAAAGTCTCGATTATAGGTTAGAAATGGACCACGAAACGTGTTTGAGAGGTCAGAACAAAAAAACGAACACGAAGCCTCGTATAGAAATCGGGAGGAGAGAGGGTATGAAATTAGATCCACTTATTTCAAAACCAGAAAAAGTCTCGATTATTGGTTAGTAATGGACCACGAGACGAGTTTGTGAGGTCAGAACGAAAAAATGAGCACGAATCCTCGTATAGAAATCGGGAGGAGAGAGGGTATGAAATTAGATCCACTAGCTCGAAAACCCGAAAAAGTCTCGATTATAAGTCAGAAATGGACCACGAAAAGTGTTTGTGAGGTCAGAACCAAAAAACCAGCACGAAGTGTCGTATAAAAATCGGGAGAAGAGAGGGTATGAAATTAGATAAACTTCCTCTAAAACCCATAAAAGTCTCGATTATAGGTTAGAAATGGACCACGAGACGTGTTTGTGAGGTCAAAATGAAAAAACGATTACGTAGCCTCGTATAGGAATCGGGAGGAGACAGGGTATGAAATTAAATCCACTTCCTCTAAAACTCGAAAAAGTCTCGATTATAGGTTAGAAATGGACCACAAGACGTATTTGTGAGGTCAGAACGAAAAAACGAGCACGAAGCCTCGTATAAAAATCGGGAGGAGAGGGTATGAAATTAAATCCAATTCCTCTAAAACCCAAAAAAGTCTCGATAATAGTTTAGAAATGGACCACGAGACGTATTTGTGAGGTCAAAACGAAGAAACGAGCACGAAGCCTCGTATAAAATCGGGAGGAGAGAGGGTATAAAATTAGATCCACTTGTTCCAAAACCAGAAAAAGTCTCGATTATTGGTTAGTAATGGACCACGAGACGTGTTTGTGAGGTCAGAACGAAAAAACGATGACGAAGCCTCGTATAGAAATTGGGAGGAGAGAGGGTATGAAATTAGATCCACTAGCTCGAAATCCCGAAAAAGTCTCGATTATAAGTTAGAAATTGACCACGAAAGGTGTTAGTGAGGTCAGAACGAAAAAACGAGCACGAAGCCTCGTATAAAAATCGGGAGGAGAGAGGGTATGAAATTAGATAAACTTCCTCTAAAACCCAAAAAGTCTGGATTATAGGTTAGAAATGGACCACGAGACGTATTTGTGAGGTCAGAACGAAAAAATGAGCACGAAGCCTCGTATAGAAATCAGGAGGAGAGAGGGTATGAAATTAGATCCACTTCCTCTAAAACCCGAAAAAGTCTCGATTATATGTTAGAAATGGACCATGAGACGTGTTGGTAAGGAAAGAACGAAAAAACGAGGACGAAGCATCGTATAGAAATCGGGAGTAGAGAGGGTATGAAATTAGATCCACTAGCTCTAAAATCCGAAAAATTCTCTATTATAGGTTAGGAATGGACCACGAGACGTGTTTGTGAGGTCAGAACGAAAAAACGAGCACGAAGCCTCGTATAGAAATCGGGAGGAGAGAGGGTATAAAATTAGATCCACTTATTCCAAAACCAGAAAAAGTCTCGATTATTGGTTAGTAATGGACCACGAGACGTGTTTGTGAGGTCAGAACGAAAAAACGAGCACGAAGCCTCGTATAGAAATCGGGAGGAGAGAGGGTATGAAATTAGATCCACTAGCTCGAAAACCCGAAAAAGTCTCGATTATAAGTCAGAAATGGACCACGAAAAGTGTTTGCGAGGTCAGAACGAAAAAACGAGCACGAAGTCTCGTATAGAAATCGGGAGGAGAGAGGGTATGAAATTAGATAAACTTCCTCTAAAACCCAAAAAAGTCTCGATTATAGGTTAGAAATGGACCACGAGACGTGTTTGTGAGGTCAAAACGAAAAAACGATTACGTAGCCTCGTATAGGAATCGGGAGGAGACAGGGTATGAAATTAAATCCACTTCCTCTAAAACTCGAAAAATCTCGATTATAGGTTAGAAATGGACCACAAGACGTATTTGTGAGGTCAGAATGAAAAAACGAGCACGAAGCCTCGTATAAAAATCGGGAGGAGAGAGGGTATGAAATTAGATAAACTTCCTCTAAAACCCAAAAAAGTCTGGATTATAGGTTAGAAATGGACCACGAGACGTATTTGTGAGGTCAGAACGAAAAAAGGAGCACGAAGCCTCGTATAGAAATCAGGAGGAGAGAGGGTATGAAATTAGATCCACTTCCTCTAAAACCCGAAAAAGTCTCGATTATATGTTAGAAATGGACCATGAGACGTGTTGGTAAGGAAAGAACGAAAAAACGAGGACGAAGCCTCGTATAGAAATCGGGAGTAGAGAGGGTATGAAATTAGATCCACTAGCTGTAAAATCCAAAAAATTCTCTATTATAGGTTAGGAATGGACCACGAGACGTGTTTGTGAGGTCAGAACGAAAAAACGAGCACCAAGCCTCGTATAGAAATCGGGAGGAGAGAGGGTATAAAATTAGATCCACTTATTCCAAAACCAGAAAAAGTCTCGATTATTGGTTAGTAATGGACCACGAGACGTGTTTGTGAGGTCAGAACGAAAAAACGAGCACGAAGCCTCGTATAGAAATCGGGAGGAGAGAGGGTATGAAATTAGATCCACTAGCTCGAAAACCCGAAAAAGTCTCGATTATAAGTCAGAAATGGACCACGAAAAGTGTTTGCGAGGTCAGAACGAAAAAACGAGCACGAAGTCTCGTATAGAAATCGGGAGGAGAGAGGGTATGAAATTAGATAAACTTCCTCTAAAACCCAAAAAAGTCTCGATTATAGGTTAGAAATGGACCACGAGACGTGTTTGTGTGGTCAAAACGAAAAAACGATTACGTAGCCTCGTATAGGAATCGGGAGGAGACAGGGTATGAAATTAAATCCACTTCCTTTAAAACTCGAAAAAGTCTCGATTATAGGTTAGAAATGGACCACGAGACGTATTTGTGAGGTCAGAACGAAAAAACGAGCATGAAGCCTCGTATAGAAATCGGGAGGAGAGAGGGTATGAAATTAGATCCACTAGCTCGAAAACCCGAAAAAGTCTCGATTATAAGTCAGAAATGGACCACGAAAAGTGTTTGTGAGGTCAGAACCAAAAAACTAGCACGAAGTCTCGTATAGAAATCGGGAGGAGAGAGGGTATGAAATTAGATAAACTTCCTCTAAAACCCAAAAAAGTCTCGATTATAGGTTAGAAATGGACCACGAGACGTGTTTGTGAGGTCAAAACGAAAAAATGATTACGTAGCCTCGTATAGGAATTGGGAGGAGACAGGGTATGAAATTAAATCCACTTCCTCTAAAACTCGAAAAAGTCTCGATTATAGGTTAGAAATGGACCACAAGATGTATTTGTGAGGTCATAACGAAAAAACGAGCACGAAGCCTCGTATAGAAATCGGGAGGAGAGAGGGTATGAAAATAGATCCACTTCCTCTAAAACCCGAAAAAGTCTCGATTATAGGTTAGAAATGGACCACGAAACGTGTTTGAGAGGTCAGAATGAAAAAACGAGCACGAAGCCTCGTATAGAAATTGGGAGGAGAGAGGGTATGAAATTAGATCCACTTGTTCCAAAACCAGAAAAAGTCTCGATTATTGGTTAGTAATGGACCACGAGACGAGTTTGTGAGGTCAGAACGAAAAAACGAGCATGAAGCCTCGTATAGAAATCGGGAGGAGAGAGGGTATGAAATTAGATCCACTTCCTCTAAATCCCGAAAAAGTCTCGATTATACGTTAGAAATGGACCATGAGACGTGTTGGTAAGGAAAGAACGAAAAAACGAGCACGAAGCCTCGTATAGAAATCGGGAGGAGAGAGGGTATGAAATTAGATCCACTAGCTCGAAAACTCGAAAAAGTCTCGATTATAAGTTAGAAATGGACCACGAAACGTGTTTGTGAGGTCAGAACGAAAAAACGAGCACGAAGTCTCGTATAGAAATCGGGAGGAGAGAGGGTATGAAATTAGATCCACTTCCTGTAAAACCCAAAAAAGTCTCGATTATAGGTTAGAAATGGACCACGAGACGTGTTTGTGAGGTCAGAACGAAAAAACGAGCACGAAGCCTCGTATAGAAATTGGGAGGAGAGAGGGTATGAAATTAGATCCACTAGCTCTAAAATCCGAAAAAGTCTCGATTATAGGTTAGAAATGGACCACGAGACGTGTTTGTGAGGTCAGAACGAAAAAACGAGCACGAAGCCTCGTATAGAAATCGGGAGGAGAGAGGGTATGAAATTAGATCCACTTGTTCCAAAACCAGAAAAAGTCTCGATTATTTGTTAGTAATGGACCATGAGACGTGTTTGTGAGGTCAGAACGAAAAAACGAGCACGAAGTCTCGTATAGAAATTGGGAGGAGAGAGGCTATGAAATTAGATCCACTAGCTCGAAAACCCGAAAAAGTCTCGATTATAGGTTAGAAAAGGACCACGAGATGTGTTTGTGAGGTCAGAACGAAAAAACGAGCACGAAGTCTCGTATAGAAATCGGGAGGAGAGAGTGTATGAAATTAGATCCACTAGCTCTAAAACTCGAAAAAGTCTCAATTATAGGTTAGAAATGGACCACGAGACCTATTTTTGAGGTCAGAACGAAAAAACGAGCACGAAGCCTCGTATAGAAATCGGGAGGAGAGAGGGTATGAAATTAGATCCACTAGCTCGAAAACCCGAAAAAGTCTCGATTATAGGTTAGAAATGGACCACGAGACGGGTTTGTGAGTTCAGAACGAAAAAACGAGCACGAAGTCTCGTATAGAAATCGGGAGGAGAGAGGGTATGAAATTAGATCAACTAGATCGAAAACTCGAAAAAGTCTCGATTATAGGTTAGAAATGGACCACAAAACGTGTTTGTGAGGTTAGAACGAAAAAACGAGCACGAAGCCTCGTATAGAAATCGGGAGGAGAGAGGGTATGAAATTAGATAAACTTCCTCTAAAACACATAAAAGTGTCGATTATAGGTTAGAAATGGACCTCGAGACGTGTTTGTGAGGTCAGAACGAAAAAACGAGCACGAAGCCTGGTATAGAAATCGGGAGGAGAGAGGGTATGAAATTAGATCCAATTTTTCCAAAACCAGAAAAAGTCTCGATTATTGGTTAGTAATGGACCACGGGACATGTTGGTGAGGTCAGAACAAAAAAAGGAGCACGAAGCCTCGTATAGAAATCGGGAGGATAGAGGGTATGAAATTAGATCCACTAGCTCGAAAACCCGAAAAAGTCTCGATTATAGGTTAGAAATGGACCACGAAAAGTGTTTGTGAGGTCAGAACGAAAAAACGAGCACGAAGCCTCGTATAGAAATCGGGAGGACAGAGGGTATGAAATTAGATCCACTAGCTCTAAAATCCGAAAAAGTCTCGATTATAGGTTAGAAATGGACCACGAGACGTGTTTGTGAGGTCAGAACGAAAAAACGAGCACGAAGCCTCGTATAGAAATCGGGAGGAGAGAGGGTATGAAATTAGATCCACTTGTTCCAAAACCAGAAAAAGTCTCGATTATTTGTTAGTAATGGACCATGAGACGTGTTTGTGAGGTCAGAACGAAAAAACGAGCACGAAGCCTCGTATAGAAATTGGGAGGAGAGAGGGTATGAAATTAGATCCACTAGCTCGAAAACCCGAAAAAGTCTCGATTATAGGTTAGAAAAGGACCACGAGACGTGTTTGTGAGGTCAGAACGAAAAAACGAGCACGAAGTCTCGTATAGAAATCGGGAGGAGAGAGTGTATGAAATTAGATCCACTAGCTCTAAAACTCGAAAAAGTCTCAATTATAGTTTAGAAATGGACCACGAGACCTATTTTTGAGGTCAGAACGAAAAAACGAGCACGAAGCCTCGTATAGAAATCGGGAGGAGAGAGGGTATGAAATTAGATCCACTAGCTCGAAAACCCGAAAAAGTCTCGATTATAGGTTAGAAATGGACCACGAGACGGGTTTGTGAGTTCAGAACGAAAAAACGAGCACGAAGTCTCGTATAGAAATCGGGAGGAGAGAGGGTATGAAATTAGATCAACTAGATCGAAAACTCGAAAAAGTCTCGATTATAGGTTAGAAATGGACCACAAAACGTGTTTGTGAGGTTAGAACGAAAAAACGAGCACGAAGCCTCGTATAGAAATCGGGAGGAGAGAGGGTATGAAATTAGATAAACTTCCTCTAAAACACATAAAAGTGTCGATTATAGGTTAGAAATGGACCTCGAGACGTGTTTGTGAGGTCAGAACGAAAAAACGAGCACGAAGCCTGGTATAGAAATCGGGAGGAGAGAGGGTATGAAATTAGATCCAGTTTTTCCAAAACCAGAAAAAGTCTCGATTATTGGTTAGTAATGGACCACGAGACGTGTTGGTGAGGTCAGAACAAAAAAAGGAGCACGAAGCCTCGTATAGAAATCGGGAGGATAGAGGGTATGAAATTAGATCCACTAGCTCGAAAACCCGAAAAAGTCTCGATTATAGGTTAGAAATGGACCACGAAACGTGTTTGTGAGGTCAGAACGAAAAAACGAGCACGAAGCCTCGTATAGAAATCGGGAGGAGAGAGGGTATGAAATTATATCCACTTCCTCTAAAACCCGAAAAAGTCTCGATTATAGGTTAGAAATGGACCACGAGACGTGTTTGTGAGGTCAGAACGAAAAAACGAGCACGAAGCCTCGTATAGGAATCGGGAGGAGACAGGGTATGAAATTAAATCCACTTCCTCTAAAACCCGAAAAAGTCTCGATTATAGATTAGAAATGGACCACGAGACGTATTTGTGAGGTCAGAACGAAAAAATGAGCACGAAGCCTCGTATAGAAATCAGGAGGAGATAGTGTATGAAATTAGATCTACTAGCTCTAAAATCCGAAAAAGTCTCGATTATACGTTTGAAATGGACCACGAGACGTGTTTTTGAGGTCAGAACGAAAAAACGAGCACGAAGCCTCGTATAGAAATCGGGAGGAGAGAGGGTATGAAATTAGATCCACTTTTTCCAAAACCAGAAAAAGTCTCGATTATTGGTTAGTAATGGACCACGAGACGTGTTGGTGAGGTCAGAACGAAAAAACGAGCATGAAGCCTCGTATAGAAATCGGGAGGAGAGAGGGTATGAAATTAAATCCAATTCCAATAAAACCAGAAAAAGTCTCGATTATAGGTTAGAAATGGACCACGAGACGTGTTGGTGTGGTCAGAATGAAAAAACGAGCACGAAGCCTCGTATTGAAATCGGGAGGAGAGAGGATATGAAATTAGATCCACTAGCTCTAAAACCCGAAAAAGTCTAGATTATAGGTTAGAAATGGACCATGAGACGTGTTTGTGACGTCAGAACGAAAAAACGAGCACGAAGCCTCGTATAGAAATAGGGAGTAGAGAGGGTATGAAATTAGATCCTCTTCCTCTAAAACCCGAAAAAGTCTCGATTATAGGTTAGAAATGGACCACGAGACGTGTTGGTGAGGTTAGAACGAAAAAACGAGCACGAAGCCTCGTATAGAAATCGGGAGGAGAGAGGGTATGAAAATTAGATCCACTAGCTCTAAAATCCGAAAAAGTGAAGATTATAGGTTAGAAATGGACCACGAGACGTGTTTGTGAGGTCAGAACGAAAAAATGAGCACGAAGCCTCGTATAGAAATCGGAAGGAGAGAGGGTATAAAATTAGATCCACTTGTTCCAAAACCAGAAAAAGTCTCGATTATTGGTTAGTAATGGACCACGAGAGGTGTTTGTGAGGTCAGAACGAAAAAACGAGCACGAAGCCTCGTATAGAAATCGGGAGGAGAGAGGGTATGAAATTAGATCCACTTCCTCTAAAACCCGAAAAAGTCTCGATTATAGGTTAGAAATGGACCACGAGACGTGTTGGTGAGGTCAGAACGAAAAAACGAGCACGAAGCCTCGTATAGAAATCGGGAGGAGAGAAGGTATGAAATTAGATCCACTAGCTCTAAAATTCGGAAAATCTCAATTATAGGTTAGAAATAGACCACGAGACCTATTTTTGAGGTTAGAACGAAAAAACGAGCACGAAGCCTCGTATAGAAATCGGGAGGAGAAAGGGTATGAAATTAGATCTACTAGCTCTAAAATCCGAAAAAGTCTCGAGTATAGGTTAGAAATGGACCACGAGACGTGTTTGTGAGGTCAGAACGAAAAAACGAGCACGATACCTCGTATAGAAATCGGGAGGAGAGAGGGTACGAAATTAGATCCACTTCTTCCTAAACCAGAAAAAGTCTCGATTATTTGTTAGTAATGGACCACGAGACGTGTTTGTGAGGGCAGAACGAAAAAACGAGCACGAAGCCTCGTATAGAAATCAGGAGGAGAGAGGGTATGAAATTAGATCCACTAGTTCGAAAACTCGAAAAAGTCTCGATTATAGGTTAGAAATGGACCACGAGACGTGTTTGTGAGGTCAGAACGAAAAAACGAGCACGAAGTCTCGTATAGAAATCGGGAGGAGAGAGGGTATGAAATTAGATCCAGTTTTTCCAAAACTAGAAAAAGTCTCGATTATTGGTTAATAATGGACCACGAGACGTGTTGGTGAGGTCAGAACGAAAAAACGAGCACGAAGCCTCGTATAGAAATCGGGAGGATAGAGGGTATGAAATTAGATCCACTAGCTCGAAAACCCGAAAAAGTCTCGATTATACGTTAGAAATGGACCACGAAACGTGTTTCTGAGGTCAGAACCAAAAAACGAGCACGAAGCCTCGTATAGAAATCGGGAGGAGAGAGGGTATGAAATTAGAACCACTAGCTCTAAAACCCGAAAAAGTCTCAATTATAGGTCAGAAATGGACCACGAGACCTATTTTTGAGGTCAGAACGAAAAAACGAGCACGAAGCCTCGTATAGAAATTAGGAGGAGAGAGGGTATGAAATTAGATCTTCTAGCTCTAAAACCCGAAAAAGTCTCGAATATAGGTTAGAAATTGACCACGAGACGTGTTTGTGTGGTCATAACGAAAAAACGAGCACGAAGCCTCGTATAGAAATCGGGAGGAGAGAGGGAATGAAATTAGATCCACTTGTTCCAAAACCAGAAAAAGTCTCGATTATTGGTTAGAAATGGACCACGAGACGTCTTTATGAGGTCAGAACGAGAAAACGAGCCTGAAGCCTCGTATAGAAATCGGGAGGAGAGAGGGTATAAAATTAGATCCACTTCCTGTATAACCCGAAAAAGTCTCGATTATAGGTTAGAAATGGACCACGAGACGTGTTGGTGAGGTCAGAACGAAAAAACGAGCACGAAGCCTCGTATTGAAATCGGGAGGAGAGAGGATATGAAATTAGATCCACTAGCTCTAAAATCCGAAAAAGTCTCGATTATAGGTTAGAAATGGACCACGAGACGTGTTTTTGAGGTCAGAACGAAAAAACGAGCATGAAGCCTCGTATAGAAATCGGGAGGAGAAAGGGTATGAAATTAGATCCACTCGCTCTAAAATCCGAAAAAGTCTCGATTATTGGTTAGAAATAGACCACGAGACGTGTTTTTGAGGTCAGAACGAAAAAACGAGCATGAAACCTCGTATAGAAATCGGGAGGAGAGAGGGTATGAAATTAGATCCACTTTTTCCAAAACCAGAAAAAGTCTCGATTATTGGTTAGTAATGGACCACGAGACGTGTTGGTGAGGTCAGAACGAAAAAACGAGCACGAAGCCTCGTATAGAAATCGGGAGGAGAGAGGGTATGAAATTAAATCCACTTCCTCTAAAACCCGAAAAAGGCTCGATTATAGGTTAGAAATGGACCACGAAACATGTTTGTGAGGTCAGAACGAAAAAACGAGCACGAAGCCTCGTAAAGAAATCGGGAGGAGAGAGGGTATAAAATTAGATCCACTAGCTCTAAAACCCGAAAAAGCCTCGATTATAGGTTAGAAATGGACAATGAGACGTATTTGTGAGGTCAGAACGAAAAAACGAACACGAAGCCTCGTATAGAAATCGGGAGGAGAGAGGGTATAAACTTAGATCCACTTGTTCCAAAACCAGAAAAAGTCTAGATTATATGTTAGTAATGGACCACGAGACCTATTTTTGAGGTCAGAACGAAAAAATGAGCACGAAGCCTCGTATAGAAATCGGGAGGAGAGAGGGTATGAAATTAGATCCACTAGCTCTAAAACCCGAAAAAGTCTCGATTATAGGTTAGAAATGGACCATGAGACGTGTTTGTGACGTCAGAACGAAAAAACGAGCACGAAGCCTCGTATAGAAATCGGGAGTAGAGAGGGTATGAAATTAGATCCTCTTCCTCTAAAACCCGAAAAAGTCTCGATTATAGGTTAGAAATGGACCACGAGACGTGTTGGTGAGGTCAGAACGAAAAAACGAGCACGAAGCCTCGTATAGAAATCAGGAGGAGAGAGGGTATGAAATTAGATCCACTAGCTCTAAAATCCGAAAAAGTCAAGATTATAGGTTAGAAATGGACCACGAGAGGTGTTTGTGAGTTCAGAACGAAAAAATGAGCACGAAGCCTCGTATAGAAATCGGAAGGAGAGAGGGTATAAAATTAGATCCACTTGTTCCAAAAACAGAAAAAGTCTCGATTATTGGTTAGTAATGGACCACGAGAGGTGTTTGTGAGGTCAGAACGAAAAAACGAGCACGAAGCCTCGTATAGAAATCGGGAGGAGAGAGGGTATGAAATTAGATCCACTTCCTCTAAAACCCGAAAAAGTCTCGATTATAGGTTAGAAATGGACCACGAGACGTGTTGGAGAGGTCAGAACGAAAAAACGAGCACGAAGCCTCGTATAGAAATCAGGAGGAGAAAAGGTATGAAATTAGATCCACTAGCTCTAAAACTCGAAAAAGTCTCAATTATAGGTTAGAAATAGACCACGAGACCTATTTTTGAGGTCAGAACGAAAAAACGAGCACGAAGCCTCGTATAGAAATCGGGAGGAGAGAGCGTATGAAATTAGATCCACTAGCTCTAAAATCCGAAAAAGTCTCGATTATAGGTTAGAAATGGACCACGAGACGTGTTTGTGAGGTCAGAACGAAAAAACGAGCACGAAGCCTCGTATAGAAATCGGGAGGAGAGATGGTTTGAAATTAGATCCACTTGTTCCAAAACCAGAAAAAGTCTCGATTATTTGTTAGTAATGGACCATGAGACGTGTTTGTGAGGTCAGAACGAAAAAACGAGCACGAAGCCTCGTATAGAAATTGGGAGGAGAGAGGGTATGAAATTAGATCCACTAGCTCGAAAACCCGAAAAAGTCTCGATTATAGGTTAGAAAAGGACCACGAGACGTGTTTGTGAGGTCAGAACGAAAAAACGAGCACGAAGTCTCGTATAGAAATCGGGAGGAGAGAGTGTATGAAATTAGATCCACTAGCTCTAAAACTCGAAAAAGTCTCAATTATAGGTTAGAAATGGACCACGAGACCTATTTTTGAGGTCAGAACAAAAAACGAGCACGAAGCCTCGTATAGAAATCGGGAGGAGAGAGGGTATGAAATTAGATCCACTAGCTCGAAAACCCGAAAAAGTCTCGATTATAGGTTAGAAATGGACCACGAGACGGGTTTGTGAGTTCAGAACGAAAAAACGAGCACGAAGTCTCGTATAGAAATCGGGAGGAGAGAGGGTATGAAATTAGATCAACTAGATCGAAAACTCGAAAAAGTCTCGATTATAGGTTAGAAATGGACCACAAAACGTGTTTGTGAGGTTAGAACGAAAAAACGAGCACGAAGCCTCGTATAGAAATCGGGAGGAGAGAGGGTATGAAATTAGATCCACTAGCTCGAAAACCCGAAAAAGTCTCGATTATAGGTTAGAAATGGACCACGAGACGGGTTTGTGAGTTCAGAACGAAAAAACGAGCACGAAGTCTCGTATAGAAATCGGGAGGAGAGAGGGTATGAAATTAGATCAACTAGATCGAAAACTCGAAAAAGTCTCGATTATAAGTTAGAAATGGACCACAAAACGTGTTTGTGAGGTTAGAACGAAAAAACGAGCACGAAGCCTCGTATAGAAATCGGGAGGAGAGAGGGTATGAAATTAGATAAACTTCCTCTAAAACACATAAAAGTGTCGATTATAGGTTAGAAATGGACCTCGAGACGTGTTTGTGAGGTCAGAACGAAAAAACGAGCACGAAGCCTGGTATAGAAATCGGGAGGAGACAGGGTATGAAATTAGATCCAGTTTTTCCAAAACCAGAAAAAGTCTCGATTATTGGTTAGTAATGGACCACGAGACATGTTGGTGAGGTCAGAACAAAAAAAGGAGCACGAAGCCTCGTATAGAAATCGGGAGGATAGAGGGTATGAAATTAGATCCACTAGCTCGAAAACCCGAAAAAGTCTCGATTATAGGTTAGAAATGGACCACGAGACGGGTTTGTGAGTTCAGAACGAAAAAACGAGCACGAAGTCTCGTATAGAAATCAGGAGGAGAGAGGGTATGAAATTAGATCAACTAGATCGAAAACTCGAAAAAGTATCGATTATAGGTTAGAAATGGACCATGAGACGTGTTTGTGACGTCAGAACGAAAAACGAGCACGAAGCCTCGTATAGAAATCGGGAGTAGAGAGGGTATGAAATTAGATCCTCTTCCTCTAAAACCCGAAAAAGTCTCGATTATAGGTTAGAAATGGACCACGAGACGTGTTGGTGAGGTCAGAACGAAAAAACGAGCACGAAGCCTCGTATAGAAATCAGGAGGAGAGAGGGTATGAAATTAGATCCACTAGCTCTAAAATCCGAAAAAGTCAAGATTATAGGTTAGAAATGGACCACGAGAGGTGTTTGTGAGGTCAGAACGAAAAAATGAGCACGAAGCCTCGTATAGAAATCGGAAGGAGAGAGGGTATAAAATTAGATCCACTTGTTCCAAAACCAGAAAAAGTCTCGATTATTGGTTAGTAATGGACCACGAGAGGTGTTTGTGAGGTCAGAACGAAAAAACGAGCACGAAGCCTCGTATAGAAATCGGGAGGAGAGAGGGTATGAAATTAGATCCACTTCCTCTAAAACCCGAAAAAGTCTCGATTATAGGTTAGAAATGGACCACGAGACGTGTTGGAGAGGTCAGAACGAAAAAACGAGCACGAAGCCTCGTATAGAAATCGGGAGGAGAAAAGGTATGAAATTAGATCCACTAGCTCTAAAACTCGAAAAAGTCTCAATTATAGGTTAGAAATAGACCACGAGACCTATTTTTGAGGTCAGAACGAAAAAACGAGCACGAAGCCTCGTATAGAAATCGGGAGGAGAGAGTGTATAAAATTAGATCCACTAGCTCTAAAATCCGAAAAAGTCTCGATTATAGGTTAGAAATGGACCACGAGACGTGTTTGTGAGGTCAGAACGAAAAAACGAGCACGAAGTCTCGTATAGAAATCGGGAGGAGAGAGGGTATGAAATTAGATCCAGTTTTTCCAAAACTAGAAAAAGTCTCGATTATTGGTTAATAATGGACCACGAGAGGTGTTGGTGAGGTCAGAACGAAAAAACGAGCACGAAACCTCGTATAGAAATCGGGACGAGAGAGGGTATGAAATTAGATCCAGTTTTTCGAAAATCAGAAAAAGTCTCGATTATTGGTTAGTAATGGACCACGAGACGTGTCGGTTAGGTCAGAACGAAAAAACGAGCACGAAGCCTCGTATAGAAATCGGGAGGATAGAGGGTATGAAATTAGATCCACTAGCTCGAAAACCCGAAAAAGTCAAGATTATAGGTTAGAAATTGACCACGAGACGTGTTTGTGAGGTCTGAACGAAAAAATGAGCACGAAGCCTCGTATAGAAATCGGAAGGAGAGAGGGTATAAAATTAGATCCACTTGTTCCAAAACCAGAAAAAGTCTCGATTATTGGTTAGTAATGGACCACGAGAGGTGTTTGTGAGGTCAGAACGAAAAAACAAGCACGAAGCCTCGTATAGAAATCGGGAGGAGAGAGGGTATGAAATTAGATCCACTTCCTCTAAAACCCGAAAAAGTCTCGATTATAGGTTAGAAATGGACCACGAGACGTGTTGGTGAGGTCAGAACGAAAAAACGAGCACGAAGCCTCGTATAGAAATCGGGAGGAGAGAAGGAATGAAATTAGATCCACTAGCTCTAAAATTCGGAAAATCTCAATTATAGGTTAGAAATAGACCACGAGACCTATTTTTGACGTCAGAACGAAAAAACGAGCACGAAGCCTCGTATAGAAATCGGGAGGAGAAAGGGTATGAAATTAGATCCACTAGCTCTAAAATCCGAAAAAGTCTCGATTATAGGTTAGAAATGGACCACGAGACGTGTTTGTGAGGTCAGAACGAAAAAACGAGCACGAAACCTCGTATAGAAATCGGGAGGAGAGAGGGTACGAAATTAGATCCACTTCTTCCAAAACCAGAAAAAGTCTCGATTATTTGTTAGTAATGGACCACGAGACGTGTTTGTGAGGTCAGAACGAAAAAACGAGCACGAAGCCTCGTATAGAAATCAGGAGGAGAGAGGGTATGAAATTAGATCCACTAGCTCGAAAACTCGAAAAAGTCTCGATTATAGGTTAGAAATGGACCACGAGACGTGTTTGTGAGGTCAGAACGAACAAACGAGCACGAAGTCTCGTATAGAAATCGGGAGGAGAGAGGGTATGAAATTAGATCCAGTTTTTCCAAAACTAGAAAAAGTCTCGATTATTGGTTAGTAATGGACCACGAGACGTGTTGGTGAGGTCAGAACGAAAAAACGAGCACGAAGCCTCGTATAGAAATCGGGAGGATAGAGGGTATGAAATTAGATCCACTAGCTCGAAAACCCGAAAAAGTCTCGATTATAGGTTAGAAATGGACCACGAAACGTGTTTCTGAGGTCAGAACCAAAAAACGAGCACGAAGCCTCGTATAGAAATCGGGAGGAGAGAGGGTATGAAATTAGATCCACTAGCTCTAAAACCCGAAAAAGTCTCAATTATAGGTCAGAAATGGACCACGAGACCTATTTTTGAGGTCAGAACGAAAAAACTAGCACGAAGCCTCGTATAGAAATCAGGAGGAGAGAGGGTATGAAATTAGATCTTCTAGCTCTAAAACCCGAAAAAGTCTCGAATATAGGTTAGAAATTGACCACGAGACGTGTTTGTGTGGTCATAACGAAAAAACGAGCACGAAGCCTCGTATAGAAATCGGGAGGAGAGAGGGTATGAAATTAAATCCAATTCCAATAAAACCAGAAAAAGTCTCGAATATAGGTTAGAAATGGACCACGAGACGTGTTGGTGAGGTCAGAATGAAAAAACGAGCACGAAGCCTCGTATTGAAATCGGGAGGAGAGAGGATATGAAATTAGATCCACTAGCTCTAAAACCCGAAAAAGTCTCGATTATAGGTTAGAAATGGACCACGAGACGTGTTTGTGAGGTCAGAACGAAAAAACGAGCACGAAGCCTCGTATAGAAATCGGAAGGAGAGAGGGTATAAAATTAGATCCACTTGTTCCAAAACCAGAAAAAGTCTCGATTATTGGTTAGTAATGGACCACGAGAGGTGTTTGTGAGGTCAGAACGAAAAAACGAGCACGAAGCCTCGTATAGAAATCGGGACGAGAGAGGGTATGAAATTAGATCCAGTTTTTCGAAAATCAGAAAAAGTCTCGATTATTGGTTAGTAATGGACCACGAGACGTGTTGGTTAGGTCAGAACGAAAAAACGAGCACGAAGCCTCGTATAGAAATCGGGAGGATAGAGGGTATGAAATTAGATCCACTAGCTCGAAAACCCGAAAAAGTCAAGATTATAGGTTAGAAATTGACCACGAGACGTGTTTGTGAGGTCTGAACGAAAAAATGAGCACGAAGCCTCGTATAGAAATCGGAAGGAGAGAGGGTATAAAATTAGATCGACTTGTTCCAAAACCAGAAAAAGTCTCGATTATTGGTTAGTAATGGACCACGAGAGGTGTTTGTGAGGTCAGAACGAAAAAACAAGCACGAAGCCTCGTATAGAAATCGGGAGGAGAGAGGGTATGAAATTAGATCCACTTCCTCTAAAACCCGAAAAAGTCTCGATTATAGGTTAGAAATGGACCACGAGACGTGTTGGTGAGGTCAGAACGAAAAAACTAGCACGAAGCCTCGTATAGAAATCGGGAGGAGAGAAGGTATGAAATTAGATCCACTAGCTCTAAAATTCGGAAAATCTCAATTATAGGTTAGAAATAGACCACGAGATCTATTTTTGAGGTCAAAACTAGAAAACGAGCACGAAGCCTCGTATAGAAATCGGGAGGAGAAAGGGTATGAAATTAGATCCACTAGCTCTAAAATCCGAAAAAGTCTCGATTAAAGGTTAGAAATGGACCACGAGACGTGTTTGTGAGGTCAGAACGAAAAAACGAGCACGAAACCTCGTATAGAAATCGGGAGGAGAGAGGGTACGAAATTAGATCCACTTCTTCCAAAACGAGAAAAAGTCTCGATTATTTGTTAGTAATGGACCAGGAGACGTGTTTGTGAGGTCAGAACGAAAAAACGAGCACGAAGCCTCGTATAGAAATCAGGAGGAGAGAGGGTATGAAATTAGATCCACTAGCTCGAAAACTCGAAAAAGTCTCGATTATAGGTTAGAAATGGACCACGAGACGTGTTTGTGAGGTCAGAACGAAAAAACGAGCACGAAGTCTCGTATAGAAATCGGGAGGAGAGAGGGTATGAAATTAGATCCAGTTTTTCCAAAACTAGAAAAAGTCTCGATTATTGGTTAGTAATGGACCACGAGACGTGTTGGTGATGTCAGAACGAAAAAACGAGCACGAAGCCTCGTATAGAAATCGGGAGGATAGAGGGTATGAAATTAGATCCACTAGCTCGAAAACCCGAAAAAGTCTCGATTATAGGTTAGAAATGGACCACGAAACGTATTTCTGAGGTCAGAACCAAAAAACGAGCACGAAGCCTCGTATAGAAATCGGGAGGAGAGAGGGTATGAAATTAGATCCACTAGCTCTAAAACCCGAAAAAGTCTCAATTATAGGTTAGAAATTGACCACGAGACGTGTTTGTGTGGTCATAACGAAAAAACGGGCACGAAGCCTCGTATAGAAATCGGGAGGAGAGAGGGAATGAAATTAGATCCACTTGTTCCAAAACTAGAAAAAGTCTCGATTATTGGTTAGAAATGGACCACGAGACGTCTTTGTGAGGTCAGAACGAGAAAACGAGCCTGAAGTCTCGTATAGAAATCGGGAGGAGAGAGGGTATGAAATTAAATCCACTTCCTGTATAACCCGAAAAAGTCTCGATAATAGGTTAGAAATGGACCACGAGACGTGTTGGTGAGGTCAGAATGAAAAAACGAGCACGAAGCCTCGTATAGAAATCGGGAGGAGAGAGGGTATGAAATTATATCCACTTCCTCTAAAACCCGAAAAAGTCTCGATTATAGGTTAGAAATGGACCACGAAACGTGTTTGTGAGGTTAGAACGAAAAAACGAGCACGAAGCCTCGTATAGAAATCGGGAGGAGAGAGGGTATGAAATTAGATCCACTTCCTCCAAAACCCGAAAAAGTCTCGATTATAGGTTAGAAATGGACTACGAGACGTGTTGGTGAGGTCAGAACGAAAAAACGAGCACGAAGCCTCGTATAGAAATCGGGAGGAGAGAGGGTATGAAATTAGATCCACTTCCTCCAAAACCCGAAAAAGTCTCGATTATAGGTTAGAAATGGACCACGAGACGTGTTGGTGAGGTCAGAACGAAAAAAAGAGCACGAAGCCTCGTATAGAAATCGGGAGGAGAGAGGGTATGAAATTAGATCCACTAGCTCTAAAATCCGAAAAAGTCTCGATTATAGGTTAGTAATGGACCACGAGACGTGTTGGTGAGGTCAGAACGAAAAAACGAGCACGAAGCCTCGTATAGAAATCGGAAGGAGAGAGGGTATGAAATTAAATCCACTTCCTCTAAAACCCGAAAAAGTTTCGATTATAGGTTAGAAATGGACCACGAAACATGTTTGTGAGGTCAGAACGAAAAAACGAGCACGAAGCCTCGTAAAGAAATCGGGAGGAGAGAGGGTATAAAATTAGATCCACTAGCTCTAAAACCCGAAAAAGCCTCGATTATAGGTTAGAAATGGACCACGAGACGTGTTTGTGAGGTCAGAACGAAAAAATGAGCACGAAGCCTCGTATAGAAATCGGAAGGAGAGAGGGTATAAAATTAGATCCACTTGTTCCAAAACCAGAAAAAGTCTCGATTATTGGTTAGTAATGGACCACGAGAGGTGTTTGTGAGGTTAGAACGAAAAAACGAGCACGAAGCCTCGTATAGAAATCGGGAGGAGAGAGGATATGAAATTAGATCCACTTGTTCCAAAACCAGAAAAAGTCTCGATTATTGCTTAGAAATGGACCACGAGACGTCTTTGTGAGGTCAGAACGAGAAAACGAGCACGAAGCCTCGTATAGAAATCGGGAGGAGATAGGGTATGAAATTAGATCCACTTCCTCTATAACCCGAAAAAGTCTCGATTATAGGTTAGAAATGGACCACGAAACATGTTTGTGATGTCAGAACGAAAAAACGAGCACGAAGCCTCGTATAGAAATCGGGAGGAGAGAGGGTATGAAATTAGATCCACTTCCTCTAAAACCCGAAAAAGTCTCGATTATAGGTTAGAAATGGACCACGAGACGTGTTGGTGAGGTCAGAACGAAAAAACGAGCACGAAGCCTCGTATAGAAATCGGGAGGAGAGAGGGTATGAAATTAGATCCACTTCCTCTAAAACCCGAAAAAGTCTCGATTATAGGTTAGAAATGGACCACGAGACGTGTTGGTGAGGTCAGAACGAAAAAACGAGCACGAAGCCTCGTATAGAAATCGGGAGGAGAGAGGGTATGAAATTAGATCCACTAGCTCTAAAATCCGAAAAAGTCTCGATTATAGGTTAGAAATGGACCACGAGACGTGTTTTTGAGGTCAGAACGAAAAAACGAGCAGGAAGCCTCGTATAGAAATCGGGAGGAGAAAGGGTATGAAATTAGATCCACTAGCTCTAAAATCCGAAAAAGTCTCGATTATAGGTTAGAAATAGACCACGAGACGTGTTTTTGAGGTCAGAACGAAAAAACGAGCATGAAGCCTCGTATAGAAATCGGGAGGAGAGAGGGTATGAAATTAGATCCACTTTTTTCAAAACCAGAAAAAGTCTCGATTATTGGTTAGTAATAGACCACGAGACGTGTTGGTGAGGTCAGAACGAAAAAACGAGCACGAAGCCTCGTATAGAAATCGGGAGGAGAGAAGGTATGAAATTAGATCCACTAGCTCTAAAATCCGAAAAAGTCTCGATTATAGGTTAGAAATGGACCACGAGACGTGTTTTTGAGGTCAGAACGAAAAAACGAGCATGAAGCCTCGTATAGAAATTGGGAGGAGAAAGGGTTTGAAATTAGATCCACTAGCTCTAAAATCCGAAAAAGTCTCGATTATAGGTTAGAAATGGACCACGAGACGTGTTTGTGAGGTCAGAACGAAAAAACGGGCACGAAACCTTGTATAGAAATCGGGAGGAGAGAGGGTATGAAATTAGATCCAGTTTTTGCAAAACCAGAAAAAGTCTCGATTATTGGTTAGTAATGGACCACGAGACGTGTTGGTGAGGTCAGAACGAAAAAACGAGCACGAAGCCTCGTATAGAAATCGGGAGGATAAAGGGTATGAAATTAGATCCACTAGCTCGAAAACCCGAAAAAGTCTCGATTATAGGTTAGAAATGGACCACGAAACGTGTATATGAGGTCAGAACGAAAAAACGAGCACGAAGCCTCGTATAGAAATCGGGAGGAGAGAGGGTATGAAATTAGATCCACTTCCTCTAAAACCCGAAAAATTCTCGATTATAGGTTAGAAATGGACCACGAGACGTGTTGGTGAGGTCGGAACGAAAAAACGAGCACGAAGCCTCGTATAGAAATTGGGAGGAGAGAGGGTATGAAATTAGATCCACTAGCTCTAAAACCCGAAAAAGTCTCAATTATAGGTCAGAAATGGACCACGAGACCTATTTTTGAGGTCAGAACGAAAAAACGAGCACGAAGCCTCGTATAGAAATCAGGAGGAGAGAGGGTATGAAATTAGATCTTCTTGCTCTAAAACCCGAAAAAGTCTCGAATATAGGTTAGAAATGGACCACGAGACATGTTTGTGTGGTCATAACGAAAAAACGAGCACGAAGCCTCGTATAGAAATCGGGAGGAGAGAGGGTATGAAATTAGATCCACTTGTTCCAAAACCAGAAAAAGTCTCGATTATTGCTTAGAAATTGACCACGAGACGTCTTTGTGAGGTCAGAACGAGAAAACGAGCACGAAGCCTCGTATAGAAATCGGGAGGAGAGAGGGTATGAAATTAGATCCACTTCCTCTATAACCCGAAAAAGTCTCGATTATAGGTTAGAAATGGACCACGAAACGTGTTTGTGAGGTCAGAACGAAAAAACGAGCACGAAGCCTCGTATAGAAATCGGGAGGAGAGAGGGTATGAAATTAGATCCACATCCTCTAAAACCCGAAAAAGTCTCGATTATAGGTTAGAAATGGACCACGAGACGTGTTGGTGAGGTCAGAACGAAAAAACGAGCACGAAGCCTCGTATAGAAATCGGGAGGAGAGAGGGTATGAAATTAGATCCACTTCCTCTAAAACCCGAAAAAGTCTCGATTATAGGTTAGAATTGGACCACGAGACGTGTTGGTGAGGTCAGAACGAAAAAATGAGCACGAAGCCTCGTATAGAAATCGAGAGGAGAAAGGGTATGAAATTAGATCCACTAGCTCTAAAATCCGAAAAAGTCTCGATTATAGGTTAGAAATGGACCAGAGACGTGTTTTTGAGGTCAGAACGAAAAAACGAGCATGAAGCCTCGTATATAAATCGGGAGGAGAAAGGGTATGAAATTAGATCCACTAGCTCTAAAATCCGAAAAAGTCTCGATTATAGGTTAGAAATAGACCACGAGACGTGTTTTTGAGGTCAGAACGAAAAAACGAGCATGAAGCCTCGTATAGAAATCGGGAGGAGAGAGGGTATGAAATTAGATCCACTTTTTCTAAAACCAGAAAAAGTCTCGATTATTGGTTAGTAATGGAACACGAGACGTGTTGGTGAGGTCAGAACGAAAAAACGAGCACGAAGCCTCGTATAGAAATCGGGAGGAGAGAGGGTATGAAATTAAATCCACTTCCTCTAAAACCCGAAAAAGTCTCGATTATAGGTTAGAAATGGACCACGAGACGTGTTTGTGTGGTCATAACGAAAAAACGAGCACGAAGCCTCGTATAGAAATCGGGAGGAGAGAGGGTATGAAATTAGATCCACTAGCTCTAAAATCCGAAAAAGTCTCGATTATAGGTTAGAAATGGACCACGAGACGTGTTTTTGAGTTCAGAACGAAAAAACGAGCATGAAGCCTCGTATAGAAATCGGGAGGAGAAAGGGTATGAAATTAGATCCACTAGCTCTAAAATCCGAAAAAGTCTCGATTATAGGTTAGAAATGGACCACGAAACGTGTTTGTGAGGTCAGAACGAAAAAACGAGCACGAAGCCTCGTATAGAAATCGGGAGGAGAGAGGGTATGAAATTAGATCCACTTCCTCTAAAACCCGAAAAAGTCTCGATTATAGGTTAGAAATGGACCACGAGACGTGTTGGTGAGGTCAGAACGAAAAAACGAGCACGAAGCCTCGTATAGAAATCGGGAGGAGAGAGGGTATGAAATTAGATCCACTTCCTCTAAAACCCGAAAAAGTCTCGATTATAGGTTAGAAATGGACCACGAGACGTGTTGGTGAGGTCAGAACGAAAAAATGAGCACGAAGCCTCGTATAGAAATCGAGAGGAGAAAGGGTATGAAATTAGATCCACTAGCTCTAAAATCCGAAAAAGTCTCGATTATAGGTTAGAAATGGACCACGAGACGTGTTTTTGAGGTCAGAACGAAAAAACGAGCATGAAGCCTCGTATAGAAATCGGGAGGAGAAAGGGTATGAAATTAGATCCACTAGCTCTAAAATCCGAAAAAGTCTCGATTATAGGTTAGAAATAGACCACGAGACGTGTTTTTGAGGTCAGAACGAAAAAATGAGCATGAAGCCTCGTATAGAAATCGGGAGGAGAGAGGGTATGAAATTAGATCCACTTTTTCTAAAACCAGAAAAAGTCTCGATTATTGGTAAGTAATGGAACACGAGACGTGTTGGTGAGGTCAGAACGAAAAAACGAGCACGAAGTCTCGTATAGAAATCGGGAGGAGAGAGGGTATGAAATTAAATCCACTTCCTCTAAAACCCGAAAAAGTCTCGATTATAGGTTAGAAATGGACCACGAAACGTGTTTGTAAGGTCAGAACGAAAAAACGAGCACGAAACCTCGAATAGAAATCGGGAGGAGAGAGGGTATGAAATTAGATCCAGTTTTTCCAAAACCAGAAAAAGTCTCGATTATTGGTTAGTAATGGACCACGAGACGTGTTGGTGAGGTCAGAACGAAAAAACGAGCACGAAGCCTCGTATAGAAATCGGGAGGATAGAGGATATGAAATTAGATCCACTAGCTCGAAAACCTGAAAAAGTCTCGATTATAGGTTAGAAATGGACCACGAAACGTGTTTGTGAGGTCAGAACGAAAAAACGAACACGAAGCCTAGTATAGAAATCGGGAGGAGAGAGGGTATGAAACTAGATCCACTTCCGCTAAAACCCGAAAAATTCTCGATTATAGGTTAGAAATGGACCACGAGACGTGTTGGTGAGGTCGGAACGAAAAAACGAGCACGAAGCCTCGTATAGAAATTGGGAGGAGAGAGGGTATGAAATTAGATCCACTAGCTCTAAAACTCGAAAAAGTCTGAATTATAGGTCAGAAATGGACCACGAGACCTATTTTTGAGGTCAGAACGAAAAAACGAGCACGAAGCCTCGTATAGAAATCAGGAGGAGAGATGGTATGAAATTAGATCTTCTAGCTCTAAAACCCGAAAAAGTCTCGAATATAGGTTAGAAATGGACCACGAGACGTGTTTGTGTGGTCATAACGAAAAAACGAGCACGAAGCCTCGTATAGAAATCGGGAGGAGAGAGGGTATGAAATTAGATCCACTTGTTCCAAAACCAGAAAAAGTCTCGATTATTGCTTAGAAATGGACCACGAGACGTCTTTGTGAGGTCAGAACGAGAAAACGAGCACGAAGCCTCGTATAGAAATCGGGAGGAGAGAGGGTATGAAATTAGATCCACTTCCTCTATAACCCGAAAAAGTCTCGATTATAGGTTAGAAATGGACCACGAAACGTGTTTGTGAGGTCAGAACGAAAAAACGAGCACGAAGCCTCGTATAGAAATCGGGAGGAGAGAGGGTATGAAATTAGATCCACTTCCTCTAAAACCCGAAAAAGTCTCGATTATAGGTTAGAAATGGACCACGAGACGTGTTGGTGAGGTCAGAACGAAAAAACGAGCACGAAGCCTCGTATAGAAATCGGGAGGAGAGAGGGTATGAAATTAGATCCAGTTTTTCCAAAACTAGAAAAAGTCTCGATTATTGGTTAGTAATGGACCACGAGACGTGTTGGTGAGGTCAGAACGAAAAAACGAGCACGAAGCCTCGTATAGAAATCGGGAGGATAGAGGGTATGAAATTAGATCCACTAGCTCGAAAACCCGAAAAAGTCTCGATTATAGGTTAGAAATGGACCACGAAACGTATTTCTGAGGTCAGAACCAAAAAACGAGCACGAAGCCTCGTATAGAAATCGGGAGGAGAGAGGGTATGAAATTAGATCCACTAGCTCTAAAACCCGAAAAAGTCTCAATTATAGGTTAGAAATTGACCACGAGACGTGTTTGTGTGGTCATAACGAAAAAACGGGCACGAAGCCTCGTATAGAAATCGGGAGGAGAGAGGGAATGAAATTAGATCCACTTGTTCCAAAACTAGAAAAAGTCTCGATTATTGCTTAGAAATGGACCACGAGACGTCTTTGTGAGGTCAGAACGAGAAAACGAGCACGAAGCCTCGTATAGAAATCGGGAGGAGAGAGGGTATGAAATTAGATCCACTTCCTCTATAACCCGAAAAAGTCTCGATTATAGGTTAGAAATGAACCACGAAACATGTTTGTGATGTCAGAACGAAAAAACGAGCACGAAGCCTCGTATAGAAATCGGGAGGAGAGAGGGTATGAAATTAGATCCACTTCCTCTAAAACCCGAAAAAGTCTTGATTATAGGTTAGAAATGGACCACGAGACGTGTTGGTGAGGTCGGAACGAAAAAACGAGCACGAAACCTCGTATAGAAATTGGGAGGAGAGAGGGTATGAAATTAGATCCACTAGCTATAAAACCCGAAAAAGTCTGAATTATAGGTCAGAAATGGACCACGAGACCTATTTTTGAGGTCAGAACGAAAAAACGAGCACGAAGCCTCGTATAGAAATCAGGAGGAGAGATGGTATGAAATTAGATCTTCTAGCTCTAAAACCCGAAAAAGTCTCGAATATAGGTTAGAAATGGACCACGAGACGTGTTTGTGTGGTCATAACGAAAAAACGAGCACGAAGCCTCGTATAGAAATCGGGAGGAGAGAGGGTATGAAATTAGATCCACTTGTTCCAAAACCAGAAAAAGTCTCGATTATTGCTTAGAAATGGACCACGAGACGTCTTTGTGAGGTCAGAACGAGAAAACGAGCACGAAGCCTCGTATAGAAATCGGGAGGAGAGAGGGTATGAAATTAGATCCACTTCCTCTATAACCCGAAAAAGTCTCGATTATAGGTTAGAAATATACCACGAAACGTGTTTGTGAGGTCAGAACGAAAAAACGAGCACGAAGCCTCGTATAGAAATCAGGAGGAGAGAGGGTATGAAATTAGATCCACTAGCTCGAAAACTCGAAAAAGTCTCGATTATAGGTTAGAAATGGACCACGAGACGTGTTTGTGAGGTCAGAACGAAAAAACGAGCACGAAGTCTCGTATAGAAATCGGGAGGAGAGAGGGTATGAAATTAGATCCAGTTTTTCCAAAACTAGAAAAAGTCTCGATTATTGGTTAGTAATGGACCACGAGACGTGTTGGTGAGGTCAGAACGAAAAAACGAGCACGAAGCCTCGTATAGAAATCGGGAGGATAGAGGGTATGAAATTAGATCCACTAGCTCGAAAACCCGAAAAAGTCTCGATTATAGGTTAGAAATGGACCACGAAACGTATTTCTGAGGTCAGAACCAAAAAACGAGCACGAAGCCTCGTATAGAAATCGGGAGGAGAGAGGGTATGAAATTAGATCCAC
The DNA here is from genome assembly GCA_030544415.1 of Thalia dealbata. Classification (NCBI taxonomy): domain Eukaryota; kingdom Viridiplantae; phylum Streptophyta; class Magnoliopsida; order Zingiberales; family Marantaceae; genus Thalia; species Thalia dealbata. The sequence continues at coordinate 13,054,007 of CM060460.1, forward strand.
TAGCTCTAAAACCCGAAAAAGTCTCAATTATAGGTTAGAAATTGACCACGAGACGTGTTTGTGTGGTCATAACGAAAAAACGGGCACGAAGCCTCGTATAGAAATCGGGAGGAGAGAGGGAATGAAATTAGATCCACTTGTTCCAAAACTAGAAAAAGTCTCGATTATTGGTTAGAAATGGACCACGAGACGTCTTTGTGAGGTCAGAACGAGAAAACGAGCCTGAAGTCTCGTATAGAAATCGGGAGGAGAGAGGGTATGAAATTAAATCCACTTCCTGTATAACCCGAAAAAGTCCCGATTATAGGTTAGAAATGGACCACGAGACGTGTTTTTGAGGTCAGAATGAAAAAACGAGCAAGAAGCCTCGTATAGAAATCGAGTGGAGAAAGGGTATGAAATTAGATCCACTAGCTCTAAAATCCGAAAAAGTCTCGATTATAGGTTAGTAATGGACCACGACACGTGTTTGTGAGGTCAGAACGAAAAAACGAGCACGAAGCCTCGTATAGAAATCGGGAGGAGAGAGGGTATGAAATTAGATCCACTAGCTCGAAAACCCGAAAAAGTCTCGATTATAGATTAGAAATGGACCACGAAACGTGTTTGTGAGGTCAGAACGAAAAAACGAGCACGAAGCCACGTATAGAAATCGGGAGGAGAGAGGGTATGAAATTAGATCCACTTCCTCTAAAACCCGAAAAAGTCTCGATTATAGGTTAGAAATGGACCACGAGACGTGTTTGTGAGGTCAAAACGAAAAAACGATTACGTAGCCTCGTATAGGAAACGGGAGGAGACAGGGTATGAAATTAAATCCACTTCCTCTAAAACTCGAAAAAGTCTGGATTATAGGTTAGAAATGGACCACAAGACGTATTTGTGAGGTCAGAACGAAAAAACGAGCACGAATCCTCGTATAGAAATCGGGAGGAGAGAGGATATGAAATTAGATCCACTTGTTCCAAAACCAGAAAAAGTCTCGATTATTGCTTAGAAATGGACCACGAGACGTCTTTGTGATGTCAGAACGAGAAAACGAGCACGAAGCCTCGTATAGAAATCGGGAGGAGAGAGGGTATGAAATTAGATCCACTTCCTCTATAACTCGAAAAAGTCTCGATTATAGGTTAGAAATGGACCACGAAACATGTTTGTGATGTCAGAACGAAAAAACGAGCACGAAGCCTCGTATAGAAATCGGGAGGAGAGAGGGTATGAAATTAGATCCACTTCCTCTAAAACCCGAAAAAGTCTCGATTATAAGTTAGAAATGGACCAGAGACGTGTTGGTGAGGTCAGAACGAAAAAACGAGCACGAAGCCTCGTATAGAAATCGGGAGGAGAGAGGGTATGAAATTAGATCCACTTCCTCTAAAACCCGAAAAAGTCTCGATTATAGGTTAGAAATGGACCACGAGACGTGTTGGTGAGGTCAGAACGAAAAAATGAGCACGAAGCCTCGTATAGAAATCGAGTGGAGAAAGGGTATGAAATTAGATCCACTAGCTCTAAAATCCGAAAAAGTCTCGATTATAGGTTAGTAATGGACCACGACACGTGTTGGTGAGGTCAGAACGAAAAAATGAGCACGAAGCCTTGTATAGAAATCGGCAGGATAGAGGGTATGAAATTAGATCCACTAGCTCGAAAACCCGAAAAAGTCTCGATTATAGATTAGAAATGGACCACGAAACGTGTTTGTGAGGTCAGAACGAAAAAACGAGCACGAAGCCACGTATAGAAATCGGGAGGAGAGAGGGTATGAAATTAGATCCACTTCCTCTAAAACCTGAAAAATTCTCGATTATAGGTTAGAAATGGACCACGAGACGTGTTGGTGAGGTCGGAACGAAAAAACGAGCGCGAAGCCTCGTATAGAAATCAGGAGGAGAGAGGGTATGAAATTAGATCCACTAGCTCGAAAACTCGAAAAAGTCTCGATTATAGGTTAGAAATGGACCACGAGACGTGTTTGTGAGGTCAGAACGAAAAAACGAGCACGAAGTCTCGTATAGAAATCGGGAGGAGAGAGGGTATGAAATTAGATCCAGTTTTTCCAAAACTAGAAAAAGTCTCGATTATTGGTTAGTAATGGACCACGAGACGTGTTGGTGAGGTCAGAACGAAAAAACGAGCACGAAGCCTCGTATAGAAATCGGGAGGATAGAGGGTATGAAATTAGATCCACTAGCTCGAAAACCCGAAAAAGTCTCGATTATAGGTTAGAAATGGACCACGAAACGTATTTCTGAGGTCAGAACCAAAAAACGAGCACGAAGCCTCGTATAGAAATCGGGAGGAGAGAGGGTATGAAATTAGATCCACTAGCTCTAAAACCCGAAAAAGTCTCAATTATAGGTTAGAAATTGACCACGAGACGTGTTTGTGTGGTCATAACGAAAAAACGGGCACGAAGCCTCGTATAGAAATCGGGAGGAGAGAGGGAATGAAATTAGATCCACTTGTTCCAAAACTAGAAAAAGTCTCGATTATTGGTTAGAAATGGACCACGAGACGTCTTTGTGAGGTCAGAACGAGAAAACGAGCCTGAAGTCTCGTATAGAAATCGGGAGGAGAGAGGGTATGAAATTAAATCCACTTCCTGTATAACCCGAAAAAGTCTCGATAATAGGTTAGAAATGGACCACGAGACGTGTTGGTGAGGTCAGAATGAAAAAACGAGCACGAAGCCTCGTATAGAAATCGGGAGGAGAGAGGGTATGAAATTATATCCACTTCCTCTAAAACCCGAAAAAGTCTCGATTATAGGTTAGAAATGGACCACGAAACGTGTTTGTGAGGTTAGAACGAAAAAACGAGCACGAAGCCTCGTATAGAAATCGGGAGGAGAGAGGGTATGAAATTAGATCCACTTCCTCCAAAACCCGAAAAAGTCTCGATTATAGGTTAGAAATGGACTACGAGACGTGTTGGTGAGGTCAGAACGAAAAAACGAGCACGAAGCCTCGTATAGAAATCGGGAGGAGAGAGGGTAGGAAATTATATCCACTTCCTCTAAAACCCGAAAAAGTCTCGATTATAGGTTAGAAATGGACCACGAGACGTGTTTGTGAGGTCAAAACGAAAAAACGATTACGTAGCCTCGTATAGGAAACGGGAGGAGACAGGGTATGAAATTAAATCCACTTCCTCTAAAACTCGAAAAAGTCTCGATTATAGGTTAGAAATGGACCACAAGACGTATTTGTGAGGTCAGAACGAAAAAATGAGCACGAAGCCTCGTATAGAAATCGGGAGGAGAGAGGGTATGAAATTAGATCCACTTGTTCCAAAACTAGAAAAAGTCTCGATTATTGCTTAGAAATGGACCACGAGACGTCTTTGTGAGGTCAGAACGAGAAAACGAGCACGAAGCCTCGTATAGAAATCGGGAGGAGAGAGGGTATGAAATTAGATCCAATTCCTCTATGACCCGAAAAAGTCTCGATTATAGGTTAGAAATGGACCACGAAACGTGTTTGTGAGGTCAGAACGAAAAAACGAGCACGAAGCCTCGTATAGTAATCGGGAGGAGAGAGGGTATGAAATTAGATCCACTTCCTCTAAAACCCGAAAAAGTCTCGATTATAGGTTAGAAATGCACCACGAGACGTGTTGGTGAGGTCAGAACGAAAAAACGAGCACGAAGCCTCGTATAGAAATCGGGAGGAGAGAGGGTATGAAATTAGATCCACTTCCTCTAAAACCCGAAAAAGTCTCGATTATAGGTTAGAAATGGACCACGAGACGTGTTGGTGAGGACAGAACGAAAAAATGAGCACGAAGCCTTGTATAGAAATCGGCAGGATAGAGGGTATGAAATTAGATCCACTTCCTCTATAACTCGAAAAAGTCTCGATTATAGGTTAGAAATGGACCACGAAACATGTTTGTGATGTCAGAACGAAAAAACGAGCACGAAGCCTCGTATAGAAATCGGGAGGAGAGAGGGTATGAAATTAGATCCACTTCCTCTAAAACCCGAAAAAGTCTCGATTATAGGTTAGAAATGGACCACGAGACGTGTTGGTGAGGTCAGAACGAAAAAACGAGCACGAAGCCTCGTATAGAAATCGAGAGGAGAGAGGGTATGAAATTAGATCCACTAGCTCTAAAATCCAAAAAAGACTCGATTATAGGTTAGAAATGGACCACGAGACGTGTTTTTGAGGTCAGAATGAAAAACCGAGCAAGAAGCCTCGTATAGAAATCGGGAGGAGATAGGGTATGAAATTAGATCCACTAGCTCTAAAATCCGAAAAAGTCCCGATTATAGGTTAGAAATGGACCACGAGACGTGTTTTTGAGGTCAGAATGAAAAAACGAGCAAGAAGCCTCGTATAGAAATCGAGTGGAGAAAGGGTATGAAATTAGATCCACTAGCTCTAAAATCCGAAAAAGTCTCGATTATAGGTTAGTAATGGACCACGACACGTGTTGGTGAGGTCAGAACGAAAAAATGAGCACGAAGCCTTGTATAGAAATCGGCAGGATAGAGGGTATGAAATTAGATCCACTAGCTCGAAAACCCGAAAAAGTCTCGATTATAGATTAGAAATGGACCACGAAACGTGTTTGTGAGGTCAGAACGAAAAAACGAGCACGAAGCCACGTATAGAAATCGGGAGGAGAGAGGGTATGAAATTAGATCCACTTCCTCTAAAACCCGAAAAAGTCTCGATTATAGGTTAGAAATGGACCACGAGACGTGTTTGTGAGGTCAAAACGAAAAAACGATTACGTAGCCTCGTATAGGAAACGGGAGGAGACAGGGTATGAAATTAAATCCACTTCCTCTAAAACTCGAAAAAGTCTCGATTATAGGTTAGAAATGGACCACAAGACGTATTTGTGAGGTCAGAACGAAAAAACGAGCACGAATCCTCGTATAGAAATCGGGAGGAGAGAGGATATGAAATTAGATCCACTTGTTCCAAAACCAGAAAAAGTCTCGATTATTGCTTAGAAATGGACCACGAGACGTCTTTGTGATGTCAGAACGAGAAAACGAGCACGAAGCCTCGTATAGAAATCGGGAGGAGAGAGGGTATGAAATTAGATCCACTTCCTCTATAACTCGAAAAAGTCTCGATTATAGGTTAGAAATGGACCACGAAACATGTTTGTGATGTCAGAACGAAAAAACGAGCACGAAGCCTCGTATAGAAATCGGGAGGAGAGAGGGTATGAAATTAGATCCACTTCCTCTAAAACCCGAAAAAGTCTCGATTATAAGTTAGAAATGGACCAGAGACGTGTTGGTGAGGTCAGAACGAAAAAACGAGCACGAAGCCTCGTATAGAAATCGGGAGGAGAGAGGGTATGAAATTAGATCCACTTCCTCTAAAACCCGAAAAAGTCTCGATTATAGGTTAGAAATGGACCACGAGACGTGTTGGTGAGGTCAGAACGAAAAAATGAGCACGAAGCCTCGTATAGAAATCGAGTGGAGAAAGGGTATGAAATTAGATCCACTAGCTCTAAAATCCGAAAAAGTCTCGATTATAGGTTAGTAATGGACCACGACACGTGTTGGTGAGGTCAGAACGAAAAAATGAGCACGAAGCCTTGTATAGAAATCGGCAGGATAGAGGGTATGAAATTAGATCCACTAGCTCGAAAACCCGAAAAAGTCTCGATTATAGATTAGAAATGGACCACGAAACGTGTTTGTGAGGTCAGAACGAAAAAACGAGCACGAAGCCACGTATAGAAATCGGGAGGAGAGAGGGTATGAAATTAGATCCACTTCCTCTAAAACCTGAAAAATTCTCGATTATAGGTTAGAAATGGACCACGAGACGTGTTGGTGAGGTCGGAACGAAAAAACGAGCGCGAAGCCTCGTATAGAAATCAGGAGGAGAGAGGGTATGAAATTAGATCCACTAGCTCGAAAACTCGAAAAAGTCTCGATTATAGGTTAGAAATGGACCACGAGACGTGTTTGTGAGGTCAGAACGAAAAAACGAGCACGAAGTCTCGTATAGAAATCGGGAGGAGAGAGGGTATGAAATTATATCCAGTTTTTCCAAAACTAGAAAAAGTCTCGATTATTGGTTAGTAATGGACCACGAGACGTGTTGGTGAGGTCAGAACGAAAAAACGAGCACGAAGCCTCGTATAGAAATCGGGAGGATAGAGGGTATGAAATTAGATCCACTAGCTCGAAAACCCGAAAAAGTCTCGATTATAGGTTAGAAATGGACCACGAAACGTATTTCTGAGGTCAGAACCAAAAAACGAGCACGAAGCCTCGTATAGAAATCGGGAGGAGAGAGGGTATGAAATTAGATCCACTAGCTCTAAAACCCGAAAAAGTCTCAATTATAGGTTAGAAATTGACCACGAGACGTGTTTGTGTGGTCATAACGAAAAAACGGGCACGAAGCCTCGTATAGAAATCGGGAGGAGAGAGGGAATGAAATTAGATCCACTTGTTCCAAAACTAGAAAAAGTCTCGATTATTGGTTAGAAATGGACCACGAGACGTCTTTGTGAGGTCAGAACGAGAAAACGAGCCTGAAGTCTCGTATAGAAATCGGGAGGAGAGAGGGTATGAAATTAAATCCACTTCCTGTATAACCCGAAAAAGTCTCGATAATAGGTTAGAAATGGACCACGAGACGTGTTGGTGAGGTCAGAATGAAAAAACGAGCACGAAGCCTCGTATAGAAATCGGGAGGAGAGAGGGTATGAAATTATATCCACTTCCTCTAAAACCCGAAAAAGTCTCGATTATAGGTTAGAAATGGACCACGAAACGTGTTTGTGAGGTTAGAACGAAAAAACGAGCACGAAGCCTCGTATAGAAATCGGGAGGAGAGAGGGTATGAAATTAGATCCACTTCCTCCAAAACCCGAAAAAGTCTCGATTATAGGTTAGAAATGGACTACGAGACGTGTTGGTGAGGTCAGAACGAAAAAACGAGCACGAAGCCTCGTATAGAAATCGGGAGGAGAGAGGGTAGGAAATTATATCCACTTCCTCTAAAACCCGAAAAAGTCTCGATTATAGGTTAGAAATGGACCACGAGACGTGTTTGTGAGGTCAAAACGAAAAAACGATTACGTAGCCTCGTATAGGAAACGGGAGGAGACAGGGTATGAAATTAAATCCACTTCCTCTAAAACTCGAAAAAGTCTCGATTATAGGTTAGAAATGGACCACAAGACGTATTTGTGAGGTCAGAACGAAAAAATGAGCACGAAGCCTCGTATAGAAATCGGGAGGAGAGAGGGTATGAAATTAGATCCACTTGTTCCAAAACTAGAAAAAGTCTCGATTATTGCTTAGAAATGGACCACGAGACGTCTTTGTGAGGTCAGAACGAGAAAACGAGCACGAAGCCTCGTATAGAAATCGGGAGGAGAGAGGGTATGAAATTAGATCCAATTCCTCTATGACCCGAAAAAGTCTCGATTATAGGTTAGAAATGGACCACGAAACGTGTTTGTGAGGTCAGAACGAAAAAACGAGCACGAAGCCTCGTATAGTAATCGGGAGGAGAGAGGGTATGAAATTAGATCCACTTCCTCTAAAACCCGAAAAAGTCTCGATTATAGGTTAGAAATGCACCACGAGACGTGTTGGTGAGGTCAGAACGAAAAAACGAGCACGAAGCCTCGTATAGAAATCGGGAGGAGAGAGGGTATGAAATTAGATCCACTTCCTCTAAAACCCGAAAAAGTCTCGATTATAGGTTAGAAATGGACCACGAGACGTGTTGGTGAGGACAGAACGAAAAAATGAGCACGAAGCCTTGTATAGAAATCGGCAGGATAGAGGGTATGAAATTAGATCCACTTCCTCTATAACTCGAAAAAGTCTCGATTATAGGTTAGAAATGGACCACGAAACATGTTTGTGATGTCAGAACGAAAAAACGAGCACGAAGCCTCGTATAGAAATCGGGAGGAGAGAGGGTATGAAATTAGATCCACTTCCTCTAAAACCCGAAAAAGTCTCGATTATAGGTTAGAAATGGACCACGAGACGTGTTGGTGAGGTCAGAACGAAAAAACGAGCACGAAGCCTCGTATAGAAATCGAGAGGAGAGAGGGTATGAAATTAGATCCACTAGCTCTAAAATCCAAAAAAGACTCGATTATAGGTTAGAAATGGACCACGAGACGTGTTTTTGAGGTCAGAATGAAAAAACGAGCAAGAAGCCTCGTATAGAAATCGGGAGGAGATAGGGTATGAAATTAGATCCACTAGCTCTAAAATCCGAAAAAGTCCCGATTATAGGTTAGAAATGGACCACGAGACGTGTTTTTGAGGTCAGAATGAAAAAACGAGCAAGAAGCCTCGTATAGAAATCGAGTGGAGAAAGGGTATGAAATTAGATCCACTAGCTCTAAAATCCGAAAAAGTCTCGATTATAGGTTAGTAATGGACCACGACACGTGTTGGTGAGGTCAGAACGAAAAAATGAGCACGAAGCCTTGTATAGAAATCGGCAGGATAGAGGGTATGAAATTAGATCCACTAGCTCGAAAACCCGAAAAAGTCTCGATTATAGATTAGAAATGGACCACGAAACGTGTTTGTGAGGTCAGAACGAAAAAACGAGCACGAAGCCACGTATAGAAATCGGGAGGAGAGAGGGTATGAAATTAGATCCACTTCCTCTAAAACCTGAAAAATTCTCGATTATAGGTTAGAAATGGACCACGAGACGTGTTGGTGAGGTCGGAACGAAAAAACGAGCGCGAAGCCTCGTATAGAAATTGGGAGGAGAGAGGGTATAAAATTAGATCCACTAGCTCTAAAACCCGAAAAAGTCTCAATTATAGGTCAGAAATGGACCACGAGACCTATTTTTGAGGTCAGAACGAAAAAACGAGCACGAAGCCTCGTATAGAAATCAGGAGGAGAGAGGGTATGAAATTAGATCTTCTAGCTCTAAAACCCGAAAAAGTCTCGAATATAGGTTAGAAATGGACCACGAGACGTGTTTGTGTGGTCATAACGAAAAAACGAGCACGAATCCTCGTATAGAAATCGGGAGGAGAGAGGATATGAAATTAGATCCACTTGTTCCAAAACCAGAAAAAGTCTCGATTATTGCTTAGAAATGGACCACGAGACGTCTTTGTGATGTCAGAACGAGAAAACGAGCACGAAGCCTCGTATAGAAATCGGGAGGAGAGAGGGTATGAAATTAGATCCACTTCCTCTATAACTCGAAAAAGTCTCGATTATAGGTTAGAAATGGACCACGAAACATGTTTGTGATGTCAGAACGAAAAAACGAGCACGAAGCCTCGTATAGAAATCGGGAGGAGAGAGGGTATGAAATTAGATCCACTTCCTCTATAACCCGAAAAAGTCTCGATTATAGGTTAGAAATGGACCACGAAACGTGTTTGTGAGGTCAGAACGAAAAAACGAGCACGAAGCCTCGTATAGAAATCGGGAGGAGAGAGGGTATGAAATTAGATCCACATCCTCTAAAACCCGAAAAAGTCTCGATTATAGGTTAGAAATGGACCACGAGACGTGTTGGTGAGGTCAGAACGAAAAAACGAGCACGAAGCCTCGTATAGAAATCGGGAGGAGAGAGGGTATGAAATTAGATCCACTTCCTCTAAAACCCGAAAAAGTCTCGATTATAAGTTAGAAATGGACCAGAGACGTGTTGGTGAGGTCAGAACGAAAAAACGAGCACGAAGCCTCGTATAGAAATCGGGAGGAGAGAGGGTACGAAATTAGATCCACTTCCTCTAAAACCCGAAAAAGTCTCGATTATAGGTTAGAAATGGACCACGAGACGTGTTGGTGAGGTCAGAACGAAAAAATGAGCACGAGGCCTCGTATTGAAATCGAGAGGAGAAAGGGTATGAAATTAGATCCACTAGCTCTAAAATCCGAAAAAGTCTCGATTATAGGTTAGAAATGGACCACGAGACGTGTTTTTGAGGTCAGAACGAAAAAACGAGCATGAAGCCTCGTTCTCGATTATTGCTTAGAAATGGACCACGAGACGTCTTTGTGATGTCAGAACGAGAAAACGAGCACGAAGCCTCGTATAGAAATCGGGAGGAGAGAGGGTATGAAATTAGATCCACTTCCTCTATAACTCGAAAAAGTCTCGATTATAGGTTAGAAATGGACCACGAAACATGTTTGTGATGTCAGAACGAAAAAACGAGCACGAAGCCTCGTATAGAAATCGGGAGGAGAGAGGGTATGAAATTAGATCCACTTCCTCTAAAACCCGAAAAAGTCTCGATTATAGGTTAGAAATGGACCACGAGACGTGTTGGTGAGGTCAGAACGAAAAAACGAGCACGAAGCCTCGTATAGAAATCGAGAGGAGAGAGGGTATGAAATTAGATCCACTAGCTCTAAAATCCAAAAAAGACTCGATTATAGGTTAGAAATGGACCACGAGACGTGTTTTTGAGGTCAGAATGAAAAAACGAGCAAGAAGCCTCGTATAGAAATCGGGAGGAGATAGGGTATGAAATTAGATCCACTAGCTCTAAAATCCGAAAAAGTCCCGATTATAGGTTAGAAATAGACCACGAGACGTGTTTTTGAGGTGAGAACGAAAAAACTAGCACGAAGCCTCGTATAGAAATCGGGAGGAGAGAGGGTATGAAATTAGATCCACTTCCTCTAAAACCCGAAAAATTCTCGATTATAGGTTAGAAATGGACCACGAGACGTATTGGTGAGGTCGGAACGAAAAAACGAGCACGAAGCCTCGTATAGAAATCGGGGGGAGAGAGGGTATGAAATTAGATCCAGTTTTTCCAAAGCCAGAAAAAGTCTCGATTATTGGTTAGTAATGGACCACGAGACGTGTTGGTGAGGTCAGAACGAAAAAACGAGCACGAAGCCTCGTATAGAAATCGGGAGGATAGAGGGTATGAAATTAGATCCACTAGCTCGAAAACCCGAAAAAGTCTCGATTATAGGTTAGAAATGGACCACGAAACGTGTTTGTGAGGTCAGAACGAAAAAACGAGCACGAAGCCTCGTATAGAAATCGGGAGGAGAGAGGGTATGAAATTAGATCCACTTCCTCTAAAATCCGAAAAATTCTCGATTATAGATTAGAAATGGACCACGAGACGTGTTGGTGAGGTCAGAACGAAAAAACGAGCACGAAGCCTCGTATAGAAATCGGGAGGATAGAGGGTATGAAATTAGATCCACTAGCTCGAAAACCCGAAAAAGTCTCGATTATAGGTTAGAAATGGACTACGAGACGTGTTGGTGAGGTCGGAACGAAAAAACGAGCACGGAGCCTCGTATAGAAATTGGGAGGAGAGAGGGTATGAAATTAGATCCACTAGCTCTAAAACCCGAAAAAGTCTCAATTATAGGTCAGAAATGGACCACGAGACCTATTTTTGAGGTCAGAACGAAAAAACGAGCACGAAGCCTCGTATAGAAATCAGGAGGAGAGAGGGTATGAAATTAGAACTTCTAGCTCTAAAACCCGAAAAAGTCTCGAATATAGGTTAGAAATGGACCACGAGACGTGTTTGTGTGGTCATAACGAAAAAACGAGCACGAAGCCTCGTATAGAAATCGGGAGGAGAGAGGATATGAAATTAGATCCACTTGTTCCAAAAACAGAAAAAGTCTCGATTATTGCTTAGAAATGGACCACGAGACGTCTTTGTGAGGTCAGAACGAGAAAACGAGCACGAAGCCTCGTATAGAAATCGGGAGGAGAGAGGGTATGAAATTAGATCCACTTCCTCTATAACCCGAAAGAGTCTCGATTATAGGTTAGAAATGAACCACGAAACATGTTTGTGATGTCAGAACGAAAAAACGAGCACGAAGCCTCGTATAGAAATCGGGAGGAGAGAGGGTATGAAATTAGATCCACTTCCTCTAAAACCCGAAAAAGTCTTGATTATAGGTTAGAAATGGACCACGAGACGTGTTGGTGAGGTCAGAACGAAAAAACGAGCACGAAGCCTCGTATAGAAATCGGGAGGAGAGAGGGTATGAAATTCGATCCACTTCCTCTAAAACCCGAAAAAGTCTCGATTATAGGTTAGAAATGGACCACGAGACGTGTTGGTGAGGTCAAAACGAAAAAATGAGCACGAAGCCTCGTATTGAAATCGAGAGGAGAAAGGGTATGAAATTAGATCCACTAGCTCTAAAATCCGAAAAAGTCTCGATTATAGGTTAGAAATGGACCACGAGACGTGTTTTTCAGGTCAGAACGAAAAAACGAGCATGAAGCCTCGTATAGAAATCGGGAGGAGAAAGGGTTTGAAATTAGATCCACTAGCTCTAAAATCCGAAAAAGTCTCGATTATAGGTTAGAAATTGACCACGATACCTATTTTTGAGGTCAGAACGAAAAAACGAGCATGAAGCCTCGTATAGAAATCGGGAGGAGAGAGGGTATGAAATTAGATCCACTAGCTCTAAAATCCGAAAAAGTCTCGATTATAGGTTAGAAATGGACCACGAGACGTGTTTGTGAGGTCAGAACGAAAAAACGAGCACGAAACCTCGTATAGAAATCGGGAGGAGAGAGGGTATGAAATTAGATCTAGTTTTTCCAAAACCAGAAAAAGTCTCGATTATTGGTTAGTAATGGACCACGAGACGTGTTGGTGAGGTTAGAACGAAAAAACGAGCACGAAGCCTCGTATAGAAATCGGGAGGATAGAGGGTATGAAATTAGATCCACTAGCTCGAAAACCCGAAAAAGTCTCGATTATAGGTTAGAAATGGACCACGAAACGTGTTTGTGAGGTCAGAACGAAAAAACGAGCACGAAGCCTCGTATAGAAATCGGGAGGAGAGAGGGTATGAAATTAGATCCACTTCCTCTAAAACCCGAAAAATTCTCGATTATAGGTTAGAAATGGACCACGAGACGTGTTGGTGAGGTCGGAACGAAAAAACGAGCACGAAACCTCGTATAGAAATTGGGAGGAGAGAGGGTATGAAATTAGATCCACTAGCTATAAAACCCGAAAAAGTCTCAATTATAGGTCAGAAATGGACCACGAGACCTATTTTTGAGGTCAGAACGAAAAAACGAGCACGAAGCCTCGTATAGAAATCAGGAGGAGAGAGGGTATGAAATTAGATCTTCTAGCTCTAAAACCCGAAAAAGTCTCGAATATAGGTTAGAAATGGACCACGAGACGTGTTTGTGTGGTCATAACGAAAAAACGAGCACGAATCCTCGTATAGAAATCGGGAGGAGAGAGGATATGAAATTAGATCCACTTGTTCCAAAACCAGAAAAAGTCTCGATTATTGCTTAGAAATGGACCACGAGACGTCTTTGTGAGGTCAGAACGAGAAATCGAGCACGAAGCCTCGTATAGAATTCGGGAGGAGAGAGGGTATGAAATTAGATCCACTTCCTCTATAACTCGAAAAAGTCTCGATTATAGGTTAGAAATGGACCACGAAACATGTTTGTGATGTCAGAACGAAAAAACGAGCACGAAGCCTCGTATAGAAATCGGGAGGAGAGAGGGTATGAAACTACATCCACTTCCTCTAAAACCCGAAAAAGTCTCGATTATAGGTTAGAAATGGACCACGAGACGTGTTGGTGAGGTCAGAACGAAAAAACGAGCACGAAGCCTCGTATAGAAATCGGGAGGAGAGAGGGTATGAAATTAGATCCACTTCCTCTAAAACCCGAAAAAGTCTCGATTATAGGTTAGAAATGGACCACGAGACGTGTTGGTGAGGTCAGAACGAAAAAATGAGCACGAAGCCTCGTATTGAAATCGAGAGGAGAAAGGGTATGAAATTAGATCCACTAGCTCTAAAATCCGAAAAAGTCTCGATTATAGGTTAGAAATGGACCACGAGACGTGTTGGTGAGGTCAGAACGAAAAAATGAGCACGAAGCCTCGTATTGAAATCGAGAGGAGAGAGGGTATGAAATTAGATCCACTAGCTCTAAAATCCGAAAAAGACTCGATTATAGGTTAGAAATGGACCACGAGACGTGTTTTTGAGGTCAGAATGAAAAAACGAGCAAGAAGCCTCGTATAGAAATCGGGAGGAGAAAGGGTATGAAATTAGATCCACTAGCACTAAAATCCGAAAAAGTCTCGATTATAGGTTAGAAATAGACCACGAGACGTGTTTTTGAGGTCAAAACAAAAAAACGAGCACGAAGCCTCGTATAGAAATCGGGAGGAGAGAGGGTATGAAATTAGATCCACTTCCTCTAAAACCCGAAAAATTCTCGATTATAGGTTAGAAATGGACCACGAGACGTTTTGGTGAGGTCGGAACGAAAAAACGAGCACGAAGCCTCGTATAGAAATCGGGGGGAGAGAGGGTATGAAATTAGATCCAGTTTTTCCAAAACCAGAAAAAGTCTCGATTATTGGTTAGCAATGGACCACGAGACGTGTTGGTGAGGTCAGAACGAAAAAACGAGCACGAAGCCTCGTATAGAAATCGGGAGGATAGAGGGTATGAAATTAGATCCACTAGCTCGAAAACCCGAAAAAGTCTCGATTATAGGTTAGAAATGGACCACGAAACGTGTTTGTGAGGTCAGAACGAAAAAACGAGCACGAAGCCTCGTATAGAAATCAGGAGGAGAGAGGGTATGAAATTAGATCTTCTAGCTCTAAAATCCGAAAAAGTCTCGAATATAGGTTAGAAATGGACCACGAGACGTGTTTGTGTGGTCATAACGAAAAAACGAGCACGAATCCTCGTATAGAAATCGGGAGGAGAGAGGATATGAAATTAGATCCACTTGTTCCAAAACCAGAAAAAGTCTCGATTATTGCTTAGAAATGGACCACGAGACGTCTTTGTGAGGTCAGAACGAGAAAACGAGCACGAAGCCTCGTATAGAAATCGGGAGGAGAGAGGGTAGGAAATTAGATCCACTTCCTCTATAACCCGAAAAAGTCTCGATTATAGGTTAGAAATGGACCACGAAACATGTTTGTGATGTCAGAACGAAAAAACGAGCACGAAGCCTCGTATAGAAATCGGGAGGAGAGAGGGTATGAAATTCGATCCACTTCCTCTAAAACCCGAAAAAGTCTCGATTATAGGTTAGAAATGGACCACGAGACGTGTTGGTGAGGTCAGAACGAAAAAATGAGCACGAAGCCTCGTATTGAAATCGAGAGGAGAAAGGGTATGAAATTAGATCCACTAGCTCTAAAATCCGAAAAAGTCTCGATTATAGGTTAGAAATGGACCACGAGACGTGTTTTTCAGGTCAGAACGAAAAAACGAGCATGAAGCCTCGTATAGAAATCGGGAGGAGAAAGGGTTTGAAATTAGATCCACTAGCTCTAAAATCCGAAAAAGTCTCGATTATAGGTTAGAAATAGACCACGAGACCTATTTTTGAGGTCAGAACGAAAAAACGAGCATGAAGCCTCGTATAGAAATCGGGAGGAGAGAGGGTATGAAATTAGATCCACTAGCTCTAAAATCCGAAAAAGTCTCGATTATAGGTTAGAAATGGACCACGAGACGTGTTTGTGAGGTCAGAACGAAAAAACGAGCACGAAACCTCGTATAGAAATCGGGAGGAGAGAGGGTATGAAATTAGATCTAGTTTTTCCAAAACCAGAAAAAGTCTCGATTATTGGTTAGTAATGGACCACGAGACGTGTTGGTGAGGTCAGAACGAAAAAACGAGCACGAAGCCTCGTATAGAAATCGGGAGGATAGAGGGTATGAAATTAGATCCACTAGCTCGAAAACCCGAAAAAGTCTCGATTATAGGTTAGAAATGGACCACGAAACGTGTTTGTGAGGTCAGAACGAAAAAACGAGCACGAAGCCTCGTATAGAAATCGGGAGGAGAGAGGGTATGAAATTAGATCCACTTCCTCTAAAACCCGAAAAATTCTCGATTATAGGTTAGAAATGGACCACGAGACGTGTTGGTGAGGTCGGAACGAAAAAACGAGCACGAAACCTCGTATAGAAATTGGGAGGAGAGAGGGTATGAAATTAGATCCACTAGCTATAAAACCCGAAAAAGTCTCAATTATAGGTCAGAAATGGACCACGAGACCTATTTTTGAGGTCAGAACGAAAAAACGAGCACGAAGCCTCGTATAGAAATCAGGAGGAGAGAGGGTATGAAATTAGATCTTCTAGCTCTAAAACCCGAAAAAGTCTCGAATATAGGTTAGAAATGGACCACGAGACGTGTTTGTGTGGTCATAACGAAAAAACGAGTACGAATCCTCGTATAGAAATCGGGAGGAGAGAGGATATGAAATTAGATCCACTTGTTCCAAAACCAGAAAAAGTCTCGATTATTGCTTAGAAATGGACCACGAGACGTCTTTGTGAGGTGAGAACGAGAAAACGAGCACGAAGCCTCGTATAGAAATCGGGAGGAGAGAGGGTATGAAATTAGATCCACTTCCTCTATAACTCGAAAAAGTCTCGATTATAGGTTAGAAATAGACCACGAAACATGTTTGTGATGTCAGAACGAAAAAACGAGCACGAAGCCTCGTATAGAAATCGGGAGGAGAGAGGGTATGAAATTAGATCCACTTCCTCTAAAACCCGAAAAAGTCTCGATTATAGGTTAGAAATGGACCACGAGACGTGTTGGTGAGGTCAGAACGAAAAAACGTGCACGAAGCCTCGTATAGAAATCGGGAGGAGAGAGGGTATGAAATTAGATCCACTTCCTCTAAAACCCGAAAAAGTCTCGATTATAGGTCAGAAATGGACCACGAGACGTGTTGGTGAGGTCAGAACGAAAAAATGAGCACGAAGCCTCGTATTGAAATCGAGAGGAGAAAGGGTATGAAATTAGATCCACTAGCTCTAAAATCCGAAAAAGTCTCGATTATAGGTTAGAAATGGACCACGAGACGTGTTGGTGAGGTCAGAACGAAAAAATGAGCACGAAGCCTCGTATTGAAATCGAGAGGAGAGAGGGTATGAAATTAGATCCACTAGCTCTAAAATCCGAAAATGACTCGATTATAGGTTAGAAATGGACCACGAGACGTGTTTTTGATTTCAGAATGAAAAAACGAGCAAGAAGCCTCGTATAGAAATCGGGAGGAGAAAGGGTATGAAATTAGATCCACTAGCACTAAAATCCGAAAAAGTCTCGATTATAGGTTAGAAATAGACCACGAGACGTGTTTTTGTGGTCAAAACGAAAAAACGAGCACGAAGCCTCGTATAGAAATCGGGAGGAGAGAGGGTATGAAATTAGATCCACTTCCTCTAAAACCCGAAAAATTCTCGATTATAGGTTAGAAATGGACCACGAGACGTTTTGGTGAGGTCGGAACGAAAAAACGAGCACGAAGCCTCGTATAGAAATCGGCGGGAGAGAGGGTATGAAATTAGATCCAGTTTTTCCAAAACCAGAAAAAGTCTCGATTATTGGTTAGTAATGGACCACGAGACGTGTTGGTGAGGTCAGAACGAAAAAACGAGCACGAAGCCTCGTATAGAAATCGGGAGGATAGAGGGTATGAAATTAGATCCACTAGCACGAAAACCCGAAAAAGTCTCGTTTATAGGTTAGAAATGGACCACGAAACGTGTTTGTGAGGTCAGAACGAAAAAACGAGCACGAAGCCTCGTATAGAAATCGGGAGGAGAGAGGGTATGAAATTAGATCCACTTCCTCTAAAACCCGAAAAATTCTCGATTATAGGTTAGAAATGGACCACGAGACGTGTTGGTGAGGTCGGAACGAAAAAACGAGCACGAAACCTCGTATAGAAATTGGGAGGAGAGAGGGTATGAAATTAGATCCACTAGCTATAAAACCCGAAAAAGTCTCAATTATAGGTCAGAAATGGACCACGAGACCTATTTTTGAGGTCAGAACGAAAAAACGAGCACGAAGCCTCGTATAGAAATCAGGAGGAGAGAGGGTATGAAATTAGATCTTCTAGCTCTAAAACCCGAAAAAGTCTCGAATATAGGTTAGAAATGGACCACGAGACGTGTTTGTGTGGTCATAACGAAAAAACGAGCACGAATCCTCGTATAGAAATCGGGAGGAGAGAGGATATGAAATTAGATCTACTTATTCCAAAACCAGAAAAAGTCTCGATTATTGCTTAGAAATGGACCACGAGACGTCTTTGTGAGGTCAGAACGAGAAAACGAGCACGAAGCCTCGTATAGAAATCGGGAGGAGAGAGGGTATGAAATTAGATCCACTTCCTCTATAACCCGAAAAAGTCTCGATTATAGGTTAGAAATGAACCACGAAACATGTTTGTGATGTCAGAACGAAAAAACGAGCACGAAGCCTCGTATAGAAATCGGGAGGAGAGAGGGTATGAAATTAGATCCACTTCCTCTAAAACCCGAAAAAGTCTTGATTATAGATTAGAAATGGACCACGAGACGTGTTGGTGAGGTCAGAACGAAAAAACGAGCACGAAGCCTCGTATAGAAATCGGGAGGAGAGAGGGTATGAAATTCGATCCACTTCCTCTAAAACCCGAAAAAGTCTCGATTATAGGTTAGAAATGGACCACGAGACGTGTTGGTGAGGTCAAAACGAAAAAATGAGCACGAAGCCTCGTATTGAAATCGAGAGGAGAAAGGGTATGAAATTAGATCCACTAGCTCTAAAATCCGAAAAAGTCTCGATTATAGGTTAGAAATGGACCACGAGACGTGTTTTTCAGGTCAGAACGAAAAAACGAGCATGAAGCCTCGTATAGAAATCGGGAGGAGAAAGGGTTTGAAATTAGATCCACTAGCTCTAAAATCCGAAAAAGTCTCGATTATAGGTTAGAAATTGACCACGATACCTATTTTTGAGGTCAGAACGAAAAAACGAGCATGAAGCCTCGTATAGAAATCGGGAGGAGAGAGGGTATGAAATTAGATCCACTAGCTCTAAAATCCGAAAAAGTCTCGATTATAGGTTAGAAATGGACCACGAGACGTGTTTGTGAGGTCAGAACGAAAAAACGAGCACGAAACCTCGTATAGAAATCGGGAGGAGAGAGGGTATGAAATTAGATCTAGTTTTTCCAAAACCAGAAAAAGTCTCGATTATTGGTTAGTAATGGACCACGAGACGTGTTGGTGAGGTCAGAACGAAAAAACGAGCACGAAGCCTCGTATAGAAATCGGGAGGATAGAGGGTATGAAATTAGATCCACTAGCTCGAAAACCCGAAAAAGTCTCGATTATAGGTTAGAAATGGACCACGAAACGTGTTTGTGAGGTCAGAACGAAAAAATGAGCACGAAGCCTCGTATAGAAATCGGGAGGAGAGAGGGTATGAAATTAGATCCACTTCCTCTAAAACCCGAAAAATTCTCGATTATAGGTTAGAAATGGACCACGAGACGTGTTGGTGAGGTCGGAACGAAAAAACGAGCACGAAACCTCGTATAGAAATTGGGAGGAGAGAGGGTATGAAATTAGATCCACTAGCTATAAAACCCGAAAAAGTCTCAATTATAGGTCAGAAATGGACCACGAGACCTATTTTTGAGGTCAGAACGAAAAAACGAGCACGAAGCCTCGTATAGAAATCAGGAGGAGAGAGGGTATGAAATTAGATCTTCTAGCTCTAAAACCCGAAAAAGTCTCGAATATAGGTTAGAAATGGACCACGAGACGTGTTTGTGTGGTCATAACGAAAAAACGAGCACGAATCCTCGTATAGAAATCGGGAGGAGAGAGGATATGAAATTAGATCCACTTGTTCCAAAACCAGAAAAAGTCTCAATTATTGCTTAGAAATGGACCACGAGACGTCTTTGTGAGGTCAGAACGAGAAAACGAGCACGAAGCCTCGTATAGAAATCGGGAGGAGAGAGGGTATGAAATTAGATCCACTTCCTCTATAACTCGAAAAAGTCTCGATTATAGGTTAGAAATGGACCACGAAACATGTTTGTGATGTCAGAACGAAAAAACGAGCACGAAGCCTCGTATAGAAATCGGGAGGAGAGAGGGTATGAAACTAGATCCACTTCCTCTAAAACCCGAAAAAGTCTCGATTATAGGTTAGAAATGGACCACGAGACGTGTTGGTGAGGTCAGAACGAAAAAACGAGCACGAAGCCTCGTATAGAAATCGGGAGGAGAGAGGGTATGAAATTAGATCCACTTCCTCTAAAACCCGAAAAAGTCTCGATTATAGGTTAGAAATGGACCACGAGACGTGTTGGTGAGGTCAGAACGAAAAAATGAGCACGAAGCCTCGTATTGAAATCGAGAGGAGAAAGGGTATGAAATTAGATCCACTAGCTCTAAAATCCGAAAAAGTCTCGATTATAGGTTAGAAATGGACCACGAGACGTGTTGGTGAGGTCAGAACGAAAAAATGAGCACGAAGCCTCGTATTGAAATCGAGAGGAGAGAGGGTATGAAATTAGATCCACTAGCTCTAAAATCCGAAAAAGACTCGATTATAGGTTAGAAATGGACCACGAGACGTGTTTTTGAGGTCAGAATGAAAAAACGAGCAAGAAGCCTCGTATAGAAATCGGGAGGAGAAAGGGTATGAAATTAGATCCACTAGCACTAAAATCCGAAAAAGTCTCGATTATAGGTTAGAAATAGACCACGAGACGTGTTTTTGAGGTCAAAACAAAAAAACGAGCACGAAGCCTCGTATAGAAATCGGGAGGAGAGAGGGTATGAAATTAGATCCACTTCCTCTAAAACCCGAAAAATTCTCGATTATAGGTTAGAAATGGACCACGAGACGTTTTGGTGAGGTCGGAACGAAAAAACGAGCACGAAGCCTCGTATAGAAATCGGGGGGAGAGAGGGTATGAAATTAGATCCAGTTTTTCCAAAACCAGAAAAAGTCTCGATTATTGGTTAGCAATGGACCACGAGACGTGTTGGTGAGGTCAGAACGAAAAAACGAGCACGAAGCCTCGTATAGAAATCGGGAGGATAGACGGTATGAAATTAGATCGACTAGCTCGAAAACCCGAAAAAGTCTCGATTATAGGTTAGAAATGGACCACGAAACGTGTTTGTGAGGTCAGAACGAAAAAACGAGCACGAAGCCTCGTATAGAAATCGGGAGGAGAGAGGGTATGAAATTAGATCCACTTCCTCTAAAACCCGAAAAATTCTCGATTATAAGTTAGAAATGGACCACGAGACGTGTTGGTGAGGTCGGAACGAAAAAACGAGCACGAAACCTCGTATAGAAATGGGGAGGAGAGAGGGTATGAAATTAGATCCACTAGCTATAAAACCCGAAAAAGTCTCAATTATAGGTCAGAAATGGACCACGAGACCTATTTTTGAGGTCAGAACGAAAAAACGAGCATGAAGCCTCGTATAGAAATCAGGAGGAGAGAGGGTATGAAATTAGATCTTCTAGCTCTAAAACCCGAAAAAGTCTCGAATATAGGTTAGAAATGGACCACGAGACGTGTTTGTGTGGTCATAACGAAAAAACGAGCACGAATCCTCGTATAGAAATCGGGAGGAGAGAGGATATGAAATTAGATCCACTTATTCCAAAACCAGAAAAAGTCTCGATTATTGCTTAGAAATGGACCACGAGACGTCTTTGTGAGGTCAGAACGAGAAAACGAGCACGAAGCCTCGTATAGAAATCGGGAGGAGAGAGGGTATGAAATTAGATCCACTTCCTCTATAACCCGAAAAAGTCTCGATTATAGGTTAGAAATGGACCACGAAACATGTTTGTGATGTCAGAATGAAAAAACGAGCACGAAGCCTCGTATAGAAATCGGGAGGAGAGAGGGTATGAATTTAGATCCACTTCCTCTAAAACCCGAAAAAGTCTCGATTATAGGTTAGAAATGGACCACGAGACGTGTTGGTGAGGTCAGAACGAAAAAACAAGCACGAAGCCTCGTAGAGAAATCGGGAGGAGAGAGGGTATGAAATTAGATTCACTTCCTCTAAAACCCGAAAAAGTCTCGATTATAGGTTAGAAATGGACCACGAGACGTGTTGGTGAGGTCAGAACGAAAAAATGAGCACGAAGCCTCGTATTGAAATCGAGAGGAGAAAGGGTATGAAATTAGATCCACTAGCTCTAAAATCCGAAAAAGTCTCGATTATAGGTTAGAAATGGACCACGAGACGTGTTTTTGAGGTTATAACGAAAAAACGAGCATGAAGCCTCGTATAGAAATCGGGAGGAGAAAGGGTTTGAAATTAGATCCACTAGCTCTAAAATCCGAAAAAGTCTCGATTATAGGTTAGAAATAGACCACGAGACGTGTTTTTGAGGTCAGAACGAAAAAACGAGCACGAAGCCTCGTATAGAAATCGAGAGGAGAGAGGGTATGAAATTAGATCCACTAGCTCTAAAATCCGAAAAAGTCTCGATTATGGGTTAGAAATGGACCACGAGACGTGTTTTTGAGGTCAGAACGAAAAAACGAGCAAGAAGCCTCGTATAGAAATCGGGAGGAGAAAGGGTATGAAATTAGATCCACTAGCTCTAAAATCCGAAAAAGTCTCGATTATAGGTTAGAAATAGACCACGAGACGTGTTTTTGAGGTCAGAACGAAAAAACGAGCACGAAGCCTCGTATAGAAATCGGGAGGAGAGAGGGTATGAAATTAGATCCACTTCCTCTAAAACCCGAAAAATTCTCGATTATAGGTTAGAAATGGACCACGAGACGTTTTGGTGAGTTCGGAACGAAAAAACGAGCACGAAGCCTCGTATAGAAATCGGGAGGAGAGAGGGTATGAAATTAGATCCAGTTTTTCCAAAACCAGAAAAAGTCTCGATTATTGGTTAGTAATGGACCACGAGACGTGTTGGTGAGGTCAGAACGAAAAAACGAGCACGAAGCCTCGTATAGAAATCGGGAGGATAGAGGGTATGAAATTAGATCCACTAGCTCGAAAACCCGAAAAAGTCTCGATTATAGGTTAGAAATGGACCACGAAACGTGTTTGTGAGGTCAGAACGAAAAAACGAGCACGAAACCTCGTATAGAAATCGGGAGGAGAGAGGGTATGAAATTAGATCCACTTCCTCTAAAACCCGAAAAATTCTCGATTATAGGTTAGAAATGGACCACGAGACGTGTTGGTGAGGTCGGAACGAAAAAACGAGCACGAAGCCTCGTATAGAAATTGGGAGGAGAGAGGGTATGAAATTAGATCCACTAGCTCTAAAACCCGAAAAAGTCTCAATTATAGGTCAGAAATGGACCACAAGACTTATTTTTGAGGTCAGAACGAAAAAACGAGCACGAAGCCTCGTATAGAAATCAGGAGGAGAGAGGTTATGAAATTAGATCTTCTAGCTCTAAAACCCGAAAAAGTCTCGAATATAGGTTAGAAATGGACCACGAGACGTGTTTGTGTGGTCATAACGAAAAAAAGAGCACGAAGCCTCGTATAGAAATCGGGAGGAGAGAGGATATGAAATTAGATCCACTTGTTCCAAAACCAGAAAAAGTTTCGATTATTGCTTAGAAATGGACCACGAGACGTCTTTGTGAGGTCAGAACGAGAAAACGAGCACAAAGCCTCGTATAGAAATCGGGAGGAGAGAGGGTATGAAATTAGATCCACTTCCTCTATAACCCGAAAAAGTCTCGATTATAGGTTAGAAATGGACCACGAAACATGTTTGTGATGTCAGAATGAAAAAATGAGCACGAAGCCTCGTATAGAAATCGGGAGGAGAGAGGGAATGAAATTAGATCCACTTCCTCTAAAACCCGAAAAAGTCTCGATTATAGGTTAGAAATGGACCACGAGACGTGTTGGTGAGGTCAGAACGAAAAAACGAGCACGAAGCCTCGTATAGAAATCGGGAGGAGAGAGGGTATGAAATTAGATCCACTTCCTCTAAAACCCGAAAAAGTCTCGATTATAGGTTAGAAATGGACCACGAGACGTGTTGGTGAGGTCAGAACGAAAAAACGAGCACGAAGCCTCGTATAGAAATCGGGAGGAGAGAGGGTATGAAATTAGATCCACTAGCTCTAAAATCCGAAAAAGTCTCGATTATAGGTTAGAAATGGACCACGAGACGTGTTTTTGAGGTCAGAACGAAAAAACGAGCATGAAGCCTCGTATAGAAATCGGGAGGAAGAAGGATATGAAATTAGATCCACTAGCTCTAAAATCCGAAAAAGTCTCGATTATAGGTTAGAAATAGACCACGAGACGTGTTTTTGAGGTCAGAACGAAAAAACGAGCAGGAAGCCACGTATAGAAATCGGGAGGAGAGAGGGTATGAAATTAGATCCACTTTTTCCAAAACCAGAAAAAGTCTCGATTATTGGTTGAGAATGGACCACGAGACGTGTTGGTGAGGTCAGAACGAAAAAACGAGCACGAAGCCTCGTATAGAAATCGGGAGGATAGAGGGTATGAAATTAGATCCACTAGCTCGAAAACCCGAAAAAGTCTCGATTATAGGTTAGAAATGGACCACGAAACGTGTTTGTGAGGTCAGAACGAAAAAACGAGCACGAAGCCACGTATAGAAATCGGGAGGAGAGAGGGTATGAAATTAGATCCACTTCCTCTAAAACCCGAAAAATTCTCGATTATAGGTTAGAAATTGACCACGAGACGTGTTGGTGAGGTCGGAACGAAAAAACGAGCACGAAGCCTCGTATAGAAATTTGGAGGAGAGAGGGTATGAAATTAGATCCACTAGCTCTAAAACCCGAAAAAGTCTCAATTATAGGTCAGAAATGGACCACGAGACCTATTTTTGAGGTCAGAACGAAAAAACGAGCACGAAGCCTCGTATAGAAATCAGGAGGAGAGAGGGTATGAAATTAGATCTTCTAGCTCTAAAACCCGAAAAAGTCTCGAATATAGGTTAGAAATGGACCACGAGACGTGTTTTTGAGGTCAGAACGAAAAAACGAGCACGAAGCCTCGTATAGAAATCGGGAGGAGAGAGGGTATGAAATTAGATCCACTTCCTCTAAAACCCGAAAAATTCTCGATTATAGGTTAGAAATGGACCACGAGACGTGTTGGTGAGGTCGGAACGAGAAAACGAGCACGAAGCCTCGTATAGAAATCGGGAGGAGAGAGGGTATGAAATTAGATCCACTTCCTCTAAAACCCGAAAAAGTCTCGATTATAGGTTAGAAATGGACCACGAGACGTGTTGGTGAGGTCAGAACGAAAAAACGAGCACGAAGCCTCGTATAGAAATCGGGAGGAGAGAGGGTATGAAATTAGATCCACTTCCTCTAAAACCCGAAAAAGTCTCGATTATAGGTTAGAAATGGACCACGAGACGTGTTGGTGAGGTCAGAACGAAAAAACGAGCACGAAGCCTCGTATAGAAATCGGGAGGAGAGAGGGTATGAAATTAGATCCACTAGCTCTAAAATCCGAAAAAGTCTCGATTATAGGTTAGAAATGGACCACGAGACGTGTTTTTGAGGTCAGAACGAAAAAACGAGCATGAAGCCTCGTATAGAAATCGGGAGGAAGAAGGATATGAAATTAGATCCACTAGCTCTAAAATCCGAAAAAGTCTCGATTATAGGTTAGAAATAGACCACGAGACGTGTTTTTGAGGTCAGAACGAAAAAACGAGCAGGAAGCCTCGTATAGAAATCGGGAGGAGAGAGGGTATGAAATTAGATCCACTTTTTCCAAAACCAGAAAAAGTCTCGATTATTGGTTGAGAATGGACCACGAGACGTGTTGGTGAGGTCAGAACGAAAAAACGAGCACGAAGCATCGTATAGAAATCGGGAGGATAGAGGGTATGAAATTAGATCCACTAGCTCGTAAACCCGAAAAAGTCTCGATTATAGGTTAGAAATGGACCACGAAACGTGTTTGTGAGGTCAGAACGAAAAAACGAGCACGAAGCCACGTATAGAAATCGGGAGGAGAGAGGGTATGAAATTAGATCCACTTCCTCTAAAACCCGAAAAATTCTCGATTATAGGTTAGAAATGGACCACGAGACGTGTTGGTGAGGTCGGAACGAAAAAACGAACACGAAGCCTCGTATAGAAATTGGGTGGAGAGAGGGTATGTAATTAGATCCACTAGCTCTAAAACCCGAAAAAGTCTCAATTATAGGTCAGAAATGGACCACGAGACCTATTTTTGAGGTCAGAACGAAAAAACGAGCACGAAGCCTCGTATAGAAATCAGGAGGAGAGAGGGTATGAAATTAGATCTTCTAGCTCTAAAACCCGAAAAAGTATCGAATATAGGTTAGAAATGGACCACGAGACGTGTTTTTGAGGTCAGAACGAAAAAACGAGCACGAAGCCTCGTATAGAAATCGGGAGGAGAGAGGGTATGAAATTAGATCCACTTCCTCTAAAACCCGAAAAATTC
This sequence comes from Thalia dealbata, assembly GCA_030544415.1. Lineage (NCBI taxonomy): Eukaryota > Viridiplantae > Streptophyta > Magnoliopsida > Zingiberales > Marantaceae > Thalia > Thalia dealbata. Next base: position 13,080,270 of record CM060460.1, read on the forward strand.
TCGATTATAGGTTAGAAATGGACCACGAGACGTGTTGGTGAGGTCGGAACGAAAAAACGAGCACGAAGCCTCGTATAGAAATTGGGAGGAGAAAGGGTATGAAATTAGATCCACTAGCTCTAAAACCCGAAAAAGTCTCAATTATAGGTCAGAAATGGACCACGAGACCTATTTTTGAGGTCAGAACGAAAAAACGAGCACGAAGCCTCGTATAGAAATCAGGAGGAGAGAGGGTATGAAATTAGATCTTCTAGCTCTAAAACCCGAAAAAGTCTCGAATATAGGTTAGAAATGGACCACGAGACGTGTTTGTGTGGTCATAACGAAAAAACGAGCACGAAGCCTCGTATAAAAATCGGGAGGAGAGAGGATATGAAATTAGATCCACTTGTTCCAAAACCAGAAAAAGTCTCGATTATTGCTTAGAAATGGACCACGAGACGTCTTTGTGAGGTCAGAACGAGAAAACGAGCACGAAGCCTCGTATAGAAATCGGGAGGAGAGAGGGTATGAAATTAGATCCACTTCCTCTATAACCCGAAAAAGTCTCGATTATAGGTTAGAAATGGACCACGAAACATGTTTGTGATGTCAGAACGAAAAAACGAGCACGAAGCCTCGTATAGAAATCGGGAGGAGAGAGGGTATGAAATTAGATCCACTTCCTCTAAAACCCGAAAAAGTCTCGATTATAGGTTAGAAATGGACCACGAGACGTGTTGGTGAGGTCAGAACGAAAAAACGAGCACGAAGCCTCGTATAGAAATCGGGAGGAGAGAGGGTATGAAATTAGATCCACTTCCTCTAAAACCCGAAAAAGTCTCGATTATAGGTTAGAAATGGACCACGAGACGTGTTGGTGAGGTCAGAACGAAAAAACGAGCACGAAGCCTCGTATAGAAATCGGGAGGAGAGAGGGTATGAAATTAGATCCACTAGCTCTAAAATCCGAAAAAGTCTCGATTATAGGTTAGAAATGGACCACGAGACGTGTTTTTGAGGTCAGAACGAAAAAACGAGCATGAAGCCTCGTATAGAAATCGGGAGGAAGAAGGATATGAAATTAGATCCACTAGCTCTAAAATCCGAAAAAGTCTCGATTATAGGTTAGAAATAGACCACGAGACGTGTTTTTGAGGTCAGAACGAAAAAACGAGCAGGAAGCCTCGTATAGAAATCGGGAGGAGAGAGGGTATGAAATTAGATCCACTTTTTCCAAAACCAGAAAAAGTCTCGATTATTGGTTGAGAATGGACCACGAGACGTGTTGGTGAGGTCAGAACGAAAAAACGAGCACGAAGCATCGTATAGAAATCGGGAGGATAGAGGGTATGAAATTAGATCCACTAGCTCGTAAACCCGAAAAAGTCTCGATTATAGGTTAGAAATGGACCACGAAACGTGTTTGTGAGGTCAGAACGAAAAAACGAGCACGAAGCCACGTATAGAAATCGGGAGGAGAGAGGGTATGAAATTAGATCCACTTCCTCTAAAACCCGAAAAATTCTCGATTATAGGTTAGAAATGGACCACGAGACGTGTTGGTGAGGTCGGAACGAAAAAACGAACACGAAGCCTCGTATAGAAATTGGGTGGAGAGAGGGTATGTAATTAGATCCACTAGCTCTAAAACCCGAAAAAGTCTCAATTATAGGTCAGAAATGGACCACGAGACCTATTTTTGAGGTCAGAACGAAAAAACGAGCACGAAGCCTCGTATAGAAATCAGGAGGAGAGAGGGTATGAAATTAGATCTTCTAGCTCTAAAATCCGAAAAAGTCTTGAATATAGGTTAGAAATGGACCACGAGACGTGTTTGTGTGGTCATAACGAAAAAACGAGCACGAAGCCTCGTATAGAAATCGGTAGGAGAGAGGGTATGAAATTAGATCCACTTCCTCTATAACCCGAAAAAGTCTTGATTATTGCTTAGAAATGGACCACGAAACGTATTTGTGAGGTCAAAACGAAAAAACGAGCACGAAGCCTCGTATAGAAATCGGGAGGAGAGAGGGTATGAAATTAGATCCACTTCCTCTAAAACCCGAAAAAGTCTCGATTATAGGTTAGAAATGGACCACGAGACGTGTTGGTGAGGTCAGAACGAAAAAACGAGTACGAAGCCTCGTATAGAAATCGGGAGGAGAGAGGGTATGAAATTAAATCCACTTCCTCTAAAACCCGAAAAAGTCTCGATTATAGGTTAGAAATGGACCACGAAACGTGTTTGTGAGGTCAGAACGAAAAAATGAGCACGAAGCCTCGTATAGAAATCGGGAGGAGAGAGGGTATGAAATTAGATCCACTTGTTCCAAAACCAGAAAAAGTCTCGATTATTGGTTAGTAATGGACCAGGAGACGAGTTTGTGAGGTCAGAACGAAAAAACGAGCAGGAAGCCTCGTATAGAAATCGGGAGGATAGAGCGTATGAAATTAGATCCACTAGCTCGAAAACCCGAAAAAGTCTCGATTATAGGTTAGAAATGGACCACGAGACGTGTTGGTGAGGTCAGAACGAAAAAACGAGCACGAAGCCTCGTATAGAAATCGGGAGGAGAGAAGGTATGAAATTAGATCCACTTCCTCTAAAACCCGAAAAAGTCTCGATTATAGGTTAGAAATAGACCACGAGACGTGTTGGTGAGGTCAGAACGAAAAAACGAGCACGAAGCCTCGTATAGAAATCGAGAGGAGAGAGGGTATGAAATTAGATCCACTAGCTCTAAAATCCGAAAAAGTCTCGATTATAGGTTAGAAATGGACCACGAGACGTGTTTTTGAGGTCAGAACGAAAAAACGAGCATGAAGCCTCGTATAGAAATCGGGAGGAAGAAGGATATGAAATTAGATCCACTAGCTCTAAAATCCGAAAAAGTCTCGATTATAGGTTAGAAATAGACCACGAGACGTGTTTTTGAGGTCAGAACGAAAAAACGAGCAGGAAGCCTCGTATAGAAATCGGGAGGAGAGAGGGTATGAAATTAGATCCACTTTTTCCAAAACCAGAAAAAGTCTCGATTATTGGTTGAGAATGGACCACGAGACGTGTTGGTGAGGTCAGAACGAAAAAACGAGCACGAAGCCTCGTATATAAATCGGGAGGATAGAGGGTATGAAATTAGATCCACTAGCTCGTAAACCCGAAAAAGTCTCGATTATAGGTTAGAAATGGACCACGAAACGTGTTTGTGAGGTCAGAACGAAAAAACGAGCACGAAGCCACGTATAGAAATCGGGAGGAGAGAGGGTATGAAATTAGATCCACTTCCTCTAAAACCCGAAAAATTCTCGATTATAGGTTAGAAATGGACCACGAGACGTGTTGGTGAGGTCGGAACGAAAAAACGAACACGAAGCCTCGTATAGAAATTGGGTGGAGAGAGGGTATGTAATTAGATCCACTAGCTCTAAAACCCGAAAAAGTCTCAATTATAGGTCAGAAATGGACCACGAGACGTGTTTTTGAGGTCAGAACGAAAAAACGAGCACGAAGCCTCGTATAGAAATCAGGAGGAGAGAGGGTATGAAATTAGATCTTCTAGCTCTAAAATCCGAAAAAGTCTTGAATATAGGTTAGAAATGGACCACGAGACGTGTTTGTGTGGTCATAACGAAAAAACGAGCACGAAGCCTCGTATAGAAATCGGGAGGAGAGAGGGTATGAAATTAGATCCACTTCCTCTATAACCCGAAAAAGTCTTGATTATTGCTTAGAAATGGACCACGAAATGTGTTTGTGAGGTCAAAACGAAAAAACGAGCACGAAGCCTCGTATAGAAATCGGGAGGAGAGAGGGTATGAAATTAGATCCACTTCCTCTAAAACCCGAAAAAGTCTCGATTATAGGTTAGAAATGGACCACGAGACGTGTTGGTGAGGTCAGAACGAAAAAACGAGCACGAGGCCTCGTATAGAAATCGGGAGGAGAGAGGGTATGAAATTAGATCCACTTCCTCTAAAACCCGAAAAAGTCTCGATTATAGGTTAGAAATGGACCACGAGACGTGTTGGTGAGGTTAGAACGAAAAAATGAGCACGAAGCCTCGTATAGAAATCGAGAGGAGAAAGGGTATGAAATTAGATCCACTAGCTCTAAAATCCGAAAAAGTCTCGATTATAGGTTAGAAATGGACCACGAGACGTGTTTTTGAGGTCAGAACGAAAAAACGAGCATGAAGCCTCGTATAGAAATCGGGAGGAGAAAGGGTATGAAATTAGATCCACTAGCTCTAAAATCCGAAAAAGTCTCGATAATAGGTTAGAAATAGACCACGAGACGTGTTTTTGAGGTCAGAACGAAAAAACGAGCATGAAGCCTCATATAGAAATCAGGAGGAGAGAGGGTATGAAATTAGATCCACTTTTTCTGAAACCAGAAAAAGTCTCGATTATTGGTTAGTAATGGAACACGAGACGTGTTGGTGAGGTCAGAACGAAAAAACGAGTACGAAGCCTCGTATAGAAATCGGGAGGAGAGAGGGTATGAAATTAAATCCACTTCCTCTAAAACCCGAAAAAGTCTCGATTATAGGTTAGAAATGGACCACGAAACGTGTTTGTGAGGTCAGAACGAAAAAATGAGCACGAAGCCTCGTATAGAAATCGGGAGGAGAGAGGGTATGAAATTAGATCCACTTGTTCCAAAACCAGAAAAAGTCTCGATTATTGGTTAGTAATGGACCAGGAGACGAGTTTGTGAGGTCAGAACGAAAAAACGAGCAGGAAGCCTCGTATAGAAATCGGGAGGATAGAGCGTATGAAATTAGATCCACTAGCTCGAAAACCCGAAAAAGTCTCGATTATAGGTTAGAAATGGACCACGAGACGTGTTGGTGAGGTCAGAACGAAAAAACGAGCACGAAGCCTCGTATAGAAATCGGGAGGAGAGAAGGTATGAAATTAGATCCACTTCCTCTAAAACCCGAAAAAGTCTCGATTATAGGTTAGAAATAGACCACGAGACGTGTTGGTGAGGTCAGAACGAAAAAACGAGCACGAAGCCTCGTATAGAAATCGAGAGGAGAGAGGGTATGAAATTAGATCCACTAGCTCTAAAATCCGAAAAAGTCTCGATTATAGGTTAGAAATGGACCACGAGACGTGTTTTTGAGGTTAGAACGAAAAAACGAGCATGAAGCCTCGTATAGAAATCGGGAGGAGAAAGGGTATGAAATTAGATCCACTAGCTCTAAAATCCGAAAAAGTCTCGATTATAGGTTAGAAATAGACCACGAGACGTGTTTGTGAGGTCAGAACGAAAAAACGAGCAGGAAGCCTCGTATAGAAATCGGGAGGAGAGAGGGTATGAAATTAGATCCACTTGCTCTAAAACCCGAAAAATTCTAAATTATAGGTTAGAAATGGACCACGAGACGTGTTTGTGAGGTCAGAACGAAAAAACGAGCATGAAGCCTCGTATAGAAATCGGGAGGAGAGAGGGTATAAAATTAGATTCACTTGTTCCAAAAGCATAAAAAGTCTCGATTATTGGTTAGAAATGGACCACGAGACGTCTTTGTGAGGTCAGAACGAGAAAACGAGCACGAAGCCTCGTATAGAAATCAGGAGGAGAGAGTGTCTGAAATTCGATCCACTAGTTCTAAAATCCGAAAAAATCTCGATTATAGGTTAGAAATGGACCACGAGACCTGTTTTTGAGGTCAGAACAAAAAAACGAGCACGATGCCTCGTAATGAAATCGGGAGGAGAGAGAGTATGAAATTAGATCCACTAGCTCTAATACCCGAAAAAGTCTCAATTATAGGTTAGAAATGGACCACGAGACGTGTTTGTGAGGTCAGAACGAAAAAACGAGGACGAAGCCTCGTATAGAAATCGGGAGGAGAGTGGGTATGAAATTAGATATACTAGCTCTAAAACCCGAAAAAGTCTCGAATATAGGTTAGAAATTGACCACGAGACGTGTTTGTGTGGTCATAACGAAAAAATGAGCACGACGCCTCGTATAGAAATCGGGAGGAGAGAGAGTATGAAATTAAATCCACTTCCTCTAAAACCTGAAAAGGTATCGATTATAGGTTAGAAATGGACCACAAGACGTATTTGTGAGGTCAGAACGAAAAAACGAGCACGAAGCCTCGTATAAAAATCGGGAGGAGAGAGGATGAAATTATATCCACTAGCTCTAAAACCCGAAAAAGTCTAAATTATAGGTTTGAAATGGACCACAAGACGTGTTTGTGAGGTCAGAACGAAAAAATGAGCATGAAACCTCGTATAGAAATCGGGAGGAGAGAGGGTATGAAATTAGATTCACTTGTTCCAAAACCAGAAAAAGTCTCGATTATTGGTTAGTAATGGATCACGAGATTTTTTTGTGAGGTTAGAACGAAAAAACGAGCACGAAGCCTCGTATAGAAATCGGGAGCAGACAGGGTATGAAATTAAATCCACTTCCTCTAAAACCCGAAAAAGTCTCGATTATAGGTTAGAAATGGACCACAAGACGTATTTGTGAGGTCAGAACGAAAAAACGAGCACGAAGCCTCGTATAGAAATCAGGAGGAGAGAGGGTATGAAATTAGATCCACTACCTCTAAAACCCGAAAAAGTCTCGATTATACGTTAGAAATAGACCAGGAGACGTGTTGGTAAGGTCAGAACGAAAAAACGAGCACGAAGCCTCGTATAGAAATCGGGAGGAGAGAGGGTATTAAATTAGATCCACTGGCTCTAAAACCCGAAAAAGTCTCGATTATAGGTTAGAAATGGACCACGAGACCTATTTTTGAGGTCAGAACGAAAAAATGAGCACGAAGCCTCGTATAGAAATCGGGACGAGAGAGGGTATGAAATTAGATCCACTAGCTCTAAAACCGAAAAAGTCTCCATTATAGGTTAGAAATGGACCACGAGACCTATTTTTGAGGTCGGAACGAAAAAACAAGCACGAAGCCTCGTATAGAAATTGGGAGGAGAGAGGGTATGAAATTAGATCCACTAGCTCTAAAACCCGAAAAAGTCTCCATTATATGTTAGAAATGGACCACGAGACCTATTTTTGAGGTCAGAACGAAAAAACGAGCACGAAGCCTCGTATAGAAATCGGTAGGAGACAGGGTATAAAATTAGATCCACTAGCTCTAAAATCCGAAAAAGTCTCGATTATAGGTTAGAAATGGACCACGAAACTTATTTGTGAGGTCAGAACGAAAAAACGAGCACGAAGCCTCGTATAGAAATCGGGAGGAGAGAGGGTATGAAATTAGACTCACTAGCTCTAAAATCCGAAAAAGTCTCGATTATAGGTTAGAAATGGACCGCGAGACGTGTTTGTGAGGTCAGAACAAAAAAACGAGCACGAAGCCTCGTATAGAAATCGGGAGGAGAGAGGGTATGAAATTAGATCCACTAGCTCTAAAACCCGAAAAAGTCTCAATTAAAGGTTAGAAATGGACCACGAGACGTGTTTGTGAGGTGAGAACGAAAAATCGAGCACGAAGCCTCGTATAGAAATTGGGAGGAGAGAGGGTATAAAATTAGATCCACTTGTTCCAAAAGTATAAAAAGTCTCGATTATTAGTTAGAAATGGACCACGAGACGTCTTTGTGAGGTCAGAACGAGAAAACGAGCACGAAGCCTCGTATAGAAATCGGGAGGAGAGAGGGTATGAAATTAGATCCACTAGCTCTAAAATCCGAAAAAATCTCGATTATAGGTTAGAAATGGACCACGAGACCTGTTTTTGAGGTCAGAACAAAAAAACGAGCACGAAGCCTCGTAATGAAATCGAGAGAAGAGAGGGTATGAAATTAGATCCACTAGCTCTAATACCCGAAAAAGTCTCAATTATAGGTTAGAAATGGACCACGAGACGTGTTTGTGAGGTCAGAACGAAAAAACGAGCACGAAGCCTCGTATAGAAATCGGGAGGAGAGGGGGTATGAAATTAGATCTACTATTTCTAAAACCCGAAAAAGTCTCGAATATAGGTTAGAAATTGACCACGAGACGTGCTTGTGTGGTCATAACGAAAAAACGAGCACGAAGCCTCGTATAGAAATCGGGAGGAGAGAGGGTATGAAATTAGATCCACTTGTTCCAAAACTAGAAAAAGTCTTAATTATAGGTTAGAAATGGACCACGAGACCTATTTTTGAGGTCAGAACGAAAAAACGAGCACGAAGCATCGTATAGAAATCGGGAGGAGAGAGGGTATTAAATTAAATCCACTTCCTCTAAAACCCGAAAAAGTCTCGATTATAGGTTAAAAATGGACCACGAGACGTATTTGTGAGGTCAGAACGAAAAAACGAGCACGAAGCCTCGTATAGAAATCGGGAGGAGAGAGGGTATGAAATTAGATCCACTAGCTCTAAAACCCGAAAAAGTCTCAATTATTGGTTAGAAATGGACCACGAGACCTATTTTTGAGGTCAGAACGAAAAAACGAGCACGAAGCCTCGTATAGAAATCGGGAGGAGAGAGGGTATAAAATTAGATCCACTAGCTCTAAAATCCGAAAAAGTCTCGATTATAGGTTAGAAATGGACCATAAGACGTGTTTGTGAGGTCAAAACGAAAAAACGAGCACGAAGCCTCGTAAAGAAATCGGGAGGAGAGAGGGTATGAAATTAGATGCACATCCTCTATAACCCGAAAAAGTCTCGATTATAGTTTAGAAATGGACCACGAGAAGTATTTGTGAGGTCAGAACGAAAAAACGAGCACGAAGCCTCGTATAGAAATCGGGAGGAGAGAGGGTATGAAATTAGATCCACTAGCTCTAAAACCCGAAAAAGTCTCGATTATAGGTTAGAAATGGACCACGAGACGTGTTGGTGAGGTTAGAACGAAAAAACGAGCACGAAGCCTCGTATAGAAATCGGGAGGAGAGAGGGTATGAAATTAGATCCACTAGCTCTAAAATCCGGAAAAGTCTCGATTATAGGTTAGAAATGGACCACGAGACGTGTTTGTGAGGTCAGAACGAAAAAACGAGCACGAAGCCTTGTATAGAAATCGGGAGGAGAGAGGGTATGAAATTAGATATACTAGCTCTAAAACCCGAAAAAGTCTCGAATATAGGTTACAAATTGACCACGAGACGTGTTTGTGTGGTTATAACGAAAAAATGAGCACGACGCCTCGTATAGAAATCGGGAGGAGAGAGGGTATGAAATTAAATCCACTTCCTTTAAAACCTGAAAAAGTCTCGATTATAAGTTAGAAATGGACCACGAGACGTATTTGTGAGGTCAGAAGGAAAAAACGAGCACGAAGCCTCATATAAAAATCGGGAGGAGAGAGGGTATGAAATAAGATCCACTAGCTCTAAAACCCGAAAAAGTCTCAATTATAGGTTAGAAATTGACCACGAGACCTATTTTTTAGGTCAGAACGAAAAAACGAGCACGAAGCCTCGTATAGAAATCGGGAGGAGAGAGGGTATGAAATTATATCCACTACCTCTAAAATCCGAAAAAGTCTATATTATAGGTTAGAAATGGACCACGAGACCTATTTTTGAGGTCAGAACGAAAAAACGAGCACGAAGCCTCGTATAGAAATCGGGAGGAGAGAGGGTATGAAATTAGATCCACTAGCTCTAAAACCCGAAAAAGACTCAATTATAGGTTAGAAATGGACCACGAGACCTATTTTTGAGGTCAGAACGAAAAAACGAGCACGAAGCCTCGTATAGAAATCGGGAGGAGAGAGGGTATGAAATTAGATCCACTAGCTCTAAAATCTGAAAAAGTCTCGATTATAGGTTAGAAATGGACCACGAGACCTATTTTTGAGGTCAGAACGAAAAAACGAGCACGAAGCCTCGTATAGAAATCGGGAGGAGAGAGGGTATGAAATTAGATCCACTAGCTCTAAAACCCGAAAAAGACTCAATTATAGGTTAGAAATGGACCATGAGACGTGTTTGTGAGGTCAGAACGAAAAAACGAGCACGAAGCCTCCTATAGAAATCGGGAGGAGAGAGGGTATGAAATTAGATGCACATCCTCTATAACCCGAAAAAGTCTCGATTATAGTTTAGAAATGGACCACGAGAAGTATTTGTGAGGTCAGAACGAAAAAACGAGCACGAAGCCTCGTATAGAAATCGGGAGGAGAGAGGGTATGAAATTAGATCCACTAGCTCTAAAACCCGAAAAAGTCTCGATTATAGGTTAGAAATGGACCACGAGACGTGTTGGTGAGGTTAGAACGAAAAAATGAGCACGAAGCCTCGTATAGAAATCGGGAGGAGAGAGGGTATGAAATTAGATCCATTAGCTCTAAAATCCGGAAAAGTCTCGATTATAGGTTAGAAATGGACCACGAGACGTGTTTGTGAGGTCAGAACGAAAAAACGAGCTCGAAGCCTTGTATAGAAATCGGGAGGAGAGAGGGTATGAAATTAGATATACTAGCTCTAAAACCCGGAAAAGTCTCGATTATAGGTTAGAAATGGACCACGAGACCTATTTTTGAGGTCAGAACGAAAAAACGAGCACGAAGCCTCGTATAGAAATCGGGAGGAGAGAGGGTATGAAATTAGATCCACTAGCTCTAAAACCCGAAAAAGACTCAATTATAGGTTAGAAATGGACCACGAGACCTATTTTTGAGGTCAAAACGAAAAAACGAGCACGAAGCCTCGTATAGAAATCGGGAGGAGAGAGGGTATGAAATTAGATCCACTAGCTCTAAAACCCGAAAAAGACTCAATTATAGGTTAGAAATGGACCACGAGACCTATTTTTGAGGTCAGAACGAAAAAACGAGCACGAAGCCTCGTATAGAAATCGGGAGGAGAGAGGGTATAAAATTAGATCCACTTGTTCCAAAACGAGAAAAAGTCTCGAGTATTGGTTAGTAATGGACCACGAGACGTGTTTGTGAGGTCAGAACGAAAAAATAAGCACGAAGCCTCGTATAGAAATCGGGAGGAGAGAGGGTATGAAATTAGATCCACTAGCTCTAAAACCCGAAAAAGTCTCCATTATAGGTTAGAAATGGACCACGAGACCTATTTTTGAGGTCAGAACGAAAAAACGAGCACGAAGCCTCGTATAGAAATCGGGAGGAGAGAGGGTATGAAATTAGATCCACTAGCTCTAAAACCCGAAAAAGACTCAATTATAGGTTAGAAATGGACCACGAGACCTATTTTTTAGGTCAGAACGAAAAAACGAGCACGAAGCCTCGTATAGAAATCGGGAGGAGAGAGGGTATGAAATTAGATCCACTAGCTCTAAAATCCGAAAAAGTCTCGATTATAGGTTAGAAATGGACCACGAGACGTGTTTGTGAGGTCAGAACGAAAAAACGAGCACGAAGCCTCGTATAGAAATCGGGAGGAGAGAGGGTATGAAATTAGATCCACTAGCTCTAAAACCCGAAAAAGTCTCAATTATAGGTTAGAAATGGACCACGAGACGTGTTTGTGAGGTCAGAACGAAAAAACGAGCACGAAGCCTCATATAGAAATCGGGAGGAGAGAGGGTATAAAATTAGATCTACTAGCTCTAAAACCCGAAAAAGTCTCGATTATATGTTAGAAATGGACCAGGAGACGTGTTGGTAAGGTCAGAACGAAAAAACGAGCACGAAGCCTCGTATAAAAATCGGGTGGAGAGAGGGTATTAAATTTGATCCACTAGCTCTAAAACCCGAAAAAGTCTCGATTATAGGTTAGAAATGGACCACGAGACGTATTTGTGAGGTCAGAACGAAAAAACGAGCACAAAGCCTCGAATAGAAATCGGGAGGAGAGAGGGTATGAAATTAGATCCACTAGCTCTAACACCCGAAAAAGTCTCAATTATAGGTTAGAAATTGACCACGAGATGTATTTGTGAGGTCAGAACGAAAAAACAAGCACGAAGCCTCGTATAGAAATCGGGAGGAGAGAGGGTATGAAATTAGATCCACTAGCTCTAAAATCCGAAAAAGTCTCCATTATAGGTTAGAAATGGACCACGAGACCTATTTTTGAGGTCAGAACGAAAAAACGAGCACGAAGCCTCGTATAGAAATCGGGAGGAGAGAGGGTATGAAATTAGATCCACTTGCTCTAAAACCCGAAAAAGTCTCAATTATAGGTTAGAAATGGACCACGAGACCTATTTTTGAGGTCAGAACGAAAAAACGAGCACGAAGCCTCGTATAGAAATCGGGAGGAGACAGGGTATGAAATTAGATCCACTAGCTCTAAAATCCGAAAAAGACTCGATTATTGGTTAGAAATGGACCACGAAACATATTTGTGAGGTCAGAACGAAAAAACGAGCACGAATCCTCGTATAGAAATCGGGAGGAGAGAGGGTATGAAATTAGATCCACTAGCTCTAAAATCCGAAAAAGTCTCGATTAAAGGTTAGAAATGGACCACGAGACGTGTTTGTGAGGTCAGAACGAAAAAACGAGCACGAAGCCTCGTATAGAAATCGGGAGGAGAGAGGGTATGAAATTAGATCCACTAGCTCTAAAACCCGAAAAAGTCTCAATTATAGGTTAGCAATGGACCACGAGACGTGTTTGTGAGGTCAGAACGAAAAAATGAGCACGAAGCCTCGTATAGAAATCGGGAGGAGAGAGGGTATGAAATTAGATCCACTTGCTCTAAAACCCGAAAAAGTCTCAATTATAGGTTAGAAATGGACCACGAGACCTATTTTTGAGGTCAGAACGAAAAAACGAGCACGAAGCCTCGTATAGAAATCGGGAGGAGACAGGATATGAAATTAGATCCACTAGCTCTAAAATCCGAAAAAGACTCGATTATTGGTTAGAAATGGACCACGAAACATATTTGTGAGGTCAGAACGAAAAAACGAGCACGAATCCTCGTATAGAAATCGGGAGGAGAGAGGGTATGAAATTAGATCCACTAGCTCTAAAATCCGAAAAAGTCTCGATTAAAGGTTAGAAATGGACCACGAGACGTGTTTGTGAGGTCAGAACGAAAAAACGAGCACGAAGCCTCGTATAGAAATCGGGAGGAGAGAGGGTATGAAATTAGATCCACTAGCTCTAAAACCCGAAAAAGTCTCAATTATAGGTTAGCAATGGACCACGAGACGTGTTTGTGAGGTCAGAACGAAAAAACGAGCACGATGCCTCGTATAGAAATCGGGAGTAGAGAGGGTATAAAATTAGATCCACTTGTTCTAAAAGCATAAAAATTCTCGATTATTGGTTAATAATGGACCACAAGACGTTTTTGTGAGGTTAGAACGAAAAAACGAGCACGAAGCCTCGTATAGAAATCGGGAGGAGACAGGGTATGAAATTAAATCCACTTCCTCAAAAACCCGAAAAAGTCTCGATTATAGGTTAGAAATGGACCACGAGACGTATTTGTGAGGTCAGAATGAAAAAACGAGCACGAAGCCTCGTATAGAAATCAGGAGGAGAGAGGGTATGAAATTAGATTCACTACCTCTAAAACCCGAAAAAGTCTCGATTATACGTTAGAAATGGACCAGGAGACGTGTTTGTGAGGTCAGAACGAAAAAACGAGCACGATGCCTCGTATAGAAATCGGGAGGAGAGGGTATGAAATTACATTCACTAGGTCTAAAACCCGAAAAATTCTAAATTATAGGTTAGAAATGGATCACGAGACGTGTTTGTGAGGTCAGAACAAAAAAACGAGCACGAAGCCTCGTATAGAAATCGGGAGGAGAGAGGGTATAAAATTAGATTCACTTGTTCCAAAAGCATAAAAAGTCTCGATTATTGGTTAGAAATGGACCACGAGACGTCTTTGTGAGGTCAGAACGAGAAAACGAGCACGAAGCCTCGTATAGAAATCGGGAGGAGAGAGGGTCTGAAATTAGATCCACTAGTTCTAAAATCCGAAAAAATCTCGATTATAGGTTAGAAATGGACCACGAGACCTGTTTTTGAGGTCAGAATAAAAAAACGAGCACGATGCCTCGTAATGAAATCGGGAGGAGAGAGAGTATGAAATTAGATCCACTAGCTCTAATTCCCGAAAAAGTCTCAATTATAGGTTAGAAATGGACCACGAGACGTGTTTGTGAGGTCAGAACGAAAAAACGAGCACGAAGCCTCGTATAGAAATCGGGAGGAGAGAGGGTATGAAATTAGATCCACTAGCTCTAAAACCCGAAAAAGTCTCGATTATAGGTTAGAAATGGACCATGAAACGTGTTTGTGAGGTCAGAACGAAAAAACGAGCACGAAGCCTCGTATAGAAATCGGGAGGAGAGAGGGTATTTAATTAGATCCACTTGTTCCAAAACCCGAAAAAGTCTCGATTATAGGTTAGAAATGGACCACGAGACCTATTTTTGAGGTCAGAACGAAAAAATGAGCACGAAGCCTCGTATAGAAATCGGGAGGAGAGAGGGTATGAAATTAGATCCACTAGCTCTAAAATCCGGAAAAGTCTCGATTATAGGTTAGGAATGGACCACGAGACGTGTTTGTGAGGTCAGAACGAAAAAACGAGCACGAAGCCTCGTATAGAAATCGGAAGGAGAGAGGGTATGAAATTAGATATACTAGCTCTAAAACCCGAAAAAGTCTCGAATATAGGTTAGAAATTGACCACGAGACGTGTTTGTGTGGTCATAACGAAAAAATGAGCACGAAGCCTCGTATAGAAATCGGGAGGAGACGGGGTATGAAATTAAACCCACTTCCTCTAAAACCCGAAAAAGTCTCGATTATAGGTTAGAAATGGACCACGAGACGTATTTGTGAGGTCGGAACGAAAAAACGAGCACGAAGCCTCGTATAAAAATCGGGAGGAGAGAGGGTATGAAATTAGATCCACTAGCTCTAAAACCCGAAAAAGTCTCAATTATAGGTTAGAAATGGACCACGAAACATGTTTGTGAGGTCAGAACAAAAAACGAGCACGAAGCCTCGTATAGAAATCAGGAGGAGAGAGGGTATGAAATTAGATCCACTAGCTCTAAAATCCGAAAAAGTCTCGATTATAGGTTAGAAATGGACCACGAGACGTGTTTGTGAGGTCAGAACGAAAAAACGAGCACGATGCCTAGTATAGAAATCGAGAGGAGAGAGCGTATGAAATTAGATCCACTTCCTCTAAAACCCGAAAAATTCTCGATTATAGGTTAGAAATGGACCATGAAACGTGTTTGTGAGGTCAGAACGAAAAAACGAGCACGAAGCCTCGTATAAAAATCGGGAGGAGAGAGGGTATTAAATTAGATCCACTAGCTCTAAAACCCGAAAAAGTCTCGATTATAGGTTAGAAATGGACCACGAGACCTATTTTTGAGGTCAGAACGAAAAAACGAGCACGAAGCCTCGTATAGAAATCGGGAGGAGAGGGTATGAAATTACATTCACTAGCTCTAAAACCCGAAAAATTCTAAATTATAGGTTAGAAATGGACCACGAGACGTGTTTGTGAGGTCAGAACGAAAAAACGAGCACGAAGCCTCGTATAGAAATCGGGAGGAGAGAGGGTATAAAATTAGATTCACTTGTTCCAAAAGCATAAAAAGTCTCGATTATTGGTTAGAAATGGACCACGAGACGTCTTTGTGAGGTCAGAACGAGAAAACGAGCACGAAGCCTCGTATAGAAATCGGGAGGAGAGAGGGTCTGAAATTAGATCCACTAGTTCTAAAATCCGAAAAAATCTCGATTATAGGTTAGAAATGGACCACGAGACCTGTTTTTGAGGTCAGAATAAAAAAACGAGCACGATGCCTCGTAATGAAATCGGGAGGAGAGAGAGTATGAAATTAGATCCACTAGCTCTAATTCCCGAAAAAGTCTCAATTATAGGTTAGAAATGGACCACGAGACGTGTTTGTGAGGTCAGAACGAAAAAACGAGCACGAAGCCTCGTATAGAAATCAGGAGGAGAGAGGGTATGAAATTAGATCTACTAGCTCTAAAACCCGAAAAAGTCTCGAATATAGGTTAGAAATTAACCACGAGACGTGCTTGTGTGGTCATAACGAAAAAACGAGCACGAAGCCTCGTATAGAAATCGGGAGGAGAGAGGGTATGAAATTAGATCCACTTGTTCCAAAACTAGAAAAAGTCTCAATTATAGGTTAGAAATGGACCACGAGACATATTTTTGAGGTCAGAACGAAAAAACGAGCACGACGCCTCGTATAGAAATCAGGAGGAGAGAGGGTATGAAATTAAATCCACTTCCTCTAAAACCCGAAAAAGTCTCGATTATAGGTTAAAAATGGACCACGAGACGTATTTGTGAGGTCAGAACGAAAAAACGAGCACGAAGCCTCGTATAGAAATCGGGAGGAGAGAGGGTATGAAATTAGATCCACATCCTCTATAACCCGAAAAAGTCTCGATTATAGTTTAGAAATGGACCACGAGAAGTATTTGTGAGGTCAGAACGAAAAAACGAGCACGAAGCCTCGTATAGAAATCGGGAGGAGAGAGGGTATGAAATTAGATCCACTAGCTCTAAAACCCGAAAAAGTCTCGATTATTGGTTAGAAATGGACCACGAGACCTATTTTTGAGGTCAGAACGAAAAAACGAGCACGAAGACTCGTATAGAAATCAGGAGGAGAGAGGGTATGAAATTAGATCCACTACCTCTAAAACGCGAAAAAGTCTCGATTATACGTTAGAAATGGACCAGGAGACGTGTTGGTAAGGTCAGAACGAAAAAACGAGCACGAAGCCTCGTAGAGAAATCGAGAGGAGAGAGGGTATGAAATTAGATCCACTTCCTCTAAAACCCGAAAAAGTCTCGATTATAGGTTAGAAATGGACCATGAAACGTGTTTGTGAGGTCAGAACGAAAAAACGAGCACGAAGCCTCGTATAGAAATCGGGAGGAGAGAGGGTATAAAATTACATCCACTTGTTCCAAAACCAGAAAAAGTCTCAATTATAGGTTAGAAATGGACCACGAGACCTATTTTTGAGGTCAGAACGAAAAAATGAGCACGAAGCCTCGTATAGAAATCGGGAGGAGAGAGGGTATGAAATTAGATCCACTAGCTCTAAAATCCGGAAAAGTCTCGATTATAGGTTAGGAATGGACCACGAGACGTGTTGGTGAGGTCAGAACGAAAAAACGAGCACGAAGCCTCGTATAGAAATCGGAAGGAGAGAGGGTATGAAATTAGATATACTAGCTCTAAAACCCGAAAAAGTCTCGAATATAGGTTAGAAATTGACCACGAGACGTGTTTGTGTGGTCATAACGAAAAAATGAGCACGAAGCCTCGTATAGAAATCGGGAGGAGACAGGGTATGAAATTAAACCCACTTCCTCTAAAACCTGAAAAAGTCTCGATTATAGGTTAGAAATGGACCACGAGACGTATTTGTGAGGTCGGAACGAAAAAACGAGCACGAAGCCTCGTATAAAAATCGGGAGGAGAGAGGGTATGAAATTAGATCCACTAGCTCTAAAACCCGAAAAAGTCTCAATTATAGGTTAGAAATGGACCACGAAACATGTTTGTGAGGTCAGAACAAAAAACGAGCACGAAGCCTCGTATAGAAATCAGGAGGAGAGAGGGTATGAAATTAGATCCACTAGCAATAAAATCCGAAAAAGTCTCGATTATAGGTTAGAAATGGACCACGAGACGTGTTTGTGAGGTCAGAACGAAAAAACGAGCACGATGCCTAGTATAGAAATCGAGAGGAGAGAGCGTATGAAATTAGATCCACTTCCTCTAAAACCCGAAAAATTCTCGATTATAGGTTAGAAATGGACCATGAAACGTGTTTGTGAGGTCAGAACGAAAAAACGAGCACGAAGCCTCGTATAAAAATCGGGAGGAGAGAGGGTATTAAATTAGATCCACTAGCTCTAAAACCCGAAAAAGTCTCGATTATAGGTTAGAAATGGACCACGAGACCTATTTTTGAGGTCAGAACGAAAAAACGAGCACGAAGCCTCGTATAGAAATCGGGAGGAGAGGGTATGAAATTACATTCACTAGCTCTAAAACCCGAAAAATTCTAAATTATAGGTTAGAAATGGACCACGAGACGTGTTTGTGAGGTCAGAACGAAAAAACGAGCACGAAGCCTCGTATAGAAATCGGGAGGAGAGAGGGTATAAAATTAGATTCACTTGTTCCAAAAGCATAAAAAGTCTCGATTATTGGTTAGAAATGGACCACGAGACGTCTTTGTGAGGTCAGAACGAGAAAACGAGCACGAAGCCTCGTATAGAAATCGGGAGGAGAGAGGGTCTGAAATTAGATATACTAGCTCTAAAACCCGAAAAAGTCTCGAATATAGGTTAGAAATTGACCACGAGACGTGTTTGTGTGGTCATAACGAAAAAATGAGCACGAAGCCTCGTATAGAAATCGGGAGGAGACAGGGTATGAAATTAAACCCACTTCCTCTAAAACCTGAAAAAGTCTCGATTATAGGTTAGAAATGGACCACGAGACGTATTTGTGAGGTCGGAACGAAAAAACGAGCACGAAGCCTCGTATAAAAATCGGGAGGAGAGAGGGTATGAAATTAGATCCACTAGCTCTAAAACCCGAAAAAGTCTCAATTATAGGTTAGAAATGGACCACGAAACATGTTTGTGAGGTCAGAACGAAAAAACGAGCACGAAGCCTCGTATAGAAATCAGGAGGAGAGAGGGTATGAAATTAGATCCACTAGCTCTAAAATCCGAAAAAGTCTCGATTATAGGTTAGAAATGGACCACGAGACGTGTTTGTGAGGTCAGAACGAAAAAACGAGCACGATGCATAGTATAGAAATCGAGAGGAGAGAGCGTATGAAATTAGATCCACTTCCTCTAAAACCCGAAAAATTCTCGATTATAGGTTAGAAATGGACCATGAAACGTGTTTGTGAGGTCAGAACGAAAAAACGAGCACGAAGCCTCGTATAGAAATCGGGAGGAGAGAGGGTATAAAATTAGATCCACTTGTTCCAAAACTAGAAAAAGTCTCAATTATAGGTTAGAAATGGACCACGAGACCTATTTTTGAGGTCAGAACGAAAAAATGAGCACGAAGCCTCGTATAGAAATCGGGAGGAGAGAGGGTATGAAATTAGATCCACTAGCTCTAAAATCCGGAAAAGTCTCGATTATAGGTTAGGAATGGACCACGAGACGTGTTTGTGAGGTCAGAACGAAAAAACGAGCACGAAGCCTCGTATAGAAATCGGGAGGAGAGAGGGTATGAAATTAGATATACTAGCTCTAAAACCCGAAAAAGTCTCGAATATAGGTTAGAAATTGACCACGAGACGTGTTTGTGTGGTCATAACGAAAAAATGAGCACGAAGCCTCGTATAGAAATCGGGAGGAGACAGGGTATCAAAATTAAACCCACTTCCTCTAAAACCCGAAAAAGTCTCGATTATAGGTTAGAAATGGACCACGAGACGTATTTGTGAGGTCGGAACGAAAAAACGAGCACGAAGCCTCGTATAAAAATCGGGAGGAGAGAGGGTATGAAATTAGATCCACTAGCTCTAAAACCCGAATTAGTCTCAATTATAGGTTAGAAATGGACCACGAAACATGTTTGTGAGGTCAGAACAAAAAACGAGCACGAAGCCTCGTATAGAAATCAGGAGGAGAGAGGGTATGAAATTAGATCCACTTCCTCTAAAACCCGAATAAGTCTCGATTATAGTTTAGAAATGGACCACGAGAAGTATTTGTGAGGTCAGAATGAAAAAACGAGCACGAAGCCTCGTATAGAAATCGGGAGGAGAGAGGGTATGAAATTAGATCCACTAGCTCTAAAACCCGAAAAAGTCTCGATTATAGGTTAGAAATGGACCATGAAACGTGTTTGTGAGGTCAGAACGAAAAAACGAGCACGAAGCCTCGTATAGAAATCGGGAGGAGAGAGGGTATAAAATTAGATCCACTTGTTCCAAAACCAGAAAAAGTCTCAATTATAGGTTAGAAATGGACCACGAGACCTATTTTTGAGGTCAGAACGAAAAAATGAGCACGAAGCCTCGTATAGAAATCGGGAGGAGAGAGGGTATGAAATTAGATCCACTAGCTCTAAAATCCGGAAAAGTCTCGATTATAGGTTAGGAATGGACCACGAGACGTGTTTGTGAGGTCAGAACGAAAAAACGAGCACGAAGCCTCGTATAGAAATCGGAAGGAGAGAGGGTATGAAATTAGATATACTAGCTCTAAAACCCGAAAAAGTCTCGAATATAGGTTAGAAATTGACCACGAGACGTGTTTGAGTGGTCATAACGAAAAAATGAGCACGAAGCCTCGTATAGAAATCGGGAGGAGACAAGGTATGAAATTAAACCCACTTCCTCTAAAACCCGAAAAAGTCTCGATTATAGGTTAGAAATGGACCACGAGACGTATTTGTGAGGTCGGAACGAAAAAATGAGCACGAAGCCTCGTATAAAAATCGGGAGGAGAGAGGGTATGAAATTAGATCCACTAGCTCTAAAACCCGAAAAAGTCTCAATTATTGGTTAGAAATTGACCACGAGACTTATTTTTGAGGTCAGAACGAAAAAACGAGCACGAAGCCTCGTATAGAAATCGGGAGGAGAGAGGGTATTAAATTATATCCACTACCTCTAAAACCCGAAAAAGTCTCGATTATAGATTAGAAATGGACCACGAGTCGTTTTTGTGAGGTTAGAACGAAAAAACGAGAACGAAGCCTCGTATAGAAATCGGGAGGAGACAGGGTATGAAATTAAATCCACTTCCTCTAAAACCCGAAAAAGTCTCGATTATAGGTTAGAAATGGACCACGAGACGTATTTGTGAGGTCAGAATGAAAAAACGAGCACGAAGCCTCGTATAGAAATTAGGAGGAGAGAGGGTATGAAATTAGATCCACTTGTTCCAAAAGCATAAAAAGTCTCGATTATTGGTTAGAAATGGACCACGAGACGTGTTTGTGAGGTCAGAACGAAAAAACGAGAACGAAGCCTCGTATAGAAATCGGGAGGAGAGAGGGTATAAAATTAGATCCACTTGTTCCAAAAGCATAAAAAGTCTCGATTATTGGTTAGAAATGGACCACGAGACGTCTTTGTGAGGTCAGAACGAGAAAACGAGCACGAAGCCTCGTATAGAGATCGGGAGGAGAGAGGGTATGAAATTAGATCCACTAGCTCTAAAATCCAAAAAAATCTCGATTATAGGTTAGAAATGGACCACGAGACCTGTTTTTGAGGTCAGAACAAAAAAACGAGCACGAAGCCTCGTAATGAAATCGGGAGGAGAAAGGGTATGAAATTAGATCCACCAGCTCTAATACCCGAAAAAGTCTCAATTATAGGTTAGAAATGGACCACGAGACGTATTTGTGAGGTCAGAACGAAAAAACGAGCACGAAGCCTCGTATAGAAATCGGGAGGAGAGAGGGTATGAAATTAGATCCACATCCTCTATAACCCGAAAAAGTCTCGATTATAGTTTAGAAATGGACCACGAGAAGTATTTGTGAGGTCAGAACGAAAAAACGAGCATGAAGTCTCGTATAGA
Source organism: Thalia dealbata (assembly GCA_030544415.1). Taxonomy (NCBI): domain Eukaryota; kingdom Viridiplantae; phylum Streptophyta; class Magnoliopsida; order Zingiberales; family Marantaceae; genus Thalia; species Thalia dealbata. Next base: position 13,101,710 of record CM060460.1, read on the forward strand.
AATCGGGAGGAGAGAGGGTATGAAATTAGATCCACTAGCTCTAAAACCCGAAAAAGTCTCGATTATAGGTTAGAAATGGACCACGAGACCTATTTTTGAGGTCAGAACGAAAAAACGAGCACGAAGACTCGTATAGAAATCAGGAGGAGAGAGGGTATGAAATTAGATCCACTACCTCTAAAACGCGAAAAAGTCTCGATTATACGTTAGAAATGGACCAGGAGACGTGTTGGTAAGGTCAGAACGAAAAAACGAGCACGAAGCCTCGTATAGAAATCGAGAGGAGAGAGGGTATGAAATTAGATCCACTTCCTCTAAAACCCGAAAAAGTCTGGATTATAGGTTAGAAATGGACCATGAAACGTGTTTGTGAGATCAGAACGAAAAAACGAGCACGAAGCCTCATATAGAAATCGGGAGGAGAGAGGGTATAAAATTAGATCCACTTGTTCCAAAACCAGAAAAAGTCTCAATTATAGGTTAGAAATGGACCACGAGACCTATTTTTGTGGTCAGAACGAAAAAATGAGCACGAAGCCTCGTATAGAAATCGGGAGGAGAGAGGGTATGAAATTAGATCCACTAGCTCTAAAATCCGGAAAAGTCTTGATTATAGGTTAGGAATGGACCACGAGACGTGTTTGTGAGGTTAGAACGAAAAAACGAGCACGAAGCCTCGTATAGAAATCGGGAGGAGAGAGGGTATGAAATTAGATATACTAGCTCTAAAACCCGAAAAAGTCTCGAATATAGGTTAGAAATTGACCACGAGACGTGTTTGAGTGGTCATAACGAAAAAATGAGCACGAAGCCTCGTATAGAAATCGGGAGGAGACAAGGTATGAAATTAAACCCACTTCCTCTAAAACCCGAAAAAGTCTCGATTATAGGTTAGAAATGGACCACGAGACGTATTTGTGAGGTCGGAACGAAAAAATGAGCACGAAGCCTCGTATAAAAATCGGGAGGAGAGAGGGTATGAAATTAGATCCACTAGCTCTAAAACCCGAAAAAGTCTCAATTATTGGTTAGAAATTGACCACGAGACTTATTTTTGAGGTCAGAACGAAAAAACGAGCACGAAGCCTCGTATAGAAATCGGGAGGAGAGAGGGTATTAAATTATATCCACTACCTCTAAAACCCGAAAAAGTCTCGATTATAGATTAGAAATGGACCACGAGTCGTTTTTGTGAGGTTAGAACGAAAAAACGAGAACGAAGCCTCGTATAGAAATCGGGAGGAGACAGGGTATGAAATTAAATCCACTTCCTCTAAAACCCGAAAAAGTCTCGATTATAGGTTAGAAATGGACCACGAGACGTATTTGTGAGGTCAGAATGAAAAAACGAGCACGAAGCCTCGTATAGAAATTAGGAGGAGAGAGGGTATGAAATTAGATCCACTTGTTCCAAAAGCATAAAAAGTCTCGATTATTGGTTAGAAATGGACCACGAGACGTGTTTGTGAGGTCAGAACGAAAAAACGAGAACGAAGCCTCGTATAGAAATCGGGAGGAGAGAGGGTATAAAATTAGATCCACTTGTTCCAAAAGCATAAAAAGTCTCGATTATTGGTTAGAAATGGACCACGAGACGTCTTTGTGAGGTCAGAACGAGAAAACGAGCACGAAGCCTCGTATAGAGATCGGGAGGAGAGAGGGTATGAAATTAGATCCACTAGCTCTAAAATCCAAAAAAATCTCGATTATAGGTTAGAAATGGACCACGAGACCTGTTTTTGAGGTCAGAACAAAAAAACGAGCACGAAGCCTCGTAATGAAATCGGGAGGAGAAAGGGTATGAAATTAGATCCACCAGCTCTAATACCCGAAAAAGTCTCAATTATAGGTTAGAAATGGACCACGAGACGTATTTGTGAGGTCAGAACGAAAAAACGAGCACGAAGCCTCGTATAGAAATCGGGAGGAGAGAGGGTATGAAATTAGATCCACATCCTCTATAACCCGAAAAAGTCTCGATTATAGTTTAGAAATGGACCACGAGAAGTATTTGTGAGGTCAGAACGAAAAAACGAGCATGAAGTCTCGTATAGAAATCGGGAGGAGAGAGGGTATGAAATTAGATCCACTAGCTCTAAAACCCGAAAAAGTCTCGATTATAGGTTAGAAATGGACCACGAGACCTATTTTTGAGGTCAGAACGAAAAAACGAGCACGAAGACTCGTATAGAAATCAGGAGGAGAGAGGGTATGAAATTAGATCCACTACCTCTAAAACGCGAAAAAGTCTCGATTATACGTTAGAAATGGACCAGGAGACGTGTTGGTAAGGTCAGAACGAAAAAACGAGCACGAAGCCTCGTATAGAAATCGAGAGGAGAGAGGGTATGAAATTAGATCCACTTCCTCTAAAACCCGAAAAAGTCTGGATTATAGGTTAGAAATGGACCATGAAACGTGTTTGTGAGATCAGAACGAAAAAACGAGCACGAAGCCTCATATAGAAATCGGGAGGAGAGAGGGTATAAAATTAGATCCACTTGTTCCAAAACCAGAAAAAGTCTCAATTATAGGTTAGAAATGGACCACGAGACCTATTTTTGTGGTCAGAACGAAAAAATGAGCACGAAGCCTCGTATAGAAATCGGGAGGAGAGAGGGTATGAAATTAGATCCACTAGCTCTAAAATCCGGAAAAGTCTTGATTATAGGTTAGGAATGGACCACGAGACGTGTTTGTGAGGTTAGAACGAAAAAACGAGCACGAAGCCTCGTATAGAAATCGGGAGGAGAGAGGGTATGAAATTAGATATACTAGCTCTAAAACCCGAAAAAGTCTCGAATATAGGTTAGAAATTGACCACGAGACGTGTTTGAGTGGTCATAACGAAAAAATGAGCACGAAGCCTCGTATAGAAATCGGGAGGAGACAAGGTATGAAATTAAACCCACTTCCTCTAAAACCCGAAAAAGTCTCGATTATAGGTTAGAAATGGACCACGAGACGTATTTGTGAGGTCGGAACGAAAAAATGAGCACGAAGCCTCGTATAAAAATCGGGAGGAGAGAGGGTATGAAATTAGATCCACTAGCTCTAAAACCCGAAAAAGTCTCAATTATTGGTTAGAAATTGACCACGAGACTTATTTTTGAGGTCAGAACGAAAAAACGAGCACGAAGCCTCGTATAGAAATCGGGAGGAGAGAGGGTATTAAATTATATCCACTACCTCTAAAACCCGAAAAAGTCTCGATTATAGATTAGAAATGGACCACGAGTCGTTTTTGTGAGGTTAGAACGAAAAAACGAGAACGAAGCCTCGTATAGAAATCGGGAGGAGACAGGGTATGAAATTAAATCCACTTCCTCTAAAACCCGAAAAAGTCTCGATTATAGGTTAGAAATGGACCACGAGACGTATTTGTGAGGTCAGAATGAAAAAACGAGCACGAAGCCTCGTATAGAAATTAGGAGGAGAGAGGGTATGAAATTAGATCCACTTGTTCCAAAAGCATAAAAAGTCTCGATTATTGGTTAGAAATGGACCACGAGACGTGTTTGTGAGGTCAGAACGAAAAAACGAGAACGAAGCCTCGTATAGAAATCGGGAGGAGAGAGGGTATAAAATTAGATCCACTTGTTCCAAAAGCATAAAAAGTCTCGATTATTGGTTAGAAATGGACCACGAGACGTCTTTGTGAGGTCAGAACGAGAAAACGAGCACGAAGCCTCGTATAGAGATCGGGAGGAGAGAGGGTATGAAATTAGATCCACTAGCTCTAAAATCCAAAAAAATCTCGATTATAGGTTAGAAATGGACCACGAGACCTGTTTTTGAGGTCAGAACAAAAAAACGAGCACGAAGCCTCGTAATGAAATCGGGAGGAGAAAGGGTATGAAATTAGATCCACCAGCTCTAATACCCGAAAAAGTCTCAATTATAGGTTAGAAATGGACCACGAGACGTATTTGTGAGGTCAGAACGAAAAAACGAGCACGAAGCCTCGTATAGAAATCGGGAGGAGAGAGGGTATGAAATTAGATCCACATCCTCTATAACCCGAAAAAGTCTCGATTATAGTTTAGAAATGGACCACGAGAAGTATTTGTGAGGTCAGAACGAAAAAACGAGCATGAAGTCTCGTATAGAAATCGGGAGGAGAGAGGGTATGAAATTAGATCCACTAGCTCTAAAACCCGAAAAAGTCTCGATTATAGGTTAGAAATGGACCACGAGACCTATTTTTGAGGTCAGAACGAAAAAACGAGCACGAAGACTCGTATAGAAATCAGGAGGAGAGAGGGTATGAAATTAGATCCACTACCTCTAAAACGCGAAAAAGTCTCGATTATACGTTAGAAATGGACCAGGAGACGTGTTGGTAAGGTCAGAACGAAAAAACGAGCACGAAGCCTCGTATAGAAATCGAGAGGAGAGAGGGTATGAAATTAGATCCACTTCCTCTAAAACCCGAAAAAGTCTGGATTATAGGTTAGAAATGGACCATGAAACGTGTTTGTGAGATCAGAACGAAAAAACGAGCACGAAGCCTCATATAGAAATCGGGAGGAGAGAGGGTATAAAATTAGATCCACTTGTTCCAAAACCAGAAAAAGTCTCAATTATAGGTTAGAAATGGACCACGAGACCTATTTTTGTGGTCAGAACGAAAAAATGAGCACGAAGCCTCGTATAGAAATCGGGAGGAGAGAGGGTATGAAATTAGATCCACTAGCTCTAAAATCCGGAAAAGTCTTGATTATAGGTTAGGAATGGACCACGAGACGTGTTTGTGAGGTTAGAACGAAAAAACGAGCACGAAGCCTCGTATAGAAATCGGGAGGAGAGAGGGTATGAAATTAGATATACTAGCTCTAAAACCCGAAAAAGTCTCGAATATAGGTTAGAAATTGACCACGAGACGTGTTTGAGTGGTCATAACGAAAAAATGAGCACGAAGCCTCGTATAGAAATCGGGAGGAGACAAGGTATGAAATTAAACCCACTTCCTCTAAAACCCGAAAAAGTCTCGATTATAGGTTAGAAATGGACCACGAGACGTATTTGTGAGGTCGGAACGAAAAAATGAGCACGAAGCCTCGTATAAAAATCGGGAGGAGAGAGGGTATGAAATTAGATCCACTAGCTCTAAAACCCGAAAAAGTCTCAATTATTGGTTAGAAATTGACCACGAGACTTATTTTTGAGGTCAGAACGAAAAAACGAGCACGAAGCCTCGTATAGAAATCGGGAGGAGAGAGGGTATTAAATTATATCCACTACCTCTAAAACCCGAAAAAGTCTCGATTATAGATTAGAAATGGACCACGAGTCGTTTTTGTGAGGTTAGAACGAAAAAACGAGAACGAAGCCTCGTATAGAAATCGGGAGGAGACAGGGTATGAAATTAAATCCACTTCCTCTAAAACCCGAAAAAGTCTCGATTATAGGTTAGAAATGGACCACGAGACGTATTTGTGAGGTCAGAATGAAAAAACGAGCACGAAGCCTCGTATAGAAATTAGGAGGAGAGAGGGTATGAAATTAGATCCACTTGTTCCAAAAGCATAAAAAGTCTCGATTATTGGTTAGAAATGGACCACGAGACGTGTTTGTGAGGTCAGAACGAAAAAACGAGAACGAAGCCTCGTATAGAAATCGGGAGGAGAGAGGGTATAAAATTAGATCCACTTGTTCCAAAAGCATAAAAAGTCTCGATTATTGGTTAGAAATGGACCACGAGACGTCTTTGTGAGGTCAGAACGAGAAAACGAGCACGAAGCCTCGTATAGAGATCGGGAGGAGAGAGGGTATGAAATTAGATCCACTAGCTCTAAAATCCAAAAAAATCTCGATTATAGGTTAGAAATGGACCACGAGACCTGTTTTTGAGGTCAGAACAAAAAAACGAGCACGAAGCCTCGTAATGAAATCGGGAGGAGAAAGGGTATGAAATTAGATCCACCAGCTCTAATACCCGAAAAAGTCTCAATTATAGGTTAGAAATGGACCACGAGACGTGTTTGTGAGGTCAGAACGAAAAAACGAACACGAAGCCTCGTATAGAAATCGGGAGGAGAGAGGGTATGAAATTAGATCTATTAGCTCTAAAACCCGAAAAAGTCTCGAATATAGGTTAGAAATTGACCACGATACGTGTTTGTGTGGTCATAACGAAAAAACGAGCACGAAGCCTCGTATAGAAATCGGGAGGAGAGACGGTATGAAATTAGATCCACTTGTTCCAAAACTATAAAAAGTCTCAATTATAGGTTAGAAATGGACCACGAGATCTATTTTTGAGGTCAGAATGAAAAAACGAGCACGAAGCCTCGTATAGAAATCGGGAGGAGAGAGGGTATGAAATTAGATCCACTAGCTCTAAAACCCGAAAAAGTCTCAATTATAGGTTAGAAATGGACCACGAGACCTATTTTTGAGGTTAGAACGAAAAAACAAGCACGAAGCCTCGTATAGAAATCAGGAGGACAGGGTATGAAATTAGATCCACAAGCTCTAAAATCCGAAAAAGTCTCGATTATAGGTTAGAAATGGACCACGAGACCTGTTTGTGAGGTCAGAACGAAAAAACGAGCACGAAACCTCGTATAGAAATCGGGAGGAGAGAGGGTATGAAATTAGATTCACTTGTTCCAAAACCAGAAAAAGTCTCGATTATTGGCTAGTAATGGACCACGAGACGTTTTTGTGAGGTTAGAACGAAAAAAAGAGCACGAAGCCGCATATAGAAATCGGGAGGAGACAGGGTATGAAATTTAATCCACTTCCTCTAAAACCCGAAAAAGTCTCGATTATAGGTTAGAAATGGACCACGAGACGTATTTGTGAGGTCAGAATGAAAAAACGAGCACGAAGCCTCGTATAGAAATCAGGAGGAGAGAGGGTAAGAAATTAGATCCACTACCTTTAAAACCCGAAAAAGTCTCGATTATACGTTAGAAATGGACTTGGAGACGTGTTGGTAAGGTCAGAACGAAAAAACGAGCACGAAGCCTCGTATAAAAATCGGGAGGAGAGAGGGTATTAAATTAGATCCACTAGCTCTAAAACCCGAAAAAGTCTCGATTATAGGTTAGAAATGGACCACGAGACGTATTTGTGAGGTCAAAACGAAAAAACGAGCACGAAGCCTCGAATAGAAATCGGGAGGAGAGAGGGTATGAAATTAGATCCACTAGCTCTAAAACCCGAAAAAGTCTCCATTATAGGTTAGAAATGGACTACGAGACGTATTTGTGAGGTCAGAACGAAAAAACGAGCACGAAGCCTCGTATAAAAATCGGGAGGAGAGAGGATGAAATTATATCCACTAGCTCTAAAACCCGAAAAAGTCTAAATTATAGGTTAGAAATGGATCACAAGACGTGTTTGTGAGGTCAGAACGAAAAAATGAGCATGAAACCTCGTATAGAAATCGGGAGGTGAGAGGGTATGAAATTAGATTCACTTGTTCCAAAACCAGAAAAAGTCTCGATTATTGGTTAGTAATGGATCACGAGATTTTTTTGTGAGGTTAGAACGAAAAAACGAGCACGAAGCCTCGTATAGAAATCGGGAGCAGACAGGGTATGAAATTAAATCCACTTCCTCTAAAACCCGAAAAAGTCTCGATTATAGGTTAGAAATGGACCACGAGACGTATTTGTGAGGTCAGAACGAAAAAACGAGCACGAAGCCTCGTATAGAAATCAGGAGGAGAGAGGGTATGAAATTAGATCCACTACCTCTAAAACCCGAAAAAGTCTCGATTATACGTTAGAAATAGACCAGGAGACGTGTTGGTAAGGTCAGAACGAAAAAACGAGCACGAAGCCTCGTATAGAAATCGGGAGGAGAGAGGGTATTAAATTAGATCCACTAGCTCTAAAACCCGAAAAAGTCTCGATTATAGGTTAGAAATGGACCACGAGACCTATTTTTGAGGTCAGAACGAAAAAATGAGCACGAAGCCTCGTATAGAAATCGGGACGAGAGAGGGTATGAAATTAGATCCACTAGCTCTAAAACCGAAAAAGTCTCCATTATAGGTTAGAAATGGACCACGAGACCTATTTTTGAGGTCGGAACGAAAAAACAAGCACGAAGCCTCGTATAGAAATTGGGAGGAGAGAGGGTATGAAATTAGATCCACTAGCTCTAAAACCCGAAAAAGTCTCCATTATATGTTCGAAATGGACCACGAGACCTATTTTTGAGGTCAGAACGAAAAAACGAGCACGAAGCCTCGTATAGAAATCGGGAGGAGACAGGGTATAAAATTAGATCCACTAGCTCTAAAATCCGAAAAAGTCTCGATTATAGGTTAGAAATGGACCACGAAACATATTTGTGAGGTCAGAACGAAAAAACGAGCACGAAGCCTCGTATAGAAATCGGGAGGAGAGAGGGTATGAAATTAGACCCACTAGCTCTAAAATCCGAAAAAGTCTCGATTATAGGTTAGAAATGGACCGCGAGACGTGTTTGTGAGGTCAGAACAAAAAAACGAGCACGAAGCCTCGTATAGAAATCGGGAGGAGAGAGGGTATGAAATTAGATCCACTAGCTCTAAAACCCAAAAAAGTCTCAATTAAAGGTTAGAAATGGACCACGAGACATGTTTGTGAGGTGAGAACGAAAAATCGAGCACGAAGCCTCGTATAGAAATTGGGAGGAGAGAGGGTATAAAATTAGATCCACTAGTTCCAAAAGTATAAAAAGTCTCGATTATTAGTTAGAAATGGACCACGAGACGTCTTTGTGAGGTCAGAACGAGAAAACGAGCACGAAGCCTCGTATAGAAATCGGGAGGAGAGAGGGTATGAAATTAGATCCACTAGCTCTAAAATCCGAAAAAATCTCGATTATAGGTTAGAAATGGACCACGAGACCTGTTTTTGAGGTCAGAACAAAAAAACGAGCGCGAAGCCTCGTAATGAAATCGAGAGAAGAGAGTGTATGAAATTAGATCCACTAGCTCTAATACCCGAAAAAGTCTCAATTATAGTCTCAATTATAGGTTAGAAGTGTTTGTGAGGTCAGAACGAAAAAACGAGCACGAAGCCTCGTATAGAAATCGGGAGGAGAGGGGGTATGAAATTAGATCTACTATTTCTAAAACCCGAAAAAGTCTCGAATATAGGTTAGAAATTGACCACGAGACGTGCTTGTGTGGTCATAACGAAAAAACGAGCACGAAGCCTCGTATAGAAATCGGGAGGAGAGAGGGTATTAAATTAGATCCACTTGTTCCAAAACTAGAAAAAGTCTTAATTATAGGTTAGAAATGGACCACGAGACCTATTTTTGAGGTTAGAACGAAAAAACGAGCACGAAGCATCGTGTAGAAATCGGGAGGAGAGAGGGTATGAAATTAAATCCACTTCCTCTAAAACCCGAAAAAGTCTCGATTATAGGTTAAAAATGGACCACGAGACGTATTTGTGAGGTCAGAACGAAAAAACGAGCACGAAGCCTCGTATAGAAATCGGGAGGAGAGAGGGTATGAAATTAGATCCACTAGCTCTAAAACCCGAAAAAGTCTCAATTATTGGTTAGAAATGGACCACGAGACCTATTTTTGAGGTCAGAACGAAAAAACGAGCACGAAGCCTCGTATAGAAATCGGGAGGAGAGAGGGTATAAAATTAGATCCACTAGCTCTAAAACCCGAAAAAGTCTCGATTATAGGTTAGAAATGGACCATAAGACGTGTTTGTGAGGTCAAAACGAAAAAACGAGCACGAAGCCTCGTAAAGAAATCGAGAGGAGAGAGGGTATGAAATTAGATGCACATCCTCTATAACCCGAAAAAGTCTCGATTATAGTTTAGAAATGGACCACGAGAAGTATTTGTGAGGTCAGAACGAAAAAACGAGCACGAGGCCTCGTATAGAAATCGGGAGGAGAGAGGGTATGAAATTAGATCCACTAGCTCTAAAACCCGAAAAAGTCTCGATTATAGGTTAGAAATGGACCACGAGACGTGTTGGTGAGGTTAGAACGAAAAAACGAGCACGAAGCCTCGTATAGAAATCGGGAGGAGAGAGGGTATGAAATTAGATCCACTAGCTCTAAAATCCGGAAAAGTCTCGATTATAGGTTAGAAATGGACCACGAGACGTGTTTGTGAGGTCAGAACGAAAAAACGAGCACGAAGCCTTGTATAGAAATCGGGAGGAGAGAGGGTATGAAATTAGATATACTAGCTCTAAAACCCGAAAAAGTCTCGAATATTGGTTAGAAATTGACCACGAGACGTGTTTGTGTGGTTATAACGAAAAAATGAGCACGACGCCTCGTATAGAAATCGGGAGGAGAGAGGGTATGAAATTAAATCCACTTCCTTTAAAACCTGAAAAAGTCTCGATTATAAGTTAGAAATGGACCACGAGACGTATTTGTGAGGTCAGAAGGAAAAAACGAGCACGAAGCCTCATATAAAAATCGGGAGGAGAGAGAGTATGAAATTAGATCCACTAGCTCTAAAACCCGAAAAAGTCTCAATTATAGGTTAGAAATTGACCACGAGACCTATTTTTGAGGTCAGAACGAAAAAACGAGCACGAAGCCTCGTATAGAAATCGGGAGGAGAGAGGGTATGAAATTATATCCACTACCTCTAAAATCCGAAAAAGTCTATATTATAGGTTAGAAATGGACCAGAGACGTGTTTGTGAGGTCAGAACGAAAAAACGGGCACGAAGCCTCATCTAGAAATCGGGAGGAGAGAGGGTATAAAATTAGATCCACTTGTTCCAAAACGAGAAAAAGTCTCGAGTATTGGTTAGTAATGGACCACGAGACGTGTTTGTGAGGTCAGAACGAAAAAATAAGCACGAAGCCTCGTATAGAAATCGGGAGGAGAGAGGGTATGAAATTAGATCCACTAGCTCTAAAACCCGAAAAAGTCTCCATTATAGGTTAGAAATGGACCACGAGACCTATTTTTGAGGTCAGAACGAAAAAACGAGCACGAAGCCTCGTATAGAAATCGGGAGGAGAGAGGGTATGAAATTAGATCCACTAGCTCTAAAACCCGAAAAAGACTCAATTATAGGTTAGAAATGGACCACGAGACCTATTTTTGAGGTCAGAACGAAAAAACGAGCACGAAGCCTCGTATAGAAATCGGGAGGAGAGAGGGTATGAAATTAGATCCACTAGCTCTAAAATCCGAAAAAGTCTCGATTATAGGTTAGAAATGGACCACGAGACGTGTTTGTGAGGTCAGAACGAAAAAACGAGCACGAATCCTCGTATAGAAATCGGGAGGAGAGAGGGTATGAAATTAGATCCACTAGCTCTAAAATCCGAAAAAGTCTCGATTAAAGGTTAGAAATGAACCACAAGACGTGTTTGTGAGGTCAGAACGAAAAAACGAGCACGAAGCCTCGTATAGAAATCGGGAGGAGAGAGGGTATGAAATTAGATCCACTAGCTCTAAAACCCGAAAAAGTCTCAATTATAGGTTAGAAATGGACCACGAGACGTGTTTGTGAGGTCAGAACGAAAAAACGAGCACGAAGCCTCATATAGAAATCGGGAGGAGAGAGGGTATAAAATTAGATCTACTAGCTCTAAAACCCGAAAAAGTCTCGATTATATGTTAGAAATGGACCAGGAAACGTGTTGGTAAGGTCAGAACGAAAAAACGAGCACGAAGCCTCGTATAAAAATCGGGTGGAGAGAGGGTATTAAATTAGATCCACTAGCTCTAAAACCCGAAAAAGTCTCGATTATAGGTTAGAAATGGACCACGAGACGTATTTGTGAGGTCAGAACGAAAAAATGAGCACAAAGCCTCGAATAGAAATCGGGAGGAGAGAGGGTATGAAATTAGATCCACTAGCTCTAACACCCGAAAAAGTCTCAATTATAGGTTAGAAATTGACCACGAGATGTATTTGTGAGGTCAGAACGGAAAAACAAGCACGAAGCCTCGTATAGAAATCGGGAGGAGAGAGGGTATGAAATTAGATCCACTAGCTCTAAAATCCGAAAAAGTCTCCATTATAGGTTAGAAATGGACCACGAGACCTATTTTTGAGGTCAGAACGAAAAAACGAGCACGAAGCCTCGTATAGAAATCGGGAGGAGAGAGGGTATGAAATTAGATCCACTTGCTCTAAAACCCGAAAAAGTCTCAATTATAGGTTAGAAATGGACCACGAGACCTATTTTTGAGGTCAGAACGAAAAAACGAGCACGAAGCCTCGTATAGAAATCGGGAGGAGACAGGGTATGAAATAAGATACACTAGCTCTAAAATCCGAAAAAGACTCGATTATTGGTTAGAAATGGACCACGAAACATATTTGTGAGGTCAGAACGAAAAAACGAGCACGAATACTCGTATAGAAATCGGGAGGAGAGAGGGTATGAAATTAGACCCACTAGCTCTAAAATCCGAAAAAGTCTCGATTATAGGTTAGAAATGGACCACGAGACGTATTTGTGAGGTCAGAACGAAAAAACGAGCACAAAGCCTCGAATATAAATCGGGAGGAGAGAGGGTATGAAATTAGATCCACTAGCTCTAACACCCGAAAAAGTCTCAATTATAGGTTAGAAATGGACCACGAGACGTGTTTGTGAGGTCAGAACGAAAAAACGAGCACGAAGCCTCATATAGAAATCGGGAGGAGAGAGGGTATAAAATTAGATCTACTAGCTCTAAAACCCGAAAAAGTCTCGATTATATGTTAGAAATGGACCAGGAGACGTGTTGGTAAGGTCAGAACGAAAAAACGAGCACGAAGCCTCGTATAAAAATCGGGTGGAGAGAGGGTATTAAATTAGATCCACTAGCTCTAAAACCCGAAAAAGTCTCGATTATAGGTTAGAAATGGACCACGAGACGTATTTGTGAGGTCAGAACGAAAAAACGAGCACAAAGCCTCGAATAGAAATCGGGAGGAGAGAGGGTATGAAATTAGATCCACTAGCTCTAAAACCCGAAAAAGTCTCAATTATAGGTTAGAAATGGACCACGAGACGTGTTTGTGAGGTAAGAACGAAAAAACGAGCACGAAGCCTCATATAGAAATCGGGAGGAGAGAGGGTATAAAATTAGATCTACTAGCTCTAAAACCCGAAAAAGTCTCGATTATATGTTAGAAATGGACCAGGAGACGTGTTGGTAAGGTCAGAACGAAAAAACGAGCACGAAGCCTCGTATAAAAATCGGGTGGAGAGAGGGTATTAAATTAGATCCACTAGCTCTAAAACCCGAAAAAGTCTCGATTATAGGTTAGAAATGGACCACGAGACGTATTTGTGAGGTCAGAACGAAAAAACGAGCACAAAGCCTCGAATAGAAATCGGGAGGAGAGAGGGTATGAAATTAGATCCACTAGCTCTAACACCCGAAAAAGTCTCAATTATAGGTTAAAAATTGACCACGAGATGTATTTGTGAGGTCAGAACGGAAAAACAAGCACGAAGCCTCGTATAGAAATCGGGAGGAGAGAGGGTATGAAATTAGATCCACTAGCTCTAAAATCCGAAAAAGTCTCGATTAAAGGTTAGAAATGGACCACGAGACGTGTTTGTGAGGTCAGAACGAAAAAATAAGCACGAAGCCTCGTATAGAAATCGGGAGGAGAGAGGGTATGAAATTAGATCCACTAGCTCTAAAACCCGAAAAAGTCTCCATTATAGGTTAGAAATGGACCACGAGACCTATTTTTGAGGTCAGAACGAAAAAACGAGCACGAAGCCTCGTATAGAAATCGGGAGGAGAGAGGGTATGAAATTAGATTCACTAGCTCTAAAACCCGAAAAAGACTCAATTATAGGTTAGAAATGGACCACGAGACCTATTTTTGAGGTCAGAACGAAAAAACGAGCACGAAGCCTCGTATAGAAATCGGGAGGAGAGAGGGTATGAAATTAGATCCACTAGCTCTAAAATCCGAAAAAGTCTCGATTATAGGTTAGAAATGGACCACGAGACGTGTTTGTGAGGTCAGAACGAAAAAACGAGCACGAATCCTCGTATAGAAATCGGGAGGAGAGAGGGTATGAAATTAGATCCACTAGCTCTAAAATCCGAAAAAGTCTCGATTAAAGGTTAGAAATGGACCACGAGACGTGTTTGTGAGGTCAGAACGAAAAAACGAGCACGAAGCCTCGTATAGAAATCGGGAGGAGAGAGGGTATGAAATTAGATCCACTAGCTCTAAAACCCGAAAAAGTCTCAATTATAGGTTAGAAATGGACCACGAGACGTGTTTGTGAGGTCAGAACGAAAAAACGAGCACGAAGCCTCATATAGAAATCGGGAGGAGAGAGGGTATAAAATTAGATCTACTAGCTCTAAAACCCGAAAAAGTCTCGATTATATGTTAGAAATGGACCAGGAGACGTGTTGGTAAGGTCAGAACGAAAAAACGAGCACGAAGCCTCGTATAAAAATCGGGTGGAGAGAGGGTATTAAATTAGATCCACTAGCTCTAAAACCCGAAAAAGTCTCGATTATAGGTTAGAAATGGACCACGAGACGTATTTGTGAGGTCAGAACGAAAAAACGAGCACAAAGCCTCGAATAGAAATCGGGAGGAGAGAGGGTATGAAATTAGATCCACTAGCTCTAACACCCGAAAAAGTCTCAATTATAGGTTAGAAATTGACCACGAGATGTATTTGTGAGGTCAGAACGGAAAAACAAGCACGAAGCCTCGTATAGAAATCGGGAGGAGAGAGGGTATGAAATTAGATCCACTAGCTCTAAAATCCGAAAAAGTCTCCATTATAGGTTAGAAATGGACCACGAGACCTATTTTTGAGGTCAGAACGAAAAAACGAGCACGAAGCCTCGTATAGAAATCGGGAGGAGAGAGGGTATGAAATTAGATCCACTTGCTCTAAAACCCGAAAAAGTCTCAATTATAGGTTAGAAATGGACCACGAGACCTATTTTTGAGGTCAGAACGAAAAAACGAGCACGAAGCCTCGTATAGAAATCGGGAGGAGACAGGGTATGAAATAAGATCCACTAGCTCTAAAATTCGAAAAAGACTCGATTATTGGTTAGAAATGGACCACGAAACATATTTGTGAGGTCAGAACGAAAAAACGAGCACGAATACTCGTATAGAAATCGGGAGGAGAGAGGGTATGAAATTAGATCCACTAGCTCTAAAATCCGAAAAAGTCTCGATTAAAGGTTAGAAATGGACCACGAGACGTGTTTGTGAGGTCAGAACGAAAAAACGAGCACGAAGCCTCGTATAGAAATCGGGAGGAGAGAGGGTATGAAATTAGATCCACTAGCTCTAAAACCCGAAAAAGTCTCAATTATAGGTTAGCAATGGACCACGAGACGTGTTTGTGAGGTCAGAATGAAAAAACGAGCACGATGCCTCGTATAGAAATCGGAAGTAGAGAGGGTATAAAATTAGATCCACTTGTTCCAAAAGCATAAAAATTCTCGATTATTGGTTAATAATGGACCACAAGACGTTTTTGTGAGGTTAGAACGAAAAAACGAGCACGAAGCCTCGTATAGAAATCGGGAGGAGACAGGGTATGAAATTAAATCCACTTCCTCAAAAACCCGAAAAAGTCTCGATTATAGGTTAGAAATGGACCACGAGACGTATTTGTGAGGTCAGAATGAAAAAACGAGCACGAAGCCTCGTATAGAAATCAGGAGGAGAGAGGGTATGAAATTAGATTCACTACCTCTAAAACCCGAAAAAGTCTCGATTATACGTTAGAAATAGACCAGGAGACGTGTTGGTAAGGTCAGAACGAAAAAACAAGCACGAAGCCTCGTATAAAAATCGGGAGGAGAGAGGGTATTAAATTAGATCCACTAGCTCTAAAACCCGAAAAAGTCTCGATTATAGGTTAGAAATGGACCACGAGACCTATTTTTGAGGTCAGAACGAAAAAACGAGCACGAAGCCTCGTATAGAAATCGGGAGGAGAGAGGGTATGAAATTAGATCCACTAGCTCTAAAACCCGAAAAAGACACAATTATAGGTTAGAAATAGACCACGAGACATATTTTTTAGGTCAGAACGAAAAAACGAGCACGAAGCCTCGTATAGAAATTGGGAGGAGAGGGTATGAAATTACATTCACTAGCTCTAAAACCCGAAAAATTCTAAATTATAGGTTAGAAATGGACCACGAGACGTGTTTGTGAGGTCAGAACGAAAAAACGAGCACGAAGCCTCGTATAGAAATCGGGAGGAGAGAGGGTATAAAATTAGATTCACTTGTTCCAAAAGCATAAAAAGTCTCGATTATTGGTTAGAAATGGACCACGAGACGTCTTTGTGAGGTCAGAACGAGAAAACGAGCACGAAGCCTCGTATAGAAATCGGGAGGAGAGAGGGTC
This sequence comes from Thalia dealbata, assembly GCA_030544415.1. NCBI lineage: Eukaryota > Viridiplantae > Streptophyta > Magnoliopsida > Zingiberales > Marantaceae > Thalia > Thalia dealbata. The sequence goes on from CM060460.1 coordinate 13,118,023, forward strand.
TGAAATTAGATCCACTAGTTCTAAAATCCGAAAAAATCTCGATTATAGGTTAGAAATGGACCACCAGACCTGTTTTTGAGGTCAGAATAAAAAAACGAGCACGATGCCTCGTAATGAAATCGGGAGGAGAGAGAGTATGAAATTAGATCCACTAGCTCTAATTCCCGAAAAAGTCTCAATTATAGGTTAGAAATGGACCACGAGACGTGTTTGTGAGGTCAGAACGAAAAAACGAGCACGAAGCCTCGTATAGAAATCGGGAGGAGAGAGGGTATGAAATTAGATCTACTAGCTCTAAAACCCGAAAAAGTCTCGAATATAGGTTAGAAATTGACCACGAGACGTGCTTGTGTGGTCATAACGAAAAAACGAGCACGAAGCCTCGTATAGAAATCGGGAGGAGAGAGGGTATGAAATTAGATCCACTTGTTCCAAAACTAGAAAAAGTCTCAATTATAGGTTAGAAATGGACCACGAGACCTATTTTTGAGGTCAGAACGAAAAAACGAGCACGACGCCTCGTATAGAAATCAGGAGGAGAGAGGGTATGAAATTAAATCCACTTCCTCTAAAACCCGAAAAAGTCTCGATTATAGGTTAAAAATGGACCACGAGACGTATTTGTGAGGTCAGAACGAAAAAACGAGCACGAAGCCTCGTATAGAAATCGGGAGGAGAGAGGGTATGAAATTAGATCCACATCCTCTATAACCCGAAAAAGTCTCGATTATAGTTTAGAAATGGACCACGAGAAGTATTTGTGAGGTCAGAACGAAAAAACGAGCACGAAGCCTCGTATAGAAATCGGGAGGAGAGAGGGTATGAAATTAGATCCACTAGCTCTAAAACCCGAAAAAGTCTCGATTATAGGTTAGAAATGGACCACGAGACCTATTTTTGAGGTCAGAACGAAAAAACGAGCACAAAGACTCGTATAGAAATCAGGAGGAGAGAGGGTATGAATTTAGATCCACTACCTCTAAAACGCGAAAAAGTCTCGATTATACGTTAGAAATGGACCAGGAGACGTGTTGGTAAGGTCAGAACGAAAAAACGAGCACGAAGCCTCGTATAGAAATCGAGAGGAGAGAGGGTATGAAATTAGATCCACTTCCTCTAAAACCCGAAAAAGTCTCGATTATAGGTTAGAAATGGACCATGAAACGTGTTTGTGAGGTCAGAACGAAAAAACGAGCACGAAGCCTCGTATAGAAATCGGGAGGAGAGAGGGTATGAAATTAGATTCACTAGCTCTAAAACCCGAAAAAGACTCAATTATAGGTTAGAAATGGACCACGAGACCTATTTTTGAGGTCAGAACGAAAAAACGAGCACGAAGCCTCGTATAGAAATCGGGAGGAGAGAGGGTATGAAATTAGATCCACTAGCTCTAAAATCCGAAAAAGTCTCGATTATAGGTTAGAAATGGACCACGAGACGTGTTTGTGAGGTCAGAACGAAAAAACGAGCACGAATCCTCGTATAGAAATCGGGAGGAGAGAGGGTATGAAATTAGATCCACTAGCTCTAAAATCCGAAAAAGTCTCGATTAAAGGTTAGAAATGGACCACGAGACGTGTTTGTGAGGTCAGAACGAAAAAACGAGCACGAAGCCTCGTATAGAAATCGGGAGGAGAGAGGGTATGAAATTAGATCCACTAGCTCTAAAACCCGAAAAAGTCTCAATTATAGGTTAGAAATGGACCACGAGACGTGTTTGTGAGGTCAGAACGAAAAAACGAGCACGAAGCCTCATATAGAAATCGGGAGGAGAGAGGGTATAAAATTAGATCTACTAGCTCTAAAACCCGAAAAAGTCTCGATTATATGTTAGAAATGGACCAGGAGACGTGTTGGTAAGGTCAGAACGAAAAAACGAGCACGAAGCCTCGTATAAAAATCGGGTGGAGAGAGGGTATTAAATTAGATCCACTAGCTCTAAAACCCGAAAAAGTCTCGATTATAGGTTAGAAATGGACCACGAGACGTATTTGTGAGGTCAGAACGAAAAAACGAGCACAAAGCCTCGAATAGAAATCGGGAGGAGAGAGGGTATGAAATTAGATCCACTAGCTCTAACACCCGAAAAAGTCTCAATTATAGGTTAGAAATTGACCACGAGATGTATTTGTGAGGTCAGAACGGAAAAACAAGCACGAAGCCTCGTATAGAAATCGGGAGGAGAGAGGGTATGAAATTAGATCCACTAGCTCTAAAATCCGAAAAAGTCTCCATTATAGGTTAGAAATGGACCACGAGACCTATTTTTGAGGTCAGAACGAAAAAACGAGCACGAAGCCTCGTATAGAAATCGGGAGGAGAGAGGGTATGAAATTAGATCCACTTGCTCTAAAACCCGAAAAAGTCTCAATTATAGGTTAGAAATGGACCACGAGACCTATTTTTGAGGTCAGAACGAAAAAACGAGCACGAAGCCTCGTATAGAAATCGGGAGGAGACAGGGTATGAAATAAGATCCACTAGCTCTAAAATTCGAAAAAGACTCGATTATTGGTTAGAAATGGACCACGAAACATATTTGTGAGGTCAGAACGAAAAAACGAGCACGAATACTCGTATAGAAATCGGGAGGAGAGAGGGTATGAAATTAGATCCACTAGCTCTAAAATCCGAAAAAGTCTCGATTAAAGGTTAGAAATGGACCACGAGACGTGTTTGTGAGGTCAGAACGAAAAAACGAGCACGAAGCCTCGTATAGAAATCGGGAGGAGAGAGGGTATGAAATTAGATCCACTAGCTCTAAAACCCGAAAAAGTCTCAATTATAGGTTAGCAATGGACCACGAGACGTGTTTGTGAGGTCAGAATGAAAAAACGAGCACGATGCCTCGTATAGAAATCGGAAGTAGAGAGGGTATAAAATTAGATCCACTTGTTCCAAAAGCATAAAAATTCTCGATTATTGGTTAATAATGGACCACAAGACGTTTTTGTGAGGTTAGAACGAAAAAACGAGCACGAAGCCTCGTATAGAAATCGGGAGGAGACAGGGTATGAAATTAAATCCACTTCCTCAAAAACCCGAAAAAGTCTCGATTATAGGTTAGAAATGGACCACGAGACGTATTTGTGAGGTCAGAATGAAAAAACGAGCACGAAGCCTCGTATAGAAATCAGGAGGAGAGAGGGTATGAAATTAGATTCACTACCTCTAAAACCCGAAAAAGTCTCGATTATACGTTAGAAATAGACCAGGAGACGTGTTGGTAAGGTCAGAACGAAAAAACAAGCACGAAGCCTCGTATAAAAATCGGGAGGAGAGAGGGTATTAAATTAGATCCACTAGCTCTAAAACCCGAAAAAGTCTCGATTATAGGTTAGAAATGGACCACGAGACCTATTTTTGAGGTCAGAACGAAAAAACGAGCACGAAGCCTCGTATAGAAATCGGGAGGAGAGAGGGTATGAAATTAGATCCACTAGCTCTAAAACCCGAAAAAGACACAATTATAGGTTAGAAATAGACCACGAGACATATTTTTTAGGTCAGAACGAAAAAACGAGCACGAAGCCTCGTATAGAAATTGGGAGGAGAGGGTATGAAATTACATTCACTAGCTCTAAAACCCGAAAAATTCTAAATTATAGGTTAGAAATGGACCACGAGACGTGTTTGTGAGGTCAGAACGAAAAAACGAGCACGAAGCCTCGTATAGAAATCGGGAGGAGAGAGGGTATAAAATTAGATTCACTTGTTCCAAAAGCATAAAAAGTCTCGATTATTGGTTAGAAATGGACCACGAGACGTCTTTGTGAGGTCAGAACGAGAAAACGAGCACGAAGCCTCGTATAGAAATCGGGAGGAGAGAGGGTCTGAAATTAGATCCACTAGTTCTAAAATCCGAAAAAATCTCGATTATAGGTTAGAAATGGACCACCAGACCTGTTTTTGAGGTCAGAATAAAAAAACGAGCACGATGCCTCGTAATGAAATCGGGAGGAGAGAGAGTATGAAATTAGATCCACTAGCTCTAATTCCCGAAAAAGTCTCAATTATAGGTTAGAAATGGACCACGAGACGTGTTTGTGAGGTCAGAACGAAAAAACGAGCACGAAGCCTCGTATAGAAATCGGGAGGAGAGAGGGTATGAAATTAGATCTACTAGCTCTAAAACCCGAAAAAGTCTCGAATATAGGTTAGAAATTGACCACGAGACGTGCTTGTGTGGTCATAACGAAAAAACGAGCACGAAGCCTCGTATAGAAATCGGGAGGAGAGAGGGTATGAAATTAGATCCACTTGTTCCAAAACTAGAAAAAGTCTCAATTATAGGTTAGAAATGGACCACGAGACCTATTTTTGAGGTCAGAACGAAAAAACGAGCACGACGCCTCGTATAGAAATCAGGAGGAGAGAGGGTATGAAATTAAATCCACTTCCTCTAAAACCCGAAAAAGTCTCGATTATAGGTTAAAAATGGACCACGAGACGTATTTGTGAGGTCAGAACGAAAAAACGAGCACGAAGCCTCGTATAGAAATCGGGAGGAGAGAGGGTATGAAATTAGATCCACATCCTCTATAACCCGAAAAAGTCTCGATTATAGTTTAGAAATGGACCACGAGAAGTATTTGTGAGGTCAGAACGAAAAAACGAGCACGAAGCCTCGTATAGAAATCGGGAGGAGAGAGGGTATGAAATTAGATCCACTAGCTCTAAAACCCGAAAAAGTCTCGATTATAGGTTAGAAATGGACCACGAGACCTATTTTTGAGGTCAGAACGAAAAAACGAGCACAAAGACTCGTATAGAAATCAGGAGGAGAGAGGGTATGAATTTAGATCCACTACCTCTAAAACGCGAAAAAGTCTCGATTATACGTTAGAAATGGACCAGGAGACGTGTTGGTAAGGTCAGAACGAAAAAACGAGCACGAAGCCTCGTATAGAAATCGAGAGGAGAGAGGGTATGAAATTAGATCCACTTCCTCTAAAACCCGAAAAAGTCTCGATTATAGGTTAGAAATGGACCATGAAACGTGTTTGTGAGGTCAGAACGAAAAAACGAGCACGATGCCTCGTATAGAAATCGGGAGGAGAGAGGGTATAAAATTAGATCCACTTGTTCCAAAACCAGAAAAAGTCTCAATTATAGGTTAGAAATGGACCACGAGACCTATTTTTGAGGTCAGAACGAAAAAATGAGCACGAAGCCTCGTATAGAAATCGGGAGGAGAGAGGGTATGAAATTAGATCCACTAGCTCTAAAATCCGGAAAAGTCTCGATTATAGGTTAGGAATGGACCACGAGACGTGTTTGTGAGGTCAGAACGAAAAAACGAGCACGAAGCCTCGTATAGAAATCGGAAGGAGAGATGGTATGAAATTAGATATACTAGCTCTAAAACCCGAAAAAGTCTCGAATATAGGTTAGAAATTGACCACGAGACGTGTTTGTGTGGTCATAACGAAAAAATGAGCACGAAGCCTCGTATAGAAATCGAGAGGAGACAGGGTATGAAATTAAACCCACTTCCTCTAAAACCCGAAAAAGTCTCGATTATAGGTTAGAAATGGACCACGAGACGTATTTGTGAGGTCGGAACGAGAAAACGAGCACGAAGCCTCGTATAAAAATCGGGAGGAGAGAGGGTATGAAATTAGATCCACTAGCTCTAAAACCCGAAAAAGTCTCAATTATAGGTTAGAAATGGACCACGAAACATGTTTGTGAGGTCAGAACGAAAAAACGAGCACGAAGCCTCGTATAGAAATCAGGAGGAGAGAGGGTATGAAATTAGATCCACTAGCTCTAAAATCCGAAAAAGTCTCGATTATAGGTTAGAAATGGACCACGAGACGTGTTTGTGAGGTCAGAACGAAAAAACGAGCACGATGCCTAGTATAGAAATCGAGAGGAGAGAGCGTATGAAATTAGATCCACTTCCTCTAAAACCCGAAAAAGTCTCGAATATAGGTTAGAAATTGACCACGAGACGTGTTTGTGTGGTCATAACGAAAAAATGAGCACAAAGCCTCGTATAGAAATCGGGAGGAGACAGGGTATGAAATTAAACCCACTTCCTCTAAAACCCGAAAAAGTCTCGATTATAGGTTAGAAATGGACCACGAGACGTATTTGTGAGGTCGGAACGAAAAAACGAGCACGAAGCCTCGTATAAAAATCGGGAGGAGAGAGGGTATGAAATTAGATCCACTAGCTCTAAAACCCGAATAAGTCTCAATTATAGGTTAGAAATGGACCACGAAACATGTTTGTGAGGTCAGAACGAAAAAACGAGCACGAAGCCTCGTATAGAAATCAGGAGGAGAGAGGGTATGAAATTAGATCCACTAGCTCTAAAATCCGAAAAAGTCTCGATTATAGGTTAGAAATGGACCACGAGACGTGTTTGTGAGGTCAGAACGAAAAAACGAGCACGATGTCTAGTATAGAAATCGAGAGGAGAGAGCGTATGAAATTAGATCCACTTCCTCTAAAACCCGAAAAATTCTCGATTATAGGTTAGAAATGGACCATGAAACGTGTTTGTGAGGTCAGAACGAAAAAACGAGCACGAAGCCTCGTATAGAAATCGGGAGGAGAGAGGGTATAAAATTAGATCCACTTGTTCCAAAACCAGAAAAAGTCTCAATTATAGGTTAGAAATGGACCACGAGACCTATTTTTGAGGTCAGAACGAAAAAATGAGCACGAAGCCTCGTATAGAAATCGGGAGGAGAGAGGGTATGAAATTAGATCCACTAGCTCTAAAATCCGGAAAAGTCTCGATTATAAGTTAGGAATGGAACTCGAGACGTGTTTGTGAGGTCAGAACGAAAAAATGAGCACGAAGCCTCGTATAGAAATCGGGAGGAGAGAGGGTATGAAATTAGATATACTAGCTCTAAAACCCGAAAAAGTCTCGAATATAGGTTAGAAATTGACCACGAGACGTGTTTGTGTGGTCATAACGAAAAAATGAGCACGAAGCCTCGTATAGAAATCGGGAGGAGACAGGGTATGAAATTAAACCCACTTCCTCTAAAACCCGAAAAAGTCTCGATTATAGGTTAGAAATGGACCACGAGACGTATTTGTGAGGTCGGAACGAAAAAACGAGCACGAAGCCTCGTATAAAAATCGGGAGGAGAGAGGGTATGAAATTAGATCCACTAGCTCTAAAACCCGAAAAAGTCTCAATTATAGGTTAGAAATGGACCACGAAACATGTTTGTGAGGTCAGAACGAAAAAACGAGCACGAAGCCTCGTATAGAAATCAGGAGGAGAGAGGGTATGAAATTAGATCCACTAGCTCTAAAATCCGAAAAAGTCTCGATTATAGGTTAGAAATGGACCACGAGACGTGTTTGTGAGGTCAGAACGAAAAAACGAGCACGATGCCTAGTATAGAAATCGAGAGGAGAGAGCGTATGGAATTAGATCCACTTCCTCTAAAACCCGAAAAATTCTCGATTATAGGTTAGAAATGGACCATGAAACGTGTTTGTGAGGTCAGAACGAAAAAACGAGCACGAAGCCTCGTATAGAAATCGGGAGGAGAGAGGGTATAAAATTAGATCCACTTGTTCCAAAACCAGAAAAAGTCTCAATTATAGGTTAGAAATGGACCACGAGACCTATTTTTGAGGTCAGAACGAAAAAATGAGCACGAAGCCTCGTATAGAAATCGGGAGGAGAGAGGGTATGAAATTAGATCCACTAGCTCTAAAATCCGGAAAAGTCTCGATTATAAGTTAGGAATGGAACACGAGACGTGTTTGTGAGGTCAGAACGAAAAAATGAGCACGAAGCCTCGTATAGAAATCGGGAGGAGAGAGGGTATGAAATTAGATATACTAGCTCTAAAACCCGAAAAAGTCTCGAATATAGGTTAGAAATTGACCACGAGACGTGTTTGTGTGGTCATAACGAAAAAATGAGCACGAAGCCTCGTATAGAAATCGGGAGGAGACAGGGTATGAAATTAAACCCACTTCCTCTAAAACCCGAAAAAGTCTCGATTATAGGTTAGAAATGGACCACGAGACGTATTTGTGAGGTCGGAACGAAAAAACGAGCACGAAGCCTCGTATAAAAATCGGGAGGAGAGAGGGTATGAAATTAGATCCACTAGCTCTAAAACCCGAAAAAGTCTCAATTATAGGTTAGAAATGGACCACGAAACATGTTTGTGAGGTCAGAACGAAAAAACGAGCACGAAGCCTCGTATAGAAATCAGGAGGAGAGAGGGTATGAAATTAGATCCACTAGCTCTAAAATCCGAAAAAGTCTCGATTATAGGTTAGAAATGGACCACGAGACGTGTTTGTGAGGTCAGAACGAAAAAACGAGCACGATGCCTAGTATAGAAATCGAGAGGAGAGAGCGTATGAAATTAGATCCACTTCCTCTAAAACCTGAAAAATTCTCGATTATAGGTTAGAAATGGACCATGAAACGTGTTTGTGAGGTCAGAACGAAAAAACGAGCACGAAGCCTCGTATAGAAATCGGGAGGAGAGAGGGTATAAAATTAGATCCACTTGTTCCAAAACCAGAAAAAGTCTCAATTATAGGTTAGAAATGGACCACGAGACCTATTTTTGAGGTCAGAACGAAAAAATGAGCACGAAGCCTCGTATAGAAATCGGGAGGAGAGAGGGTATGAAATTAGATCCACTAGCTCTAAAATCCGGAAAAGTCTCGATTATAGGTTAGGAATGGACCACGAGACGTGTTTGTGAGGTCAGAACGAAAAAACGAGCACGAAGCCTCGTATAGAAATCGGAAGGAGAGAGGGTATGAAATTAGATATACTAGCTCTAAAACCCGAAAAAGTCTCGAATATAGGTTAGAAATTGACCACGAGACGTGTTTGTGTGGTCATAACGAAAAAATGAGCACAAAGCCTCGTATAGAAATCGGGAGGAGACAGGGTATGAAATTAAACCCACTTCCTCTAAAACCCGAAAAAGTCTCGATTATAGGTTAGAAATGGACCACGAGACGTATTTGTGAGGTCGGAACGAAAAAACGAGCACGAAGCCTCGTATAAAAATCGGGAGGAGAGAGGGTATGAAATTAGATCCACTAGCTCTAAAACCCGAATAAGTCTCAATTATAGGTTAGAAATGGACCACGAAACATGTTTGTGAGGTCAGAACGAAAAAACGAGCACGAAGCCTCGTATAGAAATCAGGAGGAGAGAGGGTATGAAATTAGATCCACTAGCTCTAAAATCCGAAAAAGTCTCGATTATAGGTTAGAAATGGACCACGAGACGTGTTTGTGAGGTCAGAACGAAAAAACGAGCACGATGTCTAGTATAGAAATCGAGAGGAGAGAGCGTATGAAATTAGATCCACTTTCTCTAAAACCCGAAAAAGTCTCCATTATAGGTTAGAAATGGACCACGAGACGTGTTGGTGAGGTCAGAATGAAAAAACGAGCACGAAGCCTCGTATAGCAATCGGGAGGAGAGAGGGTATAAAATTAGATCCACTTGTTCGAAAACCAGAAAAAGTCTCAATTATAGGTTAGAAATGGACCACGAGACCTATTTTTTAGGTCAGAACGAAAAAATGAGCACGAAGCCTCGTATAGAAATCGGGAGGAGAGAGGGTATGAAATTAGATCCACTAGCTCTAAAATCCGGAAAAGTCTCGATTATAAGTTAGGAATGGAACACGAGACGTGTTTGTGAGGTCAGAACGAAAAAATGAGCACGAAGCCTCGTATAGAAATCGGGAGGAGAGAGGGTATGAAATTAGATATACTAGCTCTAAAACCCGAAAAAGTCTCGAATATAGGTTAGAAATTGACCACGAGACGTGTTTGTGTGGTCATAACGAAAAAATGAGCACGAAGCCTCGTATAGAAATCGGGAGGAGACAGGGTATGAAATTAAACCCACTTCCTCTAAAACCCGAAAAAGTCTCGATTATAGGTTAGAAATGGACCACGAGACGTATTTGTGAGGTCGGAACGAAAAAACGAGCACGAAGCCTCGTATAAAAATCGGAAGGAGAGAGGGTATGAAATTAGATCCACTAGCTCTAAAACCCGAAAAAGTCTCCATTATAGGTTAGAAATTGACCACGAGACCTATTTTTGAGGTCAGAACGAAAAAACGAGCACGAAGCCTCGTATAGAAATCGGGAGGAGAGAGGGTATGAAATTATATCCACTACCTCTAAAACTCGAAAAAGTCTCGATTATAGATTAGAAATGGACCACGAGTCGTTTTTGTGAGGTTAGAACGAAAAAACGAGCACGAAGCCTCGTATAGAAATCGGGAGGAGAGAGGGTATGAAATTAGATCCACTAGCTCTAAAACCCGAAAAAGTCTCGATTATAGGTTAGAAATGGACCACGAGACCTATTTTTGAGGTCAGAACGAAAAAACGAGCACGAAGACTCGTATAGAAATCAGGAGGAGAGAGGGTATGAAATTAGATCCACTACCTCTAAAACGCGAAAAAGTCTCGATTATACGTTAGAAATGGACCAGGAGACGTGTTGGTAAGGTCAGAACGAAAAAACGAGCACGAAGCCTCGTATAGAAATCGAGAGGAGAGAGGGTATGAAATTAGATCCACTTCCTCTAAAACCCGAAAAAGTCTCGATTATAGGTTAGAAATGGACCATGAAACGTGTTTGTGAGGTCAGAACGAAAAAACGAGCACGAAGCCTCGTATAGAAATCGGGAGGAGAGAGGGTATAAAATTAGATCCACTTGTTCCAAAACCAGAAAAAGTCTCAATTATAGGTTAGAAATGGACCACGAGACCTATTTTTGAGGTCAGAACGAAAAAATGAGCACGAAGCCTCGTATAGAAATCGGGAGGAGAGAGGGTATGAAATTAGATCCACTAGCTCTAAAATCCGGAAAAGTCTCGATTATAGGTTAGGAATGGACCACGAGACGTGTTTGTGAGGTCAGAACGAAAAAACGAGCACGAAGCCTCGTATAGAAATCGGGAGGAGAGAGGGTATGAAATTAGATCCACTAGCTCTAAAACCCGAAAAAGTCTCGATTATAGGTTAGAAATGGACCACGAGACCTATTTTTGAGGTCAGAACGAAAAAACGAGCACGAAGACTCGTATAGAAATCAGGAGGAGAGAGGGTATGAAATTAGATCCACTACCTCTAAAACGCGAAAAAGTCTCGATTATACGTTAGAAATGGACCAGGAGACGTGTTGGTAAGGTCAGAACGAAAAAACGAGCACGAAGCCTCGTATAGAAATCGAGAGGAGAGAGGGTATGAAATTAGATCCACTTCCTCTAAAACCCGAAAAAGTCTCGATTATAGTTTAGAAATGGACCACGAGAAGTATTTGTGAGGTCAGAACGAAAAAACGAGCACGAAGCCTCGTATAGAAATCGGGAGGAGAGAGGGTATGAAATTAGATCCACTAGCTCTAAAACCCGAAAAAGTCTCGATTATAGGTTAGAAATGGACCATGAAACGTGTTTGTGAGGTCAGAACGAAAAAACGAGCACGAAGCCTCGTATAGAAATCGGGAGGAGAGAGGGTATAAAATTAGATCCACTTGTTCCAAAACCAGAAAAAGTCTCAATTATAGGTTAGAAATGGACCACGAGACCTATTTTTGAGCTCAGAACGAAAAAATGAGCACGAAGCCTCGTATAGAAATCGGGAGGAGAGAGGGTATGAAATTAGATCCACTAGCTCTAAAATCCGGAAAAGTCTCGATTATAGGTTAGGAATGGACCACGAGACGTGTTTGTGAGGTCAGAACGAAAAAACGAGCACGAAGCCTCGTATAGAAATTGGAAGGAGAGAGGGTATGAAATTAGATATACTAGCTCTAAAACCCGAAAAAGTCTCGAATATATGTTAGAAATTGACCACGAGACGTGTTTGTGTGGTCATAACGAAAAAATGAGCACGAAGCCTCGTATAGAAATCGGGAGGAGACAGGGTATGAAATTAAACCCACTTCCTCTAAAACCCGAAAAAGTCTCGATTATAGGTTAGAAATGGACCACGAGACGTATTTGTGAGGTCGGAACGAAAAAACGAGCACGAAGCCTCGTATAAAAATCGGGAGGAGAGAGGGTATGAAATTAGATCCACTAGCTCTAAAACCCGAAAAAGTCTCAATTATAGGTTAGAAATGGACCACGAAACATATTTGTGTGGTCAGAACGAAAAAACGAGCACGAAGCCTCGTATAGAAATCAGGAGGAGAGAGGGTATGAAATTAGATCCACTAGCTCTAAAATCCGAAAAAGTCTCGATTATAGGTTAGAAATGGACCACGAGACGTGTTTGTGAGGTCAGAACGAAAAAACGAGCACGATGCCTAGTATAGAAATCGAGAGGAGAGAGCGTATGAAATTAGATCCACTTCCTCTAAAACCCGAAAAATTCTCGATTATAGGTTAGAAATGGACCATGAAACGTGTTTGTGAGGTCAGAACGAAAAAACGAGCACGAAGCCTCGTATAGAAATCGGGAGGAGAGAGGGTATAAAATTAGATCCACTTGTTCCAAAACCAGAAAAAGTCTCAATTATAGGTTAGAAATCGACCACGAGACCTATTTTTGAGGTCAGAACGAAAAAATGAGCACGAAGCCTCGTATAGAAATCGGGAGGAGAGAGGGTATGAAATTAGATCCACTAGCTCTAAAATCCGGAAAAGTCTCGATTATAGGTTAGGAATGGACCACGAGACGTGTTTGTGAGGTCAGAACGAAAAAACGAGCACGAAGCCTCGTATAGAAATCGGGAGGAGAGAGGGTATGAAATTAGATATACTAGCTCTAAAACCCGAAAAAGTCTCGAATATAGGTTAGAAATTGACCACGAGACGTGTTTGTGTGGTCATAACGAAAAAATGAGCACGAATCCTCGTATAGAAATCGGGAGGAGACAGGGTATGAAATTAAACCCACTTCCTCTAAAACCCGAAAAAGTCTCGATTATAGGTTAGAAATGGACCACGAGACGTATTTGTGAGGTCGGAACGAAAAAACGAGCACGAAGCCTCGTATAAAAATCGGGAGGAGAGAGGGTATGAAATTAGATCCACTAGCTCTAAAACCAGAATAAGTCTCAATTATAGGTTAGAAATGGACCACGAAACATGTTTGTGAGGTCAAAACGAAAAAACGAGCACGAAGCCTCGTATAGAAATCAGGAGGAGAGAGGGTATGAAATTAGATCCACTAGCTCTAAAATCCGAAAAAGTCTCGATTATAGGTTAGAAATGGACCACGAGACGTGTTTGTGAGGTCAGAACGAAAAAACGAGCACGATGCCTAGTATAGAAATCGAGAGGAGAGAGCATATGAAATTAGATCCACTTCCTCTAAAACCCGAAAAATTCTCGATTATAGGTTAGAAATGGACCATGAAACGTGTTTGTGAGGTCAGAACGAAAAAACGAGCAGGAAGCCTCGTATAGAAATCGGGAGGAGAGAGGGTATAAAATTAGATCCACTTGTTCCAAAACCAGAAAAAGTCTCAATTATAGGTTAGAAATGGACCACGAGACCTATTTTTGAGGTCAGAACGAAAAAATGAGCACGAAGCCTCGTATAGAAATCGGGAGGAGAGAGGGTATGAAATTAGATCCACTAGCTCTAAAATCCGGAAAAGTCTCGATTATAAGTTAGGAATGGAACACGAGACGTGTTTGTGAGGTCAGAACGAAAAAACGAGCACGAAGCCTCGTATAGAAATCGGGAGGAGAGAGGGTATGAAATTAGATATACTAGCTCTAAAACCCGAAAAAGTCTCGAATATAGGTTAGAAATTGACCACGAGACGTGTTTGTGTGGTCATAACGAAAAAATGAGCATGAAGCCTCGTATAGAAATCGGGAGGAGACAGGGTATGAAATTAAACCCACTTCCTCTAAAACCCGAAAAAGTCTCGATTATAGGTTAGAAATGGACCACGAGACGTATTTGTGAGGTCGGAACGAAAAAACGAGCACGAAGCCTCGTATAAAAATCGGAAGGAGAGAGGGTATGAAATTAGATCCACTAGCTCTAAAACCCGAAAAAGTCTCCATTATAGGTTAGAAATTGACCACGAGACCTATTTTTGAGGTCAGAATGAAAAAACGAGCACGAAGCCTCGTATAGAAATCGGGAGGAGAGAGGGTATGAAATTATATCGACTACCTCTAAAACCCGAAAAAGTCTCAATTAAAGGTTAGGAATGGACCACGAGACGTGTTTGTGAGGTGAGAACGAAAAATCGAGCACGAAGCCTCGTATAGAAATTGGGAGGAGAGAGGGTATAAAATTAGATCCACTTGTTCCAAAACCAGAAAAAGTCTCAATTATAGGTTAGAAATGGACCACGAGACCTATTTTTGAGGTCAGAACGAAAAAATGAACACGAAGCCTCGTATAGAAATCGGGAGGAGAGAGGGTATGAAATTAGATCCACTAGCTCTAAAATCCGGAAAAGTCTTGATTATAGGTTAGGAATGGACCACGAGACGTGTTTGTGAGGTCAGAACGAAAAAACGAGCACGAAGCCTCGTATAGAAATCGGGAGGAGAGAGGGTATGAAATTAGATATACTAGCTCTAAAACCCGAAAAAGTCTCGAATATAGGTTAGAAATTGACCACGAGACGTGTTTGAGTGGTCATAACGAAAAAATGAGCACGAAGCCTCGTATAGAAATCGGGAGGAGACAAGGTATGAAATTAAACCCACTTCCTCTAAAACCCGAAAAAGTCTCGATTATAGGTTAGAAATGGACCACGAGACGTATTTGTGAGGTCGGAACGAAAAAATGAGCACGAAGCCTCGTATAAAAATCGGGAGGAGAGAGGTATGAAATTAGATCCACTAGCTCTAAAACCCGAAAAAGTCTCAATTATAGGTTAGAAATTGACCACGAGACTTATTTTTGAGGTCAGAACGAAAAAACGAGCACGAAGCCTCGTATAGAAATCGGGAGGAGAGAGGGTATTAAATTATATCCACTACCTCTAAAACCCGAAAAAGTCTCGATTATAGATTAGAAATGGACCACGAGTCGTTTTTGTGAGGTTAGAACGAAAAAACGAGAACGAAGCCTCGTATAGAAATCGGGAGGAGACAGGGTATGAAATTAAATCCACTTCCTCAAAACTCGAAAAAGTCTCGATTATAGGTTAGAAATGGACCACGAGACGTATTTGTGAGGTCAGAATGAAAAAACGAGCACGAAGCCTCGTATAGAAATTAGGAGGAGAGAGGGTATGAAATTAGATCCACTTGTTCCAAAAGCATAAAAAGTCTCGATTATTGGTTAGAAATGGACCACGAGACGTCTTTGTGAGGTCAGAACGAGAAAATGAGCACGAAGCCTCGTATAGAGATCGGTAGGAGAGAGGGTATGAAATTAGATCCACTAGCTCTAAAATCCAAAAAAATCTCGATTATAGGTTAGAAATGGACCACGAGACCTATTTTTGAGGTCAGAACAAAAAAACGAGCACGAAGCCTCGTAATGAAATCGGGAGGAGAAAGGGTATGAAATTAGATCCACCAGCTCTAATACCCGAAAAAGTCTCAATTATAGGTTAGAAATGGACCACGAGACGTGTTTGTGAGGTCAGAACGAAAAAACGAACACGAAGCCTCGTATAGAAATCGGGAGGAGAGAGGGTATGAAATTAGATCTATTAGCTCTAAAACCCGAAAAAGTCTCGAATATAGGTTAGAAATTGACCACGATACGTGTTTGTGTGGTCATAACGAAAAAACGAGCACGAAGCCTCGTATAGAAATCGGGAGGAGAGACGGTATGAAATTAGATCCACTTGTTCCAAAACTATAAAAAGTCTCAATTATAGGTTAGAAATGGACCACGAGATCTATTTTTGAGGTCAGAATGAAAAAACGAGCACGAAGCCTCGTATAGAAATCGGGAGGAGAGAGGGTATGAAATTAGATCCACTAGCTCTAAAACCCGAAAAAGACACAATTATAGGTTAGAAATGGACCACGAGACATATTTTTTAGGTCAGAATGAAAAAACGAGCACGAAGCCTCGTATAGAAATCAGGAGGAGAGGGTATGAAATTACATCCACTAGCTCTAAAACCCGAAAAATTCTAAATTATAGGTTAGAAATGGACCACGAGACGTGTTTGTGAGGTCAGAACGAAAAAACGAGCACGAATCCTCGTATAGAAATCGGGAGGAGAGAGGGTATAAAATTAGATTCACTTGTTCCAAAAGCATAAAAAGTCTCGATTATTGGTTAGAAATGGACCACGAGACGTCTTTGTGAGGTCAGAACGAGAAAACGAGCACGAAGCCTCGTATAGAAATCGGGAGGAGAGAGGGTCTGAAATTAGATCCACTAGTTCTAAAATCCGAAAAAATCTCGATTATAGGTTAGAAATGGACCACGAGACCTGTTTTTGAGGTCAGAACAAAAAAACGAGCACGATGCCTCATAATGAAATCAGGAGGAGAGAGAGTATGAAATTAGATCCACTAGCTCTAATATCCGAAAAAGTCTCAATTATAGGTTAGAAATGGACCACGAGACGTGTTTGTGAGGTCAGAACGAAAAAACGAGCACGAAGCCTCGTATAGAAATCGGGAGGAGAGAGGGTATGAAATTAGATCCACTTGTTCCAAAACTAGAAAAAGTCTCAATTATAGGTTAGAAATGGACCACGAGACCTATTTTTGAGGTCAGAACGAAAAAACGAGCACGACGCCTCGTATAGAAATCAGGAGGAGAGAGGGTATGAAATTAAATCCACTTCCTCTAAAACGCGAAAAAGTCTCGATTATACGTTAGAAATGGACTAGGAGACGTGTTGATAAGGTCAGAACGAAAAAACGAGCACGAAGCCTCGTATAGAAATCGAGAGGAGAGAGGGTATGAAATTAGATCCACTAGCTCTAAAATCCGGAAAAGTCTCGATTATAGGTTAGGAATGGACCACGAGACGTGTTTGTGAGGTCAGAACGAAAAAACGAGCACGAAGCCTCGAATAGAAATCGGGAGGAGAGAGGGTATGAAATTAGATCCACTAGCTCTAAAACCCGAAAAAGTCTCGATTATAGGTTAGAAATGGACCACGAGACCTATTTTTGAGGTCAGAACGAAAAAACGAGCACGAAGACTCGTATAGAAATCAGGAGGAGAGAGGGTATGAAATTAGATCCACTACCTCTAAAACGCGAAAAAGTCTCGATTATACGTTAGAAATGGACCAGGAGACGTGTTGGTAAGGTCAGAACGAAAAAACGAGCACGAAGCCTCGTATAGAAATCGAGAGGAGAGAGGGTATGAAATTAGATCCACTTCCTCTAAAACCCGAATAAGTCTCGATTATAGTTTAGAAATGGACCACGAGAAGTATTTGTGAGGTCAGAACGAAAAAACGAGCACGAAGCCTCGAATAGAAATCGGGAGGAGAGAGGGTATGAAATTAGATCCACTAGCTCTAAAACCCGAAAAAGTCTCGATTATAGGTTAGAAATGGACCACGAGACCTATTTTTGAGGTCAGAACGAAAAAACGAGCACGAAGACTCGTATAGAAATCAGGAGGAGAGAGGGTATGAAATTAGATCCACTACCTCTAAAACGCGAAAAAGTCTCGATTATACGTTAGAAATGGACCAGGAGACGTGTTGGTAAGGTCAGAACGAAAAAACGAGCACGAAGCCTCGTATAGAAATCGGGAGGAGAGAGGGTATGAAATTAGATCCACTAGCTCTAAAACCCGAAAAAGTCTCGATTATAGGTTAGAAATGGACCATGAAACGTGTTTGTGAGGTCAGAACGAAAAAACGAGCACGAAGCCTCGTATAGAAATCGGGAGGAGAGAGGGTATTTAATTAGATCCACTTGTTCCAAAACCCGAAAAAGTCTCGATTATAGGTTAGAAATGGACCACGAGACCTATTTTTGAGGTCAGAACGAAAAAATGAGCACGAAGCCTCGTATAGAAATCGGGAGGAGAGAGGGTATGAAATTAGATCCACTAGCTCTAAAATCCGGAAAAGTCTCGATTATAGGTTAGGAATGGACCACGAGACGTGTTTGTGAGGTCAGAACGAAAAAACGAGCACGAAGCCTCGTATAGAAATCGGAAGGAGAGAGGGTATGAAATTAGATATACTAGCTCTAAAACCCGAAAAAGTCTCGAATATAGGTTAGAAATTGACCACGAGACGTGTTTGTGTGGTCATAACGAAAAAATGAGCACGAAGCCTCGTATAGAAATCGGGAGGAGACAGGGTATGAAATTAAACCCACTTCCTCTAAAACCCGAAAAAGTCTCGATTATAGGTTAGAAATGGACCACGAGACGTATTTGTGAGGTCGGAACGAAAAAACGAGCACGAAGCCTCGTATAAAAATCGGGAGGAGAGAGGGTATGAAATTAGATCCACTAGCTCTAAAACCCGAAAAAGTCTCAATTATAGGTTAGAAATGGACCACGAAACATGTTTGTGAGGTCAGAACAAAAAACGAGCACGAAGCCTCGTATAGAAATCAGGAGGAGAGAGGGTATGAAATTAGATCCACTAGCTCTAAAATCCGAAAAAGTCTCGATTATAGGTTAGAAATGGACCACGAGACGTGTTTGTGAGGTCAGAACGAAAAAACGAGCACGATGCCTAGTATAGAAATCGAGAGGAGAGAGCGTATGAAATTAGATCCACTTCCTCTAAAACCCGAAAAATTCTCGATTATAGGTTAGAAATGGACCATGAAACGTGTTTGTGAGGTCAGAACGAAAAAACGAGCACGAAGCCTCGTATAAAAATCGGGAGGAGAGAGGGTATTAAATTAGATCCACTAGCTCTAAAACCCGAAAAAGTCTCGATTATAGGTTAGAAATGGACCACGAGACCTATTTTTGAGGTCAGAACGAAAAAACGAGCACGAAGCCTCGTATAGAAATCGGGAGGAGAGGGTATGAAATTACATTCACTAGCTCTAAAACCCGAAAAATTCTAAATTATAGGTTAGAAATGGACCACGAGACGTGTTTGTGAGGTCAGAACGAAAAAACGAGCACGAAGCCTCGTATAGAAATCGGGAGGAGAGAGGGTATAAAATTAGATTCACTTGTTCCAAAAGCATAAAAAGTCTCGATTATTGGTTAGAAATGGACCACGAGACGTCTTTGTGAGGTCAGAACGAGAAAACGAGCACGAAGCCTCGTATAGAAATCGGGAGGAGAGAGGGTCTGAAATTAGATCCACTAGTTCTAAAATCCGAAAAAATCTCGATTATAGGTTAGAAATGGACCACGAGACCTGTTTTTGAGGTCAGAACAAAAAAACGAGCACGATGCCTCATAATGAAATCAGGAGGAGAGAGAGTATGAAATTAGATCCACTAGCTCTAATATCCGAAAAAGTCTCAATTATAGGTTAGAAATGGACCACGAGACGTGTTTGTGAGGTCAGAACGAAAAAACGAGCACGAAGCCTCGTATAGAAATCGGGAGGAGAGAGGGTATGAAATTAGATCCACTTGTTCCAAAACTAGAAAAAGTCTCAATTATAGGTTAGAAATGGACCACGAGACCTATTTTTGAGGTCAGAACGAAAAAACGAGCACGACGCCTCGTATAGAAATCAGGAGGAGAGAGGGTATGAAATTAAATCCACTTCCTCTAAAACGCGAAAAAGTCTCGATTATACGTTAGAAATGGACTAGGAGACGTGTTGATAAGGTCAGAACGAAAAAACGAGCACGAAGCCTCGTATAGAAATCGAGAGGAGAGAGGGTATGAAATTAGATCCACTAGCTCTAAAATCCGGAAAAGTCTCGATTATAGGTTAGGAATGGACCACGAGACGTGTTTGTGAGGTCAGAACGAAAAAACGAGCACGAAGCCTCGAATAGAAATCGGGAGGAGAGAGGGTATGAAATTAGATCCACTAGCTCTAAAACCCGAAAAAGTCTCGATTATAGGTTAGAAATGGACCACGAGACCTATTTTTTAGGTCAGAACGAAAAAACGAGCACGAAGACTCGTATAGAAATCAGGAGGAGAGAGGGTATGAAATTAGATCCACTACCTCTAAAACGCGAAAAAGTCTCGATTATACGTTAGAAATGGACCAGGAGACGTGTTGGTAAGGTCAGAACGAAAAAACGAGCACGAAGCCTCGTATAGAAATCGAGAGGAGAGAGGGTATGAAATTAGATCCACTTCCTCTAAAACCCGAATAAGTCTCGATTATAGTTTAGAAATGGACCACGAGAAGTATTTGTGAGGTCAAAATGAAAAAACGAGCACGAAGCCTCGTATAGAAATCGGGAGGAGAGAGGGTATGAAATTAGATCCACTAGCTCTAAAACCCGAAAAAGTCTCGATTATAGGTTAGAAATGGACCATGAAACGTGTTTGTGAGGTCAGAACGAAAAAACGAGCACGAAGCCTCGTATAGAAATCGGGAGGAGAGAGGGTATAAAATTAGATCCACTTGTTCCAAAACCAGAAAAAGTCTCAATTATAGGTTAGAAATGGACCACGAGACCTATTTTTGAGGTCAGAACGAAAAAATGAGCACGAAGCCTCGTATAGAAATCGGGAGGAGAGAGGGTATGAAATTAGATCCACTAGCTCTAAAATCCGGAAAAGTCTCGATTATAGGTTAGGAATGGACCACGAGACGTGTTTGTGAGGTCAGAACGAAAAAACGAGCACGAAGCCTCGTATAGAAATCGGAAGGAGAGAGGGTATGAAATTAGATATACTAGCTCTAAAACCCGAAAAAGTCTCGAATATAGGTTAGAAATTGACCACGAGACGTGTTTGTGTGGTCATAACGAAAAAATGAGCACGAAGCCTCGTATAGAAATCGGGAGGAGACAGGGTATGAAATTAAACCCACTTCCTCTAAAACCCGAAAAAGTCTCGATTATAGGTTAGAAATGGACCACGAGACGTATTTGTGAGGTCGGAACGAAAAAACGAGCACGAAGCCTCGTATAAAAATCGGGAGGAGAGAGGGTATGAAATTAGATCCACTAGCTCTAAAACCCGAAAAAGTCTCAATTATAGGTTAGAAATGGACCACGAAACATGTTTGTGAGGTCAGAACGAAAAAACGAGCACGAAGCCTCGTATAGAAATCAGGAGGAGAGAGGGTATGAAATTAGATCCACTAGCTCTAAAATCCGAAAAAGTCTCGATTATAGGTTAGAAATGGACCACGAGACGTGTTTGTGAGGTCAGAACGAAAAAACGAGCACGATGCCTAGTATAGAAATCGAGAGGAGAGAGCGTATGAAATTAGATCCACTTCCTCTAAAACCCGTAAAATTCTCGATTATAGGTTAGAAATGGACCATGAAACGTGTTTGTGAGGTCAGAACGAAAAAACGAGCACGAAGCCTCGTATAGAAATCGGGAGGAGAGAGGGTATAAAATTAGATCCACTTGTTCCAAAACCAGAAAAAGTCTCAATTATAGGTTAGAAATGGACCACGAGACCTATTTTTGAGGTCAGAACGAAAAAATGAGCACGAAGCCTCGTATAGAAATCGGGAGGAGAGAGGGTATGAAATTAGATCCACTAGCTCTAAAATCCGGAAAAGTCTCGATTATAGGTTAGGAATGGACCACGAGACGTGTTTGTGAGGTCAGAACGAAAAAACGAGCACGAAGCCTCGTATAGAAATCGGGAGGAGAGAGGGTATGAAATTAGATATACTAGCTCTAAAACCCGAAAAAGTCTCGAATATAGGTTAGAAATTGACCACGAGACGTGTTTGTGTGGTCATAACGAAAAAATGAGCACGAAGCCTCGTATAGAAATCGGGAGGAGACAGGGTATGAAATTAAACCCACTTCCTCTAAAACCCGAAAAAGTCTCAATTATAGGTTAGAAATGGACCACGAGACGTATTTGTGAGGTCGGAACGAAAAAACGAGCACGAAGCCTCGTATAAAAATCGGGAGGAGAGAGGGTATGAAATTAGATCCACTAGCTCTAAAACCCGAAAAAGACTCAATTATAGGTTAGAAATGGACCACGAGACCTATTTTTGAGGTTAGAACGAAAAAACGAGCACGAAGCCTCGAATAGAAATTGAGAGGAGAGAGGGTATGAAATTAGATCCACTAGCTCTAAAATCCGAAAAAGTCTCGATTATAGGTTAGAAATGGACCACGAAACGTGTTTGTGAGGTCAGAACGAAAAAACGAGCACGAAGCCTCGTATAGAAATCTGGAGGAGAGAGGGTATGAAATTAGATCCACTAGCTCTAAAACCCGAAAAAGACTCAATTATAGGTTAGAAATGGACCACGAGACCTATTTTTGAGGTTAGAACGAAAAAACGAGCACGAAGCCTCGAATAGAAATTGAGAGGAGAGAGGGTATGAAATTAGATCCACTAGCTCTAAAATCCGAAAAAGTCTCGATTATAGGTTAGAAATGGACCACGAAACGTGTTTGTGAGGTCAGAACGAAAAAACGAGCACGAAGCCTCGTATAGAAATCTGGAGGAGAGAGGGTATGAAATTAGATCCACTAGCTCTAAAACCCGAAAAAGTCTCGATTATAGGTTAGAAATGGACCACGAGACGTATTTGTGAGGTCAGAACGAAAAAACGAGCACGAAGCCTCGAATAGAAATCGGGAGGAGAGAGGGTATGAAATTAGATCGACTAGCTCTAAAACCCGAAAAAGTCTCCATTATAGGTTAGAAATGGACCACGAGACCAATTTTTGAGGTCAGAACGAAAAAACGAGCACGAAGCCTCGTATAGATATCGGGAGGAGAGAGGGTCTGAAATTAGATCCACTAGTTCTAAAATCCGAAAAAATCTCGATTATAGGTTAGAAATGGAGCACGAGACCTGTTTTTGAGGTCAGAACAAAAAAACGAGCACGATGCCTCGTAATGAAATCGGGAGGAGAGAGAGTATGAAATTAGATCCACTAGCTCTAATACCCGAAAAAGTCTCAATTATAGGTTAGAAATGGACCACGAGACGTGTTTGTGAGGTCAGAATGAAAAAACGAGCACGAAGCCTCGTATAGAAATCGGGAGGAGAGGGTATGAAATTAAATCCACTAGCTCTAAAACCCGAGAAATTCTAAATTATAGGTTAGAAATGGACCACGAGATGTGTTTGTGAGGTCAGAACGAAAAAACGAGCACGAAGCCTCGTATAGAAATCGGGAGGAGAGAGGGTATGAAATTAGATCCACTTCCTCTATAACCCGAAAAAGTCACGATTATAGGTTAGAAATGGACCACGAGACCTATTTTTGAGGTCAGAACGAAAAAACGAGCACGAAGCCTCGTATAGAAATAGGGAGGAGACAGGGTATGAAATTAGATCCACTAGCTATAAAATCCGAAAAAGTCTCGATTATAGGTTAGAAATGGACCACGAAACATGTTTGTGAGGTCAGAACGAAAAAACGAGCACGAAGCCTCGTATAGAAATCGGGAGGAGAGAGGGTATGAAATTAGATCCACTAGCTCTAAAATCCGAAAAAGTCTCGATTATAGGTTAGAAATGGACCACGAGACGTGTTTGTGAGGTCAGAACGAAAAAACGAGCACGAAGCCTCGTATAGAATTCGGCAGGAGAGAGGGTATGAAATTAGATCCACTAGCTCTAAAACCCGAAAAAGTCTCTATTATAGGTTAGAAATGGACCACGAGACGTGTTTGTGAGGTCAGAACGAAAAAATGAGAACGAAGCCTCGTATAGAAATCGGGAGGAGAGTTGGTATAAAATTAGATCCACTTGTTCCAAAAGCATAAAAAGTCTCGATTATTGGTTAGAAATGGACCACGAGACGTCTTTGTGAGGTCAGAACGAGAAAACGAGCACGAAGCCTCGTATAGAAATCGGGAGGAGAGAGGGTATGAAATTAGATCCACTAGCTCTAAAATCCAAAAAAATCTCGATTATAGGTTAGAAATGGACCACGAGACCTGTTTTTGAGGTCAGAACAAAAAAACGAGTACGAAGCCTCGTAATGAAATCGGGAGGAGAGAGGGTATGAAATTAGATCCACTAGCTCTAATACCCGAAAAAGTCTCAATTATAGGTTAGAAATGGACCACGAGACGTGTTTGTGAGGTCAGAACGAAAAAACAAGCACGAAGCCTCGTATAGAAATCGGGAGGAGAGAGGGTATGAAATTAGATCTATTAGCTCTAAAACCCGAAAAAGTCTCGAATATAGGTTAGAAATTGACCACGAGACGTGTTTGTGTGGTCAAAACGAAAAAACGAGCACGAAGCCTCGTATAGAAATCGGGAGGAGAGAGGGTATGAAATTAGATCCACTTGTTCCAAAACTATAAAAAGTCTCAATTAAAGGTTAGAAATGGACCACGAGATCTATTTTTGAGGTCAGAATGAAAAAACGAGCACGAAGCCTCGTATAGAAATCGGGAGGAGAGAGGGTATGAAATTAGATCTACTAGCTCTAAAACCCGAAAAAGTCTCAATTATAGGTAAGAAATAGACCACGAGACCTATTTTTGCGGTTAGAACGAAAAAACAAGCACGAAGCCTCGTATAGAAATCAGGAGGACAGGGTATGAAATTAGATCCACTAGCTCTAAAATCCGAAAAAGTCTCGATTATAGGTTAGAAATGGACCACGAGACGTGTTTGTGAGGTCAGAACGAAAAAACGAGCACGAAACCTCGTATAGAAATCGGGAGGAGAGAGGGTATGAAATTAGATTCACTTGTTCCAAAACCAGAAAAAGTCTCGATTATTGGTTAGTAATGGACCACGAGACGTTTTTGTGAGGTTAGAACGAAAAAACGAGCACGAAGCCGCATATAGAAATCGGGAGGAGACAGGGTATGAAATTAAATCCAGTTCCTCTAAAACCCGAAAAAGTCTCGATTATAGGTTAGAAATGGACCACGAGACGTATTTGTGAGGTTAGAATGAAAAAACGAGCACGAAGCCTCGTATAGGAATCGGGAGGAGAGAGAGAATGAAATTAGATCCACTAGCCCTAAAACCCGAAAAAGTCTCAATTATAGGTTAGAAATGGACCACAAGACCTATTTTTCAGGTCAGAACGAAAAAACAAGCACGAAGCCTCGTATAGAAATCGGGAGGAGAGAGGGTATTAAATTATATCCACTACCTCTAAAACCCGAAAAAGTCTCGATTATAGATTAGAAATGGACCACGAGTCGTTTTTGTGAGGTTAGAACGAAAAAACGAGCACGAAGCCTCGTATAGAAATCGGGAGGAGACAGGGTATGAAATTAAATCCACTTCCTCTAAAACCCGAAAAAGTCTCGATTATAGGTTAGAAATGGACCACGAGACGTATTTGTGAGGTCAGAATGAAAAAACGAGCACGAAGCCTCGTATAGAAATTAGGAGGAGAGAGGGTATGAAATTAGATCCACTTGTTCCAAAAGCATAAAAAGTCTCGATTATTGGTTAGAAATGGACCACGAGACGTCTTTGTGAGGTCAGAACGAGAAAACGAGCACGAAGCCTCGTATAGAAATCGGGAGGAGACAGGGTATGAAATTAGATCCACTAGCTCTAAAATCCGAAAAAGTCTCGATTATAGGTTAGAAATGGACCACGAAACATGTTTGTGAGGTCAGAACGAAAAAACGAGCACGAAGGCTCGAATAGAAATCGGGAGGAGAGAGGGTATGAAATTAGATCCACTAGCTCTAAAATCCGAAAAAGTCTCGATTATAGGTTAGAAATGGACCACGAAACGTGTTTGTGAGGTCAGAACGAAAAAACGAGCACGAAGCCTCGTATAGAAATCTGAAGGAGAGAGGGTATGAAATTAGATCCACTAGCTCTAAAACCCGAAAAAGTCTCAATTACAGGTTAGAAATGGACCACGAGACCTATTTTTGAGGTCAAAACGAAAAAACGAGCACGAAGCCTCGTATAGAAATCGGGAGGAGAGAGGGTATGATATTAGATCCACTAGCTCTAAAACCCGAAAAAGACTCAATTATAGGTTAGAAATGGACCACGAGACCTATTTTTGAGCTTAGAACGAAAAAACAAGCACGAAGCCTCGAATAGAAATTGGGAGGAGAGAGGGTATGAAATTAGATCCACTAGCTCTAAAATCCGAAAAAGTCTCGATTATAGGTTAGAAATGGACCACGAAACGTGTTTGTGAGGTCAGAACGAAAAAACGAGCACGAAGCCTCGTATAGAAATCTGGAGGAGAGAGGGTATGAAATTAGATCCACTAGCTCTAAAACCCAAAAAAGACTCGATTATAGGTTAGAAATGGACCACGAGACGTATTTGTGAGGTCAGAACGAAAAAACGAGCACGAAGCCTCGAATAGAAATCGGGAAGAGAGAGAGTATGAAATTAGATCGACTAGCTCTAAAACCCGAAAAAGTCTCCATCATAGGTTAGAAATGGACCACGAGACCTATTTTTGAGGTCAGAACGAAAAAACGAGCACGAAGCCTCGTATAGAAAACGGGAGGAGAGGGTATGAAATTAAATCCACTAGCTCTAAAACCCGAAAAATTCTAAATTATAGGTTAGAAATGGAACACGAGATGTGTTTGTGAGGTCAGAACGAAAAAACGAGCACGAAGCCTCGTATAGAAATCGGGAGGAGAGAGGGTATGAAATTAGATCCACTTCCTCTATGACCCGAAAAAGTCTCAATTATAGTTTAGAAATGGACCATGAGAAGTATTTGTGAGGTCAAAACGAAAAAACGAGCACGAAGCTTCGTATAGAAATCGAGAGGAGAGAGGGTATGAAATTAGATCGACTACCTCTAAAATCCGAAAAAGTCTCGATTATAGGTTAGAAATGGACCACGAGACGTGTTTGTGAGGTCAGAACGAAAAAACAAGCACGAAGCCTCGTATCGAAATCGGGAGGAGAGAGGGAATGAAATTAGATCCACTAGCTCTAAAACCCGAAAAAGTCTCAATTATAGGTTAGAAATTGACCACGAGACCTATTTTTGAGGTCAGAACGAAAAAAAGAGCACGAAGCCTCGTATGGAAATCGGGAGGAGACAGGGTATGAAATTAGATCCACTAACTCTAAAATCCGAAAAAGTCTCGATTATAGGTTAGAAATGGACCACGAAACATGTTTGTGTGGTCAGAACGAAAAAACGAGCACGAAGCCTCGAATAGAAATCGGGAGGAGAGAGGGTATGAAATTAGATCCACTAGCTCTAAAATCCGAAAATGTCTCGATTATAGGTTAGAAATGGACCACGAGACCTATTTTTGAGGTCAGAACGAAAAAACGAGCACGAAGCCTCGTATAGAAATAGGGAGGAGACAGGGTATGAAATTAGATCCACTAGCTATAAAATCCGAAAAAGTCTCGATTATAGGTTAGAAATGGACCACGAAACATGTTTGTGAGGTCAGAACGAAAAAACGAGCACGAAGCCTCGTATAGAAATCGGGAGGAGAGAGGGTATGAAATTAGATCCACTAGTTCTAAAATCCAAAAAAGTCTCGATTATAGGTTAGAAATGGACCACGAGACGTGTTTGTGAGGTCAGAACGAAAAAATGAGCACGAAGCCTCGTATAGAAATCGGGAGGAGAGAGGGTATGAAATTAGATCCACTAGCTCTAAAACCCGAAAAAGTCTCGATTATAGGTTAGAAATGGACCACGAGACTTATTTTTGAGGTCAGAACGAAAAAACGAGCACGAAGCCTCGAATAGAAATCGGGAAGAGAGAGAGTATGAAATTAGATCGACTAGCTCTAAAACCCGAAAAAGTCTCCATCATAGGTTAGAAATGGACCACGAGACCTATTTTTGAGGTCAGAACGAAAAAACGAGCACGAAGCCTCGTATAGAAAACGGGAGGAGAGGGTATGAAATTAAATCCACTAGCTCTAAAACCCGAAAAATTCTAAATTATAGGTTAGAAATGGAACACGAGATGTGTTTGTGAGGTCAGAACGAAAAAACGAGCACGAAGCCTCGTATAGAAATCGGGAGGAGAGAGGGTATGAAATTAGATCCACTTCCTCTATGACCCGAAAAAGTCTCAATTATAGTTTAGAAATGGACCATGAGAAGTATTTGTGAGGTCAAAACGAAAAAACGAGCACGAAGCTTCGTATAGAAATCGAGAGGAGAGAGGGTATGAAATTAGATCGACTACCTCTAAAATCCGAAAAAGTCTCGATTATAGGTTAGAAATGGACCACGAGACGTGTTTGTGAGGTCAGAACGAAAAAACAAGCACGAAGCCTCGTATCGAAATCGGGAGGAGAGAGGGAATGAAATTAGAT
Organism: Thalia dealbata; assembly: GCA_030544415.1. NCBI lineage: Eukaryota > Viridiplantae > Streptophyta > Magnoliopsida > Zingiberales > Marantaceae > Thalia > Thalia dealbata. Next base: position 13,146,239 of record CM060460.1, read on the forward strand.
CCACTAGCTCTAAAACCCGAAAAAGTCTCAATTATAGGTTAGAAATTGACCACGAGACCTATTTTTGAGGTCAGAACGAAAAAAAGAGCACGAAGCCTCGTATGGAAATCGGGAGGAGACAGGGTATGAAATTAGATCCACTAACTCTAAAATCCGAAAAAGTCTCGATTATAGGTTAGAAATGGACCACGAAACATGTTTGTGAGGTCAGAACGAAAAAACGAGCACGAAGCCTCGAATAGAAATCGGGAGGAGAGAGGGTATGAAATTAGATCCACTAGCTCTAAAATCCGAAAATGTCTCGATTATAGGTTAGAAATGGACCACGAGACCTATTTTTGAGGTCAGAACGAAAAAATGAGCACGAAGCCTCGTATAGAAATAGGGAGGAGACAGGGTATGAAATTAGATCCACTAGCTATAAAATCCGAAAAAGTCTCGATTATAGGTTAGAAATGGACCACGAAACATGTTTGTGAGGTCAGAACGAAAAAACGAGCACGAAGCCTCGTATAGAAATCGGGAGGAGACAGGGTATGAAATTAAACCCACTTCCTCTAAAATCCAAAAAAGTCTCGATTATAGGTTAGAAATGGACCACGAGACGTGTTTGTGAGGTCAGAACGAAAAAATGAGCACGAAGCCTCGTATAGAAATCGGGAGGAGAGAGGGTATGAAATTAGATCCACTAGCTCTAAAACCCGAAAAAGTCTCAATTATAGGTTAGAAATGGACCACGAGACGTGTTTGTGAGGTCAGAACGAAAAAACGAGAACGAAGCCTCGTATAGAAATCGGGAGGAGAGAGGGTATAAAATTAGATCCACTTGTTCCAAAAGCATAAAAAGTCTCGATTATTGGTTAGAAATGGACCACGAGACGTCTTTGTGAGGTCAGAACGAGAAAACGAGCACGAAGCCTCGTATAGAAATCGGGAGGAGAGAGGGTATGAAATTAGATCCACTAGCTATAAAATCCGGAAAAATCTCGATTATAGGTTAGAAATGGACCACGAGACCTGTTTTTGAGGTCAGAACAAAAAAACGAGCACGAAGCCTCGTAATGAAATCGGGAGGAGAGAGGGTATGAAATTAGATCCACTAGCTCTAATACCCGAAAAAGTCTCAATTATAGGTTAGAAATGGACCACGAGACGTGTTTGTGAGGTCAGAACGAAAAAACGAGCACGAAGCCTCGTATAGAAATCGGGAGGAGAGGGTATGAAATTAAATCCACTAGCTCTAAAACCCGAAAAATTCTAAATTATAGGTTAGAAATGGACCACGAGATGTGTTTGTGAGGTCAGAACGAAAAAACGAGCACGAAGCCTCGTATAGAAATCGGGAGGAGAGAGGGTATGAAATTAGATCCACTTCCTCTATAACCCGAAAAAGTCTCGATTATAGGTTAGAAATGGACCACGAGACCTATTTTTGAGGTCAGAACGAAAAAACGAGCACGAAGCCTCGTATAGAAATCGGGAGGAGACAGGGTATGAAATTAGATCCACTAGCTCTAAAATCCGAAAAAGTCTCGATTATAGGTTAGAAATGGACCACGAAACATGTTTGTGAGGTCAGAACGAAAAAACGAGCACGAAGCCTCGTATAGAAATCGGGAGGAGAGAGGGTATGAAATTAGATCCACTAGCTCTAAAATCCGAAAAAGTCTCGATTATAGGTTAGAAATGGACCACGATACGTGTTTGTGAGGTCAGAACGAAAAAATGAGCACGAAGCCTCGTATAGAATTCGGCAGGAGAGAGGGTATGAAATTAGATCCACTAGCTCTAAAAACCCGAAAAAGTCTCAATTATAGGTTAGAAATGGACCACGAGACGTGTTTGTGAGGTCAGAACGAAAAAATGAGAACGAAGCCTCGTATAGAAATCGGGAGGAGAGAGGGTATAAAATTAGATCCAGTTGTTCCAAAAGCATAAAAACTCTCGATTATTGGTTAGAAATGGACCACGAGACGTCTTTGTGAGGTCAGAACGAGAAAACGAGCACGAAGCCTCGTATAGAAATCGGGGGGAGAGAGGGTATGAAATTAGATCCACTAGCTCTAAAATCCTAAAAAATCTCGATTATAGGTTAGAAATGGACCACGAGACCTATTTTTGAGGTCAGAACAAAAAAACGAGCACGAAGCCTCGTAATGAAATCGGGAGGAGAGGGGGTATGAAATTAGATCCACTAGCTCTAATACCCGAAAAAGTCTCAATTATAGGTTAGAAATGGACCACGAGACGTGTTTGTGAGGTCAGAACGAAAAAACGAGCACGAAGCCTCGTATAGAAACCGGGAGGAGAGAGGGTATGAAATTAGATCTATTAGCTTTAAAACCCGAAAAAATCTCGAATATAGGTTAGAAATTGACTACGAGACATGTTTGTGTGGTCATAACGAAAAATCGAGCACGAAGCCTCGTATAGAAATCGGGAGGAGAGAGGGTATGAAATTAGATCCACTTGTTCCAAAACTATAAAAAGTCTCAATTATAGGTTAGAAATGGACCACGAGATCTATTTTTGAGGTCAGAACGAAAAAACGAGCACGAAGCCTCGTATAGAAATCGGGAGGAGAGAGGGTATGAAATTAGATCCACTTGTTCCAAAACTATAAAAAGTCTCAATTATAGGTTAGAAATGGACCACGAGACCTATTTTTGAGGTCAGAACGAATAAACGAGCACGAAGCCTCGTATAGAAATCGGGAGGAGAGAGGGTATAAAATTAGTTACACTAGCTCTAAAACCCGAAAAAGTCTCGATTATAGGTTAGAAATGGACCATGAGACGTGTTTGTGAGGTCAAAACGAAAAAACGAGCATGAAGCCTCGAATAGAAATCGGGAGGAGAGAGGGTATGAAATCAGATCCACTAGCTCTAACACCCGAAAAAGTCTCAATTATAGGTTAGAAATTGACCACGAGACGTATTTGTGAGGTCAGAACGAAAAAACAAGCACGAAGCCTCTTATAGAAATCGGGAGGAGAGAGGGTATGAAATTAGATCCACTAGCTCTAAAACCCGAAAAAGTCTCCATTATAGGTTAGAAATTGACCACGAGACCTATTTGTGAGGTCAGAACGAAAAAACGAGCACGAAGCCTCGTATAGAAATCTGGAGGAGAGAGGTTATGAAATTAGATCCACTAGCTCTAAAATCCGAAAAAGTCTCGATTATAGGTTAGAAATGGACCACGAGTCGTGTTTGTGAGGTCAGAACGAAAAAACGAGCACGAAACCTCGTATAGAAATCGGGAGGAGAGAGGGTATGAAATTAGATCCACTAGCTCTAAAATCCGAAAAAGACTCAATTATAGGTTAGAAATGGACCACGAGACCTATTTTTGAGGTCAGAACGAAAAAACAAGCACGAAGCCTCGTATAGAAATCGGGAGGAGAGAGGGTATGAAATTAGATCCACTAGCTCTAAAACCCGAAAATGTCTCAATTATAGGTTAGAAATGGACCACGAGACGTGTTTGTGAGGTCAGAACGAAAAAACGAGCACGAAGCCTCGTATAGAAATCGGGAGGAGAGAGGGTATGAAATTAGATCCACTAGCTCTAATACCCGAAAAAGTCTCAATTATAGGTTAGAAATGGACCACGAGACGTGTTTGTGAGGTCAGAACGAAAAAACGAGCACGAAGCCTCGTATAGAAATCGGGAGGAGAGGGTATGAAATTAAATCCACTAGCTCTAAAACCCGAAAAATTCTAAATTATAGGTTACAAATGGACCACGAGATGTGTTTGTGAGGTCAGAACGAAAAAACGAGCACGAAGCCTCGTATATAAATCGGGAGGAGAGAGGGTATGAAATTAGATCCACTTCCTCTATAACCCGAAAAAGTCTCGATTATAGGTTAGAAATGGACCACGAGACCTATTTTTGAGGTCAGAACGAAAAAACGAGCACGAAGCCTCGTATAGAAATCGGGAGGAGACAGGGTATGAAATTAGATCCACTAGCTCTAAAATCCGAAAAAGTCTCGATTATAGGTTAGAAATGGACCACGAAACATGTTTGTGAGGTCAGAACGAAAAAACGAGCACGAAGCCTCGTATAGAAATCGGGAGGAGAGTGGGTATGAAATTAGATCCACTAGCTCTAAAATCCGAAAAAGTCTCGATTATAGGTTAGAAATGGACCACGATACGTGTTTGTGAGGTCAGAACGAAAAAATGAGCACGAAGCCTCGTATAGAATTCGGCAGGAGAGAGTGTATGAAATTAGATCCACTAGCTCTAAAAACCCGAAAAAGTCTCAATTATAGGTTAGAAATGGACCACGAGACGTGTTTGTGAGGTCAGAACGAAAAAATGAGAACGAAGCCTCGTATAGAAATCGGGAGGAGAGAGGGTATAAAATTAGATCCAGTTGTTCCAAAAGCATAAAAAGTCTCGATTATTGGTTAGAAATGGACCACGAGACGTCTTTGTGAGGTCAGAACGAGAAAACGAGCACGAAGCCTCGTATAGAAATCGGGGGGAGAGAGGGTATGAAATTAGATCCACTAGCTCTAAAATCCTAAAAAATCTCGATTATAGGTTAGAAATGGACCACGAGACCTATTTTTGAGGTCAGAACAAAAAAACGAGCACGAAGCCTCGTAATGAAATCGGGATGAGAGGGGGTATGAAATTAGATCCACTAGCTCTAATACCCGAAAAAGTCTCAATTATAGGTTAGAAATGGACCACGAGACGTGTTTGTGAGGTCAGAACGAAAAAACGAGCACGAAGCCTCGTATAGAAACCGGGAGGAGAGAGGGTATGAAATTAGATCTATTAGCTTTAAAACCCGAAAAAATCTCGAATATAGGTTAGAAATTGACTACGAGACATGTTTGTGTGGTCATAACGAAAAAACGAGCACGAAGCTTCGTATAGAAATCGAGAGGAGAGAGGGTATGAAATTAGATCCACTACCTCTAAAATCCGAAAAAGTCTCGATTATAGGTTAGAAATGGACCACGAGACGTGTTTGTGAGGTCAGAACGAAAAAACAAGCACGAAGCCTCGTATCGAAATCGGGAGGAGAGAGGGAATGAAATTAGATCCACTAGCTCTAAAACCCGAAAAAGTCTCAATTATAGGTTGGAAATTGACCACGAGACCTATTTTTGAGGTCAGAACGAAAAAAAGAGCACGAAGCCTCGTATGGAAATCGGGAGGAGACAGGGTATGAAATTAGATCCACTAGCTCTAAAATCCGAAAAAGTCTCGATTATAGGTTAGAAATGGACCACGAAACATGTTTGTGAGGTCAGAACGAAAAAACGAGCACGAAGCCTCGAATAGAAATCGGGAGGAGAGAGGGTATGAAATTAGATCCACTAGCTCTAAAATCCGAAAATGTCTCGATTATAGGTTAGAAATGGACCACGAGACCTATTTTTGAGGTCAGAACGAAAAAACGAGCACGAAGCCTCGTATAGAAATAGGGAGGAGACAGGGTATGAAATTAGATCCACTAGCTATAAAATCCGAAAAAGTCTCGATTATAGGTTAGAAATGGACCACGAAACATGTTTGTGAGGTCAGAACGAAAAAACGAGCACGAAGCCTCGTATAGAAATCGGGAGGAGATAGGGTATGAAATTAGATCCACTAGTTCTAAAATCCGAAAAAGTCTCGATTATAGGTTAGAAATGGACCACGAGACGTGTTTGTGAGGTCAGAACGAAAAAATGAGCACGAAGCCTCGTATAGAAATCGGGAGGAGAGAGGGTATGAAATTAGATCCACTAGCTCTAAAACCCGAAAAAGTCTCAATTATAGGTTAGAAATGGACCACGAGACGTGTTTGTGAGGTCAGAACGAAAAAACGAGAACGAAGCCTCGTATAGAAATCGGGAGGAGAGAGGGTATAAAATTAGATCCACTTGTTCCAAAAGCATAAAAAGTCTCGATTATTGGTTAGAAATGGACCACGAGACGTCTTTGTGAGGTCAGAACGAGAAAACGAGCACGAAGCCTCGTATAGAAATCGGGAGGAGAGAGGGTATGAAATTAGATCCACTAGCTCTAAAATCCGGAAAAATCTCGATTATAGGTTAGAAATGGACCACGAGACCTGTTTTTGAGGTCAGAACAAAAAAACGAGCACGAAGCCTCGTAATGAAATCGGGAGGAGAGAGGGTATGAAATTAGATCCACTAGCTCTAATACCCGAAAAAGTCTCAATTATAGGTTAGAAATGGACCACGAGACGTGTTTGTGAGGTCAGAACGAAAAAACGAGCACGAAGCCTCGTATAGAAATCGGGAGGAGAGGGTATGAAATTAAATCCACTAGCTCTAAAACCCGAAAAATTCTAAATTATAGGTTAGAAATGGACCACGAGATGTGTTTGTGAGGTCAGAACGAAAAAACGAGCACGAAGCCTCGTATAGAAATCGGGAGGAGAGAGGGTATGAAATTAGATACACTTCCTCTATATCCCGAAAAAGTCTCGATTATAGGTTAGAAATGGACCACGAGACCTATTTTTGAGGTCAGAACGAAAAAACGAGCACGAAGCCTCGTATAGAAATCGGGAGGAGACAGGGTATGAAATTAGATCCACTAGCTCTAAAATCCGAAAAAGTCTCGATTATAGGTTAGAAATGGACCACGAAACATGTTTGTGAGGTCAGAACGAAAAAACGAGCACGAAGCCTCGTATAGAAATCGGGAGGAGAGAGGGTATGAAATTAGATCCACTAGCTCTAAAATCCGAAAAAGTCTCGATTATAGGTTAGAAATGGACCACGATATGTGTTTGTGAGGTCAGAACAAAAAAATGAGCACGAAGCCTCGTATAGAATTCGGCAGGAGAGAGGGTATGAAATTAGATCCACTAGCTCTAAAAACCCGAAAAAGTCTCAATTATAGGTTAGAAATGGACCACGAGACGTGTTTGTGAGGTCAGAACGAAAAAATGAGAACGAAGCCTCGTATAGAAATCGGGAGGAGAGAGGGTATAAAATTAGATCCAGTTGTTCCAAAAGCATAAAAACTCTCGATTATTGGTTAGAAATGGACCACGAGACGTCTTTGTGAGGTCAGAACGAGAAAACGAGCACGAAGCCTCGTATAGAAATCGGGGGGAGAGAGGGTATGAAATTAGATCCACTAGCTCTAAAATCCTAAAAAATCTCGATTATAGGTTAGAAATGGACCACGAGACCTATTTTTGAGGTCAGAACAAAAAAACGAGCACGAAGCCTCGTAATGAAATCGGGAGGAGAGGGGGTATGAAATTAGATCCACTAGCTCTAATACCCGAAAAAGTCTCAATTATAGGTTAGAAATGGACCACGAGACGTGTTTGTGAGGTCAGAACGAAAAAACGAGCACGAAGCCTCGTATAGAAACCGGGAGGAGAGAGGGTATGAAATTAGATCTATTAGCTTTAAAACCCGAAAAAATCTCGAATATAGGTTAGAAATTGACTACGAGACATGTTTGTGTGGTCATAACGAAAAAACGAGCACGAAGCCTCGTATAGAAATCGGGAGGAGAGAGGGTATGAAATTAGATCCACTTGTTCCAAAACTATAAAAAGTCTCAATTATAGGTTAGAAATGGACCACGAGATCTATTTTTGAGGTCAGAACGAAAAAACGAGCACGAAGCCTCGTATAGAAATCGGGAGGAGAGAGGGTATGAAATTAGATCCACTTGTTCCAAAACTATAAAAAGTCTCAATTATAGGTTAGAAATGGACCACGAGACCTATTTTTGAGGTCAGAACGAATAAACGAGCACGAAGCCTCGTATAGAAATCGGGAGGAGAGAGGGTATAAAATTAGTTCCACTAGCTCTAAAACCCGAAAAAGTCTCGATTATAGGTTAGAAATGGACCATGAGACGTGTTTGTGAGGTCAAAACGAAAAAACGAGCATGAAGCCTCGAATAGAAATCGGGAGGAGAGAGGGTATGAAATCAGATCCACTAGCTCTAACACCCGAAAAAGTCTCAATTATAGGTTAGAAATTGACCACGAGACGTATTTGTGAGGTCAGAACGAAAAAACAAGCACGAAGCCTCTTATAGAAATCGGGAGGAGAGAGGGTATGAAATTAGATCCACTAGCTCTAAAACCCGAAAAAGTCTCCATTATAGGTTAGAAATTGACCACGAGACCTATTTGTGAGGTCAGAACGAAAAAACGAGCACGAAGCCTCGTATAGAAATCTGGAGGAGAGAGGTTATGAAATTAGATCCACTAGCTCTAAAATCCGAAAAAGTCTCGATTATAGGTTAGAAATGGACCACGAGTCGTGTTTGTGAGGTCAGAACGAAAAAACGAGCACGAAACCTCGTATAGAAATCGGGAGGAGAGAGGGTATGAAATTAGATCCACTAGCTCTAAAATCCGAAAAAGACTCAATTATAGGTTAGAAATGGACCACGAGACCTATTTTTGAGGTCAGAACGAAAAAACAAGCACGAAGCCTCGTATAGAAATCGGGAGGAGAGAGGGTATGAAATTAGATCCACTAGCTCTAAAACCCGAAAATGTCTCAATTATAGGTTAGAAATGGACCACGAGACGTGTTTGTGAGGTCAGAACGAAAAAACGAGCACGAAGCCTCGTATAGAAATCGGGAGGAGAGAGGGTATGAAATTAGATCCACTAGCTCTAATACCCGAAAAAGTCTCAATTATAGGTTAGAAATGGACCACGAGACGTGTTTGTGAGGTCAGAACGAAAAAACGAGCACGAAGCCTCGTATAGAAATCAGGAGGAGAGGGTATGAAATTAAATAAACTAGCTCTAAAACCCGAAAAATTCTAAATTATAGGTTAGAAATGGACCACGAGATGTGTTTGTGAGGTCAGAACGAAAAAACGAGCACGAAGCCTCGTATATAAATCGGGAGGAGAGAGGGTATGAAATTAGATCCACTAGCTCTAAAATCCGGAAAAATCTCGATTATAGGTTAGAAATGGACCACGAGACCTGTTTTTGAGGTCAGAACAAAAAAACGAGCACGAAGCCTCGTAATGAAATCGGGAGGAGAGAGGGTATGAAATTAGATCCACTAGCTCTAATACCCGAAAAAGTCTCAATTATAGGTTAGAAATGGACCACGAGACGTGTTTGTGAGGTCAGAACGAAAAAACGAGCACGAAGCCTCGTATAGAAATCGGGAGGAGAGGGTATGAAATTAAATCCACTAGCTCTAAAACCCGAAAAATTCTAAATTATAGGTTAGAAATGGACCACGAGATGTGTTTGTGAGGTCAGAACGAAAAAACGAGCACGAAGCCTCGTATAGAAATCGGGAGGAGAGAGGGTATGAAATTAGATACACTTCCTCTATAACCCGAAAAAGTCTCGATTATAGGTTAGAAATGGACCACGAGACCTATTTTTGAGGTCAGAACGAAAAAACGAGCACGAAGCCTCGTATAGAAATCGGGAGGAGACAGGGTATGAAATTAGATCCACTAGCTCTAAAATCCGAAAAAGTCTCGATTATAGGTTAGAAATGGACCACGAAACATGTTTGTGAGGTCAGAACGAAAAAACGAGCACGAAGCCTCGTATAGAAATCGGGAGGAGAGAGGGTATGAAATTAGATCCACTAGCTCTAAAATCCGAAAAAGTCTCGATTATAGGTTAGAAATGGACCACGATACGTGTTTGTGAGGTCAGAACGAAAAAATGAGCACGAAGCCTCGTATAGAATTCGGCAGGAGAGAGGGTATGAAATTAGATCCACTAGCTCTAAAAACCCGAAAAAGTCTCAATTATAGGTTAGAAATGGACCACGAGACGTGTTTGTGAGGTCAGAACGAAAAAATGAGAACGAAGCCTCGTATAGAAATCGGGAGGAGAGAGGGTATAAAATTAGATCCAGTTGTTCCAAAAGCATAAAAACTCTCGATTATTGGTTAGAAATGGACCACGAGACGTCTTTGTGAGGTCAGAACGAGAAAACGAGCACGAAGCCTCGTATAGAAATCGGGGGGAGAGAGGGTATGAAATTAGATCCACTAGCTCTAAAATCCTAAAAAATCTCGATTATAGGTTAGAAATGGACCACGAGACCTATTTTTGAGGTCAGAACAAAAAAACGAGCACGAAGCCTCGTAATGAAATCGGGAGGAGAGGGGGTATGAAATTAGATCCACTAGCTCTAATACCCGAAAAAGTCTCAATTATAGGTTAGAAATGGACCACGAGACGTGTTTGTGAGGTCAGAACGAAAAAACGAGCACGAAGCCTCGTATAGAAACCGGGAGGAGAGAGGGTATGAAATTAGATCTATTAGCTTTAAAACCCGAAAAAATCTCGAATATAGGTTAGAAATTGACTACGAGACATGTTTGTGTGGTCATAACGAAAAAACGAGCACGAAGCATCGTATAGAAATCGGGAGGAGAGAGGGTATGAAATTAGATCCACTTGTTCCAAAACTATAAAAAGTCTCAATTATAGGTTAGAAATGGACCACGAGATCTATTTTTGAGGTCAGAACGAAAAAACGAGCACGAAGCCTCGTATAGAAATCGGGAGGAGAGAGGGTATGAAATTAGATCCACTTGTTCCAAAACTATAAAAAGTCTCAATTATAGGTTAGAAATGGACCACGAGACCTATTTTTGAGGTCAGAACGAATAAACGAGCACGAAGCCTCGTATAGAAATCGGGAGGAGAGAGGGTATAAAATTAGTTCCACTAGCTCTAAAACCCGAAAAAGTCTCGATTATAGGTTGGAAATGGACCATGAGACGTGTTTGTGAGGTCAAAACGAAAAAACGAGCATGAAGCCTCGAATAGAAATCGGGAGGAGAGAGGGTATGAAATCAGATCCACTAGCTCTAACACCCGAAAAAGTCTCAATTATAGGTTAGAAATTGACCACGAGACGTATTTGTGAGGTCAGAACGAAAAAACAAGCACGAAGCCTCTTATAGAAATCGGGAGGAGAGAGGGTATGAAATTAGATCCACTAGCTCTAAAACCCGAAAAAGTCTCCATTATAGGTTAGAAATTGACCACGAGACCTATTTGTGAGGTCAGAACGAAAAAACGAGCACGAAGCCTCGTATAGAAATCTGGAGGAGAGAGGTTATGAAATTAGATCCACTAGCTCTAAAATCCGAAAAAGTCTCGATTATAGGTTAGAAATGGACTACGAGTCGTGTTTGTGAGGTCAGAACGAAAAAACGAGCACGAAACCTCGTATAGAAATCGGGAGGAGAGAGGGTATGAAATTAGATCCACTAGCTCTAAAATCCGAAAAAGACTCAATTATAGGTTAGAAATGGACCACGAGACCTATTTTTGAGGTCAGAACGAAAAAACAAGCACGAAGCCTCGTATAGAAATCGGGAGGAGAGAGGGTATGAAATTAGATCCACTAGCTCTAAAACCCGAAAATGTCTCAATTATAGGTTAGAAATGGACCACGAGACGTGTTTGTGAGGTCAGAACGAAAAAACGAGCACGAAGCCTCGTATAGAAATCGGGAGGAGAGAGGGTATGAAATTAGATCCACTAGCTCTAATACCCGAAAAAGTCTCAATTATAGGTTAGAAATGGACCACGAGACGTGTTTGTGAGGTCAGAACGAAAAAACGAGCACGAAGCCTCGTATAGAAATCAGGAGGAGAGGGTATGAAATTAAATCCACTAGCTCTAAAACCCGAAAAATTCTAAATTATAGGTTAGAAATGGACCACGAGATGTGTTTGTGAGGTCAGAACGAAAAAACGAGCACGAAGCCTCGTATATAAATCGGGAGGAGAGAGGGTATGAAATTAGATCCACTTCCTCTATAACCCGAAAAAGTCTCGATTATAGGTTAGAAATGGACCACGAGACCTATTTTTGAGGTCAGAACGAAAAAACGAGCACGAAGCCTCGTATAGAAATCGGGAGGAGACAGGGTATGAAATTAGATCCACTAGCTCTAAAATCCGAAAAAGTCTCGATTATAGGTTAGAAATGGACCACGAAACATGTTTGTGAGGTCAGAACGAAAAAACGAGCACGAAGCCTCGTATAGAAATCGGGAGGAGAGAGGGTATGAAATTAGATCCACTAGCTCTAAAATCCGAAAAAGTCTCGATTATAGGTTAGAAATGGACCACGAGACGTGTTTGTGAGGTCAGAACGAAAAAATGAGCACGAAGCCTCGTATAGAATTCGGCAGGAGAGAGGGTATGAAATTAGATCCACTAGCTCTAAAAACCCGAAAAAGTCTCAATTATAGGTTAGAAATGGACCACGAGACGTGTTTGTGAGGTCAGAACGAAAAAATGAGAACGAAGCCTCGTATAGAAATCGGGAGGAGAGAGGGTATAAAATTAGATCCAGTCGTTCCAAAAGCATAAAAAGTCTCGATTATTGGTTAGAAATGGACCACGAGACGTCTTTGTGAGGTCAGAACGAGAAAACGAGCACGAAGCCTCGTATAGAAATCGGGGGGAGAGAGGGTATGAAATTAGATCCACTAGCTCTAAAATCCTAAAAAATATCGATTATAGGTTAGAAATGGACCACGAGACCTATTTTTGAGGTCAGAACAAAAAAACGAGCACGAAGCCTCGTAATGAAATCGGGAGGAGAGGGGGTATGAAATTAGATCCACTAGCTCTAATACCCGAAAAAGTCTCAATTATAGGTTAGAAATGGACCACGAGACGTGTTTGTGAGGTCAGAATGAAAAAACGAGCACGAAGCCTCGTATAGAAACCGGGAGGAGAGAGGGTATGAAATTAGATCTATTAGCTTTAAAACCCGAAAAAATCTCGAATATAGGTTAGAAATTGACTACGAGACATGTTTGTGTGGTCATAACGAAAAAACGAGCACGAAGCCTCGTATAGAAATCGGGAGGAGAGAGGGTATGAAATTAGATCCACTTGTTCCAAAACTATAAAAAGTCTCAATTATAGGTTAGAAATGGACCACGAGATCTATTTTTGAGGTCAGAACGAAAAAACGAGCACGAAGCCTCGTATAAAAATCGGGAGGAGAGAGGGTATGAAATTAGATCCACTTGTTCCAAAACTATAAAAAGTCTCAATTATAGGTTAGAAATGGACCACGAGACATATTTTTGAGGTCAGAACGAATAAACGAGCACGAAGCCTCGTATAGAAATCGGGAGGAGAGAGGGTATAAAATTAGTTCCACTAGCTCTAAAACCCGAAAAAGTCTCGATTATAGGTTAGAAATGGACCACGAGACGTGTTTGTGAGGTCAGAACGAAAAAACGAGCACGAAGCCTCGTATAGAAATCGGGAGGAGAGAGGGTATGAAATCAGGTCCACTAGCTCTAACACCCGAAAAAGTCTCAATTATAGGTTAGAAATTGACCACGAGACGTATTTGTGAGGTCAGAACGAAAAAACAAGCACGAAGCCTCGTATAGAAATCGGGAGGAGAGAGGGTATGAAATTAGATCCACTAGCTCTAAAATCCGAAAAAGTCTCGATTAAAGGTTAGAAATGGACCACGAGACGTGTTTGTGAGGTCAGAACGAAAAAATAAGCACGAAGCCTCGTATAGAAATCGGGAGGAGAGAGGGTATGAAATTAGATCCACTTGCTCTAAAACCAGAAAAAGTCTCAATTATAGGTTAGAAATGGACCACGAGACCTATTTTTGAGGTCAGAACGAAAAAACAAGCACGAAGCCTCGTATAGAAATCGGGAGGAGAGAGGGTATGAAATTAGATCCACTAGCTCTAAAACCCGAAAATGTCTCAATTATAGGTTAGAAATGGACCACGAGACGTGTTTGTGAGGTCAGAACGAAAAAACGAGCACGAAGCCTCGTATAGAAATCGGGAGGAGAGAGGGTATGAAATTAGATCTACTAGCTCTAAAACCCGAAAAAGTCTCTATTATAGGTTAGAAATGGACCACGAGACGTGTTTGTGAGGTCAGAACGAAAAAATGAGCACGAAGCCTTGTATAGAAATCGGGAGGAGAGAGGGTATGAAATTAGATCTACTTCCTCTATAACTCGAAAAAATCTCAATTATAGTTTAGAAATGGACCACGAGAAGTATTTGTGAGGTCAGAACGAAAAAACGAGCACGAAGCTTCGTATAGAAATCGGGAGGAGAGAGGGTATGAAATTAGATCCACTAGCTCTAAAATCCGAAAAAGTCTCGATTATAGGTTAGAAATGGACCACGAGACGTGTTTGTGAGGTCAGAACGAAAAAACGAGCACGAAGCCTCGTATAGAAATCGGGAGGAGAGAGGGTATGAAATTAGATCCACTAGCTCTAAAACCCGAAAAAGTCTCAATTATAGGTTAGAAATGGACCACGAGACGTGTTTGTGAGGTCAGAACGAAAAAACGAGCACGAAGCCTCGTATAGAAATCGGGAGGAGAGAGGGTATGAAATTAGATCCACTAGCTCTAAAATCCGAAAAAGTCTCGAATATAGGTTAGAAATTGACCACGAGACGTGTTTGTGTGGTCAAAACGAAAAAACGAGCACGAAGCCTCGTATAGAAATCGGGAGGAGAGAGGGTATGAAATTAGATCCACTACCTCTAAAACCCGAAAAAGTCTCGATTATGCGTTAGAAATGGACCAGGAGACGTGTTGGTAAGGTCAGAACGAAAAAACGAGCACGAAGCCTCGTATAAAAATCGGGAGGAGAGAGGGTATGAAATTAGATCCACTAGCTGTAAAACCCGAAAAAGTCTCGATTATAGGTTAGAAATGGACCACGAGACGTATTTGTGAGGTCAGAACGAAAAAACGAGCACGAAGCCTCGAATAGAAATCGGGAGGAGAGAGGGTATGAAATTAGATCCACTAGCTCTAACACCCGAAAAAGTCTCAATTATAGGTTAGAAATAGACCACGAGATGTATTTGTGAGGTCAGAACGAAAAAACAAGCACGAAGCCTCGTATAGAAATCGGGAGGAGAGAGGGTATGAAATTAGATCCACAAGCTCTAAAACCCGAAAAAGTCTCCATTATAGGTTAGAAATGGACCACGAGACCTATTTTTGAGGTCAGAACGAAAAAACGAGCACGAAGCCTCGTATAGAAATCGGGAGGAGAGGGTATGAAATTAGATCCACTAGCTCTAAAATCTGAAAAAGTCTCGATTATAGGTTAGAAATGGACCACGAAACATGTTTGTGAGGTCAGAACGAAAAAACGAGCACGAAGCCTCGTATAGAAATCGGGAGGAGAGAGGGTATGAAATTAGATCCACTAGCTCTAAAATCCGAAAAAGTCTCGATTATAGGTTAGAAATGGACCACGATACGTGTTTGTGAGGTCAGAATGAAAAAACGAGCACTAAGCCTCGTATAGAATTCGGCAGGAGAGAGGGTATGAAATTAGATCCTCTAGCTCTAAAACCCGAAAAAGTCTCAATTATAGGTTAGAAATGGACCACGAGACGTATTTGTGAGGTCAGAACGAAAAAACGAGAACGAAGCCTCGTATAGAAATCGGGAGGAGAGAGGGTATAAAATTAGATCCAGTTGTTCCAAAAGCATAAAAAGTCTCGATTATTGGTTAGAAATGGACCACGAGACGTCTTTGTGAGGTCAGAACGAGAAAACGAGCACGAAGCCTCGTATAGAAATCGGGGGGAGAGAGGGTATGAAATTAGATCCACTAGCTCTAAAATCCGAAAAAATCTCGATTATAGGTTAGAAATGGACCACGAGACCTGTTTTTGAGGTCAGAACAAAAAAACGAGCACGAAGCCTCGTAATGAAATCGGGAGGAGAGGGGGTATGAAATTAGATCCACTAGCTCTAATACCCGAAAAAGTCTCAATTATAGGTTAGAAATGGACCACGAGACGTGTTTGTGAGGTCAGAACGAAAAAACGAGCACGAAGCCTCGTATAGAAATCGGGAGGAGAGAGGGTATGAAATTAGATCTATTAGCTCTAAAACCCGAAAAAGTCTCGAATATAGGTTAGAAATTGACTACGAGACATGTTTGTGTGGTCATAACGAAAAAACGAGCATGAAGCCTCGTATAGAAATCGGGAGGAGAGAGGGTATGAAATTAGATCCACTTGTTCCAAAACTATAAAAAGTCTCAATTATAGGTTAGAAATGGACCACGAGTCCTGTTTGTGAGGTCAGAACGAAAAAACGAGCACGAAACCTCGTTTAGAAATCGGGAGGAGAGAGGGTATGAAATTAGATTCACTTATTCCAAAACCAGAAAAAGTCTCGATTATTGGTTAGTAATGGACCACGAGACGTTTTTGTGAGGTTAGAACGAAAAAACGAGCACGAAGCCTCGTATAGAAATCGGGAGGAGACAGGGTATGAAATTAAATCCACTACCTCTAAAATCCGAAAAAGTCTCGATTATAGGTTAGAAATGCACCACGAGACGTATTTGTGAGGTCAGAATGAAAAAACGAGCACGAAGCCTCGTATAGAAATCAGGAGGAGAGAGGGTATGAAATTAGATCCACTACCTCTAAAACGCGAAAAAGTCTCGATTATACGTTAGAAATGGACCAGGAGACGTGTTGGTAAGGTCAGAACGAAAAAACGAGCACGAAGCCTCGTATAGAAATCGGGAGGAGAGAGGGTATTAAATTAGATCCACTAGCTCTAAAACCCGAAAAAGTCTCGATTATAGGTTAGAAATGGACCACGAGACGTATTTGTGAGGTCAGAACGAAAAAACGAGCACGAAGCCTCGTATAGAAATCGGGAGGAGAGAGGGTATGAAATTAGATCTACTAGCTCTAAAATCCGAAAAAGTCTCGAATATAGGTTAGAAATTGACCACGAGACGTGTGTGTGTGGTCATAACGAAAAAACGAGCACGAAGCCTCGTATAGAAATCGGGAGGAGAGAGGGTATGAAATTAGATCCACTACCTCTAAAACCCGAAAAAGTCTCGATTATGCGTTAGAAATGGACCAGGAGACGTGTTGGTAAGGTCAAAATGAAAAAACGAGCACGAAGCCTCGTATAAAAATCGGGAGGAGAGAGGGTATTAAATTAGATCCACTAGCTGTAAAACCCGAAAAAGTCTCGATTATAGGTTAGAAATGGACCACGAGACCTATTTTTGAGGTCAGAACGAAAAAACAAGCACGAAGCCTCGTATAGAAATCGGGAGGAAAGAAGGTATGAAATTAGATCCACTAGCTCTAAAACCCGAAAATGTCTCAATTATAGGTTAGAAATGGACCACGAGACGTGTTTGTGAGGTCAGAACGAAAAAACGAGCATGAAGCCTCGTATAGAAATCGGGAGGAGACAGGGTATGAAATTAGATCCACGACCTCCAAAACGCGAAAAAGTCTCGATTATACGTTAGGAATGGACCAGGAGACGTGTTGGTAAGGTCAGAACGAAAAAACGAGCACGAAGCCTCGTATAGAAATCAGGAGGAGAGAGGGTATTAAATTAGATCAACTAGCTCTAAAACCCGAAAAAGTCTTGATTATAGGTTAGAAATGGACCACGAGACCTATTTTTGAGGTCAGAACGAAAAAACGAGCACGAAGCCTCGTATAGAAATTGGGAGGAGAGAGGGTATGAAATTAGATCCACTAGCTCTAAAATCCGAAAAAGTATCGATTATAGGATAGAAATGGACCACGAGACGTGTTTGTGAGGTCAGAACGAAAAAACGAGCACGAAGCCTCGTATAGAAATCGGGAGGAGAGAGGGTATGAAATTAGATCCACTAGCTCTAAAACCCGAAAAAGTCTCAATTATAGGTTAGAAATGGACCACGAGACGTGTTTGTGAGGTCAGAACGAAAAAACGAGCACGAAGCCTCGTATAGAAATCGGGAGGAGAGAGGGTATGAAATTAGATCTACTAGCTCTAAAATCCGAAAAAGTCTCGAATATAGGTTAGAAATTGACCACGAGACGTGTTTGTGTGGTCATAACGAAAAAACGAGCACGAAGCCTCGTATAGAAATCGGGAGGAGAGAGGGTATGAAATTAGATCCACTACCTCTAAAACCCGAAAAAGTCTCGATTATGCATTAGAAATGGACCAGGAGACGTGTTGGTAAGGTCAGAACGAAAAAACGAGCACGAAGCCTCGTATAAAAATCGGGAGGAGAGAGGGTATTAAATTAGATCCACTAGCTGTAAAACCCGAAAAAGTCTCGATTATAGGTTAGAAATGGACCACGAGACGTATTTGTGAGGTCAGAACGAAAAAACGAGCACGAAGCCTCGAATAGAAATCGGGAGGAGAGAGGGTATGAAATTAGATCCACTAGCTCTAACACCCGAAAAAGTCTCAATTATAGGTCAGAAATTAACCACGAGATGTATTTGTGAGGTCAGAATGAAAAAACAAGCAGGAAGCCTCGTATAGAAATCGGGAGGAGAGAGGGTATGAAATTAGATCCACAAGCTCTAAAACCCGAAAAAGTCTCCATTATAGGTTAGAAATGGACCACGAGACCTATTTTTGAGGTCAGAACGAAAAAACGAGCACGAAGCCTCGTATAGAAATCGGGAGGAGAGAGGGTATGAAATTAGATCCACTAGCTCTAAAATCTGAAAAAGACTCAATTATAGGTTAGAAATGGACCACGAGACCTATTTTTGAGGTCAGAACGAAAAAACAAGCACGAAGCCTCGTATAGAAATCGGGAGGAGAGAGGGTATGAAATTAGATCCACTAGCTCTAAAACCCGAAAATGTCTCAATTATAGGTTAGAAATGGACCACGAGACGTGTTTGTGAGGTCAGAACGAAAAAACGAGCACGAAGCCTCGTATAGAAATCGGGAGGAGAGAGGGTATGAAATTAGATCTACTAGCTCTAAAACCCGAAAAAGTCTCTATTATAGGTTAGAAATGGACCACGAGACGTGTTTGTGAGGTCAGAACGAAAAAATGAGCACGAAGCCTCGTATAGAAATCGGGAGGAGAGAGGGTATGAAATTAGATCTACTTCCTCTATAACCCGAAAAAGTCTCAATTATAGTTTAGAAATGGACCACGAGAAGTATTTGTGAGGTCAAAACGAAAAAACGAGCACGAAGCTTCGTATAGAAATCGAGAGGAGAGAGGGTATGAATTAGATCCACTAGCTCTAAAATCCAAAAAAGTCTCGATTATAGGTTAGAAATGGACCACGAAACATGTTTGTGAGGTCAGAACGAAAAAACGAGCACGAAGCCTTGAATAGAAATGGGGAGGAGAGAGGGTATGAAATTAGATCCACTAGCTCTAAAATCCGAAAAAGTCCCGATTATAGGTTAGAAATGGACCACGAGACCTATTTTTGAGGTCAGAACGAAAAAACGAGCACGAAGCCTCGTATAGAAATAGGGAGGAGACAGGGTATGAAATTAGATCCACTAGCTCTAAAATCTGAAAAAGTCTCGATTATAGGTTAGAAATGGACCACGAAACATGTTTGTGAGGTCAGAACGAAAAAACGAGCACGAAGCCTCGTATAGAAATCGGGAGGAGAGAGGGTATGAAATTAGATCCACTAGCTCTAAAATCCGAAAAAGTCTCGATTATAGGTTAGAAATGGACCACGATACGTGTTTGTGAGGTCAGAATGAAAAAACGAGCACGAAGCCTCGTATAGAATTCGGCAGGAGAGAGGGTATGAAATTAGATCCTCTAGCTCTAAAACCCGAAAAAGTCTCAATTATAAGTTAGAAATGGACCACGAGACGTGTTTGTGAGGTCAGAACGAAAAAACGAGAACGAAGCCTCGTATAGAAATCGGGAGGAGAGAGGGTATAAAATTAGATCCAGTTGTTCCAAAAGCATAAAAAGTCTCGATTATTGGTTAGAAATGGACCACGAGACGTCTTTGTGAGGTCAGAACGAGAAAACGAGCACGAAGCCTCGTATAGAAATCGGGGGGAGAGAGGGTATGAAATTAGATCCACTAGCTCTAAAATCCGAAAAAATCTCGATTATAGGTTAGAAATGGACCACGAGACCTGTTTTTGAGGTCAGAACAAAAAAACGAGCACGAAGCCTCGTAATGAAATCGGGAGGAGAGGGGGTATGAAATTAGATCCACTAGCTCTAATACCCGAAAAAGTCTCAATTATAGGTTAGAAATGGACCACGAGACGTGTTTGTGAGGTCAGAACGAAAAAACGAGCACGAAGCCTCGTATAGAAATCGGGAGGAGAGAGGGTATGAAATTAGATCTATTAGCTCTAAAACCCGAAAAAGTCTCGAATATAGGTTAGAAATTGACTACGAGACATGTTTGTGTGGTCATAACGAAAAAACGAGCACGAAGCCTCGTATAGAAATCGGGAGGAGAGAGGGTATGAAATTAGATTCACTTGTTCCAAAACTATAAAAAGTCTCAATTATAGGTTAGAAATGGACCACGAGTCGTGTTTGTGAGGTCAGAACGAAAAAACGAGCACGAAACCTCGTTTAGAAATCGGGAGGAGAGAGGGTATGAAATTAGATTCACTTATTCCAAAACCAGAAAAAGTCTCGATTATTGGTTAGTAATGGACCACGAGACGTTTTTGTGAGGTTAGAACGAAAAAACGAGCACGAAGCCTCGTATAGAAATCGGGAGGAGACAGGGTATGAAATTAAATCCACTACCTCTAAAATCCGAAAAAGTCACGATTATAGGTTAGAAATGCACCACGAGATGTATTTGTGAGGTCAGAACGAAAAAACGAGCACGAAGCCTCGTATAGAAATCAGGAGGAGAGAGGGTATGAAATTAGATCCACTACCTCTAAAACGCGAAAAAGTCTCGATTATACGTTAGAAATGGACCAGGAGACGTGTTGGTAAGGTCAGAACGAAAAAACGAGCACGAAGCCTCGTATAGAAATCGGGAGGAGAGAGGGTATTAAATTAGATCCACTAGCTCTAAAACCCGAAAAAGTCTCGATTATAGGTTAGAAATGGACCACGAGACCTATTTTTGAGGTCAGAACGAAAAAACGAGCACGAAGCCTCGTATAGAAATCGGGAGGAGAGAGGGTATGAAATTAGATCTACTAGCTCTAAAATCCGAAAAAGTCTCGAATATAGGTTAGAAATTGACCACGAGACGTGTGTGTGTGGTCATAACGAAAAAACGAGCACGAAGCCTCGTATAGAAATCGGGAGGAGAGAGGATATGAAATTAGATCCACTACCTCTAAAACACGAAAAAGTCTCGATTATGCGTTAGAAATGGACCAGGAGACGTGTTGGTAAGGTCAGAACGAAAAAACGAGCACGAAGCCTCGTATAAAAATCGGGAGGAGAGAGGGTATTAAATTAGATCCACTAGCTGTAAAACCCGAAAAAGTCTCGATTATAGGTTAGAAATGGACCACGAGACGTATTTGTGAGGTCAGAATGAAAAAAGGAGCACGAAGCCTCGAATAGAAATCGGGAGGAGAGAGGGTATGAAATTAGATCCACTAGCTCTAACACCCGAAAAAGTCTCAATTATAGGTTAGAAATTGACCACGAGATGTATTTGTGAGGTCAGAATGAAAAAACAAGCACGAAGCCTCGTATAGAAATCGGGAGGAGAGAGGGTATGAAATTAGATCCACAAGCTCTAAAACCCGAAAAAGTCTCCATTATAGGTTAGAAATGGACCACGAGACCTATTTTTGAGGTCAGAACGAAAAAACGAGCACGAAGCCTCGTATAGAAATCGGGAGGAGAGAGGGTATGAAATTAGATCCACTAGCTCTAAAATCCGAAAAAGACTCAATTATAGGTTAGAAATGGACCACGAGACCTATTTTTGAGGTCAGAACGAAAAAACAAGCACGAAGCCTCGTATAGAAATCAGGAGGAGAGAGGGTATGAAATTAGATCCACTAGCTCTAAAACCCGAAAATGTCTCAATTATAAGTTAGAAATGGACCACGAGACGTGTTTGTGAGGTCAGAACGAAAAAACGAGCACGAAGCCTCGTATAGAAATCGGGAGGAGACAGGGTATGAAATTAGATCCACTACCTCCAAAACGCGAAAAAGTCTCGATTATACGTTAGGAATGGACCAGGAGACGTGTTGGTAAGGTCAGAACGAAAAAACGAGCACGAAGCCTCGTATAGAAATCAGGAGGAGAGAGGGTATTAAATTAGATCCACTAGCTCTAAAACCCGAAAAAGTCTGGATTATAGGTTAGAAATGGACCACGAGACCTATTTTTGAGGTAAGAACGAAAAAACGAGCACGAAGCCTCGTATAGAAATTGGGAGGAGAGAGGGTATGAAATTAGATCCACTAGCTCTAAAATCCGAAAAAGTATCGATTATAGGATAGAAATGGACCACGAGACGTGTTTGTGAGGTCAGAACGAAAAAACGAGCACGAAGCCTCGTATAGAAATCGGGAGGAGAGAGGGTATGAAATTAGATCCACTACCTCTAAAACCCGAAAAAGTCTCAATTATAGGTTAGAAATGGACCACGAGACGTGTTTGTGAGGTCAGAACGAAAAAACGAGCACGAAGCCTCGTATAGAAATCGGGAGGAGAGAGGGTATGAAATTAGATCTACTAGCTCTAAAATCCGAAAAAGTATCGAATATAGGTTAGAAATTGACCACGAGACGTGTTTGTGTGGTCATAACGAAAAAACGAGCACGAAGCCTCGTATAGAAATCGGGAGGAGAGAGGGTATGAAATTAGATCCACTACCTCTAAAACCCGAAAAAGTCTCGATTATGCATTAGAAATGGACCAGGAGACGTGTTGGTAAGGTCAGAACGAAAAAACGAGCACGAAGCCTCGTATAAAAATCGGGAGGAGAGAGGGTATTAAATTAGATCCACTAGCTGTAAAACCCGAAAAAGTCTCGATTATAGGTTAGAAATGGACCACGAGACGTATTTGTGAGGTCAGAACGAAAAAACGAGCACGAAGCCTCGAATAGAAATCGGGAGGAGAGAGGGTATGAAATTAGATCCACTAGCTCTAACACCCGAAAAAGTCTCAATTATAGGTTAGAAATTAACCACGAGATGTATTTGTGAGGTCAGAATGAAAAAACAAGCACGAAGCCTCGTATAGAAATCGGGAGGAGAGAGGGTATGAAATTAGATCCACAAGCTCTAAAACCCGAAAAAGTCTCCATTATAGGTTAGAAATGGACCATGAGACCTATTTTTGAGGTCAGAACGAAAAAACGAGCACGAAGCCTCGTATAGAAATCGGGAGGAGAGAGGGTATGAAATTAGATCCACTAGCTCTAAAATCCGAAAAAGACTCAATTATAGGTTAGAAATGGACCACGAGACCTATTTTTGAGGTCAGAACGAAAAAACAAGCACGAAGCCTCGTATAGAAATCGGGAGGAGAGAGGGTATGAAATTAGATCCACTAGCTCTAAAACCCGAAAATGTCTCAATTATAGGTTAGAAATGGACCACGAGACGTGTTTGTGAGGTCAGAACGAAAAAACGAGCACGAAGCCTCATATAGAAATCGGGAGGAGAGAGGGTATGAAATTAGATCTACTAGCTCTAAAACCCGAAAAAGTCTCTATTATAGGTTAGAAATGGACCACGAGACGTGTTTGTGAGGTCAGAACGAAAAAATGAGCACGAAGCCTCGTATAGAAATCGGGAGGAGAGAGGGTATGAAATTAGATCTACTTCCTCTATATCCCGAAAAAGTCTCAATTATAGTTTAGAAATGGACCACGAGAAGTATTTGTGAGGTCAAAACGAAAAAACGAGCACGAAGCTTCGTATAGAAATCGAGAGGAGAGAGGGTATGAAATTAGATCCACTAGCTCTAAAATCCGAAAAAGTCTCGATTATAGGTTAGAAATGGACCACGAAACATGTTTGTGAGGTCAGAACGAAAAAACGAGCACGAAGCCTTGAATAGAAATGGGGAGGAGAGAGGGTATGAAATTAGATCCACTAGCTCTAAAATCCGAAAAAGTCCCGATTATAGGTTAGAAATGGACCACGAGACCTATTTTTGAGGTCAGAACGAAAAAACGAGCACGAAGCCTCGTATAGAAATAGGGAGGAGACAGGGTATGAAATTAGATCCACTAGCTCTAAAATCCGAAAAGGTCTCGATTATAGGTTAGAAATGGACCACGAAACATGTTTGTGAGGTCAGAACGAAAAAACGAGCACGAAGCCTCGTATAGAAATCGGGAGGAGACAGGGTATGAAATTAGATCCACTAGCTCTAAAATCCGAAAAAGTCACGATTATAGGTTAGAAATGGACCACGAAACATGTTTTTGAGGTCAGAACGAAAAAACGAGCACGAAGCCTCGAATAGAAATCGGGAGGAGAGAGAGTATGAAATTAGATCCACTAGCTCTAAAATCCGAAAAAGTCTCGATTATAGGTTAGAAATGGACCACGAGACCTATTTTTGAGGTCAGAACGAAAAAACGAGCACGAAGCCTCGTATAGAAATCGGGAGGAGACAGGGTATGAAATTAGATCCACTAGCTCTAACACCCGAAAAAGTCTCAATTATAGGTTAGAAATTGACCACGAGACGTATTTGTGAGGTCAGAACGAAAAAACAAGCACGAAGCCTCGTATAGAAATCGGGAGGAGAGAGGGTATGAAATTAGATCCACTAGCTCTAAAACCCGAAAAAGTATCCATTATAGGTTAGAAATTGACCACGAGACCTATTTGTGAGGTCAGAACGAAAAAACGAGCACGAAGCCTCGTATAGAAATCTGGAGGAGAGAGGTTATGATATTATATCCACTAGCTCTAAAATCCGAAAAAGTCTCGATTATAGGTTAGAAATGGACCACGAAACATGTTTGTGAGGTCAGAACGAAAAAACGAGCACGAAGCCTCGTATAGAAATAGGGAGGAGACAGGGTATGAAATTAGATCCACTAACGCTAAAATCCGAAAAAGTCTCGATTATAGGTTAGAAATGGACCACGATACGTGTTTGTGAGGTCAGAACGAAAAAACGAGCACGAAGCCTCGTATAGAAATCGGGAGGAGAGAGGGTATGAAATTAGATCCACTAGCTCTAAAATCCGAAAAAGTCTCGATTATAGGTTAGAAATGGACCACGAGACCTATTTTTGAGGTCAGAACGAAAACACGAGCACGAAGCCTCGTATTGAAATCGGGAGGAGACAGGGTATGAAATTAGATCTACTAGCTCTAAAATCCGAAAAAGTCTCGATTATAGGTTAGAAATGGACCACGAAACATGTTTGTGAGGTCAGAACGAAAAAACGAGCACGAAGCCTCGTATAGAAATCGGGAGGAGAGAGGGTATGAAATTAGATCCACTAGCTCTAAAATCCGAAAAAGTCTCGATTATAGGTTAGAAATGGACCACGATACGTGTTTGTGAGGTCAGAACGAAAAAACGAGCACGAAGCCTCGTATAGAATTCGGCAGGAGAGAGGGTATGAAATTAGATCCTCTAGCTCTAAAACCCGAAAAAGTCTCAATTATAGGTTAGAAATGGACCACGAGACGTGTTTGTGAGGTCAGAACGAAAAAACGAGAACGAAGCCTCGTATAGAAATCGGGAGGAGAGAGGGTATAAAATTAGATCCAGTTGTTCCAAAAGCATAAAAAGTCTCGATTATTGGTTAGAAATGGACCACGAGACGTCTTTGTGAGGTCAGAACGAGAAAACGAGCACGAAGCCTCGTATAGAAATCGGGGGGAGAGAGGGTATGAAATTAGATCCACTAGCTCTAAAATCCGAAAAAATCTCGATCATAGGTTAGAAATGGACCACGAGACCTGTTTTTGAGGTCAGAACAAAAAAACGAGAACGAAGCCTCGTAATGAAATCAGGAGGAGAGGGGGTATGAAATTAGATCCACTAGCTCTAATACCCGAAAAAGTCTCAATTATAGGTTATAAATGGACCACGAGACGTGTTTGTGAGGTCAGAACGAAAAAACGAGCACGAAGCCTCGTATAGAAATCGGGAGGAGAGAGGGTATGAAATTAGATCTATTAGCTCTAAAACCCGAAAAAGTCTCGAATATAGGTTAGAAATTGACTACGAGACTTGTTTGTGTGGTCATAACGAAAAAACGAGCACGAAGCCTCGTATAGAAATCGGGAGGAGAGAGGGTATGAAATTAGATCCACTTGTTCCAAAACTATAAAAAGTCTCAATTATAGGTTAGAAATGGACCACGAGATCTATTTTTGTGGTCAGAACGAAAAAACGAGCACGAAGCCTCGTATAGAAATCGGGAGGAGAGAGGGTATGAAATTAAATCCACTTCCTCTAAAATCTGAAAAAGTCTCGATTATAGGTTAGAAATAGACCATGAGACTTATTTGTGAGGTCAGAACGAAAAAACGAGCACGAAGCCTCGTATAGAAATCGAGAGGAGAGAGGGTATGAAATTAGATCCACAAGCTCTAAAACCCGAAAAAGTCTCAATTATAGGTTAGAAATGGACCACGAGACCTATTTTTGAGGTCAGAACGAATAAACGAGCACGAAGCCTCGTATAGAAATCGGGAGGAGAGAGGGTATAAAATTAGTTCCACTAGCTCTAAAACCCGAAAAAGTCTCGATTATAGGTTAGAAATGGACCATGAGACGTGTTTGTGAGGTCAAAATGAAAAAACGAGCATTAAGCCTCGAATAGAAATCGGGAGGAGAGAGGGTATGAAATCAGATCCACTAGCTCTAACACCCGAAAAAGTCTCAATTATAGGTTAGAAATTGACCACGAGACGTATTTGTGAGGTCAGAACGAAAAAACAAGCACGAAGCCTCGTATAGAAATCGGGAGGAGAGAGGGTATGAAATTAGATCCACTAGCTCTAAAACCCGAAAAAGTCTCCATTATAGGTTAGAAATTGACCACGAGACCTATTTGTGAGGTCAGAACGAAAAAACGAGCACGAAGCCTCGTATAGAAATCTGGAGGAGAGAGGTTATGAAATTAGATCCACTAGCTCTAAAATCCGAAAAAGTCTCGATTATAGGTTAGAAATGGACCACGAGTCGTGTTTGTGAGGTCAGAACGAAAAAACGAGCACGAAACCTAGTTTAGAAATCGGGAGGAGAGAGGGTATGAAATTAGATTCACTTATTCCAAAACCAGAAAAAGTCTCGATTATCGGTTAGTAATGGACCACGAGACGTTTTTGTGAGGTTAGAACGAAAAAACGAGCACGAAGCCTCGTATAGAAATCGGGAGGAGACAGGGTATGAAATTAAATCCACTACCTCTAAAATCCGAAAAAGTCTCGATTATAGGTTAGAAATGCACCACGAGACGTATTTGTGAGGTCAGAACGAAAAAACGAGCACGAAGCCTCGTATAGAAATCAGGAGGAGAGAGGGTATGAAATTAGATCCACTACCTCTAAAACGCGAAAAAGTCTCGATTATACGTTAGAAATGGACCAGGAGACGTGTTGGTAAGGTCAGAACGAAAAAACGAGCACGAAGCCTCGTATAGAAATCGGGAAGAGAGAGGGTTTTAAATTAGATCCACTAGCTCTAAAATCCGAAAAAGGCTCGAATATAGGTTAGAAATTGACCACGAGACGTGTTTGTGTGGTCATAACGAAAAAACGAGCACGAAGCCTCGTATAGAAATCGGGAGGAGAGAGGGTATGAAATTAGATCCACTACCTCTAAAACCCGAAAAAGTCTCGATTATGCGTTAGAAATGGACCAGGAGACGTGTTGGTAAGGTCAGAATGAAAAAACGAGCACGAAGCCTCGTATAAAAATCGGGAGGAGAGAGGGTATTAAATTAGATCCACTAGCTGTAAAACCCGAAAAAGTCTCGATTATAGGTTAGAAATGGACCACGAGACGTATTTGTGAGGTCAGAACGAAAAAACGTGCACAAAGCCTCATATAGAAATCGGGAGGAGAGAGGGTATGAAATTAGATCCACTAGCTCTAACACCCGAAAAAGTCTCAATTATAGGTTAGAAATTGACCACGAGATGTATTTGTGAGGTCAGAACGAAAAAACAAGCACGAAGCCTCGTATAGAAATCGGAAGGAGAGAGGGTATTAAATTAGATCCACTAGCTCTAAAACCCGAAAAAGTCTTGATTATAGGTTAGAAATGGACCACGAGACCTATTTTTGAGGTCAGAACGAAAAAACGAGCACGAAGCCTCGTATAGAAATTGAGAGGAGAGAGGGTATGAAATTAGATCCACTAGCTCTAAAATCCGAAAAAGTATCGATTATAGGTTTGAAATGGACCACGAGACGTGTTTGTGAGGTCAGAACGAAAAAACGAGCACGAAGCCTCGTATAGAAATCGGGAGGAGAGAGGGTATGAAATTAGATCCACTAGCTCTAAAACCCGAAAAAGTCTCAATTATAGGTTAGAAATGGACCACGAGACATGTTTGTGAGGTCAGAACGAAAAAACGAGCACGAAGCCTCGTATGGAAATCGGGAGGAGAGAGGGTATGAAATTAGATCTACTAGCTCTAAAATCCGAAAAAGTCTCGAATATGGGTTAGAAATTGACCACGAGACGTGTTTGTGTGGTCATAACGAAAAAATGAGCACGAAGCCTCGTATAGAAATCGGGAGGAGAGAGGGTATTAAATTAGATCCACTAGCTCTAAAACCCGAAAAAGTCTTGATTATTGGTTAGAAATGGACCACGAGACCTATTTTTGAGGTCAGAACGAAAAAACGAGCACGAAGCCTCGTATAGAAATTGAGAGGATAGAGGGTATCAAATTAGATCCACTAGCTCTAAAATCCAAAAAAGTATCGATTATAGGTTAGAAATGGACCACGAGACGTGTTTGTGAGGTCAGAACGAAAAAACGAGCACGAAGCCTCGTATAGAAATCGGGAGGAGAGAGGGTATGAAATTAGATCTACTAGCTCTAAAATCCGAAAAAGTATCGAATATAGGTTAGAAATTGACCACGAGACGTGTTTGTGTGGTCAGAACGAAAAAACGAGCACGAAGCCTCGTATAGAAATCGGGAGGAGAGAGGGTATGAAATTAGATCTACTAGCTCTAAAATCCGAAAAAGTCTCGAATATAGGTTAGAAATTGACCACGAGACGTGTTTGTGTGGTCATAACGAAAAAATGAGCACGAAGCCTCGTATAGAAATCGGGAGGAGAGAGGGTATGAAATTAGATCCACTACCTCGAAAACCCGAAAAAGTCTCGATTATGCGTTAGAAATGGACCAGGAGACGTGTTGGTAAGGTCAGAACGAAAAAACGAGCACGAAGCCTCGTATAAAAATCGGGAGGAGAGAGGGTATTAAATTAGATCCACTAGCTGTAAAACCCGAAAAAGTCTCGATTATAGGTTAGAAATGGACCACGAGACGTATTTGTGAGGTCAGAACGAAAAAACGAGCACGAAGCCTCGAAAAGAAATCGGGAGGAGAGAGGGTATGAAATTAGATCCACTAGCTCTAAAACCCGAAAATGTCTCAATTATAGGTTAGAAATGGACCACGAGACGTGTTTGTGAGGTCAGAACGAAAAAACGAGCACGAAGCCTCGTATAGAAATCGGGAGGAGAGAGGGTATGAAATTAGATCTACTAGCTCTAAAACCCGAAAAAGTCTCTATTATAGGTTAGAAATGGACCACGAGACCTATTTTTGAGGTCAGAACGAAAAAATGAGCACGAAGCCTCGTATAGAAATCGGGAGGAGAGAGGGTATGAAATTAGATCTACTTCCTCTATAACCCGAAAAAGTCTCAATTATAGTTTAGAAATGGACCACGAGAAGTATTTGTGAGGTCAAAACGAAAAAACGAGCACGAAGCTTCGTATAGAAATCGAGAGGAGAGAGGGTATGAAATTAGATCCACTAGCTCTAAAACCCGAAAAAGTCTTGATTATAGGTTAGAAATGGACCACGAGACCTATTTTTGAGGTCAGAACGAAAAAACGAGCACGAAGCCTCGTATAGAAATCGGGAGGAGAGAGGGTATGAAATTAGATCTACTAGCTCTAAAACCCGAAAAAGTCTTGATTATAGGTTAGAAATGGACCACGAGACCTATTTTTGAGGTCAGAACGAAAAAACGAGCACGAAGCCTCGTATAGAAATCGGGAGGAGAGAGGGTATGAAATTAGATCTACTACCTCTAAAACCCGAAAAAGTCTCGATTATGCGTTAGAAATGGACCAGTAGACGTGTTGGTAAGGTCAGAACGAAAAAACGAGCACGAAGCCTCGTATAAAAATCGGGAGGAGAGAGGGTATTAAATTAGATCCACTAGCTGTAAAACCCGAAAAAGTCTCGATTATAGGTTAGAAATGGACCACGAGACGTATTTGTGAGGTCAGAACGAAAAAACGAGCACGAAGCCTCATATAGAAATCGGGAGGAGAGAGGGTATGAAATTAGATCCACTAGCTCTAACACCCGAAAAAGTCTCAATTATAGGTTAGAAATTGACCACGAGATGTATTTGTGAGGTCAGAACGAAAAAACAAGCACGAAGCCTCGTATAGAAATCGGAAGGAGAGAGGGTATTAAATTAGATCCACTAGCTCTAAAACCCGAAAAAGTCTTGATTATAGGTTAGAAATGGACCACGAGACCTATTTTTGAGGTCAGAACGAAAAAACGAGCACGAAGCCTCGTATAGAAATCGGGAGGAGAGAGGGTATTAAATTAGATCCACTAGCTCTAAAACCCGAAAAAGTCTTGATTATAGGTTAGAAATGGACCACGAGACCAATTTTTGAGGTCAGAACGAAAAAACGAGCACGAAGCCTCGTATAGAAATTGAGAGGAGAGAGGGTATGAAATTAGATCCACTAGCTCTAAAATCCGAAAAAGTATCGATTATAGGTTTGAAATGGACCACGAGACGTGTTTGTGAGGTCAGAACGAAAAAACGAGCACGAAGCCTCGTATAGAAATCGGGAGGAGAGAGGGTATGAAATTAGATCCACTAGCTCTAAAACCCGAAAAAGTCTCAATTATAGGTTAGAAATGGACCACGAGACATGTTTGTGAGGTCAGAACGAAAAAACGAGCACGAAGCCTCGTATGGAAATCGGGAGGAGAGAGGGTATGAAATTAGATCTACTAGCTCTAAAATCCGAAAAAGTCTCGAATATGGGTTAGAAATTGACCACGAGACGTGTTTGTGTGGTCATAACGAAAAAATGAGCACGAAGCCTCGTATAGAAATCGGGAGGAGAGAGGGTATTAAATTAGATCCACTAGCTCTAAAACCCGAAAAAGTCTTGATTATTGGTTAGAAATGGACCACGAGACCTATTTTTGAGGTCAGAACGAAAAAACGAGCACGAAGCCTCGTATAGAAATTGAGAGGATAGAGGGTATCAAATTAGATCCACTAGCTCTAAAATCCAAAAAAGTATCGATTATAGGTTAGAAATGGACCACGAGACGTGTTTGTGAGGTCAGAACGAAAAAACGAGCACGAAGCCTCATATAGAAATCGGGAGGAGAGAGGGTATGAAATTAGATCCACTAGCTCTAAAACCCGAAAAAGTCTCAATTATAGGTTAGAAATGGACCACGAGACGTGTTTGTGAGGTCAGAACGAAAAAACGAGCACGAAGCCTCGTCTGGAAATCGGGAGGAGAGAGGGTATGAAATTAGATCTACTAGCTCTAAAATCCGAAAAAGTCTCGAATATAGGTTAGAAATTGACCACGAGACGTGTTTGTGTGGTCATAACGAAAAAATGAGCACGAAGCCTCGTATAGAAATCGGGAGGAGAGAGGGTATGAAATTAGATCCACTACCTCGAAAACCCGAAAAAGTCTCGATTATGCGTTAGAAATGGACCAGGAGACGTGTTGGTAAGGTCAGAACGAAAAAACGAGCACGAAGCCTCGTATAAAAATCGGGAGGAGAGAGGGTATTAAATTAGATCCACTAGCTGTAAAACCCGAAAAAGTCTCGATTATAGGTTAGAAATGGACCACGAGACGTATTTGTGAGGTCAGAACGAAAAAACGAGCACGAAGCCTCGAAAAGAAATCGGGAGGAGAGAGGGTATGAAATTAGATCCACTAGCTCTAAAACCCGAAAATGTCTCAATTATAGGTTAGAAATGGACCACGAGACGTGTTTGTGAGGTCAGAACGAAAAAACGAGCACGAAGCCTCGTATAGAAATCGGGAGGAGAGAGGGTATGAAATTAGATCTACTAGCTCTAAAACCCGAAAAAGTCTCTATTATAGGTTAGAAATGGACCACGAGACCTATTTTTGAGGTCAGAACGAAAAAATGAGCACGAAGCCTCGTATAGAAATCGGGAGGAGAGAGGGTATGAAATTAGATCTACTTCCTCTATAACCCGAAAAAGTCTCAATTATAGTTTAGAAATGGACCACGAGAAGTATTTGTGAGGTCAAAACGAAAAAACGAGCACGAAGCTTCGTATAGAAATCGAGAGGAGAGAGGGTATGAATTAGATCCACTAGCTCTAAAATCCAAAAAAGTCTCGATTATAGGTTAGAAATGGACCACGAAACATGTTTGTGAGGTCAGAACGAAAAAACGAGCACGAAGCCTTGAATAGAAATGGGGAGGAGAGAGGGTATGAAATTAGATCCACTAGCTCTAAAATCCGAAAAAGTCCCGATTATAGGTTAGAAATGGACCACGAGACCTATTTTTGAGGTCAGAACGAAAAAACGAGCACGAAGCCTCGTATAGAAATAGGGAGGAGACAGGGTATGAAATTAGATCCACTAGCTCTAAAATCTGAAAAAGTCTCGATTATAGGTTAGAAATGGACCACGAAACATGTTTGTGAGGTCAGAACGAAAAAACGAGCACGAAGCCTCGTATAGAAATCGGGAGGAGAGAGGGTATGAAATTAGATCCACTAGCTCTAAAATCCGAAAAAGTCTCGATTATAGGTTAGAAATGGACCACGATACGTGTTTGTGAGGTCAGAATGAAAAAACGAGCACGAAGCCTCGTATAGAATTCGGCAGGAGAGAGGGTATGAAATTAGATCCTCTAGCTCTAAAACCCGAAAAAGTCTCAATTATAAGTTAGAAATGGACCACGAGACGTGTTTGTGAGGTCAGAACGAAAAAACGAGAACGAAGCCTCGTATAGAAATCGGGAGGAGAGAGGGTATAAAATTAGATCCAGTTGTTCCAAAAGCATAAAAAGTCTCGATTATTGGTTAGAAATGGACCACGAGACGTCTTTGTGAGGTCAGAACGAGAAAACGAGCACGAAGCCTCGTATAGAAATCGGGGGGAGAGAGGGTATGAAATTAGATCCACTAGCTCTAAAATCCGAAAAAATCTCGATTATAGGTTAGAAATGGACCACGAGACCTGTTTTTGAGGTCAGAACAAAAAAACGAGCACGAAGCCTCGTAATGAAATCGGGAGGAGAGGGGGTATGAAATTAGATCCACTAGCTCTAATACCCGAAAAAGTCTCAATTATAGGTTAGAAATGGACCACGAGACGTGTTTGTGAGGTCAGAACGAAAAAACGAGCACGAAGCCTCGTATAGAAATCGGGAGGAGAGAGGGTATGAAATTAGATCTATTAGCTCTAAAACCCGAAAAAGTCTCGAATATAGGTTAGAAATTGACTACGAGACATGTTTGTGTGGTCATAACGAAAAAACGAGCACGAAGCCTCGTATAGAAATCGGGAGGAGAGAGGGTATGAAATTAGATTCACTTGTTCCAAAACTATAAAAAGTCTCAATTATAGGTTAGAAATGGACCACGAGTCGTGTTTGTGAGGTCAGAACGAAAAAACGAGCACGAAACCTCGTTTAGAAATCGGGAGGAGAGAGGGTATGAAATTAGATTCACTTATTCCAAAACCAGAAAAAGTCTCGATTATTGGTTAGTAATGGACCACGAGACGTTTTTGTGAGGTTAGAACGAAAAAACGAGCACGAAGCCTCGTATAGAAATCGGGAGGAGACAGGGTATGAAATTAAATCCACTACCTCTAAAATCCGAAAAAGTCACGATTATAGGTTAGAAATGCACCACGAGATGTATTTGTGAGGTCAGAACGAAAAAACGAGCACGAAGCCTCGTATAGAAATCAGGAGGAGAGAGGGTATGAAATTAGATCCACTACCTCTAAAACGCGAAAAAGTCTCGATTATACGTTAGAAATGGACCAGGAGACGTGTTGGTAAGGTCAGAACGAAAAAACGAGCACGAAGCCTCGTATAGAAATCGGGAGGAGAGAGGGTATTAAATTAGATCCACTAGCTCTAAAACCCGAAAAAGTCTCGATTATAGGTTAGAAATGGACCACGAGACCTATTTTTGAGGTCAGAACGAAAAAACGAGCACGAAGCCTCGTATAGAAATCGGGAGGAGAGAGGGTATGAAATTAGATCTACTAGCTCTAAAATCCGAAAAAGTCTCGAATATAGGTTAGAAATTGACCACGAGACGTGTGTGTGTGGTCATAACGAAAAAACGAGCACGAAGCCTCGTATAGAAATCGGGAGGAGAGAGGATATGAAATTAGATCCACTACCTCTAAAACACGAAAAAGTCTCGATTATGCGTTAGAAATGGACCAGGAGACGTGTTGGTAAGGTCAGAACGAAAAAACGAGCACGAAGCCTCGTATAAAAATCGGGAGGAGAGAGGGTATTAAATTAGATCCACTAGCTGTAAAACCCGAAAAAGTCTCGATTATAGGTTAGAAATGGACCACGAGACGTATTTGTGAGGTCAGAATGAAAAAAGGAGCACGAAGCCTCGAATAGAAATCGGGAGGAGAGAGGGTATGAAATTAGATCCACTAGCTCTAACACCCGAAAAAGTCTCAATTATAGGTTAGAAATTGACCACGAGATGTATTTGTGAGGTCAGAATGAAAAAACAAGCACGAAGCCTCATATAGAAATCGGGAGGAGAGAGGGTATGAAATTAGATCCACAAGCTCTAAAACCCGAAAAAGTCTCCATTATAGGTTAGAAATGGACCACGAGACCTATTTTTGAGGTCAGAACGAAAAAACGAGCACGAAGCCTCGTATAGAAATCGGGAGGAGAGAGGGTATGAAATTAGATCCACTAGCTCTAAAATCCGAAAAAGACTCAATTATAGGTTAGAAATGGACCACGAGACCTATTTTTGAGGTCAGAACGAAAAAACAAGCACGAAGCCTCGTATAGAAATCAGGAGGAGAGAGGGTATGAAATTAGATCCACTAGCTCTAAAACCCGAAAATGTCTCAATTATAAGTTAGAAATGGACCACGAGACGTGTTTGTGAGGTCAGAACGAAAAAACGAGCACGAAGCCTCGTATAGAAATCGGGAGGAGACAGGGTATGAAATTAGATCCACTACCTCCAAAACGCGAAAAAGTCTCGATTATACGTTAGGAATGGACCAGGAGACGTGTTGGTAAGGTCAGAACGAAAAAACGAGCACGAAGCCTCGTATAGAAATCAGGAGGAGAGAGGGTATTAAATTAGATCCACTAGCTCTAAAACCCGAAAAAGTCTGGATTATAGGTTAGAAATGGACCACGAGACCTATTTTTGAGGTAAGAACGAAAAAACGAGCACGAAGCCTCGTATAGAAATTGGGAGGAGAGAGGGTATGAAATTAGATCCACTAGCTCTAAAATCCGAAAAAGTATCGATTATAGGATAGAAATGGACCACGAGACGTGTTTGTGAGGTCAGAACGAAAAAACGAGCACGAAGCCTCGTATAGAAATCGGGAGGAGAGAGGGTATGAAATTAGATCCACTACCTCTAAAACCCGAAAAAGTCTCAATTATAGGTTAGAAATGGACCACGAGACGTGTTTGTGAGGTCAGAACGAAAAAACGAGCACGAAGCCTCGTATAGAAATCGGGAGGAGAGAGGGTATGAAATTAGATCTACTAGCTCTAAAATCCGAAAAAGTATCGAATATAGGTTAGAAATTGTCCACGAGACGTGTTTGTGTGGTCATAACGAAAAAACGAGCACGAAGCCTCGTATAGAAATCGGGAGGAGAGAGGGTATGAAATTAGATCCACTACCTCTAAAACCCGAAAAAGTCTCGATTATGCATTAGAAATGGACCAGGAGACGTGTTGGTAAGGTCAGAACGAAAAAACGAGCACGAAGCCTCGTATAAAAATCGGGAGGAGAGAGGGTATTAAATTAGATCCACTAGCTGTAAAACCCGAAAAAGTCTCGATTATAGGTTAGAAATGGACCACGAGACGTATTTGTGAGGTCAGAACGAAAAAACGAGCACGAAGCCTCGAATAGAAATCGGGAGGAGAGAGGGTATGAAATTAGATCCACTAGCTCTAACACCCGAAAAAGTCTCAATTATAGGTTAGAAATTAACCACGAGATGTATTTGTGAGGTCAGAATGAAAAAACAAGCACGAAGCCTCGTATAGAAATCGGGAGGAGAGAGGGTATGAAATTAGATCCACAAGCTCTAAAACCCGAAAAAGTCTCCATTATAGGTTAGAAATGGACCATGAGACCTATTTTTGAGGTCAGAACGAAAAAACGAGCACGAAGCCTCGTATAGAAATCGGGAGGAGAGAGGGTATGAAATTAGATCCACTAGCTCTAAAATCCGAAAAAGACTCAATTATAGGTTAGAAATGGACCACGAGACCTATTTTTGAGGTCAGAACGAAAAAACAAGCACGAAGCCTCGTATAGAAATCGGGAGGAGAGAGGGTATGAAATTAGATCCACTAGCTCTAAAACCCGAAAATGTCTCAATTATAGGTTAGAAATGGACCACGAGACGTGTTTGTGAGGTCAGAACGAAAAAACGAGCACGAAGCCTCATATAGAAATCGGGAGGAGAGAGGGTATGAAATTAGATCTACTAGCTCTAAAACCCGAAAAAGTCTCTATTATAGGTTAGAAATGGACCACGAGACGTGTTTGTGAGGTCAGAACGAAAAAATGAGCACGAAGCCTCGTATAGAAATCGGGAGGAGAGAGGGTATGAAATTAGATCTACTTCCTCTATATCCCGAAAAAGTCTCAATTATAGTTTAGAAATGGACCACGAGAAGTATTTGTGAGGTCAAAACGAAAAAACGAGCACGAAGCTTCGTATAGAAATCGAGAGGAGAGAGGGTATGAAATTAGATCCACTAGCTCTAAAATCCGAAAAAGTCTCGATTATAGGTTAGAAATGGACCACGAAACATGTTTGTGAGGTCAGAACGAAAAAACGAGCACGAAGCCTTGAATAGAAATGGGGAGGAGAGAGGGTATGAAATTAGATCCACTAGCTCTAAAATCCGAAAAAGTCCCGATTATAGGTTAGAAATGGACCACGAGACCTATTTTTGAGGTCAGAACGAAAAAACGAGCACGAAGCCTCGTATAGAAATAGGGAGGAGACAGGGTATGAAATTAGATCCACTAGCTCTAAAATCCGAAAAGGTCTCGATTATAGGTTAGAAATGGACCACGAAACATGTTTGTGAGGTCAGAACGAAAAAACGAGCACGAAGCCTCGTATAGAAATCGGGAGGAGACAGGGTATGAAATTAGATCCACTAGCTCTAAAATCCGAAAAAGTCACGATTATAGGTTAGAAATGGACCACGAAACATGTTTTTGAGGTCAGAACGAAAAAACGAGCACGAAGCCTCGAATAGAAATCGGGAGGAGAGAGAGTATGAAATTAGATCCACTAGCTCTAAAATCCGAAAAAGTCTCGATTATAGGTTAGAAATGGACCACGAGACCTATTTTTGAGGTCAGAACGAAAAAACGAGCACGAAGCCTCGTATAGAAATCGGGAGGAGACAGGGTATGAAATTAGATCCACTAGCTCTAACACCCGAAAAAGTCTCAATTATAGGTTAGAAATTGACCACGAGACGTATTTGTGAGGTCAGAACGAAAAAACAAGCACGAAGCCTCGTATAGAAATCGGGAGGAGAGAGGGTATGAAATTAGATCCACTAGCTCTAAAACCCGAAAAAGTATCCATTATAGGTTAGAAATTGACCACGAGACCTATTTGTGAGGTCAGAACGAAAAAACGAGCACGAAGCCTCGTATAGAAATCTGGAGGAGAGAGGTTATGATATTATATCCACTAGCTCTAAAATCCGAAAAAGTCTCGATTATAGGTTAGAAATGGACCACGAAACATGTTTGTGAGGTCAGAACGAAAAAACGAGCACGAAGCCTCGTATAGAAATAGGGAGGAGACAGGGTATGAAATTAGATCCACTAACGCTAAAATCCGAAAAAGTCTCGATTATAGGTTAGAAATGGACCACGATACGTGTTTGTGAGGTCAGAACGAAAAAACGAGCACGAAGCCTCGTATAGAAATCGGGAGGAGAGAGGGTATGAAATTAGATCCACTAGCTCTAAAATCCGAAAAAGTCTCGATTATAGGTTAGAAATGGACCACGAGACCTATTTTTGAGGTCAGAACGAAAACACGAGCACGAAGCCTCGTATTGAAATCGGGAGGAGACAGGGTATGAAATTAGATCTACTAGCTCTAAAATCCGAAAAAGTCTCGATTATAGGTTAGAAATGGACCACGAAACATGTTTGTGAGGTCAGAACGAAAAAACGAGCACGAAGCCTCGTATAGAAATCGGGAGGAGAGAGGGTATGAAATTAGATCCACTAGCTCTAAAATCCGAAAAAGTCTCGATTATAGGTTAGAAATGGACCACGATACGTGTTTGTGAGGTCAGAACGAAAAAACGAGCACGAAGCCTCGTATAGAATTCGGCAGGAGAGAGGGTATGAAATTAGATCCTCTAGCTCTAAAACCCGAAAAAGTCTCAATTATAGGTTAGAAATGGACCACGAGACGTGTTTGTGAGGTCAGAACGAAAAAACGAGAACGAAGCCTCGTATAGAAATCGGGAGGAGAGAGGGTATAAAATTAGATCCAGTTGTTCCAAAAGCATAAAAAGTCTCGATTATTGGTTAGAAATGGACCACGAGACGTCTTTGTGAGGTCAGAACGAGAAAACGAGCACGAAGCCTCGTATAGAAATCGGGGGGAGAGAGGGTATGAAATTAGATCCACTAGCTCTAAAATCCGAAAAAATCTCGATCATAGGTTAGAAATGGACCACGAGACCTGTTTTTGAGGTCAGAACAAAAAAACGAGAACGAAGCCTCGTAATGAAATCAGGAGGAGAGGGGGTATGAAATTAGATCCACTAGCTCTAATACCCGAAAAAGTCTCAATTATAGGTTATAAATGGACCACGAGACGTGTTTGTGAGGTCAGAACGAAAAAACGAGCACGAAGCCTCGTATAGAAATCGGGAGGAGAGAGGGTATGAAATTAGATCTATTAGCTCTAAAACCCGAAAAAGTCTCGAATATAGGTTAGAAATTGACTACGAGACTTGTTTGTGTGGTCATAACGAAAAAACGAGCACGAAGCCTCGTATAGAAATCGGGTGGAGAGAGGGTATGAAATTAGATCCACTTGTTCCAAAACTATAAAAAGTCTCAATTATAGGTTAGAAATGGACCACGAGATCTATTTTTGTGGTCAGAACGAAAAAACGAGCACGAAGCCTCGTATAGAAATCGGGAGGAGAGAGGGTATGAAATTAAATCCACTTCCTCTAAAATCTGAAAAAGTCTCGATTATAGGTTAGAAATAGACCATGAGACTTATTTGTGAGGTCAGAACGAAAAAACGAGCACGAAGCCTCGTATAGAAATCGAGAGGAGAGAGGGTATGAAATTAGATCCACAAGCTCTAAAACCCGAAAAAGTCTCAATTATAGGTTAGAAATGGACCACGAGACCTATTTTTGAGGTCAGAACGAATAAACGAGCACGAAGCCTCGTATAGAAATCGGGAGGAGAGAGGGTATAAAATTAGTTCCACTAGCTCTAAAACCCGAAAAAGTCTCGATTATAGGTTAGAAATGGACCATGAGACGTGTTTGTGAGGTCAAAATGAAAAAACGAGCATTAAGCCTCGAATAGAAATCGGGAGGAGAGAGGGTATGAAATCAGATCCACTAGCTCTAACACCCGAAAAAGTCTCAATTATAGGTTAGAAATTGACCACGAGACGTATTTGTGAGGTCAGAACGAAAAAACAAGCACGAAGCCTCGTATAGAAATCGGGAGGAGAGAGGGTATGAAATTAGATCCACTAGCTCTAAAACCCGAAAAAGTCTCCATTATAGGTTAGAAATTGACCACGAGACCTATTTGTGAGGTCAGAACGAAAAAACGAGCACGAAGCCTCGTATAGAAATCTGGAGGAGAGAGGTTATGAAATTAGATCCACTAGCTCTAAAATCCGAAAAAGTCTCGATTATAGGTTAGAAATGGACCACGAGTCGTGTTTGTGAGGTCAGAACGAAAAAACGAGCACGAAACCTCGTTTAGAAATCGGGAGGAGAGAGGGTATGAAATTAGATTCACTTATTCCAAAACCAGAAAAAGTCTCGATTATCGGTTAGTAATGGACCACGAGACGTTTTTGTGAGGTTAGAACGAAAAAACGAGCACGAAGCCTCGTATAGAAATCGGGAGGAGACAGGGTATGAAATTAAATCCACTACCTCTAAAATCCGAAAAAGTCTCGATTATAGGTTAGAAATGCACCACGAGACGTATTTGTGAGGTCAGAACGAAAAAACGAGCACGAAGCCTCGTATAGAAATCAGGAGGAGAGAGGGTATGAAATTAGATCCACTACCTCTAAAACGCGAAAAAGTCTCGATTATACGTTAGAAATGGACCAGGAGACGTGTTGGTAAGGTCAGAACGAAAAAACGAGCACGAAGCCTCGTATAGAAATCGGGAAGAGAGAGGGTTTTAAATTAGATCCACTAGCTCTAAAATCCGAAAAAGGCTCGAATATAGGTTAGAAATTGACCACGAGACGTGTTTGTGTGGTCATAACGAAAAAACGAGCACGAAGCCTCGTATAGAAATCGGGAGGAGAGAGGGTATGAAATTAGATCCACTACCTCTAAAACCCGAAAAAGTCTCGATTATGCGTTAGAAATGGACCAGGAGACGTGTTGGTAAGGTCAGAATGAAAAAACGAGCACGAAGCCTCGTATAAAAATCGGGAGGAGAGAGGGTATTAAATTAGATCCACTAGCTGTAAAACCCGAAAAAGTCTCGATTATAGGTTAGAAATGGACCACGAGACGTATTTGTGAGGTCAGAACGAAAAAACGTGCACAAAGCCTCATATAGAAATCGGGAGGAGAGAGGGTATGAAATTAGATCCACTAGCTCTAACACCCGAAAAAGTCTCAATTATAGGTTAGAAATTGACCACGAGATGTATTTGTGAGGTCAGAACGAAAAAACAAGCACGAAGCCTCGTATAGAAATCGGAAGGAGAGAGGGTATTAAATTAGATCCACTAGCTCTAAAACCCGAAAAAGTCTTGATTATAGGTTAGAAATGGACCACGAGACCTATTTTTGAGGTCAGAACGAAAAAACGAGCACGAAGCCTCGTATAGAAATTGAGAGGAGAGAGGGTATGAAATTAGATCCACTAGCTCTAAAATCCGAAAAAGTATCGATTATAGGTTTGAAATGGACCACGAGACGTGTTTGTGAGGTCAGAACGAAAAAACGAGCACGAAGCCTCGTATAGAAATCGGGAGGAGAGAGGGTATGAAATTAGATCCACTAGCTCTAAAACCCGAAAAAGTCTCAATTATAGGTTAGAAATGGACCACGAGACATGTTTGTGAGGTCAGAACGAAAAAACGAGCACGAAGCCTCGTATGGAAATCGGGAGGAGAGAGGGTATGAAATTAGATCTACTAGCTCTAAAATCCGAAAAAGTCTCGAATATGGGTTAGAAATTGACCACGAGACGTGTTTGTGTGGTCATAACGAAAAAATGAGCACGAAGCCTCGTATAGAAATCGGGAGGAGAGAGGGTATTAAATTAGATCCACTAGCTCTAAAACCCGAAAAAGTCTTGATTATTGGTTAGAAATGGACCACGAGACCTATTTTTGAGGTCAGAACGAAAAAACGAGCACGAAGCCTCGTATAGAAATTGAGAGGATAGAGGGTATCAAATTAGATCCACTAGCTCTAAAATCCAAAAAAGTATCGATTATAGGTTAGAAATGGACCACGAGACGTGTTTGTGAGGTCAGAACGAAAAAACGAGCACGAAGCCTCGTATAGAAATCGGGAGGAGAGAGGGTATGAAATTAGATCTACTAGCTCTAAAATCCGAAAAAGTATCGAATATAGGTTAGAAATTGACCACGAGACGTGTTTGTGTGGTCAGAACGAAAAAACGAGCACGAAGCCTCGTATAGAAATCGGGAGGAGAGAGGGTATGAAATTAGATCTACTAGCTCTAAAATCCGAAAAAGTCTCGAATATAGGTTAGAAATTGACCACGAGACGTGTTTGTGTGGTCATAACGAAAAAATGAGCACGAAGCCTCGTATAGAAATCGGGAGGAGAGAGGGTATGAAATTAGATCCACTACCTCGAAAACCCGAAAAAGTCTCGATTATGCGTTAGAAATGGACCAGGAGACGTGTTGGTAAGGTCAGAACGAAAAAACGAGCACGAAGCCTCGTATAAAAATCGGGAGGAGAGAGGGTATTAAATTAGATCCACTAGCTGTAAAACCCGAAAAAGTCTCGATTATAGGTTAGAAATGGACCACGAGACGTATTTGTGAGGTCAGAACGAAAAAACGAGCACGAAGCCTCGAAAAGAAATCGGGAGGAGAGAGGGTATGAAATTAGATCCACTAGCTCTAAAACCCGAAAATGTCTCAATTATAGGTTAGAAATGGACCACGAGACGTGTTTGTGAGGTCAGAACGAAAAAACGAGCACGAAGCCTCGTATAGAAATCGGGAGGAGAGAGGGTATGAAATTAGATCTACTAGCTCTAAAACCCGAAAAAGTCTCTATTATAGGTTAGAAATGGACCACGAGACCTATTTTTGAGGTCAGAACGAAAAAATGAGCACGAAGCCTCGTATAGAAATCGGGAGGAGAGAGGGTATGAAATTAGATCTACTTCCTCTATAACCCGAAAAAGTCTCAATTATAGTTTAGAAATGGACCACGAGAAGTATTTGTGAGGTCAAAACGAAAAAACGAGCACGAAGCTTCGTATAGAAATCGAGAGGAGAGAGGGTATGAAATTAGATCCACTAGCTCTAAAACCCGAAAAAGTCTTGATTATAGGTTAGAAATGGACCACGAGACCTATTTTTGAGGTCAGAACGAAAAAACGAGCACGAAGCCTCGTATAGAAATCGGGAGGAGAGAGGGTATGAAATTAGATCTACTAGCTCTAAAACCCGAAAAAGTCTTGATTATAGGTTAGAAATGGACCACGAGACCTATTTTTGAGGTCAGAACGAAAAAACGAGCACGAAGCCTCGTATAGAAATCGGGAGGAGAGAGGGTATGAAATTAGATCTACTACCTCTAAAACCCGAAAAAGTCTCGATTATGCGTTAGAAATGGACCAGTAGACGTGTTGGTAAGGTCAGAACGAAAAAACGAGCACGAAGCCTCGTATAAAAATCGGGAGGAGAGAGGGTATTAAATTAGATCCACTAGCTGTAAAACCCGAAAAAGTCTCGATTATAGGTTAGAAATGGACCACGAGACGTATTTGTGAGGTCAGAACGAAAAAACGAGCACGAAGCCTCATATAGAAATCGGGAGGAGAGAGGGTATGAAATTAGATCCACTAGCTCTAACACCCGAAAAAGTCTCAATTATAGGTTAGAAATTGACCACGAGATGTATTTGTGAGGTCAGAACGAAAAAACAAGCACGAAGCCTCGTATAGAAATCGGAAGGAGAGAGGGTATTAAATTAGATCCACTAGCTCTAAAACCCGAAAAAGTCTTGATTATAGGTTAGAAATGGACCACGAGACCTATTTTTGAGGTCAGAACGAAAAAACGAGCACGAAGCCTCGTATAGAAATCGGGAGGAGAGAGGGTATTAAATTAGATCCACTAGCTCTAAAACCCGAAAAAGTCTTGATTATAGGTTAGAAATGGACCACGAGACCAATTTTTGAGGTCAGAACGAAAAAACGAGCACGAAGCCTCGTATAGAAATTGAGAGGAGAGAGGGTATGAAATTAGATCCACTAGCTCTAAAATCCGAAAAAGTATCGATTATAGGTTTGAAATGGACCACGAGACGTGTTTGTGAGGTCAGAACGAAAAAACGAGCACGAAGCCTCGTATAGAAATCGGGAGGAGAGAGGGTATGAAATTAGATCCACTAGCTCTAAAACCCGAAAAAGTCTCAATTATAGGTTAGAAATTGACCACGAGACATGTTTGTGAGGTCAGAACGAAAAAACGAGCACGAAGCCTCGTATGGAAATCGGGAGGAGAGAGGGTATGAAATTAGATCTACTAGCTCTAAAATCCGAAAAAGTCTCGAATATGGGTTAGAAATTGACCACGAGACGTGTTTGTGTGGTCATAACGAAAAAATGAGCACGAAGCCTCGTATAGAAATCGGGAGGAGAGAGGGTATTAAATTAGATCCACTAGCTCTAAAACCCGAAAAAGTCTTGATTATAGGTTAGAAATGGACCACGAGACCTATTTTTGAGGTCAGAACGAAAAAACGAGCACGAAGCCTCGTATAGAAATTGAGAGGAGAGAGGGTATCAAATTAGATCCACTAGCTCTAAAATCCGAAAAAGTATCGATTATAGGTTAGAAATGGACCACGAGACGTGTTTGTGAGGTCAGAACGAAAAAACGAGCACGAAGCCTCATATAG
Source organism: Thalia dealbata (assembly GCA_030544415.1). Lineage (NCBI taxonomy): Eukaryota > Viridiplantae > Streptophyta > Magnoliopsida > Zingiberales > Marantaceae > Thalia > Thalia dealbata. The sequence continues at coordinate 13,190,858 of CM060460.1, forward strand.
AAATCGGGAGGAGAGAGGGTATGAAATTAGATCCACTAGCTCTAAAACCCGAAAAAGTCTCAATTATAGGTTAGAAATGGACCACGAGACGTGTTTGTGAGGTCAGAACGAAAAAACGAGCACGAAGCCTCGTCTGGAAATCGGGAGGAGAGAGGGTATGAAATTAGATCTACTAGCTCTAAAATCCGAAAAAGTCTCGAATATAGGTTAGAAATTGACCACGAGACGTGTTTGTGTGGTCATAACGAAAAAATGAGCACGAAGCCTCGTATAGAAATCGGGAGGAGAGAGGGTATGAAATTAGATCCACTACCTCGAAAACCCGAAAAAGTCTCGATTATGCGTTAGAAATGGACCAGGAGACGTGTTGGTAAGGTCAGAACGAAAAAACGAGCACGAAGCCTCGTATAAAAATCGGGAGGAGAGAGGGTATTAAATTAGATCCACTAGCTGTAAAACCCGAAAAAGTCTCGATTATAGGTTAGAAATGGACCACGAGACGTATTTGTGAGGTCAGAACGAAAAAACGAGCACGAAGCCTCGAAAAGAAATCGGGAGGAGAGAGGGTATGAAATTAGATCCACTAGCTCTAAAACCCGAAAATGTCTCAATTATAGGTTAGAAATGGACCACGAGACGTGTTTGTGAGGTCAGAACGAAAAAACGAGCACGAAGCCTCGTATAGAAATCGGGAGGAGAGAGGGTATGAAATTAGATCTACTAGCTCTAAAACCCGAAAAAGTCTCTATTATAGGTTAGAAATGGACCACGAGACCTATTTTTGAGGTCAGAACGAAAAAATGAGCACGAAGCCTCGTATAGAAATCGGGAGGAGAGAGGGTATGAAATTAGATCTACTTCCTCTATAACCCGAAAAAGTCTCAATTATAGTTTAGAAATGGACCACGAGAAGTATTTGTGAGGTCAAAACGAAAAAACGAGCACGAAGCTTCGTATAGAAATCGAGAGGAGAGAGGGTATGAAATTAGATCCACTAGCTCTAAAATCCGAAAAAGTCTCGATTATAGGTTAGAAATGGACAACGAAACATGTTTGTGAGGTCAGAACGAAAAAACGAGCACGAAGCCTCGAATAGAAATGGGGAGGAGAGAGGGTATGAAATTAGATCCACTAGCTCTAAAATCCGAAAAAGTCCCGATTATAGGTTAGAAATGGACCACGAGACCTATTTTTGAGGTCAGAACGAAAAAACGAGCACGAAGCCTCGTATAGAAATAGGGAGGAGACAGGGTATGAAATTAGATCCACTAGCTCTAAAATCCGAAAAAGTCTCGATTATAGGTTAGAAATGGACCACGAAACATGTTTGTGAGGTCAGAACGAAAAAACGAGCACGAAGCCTCGAATAGAAATCGGGAGGAGAGAGGGTATGAAATTAGATCCACTAGCTCTAAAACCCGAAAAAGTCTTGATTATAGGTTAGAAATGGACCACGAGACCTATTTTTGAGGTCAGAACGAAAAAACGAGCACGAAGCCTCGTATAGAAATCGGGAGGAGAGAGGGTATGAAATTAGATCCACTAGCTCTAAAATCCGAAAAAGACTCAATTATAGGTTAGAAATGGACCACGAGACCTATTTTTGAGGTCAGAACGAAAAAACAAGCACGAAGCCTCGTATAGAAATCGGGAGGAGAGAGGGTATGAAATTAGATCCACTAGCTCTAAAACCCGAAAATGTCTCAATTATAGGTTAGAAATGGACCACGAGACGTGTTTGTGAGGTCAGAACGAAAAAACGAGCACGAAGCCTCGTATAGAAATCGGGAGGAGAGAGGGTATGAAATTAGATCTACTAGCTCTAAAACCCGAAAAAGTCTCTATTATAGGTTAGAAATGGACCACGAGACGTGTTTGTGAGGTCAGAACGAAAAAATGAGCACGAAGCCTCGTATAGAAATCGGGAGGAGAGAGGGTATGAAATTAGATCCACTACCTCTAAAACCCGAAAAAGTCTCGATTATGCGTTAGAAATGGACCAGGAGACGTGTTGGTAAGGTCAGAACGAAAAAACGAGCACGAAGCCTCGTATAGAAATCGGGAGGAGAGAGGGTTTTAAATTAGATCCACTAGCTCTAAAATCCGAAAAAGGCTCGAATATAGGTTAGAAATTGACCACGAGACGTGTTTGTGTGGTCATAACGAAAAAACGAGCACAAAGCCTCGTATAGAAATCGGGAGGAGAGAGGGTATGAAATTAGATCCACTACCTCTAAAACCCGAAAAAGTCTCGATTATACGTTAGAAATGGACCAGGAGACGTGTTGGTAAGGTCAAAACGAAAAAACGAGCACGAAGCCTCGTATAGAGATCGGGAGGAGAGAGGGTATGAAATTAGATCTACTAGGTCTAAAACCCGAAAAAGTCTCTATTATAGGTTAGAAATGGACCACGAGACCTATTTTTGAGGTCAGAACGAAAAAATGAGCACGAAGCCTCGTATAGAAATCGGGAGGAGAGAGGGTATGAAATTAGATCTACTTCCTCTATAACCCGAAAAAGTCTCAATTATAGTTTAGAAATGGACCACGAGAAGTATTTGTGAGGTCAAAACGAAAAAACGAGCACGAAGCTTCGTATAGAAATTGAGAGGAGAGAGGGTATGAAATTAGATCCACTAGCTCTAAAATCCGAAAAAGTCTCGATTATAGGTTAGAAATGGACAACGAAACATGTTTGTGAGGTCAGAACGAAAAAACGAGCACGAAGCCTCGAATAGAAATGGGGAGGAGAGAGGGTATGAAATTAGATCCACTAGCTCTAAAATCCGAAAAAGTCCCGATTATAGGTTAGAAATGGACCACAAGACCTATTTTTGAGGTCAGAACGAAAAAACGAGCACGAAGCCTTGTATAGAAATAGGGAGGAGACAGGGTATGAAATTAGATCCACTAGCTCTAAAATCCGAAAAAGTCTCGATTATAGGTTAGAAATGGACCACGAAACATGTTTGTGAGGTCAGAACGAAAAAACGAGCACGAAGCCTCGTATAGAAATCGGGAGGAGACAGGGTATGAAATTAGATCCACTAGCTCTAAAATCCGAAAAAGTCTCGATTATAGGTTAGAAATGGACCACGAAACATGTTTGTGAGGTCAGAACGAAAAAACGAGCACGAAGCCTTGAATAGAAATCGGGAGGAGAGAGGGTATGAAATTAGATCGACTAGGTCTAAAATCCGAAAAAGTCTCGATTATAGGTTAGAAATGGACCACGAGACCTATTTTTGAGGTCAGAACGAAAAAACGAGCACGAAGCCTCGTATAGAAATCAGGAGGAGATAGGGTATGAAATTAGATCCACTTGCTCTAAAATCCGAAAAAGTCTCGATTATAGGTTAGAAATGGACCACGAAACATGTTTGTGAGGTCAGAACGAAAAAACGAGCACGAAGCCTCGAATAGAAATCGGGAGGAGAGAGGGTATGAAATTAGATCCACTAGCTCTAAAATCCGAAAAAGTCTCGATTATAGGTTAGAAATGGACCACGAGACCTATTTTTGAGGTCAGAACGAAAAAACGAGCACGAAGCCTCGTATAGAAATCGGGAGGAGACAGCGTATGAAATTAGATCCACTAGCTCTAAAATCCGAAAAAGTCTCGATTATAGGTTAGAAATGGACCACGAAACATGTTTGTGAGGTCAGAACGAAAAAACGAGCACGAAGCCTCGTATAGAAATCGGGAGGAGAGAGGGTATGAAATTAGATCCACTAGCTCTAAAATCCGAAAAAGTCTCGATTATAGGTTAGAAATGGACCACAATATGTGTTTGTGAGGTCAGAACGAAAAAACGAGCACGAAGCCTCGTATAGAATTCGGCAGTAGAGAGGGTATGAAATTAGATTCACTAGCTCTAAAACCCGAAAAAGTCTCAATTATAGGTTAGAAATGGACCACGAGACATGTTTGTGAGGTCAGAACGAAAAAACGAGAACAAAGCCTCGTATAGAAATCGGGAGGAGAGAGGGTATAAAATTAGATCCAGTTGTTTCAAAAGCATAAAAAGTCTCGATTATTGGTTAGAAATGGACCACGAGACGTCTTTGTGAGGTCAGAACGAGAAAACGAGCACGAAGCCTCTTATAGAAATCGGGGGGAGAGAGGGTATGAAATTAGATCCACTAGCTCTAAAATCCGAAAAAATCTCGATTATAGGTTAGAAATGGACCACGAGACCTATTTTTGAGGTCAGAACAAAAAAACGAGCACGAAGCCTCGTAATGAAATCGGGAGGAGACAGGGTATGAAATTAGATCCACTAACTCTAATACCCGAAAAAGTCTCAATTATAGGTTAGAAATGGACCACGAGACGTGTTTGTGAGGTCAGAACGAAAAAATGAGCACGAAGCCTCGTATAGAAATCGGGAGGAGAGAGAGTATGAAATTAGATCTATTAGCTCTAAAACCCGAAAAAGTCTCGAATATAGGTTAGAAATTGACTACGAGACATGTTTGTGTGGTCATAACAAAAAAACGAGCACGAAGCCTCGTATAGAATCGGGAGGAGAGAGGGTATGAAATTAGATCCACTTGCTCTAAAACCCGAAAAAGTCTCCATTATAGGTTAGAAATTGACCACGAGACCTATTTTTGAGGTCAGAACGAAAAAATGAGCACGAAGCCTCGTATAGAAATTAGGAGGAGAGAGGGTATGAAATTAGATCCACAAGCTCTAAAACCCGAAAAAGTCTCAATTATAGGTTAGAAATGGACCACGACACGAATAAACGAGCACGAAGCCTCGTATAGAAATCGGGAGGAGAGAGGGTATGAAATCAGATCCACTAGCTCTAACACCCGAAAAAGTCTCAATTATAGGTTAGAAATTGACCACGAGACGTATTTGTGAGGTCAGAACGAAAAAACAAGCACGAAGCCTCGTATAGAAATCGGGAGGAGAGAGGGTATGAAATTAGATCCACTTGCTCTAAAACCCGAAAAAGTCTCCATTATAGGTTAGAAATGGACCACGAGACCTATTTTTGAGGTCAGAACGAATAAACGAGCATGAAGCCTCGTATAGAAATCGGGAGGAGAGAGGGTATAAAATTAGTTCCACTAGCTCTAAAACCCGAAAAAGTCTCAATTATAGTTTACAAATGGACCACGAGACGTGTTTGTGAGGTCAGAACGAAAAAACGAGCACGAAGCCTCGTATAGAAATCGGAAGGAGAGAGGGTATGAAATTAGATCCACTAGCTCTAAAATCCGAAAAAGTCTCGATTATAGGTTAGAAATGGACCACGATACGTGTTTGTGAGGTCAGAACGAAAAAACGAGCACGAAGCCTCGTATAGAATTCGGGAGGAGAGAGGGTATAAAATTAGATCCAGTTGTTTCAAAAGCATAAAAAATCTCGATTATTGGTTAGAAATGGACCACGAGACGTCTTTGTGAGGTCAGAACGAGAAAACGAGCACGAAGCCTCGTATAGAAATCGGGGGGAGAGAGGGTATGAAATTAGATCCACTAGCTCTAAAATCCGAAAAAATCTCGATTATAGGTTAGAAATGGACCACGAGACCTGTTTTTGAGGTCAGAACAAAAAAACGAGCACGAAGCCTCGTAATGAAATCGGGGGGAGAGAGGGTATGAAATTAGATCCACTAACTCTAATACCCGAAAAAGTCTCAATTATAGGTTAGAAATGGACCACGAGACGTGTTTGTGAGGTCAGAACGAAAAAACGAGCACGAAACCTCGTATAGAAATCGGGAGGAGAGAGAGTATGAAATTAGATCTATTAGCTCTAAAACCCGAAAAAGTCTCGAATATAGGTTAGAAATTGACTACGAAACATGTTTGTGTGGTCATAACGAAAAAACGAGCACGAAGCCTCGTATAGAAATCGGGAGGAGAGAGGGTATGAAATTAGATCCACTTGTTCCAAAACTATAAAAAGTCTCAATTATAGGTTAGAAATGGACCACGAGATCTATTTTTGATGTCAGAACGAAAAAACGAGCACGAAGCCTCGTATAGAAATCGGGAGGAGAGAGGGTATGAAATTAGATCCCCAAGCTCTAAAACCCGAAAAAGTCTCAATTATAGGTTAGAAATGGACCACGAGACCTATTTTTGAGGTCAGAACGAATAAACGAGCACGAAGCCTCGTATAGAAATCGGGAGGAGAGAGGGTATAAAATTAGTTCCACTAGCTCTAAAACCCGAAAAAGTCTCGATTATAGGTTAGAAATGGACCATGAGACGTGTTTGTGAGGTCAAAACGAAAAAACGAGCACGAAGCCTCGAATAGAAATCGGGAGGAGAGAGGGTATGAAATCAGATCCACTAGCTCTAACACCCGAAAAAGTCTCAATTATAGGTTAGAAATTGACCACGAGACGTATTTGTGAGGTCAGAACGAAAAAACAAGCACGAAGCCTCGTATAGAAATCGGGAGGAGAGAGGGTATGAAATTAGATTCACTTGCTCTAAAACCCGAAAAAGTCTCCATTATAGGTTAGAAATTGACCACGAGACCTATTTTTGAGGTCAGAACGAAAAAAACGAGCACGAAGCCTCGTATAGAAATTGGGAGGAGAGAGGGTATGAAATTAGATCTACTAGCTCTAAAACCCGAAAAAGTCTCGATTATAGGTTAGAAATGGACCATGAGACTTATTTGTGAGGTCAGAATGAAAAAACGAGCACGAAGCCTCGTATAGAAATCGGGAGGAGAGAGGGTATGAAATCAGATCCACTAGCTCTAACACCCGAAAAAGTCTCAATTATAGGTTAGAAATTGACCACGAGACGTATTTGTGAGGTCAGAACGAATAAACGAGCACGAAGCCTCGTATAGAAATCGGGAGGAGAAAGGGTATGAAATTAGATCCACTTGCTCTAAAACCCGAAAAAGTCTCCATTATAGGTTAGAAATTGACCACGAGACCTATTTTTGAGGTCAGAACGAAAAAACGAGCACGAAGCCTCGTATAGAAATTGGGAGGAGAGAGGGTATGAAATTAGATCTACTTGCTCTAAAACCCGAAAAAGTCTCCATTATAGGTTAGAAATGGACCACGAAACGTGCTTGTGAGGTCAGAACGAAAAAATGAGCACGAAGCCTCGTATAGAAATCAGGAGGAGAGAGGGTATTAAATTAGATCCACTAGCTCTAAAACCCGAAAAAGTCTCAATTATAGGTTAGAAATGGATCACGAGACCTATTTTTGAGGTTAGAACGAAAAAACGAGCACGAAGCCTCGAATAGAAATCGGGAGGAGAGAGGGTATGAAATTAGATCAACTAGCTCTAAAACTCGAAAAAGACTCAATTATAGCTTAGAAATGGACCAGGAGACCTATTTTTGAGGTCAGAACGAAAAAACAAGCACGAAGCCTCGTATAGAAATCGGGAGGAGAGAGGGTATGAAATTAGATCCACTAGCTCTAAAATCCGAAAAAGTCTCGATTATAGGTTAGAAATGGACCACGAGACGTGTTTGTGAGGTCAGAACGAAAAAACGAGTACGAAACCTCGTTTAGAAATCGGGAGGAGAGAGGGTATGAAATTTGATTCACTTATTCCGAAACCAGAAAAAGTCTCGATTATTGGTTAGCAATGGACCACGAGACGTTTTTGTGACGTTAGAATGAAAAAACGAGGACGAAGCCTCGTATAGAAATCGGGAGGAGACAGGGTATCAAATTAAATCCACTTCCTCTAAAACCCGAAAAAGTCTCGATTATAGGTTAGAAATGCACCACGAGACGTATTTGTGAGGTAAGAATGAAAAAACGAGCACGAAGCCTCGTATAGAAATCAGGAGGAGAGAGGGTATGAAATTAGATCCACTACCTCTAAAACGCGAAAAAGTCTCGATTATACGTTAGAAATGGACCAGGAGACGTGTTGGTAAGGTCAAAACGAAAAAACGAGCACGAAGCCTCGTATAGAAATCGGGAGGAGAGAGGGTATTAAATTAGATCCACTAGCTCTAAAACCCGAAAAAGTCTTGATTATAGGTTAGAAATGGACCACGAGACCTATTTTTGAGGTCAGAACGAAAAAACGAGCACGAAGCCTCGTATAGAAATCGGGAGGAGAGAGGGTATGAAATTAGATCCACTAGCTCTAAAACTCGAAAAAGTCTCCATTATAGGTTAGAAATGGACCACGAGACCTATTTTTGAGGTCAGAACGAAAAAACGAGCACGAAGCCTCGTATAGAAATCGGGAGGAGAGGGTATGAAATTACATCCACTAGCTCTAAAACCCGAAAAATTCTAAATTATAGGTTAGAAATGGACCACGAGACGAGTTTGTGAGGTCAGAACGGAAAAACGAGCACGAAGCCTCGTATAGAAATCGGGAGGAGAGTGGGTTTGAAATTATATCCACTAGCTCTAAAATCCGAAAAAGTCTCTATTATAGGTTAGAAATGGACCACGAGACGTGTTTGTGAGGTCAGAACGAAAAAATGAGCACGAAGCCTCATCTAGAAATCGGGAGGAGAGAGGGTATAAAATTAGATCCACTTGTTCCAAAACCAGAAAAAGTCTCGATTATTAGAAATTAGGTCGAGAGAGGGTATGAAATTAGATCCACAAGCTCTGAAACCTGAAAAAGACTCAATTATATGTTAGAAATGGACCACGAGATGTGTTTGTGAGGTCAGAATGAAAAAACGAGCACGAAGCCTCGTATAGAAATCGGGAGGAGAGAGGGTATAAAATTAGATCCACTTGTTCCAAAAGCAAAAAAAGTCACAATTATAGGTTAGAAATGGACCATGAGACCTATTTTTGAGGTCAGAACGAAAAAACGAGCACGAAGCCTCGTATAGAAATCGGGAGGAGAGAGGGTATGAAATTAGATCCACTAGCTCTAAAATCCGAAAAAATCTCGATTATAAGTTAGAAATGGACCACGAGACGTGCTGGTGAGGTCAGAACGAAAAAACGAGCACGAAGCCTCGTATAGAAATCGGGAGGAGAGAGGGTATGAAATTAGATCCACAAGCTCTAAAACCCGAAAAAGTCTCAATTATAGGTTAGAAATGGACCACGAGACCTATTTTTGAGGTCTGAACGAATAAACGAGCACGAAGCCTCGTATAGAAATCGGGAGGAGAGAGGGTATTAAATTAGATCCACTAGCTCTAAAACCCGAAAAAGTCTTGATTATAGGTTAGAAATGGACCACGAGACCTATTTTTGAGGTCAGAACGAAAAAACGAGCACGAAGCCTCGTATAGAAATCGGGAGGAGAGAGGGTATGAAATTAGATCCACTAGCTCTAAAACTCGAAAAAGTCTCCATTATAGGTTAGAAATGGACCACGAGACCTATTTTTGAGGTCAGAACGAAAAAACGAGCACGAAGCCTCGTATAGAAATCGGGAGGAGAGGGTATGAAATTACATCCACTAGCTCTAAAACCCGAAAAATTCTAAATTATAGGTTAGAAATGGACCACGAGACGAGTTTGTGAGGTCAGAACGGAAAAACGAGCATGAAGCCTCGTATAGAAATCGGGAGGAGAGAGGGTTTGAAATTATATCCACTAGCTCTAAAATCCGAAAAAGTCTCTATTATAGGTTAGAAATGGACCACGAGACGTGTTTGTGAGGTCAGAACGAAAAAATGAGCACGAAGCCTCATCTAGAAATCGGGAGGAGAGAGGGTATAAAATTAGATCCACTTGTTCCAAAACCAGAAAAAGTCTCGATTATTAGAAATTAGGTCGAGAGAGGGTATGAAATTAGATCCACAAGCTCTAAAACCCGAAAAAGACTCAATTATATGTTAGAAATGGACCACGAGATGTGTTTGTGAGGTCAGAATGAAAAAACGAGCACGAAGCCTCGTATAGAAATCGGGAGGAGAGAGGGTATAAAATTAGATCCACTTGTTCCAAAAGCAAAAAAAGTCACAATTATAGGTTAGAAATGGACCATGAGACCTATTTTTGAGGTCAGAACGAAAAAACGAGCACGAAGCCTCGTATAGAAATCGGGAGGAGAGAGGGTATGAAATTAGATCCACTAGCTCTAAAATCCGAAAAAATCTCGATTATAAGTTAGAAATGGACCACGAGACGTGCTGGTGAGGTCAGAACGAAAAAACGAGCACGAAGCCTCGTATAGAAATCGGGAGGAGAGAGGGTATGAAATTAGATCCACAAGCTCTAAAACCCGAAAAAGTCTCAATTATAGGTTAGAAATGGACCACGAGACCTATTTTTGAGGTCAGAACGAATAAACGAGCACGAAGCCTCGTATAGAAATCGGGAGGAGAGAGGGTATAAAATTAGTTCCACTAGCTCTAAAACCCGAAAAAGTCTTGATTATAGGTTAGAAATGGACCATGAGACGTGTTTGTGAGGTCAAAACGAAAAAACGAGCACGAAGCCTCGAATAGAAATCGGGAGGAGAGAGGGTATGAAATCAGATCCACTAGCTCTAACACCCGAAAAAGTCTCAATTATAGGTTAGAAATTGACCACGAGACGTATTTTTGAGGTCAGAACGAAAAAACAAGCACGAAGCCTCGTATAGAAATCGGGAGGAGAGAGGGTATGAAATTAGATCCACTTGCTCTAAAACCCGAAAAAGTCTCCATTATAGGTTAGAAATTGACCATGAGACCTATTTTTGAGGTCAGAACGAAAAAAAGAGCACGAAGCCTCGTATAGAAATTTGGAGGAGAGAGGGTATGAAATTAGATCCACAAGCTCTAAAACCCGAAAAAGTCTCAATTATAGGTTAGAAATGGACCACGAGACCTATTTTTGAGGTCGGAACGAATAAACGAGCACGAAGCCTCGTATAGAAATCGGGAGGAGAGAGGGTATAAAATTAGTTCCACTAGCTCTAAAACCCGAAAAAGTCTCGATTATAGGTTAGAAATGGACCATGAGACGTGTTTGTGAGGTCAAAACGAAAAAACGAGCACGAAGCCTCGAATAGAAATCGGGAGGAGAGAGGGTATGAAATCAGATCCACTAGCTCTAACACCCGAAAAAGTCTCAATTATAGGTTAGAAATTGACCACGAGACGTATTTGTAAGGTCAGAACGAAAAAACAAGCACGAAGCCTCGTATAGAAATCGGGAGGAGAGAGGGTATGAAATTAGATTCACTTGCTCTAAAACCCGAAAAAGTCTCCATTATAGGTTAGAAATAGACCACGAGACCTATTTTTGAGGTCAGAACGAAAAAAACGAGCACGAAGCTTCGTATAGAAATTGGGAGGAGAGAGGGTATGAAATTAGATCTACTAGCTCTAAAACCCGAAAAAGTCTCGATTATAGGTTAGAAATGGACCATGAGACTTATTTATGAGGTCAGAACGAAAAAACGAGCACGAAGCCTCGTATAGAAATCGGGAGGAGAGAGGGTATGAAATTAGATCCACAAGCTCTAAAACCCGAAAAAGTCTCAATTATAGGTTAGAAATGGACCACGAGACCTATTTTTGAGGTCAGAACGAATAAACGAGCATGAAGCCTCGTATAGAAATCGGGAGGAGAGAGGGTATAAAATTAGTTCCACTAGCTCTAAAACCCGAAAAAGTCTCGATTATAGGTTAGAAATGGACCATGAGACGTATTTGTGAGGTTAAAACGAAAAAACGAGCACGAAGCCACGAATAGAAATCGGGAGGAGAGAGGGTATGAAATCAGATCCACTAGCTCTAACACCCGAAAAAGTCTCAATTATAGGTTAGAAATTGACCTCGAGACGTATTTGTGAGGTCAGAACGAAAAAACAAGCACGAAGCCTCGTATAGAAATCGGGAGGAGAGAGGGTATGAAATTAGATCCACTTGCTCTAAAACCCGAAAAAGTCTCCATTATAGGTTAGAAATTGACCACGAGACCTATTTTTGAGGTCAGAACGAAAAAACGAGCACGAAGCCTCGTATAGAAATTGGGAGGAGAGAGGGTATGAAATTAGATCTACATGCTCTAAAACCCGAAAAAGTCTCCATTATAGGTTAGAAATGGACCACGAAACGTGCTTGTGAGGTCAGAACGAAAAAATGAGCACGAAGCCTCGTATAGAAATCAGGAGGAGAGAGGGTATTAAATTAGATCCACTAGCTCTAAAACCCGAAAAAGTCTCAATTATAGGTTAGAAATGGACCACGAGACCTATTTTTGAGGTTAGAACGAAAAAACGAGCACGAAGCCTCGAATAGAAATCGGGAGGAGAGAGGGTATGAAATTAGATCCACTAGCTCTAAAACTCGAAAAAGACTCAATTATAGCTTAGAAATGGACCAGGAGACCTATTTTTGAGGTCAGAACGAAAAAACAAGCACGAAGCCTCGTATAGAAATCGGGAGGAGAGAGGGTATGAAATTAGATCCACTAGCTCTAAAATCCGAAAAAGTCTCGATTATAGGTTAGAAATGGACCACGAGACGTGTTTGTGAGGTCAGAACGAAAAAACGAGTACGAAACCTCGTTTAGAAATCGGGAGGAGAGAGGGTATGAAATTTGATTCACTTATTCCGAAACCAGAAAAAGTCTCGATTATTGGTTAGCAATGGACCACGAGACGTTTTTGTGACGTTAGAATGAAAAAACGAGGACGAAGCCTCGTATAGAAATCGGGAGGAGACAGGGTATCAAATTAAATCCACTTCCTCTAAAACCCGAAAAAGTCTCGATTATAGGTTAGAAATGCACCACGAGACGTATTTGTGAGGTCAGAATGAAAAAACGAGCACGAAGCCTCGTATAGAAATCAGGAGGAGAGAGGGTATGAAATTAGATGCACTACCTCTAAAACGCGAAAAAGTCTCGATTATACGTTAGAAATGGACCAGGAGACGTGTTGGTAAGGTCAGAACGAAAAAACGAGCACGAAGCCTCGTATAAAAATCGGGAGGAGAGAGGGTATGAAATTAGATCCACTAGCTCTAAAATCCGAAAAAGTCTCGATTATAGGTTAGAAATGGACCACGATACGTGTTTGTGAGGTCAGAACGAAAAAACGAGCACGAAGCCTCGTATAGAAATCGGGAGGAGAGAGGGTTTAAAATTATATCCACTAGCTCTAAAATCCGAAAAAGTCTCTATTATAGGTTAGAAATGGACCACGAGACGTGTTTGTGAGGTCAGAACGAAAAAATGAGCACGAAGCCTCATCTAGAAATCGGGAGGAGAGAGGGTATAAAATTAGATCCACTTGTTCCAAAACCAGAAAAAGTCTCGATTATTAGAAATTAGGTCGAGAGAGGGTATGAAATTAGATCCACTAGCTCTAAAACCCGAAAAAGACTCAATTATATGTTAGAAATGGACCACGAGATGTGTTTGTGAGGTCAGAATGAAAAAACGAGCACGAAGCCTCGTATAGAAATCGGGAGGAGAGAGGGTATAAAATTAGATCCACTTATTCCAAAAGCAAAAAAAGTCACAATTATAGGTTAGAAATGGACCATGAGACCTATTTTTGAGGTCAGAACGAAAAAACGTGCACGAAGCCTCGTATAGAAATCGGGAGGAGAGAGGGAATGAAATTAGATCCACTAGCTCTAAAATCCGAAAAAGTCTCGATTATAAGTTAGAAATGGACCACGAGACGTGCTGGTGAGGTCAGAACGAAAAAACGAGCACGAAGCCTCGTATAGAAATCGGGAGGAGAGAGGGTATGAAATTAGATCCACAAGCTCTAAAACCCGAAAAAGTCTCAATTATAGGTTAGAAATGGACCACGAGACCTGTTTTTGAGGTCAGAACGAATAAACGAGCACGAAGCCTCGTATAGAAATCGGGAGGAGAGAGGGTATAAAATTAGTTCCACTAGCTCTAAAACCCGAAAAAGTCTTGATTATAGGTTAGAAATGGACCATGAGACGTGTTTCTGAGGTCAAAACGAAAAAACGAGCACGAAGCCTCGAATAGAAATCGGGAGGAGAGAGGGAATGAAATCAGATCCACTAGCCCTAACACCCGAAAAAGTCTCAATTATAGGTTAGAAATTGACCACGAGACGTATTTGTGAGGTCAGAACGAAAAAACAAGCACGAAGCCTCGTATAGAAATCGGGAGGAGAGAGGGTATGAAATTAGATCCACTTGCTCTAAAACCAGAAAAAGTCTCCATTATAGGTTAGAAATTGACCACGAGACCTATTTTTGAGGTCAGAACGAAAAAATGAGCACGAAGCCTCGTATAGAAATTGGGAGGAGAGAGGGTATGAAATTAGATCCACAAGCTCTAAAACCCGAAAAAGTCTCAATTATAGGTTAGAAATGGACCACGAGACCTATTTTTGAGGTCAGAACGAATAAACGAGCACGAAGCCTCGTATAGAAATCGGGAGGAGAGAGGGTATAAAATTAGTTCCACTAACTCTAAAACCCGAAAAAGTCTCGATTATAGGTTAGAAATGGACCATGAGACGTGTTTGAGAGGTCAAAACGAAAAAACGAGCACGAAGCCTCGAATAGAAATCGGGAGGAGAGAGGGTATGAAATCAGATCCACTTGCTCTAACACCCGAAAAAGTCTCAATTATAGGTTAGAAATTGACCACGAGACGTATTTGTAAGGTCAGAACGAAAAAACAAGCATGAAGCCTCGTATAGAAATCGGGAGGAGAGAGGGTATGAAATTAGATTCACTTGCTCTAAAACCCGAAAAAGTCTCCATTATAGGTTAGAAATTGACCACGAGACCTATTTTTGAGGTCAGAACGAAAAAAACGAGCACGAAGCCTCGTAAAGAAATTGGGAGGAGAGAGGGTATGAAATTAGATCTACTAACTCTAAAACCCGAAAAAGTCTCGATTATAGGTTAGAAATGGACCATGAGACTTATTTATGAGGTCAGAACGAAAAAACGAGCACGAAGCCTCGTATAGAAATAGGGAGGAGAGAGGGTATGAAATTAGATCCACAAGCTCTAAAACCCGAAAAAGTCTCAATTATAGGTTAGAAATGGACCACGAGACCTATTTTTGAGGTCAGAACGAATAAACGAGCATGAAGCCTCGTATAGAAATCGGGAGGAGAGAGGGTATAAAATTAGTTCCACTAGCTCTAAAACCAGAAAAAGTCTCGATTATAGGTTAGAAATGGACCATGAGACGTGTTTGTGAGGTCAAAACGAAAAAACGAGCACGAAGCCTCGAATAGAAACCGGGAGGAGAGAAGGTATGAAATCAGATCCACTAGCTCTAACACCCGAAAAAGTCTCAATTATAGGTTAGAAATTGACCACGAGACGTATTTGTGAGGTCAGAACGAAAAAACAAGCACGAAGCCTCGTATAGAAATCGGGAGGAGAGAGGGTATGAAATTAGATCCACTTGCTCTAAAACCCGAAAAAGTCTCCATTATAGGTTAGAAATTGACCACGAGACCTATTTTTGAGGTCAGAACGAAAAAACGAGCACGAAGCCTCGTATAGAAATTGGGAGGAGAGAGGGTATGAAATTAGATCTACTTGCTCTAAAACCCGAAAAAGTCTCCATTATAGGTTAGAAATGGACCACGAAACGTGCTTGTGAGGTCAGAACGAAAAAATGAGCACGAAGCCTCGTATAGAAATCAGGAGGAGAGAGGGTATTAAATTAGATTCACTAGCTCTAAAACCCGAAAAAGTCTCAATTATAGGTTAGAAATGGACCACGAGACCTATTTTTGAGGTTAGAACGAAAAAACGAGCACGAAGCCTCGAATAGAAATCGGGAGGAGAGAGGGTATGAAATTAGATCCACTAGCTCTAAAACTCGAAAAAGACTCAATTATAGCTTAGAAATGGACCAGGAGACCTATTTTTGAGGTCAGAACGAAAAAACAAGCACGAAGCCTCGTATAGAAATCGGGAGGAGAGAGGGTATGAAATTAGATCCATTAGCTCTAAAATCCGAAAAAGTCTCGATTATAGGTTAGAAATGGACCACGAGACGTGTTTGTGAGGTCAGAACGAAAAAACGAGTACGAAACCTCGTTTAGAAATCTGGAGGAGAGAGGGTATGAAATTTGATTCACTTATTCTGAAACCAGAAAAAGTCTCGATTTTTGGTTAGCAATGGACCGCGAGACGTTTTTGTGACGTTAGAATGAAAAAACGAGGACGAAGCCTCGTATAGAAATCGGGAGGAGACAGGGTATCAAATTAAATCCACTTCCTCTAAAACCCGAAAAAGTCTCGATTATAGGTTAGAAATGCACCACGAGACGTATTTGTGAGGTAAGAATGAAAAAACGAGCACGAAGCCTCGTATAGAAATCAGGAGGAGAGAGGGTATGAAATTAGATCCACTACCTCTAAAACGCGAAAAAGTCTCGATTATACGTTAGAAATGGACCAGGAGACGTGTTGGTAAGGTCAAAACGAAAAAACGAGCACGAAGCCTCGTATAGAAATCGGGAGGAGAGAGGGTATTAAATTAGATCCACTAGCTCTAAAACCCGAAAAAGTCTTGATTATAGGTTAGAAATGGACCACGAGACCTATTTTTGAGGTCAGAACGAAAAAACGAGCACGAAGCCTCGTATAGAAATCGGGAGGAGAGAGGGTATGAAATTAGATCCACTAGCTCTAAAACTCGAAAAAGTCTCCATTATAGGTTAGAAATGGACCACGAGACCTATTTTTGAGGTCAGAACGAAAAAACGAGCACGAAGCCTCGTATAGAAATCGGGAGGAGAGGGTATGAAATTACATCCACTAGCTCTAAAACCCGAAAAATTCTAAATTATAGGTTAGAAATGGACCACGAGACGAGTTTGTGAGGTCAGAACGGAAAAACGAGCACGAAGCCTCGTATAGAAATCGGGAGGAGAGTGGGTTTGAAATTATATCCACTAGCTCTAAAATCCGAAAAAGTCTCTATTATAGGTTAGAAATGGACCACGAGACGTGTTTGTGAGGTCAGAACGAAAAAATGAGCACGAAGCCTCATCTAGAAATCGGGAGGAGAGAGGGTATAAAATTAGATCCACTTGTTCCAAAACCAGAAAAAGTCTCGATTATTAGAAATTAGGTCGAGAGAGGGTATGAAATTAGATCCACAAGCTCTAAAACCCGAAAAAGACTCAATTATATGTTAGAAATGGACCACGAGATGTGTTTGTGAGGTCAGAATGAAAAAACGAGCACGAAGCCTCGTATAGAAATCGGGAGGAGAGAGGGTATAAAATTAGATCCACTTGTTCCAAAAGCAAAAAAAGTCACAATTATAGGTTAGAAATGGACCATGAGACCTATTTTTGAGGTCAGAACGAAAAAACGAGCACGAAGCCTCGTATAGAAATCGGGAGGAGAGAGGGTATGAAATTAGATCCACAAGCTCTAAAACCCGAAAAAGTCTCAATTATAGGTTAGAAATGGACCACGAGACCTATTTTTGAGGTCAGAACGAATAAACGAGCACGAAGCCTCGTATAGAAATCGGGAGGAGAGAGGGTATAAAATTAGTTCCACTAGCTCTAAAACCCGAAAAAGTCTTGATTATAGGTTAGAAATGGACCATGAGACGTGTTTGTGAGGTCAAAACGAAAAAACGAGCACGAAGCCTCGAATAGAAATCGGGAGGAGAGAGGGTATGAAATCAGATCCACTAGCTCTAACACCCGAAAAAGTCTCAATTATAGGTTAGAAATTGACCACGAGACGTATTTTTGAGGTCAGAACGAAAAAACAAGCACGAAGCCTCGTATAGAAATCGGGAGGAGAGAGGGTATGAAATTAGATCCACTTGCTCTAAAACCCGAAAAAGTCTCCATTATAGGTTAGAAATTGACCATGAGACCTATTTTTGAGGTCAGAACGAAAAAAAGAGCACGAAGCCTCGTATAGAAATTTGGAGGAGAGAGGGTATGAAATTAGATCCACAAGCTCTAAAACCCGAAAAAGTCTCAATTATAGGTTAGAAATGGACCACGAGACCTATTTTTGAGGTCGGAACGAATAAACGAGCACGAAGCCTCGTATAGAAATCGGGAGGAGAGAGGGTATAAAATTAGTTCCACTAGCTCTAAAACCCGAAAAAGTCTCGATTATAGGTTAGAAATGGACCATGAGACGTGTTTGTGAGGTCAAAACGAAAAAACGAGCACGAAGCCTCGAATAGAAATCGGGAGGAGAGAGGGTATGAAATCAGATCCACTAGCTCTAACACCCGAAAAAGTCTCAATTATAGGTTAGAAATTGACCACGAGACGTATTTGTAAGGTCAGAACGAAAAAACAAGCACGAAGCCTCGTATAGAAATCGGGAGGAGAGAGGGTATGAAATTAGATTCACTTGCTCTAAAACCCGAAAAAGTCTCCATTATAGGTTAGAAATAGACCACGAGACCTATTTTTGAGGTCAGAACGAAAAAAACGAGCACGAAGCTTCGTATAGAAATTGGGAGGAGAGAGGGTATGAAATTAGATCTACTAGCTCTAAAACCCGAAAAAGTCTCGATTATAGGTTAGAAATGGACCATGAGACTTATTTATGAGGTCAGAACGAAAAAACGAGCACGAAGCCTCGTATAGAAATCGGGAGGAGAGAGGGTATGAAATTAGATCCACAAGCTCTAAAACCCGAAAAAGTCTCAATTATAGGTTAGAAATGGACCACGAGACCTATTTTTGAGGTCAGAACGAATAAACGAGCATGAAGCCTCGTATAGAAATCGGGAGGAGAGAGGGTATAAAATTAGTTCCACTAGCTCTAAAACCCGAAAAAGTCTCGATTATAGGTTAGAAATGGACCATGAGACGTATTTGTGAGGTTAAAACGAAAAAACGAGCACGAAGCCACGAATAGAAATCGGGAGGAGAGAGGGTATGAAATCAGATCCACTAGCTCTAACACCCGAAAAAGTCTCAATTATAGGTTAGAAATTGACCTCGAGACGTATTTGTGAGGTCAGAACGAAAAAACAAGCACGAAGCCTCGTATAGAAATCGGGAGGAGAGAGGGTATGAAATTAGATCCACAAGCTCTAAAACCCGAAAAAGTCTCAATTATAGGTTAGAAATGGACCACGAGACCTATTTTTGAGGTCAGAACGAATAAACGAGCATGAAGCCTCGTATAGAAATCGGGAGGAGAGAGGGTATAAAATTAGATCCACTAGCTCTAAAACCCGAAAAAGTCTCGATTATAGGTTAGAAATGGACCATGAGACGTATTTGTGAGGTTAAAACGAAAAAACGAGCACGAAGCCACGAATAGAAATCGGGAGGAGAGAGGGTATGAAATCAGATCCACTAGCTCTAACACCCGAAAAAGTCTCAATTATAGGTTAGAAATTGACCTCGAGACGTATTTGTGAGGTCAGAACGAAAAAACGAGTACGAAACCTCGTTTAGAAATCTGGAGGAGAGAGGGTATGAAATTTGATTCACTTATTCTGAAACCAGAAAAAGTCTCGATTTTTGGTTAGCAATGGACCGCGAGACGTTTTTGTGACGTTAGAATGAAAAAACGAGGACGAAGCCTCGTATAGAAATCGGGAGGAGACAGGGTATCAAATTAAATCCACTTCCTCTAAAACCCGAAAAAGTCTCGATTATAGGTTAGAAATGCACCACGAGACGTATTTGTGAGGTAAGAATGAAAAAACGAGCACGAAGCCTCGTATAGAAATCAGGAGGAGAGAGGGTATGAAATTAGATCCACTACCTCTAAAACGCGAAAAAGTCTCGATTATACGTTAGAAATGGACCAGGAGACGTGTTGGTAAGGTCAAAACGAAAAAACGAGCACGAAGCCTCGTATAGAAATCGGGAGGAGAGAGGGTATTAAATTAGATCCACTAGCTCTAAAACCCGAAAAAGTCTTGATTATAGGTTAGAAATGGACCACGAGACCTATTTTTGAGGTCAGAACGAAAAAACGAGCACGAAGCCTCGTATAGAAATCGGGAGGAGAGAGGGTATGAAATTAGATCCACTAGCTCTAAAACTCGAAAAAGTCTCCATTATAGGTTAGAAATGGACCACGAGACCTATTTTTGAGGTCAGAACGAAAAAACGAGCACGAAGCCTCGTATAGAAATCGGGAGGAGAGGGTATGAAATTACATCCACTAGCTCTAAAACCCGAAAAATTCTAAATTATAGGTTAGAAATGGACCACGAGACGAGTTTGTGAGGTCAGAACGGAAAAACGAGCACGAAGCCTCGTATAGAAATCGGGAGGAGAGTGGGTTTGAAATTATATCCACTAGCTCTAAAATCCGAAAAAGTCTCTATTATAGGTTAGAAATGGACCACGAGACGTGTTTGTGAGGTCAGAACGAAAAAATGAGCACGAAGCCTCATCTAGAAATCGGGAGGAGAGAGGGTATAAAATTAGATCCACTTGTTCCAAAACCAGAAAAAGTCTCGATTATTAGAAATTAGGTCGAGAGAGGGTATGAAATTAGATCCACAAGCTCTAAAACCCGAAAAAGACTCAATTATATGTTAGAAATGGACCACGAGATGTGTTTGTGAGGTCAGAATGAAAAAACGAGCACGAAGCCTCGTATAGAAATCGGGAGGAGAGAGGGTATAAAATTAGATCCACTTGTTCCAAAAGCAAAAAAAGTCACAATTATAGGTTAGAAATGGACCATGAGACCTATTTTTGAGGTCAGAACGAAAAAACGAGCACGAAGCCTCGTATAGAAATCGGGAGGAGAGAGGGTATGAAATTAGATCCACTAGCTCTAAAATCCGAAAAAATCTCGATTATAAGTTAGAAATGGACCACGAGACGTGCTGGTGAGGTCAGAACGAAAAAACGAGCACGAAGCCTCGTATAGAAATCGGGAGGAGAGAGGGTATGAAATTAGATCCACAAGCTCTAAAACCCGAAAAAGTCTCAATTATAGGTTAGAAATGGACCACGAGACCTATTTTTGAGGTCTGAACGAATAAACGAGCACGAAGCCTCGTATAGAAATCGGGAGGAGAGAGGGTATTAAATTAGATCCACTAGCTCTAAAACCCGAAAAAGTCTTGATTATAGGTTAGAAATGGACCACGAGACCTATTTTTGAGGTCAGAACGAAAAAACGAGCACGAAGCCTCGTATAGAAATCGGGAGGAGAGAGGGTATGAAATTAGATCCACTAGCTCTAAAACTCGAAAAAGTCTCCATTATAGGTTAGAAATGGACCACGAGACCTATTTTTGAGGTCAGAACGAAAAAACGAGCACGAAGCCTCGTATAGAAATCGGGAGGAGAGGGTATGAAATTACATCCACTAGCTCTAAAACCCGAAAAATTCTAAATTATAGGTTAGAAATGGACCACGAGACGAGTTTGTGAGGTCAGAACGGAAAAACGAGCATGAAGCCTCGTATAGAAATCGGGAGGAGAGAGGGTTTGAAATTATATCCACTAGCTCTAAAATCCGAAAAAGTCTCTATTATAGGTTAGAAATGGACCACGAGACGTGTTTGTGAGGTCAGAACGAAAAAATGAGCACGAAGCCTCATCTAGAAATCGGGAGGAGAGAGGGTATAAAATTAGATCCACTTGTTCCAAAACCAGAAAAAGTCTCGATTATTAGAAATTAGGTCGAGAGAGGGTATGAAATTAGATCCACAAGCTCTAAAACCCGAAAAAGACTCAATTATATGTTAGAAATGGACCACGAGATGTGTTTGTGAGGTCAGAATGAAAAAACGAGCACGAAGCCTCGTATAGAAATCGGGAGGAGAGAGGGTATAAAATTAGATCCACTTGTTCCAAAAGCAAAAAAAGTCACAATTATAGGTTAGAAATGGACCATGAGACCTATTTTTGAGGTCAGAACGAAAAAACGAGCACGAAGCCTCGTATAGAAATCGGGAGGAGAGAGGGTATGAAATTAGATCCACAAGCTCTAAAACCCGAAAAAGTCTCAATTATAGGTTAGAAATGGACCACGAGACCTATTTTTGAGGTCAGAACGAATAAACGAGCACGAAGCCTCGTATAGAAATCGGGAGGAGAGAGGGTATAAAATTAGTTCCACTAGCTCTAAAACCCGAAAAAGTCTTGATTATAGGTTAGAAATGGACCATGAGACGTGTTTGTGAGGTCAAAACGAAAAAACGAGCACGAAGCCTCGAATAGAAATCGGGAGGAGAGAGGGTATGAAATCAGATCCACTAGCTCTAACACCCGAAAAAGTCTCAATTATAGGTTAGAAATTGACCACGAGACGTATTTTTGAGGTCAGAACGAAAAAACAAGCACGAAGCCTCGTATAGAAATCGGGAGGAGAGAGGGTATGAAATTAGATCCACTTGCTCTAAAACCCGAAAAAGTCTCCATTATAGGTTAGAAATTGACCATGAGACCTATTTTTGAGGTCAGAACGAAAAAAAGAGCACGAAGCCTCGTATAGAAATTTGGAGGAGAGAGGGTATGAAATTAGATCCACAAGCTCTAAAACCCGAAAAAGTCTCAATTATAGGTTAGAAATGGACCACGAGACCTATTTTTGAGGTCGGAACGAATAAACGAGCACGAAGCCTCGTATAGAAATCGGGAGGAGAGAGGGTATAAAATTAGTTCCACTAGCTCTAAAACCCGAAAAAGTCTCGATTATAGGTTAGAAATGGACCATGAGACGTGTTTGTGAGGTCAAAACGAAAAAACGAGCACGAAGCCTCGAATAGAAATCGGGAGGAGAGAGGGTATGAAATCAGATCCACTAGCTCTAACACCCGAAAAAGTCTCAATTATAGGTTAGAAATTGACCACGAGACGTATTTGTAAGGTCAGAACGAAAAAACAAGCACGAAGCCTCGTATAGAAATCGGGAGGAGAGAGGGTATGAAATTAGATTCACTTGCTCTAAAACCCGAAAAAGTCTCCATTATAGGTTAGAAATAGACCACGAGACCTATTTTTGAGGTCAGAACGAAAAAAACGAGCACGAAGCTTCGTATAGAAATTGGGAGGAGAGAGGGTATGAAATTAGATCTACTAGCTCTAAAACCCGAAAAAGTCTCGATTATAGGTTAGAAATGGACCATGAGACTTATTTATGAGGTCAGAACGAAAAAACGAGCACGAAGCCTCGTATAGAAATCGGGAGGAGAGAGGGTATGAAATTAGATCCACAAGCTCTAAAACCCGAAAAAGTCTCAATTATAGGTTAGAAATGGACCACGAGACCTATTTTTGAGGTCAGAACGAATAAACGAGCATGAAGCCTCGTATAGAAATCGGGAGGAGAGAGGGTATAAAATTAGTTCCACTAGCTCTAAAACCCGAAAAAGTCTCGATTATAGGTTAGAAATGGACCATGAGACGTATTTGTGAGGTTAAAACGAAAAAACGAGCACGAAGCCACGAATAGAAATCGGGAGGAGAGAGGGTATGAAATCAGATCCACTAGCTCTAACACCCGAAAAAGTCTCAATTATAGGTTAGAAATTGACCTCGAGACGTATTTGTGAGGTCAGAACGAAAAAACAAGCACGAAGCCTCGTATAGAAATCGGGAGGAGAGAGGGTATGAAATTAGATCCACAAGCTCTAAAACCCGAAAAAGTCTCCATTATAGGTTAGAAATGGACCACGAGACCTATTTTTGAGGTCAGAACGAATAAACGAGCACGAAGCCTCGTATAGAAATCGGGAGGAGAGAGGGTATGAAATTAGATCTACTTGCTCTAAAACCCGAAAAAGTCTCCATTATAGGTTAGAAATGGACCACGAAACGTGCTTGTGAGGTCAGAACGAAAAAATGAGCACGAAGCCTCGTATAGAAATCAGGAGGAGAGAGGGTATTAAATTAGATCCACTAGCTCTAAAACCCGAAAAAGTCTCAATTATAGGTTAGAAATGGACCACGAGACCTATTTTTGAGGTTAGAACGAAAAAACGAGCACGAAGCCTCGAATAGAAATCGGGAGGAGAGAGGGTATGAAATTAGATCCACTAGCTCTAAAACTCGAAAAAGACTCAATTATAGCTTAGAAATGGACCAGGAGACCTATTTTTGAGGTCAGAACGAAAAAACAAGCACGAAGCCTCGTATAGAAATCGGGAGGAGAGAGGGTATGAAATTAGATCCACTAGCTCTAAAATCCGAAAAAGTCTCGATTATAGGTTAGAAATGGACCACGAGACGTGTTTGTGAGGTCAGAACGAAAAAACGAGTACGAAACCTCGTTTAGAAATCGGGAGGAGAGAGGGTATGAAATTTGATTCACTTATTCCGAAACCAGAAAAAGTCTCGATTATTGGTTAGCAATGGACCACGAGACGTTTTTGTGACGTTAGAATGAAAAAACGAGGACGAAGCCTCGTATAGAAATCGGGAGGAGACAGGGTATCAAATTAAATCCACTTCCTCTAAAACCCGAAAAAGTCTCGATTATAGGTTAGAAATGCACCACGAGACGTATTTGTGAGGTCAGAATGAAAAAACGAGCACGAAGCCTCGTATAGAAATCAGGAGGAGAGAGGGTATGAAATTAGATGCACTACCTCTAAAACGCGAAAAAGTCTCGATTATACGTTAGAAATGGACCAGGAGACGTGTTGGTAAGGTCAGAACGAAAAAACGAGCACGAAGCCTCGTATAAAAATCGGGAGGAGAGAGGGTATGAAATTAGATCCACTAGCTCTAAAATCCGAAAAAGTCTCGATTATAGGTTAGAAATGGACCACGATACGTGTTTGTGAGGTCAGAACGAAAAAACGAGCACGAAGCCTCGTATAGAAATCGGGAGGAGAGAGGGTTTAAAATTATATCCACTAGCTCTAAAATCCGAAAAAGTCTCTATTATAGGTTAGAAATGGACCACGAGACGTGTTTGTGAGGTCAGAACGAAAAAATGAGCACGAAGCCTCATCTAGAAATCGGGAGGAGAGAGGGTATAAAATTAGATCCACTTGTTCCAAAACCAGAAAAAGTCTCGATTATTAGAAATTAGGTCGAGAGAGGGTATGAAATTAGATCCACTAGCTCTAAAACCCGAAAAAGACTCAATTATATGTTAGAAATGGACCACGAGATGTGTTTGTGAGGTCAGAATGAAAAAACGAGCACGAAGCCTCGTATAGAAATCGGGAGGAGAGAGGGTATAAAATTAGATCCACTTATTCCAAAAGCAAAAAAAGTCACAATTATAGGTTAGAAATGGACCATGAGACCTATTTTTGAGGTCAGAACGAAAAAACGTGCACGAAGCCTCGTATAGAAATCGGGAGGAGAGAGGGAATGAAATTAGATCCACTAGCTCTAAAATCCGAAAAAGTCTCGATTATAAGTTAGAAATGGACCACGAGACGTGCTGGTGAGGTCAGAACGAAAAAACGAGCACGAAGCCTCGTATAGAAATCGGGAGGAGAGAGGGTATGAAATTAGATCCACAAGCTCTAAAACCCGAAAAAGTCTCAATTATAGGTTAGAAATGGACCACGAGACCTGTTTTTGAGGTCAGAACGAATAAACGAGCACGAAGCCTCGTATAGAAATCGGGAGGAGAGAGGGTATAAAATTAGTTCCACTAGCTCTAAAACCCGAAAAAGTCTTGATTATAGGTTAGAAATGGACCATGAGACGTGTTTCTGAGGTCAAAACGAAAAAACGAGCACGAAGCCTCGAATAGAAATCGGGAGGAGAGAGGGAATGAAATCAGATCCACTAGCCCTAACACCCGAAAAAGTCTCAATTATAGGTTAGAAATTGACCACGAGACGTATTTGTGAGGTCAGAACGAAAAAACAAGCACGAAGCCTCGTATAGAAATCGGGAGGAGAGAGGGTATGAAATTAGATCCACTTGCTCTAAAACCAGAAAAAGTCTCCATTATAGGTTAGAAATTGACCACGAGACCTATTTTTGAGGTCAGAACGAAAAAATGAGCACGAAGCCTCGTATAGAAATTGGGAGGAGAGAGGGTATGAAATTAGATCCACGAGCTCTAAAACCCGAAAAAGTCTCAATTATAGGTTAGAAATGGACCACGAGACCTATTTTTGAGGTCAGAACGAATAAACGAGCACGAAGCCTCGTATAGAAATCGGGAGGAGAGAGGGTATAAAATTAGTTCCACTAACTCTAAAACCCGAAAAAGTCTCGATTATAGGTTAGAAATGGACCATGAGACGTGTTTGAGAGGTCAAAACGAAAAAACGAGCACGAAGCCTCGAATAGAAATCGGGAGGAGAGAGGGTATGAAATCAGATCCACTTGCTCTAACACCCGAAAAAGTCTCAATTATAGGTTAGAAATTGACCACGAGACGTATTTGTAAGGTCAGAACGAAAAAACAAGCATGAAGCCTCGTATAGAAATCGGGAGGAGAGAGGGTATGAAATTAGATTCACTTGCTCTAAAACCCGAAAAAGTCTCCATTATAGGTTAGAAATTGACCACGAGACCTATTTTTGAGGTCAGAACGAAAAAAACGAGCACGAAGCCTCGTAAAGAAATTGGGAGGAGAGAGGGTATGAAATTAGATCTACTAACTCTAAAACCCGAAAAAGTCTCGATTATAGGTTAGAAATGGACCATGAGACTTATTTATGAGGTCAGAACGAAAAAACGAGCACGAAGCCTCGTATAGAAATAGGGAGGAGAGAGGGTATGAAATTAGATCCACAAGCTCTAAAACCCGAAAAAGTCTCAATTATAGGTTAGAAATAGACCACGAGACCTATTTTTGAGGTCAGAACGAATAAACGAGCATGAAGCCTCGTATAGAAATCGGGAGGAGAGAGGGTATAAAATTAGTTCCACTAGCTCTAAAACCCGAAAAAGTCTCGATTATAGGTTAGAAATGGACCATGAGACGTGTTTGTGAGGTCAAAACGAAAAAACGAGCACGAAGCCTCGAATAGAAACCGGGAGGAGAGAAGGTATGAAATCAGATCCACTAGCTCTAACACCCGAAAAAGTCTCAATTATAGGTTAGAAATTGACCACGAGACGTATTTGTGAGGTCAGAACGAAAAAACAAGCACGAAGCCTCGTATAGAAATCGGGAGGAGAGAGGGTATGAAATTAGATCCACTTGCTCTAAAACCCGAAAAAGTCTCCATTATAGGTTAGAAATTGACCACGAGACCTATTTTTGAGGTCAGAACGAAAAAACGAGCACGAAGCCTCGTATAGAAATTGGGAGGAGAGAGGGTATGAAATTAGATCTACTTGCTCTAAAACCCGAAAAAGTCTCCATTATAGGTTAGAAATGGACCACGAAACGTGCTTGTGAGGTCAGAACGAAAAAATGAGCACGAAGCCTCGTATAGAAATCAGGAGGAGAGAGGGTATTAAATTAGATTCACTAGCTCTAAAACCCGAAAAAGTCTCAATTATAGGTTAGAAATGGACCACGAGACCTATTTTTGAGGTTAGAACGAAAAAACGAGCACGAAGCCTCGAATAGAAATCGGGAGGAGAGAGGGTATGAAATTAGATCCACTAGCTCTAAAACTCGAAAAAGACTCAATTATAGCTTAGAAATGGACCAGGAGACCTATTTTTGAGGTCAGAACGAAAAAACAAGCACGAAGCCTCGTATAGAAATCGGGAGGAGAGAGGGTATGAAATTAGATCCATTAGCTCTAAAATCCGAAAAAGTCTCGATTATAGGTTAGAAATGGACCACGAGACGTGTTTGTGAGGTCAGAACGAAAAAACGAGTACGAAACCTCGTTTAGAAATCTGGAGGAGAGAGGGTATGAAATTTGATTCACTTATTCCGAAACCAGAAAAAGTCTCGATTTTTGGTTAGTAATGGACCGCGAGACGTTTTTGTGACGTTAGAATGAAAAAACGAGGACGAAGCCTCGTATAGAAATCGGGAGGAGACAGGGTATCAAATTAAATCCACTTCCTCTAAAACCCGAAAAAGTCTCGATTATAGGTTAGAAATGCACCACGAGACGTATTTGTCAGGTCAGAATGAAAAAACGAGCACGAAGCCTCGTATAGAAATCAGGAGGAGAGAGGGTATGAAATTAGATCCACTACCTCGAAAACGCGAAAAAGTCTCGATTATACGTTAGAAATGGACCAGGAGACGTGTTGGTAAGGTCAGAACGAAAAAACGATCACGAAGACTCGTATAGAAATCGGGAGGAGAGAGGGTATTAAATTAGATCCACTAGCTCTAAAACCCGAAAAAGTCTTGATTATAGGTTAGAAATGGACCACGAGACCTATTTTTGAGGTCAGAACGAAAAAACGAGCACGAAACCTCGTATAGAAATCAGGAGGAGAGAGGGTATGAAATTAGATCCACTAGCTCTAAAACTCGAAAAAGTCTCCATTATAGGTTAGAAATGGACCACGAGACCTATTTTTGAGGTCAGGACGAAAAAACGAGCACGAAGCCTCGTATAGAAATCGGGAGGAGAGGGTATGAAATTACATCCACTAGCTCTAAAACCCGAAAAATTCTAAATTATAGGTTAGAAATGGACCACGAGACGAGTTTGTGAGGTCAGAACGAAAAAACGAGCACGAAGCCTCGTATAGAAATCGGGAGGAGAGAGGGTTTGAAATTATATCCACTAGCTCTAAAATCCGAAAAAGTCTCTATTATAGGTTAGAAATGGACCACGAGACGTGTTTGTGAGGTCAGAACGAAAAAATGAGCACGAAGCCTCATTTAGAAATCGGGAGGAGAGAGGGTATAAAATTAGATCCACTTGTTCCAAAACCAGAAAAAGTCTCGATTATTAGAAATTAGGTCGAGAGAGGGTATGAAATTAGATCCACAAGCTCTAAAACCCGAAAAAGACTCAATTATATGTTAGAAATGGACCACGAGATGTGTTTGTGAGGTCAGAATGAAAAAACGAGCACGAAGCCTCGTATAGAAATCGGGAGGAGAGAGGGTATAAAATTAGATCCACTTGTTCCAAAAGCAAAAAAAGTCACAATTATAGGTTAGAAATGGACCATGAGACCTATTTTTGAGGTCAGAACGAAAAAACGAGCACGAAGCCTCGTATAAAAATCGGGAGGAGAGAGGGTATGAAATTAGATCCACTAGCTCTAAAATCCGAAAAAATCTCGATTATAAGTTAGAAATGGACCACGAGACGTGCTGGTGAGGTCAGAACGAAAAAACGAGCACGAAGCCTCGTATAGAAATCGGGAGGAGAGAGGGTATGAAATTAGATCCACAAGCTCTAAAACCCGAAAAAGTCTCAATTATAGGTTAGAAATGGACCACGAGACCTATTTTTGAGGTCAGAACGAATAAACGAGCACGAAGCCTCGTATAGAAATCGGGAGGAGAGAGGGTATTAAATTAGATCCACTAGCTCTAAAACCCGAAAAAGTCTTGATTATAGGTTAGAAATGGACCACGAGACCTATTTTTGAGGTCAGAACGAAAAAACGAGCACGAAGCCTCGTATAGAAATCGGGAGGAGAGAGGGTATGAAATTAGATCCACTAGCTCTAAAACTCGAAAAAGTCTCCATTATAGGTTAGAAATGGACCACGAGACCTATTTTTGAGGTCAGAACGAAAAAACGAGCACGAAGCCTCGTATAGAAATCGGGAGGAGAGAGGGTATGAAATTAGATCCACTTGCTCTAAAACCCGAAAAAGTCTCCATTATAGGTTAGAAATTGACCATGAGACCTATTTTTGAGGTCAGAACGAAAAAAAGAGCACGAAGCCTCGTATAGAAATTTGGAGGAGAGAGGGTATGAAATTAGATCCACGAGCTCTAAAACCCGAAAAAGTCTCAATTATAGGTTAGAAATGGACCACGAGACCTATTTTTGAGGTCGGAACGAATAAACGAGCACGAAGCCTCGTATAGAAATCGGGAGGAGAGAGGGTATAAAATTAGTTCCACTAGCTCTAAAACCCGAAAAAGTCTCGATTATAGGTTAGAAATGGACCATGAGACGTGTTTGTGAGGTCAAAACGAAAAAACGAGCACGAAGCCTCGAATAGAAATCGGGAGGAGAGAGGGTATGAAATCAGATCCACTAGCTCTAACACCCGAAAAAGTCTCAATTATAGGTTAGAAATTGACCACGAGACGTATTTGTAAGGTCAGAACGAAAAAACAAGCACGAAGCCTCGTATAGAAATCGGGAGGAGAGAGGGTATGAAATTAGATTCACTTGCTCTAAAACCCGAAAAAGTCTCCATTATAGGTTAGAAATAGACCACGAGACCTATTTTTGAGGTCAGAACGAAAAAAACGAGCACGAAGCTTCGTATAGAAATTGGGAGGAGAGAGGGTATGAAATTAGATCTACTAGCTCTAAAACCCGAAAAAGTCTCGATTATAGGTTAGAAATGGACCATGAGACTTATTTATGAGGTCAGAACGAAAAAACGAGCACGAAGCCTCGTATAGAAATCAGGAGGAGAGAGGGTATGAAATTAGATCCACAAGCTCTAAAACCCGAAAAAGTCTCAATTATAGGTTAGAAATGGACCACGAGACCTATTTTTGAGGTCAGAACGAATAAACGAGCATGAAGCCTCGTATAGAAATCGGGAGGAGAGAGGGTATAAAATTAGTTCCACTAGCTCTAAAACCCGAAAAAGTCTCGATTATAGGTTAGAAATGGACCATGAGACGTATTTGTGAGGTTAAAACGAAAAAACGAGCACGAAGCCACGAATAGAAATCGGGAGGAGAGAGGGTATGAAATCAGATCCACTAGCTCTAACACCCGAAAAAGTCTCAATTATAGGTTAGAAATTGACCTCGAGACGTATTTGTGAGGTCAGAACGAAAAAACAAGCACGAAGCCTCGTATAGAAATCGGGAGGAGAGAGGGTATGAAATTAGATCCACTTGCTCTAAAACCCGAAAAAGTCTCCATTATAGGTTAGAAATTGACCACGAGACCTATTTTTGAGGTCAGAACGAAAAAACGAGCACGAAGCCTCGTATAGAAATTGGGAGGAGAGAGGGTATGAAATTAGATCTACTTGCTCTAAAACCCGAAAAAGTCTCCATTATAGGTTAGAAATGGACCACGAAACGTGCTTGTGAGGTCAGAACGAAAAAATGAGCACGAAGCCTCGTATAGAAATCAGGAGGAGAGAGGGTATTAAATTAGATCCACTAGCTCTAAAACCCGAAAAAGTCTCAATTATAGGTTAGAAATGGACCACGAGACCTATTTTTGAGGTTAGAACGAAAAAACGAGCACGAAGCCTCGAATAGAAATCGGGAGGAGAGAGGGTATGAAATTAGATCCACTAGCTCTAAAACTCGAAAAAGACTCAATTATAGCTTAGAAATGGACCAGGAGACCTATTTTTGAGGTCAGAACGAAAAAACAAGCACGAAGCCTCGTATAGAAATCGGGAGGAGAGAGGGTATGAAATTAGATCCACTAGCTCTAAAATCCGAAAAAGTCTCGATTATAGGTTAGAAATGGACCACGAGACGTGTTTGTGAGGTCAGAACGAAAAAACGAGTACGAAACCTCGTTTAGAAATCGGGAGGAGAGAGGGTATGAAATTTGATTCACTTATTCCGAAACCAGAAAAAGTCTCGATTATTGGTTAGCAATGGACCACGAGACGTTTTTGTGACGTTAGAATGAAAAAACGAGGACGAAGCCTCGTATAGAAATCGGGAGGAGACAGGGTATCAAATTAAATCCACTTCCTCTAAAACCCGAAAAAGTCTCGATTATAGGTTAGAAATGCACCACGAGACGTATTTGTGAGGTCAGAATGAAAAAACGAGCACGAAGCCTCGTATAGAAAACAGGAGGAGAGAGGGTATGAAATTAGATGCACTACCTCCAAAACGCGAAAAAGTCTCGATTATACGTTAGAAATGGACCAGGAGACGTGTTGGTAAGGTCAGAACGAAAAAACGAGCACGAAGCCTCGTATAAAAATCGGGAGGAGAGAGGGTATGAAATTAGATCCACTAGCTCTAAAATCCGAAAAAGTCTCGATTATAGGTTAGAAATGGACCACGATACGTGTTTGTGAGGTCAGAACGAAAAAACGAGCACGAAGCCTCGTATAGAAATCGGGAGGAGAGAGTGTTTAAAATTATATCCACTAGCTCTAAAATGCGAAAAAGTCTCTATTATAGGTTAGAAATGGACCACGAGACGTGTTTGTGAGGTCAGAACGAAAAAATGAGCACGAAGCCTCATCTAGAAATCGGGAGGAGAGAGGGTATAAAATTAGATCCACTTGTTCCAAAACCAGAAAAAGTCTCGATTATTAGAAATTAGGTCGAGATTGGGTATGAAATTAGATCCACTAGCTCTAAAACCCGAAAAAGACTCAATTATATGTTAGAAATGGACCACGAGATGTGTTTGTGAGGTCAGAATGAAAAAACGAGCACGAAGCCTCGTATAGAAATCGGGAGGAGAGAGGGTATAAAATTAGATCCACTTATTCCAAAAGCAAAAAAAGTCACAATTATAGGTTAGAAATGGACCATGAGACCTATTTTTGAGGTCAGAACGAAAAAACGTGCACGAAGCCTCGTATAGAAATCGGGAGGAGAGAGGGAATGAAATTAGATCCACTAGCTCTAAAATCCGAAAAAGTCTCGATTATAAGTTAGAAATGGACCACGAGACGTGCTGGTGAGGTTAGAACGAAAAAACGAGCACGAAGCCTCGTATAGAAATCGGGAGGAGAGAGGGTATGAAATTAGATCCACAAGCTCTAAAACCCGAAAAAGTCTCAATTATAGGTTAGAAATGGACCACGAGACCTATTTTTGAGGTCAGAACGAATAAACGAGCACGAAGCCTCGTATAGAAATCGGGAGGAGAGAGGGTATAAAATTAGTTCCACTAGCTCTAAAACCCGAAAAAGTCTTGATTATAGGTTAGAAATGGACCATGAGACGTGTTTGTGAGGTCAAAACGAAAAAACGAGCACGAAGCCTCGAATAGAAATCGGGAGGAGAGAGGGTATGAAATCAGATCCACTAGCTCTAACACCCGAAAAAGTCTCAATTATAGGTTAGAAATTGACCACGAGACGTATTTGTAAGGTCAGAACGAAAAAACAAGCACGAAGCCTCGTATAGAAATCGGGAGGAGAGAGGGTATGAAATTAGATCCACTTGCTCTAAAACCCGAAAAAGTCTCCATTATTGGTTAGAAATTGACCATGAGACCTATTTTTGAGGTCAGAACGAAAAAATGAGCACGAAGCCTCGTATAGAAATTTGGAGGAGAGAGGGTATGAAATTAGATCCACAAGCTCTAAAACCCGAAAAAGTCTCAATTATAGGTTAGAAATGGACCACGAGACCTATTTTTGAGGTCAGAACGAATAAACGAGCATGAAGCCTCGTATAGAAATCGGGAGGAGAGAGGGTATAAAATTAGTTCCACTAGCTCTAAAACCCGAAAAAGTCTCGATTATAGGTTAGAAATGGACCATGAGACGTGTTTGTGAGGTCAAAACGAAAAAACGAGCACGAAGCCTCGAATAGAAACCGGGAGGAGAGAAGGTATGAAATCAGATCCACTAGCTCTAACACCCGAAAAAGTCTCAATTATAGGTTAGAAATTGACCACGAGACGTATTTGTGAGGTCAGAACGAAAAAACAAGCACGAAGCCTCCTATAGAAATCGGGAGGAGAGAGGGTATGAAATTAGATCCACTTGCTCTAAAACCCGAAAAAGTCTCCATTATAGGTTAGAAATTGACCACGAGACCTATTTTTGAGGTCAGAACGAAAAAACGAGCATGAAGCCTCGTATAGAAATTGGGAGGAGAGAGGGTATGAAATTAGATCTACTTGCTCTAAAACCCGAAAAAGTCTCCATTATAGGTTAGAAATGGACCACGAAACGTGCTTGTGAGGTCAGAACGAAAAAATGAGCACGAAGCCTCGTATAGAAATCAGGAGGAGAGAGGGTATTAAATTAGATCCACTAGCTCTAAAACCCGAAAAAGTCTCAATTATAGGTTAGAAATGGACCACGAGACCTATTTTTGAGGTTAGAATGAAAAAACGAGCACGAAGCCTCGAATAGAAATCGGGAGGAGAGAGGGTATGAAATTAGATCCACTAGCTCTAAAACTCGAAAAAGACTCAATTATAGCTTAGAAATGGACCAGGAGACCTATTTTTGAGGTCAGAACGAAAAAACAAGCACGAAGCCTCGTATAGAAATCGGGAGGAGAGAGGGTATGAAATTAGATCCACTAGCTCTAAAATCCGAAAAAGTCTCGATTATAGGTTAGAAATGGACCACGAGACGTGTTTGTGAGGTCAGAACGAAAAAACGAGTACGAAACCTCGTTTAGAAATCGGGAGGAGAGAGGGTATGAAATTAGATATACTAGCTCTAAAACCCGAAAAAGTCTCGAATATAGGTTAGAAATTGACCACGAGACGTGTTTGTGTGGTCATAACGAAAAAATGAGCACGACACCTCGTATAGAAATCGGGAGGAGAGAGGGTATGAAATTAAATCCACTTCCTCTAAAACCTGAAAAAGTCTCAATTATAGGTTAGAAATGGACCACGAGACCTATTTTTGAGGTCGGAACGAATAAACGAGCACGAAGCCTCGTATAGAAATCGGGAGGAGAGAGGGTATAAAATTAGTTCCACTAGCTCTAAAACCCGAAAAAGTCTCGATTATAGGTTAGAAATGCACCACGAGACGTATTTGTGAGGTCAGAATGAAAAAACGAGCACGAAGCCTCGTATAGAAATCAGGAGGAGAGAGGGTATGAAATTAGATGCACTACCTCCAAAACGCGAAAAAGTCTCGATTATACGTTAGAAATGGACCAGGAGACGTGTTGGTAAGGTCAGAACGAAAAAACGAGCACGAAGCCTCGTATAAAAATCGGGAGGAGAGAGGGTATGAAATTAGATCCACTAGCTCTAAAATCCGAAAAAGTCTCGATTATAGGTTAGAAATGGACCACGATACGTGTTTGTGAGGTCAGAACGAAAAAACGAGCACGAAGCCTCGTATAGAAATCGGGAGGAGAGAGGGTTTAAAATTATATCCACTAGCTCTAAAATGCGAAAAAGTCTCTATTATAGGTTAGAAATGGACCACGAGACGTGTTTGTGAGGTCAGAACGAAAAAATGAGCACGAAGCCTCATCTAGAAATCGGGAGGAGAGAGGGTATAAAATTAGATCCACTTGTTCCAAAACCAGAAAAAGTCTCGATTATTAGAAATTAGGTCGAGAGAGGGTATGAAATTAGATCCACTAGCTCTAAAACCCGAAAAAGACTCAATTATATGTTAGAAATGGACCACGAGATGTGTTTGTGAGGTCAGAATGAAAAAACGAGCACGAAGCCTCGTATAGAAATCGGGAGGAGAGAGGGTATAAAATTAGATCCACTTGTTCCAAAAGCAAAAAAAGTCACAATTATAGGTTAGAAATGGACCATGAGACCTATTTTTGAGGTCAGAACGAAAAAACGAGCACGAAGCCTCGTATAGAAATCGGGAGGAGAGAGGGTATGAAATTAGATCCACAAGCTCTAAAACCCGAAAAAGTCTCAATTATAGGTTAGAAATGGACCACGAGACCTATTTTTGAGGTCAGAACGAATAAACGAGCACGAAGCCTCGTATAGAAATCGGGAGGAGAGAGGGTATAAAATTAGTTCCACTAGCTCTAAAACCCGAAAAAGTCTTGATTATAGGTTAGAAATGGACCATGAGACGTGTTTGTGAGGTCAAAACGAAAAAACGAGCACGAAGCCTCGTATAGAAATCGGGAGGAGAGAGGGTATAAAATTAGATCCACTTATTCCAAAAGCAAAAAAAGTCACAATTATAGGTTAGAAATGGACCATGAGACCTATTTTTGAGGTCAGAACGAAAAAACGTGCACGAAGCCTCGTATAGAAATCGGGAGGAGAGAGGGAATGAAATTAGATCCACTAGCTCTAAAATCCGAAAAAGTCTCGATTATAAGTTAGAAATGGACCACGAGACGTGCTGGTGAGGTCAGAACGAAAAAACGAGCACGAAGCCTCGTATAGAAATCGGGAGGAGAGAGGGTATGAAATTAGATCCACAAGCTCTAAAACCCGAAAAAGTCTCAATTATAGGTTAGAAATGGACCACGAGACCTATTTTTGAGGTCAGAACGAATAAACGAGCACGAAGCCTCGTATAGAAATCGGGAGGAGAGAGGGTATAAAATTAGTTCCACTAGCTCTAAAACCCGAAAAAGTCTTGATTATAGGTTAGAAATGGACCATGAGACGTGTTTGTGAGGTCAAAACGAAAAAACGAGCACGAAGCCTCGAATAGAAATCGGGAGGAGAGAGGGAATGAAATCAGATCCACTAGCCCTAACACCCGAAAAAGTCTCAATTATAGGTTAGAAATTGACCACGAGACGTATTTGTGAGGTTAGAACGAAAAAACAAGCACGAAGCCTCGTATAGAAATCGGGAGGAGAGAGGGTATGAAATTAGATCCACTTGCTCTAAAACCAGAAAAAGTCTCCATTATAGGTTAGAAATTGACCACGAGACCTATTTTTGAGGTCAGAACGAAAAAACGAGCACGAAGCCTCGTATAGAAATTGGGAGGAGAGAGGGTATGAAATTAGATCTACTTGCTCTAAAACCCGAAAAAGTCTCCATTATAGGTTAGAAATGGACCACGAAACGTGCTTGTGAGGTCAGAACGAAAAAATGAGCACGAAGCCTCGTATAGAAATCAGGAGGAGAGAGGGTATTAAATTAGATCCACTAGCTCTAAAACCCGAAAAAGTCTCAATTATAGGTTAGAAATGGACCACGAGACCTATTTTTGAGGTTAGAACGAAAAAACGAGCACGAAGCCTCGAATAGAAATCGGGAGGAGAGAGGGTATGAAATTAGATCCACTAGCTCTAAAACTCGAAAAAGACTCAATTATAGCTTAGAAATGGACCAGGAGACCTATTTTTGAGGTCAGAACGAAAAAACAAGCACGAAGCCTCGTATAGAAATCGGGAGGAGAGAGGGTATGAAATTAGATCCACTAGCTCTAAAATCCGAAAAAGTCTCGATTATAGGTTAGAAATGGACCACGAGACGTGTTTGTGAGGTCAGAACGAAAAAACGAGTACGAAACCTCGTTTAGAAATCGGGAGGAGAGAGGGTATGAAATTTGATTCACTTATTCCGAAACCAGAAAAAGTCTCGATTATTGGTTAGCAATGGACCACGAGACGTTTTTGTGACGTTAGAATGAAAAAACGAGGACGAAGCCTCGTATAGAAATCGGGAGGAGACAGGGTATCAAATTAAATCCACTTCCTCTAAAACCCGAAAAAGTCTCGATTATAGGTTAGAAATGCACCACGAGACGTATTTGTGAGGTCAGAATGAAAAAACGAGCACGAAGCCTCGTATAGAAATCAGGAGGAGAGAGGGTATGAAATTAGATGCACTACCTCCAAAACGCGAAAAAGTCTCGATTATACGTTAGAAATGGACCAGGAGACGTGTTGGTAAGGTCAGAACGAAAAAACGAGCACGAAGCCTCGTATAAAAATCGGGAGGAGAGAGGGTATGAAATTAGATCCACTAGCTCTAAAATCCGAAAAAGTCTCGATTATAGGTTAGAAATGGACCACGATACGTGTTTGTGAGGTCAGAACGAAAAAACGAGCACGAAGCCTCGTATAGAAATCGGGAGGAGAGAGGGTTTAAAATTATATCCACTAGCTCTAAAATGCGAAAAAGTCTCTATTATAGGTTAGAAATGGACCACGAGACGTGTTTGTGAGGTCAGAACGAAAAAATGAGCACGAAGCCTCATCTAGAAATCGGGAGGAGAGAGGGTATAAAATTAGATCCACTTGTTCCAAAACCAGAAAAAGTCTCGATTATTAGAAATTAGGTCGAGAGAGGGTATGAAATTAGATCCACTAGCTCTAAAACCCGAAAAAGACTCAATTATATGTTAGAAATGGACCACGAGATGTGTTTGTGAGGTCAGAATGAAAAAACGAGCACGAAGCCTCGTATAGAAATCGGGAGGAGAGAGGGTATAAAATTAGATCCACTTATTCCAAAAGCAAAAAAAGTCACAATTATAGGTTAGAAATGGACCATGAGACCTATTTTTGAGGTCAGAACGAAAAAACGTGCACGAAGCCTCGTATAGAAATCGGGAGGAGAGAGGGAATGAAATTAGATCCACTAGCTCTAAAATCCGAAAAAGTCTCGATTATAAGTTAGAAATGGACCACGAGACGTGCTGGTGAGGTCAGAACGAAAAAACGAGCACGAAGCCTCGTATAGAAATCGGGAGGAGAGAGGGTATGAAATTAGATCCACAAGCTCTAAAACCCGAAAAAGTCTCAATTATAGGTTAGAAATGGACCACGAGACCTATTTTTGAGGTCAGAACGAATAAACGAGCACGAAGCCTCGTATAGAAATCGGGAGGAGAGAGGGTATAAAATTAGTTCCACTAGCTCTAAAACCCGAAAAAGTCTTGATTATAGGTTAGAAATGGACCATGAGACGTGTTTGTGAGGTCAAAACGAAAAAACGAGCACGAAGCCTCGAATAGAAATCGGGAGGAGAGAGGGAATGAAATCAGATCCACTAGCCCTAACACCCGAAAAAGTCTCAATTATAGGTTAGAAATTGACCACGAGACGTATTTGTGAGGTTAGAACGAAAAAACAAGCACGAAGCCTCGTATAGAAATCGGGAGGAGAGAGGGTATGAAATTAGATCCACTTGCTCTAAAACCAGAAAAAGTCTCCATTATAGGTTAGAAATTGACCACGAGACCTATTTTTGAGGTCAGAACGAAAAAACGAGCACGAAGCCTCGTATAGAAATTGGGAGGAGAGAGGGTATGAAATTAGATCTACTTGCTCTAAAACCCGAAAAAGTCTCCATTATAGGTTAGAAATGGACCACGAAACGTGCTTGTGAGGTCAGAACGAAAAAATGAGCACGAAGCCTCGTATAGAAATCAGGAGGAGAGAGGGTATTAAATTAGATCCACTAGCTCTAAAACCCGAAAAAGTCTCAATTATAGGTTAGAAATGGACCACGAGACCTATTTTTGAGGTTAGAACGAAAAAACGAGCACGAAGCCTCGAATAGAAATCGGGAGGAGAGAGGGTATGAAATTAGATCCACTAGCTCTAAAACTCGAAAAAGACTCAATTATAGCTTAGAAATGGACCAGGAGACCTATTTTTGAGGTCAGAACGAAAAAACAAGCACGAAGCCTCGTATAGAAATCGGGAGGAGAGAGGGTATGAAATTAGATCCACTAGCTCTAAAATCCGAAAAAGTCTCGATTATAGGTTAGAAATGGACCACGAGACGTGTTTGTGAGGTCAGAACGAAAAAACGAGTACGAAACCTCGTTTAGAAATCGGGAGGAGAGAGGGTATGAAATTTGATTCACTTATTCCGAAACCAGAAAAAGTCTCGATTATTGGTTAGCAATGGACCACGAGACGTTTTTGTGACGTTAGAATGAAAAAACGAGGACGAAGCCTCGTATAGAAATCGGGAGGAGACAGGGTATCAAATTAAATCCACTTCCTCTAAAACCCGAAAAAGTCTCGATTATAGGTTAGAAATGCACCACGAGACGTATTTGTGAGGTCAGAATGAAAAAACGAGCACGAAGCCTCGTATAGAAATCAGGAGGAGAGAGGGTATGAAATTAGATGCACTACCTCCAAAACGCGAAAAAGTCTCGATTATACGTTAGAAATGGACCAGGAGACGTGTTGGTAAGGTCAGAACGAAAAAACGAGCACGAAGCCTCGTATAAAAATCGGGAGGAGAGAGGGTATGAAATTAGATCCACTAGCTCTAAAATCCGAAAAAGTCTCGATTATAGGTTAGAAATGGACCACGATACGTGTTTGTGAGGTCAGAACGAAAAAACGAGCACGAAGCCTCGTATAGAAATCGGGAGGAGAGAGGGTTTAAAATTATATCCACTAGCTCTAAAATGCGAAAAAGTCTCTATTATAGGTTAGAAATGGACCACGAGACGTGTTTGTGAGGTCAGAACGAAAAAATGAGCACGAAGCCTCATCTAGAAATCGGGAGGAGAGAGGGTATAAAATTAGATCCACTTGTTCCAAAACCAGAAAAAGTCTCGATTATTAGAAATTAGGTCGAGAGAGGGTATGAAATTAGATCCACTAGCTCTAAAACCCGAAAAAGACTCAATTATATGTTAGAAATGGACCACGAGATGTGTTTGTGAGGTCAGAATGAAAAAACGAGCACGAAGCCTCGTATAGAAATCGGGAGGAGAGAGGGTATAAAATTAGATCCACTTATTCCAAAAGCAAAAAAAGTCACAATTATAGGTTAGAAATGGACCATGAGACCTATTTTTGAGGTCAGAACGAAAAAACGTGCACGAAGCCTCGTATAGAAATCGGGAGGAGAGAGGGAATGAAATTAGATCCACTAGCTCTAAAATCCGAAAAAGTCTCGATTATAAGTTAGAAATGGACCACGAGACGTGCTGGTGAGGTCAGAACGAAAAAACGAGCACGAAGCCTCGTATAGAAATCGGGAGGAGAGAGGGTATGAAATTAGATCCACAAGCTCTAAAACCCGAAAAAGTCTCAATTATAGGTTAGAAATGGACCACGAGACCTATTTTTGAGGTCAGAACGAATAAACGAGCACGAAGCCTCGTATAGAAATCGGGAGGAGAGAGGGTATAAAATTAGTTCCACTAGCTCTAAAACCCGAAAAAGTCTTGATTATAGGTTAGAAATGGACCATGAGACGTGTTTGTGAGGTCAAAACGAAAAAACGAGCACGAAGCCTCGAATAGAAATCGGGAGGAGAGAGGGAATGAAATCAGATCCACTAGCCCTAACACCCGAAAAAGTCTCAATTATAGGTTAGAAATTGACCACGAGACGTATTTGTGAGGTTAGAACGAAAAAACAAGCACGAAGCCTCGTATAGAAATCGGGAGGAGAGAGGGTATGAAATTAG
Source organism: Thalia dealbata (assembly GCA_030544415.1). Taxonomy (NCBI): domain Eukaryota; kingdom Viridiplantae; phylum Streptophyta; class Magnoliopsida; order Zingiberales; family Marantaceae; genus Thalia; species Thalia dealbata. The sequence goes on from CM060460.1 coordinate 13,231,707, forward strand.
ATCCACTTGCTCTAAAACCAGAAAAAGTCTCCATTATAGGTTAGAAATTGACCACGAGACCTATTTTTGAGGTCAGAACGAAAAAACGAGCACGAAGCCTCGTATAGAAATTGGGAGGAGAGAGGGTATGAAATTAGATCTACTTGCTCTAAAACCCGAAAAAGTCTCCATTATAGGTTAGAAATGGACCACGAAACGTGCTTGTGAGGTCAGAACGAAAAAATGAGCACGAAGCCTCGTATAGAAATCAGGAGGAGAGAGGGTATTAAATTAGATCCACTAGCTCTAAAACCCGAAAAAGTCTCAATTATAGGTTAGAAATGGACCACGAGACCTATTTTTGAGGTTAGAACGAAAAAACGAGCACGAAGCCTCGAATAGAAATCGGGAGGAGAGAGGGTATGAAATTAGATCCACTAGCTCTAAAACTCGAAAAAGACTCAATTATAGCTTAGAAATGGACCAGGAGACCTATTTTTGAGGTCAGAACGAAAAAACAAGCACGAAGCCTCGTATAGAAATCGGGAGGAGAGAGGGTATGAAATTAGATCCACTAGCTCTAAAATCCGAAAAAGTCTCGATTATAGGTTAGAAATGGACCACGAGACGTGTTTGTGAGGTCAGAACGAAAAAACGAGTACGAAACCTCGTTTAGAAATCGGGAGGAGAGAGGGTATGAAATTTGATTCACTTATTCCGAAACCAGAAAAAGTCTCGATTATTGGTTAGCAATGGACCACGAGACGTTTTTGTGACGTTAGAATGAAAAAACGAGGACGAAGCCTCGTATAGAAATCGGGAGGAGACAGGGTATCAAATTAAATCCACTTCCTCTAAAACCCGAAAAAGTCTCGATTATAGGTTAGAAATGCACCACGAGACGTATTTGTGAGGTCAGAATGAAAAAACGAGCACGAAGCCTCGTATAGAAATCAGGAGGAGAGAGGGTATGAAATTAGATGCACTACCTCCAAAACGCGAAAAAGTCTCGATTATACGTTAGAAATGGACCAGGAGACGTGTTGGTAAGGTCAGAACGAAAAAACGAGCACGAAGCCTCGTATAAAAATCGGGAGGAGAGAGGGTATGAAATTAGATCCACTAGCTCTAAAATCCGAAAAAGTCTCGATTATAGGTTAGAAATGGACCACGATACGTGTTTGTGAGGTCAGAACGAAAAAACGAGCACGAAGCCTCGTATAGAAATCGGGAGGAGAGAGGGTTTAAAATTATATCCACTAGCTCTAAAATGCGAAAAAGTCTCTATTATAGGTTAGAAATGGACCACGAGACGTGTTTGTGAGGTCAGAACGAAAAAATGAGCACGAAGCCTCATCTAGAAATCGGGAGGAGAGAGGGTATAAAATTAGATCCACTTGTTCCAAAACCAGAAAAAGTCTCGATTATTAGAAATTAGGTCGAGAGAGGGTATGAAATTAGATCCACTAGCTCTAAAACCCGAAAAAGACTCAATTATATGTTAGAAATGGACCACGAGATGTGTTTGTGAGGTCAGAATGAAAAAACGAGCACGAAGCCTCGTATAGAAATCGGGAGGAGAGAGGGTATAAAATTAGATCCACTTATTCCAAAAGCAAAAAAAGTCACAATTATAGGTTAGAAATGGACCATGAGACCTATTTTTGAGGTCAGAACGAAAAAACGTGCACGAAGCCTCGTATAGAAATCGGGAGGAGAGAGGGAATGAAATTAGATCCACTAGCTCTAAAATCCGAAAAAGTCTCGATTATAAGTTAGAAATGGACCACGAGACGTGCTGGTGAGGTCAGAACGAAAAAACGAGCACGAAGCCTCGTATAGAAATCGGGAGGAGAGAGGGTATGAAATTAGATCCACAAGCTCTAAAACCCGAAAAAGTCTCAATTATAGGTTAGAAATGGACCACGACACCTATTTTTGAGGTCAGAACGAATAAACGAGCACGAAGCCTCGTATAGAAATCGGGAGGAGAGAGGGTATAAAATTAGTTCCACTAGCTCTAAAACCCGAAAAAGTCTTGATTATAGGTTAGAAATGGACCATGAGACGTGTTTGTGAGGTCAAAACGAAAAAACGAGCACGAAGCCTCGAATAGAAATCGGGAGGAGAGAGGGAATGAAATCAGATCCACTAGCCCTAACACCCGAAAAAGTCTCAATTATAGGTTAGAAATTGACCACGAGACGTATTTGTGAGGTTAGAACGAAAAAACAAGCACGAAGCCTCGTATAGAAATCGGGAGGAGAGAGGGTATGAAATTAGATCCACTTGCTCTAAAACCAGAAAAAGTCTCCATTATAGGTTAGAAATTGACCACGAGACCTATTTTTGAGGTCAGAACGAAAAAACGAGCACGAAGCCTCGTATAGAAATTGGGAGGAGAGAGGGTATGAAATTAGATCTACTTGCTCTAAAACCCGAAAAAGTCTCCATTATAGGTTAGAAATGGACCACGAAACGTGCTTGTGAGGTCAGAACGAAAAAATGAGCACGAAGCCTCGTATAGAAATCAGGAGGAGAGAGGGTATTAAATTAGATCCACTAGCTCTAAAACCCGAAAAAGTCTCAATTATAGGTTAGAAATGGACCACGAGACCTATTTTTGAGGTTAGAACGAAAAAACGAGCACGAAGCCTCGAATAGAAATCGGGAGGAGAGAGGGTATGAAATTAGATCCACTAGCTCTAAAACTCGAAAAAGACTCAATTATAGCTTAGAAATGGACCGGGAGACCTATTTTTGAGGTCAGAACGAAAAAACAAGCACGAAGCCTCGTATAGAAATCGGGAGGAGAGAGGGTATGAAATTAGATCCACTAGCTCTAAAATCCGAAAAAGTCTCGATTATAGGTTAGAAATGGACCACGAGACGTGTTTGTGAGGTCAGAACGAAAAAACGAGTACGAAACCTCGTTTAGAAATCGGGAGGAGAGAGGGTATGAAATTTGATTCACTTATTCCGAAACCAGAAAAAGTCTCGATTATTGGTTAGCAATGGACCACGAGACGTTTTTGTGACGTTAGAATGAAAAAACGAGGACGAAGCCTCGTATAGAAATCGGGAGGAGACAGGGTATCAAATTAAATCCACTTCCTCTAAAACCCGAAAAAGTCTCGATTATAGGTTAGAAATGCACCACGAGACGTATTTGTGAGGTCAGAATGAAAAAACGAGCACGAAGCCTCGTATAGAAATCAGGAGGAGAGAGGGTATGAAATTAGATGCACTACCTCCAAAACGCGAAAAAGTCTCGATTATACGTTAGAAATGGACCAGGAGACGTGTTGGTAAGGTCAGAACGAAAAAACGAGCACGAAGCCTCGTATAAAAATCGGGAGGAGAGAGGGTATGAAATTAGATCCACTAGCTCTAAAATCCGAAAAAGTCTCGATTATAGGTTAGAAATGGACCACGATACGTGTTTGTGAGGTCAGAACGAAAAAACGAGCACGAAGCCTCGTATAGAAATCGGGAGGAGAGAGGGTTTAAAATTATATCCACTAGCTCTAAAATGCGAAAAAGTCTCTATTATAGGTTAGAAATGGACCACGAGACGTGTTTGTGAGGTCAGAACGAAAAAATGAGCACGAAGCCTCATCTAGAAATCGGGAGGAGAGAGGGTATAAAATTAGATCCACTTGTTCCAAAACCAGAAAAAGTCTCGATTATTAGAAATTAGGTCGAGAGAGGGTATGAAATTAGATCCACTAGCTCTAAAACCCGAAAAAGACTCAATTATATGTTAGAAATGGACCACGAGATGTGTTTGTGAGGTCAGAATGAAAAAACGAGCACGAAGCCTCGTATAGAAATCGGGAGGAGAGAGGGTATAAAATTAGATCCACTTATTCCAAAAGCAAAAAAAGTCACAATTATAGGTTAGAAATGGACCATGAGACCTATTTTTGAGGTCAGAACGAAAAAACGTGCACGAAGCCTCGTATAGAAATCGGGAGGAGAGAGGGAATGAAATTAGATCCACTAGCTCTAAAATCCGAAAAAGTCTCGATTATAAGTTAGAAATGGACCACGAGACGTGCTGGTGAGGTCAGAACGAAAAAACGAGCACGAAGCCTCGTATAGAAATCGGGAGGAGAGAGGGTATGAAATTAGATCCACAAGCTCTAAAACCCGAAAAAGTCTCAATTATAGGTTAGAAATGGACCACGAGACCTATTTTTGAGGTCAGAACGAATAAACGAGCACGAAGCCTCGTATAGAAATCGGGAGGAGAGAGGGTATAAAATTAGTTCCACTAGCTCTAAAACCCGAAAAAGTCTTGATTATAGGTTAGAAATGGACCATGAGACGTGTTTGTGAGGTCAAAACGAAAAAACGAGCACGAAGCCTCGAATAGAAATCGGGAGGAGAGAGGGAATGAAATCAGATCCACTAGCCCTAACACCCGAAAAAGTCTCAATTATAGGTTAGAAATTGACCACGAGACGTATTTGTGAGGTTAGAACGAAAAAACAAGCACGAAGCCTCGTATAGAAATCGGGAGGAGAGAGGGTATGAAATTAGATCCACTTGCTCTAAAACCAGAAAAAGTCTCCATTATAGGTTAGAAATTGACCACGAGACCTATTTTTGAGGTCAGAACGAAAAAAACGAGCACGAAGCCTCGTATAGAAATTGGGAGGAGAGAGGGTATGAAATTAGATCTACTAGCTCTAAAACCCGAAAAAGTCTCGATTATAGGTTAGAAATGGACCATGAGACTTATTTATGAGGTCAGAACGAAAAAACGAGCACGAAGCCTCGTATAGAAATCGGGAGGAGAGAGGGTATGAAATTAGATCCACAAGCTCTAAAACCCGAAAAAGTCTCAATTATAGGTTAGAAATGGACCACGAGACCTATTTTTGAGGTCAGAACGAATAAACGAGCATGAAGCCTCGTATAGAAATCGGGAGGAGAGAGGGTATAAAATTAGTTCCACTAGCTCTAAAACCCGAAAAAGTCTCGATTATAGGTTAGAAATGGACCATGAGACGTGTTTGTGAGGTCAAAACGAAAAAACGAGCACGAAGCCTCGAATAGAAACCGGGAGGAGAGAAGGTATGAAATCAGATCCACTAGCACTAACACCCGAAAAAGTCTCAATTATAGGTTAGAAATTGACCACGAGACGTATTTGTGAGGTCAGAACGAAAAAACAAGCACGAAGCCTCGTATAGAAATCGGGAGGAGAGAGGGTATGAAATTAGATCCACTTGCTCTAAAACCCGAAAAAGTCTCCATTATAGGTTAGAAATTGACCACGAGACCTATTTTTGAGGTCAGAACGAAAAAACGAGCATGAAGCATCGTATAGAAATTGGGAGGAGAGAGGGTATGAAATTAGATCTACTTGCTCTAAAACCCGAAAAAGTCTCCATTATAGGTTAGAAATGGACCACGAAACGTGCTTGTGAGGTCAGAACGAAAAAATGAGCACGAAGCCTCGTATAGAAATCAGGAGGAGAGAGGGTATTAAATTAGATCCACTAGCTCTAAAACCCGAAAAAGTCTCAATTATAGGTTAGAAATGGACCACGAGACCTATTTTTGAGGTTAGAACGAAAAAATGAGCACGAAGCCTCGTATAGAAATCGGGAGGAGAGAGGGTATGAAATTAGATCCACTAGCTCTAAAATCCGAAAAAGTCTCGATTATAGGTTAGAAATGGACCACGAGACGTGTTTGTGAGGTCAGAACGAAAAAACGAGTACGAAACCTCGTTTAGAAATCGGGAGGAGAGAGGGTATGAAATTTGATTCACTTATTCCGAAACCAGAAAAAGTCTCGATTTTTGGTTAGTAATGGACCACGAGACGTTTTTGTGACGTTAGAATGAAAAAACGAGGACGAAGCCTCGTATAGAAATCGGGAGGAGACAGGGTATCAAATTAAATCCACTTCCTCTAAAACCCGAAAAAGTCTCGATTATAGGTTAGAAATGCACCACGAGACGTATTTGTGAGGTCAGAATGAAAAAACGAGCACGAAGCCTCGTATAGAAATCAGGAGGAGAGAGGGTACGAAATTAGATCCACTACCTCTAAAACGCGAAAAAGTCTCGATTATACGTTAGAAATGGACCAGGAGACGTGTTGGTAAGGTCAGAACGAAAAAACGATCACGAAGACTCGTATAGAAATCGGGAGGAGAGAGGGTATTAAATTAGATCCACTAGCTCTAAAACCCGAAAAAGTCTTGATTATAGGTTAGAAATGGACCACGAGACCTATTTTTGAGGTCAGAACGAAAAAACGAGCACGAAGCCTCGTATAGAAATCAGGAGGAGAGAGGGTATGAAATTAGATCCACTAGCTCTAAAACTCGAAAAAGTCTCCATTATAGGTTAGAAATGGACCACGAGACCTATTTTTGAGGTCAGGACGAAAAAACGAGCACGAAGCCTCGTATAGAAATCGGGAGGAGAGGGTATGAAATTACATCCACTAGCTCTAAAACCCGAAAAATTCTAAATTATAGGTTAGAAATGGACCACGAGACGTGTTTGTGAGGTCAGAACGAAAAAACGAGCACGAAGCCTCGTATAGAAATCGGGAGGAGAGAGGGTTTGAAATTATATCCACTAGCTCTAAAATCCGAAAAAGTCTCTATTATAGGTTAGAAATGGACCACGAGACGTGTTTGTGAGGTCAGAACGAAAAAATGAGCACGAAGCCTCATCTAGAAATCGGGAGGAGAGAGGGTATAAAATTAGATCCACTTGTTCCAAAACCAGAAAAAGTCTCGATTATTAGAAATTAGGTCGAGAGAGGGTATGAAATTAGATCCACTAGCTCTAAAACCCGAAAAGGACTCAATTATATGTTAGAAATGGACCACGAGATGTGTTTGTGAGGTCAGAACGAAAAAACGAGCACGAAGCCTCGTATAGAAATCGGGAGGAGAGAGGGTATAAAATTAGATCCACTTGTTCCAAAAGCATAAAAAGTCTTAATTATAGGTTAGAAATGGACCATGAGACCTTTTTTTGAGGTCAGAACGAAAAAACGAGCACGAAGCCTCGTATAGAAATCGGGAGGAGAGAGGGTATGAAATTAGATCCACTAGCTCTAAAATCCGAAAAAGTCTCGATTATAGTTTAGAAATGGACCACGAGACGTGCTGGTGTGGTCAGAACGAAAAAATGAGCACGAAGCCTCGTATAGAAATCGGGAGGAGAGAGGGTATGAAATTAGATTCACTAGCTCTAAAACCCGAAAAAGTCTCAATTATAGGTTAGAAATGGACCACGAGACGTGTTTGTGAGGTCAGAACGAAAAAACGAGCACGAAGCCTCGTATAGAAATCGGTAGGAGAGAGGGTATGAAATTAGATCTACTAGCTCTAAAACCCGAAAAAGTCTCGAATATAGGTTAGAAATTGACCATGAGACGTGTTTGTGTGGTCATAACGAAAAAACGAGCACGAAGTCTCGTATAGAAATCGGGAGGAGAGAGGGTATGAAATTAGATCCACTACCTCTAAAACCCGAAAAAGTCTCGATTATACGTTAGAAATGGACCAGGAGACGTGTTGGTAAGGTCAGAACGAAAAAACGAGCACGAAGCCTCGTATAGAAATCGGGAGGAGAGAGGGTATGAAATTAGATCCACTTCCTCTATAACCCGAAAAAGTCTCAATTATAGTTTAGAAATGGACCACGAGAAGTATTTGTGAGGTCAAAACGAAAAAATGAGCACGAATCCTCGTATAGAAATCGGGAGGAGAGAGGGTATGAAATTAGATCCACAAGCTCTAAAACCCGAAAAAGTCTCCATTATAGGTTAGAAATGGACCACGAGACCTATTTTTGAGGTCAGAACGAAAAAACGAGCACGAAGCATCGTTTAGAAATCGGGAGGAGAGGGTATGAAATTACATCCACTAGCTCTAAAACCCGAAAAATTCTAAATTATAGGTTAGAAATGGACCACGAGACGTGTTTGTGAGGTCAGAACGAAAAACGAGCACGAAGCCTCGTATAGAAATCGGGAGAAGAGAGGGTATGAAATTAGATCCACTTCCTCTATAACCCGAAAAAGTCTCAATTATAGTTTAGAAATGGACCACGAGAAGTATTTGTGAGGTCAAAACGAAAAAACGAGCACGAAGCTTCGTATAGAAATCGAGAGGAGAGAGGGTATGAAATTAGATCCACTACCTCTAAAATCCGAAAAAGTCTCGATTATAGGTTAGAAATGGACAACGAGATGTGTTTGTGAGGTCAGAACGAAAAAACAAGCACGAAGCCTCGTATCGAAATCGGGAGGAGAGAGGGAATGAAATTAGATCCACTAGCTCTAAAACCCGAAAAAGTCTCAATAAAAATCGGGAGGAGAGAGGGTATGAAATTAGATCCACTAGCTCTAAAACCCGAAAAAGTCTCAATTATAGGTTAGAAATTGACCACGAGACCTATTTTTGAGGTCAGAACGAAAAAACGAGCACGAAGCCTCGTATAGAAATCGGGAGGAGAGAGGGTATGAAATTAGATCCACTTGATCCAAAACTAGAAAAAGTCTCAATTATAGGTTAGAAATGGACCACGAGACCTATTTTGGAGGTCAGAACGAAAAAACGAGCACGAAGCCTCGTATAGAAATCGGGAGGAGAGAGGGTATGAAATTAGATCCACTTGTTCCAAAACTAGAAAAAGTCTCAATTATAGGTTAGAAATGGACCACGAGACCTATTTTTGAGGTCAGAACGAAAAAACGAGCACGAAGCCTCGTATAGAATTCGGGAGGAGAGAGGGTATGAAATTATATCCACTACCTCTAAAATCCGAAAAAGTCTCTATTATAGGTTAGAAATGGACCACGAGACGTGTTTGAGAGGTCAGAACGAAAAAACGAGCACGAAGCCTCATCTAGAAATCGGGAGGAGAGAGGGTATAAAATTAGATCCACTTGTTCCAAAACCATAAAAAGTCTCGATTATTGTTTAGTAATGGACCACGAGACCTATTTTTGAGCTCAGAATGAAAAAACGAGCACGAAGCCTCGTATAGAAATCGGGAGGAGAGAGGGTATGAAATTAGATCCACTAGCTCTAAAATCTGAAAAATTCTCGATTATAGGTTAGAAATGGACCACGAGACATGTTTTTGAGGTCAGAACGAAAAAACGAGCACGAAGCCTCGTATAGAAATCGGGAGGAGAGAGGGTATGAAATTAGATATACTAGCTCTAAAACCCGAAAAAGTCTCGAATATAGGTTAGAAATGGACCACGAAACGTGTTTGTGAGGTCAGAACGAAAAAACGAGCACGAAGCCTCGTATAGAAATCGGGAGGAGAGAGGGTATAAATTTAGATCCACTTGTTCCAAAACCAGAAAAAGTCTCAATTATAGGTTAGAAATGGACCACGAGACCTATTTTTGAAGTCAGAACGAAAAACGAGCACGAAGCCTCGTATAGAAATCGGGAGGAGAGAGGGTATGAAATTAGATCCACTACCTCTAAAATCCGAAAAAGTCACGATTATAGGTTAGAAATAGACCACGAGACGTGTTTGTGAGGTCAGAACGAAAAAACGAGCACGAAGCCTCGTATAGAAATCGGGAGGAGAGAGGGTATGAAATTAGATATACTAGCTCTAAAACACGAAAAAGTCTCGAATATAGGTTAGAAATTGACCACGAGACGTGTTTGTGTGGTCATAACGAAAAAATGAGCACGACACCTCGTATAGAAATCGGGAGGAGAGAGGGTATGAAATTAAATCCACTTCCTCTAAAACCTGAAAAAGTCTCGATTATAGGTTAGAAATGGACCACGAGACGTATTTGTGAGGTCAGAACGAAAAAACGAGCACGAAGCCTCGTATAAAAATCGGGAGGAGAGAGGGTATGAAATTAGATCCACTAGCTCTAAAACCCGAAAAAGTCTCAATTATAGGTTAGAAATTGACCACGAGACCTATTTTTGAGGTCAGAACGAAAGAACGAGCACGAAGCCTCGTATAGAAATCGGGAGGAGAGAGGGTATGAAATTAGATCCACTTGTTCCAAAACTAGAAAAAGTCTCAATTATAGGTTAGAAATGGACCACGAGACCTATTTTTGAGGTCAGAACGAAAAAACGAGCACGAAGCCTCGTATAGAAATCGGGAGGAGAGAGGGTATGAAATTATATCCACTACCTCTAAAATCCGAAAAAGTCTCTATTATAGGTTAGAAATGGACCACGAGACGTGTTTGAGAGGTCAGAACGAAAAAACGAGCACGAAGCCTCATCTAGAAATTGGGAGGAGAGAGGGTATAAAATTAGATCCACTTGTTCCAAAACCATAAAAAGTCTCGATTATTGTTTAGTAATGGACCACGAGACGTGTTTGTGAGGTCAGAACGAAAAAATAAGCACGAAGCCTCGTATAGAAATCGGGAGGAGAGAGGGTATGAAATTAGATCCACTAGCTCGAAAACCCGAAAAAGTCTCGATTATAGGTTAGAAATGGACCACGAGATGTGTTTGTGAGGTCAGAACGAAAAAACGAGCACGAAGCCTCGTATAGAAATCGGGAGGAGAGAGGGTATGAAATTAGATCCACTAACTCTAAAACCCGAAAAAGTCTCCATTATAGGTTAGAAATGGACCACGAGACCTATTTTTGAGGTCAGAACGAAAAAACGAGCACGAAGCCTCGTATAGAAATCGGGAGGAGAGAGGGTATGAAATTAGATCCACTTCCTCTAAAACCCAAAAAAGTCTCGATTATAGGTTAGAAATGGACCACGAAACGTGTTTGTGAGGTCAGAACGAAAAAACAAGCACGAAGCCTCGTATAGAAATCGGTAGTAGAGAGGGTATAAAATTAGATCCACTTGTTCCAAAACTAGAAAAAGTCTCAATTATAGGTTAGAAATGGACCACGAGACCTATTTTTGAGGTCAGAACGAAAAAATGAGCACGTAGCCTCATATAGAAATCGGGAGGAGAGAGGGTATGAAATTAGATCCACTAGCTCTAAAATCCAAAAAAGTGTCGATTATAGGTTAGAAATGGACCATGAGACGTGTTTGTGAGGTCAGAACGAAAAATCGAGCACGAAGCCTCGTATAGAAATCGGGAGGAGAGAGGGTATGAAATTAGATATACTAGCTCTAAAACCCGAAAAAGTCTCGAATATAGGTTAGAAATTGACCACGAGACGTGTTTGTGTGGTCATAACGAAAAAATGAGCACGACGCCTCGTATAGAAATCGGGAGGAGAGAAGGTATGAAATTAAATCAACTTCCTCTAAAACCCGAAAAAGTCTCGATTATAGGTTAGAAATGGACCACGAGACCTATTTGTGAGGTCAGAACGAAAAAACGAGCACGAAGCCTCGTATAAAAATCGGGAGGAGAGAGGGTATGAAATTAGATCCACTAGCTCTAAAACCCGAAAAAGTCTCAATTATAGGTTAGAAATTGACCACGAGACCTATTTTTGAGGTCAGAACGAAAAAACGAGCACGAAGCCTCGTATAGAAATCGGGAGGAGAGAGGGTATGAAATTAGATCCACTTGTTCCAAAACTAGAAAAAGTCTCAATTATAGGTTAGAAATGGACCACGAGACCTATTTTGGAGGTCAGAACGAAAAAACGAGCACGAAGCCTCGTATAGAAATCGGGAGGAGAGAGGGTCTGAAATTATATCCACTACCTCTAAAATCCGAAAAAGTCTCTATTATAGGTTAGAAATGGACCACGAGACGTGTTTGAGAGGTCAGAACGAAAAAACGAGCACGAAGCCTCATCTAGAAATCGGGAGGAGAGAGGGTATAAAATTAGATCCACTTGTTCCAAAACCATAAAAAGTCTCGATTATTGTTTAGTAATGGACCACGAGACCTATTTTTTAGCTCAGAATGAAAAAACGAGCACGAAGTCTCGTATAGAAATCGGGAGGAGAGAGGGTATGAAATTAGATCCACTAGCTCTAAAATCCGAAAAATTCTCGACTATAGGTTAGAAATGGACCACGAGACATGTTTTTGAGGTTAGAACGAAAAAACGAGCACGAAGCCTCGTATAGAAATCGGGAGGAGAGAGGGTATGAAATTAGATATACTAGCTCTAAAACTCGAAAAAGTCTCGAATATAGGTTAGAAATGGACCACGAAACGTGTTTGTGAGGTCAGAACGAAAAAACGAGCACGAAGCCTCGTATAGAAATCGGGAGGAGAGAGGGTATAAATTTAGATCCACTTGTTCCAAAACCAGAAAAAGTCTCAATTATAGGTTAGAAATGGACCACGAGACCTATTTTTGAAGTCAGAACGAAAAACGAGCACGAAGCCTCGTATAGAAATCGGGAGGAGAGAGGGTATGAAATTAGATCCACTACCTCTAAAATCCGAAAAAGTCTCGATTATAGGTTAGAAATAGACCATGAGACGTGTTTGTGAGGTCAGAACGAAAAAACGAGCACGAAGCCTCGTATAGAAATCGGGAGGAGAGAGGGTATGAAATTAGATCCACTAACTCTAAAACCCGAAAAAGTCTCCATTATAGGTTAGAAATGGACCACGAGACCTATTTTTGAGGTCAGAACTTAAAAACGAGCACGAAGCCTCGTATAGAAATCGGGAGGAGAGAGGGTATGAAATTAGATCCACTTCCTCTAAAACCCAAAAAAGTCTCGATTATAGGTTAGAAATGGACCACGAAACATGTTTGTGAGGTCAGAACGAAAAAACAAGCACGAAGCCTCGTATAGAAATCGGTAGTAGAGAGGGTATAAAATTAGATCAACTTGTTCCAAAACTAGAAAAAGTCTCAATTATAGGTTAGAAATGGACCACGAGACCTATTTTTGAGGTCAGAACGAAAAAATGAGCACGTAGCCTCATATAGAAATCGGGAGGAGAGAGGGTATGAAATTAGATCCACTAGCTCTAAAATCCGAAAAAGTGTCGATTATAGGTTATAAATGGACCATGAGACGTGTTTGTGAGGTCAGAACGAAAAATCGAGCACGAAGCCTCGTATAGAAATCGGGAGGAGAGAGGGTATGAAATTAGATATACTAGCTCTAAAACCCGAAAAAGTCTCGAATATAGGTTAGAAATTGACCACGAGACGTGTTTGTGTGGTCATAACGAAAAAATGAGCACGACGCCTCGTATAGAAATCGGGAGGAGAGAAGGTATGAAATTAAATCAACTTCCTCTAAAACCCGAAAAAGTCTCGATTATAGGTTAGAAATGGACCACGAGACCTATTTGTGAGGTCAGAACGAAAAAACGAGCACGAAGCCTCGTATAAAAATCGGGAGGAGAGAGGGTATGAAATTAGATCCACTAGCTCTAAAACCCGAAAAAGTCTCAATTATAGGTTAGAAATTGACCACGAGACCTATTTTTGAGGTCAGAACGAAAAAACGAGCACGAAGCCTCGTATAGAAATCGGGAGGAGAGAGGGTATGAAATTAGATCCACTTGTTCCAAAACTAGAAAAAGTCTCAATTATAGGTTAGAAATGGACCACGAGACCTATTTTGGAGGTCAGAACGAAAAAACGAGCACGAAGCCTCGTATAGAAATCGGGAGGAGAGAGGGTCTGAAATTATATCCACTACCTCTAAAATCCGAAAAAGTCTCTATTATAGGTTAGAAATGGACCACGAGACGTGTTTGAGAGGTCAGAACGAAAAAACGAGCACGAAGCCTCATCTAGAAATCGGGAGGAGAGAGGGTATAAATTTAGATCCACTTGTTCCAAAACCAGAAAAAGTCTCAATTATAGGTTAGAAATGGACCACGAGACCTATTTTTGAAGTCAGAACGAAAAACGAGCACGAAGCCTCGTATAGAAATCGGGAGGAGAGAGGGTATGAAATTAGATCCACTACCTCTAAAATCCGAAAAAGTCTCGATTATAGGTTAGAAATAGACCACGAGACGTGTTTGTGAGGTCAGAACGAAAAAACGAGCACGAAGCCTCGTATAGAAATCGGGAGGAGAGAGGGTATAAATTTAGATCCACTTGTTCCAAAACCAGAAAAAGTCTCAATTATAGGTTAGAAATGGACCACGAGACCTATTTTTGAAGTCAGAACGAAAAACGAGCACGAAGCCTCGTATAGAAATCGGGAGGAGAGAGGGTATGAAATTAGATCCACTAGCTCTAAAATCTGAAAAATTCACGATTATAGGTTAGAAATAGACCACGAGACGTGTTTGTGAGGTCGGAACGAAAAAACGAGCACGAAGCCTCGTATAGAAATCGGGAGGAGAGAGGGTATGAAATTAGATATACTAGCTCTAAAACCCGAAAAAGTCTCGAATATAGGTTAGAAATGGACCACGAAACGGTGTTTGTGAGGTCAGAACGAAAAAACGAGCACGAAGCCTCGTATAGAAATCGGGAGGAGAGAGGGTATAAATTTAGATCCACTTGTTCCAAAACCAGAAAAAGTCTCAATTATAGGTTAGAAATGGACCACGAGACCTATTTTTGAAGTCAGAACGAAAAACGAGCACGAAGCCTCGTATAGAAATCGGGAGGAGAGAGGGTATGAAATTAGATCCACTACCTCTAAAATCCGAAAAAGTCACGATTATAGGTTAGAAATAGACCACGAGACGTGTTTGTGAGGTCGGAACGAAAAAACGAGCACGAAGCCTCGTATAGAAATCGGGAGGAGAGAGGGTATGAAATTAGATATACTAGCTCTAAAACACGAAAAAGTCTCGAATATAGGTTAGAAATTGACCACGAGACGTGTTTGTGTGGTCATAACGAAAAAATGAGCACGACACCTCGTATAGAAATCGGGAGGAGAGAGGGTATGAAATTAAATCCACTTCCTCTAAAACCTGAAAAAGTCTCGATTATAGGTTAGAAATGGACCACGAGACGTATTTGTGAGGTCAGAACGAAAAAACGAGCACGAAGCCTCGTATAAAAATCGGGAGGAGAGAGGGTATGAAATTAGATCCACTAGCTCTAAAACCCGAAAAAGTCTCAATTATAGGTTAGAAATTGACCACGAGACCTATTTTTGAGGTCAGAACGAAAGAACGAGCACGAAGCCTCGTATAGAAATCGGGAGGAGAGAGGGTATGAAATTAGATCCACTTGTTCCAAAACTAGAGAAAGTCTCAATTATAGGTTAGAAATGGACCACGAGACCTATTTTTGAGGTCAGAACGAAAAAACGAGCACGAAGCCTCGTATAGAAATCGGGAGGAGAGAGGGTATGAAATTATATCCACTACCTCTAAAATCTGAAAAAGTCTCTATTATAGGTTAGAAATGGACCACGAGACGTGTTTGAGAGGTCAGAACGAAAAAACGAGCACGAAGCCTCATCTAGAAATTGGGAGGAGAGAGGGTATAAAATTAGATCCACTTGTTCCAAAACCATAAAAAGTCTCGATTATTGTTTAGTAATGGACCACGAGACGTGTTTGTGAGGTCAGAACGAAAAAATAAGCACGAAGCCTCGTATAGAAATCGGGAGGAGAGAGGGTATGAAATTAGATCCACTAGCTCGAAAACCCGAAAAAGTCTCGATTATAGGTTAGAAATGGACCACGAAACGTGTTTGTGAGGTCAGAACGAAAAAACGAGCACGAAGCCTCGTATAGAAATCGGGAGGAGAGAGGGTATGAAATTAGATCCACTAGCTCTAAAACCCGAAAAAGTCTCAATTATATGTTAGAAATGGACCACGAGATGTGTTTGTGAGGTCAGAACGAAAAAACGAGCACGAAGCCTCGTATAGAAATCGGGAGGAGAGAGGGTATGAAATTAGATCCACTAACTCTAAAACCCGAAAAAGTCTCCATTATAGGTTAGAAATGGACCACGAGACCTATTTTTGAGGTCAGAACGAAAAAACGAGCACGAAGCCTCGTATAGAAATCGGGAGGAGAGAGGGTATGAAATTAGATCCACTTCCTCTAAAACCCAAAAAAGTCTCGATTATAGGTTAGAAATGGACCACGAAACGTGTTTGTGAGGTCAGAACGAAAAAACAAGCACGAAGCCTCGTATAGAAATCGGTAGTAGAGAGGGTATAAAATTAGATCCACTTGTTCCAAAACTAGAAAAAGTCTCAATTATAGGTTAGAAATGGACCACGAGACCTATTTTTGAGGTCAGAACGAAAAAATGAGCACGTAGCCTCATATAGAAATCGGGAGGAGAGAGGGTATGAAATTAGATCCACTAGCTCTAAAATCCGAAAAAGTGTCGATTATAGGTTAGAAATGGACCATGAGAAGTGTTTGTGAGGTCAGAACGAAAAATCGAGCACGAAGCCTCGTATAGAAATCGGGAGGAGAGAGGGTATGAAATTAGATATACTAGCTCTAAAACCCGAAAAAGTCTCGAATATAGGTTAGAAATTGACCACGAGACGTGTTTGTGTGGTCATAACGAAAAAATGAGCACGACGCCTCGTATAGAAATCGGGAGGAGAGAAGGTATGAAATTAAATCAACTTCCTCTAAAACCCGAAAAAGTCTCGATTATAGGTTAGAAATGGACCACGAGACCTATTTGTGAGGTCAGAACGAAAAAACGAGCACGAAGCCTCGTATAAAAATCGGGAGGAGAGAGGGTATGAAATTAGATCCACTAGCTCTAAAACCCGAAAAAGTCTCAATTATAGGTTAGAAATTGACCACGAGACCTATTTTTGAGGTCAGAACGAAAAAACGAGCACGAAGCCTCGTATAGAAATCGGGAGGAGAGAGGGTATGAAATTAGATCCACTTGTTCCAAAACTAGAAAAAGTCTCAATTATAGGTTAGAAATGGACCACGAGACCTATTTTGGAGGTCAGAACGAAAAAACGAGCACGAAGCCTCGTATAGAAATCGGGAGGAGAGAGGGTCTGAAATTATATCCACTACCTCTAAAATCCGAAAAAGTCTCTATTATAGGTTAGAAATGGACCACGAGACGTGTTTGAGAGGTCAGAACGAAAAAACGAGCACGAAGCCTCATCTAGAAATCGGGAGGAGAGAGGGTATAAAATTAGATCCACTTGTTCCAAAACCGTAAAAAGTCTCGAT
Source organism: Thalia dealbata (assembly GCA_030544415.1). Lineage (NCBI taxonomy): Eukaryota > Viridiplantae > Streptophyta > Magnoliopsida > Zingiberales > Marantaceae > Thalia > Thalia dealbata. Next base: position 13,248,723 of record CM060460.1, read on the forward strand.
TATTGTTTAGTAATGGACCACGAGACCTATTTTTGAGCTCAGAATGAAAAAACGAGCACGAAGTCTCGTATAGAAATCGGGAGGAGAGAGGGTATGAAATTAGATCCACTAGCTCTAAAATCCGAAAAATTCTCGATTATAGGTTAGAAATGGACCACGAGACATGTTTTTGAGGTTAGAACGAAAAAACGAGCACGAAGCCTCGTATAGAAATCGGGAGGAGAGAGGGTATGAAATTAGATATACTAGCTCTAAAACCCGAAAAAGTCTCGAATATAGGTTAGAAATGGACCACGAAACGTGTTTGTGAGGTCAGAACGAAAAAACGAGCACGAAGCCTCGTATAGAAATCGGGAGGAGAGAGGGTATAAATTTAGATCCACTTGTTCCAAAACCAGAAAAAGTCTCAATTATAGGTTAGAAATGGACCACGAGACCTATTTTTGAAGTCAGAACGAAAAACGAGCACGAAGCCTCGTATAGAAATCGGGAGGAGAGAGGGTATGAAATTACATCCACTACCTCTAAAATCCGAAAAAGTTTCGATTATAGGTTAGAAATAGACCACGAGACGTGTTTGTGAGGTCAGAACGAAAAAACGAGCACGAAGCCTCGTATAGAAATCGGGAGGAGAGAGGGTATGAAATTAGATATACTAGCTCTAAAATCCGAAAAAGTCTCGAATATAGGTTAGAAATTGACCACGAGACGTGTTTGTGTGGTCATAACGAAAAAATGAGCACGACACCTCGTATAGAAATCGGGAGGAGAGAGGGTATGAAATTAAATCCACTTCCTCTAAAACCTGAAAAAGTCTCGATTATAGGTTAGAAATGGACCACGAGACGTATTTGTGAGGTCAGAACGAAAAAACGAGCACGAAGCCTCGTATAAAAATCGGGAGGAGAGAGGGTATGAAATTAGATCCACTAGCTCTAAAACTCGAAAAAGTCTCAATTATAGGTTAGAAATTGACCACGAGACCTATTTTTGAGGTCAGAACGAAAAAACGAGCACGAAGCCTCGTATAGAAATCGGGAGGAGAGAGGGTATGAAATTAGATCCACTTGTTCCAAAACTAGAAAAAGTCTCAATTATAGGTTAGAAATGGACCACGAGACCTATTTTTGAGGTCAGAACGAAAAAACGAGCACGAAGCCTCGTATAAAAATCGGGAGGAGAGAGGGTATGAAATTAGATCCACTAGCTCTAAAACCCGAAAAAGTCTCAATTATAGGTTAGAAATTGACCACGAGACCTATTTTTGAGGTCAGAACGAAAAAACGAGCACGAAGCCTCGTATAGAAATCGGGAGGAGAGAGGGTATGAAATTAGATCCACTTGTTCCAAAACTAGAAAAAGTCTCAATTATAGGTTAGAAATGGACCACGAGACCTATTTTGGAGGTCAGAACGAAAAAACGAGCACGAAGCCTCGTATAGAAATCGGGAGGAGAGAGGGTCTGAAATTATATCCACTACCTCTAAAATCCGAAAAAGTCTCTATTATAGGTTAGAAATGGACCACGAGACGTATTTGAGAGGTCAGAACGAAAAAACGAGCACGAAGCCTCATCTAGAAATCGGGAGGAGAGAGGGTATAAAATTAGATCCACTTGTTCCAAAACCGTAAAAAGTCTCGATTATTGTTTAGTAATGGACCACGAGACCTATTTTTGAGCTCAGAATGAAAAAACGAGCACGAAGTCTCGTATAGAAATCGGGAGGAGAGAGGGTATGAAATTAGATCCACTAGCTCTAAAATCCGAAAAATTCTCGATTATAGGTTAGAAATGGACCACGAGACATGTTTTTGAGGTTAGAACGAAAAAACGAGCACGAAGCCTCGTATAGAAATCGGGAGGAGAGAGGGTATGAAATTAGATATACTAGCTCTAAAACCCGAAAAAGTCTCGAATATAGGTTAGAAATGGACCACGAAACGTGTTTGTGAGGTCAGAACGAAAAAACGAGCACGAAGCCTCGTATAGAAATCGGGAGGAGAGAGGGTATAAATTTAGATCCACTTGTTCCAAAACCAGAAAAAGTCTCAATTATAGGTTAGAAATGGACCACGAGACCTATTTTTGAAGTCAGAACGAAAAACGAGCACGAAGCCTCGTATAGAAATCGGGAGGAGAGAGGGTATGAAATTAGATCCACTACCTCTAAAATCCGAAAAAGTTTCGATTATAGGTTAGAAATAGACCACGAGACGTGTTTGTGAGGTCAGAACGAAAAAACGAGCACGAAGCCTCGTATAGAAATCGGGAGGAGAGAGGGTATGAAATTAGATATACTAGCTCTAAAATCCGAAAAAGTCTCGAATATAGGTTAGAAATTGACCACGAGACGTGTTTGTGTGGTCATAACGAAAAAATGAGCACGACACCTCGTATAGAAATCGGGAGGAGAGAGGGTATGAAATTAAATCCACTTCCTCTAAAACCTGAAAAAGTCTCGATTATAGGTTAGAAATGGACCACGAGACGTATTTGTGAGGTCAGAACGAAAAAACGAGCACGAAGCCTCGTATAAAAATCGGGAGGAGAGAGGGTATGAAATTAGATCCACTAGCTCTAAAACTCGAAAAAGTCTCAATTATAGGTTAGAAATTGACCACGAGACCTATTTTTGAGGTCAGAACGAAAAAACGAGCACGAAGCCTCGTATAGAAATCGGGAGGAGAGAGGGTATGAAATTAGATCCACTTGTTCCAAAACTAGAAAAAGTCTCAATTATAGGTTAGAAATGGACCACGAGACCTATTTTTGAGGTCAGAACGAAAAAACGAGCACGAAGCCTCGTATAGAAATCGGGAGGAGAGAGGGTATGAAATTATATCCACTACCTCTAAAATCCGAAAAAGTCTCTATTATAGGTTAGAAATGGACCACGAGACGTGTTTGAGAGGTCAGAACGAAAAAACGAGCACGAAGCCTCATCTAGAAATCGGGAGGAGAGAGGGTATAAAATTAGATCCACTTGTTCCAAAACCATAAAAAGTCTCGATTATTGTTTAGTAATGGACCACGAGACGTGTTTGTGAGGTCAGAACGAAAAAATAAGCACGAAGCCTCGTATAGAAATCGGGAGGAGAGAGGGTATGAAATTAGATCCACTAGCTCGAAAACCCGAAAAAGTCTCGATTATAGGTTAGAAATGGACCACGAAACGTGTTTGTGAGGTCAGAACGAAAAAACGAGCACGAAGCCTCGTATAGAAATCGGGAGGAGAGAGGGTATGAAATTAGATCCACTAACTCTAAAACCCGAAAAAGTCTCCATTATAGGTTAGAAATGGACCACGAGACCTATTTTTGAGGTCAGAACGAAAAAACGAGCACGAAGCCTCGTATAGAAATCGGGAGGAGAGAGGGTATGAAATTAGATCCACTAGCTCTAAAACCCGAAAAAGACTCAATTATAGGTTAGAAATGGACCACGAGACCTATTTTTGAGGTCAGAACGAAAAAACGAGCACGAAGCCTCGTATAGAAATCGGGAGGAGAGAGGGTATGAAATTAGATCCACTTCCTCTAAAACCCGAAAAAGTCTCGATTATAGGTTAGAAATGGACCACGAAACGTGTTTGTGAGGTCAGAACGAAAAAACAAGCACGAAGCCTCGTATAGAAATCGGTAGTAGAGAGGGTATAAAATTAGATCCACTTGTTCCAAAACTAGAAAAAGTCTCAATTATAGGTTAGAAATGGACCACGAGACCTATTTTTGAGGTCAGAACGAAAAAATGAGCACGTAGCCTCATATAGAAATCGGGAGGAGAGAGGGTATGAAATTAGATCCACTAGCTCTAAAATCCGAAAAAGTGTCGATTATAGGTTAGAAATGGACCATGAGACGTGTTTGTGAGGTCAGAACGAAAAATCGAGCACGAAGCCTCGTATAGAAATCGGGAGGAGAGAGGGTATGAAATTAGATATACTAGCTCTAAAACCCGAAAAAGTCTCGAATATAGGTTAGAAATTGACCACGAGACGTGTTTATGTGGTCATAACGAAAAAATGAGCACGACGCCTCGTATAGAAATCGGGAGGAGAGAAGGTATGAAATTAAATCAACTTCCTCTAAAACCCGAAAAAGTCTCGATTATAGGTTAGAAATGGACCACGAGACCTATTTGTGAGGTCAGAACGAAAAAACGAGCACGAAGCCTCGTATAAAAATCGGGAGGAGAGAGGGTATGAAATTAGATCCACTAGCTCTAAAACCCGAAAAAGTCTCAATTATAGGTTAGAAATTGACCACGAGACCTATTTTTGAGGTCAGAACGAAAAAACGAGCACGAAGCCTCGTATAGAAATCGGGAGGAGAGAGGGTATGAAATTAGATCCACTTGTTCCAAAACTAGAAAAAGTCTCAATTATAGGTTAGAAATGGACCACGAGACCTATTTTGGAGGTCAGAACGAAAAAACGAGCACGAAGCCTCGTATAGAAATCGGGAGGAGAGAGGGTCTGAAATTATATCCACTACCTCTAAAATCCGAAAAAGTCTCTATTATAGGTTAGAAATGGACCACGAGACGTGTTTGAGAGGTCAGAACGAAAAAACGAGCACGAAGCCTCATCTAGAAATCGGGAGGAGAGAGGGTATAAAATTAGATCCACTTGTTCCAAAACCATAAAAAGTCTCGATTATTGTTTAGTAATGGACCACGAGACCTATTTTTGAGCTCAGAATGAAAAAACGAGCACGAAGTCTCGTATAGAAATCGGGAGGAGAGAGGGTATGAAATTAGATCCACTAGCTCTAAAATCCGAAAAATTCTCGATTATAGGTTAGAAATGGACCACGAGACATGTTTTTGAGGTTAGAACGAAAAAACGAGCACGAAGCCTCGTATAGAAATCGGGAGGAGAGAGGGTATGAAATTAGATTTACTAGCTCTAAAACCCGAAAAAGTCTCGAATATAGGTTAGAAATGGACCACGAAACGTGTTTGTGAGGTCAGAACGAAAAAACGAGCACGAAGCCTCGTATAGAAATCGGGAGGAGAGAGGGTATAAATTTAGATCCACTTGTTCCAAAACCAGAAAAAGTCTCAATTATAGGTTAGAAATGGACCAGGAGACCTATTTTTGAAGTCAGAACGAAAAACGAGCACGAAGCCTCGTATAGAAATCGGGAGGAGAGAGGGTATGAAATTAGATCCACTACCTCTAAAATCCGAAAAAGTCTCGATTATAGGTTAGAAATAGACCACGAGACGTGTTTGTGAGGTCAGAACGAAAAAACGAGCACGAAGCCTCGTATAGAAATCGGGAGGAGAGAGGGTATGAAATTAGATATACTAGCTCTAAAATCCGAAAAAGTCTCGAATATAGGTTAGAAATTGACCACGAGACGTGTTTGTGTGGTCATAACGAAAAAATGAGCACGACACCTCGTATAGAAATCGGGAGGAGAGAGGGTATGAAATTAAATCCACTTCCTCTAAAACCTGAAAAAGTCTCGATTATAGGTTAGAAATGGACCACGAGACGTATTTGTGAGGTCAGAACGAAAAAACGAGCACGAAGCCTCGTATAAAAATCGGGAGGAGAGAGGGTATGAAATTAGATCCACTAGCTCTAAAACTCGAAAAAGTCTCAATTATAGGTTAGAAATTGACCACGAGACCTATTTTTGAGGTCAGAACGAAAAAACGAGCACGAAGCCTCGTATAGAAATCGGGAGGAGAGAGGGTATGAAATTAGATCCACTTGTTCCAAAACTAGAAAAAGTCTCAATTATAGGTTAGAAATGGACCACGAGACCTATTTTTGAGGTCAGAACGAAAAAACGAGCACGAAGCCTCGTATAGAAATCGGGAGGAGAGAGGGTATGAAATTATATCCACTACCTCTAAAATCCGAAAAAGTCTCTATTATAGGTTAGAAATGGACCACGAGACGTGTTTGAGAGGTCAGAACGAAAAAACGAGCACGAAGCCTCATCTAGAAATCGGGAGGAGAGAGGGTATAAAATTAGATCCACTTGTTCCAAAACCATAAAAAGTCTCGATTATTGTTCAGTAATGGACCACGAGACGTGTTTGTGAGGTCAGAACGAAAAAATAAGCACGAAGCCTCGTATAGAAATCGGGAGGAGAGAGGGTATGAAATTAGATCCACTAGCTCGAAAACCCGAAAAAGTCTCGATTATAGGTTAGAAATGGACCACGAAACGTGTTTGTGAGGTCAGAACAAAAAAACGAGCACGAAGCCTCGTATAGAAATCGGGAGGAGAGAGGGTATGAAATTAGATCCACTAACTCTAAAACCCGAAAAAGTCTCCATTATAGGTTAGAAATGGACCACGAGACCTATTTTTGAGGTCAGAACGAAAAAACGAGCACGAAGCCTCGTATAGAAATCGGGAGGAGAGAGGGTATGAAATTAGATCCACTAGCTCTAAAACCCGAAAAAGACTCAATTATAGGTTAGAAATGGACCACGAGACCTATTTTTGAGGTCAGAACGAAAAAACGAGCACGAAGCCTCGTATAGAAATCGGGAGGAGAGAGGGTATGAAATTAGATCCACTTCCTCTAAAACCCGAAAAAGTCTCGATTATAGGTTAGAAATGGACCACGAAACGTGTTTGTGAGGTCAGAACGAAAAAACAAGCACGAAGCCTCGTATAGAAATCGGTAGTAGAGAGGGTATAAAATTAGATCCACTTGTTCCAAAACTAGAAAAAGTCTCAATTATAGGTTAGAAATGGACCACGAGACCTATTTTTGAGGTCAGAACGAAAAAATGAGCACGTAGCCTCATATAGAAATCGGGAGGAGAGAGGGTATGAAATTAGATCCACTAGCTCTAAAATCCGAAAAAGTGTCGATTATAGGTTAGCAATGGACCATGAGACGTGTTTGTGAGGTCAGAACGAAAAATCGAGCACGAAGCCTCGTATAGAAATCGGGAGGAGAGAGGGTATGAAATTAGATATACTAGCTCTAAAACCCGAAAAAGTCTCGAATATAGGTTAGAAATTGACCACGAGACGTGTTTGTGTGGTCATAACGAAAAAATGAGCACGACGCCTCGTATAGAAATCGGGAGGAGAGAAGGTATGAAATTAAATCAACTTCCTCTAAAACCCGAAAAAGTCTCGATTATAGGTTAGAAATGGACCACGAGACCTATTTGTGAGGTCAGAACGAAAAAACGAGCACGAAGCCTCGTATAAAAATCGGGAGGAGAGAGGGTATGAAATTAGATCCACTAGCTCTAAAACCCGAAAAAGTCTCAATTATAGGTTAGAAATTGACCACGAGACCTATTTTTGAGGTCAGAACGAAAAAACGAGCACGAAGCCTCGTATAGAAATCGGGAGGAGAGAGGGTATGAAATTAGATCCACTTGTTCCAAAACTAGAAAAAGTCTCAATTATAGGTTAGAAATGGACCACGAGACCTATTTTGGAGGTCAGAACGAAAAAACGAGCACGAAGCCTCGTATAGAAATCGGGAGGAGAGAGGGTCTGAAATTATATCCACTACCTCTAAAATCCGAAAAAGTCTCTATTATAGGTTAGAAATGGACCACGAGACGTGTTTGAGAGGTCAGAACGAAAAAACGAGCACGAAGCCTCATCTAGAAATCGGGAGGAGAGAGGGTATAAAATTAGATCCACTTGTTCCAAAACCATAAAAAGTCTCGATTATTGTTTAGTAATGGACCACGAGACCTATTTTTGAGCTCAGAATGAAAAAACGAGCACGAAGTCTCGTATAGAAATCGGGAGGAGAGAGGGTATGAAATTAGATCCACTAGCTCTAAAATCCGAAAAATTCTCGATTATAGGTTAGAAATGGACCACGAGACATGTTTTTGAGGTTAGAACGAAAAAACGAGCACGAAGCCTCGTATAGAAATCGGGAGGAGAGAGGGTATGAAATTAGATATACTAGCTCTAAAACCCGAAAAAGTCTCGAATATAGGTTAGAAATAGACCACGAAACGTGTTTGTGAGGTCAGAACGAAAAAACGAGCACGAAGCCTCGTATAGAAATCGGGAGGAGAGAGGGTATAAATTTAGATCCACTTGTTCCAAAACCAGAAAAAGTCTCAATTATAGGTTAGAAATGGACCACGAGACCTATTTTTGAAGTCAGAACGAAAAACGAGCACGAAGCCTCGTATAGAAATCGGGAGGAGAGAGGGTATGAAATTAGATCCACTACCTCTAAAATCCGAAAAAGTCTCGATTATAGGTTAGAAATAGACCACGAGACGTGTTTGTGAGGTCAGAACGAAAAAACGAGCACGAAGCCTCGTATAGAAATCGGGAGGAGAGAGGGTATGAAATTAGATATACTAGCTCTAAAATCTGAAAAAGTCTCGAATATAGGTTAGAAATTGACCACGAGACGTGTTTGTGTGGTCATAACGAAAAAATGAGCACGACACCTCGTATAGAAATCGGGAGGAGAGAGGGTATGAAATTAAATCCACTTCCTCTAAAACCTGAAAAAGTCTCGATTATAGGTTAGAAATGGACCACGAGACGTATTTGTGAGGTCAGAACGAAAAAACGAGCACGAAGCCTCGTATAAAAATCGGGAGGAGAGAGGGTATGAAATTAGATCCACTAGCTCTAAAACTCGAAAAAGTCTCAATTATAGGTTAGAAATTGACCACGAGACCTATTTTTGAGGTCAGAACGAAAAAACGAGCACGAAGCCTCGTATAGAAATCGGGAGGAGAGAGGGTATGAAATTAGATCCACTTGTTCCAAAACTAGAAAAAGTCTCAATTATAGGTTAGAAATGGACCACGAGACCTATTTTTGAGGTCAGAACGAAAAAACGAGCACGAAGCCTCGTATAGAAATCGGGAGGAGAGAGGGTATGAAATTATATCCACTACCTCTAAAATCCGAAAAAGTCTCTATTATAGGTTAGAAATGGACCACGAGACGTGTTTGAGAGGTCAGAACGAAAAAACGAGCACGAAGCCTCATCTAGAAATCGGGAGGAGAGAGGGTATAAAATTAGATCCACTTGTTCCAAAACCATAAAAAGTCTCGATTATTGTTTAGTAATGGACCACGAGACGTGTTTGTGAGGTCAGAACGAAAAAATAAGCACGAAGCCTCGTATAGAAATCGGGAGGAGAGAGGGTATGAAATTAGATCCACTAGCTCGAAAACCCGAAAAAGTCTCGATTATAGGTTAGAAATGGACCACGAAACGTGTTTGTGAGGTCAGAACGAAAAAACGAGCACGAAGCCTCGTATAGAAATCGGGAGGAGAGAGGGTATGAAATTAGATCCACTAACTCTAAAACCCGAAAAAGTCTCCATTATAGGTTAGAAATGGACCACGAGACCTATTTTTGAGGTCAGAACGAAAAAACGAGCACGAAGCCTCGTATAGAAATCGGGAGGAGAGAGGGTATGAAATTAGATCCACTAGCTCTAAAACCCGAAAAAGACTCAATTATAGGTTAGAAATGGACCACGAGACCTATTTTTGAGGTCAGAACGAAAAAACGAGCACGAAGCCTCGTATAGAAATCGGGAGGAGAGAGGGTATGAAATTAGATCCACTTCCTCTAAAACCCGAAAAAGTCTCGATTATAGGTTAGAAATGGACCACGAAACGTGTTTGTGAGGTCAGAACGAAAAAACAAGCACGAAGCCTCGTATAGAAATCGGTAGTAGAGAGGGTATAAAATTAGATCCACTTGTTCCAAAACTAGAAAAAGTCTCAATTATAGGTTAGAAATGGACCACGAGACCTATTTTTGAGGTCAGAACGAAAAAATGAGCACGTAGCCTCATATAGAAATCGGGAGGAGAGAGGGTATGAAATTAGATCCACTAGCTCTAAAATCCGAAAAAGTGTCGATTATAGGTTAGAAATGGACCATGAGACGTGTTTGTGAGGTCAGAACGAAAAAACGAGCACGAAGCCTCGTATATAAATCGGGAGGAGAGAGGGTATGAAATTAGATATACTAGCTCTAAAACCCGAAAAAGTCTCGAATATAGGTTAGAAATTGACCACGAGACGTGTTTGTGTGGTCATAACGAAAAAATGAGCACGACGCCTCGTATAGAGATCGGGAGGAGAGAAGGTATGAAATTAAATCCACTTCCTCTAAAACCTGAAAAAGTCTCGATTATAGGTTAGAAATGGACCACGAGACGTATTTGTGAGGTCAGAACGAAAAAACGAGCACGAAGCCTCGTATAAAAATCGGGAGGAGAGAGGGTATAAATTTAGATCCACTTGTTCCAAAACCAGAAAAAGTCTCAATTATAGGTTAGAAATGGACCACGAGACCTATTTTTGAAGTCAGAACGAAAAACGAGCACGAAGCCTCGTATAGAAATCGGGAGGAGAGAGGGTATGAAATTAGATCCACTACCTCTAAAATCCCAAAAAGTCTCGATTATAGGTTAGAAATGGACCATGAGACGTGTTTGTGAGGTCAGAACGAAAAAACGAGCACGAAGCCTCGTATAGAAATCGGGAGGAGAGAGGGTATGAAATTAGATATACTAGCTCTAAAATCCGAAAAAGTCTCGAATATAGGTTAGAAATTGACCACGAGACGTGTTTGTGTGGTCATAACGAAAAAATGAGCACGACACCTCGTATAGAAATCGGGAGGAGAGAGGGTATGAAATTAAATCCACTTCCTCTAAAACCTGAAAAAGTCTCGATTATAGGTTAGAAATGGACCACGAGACGTATTTGTGAGGTCAGAACGAAAAAACGAGCACGAAGCCTCGTATAAAAATCGGGAGGAGAGAGGGTATGAAATTAGATCCACTAGCTCTAAAACCCGAAAAAGTCTCAATTATAGGTTAGAAATTGACCACGAGACCTATTTTTGAGGTCAGAACGAAAAAACGAGCACGAAGCCTCGTATAGAAATCGGGAGGAGAGAGGGTATGAAATTAGATCCACTTGTTCCAAAACTAGAAAAAGTCTCAATTATAGGTTAGAAATGGACCACGAGACCTATTTTTGAGGTCAGAACGAAAAAACGAGCACGAAGCCTCGTATAGAAATCGGGAGGAGAGAGGGTATGAAATTATATCCACTACCTCTAAAATCCGAAAAAGTCTCTATTATAGGTTAGAAATGGACCACGAGACGTGTTTGAGAGGTCAGAACGAAAAAACGAGCACGAAGCCTCATCTAGAAATCGGGAGGAGAGAGGGTATAAAATTAGATCCACTTGTTCCAAAACCATAAAAAGTCTCGATTATTGTTTAGTAATGGACCACGAGACGTGTTTGTGAGGTCAGAACGAAAAAATAAGCACGAAGCCTCGTATAGAAATCGGGAGGAGAGAGGGTATGAAATTAGATCCACTAGCTCGAAAACCCGAAAAAGTCTCGATTATAGGTTAGAAATGGACCACGAAACGTGTTTGTGAGGTCAGAACGAAAAAACGAGCACGAAGCCTCGTATAGAAATCGGGAGGAGAGAGGGTATGAAATTAGATCCACTAACTCTAAAACCCGAAAAAGTCTCCATTATAGGTTAGAAATGGACCACGAGACCTATTTTTGAGGTCAGAACGAAAAAACGAGCACGAAGCCTCGTATAGAAATCGGGAGGAGAGAGGGTATGAAATTAGATCCACTAGCTCTAAAACCCGAAAAAGACTCAATTATAGGTTAGAAATGGACCACGAGACCTATTTTTGAGGTCAGAACGAAAAAACGAGCACGAAGCCTCGTATAGAAATCGGGAGGAGAGAGGGTATGAAATTAGATCCACTTCCTCTAAAACCCGAAAAAGTCTCGAATATAGGTTAGAAATGGACCACGAGACGTGTTTGTGAGGTCAGAACGAAAAAACGAGCACGAAGCCTCGTATAGAAATCGGGAGGAGAGAGGGTATGAAATTAGATATACTAGCTCTAAAATCCGAAAAAGTCTCGAATATAGGTTAGAAATTGACCACGAGACGTGTTTGTGTGGTCATAACGAAAAAATGAGCACGACACCTCGTATAGAAATCGGGAGGAGAGAGGGTATGAAATTAAATCCACTTCCTCTAAAACCTGAAAAAGTCTCGATTATAGGTTAGAAATGGACCACGAGACGTATTTGTGAGGTCAGAACGAAAAAACGAGCACGAAGCCTCGTATAAAAATCGGGAGGAGAGAGGGTATGAAATTAGATCCACTAGCTCTAAAACCCGAAAAAGTCTCAATTATAGGTTAGAAATTGACCACGAGACCTATTTTTGAGGTCAGAACGAAAAAACGAGCACGAAGCCTCGTATAGAAATCGGGAGGAGAGAGGGTATGAAATTAGATCCACTTGTTCCAAAACTAGAAAAAGTCTCAATTATAGGTTAGAAATGGACCACGAGACCTATTTTTGAGGTCAGAACGAAAAAACGAGCACGAAGCCTCGTATAGAAATCGGGAGGAGAGAGGGTATGAAATTATATCCACTACCTCTAAAATCCGAAAAAGTCTCTATTATAGGTTAGAAATGGACCACGAGACGTGTTTGAGAGGTCAGAACGAAAAAACGAGCACGAAGCCTCATCTAGAAATCGGGAGGAGAGAGGGTATAAAATTAGATCCACTTGTTCCAAAACCATAAAAAGTCTCGATTATTGTTTAGTAATGGAACACGAGACGTGTTTTTGAGGTCAGAACGAAAAAATAAGCACGAAGCCTCGTATAGAAATCGGGAGGAGAGAGGGTATGAAATTAGATCCACTAGCTCGAAAACCCGAAAAAGTCTCGATTATAGGTTAGAAATGGACCACGAAACGTGTTTGTGAGGTCAGAACGAAAAAACGAGCACGAAGCCTCGTATAGAAATCGGGAGGAGAGAGGGTATGAAATTAGATCCACTAACTCTAAAACCCGAAAAAGTCTCCATTATAGGTTAGAAATGGACCACGAGACCTATTTTTGAGGTCAGAACGAAAAAACGAGCACGAAGCCTCGTATAGAAATCGGGAGGAGAGAGGGTATGAAATTAGATCCACTAGCTCTAAAACCCGAAAAAGACTCAATTATAGGTTAGAAATGGACCACGAGACCTATTTTTGAGGTCAGAACGAAAAAACGAGCACGAAGCCTCGTATAGAAATCGGGAGGAGAGAGGGTATGAAATTAGATCCACTTCCTCTAAAACCCGAAAAAGTCTCGATTATCGGTTAGAAATGGACCACGAAACGTGTTTGTGAGGTCAGAACGAAAAAACAAGCACGAAGCCTCGTATAGAAATCGGTAGTAGAGAGGGTATAAAATTAGATCCACTTGTTCCAAAACTAGAAAAAGTCTCAATTATAGGTTAGAAATGGACCACGAGACCTATTTTTTAGGTCAGAACGAAAAAATGAGCACGTAGCCTCATATAGAAATCGGGAGGAGAGAGGGTATGAAATTAGATCCACTAGCTCTAAAATCCGAAAAAGTGTCGATTATAGGTTAGAAATGGACCACGAGACGTGTTTGTGAGGTCAGAACGAAAAAACGAGCACGAAGCCTCGTATAGAAATCGGGAGGAGAGAGGGTATGAAATTAGATATACTAGCTCTAAAACCCGAAAAAGTCTCGAATATAGGTTAGAAATTGACCACGAGACGTGTTTGTGTGGTCATAACGAAAAAATGAGCACGACGCCTCGTATAGAAATCGGGAGGAGAGAAGGTATGAAATTAAATCCACTTCCTCTAAAACCTGAAAAAGTCTCGATTATAGGTTAGAAATGGACCACGAGACGTATTTGTGAGGTCAGAACGAAAAAACGAGCACGAAGCCTCGTATAAAAATCGGGAGGAGAGAGGGTATGAAATTAGATCCACTAGCTCTAAAACCCGAAAAAGTCTCAATTATAGGTTAGAAATTGACCACGAGACCTATTTTTGAGGTCAGAACGAAAAAACGAGCACGAAGCCTCGTATAGAAATCGGGAGGAGAGAGGGTATGAAATTAGATCCACTTGTTCCAAAACTAGAAAAAGTCTCAATTGTAGGTTAGAAATGGACCACGAGACCTATTTTGGAGGTCAGAACGAAAAAACGAGCACGAAGCCTCGTATAGAAATCGGGAGGAGAGAGGGTATGAAATTAGATCCACTAGCTCTAAAATCCGAAAAATTCTCGATTATAGGTTAGAAATGGACCACGAGACATGTTTTTGAGGTCAGAACGAAAAAACGAGCACGAAGCCTCGTATAGAAATCGGGAGGAGAGAGGGTATGAAATTAGATATACTAGCTCTAAAACCCGAAAAAGTCTCGAATATAGGTTAGAAATGGACCACGAAACGTGTTTGTGAGGTCAGAACGAAAAAACGAGCACGAAGCCTCGTATAGAAATCGGGAGGAGAGAGGGTATAAATTTAGATCCACTTGTTCCAAAACCAGAAAAAGTCTCAATTATAGGTTAGAAATGGACCACGAGACCTATTTTTGAAGTCAGAACGAAAAACGAGCACGAAGCCTCGTATAGAAATCGGGAGGAGAGAGGGTATGAAATTAGATCCACTACCTCTAAAATCCGAAAAAGTCTCGATTATAGGTTAGAAATAGACCACGAGACGTGTTTGTGAGGTCAGAACGAAAAAACGAGCACGAAGCCTCGTATAGAAATCGGGAGGAGAGAGGGTATGAAATTAGATATACTAGCTCTAAAATCCGAAAAAGTCTCGAATATAGGTTAGAAATTGACCACGAGACGTGTTTGTGTGGTCATAACGAAAAAATGAGCACGACACCTCGTATAGAAATCGGGAGGAGAGAGGGTATGAAATTAAATCCACTTCCTCTAAAACCTGAAAAAGTCTCGATTATAGGTTAGAAATGGACCACGAGACGTATTTGTGAGGTCAGAACGAAAAAACGAGCACGAAGCCTCGTATAAAAATCGGGAGGAGAGAGGGTATGAAATTAGATCCACAAGCTCTAAAACCCGAAAAAGTCTCAATTATAGGTTAGAAATTGACCACGAGACCTATTTTTGAGGTCAGAACGAAAAAACGAGCACGAAGCCTCGTATAGAAATCGGGAGGAGAGAGGGTATGAAATTAGATCCACTTGTTCCAAAACTAGAAAAAGTCTCAATTATAGGTTAGAAATGGACCACGAGACCTATTTTTGAGGTCAGAACGAAAAAACGAGCACGAAGCCTCGTATAGAAATCGGGAGGAGAGAGGGTATGAAATTATATCCACTACCTCTAAAATCCGAAAAAGTCTCTATTATAGGTTAGAAATGGACCACGAGACGTGTTTGAGAGGTCAGAACGAAAAAACGAGCACGAAGCCTCATCTAGAATCGGGAGGAGAGAGGGTATAAAATTAGATCCACTTGTTCCAAAACCATAAAAAGTCTCGATTATTGTTTAGTAATGGACCACAGACGTGTTTGTGAGGTCAGAACGAAAAAATAAGCACGAAGCCTCGTATAGAAATCAGGAGGAGAGAGGGTATGAAATTAGATCCACTAGCTCGAAAACCCGAAAAAGTCTCGATTATAGGTTAGAAATGGACCACGAAACGTGTTTGTGAGGTCAGAACGAAAAAACGAGCACGAAGCCTCGTATAGAAATCGGGAGGAGAGAGGGTATGAAATTAGATCCACTAACTCTAAAACCCGAAAAAGTCTCCATTATAGGTTAGAAATGGACCACGAGACCTATTTTTGAGGTCAGAACGAAAAAACGAGCACGAAGCCTCGTATAGAAATCGGGAGGAGAGAGGGTATGAAATTAGATCCACTAGCTCTAAAACCCGAAAAAGACTCAATTATAGGTTAGAAATGGACCACGAGACCTATTTTTGAGGTCAGAACGAAAAAACGAGCACGAAGCCTCGTATAGAAATCGGGAGGAGAGAGGGTATGAAATTAGATCCACTAGCTCTAAAATCCGAAAAAGTCTCGATTATAGGTTAGAAATGGACCACGAGACGTGTTTGTGAGGTCAGAACGAAAAAACGAGCACGAAGCCTCGTATAGAAATCGGGAGGAGAGAGGGTATGAAATTAGATCCACTTCCTCTATAACCCGAAAAAGTCTCAATTATAGTTTAGAAATGGACCACGAGAAGTATTTGTGAGGTCAAAACGAAAAAACGAGCACGAATCTTCGTATAGAAATCGAGAGGAGAGAGGGTATGAAATTAGATCCACTACCTCTAAAATCCGAAAAAGTCTCGATTATAAGTTAGAAATGGACCACGAGATGTGTTTGTGAGGTCAGAACGAAAAAACAAGCACGAAGCCTCGTATCGAAATCGGGAGGAGAGAGGGAATGAAATTAGATCCACTAGCTCTAAAACCCGAAAAAGTCTCAATTATAGGTTAGAAATGGACCACGAGACCTATTTTTGAGGTCAGAACGAAAAAACGAGCACGAAGCCTCGTATAGAAATCGGGAGGAGAGAGGGTATGAAATTATATCCACTACCTCTAAAATCCGAAAAAGTCTATATTATATGTTAGAAATGGACCAGAGACGTGTTTGTGAGGTCAGAACGAAAAAACGAGCACGAAGCCTCGTATAGAAATCGGGAGGAGAGAGGGTATGAAATTAGATCCACTTCCTCTAAAACCCGAAAAAGTCTATATTATAGGTTAGAAATAGACCACGAGACCAATTTTTGAGGTCAGAACGAAAAAACGAGCATGAAGCCTCGTATAGAAATCGGGAGAAGAGAGGGTATGAAATTAGATCCACTTCCTCTAAAATCGAAAAAGTCTCGATTATAGGTTAGAAATGAACCACGAGACGTGTTTGTAAGGTCAGAACGAAAAAACGAGCACGAAGCCTCGTATAGAAATCGGGAGGAGAGAGGGTATAAAATTAGATCTACTTCCTCTAAAACCCGAAAAAGTCTCGATTATAGGTTAGAAATGGACCACGAGACGTCTTTGTGAGGTCAGAACGAAAAAACGAGCACGAATCCTCGTATAGAAATCGGGAGGAGAGAGGGTATGAAATTAGATCCACTCGCTCTAAAACCCGAAAAAGTCTCAATTATAGGTTAGAAATGGACCACGAGACGTGTTTGTGAGGTCAGAACGAAAAAACGAGCACGAAGCCTCGTATAAAAATCGGGAGGTGAGAGGGTATGAAATTAGATCCACTTCCTCTAAAACCCGAAAAAGTCTCGATTATAGGTTAGAAATGGACCACGAGACATGTTGGTGAGGTCAGAACGAAAAAATGAGCACGAAGCCTCGTATAGAAATCGGGAGGAGAGAGGGTTTGAAATTAGATCCACTCGCTCTAAAACCCGAAAAAGTCTCAATTATAGGTTAGAAATGGACCACGAGACGTGTTTAAGAGGTCAGAACGAAAAACGAGCACGAAGCCTCGTATAGAAATCGGGAGGAGAGAGGGTATGAAATTAGATCCACTACCTCTAAAATCCGAAAAAGTCTCGATTATAGGTTAGAAATAGACCACGAGACGTGTTTGTGAGGTCAGAACGAAAAAACGAGCACGAAGCCTCGTATAGAAATCGGGAGAAGAGAGGGTATGAAATTAGATATACTAGCTCTAAAATCCGAAAAAGTCTTGAATATAGGTTAGAAATTGACCACGAGACGTGTTTGTGTGGTCATAACGAAAAAATGAGCACGACACCTCGTATAGAAATCGGGAGGAGAGAGGGTATGAAATTAAATCCACTTCCTCTAAAACCTGAAAAAGTCTCGATTATAGGTTAGAAATGGACCACGAGACGTATTTGTGAGGTCAGAACGAAAAAACGAGCACGAAGCCTCGTATAAAAATCGGGAGGAGAGAGGGTATGAAATTAGATCCACAAGCTCTAAAACCCGAAAAAGTCTCAATTATAGGTTAGAAATTGACCACGAGACCTATTTTTGAGGTCAGAACGAAAAAACGAGCACGAAGCCTCGTATAGAAATCGGGAGGAGAGAGGGTATGAAATTAGATCCACTTGTTCCAAAACTAGAAAAAGTCTCAATTATAGGTTAGAAATGGACCACGAGACCTATTTTTGAGGTCAGAACGAAAAAACGAGCACGAAGCCTCGTATAGAAATCGGGAGGAGAGAGGGTATGAAATTATATCCACTACCTCTAAAATCCGAAAAAGTCTCTATTATAGGTTAGAAATGGACCACGAGACGTGTTTGAGAGGTCAGAACGAAAAAACGAGCACGAAGCCTCATCTAGAATCGGGAGGAGAGAGGGTATAAAATTAGATCCACTTGTTCCAAAACCATAAAAAGTCTCGATTATTGTTTAGTAATGGACCACAGACGTGTTTGTGAGGTCAGAACGAAAAAATAAGCACGAAGCCTCGTATAGAAATCAGGAGGAGAGAGGGTATGAAATTAGATCCACTAGCTCGAAAACCCGAAAAAGTCTCGATTATAGGTTAGAAATGGACCACGAAACGTGTTTGTGAGGTCAGAACGAAAAAACGAGCACGAAGCCTCGTATAGAAATCGGGAGGAGAGAGGGTATGAAATTAGATCCACTAACTCTAAAACCCGAAAAAGTCTCCATTATAGGTTAGAAATGGACCACGAGACCTATTTTTGAGGTCAGAACGAAAAAACGAGCACGAAGCCTCGTATAGAAATCGGGAGGAGAGAGGGTATGAAATTAGATCCACTAGCTCTAAAACCCGAAAAAGACTCAATTATAGGTTAGAAATGGACCACGAGACCTATTTTTGAGGTCAGAACGAAAAAACGAGCACGAAGCCTCGTATAGAAATCGGGAGGAGAGAGGGTATGAAATTAGATCCACTAGCTCTAAAATCCGAAAAAGTCTCGATTATAGGTTAGAAATGGACCACGAGACGTGTTTGTGAGGTCAGAACGAAAAAACGAGCACGAAGCCTCGTATAGAAATCGGGAGGAGAGAGGGTATGAAATTAGATCCACTTCCTCTATAACCCGAAAAAGTCTCAATTATAGTTTAGAAATGGACCACGAGAAGTATTTGTGAGGTCAAAACGAAAAAACGAGCACGAATCTTCGTATAGAAATCGAGAGGAGAGAGGGTATGAAATTAGATCCACTACCTCTAAAATCCGAAAAAGTCTCGATTATAAGTTAGAAATGGACCACGAGATGTGTTTGTGAGGTCAGAACGAAAAAACAAGCACGAAGCCTCGTATCGAAATCGGGAGGAGAGAGGGAATGAAATTAGATCCACTAGCTCTAAAACCCGAAAAAGTCTCAATTATAGGTTAGAAATGGACCACGAGACCTATTTTTGAGGTCAGAACGAAAAAACGAGCACGAAGCCTCGTATAGAAATCGGGAGGAGAGAGGGTATGAAATTATATCCACTACCTCTAAAATCCGAAAAAGTCTATATTATATGTTAGAAATGGACCAGAGACGTGTTTGTGAGGTCAGAACGAAAAAACGAGCACGAAGCCTCATCTAGAAATCGGGAGGAGAGAGGGTATAAAATTAGATCCACTTGTTCCAAAACCAGAAAAAGTCTCGATTATTGGTTAATAATGGACCACGAGACGTGTTTGTGAGGTCAGAACGAAAAAATAAGCACGAAGCCTCGTATAGAAATCGGGAGGAGAGAGGGTATGAAATTAGATCCACTAGCTCTAAAACCCGAAAAAGTCTCAATTATAGGTTAGAAATGGACCACGAGACCTATTTTTGAGCTCAGAATGAAAAAACGAGCACAAAGCCTCGTATAGAAATCGGGAGGAGAGAGGGTATGAAATTAGATCCACTAGCTCTAAAATCCGAAAAATTCTCGATTATAGGTTAGAAATGGACCACGAGACGTGTTTTTGAGGTCAGAACGAAAAAACGAGCACGAAGCCTCGTATAGAAATCGGGAGGAGAGAGGGTATGAAATTAGATATACTAGCTCTAAAACCCAAAAAAGTCTCGAATATAGGTTAGAAATTGACCACGAGACGTGTTTGTGAGGTCAGAACGAAAAAACGAGCACGAAGCCTCGTATAGAAATCGGGAGGAGAGAAGGTATGAAATTAGATATACTATCTCTAAAACCCGAAAAAGTCTCGAATATAGGTTAGAAATGGACCACGAGACGTGTTTGTGAGGTCAGAACGAAAAAGCGAGCACGAAGCCTCGTATAGAAATCGGGAGGAGAGAAGGTATGAAATTAGATATACTAGCTCTAAAACCCGAAAAAGTCTCGAATATAGGTTAGAAATGGACCACGAGACGTGTTTGTGAGGTCAGAACGAAAAAACGAGCACGAAGCCTCATCTAGAAATCGGGAGGAGAGAGGGTATAAAATTAGATCCACTTGTTCCAAAACCAGAAAAAGTCTCGATTATTGGTTAGTAATGGACCACGAGACGTGTTTGTGAGGTCAGAATGAAAAAATAAGCACGAAGCCTCGTATAGAAATCGGGAGGAGAGAGGGTATGAAATTAGATCCACTAGCTCGAAAACCCGAAAAAGTCTCGATTATAAGTTAGAAATGGACCACGAAACGTGTTTGTGAGGTCAGAACGAAAAAACGAGCACGAAGCCTCGTATAGAAATCGGGAGGAGAGAGGGTATGAAATTAGATCCACTAACTCTAAAACCCGAAAAAGTCTCCATTATAGGTTAGAAATGGACCACGAGACCTATTTTTGAGGTCAGAACGAAAAAACAAGCACGAAGCCTCGTATAGAAATCGGGAGGAGAGAGGGTATGAAATTAGATCCACCAGCTCTAAAACTCGAAAAAAACTCAATTATAGGTTAGAAATGGACCACGAGACCTATTTTTGAGGTCAGAACGAAAAAACGAGCACGAAGCCTCGTATAGAAATCGAGAGGAGAGAGGGTATGAAATTAGATTCACTAGCTCTAAAATCGGAAAAAGTCTCGATTATAGGTTAGAAATGGACCACGAGACGTGTTTGTGAGGTCAGAACGAAAAAACGAGCACGAAGCCTCGTATAGAAATCGGGAGGAGAGAGGGTATGAAATTAGATCCACTAGCTCTAAAATCCGAAAAAGTCTCGATTATAGGTTAGAAATGGACCACGATACGTGTTTGTGAGGTCAGAACGAAAAAACTAGCACGAAGCCTCGTATAGAAATCGGGAGGAGAGAGGGTAAGAAATTAGATCCACTTCCTCTATAACCCGAAGAAGTCTCAATTATAGTTTAGAAATGGACCACGAGAAGTATTTGTGAGGTCAAAACGAAAAAACGAGCACGAAGCTTCGTATAGAAATCGAGAGGAGAGACGGTATGAAATTAGATCCACTACCTCTAAAATCCGAAAAAGTCTCGATTATAGGTTAGAAATGGACCACGAGATGTGTTTGTGAGGTCAGAACCAAAAAACAAGCACGAAGCCTCGTATCGAAATCGGGAGGAGAGAGGGTATGAAATTAGATCCACTTCCTCTAAAACCCGAAAAAGTCTCGATTATAGGTTAGAAATGGACCACGAAACGTGTTTGTGAGGTTAGAACGAAAAAACGAGCACGAAGCCTCGTATAGAAATCGGGAGGAGAGAGGGTATGAAATTAGATCCACTTCCTCTAAAACCCGAAAAAGTCTCGATTATAGGTTAGAAATGGACCACGAAACGTGTTTGTGAGGTCAGAACGAAAAAATGAGCACGAAGCCTCGTATAGAAATCGGGAGGAGAGAGGGTATAAATTTAGATCCACTTGTTCCAAAACCAGAAAAAGTCTCAATTATAGGTTAGAAATGGACCACGAGACCTATTTTTGAGCTTAGAATGAAAAAACGAGCACGAAGCCTCGTATAGAAATCGGGAGGAGAGAGGGTATGAAATTAGATCCACTAGCTCTAAAATCCGAAAAATTCTCGATTATAGGTTAGAAATGGACCACGAGACGTGTTTTTGAGGTCAGAACGAAAAAACGAGCACGAAGCCTCGTATAGAAATCGGGAGGAGAGAGGGTATGAAATTAGATATACTAGCTCTAAAACCCGAAAAAGTCTCGAATATAGGTTAGAAATTGACCACGAGACGTGTTTGTGAGGTCAGAACGAAAAAACGAGCACGAAGCCTCGTATAGAAATCGGGAGGAGAGAAGGTATGTAATTAGATATACTAGCTCTAAAACCCGAAAAAGTCTCGAATATAGGTTAGAAATGGACCACGAGACGTGTTTGTGAGGTCAGAACGAAAAAACGAGCACGAAGCCTCATCTAGAAATCGGGAGGAGATAGGGTATAAAATTAGATCCACTTGTTCTAAAACCAGAAAAAGTCTCGATTATTGGTTAGTAATGGACCACGAGACGTGTTTGTGAGGTCAGAACGAAAAAATAAGCACGAAGCCTCGTATAGAAATCGGGAGGAGAGAGGGTATGAAATTAGATCCACTAGCTCGAAAACCCGAAAAAGTCTCGATTATAAGTTAGAAATGGACCACGAAACGTGTTTGTGAGGTCAGAACGAAAAAACGAGCACGAAGCCTCGTATAGAAATCGGGAGGAGAGAGGGTATGAAATTAGATCCACTAACTCTAAAACCCGAAAAAGTCTCCATTATAGGTTAGAAATGGACCACGAGACCTATTTTTGAGGTCAGAACGAAAAAACAAGCACGAAGCCTCGTATAGAAATCGGGAGGAGAGAGGGCATGAAATTAGATCCACTAGCTCTAAAACTCGAAAAAGACTCAATTATAGGTTAGAAATGGACCACGAGACATATTTTTGAGGTCAGAACGAAAAAACGAGCACGAAGCCTCGTATAGAAATCGGGAGGAGAGAGGGTATGAAATTAGATCCACTAGCTCTAAAATCGGAAAAAGTCTCGATTATAGGTTAGAAATGGACCACGAGACGTGTTTGTGAGGTCAGAACGAAAAAACGAGCACGAAGCCTCGTATAGAAATCGGGAGGAGAGAGGGTATGAAATTAGATCCACTAGCTCTAAATTCCGAAAAAGTCTCGATTATAGGTTAGAAATGGACCACGACACGTGTTTGTGAGGTTAGAACGAAAAAACGAGCACGAAGCCTCGTATAGAAATCGGGAGGAGAGAGGGTAAGAAATTAGATCCACTTCCTCTATAACCCGAAGAAGTCTCAATTATAGTTTAGAAATGGACCACGAGAAGTGTTTGTGAGGTCAAAACGAAAAAACGAGCACGAAGCTTCGTATAGAAATCGAGAGGAGAGAGGGTATGAAATTAGATCCACTACCTCTAAAATCCGAAAAAGTCTCGATTATAGGTTAGAAATGGACCACGAGATGTGTTTGTGAGGTCAGAACGAAAAAAAAAGCACGAAGCCTCGTATCGAAATCGGGAGGAGAGAGGGAATGAAATTAGATCCACTAGCTCTAAAACCCGAAAAAGTCTCAATTATAGGTTAGAAATGGACCACGAGACCTATTTTTGAGGTCAGAACGAAAAAACGAGCACGAAGCCTCGTATAGAAATCGGGAGGAGAGAGGGTATGAAATTATATCCACTACCTCTAAAATCCGAAAAAGTCTATATTATATGTTAGAAATGGACCAGAGACGTGTTTGTGAGGTCAGAACGAAAAAACGAGCACGAAGCCTCATCTAGAAATCGGGAGGAGAGAGGGTATGAAATTAGATCCACTGGCTCTAAAACCCGAAAAAGTCTCAATTATAGGTTAGAAATAGACCACGAGACGTGTTTGTGAGGTTAGAACGAAAGAACGAGCACGAAGCCTCGTATAGAAATCGGGAGGAGAGAGGGTATTAAATTAGATCCACTAGCTCTAAAACCCGAAAAAGTCTGGATTATAGGTTAGAAATGGACCACGAGACCTCTTTTGAGGTCAGAACGAAAAAACGAGCACGAAGCCTCGTATAGAAATCGGGAGGAGAGAGGGTATGAAATTAGATCCACTAGCTCTAAAACCCGAAAAAGTCTCGATTATAGGTTAGAAATGGACCACGATACCTATTTTTGAGGTCAGAACGAAAAAACGAGCACGAAGCCTCGTATAGAAATCGGGAGGAGAGAGGGTATAAAATTAGATCCACTAGCTCTAAAACCCGAAAAAGACTCAATTATAGGTTAGAAATGGACCATGAGACGTGTTTGTGAGGTCAAAATGAAAAAACGAGCACGAAGCCTCGTATAGAAATCGGGAGGAGAGAGGGTATGAAATTAGATCCACTAGCTCGAAAACCCGAAAAAGTCTCGATTATAGGTTAGAAATGGACCACGAAACGTGTTTGTAAGGTTAGAACGAAAAAACGAGCACGAAGCCTCGTATAGAAATCGAGAGAAGAGAGGGTATGAAATTAGATAAACTTCCTCTAAAACCCAAAAAAGTCTCGATTATAGGTTAGAAATGGACCACGAGACTTGTTTGTGAGGTAAGAACAAAAAAACGAGCACGAAGCCTCGTATAGGAATCGGGAGGAGACAGGGTATGAAATTAAATCCACTTTTTCTAAAACCCAAAAAAGTCTCGATTATACGTTAGAAATGGACCTTGAGACGTGTTGGTAAAGTCAGAATGAAAAAACGAGCACGAAACCTCGTATAGAAATCGAGAGGAGAGAGGGTATGAAATTAGATCCACTAGCTCTAAAACCCGAAAAAGTCTCGATTATAGGTTAGAAATGGACCACGAGACGTATTTGTGAGGTCAGAATGAAAAAACGAGCACGAAGCCTCGTATAGAAATCGGGAGGAGAGAGGGTATGAAATTAGATCCACTAGCTCTAAAATCCGAAAAATTCTCGATTATAGGTTAGAAATGGACCACGAGACATGTTTTTGAGGTCAGAACGAAAAAATGAGCACGAAGCCTCGTATAGAAATCGGGAGGAGAGAGGGTATGAAATTAGATATACTAGCTCTAAAACCCGAAAAAGTCTCGAATATAGGTTAGAAATGGACCACGAAACGTGTTTGTGAGGTCAGAACGAAAAAACGAGCACGAAGCCTCGTATAGAAATCGGGAGGAGAGAGGGTATAAATTTAGATCCACTTGTTCCAAAACCAGAAAAAGTCTCAATTATAGGTTAGAAATGGACCACGAGACCTATTTTTGAAGTCAGAACGAAAAACGAGCACGAAGCCTCGTATAGAAATCGGGAGGAGAGAGGGTATGAAATTAGATCCACTACCTCTAAAATCCGAAAAAGTCACGATTATAGGTTAGAAATAGACCACGAGACGTGTTTGTGAGGTCAGAACGAAAAAACGAGCACGAAGCCTCGTATAGAAATCGGGAGGAGAGAGGGTATGAAATTAGATATACTAGCTCTAAAACCCGAAAAAGTCTCGAATATAGGTTAGAAATTGACCACGAGACGTGTTTGTGTGGTCATAACGAAAAAATGAGCACGACACCTCGTATAGAAATCGGGAGGAGAGAGGGTATGAAATTAAATCCACTTCCTCTAAAACCTGAAAAAGTCTCGATTATAGGTTAGAAATGGACCACGAGACGTATTTGTGAGGTCAGAACGAAAAAACGAGCACGAAGCCTCGTATAAAAATCGGGAGGAGAGAGGGTATGAAATTAGATCCACTAGCTCTAAAATCCGAAAAATTCTCGATTATAGGTTAGAAATGTACCACGAGATATGTTTTTGAGGTCAGAACGAAAAAACGAGCACGAAGCCTCGTATAGAAATCGGGAGGAGAGAGGGTATGAAATTAGATATACTAGCTCTAAAACCCGAAAAAGTCTCGAATATAGGTTAGAAATGAACCACGAAACGTGTTTGTGAGGTCAGAACGAAAAAACGAGCACGAAGCCTCGTATAGAAATCGGGAGGAGAGAGGGTATAAATTTAGATCCACTTGTTCCAAAACCAGAAAAAGTCTCAATTATAGGTTAGAAATGGACCACGAGACCTATTTTTGAAGTCAGAATGAAAAACGAGCACGAAGCCTCGTATAGAAATCGGGAGGAGAGAGGGTATGAAATTAGATCCACTAGCTCGAAAACCCGAAAAAGTCTCGATTATAGGTTAGAAATGGACCACGAAACGTGTTTGTAAGGTTAGAACGAAAAAACGAGCACGAAGCCTCGTATAGAAATCGAGAGAAGAGAGGGTATGAAATTAGATAAACTTCCTCTAAAACCCAAAAAAGTCTCGATTATAGGTTAGAAATGGACCACGAGACTTGTTTGTGAGGTAAGAACGAAAAAACGAGCACGAAGCCTCGTATAGGAATCGGGAGGAGACAGGGTATGAAATTAAATGCACTTTTTCTAAAACCCGAAAAAGTCTCGATTATACGTTAGAAATGGACCTTGAGACGTGTTGGTAAAGTCAGAATGAAAAAACGAGCACGAAACCTCGTATAGAAATCGAGAGGAGAGAGGGTATGAAATTAGATCCACTAGCTCTAAAACCCGAAAAAGTCTCGATTATAGGTTAGAAATGGACCACGAGACGTATTTGTGAGGTCAGAATGAAAAAACGAGCACGAAGCCTCGTATAGAAATCGGGAGGAGAGAGGGTATGAAATTAGATCCACTAGCTCTAAAATCTGAAAAATTCTCGATTATAGGTCAGAAATGGACCACGAGACATGTTTTTGAGGTTAGAACGAAAAAACGAGCACGAAGCCTCGTATAGAAATCGGGAGGAGAGAGGGTATGAAATTAGATATACTAGCTCTAAAACCCGAAAAAGTCTCGAATATAGGTTAGAAATGGACCACGAAACGTGTTTGTGAGGTCAGAACGAAAAAACGAGCACGAAGCCTCGTATAGAAATCGGGAGGAGAGAGGATATAAATTTAGATCCACTTGTTCCAAAACCAGAAAAAGTCTCAATTATAGGTTAGAAATGGACCACGAGACCTATTTTTGAAGTCAGAACGAAAAACGAGCACGAAGCCTCGTATAGAAATCGGGAGGAGAGAGGGTATGAAATTAGATCCACTACCTCTAAAATCCGAAAAAGTCACGATTATAGGTTAGAAATAGACCACGAGACGTGTTTGTGAGGTCAGAACGAAAAAACGAGCACGAAGCCTCGTATAGAAATCGGGAGGAGAGAGGGTATGAAATTAGATATACTAGCTCTAAAATCCGAAAAAGTCTCGAATATAGGTTAGAAATTGACCACGAGACGTGTTTGTGTGGTCATAACGAAAAAATGAGCACGACACCTCGTATAGAAATCGGGAGGAGAGAGGGTATGAAATTAAATCCACTTCCTCTAAAACCTGAAAAAGTCTCGATTATAGGTTAGAAATGGACCACGAGACGTATTTGTGAGGTCAGAACGAAAAAACGAGCACGAAGCCTCGTATAAAAATCGGGAGGAGAGAGGGTATGAAATTAGATCCACTAGCTCTAAAACCCGAAAAAGTCTCAATTATAGGTTAGAAATTGACCACGAGACCTATTTTTGAGGTCAGAACGAAAAAACGAGCACGAAGCCTCGTATAGAAATCGGGAGGAGAGAGAGTATGAAATTAGATCCACTTGTTCCAAAACTAGAAAAAGTCTCAATTATAGGTTAGAAATGGACCACGAGACCTATTTTTGAGGTCAGAACGAAAAAACGAGCACGAAGCCTCGTATAGAAATCGGGAGGAGAGAGGGTATGAAATTATATCCACTACCTCTAAAATCCGAAAAAGTCTCTATTATAGGTTAGAAATGGACCACGAGACGTGTTTGAGAGGTCAGAACTAAAAAACGAGCACGAAGCCTCATCTAGAAATCGGGAGGAGAGAGGGTATAAAATTAGATCCACTTGTTCCAAAACCATAAAAAGTCTCGATTATTGTTTAGTAATGGACCACGAGACGTGTTTGTGAGGTCAGAACGAAAAAATAAGCACGAAGCCTCGTATAGAAATCGGGAGGAGAGAGGGTATGAAATTAGATCCACTAGCTCGAAAACCCGAAAAAGTCTCGATTATAGGTTAGAAATGGACCACGAAACGTGTTTGTGAGGTAAGAACGAAAAAACGAGCACGAAGCCTC
The DNA here is from genome assembly GCA_030544415.1 of Thalia dealbata. Classification (NCBI taxonomy): domain Eukaryota; kingdom Viridiplantae; phylum Streptophyta; class Magnoliopsida; order Zingiberales; family Marantaceae; genus Thalia; species Thalia dealbata. The sequence continues at coordinate 13,276,582 of CM060460.1, forward strand.
GTATAGAAATCGGGAGGAGAGAGGGTATGAAATTAGATCCACTAACTCTAAAACCCGAAAAAGTCTCCATTATAGGTTAGAAATGGACCACGAGACCTATTTTTGAGGTCAGAATGAAAAAACGAGCACGAAGCCTCGTATAGAAATCGGGAGGAGAGAGGGTATGAAATTAGATCCACTAGCTCTAAAACCCGAAAAAGACTCAATTATAGGTTAGAAATGGACCACGAGACCTATTTTTGAGGTCAGAACGAAAAAACGAGCACGAAGCCTCGTATAGAAATCGGGAGGAGAGAGGGTATGAAATTAGATCCACTAGCTTTAAAATCCGAAAAAGTCTCGATTATAGGTTAGAAATGGACCACGAGACGTGTTTGTGAGGTCAGAACGAAAAAACGAGCACGAAGCCTCGTATAGAAATCGGGAGGAGAGAGGGTATGAAATTAGATCCACTTCCTCTATAACCCGAAAAAGTCTCAATTATAGTTTAGAAATGGACCACGAGAAGTAATTGTGAGGTCAAAACGAAAAAACGAGCACGAAGCTTCGTATAGAAATCGAGAGGAGAGAGGGTATGAAATTAGATCCACTACCTCTAAAATCCGAAAAAGTCTCCATTATAGGTTAGAAATGGACCACGAGACATATTTGTGAGGTCAGAACGAAAAAAAAAGCACGAAGCCTCGTATCGAAATCGGGAGGAGAGAGGGTATGAAATTAGATCCACTAACTCTAAAACCCGAAAAAGTCTCCATTATAGGTTAGAAATGGACCACGAGACCTATTTTTGAGGTCAGAACGAAAAAACGAGCACGAAGCCTCGTATAGAAATCGGGAGGAGAGAGGGTATGAAATTAGATCCACTAGCTCTAAAACCCGAAAAAGACTCAATTATAGGTTAGAAATGGACCACGAGACCTATTTTTGAGGTCAGAACGAAAAAACGAGCACGAAGCCTCGTATAGAAATCGGGAGGAGAGAGGGTATAAAATTAGATCCACTAGCTCTAAAATCCGAAAAAGTCTCGATTATAGGTTAGAAATGGACCACGAGACGTGTTTGTGAGGTCAGAACGAAAAAACGAGCACGAAGCCTCGTATAGAAATCGGGAGGAGAGAGGGTATGAAATTAGATCCACTTCCTCTATAACCCGAAAAAGTCTCAATTATAGTTTAGAAATGGACCACGAGAAGTATTTGTGAGGTCAAAACGAAAATACGAGCACGAAGCTTCGTATAGAAATCGAGAGGAGAGAGGGTATGAAATTAGATCCACTACCTCTAAAATCCGAAAAAGTCTCCATTATAGGTTAGAAATGGACCACGAGACCTATTTGTGAGGTCAGAACGAAAAAAAAAGCACGAAGCCTCGTATCGAAATCGGGAGGAGAGAGGGTATGAAATTAGATCCACTAACTCTAAAACCGGAAAAAGTCTCCATTATAGGTTAGAAATGGACCACGAGACCTATTTGTGAGGTCAGAACGAAAAAACAAGCACGAAGCCTCGTATCGAAATCGGGAGGAGAGAGGGAATGAAATTAGATCCACTAGCTCTAAAACCCGAAAAAGTCTCAATTATAGGTTAGAAATGGACCACGAGACCTATTTTTGAGGTCAGAACGAAAAAACGAGCACGAAGCCTCGTATAGAAATCGGGAGGAGAGAGGGTATGAAATTATATCCACTACCTCTAAAATCCGAAAAAGTCTATATTATATGTTAGAAATGGACCAGAGACGTGTTTGTGAGGTCAGAACGAAAAAACGAGCACGAAGCCTCATCTAGAAATCGGGAGGAGAGAGGGTATAAAATTAGATCCACTTGTTCCAAAACCAGAAAAAGTCTCGATTATTGGTTAATAATGGACCACGAGACGTGTTTGTGAGGTCAGAACGAAAAAATAAGCACAAAGCCTCGTATAGAAATCGGGAGGAGAGTGAGTATGAAATTAGATCCACTAGCTCTAAAACCCGAAAAAGACTCAATTATAGGTTAGAAATGGACCACGAGACGTGTTTGTGAGGTTAGAACGAAAAAACGAGCACGAAGCCTCGTATAGAAATCGGGAGGAGAGAGGGTATAAATTGAGATCCACTTGTTCCAAAACCAGAAAAAGTCTCAATCGGGAGGAGAGAGGGTATGAAATTAGATATACTAGCTCTAAAACCCGAAAAAGTCTCGAATATAGGTTAGAAATTGACCACGAGACGTGTTTGTGTGGTCATAACGAAAAAATGAGCACGACACCTCGTATAGAAATCGGGAGGAGAGAGGGTATGAAATTAAATCCACTTCCTCTAAAACCTGAAAAAGTCTCGATTATAGGTTAGAAATGGACCACGAGACGTATTTGTGAGGTCAGAACGAAAAAACGAGCACGAAGCCTCGTATAAAAATCGGGAGGAGAGAGGGTATGAAATTAGATCCACTAGCTCTAAAACCCGAAAAAGTCTCAATTATAGGTTAGAAATTGACCACGAGACCTATTTTTGAGGTCAGAACGAAAAAACGAGCACGAAGCCTCGTATAGAAATCGGGAGGAGAGAGGGAATGAAATTAGATCCACTTGTTCCAAAACTAGAAAAAGTCTCAATTATAGGTTAGAAATGGACCACGAGACCTATTTTTGAGGTCAGAACGAAAAAACGAGCACGAAGCCTCGTATAGAAATCGGGAGGAGAGAGGGTATGAAATTATATCCACTACCTCTAAAATCCGAAAAAGTCTCTATTATAGGTTAGAAATGGACCACGAGACGTGTTTGAGAGGTCAGAACGAAAAAACGAGCACGAAGCCTCATCTAGAAATCGGGAGGAGAGAGGGTATAAAATTAGGTCCACTTGTTCCAAAACCATAAAAAGTCTCGATTATTGTTTAGTAATGGACCACGAGACGTGTTTGTGAGGTCAGAACGAAAAAATAAGCACGAAGCCTCGTATAGAAATCGGGAGGAGAGAGGGTATAAAATTAGATCCACTAGCTCGAAAACCCGAAAAAGTCTCGATTATAGGTTAGAAATGGACCACGAAACGTGTTTGTGAGGTCAGAACGAAAAAACGAGCACGAAGCCTCGTATAGAAATCGGGAGGAGAGAGGGTATGAAATTAGATCCACTAACTCTAAAACCCGAAAAAGTCTCCATTATAGGTTAGAAATGGACCACGAGACCTATTTTTGAGGTCAGAACGAAAAAACGAGCACGAAGCCTCGTATAGAAATCGGGAGGAGAGAGGGTATGAAATTAGATCCACTAGCTCTAAAACCCGAAAAAGACTCAATTATAGGTTAGAAATGGACCACGATACCTATTTTTGAGGTCAGAACGAAAAAACGAGCACGAAGCCTCGTATAGAAATCGGGAGGAGAGAGGGTATGAAATTAGATCCACTAGCTCTAAAATCCGAAAAAGTCTCGATTATAGGTTAGAAATGGACCACGAGATGTGTTTGTGAGGTCAGAACGAAAAAACGAGCACGAAGCCTCGTATAGAAATCGGGAGGAGAGAGGGTATGAAATTAGATCCACTTCCTCTATAACCCGAAAAAGTCTCAATTATAGTTTAGAAATGGACCACGAGAAGTATTTGTGAGGTCAAAACGAAAAAACGAGCACGAAGCCTCGTATAGAAATCGAGAGGAGAGAGGGTATGAAATTAGATCCACTACCTCTAAAATCCGAAAAAGTCTCCATTATAGGTTAGAAATGGATCACGAGACCTATTTGTGAGGTCAGAACGAAAAAACAAGCACGAAGCCTCGTATCGAAATCGGGAGGAGAGAGGGTATGAAATTAGATCCACTAACTCTAAAACCCGAAAAAGTCTCCATTATAGGTTAGAAATGGACCACGAGACCTATTTGTGAGGTCAGAACGAAAAAATGAGCACGAAGCCTCGTATAGAAATCGGGAGGAGAGAGGGTATTAAATTAGATCCACTAGCTCTAAAACCCGAAAAAGTCTCAATTATAGGTTAGAAATGGACCACGAGACCTATTTTTGAGGTCAGAACGAAAAAACGAGCACGAAGCCTCGTATAGAAATCGGGAGGAGAGAGGGTATGAAATTAGATCCACTACCTCTAAAACCCGAAAAAGTCTCGATTATATGTTAGAAATGGACCACGAGACCTATTTTTGAGGTCAGAACGAAAAAACGAGCACGAAGCCTCGAATAGAAATCGGGAGGAGAGAGGGTATGAAATTAGATCCACTAGCTCTAAAACCCGAAAAAGACTCAGTTATAGGTTAGAAATGGACCACGAGACCTATTTTTGAGGTCAGAACGAAAAAACAAGCACGAAGCCTCGTATAGAAATCGGGAGGAGAGAGGGTATGAAATTAGATCCACTAGCTCTAAAATTCGAAAAAGACTCGATTATAGGTTAGAAATGGACCACGAGACGTGTTTGTGAGGTCAGAACGAAAAAACGAGCACGAAACCTCGTTTAGAAATCGGGAGGAGAGAGGGTATGAAATTAGATTCACTTATTCCAAAACCAGAAAAAGTCTCGATTATTGGTTAGTAATGGACCACGAGACGTTTTTGTGAGGTTAGAACGAAAAAACGAGCACGAAGCCTCGTATAGAAATCGGGAGGAGACAGGGTATGAAATTAAATCCACTTCCTCTAAAACCCGAAAAAGTCTCGATTATAGGTTAGAAATGGACCACGAGACGTATTTGTGAGGTCAGAACGAAAAAACGAGCACGAAGCCTCGTATTGAAATCAGGAGGAGAGAGGGTATGAAATTAGATCCACTATCTCTAAAACGCGAAAAAGTCTCGATTATACGTTAGAAATGGACCAGGAGAAGTGTTGGTAAGGTCAGAACGAAAAAACGAGCACGAAGCCTCGTATAGAAATCGGGAGGAGAGAGGGTATTAAATTAGATCAACTAGCTCTAAAACCCGAAAAATTCTAAATTATAGGTTAGAAATGGACCACGAGACGTGTTTGTGAGGTCAGAACGAAAAAATGAGCACGAAGCCTCGTATAGAAATCGGGAGGAGAGAGGGTATGAAATTATATTCACTAGCTCTAAAATCCGAAAAAGTCTCTATTATAGGTTAGAAATGGACCACGTGACGTGTTTGTGAGGTCAAAACGAAAAAATGAGCACGAAGCCTCCTCTAGAAATCGGGAGGAGAGAGGGTATAAAATTAGATCCACTTGTTCCAAAACCAGAAAAGTCTTGAGTATTGGTTAGTAATGGACCACGAGACGTGTTTGTGAGGTCAGAACGAAAAAATGAGCACGAAGCCTCGTATAGAAATCGGGAGGAGAGAGGTTATGAAATTAGATCCACTAGCTCGAAAACCCGAAAAAGTCTCGATTATAGGTTAGAAATGGACCACGAAACGTGTTTGTGAGGTCAGAACGAAAAAACGAGCACGAAGCCTCGTATAGAAATCTGGAGGAGAGAGGGTATAAAATTAGATCCACTAGCTCTAAAACCCGAAAAAGTCTCAATTATAGGTTAGAAATGGACCACGAGACCTATTTTTCAGGTCAGAACGAAAAAACGAGCACAAAGCCTCGTATAGAAATCAGGAGGAGAGAGGGTATGAAATTAGATCCACTAGCTCTAATATCCGAAAAAGTCTCGATTATAGGTTAGAAATGGAGCACGAGACGTGTTTATGAGGTCAGAACGAAAAAACGAGCACGAAACCTCGTATAGAAATCAGGAGGAGAGAGGGTATGAAATTAGATTCACTTGTTCCAAAACCAGAAAAAGTCTCGATTATTGGTTAGTAATGGACCACGAGACGTTTTTGTGAGGTTAGAACGAAAAAACGAGCACGAAGCCTCGTATAGAAATCGGAAGGAGACAGGGTATGAAATTAAATCCACTTCCTCTAAAACCCGAAAAAGTCTCGATTATAGGTTAGAAATGGACCACGAGACGTATTTGTGAGGTCAGAATGAAAAAACGAGCACGAAGCCTCGTATAGAAATCAGGAGGAGAGAGGGTATGAAATTAGATCCACTACCTTTAAAACCCGAAAAAGTCTCGATTATACGTTAGAAATGGACCAGGAGACGTGTTGGTAAGGTCAGAACGAAAAAACGAGCACGAAGCCTCGTATAAAAATCGGGAGGAGAGAGGGTATTAAATTAGATCCACTAGCTCTAAAACCCGAAAAAGTCTCGATTATAGGTTAGAAATGGACCACGAGACCTATTTTTGAGGTCAGAACGAAAAAACGAGCACTAAGCCTCGTATAGAAATCGGGAGGAGAGAGGGTATGAAATTAGATCTACTAGCTCTAAAACCCGAAAAAGTCTCCATTATAGGTTAGAAATGGACCACGAGACCTATTTTTGAGGTCAGAACGAAAAAACGAGCACGAAGCCTCTTATAGAAATCGGGAGGAGAGGGTTTGAAATTACATCCACTAGCTCTAAAACCCGAAAAATTCTAAATTATAGGTTAGAAATGGACCACGAGACGTGTTTGTAAGGTCAGAACGAAAAAACGAGCACGAAGCCTCGTATAGAAATCGGGAGGAGAGAGGGTATGAAATTAAATCCACTTCCTCTAAAACTCGAAAAAGTCTCTATTATAGGTTAGAAATGGACCACGAAACATGTTTGTGAGGTCAGAACGAAAAAACGAGCACGAAGCCTCGTATAGAAATTGGGAGGAGAGAGGGTATAAAATTAGATCCACTTGTTCCAAAACCAGAAAAAGTCTCAATTATAGGTTAGAAATGGACCACGAGACCTATTTTTGAGGTCAGAACGAAAAAACTAGCACGAAGCCTCGTATAGAAATCGGGAGGAGAGAGGGTATGAAATTAGATCCACTAGCTCTAAAATCCGAAAAAGTCTCGATTATAGGTTAGAAATAGACCACGAGACGTGTTTGTGAGGTTAGAACGAAAAAACGAGCACGAAGCCTCGTATAGAAATCGGGAGGAGAGAGGGTATGAAATTAGATATACTAACTCTAAAATCCGAAAAAGTCTCGAATATATGTTAGAAATTGACCACGAGACTTGTTTGTGTGGTCATAACGAAAAAAAGAGCACGACGCCTCGTATAGAAATCGGGAGGAGAGAGGGTATGAAATTAAATCCACATCCTCTAAAACCAGAAAAAGTCTCGATTATAGGTTAGAAATGGACCGCGAGACGTATTTGTTAGGTCAGAACGAAAAAACGAGCACGAAGCCTCGTATAATAATCGGGAGGAGAGAGGGTATGAAATTAGATCCACTAGCTCTAAAACACGAAAAAGTCTCAATTATAGGTTAGAAATTGACCACGAGACCTATTTTTGAGGTCAGAACGAAAAAACGAGCACGAAGCCTCGTATAGAAATAGGGAGGAGTGAGGGTATGAAATTAGATCCACTTGTTCCAAAACTAGAAAAAGTCTCAATTATAGGTTAGAAATGGACCACGAGACCTATTTTTGAGGTCAGAACGAAAAAACGAGCACGAAGCCTCGTATAGAAATCGGGAGGAGAGAGGGTATGAAATTATATCCACAACCTCTAAAATCTGGAAAAGTCTCTATTATAGGTTAGAAATGGACCACGAGACGTGTTTGTGAGGTCAGAACGAAAAAACGAGCACGAAGCCTCATCTAGAAATCGGAAGGAGAGAGGATATAAAATTAGATCCACTTGTTCCAAAACCAGAAAAAGTCTCGATTATTGGTTAGTAATGGACCACGAGACGTGTTTGTGAGGTCTGAACGAAAAAATAAGCACGAAGCCTCGTATAGAAATCGAGAGGAGAGAGGGTATGAAATTAGATCTACTAGCTCGAAAAACCCGAAAAAGTCTCGATTATAGGTTAGAAATGGACCACGATACGTGTTTGTGAGGTCAGAACGAAAAAACGAGCACGAAGCCTCGTATAGAAATCGGGAGGAGAGAGGGTATGAAATTAGATCCACTAGCTCGAAAATCCGAAAAAGACTCAATTATAGGTTAGAAATGGACCACGAGACCTATTTTTGAGGTCAGAACGAAAAAACGAGCACGAAGCCTCGTATAGAAATCGGGAGGAGAGAGGGTATGAAATTAGATCCACTAGCTCTAAAATCCGAAAAAGTCTCGATTATAGGTTAGAAATGGACCACGAGACGTGTTTGTGAGATCAGAACGAAAAAACGAGCACGAAGCCTCGTATAAAAATCGGGAGGAGAGAGGGTATGAAATTAGATATACTAGCTCTAAAACCTGAAAAAGTCTCGAATATAGGTTAGAAATTGACCACGAGACGTGTTTGTGTGGTCATAACGAAAAAATGAACACGACGCCTCGTAGAGAAATCGGGAGGAGAGAGGGTATGAAATTAGATCCACTCGCTCTAAAACCCGAAAAAGTCTCAATTATAGGTTAGAAATGGACCACGAGACGTGTTTGTGAGGTCAGAACGAAAAAACGAGCACGATGCCTCGTATAGAAATCGGGAGGAGAGAGGGTATGAAATTAGATCCACTTCCTCTAAAACCCGAAAAAGTCTCAATTATAGGTTAGAAATGGACCACGAGACATGTTGGTGCGGTCAGAACGAAAAAACGAGCACGAAGCCTCGTATAGAAATCGGGAGGAGAGAGGGTATGAAATTAGATCCACTAGCTCGAAAATCCGAAAAAGACTCAATTATAGGTTAGAAATGGACCACGAGACCTATTTTTGATGTCAGAACGAAAAAACGAGCACGAAGCCTCGTATAGAAATCGGGAGGAGAGAGGGTATGAAATTAGATCCACTAGCTCTAAAATCCGAAAAAGTCTCGATTATAGGTTAGAAATGGACCACGATACGTGTTTGTGACGTCAGAACGAAAAAACGAGCACGAAGCCTCGTATAGAAATCGGGAGGAGAGAGGGTATGAAATTAAATCCACTTCCTCTAAAACCTGAAAAAGTCTCGATTATAGGTTAGAAATGGACCACGAGACGTATTTGTGAGGTCAGAACGAAAAAACGAGCACGAAGCCTCGTATAAAAATCGGGAGGAGAGAGGGTATGAAATTAGATCCACTAGCTCTAAAACCCGAAAAAGTCTCAATTATAGGTTAGAAATTGACCACGAGACCTATTTTTGAGGTCAGAATGAAAAAACGAGCACGAAGCCTCGTATAGAAATCGGGAAGAGAGAGGGTATGAAATTATATCCACTACCTCTAAAATCCGAAAATGTCTATATTATAGGTTAGAAATGGACCAGAGACGTGTTTGTAAGGTCAGAACGAAAAAACGAGCACGAAGCCTCGTATAGAAATAGGGAGGAGAGAGGGTATAATTAGATCCACTTGTTCCAAAAAACAAAAAAAGTCTCGATTATTGGTTAGTAATGGACCATGAGACGTGTTTGTGAGGTCAGAACGAAAAAATAAGTACAAAGCCTCGTATAGAAATCGGGAGGAGAGTGGGTATGAAATTAGATCCACTAGCTCGAAAACCCGAAAAAGTCTCGATTATAGGTTAGAAATGGACCACGAAACGTGTTTGTGAGGTCAAAACGAAAAAACGAGCATTAAGCCTCGTATAGAAATCGGGAGGAGAGAGAGTATGAAATTAGATCCACTAGCTCTAAAACCCGAAAAAATCTCAATTATAGGTTAGAAATGGACCACGAGACCTATTTTTGAGGTCAGAACGAAAAAACGAGCACGAAGCCTCGTATAGAAATCGGGAGGAGAGAGGGTATGAAATTAGATCCACTAGCTCTAAAACCCGAAAAAGTCTCAATTATAGGTTAGAAATGGACCACGAGACCTATTTTTGAGGTCAGAATGAAAAAACGAGCACGAAGCCTCGTATAGAAATCGAGAGGAGAGAGGGTATGAAATTAGATCAACTAGCTCTAAAACCCGAAAAAGTCTCCATTATATGTTAGAAATGGACCACGAGACCTATTTTTGAGGTCAGAACGAAAAAACGAGCACGAAGCCTCGTATAGAAATCGGGAGGAGAGGGTATGAAATTAGATCCACTAGCTCTAAAATCCGAAAAAGTCTCGATTATAAGTTAGAAATGGACCACGAGACGTGTTTGTGAGGTCAGAACGAAAAAACGAGCACGAAGCCTCGTATAGAAATCGGGAGGAGAGGGTATGAAATTAGATCCACTAGCTCTAAAATCCGTAAAAGTCTCGATTATAAGTTAGAAATGGACCACGAGACGTGTTTGTGAGGTCAGAATGAAAAAACGAGCACGAAGCCTCGTATAGAAATCGGGAGGAGAGAGGGTATGAAATTAGATGTACTAGCTCTAAAACCCGAAAAAGTCTCGAATATAGGTTAGAAATTGACGACGAGATGTGTTTGTGTGGTCATAACGAAAAAATGAGCACGACGCCTCGTATAGAAATCGGGAGGAGAGAGGGTATGAAATTAAATCCACTTTCACTAAAACATGAAAATGTCTCGATTATAGGTTAGAAATGGACCACGAGACGTATTTGTGAGGTCAGAACGAAAAAACGAGCACGAAGCCTCGTATAGGAATCGGGAGGAGAGAGGGTATGAAATTATATCCACTACCTCTAAAATCCGAAAAAGTCTCAATTATAGGTTAGAAATTGACCACGAGACCTATTTTTGAGGTCAGAACAAAAAACGAGCACGAAGCCTCGTATAGAAATAGGGAGGAGAGAGGGTATGAAATTATATCCACTACCTCTAAAATCCAAAAAAGTCTCTATTATAGGTTAGAAATGGACCACGAGACGTATTTGTGAGGTCGGAACGAAAAAACGAGCACGAAGCCTCATCTAGAAATCGGGAGGAGAGAGGGTATAAAATTAGATCCACTTGTTCCAAAACCAGAAAAAGTCTCGATTATTAGTTAGTAATGGACCACGAGACGTGTTGGTGAGGTCAGAACGAAAAAATAAGCACGAAGCCTCGTATAGAAATCGGGAGGAGAGAGGGTATGAAATTAGATCCACTAGCTCGAAAACCCGAAAAGGTCTCGATTATATAGGTTAGAAATGGACCACGAAACGTGTTTGTTAGGTCAGAACGAAAAAACGAGCACGAAGCCTCATATAGAAATCGGGAGGAGAGAGGGTATGAAATTAGATCCACTAACTCTAAAACCCGAAAAAGTCTCCATTTTAGGTTAGAAAAGGACCACGAGACCTATTTTTGAGGTCAGAACGAAAAATCGAGCACGAAGCCTCGTATAGAAATCGGGAGGAGAGAGGGTATGAAATTAGATCCACTAGCTCTAAAACCCGAAAAAGTCTCAATTATAGGTTAGAAATGGACCACGAGACATGTTTGTGAGGTCAGAACGAAAAAACGAGCACGAAGCCTCGTATGGAAATCGGGAGGAGAGAGGGTATAAAATTAGATCCACTTGTTCCAAAAGCATAAAAAGTCTCGATTATTGATTAGAAATGGACCACGAGACGTCTTTGTGATGTCAGAACGAGAAAACGAGCACAAAGCCTCGTATAGAAATCGGGAGGAGAGAGGGTATGAAATTAAATCCACTAGCTCTAAAACCCGAAAAAGTCTCCATTATAGGTTAGAAATGGACCACGAGACCTATTTTTGAGGTCAGAATGAAAAAACGAGCACGAAGCCTCGTATAGAAATCGGAAGGAGAGAGGGTATGAAATTAGATCCACTAGCTCTGAAATCCGAAAAAGTCTCGATTATAGGTTAGAAATGGACCACGAGACGTGTTTGTGAGGTCAGAATGAAAAAACAAGCACGAAGCCTCGTAATGAAATCGGGAGGAGAGAGGGTATGAAATTAGATCCACTAGCTCTAAAACCCGAAAAAGTCTCAATTATAGGTTAGAAATTCACCACGAGACGTATTTGTGAGGTCAGAATGAAAAAACGAGCACGAAGCCTCGTATCGAAATCGGGAGGGGAGAGGGAATGAAATTAGATCTACTAGCTCTAAAACCCGAAAAAGACTCAATTATAGGTTAGAAATGGACCACGAGACCTATTTTTTAGGTCAGAACGAAAAAACGAGCACGAAGCCTCGTATAGAAATCGGGAGGAGAGAGGGTATGAAATTAGATCCACTAGCTCTAAAATCCGAAAAAGTCTCGATTATAGGTTAGAAATGGACCACGAGACGTGTTTGTGAGGTCAGAACGAAAAAACGAGCACGAAGCCTCGTATATAAATCGGGAGGAGAGAGGGTATGAAATTAGATATACTAGCTCTAAAACCCGAAAAAGTCTCGAATATAGGTTAGAAATTGACCACGAAATCTATTTTTGAGGTCAGATCGAAAAAACGAGCACGAAGCCTCGTATAAAAATCGGAAGGAGAGAGGGTATGAAATTAGATCCACTAGCTCTAAAACCCGAAAAAGTCTCAATTATAGGTTAGAAATTGACCACGATACCTATTTTTGAGGTCAGAACGAAAAAACGAGCACGAAGCCTCGTATAGAAATCGGGAGGAGTGAGGGTATGAAATTAGATCCACTTGTTCCAAAACTAGAAAAAGTCTCAATTATAGGTTAGAAATGGACCACGAGACCTATTTTTGAGGTCAGAACGAAAAAACGAGCACGAAGCCTCGTATAGAAATCGGGAGGAGAGAGGGTATGAAATTATATCCACTACCTCTAAAATCCGAAAAAGTCTCTATTATAGGTTAGAAATGGACCACGAGACGTGTTTGTAAGGTCAGAACGAAAAAACGAGCACGAAGCCTCATCTAGAAATCGGGAGGAGAGAGGGTATGAAATTAGATCCACTAGCTCTAAAATCCGAAAAAGTCTCGATTATAGGTTAGAAATGGACCACGAGACGTGTTTGTGAGGTCAGAACGAAAAAACGAGCACGAAGCCTCGTAATGAAATCGGGAGGAGAGAGGGTATGAAATTAGATCCACTAGCTCTAAAACCCGAAAAAGTCTCAATTATAGGTTAGAAATTCACCACGAGACGTATTTGTGAGGTCAGAATGAAAAAACGAGCACGAAGCCTCGTATCGAAATCGGGAGGGGAGAGGGAATGAAATTAGATCTACTAGCTCTAAAACCCGAAAAAGACTCAATTATAGGTTAGAAATGGACCACGAGACCTATTTTTTAGGTTAGAACGAAAAAACGAGCACGAAGCCTCGTATAGAAATCGGGAGGAGAGAGGGTATGAAATTAGATCCACTAGCTCTAAAATCCGAAAAAGTCTCGATTATAGGTTAGAAATGGACCACGAGACGTGTTTGTGAGGTCAGAACGAAAAAACGAGCACGAAGCCTCGTATATAAATCGGGAGGAGAGAGGGTATGAAATTAGATATACTAGCTCTAAAACCCGAAAAAGTCTCGAATATAGGTTAGAAATTGACCACGAAATCTATTTTTGAGGTCAGAACGAAAAAACGAGCACGAAGCCTCGTATAAAAATCGGAAGGAGAGAGGGTATGAAATTAGATCCACTAGCTCTAAAACCCGAAAAAGTCTCAATTATAGGTTAGAAATTGACCACGATACCTATTTTTGAGGTCAGAACGAAAAAACGAGCACGAAGCCTCGTATAGAAATCGGGAGGAGTGAGGGTATGAAATTAGATCCACTTGTTCCAAAACTAGAAAAAGTCTCAATTATAGGTTAGAAATGGACCACGAGACCTATTTTTGAGGTCAGAACGAAAAAACGAGCACGAAGCCTCGTATAGAAATCGGGAGGAGAGAGGGTATGAAATTATATCCACTACCTCTAAAATCCGAAAAAGTCTCTATTATAGGTTAGAAATGGACCACGAGACGTGTTTGTAAGGTCAGAACGAAAAAACGAGCACGAAGCCTCATCTAGAAATCGGGAGGAGAGAGGGTATAAAATTAGATCCACTTGTTCCAAAATCAGAAAAATTCTCGATTATTGGTTAGTAATGGACCACGAGACGTGTTTGTGAGGTCAGAACGAGAAAATAAGCACGAAGCCTCGTATAGAAATCGGGAGGAGAGAGGGTATGAAATTAGATCCACTAGCTCGAAAACCCGAAAAAGTCTCGATTATAGGTTAGAAATGGACCACGAAACGTGTTTATGAGGTCAGAACGAATAAACGAGCACGAAGCCTCGAATAGAAATCGGGAGGAGAGAGGGTATGAAATTAGATCCACTAACTCTAAAACCCGAAAAAGTCTCCATTATAGGTTAGAAATGGACCACGAGACCTATTTTTGAGGTCAGAACGAAAAAACGAGCACGAAGCCTCGTATAGAAATCGGGAGGAGAGAGGGTATGAAATTAGATCCACTAGCTCGAAAATTCGAAAAAGACTCAATTATAGGTTAGAAATGGACCACGTGACCTATTTTTGAGGTCAGAAAGAAAAAACGAGCACGAAGCCTCGTATAGAAATCGGGAGGAGAGAGGGTATGAAATTAGATCAACTAGCTCTAAAACCCGAAAAAGTATCCATTATATGTTAGAAATGGACCACGAGACCTATTTTTTAGGTCAGAACGAAAAAACGAGCACGAAGCCTCGTATAGAAATCGGGAGGAGAGGGTATGAAATTAGATCCACTAGCTCTAAAATCCGAAAAAGTTTCGATTATAAGTTAGAAATGGACCACGAGACGTGTTTGTGAGGTCAGAACGAAAAAACGAGCACGAAGCCTCGTATAGAAATCGGGAGGAGAGGGTATGAAATTAGATCCACTAGCTCTAAAATCCGAAAAAGTCTCGATTATAAGTTAGAAATGGACCACGAGACGTGTTTGTGAGGTCAGAATGAAAAAACGAGCACGAAGCCTCGTATAGAAATCGGGAGGAGAGAGGGTATGAAATTAGATATACTAGCTCTAAAACCCGAAAAAGTCTCGAATATAGGTTAGAAATTGACGACGAGATGTGTTTGTGTGGTCATAACGAAAAAATGAGCACGACGCCTCGTATAGAAATCGGGAGGAGAGAGGGTATGAAATTAAATCCACTTCCACTAAAACCTGAAAAAGTCTCGATTATAGGTTAGAAATGGACCACGAGACGTATTTGTGAGGTCAGAACGAAAAAACGAGCACGAAGCCTCGTATAAAAATCGGAAGGAGAGAGGGTATGAAATTAGATCCACTAGCTCTAAAACCCGAAAAAGTCTCAATTATAGGTTAGAAATTGACCACGAGACCTATTTTTGAGGTCAGAACAAAAAACGAGCACGAAGCCTCGTATAGAAATAGGGAGGAGAGAGGGTATGAAATTATATCCACTACCTCTAAAATCCGAAAAAGTCTCTATTATAGGTTAGAAATGGACCACGAGACGTATTTGTGAGGTCGGAACGAAAAAACGAGCACGAAGCCTCATCTAGAAATCGGGAGGAGAGAGGGTATAAAATAAGATCCACTTGTTCCAAAATCAGAAAAAGTCTCGATTATTGGTTAGTAATGGACCACGAGACGTGTTGGTGAGGTCAGAACGAAAAAATAAGCACGAAGCCTCGTATAGAAATCGGGAGGAGAGAGGGTATGAAATTAGATCCACTAGCTCGAAAACCCGAAAAGGTCTCGATTATATAGGTTATAATGGACCACGAAACGTGTTTGTGAGGTCAGAACGAAAAAACGAGCACGAAGCCTCGTATAGAAATCGGGAGGAGAGAGGGTATGAAATTAGATCCACTAACTCTAAAACCCGAAAAAGTCTCCATTTTAGGTTAGAAATGGACCACAAGACCTATTTTTGAGGTCAGAACGAAAAATCGAGCACGAAGCCTCGTATAGAAATCGGGAGGAGAGAGGGTATGAAATTAGATGCACTAGCTCTAAAACCTGAAAAAGTCTCAATTATAGGTTAGAAATGGACCACGAGACATGTTTGTGAGGTCAGAACGAAAAAACGAGCACGAAGCCTCGTAAGGAAATCGGGAGGAGAGAGGGTATAAAATTAGATCCACTTGTTCCAAAAGCATAAAAAGTCTCGATTATTGATTAGAAATGGACCACGAGACGTCTTTGTGAGGTCAGAACGAGAAAACGAGCACGAAGCCTCGTATAGAAATCGGGAGGAGAGAGGGTATGAAATTAGATCCACTAGCTCTAAAACCCGAAAAAGTCTCAATTATAGGTTAGAAATTGACCACGAGACCTATTTTTGAGGTCTCTAAAATCCGAAAAAGTCTCTATTATAGGTTAGAAATGGACCACGAGACGTATTTGTGAGGTCAGAACGAAAAAACGAGCACGAAGCCTCATCTAGAAATCGGGAGGAGAGAGGGTATAAAATTAGATCCACTTGTTCCAAAACCAGAAAAAGTCTCGATTATTGGTTAGTAATGGACCACGAGACGTGTTGGTGAGGTCGGAACGAAAAAATAAGCACGAAGCCTCGTTTAGAAATCGGGAGGAGAGAGGGTATGAAATTAGATCCACTAGCTCGAAAACCCGAAAAGGTCTCGATTATAGGTTAGAAATGGACCACGAAACGTGTTTGTAAGGTCAGAACGAAAAAACGAGCACGAAGCCTCGTATAGAAATCGGGAGGAGAGAGGGTATGAAATTAAATCCACTAACTCTAAAACCCAAAAAAGTCTCCATTATAGGTTAGAAATGGACCACGAGACCTATTTTTGAGGTCAGAACGAAAAATCGAGCACGAAGCCTCGTATAGAAATCGGGAGGAGAGAGGGTATGAAATTAGATCCACTAGCTCTAAAACCCGAAAAAGTCTCAATTATAGGTTAGAAATGGACCACGAGACATGTTTGTGAGGTCAGAACGAAAAAACGAGCATGAAGCCTCGTATGGAAATCGGGAGGAGAGAGGGTATAAAATTAGATCCACTTGTTCCAAAAGCATAAAAAGTCTCGATTATTGGTTAGTAATGGACCACGAGACGTCTTTGTGAGGTCAGAACGAGAAAACGAGCACGAAGCCTCGTATAGAAATCGGGAGGAGAGAGGGTATGAAATTAGATCCACTAGCTCTAAAACCCGAAAAAGTCTCCATTATAGGTTAGAAATGGACCACGAGACCTATTTTTGAGGTCAGAACGAAAAAACGAGCACGAAGCCTCGTATAGAAATCGGGAGGAGAGAGGGTATGAAATTAGATCCACTAGCTCTAAAATCCGAAAAAGTCTCGATTATAGGTTAGAAATGGACCACGAGACGTGTTTGTGAGGTCAGAACGAAAAAACGAGCACGAAGCCTCGTATATAAATCGGGAGGAGAGAGGATATGAAATTAGATATACTAGCTCTAAAACCCGAAAAAGTCTCGAATATAGGTTAGAAATTGACGACGAGACGTGTTTGTGTGGTCATAACGAAAAAATGAGCACGACGCCTCGTATAGAAATCGGGAGGAGAGAGAGTATGAAATTAAATCCACTTCCACTAAAACCTGAAAAAGTCTCGATTATAGGTTAGAAATGGACCACGAGACGTATTTGTGAGGTCAGAACGAAAAAACAAGCACGAAGCCTCGTATAAAAATCGGAAGGAGAGAGGGTATGAAATTAGATCCACTAGCTCTAAAACCCAAAAAAGTCTCATTTATAGGTTAGAAATTGACCACGAGACCTATTTTTGAGGTCAGAAGGAAAAAACGAGCACGAAGCCTCGTATAGAAATCGGGAGGAGTGAGGGTATGAAATTAGATCCACTTGTACCAAAACTAGAAAAAGTCTCAATTATAGGTTAGAAATGGACCACGAGACCTATTTTTGAGGTCAGAACGAAAAAACGAGCACGAAGCCTCGTATAGAAATCGGGAGGAGAGAGCGTATGAAATTAGATCCACTAGCTCTAAAACCCGAAAAAGTCTCAATTATAGGTTAGAAATGGACCACGAGACCTATTTTTGAGGTCAGGACGAAAAAACGGGCACGAAGCCTCGTATAGAAATCGGGAGGAGAGAGGGTAAAAAATTAGATCCACTAGCTCTAAAACCCAAAAAAGTCACGAATATAGTTTAGAAATTGACCACGAGACGTGTTTGTGACGTCATAACGAAAAAACGAGCACGACGCCTTGTATAGAAATCGGGAGGAGAGAGGGTATGAAATTAGATCCACTTCCTCTATAACCCCAAAAAGTCTCGATTATAGTTTAGAAATGGACCACGAGAAGTATTTGTGAGGTCAGAATGAAAAAACGAGTACGAAGCCACGTATAGAAATCGGGAGGTGAGAGGGTATGAAATTAGATCTACTAGCTCTAAAACCCGAAAAAGTCTCGAATATAGGTTAGAAATTGACCACGAGACCTGTTTGTGTGGTCATAACGAAAAAACAAGCACGAAGCCTCGTATAGAAATCGGGAGGAGAGAGGGTATGAAATTAGATCCACTTGTTCCAAAACAAGAAAAAGTCTCGATTATTGGTTAGTAATGGACCACGAGACGTTTTTGTGAGGTTAGAACGAAAAAACGAGCACGAAGCCTCGTATAGAAATCGGGAGGAGACAGGGTATGAAATTAAATCCACTTCCTCTAAAACCCGAAAAAGTCTCGATTATAGGTTAGAAATGGACCACGAGACGTATTTGTGAGGTCAGAACGAAAAAACGAGCACGAAGCCTCGTATGGAAATCGGGAGGAGAGAGGGTATAAAATTAGATCCACTTGTTCCAAAAGCATAAAAAGTCTCGATTATTGGTTAGAAATGGACCACGAGACGTCTTTGTGAGGTCAGAACGAAAAAACGAGCACGAAGCCTCGTATAGAAATCGGGAGGAGAGAGGGTATGAAATTAGATCCACTAGCTCTAAAACCCGAAAAAGTCTCAATTATAGGTTAGAAATGGACCACGAGACCTATTTTTGAGGTCAGAATGAAAAAACGAGCACGAAGCCTCGTATAGAAATCGGGAGGAGAGAGGGTATGAAATTAGATCAACTAGCTCTAAAACCCGAAAAAGTCTCCATTATATGTTAGAAATGGACCACGAGACCTATTTTTGAGGTCAGAACGAAAAAACGAGCACGAAGCCTCGTATAGAAATCGGGAGGAGAGGGTATGAAATTAAATCCACTAGCTCTAAAATCCGAAAAAGTCTCGATTATAAGTTAGAAATGGACCACGAGACGTGTTTGTGAGGTCAGAACGAAAAAACGAGCACGAAGCCTCGTATAGAAATCGGGAGGAGAGGGTATGAAATTAGATCCACTAGCTCTAAAATCCGAAAAAGTCTCGATTATAAGTTAGAAATGGACCACGAGACGTGTTTGTGAGGTCAGAATGAAAAAATGAGCACGAAGCCTCGTATAGAAATCGGGAGGAGAGAGGGTATGAAATTAGATGTACTAGCTTTAAAACCCGAAAAAGTCTCGAATATAGGTTAGAAATTGACGACGAGATGTGTTTGTGTGGTCATAACGAAAAAATGAGCACGACGCCTCGTATAGAAATCGGGAGGAGAGAGGGTATGAAATTAAATCCACTTCCACTAAAACCTGAAAAAGTCTCGATTATAGGTTAGAAATGGACCACGAGACGTATTTGTGAGGTCAGAACGAAAAAACGAGCACGAAGCCTCGTATAAAAATCGGAAGGAGAGAGGGTATGAAATTAGATCCACTAGCTCTAAAACCCGAAAAAGTCTCAATTATAGGTTAGAAATTGACCACGAGACCTATTTTTGAGATCAGAACGAAAAAACGAGCACGAAGCCTCGTATAGAAATCGAGAGGAGTGAGGGTATGAAATTAGATCCACTTGTTCCAAAACTAGAAAAAGTCTCAATTATAGGTTAGAAATGGACCACGAGACCTATTTTTGAGGTCAGAACGAAAAAACGAGCACGAAGCCTCGTATAGAAATCGGGAGGAGAGAGGGTATGAAATTACATCCACTACCTCTAAAATCCGAAAAAGTCTCTATTATAGGTTAGAAATGGACCACGAGACGTGTTTGTAAGGTCAGAACGAAAAAACGAGCACGAAGCCTCATCTAGAAATCGGGAGGAGAGAGGGTATGAAATTAGATCCACTAGCTCGAAAGCCCGAAAAAGACTCGATTATAGGTTAGAAATGGACCACGAAACGTGTTTGTGAGGTCAGAACGAAAAAACGAGCACGAAGCCTCGAATAGAAATCGGGAGGAGAGAGGGTATGAAATTAGATCCACTAACTCTAAAACCCGAAAAAGTCTCCATTATAGGTTAGAAATGGACCACGAGACCTATTTTTGAGGTCAGAACGAAAAAACGAGCACGAAGCCTCGTATAGAAATCGGGAGGAGAGAGGGTATGAAATTAGATCCACTAGCTCGAAAATCCGAAAAAGACTCAATTATAGGTTAGAAATGGACCGCGAGACCTATTTTTGAGGTCAGAAAGAAAAAACGAGCACGAAGCCTCGTATAGAAATCGGGAGGAGAGAGGGTATGAAATTAGATCAACTAGCTCTAAAACCCGAAAAAGTCTCCATTATATGTTAGAAATGGACCACGAGACCTATTTTTGAGGTCAGAACGAAAAAACGAGCACGAAGCCTCGTATAGAAATCGGGAGGAGAGGGTATGAAATTAGATCCACTAGCTCTAAAATCCAAAAAAGTCTCGATTATAAGTTCGAAATGGACCACGAGACGTGTTTGTGAGGTCAGAACGAAAAAACGAGCACGAAGCCTCGTATAGAAATCGGGAGGAGAGGGTATGAAATTAGATCCACTAGCTCTAAAATCCGAAAAAGTCTCGATTATAAGTTAGAAATGGACCACGAGACGTGTTTGTGAGGTCAGAATGAAAAAACGAGCACGAAGCCTCGTATAGAAATCGGGAGGAGAGAGGGTATGAAATTAGATCCACTAGCTCTAAAACCCGAAAAAGTCTCAATTATAGGTTAGAAATGGACCACGAGACCTATTTTTGAGGTCAGGACGAAAAAACGGGCACGAAGCCTCGTATAGAAATCGGGAGGAGAGAGGGTAAAAAATTAGATCCACTAGCTCTAAAACCCAAAAAAGTCACGAATATAGTTTAGAAATTGACCACGAGACGTGTTTGTGACGTCATAACGAAAAAACGAGCACGACGCCTTGTATAGAAATCGGGAGGAGAGAGGGTATGAAATTAGATCCACTTCCTCTATAACCCCAAAAAGTCTCGATTATAGTTTAGAAATGGACCACGAGAAGTATTTGTGAGGTCAGAATGAAAAAACGAGTACGAAGCCACGTATAGAAATCGGGAGGTGAGAGGGTATGAAATTAGATCTACTAGCTCTAAAACCCGAAAAAGTCTCGAATATAGGTTAGAAATTGACCACGAGACCTGTTTGTGTGGTCATAACGAAAAAACAAGCACGAAGCCTCGTATAGAAATCGGGAGGAGAGAGGGTATGAAATTAGATCCACTTGTTCCAAAACAAGAAAAAGTCTCGATTATTGGTTAGTAATGGACCACGAGACGTTTTTGTGAGGTTAGAACGAAAAAACGAGCACGAAGCCTCGTATAGAAATCGGGAGGAGACAGGGTATGAAATTAAATCCACTTCCTCTAAAACCCGAAAAAGTCTCGATTATAGGTTAGAAATGGACCACGAGACGTATTTGTGAGGTCAGAACGAAAAAACGAGCACGAAGCCTCGTATGGAAATCGGGAGGAGAGAGGGTATAAAATTAGATCCACTTGTTCCAAAAGCATAAAAAGTCTCGATTATTGGTTAGAAATGGACCACGAGACGTCTTTGTGAGGTCAGAACGAAAAAACGAGCACGAAGCCTCGTATAGAAATCGGGAGGAGAGAGGGTATGAAATTAGATCCACTAGCTCTAAAACCCGAAAAAGTCTCAATTATAGGTTAGAAATGGACCACGAGACCTATTTTTGAGGTCAGAATGAAAAAACGAGCACGAAGCCTCGTATAGAAATCGGGAGGAGAGAGGGTATGAAATTAGATCAACTAGCTCTAAAACCCGAAAAAGTCTCCATTATATGTTAGAAATGGACCACGAGACCTATTTTTGAGGTCAGAACGAAAAAACGAGCACGAAGCCTCGTATAGAAATCGGGAGGAGAGGGTATGAAATTAAATCCACTAGCTCTAAAATCCGAAAAAGTCTCGATTATAAGTTAGAAATGGACCACGAGACGTGTTTGTGAGGTCAGAACGAAAAAACGAGCACGAAGCCTCGTATAGAAATCGGGAGGAGAGGGTATGAAATTAGATCCACTAGCTCTAAAATCCGAAAAAGTCTCGATTATAAGTTAGAAATGGACCACGAGACGTGTTTGTGAGGTCAGAATGAAAAAATGAGCACGAAGCCTCGTATAGAAATCGGGAGGAGAGAGGGTATGAAATTAGATGTACTAGCTTTAAAACCCGAAAAAGTCTCGAATATAGGTTAGAAATTGACGACGAGATGTGTTTGTGTGGTCATAACGAAAAAATGAGCACGACGCCTCGTATAGAAATCGGGAGGAGAGAGGGTATGAAATTAAATCCACTTCCACTAAAACCTGAAAAAGTCTCGATTATAGGTTAGAAATGGACCACGAGACGTATTTGTGAGGTCAGAACGAAAAAACGAGCACGAAGCCTCGTATAAAAATCGGAAGGAGAGAGGGTATGAAATTAGATCCACTAGCTCTAAAACCCGAAAAAGTCTCAATTATAGGTTAGAAATTGACCACGAGACCTATTTTTGAGATCAGAACGAAAAAACGAGCACGAAGCCTCGTATAGAAATCGAGAGGAGTGAGGGTATGAAATTAGATCCACTTGTTCCAAAACTAGAAAAAGTCTCAATTATAGGTTAGAAATGGACCACGAGACCTATTTTTTAGGTCAGAACGAAAAAACGAGCACGAAGCCTCGTATAGAAATCGGGAGGAGAGAGGGTATGAAATTACATCCACTACCTCTAAAATCCGAAAAAGTCTCTATTATAGGTTAGAAATGGACCACGAGACGTGTTTGTAAGGTCAGAACGAAAAAACGAGCACGAAGCCTCATCTAGAAATCGGGAGGAGAGAGGGTATGAAATTAGATCCACTAGCTCGAAAACCCGAAAAAGTCTCGATTATAGGTTAGAAATGGACCACGAAACGCGTTTGTGAGGTCAGAACGAAAAAACGAGCACGAAGCCTCGAATAGAAATCGGGAGGAGAGAGGGTATGAAATTAGATCCACTAACTCTAAAACCCGAAAAAGTCTCCATTATAGGTTAGAAATGGACCACGAGACCTATTTTTGAGGTCAGAACGAAAAAACGAGCACGAAGCCTCGTATAGAAATCGGGAGGAGAGAGGGTATGAAATTAGATCCACTAGCTCGAAAATCCGAAAAAGACTCAATTATAGGTTAGAAATGGACCGCGAGACCTATTTTTGAGGTCAGAAAGAAAAAACGAGCACGAAGCCTCGTATAGAAATCGGGAGGAGAGAGGGTATGAAATTAGATCAACTAGCTCTAAAACCCGAAAAAGTCTCCATTATATGTTAGAAATGGACCACGAGACCTATTTTTGAGGTCAGAACGAAAAAACGAGCACGAAGCCTCGTATAGAAATCGGGAGGAGAGGGTATGAAATTAGATCCACTAGCTCTAAAATCCAAAAAAGTCTCGATTATAAGTTAGAAATGGACCACGAGACGTGTTTGTGAGGTCAGAACGAAAAAACGAGCACGAAGCCTCGTATAGAAATCGGGAGGAGAGGGTATGAAATTAGATCCACTAGCTCTAAAATCCGAAAAAGTCTCGATTATAAGTTAGAAATGGACCACGAGACGTGTTTGTGAGGTCAGAATGAAAAAACGAGCACGAAGCCTCGTATAGAAATCGGGAGGAGAGAGGGTATGAAATTAGATCCACTAGCTCTAAAACCCGAAAAAGTCTCAATTATAGGTTAGAAATTGACCACGAGACCTATTTTTGAGATCAGAACGAAAAAACGAGCACGAAGCCTCGTATAGAAATCGGGAGGAGTGAGGGTATGAAATTAGATCCACTTGTTCCAAAACTAGAAAAAGTCTCAATTATAGGTTAGAAATGGACCACGAGACCTATTTTTGAGGTCAGAATGAAAAAACGAGCACGAAGCCTCGTATAGAAATCGGGAGGAGAGAGGGTATGAAATTACATCCACTACCTCTAAAATCCGAAAAAGTCTCTATTATAGGTTAGAAATGGACCACGAGACGTGTTTGTAAGGTCAGAACGAAAAAACGAGCACGAAGCCTCATCTAGAAATCGGGAGGAGAGAGGGTATAAAATTAGATCCACTTGTTCCAAAATCAGAAAAAGTCTCGATTATTGGTTAGTAATGGACCACGAGACGTGTTTGTGAGGTCAGAACGAAAAAATAAGCACGAAGCCTCGTATAGAAATCGGGAGGAGAGAGGGTATGAAATTAGATATACTAGCTCTAAAACCCGAAAAAGTCTCGAATATAGGTTAGAAATTGACGACGAGATGTGTTTGTGTGGTCATAACGAAAAAATGAGCACAACGCCTCGTATAGAAATCGGGAGGAGAGAGGGTATGAAATTAAATCCACTTCCACTAAAACCTGAAAAAGTCTCGATTATAGGTTAGAAATGGACCACGAGACGTATTTGTGAGGTCAGAACGAAAAAACGAGCACGAAGCCTCGTATAAAAATCGGAAGGAGAGAGGGTATGAAATTAGATCCACTAGCTCTAAAACCCGAAAAAGTCTCAATTATAGGTTAGAAATTGACCACGAGACATATTTTTGAGGTCAGAACAAAAAACGAGCACGAAGCCTCGTATAGAAATAGGGAGGAGAGAGGGTATGAAATTATATCCACTACCTCTAAAATCCGAAAAAGTCTCTATTATAGGTTAGAAATGGACCACGAGACGTATTTGTGAGGTCGGAACGAAAAAACGAGCACGAAGCCTCATCTAGAAATCGGGAGGAGAGAGGGTATAAAATTAGATCCACTTGTTCCAAAACCAGAAAAAGTCTCGATTATTAGTTAGTAATGGACCACGAGACGTGTTGGTGAGGTCAGAACGAAAAAATAAGCACGAAGCCTCGTATAGAAATCGGGAGGAGAGAGGGTATGAAATTAGATCCACTAGCTCGAAAACCCGAAAAGGTCTCGATTATATAGGTTAGAAATGGACCACGAAACGTGTTTGTGAGGTCAGAACGAAAAAACGAGCACGAAGCCTCGTATAGAAATCGGGAGGAGAGAGGTTATGAAATTAGATCCACTAACTCTAAAACCCGAAAAAGTCTCCATTTTAGGTTAGAAATGGACCACGAGATCTATTTTTGAGGTCAGAACGAAAAATCGAGCACGAAGCCTCGTATAGAAATCGGGAGGAGAGAGGGTATGAAATTAGATCCACTAGCTCTAAAACCCGAAAAAGTCTCCATTATAGGTTAGAAATGGACCACGAGACCTATTTTTGAGGTTAGAACGAAAAAACGAGCACGAAGCCTCGTATAGAAATTGGGAGGAGAGAGGGTATGAAATTAGATCCACTAGCTCTAAAATCCGAAAAAGTCTCGATTATAGGTTAAAAATGGACCACGAGACGTGTTTGTGAGGTCAGAACGAAAAAACGAGCATGAAGCCTCGTAATGAAATCGGGAGGAGAGAGGGTATGAAATTAGATCCACTAGCTCTAAAACCCGAAAAAGTCTCAATTATAGGTTAGAAATTCACCACGAGACGTATTTGTGAGGTCAGAATGAAAAAACGAGCACGAAGCCTCGTATCGAAATCGGGAGGGGAGAGGGAATGAAATTAGATCCACTAGCTCTAAAACCCGAAAAAGACTCAATTATAGGTTAGAAATGGACCACGAGAACTATTTTTGAGGTCAGAACGAAAAAACGAGCACGAAGCCTCGTATAGAAATCGGGAGGAGAGAGGGTATGAAATTATATCCACTACCTCTAAAATCCGAAAAAGTCTCTATTATATGTTAGAAATTGACCACGAGACCTGTTTGTGTGGTCATAACGAAAAAATGAGCACGAAGCCTCGTATAGAAATTAGGAGGAGTGAGGGTATGAAATTAGATCCACTTGTTCCAAAACCAGAAAAAGTCTCGATTATTGGTTAGTAATGGACCACGAGACGTGTTTTTGAGGTCAGAACGAAAAAATAAGCAGGAAGCCTCGTATAGAAATCGGGAGGAGAGAGGGTATGAAATTAGATCCACTAGCTCGAAAAGCCGAAAAAGTCTCGATTATAGGTTAGAAATGGACCACGAAACGTGTTTGTGAGGTCAGAACGAAAAAACGAGCACGAAGCCTCGAATAGAAATCGGGAGGAGAGAGGGTATGAAATTAGATCCACTAACTCTAAAACCCGAAAAAGTCTCCATTATAGGTTAGAAATGGACCACGAGACCTATTTTTGAGGTCAGAACGAAAAAACGAGCACGAAGCCTCGTATAGAAATCGGGAGGAGAGAGGGTATGAAATTAGATCCACTAGCTCGAAAATCCGAAAAAGACTCAATTATAGGTTAGAAATGGACCACGAGACCTATTTTTGAGGTCAGAACGAAAAAATGAACACGAAGCCTCTTATAGAAATCGGGAGGAGAGAGGGTATGAAATTAGATCCACTAGCTATAAAATCCGAAAAAGTCTCGATTATAGGTTAGAAATGGACCACGAGACGTGTTTGTGAGGTCAGAACGAAAAAACGAGCACGAAGCCTCGTATAGAAATCGGGAGGAGAGAGGGTATGAAATTAGATATACTAGCTCTAAAACCCGAAAAAGTCTCGAATATAGGTTAGAAATTGACCACGAGACGTGTTTGTGTGGTCATAACGAAAAAATGAGCACGACGCCTCGTATAGAAATCGGGAGGAGAGAGGGTATGAAATTAGATCCACTCGCTCTAAAACCCGAAAAAGTCTCAATTATAGGTTAGAAATGGACCACGAAACGTGTTTGTGAGGTCAGAACGAAAATTCGAGCACGAAGCCTCGTATAGAAATCGGGAGGAGAGAGTCTATGAAATTAGATCCACTTCCTCTAAAACCCGAAAAAGTCTCAATTATAGGTTAGAAATGGACCACGAGACATGTTGGTGAGGTCAGAACGAAAAAATGAGCACAAAGCCTCGTATAGAAATCGGGAGGAGAGAGGGTATGAAATTAGATCCACTCGCTCTAAAACCCGAAAAAGTCTCACTTATAGGTTAGAAATGGACCACGAGACGTGTTTGTGAGGTCAGAACGAGAAAACGAGCACGAAGCCTCGTATAGAAATCGGGAGGAGAGAGGGTATGAAATTAGATCCACTAGCTCTAAACTCCGAAGAAGTCTCGATTATAGGTTAGAAATGGACCACGAGACGTGTTTGTGAGGTCAGAACGAAAAAATGAGCACGAAGCCTCGTATAGAAATCTGGAGGAGAGAGGGTATGAAATTAAATCCACTTCCTCTAAAACTTGAAAAAGTCTCGATTATAGGTTAGAAATGGACCACGAGACGTATTTGTGAGGTCAGAACGAAAAAACGAGCATGAAGCCTCGTATAAAAATCGGGAGGAGAGAGGGTATGAAATTAGATCCACTAGCTCTAAAACCCGAAAAAGTCTCAATTATAGGTTAGAAATTGACCACGAGACCTATTTTTGAGGTCAGAACGAAAAAACGAGCACGAAGCCTCGTATAGAAATCGGGAGAAGAGAGGGTATGAAATTATATCCACTACCTCTAAAATCCGAAAATGTCTATATTATAGGTTAGAAATGGACCAGAGACGTGTTTGTGAGGTTAGAACGAAAAAACGAGCACGAAGCCTCGTATAGAAATCGGGAGGAGAGGGTATGAAATTAGATCCACTAGCTCTAAAATCCAAAAAAGTCTCGATTATAAGTTAGAAATGGACCACGAGACGTGTTTGTGAGGTCAGAACGAAAAAACGAGCACGAAGCCTCGTATAGAAATCGGGAGGAGAGAGGGTATCAAATTAGATATACTAGCTCTAAAACCCGAAAAAGTGTCGAATATAGGTTAGAAATTGACGACGAGATGTGTTTGTGTGGTCATAACGAAAAAATGAGCGCGACGCCTCGTATAGAAATCGGGAGGAGAGAGGGTATGAAATTAAATCCACTTCCACTAAAACCTGAAAAAGTCTCGATTATAGGTTAGAAATGGACCACGAGACGTATTTGTGAGGTCAGAACGAAAAAACGAGCACGAAGCCTCGTATAAAAATCAGAAGGAGAGAGGGTATGAAATTAGATCCACTAGCTCTAAAACCCGAAAAAGTCTCAATTATAGGTTAGACATGGACCACGAGACATATTTTTGAGGTCAGAACGAAAAAACGAGCACGAAGCCTCGTATAGAAATCGGGAGGAGAGAGGGTATGAAATTAGATCCACTAGCTCTAAAACCCGAAAAAGTCTCAATTATAGGTTAGAAATGGACCACGAGACCTATTTTTGAGGTCAGAATGAAAAAACGAGCACGAAGCCTCGTATAGAAATCGGGAGGAGAGAGGGTATGAAATAAGATCCACTAGCTCTAAAACCCAAAAAAGTCTCCATTATAGGTTAGAAATGGACCACGAGACCTATTTTTGAGGTCAGAACGAAAAAACGAGCACGAAGCCTCGTATAGAAATCGGGAGGAGAAGGTATGAAATTAGATCCACTAGCTCTAAAATCCGAAAAAGTCTCGATTATAAGTTAGAAATGGACCACGAGACGTGTTTGTGAGGTCAGAACGAAAAAACGAGTACGAAGCCTAGTATAGAAATCGGGAGGAGAGGGTATGAAATTAGATCCACTAGCTCTAAAATCCGAAAAAGTCTCGATTATAAGTTAGAAATGGACCACGAGACGTGTTTGTGAGGTCAGAACGAAAAAACGAGCACGAAGCCTCGTATAGAAATCGGGAGGAGAGAGGGTATCAAATTAGATATACTAGCTCTAAAACCCGAAAAAGTCTCGAATATAGGTTAGAAATTGACGACGAGATGTGTTTGTGTGGTCATAACGAAAAAATGAGGGCGACGCCTCGTATAGAAATCGGGAGGAGAGAGGGTATGAAATTAAATCCACTTCCACTAAAACCTGAAAAAGTCTCGATTATAGGTTAGAAATGGACCACTAGACGTATTTGTGAGGTCAGAACGAAAAAACGAGCACGAAGCCTCGTATAAAAATCGGAAGGAGAGAGGGTATGAAATTAGATCCACTAGCTTTAAAACCCGAAAAAGTCTCAATTATAGGTTAGAAATTGACCACGAGACCTATTTTTGAGGTCAGAACAAAAAACGAGCACGAAGCCTCGTATAGAAATAGGGAGGAGAGAGGGTATGAAATTATATCCACTACCTCTAAAATCCGAAAAAGTCTCTATTATAGGTTAGAAATGGACCACGAGACGTATATGTGAGGTCAGAACGAAAAAACGAGCACGAAGCCTCATTTAGAAATCGGGAGGAGAGAGGGTATAAAATTAGATCCACTTGTTCCAAAACCAGAAAAAGTCTCGATTATTGGTTAGTAATGGACCACGAGACGTGTTGGTGAGGTCAGAACGAAAAAATAAGCACGAAGCCTCGTATAGAAATCGGGCGGAGAGAGGGTATGAAATTAGATCCACTAGCTCGAAAACCCGAAAAGGTCTCGATCATAGGTTAGAAATGGACCACGAAACGTGTTTGTGAGGTCAGAACGAAAAAACGAGCACGAAGCCTCGTATAGAAATCGGGAGGAGAGAGGGTATGAAATTAGATCCACTAACTCTAAAACCCGAAAAAGTCTCCATTATAGGTTAGAAATGGACCACGAGACCTATTTTTGAGGTCAGAACGAAAAATCGTGCACGAAGCCTCGTATAGAAATCGGGAGGAGAGAGGGTATGAAATTAGATCCACTAGCTCTAAAACCCGAAAAAGTCTCAATTATAGGTTAGAAATGGACCACGAGACATGTTTGTGAGGTCAGAACGAAAAAACGAGCACGAAGCCTCGTATGGAAATCGGGAGGAGAGAGGGTATAAAATTAGATCCACTTGTTCCAAAAGCATAAAAAGTCTCGATTATTGGTTAGAAATGGACCACGAGACGTCTTTGTGAGGTCAGAACGAGAAAACGAGCACGAAGCCTCGTATAGAAATCGGGAGGAGAGAGTGTATGAAATTAGATCCACTAGCTCTAAAACCCGAAAAAGTCTCCATTATAGGTTAGAAATGGACCACGAGACCTATTTTTGAGGTCTGAACGAAAAAACGAGCACGAAGCCTCGTATAGAAATCGGGAGGAGAGAGGGTATGAAATTAGATCCACTAGCTCTAAAATCCGAAAAAGTCTCGATTATAGGTTAGAAATGGACCACGAGACGTGTTTGTGAGGTCAGAACGAAAAAACGAGCACGAAGCCTCGTAATGAAATCGGGAGGAGAGAGGGTATGAAATTAGATCCACTAGCTCTAAAACCCGAAAAAGTCTCAATTATAGGTTAGAAATTCACCACGAGACGTATTTGTGAGGTCAGAATGAAAAAACGAGCACGAAGCCTCGTATCGAAATCGGGAGGGGAGAGGGAATGAAATTAGATCCACTAGCTCTAAAACCCGAAAAAGACTCAATTATAGGTTAGAAATGGACCACGAGACCTATTTTTGAGGTCAGAACGAAAAAACGAGCACGAAGCCTCGTATAGAAATCGGTAGGAGAGAGGGTATGAAATTAGATCCACTAGCTCTAAAATCCGAAAAAGTCTCGATTATAGGTTTGAAATGGATCACGAGACGTGTTTGTGAGGTCAGAACGAAAAAACGAGCACGAAGCCTCGTATATAAATCGGGAGGAGAGAGGGTATGAAATTAGATATACTAGCTCTAAAACCCGAAAAAGTCTCGAATATAGGTTAGAAATTGACGACGAGACGTGTTTGTGTGGTTATAACGAAAAAATGAGCACGGCGCCTCGTATAGAAATCGGGAGGAGAGAGAGTATGAAATTAAATATACTTCCACTAAAACCTGAAAAAGTCTCGATTATAGGTTAGAAATGGACCACGAGACGTATTTGTGAGATCAGAATGAAAAAACGAGCACGAAGCCTCGTATAAAAATCGGAAGGAGAGAGGGTATGAAATTAGATCCACTAGCTCTAAAACCCGAAAAAGTCTCAATTATAGGTTAGAAATTGACCACGAGACCTATTTTTAAGGTCAGAACGAAAAATGAGTACGAAGCCTCGTATAGAAATCGGGAGGAGAGAGGGTATGAAATTAGATCCACTAGCTCTAAAATCCGAAAAAGTCTCAATTATAGGTTAGAAATTGACCACGAGACCTATTTTTGAGGTCAGAACGAAAAAACGAGCACGAAGCCTCGTATAGAAATCGGGAGGAGAGAGGGTATGAAATTATATCCACTACCTCTAAAATCCGAAAAAGTCTCTATTATAGGTTAGAAATGGACCACGAGACGTGTTTGACAGGTCAGAACGAAAAAACGAGCACGAAGCCTTATCTAGAAATCGGGAGGAGAGAGGGTATAAAATTAGATCCACTTGTTCCAAAACTAGAAAAAGTCTCGATTATTGGTTAGTAATGGACCACGAGACGTGTTTTTGAGGTCAGAACGAAAAAATAAGCACGAAGCCTCGTATAGAAATCGGGAGGAGAGAGGGTATGAAATTAGATCCACTAGCTCGAAAACCCGAAAAAGTCTCGATTATCGGTTAGAAATGGACCAAGAAACGTGTTTGTGAGGTCAGAACGAAAAAACGAGCACGAAGACTCGTATAGAAATCGGGAGGAGAGAGGGTATGAAATTAGATCCACTAACTCTAAAACCCGAAAAAGTCTCCATTATAGGTTAGAAATGGACCACGAGACCTATTTATGAGGTCAGAACGAAAAAACGAGCACGAAGCCTCGTATAGAAATCGGGAGGAGAGAGGGTATGAAATTAAATCCACTTCCTCTAAAACCCGAAAAAGTCTCGATTATAGGTTAGAAATGGACCACGAGACGTATTTGTGAGGTCAGAACGAAAAAACGAGCACGAAGCCTCGTATAGAAATCGGAAGGAGAGAGGGTATGAAATTAGATCCACTAGCTCTAAAACCCGAAAAAGTCTCCATTATAGGTTAGAAATGGACCACGAGACCTATTTTTGAGGTCAGAACGAAAAAACGAGCACGAAACCTCGTATAGAAATCGGAAGGAGAGAGGGTATAAAATTAGATCCACTTGTTCCAAAACTAGAAAACGTCTCAATTATAGGTTAGAAATGGACCACGAGACCTATTTTTGAGGTCAGAACGAAAAAACGAGCACGAAGCCTCGCATAGAAATCGGCAGGAAAGAGGGTATGAAATTAGATCCACTAGCTCTAAAATCCGAAAAAGTCTCGATTATAGGTTAGAAATGGACCACGAGACGTGTTTGTGAGGTCAGAACGAAAAAACGAGCACGAAGCCTCGTATAGAAATCGGGAGGAGAGAGGGTATGAAATTAGATATACTAGCTCTAAAACCCGAAAAAGTCTCGAATATAGGTTAGAAATTGACCACGAGACGTGTTTGTGTGGTCATAACGAAAAAATGATCACGACACCTCGTATAGAAATCGGGAGGAGAGAGGGTATGAAATTAAATCCACTTCCTCTAAAACCTGAAAAAGTCTCGATTATAGGTTAGAAATGGACCACGATACGTATTTGTGAGGTCAGAACGAAAAAATGAGCACGAAGCCACGTATAAAAATCGGGAGGAGAGAGGGTATGAAATTAGATCCACTAGCTCGAAAACCCGAAAAAGTCTCGATTATCGGTTAGAAATGGACCAAGAAACGTGTTTGTGAGGTCAGAACGAAAAAACGAGCACGAAGACTCGTATAGAAATCGGGAGGAGAGAGGGTATGAAATTAGATCCACTAACTCTAAAAC
Organism: Thalia dealbata; assembly: GCA_030544415.1. Classification (NCBI taxonomy): domain Eukaryota; kingdom Viridiplantae; phylum Streptophyta; class Magnoliopsida; order Zingiberales; family Marantaceae; genus Thalia; species Thalia dealbata. The sequence continues at coordinate 13,309,330 of CM060460.1, forward strand.
CCGAAAAAGTCTCCATTATAGGTTAGAAATGGACCACGAGACCTATTTATGAGGTCAGAACGAAAAAACGAGCACGAAGCCTCGTATAGAAATCGGGAGGAGAGAGGGTATGAAATTAAATCCACTTCCTCTAAAACCCGAAAAAGACTCGATTATAGGTTAGAAATGGACCACGAGACGTATTTGTGAGGTCAGAACGAAAAAACGAGCACGAAGCCTCGTATAGAAATCGGAAGGAGAGAGGGTATGAAATTAGATCCACTAGCTCTAAAACCCGAAAAAGTCTCCATTATAGGTTAGAAATGGACCACGAGACCTATTTTTGAGGTCAGAACGAAAAAACGAGCACGAAACCTCGTATAGAAATCGGGAGGAGATAGAGTATAAAATTAGATCCACTAGCTCTAAAACCCGAAAAAGTCTCGATTATAGGTTAGAAATGGACCATGAGACGTGTTTGTGAGGTCAAAATGAAAAAACGAGCACGAAGCCTCGTATAGAAATCGGGAGGAGAGAGGGTATGAAATTAGATCCACATCCTCTATAACCCGAAAAGGTCTCGATTATAGTTTAGAAATGGATCACGAGAAGTATTTGTGAGGTCAGAACGAAAAAACGAGCACGAAGCCTCGTGTAGAAATCGGGAGGAGAGAGGGTATGAAATTAGATCCACTAGCTCTAAAATCCGAAAAATTCTCGATTATAGGTTAGAAATGGACCACGAGACGTGTTTGTGAGGTTAGAACGAAAAAACGAGCACGAAGCCTCGTATAGAAATCGGGAGGAGAGAGTGTATGAAATTAGATCAACTTCCTCTAAAACTCGAAAAAGTCTCGATTATAGGTTAGAAATGGACCACGAAACGTGTTTGTGAGGTCAGAACGAAAAAACGAGCACGAAGCCTCGTATAGAAATCGGGAGGAGAGAGGGTATAAAATTAGATCCACTTGTTCCAAAACTAGAAAACGTCTCAATTATAGGTTAGACATGGACCACGAGACCTATTTTTGAGGTCAGAACGAAAAAACGAGCACGAAGCCTCGCATAGAAATCGGCAGGAGAGAGGGTATGAAATTAGATCCACTAGCTCTAAAATCCGAAAAAGTCTCGATTATAGGTTAGAAATGGACCACGAGACGTGTTTGTGAGGTCAGAACGAAAAAACGAGCACGAAGCCTCGTATAGAAATCGGGAGGAGAGAGGGTATGAAATTAGATATACTAGCTCTAAAACCCGAAAAAGTCTCGAATATAGGTTAGAAATTGACCACGAGACGTGTTTGTGTGGTCATAACGAAAAAATGATCACGACGCCTCGTATAGAAATCGGGAGGAGAGAGGGTATGAAATTAAATCCACTTCCTCTAAAACCTGAAAAAATCTCGATTATAGGTTAGAAATGGACCACGATACGTATTTGTGAGGTCAGAACGAAAAAATGAGCACGAAGCCACGTATAAAAATCGGGAGGAGAGAGGGTATAAAATTAGATCCACTAGCTCTAAAACCCGAAAAAGTCTCAATTATAGGTTAGAAATTGAGCACGAGACCTATTTTTGAGGTCAGAACGAAAAAACGAGCACGAAGCCTCGTATAGAAATCGGGAGGAGAGAGGGTATGAAATTAGATCCACTTCTTCTAAAACCCGAAAAAGTCTTGATTATAGGTTAGAAATTGACCACGAGACGTGTTTGTGAGGTCAGAACGAAAAAACGAGCACGAAGCCTCGTATAGAAATCGGGAGGAGAGAGGGTATGAAATTAGATCCACTAGCTCGAAAACCCGAAAAAGACTCGATTATTGGTTAGAAATGGACCACGAAACGTGTTTGCGAGGTCAGAACGAAAAAACGAGCACGAAGCCTCGTATAGAAATCGGAAGGAGAGAGGGTATGAAATTAGATCCACTAGCTCTAAAACCCGAAAAAGTCTCCATTATAGGTTAGAAATGGACCACGAGACCTATTTTTAAGGTCAGAACGAAAAAACGAGCACGAAGCCTCGTATAGAAATCGGGAGGAGAGAGGGTATAAAATTAGATCCACTTGTTCCAAAAGCATAAAAAGTCTCGATTATTGGTTAGAAATGGACCACGAGACGTCTTTGTGAGGTCAGAACTAGAAAACGAGCACGAAGCCTCCTATAGAAATCGGGAGGAGAGAGGGTATGAAATTAGATCCACTAGCTCTAAAATCCGAAAAAGTCTCGGTTATAGGTTAGAAATGGACCACGAGAACTGTTTTTGAGGTCAGAATAAAAAAAGAGCACGAAGCCTCGTAATGATATCGGGAGGAGAGAGGGTATGAAATTAGATCCACTAGCTCTAAAACCCGAAAAAGTCTCAATTATAGGTTAGAAATGGACCACGAGACGTGTTTGTGAGGTAAGAACGAAAAAATGAGCACGAAGCCACGTATAAAAATCGGGAGGAGAGAGGGTATAAAATTAGATCCACTAGCTCTAAAACCCGAAAAAGTCTCAATTATAGGTTAGAAATTGAGCACGAGACCTATTTTTGAGGTCAGAACGAAAAAACGAGCACGAAGCCTCGTATAGAAATCGGGAGGAGAGAGGGTATGAAATTAGATCCACTTCTTCTAAAACCCGAAAAAGTCTTGATTATAGGTTAGAAATTGACCACGAGACGTGTTTGTGAGGTCAGAATGAAAAAACGAGCACAAAGCCTCGTATAGAAATCGGGAGGAGAGAGGGTATGAAATTAGATCCACTAGCTCGAAAACCCGAAAAAGTCTCGATTATAGGTTAGAAATGGACCACGAAACGTGTTTGCGAGGTCAGAACGAAAAAACGAGCACGAAGCCTCGTATAGAAATCGGGAGGAGAGAGGGTATGAAATTAGATCCACTAGCTCTAAAACCCGAAAAAGTCTCCATTATAGGTTAGAAAGGACCACGAGACCTATTTTTAAGGTCAGAACGAAAAAACGAGCACGAAGCCTCGTATAGAAATCGGGAGGAGAGAGGGTATAAAATTAGATCCACTTGTTCCAAAAGCATAAAAAGTCTCGATTATTGGTTAGAAATGGACCACGAGACGTCTTTGTGAGGTCAGAACTAGAAAACGAGCACGAAGCCTCCTATAGAAATCGGGAGGAGAGAGGGTATGAAATTAGATCCACTAGCTCTAAAATCCGAAAAAGTCTCGGTTATAGGTTAGAAATGGACCACGAGAACTGTTTTTGAGGTCAGAATAAAAAAACGAGCACGAAGCCTCGTAATGATATCGGGAGGAGAGAGGGTATGAAATTAGATCCACTAGCTCTAAAACCCGAAAAAGTCTTCATTATAGGTTAGAAATGGACCACGAGACGTGTTTGTAAGGTCAGAACGAAAAAACGAGCACGAAGCCTCGTATAGAAATCGGGAGGAGAGAGGGTATGAAATTAGATCCACTAGCTCTAAAATCCGAAAAAGTCTCAATTATAGGTTAGAAATTATCCACGAGACCTATTTTTGAGGTCAGAACGAAAAAACGAGCACGAAGCCTCGTATAGAAATCGGGAGGAGAGAGGGTATGAAATTATATCCGATACCTCTAAAATCCGAAAAAGTCTCTATTATAGGTTAGAAATGGACCACGAGACGTGTTTGACAGGTCAGAACGAAAAAACGAGCACGAAGCCTCATCTAGAAATCGGGAGGAGAGAGGGTATAAAATTAGATCCACTTGTTCCAAAACTAGAAAAAGTCTCGATTATTGGTTAGTAATGGACCACGAGACGTGTTTGTGAGGTCAGAACGAAAAAATAAGCACGAAGCCTCGTATAGAAATCGGGAGGAGAGAGGGTATGAAATTAGATCCACTAGCTCGAAAACCCGAAAAAGTCTCGATTATCGGTTAGAAATGGAGCAAGAAACGTGTTTGTGAGGTCAGAACGAAAAAACGAGCACGAAGACTCGTATAGAAATCGGGAGGAGAGAGGGTATGAAATTAGATCCACTAACTCTAAAACCCGAAAAAGTCTCCATTATAGGTTAGAAATGGACCACGAGACCTATTTTTGAGGTCAGAACGAAAAAACGAGCACGAAGCCTCGTATAGAAATCGGGAGGAGAGAGGGTATGAAATTAAATCTACTTCCTCTAAAACCTGAAAAAGTCTCGATTATAGGTTAGAAATGGACCACGAGACGTATTTGTGAGGTCAGAACGAAAAAACGAGCACGAAGCCTCGTATAGAAATCGGAAGGAGAGAGGTTATGAAATTAGATCCACTAGCTCTAAAACCCGAAAAAGTCTCCATTATAGGTTAGAAATGGACCACGAGACCTATTTTTGAGGTCAGAACGAAAAAACGAGCACGAAGCCTCGTTTAGAAATCGGGAGGAGAGAGAGTATAAAATTAGATCCACTAGCTCTAAAACCCGAAAAAGTCTCGATTATCGGTTAGAAATGGACCATGAGACGTGTTTGTGAGGTCAAAATGAAAAAACGAGCACGAAGCCTCGTATAGAAATCGGGAGGTGAGAGGGTATGAAATTAGATCCACATCCTCTATAACCCAAAAAAGTCTCGATTATAGTTTAGAAATGGACCACGAGAAGTATTTGTGAGGTCAGAACGAAAAAACGAGCACGAAGCCTCGTGTAGAAATCGGGAGGAGAGAGGGTATGAAATTAGATCCACTAGCTCTAAAATCCGAAAAAGTCTTGATTATAGGTTAGAAATGGACCACGAGACGTGTTTGTGAGGTTAGAACTAAAAAACGAGCACGAAGCCTCGTATAGAAATCGGGAGGAGAGAGTGTATGAAATTAGATCAACTTCCTCTAAAACCCGAAAAAGTCTCGATTATAGGTTAGAAATGGACCACGAAACGTGTTTGTGAGGTCAGATTGAAAAAATGAGCACGAAGCCTCGTATAGAAATCGGGAGGAGAGAGGGTATAAAATTAGATCCACTTGTTCCAAAACTAGAAAAAGTCTCAATTATAGGTTAGAAATGGACCACGAGACCTATTTTTGAGGTCAGAACGAAAAAACGAGCACGAAGCCTCGCATAGAAATCGGCAGGAGAGAGGGTATGAAATTAGATCCACTAGCTCTAAAATCCGAAAAAGTCTCGATTATAGGTTAGAAATGGACCACGAGAAGTGTTTGTGAGGTTAGAACGAAAAAACGAGCACGAAGCCTCGTATAGAAATCGGGAGGAGAGAGTGTATGAAATTAGATCAACTTCCTCTAAAACCCGAAAAAGTCTCGATTATAGGTTAGAAATGGACCACGAAACGTGTTTGTGAGGTCAGAACGAAAAAACGAGCACGAAGCCTCGTATAGAAATCGGAAGGAGAGAGGGTATAAAATTAGATCCACTTGTTCCAAAACTAGAAAACGTCTCAATTATAGGTTAGAAATGGACCACGAGACCTATTTTTGAGGTCAGAACGAAAAAACGAGCACGAAGCCTCGCATAGAAATCGGCAGGAAAGAGGGTATGAAATTAGATCCACTAGCTCTAAAATCCGAAAAAGTCTCGATTATAGGTTAGAAATGGACCACGAGACGTGTTTGTGAGGTCAGAACGAAAAAACGAGCACGAAGCCTCGTATAGAAATCGGGAGGAGAGAGGGTATGAAATTAGATATACTAGCTCTAAAACCCGAAAAAGTCTCGAATATAGGTTAGAAATTGACCGCGAGACGTGTTTGTGTGGTCATAACGAAAAAATGATCACGACGCCTCGTATAGAAATCGGGAGGAGAGAGGGTATGAAATTAAATCCACTTCCTCTAAAACCTGAAAAAGTCTCGATTATAGGTTAGAAATGGACCACGATACGTATTTGTGAGGTCAGAACGAAAAAATGAGCACGAAGCCACGTATAAAAATCGGGAGGAGAGAGGGTATGAAATTAGATCCACTAGCTCTAAAACCCGAAAAAGTCTCAATTATAGGTTAGAAATTGAGCACGAGACCTATTTTTGAGGTCAGAACGAAAAAACGAGCACGAAGCCTCCTATAGAAATCGGGAGGAGAGAGGGTATGAAATTAGATCCACTTCTTCTAAAACCCGAAAAAGTCTTGATTATAGGTTAGAAATTGACCACGAGACGTGTTTGTGAGGTCAGAACGAAAAAACGAGCACGAAGCCTCGTATAGAAATCGGGAGGAGAGAGGGTATGAAATTAGATCCACTAGCTCGAAAACCCGAAAAAGTCTCGATTATAGGTTAGAAATGGACCACGAAACGTGTTTCTGAGGTCAGAACGAAAAAACGAGCACGAAGCCTCGTATAGAAATCGGGAGGAGAGAGGGTATGAAATTAGATCCACTAGCTCTAAAACCCGAAAAAGTCTCCATTATAGGTTAGAAATGGACCACGAGACCTATTTTTAAGGTCAGAACGAAAAAACGAACACGAAGCCTCGTATAGAAATCGGCAGGAGAGAGGGTATAAAATTAGATCCACTTGTTCCAAAAGCATAAAAAGTCTCGATTATTGGTTAGAAATGGACCACGAGACGTCTTTGTGAGGTCAGAACTAGAAAACGAGCACGAAGCCTCCTATAGAAATCGGGAGGAGAGAGGGTATGAAATTAGATCCACTAGCTCTAAAATCCGAAAAAGTCTCGGTTATAGGTTAGAAATGGACCACGAGAACTGTTTTTGAGGTCAGAACAAAAAAACGAGCACGAAGCCTCGTAATGAAATCGGGAGGAGAGAGGGTATGAAATTAGATCCACGAGCTCTAAAACCCGAAAAAGTCTCAATTATAGGTTAGAAATGGACCACGAGACGTGTTTGTAAGGTCAGAACGAAAAAACGAGCACGAAGCCTCGTATAGAAATCGGGAGGAGAGAGGGTATGAAATTAGATCCACTAGCTCTAAAATCCGAAAAAGTCTCAATTATAGGTTAGAAATTGTCCACGAGACCTATTTTTGAGGTCAGAACGAAAAAACGAGCACGAAGCCTCGTATAGAAATCGGGAGGAGAGAGGGTATGAAATTATATCCACTACCTCTAAAATCCGAAAAAGTCTCTATTATAGGTTAGAAATGGACCACGAGACGTGTTTGACAGGTCAGAACGAAAAAACGAGCACGAAGCCTCATCTAGAAATCGGGAGGAGAGAGGGTATAAAATTAGATCCACTTGTTCCAAAACCAGAAAAAGTCTCGATTATTGGTTAGTAATGGACCACGAGACGTGTTTGTGAGGTCAGAACGAAAAAATAAGCACGAAGCCTCGTATAGAAATCGGGAGGAGAGAGGGTATGAAATTAGATCCACTAGCTCGAAAACCCGAAAAAGTCTCGATTATAGGTTAGAAATGGACCAAGAAACGTGTTTGTGAGGTCAGAACGAAAAAACGAGCACGAAGACTCGTATAGAAATCGGGAGGAGAGAGGGTATGAAATTAGATCCACTAACTCTAAAACCCGAAAAAGTCTCCATTATAGGTTAGAAATGGACCACGAGACATATTTTTGAGGTCAGAACGAAAAAACGAGCACGAAGCCTCGTATAGAAATCGGGAGGAGAGAGGGTATGAAATTAAATCTACTTCCTCTAAAACCCGAAAAAGTCTCGATTATAGGTTAGAAATGGACCACGAGACGTATTTGTGAGGTCAGAACGAAAAAACGAGCACGAAGCCTCGTATAGAAATCGGAAGGAGAGAGGGTATGAAATTAGATCCACTAGCTCTAAAACTCGAAAAAGTCTCCATTATAGGTTAGAAATGGACCACGAGACCTATTTTTGAGGTCAGAACGAAAAAACGAGCACGAAGCCTCGTTTAGAAATCGGGAGGAGAGAGAGTATAAAATTAGATCCACTAGCTCTAAAACCCGAAAAAGTCTCGATTATAGGTTAGAAATGGACCATGAGACGTGTTTGTGAGGTCAAAATGAAAAAACAAGCACGAAGCCTCGTATAGAAATCGAGAGGAGAGAGGGTATGAAATTAGATCCACAAACTCTATAACCCGAAAAAGTCTCGATTATAGTTTAGAAATGGACCACGAGAAGTATTTGTGAGGTCAGAACGAAAAAACGAGCACGAAGCCTCGTGTAGAAATCGGGAGGAGAGAGGGTATGAAATTAGATCCACTAGCTCTAAAATCCGAAAAAGTCTCGATTATAGGTTAGAAATGGACCACGAGACGTGTTTGTGAGGTCAGAACGAAAAAACGAGCACGAAGCCTCGTATAGAAATCGGGAGGAGAGAGGGTATGAAATTATATCCACTACCTCTAAAATCCGAAAAAGTCTCTATTACAGGTTAGAAATGGACCACGAGACGTGTTTGTAAGGTCAGAACGAAAAAACGAGCACGAAGCCTCATCTAGAAATCGGGAGGAGAGAGGGTATAAAATTAGGTCCACTTGTTCCAAAACCAGAAAAAGTCTCGATTATTGGTTAGTAATGGACCACGAGACGTGTTTGTGAGGTCAGAATGAAAAAATAAGCACGAAGCCTCGTATAGAAATCGGGAGGAGAGAGGGTATGAAATTAGATCCACTAGCTCGAAAACCCGAAAAAGTCTCGATTATAGGTTAGAAATGGACCACGAAACGTGTTTGTGAGGTCAGAACGAAAAAACGAGCACGAAGCCTCGAATAGAAATCGGGAGGAGAGAGGGTATGAAATTAGATCCACTAACTCTAAAACCCGAAAAAGTCTCCATTATAGGTTAGAAATGGACCACTAGACCTATTTTTGAGGTCAGAACGAAAAAACGAGCACGAAGCCTCGTTTAGAAATCGGGAGGTGAGAGGGTATGAAATTAGATCCACTAGCTCGAAAATCCGAAAAAGACTCAATTATAGGTTAGAAATGGACCACGAGACCTATTTTTGATGTCAGAACGAAAAAACGAGCACGAAGCCTCGTATAGAAATCGGGAGGAGAGAGGGTATGAAATTAGATCCACAAGCTCTAAAATCCGAAAAAGTCTCGATTATAGGTTAGAAATGGACCACGAGACATGTTTGTGAGGTCAGAACAAAAAAACGAGCACGAAGCCTCGTATAGAAATCGGGAGGAGAGAGGATATGAAATTAGATCCACTTCCTTTAAAACCCGAAAAAGTCTCAATTATAGGTTAGAAATGGACCACGAGACATGTTGGTGAGGTCAGAACGAAAAAACGAGCACGAAGCCTCGTATAGAAATCGGGAGGAGAGAGGGTATGAAATTAGATCCACTCGCTCTAAAACCCGAAAAAGTCTCAATTATAGGTTAGAAATGGACCACGAGACGTGTTTGTGAGGTCAGAACGAGAAAACGAGCACGAAGACTCGTATAGAAATCGGGAGGAGAGAGGGTATGAAATTAGATCCACTAGCTCTAAAATCCGAAAAAGTCTCGATTATAGGTTAGAAATGGACCACGAGACGTGTTTGTGAGGTCAGAACGAAAAAACGAGCACGAAGCCTCGTATAAAAATTGGGAGGAGAGAGGGTATGAAATTAGATCCACTAGCTCTAAAACCCAAAAAAGTCTCAATTATAGGTTAGAAATTGACCACGAGACCTATTTTTGAGGTCAGAACGAAAAAACGAGCACGAAGCCTCGTATAGAAATCGGGAGGAGAGAGGGTATGAAATTATATCCACTACCTCTAAAATCCGAAAATGTCTATATTATAGGTTAGAAATGGACCAGAGACGTGTTTGTGAGGTCAGAACGAAAAAACGAGCACGAAGCCTCATCTAGAAATCGGGAGGAGAGAGGGTATAAAATTAGATCCACTTGTTCCAAAAATAGAAAAAGTCTCGATTATTGGTTAGTAATGGACCACGAGACGTGTTTGTGAGGTGAGAACGAAAAAATAAGCACGAAGCCTCGTATAGAAATCGGGAGGAGAGTGGGTATGAAATTAGATCCACTAGCTCGAAAACCCGAAAAAGTCTCGATTATAGGTTAGAAATGGACCACAAAACATGTTTGTGAGGTCAGAACGAAAAAACGAGCACGAAGCCTCGTATAAAAATCGGGAGGAGAGAGGGTATGAAATTAGATCCACTAGCTCTAAAACCCGAAAAAGTCTCAATTATAGGTTAGAAATGGACCACGAGACATATTTTTGAGGTCAGAACGAAAAAACGAGCACGAAGCCTCGTATAGAAATCGGGAGGAGAGAAGGTATGAAATTAGATCCACTAGCTCTAAAACCCGAAAAAGTCTCAATTATAGGTTAGAAATGGACCACGAGACCTATTTTTGAGGTCAGAATGAAAAAACGGGCATGAAGCCTCGTATAGAAATCGGGAGGAGAGAGGGTATGAAATTAGATCCACTAGCTCTAAAACCCGAAAAAGTCTCCATTATAGGTTAGAAATGGACCACGAGACCTATTTTTGAGGTCAGAACGAAAAAATGAGCACGAAGCCTCGTATAGAAATCGAGAGGAGAGGGTATGAAATTAGATCCACTAGCTCTAAAATCCGAAAAAGTCTCGATTATAAGTTAGAAATGGACCACGAGACGTGTTTGTGAGGTCAGAACGAAAAAACGAGCACGAAGCCTCGTATAGATATCGGGAGGAGAGGGTATGAAATTAGATCCACTAGCTCTAAAATCCGAAAAAGTCTCAATTATAAGTTAGAAATGGACCACGAGACGTGTTTGTGAGGTCAGAACGAAAAAACGAGCACGAAGCCTCGTATAGAAATCGGGAGGAGGGAGGGTATGAAATTAGATATACTAGCTCTAAAATCCAATAAAGTCTCGAATATAGGTTAGAAATTGACGACGAGATGTGTTTGTGTGGTCATAACGAAAAAATGAGCACGACGCCTCGTATAGAAATCGGGAGGAGAGAGGGTATGAAATTAAATCCACTTCCACTAAAACCTGAAAAAGTCTCGATTATAGGTTAGAAATGGACCACGAGACGTATTTGTGAGGTCAGAACGAAAAAACGAGCACGAAGCCTCGTATAAAAATTGGAAGGAGAGAGGGTATGAAATTAGATCCACTAGCTCTAAAACCCGAAAAAGTCTCAATTATAGGTTAGAAATTGACCACGAGACCTATTTTTGAGGTCTCTAAAATCCGAAAAAGTCTCTATTATAGGTTAGAAATGGACCACGAGACGTATTTGTGAGGTCAGAACGAAAAAACGAGCACGAAGCCTCATCTAGAAATCGGGAGGAGAGAGGGTATAAAATTAGATCCACTTGTTCCAAAACCAGAAAAAATCTCGATTATTGGTTAGTAATGGACCACGAGACGTGTTGGTGAGGTCAGAACGAAAAAATAAGCACGAAGCCTTGTTTAGAAATCGGGAGGAGAGAGGGTATGAAATTAGATCCACTAGCTCGAAAACCCGAAAAGGTCTCGATTATAGGTTAGAAATGGACCACGAAACGTGTTTGTAAGGTCAGAACGAAAAAACGAGCACGAAGCCTCGTATAGAAATCGGGAGGAGAGAGGGTATGAAATTAAATCCACTAACTCTAAAACCCAAAAAAGTCTCCATTATAGGTTAGAAATGGACCACGAGACCTATTTTTGAGGTCAGAACGAAAAATCGAGCACGAAGCCTCGTATAGAAATCGGGAGGAGAGAGGGTATGAAATTAGATCCACTAGCTCTAAAACCCGAAAAAGTCTCAATTATAGGTTAGAAATGGACCACGAGACATGTTTGTGAGGTCAGAACGAAAAAACGAGCATGAAGCCTCGTATGGAAATCGGGAGGAGAGAGGGTATAAAATTAGATCCACTTGTTCCAAAAGCATAAAAAGTCTCGATTATTGGTTAGTAATGGACCACGAGACGTCTTTGTGAGGTCAGAACGAGAAAACGAGCACGAAGCCTCGTATAGAAATCGGGAGGAGAGAGGGTATGAAATTAGATCCACTAGCTCTAAAACCCGAAAAAGTCTCCATTATAGGTTAGAAATGGACCACGAGACCTATTTTTGAGGTCAGAGCGAAAAAACGAGCACGAAGCCTCGTATAGAAATCGGGAGGAGAGAGGGTATGAAATTAGATCCACTAGCTCTAAAATCCGAAAAAGTCTCGATTATAGGTTAGAAATGGACCACGAGACGTGTTTGTGAGGTCAGAACGAAAAAACGAGCACGAAGCCTCGTATATAAATCGGGAGGAGAGAGGGTATGAAATTAGATATACTAGCTCTAAAACCCGAAAAAGTCTCGAATATAGGTTAGAAATTGACGACGAGACGTGTTTGTGTGGTCATAACGAAAAAATGAGCACGACGCCTCGTATAGAAATCGGGAGGAGAGAGAGTATGAAATTAAATCCACTTCCACTAAAACCTGAAAAAGTCTCGATTATAGGTTAGAAATGGACCACGAGACGTATTTGTGAGGTCAGAACGAAAAAACAAGCACGAAGCCTCGTATAAAAATCGGAAGGAGAGAGGGTATGAAATTAGATCCACTAGCTCTAAAACCCAAAAAAGTCTCATTTATAGGTTAGAAATTGACCACGAGACCTATTTTTGAGGTCAGAAGGAAAAAACGAGCACGAAGCCTCGTATAGAAATCGGGAGGAGTGAGGGTATGAAATTAGATCCACTTGTACCAAAACTAGAAAAAGTCTCAATTATAGGTTAGAAATGGACCACGAGACCTATTTTTGAGGTCAGAACGAAAAAACGAGCACGAAGCCTCGTATAGAAATCGGAAGGAGAGAGGGTATGAAATTAGATCCACTAGCTCTAAAACCCGAAAAAGTCTCCATTATAGGTTAGAAATGGACCACGAGACCTATTTTTGAGGTCAGAACGAAAAAACGAGCACGAAGCCTCGTATAGAAATCGGGAGGAGATAGAGTATAAAATTAGATCCACTAGCTCTAAAACCCGAAAAAGTCTCGATTATAGGTTAGAAATGGACCATGAGACGTGTTTGTGAGGTCAAAATGAAAAAACGAGCACGAAGCCTCGTATAGAAATCGGGAGGAGAGAGGGTATGAAATTAGATCCACATCCTCTATAACCCGAAAAAGTCTCGATTATAGTTTAGAAATGGACCACGAGAAGTATTTGTGAGGTCAGAACGAAAAAACGAGCACGAAGCCTCGTGTAGAAATCGGGAGGAGAGAGGGTATGAAATTAGATCCACTAGCTCTAAAATCCGAAAAATTCTCGATTATAGGTTAGAAATGGACCACGAGACGTGTTTGTGAGGTTAGAACGAAAAAACGAGCACGAAGCCTCGTATAGAAATCGGGAGGAGAGAGTGTATGAAATTAGATCAACTTCCTCTAAAACTCGAAAAAGTCTCGATTATAGGTTAGAAATGGACCACGAAACGTGTTTGTGAGGTCAGAACGAAAAAACGAGCACGAAGCCTCGTATAGAAATCGGGAGGAGAGAGGGTATAAAATTAGATCCACTTGTTCCAAAACTAGAAAACGTCTCAATTATAGGTTAGAAATGGACCACGAGACCTATTTTTGAGGTCAGAACGAAAAAACGAGCACGAAGCCTCGCATAGAAATCGGCAGGAGAGAGGGTATGAAATTAGATCCACTAGCTCTAAAATCCGAAAAAGTCTCGATTATAGGTTAGAAATGGACCACGAGACGTGTTTGTGAGGTCAGAACGAAAAAATGAGCACGAAGCCTCGTATAGAAATCGGGAGGAGAGAGGGTATGAAATTAGATATACTAGCTCTAAAACCCGAAAAAGTCTCGAATATAGGTTAGAAATTGACCACGAGACGTGTTTGTGTGGTCATAACGAAAAAATGATCACGACGCCTCGTATAGAAATCGGGAGGAGAGAGGGTATGAAATTAAATCCACTTCCTCTAAAACCTGAAAAAGTCTCGATTATAGGTTAGAAATGGACCACGATACGTATTTGTGAGGTCAGAACGAAAAAATGAGCACGAAGCCACGTATAAAAATCGGGAGGAGAGAGGGTATAAAATTAGATCCACTAGCTCTAAAACCCGAAAAAGTCTCAATTATAGGTTAGAAATTGAGCACGAGACCTATTTTTGAGGTCAGAACGAAAAAATGAGCACGAAGCCTCGTATAGAAATCGGGAGGAGAGAGGGTATGAAATTAGATCCACTTCTTCTAAAACCCGAAAAAGTCTTGATTATAGGTTAGAAATTGACCACGAGACGTGTTTGTGAGGTCAGAACGAAAAAACGAGCACGAAGCCTCGTATAGAAATCGGGAGGAGAGAGGGTATGAAATTAGATCCACTAGCTCGAAAACCCGAAAAAGACTCGATTATAGGTTAGAAATGGACCACGAAACGTGTTTGCGAGGTCAGAACGAAAAAACGAGCACGAAGCCTCGTATAGAAATCGGGAGGAGAGAGGGTATGAAATTAGATCCACTAGCTCTAAAACCCGAAAAAGTCTCCATTATAGGTTAGAAATGGACCACGAGACCTATTTTTAAGGTCAGAACGAAAAAACGAGCACGAAGCCTCGTATAGAAATCGGGAGGAGAGAGGGTATAAAATTAGATCCACTTGTTCCAAAAGCATAAAAAGTCTCGATTATTGGTTAGAAATGGACCACGAGACGTCTTTGTGAGGTCAGAACTAGAAAACGAGCACGAAGCCTCCTATAGAAATCGGGAGGAGAGAGGGTATGAAATTAGATCCACTAGCTCTAAAATCCGAAAAAGTCTCGGTTATAGGTTAGAAATGGACCACGAGAACTGTTTTTGAGGTCAGAATAAAAAAACGAGCACGAAGCCTCGTAATGATATCGGGAGGAGAGAGGGTATGAAATTAGATCCACTAGCTCTAAAACCCGAAAAAGTCTCAATTATAGGTTAGAAATGGACCACGAGACGTGTTTGTGAGGTCAGAACGAAAAAATGAGCACGAAGCCACGTATAAAAATTGGGAGGAGAGAGGGTATAAAATTAGATCCACTAGCTCTAAAACCCGAAAAAGTCTCAATTATAGGTTAGAAATTGAGCACGAGACCTATTTTTGAGGTCAGAACGAAAAAACGAGCACGAAGCCTCGTATAGAAATCGGGAGGAGAGAGGGTATGAAATTAGATCCACTTCTTCTAAAACCCGAAAAAGTCTTGATTATAGGTTAGAAATTGACCACGAGACGTGTTTGTGAGGTCAGAACGAAAAAACGAGCACGAAGCCTCGTATAGAAATCGGGAGGAGAGAGGGTATGAAATTAGATCCACTAGCTCGAAAACCCGAAAAAGTCTCGATTATAGGTTAGAAATGGACCACGAAACGTGTTTGCGAGGTCAGAACGAAAAAACGAGCACGAAGCCTCGTATAGAAATCGGGAGGAGAGAGGGTATGAAATTAGATCCACTAGCTCTAAAACCCGAAAAAGTCTCCATTATAGGTTAGAAATGGACCACGAGACCTATTTTTAAGGTCAGAACGAAAAAACGAGCACGAAGCCTCGTATAGAAATCGGGAGGAGAGAGGGTATAAAATTAGATCCACTTGTTCCAAAAGCATAAAAAGTCTCGATTATTGGTTAGAAATGGACCACGAGACGTCTTTGTGAGGTCAGAACTAGAAAACGAGCACGAAGCCTCCTATAGAAATCGGGAGGAGAGAGGGTATGAAATTAGATCCACTAGCTCTAAAATCCGAAAAAGTCTCGGTTATAGGTTAGAAATGGACCACGAGAACTGTTTTTGAGGTCAGAATAAAAAAACGAGCACGAAGCCTCGTAATGATATCGGGAGGAGAGAGGGTATGAAATTAGATCCACTAGCTCTAAAACCCGAAAAAGTCTCAATTATAGGTTAGAAATGGACCACGATACGTGTTTGTAAGGTCAGAACGAAAAAACGAGCACGAAGCCTCGTATAGAAATCGGGAGGAGAGAGGGTATGAAATTAGATCCACTAGCTCTAAAATCCGAAAAAGCCTCAATTATAGGTTAGAAATTGTCCACGAGACCTATTTTTGAGGTCAGAACGAAAAAACGAGCACGAAGCCTCGTATAGAAATCGGGAGGAGAGAGGGTATGAAATTATATCCGATACCTCTAAAATCCGAAAAAGTCTCTATTATAGGTTAGAAATGGACCACGAGACGTGTTTGACAGGTCAGAACGAAAAAACGAGCACGAAGCCTCATCTAGAAATCGGGAGGAGAGAGGGTATAAAATTAAATCCACTTGTTCCAAAACCAGAAAAAGTCTCGATTATTGGTTAGTAATGGACCACGAGACGTGTTTGTGAGGTCAGAACGAAAAAATAAGCACGAAGCCTCGTATAGAAATCGGGAGGAGAGAGGGTATGAAATTAGATCCACTAGCTCGAAAACCCGAAAAAGTCTCGATTATCGGTTAGAAATGGAGCAAGAAACGTGTTTGTGAGGTCAGAACGAAAAAACGAGCACGAAGACTCGTATAGAAATCGGGAGGAGAGAGGGTATGAAATTAGATCCACTAACTCTAAAACCCGAAAAAGTCTCCATTATAGGTTAGAAATGGACCACGAGACCTATTTTTGAGGTCAGAACGAAAAAACGAGCACGAAGCCTCGTATAGAAATCGGGAGGAGAGAGGGTATGAAATTAAATCTACTTCCTCTAAAACCTGAAAAAGTCTCGATTATAGTTTAGAAATGGACCACGAGAAGTATTTGTGAGGTCAGAACGAAAAAACGAGCACGAAGCCTCGTGTAGAAATCGGGAGGAGAGAGGGTATGAAATTAGATCCACTAGCTCTAAAATCCGAAAAAGTCTTGATTATAGGTTAGAAATGGACCACGAGACGTGTTTGTGAGGTTAGAACTAAAAAACGAGCACGAAGCCTCGTATAGAAATCGGGAGGAGAGAGTGTATGAAATTAGATCAACTTCCTCTAAAACCCGAAAAAGTCTCGATTATAGGTTAGAAATGGACCACGAAACGTGTTTGTGAGGTCAGATTGAAAAAAGGAGCACGAAGCCTCGTATAGAAATCGGGAGGAGAGAGGGTATAAAATTAGATCCACTTGTTCCAAAACTAGAAAAAGTCTCAATTATAGGTTAGAAATGGACCACGAGACCTATTTTTGAGGTCAGAACGAAAAAACGAGCACGAAGCCTCGCATAGAAATCGGCAGGAGAGAGGGTATGAAATTAGATCCACTAGCTCTAAAATCCGAAAAAGTCTCGATTATAGGTTAGAAATGGACCACGAGAAGTGTTTGTGAGGTTAGAACGAAAAAACGAGCACGAAGCCTCGTATAGAAATCGGGAGGAGAGAGTGTATGAAATTAGATCAACTTCCTCTAAAACCCGAAAAAGTCTCGATTATAGGTTAGAAATGGACCACGAAACGTGTTTGTGAGGTCAGAACGAAAAAACGAGCACGAAGCCTCGTATAGAAATCGGAAGGAGAGAGGGTATAAAATTAGATCCACTTGTTCCAAAACTAGAAAACGTCTCAATTATAGGTTAGAAATGGACCACGAGACCTATTTTTGAGGTCAGAACGAAAAAACGAGCACGAAGCCTCGCATAGAAATCGGCAGGAAAGAGGGTATGAAATTAGATCCACTAGCTCTAAAATCCGAAAAAGTCTCGATTATAGGTTAGAAATGGACCACGAGACGTGTTTGTGAGGTCAGAACGAAAAAACGAGCACGAAGCCTCGTATAGAAATCGGGAGGAGAGAGGGTATGAAATTAGATATACTAGCTCTAAAACCCGAAAAAGTCTCGAATATAGGTTAGAAATTGACCACGAGACCTATTTTTGAGGTTAGAACGAAAAAACGAGCACGAAGCCTCCTATAGAAATCGGGAGGAGAGAGGGTATGAAATTAGATCCACTTCTTCTAAAACCCGAAAAAGTCTTGATTATAGGTTAGAAATTGACCACGAGACGTGTTTGTGAGGTCAGAACGAAAAAACGAGCACGAAGCCTCGTATAGAAATCGGGAGGAGAGAGGGTATGAAATTAGATCCACTTCTTCTAAAACCCGAAAAAGTCTTGATTATAGGTTAGAAATTGACCACGAGACGTGTTTGTGAGGTCAGAACGAAAAAACGAGCACGAAGCCTCGTATAGAAATCGGGAGGAGAGAGGGTATGAAATTAGATCCACTAGCTCGAAAACCCGAAAAAGACTCGATTATAGGTTAGAAATGGACCACGAAACGTGTTTGCGAGGTCAGAACGAAAAAACGAGCACGAAGCCTCGTATAGAAATCGGGAGGAGAGAGGGTATGAAATTAGATCCACTAGCTCTAAAACCCGAAAAAGTCTCGATTATAGGTTAGAAATGGACCACGAAACGTGTTTGTGAGGTCAGATTGAAAAAAGGAGCACGAAGCCTCGTATAGAAATCGGGAGGAGAGAGGGTATAAAATTAGATCCACTTGTTCCAAAACTAGAAAAAGTCTCAATTATAGGTTAGAAATGGACCACGAGACCTATTTTTGAGGTCAGAACGAAAAAACGAGCACGAAGCCTCGCATAGAAATCGGCAGGAGAGAGGGTATGAAATTAGATCCACTAGCTCTAAAATCCGAAAAAGTCTCGATTATAGGTTAGAAATGGACCACGAGAAGTGTTTGTGAGGTTAGAACGAAAAAACGAGCACGAAGCCTCGTATAGAAATCGGGAGGAGAGAGTGTATGAAATTAGATCAACTTCCTCTAAAACCCGAAAAAGTCTCGATTATAGGTTAGAAATGGACCACGAAACGTGTTTGTGAGGTCAGAACGAAAAAACGAGCACGAAGCCTCGTATAGAAATCGGAAGGAGAGAGGGTATAAAATTAGATCCACTTGTTCCAAAACTAGAAAACGTCTCAATTATAGGTTAGAAATGGACCACGAGACCTATTTTTGAGGTCAGAACGAAAAAACGAGCACGAAGCCTCGCATAGAAATCGGCAGGAAAGAGGGTATGAAATTAGATCCACTAGCTCTAAAATCCGAAAAAGTCTCGATTATAGGTTAGAAATGGACCACGAGACGTGTTTGTGAGGTCAGAACGAAAAAACGAGCACGAAGCCTCGTATAGAAATCGGGAGGAGAGAGGGTATGAAATTAGATATACTAGCTCTAAAACCCGAAAAAGTCTCGAATATAGGTTAGAAATTGACCACGAGACCTATTTTTGAGGTTAGAACGAAAAAACGAGCACGAAGCCTCCTATAGAAATCGGGAGGAGAGAGGGTATGAAATTAGATCCACTTCTTCTAAAACCCGAAAAAGTCTTGATTATAGGTTAGAAATTGACCACGAGACGTGTTTGTGAGGTCAGAACGAAAAAACGAGCACGAAGCCTCGTATAGAAATCGGGAGGAGAGAGGGTATGAAATTAGATCCACTAGCTCGAAAACCCGAAAAAGTCTCGATTATAGGTTGGAAATGGACCACTAAACGTGTTTGTGAGGTCAGAACGAAAAAACGAGCACGAAGCCTCGTATAGAAATCGGGAGGAGAGAGGGTATGAAATTAGATCCACTAGCTCGAAAACCCGAAAAAGACTCGATTATAGGTTAGAAATGGACCACGAAACGTGTTTGCGAGGTCAGAACGAAAAAACGAGCACGAAGACTCGTATAGAAATCGGGAGGAGAGAGGGTATGAAATTAGATCCACTAGCTCTAAAACCCGAAAAAGTCTCCATTATAGGTTAGAAATGGACCACGAGACCTATTTTTAAGGTCAGAACGAAAAAACGAGCACGAAGCCTCGTATAGAAATCGGGAGGAGAGAGGGTATAAAATTAGATCCACTTGTTCCAAAAGCATAAAAAGTCTCGATTATTGGTTAGAAATGGACCACGAGACGTCTTTGTGAGGTCAGAACTAGAAAACGAGCACGAAGCCTCCTATAGAAATCGGGAGGAGAGAGGGTATGAAATTAGATCCACTAGCTCTAAAATCCGAAAAAGTCTCGGTTATAGGTTAGAAATGGACCACGAGAACTGTTTTTGAGGTCAGAATAAAAAAACGAGCACGAAGCCTCGTAATGATATCGGGAGGAGAGAGGGTATGAAATTAGATCCACTAGCTCTAAAACCCGAAAAAGTCTCAATTATAGGTTAGAAATGGACCACTAGACGTGTTTGTGAGGTCAGAACGAAAAAATGAGCACGAAGCCACGTATAAAAATTGGGAGGAGAGAGGGTATAAAATTAGATCCACTAGCTCTAAAACCCGAAAAAGTCTCAATTATAGGTTAGAAATTGAGCACGAGACCTATTTTTGAGGTCAGAACGAAAAAACGAGCACGAAGCCTCGTATAGAAATCGGGAGGAGAGAGGGTATGAAATTAGATCCACTTCTTCTAAAACCCGAAAAAGTCTTGATTATAGGTTAGAAATTGACCACGAGACGTGTTTGTGAGGTCAGAACGAAAAAACGAGCACGAAGCCTCGTATAGAAATCGGGAGGAGAGAGGGTATGAAATTAGATCCACTAGCTCGAAAACCCGAAAAAGTCTCGATTATAGGTTAGAAATGGACCACGAAACGTGTTTGTGAGGTCAGATTGAAAAAATGAGCACGAAGCCTCGTATAGAAATCGGGAGGAGAGAGGGTATAAAATTAGATCCACTTGTTCCAAAACTAGAAAAAGTCTCAATTATAGGTTAGAAATGGACCACGAGACCTATTTTTGAGGTCAGAACGAAAAAACGAGCACGAAGCCTCGCATAGAAATCGGCAGGAGAGAGGGTATGAAATTAGATCCACTAGCTCTAAAATCCGAAAAAGTCTCGATTATAGGTTAGAAATGGACCACGAGAAGTGTTTGTGAGGTTAGAACGAAAAAACGAGCACGAAGCCTCGTATAGAAATCGGGAGGAGAGAGTGTATGAAATTAGATCAACTTCCTCTAAAACCCGAAAAAGTCTCGATTATAGGTTAGAAATGGACCACGAAACGTGTTTGTGAGGTCAGAACGAAAAAACGAGCACGAAGCCTCGTATAGAAATCGGAAGGAGAGAGGGTATAAAATTAGATCCACTTGTTCCAAAACTAGAAAACGTCTCAATTATAGGTTAGAAATGGACCACGAGACCTATTTTTGAGGTCAGAACGAAAAAACGAGCACGAAGCCTCGCATAGAAATCGGCAGGAAAGAGGGTATGAAATTAGATCCACTAGCTCTAAAATCCGAAAAAGTCTCGATTATAGGTTAGAAATGGACCACGAGACGTGTTTGTGAGGTCAGAACGAAAAAACGAGCACGAAGCCTCGTATAGAAATCGGGAGGAGAGAGGGTATGAAATTAGATATACTAGCTCTAAAACCCGAAAAAGTCTCGAATATAGGTTAGAAATTGACCACGAGACGTGTTTGTGTGGTCATAACGAAAAAATGATCACGACGCCTCGTATAGAAATCGGGAGGAGAGAGGGTATGAAATTAAATCCACTTCCTCTAAAACCTGAAAAAGTCTCGATTATAGGTTAGAAATGGACCACGATACGTATTTGTGAGGTCAGAACGAAAAAATGAGCACGAAGCCACGTATAAAAATCGGGAGGAGAGAGGGTATGAAATTAGATCCACTAGCTCTAAAACCCGAAAAAGTCTCAATTATAGGTTAGAAATTGAGCACGAGACCTATTTTTGAGGTCAGAACGAAAAAACGAGCACGAAGCCTCCTATAGAAATCGGGAGGAGAGAGGGTATGAAATTAGATCCACTAGCTCGAAAACCCGAAAAAGTCTCGATTATAGGTTAGAAATGGACCACGAAACGTGTTTGCGAGGTCAGAACGAAAAAACGAGCACGAAGCCTCGTATAGAAATCGGGAGGAGAGAGGGTATGAAATTAGATCCATTAGCTCTAAAACCCGAAAAAGTCTCCATTATAGGTTAGAAATGGACCACGAGACCTATTTTTAAGGTCAGAACGAAAAAACGAGCACGAAGCCTCGTATAGAAATCGGGAGGAGAGAGGGTATAAAATTAGATCCACTTGTTCCAAAAGCATAAAAAGTCTCGATTATTGGTTAGAAATGGACCACGAGACGTCTTTGTGAGGTCAGAACTAGAAAACGAGCACGAAGCCTCCTATAGAAATCGGGAGGAGAGAGGGTATGAAATTAGATCCACTAGCTCTAAAATCCGAAAAAGTCTCGGTTATAGGTTAGAAATGGACCACGAGAACTGTTTTTGAGGTCAGAATAAAAAAACGAGCACGAAGCCTCGTAATGATATCGGGAGGAGAGAGGGTATGAAATTAGATCCACTAGCTCTAAAACCCGAAAAAGTCTCAATTATAGGTTAGAAATGGACCACGATACGTGTTTGTAAGGTCAGAACGAAAAAACGAGCACGAAGCCTCGTATAGAAATCGGGAGGAGAGAGGGTATGAAATTAGATCCACTAGCTCTAAAATCCGAAAAAGTCTCAATTATAGGTTAGAAATTGTCCACGAGACCTATTTTTGAGGTCAGAACGAAAAAACGAGCACGAAGCCTCGTATAGAAATCGGGAGGAGAGAGGGTATGAAATTATATCCGATACCTCTAAAATCCGAAAAAGTCTCTATTATAGGTTAGAAATGGACCACGAGACGTGTTTGACAGGTCAGAACGAAAAAACGAGCACGAAGCCTCATCTAGAAATCGGGAGGAGAGAGGGTATAAAATTAAATCCACTTGTTCCAAAACCAGAAAAAGTCTCGATTATTGGTTAGTAATGGACCACGAGACGTGTTTGTGAGGTCAGAACGAAAAAATAAGCACGAAGCCTCGTATAGAAATCGGGAGGAGAGAGGGTATGAAATTAGATCCACTAGCTCGAAAACCCGAAAAAGTCTCGATTATCGGTTAGAAATGGAGCAAGAAACGTGTTTGTGAGGTCAGAACGAAAAAACGAGCACGAAGACTCGTATAGAAATCGGGAGGAGAGAGGGTATGAAATTAGATCCACTAACTCTAAAACCCGAAAAAGTCTCCATTATAGGTTAGAAATGGACCACGAGACCTATTTTTGAGGTCAGAACGAAAAAACGAGCACGAAGCCTCGTATAGAAATCGGGAGGAGAGAGGGTATGAAATTAAATCTACTTCCTCTAAAACCTGAAAAAGTCTCGATTATAGTTTAGAAATGGACCACGAGAAGTATTTGTGAGGTCAGAACGAAAAAACGAGCACGAAGCCTCGTGTAGAAATCGGGAGGAAAGAGGGTATGAAATTAGATCCACTAGCTCTAAAATCCGAAAAAGTCTTGATTATAGGTTAGAAATGGACCACGAGACGTGTTTGTGAGGTTAGAACTAAAAAACGAGCACGAAGCCTCGTATAGAAATCGGGAGGAGAGAGTGTATGAAATTAGATCAACTTCCTCTAAAACCCGAAAAAGTCTCGATTATAGGTTAGAAATGGACCACGAAACGTGTTTGTGAGGTCAGATTGAAAAAAGGAGCACGAAGCCTCGTATAGAAATCGGGAGGAGAGAGGGTATAAAATTAGATCCACTTGTTCCAAAACTAGAAAAAGTCTCAATTATAGGTTAGAAATGGACCACGAGACCTATTTTTGAGGTCAGAACGAAAAAACGAGCACGAAGCCTCGCATAGAAATCGGCAGGAGAGAGGGTATGAAATTAGATCCACTAGCTCTAAAATCCGAAAAAGTCTCGATTATAGGTTAGAAATGGACCACGAGAAGTGTTTGTGAGGTTAGAACGAAAAAACGAACACGAAGCCTCGTATAGAAATCGGGAGGAGAGAGTGTATGAAATTAGATCAACTTCCTCTAAAACCCGAAAAAGTCTCGATTATAGGTTAGAAATGGACCACGAAACGTGTTTGTGAGGTCAGAACGAAAAAACGAGCACGAAGCCTCGTATAGAAATCGGAAGGAGAGAGGGTATAAAATTAGATCCACTTGTTCCAAAACTAGAAAACGTCTCAATTATAGGTTAGAAATGGACCACGAGACCTATTTTTGAGGTCAGAACGAAAAAACGAGCACGAAGCCTCGCATAGAAATCGGCAGGAAAGAGGGTATGAAATTAGATCCACTAGCTCTAAAATCCGAAAAAGTCTCGATTATAGGTTAGAAATGGACCACGAGACGTGTTTGTGAGGTCAGAACGAAAAAACGAGCACGAAGCCTCGTATAGAAATCGGGAGGAGAGAGGGTATGAAATTAGATATACTAGCTCTAAAACCCGAAAAAGTCTCGAATATAGGTTAGAAATTGACCACGAGACGTGTTTGTGTGGTCATAACGAAAAAATGATCACGACGCCTCGTATAGAAATCGGGAGGAGAGAGGGTATGAAATTAAATCCACTTCCTCTAAAACCTGAAAAAGTCTCGATTATAGGTTAGAAATGGACCACGATACGTATTTGTGAGGTAAGAACGAAAAAATGAGCACGAAGCCACGTATAAAAATCGGGAGGAGAGAGGGTATGAAATTAGATCCACTAGCTCTAAAACCCGAAAAAGTCTCAATTATAGGTTAGAAATTGAGCACGAGACCTATTTTTGAGGTTAGAACGAAAAAACGAGCACGAAGCCTCCTATAGAAATCGGGAGGAGAGAGGGTATGAAATTAGATCCACTTCTTCTAAAACCCGAAAAAGTCTTGATTATAGGTTAGAAATTGACCACGAGACGTGTTTGTGAGGTCAGAACGAAAAAACGAGCACGAAGCCTCGTATAGAAATCGGGAGGAGAGAGGGTATGAAATTAGATCCACTAGCTCGAAAACCCGAAAAAGTCTCGATTATAGGTTGGAAATGGACCACTAAACGTGTTTGTGAGGTCAGAACGAAAAAACGAGCACGAAGCCTCGTATAGAAATCGGGAGGAGAGAGGGTATGAAATTAGATCCACTAGCTCGAAAACCCGAAAAAGACTCGATTATAGGTTAGAAATGGACCACGAAACGTGTTTGCGAGGTCAGAACGAAAAAACGAGCACGAAGACTCGTATAGAAATCGGGAGGAGAGAGGGTATGAAATTAGATCCACTAGCTCTAAAACCCGAAAAAGTCTCCATTATAGGTTAGAAATGGACCACGAGACCTATTTTTAAGGTCAGAACGAAAAAACGAGCACGAAGCCTCGTATAGAAATCGGGAGGAGAGAGGGTATAAAATTAGATCCACTTGTTCCAAAAGCATAAAAAGTCTCGATTATTGGTTAGAAATGGACCACGAGACGTCTTTGTGAGGTCAGAACTAGAAAACGAGCACGAAGCCTCCTATAGAAATCGGGAGGAGAGAGGGTATGAAATTAGATCCACTAGCTCTAAAATCCGAAAAAGTCTCGGTTATAGGTTAGAAATGGACCACGAGAACTGTTTTTGAGGTCAGAATAAAAAAACGAGCACGAAGCCTCGTAATGATATCGGGAGGAGAGAGGGTATGAAATTAGATCCACTAGCTCTAAAACCCGAAAAAGTCTCAATTATAGGTTAGAAATGGAGCACGAGACCTATTTTTGAGGTCAGAACGAAAAAACGAGCACGAAGCCTCGTATAGAAATCGGGAGGAGAGAGGGTATGAAATTAGATCCACTTCTTCTAAAACCCGAAAAAGTCTTGATTATAGGTTAGAAATTGACCACGAGACGTGTTTGTGAGGTCAGAACGAAAAAACGAGCACGAAGCCTCGTATAGAAATCGGGAGGAGAGAGGGTATGAAATTAGATCCACTAGCTCGAAAACCCGAAAAAGTCTCGATTATAGGTTAGAAATGGACCACGAAACGTGTTTGTGAGGTCAGATTGAAAAAATGAGCACGAAGCCTCGTATAGAAATCGGGAGGAGAGAGGGTATAAAATTAGATCCACTTGTTCCAAAACTAGAAAAAGTCTCAATTATAGGTTAGAAATGGACCACGAGACCTATTTTTGAGGTCAGAACGAAAAAACGAGCACGAAGCCTCGCATAGAAATCGGCAGGAGAGAGGGTATGAAATTAGATCCACTAGCTCTAAAATCCGAAAAAGTCTCGATTATAGGTTAGAAATGGACCACGAGAAGTGTTTGTGAGGTTAGAACGAAAAAACGAGCACGAAGCCTCGTATAGAAATCGGGAGGAGAGAGTGTATGAAATTAGATCAACTTCCTCTAAAACCCGAAAAAGTCTCGATTATAGGTTAGAAATGGACCACGAAACGTGTTTGTGAGGTCAGAACGAAAAAACGAGCACGAAGCCTCGTATAGAAATCGGAAGGAGAGAGGGTATAAAATTAGATCCACTTGTTCCAAAACTAGAAAACGTCTCAATTATAGGTTAGAAATGGACCACGAGACCTATTTTTGAGGTCAGAACGAAAAAACGAGCACGAAGCCTCGCATAGAAATCGGCAGGAAAGAGGGTATGAAATTAGATCCACTAGCTCTAAAATCCGAAAAAGTCTCGATTATAGGTTAGAAATGGACCACGAGACGTGTTTGTGAGGTCAGAACGAAAAAACGAGCACGAAGCCTCGTATAGAAATCGGGAGGAGAGAGGGTATGAAATTAGATATACTAGCTCTAAAACCCGAAAAAGTCTCGAATATAGGTTAGAAATTGACCACGAGACGTGTTTGTGTGGTCATAACGAAAAAATGATCACGACGCCTCGTATAGAAATCGGGAGGAGAGAGGGTATGAAATTAAATCCACTTCCTCTAAAACCTGAAAAAGTCTCGATTATAGGTTAGAAATGGACCACGATACGTATTTGTGAGGTAAGAACGAAAAAATGAGCACGAAGCCACGTATAAAAATCGGGAGGAGAGAGGGTATGAAATTAGATCCACTAGCTCTAAAACCCGAAAAAGTCTCAATTATAGGTTAGAAATTGAGCACGAGACCTATTTTTGAGGTTAGAACGAAAAAACGAGCACGAAGCCTCCTATAGAAATCGGGAGGAGAGAGGGTATGAAATTAGATCCACTTCTTCTAAAACCCGAAAAAGTCTTGATTATAGGTTAGAAATTGACCACGAGACGTGTTTGTGAGGTCAGAACGAAAAAACGAGCACGAAGCCTCGTATAGAAATCGGGAGGAGAGAGGGTATGAAATTAGATCCACTAGCTCGAAAACCCGAAAAAGTCTCGATTATAGGTTGGAAATGGACCACTAAACGTGTTTGTGAGGTCAGAACGAAAAAACGAGCACGAAGCCTCGTATAGAAATCGGGAGGAGAGAGGGTATGAAATTAGATCCACTAGCTCGAAAACCCGAAAAAGACTCGATTATAGGTTAGAAATGGACCACGAAACGTGTTTGCGAGGTCAGAACGAAAAAACGAGCACGAAGACTCGTATAGAAATCGGGAGGAGAGAGGGTATGAAATTAGATCCACTAGCTCTAAAACCCGAAAAAGTCTCCATTATAGGTTAGAAATGGACCACGAGACCTATTTTTAAGGTCAGAACGAAAAAACGAGCACGAAGCCTCGTATAGAAATCGGGAGGAGAGAGGGTATAAAATTAGATCCACTTGTTCCAAAAGCATAAAAAGTCTCGATTATTGGTTAGAAATGGACCACGAGACGTCTTTGTGAGGTCAGAACTAGAAAACGAGCACGAAGCCTCCTATAGAAATCGGGAGGAGAGAGGGTATGAAATTAGATCCACTAGCTCTAAAATCCGAAAAAGTCTCGGTTATAGGTTAGAAATGGACCACGAGAACTGTTTTTGAGGTCAGAATAAAAAAACGAGCACGAAGCCTCGTAATGATATCGGGAGGAGAGAGGGTATGAAATTAGATCCACTAGCTCTAAAACCCGAAAAAGTCTCAATTATAGGTTAGAAATGGAGCACGAGACCTATTTTTGAGGTCAGAACGAAAAAACGAGCACGAAGCCTCGTATAGAAATCGGGAGGAGAGAGGGTATGAAATTAGATCCACTTCTTCTAAAACCCGAAAAAGTCTTGATTATAGGTTAGAAATTGACCACGAGACGTGTTTGTGAGGTCAGAACGAAAAAACGAGCACGAAGCCTCGTATAGAAATCGGGAGGAGAGAGGGTATGAAATTAGATCCACTAGCTCGAAAACCCGAAAAAGTCTCGATTATAGGTTAGAAATGGACCACGAAACGTGTTTGTGAGGTCAGATTGAAAAAATGAGCACGAAGCCTCGTATAGAAATCGGGAGGAGAGAGGGTATAAAATTAGATCCACTTGTTCCAAAACTAGAAAAAGTCTCAATTATAGGTTAGAAATGGACCACGAGACCTATTTTTGAGGTCAGAACGAAAAAACGAGCACGAAGCCTCGCATAGAAATCGGCAGGAGAGAGGGTATGAAATTAGATCCACTAGCTCTAAAATCCGAAAAAGTCTCGATTATAGGTTAGAAATGGACCACGAGAAGTGTTTGTGAGGTTAGAACGAAAAAACGAGCACGAAGCCTCGTATAGAAATCGGGAGGAGAGAGTGTATGAAATTAGATCAACTTCCTCTAAAACCCGAAAAAGTCTCGATTATAGGTTAGAAATGGACCACGAAACGTGTTTGTGAGGTCAGAACGAAAAAACGAGCACGAAGCCTCGTATAGAAATCGGAAGGAGAGAGGGTATAAAATTAGATCCACTTGTTCCAAAACTAGAAAACGTCTCAATTATAGGTTAGAAATGGACCACGAGACCTATTTTTGAGGTCAGAACGAAAAAACGAGCACGAAGCCTCGCATAGAAATCGGCAGGAAAGAGGGTATGAAATTAGATCCACTAGCTCTAAAATCCGAAAAAGTCTCGATTATTGGTTAGAAATGGACCACGAGACGTCTTTGTGAGGTCAGAACGAAAAAACGAGCACGAAGCCTCGTATAGAAATCGGGAGGAGAGAGGGTATGAAATTAGATATACTAGCTCTAAAACCCGAAAAAGTCTCGAATATAGGTTAGAAATTGACCACGAGACGTGTTTGTGTGGTCATAACGAAAAAATGATCACGACGCCTCGTATAGAAATCGGGAGGAGAGAGGGTATGAAATTAAATCCACTTCCTCTAAAACCTGAAAAAGTCTCGATTATAGGTTAGAAATGGACCACGATACGTATTTGTGAGGTCAGAACGAAAAAATGAGCACGAAGCCACGTATAAAAATCGGGAGGAGAGAGGGTATGAAATTAGATCCACTAGCTCTAAAACCCGAAAAAGTCTCAATTATAGGTTAGAAATTGAGCACGAGACCTATTTTTGAGGTCAGAACGAAAAAACGAGCACGAAGCCTCCTATAGAAATCGGGAGGAGAGAGGGTATGAAATTAGATCCACTTCTTCTAAAATCCGAAAAAGTCTTGATTATAGGTTAGAAATTGACCACGAGACGTGTTTGTGAGGTCAGAACGAAAAAACGAGCACGAAGCCTCGTATAGAAATCGGGAGGAGAGAGGGTATGAAATTAGATCCACTAGCTCGAAAACCCGAAAAAGTCTCGATTATAGGTTAGAAATGGACCACGAAACGTGTTTGTGAGGTCAGAACGAAAAAACGAGCACGAAGCCTCGTATAGAAATCGGGAGGAGAGAGGGTATGAAATTAGATCCACTAGCTCTAAAACCCGAAAAAGTCTCCATTATAGGTTAGAAATGGACCACGAGACCTATTTTTAAGGTCAGAACGAAAAAACGAACACGAAGCCTCGTATAGAAATCGGCAGGAGAGAGGGTATAAAATTAGATCCACTTGTTCCAAAAGCATAAAAAGTCTCGATTATTGGTTAGAAATGGACCACGAGACGTCTTTGTGAGGTCAGAACTAGAAAACGAGCACGAAGCCTCCTATAGAAATCGGGAGGAGAGAGGGTATGAAATTAGATCCACTAGCTCTAAAATCCGAAAAAGTCTCGGTTATAGGTTAGAAATGGACCACGAGAACTGTTTTTGAGGTCAGAACAAAAAAACGAGCACGAAGCCTCGTAATGAAATCGGGAGGAGAGAGGGTATGAAATTAGATCCACGAGCTCTAAAACCCGAAAAAGTCTCAATTATAGGTTAGAAATGGACCACGAGACGTGTTTGTAAGGTCAGAACGAAAAAACGAGCACGAAGCCTCGTATAGAAATCGGGAGGAGAGAGGGTATGAAATTAGATCCACTAGCTCTAAAATCCGAAAAAGTCTCAATTATAGGTTAGAAATTGTCCACGAGACCTATTTTTGAGGTCAGAACGAAAAAACGAGCACGAAGCCTCGTATAGAAATCGGGAGGAGAGAGGGTATGAAATTATATCCACTACCTCTAAAATCCGAAAAAGTCTCTATTATAGGTTAGAAATGGACCACGAGACGTGTTTGACAGGTCAGAACGAAAAAACGAGCACGAAGCCTCATCTAGAAATCGGGAGGAGAGAGGGTATAAAATTAGATCCACTTGTTCCAAAACCAGAAAAAGTCTCGATTATTGGTTAGTAATGGACCACGAGACGTGTTTGTGAGGTCAGAACGAAAAAATAAGCACGAAGCCTCGTATAGAAATCGGGAGGAGAGAGGGTATGAAATTAGATCCACTAGCTCGAAAACCCGAAAAAGTCTCGATTATAGGTTAGAAATGGACCAAGAAACGTGTTTGTGAGGTCAGAACGAAAAAACGAGCACGAAGACTCGTATAGAAATCGGGAGGAGAGAGGGTATGAAATTAGATCCACTAACTCTAAAACCCGAAAAAGTCTCCATTATAGGTTAGAAATGGACCACGAGACATATTTTTGAGGTCAGAACGAAAAAACGAGCACGAAGCCTCGTATAGAAATCGGGAGGAGAGAGGGTATGAAATTAAATCTACTTCCTCTAAAACCCGAAAAAGTCTCGATTATAGGTTAGAAATGGACCACGAGACGTATTTGTGAGGTCAGAACGAAAAAACGAGCACGAAGCCTCGTATAGAAATCGGAAGGAGAGAGGGTATGAAATTAGATCCACTAGCTCTAAAACTCGAAAAAGTCTCCATTATAGGTTAGAAATGGACCACGAGACCTATTTTTGAGGTCAGAACGAAAAAACGAGCACGAAGCCTCGTTTAGAAATCGGGAGGAGAGAGAGTATAAAATTAGATCCACTAGCTCTAAAACCCGAAAAAGTCTCGATTATAGGTTAGAAATGGACCATGAGACGTGTTTGTGAGGTCAAAATGAAAAAACAAGCACGAAGCCTC
Source organism: Thalia dealbata (assembly GCA_030544415.1). Classification (NCBI taxonomy): domain Eukaryota; kingdom Viridiplantae; phylum Streptophyta; class Magnoliopsida; order Zingiberales; family Marantaceae; genus Thalia; species Thalia dealbata. Next base: position 13,340,295 of record CM060460.1, read on the forward strand.
GTATAGAAATCGAGAGGAGAGAGGGTATGAAATTAGATCCACAAACTCTATAACCCGAAAAAGTCTCGATTATAGTTTAGAAATGGACCACGAGAAGTATTTGTGAGGTCAGAACGAAAAAACGAGCACGAAGCCTCGTGTAGAAATCGGGAGGAGAGAGGGTATGAAATTAGATCCACTAGCTCTAAAATCCGAAAAAGTCTCGATTATAGGTTAGAAATGGACCACGAGACGTGTTTGTGAGGTCAGAACGAAAAAACGAGCACGAAGCCTCGTATAGAAATCGGGAGGAGAGAGGGTATGAAATTATATCCACTACCTCTAAAATCCGAAAAAGTCTCTATTATAGGTTAGAAATGGACCACGAGACGTGTTTGTAAGGTCAGAACGAAAAAACGAGCACGAAGCCTCATCTAGAAATCGGGAGGAGAGAGGGTATAAAATTAGGTCCACTTGTTCCAAAACCAGAAAAAGTCTCGATTATTGGTTAGTAATGGACCACGAGACGTGTTTGTGAGGTCAGAACGAAAAAATAAGCACGAAGCCTCGTATAGAAATCGGGAGGAGAGAGGGTATGAAATTAGATCCACTAGCTCGAAAACCCGAAAAAGTCTCGATTATAGGTTAGAAATGGACCACGAAACGTGTTTGTGAGGTCAGAACGAAAAAACGAGCACGAAGCCTCGAATAGAAATCGGGAGGAGAGAGGGTATGAAATTAGATCCACTAACTCTAAAACCCGAAAAAGTCTCCATTATAGGTTAGAAATGGACCACTAGACCTATTTTTGAGGTCAGAACGAAAAAACGAGCACGAAGCCTCGTTTAGAAATCGGGAGGTGAGAGGGTATGAAATTAGATCCACTAGCTCGAAAATCCGAAAAAGACTCAATTATAGGTTAGAAATGGACCACGAGACCTATTTTTGATGTCAGAACGAAAAAACGAGCACGAAGCCTCGTATAGAAATCGGGAGGAGAGAGGGTATGAAATTAGATCCACAAGCTCTAAAATCCGAAAAAGTCTCGATTATAGGTTAGAAATGGACCACGAGACATGTTTGTGAGGTCAGAACAAAAAAACGAGCACGAAGCCTCGTATAGAAATCGGGAGGAGAGAGGATATGAAATTAGATCCACTTCCTTTAAAACCCGAAAAAGTCTCAATTATAGGTTAGAAATGGACCACGAGACATGTTGGTGAGGTCAGAACGAAAAAACGAGCACGAAGCCTCGTATAGAAATCGGGAGGAGAGAGGGTATGAAATTAGATCCACTCGCTCTAAAACCCGAAAAAGTCTCAATTATAGGTTAGAAATGGACCACGAGATGTGTTTGTGAGGTCAGAACGAGAAAACGAGCACGAAGACTCGTATAGAAATCGGGAGGAGAGAGGGTATGAAATTAGATCCACTAGCTCTAAAATCCGAAAAAGTCTCGATTATAGGTTAGAAATGGACCACGAGACGTGTTTGTGAGGTCAGAACGAAAAAACGAGCACGAAGCCTCGTATAAAAATTGGGAGGAGAGAGGGTATGAAATTAGATCCACTAGCTCTAAAACCCAAAAAAGTCTCAATTATAGGTTAGAAATTGACCACGAGACCTATTTTTGAGGTCAGAACGAAAAAACGAGCACGAAGCCTCGTATAGAAATCGGGAGGAGAGAGGGTATGAAATTATATCCACTACCTCTAAAATCCGAAAATGTCTATATTATAGGTTAGAAATGGACCAGAGACGTGTTTGTGAGGTCAGAACGAAAAAACGAGCACGAAGCCTCATCTAGAAATCGGGAGGAGAGAGGGTATAAAATTAGATCCACTTGTTCCAAAAATAGAAAAAGTCTCGATTATTGGTTAGTAATGGACCACGAGACGTGTTTGTGAGGTGAGAACGAAAAAATAAGCACGAAGCCTCGTATAGAAATCGGGAGGAGAGTGGGTATGAAATTAGATCCACTAGCTCGAAAACCCGAAAAAGTCTCGATTATAGGTTAGAAATGGACCACAAAACATGTTTGTGAGGTCAGAACGAAAAAACGAGCACGAAGCCTCGTATAAAAATCGGGAGGAGAGAGGGTATGAAATTAGATCCACTAGCTCTAAAACCCGAAAAAGTCTCAATTATAGGTTAGAAATGGACCACGAGACATATTTTTGAGGTCAGAACGAAAAAACGAGCACGAAGCCTCGTATAGAAATCGGGAGGAGAGAAGGTATGAAATTAGATCCACTAGCTCTAAAACCCGAAAAAGTCTCAATTATAGGTTAGAAATGGACCACGAGACCTATTTTTGAGGTCAGAATGAAAAAACGGGCATGAAGCCTCGTATAGAAATCGGGAGGAGAGAGGGTATGAAATTAGATCCACTAGCTCTAAAACCCGAAAAAGTCTCCATTATAGGTTAGAAATGGACCACGAGACCTATTTTTGAGGTCAGAACGAAAAAATGAGCACGAAGCCTCGTATAGAAATCGAGAGGAGAGGGTATGAAATTAGATCCACTAGCTCTAAAATCCGAAAAAGTCTCGATTATAAGTTAGAAATGGACCACGAGACGTGTTTGTGAGGTCAGAACGAAAAAACGAGCACGAAGCCTCGTATAGATATCGGGAGGAGAGGGTATGAAATTAGATCCACTAGCTCTAAAATCCGAAAAAGTCTCAATTATAAGTTAGAAATGGACCACGAGACGTGTTTGTGAGGTCAGAACGAAAAAACGAGCACGAAGCCTCGTATAGAAATCGGGAGGAGGGAGGGTATGAAATTAGATATACTAGCTCTAAAATCCAATAAAGTCTCGAATATAGGTTAGAAATTGACGACGAGATGTGTTTGTGTGGTCATAACGAAAAAATGAGCACGACGCCTCGTATAGAAATCGGGAGGAGAGAGGGTATGAAATTAAATCCACTTCCACTAAAACCTGAAAAAGTCTCGATTATAGGTTAGAAATGGACCACGAGACGTATTTGTGAGGTCAGAACGAAAAAACGAGCACGAAGCCTCGTATAAAAATTGGAAGGAGAGAGGGTATGAAATTAGATCCACTAGCTCTAAAACCCGAAAAAGTCTCAATTATAGGTTAGAAATTGACCACGAGACCTATTTTTGAGGTCTCTAAAATCCGAAAAAGTCTCTATTATAGGTTAGAAATGGACCACGAGACGTATTTGTGAGGTCAGAACGAAAAAACGAGCACGAAGCCTCATCTAGAAATCGGGAGGAGAGAGGGTATAAAATTAGATCCACTTGTTCCAAAACCAGAAAAAATCTCGATTATTGGTTAGTAATGGACCACGAGACGTGTTGGTGAGGTCAGAACGAAAAAATAAGCACGAAGCCTTGTTTAGAAATCGGGAGGAGAGAGGGTATGAAATTAGATCCACTAGCTCGAAAACCCGAAAAGGTCTCGATTATAGGTTAGAAATGGACCACGAAACGTGTTTGTAAGGTCAGAACGAAAAAACGAGCACGAAGCCTCGTATAGAAATCGGGAGGAGAGAAGGTATGAAATTAGATCCACTAGCTCTAAAACCCGAAAAAGTCTCAATTATAGGTTAGAAATGGACCACGAGACCTATTTTTGAGGTCAGAATGAAAAAACGGGCATGAAGCCTCGTATAGAAATCGGGAGGAGAGAGGGTATGAAATTAGATCCACTAGCTCTAAAACCCGAAAAAGTCTCCATTATAGGTTAGAAATGGACCACGAGACCTATTTTTGAGGTCAGAACGAAAAAATGAGCACGAAGCCTCGTATAGAAATCGAGAGGAGAGGGTATGAAATTAGATCCACTAGCTCTAAAATCCGAAAAAGTCTCGATTATAAGTTAGAAATGGACCACGAGACGTGTTTGTGAGGTCAGAACGAAAAAACGAGCACGAAGCCTCGTATAGATATCGGGAGGAGAGGGTATGAAATTAGATCCACTAGCTCTAAAATCCGAAAAAGTCTCAATTATAAGTTAGAAATGGACCACGAGACGTGTTTGTGAGGTCAGAACGAAAAAACGAGCACGAAGCCTCGTATAGAAATCGGGAGGAGGGAGGGTATGAAATTAGATATACTAGCTCTAAAATCCAATAAAGTCTCGAATATAGGTTAGAAATTGACGACGAGATGTGTTTGTGTGGTCATAACGAAAAAATGAGCACGACGCCTCGTATAGAAATCGGGAGGAGAGAGGGTATGAAATTAAATCCACTTCCACTAAAACCTGAAAAAGTCTCGATTATAGGTTAGAAATGGACCACGAGACGTATTTGTGAGGTCAGAACGAAAAAACGAGCACGAAGCCTCGTATAAAAATTGGAAGGAGAGAGGGTATGAAATTAGATCCACTAGCTCTAAAACCCGAAAAAGTCTCAATTATAGGTTAGAAATTGACCACGAGACCTATTTTTGAGGTCTCTAAAATCCGAAAAAGTCTCTATTATAGGTTAGAAATGGACCACGAGACGTATTTGTGAGGTCAGAACGAAAAAACGAGCACGAAGCCTCATCTAGAAATCGGGAGGAGAGAGGGTATAAAATTAGATCCACTTGTTCCAAAACCAGAAAAAATCTCGATTATTGGTTAGTAATGGACCACGAGACGTGTTGGTGAGGTCAGAACGAAAAAATAAGCACGAAGCCTTGTTTAGAAATCGGGAGGAGAGAGGGTATGAAATTAGATCCACTAGCTCGAAAACCCGAAAAGGTCTCGATTATAGGTTAGAAATGGACCACGAAACGTGTTTGTAAGGTCAGAACGAAAAAACGAGCACGAAGCCTCGTATAGAAATCGGGAGGAGAGAGGGTATGAAATTAAATCCACTAACTCTAAAACCCAAAAAAGTCTCCATTATAGGTTAGAAATGGACCACGAGACCTATTTTTGAGGTCAGAACGAAAAATCGAGCACGAAGCCTCGTATAGAAATCGGGAGGAGAGAGGGTATGAAATTAGATCCACTAGCTCTAAAACCCGAAAAAGTCTCAATTATAGGTTAGAAATGGACCACGAGACATGTTTGTGAGGTCAGAACGAAAAAACGAGCATGAAGCCTCGTATGGAAATCGGGAGGAGAGAGGGTATAAAATTAGATCCACTTGTTCCAAAAGCATAAAAAGTCTCGATTATTGGTTAGTAATGGACCACGAGACGTCTTTGTGAGGTCAGAACGAGAAAACGAGCACGAAGCCTCGTATAGAAATCGGGAGGAGAGAGGGTATGAAATTATATCCACTACCTCTAAAATCCGAAAATGTCTATATTATAGGTTAGAAATGGACCAGAGACGTGTTTGTGAGGTCAGAACGAAAAAACGAGCACGAAGCCTCATCTAGAAATCGGGAGGAGAGAGGGTATAAAATTAGATCCACTTGTTCCAAAAATAGAAAAAGTCTCGATTATTGGTTAGTAATGGACCACGAGACGTGTTTGTGAGGTGAGAACGAAAAAATAAGCACGAAGCCTCGTATAGAAATCGGGAGGAGAGTGGGTATGAAATTAGATCCACTAGCTCGAAAACCCGAAAAAGTCTCGATTATAGGTTAGAAATGGACCACAAAACATGTTTGTGAGGTCAGAACGAAAAAACGAGCACGAAGCCTCGTATAAAAATCGGGAGGAGAGAGGGTATGAAATTAGATCCACTAGCTCTAAAACCCGAAAAAGTCTCAATTATAGGTTAGAAATGGACCACGAGACATATTTTTGAGGTCAGAACGAAAAAACGAGCACGAAGCCTCGTATAGAAATCGGGAGGAGAGAAGGTATGAAATTAGATCCACTAGCTCTAAAACCCGAAAAAGTCTCAATTATAGGTTAGAAATGGACCACGAGACCTATTTTTGAGGTCAGAATGAAAAAACGGGCATGAAGCCTCGTATAGAAATCGGGAGGAGAGAGGGTATGAAATTAGATCCACTAGCTCTAAAACCCGAAAAAGTCTCCATTATAGGTTAGAAATGGACCACGAGACCTATTTTTGAGGTCAGAACGAAAAAATGAGCACGAAGCCTCGTATAGAAATCGAGAGGAGAGGGTATGAAATTAGATCCACTAGCTCTAAAATCCGAAAAAGTCTCGATTATAAGTTAGAAATGGACCACGAGACGTGTTTGTGAGGTCAGAACGAAAAAACGAGCACGAAGCCTCGTATAGATATCGGGAGGAGAGGGTATGAAATTAGATCCACTAGCTCTAAAATCCGAAAAAGTCTCAATTATAAGTTAGAAATGGACCACGAGACGTGTTTGTGAGGTCAGAACGAAAAAACGAGCACGAAGCCTCGTATAGAAATCGGGAGGAGGGAGGGTATGAAATTAGATATACTAGCTCTAAAATCCAATAAAGTCTCGAATATAGGTTAGAAATTGACGACGAGATGTGTTTGTGTGGTCATAACGAAAAAATGAGCACGACGCCTCGTATAGAAATCGGGAGGAGAGAGGGTATGAAATTAAATCCACTTCCACTAAAACCTGAAAAAGTCTCGATTATAGGTTAGAAATGGACCACGAGACGTATTTGTGAGGTCAGAACGAAAAAACGAGCACGAAGCCTCGTATAAAAATTGGAAGGAGAGAGGGTATGAAATTAGATCCACTAGCTCTAAAACCCGAAAAAGTCTCAATTATAGGTTAGAAATTGACCACGAGACCTATTTTTGAGGTCTCTAAAATCCGAAAAAGTCTCTATTATAGGTTAGAAATGGACCACGAGACGTATTTGTGAGGTCAGAACGAAAAAACGAGCACGAAGCCTCATCTAGAAATCGGGAGGAGAGAGGGTATAAAATTAGATCCACTTGTTCCAAAACCAGAAAAAATCTCGATTATTGGTTAGTAATGGACCACGAGACGTGTTGGTGAGGTCAGAACGAAAAAATAAGCACGAAGCCTTGTTTAGAAATCGGGAGGAGAGAGGGTATGAAATTAGATCCACTAGCTCGAAAACCCGAAAAGGTCTCGATTATAGGTTAGAAATGGACCACGAAACGTGTTTGTAAGGTCAGAACGAAAAAACGAGCACGAAGCCTCGTATAGAAATCGGGAGGAGAGAAGGTATGAAATTAGATCCACTAGCTCTAAAACCCGAAAAAGTCTCAATTATAGGTTAGAAATGGACCACGAGACCTATTTTTGAGGTCAGAATGAAAAAACGGGCATGAAGCCTCGTATAGAAATCGGGAGGAGAGAGGGTATGAAATTAGATCCACTAGCTCTAAAACCCGAAAAAGTCTCCATTATAGGTTAGAAATGGACCACGAGACCTATTTTTGAGGTCAGAACGAAAAAATGAGCACGAAGCCTCGTATAGAAATCGAGAGGAGAGGGTATGAAATTAGATCCACTAGCTCTAAAATCCGAAAAAGTCTCGATTATAAGTTAGAAATGGACCACGAGACGTGTTTGTGAGGTCAGAACGAAAAAACGAGCACGAAGCCTCGTATAGATATCGGGAGGAGAGGGTATGAAATTAGATCCACTAGCTCTAAAATCCGAAAAAGTCTCAATTATAAGTTAGAAATGGACCACGAGACGTGTTTGTGAGGTCAGAACGAAAAAACGAGCACGAAGCCTCGTATAGAAATCGGGAGGAGGGAGGGTATGAAATTAGATATACTAGCTCTAAAATCCAATAAAGTCTCGAATATAGGTTAGAAATTGACGACGAGATGTGTTTGTGTGGTCATAACGAAAAAATGAGCACGACGCCTCGTATAGAAATCGGGAGGAGAGAGGGTATGAAATTAAATCCACTTCCACTAAAACCTGAAAAAGTCTCGATTATAGGTTAGAAATGGACCACGAGACGTATTTGTGAGGTCAGAACGAAAAAACGAGCACGAAGCCTCGTATAAAAATTGGAAGGAGAGAGGGTATGAAATTAGATCCACTAGCTCTAAAACCCGAAAAAGTCTCAATTATAGGTTAGAAATTGACCACGAGACCTATTTTTGAGGTCTCTAAAATCCGAAAAAGTCTCTATTATAGGTTAGAAATGGACCACGAGACGTATTTGTGAGGTCAGAACGAAAAAACGAGCACGAAGCCTCATCTAGAAATCGGGAGGAGAGAGGGTATAAAATTAGATCCACTTGTTCCAAAACCAGAAAAAATCTCGATTATTGGTTAGTAATGGACCACGAGACGTGTTGGTGAGGTCAGAACGAAAAAATAAGCACGAAGCCTTGTTTAGAAATCGGGAGGAGAGAGGGTATGAAATTAGATCCACTAGCTCGAAAACCCGAAAAGGTCTCGATTATAGGTTAGAAATGGACCACGAAACGTGTTTGTAAGGTCAGAACGAAAAAACGAGCACGAAGCCTCGTATAGAAATCGGGAGGAGAGAGGGTATGAAATTAAATCCACTAACTCTAAAACCCAAAAAAGTCTCCATTATAGGTTAGAAATGGACCACGAGACCTATTTTTGAGGTCAGAACGAAAAATCGAGCACGAAGCCTCGTATAGAAATCGGGAGGAGAGAGGGTATGAAATTAGATCCACTAGCTCTAAAACCCGAAAAAGTCTCAATTATAGGTTAGAAATGGACCACGAGACATGTTTGTGAGGTCAGAACGAAAAAACGAGCATGAAGCCTCGTATGGAAATCGGGAGGAGAGAGGGTATAAAATTAGATCCACTTGTTCCAAAAGCATAAAAAGTCTCGATTATTGGTTAGTAATGGACCACGAGACGTCTTTGTGAGGTCAGAACGAGAAAACGAGCACGAAGCCTCGTATAGAAATCGGGAGGAGAGAGGGTATGAAATTAGATCCACTAGCTCTAAAACCCGAAAAAGTCTCCATTATAGGTTAGAAATGGACCACGAGACCTATTTTTGAGGTCAGAGCGAAAAAACGAGCACGAAGCCTCGTATAGAAATCGGGAGGAGAGAGGGTATGAAATTAGATCCACTAGCTCTAAAATCCGAAAAAGTCTCGATTATAGGTTAGAAATGGACCACGAGACGTGTTTGTGAGGTCAGAACGAAAAAACGAGCACGAAGCCTCGTATATAAATCGGGAGGAGAGAGGGTATGAAATTAGATATACTAGCTCTAAAACCCGAAAAAGTCTCGAATATAGGTTAGAAATTGACGACGAGACGTGTTTGTGTGGTCATAACGAAAAAATGAGCACGACGCCTCGTATAGAAATCGGGAGGAGAGAGAGTATGAAATTAAATCCACTTCCACTAAAACCTGAAAAAGTCTCGATTATAGGTTAGAAATGGACCACGAGACGTATTTGTGAGGTCAGAACGAAAAAACAAGCACGAAGCCTCGTATAAAAATCGGAAGGAGAGAGGGTATGAAATTAGATCCACTAGCTCTAAAACCCAAAAAAGTCTCATTTATAGGTTAGAAATTGACCACGAGACCTATTTTTGAGGTCAGAAGGAAAAAACGAGCACGAAGCCTCGTATAGAAATCGGGAGGAGTGAGGGTATGAAATTAGATCCACTTGTACCAAAACTAGAAAAAGTCTCAATTATAGGTTAGAAATGGACCACGAGACCTATTTTTGAGGTCAGAACGAAAAAACGAGCACGAAGCCTCGTATAGAAATCGGAAGGAGAGAGGGTATGAAATTAGATCCACTAGCTCTAAAACCCGAAAAAGTCTCCATTATAGGTTAGAAATGGACCACGAGACCTATTTTTGAGGTCAGAACGAAAAAACGAGCACGAAGCCTCGTATAGAAATCGGGAGGAGATAGAGTATAAAATTAGATCCACTAGCTCTAAAACCCGAAAAAGTCTCGATTATAGGTTAGAAATGGACCATGAGACGTGTTTGTGAGGTCAAAATGAAAAAACGAGCACGAAGCCTCGTATAGAAATCGGGAGGAGAGAGGGTATGAAATTAGATCCACATCCTCTATAACCCGAAAAAGTCTCGATTATAGTTTAGAAATGGACCACGAGAAGTATTTGTGAGGTCAGAACGAAAAAACGAGCACGAAGCCTCGTGTAGAAATCGGGAGGAGAGAGGGTATGAAATTAGATCCACTAGCTCTAAAATCCGAAAAATTCTCGATTATAGGTTAGAAATGGACCACGAGACGTGTTTGTGAGGTTAGAACGAAAAAACGAGCACGAAGCCTCGTATAGAAATCGGGAGGAGAGAGTGTATGAAATTAGATCAACTTCCTCTAAAACTCGAAAAAGTCTCGATTATAGGTTAGAAATGGACCACGAAACGTGTTTGTGAGGTCAGAACGAAAAAACGAGCACGAAGCCTCGTATAGAAATCGGGAGGAGAGAGGGTATAAAATTAGATCCACTTGTTCCAAAACTAGAAAACGTCTCAATTATAGGTTAGAAATGGACCACGAGACCTATTTTTGAGGTCAGAACGAAAAAACGAGCACGAAGCCTCGCATAGAAATCGGCAGGAGAGAGGGTATGAAATTAGATCCACTAGCTCTAAAATCCGAAAAAGTCTCGATTATAGGTTAGAAATGGACCACGAGACGTGTTTGTGAGGTCAGAACGAAAAAATGAGCACGAAGCCTCGTATAGAAATCGGGAGGAGAGAGGGTATGAAATTAGATATACTAGCTCTAAAACCCGAAAAAGTCTCGAATATAGGTTAGAAATTGACCACGAGACGTGTTTGTGTGGTCATAACGAAAAAATGATCACGACGCCTCGTATAGAAATCGGGAGGAGAGAGGGTATGAAATTAAATCCACTTCCTCTAAAACCTGAAAAAGTCTAGATTATAGGTTAGAAATGGACCACGATACGTATTTGTGAGGTCAGAACGAAAAAATGAGCACGAAGCCACGTATAAAAATCGGGAGGAGAGAGGGTATAAAATTAGATCCACTAGCTCTAAAACCCGAAAAAGTCTCAATTATAGGTTAGAAATTGAGCACGAGACCTATTTTTGAGGTCAGAACGAAAAAATGAGCACGAAGCCTCGTATAGAAATCGGGAGGAGAGAGGGTATGAAATTAGATCCACTTCTTCTAAAACCCGAAAAAGTCTTGATTATAGGTTAGAAATTGACCACGAGACGTGTTTGTGAGGTCAGAACGAAAAAACGAGCACGAAGCCTCGTATAGAAATCGGGAGGAGAGAGGGTATGAAATTAGATCCACTAGCTCGAAAACCCGAAAAAGACTCGATTATAGGTTAGAAATGGACCACGAAACGTGTTTGCGAGGTCAGAACGAAAAAACGAGCACGAAGCCTCGTATAGAAATCGGGAGGAGAGAGGGTATGAAATTAGATCCACTAGCTCTAAAACCCGAAAAAGTCTCCATTATAGGTTAGAAATGGACCACGAGACCTATTTTTAAGGTCAGAACGAAAAAACGAGCACGAAGCCTCGTATAGAAATCGGGAGGAGAGAGGGTATAAAATTAGATCCACTTGTTCCAAAAGCATAAAAAGTCTCGATTATTGGTTAGAAATGGACCACGAGACGTCTTTGTGAGGTCAGAACTAGAAAACGAGCACGAAGCCTCCTATAGAAATCGGGAGGAGAGAGGGTATGAAATTAGATCCACTAGCTCTAAAATCCGAAAAAGTCTCGGTTATAGGTTAGAAATGGACCACGAGAACTGTTTTTGAGGTCAGAATAAAAAAACGAGCACGAAGCCTCGTAATGATATCGGGAGGAGAGAGGGTATGAAATTAGATCCACTAGCTCTAAAACCCGAAAAAGTCTCAATTATAGGTTAGAAATGGACCACGAGACGTGTTTGTGAGGTCAGAACGAAAAAATGAGCACGAAGCCACGTATAAAAATTGGGAGGAGAGAGGGTATAAAATTAGATCCACTAGCTCTAAAACCCGAAAAAGTCTCAATTATAGGTTAGAAATTGAGCACGAGACCTATTTTTGAGGTCAGAACGAAAAAACGAGCACGAAGCCTCGTATAGAAATCGGGAGAAGAGAGGGTATGAAATTAGATCCACTTCTTCTAAAACCCGAAAAAGTCTTGATTATAGGTTAGAAATTGACCACGAGACGTGTTTGTGAGGTCAGAACGAAAAAACGAGCACGAAGCCTCGTATAGAAATCGGGAGGAGAGAGGGTATGAAATTAGATCCACTAGCTCGAAAACCCGAAAAAGTCTCGATTATAGGTTAGAAATGGACCACGAAACGTGTTTGCGAGGTCAGAACGAAAAAACGAGCACGAAGCCTCGTATAGAAATCGGGAGGAGAGAGGGTATGAAATTAGATCCACTAGCTCTAAAACCCGAAAAAGTCTCCATTATAGGTTAGAAATGGACCACGAGACCTATTTTTAAGGTCAGAACGAAAAAACGAGCACGAAGCCTCGTATAGAAATCGGGAGGAGAGAGGGTATAAAATTAGATCCACTTGTTCCAAAAGCATAAAAAGTCTCGATTATTGGTTAGAAATGGACCACGAGACGTCTTTGTGAGGTCAGAACTAGAAAACGAGCACGAAGCCTCCTATAGAAATCGGGAGGAGAGAGGGTATGAAATTAGATCCACTAGCTCTAAAATCCGAAAAAGTCTCGGTTATAGGTTAGAAATGGACCACGAGAACTGTTTTTGAGGTCAGAATAAAAAAACGAGCACGAAGCCTCGTAATGATATCGGGAGGAGAGAGGGTATGAAATTAGATCCACTAGCTCTAAAACCCGAAAAAGTCTCAATTATAGGTTAGAAATGGACCACGATACGTGTTTGTAAGGTCAGAACGAAAAAACGAGCACGAAGCCTCGTATAGAAATCGGGAGGAGAGAGGGTATGAAATTAGATCCACTAGCTCTAAAATCCGAAAAAGTCTCAATTATAGGTTAGAAATTGTCCACGAGACCTATTTTTGAGGTCAGAACGAAAAAACGAGCACGAAGCCTCGTATAGAAATCGGGAGGAGAGAGGGTATGAAATTATATCCGATACCTGTAAAATCCGAAAAAGTCTCTATTATAGGTTAGAAATGGACCACGAGACGTGTTTGACAGGTCAGAACGAAAAAACGAGCACGAAGCCTCATCTAGAAATCGGGAGGAGAGAGGGTATAAAATTAGATCCACTTGTTCCAAAACCAGAAAAAGACTCGATTATTGGTTAGTAATGGACCACGAGACGTGTTTGTGAGGTCAGAACGAAAAAATAAGCACGAAGCCTCGTATAGAAATCGGGAGGAGAGAGGGTATGAAATTAGATCCACTAGCTCGAAAACCCGAAAAAGTCTCGATTATCGGTTAGAAATGGAGCAAGAAACGTGTTTGTGAGGTCAGAACGAAAAAACGAGCACGAAGACTCGTATAGAAATCGGGAGGAGAGAGGGTATGAAATTAGATCCACTAACTCTAAAACCCGAAAAAGTCTCCATTATAGGTTAGAAATGGACCACGAGACCTATTTTTGAGGTCAGAACGAAAAAACGAGCACGAAGCCTCGTATAGAAATCGGGAGGAGAGAGGGTATGAAATTAAATCTACTTCCTCTAAAACCTGAAAAAGTCTCGATTATAGTTTAGAAATGGACCACGAGAAGTATTTGTGAGGTCAGAACGAAAAAACGAGCACGAAGCCTCGTGTAGAAATCGGGAGGAGAGAGGGTATGAAATTAGATCCACTAGCTCTAAAATCCGAAAAAGTCTTGATTATAGGTTAGAAATGGACCACGAGACGTGTTTGTGAGGTTAGAACTAAAAAACGAGCACGAAGCCTCGTATAGAAATCGGGAGGAGAGAGTGTATGAAATTAGATCAACTTCCTCTAAAACCCGAAAAAGTCTCGATTATAGGTTAGAAATGGACCACGAAACGTGTTTGTGAGGTCAGATTGAAAAAAGGAGCACGAAGCCTCGTATAGAAATCGGGAGGAGAGAGGGTATAAAATTAGATCCACTTGTTCCAAAACTAGAAAAAGTCTCAATTATAGGTTAGAAATGGACCACGAGACCTATTTTTGAGGTCAGAACGAAAAAACGAGCACGAAGCCTCGCATAGAAATCGGGAGGAGAGAGGGTATGAAATTAGATCCACTAGCTCTAAAATCCGAAAAAGTCTCGATTATAGGTTAGAAATGGACCACGAGAAGTGTTTGTGAGGTTAGAACGAAAAAACGAGCACGAAGCCTCGTATAGAAATCGGGAGGAGAGAGTGTATGAAATTAGATCAACTTCCTCTAAAACCCGAAAAAGTCTCGATTATAGGTTAGAAATGGACCACGAAACGTGTTTGTGAGGTCAGAACGAAAAAACGAGCACGAAGCCTCGTATAGAAATCGGAAGGAGAGAGGGTATAAAATTAGATCCACTTGTTCCAAAACTAGAAAACGTCTCAATTATAGGTTAGAAATGGACCACGAGACCTATTTTTGAGGTCAGAACGAAAAAACGAGCACGAAGCCTCGCATAGAAATCGGCAGGAAAGAGGGTATGAAATTAGATCCACTAGCTCTAAAATCCGAAAAAGTCTCGATTATAGGTTAGAAATGGACCACGAGACGTGTTTGTGAGGTCAGAACGAAAAAACGAGCACGAAGCCTCGTATAGAAATCGGGAGGAGAGAGGGTATGAAATTAGATATACTAGCTCTAAAACCCGAAAAAGTCTCGAATATAGGTTAGAAATTGACCACGAGACGTGTTTGTGTGGTCATAACGAAAAAATGATCACGACGCCTCGTATAGAAATCGGGAGGAGAGAGGGTATGAAATTAAATCCACTTCCTCTAAAACCTGAAAAAGTCTCGATTATAGGTTAGAAATGGACCACGATACGTATTTGTGAGGTAAGAACGAAAAAATGAGCACGAAGCCACGTATAAAAATCGGGAGGAGAGAGGGTATGAAATTAGATCCACTAGCTCTAAAACCCGAAAAAGTCTCAATTATAGGTTAGAAATTGAGCACGAGACCTATTTTTGAGGTTAGAACGAAAAAACGAGCACGAAGCCTCCTATAGAAATCGGGAGGAGAGAGGGTATGAAATTAGATCCACTTCTTCTAAAACCCGAAAAAGTCTTGATTATAGGTTAGAAATTGACCACGAGACGTGTTTGTGAGGTCAGAACGAAAAAACGAGCACGAAGCCTCGTATAGAAATCGGGAGGAGAGAGGGTATGAAATTATATCCACTAGCTCGAAAACCCGAAAAAGTCTCGATTATAGGTTAGAAATGGACCACTAAACGTGTTTGTGAGGTCAGAACGAAAAAACGAGCACGAAGCCTCGTATAGAAATCGGGAGGAGAGAGGGTATGAAATTAGATCCACTAGCTCGAAAACCCGAAAAAGACTCGATTATAGGTTAGAAATGGACCACGAAACGTGTTTGCGAGGTCAGAACGAAAAAACGAGCACGAAGACTCGTATAGAAATCGGGAGGAGAGAGGGTATGAAATTAGATCCACTAGCTCTAAAACACGAAAAAGTCTCCATTATAGGTTAGAAATGGACCACGAGACCTATTTTTAAGGTCAGAACGAAAAAACGAGCACGAAGCCTCGTATAGAAATCGGGAGGAGAGAGGGTATAAAATTACATCCACTTGTTCCAAAAGCATAAAAAGTCTCGATTATTGGTTAGAAATGGACCACGAGACGTCTTTATGAGGTCAGAACTAGAAAACGAGCACGAAGCCTCCTATAGAAATCGGGAGGAGAGAGGGTATGAAATTAGATCCACTAGCTCTAAAATCCGAAAAAGTCTCGGTTATAGGTTAGAAATGGACCACGAGAACTGTTTTTGAGGTCAGAATAAAAAAACGAGCACGAAGCCTCGTAATGATATCGGGAGGAGAGAGGGTATGAAATTAGATCCACTAGCTCTAAAACCCGAAAAAGTCTCAATTATAGGTTAGAAATGGACCACGAGACGTGTTTGTGAGGTCAGAACGAAAAAATGAGCACGAAGCCACGTATAAAAATTGGGAGGAGAGAGGGTATAAAATTAGATCCACTAGCTCTAAAACCCGAAAAAGTCTCAATTATAGGTTAGAAATTGAGCACGAGACCTATTTTTGAGGTCAGAACGAAAAAACGAGCACGAAGCCTCGTATAGAAATCGGGAGGAGAGAGGGTATGAAATTAGATCCACTTCTTCTAAAACCCGAAAAAGTCTTGATTATAGGTTAGAAATTGACCACGAGACGTGTTTGTGAGGTCAGAACGAAAAAACGAGCACGAAGCCTCGTATAGAAATCGGGAGGAGAGAGGGTATGAAATTAGATCCACTAGCTCGAAAACCCGAAAAAGTCTCGATTATAGGTTAGAAATGGACCACGAAACGTGTTTGCGAGGTCAGAACGAAAAAACGAGCACGAAGCCTCGTATAGAAATCGGGAGGAGAGAGGGTATGAAATTAGATCCACTAGCTCTAAAACCCGAAAAAGTCTCCATTATAGGTTAGAAATGGACCACGAGACCTATTTTTAAGGTCAGAACGAAAAAACGAGCACGAAGCCTCGTATAGAAATCGGGAGGAGAGAGGGTATAAAATTAGATCCACTTGTTCCAAAAGCATAAAAAGTCTCGATTATTGGTTAGAAATGGACCACGAGACGTCTTTGTGAGGTCAGAAGTAGAAAACGAGCACGAAGCCTCCTATAGAAATCGGGAGGAGAGAGGGTATGAAATTAGATCCACTAGCTCTAAAATCCGAAAAAGTCTCGGTTATAGGTTAGAAATGGACCACGAGAACTGTTTTTGAGGTCAGAATAAAAAAACGAGCACGAAGCCTCGTAATGATATCGGGAGGAGAGAGGGTATGAAATTAGATCCACTAGCTCTAAAACCCGAAAAAGTCTCAATTATAGGTTAGAAATGGACCACGATACGTGTTTGTAAGGTCAGAACGAAAAAACGAGCACGAAGCCTCGTATAGAAATCGGGAGGAGAGAGGGTATGAAATTAGATCCACTAGCTCTAAAATCCGAAAAAGTCTCAATTATAGGTTAGAAATTGTCCACGAGACCTATTTTTGAGGTCAGAACGAAAAAACGAGCACGAAGCCTCGTATAGAAATCGGGAGGAGAGAGGGTATGAAATTATATCCGATACCTCTAAAATCCGAAAAAGTCTCTATTATAGGTTAGAAATGGACCACGAGACGTGTTTGACAGGTCAGAACGAAAAAACGAGCACGAAGCCTCATCTAGAAATCGGGAGGAGAGAGGGTATAAAATTAGATCCACTTGTTCCAAAACCAGAAAAAGTCTCGATTATTGGTTAGTAATGGACCACGAGACGTGTTTGTGAGGTCAGAACGAAAAAATAAGCACGAAGCCTCGTATAGAAATCGGGAGGAGAGAGGGTATGAAATTAGATCCACTAGCTCGAAAACCCGAAAAAGTCTCGATTATCGGTTAGAAATGGAGCAAGAAACGTGTTTGTGAGGTCAGAACGAAAAAACGAGCACGAAGACTCGTATAGAAATCGGGAGGAGAGAGGGTATGAAATTAGATCCACTAACTCTAAAACTCGAAAAAGTCTCCATTATAGGTTAGAAATGGACCACGAGACCTATTTTTGAGGTCAGAACGAAAAAACGAGCACGAAGCCTCGTATAGAAATCGGGAGGAGAGAGGGTATGAAATTAAATCTACTTCCTCTAAAACCTGAAAAAGTCTCGATTATAGTTTAGAAATGGACCACGAGAAGTATTTGTGAGGTCAGAACGAAAAAACGAGCACGAAGCCTCGTGTAGAAATCGGGAGGAGAGAGGGTATGAAATTAGATCCACTAGCTCTAAAATCCGAAAAAGTCTTGATTATAGGTTAGAAATGGACCACGAGACGTGTTTGTGAGGTTAGAACTAAAAAACGAGCACGAAGCCTCGTATAGAAATCGGGAGGAGAGAGTGTATGAAATTAGATCAACTTCCTCTAAAACCCGAAAAAGTCTCGATTATAGGTTAGAAATGGACCACGAAACGTGTTTGTGAGGTCAGATTGAAAAAAGGAGCACGAAGCCTCGTATAGAAATCGGGAGGAGAGAGGGTATAAAATTAGATCCACTTGTTCCAAAACTAGAAAAAGTCTCAATTATAGGTTAGAAATGGACCACGAGACCTATTTTTGAGGTCAGAACGAAAAAACGAGCACGAAGCCTCGCATAGAAATCGGCAGGAGAGAGGGTATGAAATTAGATCCACTAGCTCTAAAATCCGAAAAAGTCTCGATTATAGGTTAGAAATGGACCACGAGAAGTGTTTGTGAGGTTAGAACGAAAAAACGAGCACGAAGCCTCGTATAGAAATCGGGAGGAGAGAGTGTATGAAATTAGATCAACTTCCTCTAAAACCCGAAAAAGTCTCGATTATAGGTTAGAAATGGACCACGAAACGTGTTTGTGAGGTCAGAACGAAAAAACGAGCACGAAGCCTCGTATAGAAATCGGAAGGATAGAGGGTATAAAATTAGATCCACTTGTTCCAAAACTAGAAAACGTCTCAATTATAGGTTAGAAATGGACCACGAGACCTATTTTTGAGGTCAGAACGAAAAAACGAGCACGAAGCCTCGCATAGAAATCGGCAGGAAAGAGGGTATGAAATTAGATCCACTAGCTCTAAAATCCGAAAAAGTCTCGATTATAGGTTAGAAATGGACCACGAGACGTGTTTGTGAGGTCAGAACGAAAAAACGAGCACGAAGCCTCGTATAGAAATCGGGAGGAGAGAGGGTATGAAATTAGATATACTAGCTCTAAAACCCGAAAAAGTCTCGAATATAGGTTAGAAATTGACCACGAGACGTGTTTGTGTGGTCATAACGAAAAAATGATCACGACGCCTCGTATAGAAATCGGGAGGAGAGAGGGTATGAAATTAAATCCACTTCCTCTAAAACCTGAAAAAGTCTCGATTATAGGTTAGAAATGGACCACGATACGTATTTGTGAGGTCAGAACGAAAAAATGAGCACGAAGCCACGTATAAAAATCGGGAGGAGAGAGGGTATGAAATTAGATCCACTAGCTCTAAAACCCGAAAAAGTCTCAATTATAGGTTAGAAATTGAGCACGAGACCTATTTTTGAGGTCAGAACGAAAAAACGAGCACGAAGCCTCCTATAGAAATCGGGAGGAGAGAGGGTATGAAATTAGATCCACTTCTTCTAAAACCCGAAAAAGTCTTGATTATAGGTTAGAAATTGACCACGAGACGTGTTTGTGAGGTCAGAACGAAAAAACGAGCACGAAGACTCGTATAGAAATCGGGAGGAGAGAGGGTATGAAATTAGATCCACTAACTCTAAAACCCGAAAAAGTCTCCATTATAGGTTAGAAATGGACCACGAGACCTATTTTTGAGGTCAGAACGAAAAAACGAGCACGAAGCCTCGTATAGAAATCGGGAGGAGAGAGGGTATGAAATTAAATCTACTTCCTCTAAAACCTGAAAAAGTCTCGATTATAGTTTAGAAATGGACCACGAGAAGTATTTGTGAGGTCAGAACGAAAAAACGAGCACGAAGCCTCGTGTAGAAATCGGGAGGAGAGAGGGTATGAAATTAGATCCACTAGCTCTAAAATCCGAAAAAGTCTTGATTATAGGTTAGAAATGGACCACGAGACGTGTTTGTGAGGTTAGAACTAAAAAACGAGCACGAAGCCTCGTATAGAAATCGGGAGGAGAGAGTGTATGAAATTAGATCAACTTCCTCTAAAACCCGAAAAAGTCTCGATTATAGGTTAGAAATGGACCACGAAACGTGTTTGTGAGGTCAGATTGAAAAAAGGAGCACGAAGCCTCGTATAGAAATCGGGAGGAGAGAGGGTATAAAATTAGATCCACTTGTTCCAAAACTAGAAAAAGTCTCAATTATAGGTTAGAAATGGACCACGAGACCTATTTTTGAGGTCAGAACGAAAAAACGAGCACGAAGCCTCGCATAGAAATCGGGAGGAGAGAGGGTATGAAATTAGATCCACTAGCTCTAAAATCCGAAAAAGTCTCGATTATAGGTTAGAAATGGACCACGAGAAGTGTTTGTGAGGTTAGAACGAAAAAACGAGCACGAAGCCTCGTATAGAAATCGGGAGGAGAGAGTGTATGAAATTAGATCAACTTCCTCTAAAACCCGAAAAAGTCTCGATTATAGGTTAGAAATGGACCACGAAACGTGTTTGTGAGGTCAGAACGAAAAAACGAGCACGAAGCCTCGTATAGAAATCGGAAGGAGAGAGGGTATAAAATTAGATCCACTTGTTCCAAAACTAGAAAACGTCTCAATTATAGGTTAGAAATGGACCACGAGACCTATTTTTGAGGTCAGAACGAAAAAACGAGCACGAAGCCTCGCATAGAAATCGGCAGGAAAGAGGGTATGAAATTAGATCCACTAGCTCTAAAATCCGAAAAAGTCTCGATTATAGGTTAGAAATGGACCACGAGACGTGTTTGTGAGGTCAGAACGAAAAAACGAGCACGAAGCCTCGTATAGAAATCGGGAGGAGAGAGGGTATGAAATTAGATATACTAGCTCTAAAACCCGAAAAAGTCTCGAATATAGGTTAGAAATTGACCACGAGACGTGTTTGTGTGGTCATAACGAAAAAATGATCACGACGCCTCGTATAGAAATCGGGAGGAGAGAGGGTATGAAATTAAATCCACTTCCTCTAAAACCTGAAAAAGTCTCGATTATAGGTTAGAAATGGACCACGATACGTATTTGTGAGGTAAGAACGAAAAAATGAGCACGAAGCCACGTATAAAAATCGGGAGGAGAGAGGGTATGAAATTAGATCCACTAGCTCTAAAACCCGAAAAAGTCTCAATTATAGGTTAGAAATTGAGCACGAGACCTATTTTTGAGGTTAGAACGAAAAAACGAGCACGAAGCCTCCTATAGAAATCGGGAGGAGAGAGGGTATGAAATTAGATCCACTTCTTCTAAAACCCGAAAAAGTCTTGATTATAGGTTAGAAATTGACCACGAGACGTGTTTGTGAGGTCAGAACGAAAAAACGAGCACGAAGCCTCGTATAGAAATCGGGAGGAGAGAGGGTATGAAATTATATCCACTAGCTCGAAAACCCGAAAAAGTCTCGATTATAGGTTAGAAATGGACCACTAAACGTGTTTGTGAGGTCAGAACGAAAAAACGAGCACGAAGCCTCGTATAGAAATCGGGAGGAGAGAGGGTATGAAATTAGATCCACTAGCTCGAAAACCCGAAAAAGACTCGATTATAGGTTAGAAATGGACCACGAAACGTGTTTGCGAGGTCAGAACGAAAAAACGAGCACGAAGACTCGTATAGAAATCGGGAGGAGAGAGGGTATGAAATTAGATCCACTAGCTCTAAAACACGAAAAAGTCTCCATTATAGGTTAGAAATGGACCACGAGACCTATTTTTAAGGTCAGAACGAAAAAACGAGCACGAAGCCTCGTATAGAAATCGGGAGGAGAGAGGGTATAAAATTACATCCACTTGTTCCAAAAGCATAAAAAGTCTCGATTATTGGTTAGAAATGGACCACGAGACGTCTTTATGAGGTCAGAACTAGAAAACGAGCACGAAGCCTCCTATAGAAATCGGGAGGAGAGAGGGTATGAAATTAGATCCACTAGCTCTAAAATCCGAAAAAGTCTCGGTTATAGGTTAGAAATGGACCACGAGAACTGTTTTTGAGGTCAGAATAAAAAAACGAGCACGAAGCCTCGTAATGATATCGGGAGGAGAGAGGGTATGAAATTAGATCCACTAGCTCTAAAACCCGAAAAAGTCTCAATTATAGGTTAGAAATGGACCACGAGACGTGTTTGTGAGGTCAGAACGAAAAAATGAGCACGAAGCCACGTATAAAAATTGGGAGGAGAGAGGGTATAAAATTAGATCCACTAGCTCTAAAACCCGAAAAAGTCTCAATTATAGGTTAGAAATTGAGCACGAGACCTATTTTTGAGGTCAGAACGAAAAAACGAGCACGAAGCCTCGTATAGAAATCGGGAGGAGAGAGGGTATGAAATTAGATCCACTTCTTCTAAAACCCGAAAAAGTCTTGATTATAGGTTAGAAATTGACCACGAGACGTGTTTGTGAGGTCAGAACGAAAAAACGAGCACGAAGCCTCGTATAGAAATCGGGAGGAGAGAGGGTATGAAATTAGATCCACTAGCTCGAAAACCCGAAAAAGTCTCGATTATAGGTTAGAAATGGACCACGAAACGTGTTTGCGAGGTCAGAACGAAAAAACGAGCACGAAGCCTCGTATAGAAATCGGGAGGAGAGAGGGTATGAAATTAGATCCACTAGCTCTAAAACCCGAAAAAGTCTCCATTATAGGTTAGAAATGGACCACGAGACCTATTTTTAAGGTCAGAACGAAAAAACGAGCACGAAGCCTCGTATAGAAATCGGGAGGAGAGAGGGTATAAAATTAGATCCACTTGTTCCAAAAGCATAAAAAGTCTCGATTATTGGTTAGAAATGGACCACGAGACGTCTTTGTGAGGTCAGAAGTAGAAAACGAGCACGAAGCCTCCTATAGAAATCGGGAGGAGAGAGGGTATGAAATTAGATCCACTAGCTCTAAAATCCGAAAAAGTCTCGGTTATAGGTTAGAAATGGACCACGAGAACTGTTTTTGAGGTCAGAATAAAAAAACGAGCACGAAGCCTCGTAATGATATCGGGAGGAGAGAGGGTATGAAATTAGATCCACTAGCTCTAAAACCCGAAAAAGTCTCAATTATAGGTTAGAAATGGACCACGATACGTGTTTGTAAGGTCAGAACGAAAAAACGAGCACGAAGCCTCGTATAGAAATCGGGAGGAGAGAGGGTATGAAATTAGATCCACTAGCTCTAAAATCCGAAAAAGTCTCAATTATAGGTTAGAAATTGTCCACGAGACCTATTTTTGAGGTCAGAACGAAAAAACGAGCACGAAGCCTCGTATAGAAATCGGGAGGAGAGAGGGTATGAAATTATATCCGATACCTCTAAAATCCGAAAAAGTCTCTATTATAGGTTAGAAATGGACCACGAGACGTGTTTGACAGGTCAGAACGAAAAAACGAGCACGAAGCCTCATCTAGAAATCGGGAGGAGAGAGGGTATAAAATTAGATCCACTTGTTCCAAAACCAGAAAAAGTCTCGATTATTGGTTAGTAATGGACCACGAGACGTGTTTGTGAGGTCAGAACGAAAAAATAAGCACGAAGCCTCGTATAGAAATCGGGAGGAGAGAGGGTATGAAATTAGATCCACTAGCTCGAAAACCCGAAAAAGTCTCGATTATCGGTTAGAAATGGAGCAAGAAACGTGTTTGTGAGGTCAGAACGAAAAAACGAGCACGAAGACTCGTATAGAAATCGGGAGGAGAGAGGGTATGAAATTAGATCCACTAACTCTAAAACTCGAAAAAGTCTCCATTATAGGTTAGAAATGGACCACGAGACCTATTTTTGAGGTCAGAACGAAAAAACGAGCACGAAGCCTCGTATAGAAATCGGGAGGAGAGAGGGTATGAAATTAAATCTACTTCCTCTAAAACCTGAAAAAGTCTCGATTATAGTTTAGAAATGGACCACGAGAAGTATTTGTGAGGTCAGAACGAAAAAACGAGCACGAAGCCTCGTGTAGAAATCGGGAGGAGAGAGGGTATGAAATTAGATCCACTAGCTCTAAAATCCGAAAAAGTCTTGATTATAGGTTAGAAATGGACCACGAGACGTGTTTGTGAGGTTAGAACTAAAAAACGAGCACGAAGCCTCGTATAGAAATCGGGAGGAGAGAGTGTATGAAATTAGATCAACTTCCTCTAAAACCCGAAAAAGTCTCGATTATAGGTTAGAAATGGACCACGAAACGTGTTTGTGAGGTCAGATTGAAAAAAGGAGCACGAAGCCTCGTATAGAAATCGGGAGGAGAGAGGGTATAAAATTAGATCCACTTGTTCCAAAACTAGAAAAAGTCTCAATTATAGGTTAGAAATGGACCACGAGACCTATTTTTGAGGTCAGAACGAAAAAACGAGCACGAAGCCTCGCATAGAAATCGGCAGGAGAGAGGGTATGAAATTAGATCCACTAGCTCTAAAATCCGAAAAAGTCTCGATTATAGGTTAGAAATGGACCACGAGAAGTGTTTGTGAGGTTAGAACGAAAAAACGAGCACGAAGCCTCGTATAGAAATCGGGAGGAGAGAGTGTATGAAATTAGATCAACTTCCTCTAAAACCCGAAAAAGTCTCGATTATAGGTTAGAAATGGACCACGAAACGTGTTTGTGAGGTCAGAACGAAAAAACGAGCACGAAGCCTCGTATAGAAATCGGAAGGATAGAGGGTATAAAATTAGATCCACTTGTTCCAAAACTAGAAAACGTCTCAATTATAGGTTAGAAATGGACCACGAGACCTATTTTTGAGGTCAGAACGAAAAAACGAGCACGAAGCCTCGCATAGAAATCGGCAGGAAAGAGGGTATGAAATTAGATCCACTAGCTCTAAAATCCGAAAAAGTCTCGATTATAGGTTAGAAATGGACCACGAGACGTGTTTGTGAGGTCAGAACGAAAAAACGAGCACGAAGCCTCGTATAGAAATCGGGAGGAGAGAGGGTATGAAATTAGATATACTAGCTCTAAAACCCGAAAAAGTCTCGAATATAGGTTAGAAATTGACCACGAGACGTGTTTGTGTGGTCATAACGAAAAAATGATCACGACGCCTCGTATAGAAATCGGGAGGAGAGAGGGTATGAAATTAAATCCACTTCCTCTAAAACCTGAAAAAGTCTCGATTATAGGTTAGAAATGGACCACGATACGTATTTGTGAGGTCAGAACGAAAAAATGAGCACGAAGCCACGTATAAAAATCGGGAGGAGAGAGGGTATGAAATTAGATCCACTAGCTCTAAAACCCGAAAAAGTCTCAATTATAGGTTAGAAATTGAGCACGAGACCTATTTTTGAGGTCAGAACGAAAAAACGAGCACGAAGCCTCCTATAGAAATCGGGAGGAGAGAGGGTATGAAATTAGATCCACTTCTTCTAAAACCCGAAAAAGTCTTGATTATAGGTTAGAAATTGACCACGAGACGTGTTTGTGAGGTCAGAACGAAAAAACGAGCACGAAGCCTCGTATAGAAATCGGGAGGAGAGAGGGTATGAAATTAGATCCACTAGCTCGAAAACCCGAAAAAGTCTCGATTATAGGTTAGAAATGGACCACGAAACGTGTTTGTGAGGTCAGAACGAAAAAACGAGCACGAAGCCTCGTATAGAAATCGGGAGGAGAGAGGGTATGAAATTAGATCCACTAGCTCTAAAACCCGAAAAAGTCTCCATTATAGGTTAGAAATGGACCACGAGACCTATTTTTAAGGTCAGAACGAAAAAACGAACACGAAGCCTCGTAATGAAATCGGGAGGAGAGAGGGTATGAAATTAGATCCACGAGCTCTAAAACCCGAAAAAGTCTCAATTATAGGTTAGAAATGGACCACGAGACGTGTTTGTAAGGTCAGAACGAAAAAACGAGCACGAAGCCTCGTATAGAAATCGGGAGGAGAGAGGGTATGAAATTAGATCCACTAGCTCTAAAATCCGAAAAAGTCTCAATTATAGGTTAGAAATTGTCCACGAGACCTATTTTTGAGGTCAGAACGAAAAAACGAGCACGAAGCCTCGTATAGAAATCGGGAGGAGAGAGGGTATGAAATTATATCCACTACCTCTAAAATCCGAAAAAGTCTCTATTATAGGTTAGAAATGGACCACGAGACGTGTTTGACAGGTCAGAACGAAAAAACGAGCACGAAGCCTCATCTAGAAATCGGGAGGAGAGAGAGTATAAAATTAGATCCACTTGTTCCAAAACTAGAAAAAGTCTCGATTATTGGTTAGTAATGGACCACGAGACGTGTTTGTGAGGTCAGAACGAAAAAATAAGCACGAAGCCTCGTATAGAAATCAGGAGGAGAGAGGGTATGAAATTAGATCCACTAGCTCGAAAACCCGAAAAAGTCTCGATTATTGGTTAGAAATGGACCAAGAAACGTGTTTGTGAGGTCAGAACGAAAAAACGAGCACGAAGACTCGTATAGAAATCGGGAGGAGAGAGGGTATGAAATTAGATCCACTAACTCTAAAACCCGAAAAAGTCTCCATTATAGGTTAGAAATGGACCACGAGACCTATTTTTGAGGTCAGAACGAAAAAACGAGCACGAAGCCTCGTATAGAAATCGGGAGGAGAGAGGGTATGAAATTAAATCTACTTCCTCTAAAACCCGAAAAAGTCTCGATTATAGGTTAGAAATGGACCACGAGACGTATTTGTGAGGTCAGAACGAAAAAACGAGCACGAAGCCTCGTATAGAAATCGGAAGGAGAGAGGGTATGAAATTAGATCCACTAGCTCTAAAACTCGAAAAAGTCTCCATTATAGGTTAGAAATGGACCACGAGACCTATTTTTGAGGTCAGAACGAAAAAACGAGCACGAAGCCTCGTTTAGAAATCGGGAGGAGAGAGAGTATAAAATTAGATCCACTAGCTCTAAAACCCGAAAAAGTCTCGATTATAGGTTAGAAATGGACCATGAGACGTGTTTGTGAGGTCAAAATGAAAAAACAAGCACGAAGCCTCGTATAGAAATCGAGAGGAGAGAGGGTATGAAATTAGATCCACAAACTCTATAACCCGAAAAAGTCTCGATTATAGTTTAGAAATGGACCACGAGAAGTATTTGTGAGGTCAGAACGAAAAAACGAGCACGAAGCCTCGTGTAGAAATCGGGAGGAGAGAGGGTATGAAATTAGATATACTAGCTCTAAAACCCGAAAAAGTCTCGAATATAGGTTAGAAATTGACCACGAGACGTGTTTGTGTGGTCATAACGAAAAAATGAGCACGACGCCTTGTATAGAAATCGGGAGGAGAGAGGGTATGAAATTAAATCCACTTCCTCTAAAACCTGAAAAAGTCTCGATTATAGGTTAGAAATGGACCACGATACGTATTTGTGAGGTCAGAACGAAAAAATGAGCACGAAGCCACGTATAAAAATCGGGAGGAGAGAGGGTATGAAATTAGATCCACTAGCTCTAAAACCCGAAAAAGTCTCAATTATAGGTTAGAAATTGAGCACGAGACCTATTTTTGAGGTCAGAACGAAAAAACGAGCACGAAGCCTCGTATAGAAATCGGGAGGAGAGAGGGTATGAAATTAGATCCACTAGCTCGAAAACCCGAAAAAGTCTCGATTATAGGTTAGAAATGGACCACGAAACGTGTTTGTGAGGTCAGAACGAAAAAACGAGCACGAAGCCTCGTATAGAAATCGGGAGGAGAGAGGGTATGAAATTAGATCCACTAGCTCTAAAACCCGAAAAAGTCTCCATTATAGGTTAGAAATGGACCACGAGACCTATTTTTAAGGTCAGAACGAAAAAACGAGCACGAAGCCTCGTATAGAAATCGGGAGGACAGAGGGTATAAAATTAGATCCACTTGTTCCAAAAGCATAAAAAGTCTCGATTATTGGTTAGAAATGGACCACGAGACGTCTTTGTGAGGTCAGAACTAGAAAACGAGCACGAAGCCTCCTATAGAAATCGGGAGGAGAGAGGGTATGAAATTAGATCCACTAGCTCTAAAATCCGAAAAAGTCTCGGTTATAGGTTAGAAATGGACCACGAGAATTGTTTTTGAGGTCAGAACAAAAAAACGAGCACGAAGCCTCGTAATGAAATCGGGAGGAGAGAGGGTATGAGATTAGATCCACTAGCTCTAAAACCCGAAAAAGTCTCAATTATAGGTTAGAAATGGACCACGAGACGTGTTTGTAAGGTCAGAACGAAAAAACGAGCACGAAGCCTCGTATAGAAATCGGGAGCAGAGAGGGTATGAAATTAGATCCACTTGTTCCAAAACCAGAAAAAGTCTCGATTATAGGTTAGAAATGGACCACGAGACATATTTTTGAGGTCAGAACGAAAAAACGAGCATGAAGCCTCGTATAGAAATCGGGAGGAGAGAGGGTATGAAATTAGATTCACTAGCTCTAAAATCCGAAAAAGTGTCGATTATAGGTTAGAAATGGACCACGAGACGTGTTTGTGAGGTCAGAACGAAAAAACGAGCACGAAGCCTCGTATAGAAATCAGGAGGAGAGAGGGTATGAAATTAGATCCACTTCCTCTATAACCCGAAAAAGTCTCAATTATAGTTTAGAAATGGACCACGAGAAGTATTTGTGAGGTCAAAACGAAAAAACGAGCACGAAGCTTCGTATAGAAATCCAGAGGAGAGAGGGTATGAAATTAGATCCACTACCTCTAAAATCCGAAAAAGTCTCGATTATAGGTTAGAAATGGACCACGAGACGTGTTTGTGAGGTCAGAACGAAAAAACAAGCACGAAGCCTCGTATCGAAATCGGGAGGAGAGAGGGAATGAAATTAGATCCACTAGCTCTAGAACCCGAAAAAGTCTCAATTATAGGTTAGAAATGGACCACGAGACCTATTTTTGAGGTTAGAACGAAAAAACGAGCACGAAGCCTCGAATAGAAATCGGGAGGAGACAGGATATGAAATTTGATCCACAAGCTCTAAAATTCGAAAAAGTCTCGATTATAGGTTAGAAATGGACCACGAAACATGTTGGTGAGGTCAGAACGAAAAAACGAGCACGAAGCCTCGTAGAGAAATCGGGAGGAGAGAGTGTATGAAATTAGATCCACTAGCTCTAAAATCCGAAAAAGTCTCGATTATAGGTTAGAAATGGACCACGAGACGTGTTTGTGAGGTCAGAACGAAAAAACGAGCACGAAGCCTCGTATAGAAATCGGGAGGAGAGAGGGTATGAAATTAGATCCACTTCCTCTATAACCCGAAAAAGTCTCAATTATAGTTTAGAAATGGACCATGAGAAGTATTTGTGAGGTCAGAATGAAAAAACGAGCACGAAGCTTCGTATAGAAATCCAGAGGAGAGAGGGTATGAAATTAGATCTACTAGCTCTAAAACCCGAAAATGTCTCCATTATAGAATAGAAATGGACGACGAGAACTATTTTTGAGGTCAGAATGAAAAAACGAGCACGAAGCCTCGTATAGAAATCGGGAGGAGAGAGGGTATGAAATTAGATCTATTAGCTCTAAAACCCGAAAAAGTCTCAATTATAGGTTAGAAATGGACCACGAGACCTATTTTTGAGGTCAGAACGAAAAAACGAGCACGAAGCCTCGTATAGAAATCGGGAGGAGAGAGGGTATAAAATTAGATCCACTTGTTCCAAAAGCATAAAAAGTCTCGATTATTGGTTAGAAATGGACCACGAGACGTCTTTGTGAGGTCAGAACTAGAAAACGAGCACGAAGCCTCCTATAGAAATCGGGAGGAGAGAGGGTATGAAATTAGATCCACTAGCTCTAAAATCCGAAAAAGTCTCGGTTATAGGTTAGAAATGGACCACGAGAACTGTTTTTTAGGTCAGAACAAAAAAACGAGCACGAAGCCTCGTATTGAAATCGGGAGGAGAGAGGGTATGAAATTAGATCCACTAGCTCTAAAACCCGAAAAAGTCTCAATTATACGTTAGAAATGGACCACGAGACGTGTTTGTAAGGTCAGAACGAAAAAACGAGCACGAAGCCTCGTATAGAAATCGGGAGGAGAGAGGGTATGAAATTAGATCCACTTGTTCCAAAACCAGAAAAAGTCTCGATTATAGGTTAGAAATGGACCACGAGACCTATTTTTGAGGTCAGAACGAAAAAACGAGCACGAAGCCTCGTATAGAAATCGGGAGGAGAGAGGGTATGAAATTAGATCCACTAGCTCTAAAACCCGAAAAAGACTCAATTATAGGTTAGAAATGGACCACGAGACCTATTTTTGAGGTCAGAACGAAAAAACGAGCACGAAGCCTCGTATAGAAATCGGGAGGAGAGAGGGTATGAAATTAGATCCACTAGCTCTAAAATCCGAAAAAGTGTCGATTATAGGTTGGAAATGGACCACGAGACGTGTTTGTGAGGTCAGAACGAAAAAATAAGCACGAAGCCTCGTATAGAAATCGAGAGGAGAGAGGGTATGAAATTAGATCCACTAGCTCGAAAACCCGAAAAAGTCTCGATTATAAGTTAGAAATGGACCACGAAACGTGTTTGTGAGGTCAGAACGAAAAAACGAGCACGAAGCCTCGTATAGAAATCGGGAGGAGAGAGGGTATGAAATTAGATCCACTAACTCTAAAACCCGAAAATGTCTCCATTATAGGTTAGAAATGGACCACGAGACCTATTTTTGAGGTCAGAACGAAAAAACGAGCACGAAGCCTCGTATAGAAATCGGGAGGAGAGAGGGTATGAAATTAGATCCACTAGCTCTAAAACCCGAAAAAGACTCAATTATAGGTTAGAAATGGACCACGAGACCTATTTTTGAGGTCAGAACGAAAAAACGAGCACGAAGCCTCGTATAGAAATCGGGAGGAGAGAGGGTATGAAATTAGATCCACTAGCTCTAAAATCCGAAAAAGTGTCGATTATAGGTTAGAAATGGACCACGAGACGTGTTTGTGAGGTCAGAACGAAAAAATGAGCACGAAGCCTCGTATAGAAATCGGAAGGAGAGAGGGTATGAAATTAGATCCACTTGTTCCAAAACCAGAAAAAGTCTCGATTATAGGTTAGAAATGGACCACGAGACCTATTTTTGAGGTCAGAACGAAAAAACGAGCACGAAGCCTCGTATAGAAATCGGGAGGAGAGAGGGTATGAAATTAGATCCACTAACTCTAAAACCCGAAAATGTTTCCATTATAGGTTAGAAATGGACCACGAGACCTATTTTTGAGGTCAGAACGAAAAAACGAGCACGAAGCCTCGTATAGAAATCGGGAGGAGAGAGGGTATGAAATTAGATCCACTAGCTCTAAAACCCGAAAAAGACTCAATTATAGGTTAGAAATGGACCACGAGACCTATTTTTGAGGTCAGAACGAAAAAACGAGCACGAAGCCTCGTATAGAAATCGGGAGGAGAGAGGGTATGAAATTAGATCCACTAGCTCTAAAATCCGAAAAAGTGTCGATTATAGGTTAGAAATGGACCACGAGACGTGTTTGTAAGGTCAGAACGAAAAAATGAGCACGAAGCCTCGTATAGAAATCGGAAGGAGAGAGGGTATGAAATTAGATCCACTTGTTCCAAAACCAGAAAAAGTCTCGATTATAGGTTAGAAATGGACCACGAGACCTATTTTTGAGGTCAGAACGAAAAAACGAGCACGAAGCCTCGTATAGAAATCGGGAGGAGAGAGGGTATGAAATTAGATCCACTAGCTCTAAAACCCGAAAAAGACTCAATTATAGGTTAGAAATGGACCACGAGACCTATTTTTGAGGTCAGAACGAAAAAACGAGCACGAAGCCTCGTATAGAAATCGGGAGGAGAGAGGGTATGAAATTAGATCCACTAGCTCTAAAATCCGAAAAAGTGTCGATTATAGGTTAGAAATGGACCACGAGACGTGTTTGTGAGGTCAGAACGAAAAAATAAGCACGAAGCCTCGTATAGAAATCGGGAGGAGAGAGGGTATGAAATTAGATCCACTAGCTCGAAAACCCGAAAAAGTCTCGATTATAAGTTAGAAATGGACCACGAAACGTGTTTGTGAGGTCAGAACGAAAAAACGAGCACGAAGCCTCGTATAGAAATCGGGAGGAGAGAGGGTATGAAATTAGATCCACTAACTCTAAAACCCGAAAATGTCTCCATTATAGGTTAGAAATGGACCACGAGACCTATTTTTGAGGTCAGAACGAAAAAACGAGCACGAAGCCTCGTATAGAAATCGGGAGGAGAGAGGGTATGAAATTAGATCCACTAGCTCTAAAACCCGAAAAAGACTCAATTATAGGTTAGAAATGGACCACGAGACCTATTTTTGAGGTCAGAACGAAAAAACGAGCACGAAGCCTCGTATAGAAATCGGGAGGAGAGAGGGTATGAAATTAGATCCACTAGCTCTAAAATCCGAAAAAGTGTCGATTATAGGTTAGAAATGGACCACGAGACGTGTTTGTGAGGTCAGAACGAAAAAATGAGCACGAAGCCTCGTATAGAAATCGGAAGGAGAGAGGGTATGAAATTAGATCCACTTGTTCCAAAACCAGAAAAAGTCTCGATTATAGGTTAGAAATGGACCACGAGACCTATTTTTGAGGTCAGAACGAAAAAACTAGCACGAAGCCTCGTATAGAAATCGGGAGGAGAGAGGGTATGAAATTAGATCCACTAGCTCTAAAATCCGAAAAAGTGTCGATTATAGGTTAGAAATGGACCACGAGACATGTTTGTGAGGTCAGAACGAAAAAACGAGCACGAAGCCTCGTATAGAAATCGGGAGGAGAGAGGGTATGAAATTAGATCCACTTCCTCTATAACCCGAAAAAGTCTCAATTATAGTTTAGAAATGGACCACGAGAAGTATTTGTGAGGTCAAAACGAAAAAACGAGCACGAAGCTTCGTATAGAAATCCAGAGGAGAGAGGGTATGAAATTAGATCCACTACCTCTAAAATCCGAAAAAGTCTCGATTATAGGTTAGAAATGGACCACGAGACGTGTTTGTGAGGTCAGAACAAAAAAACAAGCACGAAGCCTCGTATCGAAATCGGGAGGAGAGATGGAATGAAATTAGATCCACTAGCTCTAGAACCCGAAAAAGTCTCAATTATAGGTTAGAAATGGACCACGAGACCTATTTTTGAGGTCAGAACGAAAAAACGAGCACGAAGCCTCGAATAGAAATCGGGAGGAGACAAGATATGAAATTTGATCCACAAGCTCTAAAATCCGAAAAAGTCTCGATTATAGGTTAGAAATGGACCACGAAACATGTTTGTGAGGTCAGAACGAAAAAACGAGCACGAAGCCTCGTAGAGAAATCGGGAGGAGAGAGGGTATGAAATTTGATCGACTAGCTCTAAAATCCGAAAAAGTCTCGATTATAGGTTAGAAATGGTCCACGAGACGTGTTTGTGAGGTCAGAACGAAAAAACGAGCACGAAGCCTCGTATAGAAATCGGGAGGAGAGAGGGTATGCAATTAGATCCACTAGCTCTAAAACCCGAAAAAGTCTCAATTATAGGTTAGAAATGGACCACGAGACCTATTTTTGAGGTCAGAATGAAAAAACAAGCACGAAGCCCCGTATAGAAATCGGGAGGAGAGAGGGTATGAAATTAGATCTACTAGCTCTAAAACCCGAAAAAGTCTCAATTATAGGTTAGAAATGGACCACGAGACCTATTTTTGAGGTCAGAACGAAAAAACGAGCTCGAAGCCTCGTATTGAAATCGGAAGGAGAGAGGGTATAAAATTAGATCCACTTGTTCCAAAAGCATAAAAAGTCTCGATTATTGGTTAGAAATGGACCACGAGACGTCTTTGTGAGGTGAGAACGAGAAAACGAGCACGAAGCCTCATATAGAAATCGGGAGGAGAGAGGGTATGAAATTAGATCCACTAGCTCTAAAATCCGAAAAAGTCTCCATTATAGGTTAGAAATGGACCACGAGACCTGTTTTTGAGGTCAGAACAAAAAAACGAGCACGAAACCTCGTAATGAAATAGGGAGGAGAGAGGGTATGAAATTAGATCCACAAGCTCTAAAACCCGAAAAAGTCTCAATTATAGGTTAGAAATGGACCACGAGACGTGTTTGTGAGGTCAGAACGAAAAAACGAGCACGAAGCCTCGTATAGAAATCGGGAGGAGAGATGGTATGAAATTAGATCCACTAGCTCTAAAACCCGAAAAAGTCTCAATTATAGGTTAGAAATGGACCACGAGACCTATTTTTGAGGTCAGAACTAAAAAACGCGCAGGAAGCCTCGTATAGAAATCGGGAGGAGAGAGGGTATAAAATTAGATCCACTAGCTCTAAAACCCGAAAAAGTCTCGGTTATAGGTTAGAAATGGACCTAGGTTAGAAATGGACCACGAAACGTGTTTGTCAGGTCAGAACGAAAAAACGAGCACGAAGCCTCGTATAGAAATCGGGAGGAGAGAGGGTATGAAATTAGATCCACTAGCTCTAAAACCCGAAAAAGTCTCAATTATAGGTTAGAAATGGACCACGAGACCTATTTTTGAGGTCAGAACGAAAAAACGAGCACGAAGCCTCGTATAGAAATCGAGAGGAGAGAGGGTATGAAATTAGATCCACTAGCTCTAAAACCCGAAAAAGACTCAATTATAGGTTAGAGATGGACCACGAGACCTATTATTGAGGTCAGAACGAAAAAACGAGCACGAAGCCTCGTATAGAAATCGGAAGGAGAGAGGGTATGAAATTAGATCCACTAGCTCTAAAATCCGAAAAAGTCTCGATTATAGGTTAGAAATGGACCATGAGACGTGTTTGTGAAGTCAGAACAAAAAAACGAGCACGAAACCTCGTATAGAAATCGGGAGGAGAGAGGGTATGAAATTAGATTCACTTGTTCCAAAACCAGAAAAAGTCTCGATTATTGGTGAGTAATGGATCACGAGACGTGTTCGTGAGGTCAGAACGAAAAAACGAGCACGAAGCCTCGTATCGAAATCGGGAGGAGAGTGTGTATGAAATTAGATCCACTTCCTCTATAACCCGAAAAAGTCTCGATTATAGGTTAGAAATGGACCACGAGACGTATTTGTGAGGTCAGAACGAAAAAACGAGCACGAAGCCTCGTATAAAAATCGGGAGGAGAGAGGGTATGAAATTAGATCCACTAGCTCTAAAACCCGAAAAAGTCTCAATTATAGGTTAGAAATTGACCACGAAACCTATTTTTGAGGTCAGAACGAAAAAACGAGCACGAAGCCTTGTATAGAAATTCGGAGGAGAGAGGGTATGAAATTATATCCACTACCTCTAAAATCCGAAAAAGTCTCTATTATATGTTAGAAATGGACCACGAGACGTGTTTGTGAGGTCAGAACAAAAAAACGAGCACGAAGCTTCATCTAGAAATCGGGAGGAGAGAGGGTTTAAAATTAGATCCACTTGTTCCAAAACCAGAAAAAGTCTCGATTATTGGTTAGTAATGGACCACGAGACGTGTTTTTGAGGTCAGAACGAAAAAATATGCACGAAGCCTCGTATAGAAATCGGGAGGAGAGAGGGTATGAAATTAGATCCACTAGCTCGAAAACCCGAAAAAGTCTCGGTTATAGGTTAGAAATGGACCTAGGTTAGAAATGGACCACGAATCGTGTTTGTCAGGTCAGAACGAAAAAACGAGCACGAAGCCTCGTATAGAAATCGGGAGGCGAGAGGGTATGAAATTAGATCCACTAGCTCGAAAACCCGAAAAAGTCTCAATTATAGGTTAGAAATGGACCACGAGACCTATTTTTGAGGTCAGAACGAAAAAACGAGCACGAAGCCTCGTATAGAAATCGGAAGGAGAGAGGGTATGAAATTAGATCCACTAGCTCTAAAATCCGAAAAAGTCTCGATTATAGGTTAGAAATGGACCATGAGACGTGTTTGTGAAGTCAGAACGAAAAAACGAGCACGAAACCTCGTATAGAAATCGGGAGGAGAGAGGGTATGAAATTAGATTCACTTGTTCCAAAACCAGAAAAAGTCTCGATTATTGGTGAGTAATGGATCACGAGACGTGTTCGTGAGGTCAGAACGAAAAAACGAGCACGAAGCCTCGTATCGAAATCGGGAGGAGAGAGGGTATGAAATTAGATCCACTTCCTCTATAACCCGAAAAAGTCTCGATTATAGGTTAGAAATGGACCACGAGACGTATTTGTGAGGTCAGAACGAAAAAACGAGCACGAAGCCTCGTATAAAAATCGGGAGGAGAGAGGGTATGAAATTAGATCCACTAGCTCTAAAACCCGAAAAAGTATCAATTATAGGTTAGAAATTGACCACGAAACCTATTTTTGAGGTCAGAACGAAAAAACGAGCACGAAGCCTTGTATAGAAATCCGGAGGAGAGAGGGTATGAAATTATATCCACTACCTCTAAAATCCGAAAAAGTCTCTATTATATGTTAGAAATGGACCACGAGACGTGTTTGTGAGGTCAGAACAAAAAAACGAGCACGAAGCCTCATCTAGAAATCGGGAGGAGAGAGGGTTTAAAATTAGATCCACTTGTTCCAAAACCAGAAAAAGTCTCGATTATTGGTTAGTAATGGACCACGAGACGTGTTTTTGAGGTCAGAACGAAAAAATATGCACGAAGCCTCGTATAGAAATCGGGAGGAGAGAGGGTATGAAATTAGATCCACTAGCTCGAAAACCCGAAAAAGTCTCGATTATAGGTTAGAAATGGACCTAGGTTAGAAATGGACCACGAAACGTGTTTGTGAGGTTAGAATGAAAAAACGAGCAGGAAGCCTCGTATAGAAATCGGGAGGAGAGAGGGTATGAAATTAGATCCACTAGCTCTAAAACCCGAAAAAGTCTCAATTATAGGTTAGAAATGGACCACGAGACCTATTTTTGAGGTCAGAACGAAAAAACGAGCACGAAGCCTCGTATAGAAATCGAGAGGAGAGAGGGTATGAAATTAGATCCACTAGCTCTAAAATCCGAAAAAGACTCAATTATAGGTTAGAAATGGACCACGAGACCTATTTTAGAGGTCAGAACGAAAAAACGAGCACGAAGCCTCGTATAGAAATCGGAAGGAGAGAGGGTATGAAATTAGATCCACTAGCTCTAAAATCCGAAAAAGTCTCGATTATAGGTTAGAAATGGACCACGAGACGTGTTTGTGAGGTCAGAACGAAAAAACGAGCACGAAACCTCGTATAGAAATCGGGAGGAGAGAGGGTATGAAATTAGATTCACTTGTTCCAAAACTAAAAAAGTCTCGATTATTGGTGAGTAATGGATCACGAGACGTTTTTGTGAGGTCAGAACGAAAAAACGAGCACGAAGCCTCGTATAGAAATCGGGAGGAGACAGGGTATGAAATTAAATCCACTTCCTCTAAAACCCGAAAAAGTCTCGATTATAGGTTAGAAATGGACCACGAGACGTGTTTGTGAGGTCAGAACGAAAAAACGAGCACGAAACCTCGTATAGAAATCGGGAGGAGAGAGGGTATGAAATTAGATTCACTTGTTCCAAAACTAGAAAAAGTCTCGATTATTGGTGAGTAATGGATCACGAGACGTTTTTGTGAGGTCAGAACGAAAAAACGAGCACGAAGCCTCGTATAGAAATCGGGAGGAGACAGGGTATGAAATTAAATCCACTTCCTCTAAAACCCGAAAAAGTCTCGATTATAGGTTAGAAATGGACCACGAGACCTATTTTTTAGGTCAGAACGAAAAAACGAGCACGAAGCCTCGTATAGAAATCGAGAGGAGAGAGGGTATGAAATTAGATCCACTAGCTCTAAAACCCGAAAAAGACTCAATTATAGGTTAGAAATGGACCACGAGACCTATTTTTGAGTTCAGAACGAAAAAACGAGCACGAAGCCTTGTATAGAAATCGGAAGGAGAGAGGGTATGAAATTAGATCCACTAGCTCTAAAATTCGAAAAAGTCTCGATTATAGGTTAGAAATGGACCACGAGACGTTTTTGTGAGGTCAGAACGAAAAAACGAGCACGAAACCTCGTATAGAAATCGGGAGGAGAGAGGGTATGAAATTAGATTCACTTGTTCCAAAACCAGAAAAAGTCTCGATTATTGGTTAGAAATGGATCACGAGACGTGTTTGTGAGGTCAGAACGAAAAAACAAGCACGAAGCCTCGTATAGAAATCGGGAGGAGAGAGGGTATGAAATTAGATCTACTAGCTCTAAAACCCGAAAAAGTCTCGAATATAGGTTAGAAATTATCCACGAGACGTGTTTGTGTGGTCAAAACGAAAAAACGAGCACGACGCCTCGTATAGAAATCGGGAGGAGAGAGGGTATGAAATTAAATCCACTTCCTCTAAAACCTGAAAAAGTCTCGATTATAGGTTAAAAATGGACCACGAGACGTATTTGTGAGGTCAGAATGAAAAAACGAGCACGAAGCCTCGTATAAAAATCGGGAGGAGAGAGGGTATGAAATTAGATCCACTAGCTCTAAAACCCGAAAAAGTCTCAATTATAGGTTAAAAATTGACCACGAGACCTATTTTTGAGGTCAGAATGAAAAAACGAGCACGAAGCCTCGTATAGAAATCGGGAGGAGAGAGGGTTTGAAATTATATCCACTACCTCTAAAATCCGAAAAAGTCTCTATTATAGGTTAGAAATGGACCACGAGACGTGTTTGTGTGGTCAGAACGAAAAAAAGAGCACGAAGCCTCATCTAGAAATCGGGAGGAGAGAGGGTATAAAATTAGATCCACTTGTTCCAAAACCAGAAAAAGTCTCGATTATTGGTTAGTAATAGACCACGAGACGTGTTTGTGAGATCAGAACGAAAAAATAAGCACGAAGCCTCGTATAGAAATCGGGAGGAGAGAGGGTATGAAATTAGATCCACTAGCTCGAAAACCCGAAAAAGTCTCGGTTATAGGTTAGAAATGGACCTAGGTTAGAAATGGACCACGAAACGTGTTTGTCAGGTCAGAACGAAAAAACGAGCACTAAGCCTCGTATAGAAATCGGGAGGAGAGAGGGTATGAAATTAGATCCACTAGCTCTAAAACCCGAAAAAGTCTCAATTATAGGTTAGAAATGGACCACGAGACCTATTTCTGATGTCAGAACGAAAAAACGAGCACGAAGCCTCGTATAGAAATCGAGAGGAGAGAGGGTATGAAATTAGATCCACTAGCTCTAAAACCCGAAAAAGACTCAATTATAGGTTAGAAATGGACCACGAGACCTATTATTGAGGTCAGAACGAAAAAACGAGCACGAAGCCTCGTATAGAAATCGGAAGGAGAGAGGGTATGAAATTAGATCCACTAGCTCTAAAATCCGAAAAAGTCTCGATTATAGGTTAGAAATGGACCATGAGACGTGTTTGTGAAGTCAGAACGAAAAAACGAGCACGAAACCTCGTATAGAAATCGGGAGGAGAGAGGGTATGAAATTAGATTCACTTGTTCCAAAACCAGAAAAAGTCTCGATTATTGGTGAGTAATGGATCACGAGACGTGTTCGTGAGGTCAGAACGAAAAAACGAGCACGAAGCCTCGTATCGAAATCGGGAGGAGAGAGGGTATGAAATTAGATCCACTTCCTCTATAACCCGAAAAAGTCTCGATTATAGGTTAGAAATGGACCACGAGACGTATTTGTGAGGTCAGAACGAAAAAACGAGCACGAAGCCTCGTATAAAAATCGGGAGGAGAGAGGGTATGAAATTAGATCCACTAGCTCTAAAACCCGAAAAAGTCTCAATTATAGGTTAGAAATTGACCACGAAACCTATTTTTGAGGTCAGAACGAAAAAACGAGCACGAAGCCTGGTATAGAAATTCGGAGGAGAGAGGGTATGAAATTATATCCACTACCTCTGAAATCCGAAAAAGTCTCTATTATATGTTAGAAATGGACCACGAGACGTGTTTGTGAGGTCAGAACAAAAAAACGAGCACGAAGCCTCATCTAGAAATCGGGAGGAGAGAGGGTTTAAAATTAGATCCACTTGTTCCAAAACCAGAAAAAGTCTCGATTATTGGTTAGTAATGGACCACGAGACGTGTTTTTGAGGTCAGAACGAAAAAATATGCACGAAGCCTCGTATAGAAATCGGGAGGAGAGAGGGTATGAAATTAGATCCACTAGCTCGAAAACCCGAAAAAGTCTCGATTATAGGTTAGAAATGGACCTAGGTTAGAAATGGACCACGAAACGTGTTTGTGAGGTCAGAACGAAAAAACGAGCATGAAGCCTCGTATAGAAATCGAGAGGAGAGAGGGTATGAAATTAGATCCACTAGCTCTAAAATCCGAAAAAGACTCAATTATAGGTTAGAAATGGACCACGAGACCTATTTTTGAGGTCAGAACGAAAAAACGAGCACGAAGCCTCGTATAGAAATCGGAAGGAGAGAGGGTATGAAATTAGATCCACTAGCTCTAAAATCCGAAAAAGTCTCGATTATAGGTTAGAAATGGACCACGAGACGTGTTTGTGAGGTCAGAACGAAAAAACGAGCACGAAACCTCGTATAGAAATCGGGAGGAGAGAGGGTATGAAATTAGATTCACTTGTTCCAAAACTAGAAAAAGTCTCGATTATTGGTGAGTAATGGATCACGAGACGTTTTTGTGAGGTCAGAACGAAAAAACGAGGACGAAGCCTCGTATAGAAATCGGGAGGAGACAGGGTATGAAATTAAATCCACTTCCTCTAAAACCCGAAAAATTCTCGATTATAGGTTAGAAATGGACCACGAGACGTATTTGTGAGGTCAGAACGAAAAAACGACCACGAAGCCTCGTATAAAAATCGGGAGGAGAGAGGGTATGAAATTAGATCCACTAGCTCTAAAACCCGAAAAAGTCTCAATCATAGGTTAGAAATGGACCACGAGACCTATTTTTTAGGTCAGAACGAAAAAACGAGCACGAAGCCTTGTATAGAAATCGAGAGGAGAGAGGGTATGAAATTAGATCCACTAGCTCTAAAACCCGAAAAAGACTCAATTATAGGTTAGAAATGGACCACGAGACCTATTTTTGAGTTCAGAACGAAAAAACGAGCACGAAGCCTTGTATAGAAATCGGAAGGAGAGAGGGTATGAAATTAGATCCACTAGCTCTAAAATCCGAAAAAGTCTCGATTATAGGTTAGAAATGGACCACGAGACGTTTTTGTGAGGTCAGAACGAAAAAATGAGCACGAAACCTCGTATAGAAATCGGGAGGAGAGAGGGTATGAAATTAGATTCACTTGTTCCAAAACCAGAAAAAGTCTCGATTATTGGTTAGAAATGGATCACGAGACGTTTTTGTGAGGTCAGAACGAAAAAACGAGCACGAAGCCTCGTATAGAAATCGGGAGGAGACAGGGTATGAAATTAAATCCACTTCCTCTAAAACCCGAAAAAGTCCCGATTATAGGTTAGAAATGGACCACGAGACGTATTTGTGAGGTCAGAACGAAAAAATGAGCACGAAGCCTCGTATAGAAATCAGGAGGAGAGAGTGTATGAAATTAGATCCACTACCTCTAAAACCCGAAAAAGTCTCGATTATACGTTAGAAATGGACCAGGAGACGTGTTGGTAAGGTCAGAACGAAAAAACGAGCACGAAGCCTCGTATAGAAATCGGGAGGAGAGAGGGTATTAAATTAGATCCACTAGCTCTAAAACCCGAAAAAGTCTCGATTATAGGTTAGAAATGGACCACGAGACCTATTTTTGAGGTTAGAACGAAAAAACGAGAATGAAGCCTCGTATAGAAATCGGGTGGAGAGAGGGTATGAAATTAGATCCACTAGCTCTAAAACCCGAAAAAGTCTTCATTACAGGTTAGAAATGGACCACGAGACCTATTTTTTAGGTCAGAACGAAAAAACGAGCACGAAGCCTCGTATAGAAATTGGGAGGAGACGGTATGAAATTACATCCACTTGCTCTAAAACCCGAAAAAATCTAAATTATTGGTTAGAAATGGACAACGAGACGTGTTCGTGAGGTCAGAACGAAAAAACGAGCACGATGCCTCGTATCGAAATCGGAAGGAGAGAGGGTATGAAATTAGATCCACTAGCTCGAATACCCGAAAAAGTCTCGATTATAGTTTAGAAATAGACCACGAGAAGTATTTGTGAGGTCAAAATGAAAAAACGAGCACGAAGCCTCGTATAGAAATCGGGAGGAGAGAGGGTATGAAATTAGATCCATTTCCTCTAAAACCCTAAAAAGTCTCGATTATAGGTTAGAAATAGACCACGAGACGTGTTGGTGAGGTTAGAACGAAAAAACGAGCACGAAGCCTCGTATAGAAATCGGGAGGAGAGAGAGTATGAAATTAGATCCACTAGCTCTAAAACCCGAAAATGACTCAATTATAGGTTAGAAATGGACCACGAGACCTATTGTTGAGGTTAGAACGAAAAAACGAGCACGAAGCCTCGTATAGAAATCGGGAGGAGAGAGGGTATGAAATTAGATCCACTAGCTCTAAAATCCGAAAAAGACTCGATTATAGGTTAGAAATGGACCACGAGACGTGTTTGTGAGGTCAGAACGAAAAAACGAGCATGAAACCTCGTATAGAAATCGGGAGGAGAGAGGGTATGAAATTAAATCCACTTGTTCCAAAACCAGAAAAAGTCTCGATTATTGGTTAGTAATGGACCACGAGACGTTTTTGTGAGGTCAGAACGAAAAAATGAGCACGAAGCCTCGTATAGAAATCGGGAGGAGACAGGGTATGAAATTAAATCCACTTCCTCTAAAATCCGAAAAAGTCTCGATTATAGGTTAGAAATGGACCACCAGACGTA
The DNA here is from genome assembly GCA_030544415.1 of Thalia dealbata. Lineage (NCBI taxonomy): Eukaryota > Viridiplantae > Streptophyta > Magnoliopsida > Zingiberales > Marantaceae > Thalia > Thalia dealbata. Next base: position 13,382,636 of record CM060460.1, read on the forward strand.
TTTGTGAGGTCAGAACGGAAAAACGAGCACGAAGCCTCGTATAGAAATCGGGAGGAGAGGGTATGAAATTACATCCACTAGCTCTAAAACCCGAAAAAGACTAAATTATAGGTTAGAAATGGACCACGAGACGTGTTTGTGAGGTCAGAACGAAAAAACGAGCACAAAGCCTCGAATAGAAATCGAAAAAACGAGCACGAAGCCTAGTATAGAAATCGGGAGGAGAGAGGGTATAAAATTAGATCCACTTGTTCCAAAACCAGAAAGAGTCTCGATTATTGGTTAGTAATGGACCACGAGACGTGTTTGTGAGGTCAGAACGAAAAAATGAGCATGAAGCCTCGTATAGAAATTGGGAGGAGAGAGGGTATGAAATTAGATCCACTAGCTCGAAAACCCGAAAAAGTCTCGATTATAGGTTATAAATGGACCACGAGACGTATTTGTGAGGTCAGAACGAAAAAACGAGCACGAAGCCTCGAATAGAAATCGAAAAAACGAGCACGAAGCCTAGTATAGAAATCGGGAGGAGAGAGGGTATAAAATTAGATCCACTTGTTCCAAAACCAGAAAGAGTCTCGAATATTGGTTAGTAATGGACCACGAGACGTGTTTGTGAGGTCAGAACGAAAAAATGAGCATAAAGCCTCGTATAGAAATTGGGAGGAGAGAGGGTATGAAATTAGATCCACTAGCTCGAAAACCCGAAAAAGTCTCGATTATAGGTTAGAAATGAACCACGAAACGTGTTTGTGAGGTCGGAACGAAAAAACGAGCACGAAGCCTCGTATAGAAATCGGGAGGAGAGAGGGTATGAAATTAGATCCACTTCCTCTAAAACCCTAAAAAGTCTCGATTATAGGTTAGAAATAGACCACGAGACGTGTTGGTGAGGTCAGAACGAAAAAACGAGCACGAAGCCTCGTATAGAAATCGGGAGGAGAGAGGGTATGAAATTAGATCCACTAGCTCTAAAACCCGAAAATGACTCAATTATAGGTTAGAAATGGACCACGAGACCTATTGTTGAGGTTAGAACGAAAAAACGAGCACGAAGCCTCGTATAGAAATCGGGAGGAGAGAGGGTATGAAATTAGATCCACTAGCTCTAAAATCCGAAAAAGACTCGATTATAGGTTAGAAATGGACCACGAGACGTGTTTGTGAGGTCAGAACGAAAAAACGAGCATGAAACCTCGTATAGAAATCGGGAGGAGAGAGGGTATGAAATTAAATCCACTTGTTCCAGAAAAAGTCTCGTTTATTGGTTAGTAATGGACCACGAGACGTTTTTGTGAGGTCAGAACGAAAAAATGAGCACGAAGCCTCGTATAGAAATCGGGAGGAGACAGGGTATGAAATTAAATCCACTTCCTCTAAAATCTGAAAAAGTCTCGATTATAGGTTAGAAATGGACCACCAGACGTATTTGTGAGGTCAGAACGAAAAAACGAGCACGAAGCCTCGTATAGAAATCGGGAAGAGAGGGTATGAAATTACATCCACCAGCTCTAAAACCCGAAAAAGTCTAAATTATAGGTTAGAAATGGACCACGAGACGTGTTTGTGAGGTCAGAACGAAAAAACGAGCACGAAGTCTCGTATAGAAATCGGGAGGAGAGAGGGTATGAAATTAGATACACTTCCTCTATAACACGAAAAAGTCTCGATTATAGTTTTGAAATGGACCACAAGAAGTATCTGTGAGGTCAAAACGAAAAAACAAGCACGAAGCCTCGTATACAAATCGGGAGGAGAGAAGGTATGAAATTAGATCCACTACCTCTGAAATCCGAAAAAGTCTCGATCATAGGTTAGAAATGGACCACGAGACGTGTTTGTGAGGTCAGAACGAAAAAACGAGCACGAAGCCTCGTATAGAAATCGATAGGAGAGAGGGTATGAAATTAGATCCACTTCCTCTAAAACCCGATAAAGTCTCGATTATAGTTTAGAAATGGACCACGAGACGTGTTGGTGAGGTCAGAACGAAAAAACGAGCACGAAACCTCGTATAGAAATCGGGAGGAGAGAGGGTATGAAATTTGATCTACTAGCTCTAAAACCCGAAAAAGTCTCGAATATAGGTTAGAAATTGACCACGAGACGTGTTTGTGTGGTCATAACGAAAAAAGGAGCACGATGCCTCGTATAGAAATCGGGAGGAGAGAGGGTATGAAATTAAATCCACTTCCTCTAAAACCCGAAAAATTCTTGATTATAGGTTTGAAATGGACGACGAGACGTATTTGTGAGGTCAGAACGAAAAACGAGCATGAAGCCTCGTATAGAAATCGGGAGGAGAGAGGGTATGAAATTAGATCCACTAGCTCGAAAATCCGAAAAAGTGTCGATTATAGGTTAGAAATGGACCACGAGACGTGTTGGTGAGGTCAGAACGAAAAAACGAGTACGAAGTCTCGTATAGAAATCGGGAGGAGAGAGGGTATGAAATTAGATCCACTAGCTCTAAAACCCGAAAAAGTGTCGATTATAGGTTAGAAATGGACCACGAGACGTGTTTGTGAGGTCAGAACGAAAAAACGAGCACGAAGCCTCGTATAGAAATCGGGAGGAGAGAGGGTATGAAATTAGATCCACTAGCTCTAAAACCCGAAAAAGTCTCGATTATAGGTTAGAAATGGACCACGAGACCTGTTTTTGAGGTCAGAACAAAAAAACGAGCACGATGCCTCGTAATGAAATCAGGAGGAGAGAGAGTATGAAATTAGATCCACTAGCTCTAATACCCGAAAAAGTCTCAATTATAGGTTAGAAATGGACCACGAGACGTGTTTGTGAGGTCAGAACGAAAAAACGAGCACGAAGCCTCGTATAGAAATCGGGAGGAGAGAGGGTATGAAATTAGATCCACTTGTTCCAAAACTAGAAAAAGTCTCAATTATAGGTTAGAAATGGACCACGAGACCTATTTTTGAGGTCAGAACGAAAAAACGAGCACGACGCCTCGTATAGAAATCAGGAGGAGAGAGGGTATGAAATTAAATCCACTTCCTCTAAAACCCGAAAAAGTCTCGATTATAGGTTAAAAATGGACCACGAGACCTATTTGTGAGGTCAGAACGAAAAAACGAGCACGAAGCCTCGTATAGAAATCGGGAGGAGAGAGGGTATGAAATTAGATCCACTAGCTCTAAAACCCGAAAAAGTGTCGATTATAGGTTAGAAATGGACCACGAGACGTGTTTGTGAGGTCAGAACGAAAAAACGAGCACGAAGCCTCGTATAGAAATCGGGAGGAGAGAGGGTATGAAATTAGATCCACTAGCTCTAAAACCCGAAAAAGTCTCGATTATAGGTTAGAAATGGAGCACGAGTCCTATTTTTGAGGTCAGAACGAAAAAACGAGCACGAAGCCTCGTATAGAAATCGGGAGGAGAGGGTATGAAATTACATCCACTAGTTGTAAAACCCGAAAAAGTCTCAATTATAGGTTAGAAATGGACCATGAGACGTGTTGGTAAGTCAGAACGAAAAAACGAGGACGAAGCCTCGTATAGAAATCGGGAGGAGAGAGGGTATGAAATTAGATCCACTAGTTCCAAAAGCAGAAAAAAAACTCGATTATTGGTTAGAAATGGACCACGAGACGTGTTTGTGAGGTCAGAACGAAAAAACGAGCACGAAGCCTCGTATAGAAATCGGGAGGAGAGAGGGTATGAAATTTGATCTACTAGCTCTAAAACCCAAAAAAGTCTCGAATATAGGTTAGAAATTGACCACGAGACGTGTTTGTGTGGTCATAACGAAAAAAGGAGCACGACGCCTCGTCTAGAAATCGGGAGGAGAGAGGGTATGAAATTAAATCCACTTCCTCTAAAACTCGAAAAATTCTCGATCATAGGTTAGAAATAGACCACGAGACGTATTTGTGAGGTCAGAACGAAAAAACGAGCACGAAGCCTCGTATAGAAATCGGGAGGAGAGAGGGTATGAAGTTAGATCCACTAGCTCTAAAATCCGAAAAAAGTCTCGATTATAGGTTAGAAATGGACCACGAAACGTTTTGTGAGGTCAGAACGAAAAAAGGAGCACGAAGCCTCGTATAGAAATCGGGAGGAGAGAGGGTATGAAATTAGATCCACTAGCTCTAAAATCTGAAAAAGACTCGATTATAGGTTAGAAATGGACCACGAGACGTGTTTGTGAGGTCAGAACGAAAAAACGAGCATGAAACCTCGTATAGAAATCGGGAGGAGAGAGGGTATGAAATTAAATCCACTTGTTCCAGAAAAAGTCTCGTTTATTGGTTAGTAATGGACCACGAGACGTTTTTGTGAGGTCAGAACGAAAAAATGAGCACGAAGCCTCGTATAGAAATCGGGAGGAGACAGGGTATGAAATTAAATCCACTTCCTCTAAAATCTGAAAAAGTCTCGATTATAGGTTAGAAATGGACCACCAGACGTATTTGTGAGGTCAGAACGAAAAAACGAGCACGAAGCCTCGTATAGAAATCGGGAAGAGAGGGTATGAAATTACATCCACCAGCTCTAAAACCCGAAAAAGTCTAAATTATAGGTTAGAAATGGACCACGAGACGTGTTTGTGAGGTCAGAACGAAAAAACGAGCACGAAGTCTCGTATAGAAATCGGGAGGAGAGAGGGTATGAAATTAGATACACTTCCTCTATAACATGAAAAAGTCTCGATTATAGTTTTGAAATGGACCACAAGAAGTATCTGTGAGGTCAAAACGAAAAAACAAGCACGAAGCCTCGTATACAAATCGGGAGGAGAGAAGGTATGAAATTAGATCCACTACCTCTGAAATCCGAAAAAGTCTCGATCATAGGTTAGAAATGGACCACGAGACGTGTTTGTGAGGTCAGAACGAAAAAACGAGCACGAAGCCTCGTATAGAAATCGATAGGAGAGAGGGTATGAAATTAGATCCACTTCCTCTAAAACCCGATAAAGTCTCGATTATAGTTTAGAAATGGACCACGAGACGTGTTGGTGAGGTCAGAACGAAAAAACGAGCACGAAACCTCGTATAGAAATCGGGAGGAGAGAGGGTATGAAATTTGATCTACTAGCTCTAAAACCCGAAAAAGTCTCGAATATAGGTTAGAAATTGACCACGAGACATGTTTGTGTGGTCATAACGAAAAAAGGAGCACGATGCCTCGTATAGAAATCGGGAGGAGAGAGGGTATGAAATTAAATCCACTTCCTCTAAAACCCGAAAAATTCTTGATTATAGGTTTGAAATGGACGACGAGACGTATTTGTGAGGTCAGAACGAAAAACGAGCATGAAGCCTCGTATAGAAATCGGGAGGAGAGAGGGTATGAAATTAGATCCACTAGCTCTAAAATCCGAAAAAGTGTCGATTATAGGTTAGAAATGGACCACGAGACGTGTTGGTGAGGTCAGAACGAAAAAACGAGTACGAAGTCTCGTATAGAAATCGGGAGGAGAGAGGGTATGAAATTAGATCCACTAGCTCTAAAACCCGAAAAAGTGTCGATTATAGGTTAGAAATGGACCACGAGACGTGTTTGTGAGGTCAGAACGAAAAAACGAGCACGAAGCCTCGTATAGAAATCGGGAGGAGAGAGGGTATGAAATTAGATCCACTAGCTCTAAAACCCGAAAAAGTCTCGATTATAGGTTAGAAATGGACCACGAGACCTGTTTTTGAGGTCAGAACAAAAAAACGAGCACGATGCCTCGTAATGAAATCAGGAGGAGAGAGAGTATGAAATTAGATCCACTAGCTCTAATACCCGAAAAAGTCTCAATTATAGGTTAGAAATGGACCACGAGACGTGTTTGTGAGGTCAGAACGAAAAAACGAGCACGAAGCCTCGTATAGAAATCGGGAGGAGAGAGGGTATGAAATTAGATCCACTTGTTCCAAAACTAGAAAAAGTCTCAATTATAGGTTAGAAATGGACCACGAGACCTATTTTTGAGGTCAGAACGAAAAAACGAGCACGACGCCTCGTATAGAAATCAGGAGGAGAGAGGGTATGAAATTAAATCCACTTCCTCTAAAACCCGAAAAAGTCTCGATTATAGGTTAAAAATGGACCACGAGACCTATTTGTGAGGTCAGAACGAAAAAACGAGCACGAAGCCTCGTATAGAAATCGGGAGGAGAGAGGGTATGAAATTAGATCCACTAGCTCTAAAACCCGAAAAAGTGTCGATTATAGGTTAGAAATGGACCACGAGACGTGTTTGTGAGGTCAGAACGAAAAAACGAGCACGAAGCCTCGTATAGAAATCGGGAGGAGAGAGGGTATGAAATTAGATCCACTAGCTCTAAAACCCGAAAAAGTCTCGATTATAGGTTAGAAATGGAGCACGAGTCCTATTTTTGAGGTCAGAACGAAAAAACGAGCACGAAGCCTCGTATAGAAATCGGGAGGAGAGGGTATGAAATTACATCCACTAGTTGTAAAACCCGAAAAAGTCTCAATTATAGGTTAGAAATGGACCATGAGACGTGTTGGTAAGTCAGAACGAAAAAACGAGGACGAAGCCTCGTATAGAAATCGGGAGGAGAGAGGGTATGAAATTAGATCCACTAGTTCCAAAAGCAGAAAAAAAACTCGATTATTGGTTAGAAATGGACCACGAGACGTGTTTGTGAGGTCAGAACGAAAAAACGAGCACGAAGCCTCGTATAGAAATCGGGAGGAGAGAGGGTATGAAATTTGATCTACTAGCTCTAAAACCCAAAAAAGTCTCGAATATAGGTTAGAAATTGACCACGAGACGTGTTTGTGTGGTCATAACGAAAAAAGGAGCACGACGCCTCGTCTAGAAATCGGGAGGAGAGAGGGTATGAAATTAAATCCACTTCCTCTAAAACTCGAAAAATTCTCGATCATAGGTTAGAAATAGACCACGAGACGTATTTGTGAGGTCAGAACGAAAAAACGAGCACGAAGCCTCGTATAGAAATCGGGAGGAGAGAGGGTATGAAGTTAGATCCACTAGCTCTAAAATCCGAAAAAAGTCTCGATTATAGGTTAGAAATGGACCACGAAACGTTTTGTGAGGTCAGAACGAAAAAAGGAGCACGAAGCCTCGTATAGAAATCGGGAGGAGAGAGGGTATGAAATTAGATCCACTAGCTCTAAAATCCGAAAAAGACTCGATTATAGGTTAGAAATGGACCACGAGACGTGTTTGTGAGGTCAGAACGAAAAAACGAGCATGAAACCTCGTATAGAAATCGGGAGGAGAGAGGGTATGAAATTAAATCCACTTGTTCCAGAAAAAGTCTCGTTTATTGGTTAGTAATGGACCACGAGACGTTTTTGTGAGGTCAGAACGAAAAAATGAGCACGAAGCCTCGTATAGAAATCGGGAGGAGACAGGGTATGAAATTAAATCCACTTCCTCTAAAATCTGAAAAAGTCTCGATTATAGGTTAGAAATGGACCACCAGACGTATTTGTGAGGTCAGAACGAAAAAACGAGCACGAAGCCTCGTATAGAAATCGGGAAGAGAGGGTATGAAATTACATCCACCAGCTCTAAAACCCGAAAAAGTCTAAATTATAGGTTAGAAATGGACCACGAGACGTGTTTGTGAGGTCAGAACGAAAAAACGAGCACGAAGTCTCGTATAGAAATCGGGAGGAGAGAGGGTATGAAATTAGATACACTTCCTCTATAACACGAAAAAGTCTCGATTATAGTTTTGAAATGGACCACAAGAAGTATCTGTGAGGTCAAAACGAAAAAACAAGCACGAAGCCTCGTATACAAATCGGGAGGAGAGAAGGTATGAAATTAGATCCACTACCTCTGAAATCCGAAAAAGTCTCGATTATAGGTTAGAAATGGACCACGAGACGTGTTTGTGAGGTCAGAACGAAAAAACGAGCACGAAGCCTCGTATAGAAATCGATAGGAGAGAGGGTATGAAATTAGATCCACTTCCTCTAAAACCCGATAAAGTCTCGATTATAGTTTAGAAATGGACCACGAGACGTGTTGGTGAGGTCAGAACGAAAAAACGAGCACGAAACCTCGTATAGAAATCGGGAGGAGAGAGGGTATGAAATTTGATCTACTAGCTCTAAAACCCGAAAAAGTCTCGAATATAGGTTAGAAATTGACCACGAGACGTGTTTGTGTGGTCATAACGAAAAAAGGAGCACGATGCCTCGTATAGAAATCGGGAGGAGAGAGGGTATGAAATTAAATCCACTTCCTCTAAAACCCGAAAAATTCTTGATTATAGGTTTGAAATGGACGACGAGACGTATTTGTGAGGTCAGAACGAAAAACGAGCATGAAGCCTCGTATAGAAATCGGGAGGAGAGAGGGTATGAAATTAGATCCACTAGCTCGAAAATCCGAAAAAGTGTCGATTATAGGTTAGAAATGGACCACGAGACGTGTTGGTGAGGTCAGAACGAAAAAACGAGTACGAAGTCTCGTATAGAAATCGGGAGGAGAGAGGGTATGAAATTAGATCCACTAGCTCTAAAACCCGAAAAAGTGTCGATTATAGGTTAGAAATGGACCACGAGACGTGTTTGTGAGGTCAGAACGAAAAAACGAGCACGAAGCCTCGTATAGAAATCGGGAGGAGAGAGGGTATGAAATTAGATCCACTAGCTCTAAAACCCGAAAAAGTCTCGATTATAGGTTAGAAATGGACCACGAGACCTGTTTTTGAGGTCAGAACAAAAAAACGAGCAGGATGCCTCGTAATGAAATCAGGAGGAGAGAGAGTATGAAATTAGATCCACTAGCTCTAATACCCGAAAAAGTCTCAATTATAGGTTAGAAATGGACCACGAGACGTGTTTGTGAGGTCAGAACGAAAAAACGAGCACGAAGCCTCGTATAGAAATCGGGAGGAGAGAGGGTATGAAATTAGATCCACTTGTTCCAAAACTAGAAAAAGTCTCAATTATAGGTTAGAAATGGACCACGAGACCTATTTTTGAGGTCAGAACGAAAAAACGAGCACGACGCCTCGTATAGAAATCAGGAGGAGAGAGGGTATGAAATTAAATCCACTTCCTCTAAAACCCGAAAAAGTCTCGATTATAGGTTAAAAATGGACCACGAGACCTATTTGTGAGGTCAGAACGAAAAAACGAGCACGAAGCCTCGTATAGAAATCGGGAGGAGAGAGGGTATGAAATTAGATCCACTAGCTCTAAAACCCGAAAAAGTGTCGATTATAGGTTAGAAATGGACCACGAGACGTGTTTGTGAGGTCAGAATGAAAAAACGAGCACGAAGCCTCGTATAGAAATCGGGAGGAGAGAGGGTATGAAATTAGATCCACTAGCTCTAAAACCCGAAAAAGTCTCGATTATAGGTTAGAAATGGAGCACGAGTCCTATTTTTGAGGTCAGAACGAACAAACGAGCACGAAGCCTCGTATAGAAATCGGGAGGAGAGGGTATGAAATTACATCCACTAGTTGTAAAACCCGAAAAAGTCTCAATTATAGGTTAGAAATGGACCATGAGACGTGTTGGTAAGTCAGAACGAAAAAACGAGGACGAAGCCTCGTATAGAAATCGGGAGGAGAGAGGGTATGAAATTAGATCCACTAGTTCCAAAAGCAGAAAAAAAACTCGATTATTGGTTAGAAATGGACCACGAGACGTGTTTGTGAGGTCAGAACGAAAAAACGAGCACGAAGCCTCGTATAGAAATCGGGAGGAGAGAGGGTATGAAATTTGATCTACTAGCTCTAAAACCCAAAAAAGTCTCGAATATAGGTTAGAAATTGACCACGAGACGTGTTTGTGTGGTCATAACGAAAAAAGGAGCACGACGCCTCGTCTAGAAATCGGGAGGAGAGAGGGTATGAAATTAAATCCACTTCCTCTAAAACTCGAAAAATTCTCGATCATAGGTTAGAAATAGACCACGAGACGTATTTGTGAGGTCAGAACGAAAAAACGAGCACGAAGCCTCGTATAGAAATCGGGAGGAGAGAGGGTATGAAGTTAGATCCACTAGCTCTAAAATCCGAAAAAAGTCTCGATTATAGGTTAGAAATGGACCACGAAACGTTTTGTGAGGTCAGAACGAAAAAAGGAGCACGAAGCCTCGTATAGAAATCGGGAGGAGAGAGGGTATGAAATTAGATCCACTAGCTCTAAAATCCGAAAAAGACTCGATTATAGGTTAGAAATGGACCACGAGACGTGTTTGTGAGGTCAGAACGAAAAAACGAGCATGAAACCTCGTATAGAAATCGGGAGGAGAGAGGGTATGAAATTAAATCCACTTGTTCCAGAAAAAGTCTCGTTTATTGGTTAGTAATGGACCACGAGACGTTTTTGTGAGGTCAGAACGAAAAAATGAGCACGAAGCCTCGTATAGAAATCGGGAGGAGACAGGGTATGAAATTAAATCCACTTCCTCTAAAATCTGAAAAAGTCTCGATTATAGGTTAGAAATGGACCACCAGACGTATTTGTGAGGTCAGAACGAAAAAACGAGCACGAAGCCTCGTATAGAAATCGGGAAGAGAGGGTATGAAATTACATCCACCAGCTCTAAAACCCGAAAAAGTCTAAATTATAGGTTAGAAATGGACCACGAGACGTGTTTGTGAGGTCAGAACGAAAAAACGAGCACGAAGTCTCGTATAGAAATCGGGAGGAGAGAGGGTATGAAATTAGATACACTTCCTCTATAACACGAAAAAGTCTCGATTATAGTTTTGAAATGGACCACAAGAAGTATCTGTGAGGTCAAAACGAAAAAACAAGCACGAAGCCTCGTATACAAATCGGGAGGAGAGAAGGTATGAAATTAGATCCACTACCTCTGAAATCCGAAAAAGTCTCGATTATAGGTTAGAAATGGACCACGAGACGTGTTTGTGAGGTCAGAACGAAAAAACGAGCACGAAGCCTCGTATAGAAATCGATAGGAGAGAGGGTATGAAATTAGATCCACTTCCTCTAAAACCCGATAAAGTCTCGATTATAGTTTAGAAATGGACCACGAGACGTGTTGGTGAGGTCAGAACGAAAAAACGAGCACGAAACCTCGTATAGAAATCGGGAGGAGAGAGGGTATGAAATTAAATCCACTTCCTCTAAAACCCGAAAAATTCTTGATTATAGGTTTGAAATGGACGACGAGACGTATTTGTGAGGTCAGAACGAAAAACGAGCATGAAGCCTCGTATAGAAATCGGGAGGAGAGAGGGTATGAAATTAGATCCACTAGCTCGAAAATCCGAAAAAGTGTCGATTATAGGTTAGAAATGGACCACGAGACGTGTTGGTGAGGTCAGAACGAAAAAACGAGTACGAAGTCTCGTATAGAAATCGGGAGGAGAGAGGGTATGAAATTAGATCCACTAGCTCTAAAACCCGAAAAAGTGTCGATTATAGGTTAGAAATGGACCACGAGACGTGTTTGTGAGGTCAGAACGAAAAAACGAGCACGAAGCCTCGTATAGAAATCGGGAGGAGAGAGGGTATGAAATTAGATCCACTAGCTCTAAAACCCGAAAAAGTCTCGATTATAGGTTAGAAATGGACCACGAGACCTGTTTTTGAGGTCAGAACAAAAAAACGAGCAGGATGCCTCGTAATGAAATCAGGAGGAGAGAGAGTATGAAATTAGATCCACTAGCTCTAATACCCGAAAAAGTCTCAATTATAGGTTAGAAATGGACCACGAGACGTGTTTGTGAGGTCAGAACGAAAAAACGAGCACGAAGCCTCGTATAGAAATCGGGAGGAGAGAGGGTATGAAATTAGATCCACTTGTTCCAAAACTAGAAAAAGTCTCAATTATAGGTTAGAAATGGACCACGAGACCTATTTTTGAGGTCAGAACGAAAAAACGAGCACGACGCCTCGTATAGAAATCAGGAGGAGAGAGGGTATGAAATTAAATCCACTTCCTCTAAAACCCGAAAAAGTCTCGATTATAGGTTAAAAATGGACCACGAGACCTATTTGTGAGGTCAGAACGAAAAAACGAGCACGAAGCCTCGTATAGAAATCGGGAGGAGAGAGGGTATGAAATTAGATCCACTAGCTCTAAAACCCGAAAAAGTGTCGATTATAGGTTAGAAATGGACCACGAGACGTGTTTGTGAGGTCAGAATGAAAAAACGAGCACGAAGCCTCGTATAGAAATCGGGAGGAGAGAGGGTATGAAATTAGATCCACTAGCTCTAAAACCCGAAAAAGTCTCGATTATAGGTTAGAAATGGAGCACGAGTCCTATTTTTGAGGTCAGAACGAACAAACGAGCACGAAGCCTCGTATAGAAATCGGGAGGAGAGGGTATGAAATTACATCCACTAGTTGTAAAACCCGAAAAAGTCTCAATTATAGGTTAGAAATGGACCATGAGACGTGTTGGTAAGTCAGAACGAAAAAACGAGGACGAAGCCTCGTATAGAAATCGGGAGGAGAGAGGGTATGAAATTAGATCCACTAGTTCCAAAAGCAGAAAAAAAACTCGATTATTGGTTAGAAATGGACCACGAGACGTGTTTGTGAGGTCAGAACGAAAAAACGAGCACGAAGCCTCGTATAGAAATCGGGAGGAGAGAGGGTATGAAATTTGATCTACTAGCTCTAAAACCCAAAAAAGTCTCGAATATAGGTTAGAAATTGACCACGAGACGTGTTTGTGTGGTCATAACGAAAAAAGGAGCACGACGCCTCGTCTAGAAATCGGGAGGAGAGAGGGTATGAAATTAAATCCACTTCCTCTAAAACTCGAAAAATTCTCGATCATAGGTTAGAAATAGACCACGAGACGTATTTGTGAGGTCAGAACGAAAAAACGAGCACGAAGCCTCGTATAGAAATCGGGAGGAGAGAGGGTATGAAGTTAGATCCACTAGCTCTAAAATCCGAAAAAAGTCTCGATTATAGGTTAGAAATGGACCACGAAACGTTTTGTGAGGTCAGAATGAAAAAAGGAGCACGAAGCCTCGTATAGAAATCGGGAGGAGAGAGGGTATGAAATTAGATCCACTAGCTCTAAAATCCGAAAAAATCTCGATTATAGGTTAGAAATGGACCACGAGACCTATTTTTGAGGTCAGAACGAAAAAACAAGCACAAAGCCTCGTATAGAAATCGGGAGGAGAGAGGGTATGAAATTAGATCCATTAGCTCTAAAATCCGAAAAAGTGTCGATTATAAGTTAGAAATGGACCACGAGACGTGTTGGTGAGGTCAGAACGAAAAAACGAGCACGAAGTCTCGTATAGAAATCGGGAGGAGAGAGGGTATGAAATTAGATCCTCTTGTTCCAAAAGCAGAAAAAGACTCGATTATTGGTTAGAAATGGACCACGAGACGTGTCTGTGAGGTTAGAACGAAAAAACGAGCACGAAGCCTCGTATAGAAATCGGGAGGAGAGAGGGTATGAAATTAGATCAACTAGCTTTAAAATCCGAAAAAGTCTCGATTATAGGTTAGAAATGGACCACGAGACTTATTTTTGAGGTCAGAACGAAAAAACGAGCACGAAGCCTCGTATAGAAATCGGGAGGAGAGAGGGTATGAAATTAGATCCACTAGCTCTAAAATCCGAAAAAGTCTCGATTATAGGTTAGAAATGGACCACGAAACGTGTTGGTGAGGTCAGAACGAAAAAACGAGCACGAAGCCTCGTATAGAAATCGGGAGGAGAGAGGGTATGAAATTAGATCCACTAGCTCTAAAATCCGAAAAAGTCTCGATTATAGGTTAGAAATGGACCACGAGACGTGTTTGTGAGGTCAGAACGAAAAAACGAGCACGAAACCTCGTATAGAAATCGGGAGGAGAGAGGGTATGAAATTAGATCGAATAGGTCTAAAACCCGAAAAAGTCTCGAATATAGGTTAGAAATTGACCACGAGAAGTGTTTGTGAGGTCAGAACGAAAAAACGAGCACGAAGCCTCGTATAGAAATCGGGACGAGACAGGGTATGAAATTAAATCCACTTCCTCTAAAACCCGAAAAAGTCTCGATTATAGGTTAGAAATGGACCACGAGACGTATTTGTGAGGTCAGAACGAAAAAATGAGCACGAAGCCTCGTATATTAATCGGGAGGAGAGAGGGTATGAAATTAGATCCACTTCCTCTAAAACCCGAAAAAGTCTCGATTATACGTTAGAAATGGACCATGAGACGTGTTGGTAAGGTTAGAACGAAAAAACGAGCACGAAGCCTCGTATAGAAATCGGGAGGAGAGAGGGTATGAAATTAGATCCACTTCTTCTAAAACCCGAAAAAGTCTCGATTATAGGTTAGAAATGGACCACGAGACGTGTTGGTGAGGTCAGAACGAAAAAACGAGCACGAAGCCTCGTATAGAAATCGGGAGGAGAGTGGGTATGAAATTAGATCCATTTGCTCTAAAAGCCGAAAAAGACTGAATTATAGGTTAGAAATGGACCACGAGACCTATTTTTGAGGTCAGTATGAAAAAACGAGCACGAAGCCTCGTATAGAAATCGGGAGGAGAGAGGGTATGAAATTAGATCCACTCGCTGTAAAATCCGAAAAAGTCTCGATTATAGGTTAGAAATGGACCACGAGACGTGTTTGTGAGGTCAGAACGAAAAAATGAGCACGAAACCTCGTATAGAAATCAGGAGGAGACGGGGTATGAAATTAAATCCACTTCCTCTAAAACCCGAAAAAGTCTCGATTATAGGTTAGAAATGGACCACGAGACGTATTTGTGAGGTCAGAACGAAAAAATGAGCACGAGGCCTCGTATAGAAATCAGGAGGAGAGAGGGTATGAAATTAGATCCACTTCCTCTAAAACCCGAAAAAGTCTCGATTATACGTTAGAAATGGACCATGAGACGTGTTGGTAAGGTCAGAACGAAAAAACGAGCACGAAGCCTCGTATAGAAATCGGGAGGAGAGAGGGTATGAAATTAGATCCACTAGCTCTAAAACCCGAAAAAGTGTCGATTATAGGTTAGAAATGGACCACGAGACGTGTTTGTGAGGTCAGAACGAGAAAACGAGCACGAAGCCTCGTATAGAAATCGGGAGGAGACAGGGTATGAAATTAAATCCACTTCCTCTAAAACCCGAAAAAGTCTCGATTATAGGTTAGAAATGGACCACGAGACGTATTTGTGAGGTCAGAATGAAAAAATGAGCACGAGGCCTCGTATAGAAATCAGGAGGAGAGAGGGTATGAAATTAGATCCACTTCCTCTAAAACCCGAAAAAGTCTCGATTATACGTTAGAAATGGACCATGAGACGTGTTGGTAAGGTCAGAACGAAAAAACGAGCACGAAGCCTCGTATAGAAATCGGGAGGAGAGAGGGTATGAAATTAGATCCACTAGCTCTAAAATCCGAAAAAGTCTCGATTATAGGTTAGAAATGGACCACGAAACGTTTTGTGAGGTCAGAACGAAAAAACGAGCACGAAGCCTCGTATAGAAATCGGGAGGAGAGAGAGTATGAAATTAGATCCACTAGCTCTAAAATCCGAAAAAGTCTCGATTATAGGTTAGAAATGGACCACGAGACCTATTTTTGAGGTCAGAACGAAAAAACAAGCACAAAGCCTCGTATAGAAATCGAGAGGAGAGAGGGTATGAAATTAGATCCACTAGCTCTAAAACCCGAAAAAGTCTCGATTATAGGTTAGAAATGGAGCACGAGTCCTATTTTTGAGGTCAGAACGAAAAAACGAGCACGAAGCCTCGTATAGAAATCGGGAGGAGAGGGTATGAAATTACATCCACTAGTTGTAAAACCCGAAAAAGTCTCAATTATAGGTTAGAAATGGACCATGAGACGTGTTGGTAAGTCAGAACGAAAAAACGAGGACGAAGCCTCGTATAGAAATCGGGAGGAGAGAGGGTATGAAATTAGATCCACTAGTTCCAAAAGCAGAAAAAAAACTCGATTATTGGTTAGAAATGGACCACGAGACGTGTTTGTGAGGTCAGAACGAAAAAACGAGCACGAAGCCTCGTATAGAAATCGGGAGGAGAGAGGGTATGAAATTTGATCTACTAGCTCTAAAACCCAAAAAAGTCTCGAATATAGGTTAGAAATTGACCACGAGACGTGTTTGTGTGGTCATAACGAAAAAAGGAGCACGACGCCTCGTCTAGAAATCGGGAGGAGAGAGGGTATGAAATTAAATCCACTTCCTCTAAAACTCGAAAAATTCTCGATCATAGGTTAGAAATAGACCACGAGACGTATTTGTGAGGTCAGAACGAAAAAACGAGCACGAAGCCTCGTATAGAAATCGGGAGGAGAGAGGGTATGAAGTTAGATCCACTAGCTCTAAAATCCGAAAAAAGTCTCGATTATAGGTTAGAAATGGACCACGAAACGTTTTGTGAGGTCAGAACGAAAAAAGGAGCACGAAGCCTCGTATAGAAATCGGGAGGAGAGAGGGTATGAAATTAGATCCACTAGCTCTAAAATCCGAAAAAGACTCGATTATAGGTTAGAAATGGACCACGAGACGTGTTTGTGAGGTCAGAACGAAAAAACGAGCATGAAACCTCGTATAGAAATCGGGAGGAGAGAGGGTATGAAATTAAATCCACTTGTTCCAGAAAAAGTCTCGTTTATTGGTTAGTAATGGACCACGAGACGTTTTTGTGAGGTCAGAACGAAAAAATGAGCACGAAGCCTCGTATAGAAATCGGGAGGAGACAGGGTATGAAATTAAATCCACTTCCTCTAAAATCTGAAAAAGTCTCGATTATAGGTTAGAAATGGACCACCAGACGTATTTGTGAGGTCAGAACGAAAAAACGAGCACGAAGCCTCGTATAGAAATCGGGAAGAGAGGGTATGAAATTACATCCACCAGCACTAAAACCCGAAAAAGTCTAAATTATAGGTTAGAAATGGACCACGAGACGTGTTTGTGAGGTCAGAACGAAAAAACGAGCACGAAGTCTCGTATAGAAATCGGGAGGAGAGAGGGTATGAAATTAGATACACTTCCTCTATAACACGAAAAAGTCTCGATTATAGTTTTGAAATGGACCACAAGAAGTATCTGTGAGGTCAAAACGAAAAAACAAGCACGAAGCCTCGTATACAAATCGGGAGGAGAGAAGGTATGAAATTAGATCCACTACCTCTGAAATCCGAAAAAGTCTCGATTATAGGTTAGAAATGGACCACGAGACGTGTTTGTGAGGTCAGAACGAAAAAACGAGCACGAAGCCTCGTATAGAAATCGATAGGAGAGAGGGTATGAAATTAGATCCACTTCCTCTAAAACCCGATAAAGTCTCGATTATAGTTTAGAAATGGACCACGAGACGTGTTGGTGAGGTCAGAACGAAAAAACGAGCACGAAACCTCGTATAGAAATCGGGAGGAGAGAGGGTATGAAATTTGATCTACTAGCTCTAAAACCCGAAAAAGTCTCGAATATAGGTTAGAAATTGACCACGAGACGTGTTTGTGTGGTCATATCGAAAAAAGGAGCACGATGCCTCGTATAGAAATCGGGAGGAGAGAGGGTATGAAATTAAATCCACTTCCTCTAAAACCCGAAAAATTATTGATTATAGGTTTGAAATGGACGACGAGACGTATTTGTGAGGTCAGAACGAAAAACGAGCATGAAGCCTCGTATAGAAATCGGGAGGAGGGAGGGTATGAAATTAGATCCACTAGCTCTAAAATCCGAAAAAGTGTCGATTATAGGTTAGAAATGGACCACGAGACGTGTTGGTGAGGTCAGAACGAAAAAACGAGTACGAAGTCTCGTATAGAAATCGGGAGGAGAGAGGGTATGAAATTAGATCCACTAGCTCTAAAACCCGAAAAAGTGTCGATTATAGGTTAGAAATGGACCACGAGACGTGTTTGTGAGGTCAGAACGAAAAAACGAGCACGAAGCCTCGTATAGAAATCGGGAGGAGAGAGGGTATGAAATTAGATCCACTAGCTCTAAAACCCGAAAAAGTCTCGATTATAGGTTAGAAATGGACCACGAGACCTGTTTTTGAGGTCAGAACAAAAAAACGAGCACGATGCCTCGTAATGAAATCAGGAGGAGAGAGAGTATGAAATTAGATCCACTAGCTCTAATACCCGAAAAAGTCTCAATTATAGGTTAGAAATGGACCACGAGACGTGTTTGTGAGGTCAGAACGAAAAAACGAGCACGAAGCCTCGTATAGAAATCGGGAGGAGAGAGGGTATGAAATTAGATCCACTTGTTCCAAAACTAGAAAAAGTCTCAATTATAGGTTAGAAATGGACCACGAGACCTATTTTTGAGGTCAGAACGAAAAAACGAGCACGACGCCTCGTATAGAAATCAGGAGGAGAGAGGGTATGAAATTAAATCCACTTCCTCTAAAACCCAAAAAAGTCTCGATTATAGGTTAAAAATGGACCACGAGACCTATTTGTGAGGTCAGAACGAAAAAACGAGCACGAAGCCTCGTATAGAAATCGGGAGGAGAGAGGGTATGAAATTAGATCCACTAGCTCTAAAACCCGAAAAAGTGTCGATTATAGGTTAGAAATGGACCACGAGACGTGTTTGTGAGGTCAGAACGAAAAAACGAGCACGAAGCCTCGTATAGAAATCGGGAGGAGAGAGGGTATGAAATTAGATCCACTAGCTCTAAAACCCGAAAAAGTCTCGATTATAGGTTAGAAATGGAGCACGAGTCCTATTTTTGAGGTCAGAACGAAAAAACGAGCACGAAGCCTCGTATAGAAATCGGGAGGAGAGGGTATGAAATTACATCCACTAGTTGTAAAACCCGAAAAAGTCTCAATTATAGGTTAGAAATGGACCATGAGACGTGTTGGTAAGTCAGAACGAAAAAACGAGGACGAAGCCTCGTATAGAAATCGGGAGGAGAGAGGGTATGAAATTAGATCCACTAGTTCCAAAAGCAGAAAAAAAACTCGATTATTGGTTAGAAATGGACCACGAGACGTGTTTGTGAGGTCAGAACGAAAAAACGAGCACGAAGCCTCGTATAGAAATCGGGAGGAGAGAGGGTATGAAATTTGATCTACTAGCTCTAAAACCCAAAAAAGTCTCGAATATAGGTTAGAAATTGACCACGAGACGTGTTTGTGTGGTCATAACGAAAAAAGGAGCAGGACGCCTCGTCTAGAAATCGGGAGGAGAGAGGGTATGAAATTAAATCCACTTCCTCTAAAACTCGAAAAATTCTCGATCATAGGTTAGAAATAGACCACGAGACGTATTTGTGAGGTCAGAACGAAAAAACGAGCACGAAGCCTCGTATAGAAATCGGGAGGAGAGAGGGTATGAAGTTAGATCCACTAGCTCTAAAATCCGAAAAAAGTCTCGATTATAGGTTAGAAATGGACCACGAAACGTTTTGTGAGGTCAGAACGAAAAAAGGAGCACGAAGCCTCGTATAGAAATCGGGAGGAGAGAGGGTATGAAATTAGATCCACTAGCTCTAAAATCCGAAAAAGTCTCGATTATAGGTTAGAAATGGACCACGAGACCTATTTTTGAGGTCAGAACGAAAAAACAAGCACAAAGCCTCGTATAGAAATCGGGAGGAGAGAGGGTATGAAATTAGATCCATTAGCTCTAAAATCCGAAAAAGTGTCGATTATAAGTTAGAAATGGACCACGAGACATGTTGGTGAGGTCAGAACGAAAAAACGAGCACGAAGTCTCGTATAGAAATCGGGAGGAGAGAGGGTATGAAATTAGATCCTCTTGTTCCAAAAGCAGAAAAAGACTCGATTATTGGTTAGAAATGGACCACGAGACGTGTCTGTGAGGTCAGAACGAAAAAACGAGCACGAAGCCTCGTATAGAAATCGGGAGGAGAGAGGGTATGAAATTAGATCAACTAGCTTTAAAATCCGAAAAAGTCTCGATTATAGGTTAGAAATGGACCACGAGACTTATTTTTGAGGTCAGAACGAAAAAACAAGCACGAAGCCTCGTATAGAAATCGGGAGGAGAGAGGGTATGAAATTAGATCCACTAGCTCTAAAATCCGAAAAAGTCTCGATTATAGGTTAGAAATGGACCACGAAACGTGTTGGTGAGGTCAGAACGAAAAAACGAGCACGAAGCCTCGTATAGAAATCGGGAGGAGAGAGGGTATGAAATTAGATCCACTAGCTCTAAAATCCGAAAAAGTCTCGATTATAGGTTAGAAATGGACCACGAGACGTGTTTGTGGGGTCAGAACGAAAAAACGAGCACGAAACCTCGTATAGAAATCAGGAGGAGAGAGGGTATGAAATTAGATCGAATAGGTCTAAAACCCGAAAAAGTCTCGAATATAGGTTAGAAATTGACCACGAGAAGTGTTTGTGAGGTCAGAACGAAAAAACGAGCACGAAGCCTCGTATAGAAATCGGGAGGAGACAGGGTATGAAATTAAATCCACTTCCTCTAAAACCCGAAAAAGTCTCGATTATAGGTTAGAAATGGACCACGAGACGTATTTGTGAGGTCAGAACGAAAAAATGAGCACGAAGCCTCGTATATTAATCGGGAGGAGAGAGGGTATGAAATTAGATCCACTTCCTCTAAAACCCGAAAAAGTCTCGATTATACGTTAGAAATGGACCATGAGACGTGTTGGTAAGGTTAGAACGAAAAAACGAGCACGAAGCCTCGTATAGAAATCGGGAGGAGAGAGGGTATGAAATTAGATCCACTTCTTCTAAAACCCGAAAAAGTCTCGATTATAGGTTAGAAATGGACCACGAGACGTGTTGGTGAGGTCAGAACGAAAAAACGAGCACGAAGCCTCGTATAGAAATCGGGAGGAGAGTGGGTATGAAATTAGATCCATTTGCTCTAAAAGCCGAAAAAGACTGAATTATAGGTTAGAAATGGACCGCGAGACCTATTTTTGAGGTCAGTATGAAAAAACGAGCACGAAGCCTCGTATAGAAATCGGGAGGAGAGAGGGTATGAAATTAGATCCACTCGCTGTAAAATCCGAAAAAGTCTCGATTATAGGTTAGAAATGGACCACGAGACGTGTTTGTGAGGTCAGAACGAAAAAATGAGCACGAAGCCTCGTATAGAAATCAGGAGGAGACAGGGTATGAAATTAAATCCACTTCCTCTAAAACCCGAAAAAGTCTCGATTATAGGTTAGAAATGGACCACGAGACGTATTTGTGAGGTCAGAACGAAAAAATGAGCACGAGGCCTCGTATAGAAATCAGGAGGAGAGAGGGTATGAAATTAGATCCATTTCCTCTAAAACCCGAAAAAGTCTCGATTATACGTTAGAAATGGACCATGAGACGTGTTGGTAAGGTCAGAACGAAAAAACGAGCACGAAGCCTCGTATAGAAATCGGGAGGAGAGAGGGTATGAAATTAGATCCACTAGCTCTAAAACCCGAAAAAGTGTCGATTATAGGTTAGAAATGGACCACGAGACGTGTTTGTGAGGTCAGAACGAGAAAACGAGCACGAAGCCTCGTATAGAAATCGGGAGGAGACAGGGTATGAAATTAAATCCACTTCCTCTAAAACCCGAAAAAGTCTCGATTATAGGTTAGAAATGGACCACGAGACGTATTTGTGAGGTCAGAATGAAAAAATGAGCACGAGGCCTCGTATAGAAATCAGGAGGAGAGAGGGTATGAAATTAGATCCACTTCCTCTAAAACCCGAAAAAGTCTCGATTATACGTTAGAAATGGACCATGAGACGTGTTGGTAAGGTCAGAACGAAAAAACGAGCACGAAGCCTCGTATAGAAATCGGGAGGAGAGAGGGTATGAAATTAGATCCACTAGCTCTAAAATCCGAAAAAGTCTCGATTATAGGTTAGAAATGGACCACGAAACGTTTTGTGAGGTCAGAACGAAAAAACGAGCACGAAGCCTCGTATAGAAATCGGGAGGAGAGAGGGTATGAAATTAGATCCACTAGCTCTAAAATCCGAAAAAGTCTCGATTATAGGTTAGTAATGGACCACGAGACCTGTTTTTGAGGTCAGAACAAAAAAACGAGCACGAAACCTCGTATAGAAATCGGGAGGAGAGAGGGTATGAAATTAGATCCACTTGTTCCAAAAGCAGAAAAAGACTCGATTATTGGTTCGAAATGGACCACGAGACGTGTTTGTGAGGTCAGAACGAAAAAACGAGCACGAAGCCTCGTATAGAAATCGGGAGGAGAGATGGTATGAAATTTGATCTACTAGCTCTAAAACCCGAAAAAGTCTCGAATATAGGTTAGAAATTGACCACGAGACGTGTTTGTGTGGTCATAACGAAAAAAGGATCACAACGCCTCGTATAGAAAACGGGAGGAGAGAGGGTATGAAATTAAATCCACTTCCTCTAAAACTCGAAAAATTCTCGATTATAGGTTAGAAATGGACCACGAGACGTATTTGTGAGGTCAGAACGAAAAAATGAGCACGAAGCCTCGTATAGAAATCGGGAGGAGAGAGGGTATGAAATTAGATCCACTAGCTCTAAAATCCGAAAAAGTCTCGATTATAGGTTAGAAATGGATCACGAAACGTTTTGTGAGGTCAGAACGAAAAAACGAGCACGAAGCCACATATAGAAATCGGGAGGAGAGAGGGTATGAAATTAGATCCACTAGCTCTGAAATCCGAAAAAGTCTTGATTATAGGTTAGAAATGGACCACGAGACCTATTTTTGAGGTCAGAACGAAAAAACGAGCACGAAGCCTCGTATAGAAATCGGGAGGAGAGAGGGTATGAAATTAGATCCACTAGCTCTAAAATCCAAAAAAGTGTCGATTATAAGTTAGAAATGGACCACGAGACGTGTTGGTGAGGTCAGAACGAAAAAACGAGCACGAAGTCTCGTATAGAAATCGGGAGGAGAGAGGGTATGAAATTAGATCCTCTTGTTCCAAAAGCAGAAAAAGACTGGATTATTGGTTAGAAATGGACCACGAGACGTGTTTGTGAGGTCAGAACGAAAAAACGAGCACGAAGCCTCGTATAGAAATCGAGAGGAGAGAGGGTATGAAATTAGATCTACAAGCTCTAAAACCCGAAAAAGTCTCGATTATAGGTTAGAAATGGACCACGAGTCCTATTTTTGAGGTCAGAACGAAAAAACGAGCACGAAGCCTCGTATAGAAATCGGGAGGAGAGGGTATGAAATTACATCCACTAGTTGTAAAACCCGAAAAAGTCTCAATTATAGGTTAGAAATGGACCATGAGATGTGTTGGTAAAGTCAGAACGAAAAAACGAGGACGAAGCCTCGTATAGAAATCGGGAGGAGAGAGGGTATGAAATTAGATCCACTAGCTCTAAAATCCGAAAAAGTCTCGATTATAGGTTAGAAATGGACCACGAGACCTGTTTTTGAGGTCAGAACAAAAAAAGAGCACGAAACCTCGTATAGAAATCGGGAGGACAGAGGGTATGAAATTAGATCCACTTGTTCCAAAAGCAGAAAAAGACTCGATTATTGGTTAGAAATGGACCACGAGACGTGTTTGTGAGGTCAGAACGAAAAAACGAGCACGAAGCCTCGTATAGAAATCGGGAGGAGAGAGGGTATGAAATTAGATCCACTAGCTCTAAAATCTGAAAAAGTCTCGATTATAGGTTAGAAATGGACCACGAAACGTTCTGTGAGGTCAGAACGAAAATACGAGCACGAAGCCTCGTATAGAAATCGGGAGGAGAGAGGGTATGAAATTAGATCCACTAGCTCTAAAATCCGAAAAAGTCTCGATTATAGGTTAGAAATGGACCACGAGACCTGTTTTTGAGGTCAGAACAAAAAAACGAGCACGAAACCTCGTATAGAAATCGGGAGGAGAGAGGGTATGAAATTAGATCCACTTGTTCAAAAAGCAGAAAAAGACTCGATTATTGGTTAGAAATGGACCACGAGACGTGTTTGTGAGGTAAGAACGAAAAAACGAGCACGAAGCCTCGTATAGAAATCGAGAGGAGAGAGGGTATGAAATTAGATCTACTAGCTCTAAAACCCGAAAAAGTCTCGATTATAGGTTAGAAATGGACCACGAGTCCTATTTTTGAGGTCAGAACGAAAAAACGAGCACGAAGCCTCGTATAGAAATCGGGAGGAGAGGGTATGAAATTACATCCACTAGCTGTAAAACCCGAAAAAGTCTCAATTATAGGTTAGAAATGGACCATGAGACGTGTTGGTAAAGTCAGAACGAAAAAACGAGGACGAAGCCTCGTATAGAAATCGGGAGGAGAGAGGGTATGAAATTAGATCCACTAGCTCTAAAATCCGAAAAAGTCTCGATTATAGGTTAGAAATGGACCACGAGACCTGTTTTTGAGGTCAGAACAAAAAAACGAGCACGAAACCTCGTATAGAAATCGGGAGGACAGAGGGTATGAAATTAGATCCACTTGTTCCAAAAGCAGAAAAAGACTCGATTATTGGTTAGAAATGGACCACGAGACGTGTTTGTGAGGTCAGAACGAAAAAACAAGCACGAAGCCTCGTATAGAAATCGGGAGGAGAGAGGGTATGAAATTAGATCCACTAGCTCTAAAATCTGAAAAAGTCTCGATTATAGGTTAGAAATGGACCACGAAACGTTCTGTGAGGTCAGAACGAAAATACGAGCACGAAGCCTCGTATAGAAATCGGGAGGAGAGAGGGTATGAAATTAGATCCACTAGCTCTAAAATCCGAAAAAGTCTCGATTATAGGTTAGAAATGGACCACGAGACCTGTTTTTGAGGTCAGAACAAAAAAACGAGCACGAAACCTCGTATAGAAATCGGGAGGAGAGAGGGTATGAAATTAGATCCACTTGTTCAAAAAGCAGAAAAAGACTCGATTATTGGTTAGAAATGGACCACGAGACGTGTTTGTGAGGTAAGAACGAAAAAACGAGCACGAAGCCTCGTATAGAAATCGAGAGGAGAGAGGGTATGAAATTAGATCTACTAGCTCTAAAACCCGAAAAAGTCTCGATTATAGGTTAGAAATGGACCACGAGTCCTATTTTTGAGGTCAGAACGAAAAAACGAGCACGAAGCCTCGTATAGAAATCGGGAGGAGAGGGTATGAAATTACATCCACTAGCTGTAAAACCCGAAAAAGTCTCAATTATAGGTTAGAAATGGACCATGAGACGTGTTGGTAAAGTCAGAACGAAAAAACGAGGACGAAGCCTCGTATAGAAATCGGGAGGAGAGAGGGTATGAAATTAGATCCACTAGCTCTAAAATCCGAAAAAGTCTCGATTATAGGTTAGAAATGGACCACGAGACCTGTTTTTGAGGTCAGAACAAAAAAACGAGCACGAAACCTCGTATAGAAATCGGGAGGACAGAGGGTATGAAATTAGATCCACTTGTTCCAAAAGCAGAAAAAGACTCGATTATTGGTTAGAAATGGACCACGAGACGTGTTTGTGAGGTCAGAACGAAAAAACAAGCACGAAGCCTCGTATAGAAATCGGGAGGAGAGAGGGTATGAAATTAGATCCACTAGCTGTAAAATCTGAAAAAGTCTCGATTATAGGTTAGAAATGGACCACGAAACGTTCTGTGAGGTCAGAACGAAAATACGAGCACGAAGCCTCGTATAGAAATCGGGAGGAGAGAGGGTATGAAATTAGATCCACTAGCTCTAAAATCCGAAAAAGTCTCGATTATAGGTTAGAAATGGACCACGAGACCTGTTTTTGAGGTCAGAACAAAAAAACGAGCACGAAACCTCGTATAGAAATCGGGAGGAGAGAGGGTATGAAATTAGATCCACTTGTTCCAAAAGCAGAAAAAGACTCGATTATTGGTTAGAAATGGACCACGAGACCTATTTTTGAGGTCAGAACGAAAAAACGAGCACGAAGCCTCGTATAGAAATCGGGAGGAGAGAGGGTATGAAATTAGATCCACTAGCTCTAAAATCCGAAAAAGTGTCGATTATAAGTTAGAAATGGACCACGAGACGTGTTGGTGAGGTCAGAACGAAAAAACGAGCACGAAGTCTCGTATAGAAATCGGGAGGAGAGAGGGTATGAAATTAGATCCTCTTGTTCCAAAAGCAGAAAAAGACTCGATTATTGGTTAGAAATGGACCACGAGACGTGTTTGTGAGGTCAGAACGAAAAAACGAGCACGAAGCCTCGTATAGAAATCGAGAGGAGAGAGGGTATGAAATTAGATCTACTAGCTCTAAAACCCGAAAAAGTCTCGATTATAGGTTAGAAATGGACCACGAGTCCTATTTTTGAGGTCAGAACGAAAAAACGAGCACGAAGCCTCGTATAGAAATCGGGAGGAGAGGGTATGAAATTACATCCACTAGCTGTAAAACCCGAAAAAGTCTCAATTATAGGTTAGAAATGGACCATGAGAAGTGTTGGTAAAGTCAGAACGAAAAAACGAGGACGAAGCCTCGTATAGAAATCGGGAGGAGAGAGGGTATGAAATTAGATCCACTAGCTCTAAAATCCGAAAAAGTCTCGATTATAGGTTAGAAATGGACCACGAGACCTGTTTTTGAGGTCATAACAAAAAAACGAGCACGAAACCTCGTATAGAAATCGGGAGGACAGAGGGTATGAAATTAGATCCACTTGTTCCAAAAGCAGAAAAAGACTCGATTATTGGTTAGAAATGGACCACGAGACGTGTTTGTGAGGTCAGAACGAAAAAACGAGCACGAAGCCTCGTATAGAAATCGGGAGGAGAGAGGGTATGAAATTTGATTTACTAGCTCTAAAACCCGTAAAAGTCTCGAATATTGTTTAGAAATTGACCACGAGACGTGTTTGTGTGGTCATAACGAAAAAAGGAGCACGACGCCTCGTATAGAAATCGGGAGGAGAGAGGGTATGAAATTAAATCCACTTCCTCTAAAACCCGAAAAATTCTCGATTATAGGTTAAAAATGGATCACGAGACGTATTTGTGAGGTCAGAACGAAAAAACGAGCACGAAGCCTCGCATAGAAATCGGCAGGAGAGAGGGTATGAAATTAGATCCACTAGCTCTAAAATCCGAAAAAGTCTCGATTATAGGTTAGAAATGGACCACGAGACGTGTTTGTGAGGTCAGAACGAAAAAACGAGCATGAAACCTCGTATTGAAATCGGGAGGAGAGAGGGTATGAAATTAGATCGAATAGGTCTAAAACCCGAAAAAGTCTCGAATATAGGTTGGAAATTGACCACGAGACGTGTTTGTGAGGTCAGAACGAAAAAACGAGCACGAAGCCTCGTATAGAAATCGGGAGGAGACAGGGTATGAAATTAAATCCACTTCCTCTAAAACCCGAAAAAGTCTCGATTATAGGTTAGAAATGGACCACGAGACGTATTTGTGAGGTCAGAACGAAAAAATGAGCACGAAGCCTCGTATAGTAATCGGGAGGAGAGATGGTATGAAAATAGATCCACTTCCTCTAAAACCCGTAAATGTCTCTATTATACGTTAGAAATGGACCATGAGACGTGTTGGTAAGGTCAGAACGAAAAAACGAGCACGAAGCCTCGTATAGAAATCGGGAGGAGAGAGGGTATGAAATTAGATCCACTTCTTCTAAAACCCGAAAAAGACTCGATTATAGGTTAGAAATGGACCACGAGACGTGTTGGTGAGGTCAGAACGAAAAAACGAGCACGAAGCCTCGTATAGAAATCGGGAGGAGAGAGGGTATGAAATTAGATCCACTAGCTCTAAAATCCGAAAAAGTCTCTATTATAGGTTAGAAATGGACCACGAGACATGTTTGTGAGGTCAGAACGAAAAAACGAGCACGAAATCTCGTATAGAAATCGGGAGGAGAGAGGGTATGAAATTAGATCTAATAGGTCTAAAACCCGAAAAAGTCTCGAATATAGGTTAGAAATTGACCACGAGACGTGTTTGTCAGTTCAGAACGAAAAAACGAGCACGAAGCCTCGTATAGAAATCGGGAGGAGACAGGGTATGAAATTAAATCCACTTCCTCTAAAACCCGAAAAAGTCTCGATTATAGGTTAGAAATGGACCACGAGACGTATTTGTGAGGTCAGAACGAAAAAATGAGCACGAAGCCTCGTATAGTAATCGGGAGGAGAGAGGGTATGAAATTAGATCCACTTCCTCTAAAACCCGAAAAAGTCTCGATTATACGTTAGAAATGGACCATGAGACGTGTTGGTAAGGTCAGAACGAAAAAATGAGCACGAAGCCCCGTATAGAAATCGGGAGGAGAGAGGGTATGAAATTAGATCCACTTCTTCTAAAACCCGAAAAAGTCTCGATTATAGGTTAGAAATGGACCACGAGACGTGTTGGTGAGGTCAGAACGAAAAAACGAGCACGAAGCCTCGTATAGAAATCGGGAGAAGAGTGGGTATGAAATTAGATCCATTTGTTCTAAAAGCCGAAAAAGACTGAATTATAGGTTAGAAATGGATCACGAGACCTATTTTTGAGGTCAGTACGAAAAAACGAGCACGAAGCCTCGTATAGAAATCGGAAGGAGAGAGGGTATGAAATTAGATCCACTAGCTGTAGAATCCGAAAAAGTCTCGATTATAGGTTAGAAATAGACCACGAGACGTGTTTGTGAGGTCAGAACGAAAAAATGAGCACGAAGCCTCGTATAGAAATCGGGAGGAGACAGGGTATGAAATTAAATCCACTTCCTCTAAAACCCGAAATAGTCTCGATTATAGGTTAGAAATGGACCACGAGACGTATTTGTGAGGTCAGAACGAAAAATTGAGCACGAGGCCTCGTATAGAAATCAGGAGGAGAGAGGGTATGAAATTAGATCCACTTCCTCTAAAACCCGAAAAAGTCTCGATTATACGTTAGAAATGGACCATGAGACGTGTTGGTAATGTCAGAACGAAAAAACGAGCACGAAGCCTCGTATAGAGATCGGGAGGAGAGAGGGTATGAAATTAGATCCACTAGCTCTAAAACCCGAAAAAGTGTCGATTATAGGTTAGAAATGGACCACGAGACGTGTTTGTGAGGTCAGAACGAAAAAACGAGCACGAAGCCTCGTATAGAAATCGAGAGGAGACAGGGTATGAAATTAAATCCACTTCCTCTAAAACCCGAAAAAGTCTCGATTATAGGTTAGAAATGGACCATGAGACGTATTTGTGACGTTAGAACGAAAAAATGAGCACGAGGCCTCGTATAGAAATCAGGAGGAGAGAGGGTATGAAATTAGATCCACTTCTTCTAAAACCCGAAAAAGTCTCGATTATACGTTAGAAATTGACCATGAGACGTGTTGGTAAGGTCAGAATGAAAAAACGAGCACGAAGCCTCGTATAGAAATCGGGAGGAGAGAGGGTATGAAATTAGATCCACTAGCTCTAAAACCCGAAAAAGTGTCGATTATAGGTTAGAAATAGACCACGAGACGTGTTTGTGAGGTCAGAACGAAAAAACGAGCACGAAGCCTCTTATAGAAATCGGGAGGAGAGAGGGTATGAAATTAGATCCACTAGCTCTAAAACCCGAAAAAGTCTCAATTATAGGTTAGAAATGGACCACGAGTCCTATTTTTGAGGTCAGAACGAAAAAACGAGCACGAAGCCTCGTATAGAAATCGGGAGGAGAGGGTATGAAATTACATCCACTAGCTGTAAAAACCCGAAAAAGTCTCAATTATAGGTTAGAAATGGACCACGAGACGTGTTTGTGCGGTCAGAACGAAAAAACGAGCACGAAGCCTCGTATAGAAATCGGGAGGAGAGAGGGTATGAAATTAGATTCACTTCCTCTAAAACTCGAAAAATTCTCGATTATACGTTAGAAATGGACCACGAGACGTGTTGGTAAGGTAAGAACGAAAAAACGAGCACGAAGCCTCGTATAGAAATCGGAAGGAGAGAGGGTATGAAATTAGATCCACTAGCTCTATAACCCGAAAAAGTCTCGATTATAGGTTAGAAATGGACCACGAGACGTGTTTGTGAGGTCAGAACGAAAAAACGAGCACGAAACCTCTTATAGAAATCGGGAGGAGAGAGGGTATAAAATTTGATCTACTAGCTCTAAAACCCGAAAAGTGTCGAATATAGGATAGAAATTGACCACGAGACGTGTTTGTGTGGTCATAACGAAAAAAGGAGCACGACGCCTCGTATAGAAATTGGGATGAGAGAGGGTATGAAATTAAATCCACTTCCTCTAAAACCCGAAAAATTCTCGATTATAGGTTAGAAATGGACCACGAGACCTATTTTTGAGGTCAGAACGAAAAAACGAGCACGAAGCCTCGTATAGAAATCGGGAGGAGAGAGGGTATGAAATTAGATCCACTAGCTCTAAAATCCGAAAAAGTCTCGATTATAGGTTAGAAATGGACCACGAAACATGTTTATGAGGTCAGAACGAAAAAACGAGCACGAAGCCTCGTATAGAAATCGGGAGGAGAGAGGGTATGAAATTAGATCCACTAGCTCTAAAATCCGAAAAAGTCTCGATTATAGGTTAGAAATGGACCACGAGACGTGTTTGTGAGGTCAGAACGAAAAAACGAGCACGAAACCTCGTATAGAAATCGGGAGGAGAGAGGGTATGAAATTAGATCGAATAGGTCTAAAACCCGAAAAGGTCTCGAATATAGGTTAGAAATTGACCACGAGACGTGTTTGTGAGGTCAGAACGAAAAAACGAGCACGAAGCCTCGTATAGAAATCGGGAGGAGACAGGGTATGAAATTAAATCCACTTCCTCTAAAACCCGAAAAAGTCTCGATTATAGGCTAGCACTTCCTCTAAAACCCGAAAAAGTCTCGATTATACGTTAGAAATGGACCACGAGACGTGTTGGTAAGGTCAGAACGAAAAAACGAGCACGAAGCCTCGTATAGAAATCGGGAGCAGAGAGGGTATGAAATTAGATCCACTTCTTCTAAAACCCGAAAAAGTATCGATTATAGGTTAGAAATGGACCACGAGACGTGTTTGTGAGGTCAGAACGAAAAAATGAGCACGAAGCCTCGTATAGAAATCGGGAGGAGAGAGGGTATGAAATTAGATCCACTTGTTCCAAAAGCAGAAAAAGACTCGATTATTGGTTAGAAATAGACCACGAGACGTGTTTGTGAGGTCAGAACGAAAAAACGAGCACAAAGCCTCGTATAGAAATCGGGAGGAGAGAGGGTATGAAATTTGATCTACTAGCTCTAAAACCTGAAAAAGTCTCGAATATAGGTTAGAAATTGACCACGAGACGTGTTTGTGTGGTCATAACGAAAAAAGGAGCACGACGCCTCGTATAGAAATCGGGAGGAGAGAAGGTATGAAATTAAATCCACTTCCTCTAAAACCCGAAAAATTCTCTATTATAGGTTAGAAATGGACCACGAGACGTATTTGTGAGGTCAGAACGAAAAAACGAGCACGAAGCCTCGTATAGAAATCGGGAGGAGAGAGGGTATGAAATTAGATCTACTAGCTCTAAAATCCGAAAAAGTCTCGATTATAGGTTAGAAATGGACCACGAAACGTTTTGTGAGGTCAGAACGAAAAAACGAGCACGAAGCCTCGTATAGAAATCGGGAGGAGAGAGGGTATGATATTAGATCAACTAGCATTAAAATCCAAAAAAGTCTCGATTATAGGTTAGAAATGGACCACGAGACGTGTTTGTGAGCTCAGAACGAAAAAACGAGCACGAAACCTCGTATAGAAATCGGGAGGAGAGAGGGTATGAAATTAGATCGAATAGGTCTAAAACCCGAAAAATTCTCGATTATAGGTTAGAAATGGACCACGAGACTTATTTGTGAGGTCAGAACGAAAAAACGAGCACGAAGCCTCGTATAGAAATCGGGAGGAGAGAGGGTATGAAATTAGATCGAATAGGTCTAAAACCCGAAAAGGTCTCGAATATAGGTTAGAAATTGACCACGAGACGTGTTTGTGAGGTCAGAACGAAAAAACGAGCACGAAGCCTCGTATAGAAATCGGGAGGAGACAGGGTATGAAATTAAATCCACTTCCTCTAAAACCCGAAAAAGTCTCGATTATAGGTTAGCACTTCCTCTAAAACCCGAAAAAGTCTCGATTATACGTTAGAAATGGACCACGAGACGTGTTGGTAAGGTCAGAACGAAAAAACGAGCACGAAGCCTCGTATAGAAATCGGGAGGAGAGAGGGTATGAAATTAGATCCACTTCTTCTAAAACTCGAAAAAGTCTCGATTATAGGTTAGAAATGGACCACGAGACGTGTTGGTGAGGTCAGAACGAAAAAACGAGCACGAAGCCTCATATAGAAATCGGGAGGAGAGTGGGTATGAAATTAGATCCATTTGTTCTAAAAGCCGAAAAAGACTGAATTATAGGTTAGAAATGGACCACGAGACCTATTTTTGAGGTCAGTACGAAAAAACGAGCACGAAGCCTCGTATAGAAATCGGGAGGAGAGAGGGTATGAAATTAGATCCACTAGCTGTAAAATCCGAAAAAGTCTCGATTATATGTTAGAAATAGACCACGAGACGTGTTTGTGAGGTCAGAACGAAAAAATGAGCACGAAGCCTCGTATAGAAATCGGGAGGAGAGAGGGTACGAAATTAGATCCACTTGTTCCAAAAGCAGAAAAAGACTCGATTATTGGTTAGAAATAGACCACGAGACGTGTTTGTGAGGTCAGAACGAAAAAACGAGCACGAAGCCTCGTATAGAAATCGGGAGGAGAGAGGGTATGAAATTTGATCTACTAGCTCTAAAACCTGAAAAAGTCTCGAATATAGGTTAGAAATGGACCACGAAACGTTTTGTGAGGTCAGAACGAAAAAATGAGCACGAAGCCTCGTATAGAAATCGGGAGGAGAGAGGGTATGAAATTAGATCCACTAGCTCTAAAATCCTAAAAAGTCTCGATTATAGGTTAGAAATGGACCACGAGACCTATTTTTGAGGTCAGAACGAAAAAACGAGCACGAAGCCTCGTATAGAAATCGGGAGGAGAGAGGGTATGAAATTAGATCTACTACCTCTAAAATCCGAAAAAGTCTCGATTATAGGTTAGAAATGGAGCACGAAACGTTTTGTGAGGTCAGAACGAAAAAACGAGCACGAAGCCTCGTATAGAAATCGGGAGGAGAGAGGGTATGATATTAGATCAACTAGCTTTAAAATCCAAAAAAGTCTCGATTATAGGTTAGAAATGGACCACGAGACGTGTTTGTGAGCTCAGAACGAAAAAACGAGCACGAAACCTCGTATAGAAATCGGGAGGAGAGAGGGTATGAAATTAGATCGAATAGGTCTAAAACCCGAAAAATTCTCGATTATAGGTTAGAAATGGACCACGAGACGTATTTGTGAGGTCAGAACGAAAAAACGAGCACGAAGCCTCGTATAGAAATCGGGAGGAGAGAGGGTATGAAATTAGATCCACTAGCTCTAAAATCCGAAAAAGTCTCGATTATAGGTTAGAAATGGACCACGAAACGTTTTGTGAGGTCAGAACGAAAAAACGAGCACAAAGCCTCGTATAGAAATCGGGAGGAGAGAGGGTATGAAATTAGATCCACTAGCTCTAAAATCCGAAAAAGTCTCGATTATAGGTTAGAAATGGACCACGAAACATGTTTATGAGGTCAGAACGAAAAAATGAGCACGAAGCCTCGTATAGAAATCGGGAGGAGAGAGGGTATGAAATTAGATCCACTAGCTCTAAAATCCGAAAAAGTCTCGATTATAGGTTAGAAATGGACCACGAGACGTGTTTGTGTGGTCAGAACGAAAAAACGAGCACGAAACCTCGTATAGAAATCGGGAGGAGAGAGGGTATGAAATTAGATCGAATAGGTCTAAAACCCGAAAAAGTCTCGAATATAGGTTAGAAATTGACCACGAGACGTGTTTGTGAGGTCAGAACGAAAAAACGAGCACGAAGCCTCGTATAGAAATCGGGAGGAGACAGGATATGAAATTAGATCCACTAGCTCTAAAACCCGAAAAAGTGTCGATTATAGGTTAGAAATAGACCACGAGACGTGTTTGTGAGGTCAGAACGAAAAAACGAGCACGAAGCCTCGTATAGAAATCGGGAGGAGAGAGGGTATGAAATTAGATCCACTAGTTCTAAAACCCGAAAAAGTCTCAATTTTAGGTTAGAAATGGACCACGAGTCCTATTTTTGAGGTCAGAACGAAAAAACGAGCACGAAGCCTCGTATAGAAATCGGGAGGAGAGAGGGTATGAAATTAGATCCACTAGTTCTAAAACCCGAAAAAGTCTCAATTATAGGTTAGAAATGGACCACGAGTCCTATTTTTTAGGTCAGAACGAAAAAACGAGCACGAAGCCTCGTATAGAAATCGGGAGGAGAGGGTATGAAATTACGTCCACTAGCTGTAAAAACCCGAAAAAGTCTCAATTATAGGTTAGAAATGGACCACGAGACGTGTTTGTGCGGTCAGAACGAAAAAACGAGCACGAAGCCTCGTATAGAAATCGGGAGGAGAGAGGGTTTGAAATTAGATTCACTTCCTCTATAACCCGAAAAAGACTCGATTATAGGTTAGAAATGGACCACGAGACGTATTTGTGAGGTCAGAACGAAAAAATGAGCACGAAGCCTCGTATAGAAATCAGGAGAAGAGAGGGTATGAAATTAGATCCACTTCCTCTAAAACCCGAAAAAGTCTCGATTATTCGTTAGAAATGGACCACGAGACGTGTTGGTAAGGTAAGAACGAAAAAACGAGCACGAAGCCTCGTATAGAAATCGGAAGGAGAGAGGGTATGAAATTAGATCCACTAGCTCTATAACCCGAAAAAGTCTCGATTATAGGTTAGAAATGGACCACGAGACGTGTTTGTGAGGTCAGAATGAAAAAACGAGCACGAAACCTCGTATAGAAATCGGGAGGAGAGAGGGTATGAAATTTGATCTACTAGCTCTAAAACCCGAAAAGTCTCGAATATAGGATAGAAATTGACCACGAGACGTGTTTGTGTGGTCATAACGAAAAAAGGAGCACGACGCCTCGTATAGAAATTGGGATGAGAGAGGGTATGAAATTAAATCCACTTCCTCTAAAACCCGAAAAATTCTCGATTATAGGTTAGAAATGGACCACGAGACCTATTTTTGAGGTCAGAACGAAAAAACGAGCACGAAGCCTCGTATAGAAATCGGGAGGAGAGAGGGTATGAAATTAGATCCACTAGCTCTAAAATCCGAAAAAGTCTCGATTATAGGTTAGAAATGTACCACGAGACGTGTTTGTGAGGTCAGAACGAAAAAACGAGCACGAAACCTCGTATAGAAATCGGGAGGAGAGAGGGTATGAAATTAGATCGAATAGGTATAAAACCCGAAAAGGTCTCGAATATAGGTTAGAAATTGACCACGAGACGTGTTTGTGAGGTCAGAACGAAAAAACGAGCACGAAGCCTCGTATAGAAATCGGGAGGAGACAGGGTATGAAATTAAATCCACTTCCTCTAAAACCCGAAAAAGTCTCGATTATAGGTTAGCACTTCCTCTAAAACCCGAAAAAGTCTCGATTATACGTTAGAAATGGACCACGAGACGTGTTGGTAAGGTCAGAACGAAAAAACGAGCACGAAGCCTCGTATAGAAATCGGGAGGAGAGAGGGTATGAAATTAGATCCACTTCTTCTAAAACCCGAAAAAGTCTCGATTATAGGTTAGAAATGGACCACGAGACGTGTTGGTGAGGTCAGAACGAAAAAACGAGCACGAAGCCTCATATAGAAATCGGGAGGAGAGTGGGTATGAAATTAGATCCATTTGTTCTAAAAGCCGAAAAAGACTGAATTATAGGTTAGAAATGGACCACGAGACCTATTTTTGAGGTCAGTACGAAAAAACGAGCACGAAGCCTCGTATAGAAATCGGGAGGAGAGAGGGTATGAAATTAGATCCACTAGCTGTAAAATCCGAAAAAGTCTCGATTATATGTTAGAAATAGACCACGAGACGTGTTTGTGAGGTCAGAACGAAAAAATGAGCACGAAGCCTCGTATAGAAATCGGGAGGAGAGAGGGTATGAAATTAGATCCACTTGTTCCAAAAGCAGAAAAAGACTCGATTATTGGTTAGAAATAGACCACGAGACGTGTTTGTGAGGTCAGAACGAAAAAACGAGCACGAAGCCTCGTATAGAAATCGGGAGGAGAGAGGGTATGAAATTTGATCTACTAGCTCTAAAACCTGAAAAAGTCTCGAATATAGGTTAGAAATGGACCACGAAACGTTTTGTGAGGTCAGAACGAAAAAATGAGCACGAAGCCTCGTATAGAAATCGGGAGGAGAGAGGGTATGAAATTAGATCCACTAGCTCTAAAATCCTAAAAAGTCTCGATTATAGGTTAGAAATGGACCACGAGACCTATTTTTGAGGTCAGAACGAAAAAACGAGCACGAAGCCTCGTATAGAAATCGGGAGGAGAGAGGGTATGAAATTAGATCTACTAGCTCTAAAATCCGAAAAAGTCTCGATTATAGGTTAGAAATGGACCACGAAACGTTTTGTGAGGTCAGAACGAAAAAACGAGCACGAAGCCTCGTATAGAAATCGGGAGGAGAGAGGGTATGATATTAGATCAACTAGCTTTAAAATCCAAAAAAGTCTCGATTATAGGTTAGAAATGGACCACGAGACGTGTTTGTGAGCTCAGAACGAAAAAACGAGCACGAAACCTCGTATAGAAATCGGGAGGAGAGAGGGTATGAAATTAGATCGAATAGGTCTAAAACCCGAAAAATTCTCGATTATAGGTTAGAAATGGACCACGAAACGTATTTGTGAGGTCAGAACGAAAAAACGAGCACGAAGCCTCGTATAGAAATCGGGAGGAGAGAGGGTATGAAATTAGATCCACTAGCTCTAAAATCCGAAAAAGTCTCGATTATAGGTTAGAAATGGACCACGAAACGTTTTGTGAGGTCAGAACGAAAAAACGAGCACAAAGCCTCGTATAGAAATCGGGAGGAGAGAGGGTATGAAATTAGATCCACTAGCTCTAAAATCCGAAAAAGTCTCGATTATAGGTTAGAAATGGACCACGAAACATGTTTATGAGGTCAGAACGAAAAAACGAGCACGAAGCCTCGTATAGAAATCGGGAGGAGAGAGGGTATGAAATTAGATCCACTAGCTCTAAAATCCGAAAAAGTCTCGATTATAGGTTAGAAATGGACCACGAGACGTGTTTGTGTGGTCAGAACGAAAAAACGAGCACGAAACCTCGTATAGAAATCGGGAGGAGAGAGGGTATGAAATTAGATCGAATAGGTCTAAAACCCGAAAAAGTCTCGAATATAGGTTAGAAATTGACCACGAGACGTGTTTGTGAGGTCAGAACGAAAAAACGAGCACGAAGCCTCGTATAGAAATCGGGAGGAGACAGGATATGAAATTAGATCCACTAGCTCTAAAACCCGAAA
This sequence comes from Thalia dealbata, assembly GCA_030544415.1. Classification (NCBI taxonomy): domain Eukaryota; kingdom Viridiplantae; phylum Streptophyta; class Magnoliopsida; order Zingiberales; family Marantaceae; genus Thalia; species Thalia dealbata. The sequence goes on from CM060460.1 coordinate 13,419,965, forward strand.
AAGTGTCGATTATAGGTTAGAAATAGACCACGAGACGTGTTTGTGAGGTCAGAAGGAAAAAACGAGCACGAAGCCTCGTATAGAAATCGGGAGGAGAGAGGGTATGAAATTAGATCCACTAGTTCTAAAACCCGAAAAAGTCTCAATTATAGGTTAGAAATGGACCACGAGTCCTATTTTTTAGGTCAGAACGAAAAAACGAGCACGAAGCCTCGTATAGAAATCGGGAGGAGAGGGTATGAAATTACGTCCACTAGCTGTAAAAACCCGAAAAAGTCTCAATTATAGGTTAGAAATGGACCACGAGACGTGTTTGTGCGGTCAGAACGAAAAAACGAGCACGAAGCCTCGTATAGAAATCGGGAGGAGAGAGGGTTTGAAATTAGATTCACTTCCTCTATAACCCGAAAAAGACTCGATTATAGGTTAGAAATGGACCACGAGACGTATTTGTGAGGTCAGAACGAAAAAATGAGCACGAAGCCTCGTATAGAAATCAGGAGAAGAGAGGGTATGAAATTAGATCCACTTCCTCTAAAACCCGAAAAAGTCTCGATTATTCGTTAGAAATGGACCACGAGACGTGTTGGTAAGGTAAGAACGAAAAAACGAGCACGAAGCCTCGTATAGAAATCGGAAGGAGAGAGGGTATGAAATTAGATCCACTAGCTCTATAACCCGAAAAAGTCTCGATTATAGGTTAGAAATGGACCACGAGACGTGTTTGTGAGGTCAGAATGAAAAAACGAGCACGAAACCTCGTATAGAAATCGGGAGGAGAGAGGGTATGAAATTTGATCTACTAGCTCTAAAACCCGAAAAGTCTCGAATATAGGATAGAAATTGACCACGAGACGTGTTTGTGTGGTCATAACGAAAAAAGGAGCACGACGCCTCGTATAGAAATTGGGATGAGAGAGGGTATGAAATTAAATCCACTTCCTCTAAAACCCGAAAAATTCTCGATTATAGGTTAGAAATGGACCACGAGACCTATTTTTGAGGTCAGAACGAAAAAACGAGCACGAAGCCTCGTATAGAAATCGGGAGGAGAGAGGGTATGAAATTAGATCCACTAGCTCTAAAATCCGAAAAATTCTCGATTATAGGTTAGAAATGGACCTCGAAACATGTTTATGAGGTCAGAACGAAAAAACGAGCACGAAGCCTCGTATAGAAATCGGGAGGAGAGAGGGTATGAAATTAGATCCACTAGCTCTAAAATCCGAAAAAGTCTCGATTATAGGTTAGAAATGTACCACGAGACGTGTTTGTGAGGTCAGAACGAAAAAACGAGCACGAAACCTCGTATAGAAATCGGGAGGAGAGAGGGTATGAAATTAGATCGAATAGGTCTAAAACCCGAAAAGGTCTCGAATATAGGTTAGAAATTGACCACGAGACGTGTTTGTGAGGTCAGAACGAAAAAACGAGCACGAAGCCTCGTATAGAAATCGGGAGGAGACAGGGTATGAAATTAAATCCACTTCCTCTAAAACCCGAAAAAGTCTCGATTATAGGTTAGCACTTCCTCTAAAACCCGAAAAAGTCTCGATTATACGTTAGAAATGGACCACGAGACGTGTTGGTAAGGTCAGAACGACAAAACGAGCACGAAGCCTCGTATAGAAATCGGGAGGAGAGAGGGTATGAAATTAGATCCACTTCTTCTAAAACCCGAAAAAGTCTCGATTATAGGTTAGAAATGGACCACGAGACGTGTTGGTGAGGTCAGAACGAAAAAACGAGCACGAAGCCTCATATAGAAATCGGGAGGAGAGTGGGTATGAAATTACATCCATTTGTTCTAAAAGCCGAAAAAGACTGAATTATAGGTTAGAAATGGACCACGAGACCTATTTTTGAGGTCAGTACGAAAAAACGAGCACGAAGCCTCGTATAGAAATCGGGAGGAGAGAGGGTATGAAATTAGATCCACTAGCTGTAAAATCCGAAAAAGTCTCGATTATATGTTAGAAATAGACCACGAGACGTGTTTGTGAGGTCAGAACGAAAAAATGAGCACGAAGCCTCGTATAGAAATCGGGAGGAGAGAGGGTATGAAATTAGATCCACTTGTTCCAAAAGCAGAAAAAGACTCGATTATTGGTTAGAAATAGACCACGAGACGTGTTTGTGAGGTCAGAACCAAAAAACGAGCACGAAGCCTCGTATAGAAATCGGGAGGAGAGAGGGTATGAAATTTGATCTACTAGCTCTAAAACCTGAAAAAGTCTCGAATATAGGTTAGAAATTGACCACGAGACGTGTTTGTGTGGTCATAACGAAAAAAGGAGCACGACGCCTCGTATAGAAATCGGGAGGAGAGAAGGTATGAAATTAAATCCACTTCCTCTAAAACCCGAAAAATTCTCGATTATAGGTTAGAAATGGACCACGAGACGTATTTGTGAGGTCAGAACGTAAAAACGAGCACGAAGCCTCGTATAGAAATCGGGAGGAGAGAGGGTATGAAATTAGATCCACTAGCTCTAAAATCCGAAAGAGTCTCGATTATAGGTTAGAAATGGACCACGAAACGTTTTGTGAGGTCAGAACGAAAAAACGAGCACGAAGCCTCGTATAGAAATCGGGAGGAGAGAGGGTATGATATTAGATCAACTAGCTTTAAAATCCGAAAAAGTCTCGATTATAGGTTAGAAATGGACCACGAGACGTGTTTGTGAGGTCAGAATGAAAAAACGAGCACGAAACCTCGTATAGAAATCGGGAGGAGAGAGGGTATGAAATTAGATCGAATAGGTCTAAAACCCGAAAAATTCTCGATTATAGGTTAGAAATGGACCACGAGACGTATTTGTGAGGTCAGAACGAAAAAACGAGCACGAAGCCTCGTATAGAAATCGGGAGGAGAGAGGGTATGAAATTAGATCCACTAGCTCTAAAATCCGAAAAAGTCTCGATTATAGGTTAGAAATGGACCACGAAACGTTTTGTGAGGTCAGAACGAAAAAATGAGCACGAAGCCTCGTATAGAAATCGGGAGGAGAGAGGGTATGAAATTAGATCCACTAGCTCTAAAATCCGAAAAAGTCTCGATTATAGGTTAGAAATGGACCACGAAACATGTTTATGAGGTCAGAACGAAAAAACGAGCACGAAGCCTCGTATAGAAATCGGGAGGAGAGAGGGTATGAAATTAGATCCACCAGCTCTAAAATCCAAAAAAGTCTCGATTATAGGTTAGAAATGGACCACGAGACGTGTTTGTGAGGTCAGAACGAAAAAACGAGCACGAAACCTCGTATAGAAATCGGGAGGAGAGAGGGTATGAAATTAGATCGAATAGGTCTAAAACCCGAAAAAGTCTCGAATATAGGTTAGAAATTGACCACGAGACGTGTTTGTGAGGTCAGAACGAAAAAACGAGCACGAAGCCTCGTATAGAAATCGGGAGGAGACAGGGTATGAAATTAAATCCACTTCCTCTAAAACCCGAAAAAGTCTCGATTATAGGTTAGCACTTCCTCTAAAACCCGAAAAAGTCTCGATTATACGTTAGAAATGGACCACGAGACGTATTGGTAAGGTCAGAACGAAAAAACGAGCACGAAGCCTCGTATAGAAATCGGGAGGAGAGAGGGTATGAAATTAGATCCACTTCTTCTAAAACCCGAAAAAGTCTCGATTATAGGTTAGAAATGGACCACGAGACGAGTTGGTGAGGTCAGAACGAAAAAACGAGCACGAAGCCTCATATAGAAATCGGGAGGAGAGTGGGTATGAAATTAAATCCATTTGTTCTAAAAGCCGAAAAAGACTGAATTATAGGTTAGAAATGGACTACGAGACCTATTTTTGAGGTCAGTACGAATAAACGTGCACGAAGCCTCGAATAGAAATCGGGAGGAGAGAGGGTATGTAATTAGATCCACTAGCTGTAAAATCCGAAAAAGTCTCGATTATAGGTTAGAAATAGACCACGAGACGTGTTTGTTAGGTCAGAACGAAAAACTGAGCACGAAGCCTCGTATAGAAATCGGGAGGAGAGAGGGTATGAAATTAGATCCACTTGTTCCAAAAGCAGAAAAAGACTCGATTATTGGTTAGAAATAGACCACGAGACGTGTTTGTGAGGTGAGAACGAAAAAACGAGCACGAAGCCTCGTATAGAAATCGGGAGGAGAGAGGGTATGAAATTTGATCTACTAGCTCTAAAACCCGAAAAAGTCTCGAATATAGGTTAGAAATTGACCACGAGACGTGTTTGTGTGGTCATAACGAAAAAAGGAGCACGACGCCTCGTATAGAAATCGGGAGGAGAGAAGGTATGAAATTAAATGCACTTCCTCTAAAACCCGAAAAATTCTCGATTATAGGTTAGAAATGGAGCACGAGACGTATTTGTGAGGTCAGAACGTAAAAACGAGCACGAAGCCTCGTATAGAAATCGGGAGGAGAGAGGGTATGAAATTAGATCCACTAGCTCTAAAATCCGAAAAAGTCTCGATTATAGATTAGAAATGGACCACGAAACGTTTTGTGAGGTCAGAACGAAAAAATGAGCACGAAGCCTCGTATAGAAATCGGGAGGAGAGAGGGTATGAAATTAGATCCACTAGCTCTAAAATCCGAAAAAGTCTCGATTATAGGTTAGAAATGGACCACGAAACGTTTTGTGAGGTCAGAACGAAAAAATGAGCACGAAGCCTCGTATAGAAATCGGGAGGAGAGAGGGTATGAAATTAGATCCACTAGCTCTAAAATCCGAAAAAGTCTCGATTATAGGTTAGAAATGGACCACGAAACATGTTTATGAGGTCAGAACGAAAAAACGAGCACGAAGCCTCGTATAGAAATCGGGAGGAGAGAGGGTATGAAATTAGATCCACCAGCTCTAAAATCCAAAAAAGTCTCGATTATAGGTTAGAAATGGACCACGAGACGTGTTTGTGAGGTCAGAACGAAAAAACGAGCACGAAACCTCGTATAGAAATCGGGAGGAGAGAGGGTATGAAATTAGATCGAATAGGTCTAAAACCCGAAAAAGTCTCGAATATAGGTTAGAAATTGACCACGAGACGTGTTTGTGAGGTCAGAACGAAAAAACGAGCACGAAGCCTCGTATAGAAATCGGGAGGAGACAGGGTATGAAATTAAATCCACTTCCTCTAAAACCCGAAAAAGTCTCGATTATAGGTTAGCACTTCCTCTAAAACCCGAAAAAGTCTCGATTATACGTTAGAAATGGACCACGAGACGTATTGGTAAGGTCAGAACGAAAAAACGAGCACGAAGCCTCGTATAGAAATCGGGAGGAGAGAGGGTATGAAATTAGATCCACTTCTTCTAAAACCCGAAAAAGTCTCGATTATAGGTTAGAAATGGACCACGAGACGAGTTGGTGAGGTCAGAACGAAAAAACGAGCACGAAGCCTCATATAGAAATCGGGAGGAGAGTGGGTATGAAATTAAATCCATTTGTTCTAAAAGCCGAAAAAGACTGAATTATAGGTTAGAAATGGACTACGAGACCTATTTTTGAGGTCAGTACGAATAAACGTGCACGAAGCCTCGAATAGAAATCGGGAGGAGAGAGGGTATGTAATTAGATCCACTAGCTGTAAAATCCGAAAAAGTCTCGATTATAGGTTAGAAATAGACCACGAGACGTGTTTGTTAGGTCAGAACGAAAAACTGAGCACGAAGCCTCGTATAGAAATCGGGAGGAGAGAGGGTATGAAATTAGATCCACTTGTTCCAAAAGCAGAAAAAGACTCGATTATTGGTTAGAAATAGACCACGAGACGTGTTTGTGAGGTGAGAACGAAAAAACGAGCACGAAGCCTCGTATAGAAATCGGGAGGAGAGAGGGTATGAAATTTGATCTACTAGCTCTAAAACCCGAAAAAGTCTCGAATATAGGTTAGAAATTGACCACGAGACGTGTTTGTGTGGTCATAACGAAAAAAGGAGCACGACGCCTCGTATAGAAATCGGGAGGAGAGAAGGTATGAAATTAAATGCACTTCCTCTAAAACCCGAAAAATTCTCGATTATAGGTTAGAAATGGAGCACGAGACGTATTTGTGAGGTCAGAACGTAAAAACGAGCACGAAGCCTCGTATAGAAATCGGGAGGAGAGAGGGTATGAAATTAGATCCACTAGCTCTAAAATCCGAAAAAGTCTCGATTATAGATTAGAAATGGACCACGAAACGTTTTGTGAGGTCAGAACGAAAAAATGAGCACGAAGCCTCGTATAGAAATCGGGAGGAGAGAGGGTATGAAATTAGATCCACTAGCTCTAAAATCCGAAAAAGTCTCGATTATAGGTTAGAAATGGACCACGAAACATGTTTATGAGGTCAGAACGAAAAAACGAGCACGAAGCCTCGTATAGAAATCGGGAGGAGAGAGGGTATGAAATTAGATCCACCAGCTCTAAAATCCGAAAAAGTCTCGATTATAGGTTAGAAATGGACCACGAGACGTGTTTGTGAGGTCAGAACGAAAAAACGAGCACGAAACCTCGTATAGAAATCGGGAGGAGAGAGGGTATGAAATTAGATCGAATAGGTCTAAAACCCGAAAAAGTCTCGAATATAGGTTAGAAATTGACCACGAGACGTGTTTGTGAGGTCAGAACGAAAAAACGAGCACGAAGCCTCGTATAGAAATCGGGAGGAGACAGGGTATGAAATTAAATCCACTTCCTCTAAAACCCGAAAAAGTCTCGATTATAGGTTAGCACTTCCTCTAAAACCCGAAAAAGTCTCGATTATACGTTAGAAATGGACCACGAGACGTGTTGGTAAGGTCAGAACGAAAAAACGAGCACGAAGCCTCGTATAGAAATCGGGAGGAGAGAGGGTATGAAATTAGATCCACTTCTTCTAAAACCCGAAAAAGTCTCGATTATAGGTTAGAAATGGACCACGAGACGAGTTGGTGAGGTCAGAACGAAAAAACGAGCACGAAGCCTCATATAGAAATCGGGAGGAGAGTGGGTATGAAATTAGATCCATTTGTTCTAAAAGCCGAAAAAGACTGAATTATAGGTTAGAAATGGACTACGAGACCTATTTTTGAGGTCAGTACGAATAAACGTGCACGAAGCCTCGAATAGAAATCGGGAGGAGAGAGGGTATGTAATTAGATCCACTAGCTGTAAAATCCGAAAAAGTCTCGATTATAGGTTAGAAATAGACCACGAGACGTGTTTGTTAGGTCAGAACGAAAAAATGAGCACGAAGCCTCGTATAGAAATCGGGAGGAGAGAGGGTATGAAATTAGATCCACTTGTTCCAAAAGCAGAAAAAGACTCGATTATTGGTTAGAAATAGACCACGAGACGTGTTTGTGAGGTGAGAACGAAAAAACGAGCACGAAGCCTCGTATAGAAATCGGGAGGAGAGAGGGTATGAAATTTGATCTACTAGCTCTAAAACCCGAAAAAGTCTCGATTATAGGTTAGAAATGTACCACGAGACGTGTTGGTGAGGTCAGAACGAAAAAACGAGCACGAAGCCTCATATAGAAATCGGGAGGAGAGTGGGTATGAAATTAGATCCATTTGTTCTAAAAGCCGAAAAAGACTGAATTATAGGTTAGAAATGGACCACGAGACCTATTTTTGAGGTCAGTACGAAAAAACGAGCACGAAGCCTCGTATAGAAATCGGGAGGAGAGAGGGTATGAAATTAGATCCACTAGCTGTAAAATCCGAAAAAGTCTCGATTATATGTTAGAAATAGACCACGAGACGTGTTTGTGAGGTCAGAACGAAAAAATGAGCACGAAGCCTCGTATAGAAATCGGGAGGAGAGAGGGTATGAAATTAGATCCACTTGTTCCAAAAGCAGAAAAAGACTCGATTATTGGTTAGAAATAGACCATGAGACGTGTTTGTGAGGTCAGAACGAAAAAACGAGCACGAAGCCTCGTATAGAAATCGGGAGGAGAGAGGGTATGAAATTTGATCTACTAGCTCTAAAACCTGAAAAAGTCTCGAATATAGGTTAGAAATGGACCACGAAACGTTTTGTGAGGTCAGAACGAAAAAATGAGCACGAAGCCTCGTATAGAAATCGGGAGGAGAGAGGGTATGAAATTAGATCCACTAGCTCTAAAATCCGAAAAAGTCTCGATTATAGGTTAGAAATGGACCACGAGACCTATTTTTGAGGTCAGAACGAAAAAACGAGCACGAAGCCTCGTATAGAAATCGGGAGGAGAGAGGGTATGAAATTAGATCTACTAGCTCTAAAATCCGAAAAAGTCTCGATTATAGGTTAGAAATGGACCACGAAACGTTTTGTGAGGTCAGAACGAAAAAACGAGCACGAAGCCTCGTATAGAAATCGGGAGGAGAGAGGGTATGATATTAGATCAACTAGCTTTAAAATCCAAAAAAGTCTCGATTATAGGTTAGAAATGGACCACGAGACGTGTTTGTGAGCTCAGAACGAAAAAACGAGCACGAAACCTCGTATAGAAATCGGGAGGAGAGAGGGTATGAAATTAGATCGAATAGGTCTAAAACCCGAAAAATTCTCGATTATAGGTTAGAAATGGACCACGAGACGTATTTGTGAGGTCAGAACGAAAAAACGAGCACGAAGCCTCGTATAGAAATCGGGAGGAGAGAGGGTATGAAATTAGATCCACTAGCTCTAAAATCCGAAAAAGTCTCGATTATAGGTTAGAAATGGACCACGAAACGTTTTGTGAGGTCAGAACGAAAAAACGAGCACAAAGCCTCGTATAGAAATCGGGAGGAGAGAGGGTATGAAATTAGATCCACTAGCTCTAAAATCCGAAAAAGTCTCGATTATAGGTTAGAAATGGACCACGAAACATGTTTATGAGGTCAGAACGAAAAAACGAGCACGAAGCCTCGTATAGAAATCGGGAGGAGAGAGGGTATGAAATTAGATCCACTAGCTCTAAAATCCGAAAAAGTCTCGATTATAGGTTAGAAATGGACCACGAGACGTGTTTGTGTGGTCAGAACGAAAAAACGAGCACGAAACCTCGTATAGAAATCGGGAGGAGAGAGGGTATGAAATTAGATCGAATAGGTCTAAAACCCGAAAAAGTCTCGAATATAGGTTAGAAATTGACCACGAGACGTGTTTGTGAGGTCAGAACGAAAAAACGAGCACGAAGCCTCGTATAGAAATCGGGAGGAGACAGGATATGAAATTAGATCCACTAGCTCTAAAACCCGAAAAAGTGTCGATTATAGGTTAGAAATAGACCACGAGACGTGTTTGTGAGGTCAGAAGGAAAAAACGAGCACGAAGCCTCGTATAGAAATCGGGAGGAGAGAGGGTATGAAATTAGATCCACTAGTTCTAAAACCCGAAAAAGTCTCAATTATAGGTTAGAAATGGACCACGAGTCCTATTTTTTAGGTCAGAACGAAAAAACGAGCACGAAGCCTCGTATAGAAATCGGGAGGAGAGGGTATGAAATTACGTCCACTAGCTGTAAAAACCCGAAAAAGTCTCAATTATAGGTTAGAAATGGACCACGAGACGTGTTTGTGCGGTCAGAACGAAAAAACGAGCACGAAGCCTCGTATAGAAATCGGGAGGAGAGAGGGTTTGAAATTAGATTCACTTCCTCTATAACCCGAAAAAGACTCGATTATAGGTTAGAAATGGACCACGAGACGTATTTGTGAGGTCAGAACGAAAAAATGAGCACGAAGCCTCGTATAGAAATCAGGAGAAGAGAGGGTATGAAATTAGATCCACTTCCTCTAAAATCCGAAAAAGTCTCGATTATTCGTTAGAAATGGACCACGAGACGTGTTGGTAAGGTAAGAACGAAAAAACGAGCACGAAGCCTCGTATAGAAATCGGAAGGAGAGAGGGTATGAAATTAGATCCACTAGCTCTATAACCCGAAAAAGTCTCGATTATAGGTTAGAAATGGACCACGAGACGTGTTTGTGAGGTCAGAATGAAAAAACGAGCACGAAACCTCGTATAGAAATCGGGAGGAGAGAGGGTATGAAATTTGATCTACTAGCTCTAAAACCCGAAAAGTGTCGAATATAGGATAGAAATTGACCACGAGACGTGTTTGTGTGGTCATAACGAAAAAAGGAGCACGACGCCTCGTATAGAAATTGGGATGAGAGAGGGTATGAAATTAAATCCACTTCCTCTAAAACCCGAAAAATTCTCGATTATAGGTTAGAAATGGACCACGAGACCTATTTTTGAGGTCAGAACGAAAAAACGAGCACGAAGCCTCGTATAGAAATCGGGAGGAGAGAGGGTATGAAATTAGATCCACTAGCTCTAAAATCCGAAAAATTCTCGATTATAGGTTAGAAATGGACCTCGAAACATGTTTATGAGGTCAGAACGAAAAAACGAGCACGAAGCCTCGTATAGAAATCGGGAGGAGAGAGGGTATGAAATTAGATCCACTAGCTCTAAAATCCGAAAAAGTCTCGATTATAGGTTAGAAATGTACCACGAGACGTGTTTGTGAGGTCAGAACGAAAAAACGAGCACGAAACCTCGTATAGAAATCGGGAGGAGAGAGGGTATGAAATTAGATCGAATAGGTCTAAAACCCGAAAAGGTCTCGAATATAGGTTAGAAATTGACCACGAGACGTGTTTGTGAGGTCAGAACGAAAAAACGAGCACGAAGCCTCGTATAGAAATCGGGAGGAGACAGGGTATGAAATTAAATCCACTTCCTCTAAAACCCGAAAAAGTCTCGATTATAGGTTAGCACTTCCTCTAAAACCCGAAAAAGTCTCGATTATACGTTAGAAATGGACCACGAGACGTGTTGGTAAGGTCAGAACGAAAAAACGAGCACGAAGCCTCGTATAGAAATCGGGAGGAGAGAGGGTATGAAATTAGATCCACTTCTTCTAAAACCCGAAAAAGTCTCGATTATAGGTTAGAAATGGACCACGAGACGTGTTGGTGAGGTCAGAACGAAAAAACGAGCACGAAGCCTCATATAGAAATCGGGAGGAGAGTGGGTATGAAATTAGATCCATTTGTTCTAAAAGCCGAAAAAGACTGAATTATAGGTTAGAAATGGACCACGAGACCTATTTTTGAGGTCAGTACGAAAAAACGAGCACGAAGCCTCGTATAGAAATCGGGAGGAGAGAGGGTATGAAATTAGATCCACTTGCTGTAAAATCCGAAAAAGTCTCGATTATATGTTAGAAATAGAGCACGAGACGTGTTTGTGAGGTCAGAACGAAAAAATGAGCACGAAGCCTCGTATAGAAATCGGGAGGAGAGAGGGTATGAAATTAGATCCACTTGTTCCAAAAGCAGAAAAAGACTCGATTATTGGTTAGAAATAGACCACGAGACGTGTTTGTGAGGTCAGAACCAAAAAACGAGCACGAAGCCTCGTATAGAAATCGGGAGGAGAGAGGGTATGAAATTTGATCTACTAGCTCTAAAACCTGAAAAAGTCTCGAATATAGGTTAGAAATTGACCACGAGACGTGTTTGTGTGGTCATAACGAAAAAAGGAGCACGACGCCTCGTATAGAAATCGGGAGGAGAGAAGGTATGAAATTAAATCCACTTCCTCTAAAACTCGAAAAATTCTCGATTATAGGTTAGAAATGGACCACGAGACGTATTTGTGAGGTCAGAACGTAAAAACGAGCACGAAGCCTCGTATAGAAATCGGGAGGAGAGAGGGTATGAAATTAGATCCACTAGCTCTAAAATCCGAAAAAGTCTCGATTATAGGTTAGAAATGGACCACGAAACGTTTTGTGAGGTCAGAACGAAAAAACGAGCACGAAGCCTCGTATAGAAATCGGGAGGAGAGAGGGTATGATATTAGATCAACTGGCTTTAAAATCCGAAAAAGTCTCGATTATAGGTTAGAAATGGACCACGAGACGTGTTTGTGAGGTCAGAACGAAAAAACGAGCACGAAACCTCGTATAGAAATCGGGAGGAGAGAGGGTATGAAATTAGATCGAATAGGTCTAAAACCCGAAAAATTCTCGATTATAGGTTAGAAATGGACCACGAGACGTATTTGTGAGGTCAGAACGAAAAAACGAGCACGAAGCCTCGTATAGAAATCGGGAGGAGAGAGGGTATGAAATTAGATCCACTAGCTCTAAAATCCGAAAAAGTCTCGATTATAGGTTAGAAATGGACCACGAAACGTTTTGTGAGGTCAGAACGAAAAAACGAGCACGAAGCCTCGTATAGAAATCGGGAGGAGAGAGGGTATGAAATTAGATCCACTAGCTCTAAAATCCGAAAAAGTCTCGATTATAGGTTAGAAATGGACCACGAAACATGTTTATGAGGTCAGAACGAAAAAACGAGCACGAAGCCTCGTATAGAAATCGGGAGGAGAGAGGGTATGAAATTAGATCCACCAGCTCTAAAATCCAAAAAAGTCTCGATTATAGGTTAGAAATGGACCACGAGACGTGTTTGTGAGGTCAGAACGAAAAAACGAGCACGAAACCTCGTATAGAAATCGGGAGGAGAGAGGGTATGAAATTAGATCGAATAGGTCTAAAACCCGAAAAAGTCTCGAATATAGGTTAGAAATTGACCACGAGACGTGTTTGTGAGGTCAGAACGAAAAAACGAGCACGAAGCCTCGTATAGAAATCGGGAGGAGACAGGGTATGAAATTAAATCCACTTCCTCTAAAACCCGAAAAAGTCTCGATTATAGGTTAGCACTTCCTCTAAAACCCGAAAAAGTCTCGATTATACGTTAGAAATGGACCACGAGACGTGTTGGTAAGGTCAGAACGAAAAAACGAGCACGAAGCCTCGTATAGAAATCGGGAGGAGAGAGGGTATGAAATTAGATCCACTTCTTCTAAAACCCGAAAAAGTCTCGATTATAGGTTAGAAATGGACCACGAGACGTGTTGGTGAGGTCAGAACGAAAAAACGAGCACGAAGCCTCATATAGAAATCGGGAGGAGAGTGGGTATGAAATTAGATCCATTTGTTCTAAAAGCCGAAAAAGACTGAATTATAGGTTAGAAATGGACCACGAGACCTATTTTTGAGGTCAGTACGAAAAAACGAGCACGAAGCCTCGTATAGAAATCGGGAGGAGAGAGGGTATGAAATTAGATCCACTTGCTGTAAAATCCGAAAAAGTCTCGATTATATGTTAGAAATAGAGCACGAGACGTGTTTGTGAGGTCAGAACGAAAAAATGAGCACGAAGCCTCGTATAGAAATCGGGAGGAGAGAGGGTATGAAATTAGATCCACTTGTTCCAAAAGCAGAAAAAGACTCGATTATTGGTTAGAAATAGACCACGAGACGTGTTTGTGAGGTCAGAACCAAAAAACGAGCACGAAGCCTCGTATAGAAATCGGGAGGAGAGAGGGTATGAAATTTGATCTACTAGCTCTAAAACCTGAAAAAGTCTCGAATATAGGTTAGAAATTGACCACGAGACGTGTTTGTGTGGTCATAACGAAAAAAGGAGCACGACGCCTCGTATAGAAATCGGGAGGAGAGAAGGTATGAAATTAAATCCACTTCCTCTAAAACTCGAAAAATTCTCGATTATAGGTTAGAAATGGACCACGAGACGTATTTGTGAGGTCAGAACGTAAAAACGAGCACGAAGCCTCGTATAGAAATCGGGAGGAGAGAGGGTATGAAATTAGATCCACTAGCTCTAAAATCCGAAAAAGTCTCGATTATAGGTTAGAAATGGACCACGAAACGTTTTGTGAGGTCAGAACGAAAAAACGAGCACGAAGCCTCGTATAGAAATCGGGAGGAGAGAGGGTATGATATTAGATCAACTGGCTTTAAAATCCGAAAAAGTCTCGATTATAGGTTAGAAATGGACCACGAGACGTGTTTGTGAGGTCAGAACGAAAAAACGAGCACGAAACCTCGTATAGAAATCGGGAGGAGAGAGGGTATGAAATTAGATCGAATAGGTCTAAAACCCGAAAAATTCTCGATTATAGGTTAGAAATGGACCACGAGACGTATTTGTGAGGTCAGAACGAAAAAACGAGCACGAAGCCTCGTATAGAAATCGGGAGGAGAGAGGGTATGAAATTAGATCCACTAGCTCTAAAATCCGAAAAAGTCTCGATTATAGGTTAGAAATGGACCACGAAACGTTTTGTGAGGTCAGAACGAAAAAACGAGCACGAAGCCTCGTATAGAAATCGGGAGGAGAGAGGGTATGAAATTAGATCCACTAGCTCTAAAATCCGAAAAAGTCTCGATTATAGGTTAGAAATGGACCACGAAACATGTTTATGAGGTCAGAACGAAAAAACGAGCACGAAGCCTCGTATAGAAATCGGGAGGAGAGAGGGTATGAAATTAGATCCACCAGCTCTAAAATCCAAAAAAGTCTCGATTATAGGTTAGAAATGGACCACGAGACGTGTTTGTGAGGTCAGAACGAAAAAACGAGCACGAAACCTCGTATAGAAATCGGGAGGAGAGAGGGTATGAAATTAGATCGAATAGGTCTAAAACCCGAAAAAGTCTCGAATATAGGTTAGAAATTGACCACGAGACGTGTTTGTGAGGTCAGAACGAAAAAACGAGCACGAAGCCTCGTATAGAAATCGGGAGGAGACAGGGTATGAAATTAAATCCACTTCCTCTAAAACCCGAAAAAGTCTCGATTATAGGTTAGCACTTCCTCTAAAACCCGAAAAAGTCTCGATTATACGTTAGAAATGGACCACGAGACGTGTTGGTAAGGTCAGAACGAAAAAACGAGCACGAAGCCTCGTATAGAAATCGGGAGGAGAGAGGGTATGAAATTAGATCCACTTCTTCTAAAACCCGAAAAAGTCTCGATTATAGGTTAGAAATGGACCACGAGACGAGTTGGTGAGGTCAGAACGAAAAAACGAGCACGAAGCCTCATATAGAAATCGGGAGGAGAGTGGGTATGAAATTAGATCCATTTGTTCTAAAAGCCGAAAAAGACTGAATTATAGGTTAGAAATGGACTACGAGACCTATTTTTGAGGTCAGTACGAATAAACGTGCACGAAGCCTCGAATAGAAATCGGGAGGAGAGAGGGTATGTAATTAGATCCACTAGCTGTAAAATCCGAAAAAGTCTCGATTATAGGTTAGAAATAGACCACGAGACGTGTTTGTTAGGTTAGAACGAAAAAATGAGCACGAAGCCTCGTATAGAAATCGGGAGGAGAGAGGGTATGAAATTAGATCCACTTGTTCCAAAAGCAGAAAAAGACTCGATTATTGGTTAGAAATAGACCACGAGACGTGTTTGTGAGGTGAGAACGAAAAAACGAGCACGAAGCCTCGTATAGAAATCGGGAGGAGAGAGGGTATGAAATTTGATCTACTAGCTCTAAAACCCGAAAAAGTCTCGAATATAGGTCAGAAATTGACCACGAGACGTGTTTGTGTGGTCATAACGAAAAAAGGAGCACGACGCCTCGTATAGAAATCGGGAGGAGAGAAGGTATGAAATTAAATGCACTTCCTCTAAAACCCGAAAAATTCTCGATTATAGGTTAGAAATGGAGCACGAGACGTATTTGTGAGGTCAGAACGTAAAAACGAGCACGAAGCCTCGTATAGAAATCGGGAGGAGAGAGGGTATGAAATTAGATCCACTAGCTCTAAAATCCGAAAAAGTCTCGATTATAGATTAGAAATGGACCACGAAACGTTTTGTGAGGTCAGAACGAAAAAATGAGCACGAAGCCTCGTATAGAAATCGGGAGGAGAGAGGGTATGAAATTAGATCCACTAGCTCTAAAATCCGAAAAAGTCTCGATTATAGGTTAGAAATGGACCACGAAACATGTTTATGAGGTCAGAACGAAAAAACGAGCACGAAGCCTCGTATAGAAATCGGGAGGAGAGAGGGTATGAAATTAGATCCACCAGCTCTAAAATCCGAAAAAGTCTCGATTATAGGTTAGAAATGGACCACGAGACGTGTTTGTAGGTCAGAACGAAAAAACGAGCACGAAACCTCGTATAGAAATCGGGAGGAGAGAGGGTATGAAATTAGATCGAATAGGTCTAAAACCCGAAAAAGTCTCGAATATAGGTTAGAAATTGACCACGAGACGTGTTTGTGTGGTCAGAACGAAAAAACGAGCACGAAGCCTCGTATAGAAATCGGGAGGAGACAGGGTATGAAATTAAATCCACTTCCTCTAAAACCCGAAAAAGTCTCGATTATAGGTTAGCACTTCCTCTAAAACCCGAAAAAGTCTCGATTATACGTTAGAAATGGACCACGAGACGTGTTGGTAAGGTCAGAACGAAAAAACGAGCACGAAGCCTCGTATAGAAATCGGGAGGAGAGAGGGTATGAAATTAGATCCACTTCTTCTAAAACCCGAAAAAGTCTCGATTATAGGTTAGAAATGGACCACGAGACGAGTTGGTGAGGTCAGAACGAAAAAACGAGCATGAAGCCTCATATAAAAATCGGGAGGAGAGTGGGTATGAAATTAGATCCATTTGTTCTAAAAGCCGAAAAAGACTGAATTATAGGTTAGAAATGGACTACGAGACCTATTTTTGAGGTCAGTACGAATAAACTTGCACGAAGCCTCGAATAGAAATCGGGAGGAGAGAGGGTATGTAATTAGATCCACTAGCTGTAAAATCCGAAAAAGTCTCGATTATAGGTTAGAAATAGACCACGAGACGTGTTTGTTAGGTCAGAACGAAAAAATGAGCACGAAGCCTCGTATAGAAATCGGGAGGAGAGAGGGTATGAAATTAGATCCACTTGTTCCAAAAGCAGAAAAAGACTCGATTATTGGTTAGAAATAGACCACGAGACGTGTTTGTGAGGTGAGAACGAAAAAACGAGCACGAAGCCTCGTATAGAAATCGGGAGGAGAGAGGGTATGAAATTTGATCTACTAGCTCTAAAACCCGAAAAAGTCTCGAATATAGGTTAGAAATTGACCACGAGACGTGTTTGTGTGGTCATAACGAAAAAAGGAGCACGACGCCTCGTATAGAAATCGGGAGGAGAGAAGGTATGAAATTAAATGCACTTCCTCTAAAACCCGAAAAATTCTCGATTATAGGTTAGAAATGGAGCACGAGACGTATTTGTGAGGTCAGAACGTAAAAACGAGCACGAAGCCTCGTATAGAAATCGGGAGGAGAGAGGGTATGAAATTAGATCCACTAGCTCTAAAATCCGAAAAAGTCTCGATTATAGATTAGAAATGGACCACGAAACGTTTTGTGAGGTCAGAACGAAAAAATGAGCACGAAGCCTCGTATAGAAATCGGGAGGAGAGAGGGTATGAAATTAGATCCACTAGCTCTAAAATCCTAAAAAGTCTCGATTATAGGTTAGAAATGGACCACGAGACCTATTTTTGAGGTCAGAACGAAAAAACGAGCACGAAGCCTCGTATAGAAATCAGGAGGAGAGAGGGTATGAAATTAGATCCACTAGCTCTAAAATCCGAAAAAGACTCGATTATAGGTGAGAAATGGACCACGAGACGTGTTTGTGCGGTCAGAACGAAAAAACGAGCACGAAAACTCGTATAGAAATCGGGAGGAGAGAGGGTATGAAATTAGATCGACTAGGTCTACAACCCGAAAAAGTATCGAATATAGGTTAGAAATTGACCACGAGACGTGTTTGTGAGGTCAGAACGAAAAAACGAGCACGAAGCCTCGTATAGAAATCGGGAGGAGACAGGGTATGAAATTAAATCCACTTCCTCTAAAACCCGAAAAAGTCTCGATTATAGGTTAGAAATGGACCACGAGACGTATTTGTGAGGTCAGAACGAAAAAATGAGCACGAAGCCTCGTATAGTAATCGGGAGGAGAGAGGGTATGAAATTAGATCCACTTCCTCTAAAACCCGAAAAAGTCTCGATTATACGTTAGAAATGGACGATGAGACGTGTTGGTAAGGTCAGAACGAAAAAACGAGCAGGAAGCCTCGTATAGAAATCGGGAGGAGAGAGGGTATGAAATTAGATCCACTTCTTCTAAAACCCGAAAAGGTCTCGATTATAGGTTAGAAATTGACCAGAGACGTGTTGGTGAGGTAAGAACGAAAAAACGAGCACGAAGCCTCGTATAGAAATCGGGAGGAGAGTAGGTATGAAATTAGATCCACTAGCTCTAAAAGCCGAAAAAGACTGAATTATACGTTAGAAATGGACCACGAGACCTATTTTTGAGGTCAGTATGAAAAAACGAGCACGAAGCCTCATATAGAAATCGGGAGGAGAGAGGGTATGAAATTAGATCCACTAGCTCTAAAATCCGAAAAAGTCTCGATTATAGGTTAGAAATGGACCACGAGACGTGTTTGTGAGGTCAGAACGAAAAAACGAGCACGAAGCCTCGTATAGAAATCGGGAGGAGAGAGGGTATGAAATTAGATCTACTAGCTCTAAAACCCGAAAAAGTCTCGAATATAGGTTAGAAATTGACCACGAGACGTGTTTGTGTGGTCATATTGAAAAAATGAGCACGACGCCTCGTATAGAAATCGGGAGGAGAGAGGGTATGAAATTTGATCTACTAACTCTAAAACCCGAAAAAGTATCGAATATAGGTTAGAAATTGACCACGAGACGTGTTTGTATGGTCATAACGAAAAAAGGAGCACGACGCCTCGTATAGAAATCGGGAGGAGAGAGCGTATGAAATTAAATCCACTTCCTCTAAATCCCGAAAAATTCTCGATTATAGGTTAGAAATGGACCACGAGACGTATTTGTGAGGTCAGAACGAAAAAACGAGCACGAAGCCTCGTGTAGAAATCGGGAGGAGAGAGGGTATGAAATTAGATCCAATAGCTCTAAAACCCGAAAAAGTCTCAATTATAGGTTAGAAATTCACCACGAGACGTATTTGTGAGGTCAGAATGAAAAAACGAGCACGAAGCCTCGTATCGAAATCGGAAGGAGAGAGGGAATGAAATTAGATCCACTAGCTCTAAAACCCGAAAAATTCTCGATTATAAGTTAGAAATGGACCACGAGACCTATTTTTGAGGTCAGAACGAAAAAACGAGCACGAAGCCTCGTATAGAAATCGGGAGGAGAGAGGGTATGAAATTAGATCCACTAGCTCTAAAATCCGAAAAAGTCTCGATTATAGGTTAGAAATTGACCACGAGACGTGTTTGTGATGTCAGAACGAAAAAACGAGCACGAAGCCTCGTATAGAAATCGGGAGGAGAGAGGGTATGAAATTAGATCCACTAGCTCTAAAACCCGAAAAAGTCTCAATTATAAGTTAGAAATTAACCACGAGACCTATTTTTGAGGTCAGAACGAAAAAACGAGCACGAAGCCTCGTATAGAAATCGGGAGGAGAGAGCATATGAAATTAGATCCACTAGCTCTGAAATCCGAAAAAGTCTCGATTATAAGTTAGAAATGGACTACGAGACGTGTTTGTGAGGTCAGAACGAAAAAATGAGCACGAAGCCTCGTATAGAAATCGGGAGGAGAGAGGGTATAAAATTAGATCCACTTGTTCCAAAACCAGAAAAAGTCTCGATTATTGGTTAGTAATGGACCACGAGACGTGTTTGTGAGGTCAGAACGAAAAAATGAGCACGAAACCTCGTATAGAAATCGGGAGGAGAGAGGTTATGAAATTAGATCAATTAGGTCTAAAACCCAAAAAAGTCTCGAATATAGGTTAGAAATTGACCACGAGACGTGTTTGTGTGGTCAGGACGAAAAAATGAGCACGACGCCTCGTATAGAAATCAGGAGGAGAGAGGGTATGAAATTAAAACCACTTCCTCTAAAACCCGAAAAAGTCTCCATTATAGGTTAGAAATAGACCACGAGACGTATTTGTGAGGTCAAAACGAAAAAACGAGCACGAAGCCTCGTATAGAAATCGGGAGGAGAGAGGGTATGAAATTAGATCCATAGCTCTAAAACCTGAAAAAGTCTCAATTATAGGTTAGAAATTCACCACGAGACGTATTTGTGAGGTCAGAATGAAAAAACGAGCACGAAGCCTCGTATCGAAATCGGAAGGAGAGAGGGAATGAAATTAGATCCACTAGCTCTAAAACCCGAAAAATTCTCGATTATAAGTTAGAAATGGACCACGAGACCTATTTTTGAGGTCAGAACGAAAAAACGAGCACGAAGCCTCGTATAGAAATCGGGAGGAGAGAGGGTATGAAATTAGATCCACTAGCTCTAAAATCCGAAAAAGTCTCGATTATAGGTTAGAAATGGACCACGAGACGTGTTTGTGAGGTCAGAACGAAAAAACGAGCACGAAGCCTCGTATAGAAATCGGGAGGAGAGAGGGTATGAAATTAGATCCACTTCCTCTAAAACCCGAAAAAGTCTCGATTATACGTTAGAAATGGACCATGAGACGTGTTCGTAAGGTCAGAACGAAAAAATGAGCACGAAGCCTCGTATAGAAATCGGGAGGAGAGAGGGTATGAAATTAGATCCACTAGCTCTAAAACCCGAAAAAGTGTCGATTATAGGTTAGAAATTGACCACGAGACGTGTTTGTGATGTCAGAACGAAAAAACGAGCACGAAGCCTCGTATAGAAATCGGGAGGAGAGAGGGTATGAAATTAGATCCACTAGCTCTAAAACCCGAAAAAGTCTCAATTATAGGTTAGAAATGGACCATGAGTCCTATTTTTGAGGTCAGAACGAAAAAACGAGCACGAAGCCTCGTATAGAAATCGGGAGGAGAGGGTATGAAATTACATCCACTAGCTGTAAAACCCGAAAAAGTCTCAATTATA
The DNA here is from genome assembly GCA_030544415.1 of Thalia dealbata. Taxonomy (NCBI): domain Eukaryota; kingdom Viridiplantae; phylum Streptophyta; class Magnoliopsida; order Zingiberales; family Marantaceae; genus Thalia; species Thalia dealbata. The sequence continues at coordinate 13,440,697 of CM060460.1, forward strand.
GGTTAGAAATGGACCACGAGACGTGTTTGTGCGGTCAGAACGAAAAAATGAGCACGAAGCCTCGTATAGAAATCGGGAGGAGAGAGGGTATGAAATTAGATTCACTTCCTCTATAACCCGAAAAAGTCTCGAATATAGGTTAGAAATTGACCACGAGACGTGTTTGTGTGGTCATAATGAAAAAATGAGCACGACGCCTCGTATAGAAATCGGGAGGAGAGAGGGTATGAAATTTGATCTACTAACTCTAAAACCCGAAAAAGTATCTAATATAGGTTAGAAATTGACCACGAGACGTGTTTGTATGGTCATAACGAAAAAAGGAGCACGACGCCTCGTATAGAAATCGGGAGGAGAGAGCGTATGAAATTAAATCCACTTCCTCTAAAACCCGAAAAATTCTCGATTATAGGTTAGAAATGGACCATGATACGTATTTGAGAGGTCAGAACGAAAAAACGAGCACGAAGCCTCGTGTAGAAATCGGGAGGAGAGAGGGTATGAAATTAGATCCAATAGCTCTAAAACCCGAAAAAGTATCAATTATAGGTTAGAAATTCACCACGAGACGTATTTGTGAGGTCAGAATGAAAAAACGAGCACGAAGCCTCGTATCGAAATCGGGAGGAGAGAGGGAATGAAATTAGATCCACTAGCTCTAAAACCCGAAAAAGTCTCGATTATAGGTTAGAAATGGACCACGAAACGTGTTTGTGAGGTCAGAACGAAAAAACGAGCACGAAGCCTCGTATAGAAATCGGGAGGAGAGAGGGTATGAAATTAGATCTACTAGCTCTAAAACCCGAAAAAGTCTCGAATATAGGTTAGAAATTGACCACGAGACGTGTTTGTATGGTCATAAGGAAAAAAGGAGCACGACGCCTCGTATAGAAATCGGGAGGAGAGCGGGTATGAAATTAAATCCACTTCCTCTAAAACCCGAAAAATTCTAGATTATAGGTTAGAAATGGACCACGAGACGTATTTGTGAGGTCAGAACGAAAAAACGAGCACGAAGCCTCGTATAGAAATCGGGAGGAGACGGGGTATGAAATTAGATCCACTAGCTCCAAAACCCGAAAAAGTCTCAATTATAGGTTAGAAATGGACCACGAGACCTATTTTTGAGGTCAGAACGAAAAAACGAGCACGAAGCCTCGTATAGAAATCGGGAGGAGAGAGGGTATGAAATTAGATCCACTAGCTCTAAAATTCGAAAAAGTCTCGATTATAGGTTAGAAATGGACCACGAAATGTGTTTGTGAGGTTAGAACGAAAAAACGAGCACGAAGCCTCGTATAGAAATCGGGAGGAGATACGGTATGAAATTAGATCCACTAGCTCTAAAATCCAAAAAAGTCTCGATTATAGGTTAGAAATGGACCACGAGACGTGTTTGTGAGGTCAGAACGAAAAAACGAGCACGAAGCCTCGTATAGAAAACGGGAAGAGAGAGGGTATGAAATTAGATCTACTAGCTCTAAAACCCGAAAAAGACTTGAATATAGGTTAGAAATTGACCACGAGACGTGTTTGTGTGGTCATAACGAAAAAATGAGCACGACGCCTCGTATAGAAATCGGGAGGAGAGAGGGTGTGAAATTAAATCCACTTCCTCTAAAACCTGAAAAAGTCTCGATTATAGGTTAGAAATGGACCACGAGACGTATTTGTAAGGTCAGAACGAAAAAACGAGCACGAAGCCTCGTATAGAAATCGGGAGGAGAGAGGGTATGAAATTAGATCCACTAGCTCTAAAACCCGAAAAAGTCTCAATTATAAGTTAGAAATTAACCACGAGACCTATTTTTGAGGTCAGAACGAAAAAACGAGCACGAAGCCTCGTATAGAAATCGGGAGGAGAGAGCATATGAAATTAGATCCACTAGCTCTGAAATCCGAAAAAGTCTCGATTATAAGTTAGAAATGGACTACGAGACGTGTTTGTGAGGTCAGAACGAAAAAATGAGCACGAAGCCTCGTATAGAAATCGGGAGGAGAGAGGGTATAAAATTAGATCCACTTGTTCCAAAACCAGAAAAAGTCTCGATTATTGGTTAGTAATGGACCACGAGACGTGTTTGTGAGGTCAGAACGAAAAAATGAGCACGAAACCTCGTATAGAAATCGGGAGGAGAGAGGTTATGAAATTAGATCAATTAGGTCTAAAACCCAAAAAAGTCTCGAATATAGGTTAGAAATTGACCACGAGACGTGTTTGTGTGGTCAGGACGAAAAAATGAGCACGACGCCTCGTATAGAAATCAGGAGGAGAGAGGGTATGAAATTAAAACCACTTCCTCTAAAACCCGAAAAAGTCTCCATTATAGGTTAGAAATAGACCACGAGACGTATTTGTGAGGTCAAAACGAAAAAACGAGCACGAAGCCTCGTATAGAAATCGGGAGGAGAGAGGGTATGAAATTAGATCCATAGCTCTAAAACCTGAAAAAGTCTCAATTATAGGTTAGAAATTCACCACGAGACGTATTTGTGAGGTCAGAATGAAAAAACGAGCACGAAGCCTCGTATCGAAATCGGAAGGAGAGAGGGAATGAAATTAGATCCACTAGCTCTAAAACCCGAAAAATTCTCGATTATAAGTTAGAAATGGACCACGAGACCTATTTTTGAGGTCAGAACGAAAAAACGAGCACGAAGCCTCGTATAGAAATCGGGAGGAGAGAGGGTATGAAATTAGATCCACTAGCTCTAAAATCCGAAAAAGTCTCGATTATAGGTTAGAAATGGACCACGAGACGTGTTTGTGAGGTCAGAACGAAAAAACGAGCACGAAGCCTCGTATAGAAATCGGGAGGAGAGAGGGTATGAAATTAGATCCACTTCCTCTAAAACCCGAAAAAGTCTCGATTATACGTTAGAAATGGACCATGAGACGTGTTCGTAAGGTCAGAACGAAAAAATGAGCACGAAGCCTCGTATAGAAATCGGGAGGAGAGAGGGTATGAAATTAGATCCACTAGCTCTAAAACCCGAAAAAGTGTCGATTATAGGTTAGAAATTGACCACGAGACGTGTTTGTGATGTCAGAACGAAAAAACGAGCACGAAGCCTCGTATAGAAATCGGGAGGAGAGAGGGTATGAAATTAGATCCACTAGCTCTAAAACCCGAAAAAGTCTCAATTATAGGTTAGAAATGGACCATGAGTCCTATTTTTGAGGTCAGAACGAAAAAACGAGCACGAAGCCTCGTATAGAAATCGGGAGGAGAGGGTATGAAATTACATCCACTAGCTGTAAAACCCGAAAAAGTCTCAATTATAGGTTAGAAATGGACCACGAGACGTGTTTGTGCGGTCAGAACGAAAAAATGAGCACGAAGCCTCGTATAGAAATCGGGAGGAGAGAGGGTATGAAATTAGATTCACTTCCTCTATAACCCGAAAAAGTCTCGAATATAGGTTAGAAATTGACCACGAGACGTGTTTGTGTGGTCATAATGAAAAAATGAGCACGACGCCTCGTATAGAAATCGGGAGGAGAGAGGGTATGAAATTTGATCTACTAACTCTAAAACCCGAAAAAGTATCTAATATAGGTTAGAAATTGACCACGAGACGTGTTTGTATGGTCATAACGAAAAAAGGAGCACGACGCCTCGTATAGAAATCGGGAGGAGAGAGCGTATGAAATTAAATCCACTTCCTCTAAAACCCGAAAAATTCTCGATTATAGGTTAGAAATGGACCATGATACGTATTTGAGAGGTCAGAACGAAAAAACGAGCACGAAGCCTCGTGTAGAAATCGGGAGGAGAGAGGGTATGAAATTAGATCCAATAGCTCTAAAACCCGAAAAAGTATCAATTATAGGTTAGAAATTCACCACGAGACGTATTTGTGAGGTCAGAATGAAAAAACGAGCACGAAGCCTCGTATCGAAATCGGGAGGAGAGAGGGAATGAAATTAGATCCACTAGCTCTAAAACCCGAAAAAGTCTCGATTATAGGTTAGAAATGGACCACGAAACGTGTTTGTGAGGTCAGAACGAAAAAACGAGCACGAAGCCTCGTATAGAAATCGGGAGGAGAGAGGGTATGAAATTAGATCTACTAGCTCTAAAACCCGAAAAAGTCTCGAATATAGGTTAGAAATTGACCACGAGACGTGTTTGTATGGTCATAAGGAAAAAAGGAGCACGACGCCTCGTATAGAAATCGGGAGGAGAGCGGGTATGAAATTAAATCCACTTCCTCTAAAACCCGAAAAATTCTAGATTATAGGTTAGAAATGGACCACGAGACGTATTTGTGAGGTCAGAACGAAAAAACGAGCACGAAGCCTCGTATAGAAATCGGGAGGAGACGGGGTATGAAATTAGATCCACTAGCTCCAAAACCCGAAAAAGTCTCAATTATAGGTTAGAAATGGACCACGAGACCTATTTTTGAGGTCAGAACGAAAAAACGAGCACGAAGCCTCGTATAGAAATCGGGAGGAGAGAGGGTATGAAATTAGATCCACTAGCTCTAAAATTCGAAAAAGTCTCGATTATAGGTTAGAAATGGACCACGAAATGTGTTTGTGAGGTTAGAACGAAAAAACGAGCACGAAGCCTCGTATAGAAATCGGGAGGAGATACGGTATGAAATTAGATCCACTAGCTCTAAAATCCAAAAAAGTCTCGATTATAGGTTAGAAATGGACCACGAGACGTGTTTGTGAGGTCAGAACGAAAAAACGAGCACGAAGCCTCGTATAGAAAACGGGAAGAGAGAGGGTATGAAATTAGATCTACTAGCTCTAAAACCCGAAAAAGACTTGAATATAGGTTAGAAATTGACCACGAGACGTGTTTGTGTGGTCATAACGAAAAAATGAGCACGACGCCTCGTATAGAAATCGGGAGGAGAGAGGGTGTGAAATTAAATCCACTTCCTCTAAAACCTGAAAAAGTCTCGATTATAGGTTAGAAATGGACCACGAGACGTATTTGTAAGGTCAGAACGAAAAAACGAGCACGAAGCCTCGTATAGAAATCGGGAGGAGAGAGGGTATGAAATTAGATCCACTAGCTCTAAAACCCGAAAAAGTCTCAATTATAAGTTAGAAATTAACCACGAGACCTATTTTTGAGGTCAGAACGAAAAAACGAGCACGAAGCCTCGTATAGAAATCGGGAGGAGAGAGCATATGAAATTAGATCCACTAGCTCTGAAATCCGAAAAAGTCTCGATTATAAGTTAGAAATGGACTACGAGACGTGTTTGTGAGGTCAGAACGAAAAAATGAGCACGAAGCCTCGTATAGAAATCGGGAGGAGAGAGGGTATAAAATTAGATCCACTTGTTCCAAAACCAGAAAAAGTCTCGATTATTGGTTAGTAATGGACCACGAGACGTGTTTGTGAGGTCAGAACGAAAAAATGAGCACGAAACCTCGTATAGAAATCGGGAGGAGAGAGGTTATGAAATTAGATCAATTAGGTCTAAAACCCAAAAAAGTCTCGAATATAGGTTAGAAATTGACCACGAGACGTGTTTGTGTGGTCAGGACGAAAAAATGAGCACGACGCCTCGTATAGAAATCAGGAGGAGAGAGGGTATGAAATTAAAACCACTTCCTCTAAAACCCGAAAAAGTCTCCATTATAGGTTAGAAATAGACCACGAGACGTATTTGTGAGGTCAAAACGAAAAAACGAGCACGAAGCCTCGTATAGAAATCGGGAGGAGAGAGGGTATGAAATTAGATCCATAGCTCTAAAACCTGAAAAAGTCTCAATTATAGGTTAGAAATTCACCACGAGACGTATTTGTGAGGTCAGAATGAAAAAACGAGCACGAAGCCTCGTATCGAAATCGGAAGGAGAGAGGGAATGAAATTAGATCCACTAGCTCTAAAACCCGAAAAATTCTCGATTATAAGTTAGAAATGGACCACGAGACCTATTTTTGAGGTCAGAACGAAAAAACGAGCACGAAGCCTCGTATAGAAATCGGGAGGAGAGAGGGTATGAAATTAGATCCACTAGCTCTAAAATCCGAAAAAGTCTCGATTATAGGTTAGAAATGGACCACGAGACGTGTTTGTGAGGTCAGAACGAAAAAACGAGCACGAAGCCTCGTATAGAAATCGGGAGGAGAGAGGGTATGAAATTAGATCCACTTCCTCTAAAACCCGAAAAAGTCTCGATTATACGTTAGAAATGGACCATGAGACGTGTTCGTAAGGTCAGAACGAAAAAATGAGCACGAAGCCTCGTATAGAAATCGGGAGGAGAGAGGGTATGAAATTAGATCCACTAGCTCTAAAACCCGAAAAAGTGTCGATTATAGGTTAGAAATTGACCACGAGACGTGTTTGTGATGTCAGAACGAAAAAACGAGCACGAAGCCTCGTATAGAAATCGGGAGGAGAGAGGGTATGAAATTAGATCCACTAGCTCTAAAACCCGAAAAAGTCTCAATTATAGGTTAGAAATGGACCATGAGTCCTATTTTTGAGGTCAGAACGAAAAAACGAGCACGAAGCCTCGTATAGAAATCGGGAGGAGAGGGTATGAAATTACATCCACTAGCTGTAAAACCCGAAAAAGTCTCAATTATAGGTTAGAAATGGACCACGAGACGTGTTTGTGCGGTCAGAACGAAAAAATGAGCACGAAGCCTCGTATAGAAATCGGGAGGAGAGAGGGTATGAAATTAGATTCACTTCCTCTATAACCCGAAAAAGTCTCGAATATAGGTTAGAAATTGACCACGAGACGTGTTTGTGTGGTCATAATGAAAAAATGAGCACGACGCCTCGTATAGAAATCGGGAGGAGAGAGGGTATGAAATTTGATCTACTAACTCTAAAACCCGAAAAAGTATCTAATATAGGTTAGAAATTGACCACGAGACGTGTTTGTATGGTCATAACGAAAAAAGGAGCACGACGCCTCGTATAGAAATCGGGAGGAGAGAGCGTATGAAATTAAATCCACTTCCTCTAAAACCCGAAAAATTCTCGATTATAGGTTAGAAATGGACCATGATACGTATTTGAGAGGTCAGAACGAAAAAACGAGCACGAAGCCTCGTGTAGAAATCGGGAGGAGAGAGGGTATGAAATTAGATCCAATAGCTCTAAAACCCGAAAAAGTATCAATTATAGGTTAGAAATTCACCACGAGACGTATTTGTGAGGTCAGAATGAAAAAACGAGCACGAAGCCTCGTATCGAAATCGGGAGGAGAGAGGGAATGAAATTAGATCCACTAGCTCTAAAACCCGAAAAAGTCTCGATTATAGGTCAGAAATGGACCACGAAACGTGTTTGTGAGGTCAGAACGAAAAAACGAGCACGAAGCCTCGTATAGAAATCGGGAGGAGAGAGGGTATGAAATTAGATCTACTAGCTCTAAAACCCGAAAAAGTCTCGAATATAGGTTAGAAATTGACCACGAGACGTGTTTGTATGGTCATAAGGAAAAAAGGAGCACGACGCCTCGTATAGAAATCGGGAGGAGAGCGGGTATGAAATTAAATCCACTTCCTCTAAAACCCGAAAAATTCTAGATTATAGGTTAGAAATGGACCACGAGACGTATTTGTGAGGTCAGAACGAAAAAACGAGCACGAAGCCTCGTATAGAAATCGGGAGGAGACGGGGTATGAAATTAGATCCACTAGCTCCAAAACCCGAAAAAGTCTCAATTATAGGTTAGAAATGGACCACGAGACCTATTTTTGAGGTCAGAACGAAAAAACGAGCACGAAGCCTCGTATAGAAATCGGGAGGAGAGAGGGTATGAAATTAGATCCACTAGCTCTAAAATTCGAAAAAGTCTCGATTATAGGTTAGAAATGGACCACGAAATGTGTTTGTGAGGTTAGAACGAAAAAACGAGCACGAAGCCTCGTATAGAAATCGGGAGGAGATACGGTATGAAATTAGATCCACTAGCTCTAAAATCCAAAAAAGTCTCGATTATAGGTTAGAAATGGACCACGAGACGTGTTTGTGAGGTCAGAACGAAAAAACGAGCACGAAGCCTCGTATAGAAAACGGGAAGAGAGAGGGTATGAAATTAGATCTACTAGCTCTAAAACCCGAAAAAGACTTGAATATAGGTTAGAAATTGACCACGAGACGTGTTTGTGTGGTCATAACGAAAAAATGAGCACGACGCCTCGTATAGAAATCGGGAGGAGAGAGGGTGTGAAATTAAATCCACTTCCTCTAAAACCTGAAAAAGTCTCGATTATAGGTTAGAAATGGACCACGAGACGTATTTGTAAGGTCAGAACGAAAAAACGAGCACGAAGCCTCGTATAGAAATCGGGAGGAGAGAGGGTATGAAATTAGATCCACTAGCTCTAAAACCCGAAAAAGTCTCAATTATAAGTTAGAAATTAACCACGAGACCTATTTTTGAGGTCAGAACGAAAAAACGAGCACGAAGCCTCGTATAGAAATCGGGAGGAGAGAGCATATGAAATTAGATCCACTAGCTCTGAAATCCGAAAAAGTCTCGATTATAAGTTAGAAATGGACTACGAGACGTGTTTGTGAGGTCAGAACGAAAAAATGAGCACGAAGCCTCGTATAGAAATCGGGAGGAGAGAGGGTATAAAATTAGATCCACTTGTTCCAAAACCAGAAAAAGTCTCGATTATTGGTTAGTAATGGACCACGAGACGTGTTTGTGAGGTCAGAACGAAAAAATGAGCACGAAACCTCGTATAGAAATCGGGAGGAGAGAGGTTATGAAATTAGATCCACTAGCTCGAAAACCTGAAAAAGTCTCAATTATAGGTTAGAAATGGACCACGAAATGTGTTTATGAGGTCAGGACGAAAAAACGAGCACGAAGCCTCGTATAAAAATCGGGAGGAAAGAGGGTATGAAATTAGATCCACTTCCTCTAAAACCCGAAAAAGTCTCGATTATAGGTTAGAAATAGACCACGAGACGTGTTGGTGAGGTCAGAACGAAAAAACGTGCACGAAGCCTCGTATAGAAATCGGGATGAGAGAGGGTATGAAATTAGATCCACTAGCTCTAAAACCCGAAAAAGTCTCAATTATAGGTTAGAAATTCTTCACGAGACGTATTTGTGAGGTCAGAATGAAAAAATGAGCACGAAGCCTCGTATCGAAATCGGGAGGAGAGAGGGAATGAAATTAGATCCACTAGCTCTAAAACCCGAAAAAGTCTCAATTATAGGTTAGAAATGGACCATGAGACGTGTTGGTAAGGTCAGAACGAAAAAACGAGCACGAAGCCTCGTATAGAAATCGGGAGGAGAGAGGGTATGAAATTAGATCCACTAGCTCTAAAATCCGAAAAAGTCTCAATTATAGGTTAGAAATGGACCACGAGACCTGTTTTTGAGGTCAGAACAAAAAAACAAGTACGAAACCTCGTATAGAAATCGGGAGGAGAGGGTATGAAATTACATCCACTAGCTGTAAAACCCGAAAAAGTCTCAATTATAGGTTAGAAATGGACCACGAGACGTGTTTGTGCGGTCAGAACGAAAAAAAGAGCACAAAGCCTCGTATAGAAATCGGGAGGAGAGAGGGTATGAAATTAGATTCACTTCCTCTATAACCCGAAAAAGTCTCGATTATAGGTTAGAAATAGACCACGAGACGTATTTGTGAGGTCAAAACGAAAAAACGAGCACGAAGCCTCGTATAGAAATCGGGAGGAGAGAGGGTATGAAATTAGATCCATAGCTCTAAAACCTGAAAAAGTCTCAATTATAAGTTAGAAATTAACCACGAGACCTATTTTTGAGGTCAGAACGAAAAAACGAGCACGAAGCCTCGTATAGAAATCGGGAGGAGAGAGCGTATGAAATTAGATCCACTAGCTCTAAAATCCGAAAAAGTCTAGATTATAAGTTAGAAATGGACCACGAGACGTGTTTGTGAGGTCAGAACGAAAAAATGAGCACGAAGCCTCGTATAGAAATCGGGAGTAGAGAGGGTATAAAATTAGATCCACTTGTTCCAAAACCAGAAAAAGTCTCGATTATTGGTTAGTAATGGACCACGAGACGTGTTTGTGAAGTCAGAACGAAAAAATGAGCACGAAACCTTGTATAGAAATCGGGAGGAGAGAGGGTATGAAATTAGATCCACTAGCTCGAAAATCCAAAAAAGTCTCGATTATAGGTTTGAAATGGACCACGAAACGTGTTTGTGAGGTCAGGACGAAAAAACGAGCACGAAGCCTCGTATAGAAATCGGGAGGAAAGAGGGTATGAAATTAGATCCACTTCCTCTAAAACCCGAAAAAGTCTCGATAATAGGTTAGAAATAGACCACGAGACGTGTTGGTGAGGTCAGAACGAAAAAACGAGCACGAAGCCTCGTATAGAAATCGGGATGAGAGAGGGTATGAAATTAGATCCACTAGCTCTAAAACCCGAAAATGTCTCAATTATATGTTAGAAATTCACCACGAGACGTATTTGTGAGGTCAGAATGAAAAAACGAGCACGAAGCCTCGTATCGAAATCGGGAGGAGAGAGGGAATGAAATTAGATCCACTAGCTCTAAAATCCGAAAACGTCTCAATTATAGGTTAGAAATGGACCATGAGACGTGTTGGTAAGGTCAGAACGAAAAAACGAGCACGAAGCCTCGTATAGAAATCGGGAGGAGAGAGGGTATGAAATTAGATCCACTTATTCCAAAAGCAGAAAAAGACTCGATTATTGGTTAGAAATGGACCACGAGACGTGTTTGTGAGGTCAGAACGAAAAAACGAGCACGAAGCCTCGTATAGAAATCGGGAGGAGAGAGGGTATGAAATTTGATCTACTAGCTCTAAAACCCGAAAAAGTCTCGAATATAGGTTAGAAATTGATCACGAGACGTGTTTGTATGGTCATAAGGAAAAAAGGAGCACGACGCCTCGTATAGAAATCGGGAGGAGAGCGGGTATGAAATTAAATCCACTTCCTCTAAAACCCGAAAAATTCTCGATTATAGGTTAGAAATGGACCACGAGACGTATTTGTGAGGTCAGAACGAAAAAACGAGCACGAAGCCTCGTATAGAAATCGGGAGGAGAGAGGGTATGAAATTAGATCCACTAGATCTAAAATCCGAAAAAGTCTCGATTATAGGTTAGAAATGGACCACGAAACGTGTTTGTGAGGTCAGAACGAAAAAACGAGCACGAAGCCTCGTATAGAAATCGGGATGAGAGAGGGTATGAAATTAGATCCACTAGCTCTAAAATCCGAAAAAGTCTCGATTATAGGTTAGAAATGGACTACGAGACGTGTTTGTGAGGTCAGAACGAAAAAATGAGCACGAAGCCTCGTATAGAAATCGGTAGTAGAGAGTGTATAAAATTAGATCCACTTGTTCCAAAACCAGAAAAAGTCTCGATTATTGGTTAGTAATGGACCACGAGACGTGTTTGTGAGGTCAGAACGAAAAAATGAGCACGAAACCTCGTATAGAAATCGGAGGAGAGAGGGTATGAAATTAGATCCACAAGCTCGAAAACCCGAAAAAGTCTCGATTATAGGTTAGAAATGGACCACGAAACGTGTTTGTGAGGTCAGGACGAAAAAACGAGCACGAAGCCTCGTATAGAAATCGGGAGGAAAGAGGGTATGAAATTAGATCCACTTCCTCTAAAACCCGAAAAAGTCTCGATTATAGGTTAGAAATAGACCACGAGACGTGTTGGTGAGGTCAGAACGAAAAAACGAGCACGAAGCCTCGTATAGAAATCGGGATGAGAGAGGGTATGAAATTAGATCCACTAGCTCTAAAACCCGAAAAAGTCTCAATTATAGGTTAGAAATTCACCACGAGACGTCTTTGTGAGGTCAGAATGAAAAAACGAGCACGAAGCCTCGTATCGAAATCGGGAGGAGAGAGGGAATGAAATTAGATCCACTAGCTCTAAAACCCGAAAAAGTCTCAATTATAGGTCAGAAATGGACCATGAGACGTGTTGGTAAGGTCAGAACGAAAAAACGAGCACGAAGCCTCGTATAGAAATCGGGAGGAGAGAGGGTATGAAATTAGATCCACTAGCTCTAAAATCCGAAAAAGTCTCGATTATAGGTTAGAAATGGACCACGAGACCTGTTTTTGAGGTCAGAACAAAAAAACGAGCACGAAACCTCGTATAGAAATCGGGAGGAGAGAGGGTATGAAATTAGATCCACTTGTTCCAAAAGCAGAAAAAGACTCGATTATTGGTTAGAAATGGACCACGAGACGTGTTTGTGAGGTCAGAACGAAAAAACGAGCACGAAGCCTCGTATAGAAATCGGGAGGAGAGAGGGTATGAAATTAGATCCACTAGATCTAAAATCCGAAAAAGTCTCGATTATAGGTTAGAAATGGACCACGAAACGTGTTTGTGAGGTCAGAACGAAAAAACGAGCACGAAGCCTCGTATAGAAATCGGGATGAGAGAGGGTATGAAATTAGATCCACTAGCTCTAAAATCCGAAAAAGTCTCGATTATAGGTTAGAAATGGACTACGAGACGTGTTTGTGTGGTCAGAACGAAAAAACGAGCACGAAGCCTCGTATAGAAAACGGGAGGAGAGAGGGTATGAAATTAGATCTACATGTTCTAAAACCCGAAAAAGACTCGAATATAGGTTAGAAATTGACCATGAGACGTGTTTGTGTGGTCATAACGAAAAAATGAGCACGACGCCTCGTATAGAAATCGGGAGGAGAGAGGGTATGAAATTAAATCCACTTCCTCTAAAACCTGAAAAAGTCTCGATTATAGGTTAGAAATGGACCACGAGACGTATTTGTGAGGTCAGAACGAAAAAACGAGCACGAAGCCTCGTATAGAAATCGGGAGGAGAGAGGGTATGAAATTAGATCCACTAGCTCTAAAACCCGAAAAAGTCTCAATTATAAGTTAGAAATTAACCACGAGACCTATTTTTGAGGTCAGAACGAAAAAACGAGCACGAAGCCTCGTATAGAAATCGGGAGGAGAGAGCGTATGAAATTAGATCCACTAGCTCTAAAATCCGAAAAAGTCTCGATTATAAGTTAGAAATGGACCACGAGACGTGTTTGTGAGGTCAGAACGAAAAAATGAGCACGAAGCCTCGTATAGAAATCGGTAGTAGAGAGTGTATAAAATTAGATCCACTTGTTCCAAAACCAGAAAAAGTCTCGATTATTGGTTAGTAATGGACCACGAGACGTGTTTGTGAGGTCAGAACGAAAAAATGAGCACGAAACCTCGAATAGAAATCGGGAGGAGAGAGGGTATGAAATTAGATCCACTAGCTCGAAAACCCGAAAAAGTCTCGATTATAGGTTAGAAATGGACCACGAAACGTGTTTGTGAGGTCAGGACGAAAAAACGAGCACGAAGCCTCGTATAGAAATCGGGAGGAAAGAGGGTATGAAATTAGATCCACTTCCTCTAAAACCCGAAAAAGTCTCGATTATAGGTTCGAAATAGACCACGAGACGTGTTGGTGAGGTCAGAACGAAAAAACGAGCACGAAGCCTCGTATAGAAATCGGGATGAGAGATGGTATGAAATTAGATCCACTAGCTCTAAAACCCGAAAAAGTCTCAATTATAGGTTAGAAATTCACCACGAGACGTCTTTGTGAGGTCAGAATGAAAAAACGAGCACGAAGCCTCGTATCGAAATCAGGAGGAGAGAGGGAATGAAATTAGATCCACTAGCTCTAAAACCCGAAAAAGTCTCAATTATAGGTTAGAAATGGACCATGAGACGTGTTGGTAAGGTCAGAACGAAAAAACGAGCACGAAGCCTCGTATAGAAATCGGGAGGAGAGAGGGTATGAAATTAGATCCACTAGCTCGAAAATCCGAAAAAGTCTCGATTATAGGTTAGAAATGGACCACGAGACCTGTTTTTGAGGTCAGAACAAAAAAACGAGCACGAAACCTCGTATAGAAATCGGGAGGAGAGAGAGTATGAAATTAGATCCACTTGTTCCAAAAGCAGAAAAAGACTCGATTATTGGTTAGAAATGGACCACGAGACGTGTTTGTGAGGTCAGAACGAAAAAACGAGCACGAAGCCTCGTATAGAAATCGGGAGGAGAGAGGGTATGAAATTTGATCTACTAGCTCTAAAACCCGAAAAAGTCTCGAATAGAGGTTAGAAATTGACCACGAGACGTGTTTGTATGGTGATAAGGAAAAAAGGAGGACGACGCCTCGTATAGAAATCGGGAGGAGAGAGAGTATGAAATTAAATCCACTTCCTCTAAAACTCGAAAAATTCTCGATTATAGGTTAGAAATGGACCATGAGACGTATTTGTGAGGTTAGAACGAAAAAACGAGCACGAAGCCTCGTGTAGAAATCGGGAGGAGAGAGGGTATGAAATTAGATCCACTAGCTCTAAAACCCGAAAAAGTCTCAATTATAGGTTAGAAATTCACCACGAGACGTATTTGTGAGGTTAGAATGAAAAAATGAGCACGAAGCCTCGTATCGAAATCGTGAGGAGAGAGGGAACGAAATTAGATCCACTAGCTCTAAAACCCGAAAAAGTCTCAATTATAGGTTAGAAATGGACCACGAGACCTATTTTTGAGGTCATAACGAAAAAACGAGCACGAAGCCTCGTATAGAAATCAGGAGGAGAGAGGGTATGAAATTAGATCCACTAGCTCTAAAATCCGAAAAAGTCTCGATTATAGGTTAGAAATGGACCACGAAACGTTTTGTTAGGTCAGAACGAAAAAACGAGCACGAAGCCTCGTATAGAAATCGGGAGGAGAGAGGGTGCTCTAAAATCCGAAAAAGTCTCGTTTATAGTTTAGAAATGGACCACGAAACGTGTTTGTGAGGTCAGAACGAAAAAACGAGCACGAACCCTCGTATAGAAAACGGGAGGAGAGAGGGTATGAAATTATATCTACTAGCTCTAAAACCCGAAAAAGTCTCGAATATAGGTTAGAAATTGACCACGAGACGTGTTTGTGTGGTCATAACGAAAAAATGAGCACGACGCCTCGTATAGAAATCGGGAGGAGAGAAGGTATGAAATTAAATCCACTTCCTCTAAAACCTGAAAAAGTATCGATTATAGGTTAGAAATGGACCACGAGACGTATTTGTGAGGTCAGAACGAAAAAACGAGCACGAAGCCTCGTATAGAAATCGGGAGGAGAGAGGGTATGAAATTAGATCCACTAGCTCTAAAACCCGAAAAAGTCTCAATTACAGGTTAGAAATTGACCACGAGACCTACTTTTGAGGTCAGAACGAAAAAACCAGCACGAAGCCTCGTATAGAAATCGGAAGGAGAGAGCGTATGAAATTAGATCCACTAGCTCTAAAATCCGAAAAAGTCTCGATTATAGGTTAGAAATGGACCACGAGACGTGTTTGTGAGGTCAGAACGAAAAAATGAGCACGAAGCCTCGTATAGAAATCGGGAGGAGAGAGGGTATAAAATTAGATCCACTTGTTCCAAAACCAGAAAAAGTCTCGATTATTGGTTAGTAATGGACCACGAGACGTGTTTGTGAGGTCAGTACGAAAAAATGAGAACAAAGCCTCGTATAGAAATCGGGAGGAGAGAGGGTATGAAATTAGATCCACTAGCTCGAAAACCCGAAAAAGTCTCGATTATAGGTTAGAAATGGACCACGAAACGTGTTTGTGAGGTCAGGACGAAAAAACGAGCACGAAGCCTCGTATAGAAATCGGGAGGAAAGAGGGTATGAAATTAGATCCACTTCCTCTAAAACCCGAAAAAGTCTCGATTATAGGTTAGAAATAGACCACGAGACGTGTTGGTGAGGTCAGAACGAAAAAATGAGCACGAAGCCTCGTATAGAAATCGGGAGGAGAGAGGGTATAAAATTAGATCCACTTGTTCCAAAACCAGAAAAAGTCTCGATTATTGGTTAGTAATGGACCACGAGACGTGTTTGTGAGGTCAGAACGAAAAAATGAGCACAAAGCCTCGTATAGAAATCGGGAGGAGAGAAGGTATGAAATTAGATCCACTAGCTCGAAAACCGGTAAAAGTCTCGATTATAGGTTAGAAATGGACCACCAAACGTGTTTGTGAGGTAAGGACGAAAAAACGAGCACAAAGCCTTGTATAGAAATCGAGATGAGAGAGGGTATGAAATTAGATCCACTAGCTCTAAAACCCGAAAAAGTCTCAATTATAGGTTAGAAATTCACCACGAGACGTATTTGTGAGGTCAGAATGAAAAAACGAGCACGAAGCCTCGTATCGAAATCGGGAGGAGAGAGGGAATGAAATTAGATCCACTAGCTCTAAAACCCGAAAAAGTCTCAATTATAGGTTATAAATGGACCATGAGACCAATTTTTGAGGTCAGAACGAAAAAACGAGCACGAAGCCTCGTATAGAAATCGGGAGGAGAGGGTATGAAATTACATCCACTAGCTGTAAAACCCGAAAAAGTCTCAATTATAGGTTAGAAATGGACCATGAGACGTGTTGGTAAGGTTAGAGCGAAAAAAAGGAGCACGAAGCCTCGTATAGAAATCGGGAGGAGAGAGGGTATAAAATTAGATCCACTAGCTCTAAAATCCGAAAAAGTCTCGATTATAGGTTAGAAATGGACCACGAGACCTGTTTTTGAGGTCAAAACAAAAAAACGAGCACGAAACCTCGTATAGAAATCGGGAGGAGAGAGGGTATGAAATTAGATCCACTTGTTCCAAAAGCAGAAAAAGACTCGATTATTGGTTAGAAATGGACCACGAGACGTGTTTGTGAGGTCAGAACGAATAAACGAGCACGAAGCCTCGTATAGAAATCGGGAGGAGAGAGGGTATGAAATTTGATCTACTAGCTCTAAAACCCGAAAAAGTCTCGAATATAGGATAGAAATTGACCACGAGACGTGTTTGTATGGTCATAAGGAAAAAAGGAGCACGACGCCTCGTATAGAAATCGGGAGGAGAGAGAGTAGGAAATTAAATCCACTTCCTCTAAAACCCAAAAAATTCTCGATTATAGGTTAGAAATGGACCACGAGACGTATTTGTGAGGTCAGAACGAAAAAACGAGCACGAAGCCTCGTGTAGAAATCGGGAGGAGAGAGGGTATGAAATTAGATCCACTAGCTCTAAAACCCGAAAAAGTCTCAATTATAGGTTAGAAATTCACCACGAGACGTATTTGTGAGGTTAGAATGAAAAAATGAGCACGAAGCCACGTATCGAAATCGTGAGGAGAGAGGGAATGAAATTAGATCCACTAGCTCTAAAACCCGAAAAAGTCTCAATTATAGGTTATAAATGGACCACAAGACCTATTTTTGAGGTCAGAACGAAAAAATGAGCACGAAGCCTCGTATAGAAATCGGAAGGAGAGAGGGTATGAAATTAGATCTACTAGCTCTAAAATCCGAAAAAGTCTCGATTATAGGTTAGAAATGGACCACGAAACGTTTTGTAAGGTCAGAACGAAAAAACGAGCACGAAGCCTCGTATAGAAATCGGGAGGAGAGAGGGTATGAAATTAGATCCACTAGCTCTAAAATCCGAAAAAGTCTCGATTATAGTTTAGAAATGGACCACGAAACTTGTTTGTGAGGTCAGAACGAAAAAACGAGCACGAAGCCTCGTATAGAAAACGGGAGGAGAGAGGGTATGAAATTAGATCCACTTCCTCTAAAACCCGAAAAAGTCTCGAATATAGGTTAGAAATTGACCACGAGACGTGTCTGTGTGGTCATAACGAAAAAACGAGCACGAAGCCTCGTGTAGAAATCGGGAGGAGAGAGGGTATGAAATTAGATCCACTAGCTCTAAAACCCGAAAAAGTCTCAATTATAGGTTAGAAATGGACCACGAGACCTATTTTTGAGGTCAGAACGAAAAAACGAGCACGAAGCCTCGTATAGAAATCCAGAGGAGAGAGGGTATGAAATTAGATCCACTAGCTCTAAAATCCGAAAAAGTCTCGATTATAGGTTAGAAATAGACCGCGAAACGTTTTGTGAGGTCAGAACGAAAAAACGAGCACGAAGCCTCGTATAGAAATCGAGAGGAGAGAGGGTATGAAATTAGATCAATTAGGTCTAAAACCCAAAAAAGTCTCGAATACAGGTTAGAAATTGACCACGAGACGTGTTTGTATGGTCATAACGAAAAAATGAGCACGATGCCTCGTATAGAAATCAGGAGGAGAGAGGGTATGAAATTAAAACCACTTCCTCTAAAACCCGAAAAAGTCTCCATTATAGGTTAGAAATGGACCACGAAACGTGTTTGTGAGGTCAGAACGAAAAAACGAGCACGAAGCCTCGTATAGAAATCGGGAGGAGAGAGGGTATAAAATTAGATCCACTTGTTTCAAAACCAGAAAAACTCTCAATTATAGGTTAGAAATGGACCACGAGACCTATTTTTGAGGTCAGAACGAAAAAATGATTACGAAGCCTCGTATAGAAATCGAGAGGAGAGAGGGTATGAAATTAGATCCACTATCTCTAAAATCCGAAAAAGTCTCGATTATAGTTTAGAAATGGACCACGAAACGTGTTTGTGAGGTCAGAACGAAAAAACGAGCACGAAGCCTCGTATAGAAAACGGGAGGAGAGAGGGTATGAAATTAGATCTACTAGCTCTAAAACCCGAAAAAAGTCTAGAATATAGGTTAGAAATTGACCACGAGACATGTTTGTGTGGTCATAACGAAAAAATGAGCACGACGCCTCGTATAGAAATCGGGAGGAGAGAAGGTATGAAATGTAATCCACTTCCTCTAAAACCTGAAAAAGTATCGATTATAGGTTAGAAATAGACCACGAGACGTATTTGTGAGGTCAGAACGAAAAGACGAGCACGAAGCCTCGTATAGAAATCGGAAGGAGAGAGGGTATGAAATTAGATCCACTAGCTCTAAAACCCGAAAAAGTCTCAATTATAGGTTAGAAATTGACCACGAGACCTATTTTTGAGCTCAGAAGGAAAAAACCAGCACGAAGCCTCGTATAGAAATCGGGAGGAGAGAGCGTATGAAATTAGATCCACTAGCTCTAAAATCCGAAAAAGTCTCGATTATAGGTTAGAAATGGACCACGAGACGTGTTTGTGTGGTCATAACGAAAAAATGAGCACGATGCCTCGTATAGAAATCGGGAGGAGAGAGGGTATGAAATTAAATCCACTTCTTCTAAAACCCGAAAAAGTCTCGATAATAGGTTAGAAATGGACCACGAGACGTATTTTTGAGGTCAGAACGAAAAAACGAGCACGAAGCCTCGTATAGAAATCGGGAGGAGAGAGGGTATGAAATTAAATCCACTTCTTCTAAAACCCGAAAAAGTCTCGATAATAGGTTAGAAATGGACCACGAGACGTATTTTTGAGGTCAGAACGAAAAAACGAGCACGAAGCCTCGTATAGAAATCGGGAGGAGAGAGGGTATGAAATTAGATTCACTTCCTCGATAACCCGAAAAAGTCTCGATTATAGGTTAGAAATGGACCACGAAACGTGTTTGTGATGTCAGAACGAAAAAACGAGCACGAAGCCTCGTATAGAAATCGGGAGGAGAGAGGGTATAAAATTAGATCCACTTGTTCCAAAACCAGAAAAAGTCTCAATTATAGGTTAGAAATGGACCACGAGACCTATTTTTGAGGTCAGAACGAAAAAACGAGCACGAAGCCTCATATAGAAATCGGGAGGAGAGAGGGTATGAAATTAGATCTACTAGCTCTAAAGCCCGAAAAAGTCTCGAATATAGGTTAGAAATTAACCACGAGACGTGTTTGTGTGGTCATAACGAAAAAACGAGCACGAAGCCTCGTATAGAAATCGGGAGGAGAGAGGGTATGAAATTAGATCCACTAGCTCTAAAACCCGAAAAAGACTCAATTATAGGTTAGAAATGGACCACGAGACCTATTTTTGAGGTCAGAATGAAGAAACGAGCACGAAGCCTCATATAGAAATCGGGAGGAGAGAGGGTACGAAATTAGATCCACTAGCTCTAAAATCCGAAAAAGTCTCGATTATAGGTTAGAAATGGACCACGAGACGTGTTTGTGAGGTCAGAACGAAAAAACGAGCACGAAGCCTCGTATAGAAATCGGTAGGAGAGAGGGTATGAAATTAGATCCACTACCTCTAAAACTCGATAAAGTCTCGATTATAGGTTAGAAATGGACCACGAGATGTGTTTGTGAGGTCAGAACGAAAAAACGAGCACGAAGCCTCGTATAGAAATCGGGAGGAGAGAGGGTATGAAATTAGATCTACTAGCTCTAAAATCCGAAAAAGTCTCAAATATAGGTTTGAAATTGACCACGAGACGTTTTGTGTGGTCATAACGAAAAAATGAGCACGATGCCTTGTATAGAAATCGGGAGGAGAGAGGGTATGAAATTAAATCCACTTCTTCTAAAACCCGAAAAAGTCTCGATAATAGGTTAGAAATGGACCACGAGACGTATTTTTGAGGTCAGAACGAAAAAACGAGCACGAAGCCTCGTATAGAAATCGGGAGGAGAGAGGGTATGAAATTAGATCCACTTCCTCTAAAACTCGATAAAGTCTCGATTATAGGTTAGAAATGGACCACGAGACGTGTTTGTGAGGTCAGAACGAAAAAACGAGCACGAAGCCTCGTATAGAAATCGGGAGGAGAGAGGGTATGAAATTAGATCTACTAGCTCTAAAATCCGAAAAAGTCTCGAATATAGGTTTGAAATTGACCACGAGACGTTTCGTGTGGTCATAACGAAAAAATGAGCACGATGCCTCGTATAGAAATCGGGAGGAGAGAGGGTATGAAATTAAATCCACTTCTTCTAAAACCCGAAAAAGTCTCGATTATAGGTTAGAAATAGACCACGAGACGTGTTGGTGAGCTCAGAACGAAAAAACGAGCACGAAGCCTCGTATAGAAATCGAGAGGAGAGAGGGTATGAAATTAGGTCCTCTAGCTCTAAAACCCGAAAAAGACTCAATTATATGTTAGAAATGGACCACGAGACCTATTTTGGAAGTCAGAACGAAAAAACGAGCACGAAGCCTCGTATAGAAATCGGGAGGAGAGAGTGTATGAAATTAGATCCACTCGCTCTAAAATCCGAAAAAGTCTCGATTATAGGTTAGAAATGGACAACGAGACGTGTTTGTGTGGTCATAACGAAAAAATGAGCACGATGCCTCGTATAGAAATCGGGAGGAGAGAGGGTATGAAATTAAATCCACTTCTTCTAAAACCCGAAAAAGTCTCGATTATAGGTTAGAAATGGACCACGAGACGTATTTGTGAGGTCAGAACGAAAAAACTAGCACGAAGCCTCGTATAGAAATCGGGAGGAGAGAGGGTATGAAATTAGATCCACTTCCTCTAAAACGCGAAAAAGTCTTGATTATAGGTTAGAAATGGACCACGAGACGTGTTGGTGAGCTCAGAACGAAAAAACGAGCACGAAGCCTCGTATAGAAATCGGGAGGAGAGAGGGTATGAAATTAGATCCACTAGCTCTAAAACCGAAAAAGACTCAATTATACGTTAGAAATGGACCACGAGACCTATTTTTGAAGTCAGAACGAAAAAACGAGCACGAAGCCTCGTTTAGAATTCGGGAGGAGAGAGGGTATGAAATTAGATTCACTTCCTCGATAACCCGAAAAAGTCTCGATTATAGGTTAGAAATGGACCACGAAACGTGTTTGTGATGTCAGAACGAAAAAACGAGCACAAAGCCTCGTATAGAAATCGGGAGGAGAGAGGGTATAAAATTAGATCCACTTGTTCCAAAACCAGAAAAAGTCTCAATTATAGGTTAGAAATGGACCACGAGACCTATTTTTGAGGTCAGAACGAAAAAACGAGCACGAAGCCTCGTATAGAAATCGGGAGGAGAGAGGGTATGAAATTAGATCTACTAGCTCTAAAGCCCGAAAAAGTCTCGAATATAGGTTAGAAATTAACCGCGAGACGTGTTTGTGTGGTCATAACGAAAAAACGAGCACGAAGCCTCGTATAGAAATCGGGAGGAGAGAGGGTATGAAATTAGATCCACTAGCTCTAAAAACCGAAAAAGATTCAATTATAGGTTAGAAATGGACCACGAGACCTATTTTTGAGGTCAGAATGAAAAAACGAGCACGAAGCCTCATAGAGAAATCGGGAGGAGAGAGGGTACGAAATTAGATCCACTAGCTCTAAAATCCGAAAAAGTCTCGATTATAGGTTAGAAATGGACCACGAGACGTGTTTGTGAGGTCAGAACGAAAAAACGAGCACGAAGCCTCGTATAGAAATCGGTAGGAGAGAGGGTATGAAATTAGATCCACTTCCTCTAAAACTCGATAAAGTCTCGATTATAGGTTAGAAATGGACCACGAGACGTGTTTGTGAGGTCAGAACGAAAAAACGAGCACGAAGCCTCGTATAGAAATCGGGAGGAGAGAGGGTATGAAATTAGATCTACTAGCTCTAAAATCCGAAAAAGTCTCGATTATAGGTTAGAAATGGACCACGAGACGTGTTTGTGTGGTCATAACGAAAAAATGAGCACGATGCCTCGTATAGAAATCGGGAGGAGAGAGGGTATGAAATTAAATCCACTTCTTCTAAAACCCGAAAAAGTCTCGATTATAGGTTAGAAATGGACCACGAGACGTATTTGTGAGGTCAGAACGAAAAAACGAGCACGAAGCCTCGTATAGAAATCGGGAGGAGAGAGGGTATGAAATTAGATCCACTTCCTCTAAAACCCGAAAAAGTCTCGATTATAGGTTAGAAATGGACCACGAGACGTGTTGGTGAGCTCAGAATGAAAAAACGAGCACGAAACCTCGTATAGAAATCGGGAGGAGAGAGGGTATGAAATTAGATCCACTAGCTCTAAAACCCGAAAAAGACTCAATTATACGTTAGAAATGGACCACGAGACCTATTTTTGAAGTCAGAACGAAAAAACGAGCACGAAGCCTCGTATAGAAATCGGGAGGAGAGAGGGTATGAAATTAGATCCACTCGCTCTAAAATCCGAAAAAGTCTCGATTATAGGTTAGAAATGGACCACGAGACGTGTTTGTGAGGTCAGAACGAAAAAACGAGCACGAAGCCTCGTATAGAAATCGGAAGGAGAGAGGGTATGAAATTAGATCCACTAGCTCTAAAATCCGAAAAAGTCTCGATTATATGTTAGAAATGGACCACGAAACGTGTTTGTGAGGTCAGAACGAAAAAACGAGCACGAAGCCTCGTATAGAAATCGGGAGGAGAGAGGGTATGAAAATAGATCCACTAGCTCTAAAATCCGAAAAAGGCTCGATTATAGGTTAGAAATGGACCACGTGACGTGTTTGTGAGGTCAGAACGAAAAAACGAGCACGAAACCTCGTATAGAAATCGAGAGGAGAGAGGGTATGAAATTAGATCGATTAGGTCTAAAACCCGAAAAAGTCTCGAATATAGGTTAGAAATTGACCACGAGACGTGTTTGTGTGGTCATAACGAAAAAATGAGCACGACGCCTCGTATAGAAATCAGGAGGAGAGAGGGTATGAAATTAAAACCACTTCCTCTAAAACCCGAAAAAGTCTCCAATATAGGTTAGAAATGGACCACGAAACGTGTTTGTGAGGTCAGAACGAAAAAACGAGCACGAAGCCTCGTATAGAAATCGGGAGGAGAGAGGGTATAAAATTAGATCCACTTGTTCCAAAACCAGAAAAAGTCTCAATTATAGGTTAGAAATGGACCACGAGACCTATTTTTGAGGTCAGAACGAAAAAACGATTACGAAGCCTCGTATAGAAATCGAGAGGAGAGAGGGTATGAAATTAGATCAACTAGCTCTAAAATCCGAAAAAGTCTCGATTATTGGTTAGAAATGGACCACGAGATGTGTTTGTGAGGTCAGAACGAAAAAACGAGCACGAAGCCTTGTATAGAAATCGGGAGGAGACAGGGTATGAAATTAAATCCACTTCCTCTAAAACCCGAAAAAGTCTCGATTATGGGTTAGAAATGGACCACGAGAAGTATTTTTGAGGCCAGAATGAAAAAACGAGCACGAAGCCTCGTATAGAAATCAGGAGGAGAGAGGGTATGAAATTAGATCCACTTCCTCTAAAACCCGAAAAAGTCTCGATTATACGTTAGAAATGGACCATGAGACGTGTTGGTAAGGTTAGAACGAAAAAACGAGCACGAAGCCTCGTATAGAAATCGGGAGGAGAGAGGGTATGAAATTAGATAGACTACCTCGAAAACCCGAAAAAGTGTCGATTATAGGTTAGAAATGGACCACGAGACGTGTTTGTGAGGTCAGAACAAAAAAACGAGCACGAAGCCTCGTATAGAAATCGGGAGGAGAGAGGGTATGAAATTAGATCTACTAGCTCTAAAACCCGAAAAAGTCTCGAATATAGGTTAGAAATTGACCATGAGACGTGTTTGTGTGGTCATAACGAAAAAACGAGCACGAAGCCTCATATAGAAATCGGGAGGAGAGAGGGTATGAAATTAGATCCACTAGCTCTAAAATCCGAAAAAGTCTCGACTATAGGTTAGAAATGGACCACGTGACGTGTTTGTGAGGTCAGAACGAAAAAACGAGCACGAAACCTCGTATAGAAATCGGGAGGAGAGAGGGTATGAAATTAGATCGATTAGGTCTAAAACCCAAAAAAGTCTCGAATATAGGTTAGAAATTGACCACGAGACGTGTTTGTGTGGTCATAACGAAAAAATGAGCACGACGCCTCGTATAGAAATCAGGAGGAGAGAGGGTATGAAATTAAAACCACTTCCTCTAAAACCCGAAAAAGTCTCCATTATAGGTTAGAAATGGACCACGAAACGTGTTTGTGAGGTCAGAACGAAAAAACGAGCACGAAGCCTCGTATAGAAATCGGGAGGAGAGAGGGTATAAAATTAGATCCACTTGTTCCAAAACCAGAAAAAGTCTCAATTATAGGTTAGAAATGGACCACGAGACCTATTTTTGAGGTCAGAACGAAAAAATGATTACGAAGCCTCGTATAGAAATCGAGAGGAGAGAGGGTATGAAATTAGATCCACTAGCTCTAAAATCCGAAAAAGTCTCGATTATAGTTTAGAAATGGACCACGAAACGTGTTTGTGAGGTCAGAACGAAAAAACGAGCACGAAGCCTCGTATATAAAACGGGAGGAGAGAGGGTATGAAATTAGATCTACTAGCTCTAAAACCCGAAAAAGTCTCGAATATAGGTTAGAAATTGACCACGAGACATGTTTGTGTGGTCATAACGAAAAAATGAGCACGACGCCTCGTATAGAAATCGGGAGGAGAGAGGGTGTGAAATGTAATCCACTTCCTCTAAAACCTGAAAAAGTATCGATTATAGGTTAGAAATAGACCACGAGACGTATTTGTGAGGTCGGAACGAAAAGACGAGCACGAAGCCTCGTATAGAAATCGGGAGGAGAGAGGGTATGAAATTAGATCCACTAGCTCTAAAACCCGAAAAAGTCTCAATTATAGGTTAGAAATGGATCACGAGACGTGTTTGTGTGGTCATAACGAAAAAATGAGCACGATGCCTCGTATAGAAATCGGGAGGAGAGAGGGTATGAAATTAAAACCACTTCCTCTAAAACCCGAAAAAGTCTCCATTATAGGTTAGAAATGGACCACGAAACGTGTTTGTGAGGTCAGAACGAAAAAACGAGCACGAAGCCTCGTATAGAAATCGGGAGGAGAGAGGGTACGAAATTAGATCCACTAGCTCTAAAATCCGAAAAAGTCTCGATTATAGGTTAGAAATGGACCACGAGACGTGTTTGTGAAGTCAGAACGAAAAAACGAGCACGAAGCCTCGTATAGAAATCGGTAGGAGAGAGGGTATGAAATTAGATCACTTCCTCTAAAACTCGATAAAGTCTCGATTATAGGTTAGAAATGGACCACGAGACGTGTTTGTGAGGTCAGAACGAAAAAATGAGCACGAAGCCTCGTATAGAAATCGGGAGGAGAGAGGGTATGAAATTAGATCTACTAGCTCTAAAATCTGAAAAAGTCTCAAATATAGGTTTGAAATTGACCACGAGACGTTTTGTGTGGTCATAACGAAAAAATGAGCACGATGCCTCGTATAGAAATCGGGAGGAGAGAGGGTATGAAATTAAATCCACTTCTTCTAAAACCCGAAAAAGTCTCGATTATAGGTTAGAAATGGACCAGGAGATGTATTTTTGAGGTCAGAACGAAAAAACGAGCACGAAGCCTCGTATAGAAATCGGGAGGAGAGAGGGTATGAAATTAGATACACTTCCTCTAAAACCCGAAAAAGTCTCGATTATAGGTTAGAAATGGACCACGAGACGTGATGGTGAGCTCAGAACGAAAAAACGAGCAAGAAGCCTCGTATAGAAATCGAGAGGAGAGAGGGTATGAAATTAGATCCACTAGCTCTAAAACCCGAAAAAGACTCAATTATACTTTAGAAATGGACCATGAGACATATTTTTGAAGTCAGAACGAAAAAACGAGCACGAAGCCTCGTATAGAAATCAGGAGGAGAGAGGGTATGAAATTAGATCCACTCGCTCTAAAATCCGAAAAAGTCTCGATTATAGGTTAGAAATGGACCACGAGACGTGTTTGTGAGGTCAGAACGAAAAAACGAGCACGAAGCCTCGTATAGAAATCGGAAGGAGAGAGGGTATGAAATTAGATCCACTAGCTCTAAAATCCGAAAAAGTCTCGATTATAGGTTAGAAATGGACCACGAAATGTGTTTGTGAGGTCAGAACGAAAAAATGAGCACGAAGCCTCGTATAGAAATCGGGAGGAGAGAGGGTATGAAATTAGATCCACTAGCTCTAAAATCCGAAAAAGTCTCGATTATAGGTTAGAAATGGACCACGTGACGTGTTTGTGAGGTCAGAACGAAAAAACGAGCACGAAGCCTCGTATAGAAATCGGGAGGAGAGAGGGTATGAAATTAGATCCACTTCCTCTAAAACCCGAAAAAGTCTCGATTATAGGTTAGAAATGGACCACGAGACATGATGGTGAGCTCAGAACGAAAAAACGAGCAAGAAGCCTCGTATAGAAATCGAGAGGAGAGAGGGTATGAAATTAGATCCACTAGCTCTAAAACCCGAAAAAGACTCAATTATACTTTAAAAATGGACCATGAGACATATTTTTGAAGTCAGAACGAAAAAACGAGCACGAAGCCTCGTATAGAAATCGGGAGGAGAGAGGGTATGAAATTAGATCCACTCGCTCTAAAATCCGAAAAAGTCTCGATTATAGGTTAGAAATGGATCACGAGACGTGTTTGTGTGGTCATAACGAAAAAATGAGCACGATGCCTCGTATAGAAATCGGGAGGAGAGAGGGTATGAAATTAAATCTACTTCTTCTAAAACCCGAAAATGTCTCGATTATAGGTTAGAAATGGACCACGAGACGTATTTGTGAGGTCAGAACGAAAAAACGAGCACGAAGCCTCGTATAGAAATCGGGAGGAGAGAGGGTATGAAATTAGATCCACTTCCTCTAAAACCCGAAAAAGTCTCGATTATAGGTTAGAAATGGACCACGAGACATGTTGGTGAGCTCAGAACGAAAAAACGAGCACGAAGCCTCGTATAGAAATCGGGAGGAGAGAGGGTATGAAATTAGATCCACTTGCTCTAAAACCCGAAAAAGACTCAATTATACGTTAGAAATGGACCACGAGACCTATTTTTGAGGTCAGAACGAAAAAACGAGCACGAAGCCTCGTATAGAAATCGGGAGGAGAGAGGGTATGAAATTAGATCCACTCGCTCTAAAATCCGAAAAAGTCTCGATTATAGGTTAGAAATGGACCACGAGACGTGTTTGTGAGGTCAGAACGAAAAAACGAGCACGAAGCCTCGTATAGAAATCGGAAGGAGAGAGGGTATGAAATTAGATCCACTAGCTCTAAAATCCGAAAAAGTCTCGACTATAGGTTAGAAATGGACCACGAAAGGTGTTTGTGAGGTCAGAACGAAAAAACGAGCACGAAGCCTCGTATAGAAATCGGGAGGAGAGAGGGTATGAAATTAGATCCACTAGCTCTAAAATCAGAAAAAGTCTCGATTATAGGTTAGAAATGGACCACGTGACGTGTTTGTGAGGTCAGAACGAAAAAACGAGCACGAAACCTCGTATAGAAATCGGGAGGAGAGGGTATGAAATTAGATCGATTAGGTCTAAAACCCAAAAAAGTCTCGAATAGAGGTTAGAAATTGACCACGAGACGTGTTTGTGTGGTCATAACGAAAAAATGAGCACGACGCCTCGTATAGAAATCAGGAGGAGAGAGGGTATGAAATGAAAACCACTTCCTCTAAAACCCGAAAAAGTCTCCATTATAGGTTAGAAATGGACCACGAAACGTGTTTGTGAGGTCAGAACGAAAAAACGAGCACGAAGCCTCGTATAGAAATCGGGAGGAGAGAGGGTATCAAATTAGATCCACTTGTTCCAAAACCAGAAAAAGTCTCAATTATAGGTTAGAAATGGACCACGAGACCCATTTTTGAGGTCAGAACGAAAAAACGATTACGAAGCCTCGTATAGAAATCGAGAGGAGAGAGGGTATGAAATTAGATCCACTAGCTCTAAAATCCGAAAAAGTCTCGATTATAGTTTAGAAATGGACCACGAAACGTGTTTGTGAGGTCAGAACGAAAAAACGAGCACGAAGCCTCGTATAGAAAACGGGAGGAGAGAGGGTATGAAATTAGATCTACTAGCTCTAAAACCCGAAAAAGTCTCGAATATAGGTTAGAAATTGACCACGAGACATGTTTGTGTGGTCATAACGAAAAGACGAGCACGAAGCCTCGTATAGAAATCGGGAGGAGAGAGGGTATGAAATGTAATCCACTAGCTCTAAAACCCGAAAAAGTCTCAATTATAGGTTAGAAATTGACCACGAGACCTATTTTTGAGGTCAGAACGAAAAAACCAGCACGAAGCCTCGTATAGAAATCGGGAGGAGAGAGCGTATGAAATTAGATCCACTAGCTCTAAAATCCGAAAAAGTCTCGATTATAGGTTAGAATTGGACCACGAGACGTGTTTGTGTGGTCATAACGAAAAAATGAGCACGATGCCTCATATAGAAATCGGGAGGAGAGAGGGTATGAAATTAAATCCACTTCTTCTAAAACCCGAAAAAGTCTCGATTATAGGTTAGAAATGGACCACGAGACGTATTTGTGAGGTCAGAACGAAAAAACGAGCACGAAGCCTCGTATAGAAATCGGGAGGAGAGAGGGTATGAAATTAGATTCACTTCCTCGATAACTCGAAAAAGTCTCGATTATAGGTTAAAAATGGACCACGAAACGTGTTTGTGATGTCAGAACGAAAAAACGAGCACGAAGCCTCGTATAGAAATCGGGAGGAGAGAGGGTATAAAATTAGATCCACTTGTTCCAAAACCAGAAAAAGTCTCAATTATAGGTTAGAAATGGACCACGAGACCTATTTTTGAGGTCAGAACGAAAAAACGAGCACGAAGCCTCGTATAGAAATCGGGAGGAGAGAGGGTATGAAATTAGATCTACTAGCTCTAAAGCCCGAAAAAGTCTCGAATATAGGTTAGAAATTAACCACGAGACGTGTTTGTGTGGTCATAACGAAAAAACAAGCACGAAGCCTCGTATAGAAATCGGGAGGAGAGAGGGTATGAAATTAGATCCACTAGCTCCAAAACCCGAAAAAGACTCAATTATAGGTTAGAAATGGACCACGAGACCTATTTTTGAGGTCAGAATGAAAAAACGAGCATGAAGCCTCATATAGAAATCGGGAGGAGAGAGGGTACGAAATTAGATCCACTAGCTCTAAAATCCGAAAAAGTCTCGATTATAGGTTAGAAATGGACCACGAGACGTCTTTGTGAGGTCAGAACGAAAAAACGAGCACGAAGCCTCGTATACAAATCGGTAGGAGAGAGGGTATGAAATTAGATCCACTTCCTCTAAAACTCGATAAAGTCTCGATTATAGGTTAGAAATGGACCACGAGACGTGTTTGTGAGGTCAGAACGAAAAAACGAGCACGAAGCCTCGTTTAGAAATCGGGAGGAGAGAGGGTATGAAATTAGATCGACTAGCTCTAAAACCCGAAAAAGTCTCGAATATAGGTTTGAAATTGACCACGAGACGTTTTGTGTGGTCATAACGAAAAAATGAGCACGATGCCTCGTATAGAAATCGGGAGGAGAGAGGGTATGAAATTAAATCCACTTCTTCTAAAACCCGAAAAAGTCTCGATTATAGGTTAGAAATTGACCACGAGACGTATTTTTGAGGTCAGAACGAAAAAACGAGCACGAAGCCTCGTATAGAAATCGGGAGGAGAGATGGTATGAAATTAGATCCACTTCCTCTAAAACCCGAAAAAGTCTCGATTATAGGTTAGAAATGGACCACGAGACGTGTTGGTGAGCTCAGAACGAAAAAACGAGCACGAAGCCTCGTATAGAAATCGAGAGGAGAGAGGGTATGAAATTAGATCCACTAGCTCTAAAACCCGAAAAAGACTCAATTATACGTTAGAAATGGACCACGAGACCTATTTTTGAAGTCAGAACGAAAAAACGAGCACGAAGCATCGTATAGAAATCGGGTGGAGAGAGGGTATGAAATTAGATCCACTCGCTCTAAAATCCGAAAAAGTCTCGATTATAGGTTAGAAATGGACCACGAGACGTATTTGTGTGGTCATAACGAAAAAATGAGCACGATACCTCGTATAGAAATCGGGAGGAGAGAGGGTATGAAATTAAATCCACTTCTTCTAAAACCCGAAAAAGTCTCGATTATAGGTTAGAAATGGACCACGAGACGTATTTGTGAGGTCAGAACGAAAAAACGAGCACGAATCCTCGTATAGAAATCGGGAGGAGAGAGGGTATGAAATTAGATCCACTTCCTCTAAAATCCGAAAAAGTCTCGATTATAGGTTAGAAATGGACCACGAGACGTGTTGGTGAGCTCAGAACGAAAAAACGAGCACGAAGCCTCGTATAGAAATCGGGAGGAGAGAGGGTATGAAATTAGATCCACTAGCTCTAAAACCCGAAAAAGACTCAATTATACGTTAGAAATGGACCACGAGACCTATTTTTGAAGTCAGAACGAAAAAACGAGCACGAAGCCTCGTATAGAAATCGAGAGGAGAGAGGGTATGAAATTAGATCCACTCGCTCTAAAATCCGAAAAAGTCTCGATTATAGGTTAGAAATGGACCACGAGACGTGTTTGTGAGGTCAGAACGAAAAAACGAGCACGAAGCCTCGTATAGAAATCGGAAGGAGAGAGGGTATGAAATTAGATCCACTAGCTCTAAAATCCGAAAAAGTCTCGATTATAGGTTAGAAATGGACCACGAAACGTGTTTGTGAGGTCAGAACGAAAAAACGAGCACGAAGCCTCGTATAGAAATCGGGAGGAGAGAGGGTAAGAAATTAGATCCACTAGCTCTAAAATCCGAAAAAGTCTCGATTTTAGGTTAGAAATGGACCACGTGACGTGTTTGTGAGGTCAGAACGAAAAAACGAGCACGAAACCTCGTATAGAAATCGGGAGGAGAGAGGGTATGAAATTAGATCGATTAGGTCTAAAACCCGAAAAAGTCTCGAATATAGGTTAGAAATTGACCACGAGACGTGTTTGTGTGGTCATAACGAAAAAATGAGCACGACGCCTCGTATAGAAATCAGGAGGAGAGAGGGTATGAAATTAGATCGATTAGGTCTAAAACCCGAAAAAGTCTCGAATATAGGTTAGAAATTGACCACAAGACGTGTTTGTGTGGTCATAACGAAAAAATGAGCACGACGCCTCGTATAGAAATCAGGAGGAGAGAGGGTATGAAATTAAATCCACTTCCTCTAAAACCCGAAAAAGTCTCCATTATATGTTAGAAATGGACCACGAAACGTGTTTGTGAGGTCAGAACGAAAAAACGAGCATGAAGCCTCGTATAGAAATCGGGAGGAGAGAGGGTATAAAATTAGATCCACTTGTTCCAAAACCAGAAAAAGTCTCAATTATAGGTTAGAAATGGACCACGAGACCTATTTTTGAGGTCAGAACGAAAAAACGATTACGAAGCCTCGTATAGAAATCGAGAGGAGAGAGGGTATGAAATTAGATCCACTAGCTCTAAAATCCGAAAAAGTCTCGATTATTGGTTAGAAATGGACCACGAGACGTCTTTGTGAGGTCAGAACGAAAAAACGAGCACGAAGCCTTGTATAGAAATCGGGAGGAGACAGGGTATGAGATTAAATCCACTTCCTCTAAAACCCGAAAAAGTCTCGATTATGGGTTAGAAATGGACCACGAGACGTATTTTTGAGGCCAGAATGAAAAAACGAGCACGAAGCCTCGTATAGAAATCAGGAGGAGAGAGGGTATGAAATTAGATCCACTTCCTCTAAAACCCGAAAAAGTCTCGATTATACGTTAGAAATGGACCATGAGACGTGTTGGTAAGGTCAGAACGAAAAAACGAGCACGAAGCCTCGTATAGAAATCGGGAGGAGAGAGGGTATGAAATTAGATAGACTAGCTCTAAAACCCGAAAAAGTGTCGATTATAGGTTAGAAATGGACCACGAGACGTGTTTGTGAGGTCAGAACAAAAAAACGAGCACGAAGCCTCGTATAGAAATCGGGAGGAGAGAGGGTATGAAATTAGATCTACTAGCTCTAAAACCCGAAAAAGTCTCGAATATAGGTTAGAAATTGACCACGAGACGTGTTTGTGTGGTCATAACGAAAAAATGAGCACCACGCCTCGTATAGAAATAGGGAGGAGAGAGGGTATGAAATTAAATCCACTTCCTCTAAAACTCGAAAAAGTCTTGATTATAGGTTAGAAATGGACCACGAGACGTATTTGTGAGGTCAGAACGAGAAAACGAGCACGAAGCCTCGTATAGAAATTGGGAGGAGAAAGGGATTGAAATTAGATCCACTTCTTCTAAAACCCGAAAAAGTCTCGATTATAGGTTAGAAATAGACCACGAGACGTGTTTGTGAGGTCAGAACGAAAAAACGAGCACGAAGCCTCGTTTAGAAATCGGGAGGAGAGAGGGTATGAAATTAGATCGACTAGCTCTAAAACCCGAAAAAGTCTCGAATATAGGTTTGAAATTGACCACGAGACGTTTTGTGTGGTCATAACGAAAAAATGAGCACGATGCCTCGTATAGAAATCGGGAGGAGAGAGGGTATGAAATTAAATCCACTTCTTCTAAAACCCGAAAAAGTCTCGATTATAGGTTAGAAATGGACCACGAGACGTATTTTTGAGGTCAGAACGAAAAAACGAGCACGAAGCCTCGTATAGAAATCGGGAGGAGAGAGGGTATGAAATTAGATCCACTTCCTCTAAAACCCGAAAAAGTCTCGATTATAGGTTAGAAATGGACCACGAGACGTGTTGGTGAGCTCAGAACGAAAAAACGAGCACGAAGCCTCGTATAGAAATCGAGAGGAGAGAGGGTATGAAATTAGATCCACTAGCTCTAAAACCCGAAAAAGACTCAATTATACGTTAGAAATGGACCACGAGACCTATTTTTGAAGTCAGAACGAAAAATCGAGCACGAAGCATCGTATAGAAATCGGGTGGAGAGAGGGTATGAAATTAGATCCACTCGCTCTAAAATCCGAAAAAGTCTTGTTAGAAATGGACCACGAGACGTATTTGTGTGGTCATAACGAAAAAATGAGCACGATACCTCGTATAGAAATCGGGAGGAGAGAGGGTATGAAATTAAATCCACTTCTTCTAAAACCCGAAAAAGTCTCGATTATAGGTTAGAAATGGACCACGAGACGTATTTGTGAGGTCAGAACGAAAAAACGAGCACGAATCCTCGTATAGAAATCGGGAGGAGAGAGGGTATGAAATTAGATCCACTTCCTCTAAAATCCGAAAAAGTCTCGATTATAGGTTAGAAATGGACCACGAGACGTGTTGGTGAGCTCAGAACGAAAAAACGAGCACGAAGCCTCGTATAGAAATCGGGAGGAGAGAGGGTATGAAATTAGATCCACTAGCTCTAAAACCCGAAAAAGACTCAATTATACGTTAGAAATGGACCACGAGACCTATTTTTGAAGTCAGAACGAAAAAACGAGCACGAAGCCTCGTATAGAAATCGAGAGGAGAGAGGGTATGAAATTAGATCCACTAGCTCTAAAATCCGAAAAAGTCTCGATTATAGGTTAGAAATGGACCACGAAACGTGTTTGTGAGGTCAGAACGAAAAAACGAGCACGAAGCCTCGTATAGAAATCGGGAGGAGAGAGGGTAAGAAATTAGATCCACTAGCTCTAAAATCCGAAAAAGTCTCGATTATAGGTTAGAAATGGACCACGTGACGTGTTTGTGAGGTCAGAACGAAAAAACGAGCACGAAACCTCGTATAGAAATCGGGAGGAGAGAGGGTATGAAATTAGATCGATTAGGTCTAAAACCCGAAAAAGTCTCGAATATAGGTTAGAAATTGACCACGAGACGTGTTTGTGTGGTCATAACGAAAAAATGAGCACGACGCCTCGTATAGAAATCAGGAGGAGAGAGGGTATGAAATTAGATCGATTAGGTCTAAAACCCGAAAAAGTCTCGAATATAGGTTAGAAATTGACCACGAGACGTGTTTGTGTGGTCATAACGAAAAAATGAGCACGACGCCTCGTATAGAAATCAGGAGGAGAGAGGGTATGAAATTAAATCCACTTCCTCTAAAACCCGAAAAAGTCTCCATTATATGTTAGAAATGGACCACGAAACGTGTTTGTGAGGTCAGAACGAAAAAACGAGCACGAAGCCTCGTATAGAAATCGGGAGGAGAGAGGGTATAAAATTAGATCCACTTGTTCCAAAACCAGAAAAAGTCTCAATTATAGGTTAGAAATGGACCACGAGACCTATTTTTGAGGTCAGAACGAAAAAACGATTACGAAGCCTCGTATAGAAATCGAGAGGAGAGAGGGTATGAAATTAGATCCACTAGCTCTAAAATCCGAAAAAGTCTCGATTATTGGTTAGAAATGGACCACGAGACGTGTTTGTGAGGTCAGAACGAAAAAACGAGCACGAAGCCTTGTATAGAAATCGGGAGGAGACAGGGTATGAGATTAAATCCACTTCCTCTAAAACCCGAAAAAGTCTCGATTATGGGTTAGAAATGGACCACGAGACGTATTTTTGAGGCCAGAATGAAAAAACGAGCACGAAGCCTCGTATAGAAATCAGGAGGAGAGAGGGTATGAAATTAGATCCACTTCCTCTAAAACCCGAAAAAGTCTCGATTATACGTTAGAAATGGACCATGAGACGTGTTGGTAAGGTCAGAACGAAAAAACGAGCACGAAGCCTCGTATAGAAATCGGGAGGAGAGAGGGTATGAAATTAGATAGACTAGCTCTAAAACCCGAAAAAGTGTCGATTATAGGTTAGAAATGGACCACGAGACGTGTTTGTGAGGTCAGAACAAAAAAACGAGCACGAAGCCTCGTATAGAAATCGGGAGGAGAGAGGGTATGAAATTAGATCTACTAGCTCTAAAACCCGAAAAAGTCTCGAATATAGGTTAGAAATTGACCACGAGACGTGTTTGTGTGGTCATAACGAAAAAATGAGCACCACGCCTCGTATAGAAATAGGGAGGAGAGAGGGTATGAAATTAAATCCACTTCCTCTAAAACCCGAAAAAGTCTTGATTATAGGTTAGAAATGGACCACGAGACGTATTTTTGAGGTCAGAACGAGAAAACGAGCACGAAGCCTCGTATAGAAATTGGGAGGAGAAAGGGATTGAAATTAGATCCACTTCTTCTAAAACCCGAAAAAGTCTCGATTATAGGTTAGAAATAGACCACGAGACGTGTTTGTGAGGTCAGAACGAAAAAACGAGCACGAAGCCTCGTTTAGAAATCGGGAGGAGAGAGGGTATGAAATTAGATCGACTAGCTCTAAAACCCGAAAAAGTCTCGAATATAGGTTTGAAATTGACCACGAGACGTTTTGTGTGGTCATAACGAAAAAATGAGCACGATGCCTCGTATAGAAATCGGGAGGAGAGAGGGTATGAAATTAAATCCACTTCTTCTAAAACCCAAAAAAGTCTCGATTATAGGTTAGAAATTGACCACGAGACGTATTTTTGAGGTCAGAACGAAAAAACGAGCACGAAGCCTCGTATAGAAATCGGGAGGAGAGAGGGTATGAAATTAGATCCACTTCCTCTAAAACCCGAAAAAGTCTCGATTATAGGTTAGAAATGGACCACGAGACGTGTTGGTGAGCTCAGAACGAAAAAACGAGCACGAAGCCTCGTATAGAAATCGAGAGGAGAGAGGGTATGAAATTAGATCCACTAGCTCTAAAACCCGAAAAAGACTCAATTATACGTTAGAAATGGACCACGAGACCTATTTTTGAAGTCAGAACGAAAAAACGAGCACGAAGCATCGTATAGAAATCGGGTGGAGAGAGGGTATGAAATTAGATCCACTCGCTCTAAAATCCGAAAAAGTCTCGATTATAGGTTAGAAATGGACCACGAGACGTATTTGTGTGGTCATAACGAAAAAATGAGCACGATACCTCGTATAGAAATCGGGAGGAGAGAGGGTATGAAATTAAATCCACTTCTTCTAAAACCCGAAAAAGTCTCGATTATAGGTTAGAAATGGACCACGAGACGTATTTGTGAGGTCAGAACGAAAAAACGAGCACGAATCCTCGTATAGAAATCGGGAGGAGAGAGGGTATGAAATTAGATCCACTTCCTCTAAAATCCGAAAAAGTCTCGATTATAGGTTAGAAATGGACCACGAGACGTGTTGGTGAGCTCAGAACGAAAAAACGAGCACGAAGCCTCGTATAGAAATCGGGAGGAGAGAGGGTATGAAATTAGATCCACTAGCTCTAAAACCCGAAAAAGACTCAATTATACGTTAGAAATGGACCACGAGACCTATTTTTGAAGTCAGAACGAAAAAACGAGCACGAAGCCTCGTATAGAAATCGAGAGGAGAGAGGGTATGAAATTAGATCCACTAGCTCTAAAATCCGAAAAAGTCTCGATTATAGGTTAGAAATGGACCACGAAACGTGTTTGTGAGGTCAGAACGAAAAAACGAGCACGAAGCCTCGTATAGAAATCGGGAGGAGAGAGGGTAAGAAATTAGATCCACTAGCTCTAAAATCCGAAAAAGTCTCGATTATAGGTTAGAAATGGACCACGTGACGTGTTTGTGAGGTCAGAACGAAAAAACGAGCACGAAACCTCGTATAGAAATCGGGAGGAGAGAGGGTATGAAATTAGATCGATTAGGTCTAAAACCCGAAAAAGTCTCGAATATAGGTTAGAAATTGACCACGAGACGTGTTTGTGTGGTCATAACGAAAAAATGAGCACGACGCCTCGTATAGAAATCAGGAGGAGAGAGGGTATGAAATTAGATCGATTAGGTCTAAAACCCGAAAAAGTCTCGAATATAGGTTAGAAATTGACCACGAGACGTGTTTGTGTGGTCATAACGAAAAAATGAGCACGACGCCTCGTATAGAAATCAGGAGGAGAGAGGGTATGAAATTAAATCCACTTCCTCTAAAACCCGAAAAAGTCTCCATTATATGTTAGAAATGGACCACGAAACGTGTTTGTGAGGTCAGAACGAAAAAACGAGCACGAAGCCTCGTATAGAAATCGGGAGGAGAGAGGGTATAAAATTAGATCCACTTGTTCCAAAACCAGAAAAAGTCTCAATTATAGGTTAGAAATGGACCACGAGACCTATTTTTGAGGTCAGAACGAAAAAACGATTACGAAGCCTCGTATAGAAATCGAGAGGAGAGAGGGTATGAAATTAGATCCACTAGCTCTAAAATCCGAAAAAGTCTCGATTATTGGTTAGAAATGGACCACGAGACGTGTTTGTGAGGTCAGAACGAAAAAACGAGCACGAAGCCTTGTATAGAAATCGGGAGGAGACAGGGTATGAGATTAAATCCACTTCCTCTAAAACCCGAAAAAGTCTCGATTATGGGTTAGAAATGGACCACGAGACGTATTTTTGAGGCCAGAATGAAAAAACGAGCACGAAGCCTCGTATAGAAATCAGGAGGAGAGAGGGTATGAAATTAGATCCACTTCCTCTAAAACCCGAAAAAGTCTCGATTATACGTTAGAAATGGACCATGAGACGTGTTGGTAAGGTCAGAACGAAAAAACGAGCACGAAGCCTCGTATAGAAATCGGGAGGAGAGAGGGTATGAAATTAGATAGACTAGCTCTAAAACCCGAAAAAGTGTCGATTATAGGTTAGAAATGGACCACGAGACGTGTTTGTGAGGTCAGAACAAAAAAACGAGCACGAAGCCTCGTATAGAAATCGGGAGGAGAGAGGGTATGAAATTAGATAGACTAGCTCTAAAACCCGAAAAAGTCTCGATTATAGGTTAGAAATGGACCACGTGACGTGTTTGTGAGGTCAGAACGAAAAAACGAGCACGAAGCCTCGTATAGAAATCGGGAGGAGAGAGGGTAAGAAATTAGATCCACTAGCTCTAAAATCCGAAAAAGTCTCGATTATAGGTTAGAAATGGACCACGTGACGTGTTTGTGAGGTCAGAACGAAAAAACGAGCACGAAATCTCGTATAGAAATCGGGAGGAGAGAGGGTATGAAATTAGATCGATTAGGTCTAAAACCCGAAAAAGTCTCGAATATAGGTTAGAAATTGACCACGAGACGTGTTTGTGTGGTCATAACGAAAAAATGAGCACGACGCCTCGTATAGAAATCAGGAGGAGAGAGGGTATGAAATTAGATCGATTAGGTCTAAAACCCGAAAAAGTCTCGAATATAGGTTAGAAATTGACCACGAGACGTGTTTGTGTGGTCATAACGAAAAAATGAGCACGACGCCTCGTATAGAAATCAGGAGGAGAGAGGGTATGAAATTAAATCCACTTCCTCTAAAACCAGAAAAAGTCTCCATTATATGTTAGAAATGGACCACGAAACGTGTTTGTGAGGTCAGAACGAAAAAACGAGCACGAAGCCTCGTATAGAAATCGGGAGGAGAGAGGGTATAAAATTAGATCCACTTGTTCCAAAACCAGAAAAAGTCTCAATTATAGGTTAGAAATGGACCACGAGACCTATTTTTGAGGTCAGAACGAAAAAACGATTACGAAGCCTCGTATAGAAATCGAGAGGAGAGAGGGTATGAAATTAGATCCACTAGCTCTAAAATCCGAAAAAGTCTCGATTATTGGTTAGAAATGGACCACGAGACGTGTTTGTGAGGTCAGAACGAAAAAACGAGCACGAAGCCTCGTATAGAAATCGGGAGGAGACAGGGTATGAAATTAAATCCACTTCCTCTAAAACCCGAAAAAGTCTCGATTATAGGTTAGAAATGGACCACGAGACGTATTTGTGAGGTCAGAACGAAAAAATGAGCACGAAGCCTCGTATAGAAATCAAGAGGAGAGAGGGAATGAAATTAGATCCACTTCCTCTAAAACCCAAAAATGTCTCGATTATACGTTAGAAATGGACCATGAGACGTGTTGGTAAGGTCAGAACGAAAAAACGAGCACGAAGCCTCGTATAGAAATCGGGAGGAGAGAGGGTATGAAATTAGATAGACTAGCTCTAAAACCCGAAAAAGTGTCGATTATAGGTTAGAAATGGACCACGAGACGTGTTTGTGAGGTCAGAACAAAAAAACGAGCACGAAGCCTCGTATAGAAATCGGGAGGAGAGAGGGTATGAAATTAGATCTACTAGCTCTAAAACCCGAAAAAGTCTCGAATATAGGTTAGAAATTGACCACGAGACGTGTTTGTGTGGTCATAACGAAAAAATGAGCACCACGCCTCGTATAGAAATAGGGAGGAGAGAGGGTATGAAATTAAATCCACTTCCTCTAAAACCCGAAAAAGTCTTGATTATAGGTTAGAAATGGACCACGAGACGTATTTGTGAGGTCAGAACGAGAAAACGAGCACGAAGCCTCGTATAGAAATTGGGAGGAGAAAGGGATTGAAATTAGATCCACTTCTTCTAAAACCCGAAAAAGTCTCGATTATAGGTTAGAAATGGACCACGAGACGTGTTGGTGAGGTCAGAACGAAAAAACGAGCACGAAGCCTCGTATAGAAATCGGGAGGAGAGAGGGTATGAAATTAGATAGACTAGCTCTAAAACCCGAAAAAGTCTCGATTATAGGTTAGAAATGGACCACGAAACGTGTTTGTGAGGTCAGAACGAAAAAACGAGCACGAAGCCTCGTATAGAAATCGGGAGGAGAGAGGGTATAAAATTAGATCCACTTGTTCCAAAACCAGAAAAAGTCTCAATTATAGGTTAGAAATAGACAACGAGACCTATTTTTGAGGTCAGAACGAAAAAATGAGCACGAAGCCTCATATAGAAATCGGGAGGAGAGAGGGTATGAAATTAGATCCACTAGCTCTAAAATCCGAAAAAGTCTCGATTATAGGTTAGAAATGGACCACGAAACGTGTTTGTGAGGTCAGAACGAAAAAACGAGCACGAAGCCTCGTATAGAAATCGGGAGGAGAGAGGGTATAAAATTAGATCCACTTGTTCCAAAACCAGAAAAAGTCTCGATTATAGGTTAGAAATGGACCACGAGACCTATTTTTGAGGTCAGAACGAAAAAACGATTACGAAGCCTCGTATAGAAATCGAGAGGAGAGAGGGTATGAAATTAGATCCACTAGCTCTAAAATCCGAAAAAGTCTCGATTATTGGTTAGAAATGGACCACGAGACGTGTTTGTGAGGTCAGAACGAAAAAACGAGCACGAAGCCTCGTATAGAAATCGGGAGGAGACAGGGTATGAAATTAAATCCACTTCCTCTAAAACCCGAAAAAGTCTCGATTATAGGTTAGAAATGGACCACGAGACGTATTTGTGAGGTCAGAACGAAAAAATGAGCACGAAGCCTCGTATAGAAATCAAGAGGAGAGAGGGAATGAAATTAGATCCACTTCCTCTAAAACCCAAAAATGTCTCGATTATACGTTAGAAATGGACCATGAGACGTGTTGGTAAGGTCAGAACGAAAAAACGAGCACGAAGCCTCGTATAGAAATCGGGAGGAGAGAGGGTATGAAATTAGATAGACTAGCTCTAAAACCCGAAAAAGTGTCGATTATAGGTTAGAAATGGACCACGAGACGTGTTTGTGAGGTCAGAACAAAAAAACGAGCACGAAGCCTCGTATAGAAATCGGGAGGAGAGAGGGTATGAAATTAGATCTACTAGCTCTAAAACCCGAAAAAGTCTCGAATATAGGTTAGAAATTGACCACGAGACGTGTTTGTGTGGTCATAACGAAAAAATGAGCACCACGCCTCGTATAGAAATAGGGAGGAGAGAGGGTATGAAATTAAATCCACTTCCTCTAAAACCCGA
Source organism: Thalia dealbata (assembly GCA_030544415.1). Taxonomy (NCBI): domain Eukaryota; kingdom Viridiplantae; phylum Streptophyta; class Magnoliopsida; order Zingiberales; family Marantaceae; genus Thalia; species Thalia dealbata. Next base: position 13,482,143 of record CM060460.1, read on the forward strand.
AAAAGTCTTGATTATAGGTTAGAAATGGACCACGAGACGTATTTGTGAGGTCAGAACGAGAAAACGAGCACGAAGCCTCGTATAGAAATTGGGAGGAGAAAGGGATTGAAATTAGATCCACTTCTTCTAAAACCCGAAAAAGTCTCGATTATAGGTTAGAAATGGACCACGAGACGTGTTGGTGAGGTCAGAACGAAAAAACGAGCACGAAGCCTCGTATAGAAATCGGGAGGAGAGAGGGTATGAAATTAGATAGACTAGCTCTAAAACCCGAAAAAGTCTCGATTATAGGTTAGAAATGGACCACGAAACGTGTTTGTGAGGTCAGAACGAAAAAACGAGCACGAAGCCTCGTATAGAAATCGGGAGGAGAGAGGGTATAAAATTAGATCCACTTGTTCCAAAACCAGAAAAAGTCTCAATTATAGGTTAGAAATAGACAACGAGACCTATTTTTGAGGTCAGAACGAAAAAATGAGCACGAAGCCTCATATAGAAATCGGGAGGAGAGAGGGTATGAAATTAGATCCACTAGCTCTAAAATCCGAAAAAGTCTCGATTATAGGTTAGAAATGGACCACGAAACGTGTTTGTGAGGTCAGAACGAAAAAACGAGCACGAAGCCTCGTATAGAAATCGGGAGGAGAGAGGGTATAAAATTAGATCCACTTGTTCCAAAACCAGAAAAAGTCTCAATTATAGGTTAGAAATAGACAACGAGACCTATTTTTTAGGTCAGAACGAAAAAACGAGCACGAAGCCTCATATAGAAATCGGGAGGAGAGAGGGTATGAAATTAGATCCACTAGCTCTAAAATCTGAAAAAGTCTCGATTATAGGTTAGAAATGGATCACGAGACGTGTTTGTGAGGTGAGAACGAAAAAACGAGCACTAAGCCGCCTATAGAAATCGGTAGGAGTGAGGGTATGAAATTAGATCCACTTCCTCTAAAACCCGATAAAGTTTCGATTATAGATTAGAAATGGACCACGAGACGTGTTTGTGATGTCAGAACGAAAAAACGAGCACGAAGCCTCGTATAGAAATCGGGAGGAGAGAGGGTATAAAATTAGATCCACTTGTTCCAAAACCAGAAAAAGTCTCAATTATAGGTTAGAAATAGACCACGAGACCTATTTTTGAGGTCAGAACGAAAAAACGAGCACGAAGCCTCGTATAGAAATCGGGAGGAGAGAGGGTATGAAATTAGATCTACTAGCTCTAAAGCCCGAAAAAGTCTCGAATATAGGTTAGAAATTAACCACGAGACGTGTTTGTGTGGTCATAACGAAAAAAGGAGCACGAAGCCTCGTATAGAAATCGGGAGGAGAGAGAGTATGAAATTAGATCCACTAGCTCTAAAACCCGAAAAAGACTCAATTATAGGTTAGAAATGGACCACGAGACCTATTTGTGTGGTCATAACGAAAAAATGAGCACGATGCCTCATATAGAAATCGGGAGGAGAGAGGGTATGAAATTAGATCCACTAGCTCTAAAATCCGAAAAAGTCTCGATTATAGGTTAGAAATGGACGACGAGACGTGTTTGTGAGGTCAGAACGAAAAAACGAGCACGAAGCCTCGTATAGAAATCGGTAGGAGAGAGGGTATGAAATTAGATCCACTTCCTCTAAAACTCGATAAAGTCTCGATTATAGGTTAGAAATGGACCACGAGACGTGTTGGTGAGCTCAGAACGAAAAAACGAGCACGAAGCCTCGTATAGAAATCGAGAGGAGAGAGGGTATGAAATTAGATCCACTAGCGCTAAAACCCGAAAAAGACTCAATTATACGTTAGAAATGGACCACGAGACCTATTTTTGAAGTCAGAACGAAAAAACGAGCACGAAGCCTCGTATAGAAATCGGGAGGAGGGTATGAAATTAGATCCACTCGCTCTAAAATCCGAAAAAGTCTCGATTATAGGTTAGAAATGGACCACGAGACGTGTTTGTGAGGTCAGAACGAAAAAACGAGCACGAAGCCTCGTATAGAAATCGGGAGGAGAGAGGGTATGAAATTAAATCCACTTCCTCTAAAACCCGAAAAAGTCTCGATTATAGGTTAGAAATGGACCACGAGACGTATTTGTGAGGTCAGAACGAAAAAACGAGCACGAAGCCTCGTATAGAAATCAGGAGGATAGAGGGTATGAAATTAGATCCACTTCCTCTAAAACCCGAAAAAGTCTCGATTATACGTTAGAAATGGACCATGAGACGTGTTGGTAAGGTCAGAATGAAAAAACGAGCACGAAGCCTCGTATAGAAATCGGGAGGAGAGAGGGTATGAAATTAGATCCACTCGTTCTAAAATCCGAAAAAGTCTCGATTATAGGTTAGAAATGGACCACGAGACGTGTTTGTGAGGTCAGAACGAAAAAACGAGCACGAAGCCTCGCATAGAAATCGGGAGGAGACAGGGTATGAAATTAAATCTACTTCCTCTAAAACCCGAAAAAGTCTCGATTATAGGTTAGAAATGGACCACGAGACGTATTTGTGAGGTCAGAACGAAAAAATGAGCACGAAGCCTCGTATAGAAATCAAGAGGAGAGAGGGAATGAAATTAGATCTACTTCCTCTAAAACCCAAAAATGTCTCGATTATACGTTAGAAATGGACCATGAGACGTGTTGGTAAGGTTAGAACGAAAAAACGAGCACGAAGCCTCGTTTAGAAATTGGGAGGAGAGAGGGTATGAAATTAGATCCACTAGCTCTAAAACCCAAAAAAGTGTCGATTATAGGTTAGAAATGGACCACGAGACGTGTTTGTGAGGTCAGAACGAAAAAACGAGCACGAAGCCTCGTATAGAAATCGGGAGGAGAGAGGGTATGAAATTAGATATACTAGCTCTAAAACCCGAAAAAGTCTCGATTATAGGTTAGAAATGGACCACGAAACGTGTTTGTGAGGTCAGAACGAAAAAACGAGCACGAAGCCTCGTATAGAAATCGGGAGGAGAGAGGGTATAAAATTAGATCCACTTGTTCCAAAACCAGAAAAAGTCTCAATTATAGGTTAGAAATAGACAACGAGACCTATTTTTGAGGTGAGAACGAAAAAACGAGCACGAAGCCTCATATAGAAATCGGGAGGAGAGAGGGTATGAAATTAGATCCACTAGCTCTAAAATCCGAAAAAGTCTCGATTATAGGTTAGAAATGGATCACGAGACGTGTTTGTGAGGTGAGAACGAAAAAACGAGCACAAAGCCGCATATAGAAATCGGTAGGAGTGAGGGTATGAAATTAGATCCACTTCCTCTAAAACCCGATAAAGTCTCGATTATAGATTAGAAATGGACCACGAGACGTGTTTGTGAGGTCAGAACGAAAAAACGAGCACGAAGCCTCGTATAGAAATCGGGAGGAGAGAGGGTATGAAATTAGATCTACTAGCTCTAAAACCTGAAAAAGTCTCGAATATTGGTTAGAAATTGACCACGAGACGTGTTTGTGTGGTCATAATGAAAAAATGAGCACGACGCCTCGTATAGAAATCGGGAGGAGAGAGGGTATGAAATTAAATCCACTTCCACTAAAACCCGAAAAAGTCTCGATTATAGGTTAGAAATGGACCACGAGACGTATTTGTGAGGTCAGAACGAAAAAACGAGCACGAAGCCTCGTATAGAAATCGGGAGGAGAGAGGGTATGAAATTAGATCCACTTCCTCTAAAATCCGAAAAAGACTCGATTATAGGTTAGAAATGGACCACGAGACGTGTTGGTGAGGTCAGAACGAAAAAACGAGCACGAAGCCTCGTATAGAAATCGGGAGGAGAGAGGGTATGAAATTAGATCTACTAGCTCTAAAACCCGAAAAAGTCTCGAATATAGGTTAGAAATGGACAACGAGACGTGTTGGTGAGGTCAAAACGAAAAAACGAGCACGAAGCCTCGTATAGAAATCGGGAGGAGAGAGGGTATGAAATTAGATCCACTAGCTCTAAAACCCGAAAAAGTCTCGATTATAGGTTAGAAATGGACCATGAGACGTGTTTGTGAGGTCAGAACGAAAAAACGAGCACGAAGCCTCGTATAGAAATCGGGAGGAGAGAGGGTATGAAATTAGATCCACTAGCTCTAAAACCCGAAAAAGACTCAATTATAAGTTAGAAATGGACCACGAGACCTATTTTTGAGGTCAGAACGAAAAAACGAGCACGAAGCCTCGTATAGACTTTTTCGGGTTTTAAAGGAAGTGTATTTAATTTCATTCCCTCTCTCCTCCCGATTTCTAAACGAGGCTTCGTGCTCGTTTTTTCATTTTGACACCACAAACACGTCTCGGGGCTCATTTCTAACCTATAATCGAGACTTTTTCGGGTTTTAAAGGAAGTGGATATAATTTTATACCCTCTCTCCTCCCGATTTTTAAACGAGGCTTCGTGCTCGTTTTTTCGTTTTGACACCACAAACACGTCTCGTGGCTCATTTCTAACCTATAATCGAGACTTTTTCGGGTTTTAAAGGAAGTTGATATAATTTCATACCCTCTCTCCTCCCGATTTCTAAACGAGGCTTCGTGCTCGTTTTTTCGTTTTGACACCACAAACACGTCCAGTGGCTCATTTCTAACCTATAATCGAGACTTTTTCGGATTTTAAAGGAAGTGGATATAATTTCATACACTCTCTCCTCCCGATTTCTAAACGAGGCTTCGTGCTCGTTTTTTCGTTTTGACACCACAACTACGTCCCGTGGCCTATTTCTACCCTATAATCGAGACTTTTTCGGGTTTTAAAGGAAGTGGATATAATTTTATATCCTCTCTCCTCCCGATTTCTAAACGAGGCATCGTGCTCGTTTTTTCGTTTTGACACCACAAACACGTCTCGTGGCTCATTTCTAACCTATAATCGAGACTTTTTCGGGTTTTAAAGGAAGTTGATATAATTTCATACCCTCTCTCCTCCCGATTTCTAAACGAGGCTTCGTGCTCGTTTTTTCGTTTTGACACCACAAACACGTCCAGTGGCTCATTTCTAACCTATAATCGAGACTTTTTCGGATTTTAAAGGAAGTGGATATAATTTCATACACTCTCTCCTCCCGATTTCTAAACGAGGCTTCGTGCTCGTTTTTTCGTTTTGACACCACAACTACGTCCCGTGGCCTATTTCTACCCTATAATCGAGACTTTTTCGGGTTTTAAAGGAAGTGGATATAATTTTATATCCTCTCTCCTCCCGATTTCTAAACGAGGCATCGTGCTCGTTTTTTCGTTTTGACACCACAAACACGTCTCGTGGCTCATTTCTAACCTATAATCGAGACTTTTTCGGGTTTTAAAGGAAGTTGATATAATTTCATACCCTCTCTCCTCCTGATTTCTAAACGAGGCTTCGTGCTCGTTTTTTCGTTTTGACACCACAAACACGTCCAGTGGCTCATTTCTAACCTATAATCGAGACTTTTTCGGGTTTTAAAGGAAGTAGATATAATTTCATACCCTCTCTCCTCCCGATTTCTAAACGAGGCTTCGTGCTCGTTTTTTCATTTTGATACCACAAACACTTCTCGTGGCTCATTTCTAACCTATAATCGAGACTTTTTCGGGTTTTAAAGGAATTGGATATAATTTCATACCCTCTCTCCTCCCGATTTCTAAACGAGGCTTCGTGCTCGTTTTTTCGTTTTGACACCACAACTACGTCCCGTGGCCTATTTCTACCCTATAATCGAGACTTTTTCGGGTTTTAAAGGAAGTGGATATAATTTTATATCCTCTCTCTTCCCGATTTCTAAACGAGTCATCGTGCTCGTTTTTTCATTTTGACACCACAAACACGTGTCGTGGCTCATTTCTAACCTATAATCGAGACTTTTTCGGGTTTTAAAGGAAGTTGATATAATTTCATACCCTCTCTCCTTCTGTTTTGTAAACGAGGCTTCGTGCTCGTTTTTTCGTTTTGACACCACAAACACGTCGAGTGGCTCATTTCTAACCTATAATCGAGACTTTTTCGGGTTTTAAAGGAAGTGGATATAATTTCATACCCTCTCTCCTCCCGATTTCTAAACGAGGCTTCGTGCTCGTTTTTTCATTTTGACACCACAAACACGTCTCGTGGCTCATTTCTAACCTATAATCGAGACTTTTTCGGATTTTAAAGGAAGTGGATATAATTTCATACCCTCTCTCCTCCCGATTTCTAAACGAGGCTTCGTGCTCGTTTTTTCATTTTGACACCACAACTACGTCCCGTGGCCTATTTCTACCCTATAATCGAGACTTTTTTGGGTTTTAAAGGAAGTGGATATAATTTTATATCCTCTCTCCTCCCAATTTCTAAACGAGTCTTCGTGCTCGTTTTTTCATTTTGACACCACAAACACGTCTCGGGGCTCATTTCTAACCTATAATCGAGACTTTTTCGGGTTTTAAAGGAAGTGGATATAATTTTATACCCTCTATCCTCCCGATTTTTAAACGAGGCTTCGTGCTCGTTTTTTCGTTTTGACACCACAAACACGTCTCGTGGCTCATTTCTAACCTATAATCGAGACTTTTTCGGGTTTTAAAGGAAGTTGATATAATTTCATACCCTCTCTCCTCCCGATTTCTAAACGAGGATTCGTGCTCGTTTTTTCATTTTGATACCACAAACACTTCTCGTGGCTCATTTCTAACCTATAATCGAGACTTTTTCGGGTTTTAAAGGAAGTGGATTTAATTTCATACCCTCTCTCCTCCCGATTTCTAAACGAGGCTTCGTGCTCGTTTTTTCATTTTGACACCACAAACACGTCTCGGGGCTCATTTCTAACCTATAATCGAGACTTTTTCGGGTTTTAAAGGAAGTGGATATAATTTTATACCCTCTCTCCTCCCGATTTTTAAACGAGGCTTCGTGCTCGTTTTTTCGTTTTGACACCACAAACACGTCCAGTGGCTCATTTCTAACCTATAATCGAGACTTTTTCGGGTTTTAAAGGAAGTGGATATAATTTCATACCCTCTCTCCTCTCGATTTCTAAACGAGGCTTCGTGCTCGTTTTTTTATTTTCACACCACAAACACGTCTCGGGGCTCATTTCTAACCTATAATCGAGACTTTTTCGGGTTTTAAAGGAAGTGGATATAATTTTATACCCTCTCTCCTCCCGATTTTTAAACGAGGCTTCGTGCTCGTTTTTTCGTTTTGACACCACAAACACGTCCAGTGGCTCATTTCTAACCTATAATCGAGACTTTTTCGGGTTTTAAAGGAAGTGGATATAATTTCATACCCTCTCTCCTCTCGATTTCTAAACGAGGCTTCGTGCTCGTTTTTTCATTTTCACACCACAAACACGTCTCGGGGCTCATTTCTAACCTATAATCGAGACTTTTTCGGGTTTTAAAGGAAGTGGATATAATTTTATACCCTCTCTCCTCCTGATTTTTAAACGAGGCTTCGTGCTCGTTTTTTCGTTTTGACACCACAAACACGTCTCGTGGCTCATTTCTAACCTATAATCGAGACTTTTTCGGGTTTTAAAGGAAGTTGATATAATTTCATACCCTCTCTCCTCCTGATTTCTAAACGAGGCTTCGTGCTCGTTTTTTCGTTTTGACACCACAAACACGTCCAGTGGCTCATTTCTAACCTATAATCGAGACTTTTTCGGGTTTTAAAGGAAGTGGATATAATTTCATACCCTCTCTCCTCCCGATTTCTAAACGAGGCTTCGTGCTCGTTTTTTCGTTTTGACACCACAAACACGTCCAGTGGCTGATTTCTAACCTATAATCGAGACTTTTTCGGGTTTTAAAGGAAGTGGATATAATTTCATACCCTCTCTCCTCCCGATTTCTAAACGAGGCTTCGTGCTCGTTTTTTCATTTTGACACCACAAACACATCTCGTGGATCATTTCTAACCTATAATCGAGACTTTTTCGGGTTTTAAAGGAAGTGGATTTAATTTCATACCCTCTCTCCTCCCGATTTCTAAACGAGGCTTCGTGCTCGTTTTTTCATTTTGACACCACAAACACGTCCAGTGGCTCATTTCTAACCTATAATCGAGACTTTTTCGGGTTTTAAAGGAAGTAGATATAATTTCATACCCTCTCTCCTCCCGATTTCTAAACGAGGCTTCGTGCTCGTTTTTTCATTTTGACACCACAAACACGTCTCGTGGCTCATTTCTAACCTATAATCGAGACTTTTTCGGGTTTTAAAGGAAGTGGATTTAATTTCATACCCTCTCTCCTCCCGATTTCTAAACGAGGCTTCGTGCTCGTTTTTTCATTTTAAGACCACAAACACTTCTCGTGGCTCATTTCTAACCTATAATCGAGACTTTTTCGGGTTTTAAAGGATGTGGATTTAATTTTACACCCTCTCTCCTCCCGATTTCTAAACGAGGCTTCGTGCTCGTTTTTTCATTTTGACACCACAAACACGTCTAGTGGCTCATTTCTAACCTATAATCGAGACTTTTTCGGGTTTTAAAGGAAGTGGATATAATTTCATACCCTCTCTCCTCCCGATTTCTAAACGAGGCTTCGTGCTCGTTTTTTCAATTTGATACCACAAACACATCTCGTGTATCATTTCTAACCTATAATCGAGACTTTTTCGGGTTTTAAAGGAAGTGGATTTAATTTCATACCCTCTCTCCTCCCGATTTCTAAACGAGGCTTCATGCTCGTTTTTTCATTTTGACACCACAAACACGTCTCGTGGCTCATTTCTAACCTATAATCGAGACTTTTTCGGGTTTTAAAGGAAGTGGATTTAATTTCATACCCTCTCTCCTCTCGATTTCTAAACGAGGCTTCGTGCTCGTTTTTTCATTTTGAGACCACAAACACTTCTCGTGGCTCATTTCTAACCTATAATCGAGACTTTTTCGGGTTTTAAAGGATGTGGATTTAATTTCGTACCCTCTCTCCTCCCGATTTCTAAACGAGGCTTCGTGCTCGTTTTTTCATTTTGAGACCACAAACACTTCTCGTGGCTCATTTCTAACCTATAATCGAGACTTTTTCGGGTTTTAAAGGAAGTGGATTTAATTTCATACCCTCTCTCCTCCCGATTTCTAAACAAGGCTTCGTGCTCGTTTTTTCGTTTAGGCACACAATGGAATAAAGAATCAAAGAATTCACAAATTCCAATTAGGAACTGGAATACAAATTGTCTTAAAAGGAAATGGGCTTGGGAAAAGAACTGCAGAATTTTATGTGGAGAATGTGGGGTATTTGATTTAGGAAATTAGTCAACTAAAGATCTTCAAACCATTCTAAAGGTTGCATTAGAATAAGTAACCAAAGGGAATAGCAGAGACAGTTAGGAAGTTCAAGCTGAGATAATTAAATTAAGCATCCAATTGGAAGATCAAAAGTGATGGGACTGAATGCATTTATTAATCAGTTTCAGCTTGAGGTGGATTATGTTTTTTAGAACTTAATGAGTCATGAACACAATACCTCATGATCCTCCCGTATAGATTGAGGTGGATTATATTAACAAGTGTTCATCCAAGAAAGTGAATTAGTTGACTTAGGAAAAAGAAGACAACCATAAAGAAGCTGATTTTTATGAAGCACATCATTTTTGAGAAATCTGCAACTAACTTTTCTAGCAATTATTACTGAACATTAAGAAAGGATTAGATCTTTTCTCAAGGATGCTAAATCTGAAAACTCATTCATTAAAGGAGGATAAAAATATTGGGAATTGAATTAGCCAAGCTAAAGAAAGAAATATGGAAAAATTTAATAAGAAATATGACCAAAATCGAGAAGTAAATTGAGGATCCTGATCCGACACAATTGGCACCAACACACCATGTAGCCTCATTAACTCATGAAGGTTTTACTTCTAGCCCTTTCCCTTCCTAAGATTTTTCTTTGCTTCAAAGAAATTGTTCCAAGGCTTCAATAATATTTCCGCAAATCTAACATTCATACAATGGATTGTAAGTCCAGTCTTTAATATAACACTAGGTTCAAAACTTACTTCAAGGAGTAGTAGAGAAATGTAAACTTGGATTTTCAATAGCTCCTCTATATTTAGTTCTCACTGAATTTCGATAATTCAGTTGATAACCCCAAGAGATCAGAGAAAGGTTATTTAGTATAGGATTATAATTCAATCCCTTCACCTTAAATTCGAGGTTGGAACTTGATTAATTCATTTAGCTTAGTAGGGGAGATATTTAGCTAAGCAGGAAAAATCTCATTAGAATGTTGTGGCTGGTGGCTGTTGTTACAGGATATATTAAACAGCAAGGACAAAGGAAAATGATTCCTTAAAGATTTGAGAATTGATTGAATCTTTCTTAAGTGATCCAAAGTGAGATGTATCATGTTGAACTTAAGATGTTTATTGTACAGGTTTGTAGGATAGATCTGTATACAATATTTTGCCAAAAACTCAAATATATTGTACAGGTTTGTAGGATAGATCTGTATACAATATTTTGCCAAAAACTCAAATATATGGTTCTGAATATGAATTAAATAGGATTTGAATATTGACTTTATTTTATCTTACTTTTAGATTGGGTGAATGATAAATAAAGATAAATACTATTTATGTAATTTCTCTATTGCAGGATTTGAACTCGGGTCATCTACATGATATCAAGATAACCTAATAAGACTAGATGACAATGGATTTTTAAAGATTTTCCATAAGAAATCATATTGGCATCTCAAATCAATACACTCCGTGATCCTTGTCTAGTTGCAACACTATATAAATTATAATCTTGGGCTGGGCTTTAAATCCGCTTGAATACCCAGCTAGATCTAAAAATATCCTAATCGGAGCATAATTGAGCTTTATACATTATAATTGAGATAATATTTCAGTTCTTAAATACTATATTTCACCGCCAATGGAATCTCTAAAAACTCTTCCATTGCAAGATTTAAACTCAGGTCACCTAGGTGAAAGCTAGATATCTTAACCGAACTAGAAAACAATGGATTTTTTGAGATTTTCCAATGGATTTTTTGAGATTTTCCATAAGCATTCACATTGGCATCTTGTATCAATACACCTCTTAATCATTGTCTAGATGCAACACTATATAAATTATAATCTTCATTGGGCTTTAAATCTTCTTCAAGACCAAAACATTCTCAAGACGATCGTAAATGAATTTGAAATTTATGAGATTTGAACCTAGGTCATTCAAGTGAAAGCTAGATATCCTAACCAAACTAGACAATAATGAATTTTTTAAGGCATTGCACAAGCAATCATATTGCCTTACAGTATCAATACACAATGACTATTGTCTTTTCTTTATCCAAAAAAAGTTTAACTTCTTTTCTTATCAATCTAGTTGGTCTTAGAAAATTCATCAAGAAATGGTTCTGAATATTGTCTTTATTTTATCTTATTTTCAGATTTGTGAATTAAAGGATAAATTATGATTACTTAATTCTTTCATTGCTAGGATTTAAGCTTGGATCACCTAGGTGAAAGCCAGATATCCTAACTAGACTAGACGATAATGGATTATTTGAGGTTTTGCATAAGCAATCACATTGACATCCCACATCACTATTCACCTTAGTCATTGTCTAGATGCAACATTATATAAATTATAATCTTCATTGGGCTTTACTACTGCCAGAATCGGAGCAGATTGAGACAATGTTTCAGTTTTAAAAACTTCATAGAAAATCATGATCCAAATAAAATTTAACTTCCTTTCTTGTCTATCTAGTTGGAGGTTCAGTTATCTTAGAAAATTCATCAATAAATCTTCTTGAATACGCAGCTAGATCTAAAAAACTTAGAATTTCTATAACATTATGAGGACTTTCATAATTCTCAAATTGCTTCTACCTTATTTGAATCCATTATGATGTCCATTTATGTCGATGTGTGCACCAAAATTTTAAGCTTAGCATACAATTTATTCTCTTGTAATTTCCGCAAAATCAATCTAAGATGCTCTGCATGCTCATTCTCTCTAGTGCATAAATTAGGCATCACTCAGATCTCATATATATGGTTGAAGGTTGTCTTTGTTTCATCTTGCTTACTAATTTGTGAATTGAAAGATAAATACTAATAACTTATTCCTTCCATTCTCGGGGTTTTTTTATAAACTCAGTTTTTTTTAAATATATATAGAATTTATTAATTTTCAGATTTTTCTGAAAATTTATTTTATTTTAAATGATAAATTTAGAGAATAGTAAATACTGAAATAGTAAGAAAGTACTAGGCAAAGTAAGGAAAGAAAATGTGGACATCAAGACGTGAAGGAAAAAGCAAGTTAAGGAAATTAGATATCTTTAATATTCTATTTTATTCTTCCCTCCGTAGTATTACTAGAAATTTTTTTTTAGAGATTTTGGATTTGGAGATTTATAAGTTAATAAAAATGTAGTAATAAAAATTAGTAAGAGAAAGAATAATAAAATAAATATAAAAATATATATATTTAGATGTGGACTTTTTTTAAGTTAGATGGGTGAGTTTTCTCAATTTAGACTTTATTTATCTATTATTATTCTAATTGTAATATCGATGGTAATATTAGTTAGGATTTTTTTTAAATTAAAATCTCTATTATTATCAATATGAATAAATCCCAATAATTTTAGGATTCATTGAGTAATGAATAAAAGAAGTTACAGATACAAGAATACTTAAGAGAGGAAAAGAAAATAAATAAATAAATATATTTATTTATTAATTAGTAAATTTATACATGTAGATTCGACTGAGAATATATATATATATTAATATATATATATATATTAATTAAATCAACTTAGGAGCCCACAACATAGTACTATAGGACCAAAGTTGATGCCGAATATTTTGAAGAAATTGTGGGGGTAATTGAATTAATTGCCAACCCAATCCTCCTCCACATGCGCCATGAGTTGAAAAGGAGGAAGGATTTCCCAGCGACCGAATAACCCTTATTCCCAAACTTCTCCAAATCCACTCAAAACTACTGGCGATTTAAGTTTGGGAGAATTATACTGGAGCCTTCGGTAGAAGGGGAGTTACACCAACGCTCTTTGCAGCAATAGAGAGGGAGAACGACACCAACTAAAGCAGCAAAAGCCAGCAACATTAGATAGAGGAATTCCATAGGAATTCTGGAAAATTGATAAGAAGAGGTTGGTCCTAAAATCCCTTCCTACATGAACTTATAGTTTTGGGGATAAAGGGATAAATAGAAGCTATCCTAAAATTATGGGAGGATGTGAGTAGGGAGGGTAGATAGAAAATTTTATTGGCTTGTATTATTTATGTTTTGTTTGGCTCTATTTATTTTTATTTTAGGAGGTTTGAGTTGTTGTGCTATTGCTTGACAAATCACGAGCAAGCTGTGATTTGTGTTGAAGAATGAAGGAGTTACTTTGCTTGATTGTTTGTTTATTTTTTAAGAATCACGGTCAAGCTGTGATTTTTACTAAAAATTTACTTTGAGACTCAGGTGAGAGTTTATGGTTTCAATTTATAGCCTACTATAATACTGAGTTCTAAAGGTCGATTGTTATTTATTGACTAATAAGTTGTATATCTGCTTTGTTACATATTTAATTAGCATGTGATCTTGATGTAGAATAGGATGATATGCTATGTCAGGATATGTGACTCTATGATATGTATGTTATCTATGGTTATGCTAATGTTATGTTATTATTAGTATATCATGTTATGCTAAAGATATAGAGACAATTAGCAAGAACATAGAACATGATGACATGAGACTTGATTTAGAGACACTTTAGGTTCATTATATACTAACACCTAGAGTGGTCTTAAGTGACATATAACTAAAGACTTTGGACATCTTAGGGTTATAATAACCTAAGAAATCACTTTAGGTTCTTAGGCTGCTATGTGCCAACATGTGGTGAGGAGTCATGTGCTAGCTAAGGTAGAGGTGCAAGTTCGGTTGACTTAGTCACAGATACTTTGGTGTAACCGGGATCTCACTTCGGTGTAGAACTCAACTTATTTGTGTTGCTCCAAAGTAGATGGTGTGCTAAAAATAATATCATTCAGTGCACTACAAGGCTAGGGGACCTGAGGGTACTGATATGCTCAAGATGTGCGTCCTTAAGCAGTCTAAGTTTATTGGTAGCATATACAGGATATCTCAGCAGGTCAGGCTGTAGATGGTATGGTTTAGTGTGGTGACATGGGGCAAAATTACAGCGTTGTATGGTACTCTTGATGTATAGAAAGGGTGTCGTGGTTACCGGCTCCTTCTACCAACGTTAGTATACGGGCAAATAGAATAGAGATGTAAAGTTGACACTGACAGATTTATGGCAATCCTTGATGTAAAATTGACACTGACAGATTTGGGGCAATCCTTAATGAGGGATTTGCTTTGAACATAGGCTGGCTGCCCTAGGAGTAGTGTTGAAAATATGATGAAGTAGTTTTGAGAATACTATGACATCTTGGATATTAGTTTTATTATTATGATCATGTTTCCTATAATTTATTGATTTGTGATGCTAGTATATGCTTCATGTGATAAGATTTGTGGTGGTTGTTATACTATGCTTGTTAACATGTTGATTTGATGTGTGATTTCGTAGATATGTCTTCTTATAAGTTTGTACAATACCTTATAATCATTTTTAGGCTGCTCTCTTTGTAGCCTCATTGAGTCTTGTGACTCAGATGCGCATGTTTTTCCCTGTTGCACAGGTTATAGGTTTGGTCAGCAGTACTTTGGCAATCTAGATAGCTAGAGGAAGAACTTACTAGACGACAATGGATTTTTTTTTGAGGTATTGCATAAGCAATCATATTTCCTTCCCACATCAATACACACCTGTCCTTGTGAAGAAGCATCATTATATATATTTCCTTCATTCTTCCATTATTGAGATTTGAACCCGGGTCACCTTGGTGAATTAAAGCTGCAATCTTATGGGATATCTTCTTAGTCAAGTATTCACTAATATTATTATAATCAAAATTTTACTTAATTGTTATTTCTAAATGTAGTGCTAACATTTGTTTTGTTATAGTAAGAACAAACATTAGCTAATTTCATCTATCAACTTAAGTTAATCGCTAGACAATCTAATCAATTTTGCAAAGTGATTAGAATTTATGAATTTTATACAAACAAATGGATGAAGAAGAATCAAAGTTGTGGAACATTTCTAAAGCAATTGAAATTTCTTACAATAATGATTCAAATAAAAAAAACATGGCTCGTTGACATTTATTTATTGTCATCTCCATGAATGAAACCTAATTTATCCCTCTTAACTAGAACCAGAATAGAGTTTAAACCTATATGGCAGGCATACATAGCTTATAGCGAGCCTTCTCAAAGCACTCAATGTGGAAGCCATGATGATATGAAATCACGTTGAGCTGCTGCCCCACCTCAAAATCCTTCAGAAAAATCGAGCAAAACTCACCACCACCGAAGGTACATGCCTTCTCCACTTCGGCTCCAAAGTTGATGACTTTAACACTCCAACACTCGTCCACTGTGAGAGGCAGCAAGGTGGCAACATCAAAGATGATAATCTCCATGTTTATTACTATCATGCCCCAAATCCACCTTTGGGCACATGGCAACCGCCGTATAAGCTGTACTTCTCCACCACAACTTATACAAGGTTAGATGTATCACAAAGCACAATAATTTCTTTTTATTAAACACAGTGAAAACATAGACAATGTACATTTTACATCAATGCTATTAAAAATGAAATCTCTATCTAGATTTCTAAAATAAATTATATTTCGCCATAACTAGATTCTCCCTTGCTTCCCGTATCAATGTCCAACCCGTAACCTGCGCAACAGGGGAAAAATATGCACATCTGAGTCGAGAAACTTAGTGAGGCTACAGAGAGAGCACCCTAAAAATGGGCATAAAGTATTGTACAAACCAACAAGTAAATATATCTATCAGATCACACATTTAAATCAGCAAGGCACAACATATAACAAAATCTAACATATCAATATAGCAGTCATACTATTTAAACAAGGCATATAAACATGGTATAAAATCGTATAACAGTAACTTAAATTCAAAAGTAACATGTCACATTACCCAATATATCATAGGTTGTCCAGTACTATTCCTAAGACAGCCATCCTATGTTCAAGGTAAACCCCTCGTCAGAGATTTTTCTTGAACCCGTCAATGTCAACTCTACATCTTTGTCCTATATGCCTGTATACTGACGTTGGCTGAAGGAGCTGGTGACCACGGCACTCCTTCTATGCATCACAAGTACCATACAGCGCTGTAATTTTGTACCATGGTAGGATCATCATACAAAATATAATTCACATCCATCTCCAGCCTGGCAAGCTGAGATCCACTGTATACGATACCAATGAAGTTAGACTGCTCAGGGACCCATATCAGTTGAGCTTGCCAGAGTCATCAGGTTCCCTAGCCTCAGTTGTGCATGGGACGGTACTATTCCTAGTACACCCTCTACCCTGGTGTAACACAAATAAGTTGAGTTCTGCACCGAAGTGAGATCCCAGCTACACCAATGTATTAGTGACTTAAGTCAACCAAACTTGCATCTCTACTTACTAACACATGGCTCCTCATCACATGTTGGCACATACTAGTCTAAGAACCCCACATCCTCTCATAGGTTATCATAACCCTAAGATGTTCAAAGTTCTTAGTCATATAACAATTTAGATCACTCTAGGTGTTACTATTATATGTACCTAAAGTATCTCAATTTCTATCTCATGTCAACATGTTTTATGTTCTTACTAAGTATCTCTACAACTCTAGCAACATGAACATATTAAATCATCAACATAACATGAGCATAATTATCAATAGCATGCAAATAACAGCAACATACATATTGTCACGCCCCAAACCCACCTTTGGGCACGTGGCAAACGCCGTATAAGCCTTACTTCAACACCACAACTTATACAATGCTAGAAAGTATCACAAAGCACTACAACTTTATTAATTAAACATAGCGGAAGCAAATAAATTTTATATTTTCAATCAATACTACAAATTCACATCTCTATCTAGATTTCAAAAATAAATATTTTCACCAATTAGGTTCTCCCTCACACCCCTCCAATGGCCAACCTGTAACTTGCACAACAGGGAAAAATTGTGCACATCTGAGTCGCGAAACTCAGTGAGGCTACAGAGAGAGCACCCTAAAAATGGGCATAAGGTATTGTACAAACCAACAAGAAAATATATTCACTAAAAATCACATACTTAAATCAACATGTCCATAATACTACAAAGCAATAAATAAGTAACATTATGAATATGATCATAACATGACATATAACCGCATATAAGAAATATGATCATAACAATGCCAGTAAATCAAAGATATCATATCAGTTCAATTAATATTTCATCATCTAACCATTCTACACCTAAGGCAGCCACTTATGTATAAGGTGAACCCCTCGTCAGAGATTTCCTTAAACCCGTCAGTGTCAACTCTACGTGTCTGTCCTGTAGGCCTGTACACTGACGTTGGCGGAAGGAGCTGGTGATCACGGCACCCCTTCTTTCCGAATACAAGTACCATACAGCGCTGTAATTCTGCACCATGGCAGGATCACCATACAAACACAACAATCACATTCGTCTCCAGCCTGGCAAGCTGAGACTCACTACATACGATACCAATGAACCTAGACTGCTCTGGGATCCCACCACTGTTGAGCATGCCAGAGTCTTTCAGGTTCCCTAGCCTTGGTAGCGTATGAGACGGTATTATTCCTAGTCCACCCTCTACCTTGGTGTAACACAAACAAATTGAGTTCTTCACTGAAGTGAGATCCCAGCTACACCAAAGTATTAGCGACCTAAGTCAATCGAACTTGCATCTCTACCGTACTAGCACATGACTCCTCACCACATGTTGGCAAATACCAGTCTAAGAACCCACACATCAGCTCCTAGGTTATCATAACCCTATGATGTTCTTAGTTCTTAGTCATATATCAAATTAAATCACTTTAGGTGTTAACATAACATGAACCTAAAGTATCTCAAGTATTATATCATGTCTTCATGTTTCATATTCTTGCTAAGTGTCTCTACATCTCTAACAATATGAACATATTTAATAATCAACATAACATGAACATAATATCAATAGCATACATATAATAACATCATACATATACCAACATGGTATAACTTTCAATTCTCAACAAGAGCATGCATATAATAACATCATATCTGAATTAACATGATACAACATGAATTAACATAATATCATTTTCAACTCATACCAAGAGCATGCATATAACTTTCAACGGTTCACATGTTAATCCAATATACAATCAAGCAGATATATAACTTATCAGCATGTACAATAATTAACAACGACTCTTAGGACTCAGCATCTGTAGTAGGCCAAATAAAATTTAAAACCATAAGTCCTCACCTGAGTCTCAAAGCAGATCTTTAAACAAGAATCACAGCTTGGCCGTGATTCTTAAAGCAAACAAGCAAAAATCATCAATCAAGCAAGCAATTCGTTCTTACTTCAACACAAATCACA
This sequence comes from Thalia dealbata, assembly GCA_030544415.1. Taxonomy (NCBI): domain Eukaryota; kingdom Viridiplantae; phylum Streptophyta; class Magnoliopsida; order Zingiberales; family Marantaceae; genus Thalia; species Thalia dealbata. The sequence goes on from CM060460.1 coordinate 13,500,650, forward strand.
GCTTGACCGTGATTCCTCAAGCAAAAGCACCGCAACACAATCTCCTAAAATAAATTAAATGCAACCAAACAACATGCATAAATAACATAACTCAAACAAATTTCCTACCAACCCCTCTACTCACAACCTCACACCAACTTTCATTTAATTCCTTTCTAATCAACCGACTAGATTAATCAATTTAAGCAAACACAACAACCACAAATTAACTTTATATTTCTATAAATAAATTATTCCAACAATTTAATTAATCATATTGACCAATTATACCACCTTAATAATCTAAAAATAACTTTTAATAATTCTGTAAAAATTCCAATTACCATAAATAAATATTTTAAACCACAATCTCCCTAATTTTATTAATTACAAAATCTAATTATCCTAATTATCTAATTTAATCACAACACAAAATTTATAAATTCTGTAAAAATATCTAATTGTATCAATTAAATTTATAAGTCTTAGTTATCAAACTTCGTTAATTAGAAAATCTAAATAAATAATTTTTTTCTAAATTTTACCACATTATAAATTCATAACATTCTAAATTATTCAATTTCATAAATTAAAATAATCTAATAATCTAATTATCTCAATTTACAATCACCTAGTTTCATTAATTCCATAAAAATTTTAAATAAATCATTTTAATTTCAATTAATAAATATCATAACATCTATCAAAATATTTCTTCATGCATATAATATACAATTAATTTATTTAAATCCTAAATTAATCAAAATTAACTTAAATAAATTAAGAACTTGCACTTCAATAATTCTGAAAATTTCTAATTAAATCACATAAATTATATTTAAGCATGACAAAGCATAACAAATTATTTTAGATTTTTTAGACATCATAAATGTCCTAAAATCCTGAACCCAACCTAAAATAATTAAAGGCAGGTCTAAAACATATTAAAATTTTAAATAAATTTCTTAAGGCTCGAAACTCACCAGACTTAGCCACTTGAACCGAATTAAATCGATTAATAAGCCGCGAAGCCAGCCAACCCGTAACCAAAAATGCATTTAAATCGGTCGTTCACCGAACCGGGCCAAACCACGCGCGACGCACGTTGTCGGGCTATGTTAGACATGGAAAGACCACAACCCACAACCCATTGTATGGAAAGATTTCATATTGCAGGTGTGAAGGAGGGGCACCATCCCTTATATAGAACCAGGATGCAAATCCTTTCCAAGAATTTCCAGATGTGGGACTAAATATTCCTTAAATAGAAAATGATTCAACTCCTTTCCAAGAATTCCCTGATATGGGACTAAATATTTCTTAAATTAGAAAATGATACATGAGACCAGTGACCCATGCAAGTATTTAACTTGTGACCTTTACGTTATTAGTACAATACTCAAACCACTTCACTAACCAGCCAAGTAATAACATTTTTTAAAAAAAAAGAAAAATAGGGTTTACACATATGCTAGCATGGTATAACTTCCAACTCACATCAAGAGCATGCATATAATAGCATCTTACAGGAACTAGCATGACATACTTTCAAACTCACAATAATTCACATGTTAAATTAAATATGTAACAAAGTAGATATATCACGTATCAGCAGGTACAATAATTAACAACGACCCTTAGGACTCAGCATCTGTAGTAGGCCCAATTAAATTTAAAACCATAAACCCTCACCTGAGTTTCCAAGCAAAATCAATCAAGACTTCACAGCTTAGTTGTGATTCTTAAAACCAAGCAAGCAATAAATCAAGCATAGCAACTCCTTACTCGAACACAAATCACCGCTTGGCCGTGATTTGTCAAGCAACAGCAAAGCAATCAATTTTGTAAGATAAAATAAATACATCTAACAATTATAAATCATACAATTCAAACAAGGATTTCCTATCTATCTTTCTACTCATATCCTTATATTATTTTCTTTATTTTATTTCATTTCTTATAATCAACCGATTATCCATCACCCTAACAATCACAATCCAACACAATCAAATATAGACACGCTCCGGCATGGAACTGCAGGCCCGACATGCTCCTTGAGCGTGTCGTGCTCGGCACGGGGCGCTTTGCGCTCCGTCCCACCCGGCCCATCACGCAGCATGCCCAAGCGGCGTGCCGGACCGTGGCATCGTTCCAGCTCATGACTAGCACGGCACGCAAGAGCCGAGGGCGAGGCCTGCCGTCGCTGCCGAGTGCCAAGAGAAGAGAAAAAAGAGGGGGCAATGATAGGAGTGGAACGAGAAGGAGAAGAGAAAATACGATGAATTGAAACAGTCTTGAAAGAAAACTCGCCAATTCGTCAAGAAGCACACGCAATCCACGTCAGAGAGGAAGAAGTATCTGTACGGGTGAGTGCTTCGTGCCCTTCCCCTCCAGCTACCTCCGCCAGACCTTCACGGACCGTCGGCGGGGACGGTGAAGACCAGCCCGCCGAAGGTGGCGACGACGGAGTTGATGGCGTCGTCGTGGGGGAGAGGATGTGGCGCCGGCCTCCGCCTCGAGGCTGTGGCGAGGAGGATGCGGCGCCGTCACGAAGCACACGTAATCTGTACCGAACGCCGGAGAGGAAGAAGGATCTCATGGACGAGTGCTTCGTGCCCTTCCCCTCCAGCTGCTTCCGCCAGATCTTTACGGACCGTCGGCGGGGCTGGTGAAGACCGGCCCGTCAAAGGTGGCGACGACAGAGTTGACAACATCGTCGTGGTGGAGAGGATGCGGCACCAACCTCCGACTCGAGGCCGTGGCGAGGAGGATGCCCTGCTCAGTTGCCCCCACCCAACTGACCTAGCCAGCTTCTGCCACCTCTGCCGCTCCGCGCGCTGCGATGGCCTCAGCCCTCGAGCTCGTGAGTCCGGCACTCACGGTTGTGGCGCCGGTCTCCACCTCGGCCTCCACCCCTAGTCTTCAGCTCCTCGATTGATGCATCCAGGCTCCAGCGTGGATGTAGACATGAAAATCAGGCCGATCTGCCCGCGGGCGGCCCGCCTCCTTGGCGGGTCGTGCTGAGCACGACCCGGCCATACATGCGTGTTGTGCTGGGTGGCATATTTGCGGTACAGCAGCACGGCACGACACGAGCCCGAGTCGTGTCGTGCTTTACACGAGCCCGTCTCATGCCCAGCCCGGCACGCCAAGCACGAGTGGCGAGCCCGTTGCGTGTGAGAGTCGGACCCTCTCCTCTGCTCGCAGCCTCGCAGTCGCAGCATCCCGCACGACACTTCGGCCGACTCTCGTCTCGCGGCGATGAGACCGGCTAGATTAGACGGCCAGTAGGAGCGGAGTGAGCACCGAGCAGTCGACGGCGATGCCTCGAAGTGACTCATCAAGGAGGGAGGAAGATGGAAGAAGCTTGGCTCGTCCTCGTTGCCTCCGCCTCGTTCTTCCTTCACACAGAAGAGGAGAGTGAACAGGAGAAAAAAAAGTTGTTGCAGGGGCAGAGAAGAGGGGACGGCACCTCGCACGTCGTCGCCTCGACCAGGCCTCATCTCGCGGTGATGAGACCGGCTATGTTAAGCGTGCAGAGGGCGGGAGCGGAGCGAGCGCCGAGCGCCAGTCGACGAGGATGCCTCAAGGTGACTCATCAAGGAGGGAGGAAGAGGGAAGAAGCTTAGCTCGTCCTCATCACCGCTGCCTCCTCCTTCCTTCACGCAGAACAGGAGAAAAGAAAGTGGTTGCAGAGATCGCCGCTGCTTCATCCTTCTGCTTCGTCCTTCCTTCACGCAGAATAGGAGAAAATAAAGTGGTTGCAGAGAAGACGATTGTAGAGAAGAAAGGGGCGTGGCCGCGTGGTTTCTCTGAACAAGAAAGAGGAGAGAAGAGCAAATTGTCAAAATCATGTAGCGTAAGAAAGCGTCACGTTGCAATTAATAAATTAAATTACACTATTACCCTTTCCTTTATCATTTCTTTTAGGAGTATTTTTGATATTTCACCGAAGGATGTGTTTACAAAATCTCCTATAAATACCCCAATCGTTTGTAGATTTTTACAACTCAAAAATTTCATTGTCACGCCCCGACCCATCTGCCGAGCACGTGGCAACCGCCGTATGAGTCCCAAGGGACCCATACAAGGCATTTAATGATATATACATAAGTCATATACATTAACAATGCAACGGATAATACAATCAAATCATCTAACTAAACTCTACTAACACAGTCCCGATATACCTACTACAATACTATGATCACAAAATTAATAAATAACTAGGTTCGTCGATAATCTCGCCTCCATTAGCTATCCTGACCGGTCGTCTAGTAGACCTGCACACATTTGAACGTCGTGTGCTCAGCCGTAAGCGACTGAGTGCTTATGGCTCTAACCGCAGTAGAATAACTCAAGTAGCAAACAAGGAGATTCTAGCATGTCCATAACATCATTTCATAATCTCAAACAAAGCATGTAAAATCAACAAATAAAACATGAAGCATTATAAGAAGAACATGTAGTATAAGTGTGTAACTCAATTATAAATATGAAGTGTGTTTATTTCACAAGATTATTGTCACTAAAAATATCATCACATTCAAATATTGGGATCTGGGCAGCCAGCCTATGCTTAGGAGATCTCCTGATCAGGGAGTTTCCATAAGCCCATCAGTGTCCATTATTTATGTCTCTACCTATGCCCGTCACACTGATGTTGGCAGAGAGGTCGGGTGACCATGAATCCCTCTCCGGTGGTACACTAGGCGAATCACTTCATTTCCGCGACCTAGCGACCTGTCACTCCATGCGTCTTCCCCAGACAATCCATGGAGCAACTCGTGTAGTACTACACCAAGGGTCACCGCACCTATGTATACGCATCGGCCACGGCTAGCCGGTAATAAACCCCAGGATCTGGACTACTCATCAGAACGTCTGCAGAACGTCTGGAATAATAGTCGTGAGGTCCATAGATCCACTGTCCAAGGCTATGCGGAAGGAGTCACCGTACCAATTAACAAGCAGCTATGCCTGCCAGGAGGCGTGCATCCTAGCCGTCGCCGGAATGCTATAACCTCGACGACATGTTTGCTAAGTCATTGGTTTGGTTTCGTCCATCCTAGCCATCTTAGGACTATCACGGTGATGACTTAGCGGCACCATGCGGGTATAATGAATACATCACAACGTTCTCTGGCAATAAACTAATCCATATCTTATCCTTACCCTTTTATGTCCAAGATGATTTCAACATCTTTAGGTGGTATAGGTTTATGAGCATTAAAGCTCGTATCCGTAACTTAAAGATGATTTCAAAATGGTGCATCGTCAATAATTACATACGTAAGTATGTCAATGTCACATGTCTATTAGTGATGCTTGTCGATGTCTATGAATATATCACACTATAGTGTAACATAATAGGTTCTAGAAGTAATTGTAATATTGTATTACTTTTCGTCACATCAATCTAGTAGATAATGAGCGAGAAAATAACCTAGCACATATTTGAATAACAGTAGCAATAAGACAACAAGCATATCGCATTAATGATATACATAGACTATTCTAACCTACAAAGGATGAATCATAAATAATTAAATATTAATTTCTAAACAGTAAAATATTTATGCAAAAGAATAACCTAGCGCATATTTGAATAACCGTAGACATAAGACAACAAGCATATGATATTAATCATATAAATAGGCTATTCTAACATACAAAGCATGAATCATGAATAATTAAATATTAATTTCTAAACAGGAAAATATTTATCTCCTAAAGTTTTGCCAACTTGAGATTAGTCTATTGTAGTGAACGGCATAAGTAGATCGGTCTTCAGAACCAACCATATATCAACTTGTACGTCAAATAATTATTTTGAGATATTTACCTATTACAAATAATATTACCTTTAGATTTAACCATTCAATATTATTTATCATTAATATTATCACCAAGTTACCAAATCCCACCATCTTTACTATCTTACTCACCTAACCCATCCTAGGTTAATTAATTATCTAATTAAATTTATTTAATTCAACTGAATCTAATCAATCAACTTTATTTAATTGATGAACCTTAATCATAATCTCCTAATCTCAGTTTCCTTAAAAACCCAATCAAAATTTCCCTTCATAATTAACATATCATCTACATGTCATGCCATCATAATTAATATATCATCTACATGCTTCCGAGTAGATGTAAGGACAAGAAAATAGAAATAAAATCAGCACTCAACAGCAATACACCATCGACAGCAACAGCACCATCAAAACACCATATAAACTCATCAGCAACGTTAAGCACCGTATAAACCTCATCATTATCGTACAAACTCAACAACCAAATTCCCAATCATCAAAACACCTTGAAACTCAACAACATCAACCCACATAAACACCCACAGATGAAGCACACGGCAAAAACAACAGCATCATCAAATTACCATGAAGCATACGACAAAAACAACAGCATCTTCAATCAGAACACACGGCACCATCAAATTACCATGAAACAGAACATGCAGACACACGACAATAACCACCAACTGATTCATCCATCAATATCCAGCAGCATCATCAACATGCCAATCCGAGAATTAACCAGCATCATCAAAGCCATCCATCATATAAACATGTGAGACAACAACAAAGCCAACAACATAACCACATCACTCAAAATGTAAATTTAGTTCACTAGCATCATCCAACAAGAAGCATGCAATTTGGCGGAACGCAGGGGAGATGAGAGGTCACCATGTCAATGCTTGTCGTCGATAGGCCGAAGGGGAAGAAGGAAGGTTGCAGCATCTATGTCGTGGGAGAGTTGAAGCGATGAGGAAATCCAGAGTAGCGGTTTGTGAAGAGGAAAAGGGCGCCATCGCAGTTTGGGGGCAGAGGTGCGACGAGCTCCACTTAGACTTATGGTATGATCACTGGTGGCTCCATCGAGGGAGAGGAAACGGCGGTGGAGGTGATGAGGCGTTCGCCGACGATGGATCTGGATCTGGCACCGTAGGCGCGTGCGATGGAGAAAGGAGGAGGTGGGTTCGGCGTTGCAGGCACGAGAGAGGTGGGATGAGGTCTTCGTCGCTCTCATCCAACATTAGGGCATGCTCACGTGCATTGCACGTGGGATAATCAAATATTCATTTCGACCTTTCTATTTCATCCTATTCACGTTGATGCCCCTATTTCCTATTTTAACCCTATGACTTTATCAAATTTTATATTATCATATTTCACCCTTTTATTCAAGAGATGGTATTTCATTTTATTGTATCTCGTTTATTCATTATATATATATATATATATATATTTATATTATTATTATTATTATTATTTTCCAATAAAATTTGGGGTTTACATCATGCTCTTCTCTCCTCCGAATTCTTTAGCCTTCGCTTACAGAAATAATTTTTTTAATCCTCTTTAATCTTGTTTTCTTTACATCTTATAATTACTTAATCTATTTTTAGTATTTCTCATCCTCCCTCTTAATCTTAGCCCGTTATAATTTACTTATTCTAATTAAACGTTCTTTTTCCTTTTTTATTGTTTAATATTTTATTTTTACTTTTTTAAGTCTCATATTTTTTTAGATAAATGACTGATAATTATGATAATTATAATATGTATAATTAACAATATTTTTCGGGTTCACAAGAATTTGATTCTAATCCTTCTAGTTCTATGCAGAATAATCCATCTTTTATGCAGACCTCTAATGCGAGTGCCGAAAATCCTTCTACCGATGGCAATACAACTGGAACCGAACCTGAAGCTGAGTCCGATACTACTCATAAAAAAAGAACTAGTGCGGTATGGCAGAAATTTGATCTTATAGTTGTTGATAATATTGAAAAAGCCCGATGTAAGAGGTGCAAGAAATTACTTTCGGCTTCCTCAAAAATTGGAACTGGTCATTTAGCTAGGCATGCTAGAAGTCACAAAGATCAAATATCATCTGCACAACAACTATTAAATATAAATAGCGGTAGTCTAACCACATTTAGATATAATGCTGATATTGCTAGAAAAGAATTAATTAAATTTATAATTAAAAATGAATTGTCTTTTTCTTTTGCTCAAAGTCCTAATTTTATTCGTCTTATACAAATTGTATTTTATCCTCATTTTAAAGGTATTAGTAGAACTACAGTTAGATCTGATATAGTAAAAAAAATTTATGAATACAAAAATAATATTTTTAATAATTTCAAATATAATGTTTCTAGTTATTCATTAACTTCTGATGTTTGGACTAGTCAGCATAGTAGTATGGCATACATGTGTATTACTTGTCATTGATACATAGTAAATTTTATTTACAAAAAAGAGTTATTAGTTTTAAAGTATTTGAGCATCCGCATACTGGACATGCAATTTATAAATGTATTAATGCATGTATTCATGAATATAATATACAAAATAATATTTTTTCTATTAGCTTTGATAATGCCAGTAATAACGATGCTGCAATTAATTTATTAAGACAGTCTTTATATCTGATTTTTGATGGTTTATTTTTTCATATAAGATGTGCATGTCATATACTTAATTTATGTGTTCAAGATGGTCTAAAATTAATTGATGATCATGTAAAGAAAATTAGAAATATTATTAAGTATGTTAAAACTTCACATTCTATATTACAAGAATTTAAACAAATATGTATTAATCATCGCAAACCTTTTAAAAAATTTAAACTAGATGTTGCTACTAGGTGGAATTAAAAAATATCAGAAGTATTATTAATGATTCTGATTAGACTTTTGCTTCATTTATATGTAAAATTTTAGAATTATTTAAAGATGCTTCTAATTCTTTATCTCATTCTTATTATCCAACTGTTAATCAATTTTTATTACAAATAGTTAATATTAGTTCTATTTTTTATGAGTGTAGAGATAATCAATTAATTGGACCTGCATTAGGAGCTATGGAATTAAAATTTAAAAAATATTGGGCTAATATTGGTCCTATTTATTGTTTAGGTGCAATTTTAGATCCTAGAATTAAATTATATGGGCTTTTTATAATAATATGTTATTAGAAGATAACGTAGTGGAATTTAAAAATAAAATAACTAAATTATTACACGATGTATATAATCTATATTCAAATAAATATGGAGTAGCTGTAAACCCCCACCTTAGGTGGTTTAATTAATAAAATAAAAATGATTAAAAATAAAAAAAAATTAAGTTTAAATTGAGAAAAATAAGGTAGAATTTTTTTTTCAGTGGAATTAGGACAAATAATGAAATCGAAATAAATTTGGATTAAAATGGATATAATTATGATTTATAAATTTTGTATGGATCAAATTAAAATTTTATTTAATTTAGAGTGGTTTGGAATAGGGTTAGAACCAAGGTGATGATATTAAGTCGATTTTTGTATCAATAAGGGCCTATTTGCATTTTATTAAAAGTTTGTAGGGACCTAGTTAGAAATTTTATTAAGGTACAAAGGACTTGGTTGTATTATTATGGAAGTTGTGGACCAACCTGGAAATATGTGGAAGGTGAGTGTTAACCCCTCACATGTTAGGCATGTGCAACCCTTGGACCGGGCCAACTCAGACCGAATAGATCTAGTTGAACCGGTCGACGAGAAAGGCACGTAGAAGAGCCGACCGCGTGCCCTAAGCCGGAGGAAACGCACCCCCAAATCCCGTCCTCTTCCTTCGTCTCCTTCTTCGTCCACTTCGAGCACTGCTGCTCCGAAGCCATCGCTGCGAACTCGAAGGCGCGCACCCCGCCGATGCCCGCTCCCAACACCGGATCCATCACCGCAAGCTGAGGCAGAGCCGCGCCCTTTTCCCTCTTTGCCGACGCCGCTCTGGAGCCCTCGCCACGAGACCGATCCTTTGGTCGTCGACGACTCATGCCGACGCCGCGATCTTTTCACTTCATCATCGCCGCAAGCTCGACGACGAATCCATCCTTCTCCTTCGATCTCTTTGCACGCGGCCACACTACCGCCGCTCGGGATCCGTCGCCACGAGATGGACGGGGAATCCCCACTCTACGCGATCACTTCTTCTTTGGCCGCCGACGACGCCGACGCCATCATCTCTTCTATTGGAGCAACGATTAGGCGCCACGCCGACGAATGCAGAGCAAAGATGGGAGCCTCGCCGCATCCTCAATTTCTTATCCCCCCTTTTCCCTCTTCGCACACTCGCGATGCGGGATTCCTCGCCGTGCGCTCGGTGGCGAGCTACTCCGGATATCTCGCCGCAAGATCGTCTTCGATCTCTCCCCTTCATCGCCCCTTTTTGCTGAATGCGCGATCACCATCCAATTGAACCTTCACCGAATCATGAGGTCGAATCTCTAAACTCCACCTCTTTGATCTTAAATTACATGTGTTTCCCATCTGTTTGAAGCTTGATGCTATGCTCTATTTAGACAATGACGTTGATTAATCTCATAGGTGCATGATTAATGAATTAATGATGTTATAGCCATGTGTGGTTCATAGTGATTTGATGTGTTGCTGCTGCATTTCTTACGGTGGTTGACGATGGAGTGGTATTTACTTGATTATACGGTGTTATTGATTTTAATGATGTTGGATGAATAGTGAGATGTGGTATCCAATTTGATTATGATGGTATTATATGGGCTTGTTATTAATCTAATGGTGAATTTTGGATGGCTATAATGTGAAAGAATTTTATCCATGATGATGATGATTGCTGATGAAATTTTGAGATGGTGATTGAATCTGAATTGTTGATGCGTTTGATGCTATGATTGAATGATGATGATGATGATGTTGTGTGCTGTGAATGTTGAGTTTTGATCATAGTTGCTGAATGTTGAGTTTTGGTGCTCAGTTGATGATGTTTTGATTTGATTTGGTTGATAGTGTTATAATTTGGAGGGTGTTGGTGTTTGGTTGATGATGTTTTGGGAATGTGATTGATAAGGTTGTGAATTCCATGCCTTTGATTAATCTGATGTGGTATGCCGTTGATAAGGTTGTGAGGATTGATGGTGGATTCTATGTTGATTATTGATGATTGATGTTGGTGGGTGTGGGATGGATTTGGATTGTTAGATGGGAACTATATACTTTGATGGATTATAAATGGCTGAAAATAATCTATCTCCCCACCTCCTACTCATTTTCCTATCTCTCCGTGTTATCTCTTCCTTTATCCCTTACTTAGAGCTTATGCATAAAATGTTATAATAGAGAATCTTATTTATAAGATGGTGTTAATGAGTTTGATGAGTATGGTGCTTTATAAGGGATGGTGTTAATGAGTTTGATGAGTATGGTACTTTGATGGATGGATTTAATAGTGATGAGTACTTCTATTATTATGCATGTACTATAATAATTATGATTATGATGGTATGGGAAATCGAATGCATGTCAACACTAAGGCATAATGTGTGACTTCCACTTAGCTAGTGATGATATGTTGTAAGTTAATTGAAGTAGAAAATGATTAGTTTAGATTATGGATTATGTGAAATTTTAATTGGACTTTTAAAGGATCTGAGACTTGATTGATTGGAGATTTGGATTAAGGTTAATAAATTAAATAAGGTTAATCAATTAGGATTAGTTTGGGGTAGGTAAAGCTAATTGAATAATGATTCAACCGAGGATGAGTTAGGTGAGCAAAATAATAAAGATGGTGGTTTTGGTATGTTGGAGATAATATTAATGATAGATAATATTAAATGGTTAAATCTAAAGAAAATGTTACTTGTAATAGGTTGACCACCTCGAAATAATTAACGACTTGAAGCTATTGTACGGTTGGTTCCGAAGAACGAACTACAACATTCAGGTGCGTTGGTTCAACGAATGTAAGAGTTATTCAAGCTAGGGAATTCCTGCCGAGGTGTTCTTAGGAAATAACTCGGATGCCTTAAATTTAATAAAAATGAGATGCATGCTATGATTGATTATATATGCATGTTAGTATGATTTACTTTATTTACCTGCATGATATGCCATGTCTACCACGCTACTTATTTAACATGTCTATGAATCTTGTCCTGCATGCTCTGTTATTTATCTATGCTATGTTAGCACTACCACCATGCAGTATCGATAAGAATAATGATATGTTAGAAACTCTTAGGAGACATCACTAGAAAACAGACAGGAAGGGATACTACTTGCAGACCCCGTTTGACCACCGCGTACCGCGGATGGTCAGAATGGTGATGCTCCGCCACACACCACTCCCGAGGTTATGCATAGCTTAGATACTGGGAGTACCACTCCCGAGGTTATGCATAGCTTAGATACTGGAAGCTGGTAGGGAAAGGACTGTACAAACTCCAAGGTCACATTAGACCGGATATACAGAGTGAGTCCCTACCCAGAAAGTCATACCCGCACGTGTGCCGTCTAGGCGACACCGTGATAGTCCTGAGATGGCTAGCCGGGACGAACCAAAACAAGAACCTAGCAAATATGTCGCCGAGGTAGTAGCATTCGGACGACAGTTAGTCTGCACACCTCTTGGTAGGCATCGCTGCTCGGGGATTGGGACGGTGACATCCCTCTGCATAGCCTTGGACAGTGGATCCGTAGACCACACGGCTACCATCCTTGACGTTCTGCAGACAATCAGATGGGTAGTCCGGATCCTAGGATTGTATTATATCGACTAGCCGTGGTCGATGGTCTTGTTGATGGTGACCCCATCTTTGGATGGTGTTGTAGTACTACACGAGTCGTTGTTTCCCCTACGGAGTCCGGGGAGGATGTAAGGGCACGGCAATTTCGCTAGGGGAGGCATCGTAGACGACTAACGAGACAGAGGAGAGTGATCAAGGGTCACCCGTCACCTCCGCCAACATCAGTGCAGCGGGCATAGGAAGAAACAGAGACAAAAGGCACTGATGGGCTTATGGGAATCCTCGGTAGGGGAACTTCTCTAAGCATAGGCTGGCAGCCCGAGTCTTGAGACTGATAGACATATTACACCGTAGATGATATACCGGTGACATTGATGACATAGTTACTAGAGACAGCTTAGGTGACATCTAGGACTACACCGGTTGTATATGCTTATACAGTTGTTTTGCATTTATGATATGCTTCACTTGTATTATATGAAAATGACTTTTAATAAACCCAAGGCATCCTAGATTAATCCTCCTAGCCTTTGGATTCCTTATTCGGTTTCGAGCCGTAATTTCGCACTAGGCCGCAAGGATGAGCACACCACTTTTCCCCGTGTGTGCAGGTGAGTTAGATGATCGATCATGACGGTGGGTGAAGATGAGTTTTTCGATGAGTTGATCTTTATTCATTGATATCGTTATTATAGAATTGCAGTAAGTTTATCGGGACTGTGTTAGAAACAATGAGATAGATTTTTTGATTGTATATTCCGCTGTGTAAATGATGTGTTTGGATTGTATGTATCACTTGATGCTTTGTATGGGTCCGTTGGGCTCATACGGCGGTTGCCGCGTACCCGACAATAGGGTCGGGGTGTGACAACTAAAGTGGTATCAGAGCTTAGGTTTAAGAACCTAAGGATTAAAGTAGTATTAAAGCTTAGGCTTGAAATCCTAAAAGTTATGGAAATCAGTCCCGATATAGCTAGGACAGTGAAAGAGTTTGTATAGGGTATAGTGATTTGACTATGACCTATAACGATATCATCCCTTAATGGATGAGTTGTTATACATCTCAAATCTTGTATCCCATCTGCGATCAAATATGAGTTATAAAGATCAAATCAAATCGTGTTAGATCATATTCAAATGTTATCTATCTTATTTTCGTCATGATCACTATCTATGCAAACCAATGCATAAATTATTTCTTAGATCTTTGGAACTATTGATATTGAAGTTCCATGTGAATCCTATATCTAGGTTAGTTCCGTTTGGACTCGAGTGTACATGAGTCTCTTTTATGGACTTTATCCTAGATCTATAAATCTATCTGCATAGTGATTCTTATTAAATAATTTGATATGATCTATGACCAATATTTTAACAGTCATGTAGTATGTTATTTGTTATAGCTTCTTACACCTTTAACTCCATGTGCAGTGCTTATAGCTTTATCATATATCCTATTGCGACTCAATACCCTATTGCAGCTCTATTTCACATATTGTTTGACATTTTCATTTGCCTATATTGTAGTCTTCCAAACATTCCTTGCTTGTTGTACTTCTGCAGCATAGATGCTTACTTGTTATATTATCGCAGTGACCAATTCCTTTTTCTTAAAATTTCTTTCTTTGTTATGGTTCCTGCGGTCATGTTGATTAACTTTATAAGTGCATCTTCTGCTTTGCAACTTACTGCATTTTAATTTTTCTCAACTCTTTTAGCTCTCCATATTTATATTCATTGCCAAATTTCTACAGTCTTGTTGATTGACTATATAAGTATCTTCTTTAATTCTACAACTTCCTTTTATTCCATATTTTTGGTGTACCAAGGCAGCTTAATATAGTTGTCATCAGTGGTATATTTGCACTCTTCGATCAGTATATACTTAATATCCTTTGCACTTTGTCGAGAAATTTTCTGCAATACATCTTGGTGACTTTTCTGAGTGCAGATTCGTGCATCTTGTAGTAGCTCATTTTGTTGAATATTTCTGCAGCTACATCTTTTTGCAGTTTCTTGGCAGTTATTCCCTTAGTCTTTTTCTGCAGTTGCAGCTCTTTGTAACATTATTTCCTCAGTAATTTCTGAGTTGAAGTTCTTTTTGTTGTGAAGCTACTCCCGTTGTCAAATGTCCTTAGTCAAATTCCTGCCATGGTTGACAGATTGCTTCACTTCTTTTTATTTTATTTTATTTCTATAACTCCCTCAGTCGGACATAGTTCCTTAATATTTTTGCAGCTCCCATTCCAACTGCATGCTGATTCTATAGTAACTATGCTTTCTTGCCTTTTATTTATCCTTAAATCTTGAATACTGCTGCTTTCTTGGCACCTCTAGCATATGTTGATGCGCATGTTGATGTCTTTAGTAGCTGCATGTATTATTGACATCTTTTATTTTAGTCAATGCTTTTGCAACTCATATCTAGTGCACTTAGCCGCTTAGGTGCAACTGCATTACTTCTATATATGCAAACTTGGATATTGTCATTTTACATCAAGAGTCCCCTTTGTTATTATCATATCCTTTTTACATAGGATATAACTTATTCCATGTCAAATGTTATATCATCATATAAGCATGATCTATAAATCTATATCAAATTTAATTTCAGATTTTCTTAGGACTCTCATTAAAATAGAGTATTAGTTCAGTTTGACCCACATTTCTGGTACATATTTTTGTGATCATGCAATCAAGTAAGTCAACCTTAATCTACATATTTCGTCTTTGGCTATCCTCCTTAGAACAAGTTATCGTAGCTTGAGCATTTTGGGTAAATGACTATCTCTATTTTTATTACCAAATATTGAAAATATAGAGAGGTCCCGTGTAAACCCTCACCCTTGATTTACCCAAAAATAAAAAAAATAAAAAAATCGTCCCGGTTCAAGTGAACCGGAATGAACCGGTCTGCTCGAACCGACCAAATCCAAGCCCTAAACCCTTTTTCCCAAATCCCTCTCCTCTCATCCTCTTCGCACGCCCTCGACGCCTTCACCTCCGATCGCGCGTCGTCCTCCTTCGTTCCGCCGGTGGCTGCAGCTGGAAACGGCGATGGAGAGATCTCACCGCACCGCCGGAACCCCAGCGACCCTTTACTCCGCTTTGCCTTCGTCGTTCCATCGACGATGGCAGCTGCAGACCCTTGCCGTGAGCTCCTCTTCCTCTTCCTAAGAATACTCTTGCCTATATGTGAATTCATTATTGATGTTGAACCTATTGGTTGAATTCAGCTCCTCTTCCTCTTCCTAAGAATACTCTTGCCTATATGTGAATTCATTATTGATGTTGAACCTATTGGTTGAATTCATGCTATCTCCCCCACCTCCTTTTCCTTCCCCTATTTTTCATATTGTACAATAATTAATTGGGGATGTAGAGAGATTCGAATTGAGGTCGGCACTAGGAAAATATTAATAAATTCCAATTTGCTAGATATCATATGATGATGTTGTTTTATAGTATTTTGCTTTTGAATGTGGGTTTGATGGTGTTATTTTGGCGAGCTTATGATGAGTGTTTCATGTGCTTTGATTGATGAGTTGATGATACGGTTTGCTGAGTTTTTTATAGCGCTTTGATGACTTGGAATTTGATTGTTGAGTTTTCATGATAATGATGAGTTGTTGATGCTTATGGTGAGTTTCTCATTGTTAGTTGATGAAGTTGATGATGGTATTGTTTTGCTGAATTTTTCTTGATGGGTGATTAATTGGATAGGTAAATCATTGTTGATTTGATTGTGGATTTAATGGTAGTGGTGGAATTGTTGATATGGTTTGATTTATGTTGAATGTTTTGTTGATGTGAAATTTCATATGGTGAGTTATGTGGAATGTTTTGTTGATGTGGAATTTTTTTATGTTGAATGTTTTGTTGATGTGGAATTGCATATGGTGATTTATGTTAAATGTTTTGTAGGTGTTTTATGTTGATTGTGATATGGAATTGTCGTTGACTGATTTATGTAGCATGTGTTTGTTTTTGAATGCTGATGTGGGGGCCGTGTCGTGAACCGTTTGTTTGCTTTTGCTGAATTTAAATTTTAAATATTAAATGTGGTGGCTGAATGTTTTGCCGAATTTAAATATTGAATGTTGTGACTTCGTGGGGTTTGTTATCAATGTTTTAATGGTGTTATGTGATAATGTTTCTAATGGTTTTAATTTTGAAAAATTGTGTGCTATGTTGTGTTGTTGGAAATGATGTGCCAATTTGGTTTTTATGTGTTATGTGATAATGTTAATGACTTTGATGATATTAGATTCATTGTTATTGACGATTGTGGGTGTTTACATGGTGATTGCTTATATTGTGGTGACGATTTTTAATGATGATTAATTATTGATTGTTTAGTGATGGTTTTGATTAATATGTTGTTGTTGAGTTGTTCGTGTTTCGTTTTCATGGTAATGTGAGTGCTTTGTATTCATGATAACGTGATTATGTGGTGGTTTAAAAAGGTGCTTTGATGGATGGGTTGACGATGTTGGTTATGGGCTTTTGACGAGACTTTGATGATTATAAATCGGTGTGTTTTTGTGATGGATGTGGTGGTTTTCAATGAAGGTGAATTTTTGTGAGTTGTTGCAATGGTGTTTTAAATTGTTGTTATTTGTGATATGATGATTTTTGCATGTGTTGGTATATTAATGTGAGGATTTGGTTTCTTCCTTCTTCTCACCCATTATAACCTCCTTCCCATTTCCCTATTTCCTCTCATTCTTCTTTGCTATTCTTTCATACTTAAGACTTTGCATATAGTGCAATAATTGGGGATAGAGAGAATCAAGGGAAGGTTGGCATTAAGGAAAGATTATTGGAGGGTTATTAGTCATGTGTATGGATTGCGAGTTATTAGTGATCAAATAATCTCTATCATATTAGATTACAAAGATTTTATTTTAAATAAAATCTTTATTGTTTTAGGGATCTTACTCCATCTTGAGAGCTGTGTATTATTGGTATGTCTGGATTGGTTCCGAAGTTCAGATCTCCATACAGGTGCATTGGTTCATCGAATATAGGATTTATTCAAGCTAGGGAATTCCTGCCGAGGTATTCTTAGGAAATATTTTGGATGCCTTAAATTTAATAAAAATGAGACGCATGCTATGATTGATTATATATGCATGTTAGTATGATTTACTTTATTTACCTGCATGATATGTCATGTCTATTATGCTACTTATTTAACATGTCTATGAATCTTGTCCTGCATGCTCTGTTATTTATCTATGCTATGTTAGCACTACCACCATGCAGTATCGATAAGAATAATGACATGTTAGAAACTCTTAGGAGACATCACTAGAAAACAGACAGGAAGGGGTACTACTTGCAGACCCCGTTTGACCATCGTGTACCGCGGATGGTCAGAATGGTGATGCTCCGCCACACACCACTCCCGAGGTTATGCATAGCTTAGATACTGGGAGTACCACTCCCGAGGTTATGCATAGCTTAGATACTGGGAGCTGGTAGGGAAAGGACTGTACAAACTCCAAGGTCACATTAGACCGGATATACGGAGTGAGTCTCTACCCAGAAAGTCATACCCGCACGTGTGCCGTCTAGGCGACACTGTGATAGTCCTGAGATGGCTAGCCGGGACGAACTAAAATAAGAACCTAGCAAACATGTCGCCGAGGTAGTAGCATTCCAGCGACAGTTAGTCTGCACACCTCTTGGCAGGCATCGCTGCTCGGGGATTGGGACAGTGACATCCCTCCGCATAGCCTTGGACAGTGGATCCGTAGACCACACGGCTACCATCCTTGACGTTCTGCAGACGATTGGATGGGTAGTCCGGATCCTAGGGTTGTATTATATCGACTAGTCGTGGTCGATGGTCTTGTTGATGGTGACCCCATCTTCGGATGGTGTTGTAGTACTACACGAGTCGTCGTTGCCCCTACGGAGTCCGGGGAGGATGTAAGGGCACGACAGTTTCGCTAGGGGAGGCATTGTAGGTGATTAGGGAGACAGAGGAGTGTGATTAAGGGTCACCCGTCACCTCCGCCAACATCAGTGCAGCGGGCATAGGGAGAGACAGAGACAAAAAAAGCACTGATGGGCTTATGGGAAGTCCTCGACGGAGGAATTTCTCTAAGCATAGGCCGGCAGCCCGAGTCTTGAGATTGATAGTCCCAGAACACAGTAGATGACATTCTAGCGACATTGACGACATAGTTACTAGAGACAGCATATGTGACATCTAGTGCTACACCTGTTGTATATGATTACACAGTTATTTTGCATTTATGATATGTTTCACATGTTTTGTATTAAAATGACTATTAATAAACCCAAAGCATCCTAGATTAATCCTCCTAGCCTTTGATTTCCTTATTTAGTTTCGAGTCGTAAATTCGCACTAGGCCGCAAGGCTGAGCACACCACTTTTCCCCGTGTGTGCAGGTTTGTTAGACGATCATATGAGACGGTTGATGAGGATGAGTCCATCGACGGATCTATTCTTTATTTATCGATACCTGTTGTCTTAGAGTTGTAGTAGGTTTATCGGGACTGTGTTGGTAGATTTGTCTAGATGATTTGATTACGTATTCCGCTGTGAAAATATGTTTATGGATTGTATGTATCACTTGATGCCTTGTATGGGTCGGTTGGGCTCATACGGCGGTTGCCACGTGCCCGACGGTAGGGTCAGGGCGTGACATCCCGTTGAGGTTCATATGGAGACAGTTGGATCCAAATACTAGAGCCCGGATTGTACTATCTCAATATTTTCATATTGAGTTGTGAGATCCCTTGAGGGGTGTGATTATTAGGTGTGAGAATTCATAAAAGGATAAAATTACTTGTTTATTTTCTTAGTAGGATAAGTGTAAACCCCCACCTTAGGTGGTTTAATTAATAAAATAAAAATGATTAAAAATAAAAAAAAATTCTTAAGTTTAAATTGAGAAAAATAAGGTAGAATTTTCTTTTGAGTGGAATTAGGACAAATAATGAAATCGGAATAAATTTGGATTAAAATGGATATAATTATGATTTATAAATTTTGTATGGATCAAGTTAAAATTTTATTTAATTTAGAGTGGTTTGGAATAGGGTTAGAACCAAGATGATGATATTAAGTCGATTTTTGTATCAATAAGGGCCTATTTGCATTTTATTAAAAGTTTGCAGAGGATCGAGTTCAAAATAATAATAATGATATAGGTTCAACTGAATCAGATGAAGAAGCGGCTTCTACTTCAATGGCAGGAGGAAATAGTACGAACGAGTAATGATAGATAAGAGAAAGATGAAAAAAATTAGAAGGTAATTTTCTTTTTAAATATTTTTTTTTATTTTTTTAGAAACTGTCTAATGGGTGAATAAGAACTGCTTATACCTGATTCTTCTATAGAAGATATGTAGGCAACCCAAATAAATGGGTTCGGTTTTTTTTTCTTTTTTTTTAATAATTGCGTTTTTTTTCTTTTTTTTTAATAATTGCAGGATGATATTGGCTAAAATGAGACTGCCCCTTCGACTCTTATTTGGGTTGCCTCGGCTTCGGTTGCCTTTTTTTATTATTATTACTTGCAGGATAAAATCGTTACTCGCAAGATAAAAAAACCCCTTTCGCCTCTTCCCCGACGTTTCGCCTCTTCCCGGACGATTGCCCCTCTTCGACACTTCCCTCGCTCGTAGCCGTCCCATTTCGCCTCTTCCCCGACGATTGCCCCTCTTCGACTCTTCCCTCGCTCGTAGCCGTGTCAATCGTTGGGTCTCGAGGTCTTGGCATCTCTCCGGTTCCTCTGCAACGGCGACTCCGCTTCTCCCTCTCAAGGTCTAGCTCGCGAGGGGCGAGGAGGCCATCGTCCCTCAAACCCTAGAGGTCTCTATTTTTTTTTAAGGCCCTGCTGCTGGAGGCTAGGGATTGGAGATCTGATGTGAGCTTCGGAGAGGAAGATCGGAGAGACTGCGAAGGCAAGCTCCGATGCAGTCGCACTCGCATGATGGGAGACTACGCAGGCAAGCAGCGGAGACGAAGCCACGCACCACCGTCCACACCTCCATAGAGCTGGTGACTAACAATGGTGTGAGGTCGTGGTCCGTGGAGTGGTGGAGGCGTCACCATATCGGCCGAGCCATTGAGACATCAGGCCACGACCCACGATGGCAGGCAGGCAGCTGAAGGCTCGGAGGCAGGTCGGAGCACGAAGTCAACTTGGGACGAAGTCACAGAAGGCGATCACCGGGTTGAATTTTTTTTACATGTTATAGATTTATTTTTCTTTCCAGAATTTGAGTTTTTTTTTATCACTCGTCTCTCTGATTGTCCCCTTCCTCTACTTCAGCTCTCCCGCCTCTCCAGTCTCCACCGCGCGTGCTACAGTACTTGGTACGCCGGCGCAGCAGGCACGCCGGTGCTGGCACGGCTCCGTGTCGTGCCAGGCACGGGCCGACACGCTAAACCAGCGTGCCTCGTGCCGTACCGGGCGAGACGGAGCATGAAGCGCCCCGTGCCGTGCTAGGCACGGCCCGCTTCATGAGCGTGCCCAAGCGGGGGCTCGTTTGCATGTCTATGTGGATGTCTCCGGGCTCCGGCGGCCAGCCCCCATTTGCCTCGCGCATTCGCCCGCTCTCGCCCGGTCGGCGACCGGCCCTCGCCTCATCTACCGAATCCCGAGCCCTCATCTAAATTTTTTTTAAAAAAGGACTATACCCAAAAAAAAATTTGGGCTGCCTACGTATCTCCTCTTAGAAGAATCAGGCCACAACGTAGTTCTCATCTATCCATTAATTTATTTTTAAAAAAATAAAAAATACCATATGAAAGAAAAAATTACCTTTTAATTTTTTTAATTATTTATGATCAATCGCTTGCATTATTTCCTCTCGCCATTGAACTAGAAGCTGCTTCTTCATTCGATTCTATAGAACCTACGTCATAATTATTATTTTGAACTCAATCTTCTGCATCTAGCCAATCCTTTAGACAAATACAAGCTTCCATGCTTAAAGGATTCAATCACTGTAGACACTGGCACACTTAAAAAATCATTAAGTCTATTATGATTTCACGTACTTTCATGACCTTGTTTTAAATAAATATTAATTTCTGTGATACCTGAAATACTAGGTGAATGTTTTTGTGATCTTCTAGTAATATTAAAAATATTACTTAGCAATCCCAATCTAAGTTTATTTGATGTTGAAGATGGATGTGTTACTTGTTGTTGGTGAGCTACTCTGTATTTATTTGAATATAAATTATATACATCGTGTAATAATTTAGTTATTTTATTTTTAAAATCTACTACATTATCATCTAATAACATGTTATTGTAATATTCATCAATTAATGGTCCTTATAATTTGATTTTAGGATCTAAAATTGCACCTAAACAATAAATAGGACCAATATTAGCCCAATATTTTTTAAATTTTAAAAATTGATTTAACAGTAGGATAATAAACACCAGATAAAGAATTAGAAGCATCTTTAAATAATTCTAAAATATCATATATAAACATATCATAAACAAAAGTCCAATCAAAATCGCTAATAATATCTTTTAATATTTTTCATTATAATAAACAGTAATAATATCTTTATAAGGTAAAGCACATTTTAACATATCATAAGTTAGATTCCACCTAGTAGCAACATCTAATTTTAATTTTTTGAATGGTTTAGGATGATCATGATATACTTTTTTAAATTCCTGTAATTTAGAACTTGAAGTTTTAACATACTTAATAATATTTCTATTTTTTTTCATATGATCATTGATTAATTTTAAATCATCTTGAATACATAAATTAAGTATATGACATGCACATCTAATTTGAAAAAATAACCATCAAAAATAGAAGATAAAGATTGATTTAATAAATTAATCGCAACATCATTATTACTCTAGCATTATCAAAACCGAATTGAAAAAATATTATTTTCTATATTATATTCATAAATAAATTGATTAATACATTTATAAATTGCATGTTCGGTGTGTGGGTGTTCGAATACTTTAAAACTAATTACTCTTTTTTGTAAACAAAATTTACTATCTATCCAATGATAAATAATACACACATATGTCATACTATTATGTTGATTAGTCCAAACATCAGAAGTTAATAAGTAACTAGAAATATTATTTTTAAATTTATTAAAAATATTATTTTTATACTCATAAAAAATATTATTTTTATACTCATAAAAAATATTATTTTTATACTCATAAAAATATTATTTTTATAATCATAAAAAAAAATTTATTATATCAGAACGGATTGTATTTCTACAAATTCCTTGAAAATGAGGATAAAATGCATGTATTAAACAGAGAAAATTAGTATTTTGAGCAAATGAAAAAGGTAATTCATTTCTAATTATAAATTTAACTAATTCTTTTCTAACATTATCAGCATTATATCTAAATGTTGTTAAACTACCAGAATTTATATTTAAAAGCTGTTAAGCAGAAGAAATTTGTTCTTTATGACTTACAATATACCTAACTAAATGACCAGTTCCTGATTTTGAGGATGATGATAATAATTTTTTGCACCTTTTACAGAGGGTTTTTTCAATATTCTCAACTATTACAAGATCAAATTCCTCCCATACCGAACTAGTTCTTTTTTTACGAGTAGACATAGTTTCAAGTTCGGTTGTAGTCGTATTACCGTCTGTAGGATTTTCAATACTAGCATTTGAGATCTGCATAGAAGGAGGGTTATTCTGCAGAAGGATTAGAATCAAATTCCTATGAACCAGAAAAATATTGATAATTATATATATTATAGTTATAGCTATCATTGTTATCTATCATTTTAAGGATACTAAAAAAGTTTATTTTTTAAGAGAGGAGACGTAGAAAAAAATAATATTAAGATGACGGGAAGATGAAAAATAAAGAATGCAGAAAACAGAGATCGAGAGAAAAAAAAAGTTACGAGAGGAACGGAATATCAAAAACAGAGATTAAGAGAAAAAAAATATTACAAGAGGAACATAATAATTAAATTGAACAGAGATTAAGAGGAAAAAAAATTACGAGAGAGACGGAATAAAAATCAGAGACTAAGAGAAAAAAAATATTACAAGAGGAACAGAATAATTAAATCGTAGAAAATAGAGATTAAGAGAGAAAAAATTACGAGAGCGAGGAGCTTAAGAGGAACGAAATAATTAAATTACAAAAAATAGAGATTAAGAGAAAATAATTACAAGAGCGGAGAGCCTAAGAGGAACAAAATAATTAAATTGCAGAAAATAGAGATTAAGAGAAACAATTACGGGAGCCTCTCCTAATATAAAAAACAGAGGCCTGACGAATAAAAATTGTTTTCACTGTTCGATCTCCACAGTCTGCCAATCTTCAGTTTTGAATCTCCACCTAAAATAATTTAATAGTTGATGAGAAGTAGAGAACTAGAGAATTAGAACTTAGAAGTGTTTAGAATAATTTGAGCCGTGTGAATGAGATGTGATCAGATGGGATATTTATAGGGATTTAGGGTAAGAAAATGACTAGAATATCCTTGTAAAAAAATAATAAATTAAAATGATAAAGGGCAAAACAGTAGTTTGACAATTCAATTACCCTTCTATCGCAGTCAGCAGTCTACCTTTATTTGGCGTTCGCGTGAATGCTGCAAGCATACCTGCGACCGCCAGCGAGGCTGCAACTTTGCGAGGGTATGGTTGGGCTTTGTTCCGAGAAGCCGCGAGGCGCGAGCAGAGGAAGATGACTGCAACGGCTAGCTTTTCTTTGGGAAGCCGCGACAGAAGGGCAAGCGTGCCGTAGTGCTGCTGTTCCGGGAAGCCTCGACTGCCGATTGTCGAGCAAAGCGACATGCCGAAATGGTGAAATCCCTTTGTTCGGGGAAGCCGCACGAAAGGGGGCGTGGCTGCTGGCTCTATTCCAAAAAACCACGAGCAGAGGACGATGGCCAGGTGCTGTTCCGGGAAGCTGCGAGTGCCGACTACCGAGCGGAGCGACTCGGCGACATGCTGAAATCCCTCTATAACGGGAAGCCATGCGAAAGGGGGCGTAGCTGCTGGCTCTATTCCGGGAAACTGCGAGCAGAGGACCAGGTGTTGTTTTGGGAAGCCGCGCGAAAGGGGGTATGGCTGCTGGCTCTGTTCCGAGAAACCGCGAGTAGAGGATGATGGCCAGGTGCTGTTCCGGGAAGCCGCGAGTGCTGATTACTGAGCGGAGTGACATGCTGAAATCCCTCTATTTCGGGAAGCCATGCGAAAAGGGGCGTGGCTACTGGCTCTGTTTCGGGAAACCGTCGCGAGCGAAAGGCGTGCCGAAGTTCCACTATTCTGGGAAGTCGCAAATGCCAAACACCAAGCGAAGCGATAGATTGCTGCCTTGCTAGTGCTATGTGCATAGCAATGGGGATGAGAGGCAAACGCAGATGGATGCTGGAGGCGGAAACAGATGGATACCGGAGGTGGACGGGAACCACTAGATGAGCTCGAAGGTGGCAGCGAGTGTAAACCCCCACTCTCATCATCAAAAAAAAAAAAAAAATATTCAGCACGGTTCAAATGAACCGGCCAGCCGGCCGGTCCAACTGAATCGGTTTGGTCTAGCTTGAGGAGCCGATGCGAGCGACAAGAGCTGAGGGCTCTTCCCCCTCGTGAGGCTCTCCTTCTTCACCTCGCAACAGCGTCGACCCCCTCCCCTCACCCGCAGCAGAGCAGCGCCGGCACCACTCCCATTTCGTTCGTCGTCCGTCGCCGCTGTTCGTCGCTCGCCGCCTGCCGACCGTCGTCCGCCGTGCACCTTTCCCGTCGTGAAAAGAGGAGCTCGTCGGAAGCATCCCCACGACCCCTTTTCGCCCTTTTCCCTCTTCGCACGCATAGCAGCCGTCGTCCGCCGTCCGCCGCCCTTCGATTGCATCCGTCGTTCGCCCCCGCCCATCGCTCTCAACCTTAGCGAGGAGAGCTCGACCGAGGCCTGCTGCCGTGTGACTCCCTTCCCCTGCCTTCTTCCCCTCTCCTCTTCGTCGACAGCAGCCATTCGCCGAGTCCGTCGTCCGCCGTCTCGCTGCCCGCCATCCACAGCTGTCGTCCGTCATCGTTCCTCTATGCCGCGACGAGGAGAGCGGCGGAGGCCTGCTGTTGCCATGCGACTCCTTCCCGCTGCATTCCCTTGTTCCGCAAGCAGAGCCCCCCGCCGCCGGTCGCCCACTGCGTGGCTGCCGATCCGCTGCTCCGAATGCCAGGGGCGAGCAGCTACGGCCTCCGACGAGCTCGGGAGGTGATTCCCTAGACGACGCCTTGGATAGTGGATCCGTAGACCACACGGCTATCATCCTTAACGTTCTGCAGACGATCGGATGAGTAGTCCGAATCCTAGGGTTATTATTTCGGCTAGCTGTGGCCGATGAGACTGTTGTGATGGTGACCCTGTCTACGGACAGTGTGTAGTACTACACAAATGTCGTTGCCCCTACAGATCCGGGGAGGATGTAAGGGCACGACGGTTTCGCTAAGGGAGGCATGGTCAGCGACTAGTGAAACGATGTAGAGTGAATTTGGGTCACCCATCCTCTCCGCTAGCATCAGTGCAGCGGGCATAGGCAGAGACATAGACTGTAATGGCACTGATGGGCTTAGGGAAGTCCTAGGCCAGGGTTTTCTTTAAGCATAGGCCGGCAGCCTGAGTCATGTGATATGAAAATAAAAATGTTATGTATGATTAACACTAGTGACACCGATATTGTATATAACCGAGGAAGTCGGATAATACATGTAAAATATTAAAAAGCTTGTTATATGATAACTAATCCCACTAAGGCATCCTTGAAAGATCCCCTTAGTCTTGAATTTTGTATTGTGGTTTCGAGCTGTAATTTCGCACTAGGCCGCAAGGCTGAGCACACCGCGTTCAATATGTGTGCAGGTTGTTAGATGACTGTCCGGGATATTTGATGAAGATGAGGGCTATCAATGGATTTAGTTTTATTTATCGATTTCGTTATTGTAGAATTGTAGTATGTATATCGGGACTGTGTTAGTAGAGTTGTATTAGTAATTTAATTGTATATTCCCTGTGTCGATTGTGTGTACGGACAATATTTATTACCAAATGTCTTGTATGGGTCCTTTGAGCTCATACGGCGGTTGCCACGTGTTTGACAGGTGGGTCGGGGCGTAACAATTAAAGTGGTATCAGAGCCAGATTTGAAAAACCTATAAGATTAAGTTAAGTTTGAGATCTTAAGGATTAAGATGACAGTCCTGATATAATATAGGATAAAGTGCGAGTCGGAAATATAGTAGTATATTTTCTTGGTAACGAGTTTTTACTCTGCCGCCAGTAATTATCACTATGATAAATTTTTGTTGGACCGCTAATCGCCTTAATATGAGATTATAAATCTATTAATCTCCGGACAGTATATATGGCTACGATTTCCATTGCGTTGGAGAAGATATAGAAATTAGGTTAATATGCTCGTACCTACGATCAAGTTTTATTTCTAAATGATTAAGTAAGTTTATCAATGATCATACTCAAGGTTACCTTGTTGGGTGCATCATAATCATTTCTTATACCAATATAGGTAGCAATCATCATTTTGATCTTAAGAGTATTAATATCAAAATATCCATGCGATATCTTAATCATACTAATTGTATCCCATGACCCATTTAGGATACTGAGTTTGAATGAATCTATCAATATTTGATTTATCCGCGTTCAAATTGGTCTTTATCTAAATTTGCTGATTTTTTGTGCACCTTTCATTCACTCTATTCTAGACCCTAGAATTAAATTTGTGGTTAGACCCATGCTGGGTGATCTTAGTGAACTCTCACTAACTACAACCTAACTCTAGAGGATAATCTTAAAAAATTCAAGTTATCAATTCGGTGAGTTTGAAAGAATTTAAGTTAGACCGTAAGAGGTACAGTCGTTTACCCAGGATATGATTACTATATTATTCCTTAGTAGACGAATTACACATCCGTAGAATATACCTATATAGCATATTAGGTTTGAGAAAACCAAGTCAATATGGAAGCATCAGGATTCGTCCAAAGTCAAGCATTTACTCCTGAATCTGGTTAGTAGACATGGATACGCTTGACATATTCTCATGATCTACCCTAGTGTCAAAGAGTGGATAAGCTCGTGGGAATCTAGGTGGTATTACTAGTAACTCGCAGTATATCATGACCATGACATTAATATTGGGTCATTAAATCTTGAATGAACTACGAACCTTGTTACCAAGTATTATAGGATGTGGGTTATCAACTCCATAGGTCATCTTGATAATCTAGTTAACCTTATCATGCAAATTAAGTGCGTATGCAACCGTAGAGAACATTGATACATATGTGGTACCTACCTTTCTTTATCCATTGGATCTTCACACTTTTGACATGTGTTTAAAATACCCAATCTTGTTTTATATATGTTCCTAAAAGAAGATTTCCTTCAATCCATCGAACATAATTACTAATTCAAATTTGTTGTTACATCCATCCGTGTCTTATTTCCTACCATCACAAATGGATCCCTAATCATGTGTGTTGATATAGTAGTAAGTCATTCTCTACACTTCTTGTTATCCCTCGTTTTAAATTCTTATGATCAATCTACTCAGCTTTTATTGCTTGCACTCTTGCATTATTACATACACAAAGCCTTCTACAATTTTTCAAGCAGTTCACTTAGTCATATTAAATCTTCGTTGAGCTTGGAGCATCTTCCTTTGTACCGGCATTCAATATAGTCAATGCAGTTGTTTCCTGCTATTTCCTTCTATCTATCAGTTTCTTTTCCGAGCGTTGGGCAACTTTCACTTATTTCATACTTCCTATATATGTCCAACTTATTAGCCAAGCAGCTTTCTTTTAGTTGTTTTATGCAATTCTTCTTAGTGACTTTTCTGAATGCAGAGTCAGTCGAATATTTCTGCAGTTTTAAATGCAGTTATTTCCTCAATTATTTTCTACAGTTTGCAGTTCCCTTTTTGTGAAGCTACTTCCTTTGTCAAATGTCTTTAGTCAATTCTAGCCATGGTTGACAGATATCTTCACTCTTTTTTTTTATTTCTATGGCTCCCTCTGCTTAGCTCAGTTCTTTACTTAGTATTTTTGCAGCTAAAATTCCTACATTTTCATCAGTATCGGTATATATATTTGGTCTTTTTCTGCAGTCTTATTCAGTCAATGCAGTTGGTAGCATTTCTATATCTGCAGCTCATATTTCAACTACCTGTAGATTTTGTAGTAACCTTGCTTCTTTACTCCTTTTGATTCCTCCTTTAATTTCTGGATACTATAAATTTCTTGGCACCTCTAGCACGTGTTGATGTGCATGTTGATATTTCTGCATGGTACTATTTTCTACATATTGACTTCTCCAAACACGTGTTGATGCACATGATGATATCCTTAGTAGCTGCATGTATCATAGACCTCTCTTACTCCAGTCACTACTTCTGCAGCTCGTATCCAGTGCGCATAGCAAGTTAGATATAACTATAATAATATCTACAAGCTTGGATGAAGTCCTTTACATCAAGAGTCCACTTTGTTGTTATTATTATTATATCCTTTTACATAGGATATAACATATTTCATGTCAAATTTCATATCATCATATAAACATGATCTACAAATTTCGTATCAAACTCAGTTTTAGATTCCATTCGGACTCCCATGAAGTCAAGTGTTAGCTAAGTTTGGCCTACATTTCCTGGCACGAACTGGAAGTCTTGCTCTTAATTAGGTCGATACTCATAGAGGAGATCACTGCGTACCTAGACGTACCTTTTTGTGTTAAATAATATGGATGCTCATGAGGATCCAAACATGACTACAATGATCCATAGTATAGTGACAACTAAGGTGGGATCACTATATAATGATATACATTATGTTGTCACGTGGGTCATTTAGTTGAGCTACCTTAAATTGCAGACCTTGTATCTTAGTACCAATAAGTATGTGATATCTAAAGTGGTATCACCTTAGAAAGGAGTTATTGTGTTAAAGGGAATATAAAAGATCTACTTATTTACCATCGATAATGATTCAAGGAAGGGATCACCTATTGTGTTGAAAGGATATCGAGTTTGCATTTACGGGTGACGTCGGGTTTTTAGTGTTTTGTTAAGTTGGTGGGTTTATTTTTGGAGGACCAAAAATTTTTAAGAGGGGGAGTACTTGTAAACCCCCACTCTCATCATCAAATATATATATATATATATATATATATATATATATATTTATATTTATATTTATATTTATTCGGCTCGGTTCAAATGAACCGGCCAGCCGGCCGGTCCAGCTGAACTGGCTTGGTCCGGTTTGAGGAGCCGACACGAGCGAGAAGAGCCTAAGGCTCTTCCCCCTCGCGAGGCTCTCCTTCTTCGCCTCGCAACAGCGTCGACCCCCTCCCCTCACCCGCAGCAGAGCAGCGCCGGTGCCACTCCTATTTCATCCGTCGTTCGTCGCTGCTGTTCGTCGCTCACCGCCTGCCGACCGTCGTCCGCCGTGCACCTTTCCCCTCGTGAAAAGAGGAGCTCGTCGGAAGCATCCCCGCGGCGCAACCCCTTTTCGCCCTTTTCCCTCTTCGCAGGCGTAGCAGCCGTCGTCTGCCGTCCGCCGCCCTTCGACTGCATCCGCCGTTCGCCGCCACCCATCACTCTCAGCCTCAGCGAGAAGAGCTCGACGGAGGCCTGCTGCCGTGCGACTCCCTTCCCCTGCCTTCTTCCCCTCTCCTCTTCGTAGACAGCAACCGTTCGCCGAGTCCACCGTCCGCCGTCTCGCTGCCCGCCATCCACAACTGTCGTCCGTCGTCGTTCCTCTCTGCCGCAACGAGGAGAGCGGCGGAGGCCTGCTGCTGCCGTGTGACTCCTTCCCGCTGCATTCCCTGTTCAGCGAGCAGACCCCCCCGCCGCCGGTCGCCCCACTGCGTGGCTGCCGATCCGCTGCTCCGAACGACAGGGGCGAGCAGCTACGGCCTCCGACGAGCTCGGGAGGAGTTAGCTCCCCGAGATTTCGACCTCCGCTGGGTCGATTTGGTCGACGCGGCCGAGAGGTCCACCGGCGAATCGATGAAGGGAAGAACTGCTCGTTTCTTCCCTCCCGCCGGCCGCCGCTTGATCCGCTTCCGCTGGGTGTACGTGAGCTCGTAGGGTGTCCGCGATCGTGCGCGTGCAAGGGTCCCGAGGTCTCGCCGACTAGATTACTGCCTTGATTGCTCAATTGATGGCATTCTTGATGACCGCCTTGATTGCTCCATCAATGTCTGAGCATTGATGGTTCTGCTTGATTGCTCCATCAATGTCGGAGCATTGATGGCTCGTCCATTATGCACGCGCCGTCCGCTCCCTTGGCTGCGGCCTTATAGCGGCCCTGCTGCGTGTGGGTTGCCCCCTTGCGCCCGACCTTCTGCGGTTCGCGGTGCGCCTTGGGCTCGACCCTCAGGAATCGGGTCTGACACATGGTCAGCGACTAGTGAAACGATGGAGAGTAATTTTGGGTCACCCGTCCTCTCCGCCAGCATCAGTGCAGTGGGCAAAGGCAGAGACATAGACTGTAATGGCACTGGTGGGCTTAGGGAAGTCCTAGGCCAGGGCTTTCTTTAAGCATAGGTCGGCAACCCGAGTCATGTGATATGAAAATAAAGAGGTTATGTATGATTAACACTAGTGACACCGATATTGTATATAACCGAGGTGACATTTAGAGACATACATCTTCCTACAACCTAGGTTGACATATAACATAGTCGGATAATACATGTAAAATATTTAAAAGCTTGTTATGTGATAACTAATCCCACTAAGGCATCCTTGAACGATCACCTTAGCCTTGGATTTTGTATTGTGGTTTCGAGCTGTAATTTCGCACTAGGCCGCAAGGCTGAGCACACCGCGTTCAATGTGTGTGCAGGTTGTTAGATGATCGATCATGACGGTTGATGAAGATGAGTTTGTCGACGAATTTATTTTTATTGATCGATATTGATCATAGAATTGTTGTAGGTTTATCAGGACTATGTTAGTAGTGTTGAGTCAGATGTTTTAAATGTATATTCTGCTGAACTATTATGTATATTAGTTGTGTGTATCATTAAATACCTTGTATGGGTCATTTGGGGCTCATACGGCGGTTGCCACATGCCCGACAGGCGGGACAGGGCATGACAGCTCCTCTCGCCGTCAGCAACCTCAGGACTACCCCAACAGTTGTCGGCGTGTACAAAAGCTCAGCTTCGCTGCTCAACTCCAATCCCAGTGGCCGCCGCGCCTCCAACATCGTGATTGTAGCGTCGAATCGACTCAACAGGAGTCGACTCTACTTCAGAAAGCTCACCACAGTGAAAGGAAGCGTCGCCGCGCTCCTCGTTGGAGGAATCGGCGGAAAAAGGGGTCTCCCTTGTCCACTTCCCATTCGTCGCCTTCCTCATGCTAGCCACTCGCCGGAGCCACGCCCACTCCTCGCCAGCCTCGCAAACGACCTTCCCACTCTCTCCGCACGTCCTTTTGTCGAACCGCCGGCCGCTGGAGTGGTTTAGAGCTCTGTCGCCGTCTTCCTCCTCTCCCCTAAACCCTCTGTTTCGTGAGGGTTAAATAACCAGTCGATGAGTTGGTGACTCGTCGATCGGTTCAGCCGATGCGACTAAGTCGACTCGCCCAACTCGCTGCATGTGCAGCGACGGGTTTTATTAAAAAAAATTTATTTATATATTTCTAAATAAATTTTTATTATTCTATTTATTATATATATTCTTTTTTAAAAAAAATCTATCAGATAAATATTTTATTTATTATTACTTTTTTTATTTTATTTTATCCATTATTTTATTATTTTAATAAAAAAAATATTTATTATTTTATTTTATTATTTAAATCTCATTATATTTTTTAAAAAAAATTCTCATTTATTAAAAAATTTTCTTTTATAAATTTTATTATAAAAATATTTTATTATAGAAAACATAATTTACAATTACTATAGTCCTGCCATGAGCCAGGGAAGCTGGCATACAACAACATCAAAGTAGTTGCCCGAAGCCCGCATACAACAACATCAAAGTAGTTGCCCGAAGCCCGCGGGCCGACCCGCCTTGTGCACCTGCCTCAAACTATCAAAATTGTGCAACCGCTGGGTTTCGAATCCGCGGCGGCACCTTGGAAGCACGCCCTGCCAACCATCCCGCTATCTAGTATTTTGGAACTAATTATATATATTATATTTATATACTATTCGTGCCGTGCCGTGCCAGCCCACGGGCCTCAACGTTGGGGCCCGACCCGGCACGGTGATAAGATCAGGCCGTGCTGGGCACGGCCCGCTTGGGACCCGGGCCGTGTCAGGCACGGCTCGGGTCGCCCGCGGGCCGCCCGGCTCATTTTTCACCTCTATTGGTGGATGACCCACGGTAGAATTTAATTGATAATAACAGTGAAGAGTCGATGATGGTGACCTCCATTTTAGAGCAGAAATAGAGCCGGAAACCATCCAACTCCAACATGCAATCATTCATTGGATGTTTTCTCCTACAACAAATTCACTACCTTAGAAGAAAAAGAGGAGGAGGAGAGTGCCTTAGAGACTCAAAGAGGAGGAGCATGCATTATTATATATATATTAATTTGACATGATAATTGCTTGTGTGCAGCTACAGTGGAGCTTTATCCACTTTAGATCGAACCTTTTAGAGTTGTTGTCGTGGTGGGACCAGTTACCTATCGTTTAGAGTTGCTCGTGGAATTGGCGTGCATTCATATTATAGTTTCATGTGTCCATGCTCAAGAAATATGTGTACGACCCTTCGCATGTTTTAAAGACTCCTCCAATTGAGCTTAGAAAGGACTTAAGTCAGTGGAACTGAGAAAAAATTTTGAGAGGCACAATGATCATGAAAGTCTCGTGGAGAAACTCACACGTAGAAGAAATTATTTGGGAGCTTGAAGCTCAAGTCAGGGCCCCATATTTATTTCCTGTTGACTGGTATGTATAAATTTGCATTATGTTTTTTTTATTTGTTGGTTGGATAATGAATGAATAATAATAAAAATATTAAGAGGGGGAGAACATGTAAACCGTCAGATAGAAAAAGGGCTGCTTTGAGAATACCCACCCCTTGGAGGGGTTGTCTGGAAAAATACCAAGCCAACCCTCCTTTCTCGCTCGATCTCATCCACACAAGGAGACAACAAAAGGGAGCAAAAGCCCCCCCTCCAAAGCCCTAGTCCCTCACTGCCGAACTCTCCTCCTCTCCTCCTCACCTCCTTATCTCCTCATGTCACCCCTTTGGTAGTTGAAGCGGAGGGCAGCAGTAACATGGGATTCTGATAGCTACGATGATCCGATGGTAGTTCGGATGAGTGGAACAAATGAGAAGATGGGAAGACACCAATGAATCTCTGTCTAAATCGGATTTCATCCCTAGGTTGGTCTCCCTCTCGATTTCTTGCCTAAAAATCCCAATTTTTTTTTGTACGAGGTAAAGATCATAAAGTTTCTTTACATACTAATTGGCTGAGTTTGGATGAATGCAATGCTAATTGATACATGTAAGGCCACCCAAATGAGAATTTATAATGGTTGTCTTCCCTTGTTTTGATTTCTACGGTGAGGTGTTTTGCACCTATTTCTCTTCCCTATTTTAGATTACCAATTAGAACCATAAATTATTGTTAATAAGGCAATACAATATTGATTAAAGGATCAATTCTGAGTTAAGACTGGAAAATTTGCTTGATTGACAACATGTTTTGGTTCATGTCATTTTGATGTCGAAATATGTATTCCTGCATATCTTGCTTGCCATTGATTATAGATGTTGGAGAACATGGTTTAATATCTTCATGAATTATTGGTATTATTTACTGAAAATAGCCCTAGAGAGATTATTTCAGTCCATGCTAAATTCTTTGTTGTTGTTAAAAACATAAAATATGAAACTAACCCTTTATATGAGTTGATTCTTTGTTTAAAATGTTAGTATAAGATGACATCTTAAAAAGCCAATGAGTTGATATGAAATGTATGAGAAAACTGAGTAAGTTGACTCCCTCTAAGTAACTCTAACTAAGGGGTGTGTGATATAACAATTTATTTTGTTTGGGTTGCTTGATAAATTATTGGGTCCGAAATACATGCTGAGAAACCTTTCTGATAAAGAAATTTGTTCTTGCTTGCTTCATCTTGTTGAGTTGGGTAAATATCTAGAAGCATGTGTAATGTTATGGTTTATTTGATTTACGTGAACTTGTGGTGTTGCTATGATGGTGCACTGTATGTGATGTGTTATCGCTGGAATTCTGATGGATGCAAATTTATGGAAATGGGTTTTCGGTTTCGGAGCCATTTTTATCGTTGATGTTTTCCAAGTGGAACTTTTTGTAAAATAGTGGTAGGCCATTGTGTGTAGGGCAGTTGTCAAAGCTTTGTTTTAAAATAATGTCTAGTTGTCGATAGGTTACTTGCATGTCTAGCGGCAACTGATAGGACTGCATAGGCAATGACGTGTTGTTTTTCCATTTTTCTCCTTTCTTCACAAGTTCTAAAATGTTGATTTTACTTATGCTTTGAGTTCGAATTTGTTGTTGTAGGAGAAATGTAAGGAATAATGAATTTTATTTTACTTTTGGACAGATTCATCAAATTGTCCACTTACCTTCAAATTTAGTTTTACCTTTGGATTTTTGTATTATTGATACTGTTGCTATTGGGTTTTTGTATTATTGGTAGTGTTGCTGTTGAGTTTTTGTATTATCGATAGTGTTGTTGTTTGGGTTTTCAGATTGCTCTCTCGTACCATGTTTCTTAAGTTATAAATGTAAGAAGCTGTGTGTATTTGGTTGTGATTTGTGACTTTGCTGATTGGTATTATTTTATCCAATGATTCTGTCAAAAAAATGAAGTTTTGAATGTTATTTTGTGCGATCAGTAAATATAATGATGTTAAATGCTAGTCTTATAAGTAAAAGGATTGTAGAAGTTGGCTTGATACAAATTTTTAAGGGTGGAACTAGTAATTTAAAGTTGGCAAATTATTTCTGCCGAGAGGTGGAAGGCATGATTATGTTGATAATGTTTGCTTGCTCTCTTTAATAAATACTTATAATATGGTGAAAATTTATCTTCATTGTATTGACATGATTTGATTGCAGTCCCTATTGTCGAAAGGATTGGGATATATTCATTTTTCCTTGAGCTATGAATCTTTTAGGAATATTGCAATTATTCCTTCTCCCTTGAAATTGTTTTCTTTCACATTATTGCTAAGTGAGACATTAAGAAAGAGGGAAGGGTTAGGCAATGAACCTTGTAAATATTTAGAAACTTAAATACTTTGTGTTCCTAGGTAAAGTATTCCGTGCCGATGATGATTAAACATGGTAGAGCCATGAATTTGCTAAATTGATAATTTAAAAGGCTCAGGTGTATTATTTTCTGCTAGTTTACAACTGTTGCGGTAGAGCTCCCAAACGGGCTATTGTTAAATAATGTTATACTATACTATCAGATAAACTAGTTACGTGATATCATATATAAGATGCCATGGACTAGTTTAAAACATCAAGAGTATAGATCTTGATATTCCTAGGAACATGAACTACTAGGAATCACACGGGTCTATACAATATAGTAACTTCTCTCACGAATGGTAGGTATCATTCATGTTAGTCTAATGATAAATAGCGGAGGCGTTACTCGACCCATCCTTTAGTGTGCAGTGAATGTCAAAAGGAGGGTTCTCACAAAAGCTGAGATATCCTCGTGGCATCTATTCAAAGTTAAAGAGCTAGAAGCCAAGGAACTCATTGTACCCACTATGCTTAAGGATTAAGGTGTCTATGATGCTGACATACCTCAACTGAGTCCTGCACGCTTGGGAGGTAGTCCGGATGATCAGAGTAGATATACATGTTAGATCCAACATATCACGTCATTGAGATATACTTTGTAGGTGACCCTACTGTAAAGCAGAAATGTAGTACTATATAGTTCCCATATTGTGCGTACTATCTAGAGAAGTATAGTGCAATGGTCTAGAAGTGCGAATCGATTAACAACTTGTATGATTAACAGGAGAAGGGCAATATGATCACCCATCTTCTCTGCCAACATCAGTACGACGAGCCTAGACAAAGACTTAATCTAGCACTAACAGGCTTAGGGCAGTCCCTGACATATTTAAACTTTTAGTGGTTATTTATTTATTTACTCTGCATGTTTTCTTTTAATTATTTTGTGATATGTTGTTGTTATGACTATTTTGATCGAACATATCATTCTTTACTTGGAGAAGTTTCTATATGTAAACACGTCACAAGATTCTTTACTTGGAGAAGTTTCTATATGTAAACACTAAGTCACAAGACTGAGCACGTGCAAATTCCCCCGCAAATTCCCCCTCCCCCTGTGCAGGTAACGAGATGCCACTTAGGAGACTGCGAAGAGTCAACAGGTAGCGGGGTTGAACACGATAAGAGTGAAATAATAACGTGGTCTAATCGATTTTAGTGATTACATCGCATAATGTAGATGAACTATATCGGACTTGTAATGTAACAAATGGGTTAGTTGTAGGAAAAAACTTATTGATCTTTAAATATAAATTTCTATGTATTCATCAATTATTTTATCTTGTTAGACTTGTATGAATGGAACACTACTCCTATGATGGTTGTCATGCCCGGGTTGGGGCATGACAACTCAGCCACAAAGTACATGTATCAAGAAAATTAGAATGGGAGAGTAAAAAATAACAAGATCAACAGTTTAATAACAAAAAAATTTAGTGAATTTTGTTAGAAATAATTGTTGTTAATATTGATTCGTGAATGCCTTATATGAGTTAAGTGTTAACTCATATGAAAGTTGTCATGTGCTGATAGGATCGAAGCATAACAGTAAATCTTTTTACTCTTTAAGGAATTCATGCTCGTCAAAGGAATTAACTCAAAATTTAAGTATACTTTATAATAACATCCATCAATACGATTTACTTTTCAAGTCTAAAATTTAAATTTATAGTCTTGCACGTAATAAGTTTGATCTAGTATCTATGATATATTTTTAGACGACAATAAATAATAATTAAGAATCATATAATCAATGGGATATAATACATCAATGTCCATTTAGAATTTTAAAATGAGTATATTTCATGTAATAGAAGAGTCCTGTGGTAATAACTATTTAAGTTCGAGTATCTCAGAGTCTAACATGTTTATTGTCCCTTTAATTACTTTAGCTTCCATAATCATTAGAGCAATTGAGTTAGGCTTTTAGTGTTGACGGGCACTACATCGTAGACTCCAAATATCCAACAGATTACCCGGACATACTAGGATTGATTTGGGGTGTGTCACCAAGAGCATCGACCTTGAGATATTATTTTGTCTTATAATGCAAGAATTTAATAAAGTTCAATTAGTATCATTTGAAACATACCTTTTCAATTATTTAAATAAATACTTTGTTCTTTGTATTTTTGTATGGGTATGCAAAAGAACTAAATTCCTTGTCAATTATACCGTGTGATATCTCTTCATCATTGTTATTTATTATAAATTATAGAAATAATGCTTGAAAAAGATGTTTGGGTTATTATCAAAAAATATCAAATAAATAGTATGAACCCAGATGTGTTTTGTTTTCTTGACTTGGGAGGAGAAGATTAATGCAGGATACAGCAAAGAAGGACAATCTTGGGACACGCATCCTATACATACATAGGGAAAAGTATGTACTGACGATGATAAAGACATTCAATATAGAAAGTATATAAATCATATACATCTCATGAGAAATTTTTTTAGCACATATATATATATATGCGCGCTATCCACTTGCATATGATAGAACATCTACGAAACTTTGATGAAAGAGTGTATTCTCAAGGATTATATGATAGAAATCTCAAATTAATAATGGATACAATATGTCGTTCCTCTAGCTAGAATAATTTAATTTTATATTAAAGGTTAGGATTCAATTCTCTTCAAGTTCTAAAAATAATAATACATAGTATGCCTTTAGTTCAAAGCATAAGATCAATCACTTTAAATATAATACAATAAAGTCATTAAACTATTAGATAGAGAAACTACCAAATAAACAAATATTGTATATCTTTGATAAGTTAAGGGATAAGAAGCATATGTAAACCAAGGTGCCGTAGATAGATAAGTGGTTTAAACATAAGATGAGAAACTATGAATTTATAATATATATTAGTAGGACAAGATGAGTTTAAGGTGAATGGCAATGGTAGTAAGAAATTGACCATCAATATAACCTGATTTTCACAGTGTATATGTATATTAAAAAATATCATATTAGCCTAATTATACTTGACATAACCACAAAAATAATGAAAAGATTGCACTGAGAATGTATAGTTTACTATTTCTAAATATACAAGCATTTAATATCTAAACTTCCCTGCAACACGACAGGAGTACGAATTAGGGAGGATCATGATCTCGGGAGTTGTCAAGCAAATTCTTAGTAATATTGCGCGTGCGTGTATTTATATATATATAATAAAATCATAATGGAAGAGTTGTTTGAAAAGGAAGAAAGTTGGACATTGTAGAATTTTCTACATATTTATACTATCAATAAAATATTAAATTAATTTAAAAACTATTTTAACTATTTGAAAAAAAAGTGTATTTATATACATGAAATAAATTAGTCCACAGTCAATCTGATTTTGAAAACACCCGCTCCTTTTCTTTTTTTGCTTGAAACGAATATTTTGTATTTAATGCAATTTAGTTCATTAATTATGTAGTCTTATCATATGAGCATCCGATCTACTGTTCAACTATATCTTGTCATTTCTTTCTCTAATATTTTTCGTACAAAGATGTCTTTTTCTGGTTCCCTTGGAAGCAGTGAGATATTTGTTTAGTGGGAGCAGGAATCAGGATCATGTAATGCTCATGCATTAATTTATTTAACCTAAATAGATCCCCCTAGCTAATCCACAAATATTTTATAATTGCATCAAGGATTTTATAGGTCTTCTTGCATCAATCTGTCTGGTGCAGCGGTACTTAATAATCTAGGTAAAGTTAAAAATAAAAATAAAATTATTAGAAATTATGAAAGTCGTAGCATTCCATTTTAATCTTACATAGCAGAGGGCATGTAATTTTGTTATCAGACATGAATGGCATAGTTATTTATCAGTGGGTTATAAAATAATAATTATCCTCATGGAATCAGTTGTACTTTTAATTCTAGAATTTTTAATTTTCAAAAAGAAAAAAAAATCATGAGCAAGAAACCCTAACTACTACATCATATATATAATATTGAAATAGTCTGGAAGGTACACAGCATGCATCTAAAGTCTGGAGTTTTGTGAATCTTTGCTGTAGCAATAATATTAAAGGATTAATTTTTAATTAGCAGCAGGCGGTACAAAGATTAAAATAAAATAAAAACTTTTTAACCCTCAAGATTTTGTTACCTAGCACAAGTTCCATGCTAAGTAGTTCCCCCCACACATCATTTTAATATGAAGCAGAAGGTTCATATCCAGCATGCAGAACTTTAAAGTTTTTAGCTTCTATTTTGTTTTGATGCTTTTCAGCTTTCTCCTCCTCGATTTGTCTTCTTCAGGATCTTATTATTATTTTTATTCCTTATTTTACTTTGTTTTTATTTTTTGTATATTAACATTAATTTTTTATTTAATGCAGTCTTTGTAGGATATTAACTAGTTATGCATAATTAAGGAAAGGAGAAGGGGGGAAAAAAGGTGAGATGGTTATAATAAAAAGTGGTAGGCGTCATCATCAATACAACGTATCTTTGAATTGAAGTTGAAGGCATCCGATGCTGATATTATTCTTACTCATCGCAACACAGCACAGCTGCGCATGGGATTCTCCACCGGAGACCATTTTACATTAATTCTCCAGCTATATGGAGAAATCTTGCATGCATATACATCTACATGCACATCAGAATGAGAATAAAAAGTCATTAGATATATGTATTTAGATATACCTTGGAGTCCAACTAAATCAAATTAATTATGTGAATGAAAATTAAATAGTTGTGGTTGCTTTTATTCCAGTTGACCAGATTAATTAAGAGGTCTACCTGCTTTTAACACTGCTACTATTACCACTATACATGCAGAAGAAGCATATATGTCATCCCATGATCCAAGGAGATTAATTACCAGCTGGAGGAGGAGGAGGATGGAGGAGACAAGTTAAAAAATAATGTGCCGCTGCTGCGCGGTGCTCGCGAGGCAGCAACCAAGCCATCTTGCTGACTCTACGTGCTGATTATTCTCGTCAAATATATATATAATATATGCAGGAGTACATCATATCTCTTTCTTATGAACTAATTGTTTAAATGTAATCAGTAGGAGGAGGAGAGTTGTCCATGTGCAGCTGGAGGATGGGCACATGTGGGTCGGTAGCTTATTTTGTTCCTGAAATGCATACTCTTTTAGATTTCATAACGCACAGCTTAATGGTGCATATTTTTTGAAGTATTATATGACTGCAGGGAAGCGTAGTAGCAGTAAACAATGGAGAAGGTGCACGGCGAGCAGTGTTTCTTGCTGTTCCTGCCCTTCCTCTATATTTAATATTTAATTAGGTGGCACGTTGCTGATCTAATTAAATCTGTCGATATGTTAATATATAGAATCTAACTCCGCGTGTCCGCCTACGAGCATTTATTTTTTCCTCTTCTCTTCTCTTCTTTCCAAGGCTTCATTACGGGCCATTCATTGACCTCACCCTCCTCTCTTTAACCAGTGAAGTACTCAGGAAGTGAAGGAGAGAGATCGATGTTGTGCAATCCCATAAATTTATGGTCTTAGATCCTGTGAGTTGTGATGGATTATTATTCACACGGGTACAAATCAATTGTCAATAGCACAGTAGAGTGCCACCAACTGCATTGATATCTATCTATCTATCTGCATTCTCCATTTTTAATTTCTTCGTAAGTAGTTTTGGCCTCCCTATCTTTTTATTTATGTGTGTTATTTCAAGAATTATGTCTGCTTTGATGAGTGGGTAATCTTTTCCTTTCTGTTCTTTCTCTCAAACTTTTCCAAGTGATTTATTCGGTGACGATGTTGTCCTTATCACACGCACTTCCTCCCACACAGATCAAATATTTAGTGGGGTTTCTGCACTTTAATCCAATTTTTTTGGCCAGTTAGCGGGTTAGCTTCGCCGGATCAACTCAAAAACTTTTTTTAATAAATTTAAATTTTTGCTAAGATGAATATGAAATCAGATTTAATAAATTATCATCAGATTATAGATTAAAAATTATTAAAATATTACTTCGTAAATACGCACATGGATAAAATATAACCTCGTTCAACTTTCAGTGAATATTTATTTTCTAGATAGAGTAGATGTCTAATATCATTCCATCTTAATTTATGAAAAATAGATATTTATAAATGAATTTATGGATCCTATACTTTTCAAATATTAATTTTGCAACTAAACCATGAATTGACGTCTCCTTCGTTGACTTGATTATTATCTTGAATCTAAGCCAAACTGCATATACGTTTGTAGCTTGCTTTGTCACGTACTCAGTATATAATATACATGTTTTACTTAACTTTATACACATAAATGTCCCGTAGAAATTTATTTTAATTTTTTGGTATTGTCTTTGGATAATACTTGTGCTTTTGGTTGGCTGTGAATGAACTTGGAGTTTTAAAATTCCATGCTTTAAAAAATTTATATTGTCCTATTATTATACATGGCATGATCCCATAATATTAACTATGAACAAAATATAACAAAAATTGCAAGTAATGCCTAGGGTTCGCGATGATAGTCAAATGCTATAAAAAAGTTTTAGAATGTGATAATTATAGATAGTTTTTATCTATCCCTCCGGTCACACCCCTAAGTTTGGGGTGATCTTGAGCGTGCTCACCTATCTAAGATGAGATATGGGTGGCTGGGCAAATCACAGCACAAGGTTGAGATATGAGAGCATGCAAGAAGGTGCTAAGGTTCATATGCGTGGAGCTTAGCACAAGGAACATAAGGTGGTATTGCAAGACACACACATAGAGGTAGCACAATGCCACACAAGACGCCTCACGTGCCTCCTACCACACGAAGAATGCACAAAGGTACTCGTCCATGCTGAGGAAGAAGAGGATGATGATCACGTCAAGAAGAGCATGAGCGTAAAATGCACACAAAGGTAGCACGGTGCATAAGAATCCAAAAGTATGGCGGAACATATTGCGATTTGAGGTTTACATGTAGGAACGACACACAGAGGCTAACTGTCACGCCCCGACCCTACTGTCAGGCACGTGGCAACCGCCGTATGAGCCCAACAGACCCATACAAGGCATCAAGTGATACATACAGTTCATACACATCATTTACACAACGAAATTTACAAATAAATCATCTAACTCAAGATTTCTAACACAGTCCCGATAAACCTACTACAATTCTATAATAACATCAATAAATAAAACTATATCCATCAAAGGTCCTCATCTTCATCAAATATCTCAGACAGTCATTTAATACACCTGCACACACGGAAAAAAGTGGTGTGCTCAGCCTTGCGGCCTAGTGCGAAATTACGGCTCTACCGAATAAATAAATCAAAGGCTAGGAGGAGTATTTTAGGATGCCTTTGGTAGTTAATCATCATCTTTCATGTAATATAATTTAAACAATTCATATAGAGCGATAAGACATCATAAATAAATCAATAAATAAATGTGTACATTCCACTAGATGTCACCTAAGTTATGTCTAGTGTCAATATCAACAGTCTGTCACCTACGTCATGGTGAGACTTTAAGGTTTCATAAACTCGGGCTGCCAACCTACGCTTAGTGACTACCCGGGCCGGGGGTATCAGTAAACCCATCAGTGTCTGTCTGTCTCTGTCTCTACCTATGCCCGCTGCACTGATGTTGGTGGAGAGGACGGATAACCCAAAATCCCTCTCCATTATCTCACTAGTCGCCGACCATGCCTCCCCTAGTGAAATCGTCGTGCCCTTACATCCTCCCCGGATTCCGTAGGGGCAACGACTAACCGTGTAGTACTACACACTGTCCGTAGACAGGGTCACCTCTATTTAAATCTCATCGGCCACGGCTAGCCGGAATAACCACCCTAGGATCCGGACTACTCATCCGATCGTCTGCAGACGTCAAGGGTGATAGCCGTGTGGTCAACGGATCCACTGTCCAAGGCGTCGCATGTGGAATCACCTTCTCAGTCCAATAACAGTTGACGTCTATCGAGATTGGCGCACATCCGCACGATGGGCTGTGGCAACCTCGACTCCATCAGTGCCAAGTCCATGGTAGGGCTCATCCTTGCTAACCATCTCAGGACTATCACGAGGCCGCCTAAACGACACTCGTGCGGGTGAAGATTTCGGGTAAGGACTTGCCCCATATTTCCGGTCTAATATGACCATGGAGTTTGTACAGTCCCTTACCCTACCAGCTCCCAGTATATAAGCTATGCATAACCTCGGAAGTGGTGCTCCCAGTATCTAAGCTATGCATCAACCTCGGGAGTGGTGCCTAGCGGGACATCACCGTTTGACCACCGTCGGTACGCGACGGTCAACCGGGGCATATGGAAAAGCCCCTTTCTGTCTAAGTTGCGGTGACGTCGCCAAAGGTTCTAACATGTCGTTATTCACTATCTATGTCTGCATGGTAGGTGTGCTAGCATAGCATAGAAAAATAATAACATAACATACAACATGCTCGACAAGATATCTCGACATATTAAAACTAGTATGGACATCATAGTATATCCTACATATTAGACAGGAATAAACTAAACTAACATGCAGATAAAACAAATCTTATCAAACATAATATTTTATTATATTTAAGACATCCAAGAATTGTTCCTAAGAAAACCCCTGCGGGAATTCCCTAGCTTGAATAAATCCTACATCGGAAAACCAACGCACCTGGGTTAGCGATCCGCTCCTCTGAACCAAGTCGCGCGGAGATAATCACCCGCCGAGATACTCGGATCGCATCCCACAATAGTCCTAATTAACACAATTATTTAAAATAAATTTAATTTATTTTTTCCTAAAGTAATTCAAATATTAATTTATCAATCTAACTTAATCATTCAAATATTAATTAACCAAAATTTTATTTTACAAATTAAATTAATTAAAATATTAAATTAACTTAGTTAAGCTTAGATAAAT
Organism: Thalia dealbata; assembly: GCA_030544415.1. Lineage (NCBI taxonomy): Eukaryota > Viridiplantae > Streptophyta > Magnoliopsida > Zingiberales > Marantaceae > Thalia > Thalia dealbata. The sequence goes on from CM060460.1 coordinate 13,545,424, forward strand.
TCCATCAAATTTATACCCATTTAAACCCATCATCTAGCCCAAGTCACCCAAGGGCCCAAATAACACTCATCAACACTTAATTATATTAATTAAATTTTAATTAACTATTTTAAATCACCTAATCATACTCATGAAAAGTTAAATTATTTTTTTATTTAGATTTTTATTATTTTATTATTATTATTATTATTATATTATTATTATTTTATTATTATTTTGACTGGTCAACGGTCAACAGTTGACCCGGTCAACGCGGTGGACCTGGTGAATACGGTGGACCCGGTCAACGCAGTAGACCCGGTCAACGCTGTTCATCCGGCTTAACTTGAGTCTGACCCAAGCCTAACCAGTTCGGTTCGATTGAGTCAGCTCCAACCCATCTGTCACGCCCCGACCCAACCATCGGCCACGTGGCAACCGCCGTATGATCCCGACAGACCCATACAAGGCATCAAGTGGTACATACCATTCATATACATCGTTTATGCAGCGGAATTTACAATTAAATTATCTAACTCAATATTTTCTAACACAGTCCCGATAAACCTACTACAATTCTAAAATAAAAGACATCGAAAAAATAAAACTAGACCCGTCGACGGAGTCATCTTCATCAAATCTCTCGGACGGTCATCTAACACACCTGCACACACGGGGAAAAGTGGTGTGCTCAGCCTTGCGGCCTAGTGCGAAATTACGGCTCTACCGAATAAAGAAATCAAAGGCTAGGAGGAGTATTCTAGGATGCCCTTGGTGATTAATCATCATTTTTCATGCCACATCATGTAACCAATTTATATAAAAATAGACAGCATACATAAACAATTAAGTAAATAATTAAATACATGTGTATATGCCACTAGATGTCACCTAAGTCATGTCCAGTGTGCATATCAGTAGTCTGTTACATACGTCATGGTGAGACTTTTAGGTTTCATAAACTCGGGCTACCAGCCTACGCTTAGTGACTACCCGGGCCGGGGGTATCAGTAAGCCCATCAGTGCCTTTCTATCTCAGTCTCTACCTATGCCCGCTGCACTGATGTTGGCAGAGAGGATGGATGACCCAGAGTCCCTCTCCAGTTGTTTCACTAGTCGCCAACCATGCCTCCCGTAGCGAAACCGTCGTGCCCTTACATCCTCCCCGGATTCCGTAGGGGCCACGACAACTCGTGCACACTGCCCGTAGACAGGGTCACCTCTCTTAAATTTCATCGGCCACGGCTAGCCGGAATAACCACCCTAGGATCCGGACTACTCATCCGATCGTCTGCAGACGTCAAGGGTGATAGCCGTGCGGTCTACGGATCCACTGTCCAAGGCGTCGCATGTGGAATCACCTTCCCAGTCCAGTAGCAGTCGACGTCTATCGAGATTTGCGCACATCCGCACAATGGGCTGTGGCAACCTCGACTCCATCGGTGCCACGTCAATGGTAGGGCTCATCCTTGCTAACCATCTCAGGACTATCACGAGGCCGCCTACAACGACACTCGTGCGGGTGAAGATTTCGGGTAAGGACTTGCTCCATATTTCCAGTCTAACATGACCATGGAGTTTGTACAGTCTCCTACCCTACCAACTCCCAGTATATAAGCTTTGCATAACCTCGGGAGTGGCGCTCCCAGTATTTAAGCTATGCATCAACCTCGGGAGTGGCGCCTAACGGAACATCACCGTTTCGACCATCGTCGGTACGCGACGGTCAACCGGGGCATATGAAAAAAAAACCCCTTTTTCTGTCTAAGTGGCGGTGACGTCGCCAAAGGTTCTAACATGTCGTTATTTACTATCTATGTCTGCATGGTAGGTATGCTAGCATAGCATAAAAACACAATAAATTAATATTTAACATGCTCGACAAGATACTACGACATATTAAAACTAGCATAGAAAATCATGGTATATCCTACATGTTAGACAGAAATAAACTAAACTAACATGCAGATAAAACAAATATTATTAAGCATAATATTTTATTTTATTTGAGACATCCAGAATTGTTCCTAAGAAAACCCCAGCGGGAATTCCCTAGCGTGAATAAATCCTACCATCGGAGAACCAACGCACCTCACTTGGGAACCAACTTAAGGTCTGCCTCGATCCACGTGCCGTCATTTACGTATTTTTATATATTTCCTGTCAATTATTCAACGAATTTTAATTCTCAATCTAGAAATAATTTCTCAAATCTCTCTTCACCACTACTCTTAGAATGATCTCTAGAATCACCCCAATTTTTTTTCCCAAGTTCGCCGGAAAATTTCTCCGGCAGTCGCCGGAACCCTCGCCGACGAAGTTCTTCGATCAGCACCAATATTGGTACCAATCGAAATCTCTCTTCATGAGGATTCAAAAATCATATTTGCCCCAATTTTTATAGCTCATATGCGATCAATTTCACCGATTAAAATTTTGGGCGAAATCCTAAAGTTAGGGTTTTTAGCTCGCCGGCGGCCAACCGGCGGCCAATAGCCCTCAACTCCGGTACCAATGGATAGCTCTCGTCAAGGAGAATCCATAGATACCAAGTTTGCAAGGTTTCACGGCCGGAATGGCCGGTAATCGCTGGAGCAAGCTCCGGCGACGAAACCCTCGCCGCCGACGCCTCTCACGCGATTTCTCCCTCATCTCTACACCAAATTTAGGCATCTTGGTATCAAAATGAAGAGGAGGTCGAGATCTACCTGTGGCTAAAATTTGGGAGCCTAATTCGATGTGGTTTTGTCGGAGCATCGACGGGAAAAATGATCGCCTTCACCGTCGCCGCTGCGGAGGAGGAGAGAGAAGAGAGAGAGGAAGAGGAGCACGCGCGAGGGCTCGGTGGGAAAAAGAAAAAAAATATTTTTTTATTTGTTAATTAAAATCTTAAATCCTAATTAAATCTTAATTGTTTAATTGACCGATCAAACGACGTCCAAATCACGATCCGTCTGCGCCGTTGGATTCCTTATCAAAAATACTATCTGATGGTATAATTTTCACATCAAAATCTCATACTTCAAAAATTCATATGATTTTACAAGTAAGTCCTTTAAAGAATTTCTTTTACGATTAAACCCTCCAAATACTAAAATTACTCTATTGCTCTTATTTAAAAATCATGGGTCTCACACCATCTAAATCCGAGTCCGACTCGAGTTCGGTTCAAATTAATTTGGCTCGACTCAGGTTCACTTTAATTCAATCTAGTTCAGCTCGGATCCGGTCCAACCAACCCAATCCGATTTGATCTAACTCGAGCTCGAACTACTTTCAATTAATTGATTCATCACCCCAACTAAACTCAACCCGAATCCAAACTTAACTCGAATCTAACCCAACTAACTCCAATCTGGTTCAACTCAACCCATTCACTAACTCTACTCAATTAAATCATAAATTTTACTAAACTTAATTTATCATGTTTAATTAATCCACTAAGCTTAGTTAATTAACATTAAGCATGTTTAAATTAATCTAAGCATTCAACAACACTAATTTATCCTAAATGTGTTTAATTATGACTAAACATGCTTAATTAATCACTAATCGTGATTAGGAAAAAATAAAGCTACCTTAGCCGGAATCACTATTCACCGCCGGAATAGTAGCACCGCCGCCGGAACCCTAGCCGCCACCTCGCCGGAGCTCGCGAAACCAACGGCAAACTTGACGGCGAGCTCCGCAACTCTTCGCAAAGGTGGGAACCAGCGACGGCCTGCGAAAACTCCGGCCATCAATGCCTAAAAACTCACTTTTGGGTGGCGTCGCCGGCGAACTTTAGGGCAAGTTCGCCGGAGGGCGAAACCCGCTCGTTCACGGAGGGAAAATGAAGCTCCTCACCTTGCGAACACGTGGGGAAGGAGAGGTGGAAGATCCGGCCGGCGAGAGGAGTGGATTCGCAGCTCCACTCGTCGCCGAAGGTGTTGCGGGTCAAACGAGCAGCTGTGGTGGCGTCGGTGGTCAACGCTGGCTCGAAATCGTGCGGAGAGGGCAAGCGACACCAGCTACAACAGAGGAGAGGATGATGCGCCGACGATGTGGGCGCGGGATGGCGAATGAACGGCGGAAGGGAGGGAGGCGGATAGCAGACGACGGCTCGGTGGGGGGGGCTACCCTGCTGCGGTTGGTCGCGAAGGAGAGGGAGGAGCCATCGCCGAGCTCCCCTTTGGGAGTGATGCGCTGTGGTGACGGAGACGGGCGGCCACCGACGAACGGTGGGCAGCGACCGACGGCGGAAATGTGGGCGTCGGCGTTGCTCTGCCGTAGACGAGGGAGGCGGCCTCGCGAAGGAGCGGCTACAGCAGACGCAAATAGGAGATAGCAGCAGGCGGAGGAGAAGCGCGCGGCGACGGCAGACCTCCGCTGAGGTCTCTTCGTCGCGGCGGAGAGGAGAGGGCGGCACCGGAGTGGGTCGGCAGCTAACGGCGGGAAGTGGAGGAGGGAGCTCCTCTGCTTTGTTGCGGACGGTCACGAAAGCGAGGGAGGTAGGTGACGGAGTCGGGCGGCCGCCGACCGGCGTGCCCTGCTGCGGGTGAGGGAGACGGGGAAGAAGGCGAAGAAGAAGAAGAAGAAGAAGAAGAAGAGGAAAAGGAAGAATAAGAGGAGAAGAAGGGGTGCTTCGCGAGGGGGAAGAGCCCTCGGCTCTTCTCGCTCGCGTCGGCCCTTCGGACCGGGTCGGGCCGGTTCACTTGGACCGGTCGGCTGGCCGGTTCAGTTGAACCGGACCAATTTTTTTTTTTTCCTAAAAATGAGATTTTTGAAGGTGGGGGGGTTTACACTAACAGTGTGCTCCCTTCCATTAGGACGCACACATGGTCAATTTGTTTAGTTGGACGTACTTCAGTTAACCGATCAATAAAAATATATTACTTGATCGTAAGTATAAGGTAATTAATTAATGGAGCCTTGCATATTCAAAACATTATACAAAATATACGTCCATTGGATCCTTCACTTTTCAGTCCATCGTTTATGTTTTCTATTACCGCAATACCTTTTTTGAAAAAAACATTTTACATTATCTCTAATAAAAGCGGCTTTAAATACTTCTTATATTTATATTTAGAGTACACAACTGTCCATTGGATACTTCGATTGAAGAAATCCAATATTGTAGGTGACCCAATAATGGTGCGTAAATTGGCTGCTTCATATTTTTAAAAAGCTGCCATATTAAATACTCTTCGAAATTTTTATAAAAATATCCATTTATTTTTCGTCCACGAACATATTATCTCATTACTCTCCGGATGGCATTGGATGAGACAGCTGGTCAACTTAAGAAAAGGTAAACCCAAACTCACCAACCTAATTTTTCACTTTTGTTAGCTCGGCCGAGATTGGAACGTACGAAGGGTTGGGGTTGCAAAAAAATATGATGGCATCCCGTATATGTTAATTGATATTGACGTTGGTTATTGAAAATGATTAATACTTATATTTTAGAGGTGAAGTGTGGTAGGGATTATATTAATGCATAGGCGGATCGGCTGAATGCAACTTGATGTGCCCCGCGAGCCATGCACGGTCATCTCCAAGGGTGCAGCACATCAGGCTCAATGACCTGCTTAATTGGTCAGAATTATTATTCTTACTTCACCATCCATGGATATTAGGAATTTAGACCGGATTTAACCTCAATAAAAAGTCATAGCAACCTGGTGGACGATAGTTGACTTGATAAATATTCTCAGCGATATTTGTTTGACCGAGAGAATTGCATATTATATATTTTCTGAAAAAAACATCTCATAATGATTAGTTAGAGGATAACCAGTTAAATGTATTTGGCAGGTAAAATACTATCCTTGAGGCATATGTCTTTCATATAGAATTTAATTTTATGTGCTTCCATATCATTACTATTTGTTACAAGGGGTTTTATCCTATTATCACAATTTATTCTATTGTTATTATCAGGATATAAAGCCTCTTTTTTTATTATATAATATTTACTTATAAAAAAAATACCCTAGGTGGTGAATTAAGTATGCTCTTTAACTTTTTTGGGATTAAAAATTTAGTATTGAGGCCACAGGAACAGCAAAACAATCTTGGTTGTTGTTTTTTTAATATTTAGTCGATCTGATAGCAGTTTAGATCTCAAAGCTGATGGCTGCGAATGGTTATCCGAAACGGAATCCCGAGTTTAAAAACATGAAAATTGCAAGCCCTCCTATTTTGGCCGCTTGCGAGTAGTCTTAATTTTTTGTTTCTTCCCCTCCGGTGACAGCGAGCTCCTCTCCTTCTGTCTCTCAGTTTTGGAAGCTTTCGCTCGAATCATCTCTCTCTCTTCCTCTCCATGACCTCACCACCCCCTCCCTCCTCAATCATTAATTTCCCCTTTCTTCTTCTTCTTCTTCTTTCCCTCTCCATCCAATTAATTAGCCTTCCATGGCGTCTTATTTAACTCCTTTGCACCATCATCCCATCACCACCACCGCCATATAATTCTGTCCCCTCCTCTTTTACCGTCACCCTCCATCATCTCATGTGCCTCCACGCCGCTCCTCCTCCTCCTCCTCTTCCCCTTCTTCTTCCCTCCCTAATTCTACTTCCTTCTCTCTCGCTCTGATCTCTCGATCGAACTGCGCGTGCTCTACGTACCCAACTATGGGGTTGGAGCTCCGAGACGCTGACCTGCTGCCGCCGTCGTCCCTCGCGCCCATCAAGACTACTTCCGGGACCGCCACCGAGGTTCCCGACGAAATTCCTGCAGCGGAGTCGTCGGCCACCGGCAATGAGGAGGCCGAGGAGGAGTGCGTCACGCCCAAGTCGATGACGCTGCCGCCGGCGTTGGTGTGCCCGCCGGCGCCGCGGAAGCCGCAGCCGGCGAAGAGGAAGCGCGGGCCGCCGCCCAAGGGGTACTACCTGGTGCCGAGAGATCTGCGGGCGGTCTTCGTCCCGCTGTCGCGGTCGTGTCCTTCGAGCAAGAGAATTCGAGTGCGCTGATCGAGAAATCGCTGATCTCCAGATGTCTCGTATACCTTCTTCATCTTCTCACGGCCGAAAAGTAAAAAATTCTCTAAATACTTTTTTTTCCAAAAAAGAAAGGATCTTCTACTCCTGTTTTTTCAGAGAATAATAGTGCGGACTGATTCTTGGAATTCCGGTGATGTATGTTAAAGATCACTTCTTCTATATATCCTTTCCTAATCTATGTATCTGCCGCTTTCAGAACTTAAAACTGCTACTTTTACTGCTGCATTATCTACCGTTGCCTAATGTTAAAGAATTTGAATTGTTAAGGACATATATATTCCCCTCTCTCTGCATCAGGAAGAAATATGCTGACCTTGTATATATATTCAGAGAGAGAGAGAGAGAGAGAAAGTTTTGAAGGAATATTTCAATTAATTAATCAGCATCTTTTCTTGAAAAAAAAAAAACCAACGACACAAATACTCGTCGTTACTTCTCACCCCATCAAATGCATGCATATATGCATTTTAATTTGTTTGCTGGATACATTGCGCATCAGATTGCCAGATTAGTAAACATCCAATTTTTTAACACAGACACTAATTTTTTATTGACTAGCTCCCCATTTTATAAATTCATCAAGGTTACGAATAATTAATTACTCAATTTAGCACAGCAAAGTTGTTTGCCTGGCCAGATATGATGCGGCAAATTAATTAAGTTCAATGTAAATTTTATTTTTAGAAATTGAACCTAATCAACAACTAATGAGGTATCCAAGTAAACTTATTAATCCCATTAGCATCCCTAAAATGCTCACTGTAAAGCACCCAGACAGGAGGATATCACAGTCAGTATATTTTATTTGCTGCAGTAAAATTTTCCAGATTCAGAAGAAGAAAAATGACAAAGGAATGGAGGATATACAAATTCTGTCACCAATTAATTAATTGCCATTAATTACCCACTAATTATCTCTAAATTAACCTGCAATTGCTTAAATTAAGACAAAAATCTTTGACACATCTAATTATGAGAAGCTTTGGATTCTTTTAGAGACAATTCCACCTATATAAATTAGTCAGTGCAATTAAATGAGACTTCTATACACCATATATACATATGCTAAAATAATTATTTCCTGATTAATTGATGAACAAACTCTTAATTAATTTGCATGAAGAATCGTGAGCTGCACCTAGTGTGTGTATATATAGATATATGGTATTCCATAAAGTGTTAATTGGTGATCCCAATTAAGCCAGTCCAGCATATGATTAATTGATGGTGTTAGAGATGAGGGGTAAGGTATTACTGTATGTATTTTTTTTAAAGTGCGACACATGCATGGTTAAAGGAAGGTATAAATATATGACAATGCATGGATGGGAGGGAGGGAGGGTCAATGGCATGATCATGGTCATCACATCTCACATGGTAAGCAGGTGAAATAATACATGTACAGTGAGAAGGCATCAGTAGTTTTCCCAGCTTTTGGCCCACAAGTTGAGGCATGCTGCTGGCTCTATTGTTCCAGGGCATGCAATGTACCTTTTTGGCATGAATTATTCCAATCTGTCAGACTTAATTGCAAACACCTACAAGTATTCTTTTTCTTTAACATATCTACTTTAATTAATCGGATCAAGGAGATAAGATTCTAGGCTCACACAATAGATCTATATTTATGTACTTTTTCAAATTTAGACATTAGCATGGAATGTAACTCTTTTCCTTTTTTTGCCCCCTTAAAAACAATTTTGAGAGAAATCTTGTTTGCTTTTTCAATATCTTGGTTGTCGATGCCCTCAGACCTTTAAAGGTTCAGGAAATCCTGAAACTTGTTTCTTAAATTACTATGAGCTTACATCCCTTTTCCAACTTGGGTTTCATTGAAGCATGTCCTTCCATTTTACAAGTGGTATCCTTCCAACCCTAAGGTCCTCCGGTTAAGAAATTTCTCTATGTAAACTTCTCCTATTGAGTGCACAAACTTAAATGCAGCTCTGCATGTCTCTCCCACTGTCATTCGTGCCAGCTTATGAAGATTATGTGGTTATTATCCAAATATCATTTTGAACCAAAATATTCTGTGATGTCGAAGAATATTGTTGAATTAAGGATATAAGAAAATTGAGATGTATACCGCCTGCTCGTATCTTTCTATGAAATTTGGATCTCGATTGCTTACATCTCCTTCAAGCAAATTGAAGTACTTGATTATATGTTAGTAGAAAAGCTCAGCTGCTCCTTTTATTGTGCATCACTTCATGCGAAGATGCCATACATGTTAAATCAATCCATGATCATATGAATTAGCATGCATTTTCTTCACTATATAGCTTTGCATGCCTTGCACACTCACCTTTGTTTGTGGCTAGTCAAGATCATATCTCATTTGTGCTTGGTGTTACCATATTCGTGTGCATTCTTCCACCTCACCAACTCATCTCTCGTAGGGCATCTCATATCCTAACATTATGATGCTCATGTGCCATCGTGCCACCACTGTGCTTAAGCCTTAGTATAGTTGGTTGGTTTTCCATTCTTGCGCTAGTCTCAAAGGTGTAACACAATGCCATCGATTGCAACCATATTACAAATATGACAACCCTTGTAAGGAGGGATTTCTGAAAGGCCAAGGAGAGGATATAACATAATGCAAGGTGGTGAATAGTACAACTATATGTAATGTGGCATTTAATATTAGAATTACCTCGCATCGCACCTCTAACTCATACAATATTGTGGAAAATTTATTGAATACATTTATTACCCATACAATATTGGATGGATCTATACCAACTCATATTGAACCTTTCTCTCGGGAGACAAGGTGCTACACCCTTAACTCTTTGACAGACCTAAGTGCAACCCAAGTAGCTCTGGATGCAACTAAAGATATCTAAGAGGAGCACAACTCAAGTTTCATCGAGGAGGATTTAAGGGGCATGCATCTTATCCCTATTCCATACATCCAAGTTGAAACATGTGGAAAATTTTAAGATGAAGTCACTTTGACCCATGGAAGACTCATAGAAGACTTGCTCAAAACTTCTCAAAAGGGCAAGTGTCCTTTGGTGCCTCGGATGCACCCCGGCCATGCTTGGAATGCATCCTTGTTTGACCCACGTGCGCCCCACGTGCCTACCTTTATGATTCGGTCGATCAAGTTGAGTTTTAATCTTATCCATTGATCATAATGGACTCTTCCTTCCTCAATTAAGCCTTGATCCTATCAAGATAACGATGAAGTATAAGTTAGTATGCTGAGGCATCTTCAATCATGCAAATTGAGAAGGAATTTGCCGAGCGCATCAAGGAAGCTGACTCAACCCTAGCTGACTATATCATTAAGAAAGGAAACATGATTGTCAACTTCTCCAAGCCTGACCCAATTCGTGCTGAAGACAACAAATTCAAACTGATGACTTTTTCAATCAGCTAAGGAGCTTGGATCGTCTGCCCAAGAGCATCTCCACTATTGGAGAAATTAAATAGGTGTTGAGAAGCTCTAACTGACTTGATCAAGGAGATAGTTATACTAAATTTTCCTAAATTTTAGGAGAACTGTTCATACAATCTAATGTAACCTAGGTCACTCCTTGTGGCTATAAATCTCATGTAGATAGGGAGGGTTAGGGGTGTGTTTCATGTGCTACATTATTCCATATCTAGAGAATACCTTTGTAATAGTTTTAGGACCATAAATTCATGGTTACCATGCGCATGGACCTTTAAAAGTTTTTTTAGTTAATATAATTTTCTCTTAATTATTATCTTGAAGAAGGAGGAGCTCAACGTCCTCCTCACTCTCCATCAACTTCCCATAAGTAAGAATAAACACTTTCACACGTATTTTAGTTTCAGACCAACAAAGGCTTATGGTTACCATGGTTACCATGCCGCACGCCTACTTCAGCCTAATTTGTGAGTAAATCCCCAATATAACTTATAGCTTGAATTAGGGGTGTGGCACAAGGTGACACTAGCTAAATTTCCAACGATAAATTTTTAACCTAATTGCTACAGTGGTGTGATGTGTTCCTTGAACAAGCGTCACAAGCCTTCGCTTGAGCTCATGATTGAGACATTGTTAAATCAAGCAACATGGAAGCTATCAAACACTTCTGTGTTGAACATTTGATTAATATAGGAGGAGCAACACCACAAACATACGGATTAAAATATGGAAAAGGATTGCGGGCAATGATTTGTACCAATAAACCCCCACTTCAAATACTTTATTTATCACAATAATTATAAGAGTTGGTTGCCGTCAAAAATGGTCACCAATGACCATAACAATCACTCCTAAGAATGGTCACAACAAGCTAGCACTCTCATTGCTCATAGGGGATATATAACTTAAACTCTTACTCACCAATTCCTAAACCCTAACACTCCATTTGAAGGAGGCACTGCTAGGTGGAAGGGGGACCAAGCCTCATCAATATCACTGGTGCTTCAACAATATCGTAGGTCATAGGTTGTAGTGGACGCACCTCATTGGATTTTACTCACAACTACCGGCAAAGAAGCTTCTACTTGTCACCACTTACCAAGTCACAAAATGTATTCGCCAAGTCAGCTGCCATATGAAGTCAGCTACTCGTTGATTGGCCGAGTAGTTGAGTTGGCACTTTTAACCGCTGAGATATCCCAACTTGAGCTTAAGATATACTAACTTGAACCTAACTGAGCCCAGTTGCACTTGATCCTGTCTGCATTGGATCAGCTACACTGAACACAATATAACTAATATTGAACATAACTAAACTTGATAAAAATTATATTCCCAAAACTTAATGGGTGCATGTTAATCGTTGCCATGCATAGGTGCTCCATATCAATCATCCCCATGCACATGCTCCTATTCAGTTAAAATTGAATATCGAGGAGTTGTAGGTTTAAGGCCCCATTGAGTAGGGTCCCCATTAAGCAGGGTCTGCAAATTTATCTCAAAAATTGAATTCTACCAACTACAACAAACGATCGACAATCAAATTCTGTGGCCTACAATTCTACAGCAACTACCTGACTCTTTTAAATACTTATCTACAACAAGCAACTTATCAACACTTAACTTAATTCAGTAGAAATAGTAAAAAAAAGCAAAATGAACATTTAGCAACAATATGCCTCCATAACAGGAATGCAGTAAAAACTTCATCCTAAGAAATACTTTTACAACATAAATCACTACTCAATTTGTTGGACATATACTCAAAGCAAGGGTCAACATAAACTTAATCTTATATAATAACTTTGACAGCGGTATTTTGAAAACAAAATTTTTCAAACTACTGAAAAATCCACCCTTCAACTTGCTGGCCACACACGCATAGCTCATCGAAGGCAACAAAAACTAGAACACACTCTTCAATAAAACATATGAACTGCTATTACACAACTTGGACAAGAAAGCAAAAACTACAATATACTATAAACACGCAAAACCTAGTAACATGCCATACTCACCCCAACTGGAAACTAAAACAAAGGATAAATAATTTCTATAAACAGAGCATGTTATCTTCATCAAGCATTCTAACTTAGTAGGAATTTGGGCGGATATGATCAACTTACCTTACGATCAATTTATGATTTATTGCATAGAAATCTAGTACTGTTCCTCTTCCTCCCATAATTTCCTTCGATGTAACTTGTGGCCAATAGGGCACTCCCCACATGCCATCTCCATCACTAATCTGCATTCCAAACTCATGCCAACAAATTAGAAGAAGGCAAATAAGAGGAGAAATCGGGTTTTCCAAAACCCCATCTCCTCAAAAGGGTTAGGTTTTAATAACGAGCTAGAAAGTATGGGAGCCAAAAAGTCCAAAATGCTCCTCTCCCATTAACTATTTATGATTCTACCATTTTGTCAATTTGTGGGTTTACAATTTGAGGGCTTGGATACTAGATTCATGCTAGACTAGAACTAAGTATTTATTTTCTGAGAAGAATAAATAGGATAGTTCTGAATATTTAGTCCATGGGAATTATATGCCCGATTATAATTAGTTGATACCTATAACTCTCCTACTGTTTGACACATATTCTGTTTATTATTATAAATGAGCCTTAAGTAACACAATACATCCAATAAATTCTTTATGCTTGTTATCTTTTGATTTAGTATGAACATGATATTATATCTATGTATGTTGTCTCGAAAAGTGATCCAAATTCTGATTTAATTATGAGCTAGTATATGCATCTATTTTCTTAAAAACTAGAGATATGGTAAAAAAATCCTAGGATGCTACATGTTTTATGTGCGTACTTTATTACCCTACTTTATCTTTAGATGAATATAAGTAGGATGATACTACATTGGAAAACACCTAGGGCACTATCACTAAAGTGATATTATGGTAAATTAGCACACTCATAGGTAGCCTATGTTGAGGGCATGGGGTAAAAATACTAAGTTGCCAGGATAGAAGGTTGGGTAGACATGAATAACAGATATGAATAACAGGTAGATATGAATAACAGGTAGTAAGGTATGAATAACAGGTAGTAAGGTACAATTATCTTTTGTTGCTACCTTGACCCGAGTAATTGATATTGATTGATACCTTCCCTTGATGTGATAGTTCTTAGCTACAACTGTGGATGATTATGCAAGTCTGATGAGGACATCACTAGTTCGCCCGTGCAAGACTCAATTAGCATACAAGGCCCAATGATACGAGCCCATGCCCGACGCTTCTATACGGAAGTTACATGAGTAATTGAAGAAATATTTATTCATGAGCAAATCAAGGAAGATTTATTCAAGATCAATTATTTATGCAAGAGCAAATCAAGGAAATTCTATTCAAGGTAAATCTTCATCAAATATTTATCCAAGAGCAAATCAAGGAATAATTATTCAAGATAAATCTTCATCAAGATATATTTATTTTCCAAAATTCATGGCTTACAAGAGGAGGAGATTTATATATTTATTTTTCCTATTTTAGTGTAATAAAATATGGAAAAACTTCCATTATTTTATCTATATATTAGGTGGAGCATGCCCTCTTGCAAGGGGACTTTGATTTTTTGCTTTAGCCACCACTTTTGTAATGCTTTTGCTACAAACTTGAAGTCCACTTTCTTAATCACTTTTTGAGTGATCCTTCCGCTGTTGCTCTTTCAATTCTCTTGAATTGTTCGTGCCGTTCTTCGTGAATAGGTCAGTCGTGTTTGACACGGTTGATAACCAACTGAGGAGTAGTTTAGCGATTGCGAGGTTGCTGGTCGCGTTCCTTGACCGTGGTTAGCCTCCCCTTCGTCAAAGTCATGACTCCCCCTATCTTAAGGATTTCTCCTACGACGGAAGATCGGGACCAACTTGCTTGCACGCATCTTAAGTCGAGGCGTGTGCATATCAAAGTCTCATACATATTCTCGTAGGATTCTTTCATTGGTCTTCCTACTTGGATGTTTCACATAGATAGTTGGATTTCATAAATTCCTATGTTATAGATTCTCAGTTTTATATTGATTTCTATCAAGCTCACTGAGTATGACATTACATACCCTTATAAGAAAACTCAATTATTTTTTAGGACCCCAGCAAGAGAGAAACTTATAGAACGCAAAGCGAGTAGTTTAGTACCTGACTTTGAAAGGTAGAGATTTGCTACCTTCACTTTAGTATAAATAGAGAACCACTGGATAAATATTTTCTATATCTTTGGACAAGAGTCATGTTTTGAATTATGTCATCATTGTATATACAAATCATATTGCACGGGAAGTCTGGATTTCAAAATACATCATGCTGAATAGTCATTATTGTAATGGTATAATAGATAGGGTATCACCTTTCAAATATAGAGAAAATATATACAATGTACGCTTAGTGCGTACAACCATTGAACGTGGCTTTAACTCCTCAAACAAGGCTGGTTGCACTTGTTGATGTAGCATTAATGATGTTGATTTGGTGTTGGCTTCTCTCCGTGTGAAGTCTGAATGCTTGTTCAACTTTATCCCTCATGAAGTTATGTGTTGCACTAAAGTCGACCATTGTTTTGCTCTCTCGTCCATTGATCTTCAACTCCATGTAATGTTTGATCCATTGGTATATGCTCCTTGTGCATGGTGTTCAGAATCTATAATGGGGTGATGCACCAAGTTGGCACATCTAAGGTCGTCGCAATCAGGGTCATCAAGTCACCATCGTGCAGAATCAAAGCAAATAACTCGTGTCATGGACAATCTCATATGGGATTTGGTCCTCCATAAAGTAAACATCGTCCTCTTGGTAAGCCTTTGATGTTGCTAGGGCCTCCTACCCTAGGGGGTGAAGCCTTGACACTACCCCGCATGCACGAACCCTTGAGACTATCTTAGCATAATTTTTGTGTTTTGTCCATGCTCCGAGCCTCGCATAGCCATACTCTAAGCCTTGAATACTTTATTATTATTATTTGCATAGCAGATCAGTTCAGCATATTGAAATAAAAAAGTAGATAAGGCCTCCATAGAATAAGAACATGTAAGGCATAACAAATCATGCTACATGAATGTGTAAAACTAGTATGCACAATACGTTCCATATCTAGAATTCATGTTGTTCCATATCTAGAATTCATGTTGTTTTAGACATCTAAGAATTTCCTAACAAAAGTTTATTTTAAACTTTTCCTAACTTGTATAAGTCCTAAGATAGTGAATCCAACACACCAGAATTAGTAAATTCGTACTTTAGAATCATCCGAATATAATATATTAGGCAAACAATGTGTTACTCGTATTCTGGCATACTTTCCCTAGTCACGGCAAAATTATTTTAACATCTTGTTGCTAGTTAATTGGGACTCTTTAGTAGTTTCTAATAATGATCTCAATTCGATCCCCATTGAAAACATTATAGATAGTTATTTGCTAATATGCCCAAAGTAAAATAGTTTGCGAACCTTAAACCTATATAAGGCTTCAGCTTAACGGAGAGTTCAATTCTCGGCCTAATATAATGTAATGTGATTAATAGTTTTTTTTCTTGTATACTTCTTTTGTCATGATACTTGGTATGAATGCAGGTCAAGATGAAATTTCAAAGATCATTGTCTGATCTAAGTATCATCAATAGGGATAAATTTCGGAATGATGGAGCATCCCAACCATACATAAAATTATGGTCAAAATATTTGTATGCAATCCAAATATCATCAATAGGGATATTTGTATCCAAAGATCTCATTCTAAGGAGATCTTTGGTCTATAAGTTGGGTAGGAACATGATAACTGATAAACTCAGATTATCCAATAAAGTTTCAACTACTTATTTATTTATGAATCAAGAATAAGGATAATCGAAGGTGCTTGAGCAACCCTCAGGTTCAAATAGTAATCAACCTGAAAGCAAGCAAAATCAGAATATAAATAGATTCAATCGATCTCAGTATCCTAAGGTAGCTCAATGTGGTATAAATACTATGATTTAGATATCATATGAGATTTTGAATTCAATATTTCCAAATCCTAGGTGGGAGTCACTACCAATTTTTGCATAAAAGGCAATCGACATATAAATTAAGATATGATATTGTGTGGGATCAAGATTAATTTACTTGATCTCCTAAGAATTGAAGTTGATAATAGATCAAGCATATTGTCTCATATTTCTACATCTTCATTGTCTCATATTTCTACATCTTCTGGGACTCATATGCACCAACGCAAGAGAGTATATGTCATGCCCCGACCCACATGTCGGACACGTTGCAACCGCCGTATGAACCCAAAGGACCCATACAAGACATTTGGTAATAAATATTATTCGTACACATAATCAACACAGTGAAAAATACAAACAAATCATCTATTTAACTCCACTATCACAGTCCCGATATACCTACTACCATTATACAATAACGATATCAATAAATAAAACTAAATTCATCGATAGCCCTCATATTCATCAAATATCTCAGACAGTCATCTAACAACCTGCACACACATTGAACGCGGTGTGCTCAGCCTTGGGGCCTAGTGCGAAATTACAGCTCTAAACTGAATAAGGAAATCAAAGGCTAGGAGGAGTACTCTAGGATGCCTTGGGTTGTTAATTATCATTTTTATTTGATTTGTGTAAATCAGTTTATAGAAAATAGTAAAATAATATAAATAAATATAGACGTATATTTCACTAGATGTGTAAACCCCCACCTTCAAAAATTTTATTTTTAGAAAAAAAAAGGTCCGGTTCAGATGAACCGGCCAGCCGGCCGGTCCAGCTGAACCGGCTCGAACCCGGTTCGAAGGAGGCATAGCGGGCGAGAAGAGCTGCGCGATGCCCGCCTCCTTCATCCCCGACCTCGCGACGACCCCTTCCTCGCGCTCGCCCCCTCTTCGATCGCAGCGGAGCGAACGCCGGCGACTTCCCGTCGCGTTCGCCGTCCGTCGTCCCTCGCTGCCGTCCGCCGTCCATCACCGGCGCCGCGGTAAGGAGAGCGCAGCGGTGCTGTCGCGCCCCCTTTCCCTTCCCCTGTTTTCTCCCCATTGCGGAAATCGCTTCCGTCCGCAGTAGAGCAGAGGAGCTCCTCTCCTCCACCGCCCGCCGCTGGCTGCCGACCGCACTCAGGCGCCGCCCTCTCCTCTCCACCGCGACGAAGAGACCTCAGCGGAGGCCTGCCATCGCCGCGAGCCATTCCCCCGCCTGCTGCCGCCCTTTCCGTTCGCTGCGATTGCAGCGGTCGTCTGCCACCATCCCGCGCCCAGATCGTCGGCGCGTCGTCTTCCCAGCTGCGGTCGGAGACGCTCGCCCTCCCCACACGATTTCGAGCCAACGTCGACCCCCAACGCCCACGCAGCAGGCGGCGATTTCCGCCGCCGCTGCTCGTTCGACCCGCAGCAGGGCAGCCACCCACCGAGCTCGCCGTCTACTGTTCGCCCGCCGTTCACCTGCCATTCCACGCGCGGAACATCGACGCACCGTTCGTGGTTGCTGGGGCTCGAGCTGCTCGCCGCGAGCAGAGGAGCTCCTCTCCTCCACCGCCCGCCGCTGGCTACCGACCGCACTCAGGCGCCGCCCTCTCCTCTCCGCCGTGACGAAGAGACCTCAGCGGAGGCCTGCCATCGCCGCGAGCCATTCCCCCGCCTGCTGCCGCCCTTTCCGTTCGCTGCGATTGCAGCGGTCGTCTGCCACCATCCCGCGCCCAGATCGTCGGCGCGTCGTCTTCCCAGCTGCGGTCGGAGACGCTCGCCCTCCCCACACGATTTCGAGCCAGCGTCGACCCCCAACGCCCACGCAGCAGGCGGCGATTTCCGCCGCCGCTGCTCGTTCGACCCGCAGCAGGGCAGCCACCCACCGAGCTCGCCGTCTACTGTTCGCCCGCCGTTCACCTGCCATTCCACGCGCGGAACATCAACGCACCGTTCGTGGTTGCTGGGGCTCAAGCTGCTCACCCTCGCCGCAAGCTCTTGAGCTTGCGTGCGACCCCGACGCAACTGCAGCAGGCAACGATTTCGTCGCCGCTGCTGGTTCAACCGTAGCACCTCCGGCGACGAGCGGAGCTGCAAAATCCACTCCTCTCGCCGGCTGGAACTTCATCCCTTCCTTCCCCACGCGATCGCAAGTTTAGGAGCTTCGTTTCTCCTCTATGAACTGGCGATTTCGCCCTCCGGCGAACTTGCCCTAAAGTTCGCCGGCGACGCCAAAAATTTGGATCGTTAGGGCATTGATGGCCGGATTTTGCGCAGGTCATCGTCGGTTCCCACGCGTGCGAAGGCTTGCAGAGCTCGTCTTCTAGTTGGTCGGAGGTTTCGTGAGCTCCGGCGAGGTGGCGGCTAGGGTTCCGATGGTGAATAGTGATTCCGACAATGAATAGTGATTCCGGCAAAGGTAGCTTTATTTTTTTTCTTTCCTAATCTTGATTAGTGATTTATTTAAGCATGTTTAGTTATAATTAAACACGTTTAGGATAAATTAGTGTCGTTGAAATGCTTAGATTAATTTAAACAGCTTAGTGTTAATTAATCAAGCTTAGTGGATTAATTAAGCATGATAAATTAAGTTAAGTAAAAATTAATGATTTAATTGAGTAGAGTTAGTGAATGGGTTGAGTTGAACTGGATTGGAGTTAGTTGGATTGAATTCGAGTTAAGTTTGGGTTCGGGTTGAGTGTAGTTGAGGTGAGCTGAATCAATTAAATTGAACTTGAGTCGAACCAAATTAATTTGAACTGAACTCGAGTCAGACTCGGATTTAGATGGGTTGGAGCTGACTCGATCGAACCAAACTGGCTACGCTTGGGTCAGACTCAAGTTAAGCTAAATAAATAGTGTTTGGGTCCACCGCGTTGGCCGGGTCCACAGCGTCGACCGAGTCCACCGCGTTGGCCAGGTCCACCGCGTTGACCGGGTCAACTGTTGACCGTTGACAAGTCAAAATAATAATAAAATAATATTAAAATAATAAAAAATAATAAAATAGTAAAAATTTCTATGGGTTCTACTTGGGCCCCTGGGTGACTTGGGCCAAGTTATGGGTGAGTTTAATGAGTAGAAATTGAATAAAAATTCATTTAAGTTAATAGATAAAAATTTAAAATATGATAAATTAAGAATTGATTAGGTGGGATTAATCCTAAACTTGTATAGGATTAATTTAATGCAATAATTATTTAATCGATAGATTTTAATTTATTTATCTTAAGGAAAAATGGATTAAATCTATTTTAAATAATTATGTTAATTAGGACTATTGTGGGTGCGCGATCCGAGTAGCTCGGCGGGTGATTATCTCCGCGTGACTTGGTTCAGAGGAGCAGATCGCTAACCCAAGTGTGTTGGTTCTCCGATGGTAGGATTTATTCAAGCTAGGAAATTCCCGCTAGGGTTTTCTTAGGAACAATTCTTGGATGTCTTAAATATAATAAAATGTTATGCTTGATAAGATTTATTTTGCCTGCATGTTAGTTTAGTTATTCTGTCTAACATGTAGGATATACTATGATGTCAATGCTAGTTTTAATATGTCGTGATATCTTGTCGAGCATGTTGTATGTTATGTTATTATTTTTCTATGCTATGCTAGCACACCTACCATGCGGACATAGATAGGAAATAATGACATGTTAGAACATTTGGCGACCTCACCGCCACTTAGACAGAAAAAGGGGCATTTTTCATATGCCCCGGTTGACCGCCGCGTTCCGACGGTGGTCAAACGGTGACGTACCGCTAGGCTCCACTCCCGAGGTTGATGCATAGCGGAGGTACTGGGAGCACCACTCCCGATATTGTGCATAGCTTATATACTGGGAGCTGGTAGGGTAAGAGACTGTACAAACTCCATGGTCGTATTAGACCGGAAATATGGAGCAAGTCCTTACCCGAAATTCACCCGCGCGAGTGTCGTTTAGGCGACCTCGTGATAGTCCTGAGATGGTTAGCAAGGATGAGCCCTACCATGGACTTGGCACCGATGGAGTCGAGGGCCACAGCCCATCGTGCGGATGTGCGCCAATCTCGATATACGTCGACTGCTATTGGACTGGGAAGGTGATTCCACATGCGACGCCTTGGACAGTGGATCCGTAGACCGCACGGCTATCATCCTTGACGTCTGCAGACGATCGGATGAGTAGTCCGGATCCTAGGGTGGTTATTCCGGCTAGCCGTGGCCGATGACATTGTTATATGGCGACCCTATCTACGGACATCGTGTAGTACTACATGGGTGTCGTGGCCCCTATGGAATCCGGGGAGGATGTATGGGTACGACGATTTCGTTAGGGGAGGCATGGTCGGCGACTAGCGAAACAATGGAGAGGGATACTGGGTCACCCGTCCTCTCCGCCAACATCAGTGCGGCGGGCATAGGTAGAGACAGAGACAGAAAGGCATTGATGGGCTTACTGATACTATTAGCTAGGGTATTCACTAAGCATAGGCTGGCAGCCCGAGTTTTATAGCTTCAAAGTATGATTATGACGTAGGTGACATATTGTTGACATTGACACTAGATACATGTAGGTGACATCTAGCGAGTTATACATCAGTATTTTATTTATGTTATTTTGCTGCTTACTATAATTTGATTTACACAAATCAAATGGAAAATGATGATTAATCACCAAAGACATCCTAAAATACTCCTCCTAGCCTTTAATTTCTTTATTCCGTAGAGCCGTAATTTCGCACTAGGCCGCAAGGCTGAGCACACCACTTTTCCCCGTGTGTGCAGGTGTATTAGATGACTGTCCGAGAGATTTGATGAAGATGAGTCCGTCGACGGGTCTATTTTTATTTCTCGATGTCTTTTTCATAGAATTGTAGTAGGTTTATCGGGACTGTGTTAGAAATGTGGAGTTAGATAATTTAATTGTAAATTTCGCTGCATAAACTATGTATATGAATGATATGTATCACTTGATACCTTGTATGGGTCTGTTGGGCTCATACGGCGGTTGCCACGTGCCCGACAGTAGGGTCGGGGCGTGACAACTTAAGTGGTATCAGAGCTTAGGTTTAAAGACCTGAACATTAAAGTGATATGAGAACCTAGGTTTAGAGAACCTAGGAGATTAAGTTAAGTTTGAGGTTTTAAGGATTTAGATAACAGTCCCGATATAATATAGGATAAAGTGAGAGTCGGAAATATAGTAGTATATTTTCTTAGTGATGAGTTTTTACTCAGACGACAGTTAATCACTCTGATTAATTTTTCTTGAGTCGATAACTGTCGTAATATGAAGATAGTAGATTTACTATCTTCAGATAGTAAATATGGATACCATCTCTACCGCATTGGAGAAGAGATAGAAACTTAGATCAATAGGCTCAGATCTACGATCAAGTTTCATTTCTAAATGATCAAGTAAATTTATTCATGATCATATTAAGGTTACCTTGTTGGGTGCATCACAATCACCTCTTATACCAACATAGGTAGCTATCATCACTTTGATCTTAAACAGTATTGATATTAAATTCTCCCATGTTATATCTTAATCATACTGGTTGTATCCCATGATCCAGTTGAGATACTGAGTTTGAACGAATTTATAAATATTTGATTTTATCCGCTCTGATTCGAGCACGTACTTCTGAGTTGGACTCGTGACATAGAAGCACCAGATACACTCCCACACCTGTACTCTCATGCTAGATAGCTGAGGTATCAGGTAGTCTATCAGGATCTTTAAATTGTGGATTATCTATAGATCTTACCATCAGTTCATATATTACCATCTAGTTAAACAATTAGTATATTATCATATCATTCTATGGACCTTCCTACTTGAGTTAGCACGTGTGTTATTATACTACATTTGAGCACGTGTGATATCGTTTAACTTTTGCTGATATGGCGGGTTATAATTATCTTATCAGATTGTGAAATCTGATGATATGATCATATTGACTATCGCGGGTATAAATGATTTCTAGAAAGTTGAAATCTTGAATCTTAGGTTAAATCCATGATCAGTTTGGAGATATATAAATCCACGTAAATTATCTCCGGTTATACACCATTTTATATCTTTATTTTGATCATGAAATTTTTTCATATAAATCTTTACCTTAATTATTCCTATTAGATCTTAGAAAACTACTAAGATTGAATGCCCATATGAGATCTGAATCATCGAATTTATATCAAATTTATCTACGTAAGACCACTGATCTTAAAGAAAAATCTATTAATACTTTAAGCTGGCTTACGTATGAGTTAATTTTCTTTGAACCTAACTCCTGCTCTGATCTCTTAGATGGACTTCATTCCAGATTCATAAATTTGGTTGTGGATGAATCTGCATCAAATGATTTGAAATCATCTATGACCTTACTCTCATTTGAGTAACTATTGATATATATATAAATCTTATGAGTATATGTTGATCATTTTGTATCGTCATCATGTTTTTTTTTTTTTTTAGTTGCAACTAGAAGTTGACCGCCATCAATTGTCATATTAGTGTCAACTCCCAACACTTGCAGCTCTACGTATAGTATTGTGTAGCTTTCTACATATACTCTCTTTGCAGCTCTACACCCTATCTGCAACTCCATTTCACAAATTTAACTGGCGTATATTGCATGACATTTCTAGTTGTGCATGCTACAACCTTCTTTATTTCTGAGTTTCTACAGCTTTGATGTTCGCTTGTTATATTTCTGTAGCTTCATTTTTGCCGCTCAGCTTTACCGTTTGCTTCATCTTATATTTTTTGACTTCTGATATTTCATATTCATTTCGGTTTATCTGCAGTCATGTGGACTGGCTTCCTAAATGTAAATTCTTCTATTGTTCCTCCCTTCATTTCATATTTTGATGCGTCAATACAGTCGGTATAGCTGTCATCAGCATACCACTAGCCTTCTGTGCATTCAATGCAGCTGTTTCCTGCTATTTTCTTCTATCTATCAGTTTCTTTTGCAGCTTGAGCAGCTTTCACTTATTTCGTGTTTCTTATTTATGGCCAACTTATTAGCCAAGCAGGTTTCTTTATCTGCTTCCTTTAATTCTACTTAGTGGCCTTTCTGAATGTAAATTCTGTCGAATATTTCTGTAATTTTTCTTTGCAGTCATTTCCTCAGTCATATTCTGCAGTTTGCAGTTTTCCTTCTTGCGAAGCTACTTCTTTTGTCAAATTCTATCTATCATTGATAGATTTCCTTACTCCTTTTTATTTCTGTAGCTCCATTAGCTTAGCTCAGTTCTTCACTTAGTATTTTGCAGCTCGGATTCCTATATTTTCATTAGTATTGTTATATAGATTCAGTCTTTCTCTACAGTCTTATTCAGTCAATGCAGCAGGCTACATTTCTGCATTTGCAACTCAGATTTCAACTGCCTGCAGATTTTGTAGTATCTTTACTTCCTTACTCTTTTTTATATCTCCTTTAATTTTTGGATACTACAAATTTCTTGAACATTTAACATGTGTTGATATGCATGTTGATATTTCTGCCTATTGATTTCTCCAACACATGTTGATGCACATGATGATATCCTTAGTAGCTGCATATACTATTGACCTCTCTTACTCCAGTCTTTACATTATAAGGTAGTGATTGTAAAAGTTTAAAAACTGACGCGGAGCAAGTTAGTGGGCATTTAATGAGTGGTTATTGCTATCTTTTTATATATTATCCTCTGTCTAGAGGTGACTCCATTATAATCATATTATAGTTCAGGGATGTCTGATCCTGATTCAACCTGAACCACGAAAGGTTATCCGTATATTAGTGTAAAAGAGACTCCCTGGCATATCTATCATCTAGTTTTGTCAGTAAATTGCTTCACCAACGAATAGGTTATCTCAAATGATCTTAATAATCTATTATGGTGAAGTTTGATCTACTCATCTAATGCTCATTCAGTACCTCTAGTAAACTACTATCATACTAAGCAATTGTTTGACACTTTACTAAGCAATTGCTTTCTACCACGTACTAGGATACGCCTCTTGTTGTTGGATAATATGAATGCTCATGAGGATCCAGATATGACTACAATGATCCACAGTATAGTGACAACTAAAGTGGATCGCTATATCATGATATATATTATGTTGTCACGTGGGTCATTTAGTTGTGCTACCTTAAATTTGCAGACCTTATATCTTAGTACCAATAAGTGTATGATAACTAAAGTGGTATCATCTTAGAAAGGAGTTATTGTTTCAAAGGGAATATGAAAAGTCTATTTAATTATCATCGATCATGATTCGAGGAAGGGATCACTGATTGTGTTTATTTTTGGGGACCAAAAATTTTTAAGGGGGAGTACTTGTAAACCCCCGCCTTCAAAAATTTTATTTTTAGAAAAAAAAAAAAACGGGTCCGGTTCAAATGAACCGGCCAGCCAGCCGGTCCAGCTGAACCGGCTCGAACCCGGTTTAAAAGGAGGCATCGCGGGTGAGAAGAGCCGCGCGACGCCCGCCTCCTTCATCCCCGACCTCGCGACGACCCCTTCCTCGCGCTCGCCCCCTCTTCGATCGCAGCGGAGCGAACGCATGCGACTTCCCGTCGCGTTTGCCGTCCATCGTCCCTCGCTGCCGTCCGCCGTCCATCACCGGCGCCGCGGTAAGGAGAGCGCAGCGGTGCTGTCGCGCCCCCTTTCCCTTCCCTTGTTTTCTCCCCATTGCGGAAATCGCTTCCGTCCGCAGTAGAGCAGAGGAGCTCCCCTCCTCCACAGCCCGCCGTTGGCTACCGACCGCACTCAGGCGCCGCCCTCTCCTCTCCGCCGCGACGAAGAGACCTCAGCGGAGGCCTGCCATCGCCGCGAGCCATTCCCCCGCCTGCTGCCGCCCTTTCCATTCGCTGCGATTACAGCGGTCGCCTGCCACCATCCCGCACCCAGATCGTCGGTGCGTCGTCTTCCCAGCTGCGGTCGGAGATGCTCGCCCTCTCCGCACGATTTCGAGCCAGCGTCGACCCCCAACGCCCACGCAGCAGGCGGTGATTTCCGCCGCCGCTGCTCGTTCGACCCGCAGCAGGGCAGCCACCCACCGAGCTCGCCGTCTGCTGTTCACCCGCCGTTCGCCTGCCATTCCACGCGCGGATCATCGATGCACCGTTCGTGGTTGCTGGGGCTCGAGCTGCTCGCCCTCGCCGCAAGCTCGTGAGCTTGCGTGCGACCCCGACGCAACTGCAGCAGGCGACGATTTCGTCGCTGCTGCTGGTTCGACCGTACCACCTCCGGCGACGAGCGGAGCTGCAAAATCCACTCCTCTCGCCGGCTGGAACTTCTTCCCTTCCTTCCCCACGCGATCGCAAGGTTAGGAGCTTCGTTTCTCCTCTATGAACGGGCGATTTCGCCCTCCGGCGAACTTGCCCTAAAGTTCGCCGGCGACGCCAAAAATTTGGATCGTTAGGGCGTTGATGGCCGGATTTTGCGCAGGTCGTCTTCGGTTCCCACATGTGCGAAGGCTTGCGGAGCTCGTCGTCTAGTTGGTCGGAGGTTTCGCGAGCTCCGGCGAGGTGGCGGCTAGGGTTCCGGTGGTGAATAGTGATTCCGACGGTGAATAGTGATTCCGGCAAAGGTAGCTTTATTTTTTTTCTTTGTGATTTATTTAAGCATGTTTAGTTGTAATTAAACACGTTTAAGATAAATTAGTGTTGTTGAAATGCTTAGATTAATTTAAACAGCTTAGTGTTAATTAATCAAGCTTAGTGGATTAATTAAGCATGATAAATTAAGTTAAGTAAAAATTAATGATTTAATTGAGTAGAGTTAGTGAATGGGTTGAGTTGAACCGGATTGGAGTTAGTTGGATTGAATTCGAGTTAAGTTTGGGTTCGAGTTGATTGTAGTTGAGGTGAGCTGAATCAATTAAATTGAACCTGAGTCAAACCAAATTAATTTGAACCGAACTCGAGTCGGACTCGGATTTAGATGGGTTGGAGCTGACTCGATCGAACCAAACTGGCTAGGCTTGGGTCAGACTCAAGTTAAGCTAAATGAATAGTGATTGAGTCCACCGCGTTGGCCGGGTCAACAGCATGGACCGAGTCCACCGCGTTGGTAGGGTCCACCACATTGACCGGGTCAACTGTTGACTGTTGACCAGTCAAAATAATAATAAATATTAAAATAATATTAAAATAATAAAAAATCATAAAATAGTAAAAATTTCTATGGGTTCTACTTGGGCCCCTGGTTGACTTGGGCCAAGTTATGGGTGAGTTTAATGAGTAGAAATTGAATAAAAATTTATTTAAGTTAATAGATAAAAATTTAAAATATGATAAATTAAGAATTGATTAGGTGGGATTAATCCTAAACTTGTATAGGATTAATTTAATGCAATAATTATTTAATTTATAGATTTTAATTTATTTATCTTAAGGTAAAATAGATTAAATCTATTTTAAATAATTATGTTAATTAGGACTATTGTGGGTGCGCGATCCGAGTAGCTCGGCGGGTGATTATCTCCGCGTGACTTGGTTCAGAGGAGCAGATCGCTAACCCAGGTGCGTTGGTTCTCCGATGGTAGGATTTATTCAAGCTAGGGAATTCCCGCTAGGGTTTTCTTAGGAACAATTCTTGGATGTCTTAAATATAATAAAATGTTATGCTTGATAAGATTTGTTTTGCCTGCATGTTAGTTTAGTTATTCTGTCTAACATGTAGGATATACTATGATGTCCATGCTAGTTTTAATATGTCGTGATATCTTGTCGAGCATGTTGTATGTTATGTTATTATTTTCTATGCTATGCTAGCACACTTACCATGCGGACATAGATAGTAAATAATGACATGTTAGAACATTTGGCGACGTCACCGCCACTTAGCAGAAAAAGAGGCATTTTCCATATGCCTCGGTTGACCGTCGTGTTCCGACGATGGTCAAACGGTGACGTTCCGCTAGGCGCCACTCCCGAGGTTGATGCATAGCGGAGGTACTGGGAGCATCACTCTCGACGTTGTGCATAGCTTATATACTGGGAGCTTGTAGGGTAAGAGATTGTACAAACTCCATGGTCGTATTAGACTGGAAATATGGAGCAAGTCCTTACCCGAAATTCACCCGTGCGAGTGTCGTTTAGGCGACCTCGTGATAGTCCTGAGATGGTTAGCAAGGATGAGTCCTACCATGGACTTGGCACCGATGGAGTCGAGGGCCACAGCCCATCGTGCGGATGTGCACCAATCTCGATAGACGTCGACTACTATTAGACTGGGAAGGTGATTCCACATGCGACGCCTTGGACAGTGGATCCGTAGACCGCACGGCTATCATCCTTGACGTCTGCAGACGATCGGATGAGTAGTCCGGATCCCAGGGTGGTTATTCCAGCTAGCCGTGGCCGATGACATTGTTATATGGCAACCCTGTCTACGGACATCGTGTAGTACAATATGGGTGTCGTGGCCCCTACGGAATCCGGGGAGGATGTAAGGGCACGACGGTTTCGTTAGGGGAGGTATGGTCGGCGACTAGCGAAACAATAGAGAGGGATACTGAGTCATCCGTCCTCTCCGCCAACATCAGTGCGGCGGGCATAGGTAGAGATAGAGACAGAAATGCACTGATGGACTTACTGATACTCTTAGCTAGGGTATTCACTAAGCATAGGCTGGCAGCCCGAGTTTTATAGCTTCAAAGTATGATTATGACGTAAGTGACATACTGTTGACATTGACACTAGATACATGTAGGTGACATCTAGCGAGTTATACATCAGTATTTTATTTATGTTATTTTGCTGCTTACTATAATTTGATTTACACAAATCAAATGAAAAATGATGATTAATTACCAAAGACATCCTAGAATACTCCTCCTAGCCTTTGATTTCTTTATTCGGTAGAGCCGTAATTTCGCACTAGGCGCAAGGCTGAGCACACCACTTTTCCCCGTGTGTGCAGGTGTATTAGATGACTGTCCGAGAGATTTGATGAAGATGAGTCTGTCGACGGGTCTATTTTTATTTCTCGGTGTCTTTTTCATAGAATTGTAGTAGGTTTATCAGGACTGTGTTAGAAATGTGGAGTTAGATAATTTAATTGTAAATTCCGTTGCATAAACGATGTATATGAATGATATGTATCACTTGATGCCTTGTATGGGTCTGTTAGGCTCATACGGCGGTTGCCACGTGCCCGACAGTAGGGTCGGGGCGTGACAAGATGTCACCTAAGTTGTATCTAGTGTCAATGTCATGAGCATATGTCACCTATGTAATAATAAGACTTTGAAGTTTCAAGACTCGGGTTGCCAGCCTATACTTAATGAATACCCGAGCTAAGGGCATCAGTAAGCCCATCAGTGTTTTTCTATCTCTATCTATACCTATGCCCGCTGCACTGATGTTGGCGGAGAGGATGGGTGACCCTTGATCACTCTCCACTATCTCGCTAGTCGCCCTCGATTCCTCCCCTAGCGAAACTGCCGTGCCCTTACATCCTCTCCGGACTCCGTAGGGGCAACGGCGACTCGTGTAGTACTACACACTGCCCGAAGACAGAGTCACCATCAACAAGACAAATCGGCCACGGCTGACCGATAAAATAACCACCCTAGGATCCGGACTACTCATCAGACTGTCTGCAGAACGTCATGGATGATAGCCGCGTGGTCTACGGATCCACTGTCCAAGGCGTCACATAGGGAATCACCTTCCCAGTCCAATAGTAGACGATGTTGACCGAGATTTACGCACATCCGCACGATGGGCTGTGGCAACCTCGACTTCATCGGTGCCAAGTCCATGGTAGGGCTCATCCTCGCTAGCTATCTCAGGACTATCACGGAGTCGCCTAAATGACATCCGTGCGGGTATAAGTTTTTGGGTAGGAACCCACTCCATATTTTCGGTCTATACGACCTTGGAGTTCGTATGGTCCCTTTCCCTACCAGCTCCTAGTATCTAAACTATGTATAACATCGAGAGTGGTGCGAAGCGAAACATCACCGTTTGACCATCGTCGGTACGTAGCGGTCAACCGGGGCATGTGAGAAATGCCCCTTTTTGTCTAACTTATAGTGATGTCTCCAAGGTGTTCTAACATGTCGTTATTTATATTTATGTCTGCATGGTGGTTGTACTAACATAGCATAGAAAAATAATATATAACATGCAGGACAAGATCTTTGGACATGTTAAATACATGGCATGGCATACATGTTAGGCAAAGTAAATCATACTAACATGCATTTAAATATAATCATAGCAAGCATTTCATTTTATCGTGTTTAAGACATCCAAGAATTTTTCCTAGGAAAACTTTAGCAGAAATTCCCTAGCTTGAATAAATCCTACATCGATGAACCAACGCACCTGGGTTAGCGATCCGCTCTTCAGAACCAACCCGCGTAACAACGGATCACTCCGACGAACTACTCGGAGTGCATATCAACAATAGTCCTAAATAACACAATTATTTAAAATAAAATTTAATTTATTTTTCCCTAAGGTAAATAAAATAGAAATTTATCGATCTAACTTATACAATTATTCTAGCTAATTACTGCCTAATAAGCCTACATTTAAATTTACGAGCCCACATTCAATATAGGGGTGCCTACTTAATTAGTAAGCCCATGTTTACCCATTCGGCCCATACCTACATTTTTAGTCCAAATAATTTATCAATAATTTAATTAAAGTAATTAATATATTTAATTAACGCAAACTAAGCATACAAGTTGATAATCAATTCAACCTAATCATTCAATATTAATTAACAAAGTTTAATTTTTGCTAATTAAATTAATTACCATATTAAATTAAGTTAATTACACATAAATAAGTTTCATCACATGTATACTCATTCAAACCCACCCATGACTTGGCCCAAGTCACCCAAGGGCCCAAATAAAATCCATCAACACTTACTAGTTTAATTAAATATTAATTAACTATTTTAATCACCTAATCATACCCATGAAAAATTAAATTATTATTATTATTATTATTATTATTATTATTATATTTAATTATTATTTTTTTATTTTTTTTTGACTGGTCAACGGTCAACGGTTGACCTGGTCAACGCTGACCGGTCAACTATTAACCCGGTTTAGCTTGATTCTGACCGAAGCCCCCAACTGGTTCGGTTCAATTTAATTTGGTTCAACTCAGGTTCGGTTCAATTTAATTTGTTCGACTCAGGTTTGGTTCAATTTAATTTGGTTCGACTCGGATCTGGTCCAATTTAATTGGATCAGGTCTAGGCAGCCCAATCTAATTTGGTTTGACTCGAGCTCGAACTAATTTCAATTAATTGATTCAGCTCAAACCCAATCTAATTAATTGATTCAGCTTATTCAACTTAACTCAACGTGAACCCAAACTTAACTCAAACCCAACCCAACTAACATCAATTTAGTTCAACCCAATCAAGTTCATTAAAATTAACCCATATGCTAAATCATAGTTAGATTAACGAAAGCTTGATTAATTAACGCTAAGCATGCTTAATTAATCACTAATTGTGATTAAGGAGAAAAGAAGGGATACCTCAGTCGATCTCTTCTCCTCGTCGAAAAACCAACCGCCGGAACCCTAGCCGCCACCTCGTCGGAGTTCGCGAAATCGACGGCTGGCCAGACGACGAGCTTTGCAACCCTTCGCACGCGTGGAAATCAACGATGGCCTGTGTTAAATACATGGCATAGCATACATGTTAGGCAAAGTAAATCATACTAACATGCATTTAAATATAATCATAGCATGCATTTTATTTTATCGTGTTTAAGGCATCCAAGAATTTTTCCTAAGAAAACTTCAGCAGGAATTTCCTAGCTTGAATAAATCCTACATCGATGAACCAACGCACCTGGTTTAGCGATCCGCTCTTCACAACTAACCCGCGTAACAACGGATCACTCCGACGAACTACTCGGAGCGCATATCAACAATAGTCCTAAATAACACAATTATTTAAAATAAAATTTAATTTATTTTTTCCTAAGGTAAATAAAATAGAAATTTATCGATCTAACTTATAAAATTATTCTAGCTAATTACTGCCTAATAAGCCTACATTTAAATTTACGAGCTCATATTCAATATAGGGGTGCCTACTTAATTAGTAAGCCCATGTTTACCCATTCGGCCCATACCTACATTTTTAGTCCAAATAATTTATCAATAATTTAATTAAAGTAATTAATACATTTAATTAACCCAAACTAAGCATACAAGTTATAATCAATTCAACCTAATCATTCAATATTAATTAACAAAGTTTAATTTTTGCTAATTAAATTAATTACCATATTAAATTAAGTTAATTACACATAAATAGATTTCATCACATGTATACTCATTCAAACCCATCCATGACTTGGCCCAAGTCACCCAAGGGCCCAAATAAAACCTATCACCACTTACTAGTTTAATTAAATATTAATTAACTATTTTAATCACCTAATCATACCCATGAAAAATTAAATTATTATTATTATTATTATTATTATTATTTTATTTTATTATTATTATTTTATTTTATTGACTGGTCAACGGTCAACGGTTGACCCGGTCAATGCTGACTGGTCCGGTCAAAGCCGGTCAATGCTGACCGGTCCAGTCAACGTCAGTCAACTGGTTACCTGATTTAGCTTGAGTCTGACCCAAGCCCCCAACTGGTTCGGTTCAATTTAATTTGGTTCAACTCAGGTTCGGTTCAATTTAATTTGGTTCGACTCAGGTTTGGTTCAATTTAATTTGGTTCGACTCGGATCTAGTCCAGTTTAATTGGATCAGGTCTAGGCAGCCTAATCTAATTTAGTTTGATTCGAGCTCGAACTAATTTCAATTAATTGATTCAGCTCAAACTCAATCTAATTAATTGATTCAGCTTATTCAACTTAACTCAACCTGAACCCTAACTTAACTCAAACCCAACCCAACTAACATCAATTTAGTTCAACCCAATCAAGTTCATTAAAATTAACCCATATGCTAAATCATAGTTAGATTAACGAAAGCTTGATTAATTAACGCTAAGCATGCTTAATTAATCACTAATCGTGATTAAGGAGAAAAGAAGGGATACCTCAGCCGATCTCTTCTCCTCGTCGGAAAACCAACCGTCGGAACCCTAACCGCCACCTCGCCGGAGTTCACGAAATCGACGGCCGGCCAGACGACGAGCTCTGCAACACTTCGCACGCGTGGAAATCAACGATGGCCTGTGAAAAATCCGACCATCAACGCTAAAATGGAGCTCTCGGTGGGCGTCGCCGGCGAACTCTTGGGCAAGTTCCCCGGAGGGCGAAACCGCCCGTTCGCAGAGGGGAAAAATGGCGGCTCACCTCGCGATCGCGTAAGGGAGAAGAGGAGGAGGTCTCAGCCGGCGGGGCGAGTGGATTCGCGGCTCCACCCCTCGCCGGTGGTGTTGTGGTCGAGCGAGCAGCGGCGGCGGAAATCACCGTCTGCTGTGTGGGTGTCGGGGGTCGACGGGACTCGCGAAGGTGCGGAGAGGGCGAGTGTCTCCAACCACAGCGGAGGAGACGACGCGCTGGCGAGTTGGGTGCAGGAGGGCGACGCGGTGGCTGCAGTTGCAGCGAACGCGAAAAGGGGAAATTTTTCGGGGGAGGAAGAGAGGTCGCCGAGCTCCCCTTGCTGTCGGGGAGTGGTGCACAGGGGACGACGGGAACGGGCGGCAGCCGACGGACGGTGGGTAGGGACCGACGGTGGAAATGTGGGCGTCGGTGCTGCTCTACCGTGGACGAGGGAGGTGGGCTCGCGAAGGAGCGGTTGCAGACGGAGAAGGGGCGCACGTCGGCGGCAGACCTCCGCCGAGCTCCCTTCGTTGCGGCGGAGAGGAGAGCGGCGAACATCAAGCTGCAGTCGGCGGGAGGCGATCGCCAGCAGAAGAGGGGGCGACGGCCGCTTTGCTGTGGAAGAGGGAGGCGGGCTCGCGACGAAGGAAGGGGCGTTGCGCAGGAGAAGGGCCTTCGGCTCTTCTCGCCCGCGATGCTTCCTTCGAACCGGTGAACCGGGTCCAAGCCGGTTCAGCTGGACCGACCGGCTGGCCTGTTCATCTGAACCGAATCGGATTTTTTTTAAAATAAAATAAAATAAAGATGGTAGTGGTTTACAGTATAATTATACCATTTGAATTTATTATATAGGCTACATAACTATGGACTAACACCCCCCTATCACCTATGCTTGTATCAGAGGTAAAGGTGTTCTGAATGTAGTTGTCACGGTCTGGAAGGTATTGATGAAAACCTACAAAATAATGATCTAGCCTAAGGTACTGCTAGTCATGAAGGGGAGTCAAACATTATCACCTTTAAGATGATAGCCTCTACGAAGTCTACCCCATCTCTGATGTAGTGAAAATCTCAGCCATCTACCCCATCAGGAGTTTAATAAATTTACTATCTTTATGATAAGGCAAGTATAAACACAAGGAAATTTTATTTATAGCGATCGTTACTGTTGCTAAAGTAAAAACTCTCGTTATCAAAGAAATAACCTATTATATTTTCGAACTTTCATATTATCCTATATTATATGAGAATTTCCATCTTAAACCTTAAGACTTGGAATTTAAGTCTAATCTCATAGGTTCTCTAAACCTATGCTATGATACCGCTTTAATTATCATGCTTAACCTGTAAGTTGAGCATGTAACAACCGTTGAATTGACCTGATATCACATACATATGACAAACATAGTAATAGCTAAAATATCACAAACAATTATAAAATGCGAAAGAATTTTTATCTTAAATAAGGAGGACTCCTATGACAACCCTAATGTATCTCCTACTGGTAAGGTCCTCATCTACGTCATTGTCTCTTAATAGACTTACATACACATTGAATGTGGTGTGCTCGATCTTATAGCCTAGTGCGAATTTACGGCTCAAACCGTAATAGTATAAGTAAGACTAAGGAAAAATATCTAGAATGTCTTTTATTAATTTATATTTTAATGTAATTATTTAATTACATAAATATCATCCATCAAGTATCTATGGTGTCATGAGATATCATAATGTTGATATCTAACTATCATTTAGGTTGTCATATCATGTCATATGCCTAATGTGTAACATCATCATATGAGTTGGACTCTACTTTCCTATACTCAAAGGCAATCTTAATTAGGGATGATTCATGAGCCAATCCGTGTCAAGAGTATGTCTCTCTTTACAACCCACACAGATGTTGGTGAGGGGATAAGTGGACATGATCCCACTCGATCTATCTCGCTAGTTAACTAGCCCGATATAATATCCTAGCAAAACCTGTTGAGCCATGCTGCCTCCCCGGACACCATATAGAAATAACATAGCATATCATGTAGTACTATAATGTTGCTCGAAGATAAGGTCACCACTTGAAGAAATAAAGTTATCGGCTACGGTTGACCGGTACAAATAACAACCCTAAGATCCGGACTATATCATTTATATGTCTGCAAAATATTAAAAATTATAGTCGTGTAGGCTACATATCCACTATCCAAGGATTACAGGTATCACATATTTTTTGTCCAGGAGCCAGCCATGCACATCGATAGTGGGCCTCTAAAGTTTCCAAAATTGAAGAGCTCAATGTTGACTACATGCAAGCAACGACTAGGGATCGGTAGTGTCCCCACTTACCATCAAGGAATAGCACACTGATGATCGACCATTACAAGTATGAGTAGAGTATTTAGGTATGGACTCTCTAGCCAAATCCATCATACATCAACCCACTTCCTGTGTCTGGATCATGCTTGGCCTCCAGAATGGTACTGGTGGGTGGACATTATATTAGGAACTATATAATTCATGATAACCTCTTCGTGTAAACCCCTTTAAGTAGGACTAAATTTTAATTAATGAGAGGGTTAATTAAATGGAGCAATGGGCTAAAGCTAGTCGTACGGTGGATTAAACATGGGCTAGGCCCAACTAGGAGGCCCTCATCTTAGGTGGAGATATAAAGGTAATTGGACCACTTGGTACGCATTTAGCCCAATTTTTTGCTTTTGGGGCAAAATCTAAGATTTAGCGATGAACCTGAAATTAAACAGATGCATGAGGGGAAAGGAGGAAATTTTTACGTCCTCCCTGAGGTAATGCGCCGTGTCTTGGGTCCGCAGCTCTTCATCAAGAGGCAGGAAGTGGCTGAGGGAAATAATAGAACATTGAATGAAATAGGAGTCTTGGGTCCATCCTTGCTCTTTCCTTCACCTTGCCCTGTTCTGTTTTGGGCGGTAGAACAAGCTCTTCATCTAGAGGTGAGAAGTGGCAGAGGGAAATAATAGAACATTGAACTAAATGGGAAGGAAAGGTGCTCCCCCATTTTTCCAAAACAAAGTATACAACAGCTAGTAATCCCTTCCTTCCTTTCCTTTCCTTTCCCTTTCTGAATTTAGTGAATTGGTGCTAATATAATATATTAGGCAAGCAACGAGTTACTCCCGTTTTAGAATACTTTCCCTAGTCACTGCAAAATCATTTCAACATCTTTACTGCTAGCTAATTGGGACTCATTAACAGTTCTTAATAATGATCTCAATTCGATCCCTATTGCCGACGTAATTTTCTTTAATCTCACTCCTTGGAATCAAGCAACCTACCATATGTTGGACAAACACTAACATGGAGATCTTAATGGGAGTTTTGCAAACTCTAGCTCAAATTCTAACCCTCTCTCCACTGTTAACTCCCTCTACTGTAAATACAAAAATCCTGGTAGTAAATATTAGATTATCCTTTTAGATGCCGCATATTAAATATTATCCCAGATTTCCTGCGCATCGAGACACTCTACGTTTGGCTGTGCCTTCCACTCCTGGTAGTTCATCAATTTAGATGCGGGCTGCTCTGCTTAGGTTCCTCTGGGCAGTTGTTTCCCTGTCTTCCCATATTTATGGTCGAATGCAAGTCCCGTCACATTTAGTTTCTACGGTTGGGTTCCATTTATCTCCGGCTTCATCCACCGCAGCAGCTCTGCCTCGTTACGTACGCACGGTCGGACGCAATCGTTCCCCGCTTCATCCGTCGGGGGAAAAAACACTTCTCCTCATTTAGCACCGTGGGATGCGGTAGTCCGTCCGTCCGTCGCGACCACCCGACCGCATTAAATTTAGACCGTTGATGAAATCGTGTCTCTGGGTCGGTGGCATCGAACGGTCTCCCTCATTTTCGACCGTTGGATCCGATCGTCTCTCACCGCACCCATCTCATCATCTTCGTCATCCTTTTGCATCCCCCTTCCCCAATTATTCTCTGCCGTTTCCGTCCCCGATCCGTGGTTCGATCGAGCTTGGGACGATGGCGGCGGCCGCGGCGGCCGGAAGTTTCTTTCTGTTGCAGCGGCGGTCATTGTCATTTTGGCGGCCTCCGCGTGCCTCTGCCTCTGACAAGGTGGAGTTCGTGAAGAAAACCGTGTCCTCCCATGATATCGTCATCTTCTCCAAGTCCTACTGCCCGTATGTACTCCTTCTCCATCCGAGAACCTAGCGCTCCTTGTAGCGCCTGTGTTTAGTCTTTCATTCCGCTGGAAAGAAAAAATGTGATTAACCCCGATTGACCTAGAAAACTACCGTGTATCTTAGCTGAAGGCTCTGAAATTTCCGTGTTTGATGTGAGCGGTTGTAGTGCTTTGTCCTGCAGTCCCAGTTAAAGCTGAGGACTCGGAGACAGAGAATTTAAGTACTGAGTTTAAAAATATTTTGAAATTTATCGGGGAAGTCTGTAAGGAAAATCTTTAGGGTTACGGGCGATTTTAAGCGCAGAAAATTTTTTGTCTGCCTGCCGTTGCTCCTGCTTGAGCATTGTGTGCACAGGCTGATATCAGGAGCTTGCTCTCCTTCTAAGCCCTGATGAGATGGCAGGCATTTTGGTGCTGTTTCTAAATTGGCTCATCTGTTAAAATAACGTTCGCCGTGATTTAATTTGTTTCTCCAAGATTCTACAAAGAGTCCTTAGCAACCATTACTGGTTTGCAGGTTTTGTGCGGAAGCCAAAGGTATTTTTGAAGATTTGGGGAAAAAACCATACGTCATGGAGCTGGATGAGAGAGGTTTGTTTTTTCTGATGCCATTTCCATTGCAACTAGGACTCTAGACTGATCTGAAGATTTTTTTTACGTGTAATTCTCTGGAAAGATAAGTAAATAAGATTGAATATCGAAAAACATATTATACCTTTATCGTATTTGAGTTCATTTTTTCTTATTGAAAAGAAAAAAGATAGAAGGAAGAACAATTAATTCAACAACATAATCGTACGTGCCAAATGAAAAAGGAGAACTAGTTAGCTTTCAATCTTGCTTAATGCTACTTGATAACAGTTCTGACATATTATAAAGAAAAAAGAGAGTGACATACTTTGAGCTTGAGCCTTCATAATTTATTTCTTAAACTAATTTTCTTCCATTTATTAATCATGACTATCTGGATATTTGTGTATGTTTTCTAATTGTCCTTCGTCGACCTTATAGTTAGGAGATCAATCACATATCTTTAGCTAGATATTCTCTTGAGAAAATATTCATCAATTTCGTGCTATCAAGACTATATCATCGATGTATGCTATTGAAATGGTCGATCAATTCTCATGGGGTTCATTGAACATGGTGTTTTCTATATTATAGGATAACATAATCTGACAACCCATTCAGACTATACGATGATTGCTTTGGTTTACGTGCAATCTTCTTCGTCTCATCATTTCCCAAACATTTCATGAAAATTAATATGCCTCTTCTTTGAGATAACCATATAAAAAGATAATTTTTACACTTAGATAAAAGTTGAGTTTTGCTGTATATGAAATAATAGTTTGCACGGTGTTAACTTTTGTACTGATCTTGATCTCATATGTCTGGATATAATTTTTTTCCACCAATCTTGCTTTTAATTCCCATCAAGTATATGTTTTATTGTGAACACCCACCTACATCAATTTTCGTTCCATTTGACAGGGGAACAAGTTTCCACATCTACTAGTGGTAACCAATAAATTCATTTTTTTCGGTTAG
Source organism: Thalia dealbata (assembly GCA_030544415.1). Taxonomy (NCBI): domain Eukaryota; kingdom Viridiplantae; phylum Streptophyta; class Magnoliopsida; order Zingiberales; family Marantaceae; genus Thalia; species Thalia dealbata. The sequence goes on from CM060460.1 coordinate 13,583,746, forward strand.
ATTTTTTTTCCATTGGATTCTCTAATACCTCATTCCACCTAGTAGGAACACTAGTAGATACCAGAGAAAAGAAAAGAAACACTAAAATGGACACAGATAATGCCTCAAAAATTATATATTTAGCAATTTAATGTTTATGCTAATGAGTTTAGTAGAGAGAAATACATGAGGACCTTTTTACTATGAAATAGGTAGATTTAGTTCTAATTCTCGGTTATATATAGTATAATGAGTATCCGGTCATATGATTTAATGCGTTTGAGTTTATTATAAGTGGAGATGATATGCAAGTGGTAAATATTTGGATTTGCATACTTGATTAAGCAACGAAGCTGATAAATGGATGAAGTTGAAGTCTGACATATTATAGTGGTATCTTTTGATCTAGTAGAAAAAACAATTATTAGTTGTCTAAGTGTCTCTACTTTTCCTACTTTTGATTTAGAAAAGTAGGATCCTGAAGTGAAACTTTAGTAGATTCAGGTCTACTTGAGCTATTTTTTTCCTCTACGTCAACCTTTTTCTCTTGTCGGTCTCCAGGGGAGTTTCCACTAGGTTCGACAGTATGTTATATTTTTTCTACAATAAATAAAAATTTCTTGTAGCTACACATTATTATGGTTCAATAGTTAGATTATTTACCTAGAAACAGACAGATGTTCTTGGACACTAACAAAACAGCTCGCTTATGCAGACGCCCTCTGTGAGTGGACAAAGTGACTATTTTTATTTACGAGCAATACGCTTCTGTCTGGTGAACATCCCCCTGAGTGAATTAGATATCAAAAAGCAAGTCCCTCCTATAGTTTCTTCCTTCTTCCAAATTTGGATTAATCAAAGTGGTTTGGAAACTGGATCAGGTCCTATTTGGCCCATATTTGGGGCTGTCTGCAAGCTCGGTGTTGCTTGCTTCGTTAACCTAGTATTTTTGCTACACCGGTGCTGGCATCGCAGCCACGCCTTGGGGGGTTTGCCTCCCTGCCATGCTGGCAATTGTAGTTGGAGATGATGCAAGGGCTGCAGGGGAATCGTTGGCCCTCTACCAGACTTCCGGGGAACCTCTATCCCTCTACTAGGCTTTGGTGGATGATGACTGCCACCAAGTCCATGGCGGTTAGATTTTGGACATGAGAGAGCAGATATTCTCGTGGGTCATCTGGAGCTTGCGTGATGACCGTGGAGGAGGAGGCAGAAGACAATGCTTCCCCTTTAGAAAAAAATTGATGCCCTCACATCCCCTGACAAACCTCCAAATCCAGTTATGGAACCTAATTCAAGCTCAAAAATATTCAAATTGTCAAGCGATGGTGAGCTTGCAGGCAAATGGGCGAAGACGATGGTGGTGGTGAAGAGCAGGTGATATGCAATTCCGCTTTTAATGCAAGGCATAGAAAGCTTGCGACTGACTTGGGAATTAGGCTCTGGCAGCGAGCGATGTGCTGCAGGCTGAGATAGTAGCCCTTCCTTGCTATGATCGTGTTTGTTATCTCTTGTAGAGCAAGTCAAGGTACTCTTCCCCCTGACTTGTGGTGGATGGTTGCGATAACTCAGAGCTAGGTGTGATATTTCTTCTTTGAGTTCACCGGCTCTGATATCAAAATGAAAGTACGAAAAATAGAAAGTTAATGATTGATATAAGAAAAATATCTTTTTTTGTGCAAGTTGTAGATCGGTGATTGTTTTTTCGTACTTTGATCATTATCTTCCAGAGACATCAATCTCTCTACTTGCAGTTTGCTCATGTTGATATAACATGAGAGGCAAAGCCTTTCTTGTATGCTGTAGATTGGCTTCTCATAAGAGGCCCTTGATTCTTTTTTATAACCGTTGCTAATTTAAGTTTTTAATATGTTGTAATGTCGTTCTTGTTTCACTTGTAGAGGATGGATCAGACATTCAAGATGCATTGTCTACGGTTGTCGGGCGGCGCACGGTGCCGCAAGTATTTATCCACGGTGAACATTTGGGTGGCTGTGATGGTACGGGTCAACCTTTTTTCCTTTAAATCTTGTTTTATTTCACAAATAAAAAAGAAAGAAAGAGGAGGCTTATCAAACTGGCATTTGGCATGCATTGCAGATACCTCTGAAGCTTATGATAGTGGGCGGCTTCTGACTCTTCTCGGTATCGTCCCAAAGTAATCTTCAGAGAACATCCTGAGACGATCTCTTCGATAAAGTAGGGATGCGGAGGTGTGGAAACACTGCATCTCTTTAGTAAAGCATTTTACTTCAGATTAGATATTTCTCAGATTCTGATCTTGGATGGATCCTGTGGGTTGGCCGGGGATTTGACTAGAAAATTGATGTGAGGATTCTCATTGATAAAAAAAAAGGTCAATAATGATATCTGTGGCACTTCATACTTACAGCAGGCTTCTGCTTCCACCGCTAACCTCATGAACATCATCTGCGCATCACCTATGATCTGATCGTGCATTATGATTTGGTTCAGAAAATTATAAATGCCTTGTTTGAAGGATAATTAGAGGTCCACCCTTATTTTAAATATAATAAGGCCCCAAAACATGGCAACAGCGAAGGGAGAAAGATGTCGTGGACCGATCAACTCTCCGTTCCTCATAAGAAATCAACAGTTTGGAGTGCAGGTTCCTTGAAGCTTCAGGAGGTTACAAGGAGGCCTGCGGTGCGTGCGGACAAGTAATAATCATTTATAATCATATGACTTATCAAACAAGTAAGTCGGTCCCGAAATATGTGCAGTCGTTCCACTCCAATTATTAAATATTATCATTATGGTCAACAGGGAGGACTTGTCCCCCGGCCACCTAAATCCAAGACACATCACATCTTAATCCATCACCGAGCTGCCGTGGTCAACCTTCAACACTCTTGACCTAAATATTTTAGAAATCATTCGCTGTCTTCGATCCTTATTTAACCTAACCCTAATTATTATTATTTTTTATACGACCAAGATTCCGTACTTATTATTTTTTTATATAAAATAATTCATCATCTATTAGTTAAAGAATAATAATCAAGCAGTATACGTACCGTGGGAGTTTTTATACCATGCTTAGAATTAGACGGACCGATTAAATCGATTGGATCGGTGGACGTGCGATCCCACGAGTTCCACGATTCCATGGAGAGCCCTAGCAGCAGTTAGAAACATTCATTGATGAGGGGCAATAATTAATTAATTATAACCTCCGTCTCTCTGCATGCTAAATGCTGCTTAATCCCCATATATGTTTTGGCATCAAATCAATTAACGAGGTGAATCATCAGAGAGCCATTAATTGCATTATTAATCACCATGCAGGTAGATATGAATGTGGCATGTGGAGCAGCCAATGGGAGGATGAAATGTGGATTTTTTGGTCGATGAATCATGAGGAAAGGAGCAGAAGAAGAGTGAGTAGGAGGAGTCTCTTTGCTTGGGAGTTACTTGGAGGAGGAGGGTGAAGAATGTACATGCGGAGCCCAACATCAAGAGAGATATAGATTAGGACTCTTTTTGTCAACAGATTGGGGTGCATGCATCCACTTTCTAATTCCTCCCAATCATGATATCTATATATACACACGGAGATAGAGAGAGGAGGAGGAGGAGGAGATCAGCTACGAATATTTGTCAAAAGTTTACCTTTCTAATTAGGACCGAGCATATATACTTTTTGTTTTGACCATTTCTCTTGGATTTGTACTGTTTTGAAAGAATAATGTTTTAGAGATCATGTCACCTAATCCCCCTCTTCCCAAATATTTAATGAATGATGTGATTAATTTTTAATCGTCTTGATGAATTAAACCAGACCATGAAAAAATAGGCCTAGATTCATCCAAAATGAATATATGAATATACAAATAAACGTGCATGGCCAACGAAATAGATGAGGTATGCATTACTGCAACGATGATGGTACTAAATGTGCTGCCTATGAAAATTAAACAGCAACAGCTCCTCCAGAGGAAACTGCTCGGAAGTTAATCAACGCAGCGTATGCGCATGTTTTGACCGAGTTTTTTTTTCCAAGCTAAAGTATAAGTTATTAAGCTTCCGCTGTACCTTCTCATCCTAACGTATGCACCTCCATGGATTATAACACACCCAGCACACATGAGAGTAATTAATTTTTTATTTATTAGAATTAATCAGCAAGAGAAAGAAAGAAAGAAAGAAAACTCCTCTTAATTAATTTCTTCGCGGTCGCTCTCTCTCTCTCTCTTTCTATATACATATTAAATTGCCTGCTGTGTATATATATAAATACAAGGCTTCCTCTCTTTCTATCCTTCTTTGTCTACTTGTCTTCCTTCGGTCCACCTGAACGCCAACACACCCAGCAGATGGAGCGAGAGGGAGATCAGAGCGAATGCAACACCACCCTCGCCCTAGCAATCGGCGGCGGCGCGTACACGCCGGGAAACAGTGGCCGGGGCAGCGGTGCGGCAGCCTTCTGCTCGAAGCCTCCAGCGAACAAGTTCCATGCGCTATTTCCTCTTCCTCTCCCGGCGAAGGAGGAGGTGCGGGAGGAAGAAGAGGAGGAGGAATCAGCAGAGGGGAATCGGTGCACGAGCAGCGGATCGAGAAAGTCCAAGAGTCGCTTGGATCATCTGGAGGAGGAAGAGTACGGCTTCGGTGGCGGCGCCGGAGACAGTTCTGCGAGGAAGAAGCTGAAGCTCACCAAGGAACAAGTCGGTTTGCTCGAAGACCGGTTTAGGAAGCATCACACGCTGACCACAGTCAGTATGATTAAATTAATCTTTCATCTACCGGATATTTTGCAGCAACACTATTTTTCTCTTGCTTGAAGTTTAACTAAGCACCATTCGATCCATCTGCAGATGCAAAAGCAAGATTTGGCCGAAATTTTAAGCATCCAGCCACGGCAAGTGGAAGTCTGGTTCCAAAACAGGAGAGCTAGGTATTTTAGTTTGCCCTTTATACATGCATACATGCATACATGCGAGATATATATAAATAAATATATATATAAACTGAACCCCCCCCCTCTTCCTCTTCCGTCTCCGTCTCTCCCTCTCTTGGCTGCCGAAGCTTCTTCTATATGTGGCTTGCCTATATATGAACGACGACGCGTGTGCGTTCGTAGGACGAAGTCGAAGCAGATGGAGATGGATTATGAGGTCGTCAAGAGATGCTGCGAGAGCCTGCAGGATGAGAACAGGAGGCTGAAGAAGGAGCTGCAGGAGCTGCGGCTGTCGTCGGCGGGGCGTACTCCTTCCGTTTCGCCTCCGCTCTACATGCAGCGACTCCTCAGAGCGGCGAGGCTGACCGTCTGCCCCTTCTGCGAGAGGGTCACGGCCAACCCTCCGGCGCCGCCGCTACAACCGCCGCTGCAGCCGTGAAGAGCGATACGGAGGGTAGTAGCACTGCCGTCCGCCGCTGGTCGGCGGGGGGTACTCCGATCACGTTTAAGAAATAAGTCGATAGTCTTCAAGATTAGCTTTAATTTGGTAGCCAATGGTTACGACATGATTTCAGAATGGTAAAGAAAGAATGTGCTGATTTAATTATTTTCATCAGCTTAATCCGACCGCACTACTTATACCTACATATGTATATTTTTTTATTATACACACCAAAAAGTGGCAGTAATAAAATAAAAGGAGATGCACAGTTAGCTTGTCCGGGTAATTAATTGACAGTATTAGTCATGGTATATGTATATAGATAGAGAGAGAGAGATATAAGATGTGTCGAACTCAGCTGTAAGCTATAAACAAATCATGGTATATATATATATAATGTGCTGCACTGAGGATAATTACTATCAGCGGTCGGTTAGCACTTAGAACTACTTTTTTTTAGAAAACTATTTACGCACGTGTGTATATAAAATTTTAGATACATATATCGATCATTTCCCTTGCTTTTCATTACTGGGTAGCTTCTTCATAATTAATGCATTCACACGGTAAAGATGAAAAATGAGGATTATTATTATTATTACAATATCAACGGGATCAAAATTCTAGAAATATTAAATGAAGGAGTTGGTGATGATCTTGCTGTGCAAGAGAATTAAGATTTGTTTCTCTTGCACAGCAAGATCATCACCATCCCTGACCGAAAGAGATATATATACTTACTCTGACCGAAAGAGATATATAATTATAAATTAGTTATTACGGTGGTAAGAGGAGGAGCGGGTCAATTTCTTGGCTCCCACGTTATTAATTCACACGGCGTTTATTCGACGGGCATTTCATTAATTTACAACTCGTAATCATCATCATCATCGAGCATATATCCATACGGATCGCCATCTGCTGCGTGCTCCGTGGATTCAATTCAAAGCTTTCCCCGTCGATTAATTATTGACTCGGCATCCATGGTTCGACCGAGTCAACAGCACACTGCTTTCGTGCATGCGTATTATATCTACTTTATATATTTGTGCACCAACTCATTGTTTAACCTTAATGCTTATTAGCTACGATCTGTACTTAAAGTCAGAGGTAATAAAATCTGGAGAATGAAAAAAATATATACTCCTAGTAGGTAGGTATGTAAAAGTTTCAATTACTCTTGGGATGCACCGCCAAAGTCTAGTCAACCCAATCAACCAAGGTTGGACCGAGTTTTTATTCCTTAATTTTTAATTCATCAATTTTTTTTCAATAAAAACAAATACGACCTTTATATAAATATATAAGAAATATGAATGCTCGTTGTTTTTAGTACAGAGAGAAACATCATCTTCAAATCGGTCAAACTCAAATTCAAAATATCAGACGGTGCACAGTACGGTGATCGGTCAAATCAGCATGTTTTTGACAAAACTAGGTGTGTGTGTATTTATTTATTTGGTCGGGGAAAAAATTAATATATATCTGTTATTTATATTAAAATGTTCATAGCTATCATTGTTTTATGTAAATCAAATATTGCCGGGTCCAAGTGAAGCTACCAACAATTTATGAAATACTAATTATTCGCTGATTTGATGGTTATATAACTAAATTTTTTATTTTGATCCTTTATTCTTGAAATTTTATATATTAGTCCTTTGTGGTTGTAATTTTATAAATAAAGTCTTGGATTTTTTGTGCTGCATTAGTTAAATTTTAACCATCTATCGACCGTATGTTTAGAATCAAATTATGTTGTGCGAAATAAGTAATGTAAAATAAAATTAAGAAAAAAATTCATATGTGGCATTCTACGTCGAGTTAGTTCGATCAACAATTCGATCAACAATTCGTCAGAATTTGAACTTTGTGGAGTAGATTAGATTGGTTTTAATAATATGATGTCTAGATTGGATATCACTCAACCCAAAGAAACATTAGGATGAGATCACACTATGTCAAGAAATGTAACTTATCTGACTCACAGTTAAGAACGTTGGTAGCAAAAGATATACAGTAGTGTGAGCCCGTCCTTAGTAGGCATAATACCATCAAAGGATTAGTTATGCTTGACATCATTGTATGAAGTTAAAGCTACTGCACCGACGAAAGATGAGATTTCGACAACAATGTTGATCCACTGGCGGTTCGGACAAGTGGAGCGAATGGAAAGATGAGAATACACCGACGAAGCTTTGACCAAGTCAAATTTCTTCCCTAGGTTGATCTCCCTCTCAATTGCTTGCATAAAAATCAAAATTTCCTGAGGTATGGGTAGAGTATATTCATAAGGGACCTTATTGCCGAATGCAATTATTGAATGGATGCTACCTTTTTCTTGCCATGATGTTCCGTACGCCGACACTGATCTCTTCATAGTTGCTCACCACTTAGAGTAGGATGCTTGTGAAATTTTGATGCACCATTGCTACTGATTTCGTTTATTCATGTTGATGCACGGTTTCGTCAATCATGCTTCGCATCAAATATCTTCATGGCAAGTTCTATAATTGTCATTTTATGCCATGGTTATGTACATGCTCATAACCTTCGTAATTAATGAATCTACCCTTGAATGCATCATTAATATCCCCTTGGTTTGGTTGAGTGCTGATGCATGGTTGTGGGGAGACATATGTATAATTCTTGCAACGAGTCGAATGCCCATTGTCTTCATTAGTTAACACATGATTCATTCGGTTACTCCTTGCACTATTAGAATTTTTATTATAGCAGTGACTGCCCATAAGGTATTCTGAATATACTACCGATTTGGGTTTTTTCTTGTGAGTTGTTTCTACTAGCCTTGTTTTAAATTACCTAGTTGTGGATAGGTTACTAGCGTTTTAAATTACCAGCCTCGTTTCAAATTACGTATGAAGATGTTATCACTTAATACAACACTTCTAGATTGTTGATTTCTGATACCAGACGACGATTGATCCCAACAAAACTCCATATTTGTTAAAACTGAGCCCGAACTTGATGTTGCTATTTAACATGTTGATTCCTTCACAACTGCTCGACTTTATTGCATTTATTATTATTAAGTTGCAAAACACATCATCCATATTGACACCAACCTGGAAACTCAACTTGTGACTGTGCACAATTTGAATTCCTAAAATTGAACACTCTTTCGAATCAACAACCTACCGAAATCACTGTAGCAGTGCGCTAGTTGGTAATGGCTAATGTGTTGGCTATTTAAATTGCTAAACAATGTGGCATGGGATCAGTCCACTTATTCTCTTTATCGATTATCGAAATCCCATGTGGAATGCTACTGAATACAGTACCGAATATTCCTAAAATTTATTGAACAGTTTTCTCTTCCTTGCTGATTTCTACTTTCAACGTACTCAACTTTATGCAATTGCCTTCCACAGCAATGTGCCATTACAATGCTGTCTCTAAACTTGGTTATGTATCAATTTCATCCTTGATTCATCAGGTCTACATTGTTGGTAAGCGGAATTGACTCGTACCACTGCGATTCTCAAATGCTCAAGCCACTTCTCGAATGTATCCTAAACTTGGGGTGTGATAAATTTTATGACAAATTGCAAACTAGCAGTTTTCGTCCTTCAACATCATGTTAATCTCTTGATACCTGAAATCCTTCCTTAACTACGTTACACATCCTCTACAAATGCTTGAATCAAATCCAACCTGCAAGTGGTTTCATCTAAATCTAACAAAGTTGAATTCTACTATCTATTGAGCAATCAATTGGCCAACCAACAGTACTTGTTCCATTCATTAGCTGAATGAATTAGAATCTTCAATTAAGTTTACTCTACTCTCAAAGATAGTTAATGCTCTCAAATCTTGCAAAGGAAGAGGAAATTTCGGGCAGAAACCATGCTTTCACCCATGGGCTTTTGGTAATTATTCATTGTCTTCATCACATTCTTAGTAGAACTTTATCACCCACACATGTAGGAAAAAAACATTATATTCAGCAACTACATGCTCCTCCTTGACGCCAAGATTTGTTGTCACACCCGACCCTGTCGGCAATCATGACAACCACCATATGAGTTTCATACAAGGCTAATTGAAACTTGTAATAAAATAATGATATAAATCCTATAAGAATTTTTTACGATTATAAGATAATAGATATTTGTTTTCTTTTTACCTAATATAGTCCTACTACATAGTTTAAATACTAATCATGTGATGCTAGTTTTATCCATGTCACTCCCTCACGAGTTTACCCTATGTCTAGGTACCTGCGCATGAGAAAATAATTTGTGCTGAGTCTTGCAGTCTAGTGGCTACAGAAAGAGTGGTTGCTAGCAATTGTAAGGACAAAAGACATAGACACATGTATATTTAATTAAAACATAGCAAATATGATGCAAATATGTTGTAGGAATTAAGATTAATCGCAAGAAGTTCTAGCACATCATTGTTGTGTGTAAGATGTCATGATTCACATTTTCAATATTTTCTTTTCTAGGCAGAGATAATCGATGACCGTGGAATCATCTTCTTCCGATCTCGCAAGCTGTAGCGGCTACAGAAAGAGTGGTTGCTAGCAATTGTAAGGACAAAAGACATAGACACATGTATATTTAATTAAAACATAGCAAATATGATGCAAATATGTTGTAGGAATTGAGATTAATCGCAAGAAGTTCTAGCACATCATTGTTGTGTGTAAGATGTCATGATTCACATTTTCAATATTTTCTTTTCTAGGCAGAGATAACCGATGACCGTGGAATCATCTTCTTCCGATCTCGCAAGCTGTACCTTAGCCCGCACTTCGAGATATTCATATGTGTGTCTCCCCATACCCACACCATACGACTACTATGTAGTACTACTACATCCTGTCCCATGACAGGGTCATCTCTTTGTTTAATCTCAATGGTCTGATGAATCGGACTCTGCTCGTCACACTAACGTTGGTGGAGATAACCGGTGATCGCAGAATCATCTTCTTCCGATCTTGCAAGCTGTACCTCAGCCCACACTTCGAGATATTCACATGTGTGTCTCCCCAGACCTACACCATGCAATTACCATGTAGTACCACTACATCCTATCCCATGACAGGGTCATCTCTTTGTCTAATCTCAATGGTCTGATGAATCGGACTCCGCATAATTATTTAAATTCTAAGGTCTAGACTACCCCGTCATAGGTCTGAAGAACTTGAATAGGGTGTATCAATTGTCTTTTGACCCCCTAATCCTTGGGCAGAGCGACTAGATAGCTCTTTAGTTCCTAAAATCTTTAAAATTTGGTTGCATGCCTTGAGGATAGTATCTCAACCATGTGAGAAGACTTCCTCGGCTTCAACCTAAACTCAAAGTTTGGGTTGAGTTATGCTTTCGGTTACCCTCACTAGACTAGCACGGTGGAACCCACAAACCATGAGAGAAATAAAGTATAATGACCTAATAGTCTTCTCCTAGTTTTGATGTCTCTAGGATGTAGGTCATTTTTGTTCTCATGCATATACATATGTGTTATGATGTTTGATGTATGTCTTTATTTTGTATGGCATTCAAGAATTATATAGAACTTTGTGTTCTCAACATTTAAGCATATCAAACATAATAATCATGAAGTCGTAGATTTAATCAAATCATTCCATATGTCTAAAATTAACAACCGACTACTCGGGTCTAACTATAGTAATTCATAATTGAATTTTAAAACAACTCATATTGATTTAGTAAAGGTTTTTCTTTAACAATTTCAATCACCATTGATGTCGAAATAAAGTTTCCTAAAATTATTCATGTACTTTTACTTCACATGCTTAATGAAAATTCATGTTAACTCATTTCTTGTCCTAGGATTTTGTTTGAAATTGAGTGTCACGCCCCGACCCTACTATCGAGCACATGGCAACCACTGTATGAGTCCCAAAGGTCCCATACAAGGCATTTGGTAATAAATATTGTTTGTACACATAATCAATACAGTGGAATATACAATCAAGTCATTTATACAACTCTACTAACACAGTCCCGGTATACTACTACAATTCTATACTAATGACATCAAAATCTGTCGATAGCTTTCCTTTATTGATTATCCTAACTGATCATCTAATAACCTACACACACAGGGAATAGCGGTGTGCTCAGCCTTGCGGCCTAGTACGAAATTACGGCTCGAAATTGTAGCAAGGAAATCAAACATAGGGGGAAGCTCTAGGATGCCTTTGGTTTATTAACAATCATATTTCTTATTTAGGTGTATATATAGTAAAGCAATAGTATAACAATGTGAGTATATACATATCCCTAACTGTTATCTAAATAATATCACGTGTTTGTATCACTAGTGTAGGTCGTCTGTAGTGTATTCTAACTTTATATATCAAGACTCGGGCTACCGGCCTATGCTTAGGAAATACCCTGGCCAAGGGCATCCATAAGCCCATCAGTGCCTTTCTGTCTCTGTCTTTGCCTATGCCCACTGCACTGATGTTGGCGGAGAGGACGGGTGACCCTTGATCACTCTCCACTGTCTCGCTAGTCGCCTACGATGCCTCCCCTAGCGAAACTGTCGTGCCCTTACATCCTCCCCGGACTTCGTAGGGGCATCGGCGACTCGTGTAGTACTACAACACTATCCGAAGACAGGGTCACCATCAACAAAGACCCATTGACCATGGCTAGTCGATATAATATAACCTAAGGATCCGGACTACTCATCCGACTGTCTGCAGAACGTCAAGGATGATAGCCGTGTGGTCTACGGATCCACTGTCCAAGGCTATGCGGAAGGAGTCACCATCCCAGTTCACAAGCAGCGATGTCTGCCAGGATGTGTGTATACTAGCTGTCGCCAGAATGCTACAACCTCGGTGACATGTTTGCTAGGTCCTTAGTCTGATTTCATCCCTGCTAGCTATCTCAGGACTATCACGGTGTCGCCTAAGCGGCACACGTGCAGGTATCAATTTCTAGATATGGACGTACTCTACTTCCGGTTTAGTATGACCTTGGAGTTTGTCTGGTCCATTTTCCAACCAACTCCTAGTATCTAAGCTATATGTTAGCCTCGGGAGTGGTGTGTTAAGGAGCATCACTTTTTAAGCATCAGTAGATGCAGTGGTCTTCTAGGGGGTATGAAGGAAGTCCAACACTTCATTTATAGTTAAGTGATGTCCCCTAGGAGGTTCTAGTATCATGTCGCTTATGTATGTCTTTAGAGTGTAAGGTAAGACTTTCTGATACTACCTCTTATGCATAATTGTTTGTTCAACTATTTAGATTATAAGTTTTATCTTTGTCCACATGATAAGAATATAACATATGCAACTTAGTAAGATAAAACAATCATGCTGGAGCAAATAGTAAAGCATGCTAATTATCCTTCTAGCATGATAGAGCATGTATCCTAGTATACCAGATAAAATATTCTAGCATGCATAACATATAAGCATTTAACATAAATGTTATTTTATTATATTCAAGACATAAACTTTCCTAATAAACCTCAGCAGGTAATTTCCTAGTTTGAATAAATCATAACTTTGATGAACCAACGCACCTGTATGCAGATCTGAGCTTCAGAACTAACCCAAATATATCAATAATACACGGCTCCTAAGTCGAGTATCATTCCTAAAAATAATAAAGATTTTATTTAAAATATGTTAAATTTTAATATAATAAACATTATTCAATCATCCATGACTCAACATCTGTAATTAATTTAGCCTAATCCAAATTAATTAACTCAACTCAACTAGTAGGCCCAAGTCAACATTAACCAAATTCTCTATCTTAACACATTACATGCATCAAGAGGAAAAGAGAGAAAGTAGATAAGGAAATGAGATGAAGGTCATAATAGGTGAGAAGAAGGAAGATGATGGGGCGATAACATAAAATCAACCAAATTCTTACATCAACATACCAATACATGCAACATCATCATATTCCATCACATTAACACCAATAACAATAATTTAAAACACCACCACAGCAACAACTCACAATAATTCATATCCCATGAAAACCATCACATGAAACAACATCAACCATCAAAACCACCGCACGAAAATACCATGTAATCACCATCATATAAACAACCCACAATCACCAATAACAATAAATCTAATATCATCAAAGTCATTAGTAACATGCCCACATAAACAACCTCACCGGAATCATCACAATCAAAACTATTAGAAACCTTATCACATAACACCATTAAACCACCAACAATCCAACATCATCATCGCCATTAAATCCACAACCCAAAACCATTAGCAATCAACAATGCAAAACCATCAGCGGCATCACCAAGAACAATAAATCCATCAAGCCATCATCAACAATACCAATAAAGCACAATAACAATAAATCTCATATCACCATCAATCGATAACACATAACACATCACTATTTCTAATTTACAGCATGCATTCCAAAATTTTCAGCAGCATAATGACACTTAAAATCCCGTTAAAATGTCAACAGGGCATGGGCATGGAATTAACCTCAGCGCATGCGTCAAACCATAATAACACAACAATAACTACAAATTCCACCAACAAAGCACCCTAAAGATTTCAACCAAAAGAGCATTAACAATTCGGACACCAAGGGAAAAGGCATTCGCATGCATCAATAGAGTTAACATCAATATACATTATCTTAAGGCAGGACATGCGGCATTATCATCAATTGAAGATTGAAATCAGGAAGAAGACATTGGACATCAACAACAATTTACAACAAGAGGAAGGGTTATGAAATTGACCTCACCTAATCAGATGTGGCCGGTTGGTGGACAGAAGGAGAAATCGAAGGACCTCTAGTTGAGCTCCGGTGAACTGCAGAACGATGGAGATGGTGGCTCCGGTGCAGATGGAGGTGGAAGCTCGGTTTGGGTCGATCGGTGAGCAGCCACCTAATCGGGCAGCGTTGACAATGGATCGGATGGAGATCCAAAGGGCAACAGTGTTGCAGTGAAGAGGAGTTCCTCACTCTGATCGCGAGGGATGCAGAGGGCAGGAGCGAAGGGCTTCCGATTACCACGGAGTCGAGCACCCCTTGGCATCTTCCCCTGCCCTCGTATGAAAGGAGGGAACTCGGTGAGGACTCAAATCTGGTGACCGTGGACACAGTCGACGCCGCTCAATCGAGGAAGAGGGAGATGGAGAAGGATCGGATGGGAATGATATCGGGCGCGATGGAAGGGTTGCTGGGGTTTCGGCATCAGCGGTGGTGCGGCGAGATCTCTCCGGTCGTCGTTTGCAGCTGCAGCCGCCGATGGATCGAGGGAGGAATTTGGTATTCGACAGTGAGGGAGGCGACTGCAAACCTTGAGATTGCAGCAGAGAATTGAGGGAGAAGTAGAGATTGAAGCTGGGATGGTGGCGTGCAGGAACCCCCAAATTGCGTCGGCAAGATTGTGCCGCAGCAGGGCCTTCCACATCACGTAAAAGAGGGGATGCAATAGACGGTGGACGGTGGACGATGGCACCCAGACCATTGAAGGCCATCAGCAGATTGGGAGAGACGGAAGAGAAGCAGAGATCCCTTCCGGCGACGTGCACACAGCCGAGGATGAGGATGGCCGCAGGCAGAATGGGAGAGGGAGCTCGAGTTCGCAGTGGCTCTGGAGCTCAGTCGAGGACGCGATGGAGAAGAAGGGAAGATGGAGAGGTCGAGCGGCGGAGCAATCAATCGTCTCCGGTGAACAGAAGCGACGGTCGGCGAGGATGAATGGAGGCGCAGTGAGCTCAAATCAGTGTTCCAATCTGATGCAGGAGATGCGTCTAGCGCTGGCTACGCAGCGTGAGAGGGTGGATCCGCCGGTCGCCGCCAAGCTTCATGGAAGATGATGCTCCAGTGGCTGCAGTCGACGAAGGTCGGGAGTGGACGATGCGTGGGAATTGTGGGAAACAACTAGGTTTCCTCAGCGTGGGGGTTTGTCTGCATGAGTTGGTTCGATTGAGCCGACTCAATTTGTTGGTCCGGCTCGACCATGTGACCATTGAACTTATGCAGTTTGCCCCCTCGACTTTATTAAATCTCAACTAAGTCCCTCTGTTTTCAATAAAATTCTAACTAGGTCCCTATACATTTTTAATAAAATACAACTACCTCCTTATTCCAAAAATCAACCTAATGTCACCATCTTGGTCCTAATCCAATCTTAATGTGCTTTAACCTTAAATAAAATTCTAACTTGGTCCTTATAAAATTTATAAATCACAATTATATTAATTTTTATCAAATTTTAGTCTAATTTCATCATTTGAGTCCTAATCCTACTCAAGGATTCTTTGACCCTATTTTCTTCTAATCTAAACTTAAGAAAATTATTATTATTATTATTATTATTTAAACTTATTATTATTTCATTAATTAACCACCTAAAGGTGGGAGTTTACATTGAGAGAGCAAATCTCAAGCATCAAAAATAAAATTCAAGAAGTGAATTATTCATAGTATCCCTTGTAAGTATGAAATTTTATCATGGAAGGTGGTTTAACATTTTCCATCCTAGGATTTTATGTAAACCCCCACTTCTATATGTTTTAATTAAAATAAATAAATAAATAAATAAATAATTTTTTTTAGGAGGTGAGAACTTGTAAAACCCAATTTTAGGTGTAAGAAAGTTTTAATAAGTGGAATGGGTATTAGGAAAAAAGTAGCTTTGTAAATACTTGGAAAGAGAGGGATAAATAGGAAAAAATATAAATAAGTAAATAACAAGACCTAGTAGGGGTAAAATGGAAATATGGGTAGATTTGTGGATAGCTTGAACCAAGAGGGTCAAAGCTGGTAACGATGCAGCCCCAAACCCTCCTTCGAGCGACGCTAGAGGGGCTCCGTCCACCCATTGACGCCGGCCTCGCCACCCGACCTCATCCCACTCCTTCGTGCGACACTAGAGACTACGATTTCGGTGATTCTCCACCTCCTTTCGTGCGACACCAAGGGGCATCACCGCTGATCACTCGAACTCTAATCTCCGGCAGCAGCTCGACGGATTCCTGTATGTGGGCTGTCGATGGAGACTGAGTTGCACCATTGCTCACTGGGAACCCACGCCCCCTTTTGTCTCCGGTTCCTGAACACAAGCAACCCTCTGCTCGAATCCATTGACCAAGCTGCAGAGGGATGATGTTGAATTATGCATGATATAGGAGGTTGGAATGCATGCTGTGATCGGTGGAACGGTTTAATGCACGCTACTATGTTTAGTTGATGCTGCACATTTTGGGTTGAGTTACAATGAACTATCAAACACTCTCTCTTCTCATCTCTACAAGGTGCATGTAATGTGTTAAGGTAGAGAATCAAATAAGAGTGTGCACTAGGAAAATTATTGTGAATTCCATATAACTAATAATCATGTTTTGATATTAAGTGGAAATATAGAATAATTGGTAGGTATTCATGTGGACTTGGACTAATCTAATAAAGTAGAGTTAATGGATGAGGATTAAGAGTTTAAAAGGTTGGGTTTCTAAGTTAAACCTGGGCTGATGTCTTAGTTTGTGTTTAATGCTTTAATGCTTTAATTGGGTTGGATTAGATGAAGTTAAGGTTGATTAATTTATTTGAAGATTTATATTTGAGGATTCAAGATTGTTTAATTGACATTAGAAATTTAATTTAATTGATTAAGTTAGTAATTTAATTTAATATAATTACTTAGTATTAGTAAAATATAGTGTAATAGTTGATCTGATTTGAATAATTAAAGGAAAATGCATTGCTTGTGCTATGAATTTGGAATTGAGTTTCCATGTTTGGACTTGGGCTTTATAACAAACATGAGCTAGGTGGACTCAATTGAATCTTAATTGAATTGGGTTAATTGGGTTGGGTTGATTTCATGAATTGAGTTACATAATTAATTTGGATGGAGTCAAATTAATTAGATAACTAAGGTTTATAATTAATTAAATTTCTATCTGAATAATTTGTAGAAATGATATTAAATTGGTTCTAAATAAATCTTATTATTTAGGAATATTATTTTGGCGCGTGAGCTACTTTAAGGTTGATATCTCTGAGCTTTAATTAGATTGGTTCTGAAGCTCAGACTTCGATCAGGTGCGTTGGTTCATCGCAGTAGGATTATATTCATGTTAGGGAAAATCTTAGAAAGATTTTATTTGGAAAGTCTTGGATGCCTTAAAAATAATTAAAACTTATGCTTGCTAAATACTATGAAACATGCATGCTATATTAATGTCATATGCTACGCTACTTAGCGTTACTTGACATGCTTTATTAGTTCTCCTACATGTTATTTATTGTCTCATACTTATTAAATGTTATAATACTGTCATGTATCATGTGGAGAACTATGAAACTAAATATTTTAAACTTGAATCATTACATAGGAGGTAGTATCAATAATAATTCATAATACTCTAGTATAGAGACATGAAACACATGATACTAGCACCTCCTAGGGACATCACTAAATTACAATTACAGAGTGTCAACAATACACCCTAGATGACATGACGAACTATTAATGTTTGAATAGTGATGTCTACTCACCAACACCACTCCCGAGGCTACAAGTAGCTTAGATACTGGGAGCTGGTTGGGAAATGAACCAGACTACCTCCAGGGTCAAGATAAACCAAAAAGCAGAGTGGGTCCATACTCGGATACTATTACCCGCATGTGTGACGGTTGGACGTCACCATGATAGTCTTTATATGGCTATCGGAGATGAACCCTCCAATGATCCAGTAATAATGTGGTCGAGGTACCTCAAACCCATTGTGCGGATTGACGGTCAACTCGACCAATATCGACTATTTTTGATTGTGATGGTGACTCCCTTAAGCCTTGGACAGTGGATCCGTAGACCACACGGCTATCATCCTAGACATTCTGCAGACGATCGGATGAGTAGTCTGAATCCTAGGGTTATTATGATTTCGGTTAACCATGACCGATGATATATTAAGTTGAGGTGACCCTGCCTGCGAGCAGTGTGTAGTACTACACAGAGTGTCGTTGCCCTTATGGAGACCGGGGAGGAAGTAGAGGCGCGATGTTTTGCTGGGATGGGGTGTAAGGTACGACTGACGAAACAATGGAAAGAGATAAACAGTCACCCGTCCTCTCCGCCAACATCAGTGCAGCGGGCCTAGGTAAAGACATAAAATGACACCATACTAATGGGCTTATGGGAAGTCCTCGACGGGGAAAATTCTTATAAGCATAGGCTGGCGGCCCGAGATATTTGATACAAAGATAGAAATAATTTAGATGACATTTATTAGTGACACATATATGAATTGCAATATATAGGACATATAAGAATATACGAAGAGGTGCACTATCACATATGATTACATGTATTATTGATGACATTCATTTACTTTATTAATCCTATAAAGTGATAATTAATAAAATAAAAAAGGTATCCTAGAATCTTTCCCCTAATATTGATTTCTTTACTACGGTTTTGAGTCGTAATTTCGTATTAGGCCGCAAGGCTGAGCATACCGCGTTCAATGTGTGTACAGGTCTTGGAGTAAGAGTTGAGATCGTTGATGACGGGTATGAGGTCGGAGAAGTTCATCTCTTGTACTTAGATTTATTAATTATCAAACGTAGTATTGTATTAGGTCTATATCGGGACTGTATAAAAAGGGATTGTACATACAGACTGTAATGAAATTATTTTTTTTATATATTTAATGACTCCTGATGTATATCATATGCCTTGTATGGGTTTTCGGATCCATACGGTGGTTGCCACGTGCCCGATCTGTGGGTCGGGGCGTGACATGTCACGCCCTGACCCAACCGTCGGCCACGTGGCAACCGCCGTATGAGCCCGATAGACCCATACAAGGCATCAAGTGATACATACCATTCATATACATCGTTTATGCAGCGGAATATACATTTAAATTATCTAACTCAAAATTTCTAACACAGTCCCGATAAACCTACTACAATTCTAGGAAAAAGGCAACGATAAATAAAAATATAGACCCGTCAACGGACTCATCTTCATTGAATAACTCGGGCAGTCATCTAACACACCTGCACACACGGGAAAAAGTGGTGTGCTCAGCCTTGCGGCCTAGTGCGAAATTACAGCTCTACCGAATAAAGAAATCAAAGGCTAGGAGGAGTATTCTAGGATGTCTTTGGTGGTTAATCATCATCTTTCATGCCATATAATTTAAACAATTCATATTGAGATAGACAACATAAATAAATAAATAAATAAATAAAGGTGTACATGCCACTAGATGTCACCTAAGTTAAGCCTAGTGTCAATATCAACAGTCTGTCCCCATTTGATTTATATAAATCAATTTATGGGGAGCAACAAACATCGTAAATACAATACCGATGTATAATTCACTAGATGTCACCTACGTGATATCTAGTGTCCATGTCAACAATCTGTCACCTACATCGTGACGAGACTTTAAGGTTTCATAAACTCGGGCTGCCAGCCTACGCTTAGTGACTACCCTAGCTAAGAGTATCAGTAAGCCCATCAGTATCTTTCTGTCTCTGTCTCTACCTATGCCCACTGCACTGATGTTGGCGGAGAGGACGGATGACCCAGAGTCCCTCTCCAGTTGTTTCACTAGTCGCCAACCATGCCTCCCCTAGCGAAATCGTCGTGCCCTTACATCCTCCCCGGATTCCGTAGGGGCCACGACAAACCGTGTAGTACTACACACTGCCCGTAGACAAGGTCACCTCTCTTAAATCTCATCGGCCACGGCTAGCCGGAATAACCATCCTAGGATCCGGACTACTCATCCGATCGTCTGCAGACGTCAAGGGTGATAGCCGTGTGGTCAACGGATCCACTGTCCAAGGCGTCGCATGTGGAATCACCTTCCCAGTCCAATCGCCGTCGACGTCTATCGAGATTGGCGCACATCCGCACGATGGGCTGTGGCCCTCGACTCCATCGGTGCCAAGTCCATGGTAGGGTTCATCCTAGCTAACCATCTCAGGACTATCACGAGGCCGCCTACAACGACACTCATGCGGGTGAAGATTTTTCGAGTAAGGACTTGCTCCATATTTCCAGTCTAACCCGACCATGGAGTTTATACAGTTTCTTACCCTACCAGCTCCCAGTATATAAGCTATGCATAACGTCGGGAGTGGTGCTCTCAGTGCTCCGCTATGCATCAACCTCGGGAGTGGCGCCTAACGGGACGTCACCGTTTTGACCACCGTCGGGACGCGGCGGTCAACCGGGGCATATGGAAAAGACTCCTTTTTCTGTCTAAGTGGCGGTGACATCGCCAAAGGTTCTAACATGTCGTTATTTACTATCTATGTCTGCTTGGTAGGTATGCTAGCATAGCATAGAAACACCATAAAATAATATTTAACATGCTCGACATGGTACTACGACATATTAGAAATTTAATAAGGAAATCATGGTATATCATGCATGTTAAGTAAAGTAAATTAACTAACATGCAAACCATAGTATATCCTACATGTCAGACATATATAAACTAAATTAATATGCAGGCAAATCAAATCTTATCAAGCATTATGTTTTATCATATTTAAGACATCCAAGAATTTTTTCTAAGAAAACCCCAACGGGTATTCCCTAGCTTGAATAAATTCTACCATCGGAGAACCAACGCACCTGGGTTAGCGATCCGGTCTTCAGAATCAACCCGCGTAACAACGAATCACTCCGTCGAACTACTCGGATCACGTACCCGCGATAAATCCTAATTAACACAATTATTTAAAATCAAATTTAATTCCTTTTTCCCTAAGGTAAATCAAATATTAATTTATCAATCTAACCTAATCATTCAGATACTAATTAACCAAATTTCCATTTTACAATTTAAATTAACTTAGTTAAGCTTAGATAAATTTTATCAAATTTATCCATTTAAACCCCTCATCTAGCCCAAGTCACCTAAGAGCCCAAATAACACTCATCAGTACTTAATTAGATTAATTAACCATTAATTAGCTATTTTAAATCACCTAATCATGCTCATGAAAAGTTAAGTTATTTTTATTCTTATTTTTATTATTTTATTATTTTATTATTATTTGACTGGTCAACGGTCAACAGTTGACCCGGTCAACCCGGTGAACACGGTGGACCCGATCAACACGGTGAACTCGGTCAACGCTGTTGACACGGCCATCGCGGTGGACCCTGTCAACGCGGTGGACTCGGTCAACGCTGTTGACCCAACCAACGCGGTGGACCCAGTCACTGTTCATTTGGCTTAACTTGAGTCTGACCCAAGCCTGGCCAGCTCGGTTCGATCGAGTCAGCTCCAACTCATCTAAATCCAAGTTCGACTCAGGTTCAATTTAATTGATTCAGCTCACTTCAACTAACTCAACCCGAACCCAAACTTAACTTGAATTCAACCCAACTAACTCCAATCTGGTTCAACTCAACCTATTCACTAACTCTACTTAATTAAATCATTAATTTTTCTTAACTTAATTTATCCTGCTTAATTAATCCACTAAGCTTGGTTGATTTACACTAAGCATGTTTAAATTAATCTAAGCATTTTAACAACACTAATTTATCCTAAACATGTTTAATTACAACTAACATGCTTAAAATAAATTACTAATCATGATTAGGGGAAAGTAAAGCTACCTTAGCCGAAATCACTATTCCTCGTCGGAAACACTATTCACCACCGGAATAGTAGCACCGTCGCCGGAACCCTAGCCGCCACCTCGCCGGAGCTCGCGAATTCAGCGGCAAACTTGACGGCGAGCTCCGCAAGCCTACGCACGCGTGGGAACCGACAACTACCTGCGCAAAATCCGGCCATCAACACCTAAAATCTATCTTTTGGGTGGCGTCGCCGGCGAACTTTAGGGCAAGTTCGCCGGAGGGTGAATTCGCCCAATAACAGAGGGGAAACGGAGCTCTTACCTCGCTAATGCGTGGAGAAGGAAGGAAAGGAGGTTTCCGCCGGCGAGAAGGGTGGAAATCGTGGCTCCACCGCTCGCCGGTGGGGCTGCGATCGAGAGAGCAGCGGCGGCGGAAATCGCCGCCTGCTGCAGGGGCGTCGAGGGTCGACGACAGTTCGCGGGCATGCGGAGAGGGCAAGTCCACACCCGCTGCAACGAAGGAGAGGATGCGCCGGTGATGGGCGCGGGACGGCGAACGAACGGCGGCGAACGGGGAGCAACTTCAGCAGCTGCGAAGAGGGAAGTTTGAAGGGGAATGGGGGTCGCGCGCTGCAACAGAGCCCTCGTCTCCGCCGAGCGCTCCTCGTCGCAGCGGAGAGGAAGGGACGGCAACCTCCGCCGAGTTCTCGTCACGACGGAGGGGAAAGGGTGGCGATCGCAAGCTGCGATCGGCGAGCAGCTACCGGCGATGGAAGGAGACGGCGCCTGCTCTGCTCGCGGGAAGGAGAATGCAGGGGAAGGAAAGAGGGCCGCACGTCTGCAAGGGGCCTCCGCCGAGCTCCCCTCATCGTGGCGGAAATGGGCAGCGGCGAGGAGGCTGCGGACGGCGGACGCGAAGGGCGAACGATCGGCCGTCGGTGGGCGCGGAGGACGGGCGACGGACGGCTGCAACTGACGCGAAGAGGCGATGGCAGCAGGCGGAAACAGGGGAAGAAGAGGGGCGTGGCCGCAGGACCTCTGCCGCGCTCTCCCTGCCACGGTGGGGATCTAAGGAGGTCGAACGACGGCGGACGCTGGCAACGCGCGACGGACGGCGGGCGCTGGCGACGGGCGACGACGGCGAGCGCCTGCATTCGCCCTGCTGCGGTCGAAGAGGAGGTGGGCGTCGCGAAAGCGAAGGAGGCAGGCGATGGAGTCGGGCGGCCGCCGACGAACGACGGCAGCCGACGGTGTCGAATGGAAGGGGCCGCCGGCGTGCCCTGCTGCGGTTGAGGGAGATGGGGAAGAAGGCGAAGAAGAAGAAGAAGAAGAAGAAGAAGAAAAGGAAGAGGGGAGGGGCGCCTCGCGAGGGGGAAGAGCCCGCGGCTCTTCTCGCTCGCGTCGACCCCTTCGGACCGGGTCGGCCGGTTCACTCGGACCGGGTCGGCCGGTTCACTCGGACCGGCCAGCTGGCCGGTTCAGTTGAACCGGACCGAAATTTAAATTAATTTTTTTTTCCTAAAAATCTAATTTATTAAGGTGGGGGTTTACATGACATTTTATTTGAAATTGAGAGAGCAAATCTCAAGCATCAAAAATAAAATTCAAGAAGTGAATTATTCATAGTATCCTTTGTAGGTATGAAATCTTATCATGGAAGGTGGTTTGTGTTTCCTTAACCACTTTCCATATTGCTACTATCTTTCCGCAGCAATAATATTTGGTTTTCCACCTTTGACATGTAGCAATTTGTCCTTATCTTATAAAGTTATTTCTAACAGATAAGATAGTACTTGGTCGTAAGGAAAAAGGGAAAGAAATCACTATTGATTTTGCATTCTCATTGTCTTTCATATTTGTAACAAGGAGATAAGAACCATACAATTTGCACATGAATTTTTGATAATTTTTATAGTGCACGCTATTGATCCCAACTCCCTTTCTACTCAGAAGTGTGACCATCTAAATGGTGCCTGAACTCTTTAAGGATATATTGATTTTATTAGTATTCCACTGTCCCCTTTTTCAATATCATAGAATTGTTCGGCTATAAAAGAGATGGATTTCAACTTTGTTTTCAGCATCTAAGTATGGAGAAATTCGTTTTAGCTTTTACTATAACCATGCCATTATTTTCTTTACAGAGGACTGAGATGGTTTCACCTCTTCATAAATCAGCAGGAAACAAGAGATGAAAGCAAAATCAGTTAAGTTTTAGACATTTCAACTTTTGTATTGGTTATTGAAGTCTGACTATATTACCAGAATGACAGGGATGGAAGTATCAGTATCCTATCCTCTTCATTGTCACATCAGTCTTATTAGCATACTTCCTTTCGGTGTAATAACAAAAGAAAAGGACCATTGGCAAGAGAGTAAGAAAAGAAGTGAAATGTATAAGGCAGGAGCTTATTCCTTCTTATTGTCACCTACTGGGTATGATATGTCTAATATGTGTAGCATGGCTGAACTGAGATAAAATAATAGGAAAAGGAGAAAGGAAAGATAATATAATCATTCAAAAAGTAGTGTTTGGATGTAGGATTGTATATGCATTAGTGGCTGCGGAAATGCTAAAATAAAAAGTTCAGCATAAACCTTAAGATATGGTTCCATACATTGGCATCTAGCCTCCAAAATTTAAATTGGATCAACCAAGGAATATCACTAAGGAAGTAGTTTAACAAGGGTAGAAGATATATTCTCAACTGTATATTTCAAGTTAGCAGTGGGTATCAAGGTGGTGTCTTAACCTTATTTGACTTCTACTAATGTTAAATTTAGTCTTTAGTTTTAGTATCAATAACATGCATGGTTTAACCACAAGACCAAGAATGCAAGAATTCAAGGACATTGTAGAAATCTACCAAGAAGAAATCAGTAGTTCGAGCTACATTAAAATAAAAACTAAAATCTGTTCAAACTCATTTGAAGCACACGCAAGAGAACATGAAAGATCAATAGAATTTAAGTTGACGTTTATTTGAGTTGCAAAATTTTGTAGGTTGATATATTCGGTCCCTTTATTTGATTTAGATTTTGTTGCAAAACAACAATGTATTCAAACTAATTAACTGGTATCAGATTCATAGCTTAACATCACTGTAGAATCGGTATTATACATAGAACAAGACACTATAGTCCAAAACTCCTTTGTGGTAGCATGTCATGTCCCGTACCTTCCCCTGGAGCACGTGGCAGACTGTAGTAAACTCTACACCTAGTCCCGCTTACTTTCTGAAACTATATGAGAGCCCACTAAGCGTACCTGGTGTATATCTCCTCTTATTTATGAAAGGAGAGAACCTATCAATATAACTCTAGAACTATTTATTTTCAAAATCAGGTCTCATGTACAATGAAACACTTATATACAAACATCTATCAATCAAAATTGTGCACATATCCTAAAATATACAAAAGATCTAGCTAGTGGATCTCTATATACACAAAATAAAGGTAGTACTAATCAAAATTGGGCACATACCCTAAAATATACAAAAGATCTAGCTAGTGGATCTCTATATGCACAAAATAAAGGTAGTACTACTCATTCACGATCTATGAGTCTCTCTCCTATGGTGGTCCTGAAAAATAAAAATGAGTCCCCCTATGGGTGAGTACACTTATACCCAGTGAGTTGGATATAAAACAAGGTAAAACCGAGAACATAAAATAATAAAATCTGATGAACAAAACAAATGGGTTATTTGGATGCAATAACCAAGTAAAAAGAGTAATCAAGAGTCATACGAGACTGAATATGAGACTAACTAAATCAACGATAGTCGTGGCCACAACTATCACCTCAGGGGGAGGTATCAAGCATCATAGGGTACCCAAATCAAAGTAGAGTCACAAGAATATAGAAACAAAGCCCCCTTTTCCCCTTGAGTTGCCTACTGAACCTCGCTACCTGGTATCCATAGCTGGTCCAGCGTAAAACCAGTCAAGAGTAACTCGGTCTCCCATCCTGACCTCGGGCACTGTCACCCCATGCCCCTCTTCATAGGCAGCCCATGGGAGTACCAATTGTATAATAACTTATCACTGCAGTGAAAGTGCCTATAGCACTATCCAATAATGTGTCATCCTCGCCATATGTATTTCATAAGCGTGTATGGGTCCGGTTCAGTGTGGTCTGGTTTAGTGAACAGCCAGTTCGACGTGGTTCGCACCTAGTTTTGCAATTTTATTTTTAAATTATTTTTAATTGGGTTCGGGGTTTTGAGTGCATTAAACTTGTCAGAAAAATCTAAAATAATTTGAGATGCTTATATTATTCTTAGATATTTTTTTTTTGATTTAATTAAAATTTTCTAAACTGTTAAGGTGGAGTTTTTATTTAATTAAGGTGATTCGGTTTAATTTAAGGTTTAAGTGGATTATTTGTATGTTATATGCATGAAGAAATATTTTTAGTAGATGTCATAACATTTAAAGTTTATTAAATAGAATTAAAATGATTTAATTAGAATTTTTACAGAATTTATAAATTTGTGATGTTGTAAATTTAAGTAATTAGATGATTTAGATTTTTCTAATTAATAAAATTGTATAATTTAGAATTTTATAAAATTAATTGATGTAATTGGATTTTTCACAAAATTATTAAAATTATTTTAGAATTAATTAAGGTGGTATATATTAGTTAAATTTTTTGGTATAATTAAATTACTAAATTAAATCTTATTTTATAGGCTTGTTTATGCTTGTCTATGTTGGATTGTGATTGTTTGATGTGATAGTTGATTGTTGATTTATAAAGAATCAAATATAAGAAAGAAAATTGTGTGAGGATGTGAGTAGAAGGGTAGATAGGAAATTCTTGTTTGGGTTGTATGATTTATGTTTTGTTGGATGTATTTATTATATTTTAGGAAAATTGATTGTTGTGCTATTGCTTGACAAATCACGACCAAACTGTGATTTGTGTTGAAGTAAGTAAGAAGTGTTTTGTTTGATTGCTTGTTTGCTTGCTTTTAAGAATCACAGCCAAGTTGTGGATTCTTGCTTGATATTGCTTTGAGACTCAGGTGAGGGCTTTTGGTTTTAAATTTATAGCCTACTACAGTGTTGAGTCCTAAGGGTCGTTGTTATTTATTATACATGTTGATAAGTTATATATATGCTTTGTTACATATTTAATTAGCATGTGATTTGATGTGATTTTGAAAGTATGTCATGTTAGTATATAGATATGATTCTATCATGTGCATGTTATTGATGTTTTGCTCATGTTATGTGATATTTAATATGTTCATGTGATGCTAGAGATGTAGAGATACTTAGCAAGACACAGAACATGATGATATGAGACAAAACTAGAGATACTTTAGGTTCATGTTACGATAACACCTATAGTGGTTTTTAATGATATTTAACTAAGGATTTTAGATATCATAGGGTTATAATAACTTAGAAGATGATGTTAAGTTCTTAGTTTGCTATGTGCCAACATGTGGTGAGGAGCCATGTGCTAGCTGAGGTATAGAAGCAAGTTCGGTTGACTTAGCCGCAGATACCTTAGGGTAACCGAGATCTCACTTCGGTGCAGAGCTTACCTTATTTGTGTTACTCAAAGTTAGATGGTGTGCTAGGAACAGTACCGTTCAATGCATTACAAGGTTAGGGAACCTAAAGACTCTATCATGCTCAACGATGTGGGTCCTTGAGCAGTCCAGGTTCATTAGTAGTATATGCAGTGTATCTCAGCTTGCTAGGCTGTAGATGGATGTGATTTATTATTTTGTATAGTGATCCTGCCATGGGGCAGAATCACAACACTGTATGATACTTATGTTGCATAGAAGGGGTGTCGTGGTCACCAGCTCCTTCTGCCAACGTCAGTGTACAGGCATCTAGGACGGAGATGTAGAGTTGACACTGATGGATTCGAGGAAATCCCTGACGAAGGTTTACCCTGAACATAGGATGGCTGCCTTAGGTGTAGTATGGACAAATTATGATATAGTAGTTAAGATAATATGATATTTTAAATATGAAGTTACTGTTATACATACAACTTAAATATTATGTTCATATGCCTTGTTATTATCATGTTGCTACTACTTTAATTCATTCGTCTTGTTATATATTGTACGACATGTTATTTTAATGTGTGATTTGGTGGATATATCTACTTGTTGGTTTGTACAATATCTTATGCCCATTTTTAGGGTGCTCTCTCTGTAGCCTCACTGAGTTTTGCAACTTAGATATGCACATTTTTTTCTATTGCGCAGGTTACAGGTTGGCCATTGGTACGGGGAGTGAGGGAGAACTTAGTTATGATGAGATAGAATTTACTTTAAAAATTTAGATAGAGGTTTATTTTATAAAGTTGGTATTAATTGTAATTTATTTATGCTTTCTCTATGTTTGATTAAAATAAGTGTGATGCTTTGTGATACTCTTAGCCTTGTATAAGTTGTGGTGTAGAAGTGCAGCTTATACGGCGGTTGTCACGTGCCCAAAGGTAGATTTGGGGCATGACAAACCTAGTCTCCTATCCTGAACTCGAACACTATCACCCCACGCACCTCTTCATAGGTAGCCCACGAGAGTGCTAATAATGTAATCTCCTATCACTACAGTGAAGGTGCCTATAGCACTATCCAGTAATATATTGTCCTAGCCATATGCATTCCATAAGTGAAATATTATTACGAATAATTAAATAGATGCATATGCTAGATTTAGAGTAAACAAAAGCATAGTATCATGCTTAGGAACAATAGCAATGAAAAGCTTATATCAACAAGCATGAATATCCGAGATTGTTCACAACTCAACTATAATCATAATTAGGATTATATTAACTAGCAGGAGAGTCAAATGATATCAATTATAAATAATCAAAGGGATATAGTTCTCCTGAACTAAACATTGAGAACTATCCCGTCTATTCTGCCCAGAGAATAAACACTCACCTGATCCTATCATCGTAAGCACGCTCTAATTCATATCGTGATCCTTAGTATCCTCGTACTTGCTTATAAAATTTTCTGTGAATATTTTAACAAATTTTAATTCTCTATCTCGTAATAATTTTGTAAATTCGTCTTCACCAATACTCTTAGAATGATTTCTAAATTCACCCTAATTTTTATCTCAAGTTTGTCGGAAAGTTCGCTAGAGACTTGCCAGAAAGTTTGCCGAAACCCTCGCCGGCGAAGTTCTTCGATCAGCACCAATATTGGTACAAATAAAAAAATCTCTTCATCAAGAATTCAAAAATCATATTTGTCCCAATTTTTAAAGCTCAGGCATCCAATTTCATCGGAGAAGTTCACGTCGGCGGAACTCTAACTTTTGGGTTTTCCATTCACCGGCAGCCAACAGTCCTCAACCCAGGTACCAATGGATAGCTCTCATCGAAGAGAAGCTGTAGGTACCAAGTTTGGAAAGTTCTGTGGCCGGAATGGTTAGCAATCGCCCGAGAAAACTCCAACGATGGAAATTTCCCCGCCGCCGCTTCTCTTCTCTTTTCCTCCTCAAATCTCTACTAAAACTCGAAAGTAATGGTTCTAATGTGTTCTCCTAGCTCACTTGAAGTTGCATCTGAAATCTCGTTAAAAAGTTTGATCAGAGCTGGCTGGAATGTCATCGACAAGGTGAGGAGGTGCACTCGCCATCATTGCCACAGGAAGAAGAAGGAAGAGAAGGAAGGGAGCTCGTGTGCGGTGGAAGGAAAAAAAATAAAAGATATATTAAATAAATTAAATCATTCGCTGGTGGCTCTCTTTATCCCTTTGTTTTTTCTACATTAAACGTTAAATTTTGAGATCAGATCCTGGTCATTCGCCGTCCATTTGGATCAATCTTTGATTCAACAATTTGACCAATCAAACGATATCCAAATTATGATCCGTTTGTGACGTCTTATCTGATGGTATAATTTTTACATGAAAATTCTATACTTTAAAAATTCATGTAATTTTACAAATAAGTCATCCATATTATTTCTCTATAAGACCTTCAAAATAATCATGTATTACACAATTACCCTTGATGCAAAAATACAAATCTCACATCCTACCCCCTTTAATGAAATTTTGTCTTCAAAATTTAGATCAAGTTGTCACTTGGAACAGTTGAGGATAGTTTTTCTTTATGTCCTCTTCTGATTCCCAAGTAATTTCTTCCACCTGTGCACTTCTCCATAAAACCTTAATTATATCTTTAAAAAAATTTCTTTCGTTCTAGGATCCACACAGGTTGTATTTTAAAGCTTAAGTTATCTGCAAGCTCTATCGGGGGTGTCTGCAATACTCGTTCCGGATCCACAATATGTTTCCTCAATATAGATACATGAAATACATCATGTATTCTGGCTATCTCCTAAGGTAACTCCAATTTGTAAGCCACATGACCAATTCTATTAATGGTTCTAAAAGGTCCAATATATCTAGGACTCAGCTTGCCTGTATTTCCAAACTGTATGATTCCTTTCCATGGAGCTACTTTCAGGTAGACCATATCCCCAGGTGGAAACTCTAACTCCCTTTTGCAGTTATCCACATAACTCTTCTGTCTATCTTGAGCTATTTTCAATCTTTCATCGATGATCTCAATCTTTTCTGTAGTAGTCTCAATCAATTCATTCCCTACTATTCGTCTTTCTCCTACTTTATCCTGGCATAATGATGTTCTACATTTCCTTCCATATAAAGCCTCATACGGTGGCATTTCGATGCTAGCTTGGTAACTGTTATTGTAAGCAAATTCAATCAAAGGTAAATATTGATCCCAACTTCTATGGAATTTAATTACACAAGCTCACAGTATATCTTCCAGCATTTTATTTATCCTTTCAGATTGGCCATCTATTTGGGGATGAAAAACTGTACTAAATTTTAATATCGTCCCCAGAGTTTCATGCATCTTTGGCCAAAAAGAGGAAGTAAATCTGGAATCTCTATCAAAAATAATGGTAATGGGAACTCCATGAACTTTCACAATCTCCTGAATATAGATTTTGGCTAACTTATCCAATGAATAAGTATTATGAATTGTCAGAAAATGAGCTGATTTAGTAAGTTTATCCATAATTAACCATATTGCATTATGATTACTGGATATACGGGGTAATCCTATCACAAAATTCATGGTTATATATTCCCATTTTCATTCTGGAATTGGCAAAGGTTGTAGCTTTACTGCAGGTCTTTGGTGCTCTGCTTTAACTTGCTGACAAATGTGGCACTTAGCTACATAATCTGCAATATCTTTCTTCATTCCTGGTCATCAATAACTTTCTTTTATTGTGCGATATATTTTGGTACTTCCTTAGTGCATTGCATATGCCGAGGAATGAGCTTCCTCCAAGATAACTTTCCTGAGTTCAGTTTTATTCAGAACACAAACCCTGTCTCTATATACCAATAATCTATCATCCCTTATTCTGAACTCAGTATTTTCTCCTATTTGTATTCATTGGAGTATTTTCCTCAATTCCTTGTCTGAGCTCTGCAAAACTCGAATTTCCTCATGAAGTATGGATTACACAATAAATGTAGCCAATATCTCACTAAATTTGTCGTAATCTAGCTGAACTCTTAAAGATTTCAGTTCTATGAGCTGAGGTAATGTGGTGGCTGAAATGGTTTACAATGTAACAGATTTTCTGCTCAATGCATCTGTCACTACATTAGATTTTCCTGGATGATATTCAATTATTATATCATAATCCTTTATCAACTCTAACCATCTTCTTTGTCTCAAGTTTAGTTCTTTCCGAGTCATAATATATTTTAAGATCTGATAGTAAAAATATAACATCGAACTCCATATAAATAATGTCACCATATTTTTAATGCAAATACCACTACTGCCAGTTCCAAATTATGAGTAGGATAATTTAGTTCATGATTTTTTAGTTGACGGGATGCATAAGTAATAACTTTTCTTTCCTGCATTAATACACATCTTAGGCTCTATTTGAAAGTATCACTATATACATTATAATCTTTATTCCGCTTTGGTAACGTTAAAACTGGAGCAGAAGTAAGACAATCCTTGAGTTTCTGAAAACTCCTTTCACAATCCTGATCCCAATGAAATTTTACTTCTTTTCGTGTTAATCTGGTGAGTGGCCCAGCTATCTTAGAAAATCATTCAATAAATCTTCTATAATATCCAGCCAAACCTAAGGAACTTTGAATCTCTATAACATTCTTGGATCGTTCCCAGTTCAAAACTGCTTGCACTTTATTTGAGTCTACCATGATACATTTTTCTGATACTGTGTGACCCAAGAATTTCACTTCTTTTAATCAAAATTCACATTTAGAGAATTTAGCATACAATTGTTTTTCTCGCAATGTCTGTAAAACTACTCTCAGATGTTCGGCATATTCCTTTTCTCTAAGAGAGTATATTAGAATATCATCAATAAATACAATAACGAACTTATCCAGATATGGGTGGAATACCCTATTAGTCACGCCCCAACTCTGTTAGCAATTATGACAGCCGCCGTATGAGTTAACTCAACTTGTACAAGGCTAATTATAATATTTTAAAAAATAAAATGTTGATATAAAATCTGTAGAAATTTTTCGCAATTACAATCTGATACAAATAGTTTAGTTTACCTAATACAGTCCGACTAAATCATGAAATAGATAAATCGTGTCATGTCAAACTAATGTTCTTCTCTCCATATATCACTCCCCATGAATCTAGTCGACATCCAAGTACTTGAGCATGGGAAAATAATTTACGCTGAGCCTTGTGGCCTAGTAGCTATAGAAAGAGTAGTCCCCAGCAATTGTAAGGGCAAGGGACATTGACATATATGGAATTAATTAAAATAAGAGTGTCATGATATGAATATGCTGTAAGAAATAAATTAATCATATGTGAAGTCTTTCAAATCGTATTTTGTGTATGAGATATCATCATCCACTATACTTTTTGTTTTCACATTCTCTAGGGCTATCAACCTATGCTTGGGATATGCCCAGGCCAAGGACTATCCATAAGCCCCGTCAGTGTCCTTCTAAGTCTCTGCCTAGTGCTCGTCACACTGACGTTGGCGGAGATAACCGGTGACTGCGGAATCATCTCCTTCCGATCTCATAAGTCATACCTCAGCTTGCACTTTGAGATCTTCGCATATGTGTCCCCCAGGAAATCAAACTATGTGATTACCATATAGTACTACATTCTGCCCCCTCGCAGGGTCACCTCTTTATTTAGTCTCAATGGTCTGATAAACCAGACTCCGCACAATTATTTAAACTCCAAGATCTAGAATACCCCCTCATGGGCCTATAGAGCTTGAATATAGTATATCAGTTGTCTTATGACCTTCTTGTCTTAGAGTAAACGGGTAATAAGCTCCCCAGTTCTCAAATCTTTAAGGTTTGGTTGCATGCCATGAGGGGTGTATCTGAACAATGTGAGAAGACTCTTCCTCGGCTTCAACTTAAACTCAAAGTTGAGTTGGGTGACACTTTCGGTTACCCTCATTGGACTCGTATGGTGGAACTTTCCAACCATGAGAGAAATAAAGTGCAAGGACCTAAAATCATTTTCTAGTTTCAATATCTCTAGGATGTAAGGTCCTATTCATTTCCATGCATACAAACATATGTCATGATATAAACGTTTGTCTCTATGTTGCATGGTATCCATAATTTATATTACATCAACATTTGAACATATCAGGCATGATAGGACATTTGCATAACATAGCCTTTTAATGAAGTCCTCAACATAACATTCATGAAGTCATAGATTTAATTAAAACATGTCTTATATCCAAATATAACAACCGCCCACCAGGGGCTCCAACTGCAGTAGTTCATAAACGAACTTAAAACAACTCACATTGATTCAATTAAAAGCTTTTCTCCAAATTTTTTATCACCGTTGATTGCTGAAGTTAAGCTTCCTAAGAATATCAAGCATGCTTTTAATTTGCTACCTTATGCAAATTTCAGCTTCTAGCCCTTCCCTTCCTAGGGTCTCAGGGTTATCATTTAGTTTGCATAATAGAAAACCTAAGACATGCTTTAGCCGAAAGTTTAATTACTTCCTCAAGGAAAACATGTTTATGAGGGAGAAGATTCAGCCTTGTTATCTCTTTAATTGGTATGGACTTAACTGATGAAGGAGGGAAAATTCATACATATAATAGTCCCTTTTTGAATTTGTAATTCTTTAGTTACTCCATGGGTTTTCACTAAGCACTTTGCCACATAGTAAATTTTAATGATTTGGAGGCTGAAATGAAAATTGAAAGGTTCCTCCTTGATTCATTTTAATCTCTAGCAAGGAAGGAAAGGAAAGGGGTTTTAAGACACTTTGATCAGATTCAATAGATATGTAAAGGAATAACAAGAAGAGGGAAAATAAAGGGATTGAGAAGAGAAATTGTAGTCATTAGCTTGTGCCAAGTTGGAAGGAAGGATTCATCTATTTCAAATTCAAAGTAATTTAACATCCAATAGCAATTAGACTGATGCATTGGCATCAGGAGTGGAGCATGAATTCAGAAGGAAGAAATCAGAGGAAGGGAAAAGGAAAGAAAAGAAAAGAAAGGTGTTTACATAGTGTTTACATAAAGTTCACCACACCACCATGATAAAGGTTGATACTTAGAGTCAAATTTGATAGATATGAATCAAAGATAAGAGAAGAAAGTGTATATATATTCTACCGTCAGTAGAGATATGATGAGGATCAAGTAGAAAGGTGAATAAGTTTTCAATCAACAATCAACTTTCGACACACTAAATTTTCTGGATCAGTAAATTTTGGAAGGCCATAACTTCTTCCACAGTGATTAGATTAGGCTGAAATTTTTAGGGTAGGTGTTGATTTGAGTGATGAAATTTTCCATAAAATTTAAGGGGAATTGGACACTCAGAGAGCTCAGAATGATTGAATTACTGAGGCAAGGTAACTCCGAATTTGAATCTGTCCAAACTTCTGATACTCTGCTACAGTAACTGATACTTTTCAACAACTACGGTTTTAGCTCATTTTCTTGTTCTATATAGGAGTTATGGTTGAGGTTTTGAGGTATAGATGGCATCACTAGGTGAGGAAATGCAATAGGAGTTCTAATTGGAGGATGAGGGCTACAAGTTGGATACTTCCTTACTTATACTTGTAGAATTCAGAATTGGGAATCAAGTTTGGTTCATCCTTGATATTTTAGTTTAGCACAGTAGGTATCTTTGTCTAGCATTTGACAGGAGAGTTCCAATTAGAGGTCTTGAGGACATGGAAGTATGTGAGTAAGAGGTATATTCAACCTCTTGATACAAAATGCTGTAAAATGCTTGATCAGAAAGTTTTGAGTTCAGATGCTTCACCATTTGGAAGTCTAGTAAGTTGGCAGTAAGGGAGAAAGATTCTTGATCAAAACGGAGGTTCCAATTTGGTATTTGCTGAAAGTATCAGCTTGTGCCAAATTTGGTGATACAAAAGACATGGTGACTGATAATTCCAGGGAGATAGTCTCATTTGGAATTCACAGTTGTGAAACCATCAATCTGAATCAGAAATGAAGAGATCTTTAGTCATCATGAAACTAAAGAACTCACAATATAAAGTTTTGCTGAATTGTCACCATTTCAACTCACAATCTCAGTTGGAGCAATGATTCATTTGTCACCATTTGGAATTTCCAAAACATATATAGTATCCTATGTTTTAACAAAATGTGTCCTCACAGTATAGGTGTTTAGAGTTCTATTTAGAAGTTCCTAGTAGGCAGTAGGTTAGTTTTTTTTGGATGGTGAAATCTCAAGATGATAATAAGAAAGGTTGTAAAAGATGGAATTTGATCAATGTTGCAAAAGAGTTAAGATTCTATAAGGAGTTCTAAATTCATAAAATTCTAGATAGGGTGTATAAGGGAGTTTTAATCATTGAATTGCTTTTTGTACCAAAATTAAGAAAGTATCAACATTGTGCAGAATTTTAAAATGTGAAGAGGTTCACTCATTAGGATTTGAATATCTCAGGATTCAAGATGACCTTAGAATCACTGAGTATGTTTGCTCGCTAGAAAAGTCAGAGACATGTTAAAAAGTCAATTCTTTCAGATTTGTTGAAGTGGACAGTAGCCAAGATGGTGATGCCTTCATGAAATTCATGCCACTCAATTCTGTCCACTTGCTAATAATTCAAGGTATGATTGAATTCTAGTTGTCAATTTCCACTAAACATGGTTGCACAGTATCATAGATGCAGTACCAATGTTTACATAACAACATTCAAGCATAGTGCATCTATCTCAAGAGATGTAGTGGTTTAAACCCTCATATATGTCAAGTTTAGTGTAAGCATGATACCATAACCATGAACTATATTATATGCTTGATCTATAATGTACTTTTTCTCAGAAATGTGGGTTTACCCAGCATGCTGTAAGCTACTGAAACATGATTTCAAATTCATGTCATCATTGTATGAAAATTGCATAATTCACTAGTTTTTCATGGCATACACATGTCAAGCATATTGAGTCACAAAATCAGCATGATTTATATTACTTTCTTCTACAACAATATGATACAATCAAAGGGTAAAATAAACATAAAATGAACATAGGTTGAGGGAATGTCGGCTAATCAATTTGACAACATGGTGGTCTCTAATTGCCCCCCAAATCCTAGTTTAATCGCACGTCCACAATCCAGGGTTTTCGGTAGCCTCAAGACGATATATCCGGCTTGGCCGGAGTGTTCGTCGATGGTTGGTTCTTGACATTTGCTCCTTTCTTCAGCTCCTTCCTCCTCTCAATTGCTTCGCCACCTTTCCACAACCGCTCAATTCTACTCGTCAATGGGTTAGAATTCACTAGGAATTTCCTAGGATGGGTGAAGCGAATAGGGACTCTTTTACCCTTCAAAGTTCTCCAATATCCCCCAATTATCCTTAGGAACAAATAAAATCTATTTGCATCCTTGGTAATTTGATATTCTGTGTTGGAATTCAACTTCTTTTCCCTCGGATCTATTTGATCTGAATTTCTCTATTTTTATCCCCCACTCCTATATATTTTATATGTATTTAGATGCGAGTGTGTGGAGGTTTACTGAATTCGGTATTTACTTGGTAAGTGTATATATATATATATATATATATATATATATATCTAATTAAATAAATATATGTGTACGCATTTTTAAATATATAGTTTATCAACTTATATGAATCCATAATATGATTAATGGTAGTCAACATTCATCAACTCTATAAATACATGAATATAACTATAAGAAAAATATTTATATATATTTTAAGCGCATAGATAATACATGTATATATATATATATGGTTTATTAATCTAGGCATTTCTTTAATGCCTATTAAATTCCTATTTTTATTATTTGACTACTTTTATTTTCACCTAAGTGAAGCTTTATTATGTGTGTATATATATATATATATAACAGGAATATATATACACACATATACATGAAATGTGTATATCTCACATACCTTTTTAAAATAAATTTTTCGGGGTTTTTACTATTCATTAAGTCCATAAATATAGCAGGTGCATTTGTCAAACCAAAAGGTATCACTACAAACTCATAGTGTCCATATCTGGTCCTGAATCAGTCTTAGGTATATGTGACTCCATGATCCTCAATTGATGATATCTTAATCTCAAATCAATCTTTGAGAATATGTTTGCTCCTTATAGTTGATCAAAGAAATCATCAATTCTAGGTAAAGGATATTTATTCTTGATGGTCACATTATTTAATTATCTATAATCAATGCAGATGCTCCTTATAGATACCATTTTTTTCTTTACAAATAATACTGGTGCTCCCCATAGTTCTTGTAGCTGTACCTTTAATTCATTGAGTTCTGCAGGTGTCATTCTATATGGTTAAATAATGATAGGGTGAGTGTCTCGTTGCAATTTAATAAAGAAATCTACTTTCTTATCAGATGGTACACCTGGTAAATCTTCTGAAAATACATTTGGGAATTCACGCACCACCGGTATCTCTTTTAGCTTGGTTCCAGATGTGGATATATCTATTATGTAAGCTAGATATGCTGCACATCCCATTAAATTTGCTTCCAAGCTTGTAGCACCAAAATCACACAAGTTGATAAGATTCGATGATTCCCACTAAAATGCAACTCATGTATTCCTTCCTTTGAAAATATCACTTACTTGGTAAAACAGTTAATCATGGCCTTATGTCGGACTAAAAGGGTGCATACAATAAGTTCAGGTTCTAAGGGAACTAATGATTTATCAATAAACTTTGCAAACTCAGGATTAATATTAAAAATATTATTTTAATATTTAATTAATAAAATAAAAAAATATTAATAAAAATAGAAATAGGAATAGAAAAAAATAAAGAATAATGACAAAGTTAATTTAAAATTAATTTTAAATAAAAGTATTTAAATTGTTTTTTTAAATAAAATTTTTTTAAAACCGGCGCTGCACGTGCGTTGCACGTGCAGCGAGTTGTGCGAGTCAAAGCGAGTCAGAGCGAGTTGGGCTGAGTCGGACTGAGTCAGAGGGTGAGTCGGCGAGTCGGCCAACTCGCCTATAAGAGGGCTTTAAACCTCGAAACAGGGCATCCCTTGTTTCGAGGGTTTCGAGCGGCGGCGGAGCTCCAAATAGCTCTGGCGGCCGACGGATTCGACGGAGGAGGACTAGGAGAAGGGTCTGCAAGGTGGGTGAGATGTGGACGAGGCGCCGGCGAGCGGAGCTCGCGTGGGAAAAGGTGAACAAGGACTTCCCCTGTTTCCGTTCAATTTACCGGCGAGGAGCTTGACCATCGGTCCTCCCTCTACGACGAACTTCCTGGACGCGATCAACTCCTGTGGAGTCGATATCGAATTGTAATCGCGGTGGAGAAGATGGAATGGTGACTAGGGACGTCGTCTTCACCCGCGGCAGAGGTCAGTGGGCACCAGCAGTGGGTGGTGAACTCCTGGGCTCCATCGGCGGCGGGTGGAGGCTGTTGGTTGTTCGAGGAAGGTGTGGTGAGTTCTGTCCAAGGTTCCTGTGGCATTTCTGTCACGATCGAGCAGCGGGGTAGAGGAGCGTGTTACGCGGCGGCCGCGGGAACTACTAGGCGTCATCGGTGACGCGATTAGGTCGCCGGAGGGTGGAGGAAGGTGGGTAGTGTGAGACCCGTGATTTTTAAATAAGGGCAATAGAGTAATTTTAGTATTTGGAGGATTTAATTGTAAAAGAAATTCTTTAAAGGACTTATTTGTAAAATCATATGAATTTTTAAAGTATGAGATTTTGATGTGAAAATTATACCATCACGTAGCATTTTTGATAAGGAATCCAACGACGCAGACGGATCGTAATTTGGACGTCGTTTGATTGGTAAATTGGACAGTTAAGATTTAATTAGATTTAAGATTTTAATTAACTAATTAAAAAAATATATTTTCTTCCCACCGAGCGCGCGCTCCTCTCCCTCCCTCTCTCTCCTCCTTCGCAGCGACGATGGCGACGGCGACGCAACTTCCGGACGATGCTCCGGTGAAACCACAATGAATTAGGCTCTCAAATTTTAGCCACAGGTAGATCTCGACCTCTTATTCATTTAGATACCAAGATGCCCAAATTTGGTGTAGAGATGAGGGAGAAATCATGTGAGAGGTGTCAGCAGCGAGGGTTTCGATCGCCGGAGCTTGTTCCGACGATTTCCGGCGATTCCGGCCGTGAAACCTTGCAAACTTGGTACCTATGGATTCTCCTTGACGAGAGCTATCCATTGGTACTGGAGTTGAGGGGTATTAGCCGCTGGTTGGCCACCAGTGAGCTAAAAACCCTAACTTAAGGATTTCGCCCAAATTTTTAATCGGTGAAATTGATCATGTATAAGCTATAAAAATTTGGGCAAATATGATTTTTGGAATCCTCATGAAGAGAGCTTTCGATTGGTACCAATATTGGTGCTGATCGAAGAACTTCGCCAGCGAGGGTTCCGGCGATCGCCGGAGAAATTTTTCGGCAAACTTGGAAAAAAAATTGGGGTGATTCTAGAGATCATTCTAAGAGTAGTGGTGAAGAGAGATTTGAGAAAATATTTCTGGATTTAGAATTAAAATTCATTGAATAATTGACAAGAAAATATAAAATGCGTAAATGATGGCACGTAGATCGAGACAGTATCAGAGAATAAAAATTCAGCGAACGGACCTTAGGTTGGTTCCGAAGAGTAAACCGCCAAATCAGGTGCGTTGGTTCATCGATGTAGGATTTATTCAAGCTAGAAAATTTCCGCTGGGGTCTTCTTAGGAACAATTCTTGGACGTCTTAAACATGATAAAATGAAATGCTTGCTATGATTATATTTAAATGCATGTTAGTATGATTTACTTTGTCTAATATGTATGCTATGCCATGTTTACCATGCTATGTATTTAACATGTCCTAAAATCTTGTCATGCATGTTATATTATTTTCTATGCTATGTGCTACACGACTACTATAATCCCTCATTTCTATAAAAAAAAATTTATAGGAAAATAATAAAATAATAATAATAAAAAAATATTAAAATAAAATAGATAAAAAGAAAATAAAGATTTAGATTTATTTTAGAATTTTTATTTAATAATACGAATTTTAAAAAAAAAGAGAAAAAAAAATTGCCGCTGCACGTGCGATGCACGTGCAGCGGAGGTGCGAGGGTTTTAAACCCCCGAAACAGAGCGCCGCTCTGTTCCGAGGGCGACGGCGTCGGCAGCCTTCGCCGAGCTCCGGCGAGGGTCGTGCGACAGAGGGAAGGTCTGGCCGGAGGTGGGAAGCCTACTGCGAGGACGACGGTGGTGGGCTACGACTCCGGCAGGCAGAGAATTGCTGGGGAGCGGCGAACAGGGGAGCTCAGGCGAGAAGCGCGGCGATCGACCCTTACTCCACGACGAGGTCGATTCAGCGACAGAGAAGTCGGTTGAGTGTCGATTCCGTGGAGACGACGACGTGGAAGCGGCTCCGGCGGGTAGAAGGGGCTGAAGAAGGCGGCGAGCAAAAGGGGCTCTTCTGTTCGCGGCGATTCTGCCGGTGGAGAGCGAGGCGGACGACGTTCCACCACGGCGAAGCTCTTGAAGCTCGATTCGACTCTCTGGGAAACGTTAACGAGCAACGGTTGCGGTGGAAGGGACGTAGTGGTGGCTGAGGGTGGCGATTCCGCCGGCGGCAGAGGATCCGAGGGAGAAGGCGGCCATGGGAGCAGCTAGGCTCTACCGACGGTGCGATTAAGGCGCCGTAGACGTAGAGGAAGGTAGAGCCCGAGCCAGGAACGGGTTCCGGCATGGTTGCAGCTGTAGAACGGCGGCGATCAACGGAGGAAGGAGACGGCGACGCGGCGGATTCGAAGCAGAGGAGAGGCTTCAATCGAGCGGACCGCGCGTGCAGAATGCGTGCGGCGGTCCGGTTCGTCTGCTTCGACCGGGTCGGTCTGGTCCGAGCGGTTCAGGCCGGTTCAGCTGCAGTTGGACGTGGGTTCAACCGGTTTTCATGGTTTTCCGATCTGGTTGATTCGGTTGAACATTCCTATAGCTCTAGTGGTAAGTTTTGAGTCTTTAAAAATTTATTTAGAATTTTTACCGGGTTTTAGGTTCGGTTTTCAAATTATTTTATATTTGGTTCAAGGGTTTGAGCGCATCAATGATGTCAGAAAAATCTAAAATAATTTATGATGCTATTTTTTGCTTAGGCATAATTTCTGTGATTTAATTAGAATTTTACCGAACTGTGAAGATGGTGTTTTTATTTAATTAAGGTGGTTTAGGTTTATTTAAGTGTTGAATAAATTATTTGGATGCTATTTGCATGAAAGAATATTTTGGTGGATGTTATTATGTTTGATTTATGTTAAACAGAATTAAAAAGGTTTAATTAGGATTTTTACAGAATTTATAAATTTCATGTTGAGATTAAATTGGATAAATAGGGTAATTAGATTTTCTAATTAATGAAATTAGGAAAATTATGATTTAATATAATTATTTCTGAAAATTAGATTTTTACAGGATTGTTAAAAGTTATTTATAGATTAATTAAGGTAGTATAGTTAATCAATATGATTAATTAAATTGTTAAGAATAATTTATTTGTGGAAATAGATATTTATGGTGGTCTGATGATATAATTTGAATGTAAATATATGTATGACTATGGTTGGTTGATGTAAGATTGTAGTAGTTGTATTTAAATGAATTGATTAATCTATTTGGTTGATTAAAGAGAAATTGAATAAAAATTGGATGAGGTTGTGAGTAGAGGGATTGTTATTAAGATGATTGATTTTGATGTATTATTTATGCATGCTTGCTTAGTTGTCTTTAAATTATTTTAGGAGATTGTGTTGTTGTGCTATTGCTTGACAAATCACGGCCAAGTTGTGATTTGTGTGGAAAGAAATTGCTTGCTGGATTGATTGCTTGCTTGCTTTAAGAATCACGGCCAAGCTGTGATTCTTGTTAAAGATCTACTTTGAGACTAAGGTGAGGACTTATGGTTTCAAATTTTATTTGGCCTACTACAGATGTTGAGTCCTAAGGGTCGTTGTTAACTATTGTACATGCTGATAAGTTATATATCTGCTTGGTTGCATATTTAATTAGCATGTGATTTATTGAAAGTTAAACCATGTTGTTATATGTATGATGTTATTATATGCATGCTTTTGATATGAGTTTGAAGGTGATATCATGCTAGTTCATATATGATGTTATTGTATGCATATTCCTGATATAAGTATGAAAGTTATATCATACTAGTACACATATGATGCTATTGTATATATACTTCCATTGTTTTATTCTTATGTTATGTTGATTATTTAATATGTTAATGTTGCTAGAGATGTAGAGACACCTAGTAAGAACATGGAACATGTGGACATGAGATAAAACTTAAGATACTTTAGGTTCATATTATGCGAACACCTAAAGTGATTTAAATTGATATATGACTAAGAACTTGGAACATCATAGGGTTATGATAACCTAGGAGGTAATGTGTTGTTCTTAGACTGGTATGTGCCAACATGTGGTGAGGAGCCATGTGCTAGTACGGTAGAGATGCAAGTTCGGTTGACTTAGGTCACTAATACTTTGGTGTAGCCGGGATCTCACTTCGGTGAAGAACTCAATTTATTTGTGTTACACCAGGGTAGAGGGTGGACTAGGAACAGTACCGTCCCATGCGCTACCAAGGCTAGGGAACCTGAAGACTCTGGCATGCTCAACAGTGGTGGGATCTCTGAGCAGTCCAGGTTCATTGGTATCGTATACAGTGGATCTCAGCTTGCCAGGCTGGAGACGGATGTGATTGT
This sequence comes from Thalia dealbata, assembly GCA_030544415.1. NCBI lineage: Eukaryota > Viridiplantae > Streptophyta > Magnoliopsida > Zingiberales > Marantaceae > Thalia > Thalia dealbata. The sequence goes on from CM060460.1 coordinate 13,626,979, forward strand.
TGTGTTTGTATGGTGATCCTGCCATGGTGCAGAATTACAGCGCTGTATGGTACTTGTGATTGGAAAGAAGGGGTGCCGTGATCACCAGCTCCTTCCGCCAACGTCAGTGTGCAGGCATGTAGGACAGAGATACAGAGTTGACACTGACGGGTTTAGGGAAGTCTCTGACGAGGGATTCTCCTTGAACATAAGTGGCTACCTTAGGTGTAGAATGGTTAGATGAGGAGATAATAATTGAAGTGATATGATATTTTGATTTAGTGGCATTGTTAAGATCATATTTGTCATATGTTGTTATATGCCATGTTATGATCGTATTCATGATGTTCTTATTTGATGTTCTTAATATGTGATTTTAAGTAGATATATTTTCTTGTTGGTTTATACAATGCTTTATGCCCATTTTTAGGGAGCTCTCTCTGTAGCCTCACTGAGTTTTGCGACTCAGATGTGCACATTTTTCCCCTGTTGCGCAGGTTACAGGTTGGCCATTGGCGGGGAGTAAGGAAGAACCTAGGTGGTGGACAATATTTATTTTGTAATCTAGATAGAGGTGTGAATGAGTAGTATTGGCTTGAATATACAATGTAATTGCTTCCGCTTTGTTTAAATAATAAAATGGTAGTGCTTTGTGATACTCTTAGCCTTGTATAAGTTGTAGTATTATGGTACAGCTTATACGGCAGTTGCCACGTGCCCAAAGGTGGTTTGGGGCGTGACAACTACCATGCAGACATAGATATGAACTGTGACATGTTAGAACCTCCTAGGAGACATCACTGGAAATTAGACAGAAAGGGGTATTCCTCGCATATCCCGTTTGACCACCGCGTACCGTCGATTGTCAAAATAGTGATGTTCCTCAACGCACCACTCCCGAGGTTATGTATAGCTTAGATACTGGGAGCACCACTCCCGAGATTATACATAACTTAGATACTGGGAGCTGGTAGGGAAGGAGACTGTACAAACTCCAAGGCCATATTAGACCAAAAATATAGAGCAAGTCCTTACCCATAAATTTATACCCGCACGAGTGTCGTTTAGGCGACCTCGTGATAGTCCTGAGATGGCTAGCGAGGATGAGCCCTACCATGGACTTGGCACCGATGGAGTCGAGGTTGCCACAGCCCATCGTGCGGATGTGCGTCAATCTCGGTCGACATTGACTACTATTGGATTGGGAAGGTGATTCCCTATGCGACGCTTTGGATAGTGGATCCGTAGACCACGCAGCTATCATCCATGACGTTCTGCAGACAGTCGGATGAGTAGTCCAGATCCTAGGGTTGATATTTTTATCGGTTAGCCATGGCCGATTAGTCTTGTTGATGGTGACCTTGTTTTCGGGCAGTGTGTAGCACTACACGAGTCGTCGTTGCCCCTACGGAGTCCGGGGAGGATGTAAGGGCACGGCAGTTTCGCTAGGGGAGGCATTGAGGGCAACTAGCGAGACAGTGGAGAGTGATCAAGGCACTGATGGGCTTATGGATGCCCTTAGCTCGGGTATTCATTAAGCATAGGCTGACGGCCCGAGTCTTGAAACTTCAAAGTCGTATTATAACATAGGCGACATATGTTGATGACATTGACACTAGATACAACTTAGGTGACATCTAGTGAATTATACATCTTATTTAATTATGTTGTTTTACTGCTTTCTATGAACTGATTTACACAAATCAAATGAAAAATAATGATAAACAACCAAAGGCATCCTAGAATACTCCTCCTAGCCTTTGATTTCCTTATTCGGTTTCGAGCTGTAATTTCGCACTAGGCTGCAAGGCTGAGCACACCACGTTTAATGTGTGTGTAGGTTGTTAGATGACCGACCGGGATATTTGATGAAGATGAGGGATATTAATGGAGTTAGTTTATATACTGATAACGTTATTGTAGAATTATAGTAGGTATTTCAGGACTGTGTTAGTAGAGATTCATAGATGAATTAATTGTATATTCCGCTGTGTTGTGTATGTGTATGGACGACATTTATTACCAAATGCCTTGTATGGGTCCTTTGGGCTCATACGGCAGTTGCCACGTGCCCGACAGGTGGGTCGGGGCGTGATAGGGAGAAACAGCGTACGTCTTTCTGGCATGTTTGCTGCAGTGAAACACGGCGAAATCGACGGTGATCGGCGATGTTGCAGCGAGCGGCGTCGGGCGGTGGCGAAGGTGGATTCGAGCCGACGGCACGTGCGCTGCACACGAGTGGTCTGGTCCAATCTGGTTCAGGCCGGCCGGTTCAGCTGCAGTTTAAGCGTCGGTTTAGCCAGTTTTTATGATTTTTCGATCAGTTTGATTCGGTTCAACGTTCCTATAGCTTTAGTGTTAAGTTTTGAGTCTTTAAGAATTTATTTAGAATTTTTATCAAGATTTAGGTTTAGTTTTAAAATTATTTTAGGGTGGCTTCAAGGGTTTGAGCGCATTAATGATATCAGAAAAATCTAAAATAATTCATTATGCTAGTTTTTGCTTAGATATAATTTCTATGATGTAATTGGGATTTTTCCTAGCTGATTAAGGTGGAAATCTGATTTAATTAAGGTGATTTCGATTTATTTATGTGTTAAATAAATTATTTGGATGATATTTGCATGAAAGAATATTTTGGTTGGTGTCATTATAATTGATTTATATTAAACAGAATTAAAAGGATTTAATTGGATTTTTACAGAATTTATAAATTTTATGTTGTGATTAGATTTGATAATTAGGTTAATTAGATTTTCTAATTCATAAAATTAGAGAAATTATGATTTAATATATTATTTATGGTAATTGGATTTTTACAGAATTATTAAAAATTATTTTTGATTAATTAAGGTGGTATAATTTGTCCATATGATTAATTAAGATGGTATAGTGATCGATGTGATTAATTAAATTGTTAGGATAATTTAGATGTGAAAATAGATATTTAATTTGTGGCCTTTGGATAATTTATGGTTTCAAATTTTATTTTGGCCTACTACAGATGCTGAGTCCTAAGGGTCGTTGTCAATTATTGTACATGCTGATAAGTTATATGTCTGCTTGATTGCATATTTGATTAGCATGTGAATTGTCGGAAGTATGCCATGATAATTTACATATGATGTTATTATATGTATGTTCTTGATATTGATTTGGGTTATACCATGCTGGAATATGTATGATGTTGTTATATGCATGCTCTTGATGTTGATACTCATGTTATGTTATTTTTGATATGTTCTTGTTGCTAGGGATGTAGAGACACTTAGCAAGAAAATGGAACATGATGACATGAGACATGATTAGAGACACCTTAGGTACATGTTATGATAACGCCTAGAGTGATCTTATTTGATATTTAACTGAGAACTTTTGGACATCTTAGGGTCATGATAACCTGGGAGATGATATTAGGTTTTTGGTTGGATATGCTACCAACATATGGTGAGGAGCCATGTGCTAGCCAAGGTAGAAATGCACGCTCAGTTGACTTAGCCTCAAATACTTTGGTGTAGCTGGGATCTCACTTCGGTGTAGAGCTCAACTTATTTTGGTTACCCCAAGGTAGATGGGTGCTAAGAATAATACTTGGTCATGCGCTACTAGTGCTAGGGAACCTGATTGACACTGGAATGCTCAACGAATGTGGGTCCCTGAGCAGTCCAGGTTCATTGGTAGTATATGTGTTGGTCTCAGCTTGTCAGGTTGTAGACGGATGGATTAGGTGGTTTGTTTGGTGATCCTATCATGGGGCAGAATTACAGCGCTGTATCGTACTTAGTTTGGAAAGATCTTGTGTTGGAAAGAAGAGGTACCGTGATCACCAGCTCCTTCTGCTAACGTCAGTGTGCAGGCATATAAGACAAAGACATAGAGTTGACACTGACGGATTTAGGAATGTCTCTGACGAAGGATTCTCCTTAAACATAGGTGGCGGCCTTAGGTGTAGAATGGATAGATGATGATATATTAATTAAAGTAATATGACATCTTTGATTTAGTGGCACTGTCATGATCATAGTTCTTATATCTTGTTATATGCCATGTTATGATCATGATCATGATATTTCCTATTTGTTGTCTTGTTGTATTATTGACATGTGGGTTTAATGTGTGATTTTAGTGGATATATTTTCTTGTTGGTTTGTACAATACCTTGTGCCCATTTTTAGGGTGCTCTCTCTGTAGCCTCACTGAGTTTCAGGACTCAGATGTGAACATTTTTCCGCTGTTGCGCAGGTTACAGGTTGGCCATTGGCGAGGAGTGAGGGAGAACCTAGTTGATGAAAATATTTATTTTTAAAATCTAGATAGAGATGTGAATTTGTAGTATTGGTTAAAAATGTAAAATGTATTTGCTTCCGCTATGTTTAATTAATAAAGTTGTAGTGCTTTGTGATGCTTTCTAGCCTTGTACAGGTTGTGGTGTTGAAGTGCGGCTTATACGGCGGTTGCCACGTGCCCAAAGGTAGGTTTGGGGCGCGACACTGGGCATCCCAAGGCTTCTATTAACGTCTCTTTGTTGAAGTCTCGAGCAGTTAGTACGATAATGCACAATCTGATGATAATAAAAAACATCTCAAAGGAGCTCTACAGGTTCTGGAATGATTTCTTCCCACAATTTCTACAAGCATCTGTGGTCATAAATCGGGCATGAGACTCAGAATCTAGAATAAATAAAGCTCAAGAGTAGGCCTGTGGTCCAGAGGAACCACCAGATGATTCTCTCATTCTTTGTGACCCTCTAACTATTATACTCTTTCTCTGAAATGTATACTGAAAAATCCTAACTATCTCTTTCCTGTAGAAACTTCTTTACCCTTTGAAGGTGCCGGGGACAGATGCTCAATTTCCACTACTATCTGCACTAACTTATGATAACTGATAATAGTAGAAGTAACTTGCAACCTTCTGATTTCGAAATTCAATCCCTTCCTAAATCTGTTACGCATATATTCAGTATCTCGAATATATTCTATGACGAATACTGATAAAGCTCGTAACTCAGTATCAAACTCCAGTACTGATCTATGATCTTGTCGTAATGCAAAGAATTCTTCTCTCTTCTGATCTTTATAAAAGCTGATATAATATTCTCGGTTAAAGATATCTGTAAATCATTCTCAAGTAGTCGGTAAAACTCCACTAATATTGAGGGATTCCCACCAAACCTGTACATCACCCTCTAGTAGTTGAGCCGCTAGCTGGATAGTGTTTGCTTCTATTAATCTCATGTCCCTAACAGTTTTTGAAACTTTCTGTAATCATTTATGAGCTATTTCTGGGTCTCTAGATCCCTCAAAACAGCCTAACTGCTGAGCTATCTTGATCTACTTTAGTGAGTCAGTCTAAAAAGTAACTATGGGTGCCTGCAATAGTGGAACAGGAGCCTGTACCTATGCAGTCTGAGCCTGAACCATTCAGAGGAATGTTTGAAACTGCTCATTCATCAAAGTAACTCCACCAAAAATAGTGGTGCAGCCTGACCACCCTCTACTAGCATTGCATGGGAGGCAGATGAACCTTCCTGTCCTTGTAATGCCTCATTCCTTGAGTGACCCTACTCTGGCTGCATTCTAAACTTCCTGTATGAATATTACGATCAATATTATGTATACGACTTATGTCCTAGAGACACTAGATTGATCCTTATCTAATATCCATTGGACTCCTTGTATTCTAATATGAATTAATTCTGAAAGATTATTTATGCAAATGATGCCCTAATATACCCATGTTCTCAAATGATCTTGTCAGGATATACATACGTTCTAATATGAACCTGCTCTGATACCATCAAAATCTGTCACGCCCCATACCTTCCCTTAAGGCACGTGGCAGACCGTAGTGAACTCTACACATAGCCCCCGCTTACCCCCAGAACTATATAAAAACTCATTAAGCGTACCTGATGTATATCCCTTTGTTTATGGAAGGAGAGAACCTGGATAACAGATCAATATAACTCTAAAACCATATATTTTTAAAATCAGATCTCTTATACATGAAGACACTTATGTATAAATAATTTACAATCAAAATGGGGCATATACCTAAGGATATACAAAATACCTAGCCACTGAATCTCCATATACATACAAAATAAAGTTAGAACTATCCTACTTTTCAAAAATCAGGTGTCTGGCTACATACCTCGATATCTGTGAGTCTCTCTCCTACTGTAGTCCTAAAAATAAAAATAAATCCCCTTACGAGGTGAGTAACGTTGTACCCAGTGAGTTGGATAGAAAATAATGTAAAACCGAGAACATAAAAATAACAAAGTCCCAAAAATAGGATAATCTGGCTATTCGTATGCAATAGCGAATCAAAAAGAGCAAACAAGAATCACACGAGACTATATCTAAGGCTGGCATAATCAAATACAGTTACTGTAGACTAATATCATCTCAAGGGGATGAATCATGTATCATAAGGCCAAATCAAAGTAGAAGCATAAGAATATAGAACCAAAGCCCCCTTTCCCCCTAGGTTGCCCACTGGACTTCACTACCTTGTACCCATAGCTAGTCTAGAGTGAAAACCAATCAGGAGTAACCCAATCTCTCATCCTGACCTTGAGCACTATCATCCCACACCCCTCTTCATAGTGGCCAATGGGAGTGCTAATAATGTATTCTCCTATCACTACAATGAAGGTGCCTATAGCACTATCCAATAATTTGTCATCATAGCCATATGCATTCCATAAGTGAAATATTATCACAAATAATCAAACAGATGCATATGCTAGATTTAGAGTCAACAAAAGCATAATATCATACTTAGAAACAATAGCAATGAAAAGCTTATATCAATAAGTATGGATATTCAAGATTGTTCACAACTCAAATATAATTATAATCAGGATTATATTAACTAGCAGGAGAGTCAAAGGATATCAATTATAAATAATCAAAGGGATATAGTACTCCTAGACTAAACATTAAGAACTATCTCATCTATTCTACCTAGAGAATAAACACTCACCTGATCCTATTATCGTAATCACGTTCTAATTCGTATTGCGATCATTAGGATCATTGTGCTTGCTTATCGAATTTTTTGTGAATATTTTAACAAATTTTCTGATAATAATTTTATAAATTTGTCTTCACCAACACTCTTAGAATGATTTCTAGATTCACCTTAATTTTTATCTCAAGTTCGTCGGAAAGTTCGTCGGAGACTCGCCGGAAAGTTTGCCAGAACCCTTACCGACGAAGTTCTTCGATCAACACCAATATTGGTATCAATCGAAAGCTCTCTTCATTAAGAATCCAAAAATCATATTTACCTTAATTTTTAGAGCTCACCGATATCCAATTTCACCCGAGAATTTCACGCTGGTGGAACCCTAATTTTTGAATTTTTCGTTCGCCAACGGCCAACCGGCAGCCAATGGTCCTCAACCCAGGTACCAATGGATAGCTCTTGTCAAGGAGAAGCCATAGGTACCAAGTTTACAAAGTTCCATGGCCGGAATTATCGGCAACGGAAGAAAACTCCGGCAATGAAACTTCCCCCGCCGCTGCTTCTCTCCTCTTTTGCTCCTCAAATCTCTACCAATTAAACGATGTCTAAATTACGATCCTTCTACACCGTTGGATTCCAAATCAAAAATCTAATCTGATTGTATAATTTTTACATCAAAAATACTTTAAAAATCTATATAATTTTATAAATAAGTCCTCCATATTATTTCTCTATAAAACCTTCAAAATAATCATGCGTTACATAATTACCCTTGATGCAAAAATACAAATCTTACACAATACATGAAAATGTCAAGCAAATTTAAATCATGCAGCAATAGAGGTTAGAAGTAGATAGCTTGTAGCTGAATCAAGTATTTTTTTTTTGGACTATCATTATAAATGTAGTAGCCAAGAAGCTAGGAGCTCAAAAACATGGGGACAATAAAGGAAGCTAGTAAGCAACGACAATGAAAGAGGATAAAATAAACAGAATTTTTCACCGCAACAAGGTGTATCCAGTTCTGGCAAATAAGTAATACTACTACAGCTATAGAATGGTTAAGGCATTTGAAGGAGATAACTAAAAATCTCCGTAATGTTACTAGCGGATACCACCCTAGGTTGAAGAAAATGAAACAAGGGAATGAATCAAAAGTTTTGTAGCATAACACAACATTCTCAACAAAAATGAGACATTAATGCTGCATAAATACACGATGGTTAGATCACTTTAACTCAAATTTTTTAAAAAAAGAAAGCAACTATATGAAAAAAAAGTTGGAATAAATCTCATGGGTTGTAGCTTCGAAATATAGAACCACCAGAATCAACCCAAAAGTTCGCACGACCAATAAAGTTACAACAAAAAATGAAATATAGGTCCCAACTAGTACCTAATTGTTACCCGCTGCTCCCTTGGAACAACAAAAATAGAAGTTAGGCTTGCTCATGGAAAGCAGGAACCATAGACAATAATTAAAACAGGTTGAAGCTTAGTTTAGAAACCAATCGAATTGCTGCAAAATATAGAGAGGCTATGTATAAGGTCACAAGAACAATTGACGAGCAAAATCTGAAAGAAACCAGCTATGAACTTGGCAGATTGAAGCAGATACTACTAAAGCCATTTCTCAGTCACCAACCAAGCAGATACTAGGCAAATCACGCAGCTCATCGAGATCCCTAAATGCAGCTCCTCTAGAGCTCTTTCCCATTCACAGTTGAGTGTTGATTTCATGCTATCTCCCCCACCTTCCTCATTCTCCCCTATTAGAACCTCTTTTCTTTTCCTTGTGAGAATGCATGTAATACATTAATTATGATGGAATGGGTAGTCGAATGCATGACAACACTAAGACATAATTACTAAGTTCCACCTTTCTAGTAATTAGATATTGTAACTAAATAAAATTAGGAAGTGATTAGTTGAAACTATAGATGACTTGAAATCTTAAATAGCTTATAAGATAATTGGAACTTAGGTAGTTGCTTGAAGATTTTGATTAAGTTAAGGTCCTAAATTAAATAGGGGTTAATTAATTAGGTTAGATTATTTTGAATTAACTAAATTGAGTTGAACAACATATTTAACTTGTATTGAGGCGGGTTTAAATAAGATAAGAAAGATGATTAATTTAGCATATTATAAACAAATTGGGTGATACATAATATTAGAAACAATCTCTAAAGATAATGTTACTTGTAATAGGTAGGCCACCTCGAAATAATTAAACGACGTGCAAGCTATTATACGGTTGGTTCCGAAGAACGAACTGCAACATCTAGGTGCGCTGGTTCACTACAGTAGACTATTTTTAAGTTATGAATTTAAGGAGATAATAACATTACTGCTTAGGAAACTTATATATAAATTAAACTTGATGCATGTTTGTATATTAAACAATCTTATTCTCATGATATACTTGTAGTCTAAACCTTACTTAAGTGATATGCTTATAGTCTTAATCTTGCTTATGTGATATGTTTATAGTCTTTCATGTACTATTATCTGAGTGCTAGGATGCTCTTAGATCCTTTTATTACTATCTACCGTGATGATGTGATAAAAATAAAATATTAGTGTTACATTTACAAGCATGATATAGAGAATTAGGTTATACGAGATATTGACATCTACATGGACATCAATAAACAGAATCAATATTCATGTAATATTATCACACATATATAAGGAAATATTAACAATACATCATGGCGGATATTCTGAACTATGGATACGGACTCTGAGACTCAGAAATCTATACCACCCAAGATGTTGAATTCATAATGGTCATAAAGGGTAGAATTCAATATGGATTGGCTTATCACCAAAGAATCTCATGACATAGTCACTATACCCATACGTGTGATGCGAAGTCGCCACCATGTTAGTCTTAAGATGACTAGCAGGGGTGCAACTATACCGAGGATCTAGCTAGCACGTCGCTGAGGTTGTAGCATTCCGACGATGGCTAGAATGCACACCTCCTGGTAGACATCGCTGCTTTTGAATTGGGACGGTCACTCCTTTCGCATAGCCTTGGAAAGTGAATTTATGGACTATATAGCTATTATACTAGACGTTCTGCAGACGTTCTGAAGAGTAGTCCGGATCCTAGGGTTTAATTAATTACTGGCTAGCCATGACCGATGTGTACATCGAGGTGCGGTGACCCTGTCTAGGGACAGTGTGTACTACACGAGTTGCTCCATGGATTGTTTGGGAAAGATGCATGGAGTGACAGGTCGCTAGGATGCGGTGATGGAGAGATTCGCCTAGCAGACTAATGAAGAGGGATTCACGGTCGCCAGACCTCTTCGCCAACATCAGTGTGACAGGCATAGGTAGAGACATAGACAGAGGACACTGATGGGCTTATGGGAACTCCCTGATTAGGAGATCACATTATCGGAATAACATGACATATTTTTAGTGACAAATACCTAGAGACATTGATATACTCCATGTTTATAGTTTGAATTACGTACACCCATTATATGTTATGTTTTATAAACATTTCATGCTCTACCTGTTGACCTTACATGCTTTGCTTGATTTACTAAATGATTTAAAGACATACTAAAATCTCTTTTTCTCTACTTGAGATATTCTACTGCGGTTAGAGCCATAAGCACAAGGCTGCAAGATTGAGCACACTGTGTTCAATATGTATGCAAGTCCACCAAATGATCGGCCGAGATAGTTGATAGAGATGAAGTTATTTGCGAACCTATTTATCTAGTACTTCTGTTATCATAGTATTTGTATTAGGTATATTGGGATTATGTTAGTAGAGTTGAGTTAATTGATTTAATTGTATTATCTGCTGCGTTGATAATGTATGCAAATTGTGTAAATCCATAAATATCTTGTATGGGTCTTTTGGGCTTATACGGTAGTTGCCATGTGCTCGACAGGTGGGTCGGGGTGTGACATACAGAACAAATATTTGTTCAAGAGCAAATCAGAATATTTATTCCCCAAATTTGTGGCTCCAATAAAAGAAGTTGCATATATGCAACTAATTTTGCTTACAAGAGGAGGAGAATTATTTATTTATTTTTCCTATTTTAGAGGAAAAAAATATCCATAATTATGTCTATATATTTGGTGGAACATGCCCTATTAAAGGGGACTTTAATTTATGTTTAGCCACCACTATTGTAATGCTTTTGCTGCAAACTTGAAGTCCAATTTCTTTAATCACATCTTGAGTGATCCTTCCATTGTTGCTTTTTTATTCTCGTGAATTGTTAATGCCGTTCTTCATGAGTAGGTCAGTCGTATTTGACATGGTTGATAAACAATTGAGGAGTGATTTAACGATTGTGAGGTTGTTGGTCACGTTCTTAGATCGTGGTTAGCCTCCCCATCATGAAAGTCACAACTCGCCACCTTAAGGATTTCTCCTACGACAAAAAATTGGGACCAACTTACTTGCACGCTTCTTTAGTCGAGGTGTGTGCATATCAGGTAGTATCAGAGCCTTCATTGCCGTTAGGAATTCATCTATCCTTTGGTAGATTACCTTTTATTTTACCTTTATTAAAAAAAAGAAAAAAATCCTCTCGTTCTTATTTTGAAATTCTATTTTATGCCTACCATCCTTATTTTTTCCAACTTTAATTCCATTCTTTTTTTCGATCTCCTAATTTCAATTTTTATTATTGAATTTTTGTTCGTATCAATTGTGCCTAATTGTTAGCTTTAACTTAAATCCTTTGCATTATTTATCCTATTCTTCTTTAAAAAAATAGAGAGAGAGAAGAAAGTATGTTCGGCCAAATTGGGAGAGAGAGAAAAAAAGGAAAATTCAACTGAAATTTTGAAAAAAAAGGAAGGTTTGAAAAAAAAAAGAGAAAAAAATTAGAGAGAGGAGGATTTGGAAAAAAAGAGAAAAAAATTTATTTTTTTACCGTATTTTAATTATAATAATCCTTGTATTTATTCTTCGTTTTGACACTCTGTTTGATTGAGTCTTAGGATATCCTATAAATTTACAACTAAGACTAATACTTGTACAAATGTTTTATTCAATTTTATAATTTCTGAAATTATTATTTGATTCTCTTTGCTACAAATATATCCCTATCTAGAGCTCCATAAAATCAGCCTTGATCAGCGTGTTTTAGCTCTTTACAATTGCTTTATTTACTCTCTGTTGAAAGTTATCACGAACCAGCAAACACGCGAGCAATTTTTGAGAAGAGTAAGAGCTTCAGGTGGTAAGGTTTGTGAGGATTGAGAGTATTTCATAAATAATTTATCAATTTGGTAGATTTTTTTTTTGTCTTCACTAACAATGTTAGGATCGAGAAGTCCTCGTGATGTTTCTTACGATGGGGAAGATGTGTCCCAACCATCAGTGATATTATTGTCTTCGCATTCTCAGGCTTTGATGGCTCATGTTACAGACACCTTCAAGCAAATACTATCTGATCAAGTACTTGTGCGCCTAAATGGGTTGGAGAATCATCTCGGTGGAATTGAAGCACAACTTGAACAAGTGGAGTGAACTCCTCCACAACAACACCCACCACATTGAGTTCCTCGAGGACGAGTTGAAGCTAATAATAATGTTGCTGCTACCGCTCCATTCGAACCAAGAGGAAATTTGAACGCTGCATTTTAAGAGGCTACCAATGAAGAGGTAAATGATAATTATATGGCTGATGATGAAGTTGCCTTGGAATTATAAATTCTTTTGGTTAGCGGTAATATTGTCATATCTCTAACACTCTAACCAATATATTTAATTCTTTATCATATGTTGAGTAGTTTAAGGTTAGACCACTAAGCTTTTCTGTCATGCCCCAAATCTATCTTTGAGCACGTGGCAACTACCATATAAGCTGCACCGCTCCACCACAACTTATATAAGACTTAAAAGTATCACCAAGCGACACAATTATTTTAATTTAAACATAGCAGAAGCATATTACATTTAATACCAACACTACAATACAATTCTCTATCTAGATTTTCAAAGTAATTTATGTTTCATCATAACTAGGTTCTTCCTTGCTCTCCACACCAATGATCCATCTGTAACCTGTGCAACAGGGAAAAAATGTGCACATCTGAGTCGCGAAACTCAGTGAGGCTACAGAGAGAGCACCCTAAAAATAGACATAAGGTATTGTACAAACCAATAAGAAGAAATATCCACTAAGTCACATATCAAAGTAGCATGCTCAATACTTTATAATCATACAAATAAATCAATGTGGCAAAGTCATGATATAAACATGGCATATTAAACAAAACATAAAGATTTCAATCATAATAGTAATTTAGATTCACAAATTCCTTAACTACCATATCATATCTGTCCATACTACTCCTAAGGTAGCCAACCTATGTTCAAGATATATTCCTCGTCAGGGACTACCCTAAACCAGTCAGTATCAACTCTATATCTCTGTCGTATGTATCTGTACACTGACGTTGGCAGAAGGAGCTGGTGATCACCGCACCCCTTTTATGCAAACACAAGTACCAATACAGCCCTGTAATTCTGCCCCATGACAGGATCACCATACAAAATCAAACATCACATCCATCCCAGCCTGACAAACTGAGACATTCTGCATTTGTTACCAATGAACCCGGACTGCTCAGGGACCCACATTGTTGAGCATGTTAGTGTCCTTAGGCTCCCTAGCCTTGTAATGCATTGAACGATACTATTCCTAGCACACTATCTACTTTAGAGTAACACAAATAAGGTGAGCTCTGCACCGAAGTGAGATTTCAGTTACCCTAAAGCATTTGAGGCTAAGTCAACTAGACTTGCACCTCTACCTCAACTAGCACATGGCTCCTCACCATATATTGGCACATAGCAGCTAAGAACCCTAACATTATCTCCTAGGTTATCATAACCCTATGATGTCCAAAGTTCTTAGTCATATGTCAATTAAGATTACTCTAGGTGTTAGTATAACATGAATCTAAAGTGTCTCTAGTTTTAGTCTCATGTCATTATGTTCTATATTCTTGCTAAGTGTCTCTACATTTATAGCATAACATGAATATACCAATCACTAGCATAACATGAGAACAATCATAAATAACATGCATATAACAACATCATGTATCATTGTATAGCAAAATCTATTCACAAACATCATAACACACATTCTATTTAAAATATGCAACAAGCAGACAATCAACTTATCAATATGTACAATAAGTAACAACGACCCTTAAGACTCAGCACTGTAGTAGGTCATAAATTTGAAACCATAAGCCCTCACCTGAGTCTCAAAGTAGAATCTCTAATAAGAATCACAGCTTGGTCGTGACTCTTAAAGCAAGCAATCAATCAATCCAGCAAGCAATTCATTTCTACTTTAACACAAATCACAGTTTAGTCATGATTTGTCAAGCAATAGCACAGCTACACAATCTCCTAAAATAAATTAAATACAACCAAACAAGCATGCATAAATAACACAGCCCAAACAATCCTACCAACTACCCCACTACTCACCACCTCACCCCATTTTTTATTTAATTCCAACTTTAATTCACCAACTATAACACCTTAATTAATCTAAAATGAATTTTTAATAATTATGTAAAAATCTAATTACAACAAAAAAATTCATTAAATCATAAATTATCCAATTTCATTGAATAGAAAATCTAAATAATCTAATTACCTAATTTAATCACAACATATAATTTATAAATTCTCTAAAAATCCTAATTAAATTATTTTAATTCTACTTAATATAAATCAAATCTAGTGACACCTACCAAAATATTCTTTCATGTAAATAATATATAAATAATTCATTTAAGCCCTGAGTAAACTCGAACCACCTTAATTAAATCAAAACACTACCTTAACGGTTCAAAAAAAATTTAATTAAATTACGAAAAATATATATAAGTATAATCTAGCATTACAAATTATTTTAGATTTTTTTGATATCATTAATGCGCTCAAAACCCTGAATCCAACCTAAAATAATTTGAAAACCGCACCTAAAACTTGATAAAAATTCTAAATAAATTCCTAAGAACTCAAAACTTACCAAAAAAGCTCTACCAACATTGAATCGAATCAAACCGGTCGAAAAACTGCAAAAACTGGCTAAACCAACGTTAAACCGCAGCTAAACCGGATCGAACCGGTTCAAACCGCGTCGGTTGAACCATCTTCTTCCCCGCTCGACACCGCCGCTCTCTGCTGCTGATTGCCGTCAATTGCGGCTTTCTCCGCAACTACAGCCTCGCCGGAGCACGCAGCTGACGATGCATCCTCCTCGACCTTCCGGCCGCTTATTCGCACCGCCGGTAGATCCCAAGCGCTCCCCGCTGCGTATCTTGCTCCTCTGCCGCACCGCTCGATTGATGATTCCTGCCGCCTCCGGGCTTCAATCATTGCGGCTGTGCCTCCGATTCATCTCCTCCAGAATTGTATCATACCCTGGAAGCTTGCTGCAGTAGCAAGAGGTGCTCGCCGCGCATCTCGCCGGCGAATTCGATGGGAACAGGGGACCTCCCATGTTCGCCACTTCCGACGACATAGTAGCTCACTGGAGCTGCTTCCTCACCTCGCCACCATCGGAACTAACTCTCAGCTTCCGGCCACAACCTTCCTCTCCTTCACAAGCCTCTCGTCAGGTCCTTCAACCTCACCACCGCGGCAATCAACTGGAACAGGGCACTACCCCTATTCCGTGTTTCCAACTTCGCTGCAGCCCCCTTTGCTCGCGGCTCGCCGGTGCCCCTGATGTGCCCCACCGGCCCCGCCAACGATACCTCGCCCCCGTCCCCAATCTCTCCACGTCGAACCCCACCAGCCGCCGGAGCTATCCGTGCTCCGCCGCCGCCGAAACCCTCGGAACAGGGCAACCCCCTGTTTTCGAGGGTTTAAATTCCTTTTTATCAGCGAGTCGGCCGACTCGTCTGCACCCACTCGCCCGAGTCGATTCACCCGCTGCGCACGTGCAGCGACGGGTTAAATTCCTTTTTTTATAAAAAATCTTTTTAAATTTAAATCTTTATTATTTATTAATATTTTTTCTTTTCTATTTCTATTTTATTTTTTTAATTATTATTTTATTAATTTAATATTTTAATAATAATTTTTTAAAAAAAATCCTAGAAAACTGAGTTTACATTTTTACAACTGTGAGCAATGGGTTTTCTATCTTACATAAGAACACATTCAATTCTAATACCACTAGCATTGTATTCTATCTCAAAAATTTTATTAAAATCAAGAAGTCGTACAATTGAAGTATTGGATAACCTATCTTTTAGCGTATTGAAGATATTTTCTTACGCCTTCTCTCACTTAAAAGGCAGGTTCTTTTTGTCAACGCATTGAATGGAGTAATAAGTATGCTGAAATCCTTCATGAACCGGCAATAGAAGCTAGCCGGTTTATGAAAACTCCTCACTTGCGTGACTATTATAATTGTAGGCACCTCCTATTT
Organism: Thalia dealbata; assembly: GCA_030544415.1. Lineage (NCBI taxonomy): Eukaryota > Viridiplantae > Streptophyta > Magnoliopsida > Zingiberales > Marantaceae > Thalia > Thalia dealbata. Next base: position 13,643,394 of record CM060460.1, read on the forward strand.
CAATTTGTGTTGGACCGATCAATATACCAATAATAAAGTGTTCAGTCAATTGGTGGAATATATTGCATCAACCTAGGAGCATTAGCCGATCGGGTACATCAATACATGTTCCTATGCCATGCTCAAATAGTTTTCACCTTTTCCTCATCCACCTTAATTCCCTATGCAATTATAATAAAACTAAGAAATATGACTCGATCCGTGCAAAAGGTGCACGTCTCGTGGTTAGCAAATAAGTGTGCATTTCTCAAAGCAGCTAAAGCTTGGCGTATATATGTTAAATGTTCTTCCAAAGACTTGTTATAAATTAATATATCATCAAAGTAAACTACCATAAACTTTCCAATAAAAGCTCTTAATACTTCATTTATTAAGCACATAAACATACTACATGCATTAGTAAGACCAACTGTGATGAGGATATCGTTGGTTCACCCGTGCAAGATTCAATACCATAGAAGGCCCAATGACACGAGCCCGTGCACGACGCTTAGGACGGCAGGTGAATTCTTTTCTTGGACAATTTAATTACTTAATTACAGAACAAATGATATTGCCTAATTATTATTGTTTACTTGTCACTACATGCAAGGAAACACATGGAGGAATTACTTATATGGAAGTTGCATGAATTACTCATATAGAAGTGTATGAGTGAAGAATCAAATCTTCATCAAATATTTATTGAAGAGCAAATCAAGGAAGAAGATTTATTTAAGAGCAAATCAAGGAAGATTTATTCAAGATCAAATCTTCCTCAAATATATATTCAAATCTTCATGAAGGGATTTATTTTTCCAAATTTCGTAGCTAACAAGAGGAGGATATTTATATATTTATTTTTCCTATTTTAGTGAAACAAAATATGGAAAAACGTATCATATTTTGTCTATATATTTGGTGGGACGTGCACTATTGAAAAAGGACTTTGATTTTTGCTTTAGCCACCACTTTTGTAATGCTTTTGCTACAAACTTGAAGTCCACTTTCTTAATCATTTTTTGAGTGATCTTTCCGCTGTTGCTCTTTCAATTCTCTTGAATTGTTCGTGCCGTTCTTCGTGAATAGGTCAGTCGTGTTTGACACAGTTGATAACCAACTGAGGAGTGGTTTAGCGATTGCGAGGTTGCTGGTCGCGTTCCTTGATTGTGGTTAGCCTCCCCTTCGTCAAAGTCACGACTCACCCTATCTTAAGGATTTCTCCTACGACGGAAGATCGGGACCAACTTGCTTGCACGCATCTTAAGTCGAGGCGTGTGCATATTAGGTGGTATCAGAGCCTTCGTTACTGGTAGGAATTCATCTATCCTTTATTAGATTCTCTTTTATTTTCCCCTACATCAAAAAAAAATCTTTTTTCTTGAACTTCTATTTTTTACCCATCATAGTTGTTTTTCCATCTTTATTTTTTTTATTATTATCTCCTAATTTCCGCTTGAGTTGTTGAATTTTTATCCTTGAAAAAAAAAAGAATTGTTGTTCGGCCAAAGACTGCTCGGCCGAAGCTTTGAAAAAAAAAAGAGAGGTAGAGAGAAAAGAGGAGAAAAAGGAGGAGGAAGTGTTTTGCAAGAAAAGAGGAGAAAAAAAGAGGAAGAAGTATTCGGTGGGAAAAATTGGAAAAAAAAGGAGAGAGAGAGAGAAAAGAGGAGAAAAAAGAGGAGGAAGTGTTTTGCTAGAAAAGAGGAGAAAAAAAAAAGGGAGTAGTGTTCCGCAAAACAAAATAGGTGAAGAAAGGGAGGAGCAAGCTTTCCGCGAGTAGAAAAAAAAAAGTGAGAGGAAGGTTCAGCCAAGGAAAAAAAAAATAAACAAAAAAATATTTTATTCGAATTTTAATTATCTTGCACTTATTCTTCCTTTTTGACACCTTATGCCTTCCTTGATTGAGTTAATTTTACAATCCGAATTTTAATTATAATTATCCTTGTATTTTTTTCTTCCTTTTGACACCTTCTATCTTGCTTAATTGAGTCAACTTTGTAATTTCTTGAATTATTATTTTTCTTCTCTTTGCTACAAATATATCTCCATCTAAATCTCCATAAATTAGCCTTAATCACTGTGTTCTAGCACTTTGCAATTGCTTTATTCACTCCGTGTTGAAAGTTATCACGAACCAGTAAACACACGAGCAATTTTTGAGAAGGGTTAGAGCTTCAGGTGGTAAGGTTTGTGAGGATTGTGAGTTTTTCATAAATAATTTACTAGTTTGGTGGAATTTCTATTTTGTCTTACTAACAATGTCAGGATCGAGAAGTCCTTGTGATGTTTCTTATGGCGGGGAAGATGGGTCCCACTCATCAATGATATCATTGTCTCCACGTTCTCAAGCTTTGATGGCTCATGTTACAAACACCTTCGAGCAAATACTATCCGATCAAGTACTTGTGCACTTGAACGGGTTGGAGAATCGTCTTGGAGAAATTGAAGCACGACTTGATCAAGTGGAGCAAACTCCTCCACGACGACACCCACCACCTCAAGTTCCTCGAGGACGAGTTGAAGCTCATAATAATGCTGCTGCTGCTACTCCATTCGAACCAAGAGAAAATTTGAACGCTGCATTTCAAGAAGCTGCTGATGAAGAGTTAAATAATAATTATGTGGCTGATGATGAAGTTGCCTTGGAATTGTATCAGCGCCGCCCCGCACGAGGAGTGGGAATTGACGGAGGTCATGCACGTCACCGTAACGAAGAAAGAAGAAATGATTCATTGGGTAAAATTAAATTCATTGTTCCTAGTTTTGATGGAAAGTTTAATCTAGAAGCCTATCTTGATTGGGAATTATTAGTTGAGCAAAAATTCAACTGTCATCATTATCCAGAAGAGTATAGAGTACGTGCAGCAACTACCGAATTTATTGGTTATGCTTCTATCTGGTGGAGTCAAATTCGATAAAGAAATGGAGCTCCTCGTACTTGGGATGATTTGAAGCGCTTGATGAGGTCCAGGTTCGTGCCTTCCTATTTTCAGAGAGAATTACTTAACAAATTCCAAAGAATGAATCAAGGAAACAAATTTGTGGAAGAATACTATCAAGAGTTGCTGGTGGGAATGCTACGTGCTAATGTGCAAGAATATGATAATGCAAAGATGGCAAGATTCTTGGGAGGATTGAATGGAGAGATACAATATATACTTGATTTCCAAAACTATAATTCTTTTAATCAACTATTTCATTATGCATGCAAAGCTGAAAGGCAAGTTCAAAGGAGGAAGCAGCCATACAAAGCCAGTCGTAGCTATCCTAGTTCTTCCATGCCTTGGAGGGATGCCAATCAGCAACAGAAGAGTGTTGGTCATTCTAGCAGGATTGCTGCACCAATTGGCCAAGGGAATTCAGGAAGCCGTTTTACTTTACCAACATCCAAACCTGTCAATTCAAAAAAGACCACTGTTGCACCTACAAAAAGTTCATCCTTAGTTGCATCTACAGGAAGAACAAGGGAGATTGAGTGCTTCAAGTGTAAGGGGAAAGGGCATTATATGCGTGATTGTCCAAATCAGCGTGCCCTTATCATTCGAGAAGATGGTGAGTATACTTCGGCCAGTGAGATAGAAGAGGAAAGTGGATCTGATCATGAGGAGTCTCAACCTATTTCAGGGTCAGAACCAGAAGAGATCACTTTTGATACAAGTCATGCAAGCCTTGTTATTCGCCGTGTTCTTAGCTCCCAAATAGAGAAGGCAGAAAACGGGCAGCGTCACAATTTGTTCCAATCCAAGTTTGTGATCAAGGAGCATTCTTGTAAGATCATAATTGATGGTGGAAGCTACAATAATATTGCAAGTTCGGAGATGGTTGGAAAGCTTGGCTTAACCACAAGATTACACCCGCAGCCATACTACATTCAATGGCTCAATTCTTGTGGGAAGTTGAAGGTAACAATGATAGTACGTGTTCATTTTTCTGTTGGTACCTATTCTGACTTTGTGGACTGTGATGTGGTGCCAATGCAAGCTTGTGCGTTACTACTTGGAAGACCATAGCAATATGATAAAGATGCTACACATTATGGGCGTTCCAACAAGTACTCCTTTATGCACAAAAATAAGAAGGTCGTGTTAGTTCCAATGACACTAGAAGAATTTCTCAAAGATGAATTAAATAGGGCTGAGTGTGAGAGAAAAGAAAAGGAGATGAGTGACATTTCCAAAATAGAAAGTGAGAGTCATCAACCCAAAATGAGAGAAAAGAAAGAAAAATGTGAAAAGAAAAGAGAGATACCAATCAAGGGACAAGTTCTATTAGCTACCAAAAGCGAGATGCGAGAGTTAGAAACCAATCCGCAAGAGTGTTTTGCACTTGTATGCAAGGACGCTCTATTTTCTACTAACTCTTTACCCTCTTCTTTGCTTGTTTCGATTGTTTCTTTGATGCAGGAGTTTGCTGATGTGTTTCCAGATGAGATACCTGCAGGGTTGCCACCATTACGGGGGATTGAGCATCAAATTGATTTGATTCCAGGAGCATCTCTGCCTAACCGTCCCCCATACCGTACCAATCCCGAGGAGACAAAGGAAATTCAGCGCCAAGTGCAAGAGCTCCTAGATAAAGGATATGTGCGTGAAAGCTTAAGTCCATATGTTGTTCCTGTTTTACTTGTGTCAAAGAAAGATGGATCATGGAGGATGTGCATAGATTGTCGAGCTATCAACAATATTACGGTACGTTATCGTCACCCTATTCCTCGATTAGATGATATGCTTGATGAATTATGTGGTTCTACTATCTTTTCTAAGATTGACTTGCGTAGTAGTTACCACCAAATTAGAATGAAGCTAGGTGATGAATGGAAAACTACTTTTAAGACTAAATTTGGATTATATGAGTGGTTAGTTATGCCATTTGGTCTTACAAATGCACCTAGTACATTTATGCGCTTAATGAATGAAGTGTTGAGAGCTTTTATTGGAAAATTTGTGGTAGTTTACTTTGATGACATATTAATCTATAGCAAGCCTTTGGATAAACATTTAGCACATATGCGACAAGTTTTGATTGCTTTGAGAGAGGCACGTTTGTTTGCTAACCTCGAGAAGTGTACATTTTGCACGGATCGAGTCGTATTTCTTGGTTTTGTTGTGACTGCGCAAGGTATTGAGGTGGATGAGGAAAAGGTGAAAGTTATTCGAGCTTGGCCAACACCTACATCAGTCATTCAAGTACGGAGTTTTCATGGACTGGCAAGCCTTTATCGTCGATTCGTAAAGGATTTCAGCTCACTCGCCGCACCCCTTAATGCATTGACAAAAAAGAGCACACCTTTCAAGTGGGAAAAAGCGCAAGAAGATGCCTTCAATTTGCTAAAAGATAAGTTAACCAATGCACCACTTTTACAACTTCCTGATTTTAATAAAACTTTTGAGATAGAATGTGATGCTAGTGGTATTGGAATTGGAGGTGTTCTTATGCAAGATAGGAAACTCATTGCTTATTTTAGTGAAAAGCTTAGTGGTCCAACTTTAAACTACTCAATCTATCCCTTGCAATGGCAGCTCTGTGGGCATCTCGTCTGAAAACACATCAGTGAACTCCTACAACAAAGAAACAATCAAAACAAGGGGTAAATTTGGAGTATTTTCACTGTAATCATCAAATCCATAACTACTCACCTCATTTCAATTGACATCGTGGATCATTGAATCCCTAACTTTTCTCACCTCATTGCAAGTAATTAAACTAGGAAGTGATGGTTAAACTACACTTAGCTAGTGATTATGTGGTGATGATAGATTAAATGAGGAAACAAATGATTGAGACTGATAGTTTATTTGGATTTGAAATTTAATTAGGACTGATAAGTAGATTACGCTTGGATAGTTGCTTTGGATTATGATTAGTTGGGTGATTAATTGAATTGGAGAAATTATTAGGTTAGGTTGGACTAATTAACTTAGGTTGAATAATTAATTAATTTGGTTTATTTAATTATTCAACCAATTAATTAGGTTAGGTTAGTTTAGGTTACCATGCACCTCGCATGGCAAGTGGTAAGCATAGTTATCCACATTACCTCTTCAATATCCTTTGCACGCACTCTGCCAAAGAGGAGTCTGCCCACATGAACCTAGCTAGGTACTTTTGCACATACCTCGAGTTTTGAGAAATCAGCACATTATCCCATGCCACCTGTTTAGTGAAGGAATCAAAACAGAGCACACGAACTAAGTTCTAGAAGATGAACAACAGTATTGAAAAGGAAGAACAAAACTATTTCAGAACCATGCATTGATACATGTTCAGTTTTCACTATTTTATACAGAACTAATTGTTCAGAGAACAAAACTGTAATATAACTGCTAATGAAAGAAAACCATATTACACGTATACAATTAGAACAAGCTTAAGTATGAGTTTGACTCCAATAATCTCCCTCCTAAGCTTGTTTATTTGAGCTCTTGCACGCCCAACAAAGCCCAGAAATCTACAAATTTTTGCTTTCCTAGGGCCTTGGTAAAAACATCTGCTCGTTGCTCATTTGTGCAGACATGAAGAACCTCCACTTGATTCTTCTCCACACACTCACGCACAAAGTGATATCTGGTGTCTATATGTTTCGACCTGCTATGGTAGACAGGGTTTTTGCACAATGCAATGGCTGACATGTTGTCAACCATGATAGGAACTCTGCGGATTGGTTCTCCAAGTAAAGAAGCTAACAATCGAGCCAACCAGATTCCATGACAAGCTGCACTTGTCAACGCAATGTACTCAGCTTCACAAGAGCTGAGTGCCACTATTTTCTGCTTTGATGAATTCCAACTTATCGGAGAGCCACCAAAGAAAAATAAGAATCCACTGGTGCTTTTCCTGTCATCACTGCAACCCGCATGGTCACTGTCGCTGTAACCAAGCAAGTCAACCTTTATGTGACTTCCTTTGTGATAGATCAATCCATAATTCATAGTTCCTCTTAGATACCGAAGTATCCTTTTAGCAGCATTAAGGTGCTCCACATTAGGTGATTCCATATATCTGCTAAGAAAGCTAACTGCATATAAGATATCAGGTCGAGTATGGGTCAAATACCGCAAACTCCCAATTAGTCTCTTAAATACAGTTGGATCCACACTTGGCAAATTAACATCTTTAGTAAATTGTATTCTTTCTTCCATAGGAGTATGTGAAGGATTAGAGTGAATCATACCAAACTCCTGCAGAATTTTCGCTGCATAAGATGACTGACTGAATGTAATCTTCTTTGCAGTTTGATTAATCTCCATGCCAAGATAGAAATGAAGTAATCCCATATCTGTCATTTCAAACCTATGACTCATCTGACCTTTGAACTCTTTTATCTGCTGAATACTAGCACCTGTAATCAACAAATCATCAACATATATGCCAATTATCAATTGCTTCTCAGCTGTTATCTTTGTATACATAGCTGATTCTTGGAGATTCCTGCTAAAGCCAAGTGAAAGCAAGAACTTATCTAACTGTAAATTCCAAGCTCTTGGAGCTTGTTTCAGACCATATATTCTTAAGTCTAAGTACTTTGTCTTCTCTGCCTTTAATAAGAAAACCTTCTGGTTGTAGTACATAAACCTCCTCTTGAATTGTACCATTGAGGAAAGCTGACTTAACATCCATTTAGTGTATCTCCCAACTCCTTTGGGCAGCTATGGATACAACTAAACGGATAGAGTCAATCCTTGCCATGGCAGCATAGACCTCTTTATAGTCTATCTCTTCTTGTTGCACATAACCTTTGGCAACAAGTCTTGCTTTATACTTTACAGCATCTCCATGAGTGTTCCTTTTTATTTTAAACACCCACTTCAAATCGATTGGATTGTGCCCCGGTGGAAGATCAGAAAGAATCCAAGTTTGATTTTTTATGATCTGTCCATACTCTTCCTGCATAGCTTTTCTCCAAACCTCCAATTTTACAGCATCTTTGTAACTAGTAGGTTCAGTATCATATGCCTGAGAGAGTAGCATGTGATCAGTTAACAAATTTAAATGATCGGTTGGAGCACAAACCTCTTTTGTGGCCTTGTAGATATTAGTCAAAGCACATGTCTTCCTTGGAACTTCTATAGATTCATCTATATTATCACCTCCAATAGAGAATTGTTGTGGAGATTCAAGCAAAAATGGTATTGGTGATAGTGTTCTAAACCCAGCCGAATGATACTGAGCTTGTGTATCACCTTGCGTGCCATCTGATGCTTGTGTATCTCCTAACGTGCCATCTGATGTATCATCAACATGCACTTCTGGTTGTACTGAAAAATTGGATACTCTACTATGCATTTGTTGAATTGCAGTAGAGCTACATGGTGTACCCATAGTACACACATCTGAACTCATAGTATCACCATTTACCTGAAATTTCTGCTGAAACATGTTAGTATCATGGAAGGTATCAGAATTCACAGATCTGTTACCGTGCCACTTTGGCTTTGCAACCTCATCAAAGACACAATCTCTGCTGATGACAATGGAGTTTGTCTCTGGATCAAAGAACCGATATGCCTTGGATCCAGTCTCATATCCAACAAACATCAACTCCTTACTCCTATCTGCAAGTTTATTCTGAGGAGTACCCAAAATTTTAACATATGATCTGCAACCGAATACCTTTAGATGAGAAACATTGGGTTTTCGACCACACCAGGCTTCATATGGTGTCATGTTCTGTAAACTCCTTGACAGTGATCTATTTAGTAAATAAACAGATGTATTCACTGCTTCCCCCCAGAAAACTAATGGAACATTCATGGTTTTCAAGAGAGACCGAGACATGGACATTACTGTCATGTTTCTTCTCTCCACTACCCCATTCTGTTGTGGAGTGTAGGGAGCGGTCAAGAATCTTCTAATGCCATGTTTGTGACAGAACATTTTAAATTCATTGGAATTGAACTCTCCACCTCCATCAGATCTAAAAGACTTCACCTTTTCTCCACTTTCAGATTCAGATAAAGTCTTGAACTGTTTGAAAACTTCAAATGCACTAGATTTTTGTTTAAGCATAAACACCCACATGTACCTTGAGAAATCATCTACAAGCAGGAAAAAATAGTTACTCCCTCCTAAGGAAGAGGGAATGATGGGGCCACATAATTCACCGTGAATAAGCTCCAAAACAGTTTTAGCTCTAAATGATGTTGCATTAGGAAAGGTTGACCTATTCAGTTTTGTGACTACACATTCATCACAAATTTCCTTTGCAGGAGAGATTTTTGGCATCCCTTTAACCAAGGATTGATCAGACATACATTTCAAAGCCTGATAATTCACATGTCCAAATCTATGATGCCATAACTTACTATTGAATTCAGTAGAGGTCAGCAAACATTAATCAGCAGGATTAAGCTTTAACGGATACATTCTATTTGGAGCTCTTTCAACATTTATCACATCTCTTCCCATTTTATCAGAAATGCACATAATTCCATTTTTAATAACAATGGTGTAGCCTAATTCATCAAATTGGCCTACACTTAGGATGTTTGACTGTAATGAAGGAATAAAAAGAACATTATGAAGTAAGCTTGTGATACCTCCACCAATAGGTAAATGAATCGATCCCTTTCCTGTTGATTTTTCCAGTGATCCATCACTATATCTGACTTTTCCAACCACAGACTCATCCAAGGTATGGAAATACTCCTTCTTTCCTGTCATATGATTTGTGGCACCGGAATCTAAGTACCACACATCAAGAAGATTAGTTTCTGAACTGATACTTTGTAAAATCACATCCGTATCAGATTCCTTTTCTTCAACTATCATCAAAACATTGTGTTGAAACTGAGACTCTTGCTGATTGTTGTCAGCACTTTGTTCAGCAAGGAAAATTACATCCTCCTTCCTGCACTCGGTTGCATAATGGCCAAAGTTTTTGCAATTGTAACACTTGACAGAAGACTTATCTTTCTTGGGTTTGTTCTGATGTGACGAATTGCTGCTGATGACTTCTCCAACAGTGCGTCGATCAATAAAAGTTCTGCCACGACCCCGAAATCTTCCTCTGTTATTGTTATTAAACCCGCGTCCACGTCCACGGAGATTACCGAAATTATTTCTCCCTCTCGGCTCCCAATCAGACCGGGTTAACAACACCTGGTTCTCAAAAATTTGTGATCTAGATTTAAGTCTAACTTCAAAAGTTTTTAGAGCACTTACAACATAATCTACAGTCATCGCTGAAGTATCCTGGAATTGCTCCAGGTTGCATGCCACCAGATCAAACTGACATGGTAATGAACGAAGTATCTTCTCTACTATACGTTCTTCTTTCACTCTTTGTCCGATGTTTCTCATCGTTGTCACAATTGAGGAAAGACGATTTATGAAAACATCGATTGAATCAGTATCAGTCATATGACAGTTTTCGAACTCACCACGGAGTTGGCTCATTCTGGCCTTCTGAAACTTTTCGTTTCCCCCATGGAAGCCTTTAAGTGCATCCCACGTCTCCTTCGCTGATTCCTTATCAGCAACCAGTATCAGTAGTTCATCAGACAGCGCTTGATGAATAAATGATACGGCTATTTCATCCAGGCGCTTATCAACCGCAGGATCGTCTTCATGCACAGGTTCAATTGTCTCCCAGACACCGTGCGCCTTCAAGAACGAGCGAACACGAATTTCCCACATGGCATAGTTCCCTCCTTTCTGAAGCATTGGACAATGACCAAGTGTGCCTCCTCCACCACTTGGAGAGGCCCTGGAACCAGCCGAACTCCCCAGGTTCATTACGGGTTCCTTTCCACTCGCCGGCGTTGTCAGCAGCGGCTTCTTCTCGGATGACATGGTCTCCTTCCTTTATCTCACTGGCTCTGATACCAAATGAAGGAATCAAAACAGAGCACACGAACTGAGTTCTAGAAGATGAACAACAGTATTGAAAAGGAAGAACAAAACTATTTCAGAACCATGCATTGATACATGTTCAGTTTTCATTATTTTATACAGAACTAATTGTTCAGAGAACAAAACTGTAATATAACTGCTAATGAAAGAAAACCATATTACACGTATACAATTAGAACAAGCTTAAGTATGAGTTTGACTCCAACATTTAGGACTCTCATATGCAAAGAGGGAGTCTACCTTGAATAGACCCAATCATGAACGTCTATAAGAGCCTCGCGTGGAAGGGAACCTATATGTTATTTGATATGATTCTAGAAAGGGTTTATTGTATGCTTTTATATTGTAGGAAGTATGTGCCATCTTATGCGATCTCAATGAAGTCTCTATATGCCCCTCTCACAAAGAGGTGTCTACCTTATGCAAACTATATTAGGAGACTTCATGCACATCTCTGCATGCCTCTTGTGCAAGGAGAGGTCTGCTCCATACAGGCTTGATTGAGAGCCTCCTCGTGCGTCTCGCATAGAGGAAAATCTGCATTATCTAGCATGGTTCAAACAAGGATTTATTGTATGCCCTAGTGGAGTAGGAGGCCCACATTGTCTTATACAGCATCAGGTAAACCAAGTTAAAAGCCTCAATACGTACCTCACATGGAGGGGAACCTAATCCAAGAAGTTATTTTTGTGCCCTCATATAGTAGGAGGGTTGAGTTATCTTATATGGTCTTCGTAAGTCTATCCGTACTGTAAACCCCTACTCGTGAAAATTAAAAAAAAAAAATAGACCGGCCGGTTCGGTTAGACCGGCTAGGTCAACCGGTACACCCGAACCGGCCCCATTGAGTAGAACCGCGCAGAAAAGGGCGAAGGAGCTCGCCCTAATCGCGTGATCTCTGCTCCCCTCTTCACCATCTCCGCAGCAGCGGCGACCGACGAGGGCATCGCCGGCGAGCTGCTGCTGTTCCGACCCATCCCATCCTCGTCGTCGAGAGGCGGACTACCGGAGGGAGTGCGGCCGCGACCCCCATTGGCGCGCACGCCGCTCTGCTCCCAACTCCTCCGCCGGAACCCATGGCTGAGTCGTCGCCGCTACTTAGCCGTCGCCGCTACTTCGCCTCGACCAGCCGCTGGAAATCCATCGACGTCTCCTCGCTCGGTCTCCTAGGAAGTGTAGCAGCCGGCGATCGACTTTGAATCAGCCGACAGAGTCGTCGAGCGGCGGAAAGCTCGGGCGGATCGAGCAGGGGACGGCGACGAACAAGTCGAACCTTCCGCCCATTTCGGCTGCTGCAATCCCTGATGATGCCTCGCCCCACCTCCTCGACGGTGTAGTTGTCGGCGTTCCACGACGAGCAGCTCGCGAAGACGACAAGGAGATATTCGTTCGGGGCGGAACGCGCGGTCGGCGGTGACGGGCGAATCCTCCATTTCTACCCCCATCGCTGATCGATCCCTTCCCACTAGTTATGCGCAAGTATGCGCGAGTTTGGAGGTGAGGAATCCCGTCCCTATCTACCTCCTTCGTCCATCATTTTCACGGATTCGTGCTGCCGTCCGCGGAGGGTCCGACGACCTCCGATATCGCAGCATTTCGGTGCCTTACGACCGGAGTTGGATGCAGCAGAATCTTACCAACGCGCGCGCGGTGAAGCTGTGGTCGTCGGCCGATGTGGGTGACGGAATCTCCGACGAAGAGGGCGCGGCGGAAGCGTGGGCGAAGGGTGCGGCGGAAGAAGGTATCGTCCGCCCCTTTTCCCTTAATTATGCTTAGCAAATAACTAAGCATGGTTAGCTATAATTAAGTAGGATTAGTATAAAATAACTTAATGCATGCTTAGTTTAATTAAAAGCATGTTTAGTATTAATTAACTAAGCTTAGGGGATAAGTAAATATTAATTTAATGAAAACGGTTGGGTTGAATCAAGTTGGGATTAAATCGGTTGGGTTTGAGTTAGGTTTGGGTTCAAATCGAGTTGGGTTGGGTGAGCCGAGTCAACTAACTAAAACTGGTTCGAGCTCGAGTCAAACCTAAGTAGTTTGGGTTGGTTGAACCGGACTCGAGTCGAACAGTATTGACTTGAACCGGACTCGAGTCGGACTCGGACTTAGTTGGTTTAAGCTGACTCGATTGAACCAAACCAATTAGGCGTGGGTCAGACTCAGGTTGAACCGGATGAACAGTAATCAGATGAACCCAGTCAGCATTGACCGGGCCCACCGTTGACCCAGTCAGCGTTGACCGAGTCAATCGTTGACCGGTCAGCGTTGACCGGGTCAACAGTTGACCATTGACCAGTCAGAAAAAATAAAATAATTAATTAATTAATTAATTAATAAAATAATATTATAATATTAAAATATTAAAATAATAAAAATAGCAAAAATTTCTATGAGTTCTACTTGGGCCCTTGGGTGACTTGGGTTAAGTTATGGGTGAGTTTAATGAGTAGAAATTGAATAAAAATTTATTTAATTTAATAGATAAAAAAATTTAAAATATGATTAATTAAGAATTGATCGGGTGGGATTAATCCTAAACCGGTATAGGATTAATTTAACGTAAGAATTATTTTAATTAATGGATTTATAGATTTTTAATTTATTTATCTCAGGATAAAATAAATTAAATTTATTTTAAATAATTGTGTTAATTAGGACTATTGTGGGTACGCGATCCGAGTAGCTCGGCGGGTGATTATCTCCGCGTGACTTGATTCAGAGGAGCAGATCGCTAACGCAGGTACGTTGGTTCTCCGATGGTAGGATTTATTCAAGTTAGGGAATTCCCGCTGGGGTTTTCTTAGGAACAATTCTTGGATGTCTTAAATATTATAAAACATAATTCTTGACAAGATTTGACTTGTATGCATATTAGTGTAATTTATGTTATCTAACATGATTGATCTGATAGGTACCTAACATGTTTTAAAATCTTGTCTTGCATGTTATATTGCATTCGATGTTATGTGCTAAATGATTACCATGCGGACATAGATAGTATATGCGACATGTTAGAACCTTTAGCGACGTCACCGCCACTTAGACAGAAAAAGGGGCCTTTCCCATATGCCCCGGTTGACCGTCGCGTCCCGACGGTGGTCAAACGGTGACATTCCCGCTAGGCACCACTCCCGAGGTTGATGCATAGCTTAGATACTGGAAGCGCCACTCCCGAGGTTATGCATAGCTTATATACTGGGAGCTGGTAGGGTAAGAGACTGTACAAACTCCATGGTCATATTAGACTGGAAATGTGGAGCAGGTCCTTACCCGAAATCTTCACCCGCACGAGTGTCGTTTAGGCGGCCTCGTGATAGTCCTGAGATGGTTAGCAAGGATGAGCCCTACCATGGACTTGGCACCGATGGAGTCGAGGTTGCCAGAGCCCACCGTGCGGATGTGCGCCAATCTTGACAGACGTCGACGGCTATTGGACTGGGAAGGTGATTCCACATGCGACGTCTTGGACAGTGGATCCGTTGACCACACGGCTATCACCCTTGACGTCTGCAGACGATCGGATGAGTAGTCCGGATCCTAGGGTGGTTATTCCGGCTAGCCGTGGCCGATGAGATTTAATAGAGGTGACCCTGTCTACGGGCAATGTGTAGTACTACACGGGTGTCGTGGCCCCTATGGAATCCGGGAAGGATGTAAGGGCACGACAGTTTCGTTAGGGGAGGCATGATTGGCGACTAGTGAAACAATGGAGACGGATTCTGGGTCATCCGTCCTCTCTGCCAACATCAGTGCAGCGGGCATAGGTAGAGACAGAGACAGAAAGGCACTGATGGGTTTACTGATACCCCCGGCCCGGGTAGTCACTAAGCGTAGGCTGGCAGCCCGAGTTATGAAACCTTAAAGTCTCATCACGACGTAGGTTGACTATTGATATTGACGCTAGACATAACTTAGGTGACATCTAGTGGTATGTACACATTTATTTATTTATTTATTTATGCTGTCTTATCTTTATAGGAATTGTTTAAATTATATTACATGAAAGATGATGATTAACTACCAAAGGCATCCTAGAATACTCCTCCTAGCCTTTGATTTCTTTATTCGGTAGAGCCGTAATTTTGCACTAGGCCGCAAGGCTGAGCACACCGCGTTCAATGTGTGTGTAGGTGCCGACGCACTAAACGAGATCGTTGACGGAGGGTTCATCGCGGAAGGTATACGCTCGCGGTTACGAATTTTCGTATGCCGGTCTTAGATTTGTATTAGGATATATTGGGACTGTATTTAAGATGTTATTTGGAAATGTAGGTATATGTATTTTAGTATTTGTATTTATGTCTTGTATGGACCGGTTGGGCTCATACGGCGGTTGCCACGTGTCCTCCTGCGGGTCGAGGCGTGACAACTAAAGTGGTATCAGAGCTTAGGTTTAAAGACCTGACCATTAAAGTGATATCAGAGCCTAGGTTTGGAAAACCTAGGAGATTAAGTTAAGTTTAAGGTTTTAAGGATTAAGATGACAGTCCCGATATGATAGGATGACGTATTAGAGTTAAGATAGTAAACTGATGGTCTAATATCGCGTATCTCCTATCGACCTATTTAGTGTGCGATCGCATTACCTAGATCTTTATCTTGGATACGAGATATTGTTGTTTACCAACAGAGTCATATGATGTGAACGCGCTATACTTGGTTAGTCCGAAATGAGCGATGCTATCGTGACTAGGGTGATGGTCTAATTGAGATTAAATGAAAACTGTATTAGACCATCGAACGAGTATATAAACGATCATCGTAAACCGGTAAGGATTGTGGTAAACGATTGAGTTTTCCAAAGATTATCTTTTAGAGGATTTAGTACTTTTAGTTGTTCTTGCCATATAGGATTAAGTTGTTCCCTTTATTGTTGGAACTTCTCCGCCTCTACTTTAGATGTGAGGATTGTTTATCAGAAGAAAAAAAAACACAATGATTGAAAAAAAAAAGGAGAAAAAAAAAGATAAAAAGAGATGAAATGAAAAAAAGGGGGTTATGAAAATATATATATATATATATATATATATATGTGACGATGATGGAAAAAAAAAACAATCAAAGTATTGGATCTCATAACTAAAAAGGAGAGGTGGAGAAGTGCTTGTATGCCCGACTTTATGCGTTAGATGGTATGGATATGCAAGACGACCCCTGACATGGTTATTAATGATATGAATTTAGCGATCGATGATCCAGATAGGGTTAACGATGACCCAGAACCATTTGTTGATGACCCATCACACAGGGATCTACCTTGAGCTAGTTTGTTTGCTCGGGTTGTGGAGTTTTTGGTTGCTCTAGATGTTGAGCTTTTGGAGAACTATAGACCCCATGGAAATACTTAAGCATTTTGTTGAATTCCTTGTGACTTAAGACCTTATTTTAGCGATGTGGTTACATTTATGGAAATAGTACTTAAATTGAAGATCGAGATTATTAGAGTATTCGCCAGTAGTAGTTGCTACAGACTTTATATCTCTTTTGCGTTAGTATGTGGTGAACTATAGAATGCTAGCTTAAAGGGAAAGATTTGAGATATCTATATATATTTTTCTTATAGAGAGATTGATAAAGTGCAAGGGAAAGAACCATTAAGTGTATTGGAAGAAGCACGTGGCTTGCACTTATGGATGATGTAGTGTATAAGCGGTTATTGAATATTTTTGGAGGACCAAAAATTTTTAAGGGGGGGAGTACTTGTAAACCCCTACTCCTAAAAATTAAAAAAAAAATTAGACCGGCCGGGTCAACCGGTCCACCCGAACCGGCCCCATCGAGTAGAACCGCGCAGAAAAGGGCGAAGGAGCTCGCCCTAATCGCGCGATCTCTGCTCCCCTCTTCACCATCTCCGCAGCAGCGGCGACCGACGAGGGCATCGCCGGCGAGCTGCTGCTGTTCCGACCCATCCCATCCTCGTCGTCGAGAGGTGGACTACCGGAGGGAGTGCGGCCGCGACCCCCATTAGCGCGCACGCTGCTCTGCTCCCAACTCCTCCGCCGGAACCCACGGCTGAGTCGTCGCCGCTACTTCGTCGTCGCTGCTACTTCGCCTCTACCAGCTGCTGGAAATCCATCGACGTCTCCTCGCTTGGTCTCCTAGGAAGCATAGCAGCCGGCGATCGACTTCGGATCAGCCGGCAGAGTCGTCGAGCGGCGGAAAGTTCGGGCGGATCGAGCAGGGGACGACGACGAACAAGTCGAACCTTCCGCCCATTTCGGCTGCTGCAATCCCTGATGACGCTTCGCCCCACCTCCTCGACGGTGTAGCTACCGGCATTCCACGAGGAGCAGCTCACGAAGACCACAAGGAGCTGTTCGTTCAGGGCTCCCTCCATGATAGAAATTGGGAAGTAAACCCTAGTGCACTTTCCATGGACAAGTATAAGAATTTAATTTATTGTTCCTACTACTAGAATGTACTCCACTATCTTGTGGATACCATGATCCAAATTGGCTTGACTTGGATCACCACTTCATGGCTGAGACCATACTACCAAATTCTCAGCGCGGTCGGCGGTGACGGGCGAATCCTCCATTTCCACCCCCATCGTTGATCAATCCCTTCCCACTATCTATGCGCAAGTATGCGCGAGTTTGGAGGTGAGGAATCTTGTCCCTATCTACCTCCTTCGTCCATCGTTTTCACGGATTCGTGCTGCCGTCCGCGGAGGGTCCGACGACCTCCGAAATCGCAGCGTTTCGGTGCCTTACGACCGGAGTTGGATGCAGCGGAATCTTACCAACGTGCACGCGGTGAAGCTGTGGTCATCGGCCGGTGTGGGTGGCGGAATCTCCGACGAAGAGGGCGCGGCAGAAGCGTGGGCGAAGGGTGCGGCGAAAGAAGGTATCGTCTGCCCCTTTTCCCTTAATCATGCTTTGCGAATAACTAAGCATGGTTAGCTGTAATTAAGTAGGATTAGTATAAAATAACTTAATGCATGCTTAGTTTAATTAAAAGCATGTTTAGTGTTAATTAACTAAGCTTAGGGGATAAGTAAATATTAATTTAATGAAAACGGTTGGGTTGAATCAAGTTGGGATTAAATCGGTTGGGTTTGAGTTAGGTTTGGGTTCAGATCGAGTTGGGTTGGGTGAGCCGAGTCAACTAACTGAAACTGATTCGAGCTCGAGTCAAACCTAAGTAGTTTGGGCTGGTTGAACCGGACTCGAGTCGAACCGTATGGACTTGAACCGAACTCGAGTCGGACTCGGACTTAGCTGGTTTAAGCTGACTCGATTGAACCGAACCAATTAGGCGTGGGTCAGACTCAGGTTGAACCGGATGAACCCAGTCAGCATTGACCGGGCCCACCGCTGACCGAGTCAACAGCTTACCCAGTCAGCGTTGACCGGGTCAACGGTTGACCGGTCAGAAAAAAATAAAATAATTAAATAAATAAATAATTAATAAAATAATAAAAAAATAATAAAAATAGTAAAAATTTCTATGGGTTCTACTTGGGCTCTTGGGTGACTTGGGCCAAGTTATGGGTGAGTTTAATGAGTAAAAATTGAATAAAAATTCATTTAAGTTAATAGATAAAAAAAATTTAAAATATGATTAATTAAGAATTGATCAGGTGGGATTAATCCTAAACCGGTATAGGATTAATTTAACGTAAGAATTATTTTAATTAATGGATTTATAGATTTTTAATTTATTTATCTTAGGGTAAAATAAATTAAATTTATTTTAAATAATTGTGTTAATTAGGACTATTGTGGGTACGCGATCCGAGTAGCTCGGCGGGTGATTATCTCCGCGTGACTTGGTTCAGAGGAGCAGATCGCTAACGCAGGTGCGTTGGTTCTCCGATGGTAGGATTTATTCAAGCTAGGGAATTCCTGCTGGGGTTTTCTTAGGAACAATTCTTGGATGTCTTAAATATTATAAAACATAATGCTTGATAAGATTTGACTTGTATGCATGTTAGTGTAATTTATGTTATCTAACATGATTGATCTGCTAGGTACCTAACATGTTTTAAAATCTTGTCTTGCATGTTATATTGCTTTCGATGTTATGTGCTAAATGATTATCATGCGGACATATATAGTATATGCGATATGTTAGAACCTTTGGCGACGTCACCGCCACTTAGACAGAAAAAGGAGCCTTTCCCATATGCCCCGGTTGACCGCCGCATCCCGACGGTGGTCAAACGGTGACGTTCCCGCTAGGCACCACTCCCGAGGTTGATGCATAGCTTAGATACTGGGAGCGCCACTCCCGAGGTTATGCATAGCTTATATACTGGGAGCTGGTAGGGTAAGAGACTGTACAAACTCCATGGTCATATTAAACTGGAAATGTGGAGCAGGTCCTTACCCGAAATCTTCACCCGCACGAGTGTCGTTTAGGCAGCCTCGTGATAGTCCTGAGATGGTTAGCAAGGATGAGCCCTACCATGGACTTGGCACCGATGGAGTCGAGGTTGCCAGAGCCCACCGTGCGGATGTGCGCCAATCTTGACAGACGTCGACGGCTATTGGACTGGGAAGGTGATTCCACATGCGACGCCTTGGACAGTGGATCCGTTGACCACACAGCTATCACCCTTGACGTCTGCAGACGATCGGATGAGTAGTCCGGATCCTAGGATGGTTATTCCGGCTAGCCATGGCCGATGAGATTTAATAGAGATGACCCTGTCTACGGGCAGTGTGTAGTACTACAGGGGTGTCGTGGCCCCTACGGAATCCGGGGAGGATGTAAGGGCACGACGGTTTCGCTAGGGGAGGCATGATTGGCGACTAGTGAAATAATGGAGACGGATTCTGGGTCATCCGTCTTCTCTGCCAACATCAGTGTAGCGGGCATAGGTAGAGACAGAGACAGAAAGACATTGATGGGCTTACTAATACCCCCGGCCCGGGTAATCACTAAGCGTAGGCTGACAGCCCGAGTTATAAAATCTTAAAGTCTCATCATGACGTAGGTGACAGACTATTGATATTGACACTAGACATAACTTAGGTGACACTAGTGGCATGTACACATTTATTTATTTATTTATTTATGTTGTCTTATCTTTATACGAATTGTTTAAATTATATTACATGAAAGATGATGATTAACTACCAAAGGCATCCTAGAATACTCCTCCTAGCCTTTGATTTCTTTATTCGGTAGAGCCGTAATTTTGCACTAGGCCGCAAGGTTGAGCACACCGCGTTCAATATGTGTGCAGGTGCCGACGCACTAGACGAGATCGTTGACGGAGGGTTCATCGCGGAAGGTATACGCTCGCGGTTACGAGTTTTCGTATGCCGGTCTTAGATTTGTATTAGGACATATCGGGACTGTATTTAAGATGTTATTTGGAAATGTGGGTGTATGTATTTTAGTATTTGTATTTATGCCTTGTATGGGCCGGTTGGGCTTATACGGCGGTTGCCACGTGTCGTCCTGCGGGTCGGGGCGTGACACGTACCCTTCAAGCAAAGAGGGATATACCGCATATAGATTCGACCGAAAGCTTCTATATGCGCCTCATATGGAGGTGCTTGCCATCTCACATATCATTTGCGAAGTTTCTTCATGCCCCTCGCACGGAGAGGATCTACCCTATGTAGGCTCGATTGAGGAACCTATATGTTATCCGATACGGTTCTAGCAAAGGTTTGCTACATGCACTTGTGTAGTAGGTGGCTCACATTGTCTTACAAGACATTAGTTAAGTCTCTATGCACCTCTCGTGTAGAGAGGGGTCTGCCCTGTACAGACTTGGTTGGGAGCATTCATATGCACCTTGCACAGAAGGAGAACCTATGAACTATTCGGTGTAGTTCCAACAAATTGTTGTTGTAGACTCTCGCATAGTAAGAGACCCACATTGTTTTATATAGCCTCCATGAAGTCTCTATGCGGCCATTGCACAGAGAGAGGTCTGCACTATGTAGACCCAGTTAAGAGCCTCCATATGCCTCGCTCGAAGGGACACCTGCATGTTGTCAAGTGTAGTTACAAATAAGATTTTGTTATATGCCCTCAGGCACCATCTCACATTACCTCATTGAAATCTCTTCAAACCCCTTGTGTAAAGAGGGCTACACTGTATAGACCTAGTTGAGAGCCTCCACATTCGCATCATGGGGATGGGACCCATGCATCACTTGATAAAGTTTAGTCGGCTACCTATGCACCTTGTATGGAGGGAGGCCTATGCATTCTCCCACACAACCTTAGTGAAATATCCATCCTTGGGGAGGGTGCCTTACATGCTTGGGCATATGCATTATCTTGTATCACCCTCTTCGCCACCCATCTTGGTATCACCCATGTCATGCATGGAGGGAGGTCCAAGGACATGCACACTAGCCTTCGTAGCAGGTCATGTTTCTTCTAGTTGGTGTCAAGGCTCCACTCAGGGTTTCCATCTCCACTTAGTGTTCTTGCACCCTTATAGGTTCTCAGCTCAAAGAAGGAGGCACATTGAACTCACTAGAGTTGATCACTCATGGAAGTGGTTGAAATCTATGTACAACATTTCCAACACTAGATAAAGCTCATCCATGTGGTTGTGCAGGGAGCCAATGCTACCAATTTATAGAGCTCTAATACTAATATGATAGAGCTGATTTTATTTGAACTATGTTCTGAGACTAATTGATACAAAGCATCATTTAATGGGATTGTATGGTCTAACATCGTCGATGCTATCAACATTTTACGAGTATACTAAGAGTGGATTTAGAAGTTTGAAAAGCAAAGAATGATATGGACAGAGTGAGAGAAAATTGCTTTATTAAGCACTAATAAAAACCTTCAACCGCCCATTATTAATAAGTCGGATGATTCGACATTCAACTCTCTTTTATAATTATACTTAATAACTCTATTTTTTCTAATAACAACCTCCTCCTTCAGTTTTGAAGTTGTTGAAGTTATATAGAAAAATATTTTATATTTAGAATTCTTATTCTTAGTATGACTAAATTTATAGTAAGCATCATCCTTATTTTTTATAAGCATACTCTTCTTAAAATTATTGGACTCTCTAAAAGGCGTGCATATCTTTGAGCTAGCCTTTATAAGTCTAAATTCCTATAGCTCTATGGTGCTAAATCTACTGTGCTAAACCTAAGTGATGTCCATCACTTATTTTAGATTAGATGAGTTCATCCAACTCCTATCCTAAGAGTATAATACTAAGTTATATTAAGTAGAACACGCTCACGTGCATCAATTCTCACATCATCGCTGAATCCTCATACGCACCATCAGCTTTACCCCGTCCCACATACATGCAGGAGGATAAATTATAATATTAAATATGGAAAATATGCAGGTGGGAGGTTTGACGATTTAAGCACCAGCACATCACACACCAATGAATTCCAAAAGCAAGGAATACTAAAATTCACAGGATTCTCTGTTCCATTATCCAATAATATATAATGGCATCGTGCATGCCAGCGATGCATCCACGCACCCGCATATGGGCGCCGCTGGAAGCTCTGTTTCCCGGCAGCGCGTCAGCAGCCATCCAATCCCCTTCCCATCACTTTGCCCTTTGCCGCGCTCAGTTCATGTATATAATTTTACACACGTTTTGATGGTCCACCCTTCAGCGCTCACGTGAAGAAGGAAGGCTGAGGCGGACAGCAGAAGAGACGAGGACGATGAATGTCCGCTCAATACATCGATGCGGCAGCTCATCATCTCCCTTCCCTCCTCTCTCTCTATATATATATACATACAGCAGTGGGTACGTAGTGTTGTATATTGTGCGTGCAGGCGCAGCAGCTAATTCATCCACACTTCACGTGCAGCTTAATTTAACTAGACAGGTAAATTAATTGGGAACAGTTTCACTAATTCCTTACTTGATCGTGCATGCATCTTTCCTATGTCTCATGGCACTGCATCTGTACTCCATGCATGCATTTGTTGTGCACTGCACTCCACTCCATGCTAATATTCTTTTATTTTAAATATTAACACCTAAATTCATAGCCCTTTATTATTTGATTTTTACCGATGTGATGATATTTTATATCATATTAGTATTATTTTAAGATACTATAATAAGATGATGATACCCTGATAGATAATAAAGAGATGCAGGTGATTAGATTTTAAATTTACCATCATTTTAAAATCTGAAGAATTATATAGGGTAAATTCAATATTTTTTTATTAAAAAAACCAGGAACATAAATTCACTACCATTCAAAAATACTAAATCTGTCAGTCTGATGAGTAGCATGCACGGCAGGGCAGTCTACATACACCAAAACTTAACCCCTCCCCCATCTCTCTCTTCTCCCTATGCCCCTCTCCCTCTTCCTCTTCCTCCTATAAATCCAGCACCCCATGAATAATCCCACCACCACCACCAACACCACCGTCGCCGCTAAAAGAATGACCCCCGCCTCCATCAGAGCGCTCCTCCTCCTCCTCTCCCTGCTTCTCCGCCCGTCGATAGCGCGGCCCGCAAACTTCTTCCGGGACTTCCATGTGACCTGGTCCGACTCCCACGTCACCCGGATCGACGGCGGCGCTGCCATCCAGCTTCTCCTCGACCGCTCCTCCGGTATATATGCATACCCTCACAACTCCTCCTATCCTCCTCTTTGTTTCATAACTGTATTCACTGTGATCGCCCCGTTTACCGTGCAACAGGCAGCGGATTTGCGTCGAAGAACAAGTTCATGTTCGGGCACGTGAGCATGAAGATCAAGCTCATCGCCGGGGACTCCGCCGGCACGGTGACCGCTTTCTATGTAAGTTTGTTCATGAAGATCGATGGCCAGGGCATATATATATGAATGAAGTGCTGTGGTTAAAAATTCAAAGAAGTAAATGCAGCTGAGTTCGGAGACGGAGGGGATGAGGGACGAGGTGGACTTCGAGTTCCTGGGGAACAGGTCGGGGCAACCCTACACGGTGCAGACGAACGTGTACGCGCACGGGAAGGGCGACAGGGAGCAGCGGGTCAACCTCTGGTTCGACCCCTCCGCCGACTTCCACACCTACTCCATCCTCTGGAATCGCCACCACATCGTGTACGCTTCTCCTCCTCCTTCATCTCCCAATTACCTTTCGATCGTCCATGTCGTTGGATTGCACGAGTTATCTCCATCTTGATCCGATTTACAGAGGAAAGATCTACATATATATCTAGCTAGCTAGTAGAAAAGAAAGCATTGGATGGATGGAACATCTGCTAGCTTGTTTCACTGTTCAAGTCATTTTAATTACTTTCGACGTCACAACGGGAAGCTCCCGTCGCAAGGGATAGATGGATGGATGGATGGATGCATCAGTGGAGTGGATATATATATATATAATATGACCACCCTGAACTGAACACCTCGGTCGCTTGAGGACATAATAAATAAATGCATACAGACTACTCACAGTCACATCCATTTTATTTGTTTGTTTATTATAGTGGGGAAAAAAACCAGCGTCGGGGTTCCTGACACCGGAAGACGACATGAGAATAGAGTTTTTGTTGTGCATCTAGAGATTAAATATGTGATTAATTAAGTGAGCTCAACTTTTCAGGGAAAAAGCTTCCGTCGATATATTTCTTGGGTTCTGCATGCATGGAATCTCTGCATCTGCTTGCTTGGGAAAAAGAGAATAAAGTTTGGCACCCTTTTCGTGTTCCTGCATATCACATACTATATCTTAATTTTACTTGAAGCCTCGTTGTTATAATTATAATGTTCTTTCAACAGCACATGGAGAGAGGCCGTCCAATTATTATAACTTATAGATCTATTAAATTTCTTCCTTTGGAGAAATGCAGCATGTTCGTGGATGCAGTTCCGGTAAGGGTGTTCAAGAACAACCGACGGAGAGGAGTGGCATACCCTGATGCCCAGCCGATGGGGATCTACTCCACCTTATGGAACGCCGACGACTGGGCCACTCGAGGCGGTCTTGAGAAGACGGACTGGTCCAAGGCGCCCTTCCGTGCATTTTACAAGGACTTCAACATCGAGGCTGCCGTCGCTAGCAGAACCGCCGCCGCCGATGCTTCCGCTGTCACCGACCCGTGGGATGCCCCCTCCTACCGTCGATTGAGCTCGGCTCAAGCAAGAGCGTATCGTTGGGTCAGAGTAAACCACATGGTCTACGATTACTGTGTCGATCACTCACGCTACCCAATTCCACCACCCGAGTGCTTGGCCGGCTACTGATGAACTAACCGATGGAAGGGACGAAGGACTCCATAATTGTCTTGCTATTGTTATCCATCAATTCATTCTTGTTGCTTATTACACTTTTTTTCTCTTTATCTCCGATTTAACACCGTCGCTTGCTTTAATTGATCGAAGAAAAGACTTTTATACTTTTTGTATTAAAAAAATGGGGCGTCCTACGTATATCTTTTCTTTTTATTATTAAAAGCAGCACTTTTTAGGCTATTTCTTTTCTTCGTTGACTTCTTCCTGTTCCTATCGAGTTCAACTTTAAGTCGGGCATTCTTGTAATTGTTTTGGATGAATGCAATGTCTCTTTTTCTTTTTGAAAGAAAAAATCCTTATACCATACTTAAAACCAGTAGATTGATGCACCCAATGGAAAATGAGTCGAGCAATATTTATTGACATAGCACTAGTAAGATTCTTGACTTTAACTAGATATACTTTAATCGAGAGAAAAAAGAATGTTTACATTCTAAAACCTAGTCACCTATTATTTACTCTTTTCAGTGGAGAAAGAAAAAAAATATTATATATTATTTTAAGATAATAGTACCATTGTAAATAGCATCAGTTGTGATTAGGTCATACCATTAGTTAAACATATATTATTTTCAGCTCCAGCAGTAGCTACACCGGGCATACCATTAGTTGCGGATCAGGCAAATAGGCAAATCACTTGCAAGCCACATGACAGGTCTAGTTCTGCCCGATGGCCCACCTATAACAACACACCGGTGATAGTGAAGGTACTGGCTTAAAAATATTTCTTGTTTCTCAGAACTGAACGATGTAGGACTAAAAATATCTCTTGAGGCACACCAATATTATTTGTGAAGAAGAATGATGACATGATAAGGATGTGCATCGATTACGAACAGCTAAATAAGGTTACCATCCAAAACAAATACCCTCTATCGAGGATCGATGACTTATTCGATCAGCTACAAAGTATCAGGGTATTTTCCAAGATAAATCTAAAGTTCGAATATCACCAACTAATAATTATAGATGCATGCCTAAGATATAATTCAAGACATGCTATGGGCACTATGAGTTTCTAGTTATACCTTTCAGACTCACTAATACTGTCATGCTTTGACCCTTTATCAGCGACATGGCAATCACCGAATAAGTTGGTACAATCCATACAATGTATTTTAAAACTTAACAACTTGGTAATAAGAATGATGTGACTTTCAAAAGTCACTAAATTTTTTTTGCAAAGTAATAAAATGACTTATACAAAGCTTTATCCTTGTTGTCAATAAAAATAATCCTAATTAATACCACATGCTGTCATAATTATTTACTATAGTCTCACATAGTAATATGATATAGTCCAACTAAAGTTTTTTTCCAAATATACTATTTACTTTTATACACCTCTTTAAATCTATATCTGGATTCACTTCCCCATCACTCTCCCATCTCTTAGCCTCGAGGCTTGTCATCTATGTAGATAAAATATTATGTGTTGAGTCTTGTGACTTAGTGGCTACTAAAAGAGTATATCCCAAGCAAAATAGTAAAATAGATGACACCAAGTATACTTTCCTAAGTTTTCATCACTTAATGTCGAGTGTTTTCTGAATAATCACTTTCTAAGGCTACCAGCTTATGCTTAGGGTGTATCGTGATCAGGAACTACCCCCAAACCCATCAGCATTTTTCTAGGTCTTTGTCTAAGCTCATTACACTGACGTTGACAGAGATAATTGATGACCATGGAATCATTTTTTTACAATCTTGCAAGCTGTACCTCAGCCTGCACTTCGAGACATTCGCATGTGTGTCTCCACAGACCCACACTATGCAACTACCATGTAACGTTACATTCTGCCCCATGACAAGGTCACCTCTTTATTTAGTCTCAATGGTTTAATGAATCTACTCCGCATAATTGTTTAAACTCCAAGATCTAGACTACCCTCCATAGGTCTGCAAAATTTGAATAGGGTACGTCAGTTATCTTTTGACCCTTAGTCTTAAGGTAGAGTGACTAGATAGCTCCCCAGTTCCCAAGTCTTTGGGGTTTGGTTGCATGCCATGAGGGGAGAATCTCAGTCATATGAGAAAACTCATCCTCGGCTTTAACTTTAACCCAAAATATTGGTTGGGTTATGCTTCTGGTTACCCTCGTTGGACTAGCACAGTATACCCTCTACCATGAGAGAAATAATATGCATAAGGATCCATTATTTTCCTAGGATCTTGTCATTAGGATTTTCTAGTCCTTAATTTTGGTGATGTGACATTAAGTCATTGCATGTGATATGTCATATCATTTCTCTAGTTTTGTGTTTGTACCACCTAAGTGTCCGCATATTGTTTAACAGTTCAAAATCTTATATGTCAAATATAGACAAAGTGTATTGAACATTATAGGTACATTTAACATGCATTTCTCTATTCCAATCCTTCAAATCCTCATTCTATTCAGGGAATTGGAATAATAACATATGTCCAATATTTTTAACTATTATCAATGAAGGCAAGACAATGTATTTTCTAAGAAAAGAGTGAGTTACCAGCATCAAACCTCTTATTGGTTAAGCGAATATAATGATATCCCAAGTTTCTGTTATTATTATCCATTCATTTGCATCTTCTTTCTCCTTGTTTTTTTATCCTTAGTTTTTGTCTCTTCCTCTTTAAAATTGAAAATTTATAATTCTTATTTTCTCCCTACGAAATTCCTAAAAATAAGATTAATCGTTTGATAGATGTCAAAAAAAGAAATGTTTTGTTTTCTCAATAAAAAAAATATAATATGAACACAAATTCACAAGGAATAATTAGAAATAATTGCAGTTTACAAGAAAGTATTAGATAATAACTTCGCAGACACGTATAAAGATTTTCACAACTTGCCCTCTTGAGAGTTCAGACTATAGCAGGTATTAAGATTACCGTACCTGAGTCATTTAGTTTTCCATTTAAAGCAAATCACAGTTTTACTATGTTTATCACCGTTGATGCCGAACAACTGTTTTCTACATAAAATTTCAATACTTTGATTTTATAATATCCTCAACAACAATCCTTTACCTACCGCCTCTTTCCTAAGGTTTAGTTTGACATCTCAAAGTAGGTAAAATAATTGACAAATAAAATTATCAGTTTTGTCGATGGTGGTACACAAAGTATGCATCCCTTTGGTTAGAGTAATTAGGTTAAGACAATTAAGTTCTAAATAAAAGTATTGTCGAAGGTGATGATAACAAGACAATATTTCATGTAGGATGGTCCAAACTTATATTTTGAATTCAATAATTTTAAAGAAAAGGAATATTTTTTCCACATCCTCCGAGATACATCTAGTCTCCCATGCAAAGAAGCATCAAACTAATATTGAGCATTTATATATCCGTGTTTGATTATCTAGTCTCCCATGCAAAGAAGCATCAAACTAATATTGAGCATTTATATATCCGTGTTTGATTTAGTCTCCCAGGCAAAGAGTGGAAATTGTAGCATACACAACATACTAAAATTCCATAACTAAATAATTAATGGGAAACTCTGCTGCATTTTACAAGCTAACAACCCAATTAACAGAAACAATTTTCACCTCTAGTTACTATCATGTGTCCAAACAAAATTAAGGTAACAAAATAAAGGTATTTTCACAGTATATACCAGTAATTACAAGTGTCCATTAAGTGAGAATAACAATGTTATTTCCCTTTTCCTATTCTCGACCGAGGGTAGTTGATAAAAGAGTCTGGATACAGTAAGAGAATGGCAAATATGGATGATATTTGTAATTTCAAGTTTAGAAAGCAAAAGAGATTATTCACCTAGAGCAAGTACTATCAGCCTTGTTTTGACTTCCACATACTTCATTGGCAAACAATAATTATTGTTGTTTTTTTGTTCATCCATTCAACCAGCTGTCTCCTTTTAGCAGCAACAAATTAGGACGAGGACCTATCAAAAAAAGGTATTGTGTTTTGGTTGCAACCGAACCAGTTAAGTTCACTTCTCTCTCTAATTAAAAATTCATGCATGTTTGTTCCAAAAGAAGATGAGTATAACCAAACAACTGATCAAATAGTATTTATTTATAACATCTATACATATAGACTCGAAGGAAGTCAGCAAGAGCAATTCCTTGCACGCCTCCTACTATGTGAGGGTGCTTAGCAACCCTTTTCTAAAACTGTGTCAAACAATGTGGAGGTTCCCTTTCATGCAAGGTGCACCCAAAGACTCTCAACCGGATCTTCACAAGATAGACCCCTCTCTACAGGAGGTGTGCATAAAGACTTTATTAAGGTCGTGTAAGATAGCATGAGCCTCTTGTTATATGAGGGCATGCTGCAACAACTTGTTAAAACCATACCAGACAGCACACAGATGCTCTCAACTAGGTCTATATTGAGCAAACTCCTCTCTGTTTAAAAAGCACATAGACTTTGGAATATGATTGTGTGAGATAATGCGCAAACCTCCATCTGCACGAAGGGCATGTGGAGTCATTCGCCTAAGTTGAACAAGCACAGGGTATGTGCTAAGACATGTATAAAGAGCATTAATACATACAGAGGCGATATAGTGTACAAGGGTTCAATCTGGAGGTGTAATCCGATAATAGAGGTGCTTGACCAAGTGGACGATGCCCTCCTGAACCCCAACAAGCTGAGGATACACCACGAGCAAATGACCAAGGAGTTAATGAGTGCATCGATAACTTCGAACAGTGAGTATTGTCACACCCTTAAGGTTGATGAAACATCTGAAATGCACTCATCCGACACAAGGCGTGTGACGAGGGCCAAAGTGGGGTATAATATTTAGGCCCAGAACTCTAAATATACAAGATTGGACTTGGGACGGTAATATCAACCCAAGATATATTGGTTTAATAGGGAGTCTAATAATTTATGTAGGAGCATACTTGCGGGAAACAATGCTCTCCATAAATTCAATCATGCTAAAAATAAGAGGTTTCAAAAATAAATAAAATATACTCTTATATAAATTCAATAATTTGAAGACCAAATAGGGGAGGTAATTGGTATAAAAGAAAATGAAGTTGTCGAACATGACTATAATAATATAGGGGAGGTAATTGGTATAAGAGAAAATGGAGTTGTTGAATATGACTATAATAATAGAGTTAAGTGGTACAATCATTGGACCTATGGACAATAGTGATTGAGGGGTTTTACATGCACTAATAAAACCTTTTGTTCTTATTGTTCCTTACTTTCGAAGCTTTTCTAATCTACGGTCGATGCATTCGTGAAGGCTGGTAGCAAGTTGCATAACCTATTAAATGGTATGATTTCCTCGAACACATAATAATTTAATTGGAGAGTATCACGAGTGTATTAACATTGATTAAGGCATGCTTATGGGACTCCTCTTTTTTCCCATAATAAAAACTCACATGATTATCCCCATTGAGGTGTTTGTAATCCGTCCATTGATATCATCGAGTTAATAGCTATATGTTTTATTTATGTTTTCCAATATCTCTGATGTCCCTCGATCTATATTTCTCTAAGAATCCTCAAATAATATATATGGAGCTCCATGTTCCATTCATCCATCATATCTGAAAGTGTTTAGATATTTCATTCTCTTAATCGTGCATCTAATTATCTATCCATCATGCCGTGCTCTGCTATGCTCAAAGAACAACAAGGCCTAGTAAGAAGAAGATCTATATTTTTAGATGCAGAGAGAGTCGAAAGCGTATTTGCATATTTCAGTTTTCAATCAGCATATATTCTTCCTATTTAATTAGCGTCTTTTTGTTGATTAAGATTATTACCCTCATTGTTATCATCATTGTATGGACAGAGAGAGGGGAAAGCTTAATTAGGATGACAAACTCTCCTGGATATAATACACAGTATCTGAAGATATAGGTAAAAATTGTTCCAGTTAATGTGCGTTTATTTGAATTGGTTACCCCATACAATTATAATTAGCGAGCGTCGTGGATTAAAATGCGTCGACCGCCGAACGTGCTTTCATTGGGAGCAAGCACTGGAAAATGAACGACAAAGCCGGGTTCGCCTCAAGAGATTATTAACGCAGTTCGTCATTGGTTTTGACTAATCTTAAGGCGGGCGTAAAAATAAAATAAAAGGACGATCGAGCTGTGATGGGGAGTCGTGGCTAATTAATTAGCCACGCCCCGTTGGTCGGAATAACTACTCAACCGCTCCGGCGTAATGCAATCGACCGATAATAATACCATTTAAATTAAGAAGAAGACCTCCAAAACCAACGCCCCCCTCAGGAACACCTTCTTCTTCTTTCTTAAAAAACCCTCTCTCCTGTCGTCCTCCTAGTTAATTCATTAAGGGCTTCCTTCGTTTTATTTTATCTGTTTGATCTACTTTATTTTTCAGCGCGCACGCACGCACTCATTAAGAATAAGAAGGTACATTCCCTCCCCCACCCCCTGATATGATATTATTTTTTAAAGCTGGCCTGCTGCTACTTTGACTTCTTCTTTTTTTCAGTTTTTTTTTAAAATAATTAATCTAAGGGCGTGCATATAGTATACATAGATAGTTCTTCTTCCATGGTGATGATGGCGGCAGCTACGGTGGCGGCCAAAATTAATTGCACCGGCAAAGAAAGATTGCCACGGAATAATAAGACGCAGAAGATGAATTATCATTCTGCGCCCGCCCCTCGCTCGAGCAACGTCAGAGCTATCAGAAATGGCGGCGGCTCCCGTAGTTCCAACACCACCGCCGACCCCTCTCATCATCGGTTCAAGGAACGACCTTCCAAGACTCAGGAGAAGCCGATCCCCAACTATCTCAAGCCCACCGTCATTAGCTCTGCCCACGCTGCTGCCGCCGCCGCCGCCTCCTCCTTCTCCGGCCGCCCTCCTCGACCCACCGCCACGAAGAGGCGACCTTCGCCGAGCCCAACAACGGCAGCTGCGACGCCACCTGCTGCCGCCACCGCCACCGTAAGATGCCGACCGACCCTGCCGGTAAACCAGTCTCCCTCCCCTTCCTCCTCCCTTCTTCTTCCTCGACGGCATTCCACGGCAATTTCCTCAACGAGAGGGAGAGCATCGAAAAGGACTGCTCCTCCTCCTCCTCCTCCTCGTGCGAGATCAACGGTGAAAGAATCACAGAGACCGAGGTCGTCCGCGATTCAAGACAGCATAACGGCCGCCGCCGCTGCGGCCAAAAGGGCTAGACGGCTCCTGAAGCTGGCCGTGGCGGAGAGAATGAGGAACGCCGTGGCTCGTCGCGCTCGTCTCACCCTCGCCACCATACCTGAGGAAGACGAAGAGGAGTTCGGATCTCCCTCGTCGTCGCCGGAGAGAAAATATACGGGAACGGAGGAGGAAGCGGCGGCGACCGTGGCGGCGGGAGAGAAGGTCGTCGAGGTTGAGGTGTCGTCGACAGCAGAGTACGGCGACGTGACGGAGGGGGCAGCGGCAGCGACGGCGGAGAGCCAGCGGAACAGGGTGAAAGCGCTCGCCGGGGCGTTCGGAGGCGCTGCGTCGTTCCTGAGGCCGGATAGCAGACCGGGCCGCAAAGAGCCGCCGGTCGTGGCTGCGACGTAAACTTTTAAAATAATTGAAATGTTCGATTATTTATTCTTTATTCATTAATCTTTATATGCCTTTTCCGAATGTGTCCCTTTTATTATTATTATTTACCTTCTTATTATTATTCATGAATCTCGTCGGTCTTCGAGCCAATATGAACAGTCATAAGGAATATTCTCATTCCTACCTCAATTTGTAATGCCGTCGCTCGGCTCGCTCTTCTTCTCCATTCTTCAAGTCCGTAATTAATACTTTGTAAAAATCATATCGGCCGGTCGTAATTAATAATTAATTCGAGGCGTGCACGTGCTTCTTGTATTTAAATAATTAAATGCGCGCAGACGTCGACGGCGTCCGTCGGTCAAATCACCCGTCTCCGCTATCCCTGGAAGCCACGCGTGTCCATTTGAGAGGGTGGATCGACGTCCGCCCACTTTTCCATTTAATTGCATTTAAAATTATAATATATTATTATTTTCTGAGTCAACGCCGCTGGGCCGGAGGGACGGACGGGTTCAATTATTATTATTAAAGCTGATAATTTAATTAAAATAATAATAATCAATATACATTAATTTTGCTGACAAAACTTAATTATTAAAAAAACTGATAATAGCAACAACAATATCGATAATAAAATAGTACGAACTCAATAATATTGATGTTTAGTGGGATGTATTCTTCAAGATATATAAATAGAAACTCTATAATAATAATAATATTTAGCGGGATGCGTCGGTTAACGTATGCAAAGAATACTGCTGTGAGCGAATGATCAGAGCATAATTTACATTCTGCAACCACACGTTTCGAGCACTTGAGTCTGAATGCATCGATGAGTTGAGTCGGATCTTCTTTGGGAAAAAGTCCGATTTTCTATCTATCCAATTGCGTGAAGAATTTTTTTCTTTCTCAGGGAATTTGGCCACCGGGAGTCGTCCAATAAGAAGACGTCAAATTCAAACCACACATAATGCATTTTCTTTTTCAATTTTTTTACGTTTGTCGTTTTGTTAAAGCATGGCCGTGATATGTATAATAAATAATGGTAAGAAAAGATTTATATAATAAAAGGAAGGAAAAGAGAGATGCGTAGGTGGAAAGCGATGGATGGATAGTAATCTCCCACGACGTCCTTATTATTATTTTTACACGGTGCAGCTCACAATATATAAAAAAATGGTAAGAGTGAGAAAAGAGAGGATGGTGGTGCTGCTTGCGGATTGCCCCATCACCGAGGAAAGAGATTAAGTACGATTCCCCTGCATCGCAGGGAAACTCTAACCTAATAATTTCCGAGGCAAAATTAAAAAAACTGATAGCAGAGGAGGATATATTTTCCTTTTTCTAAAATTATTATATCGATCGTGCATCTCCAGAATAAGGAATCGACGCACGTGAGCATCGGTGACTTCGACACGTGACGGATACCCTTAAAAAAGAAAAAGAAGGTCTGGGCCAGTGAGATGCCAACACGTCTCTTCACGTCTGCCGCTGGGAAAAAAGGGAAGTCCCACTCGATCCGACTGCGTGGCGAATTCAGGCTCGTCCCGCTCTTTCTTTTTAAAAATAAAAATATATCGATAATAAAAGGAAGGATTAGGATGGTGGTGGAAGTTGTTGTTCATTAATGTCGCGTCTGCCGTTATGCTGCGGGGGTCGGAGACAGCGGACGCCCAACTGCCCGGCGAATGAGGGGAGGGGCCCATCCGGGAGGTGGATCGCTCGCGTTGTGGAGGAGAATGCCCGGATTGTGCTCTGAGGACGATGAATAACCGCAGGGAGGAGCTTCATCATTTGGTTTTAATAAAAAGGGAAAGGAGGAGTGTGGGGGGAGAGACTCGCGAAGAAGAAGAAGAAGAAGGGTAGGCAGGCGACCCATCTCCCACGCCATTCTTTTCTCCTTCTTCCTCCCTCCCGACCCCCCACGGTGCCGGTGCCGGTCAGCGAGCATCCGTCGGAGAGGAGGACTGGCCGGAGCAGGTACGACGGAGGCGCACGCCGGCAACCGGCGGGTGCGGATTGGAGCGAAGGTCATGTCTTGGTGGCGCCGGAAGGTGGTCTTCCCCGTCAAGCGAGCTTGGTGCGCCGTCGCCTCCCGCGTCAAGTCCCGAAAGCACGGTAATCAAACATCATCTCATCTCATCTCTTCCTTCCTTCTGATGCTCTCTGTCTCAACAGCGCACGGATTGAGCAGTAGTAGATCGCTGATCAAATCTGACTTTTTCCTTCTTCTGCTTATCCTTCATCTCTCGAATTAAAATTTTCACATCAACAAAGAAAGAACCATCCAATTTGCTTATAGTTTTCCTTTTTTCTATTTATATCGGTCGCTGTAGGCACGACGAAAAGGGATGAGAGAAAAAAAAAAAAAAGTATTCGTTGGTGCTTCTTTCTTTCTGCCTTCTGCTGTCGACTCCTACTGATTCCTTGAATCTTTTTCTTCCTACCTCTGCCACCACACCTACACTTATCCATTATTTTCCTCTTGGAGGACCACCTTTGGCTTTGGGTGTCCTACGCAGAGTGCAGAAGCACTCGGAACGGACATGCCTCTCCACTATGTGGCCGCACGTATCACTTTCGACCCACTGTGCTCTCTCTCTAGATAACATTTATCCATTCATCATTCCGAATCAGATCACTCCATCCCTGCTCTTTTATCTATTTACCTGATGGATTCATAATAGCTTTTACCTCTTCCGTTGTATTCACAGAGTTCAGGACTACGATTGCCGTTCATATAAGTATATTTTTCTTTAAAATAAAAAATTGTTGCGCAAACATACACTATCTCGAACATTCCATTACCCTACCTGTAGTGAAGTAGAATCTTCAAATTCAGAATATGCCACCTCCTCCTAATTGCGATGCTTGATGCACGAACGATTAAAACATGGCTTTTTATGAGGTCCATCTCAGACGTTGACCTCATCACGATCAGCGGTCAACTTCCTAAAGGGATCGTCCCCATTCTAAGCATTTTGTTTGAGTGACTTTATATGCCCCAGGCCTCGCCCCCTCGGCCCATCACGTCACGGTGCGGAGTAAATCCTCGGCTGTGTTTTTAAGAACGATTCATAGCTCATTTATATCTAGTGAGCTACGAATGGCACAGTCTGTTTATGTCTTTGTCGATTTTATTACTTTTGCTATGATTAAGCTCACACAGTATCAAAAATCACAGCAAGTCCATGTCTCCATGCTAACTAGGTCTCTCTCTTTTTCTTAATCCCCTTGGACAGGTGGGGGGATTCTCAAACTGCATGATGATGTGCAAATGTGCGGATATGAAGATGTGCAGGTGATGTGGGAGATACTGACCAGATCAGAGTTGGAGACTTCAGCAGCCATGCCGAAGCAGCGCAAGAGATCGGTCTGGAGACCGTCGTCCTGGTACAGCAGAATGTCATCTGTTCCGGCTGAAACTTACTAGTGAGAGAGAGCATGAGGAGATGGACAGATCTTTGGATCAGTGTCTGGAGTTTATACTTCTTCTTTATCTGCCACCAATAAGAAAGCATAGAGAATGTTTATGTACAGAACAGAAGTATAAGCAGAAACCTCTCCCCTCGATTGAATGAGGTGGAAGATGGGTTTTATGGCTTTATTAAAAAAATCTTCCTTTCAGTTTTGATCGTACCTTGAGGTCCTTGGCAGATCTTCCTCCCCGCAACTTGTTCTGCATATAGCCTTGACCTGTATCAAACAGTATCAATCTGGATGCAAATCCACAAGACTTTTCAAGGATATGAAATATTGGAGCACAAGTTCATGCACCAAAATATGGTGCCCATATTCCGAATTCAACTTGAAAAAGCGAACAAAATGAACAGGAAAATTGAGTTCAGTTTAGCAAGAACTAACCAAAAAAGAAGGAAACGAATCAAATTAAACCGATTGTATTAGTTTGATTTGAAAAATTGAATCAATAGGATACCCTTGAATTGTAGAAACTATCACATCTCAGCTGATACGAATAAAAAAGGACAGGCCACCGAGTCAACCTCAGACACTCCATCAACTTTTGCTGGGACTGACTTCAGCAGCTGCATCCTGCTCCACTGGTATCGGAAACCAGTATCAAAATCAACTTTTGCAAGATAACTGTGCATTGCCTTGGGAGCCAAGCTTTGCGTAATCCAACCATTATTACATTCATTAAAGATGAAATGGTTTTGTCACGTCATATCATATGTAATGGATTCGGAACCTGTGTCTCGACCTGACCTACAAGAGAGGTCAATCGGTTCGGGAAATCAAATAGGATTAGAGATACGCACGAATCCAGCTATAAACCAGTAGAAGCTTGCCACACTGCTGATTTTGGAGTGGGCTCATGTGGTTGTGTGCATTTGATCAAGGTTCAGGCCAATAGGTAATGTTTAAACGTGTCATTGTCCAAAAGGTGACTCGCCCTAGGATATGTCAAGCCCCATGATTCATTAACAGCATGGAGATTTCCGATGACACTCTTCCACTTCCATTTAGTGGGCTCATCCTAATCACTTCCGGATGACTTGAATCAGCAAACCTAGTAAATTCTAGAATATACCAAATTCCGGGTAGGAGCTCCCACCTAAAACTTTTTAACATAATACATATCACATCAAAACTATATGGGGAACATACGCAATTACTGTTAGTGAAAGAAACAAACCATATGATCTGATGCGCATCCTCAAAGAACAATGTGCAATAACCACAAAACAATATGATACCATGACTAATAACTTTTACTTTACATGTTGAGTTACCTCGAGTAAACTCATTTGATGCTGAAATTTAGTGGAGCAACTGTATGTTGGTTATTGCAACAATTTAAGCATCAGACATAGTACTTCTCATGGCGCCTTCTTCATCTGACAGTGATTGTAACACTGTAGGAAATCCCCAAATGGAGAGAAATGAAATAAAATCTCCATCCCAATAAGTCAAGAACAGTGAGCCGATACAAAAGGATCGAAGAAATCTATTCAAAGCACAAACAGTTTGAATTCTGGTGTGTCGGATACAAGTCCTAGTTACCAAATACTGAGGAAAAAAAAGCAGAGAAGCATCACAAAGGCAGTTTAAGTTCTGCATAAAAAAGTTTGAATCTAAAAGCCCAGTCCCAATGGAATGTATATACAATACCACCTTATATATAAAAACCCTACGCACAGTTGCGTCTAGCCAGGATATACACCTATCAACTTCAGATGGCTCACCAGGTAAAAAGTCAGTAAAACAAATATGATGGTGGATCAATTACGTAACCATGCATTTTGTACCTACTTTTTCAAAAATAATTCATCAAGCCATGCGCAGTATAACCAATATGCCATATAGAATACCTTCTGGGCAGGGTAAAAAGATTTCAAAAAATTAACCCTAATTTCTTCGCTTGTTTTTCTTCAACCTCCCTACTGAATTTGGGTTTTGTCCTGCAATGAAGATATAAACAATCAGTAACCGAGAATCCACAAAGTCACATGCCAATCTCAACATCCACAATTTTGATGGTCAATGGACCACCAGAGAATGAGCGGATCTAGATTACATTCAGCAACTTAGCTCTGGAAGCAATGTTAGTGAGAAGGAATTACAAGAAATTCCTCCATGGAAAATTCAGGAAACAGCATTGGATAAAATAAAACACCATCCGGATACTGCAGTACCTTGACATAGATATGGAATATCTACACTGCCACAACATAGCTAAATAGCATTGTCCAATATGCAAGGTTCCTGACAATCTAGGATCTAGGAAGAATATGTGTATAATTTGAGAACTTTTTTGTTTTGTATATTCAGACAAATGAAAGGCTTTTCTGAATGTTGCATAT
Source organism: Thalia dealbata (assembly GCA_030544415.1). Classification (NCBI taxonomy): domain Eukaryota; kingdom Viridiplantae; phylum Streptophyta; class Magnoliopsida; order Zingiberales; family Marantaceae; genus Thalia; species Thalia dealbata. The sequence goes on from CM060460.1 coordinate 13,681,763, forward strand.
TAGACTATTAGGAAAAAAATTATGATTCAATAGAATCGTCCAAAAAGAATAAGCAGATGACGTGAGAAGCACACAGACCATTTGGGTAAAAGGGAAAATATTCAAAATTTCTCTTGTTTGAACAGTATAAAGTCTCAAAATACTCTAGTTTAATGTTATTCTAAATCCTGCAGTATTACTAACTTTAGCAGAAAATTATGCTAGCTTTTCTATTCTGTTAATTCTACACTAAATCAACTTAGAGTAAGCTGTCAAATAGAGAACAGAGATGACAATGCATTGAAAAATAGTAAAAGTCTAAATCTAACTGAAACTTGACCTAAGAAGCAAATCCTTACAAACTTTCTGTTTCCTTGTCACATGCAAACGGATCTTTTCCAACAAGCAATCCTGTTAAAATTATTAGCCTAATGGTCATTAGTAAGCATAATAATTATGCATGTATGTTGATAATATAATTAGCATGAAAATTAACAAGAGCTACATGGGCAACTTGGAAGTGCATGGAATTATGGAAATATGGAGTTAAAATGAAAGCTAGCACGCATACCGAATAAATATGTTAGATATAAACCATACATCATTATAACAATACTGAATTTTATGTAGATGTGCTACTAGATGGGATGGACAAAAATTGTTTAAATTTTTTTAATGAATCTCAACAAACGTTATCCTTCCATCATAATTCACATACAGTGTCCAGTCATGGTCAATCTACATAAATAAGTAAACCGAACGGATAAAAATAAAGGACTCCAAACAGGATAAATATGAAGAGGTCGCATAATTACTAGTTCGTAATTACTTACTAAGGTAAAATGAAAAGGTTGAATTCAAATAATTTACTCTCCAGGGAATCATAGTAGCATCTCTCGGCAACCAGGTGCTATGTCATGGATCTGGAACAACAGAACTGCTAGAAATAAAGACCACAGAGAAGTTACTTACTAAGGTAAAGTTATTCTCTCCAGAGAAGAGTAGTGGGATCTATCAGCAACCAGCATTTATCTCTATTGGATCTATAATCACTTATGATTTTCTTAACCTAAGAAACAACAAATAATCTGCAAGCAGAGAGGGCCCGGAAGGAGAATGCACCCTATACAGCAACATGATGGTAAATAGAGTTGATTATTGATGATCAAACAATGTATTGCAGTCACCTATGGCTTCGTCTCACAAGGAAACAAAAGCTATTTTCTTAAATTAATAATAAGCACTGATGTTTAGGAACAAGAAAGCATAAACTAATTTTGTGGTTTGTCTTGGAAGCATTAGCAATCTCTTTGAATTTCCATGTTTCCAAACCAAAAGAAACAACAGCAACTTTTGTTAACTTCAAAGTGTTTATGATGCATACTTACCAAATTGGACCTACAGCAAACCATCTTTTGATAATTTAATTTCTTAAACATCATTCGTCTTCAACTTGTTAAAATTAACCTTTGGATTCAAAACAATGTACCACGGGCCACAACAACAGAACAGTCAATAACTTCTTGTGATGGTAATGACACTAATACTACCATTGCTCATCAAACTCCTTAAAAGATGGTTATTGTAGAGTAAAAACATTGAGGCAACAAGAATCTAGTGAGAAGAACAGACCGTAACAAACCATGAATGTGACAATAATCCTCTAAAATCTGGAACAAATATCTTAGCTAAACAGATGCATTTTGATTATTGATAGTTTCACAATGGAAAGAAATTATCAGATACATTAAATTTTTTTTAAAAGAATCAAATATTTCTACTTGTGGCAATACAAGGGCCCCCTGATGGCTTCCATTAAACACTGATGATTTAAGATGTATATGAGCAATCATTTTTAACATTTAAAAATTATACAACATTGAATAAGAATTGCAGTGCCCCCATCTGTCTATTATGCCTCTCATATCTGCTAGCAACGTCTGTTCACCGCTCAGTTCTCAGATGAAAATACCACGTGTTCTATAAACACTTTACTGACATGTAAGGTATGAGCCACAATTTAGTAAACCTTATGGCACATTTACATTATGCAATTTTCTTGAAAAACACAAGAAGTGCAGATAAGTGAGTCACAAACTCGTTCATACTCTTATGGAGTAGCTAATTAATAGAACTATCACGATTTGGCAGAACTAAGAATAGCAAGTTAGAACGTAGGTTTAGCATCTCCAGACTAACCCAGACTGTGATAGGATTGAGGAACTAACTTGCCTATTGTTGTTGCTTTTCTCTATCCTAGGGTTTTGAAGACCCCTTCTTTAATTCTCGCCCACCACAGATGCATCCAATACACCATCCACTATCACCTGGATCACCTAAAAGGACAATGAATAAATAAAAACCAATTTGGAACTCAGAATGCTGCAAGCGAAGAACTTCACCCAAGCAATAAAGGCATGACGAATTTCTTGTACTTTCCACCATAAGCAGCATGAAAATAGAAGAAGAAATTATACCACTAAAATATGGGATTAGTATCAACCAAATTCCCCTAGAAACATTAGAACAAGATAATTAAATTGAACTCCAGAAGGAAAGATACATAAACTTCTCTAGATGATTTCTTAGATGTCAATTGTAATGGGATAACCCAAGCTTATCCTCCAAATCAATCATGAACAAGTAAGAGACTGATACTGGTAAAATTATCTGAGCCACTTATCCAATAAATAATACATACATCCCAACCCTGCAAGAGCCTACATAACTGATTATACCTTACTGAAGTTACACATTAGTATTCTGCAAAACTGATTTCCTCTGAAGATGCTGTGAACTGTATAAAAGCTAGATCTCTGATGTTGTGGGATCTCTGATTTCGGTGGAAGATATACCCCTTTTGAGTTCAAAAACATTTTGCTAAATGCAGAAAAGCTAAACTTTCTCCAGAGAGGGATGTCAAACCACCCCTTGAGGTTCTTAATGATCCACCAAATGAGAATTTGAAAGATCAGGGCAACCTGAAACTGACCTGCCTTATTCATCAAATGAAAGAAGATAAATTTTCTCAAGTAGCAATGGCCAGTCTTCACCAAGTTGCTGTGGGTTTAGCTCCATTGCTACCCTAAAATCCTGCATAGATATCGAGGTCCGTGTTCTCAGGCTCTGCATGTAGTCGGTAGATGCCCCACAACTCTGCCCATGCATGTGATTTTGAGGCCAAATTCCATTAATTGGTTTTGCTTGAGGATGCTGCCTCAAAACTGGATGCTTTATTTGATCATGACCTGACTTTGTTCCCGACAATTCAAAACATGACTTAATTAGATGCTTCAAATAAGCATCTACACCATTATTCAATAAATTAGAGCAGTCCAATGTGACTCCTTCTAAGCCATGCATTTCTGCTATTTTTTCAATCCTTCTCTTCAGATCCTCAGAATGGCACAACTCTCCACAATAATAGTTGCTAGTAAGAATACCACTGCTAGAGGTAGCTAACAAAGACGATGATCTTTGTGCCCCACCTACACTTGCAGAACAGAGAGGGATCCCAAGTGGAGCCTGAAGTGGACCTCTCCTGGAGTTCAAATCATCACTTTGCTCCAATTCTTCTGCATCCGTAATGGCAAACTCAACCTTACCCTGACAATCTACAAACGGCTCATCATGAGGTGGCAAATTTCCTAACCATGGCCTCTTTGCAGGATGCTCTTCAGGGTGACCTTGATGATGCTGCATCAGTCTCTTCAACTGAGAAGGATCATGAACACCATTTTCATGGAGGACGTTGTTATCTATGGGCAATAATGATTGTTGGAAAGACATATCCATTCGTCCATTCTGCCCAAGAGGACTAGGACGATCTTTGATCTTTCGGTCTCGAATAGATGACCTAACTTTGCGTGGAGATGATGGCAAGCCATTTCCATTGGACCATACAGTATGCTTCTGTGTCGGTGCGTCCGTGTGATTTACCACAGTTTCCTCTTGGGATAGTTTCTTTCCAACAGCTTCAGGGGGCTTCGAAGCACCCTTCTCACGGCCAAATGGGGGTGGAGTTTTTGCCAGAAAAGCATTCTTGAAGATTGAGCAAATAAGAAGGTTGTGCAAAGGGATGTTCTCACGCCCGAGGACGGAAAGGCAATACCTGTTGAAGTCTTGTTTGCTCAGCTTTTGTGCCAATAACAGATCCACGTAGGTGAAATACCGCTGGGACCGCTCAGGGCCGAGCTTCTTAGCAATCTGAAACTTGATGTCGCTAAGATTGATCCGGGCGTGCTGAGAAGGCTTCGGCGTCGGCATGTCTCAATGCAGGACGACCACGTAACTCATCAGATCGATAGAATCACTGTTCCCCTTTTGCTCGTCCCAGTCTTCCCACTCAAAACAAATAAGCTAAATCCTGATCCATTTCAAGCGGATTCGTAGAACTCCGACCAATCTCCTCCTCCTCAGCTGAGGATAACCAGGCAAGAATCCGCACAAAACCCTAGAGCAAGAAGAGACTCAAAGATCCTCCCGAGCTCGAAACAACTCAACCGGCGTCGGACAGGAAGAGAGGATCAAAACCCTAGGACGACTGAACCCAACCAGAGGAACAACCAATTCCGGAGCCCAAACCGCAGATTAAAAGCAGAAAAAAAATTCCCGTCTCTGCAAATGCAATGCCCGTTATGGACGCTCCCGGGATTGATTCCCGCTCTCCGCGATCGAAGCACCAACTCCGGCGGTGCGGATCGCGCGAGAGTGGGAGGGCGGGAGGGAGGGGATTTTGAAGCGAGGGCGAGCACGGCGAAGGAAAGATCGAACCTTTTTAGAATGCAGGGAGGAGCGTCCGGCGGAGCGATTGCGAGCAGGAGGCGTGCTCGAATTCTCTCTCTCTCTCTCTCTCTCTCTCTCTCCCTCCCTCCCTCCCGTGTTGCTCTTGTTCTTCCTCGTTGCTCTTCTTCTTCTTCTTCTTCCGCTTCGTTAAAATCTTTCTTTTTCTTCGCCTTCGGTTTGGCCCCGTTGGCTCTTCGCGACTTCGTCTTTGGATTGGATTACACCTGATGACTCTTTTTTATTTTTTTCTTCTTCTCTTTGTTTTTTTTTTTAATTTTTCTTCCTCTCATCGGCAAAATACAAACATTGCAGTGGTAATTATGTGCGTATTAATTAAATCATTCTCAATGTCAATGCACATGAAAGATTAAATTATTTTGTTTGCTTTAATATTTTTTACTCTGTATTTATATATATTAATTCACAATCATTCTTCTTAGGTTTTTGCAAAATATACATGTTAATTAATAAATTTGAAATAGCAAACCTAGTTGGTGATGCTTCTATCATTGCACAATACACAGTGAAATAATCGTCGACCTAAATTTTTGAAAATTGCAAATAACATATCCATGTAAAAAAAAATTTCCTTTTTCTCATCTTTCTATTATCTCAATTTTTTTCCTGTTACGAGTAATCATAAGACGTTGAGTCAATTGAAGACCACTGGCTGTTAATGTTTTTGAATGCTTAAGATTGCAAGCCAAACTGTTTTAGTCGTATGCTTCTGTTAGAAGTGGAAATGAGTTGAATGTGCTATTTATTTAGTTGATTCAGAAAATTTCTGTAAAAGAGGAATGAATATACTCACTCAACTTTTTTTTTTCAAAAAAAAAAATGAGATAGGATATCACTGCAATTGTCCTATCTTTATTGATGAAGGGAATTTAAGTGTGAATTAAGCTCAAACTAATTTCATACTTCTGATCATATATTTATTTGACTAAACTAAAAGCTCATCGAGCTACATCTCTTACCAAGCTCAAACTGAGCTTAGAAATTAAGTTGGACTTTGCTCCGTACAACTTGAACTTGAGTTTATATCTTAGCTTTAAAACGTAATCAACAAATAAGCAGTAATGTTTTTAATAAAAATAAAAAAGAGAAGTATACAAATGACGCCATAATCTTATAATATAGGTTTAACTAATTAGCAATAGTTAAAATCATAAACAAGTCTGTGAGGGAAGTTTATTCATAAATGGTTCATGAGCTTTGCTCACAGATACTGATCAGTTAAGTTACTGCTTTATGGAGTAGTATTAGTCTAAATTTTTATACAGGCTGGTTCATTTATCACATTGAAAGGAGTTTATTGATCAACTTGGTCCATTTACGTCCCTCCTAGTCTCTAACCATCAACATCAGCAGCAGCAGCAGGGCACAGGAGGTCCTTGTCTAAGTAGATAGGAAACACATTCCAAAGATTGAAACAGATAAGCACCAAATGGCAATTTAAGGATGTTTAATGAAGGAGCAGAGGAGAAAATTTTTATTGTTCCATCAATATAGGTAGATAGCTGCTTTCCCATCTCTCGTGTCAGTGAATGGAAGAGCACAAAAGAGAGACAGCAGGTAGAAATGCTAATGGAAGCTTGAGATGTTGTCCTCTGCTGACGCTATATATATATATACATATATACTCTTCTTCAGCCGAAAGCGATGATGATGATGATCTGATTCTCACATGGTGTAATGCTGCGGGACGTTTTCGATGTCGAGCCCCTTGAGCTTGAACACCGATTCGACGTGTCCTTTCAGAGTTTTCAGCTCCCGAAGCCTGCAAGCGATAGCAAAGTTTGGGATTAAGTTAAAAAGAATCAAGTTCAGCTGTGGAGGCTCTCAAATGAGATATAGCTCTAGTCGACAAGAGCTCGTCTCCGAAGACTAACATTCTTCTGTTCTCCATTGAGGTGAATGCTAGCTTTTCCATTGGAGTATAAAAAAAGTATCAAGTTCAATCTAGATAAGTTAATGTGTGAGGCATAAAATCATTTCAGTAGAATGGGATTACCTTGCTATTTCAGCCCGTCTTTTGGCTTGCTCGGCAATCTCTGAAAGCTCTCCGTAGCTGCTCTTCTCTGGGAATCGGCTGCTGGTTTCAGGGGGTTGGAGTCCATGAAGAGTTCTCTGTGCCACCGCCCATTGTGCTTCCCTTTCTTCCCTGCCGTAATCCTTCTTCGTGGTGAAGGCGATCTGTACAGCTCCGACAAGTTTAGTAATAAAAAACATAATGAGCTGAGTGAGCAGGCATCAGCCTCTGTGCACTCTGGCTAATGGGGTAGAGATACATGCAGATACCTTATTCTCGAACAGGTTATCCCACGCCTTCCCACTCAGAATGTAGCGGATGGCAAATTTGAACAAGTCGAGGGGGAAGAAGAAAACGATGCTGTACAGCCAGATAACACCGGCCCATCCCCATCCTATACCTTTGATCCTTGCAAAGCCCCAGTTGGCATAGACTGCTACAAGAGTTGCAACCTACCATAAGGATTTCAGAGACATCAGAATCATCACAGGCATTGCATTTCAATCTCTGAGAACGTTTTAATTACACGAGGAAAAAGAACTTACGAGCTGAGCAAGTATGAAGGCGCTGACTAGCAGAAGACCAGGGCGTTCGACAAAACACCAGCTGCGTGATCGAGTAACAAAAATAAGCGCCTGGCTGACGATACTGACCTGCAGATACAGAGCAGACATCATCTCGTCTTCACTAAACCTCAAAGATCTGACGTTGAATTTGTCCTGAAAAGATATCACCAGAGATTATAATTAAACTTCGATTTGAAGGAGTGTACCCCTCTAGGTGATTGTTTTATGATTTCTAGTAAAGACGAGTTTTATGTTATAATCATGAATACGAAATATGAAGAAAAAAAAATTATAGTAAAGGTATATTCATCATTTTATCAAGGAAAAAAGTAGCTCACGCTGAAGAAGTCGGTTTCTTTCATGACCCAGAAGAAAATAACAGTCATCAATGCCAAATAACTACCGAACACAATGCCAGTAGCAAAAATCTCTTTCAATTTCCAACTATCAGGCATTGGAGACGGTTTCACACGGTCCTTAGAGATAGTCATGATCGTACCTGCAATTGCAAAATAACAACGGGGAATGATATCTCAAGATAATAGCGAAAATTGAAAGCTTTGTGAATGCGACCATGAATTAGGTGTAGTCTGACTCACCGTCATTTAGGATGGCAATGATCAAGACCATGAAGGGTGAGAAGTCAAATTTCCATATAAGCGCGATAAGCATAAATCCGAGCTGCAGGGATTCAGAGCCAATAAGAAACATGTAACGCGAATGCATGTTCAGCTACAGCAGAAATGTATGTGTTAAGGAGATAGTTTCAATAAAATACTTACCACAATACGAATGGTGATGGATACAGCATAAATCTGCAACGCAAAAAATTATAAACAAAACATAAGTTAGAATGATATAGTAGTCTTGACGAGAACGAACCGTACAAAGAATGTTAGTGATTGCAATGTACAGTGTAGTTCTTCATCCTCTGGAAGATAGCTCGGCTAGTAAGAACAGCACTTATGATAACGCTTAGCCCAGGTTCAGTGAGGACAATATCTGAAGCACTTCTAGCAGCATCCGTAGCATCAGCAACAGCAATTCCAATGTCAGCCTTCTTCAATGCAGGGGCATCATTAACTCCGTCTCCAGTCATTCCGCAAATGTGCTTCCTTTCCTGCAACTTCTTCACAATTTCGTATTTGTGCTCTGTGCAGAAAAAGAGAAGATCATTCCCTTGCTCTTTGATAGCAATCCGGATAACACAAGAAGATCAAACTGACCTGGGAATACTCCTGCAAACCCATCAGCCTTCTCTATCAGTTCATCTACTGGAAGAGCAGCTATTGATGCATCCTTATTTTGGCCGAGCAATGAAGAGGAAGGGTACATATTGGTTCCCATTCCAAGTCTTCGGCCAGTCTCCTTAGCTATGGCAAGCTGATCACCTGAATAGGCATTATTTTGTTAATAGAAAGAAAAAAAATTAGATAGAAGCTACAGTTAGATTGAAAAAGAAAAGGAATATACCAGTAATCATCTTCACATTGACGCCAAGATTAAGAGCCCTGCGTATAGTTTCTGCACTGTCATGCCTTGGAGGATCAAATAGAGGTAACAAACCCACAAATTGCCATGGTCCCCCCGGATTCTCTTTAGTCTTCTCCGGAACTTCCTGCAGAAAGAAAACAAATATTTTTTTAGGAAAATAAATGTTATGAGAAACCCACATTCAGTGACCCAATGGTAGAAATTTGAAGTGCAGAAAAAAAAAAAGGCAGACCTGTCTTGCAACAGCCAGTGATCGTAACCCACGTTCAGCAAACTTGTCAATAACAGAATGAACCCTGCGCCTTACATCTTCCATGCAATTGCAAAGGTTCAGAATCTGATACAGAGATGTCAATTAGAGAACCAATAAGACTTCTTGAATAAGATAATCTGATCTGAAAAAAAGAACACTATTTCCCTCGAGATGTGAGGAGAAGAAGATAGCAAGGATAAAATACCTGCTCTGGAGCACCTTTACTCACACGATGCCAGTTGAGATCAGCATCAATGTAGGTGAGAGCAGTTCTCTTGTCAACTGGGTTGAACGGGAGAAAATGTACTTCACTTATGCCTGCCCTTGCCTACGCATTTTAATCATCTAATAAGCATGAATGCAAAACCAGAAGAAAAAGAGCTAACATTGTATCTTTAACTAAAACCAACTTGAAAACTACCTCTTTTGGGTCTGCAAGCATCCCGACCATAGCAGCATCAATAGCATCTTGATTCTCCACCCTCGATGCTCTTGCCGCCAATAAGACCACATATTCTTTATCCACACCCTTCGCAAAGACCTCAATGAGGTTCTTGTCAACACTCAGTTTGTTAAGGGTAAGGGTTCCAGTTTTGTCACTGCAGAGGACATCCATGCCAGCCATTTCTTCTATTGCAGTCATCCTCTTTGTGATGGCACCTTGCTCAGAGAGTCTGTGGGACCCGATAGCCATGGTTACTGACAACACAGTAGGCATAGCAATCGGAATACCACCAATCAAGAGGACCAATAGATTATCGATCCCATTCCTGTATTTTCTGTGCTGGATCGGGTACATGACGATGATCTCCACTATTATACCGATTGCAATGGAGCATATGCAGAAGTTACCGATGGCTGTGAGAACCTTTTGGAAATGACCAACTTGGTTTGTGCTGTCCACCAGATGAGCCGCCTTTCCAAAGAAAGTGTGCACGCCGGTGGCGATAACGACTGCCTCGATCTCCCCCTGCTTACAGGTCGACCCGGAGAAGACCTCGTCTCCAGGATTCTTAGTGACAGGGAGGGATTCTCCAGTCAAGGCAGATTGGTCAATCTTCAAAGGATCTCCCTCGAGGAGACGTGCATCAGCAGGAATAATATCACCTAGTTTAATGCTCACAATATCACCAGGAACAAGAATTGCTGCGTCCTGCTCACTCCAACCGCCGTCCCTGAGCACCTGCAAGCATCAAAGGGTCCGGAAGTTAAAGATATTAAAAGATTCTATCAAGAAAAGTGAACTCATGGATTACATGCCTTTGTTTTGGGAGCAAGACCGGCCATCAAGGCAGCGGCAGCATTCCCGGCGTTGTTTTCTTCAATGAAACTGATGGTGGAGTTTATCAGGAGCAGAACTACGATACCGACGAAGTCTTGCCAGTCCGGAGGCTTCCCGCCGCCGTTGGCTAAGGCGATGGCCATGACAGCGGCCATTTCCATCACCCAGGAGAGGGGGTTCCACATGAAGCCCAGAAATTTGAGGATTTTGCTCTCCTGCAGTTAACAAATTCCATCTTTCTGTCTTAGAAGGAGAAAAAAAAAATTAAGGCGGGAAAAAAGAATCTAGGGACATCGACGTTTGAACGAATGAAAATTTGGACCTTTTTCTCCTCGAGCTTGTTGGGGCCAAAGATTTGGAGCCGATTGGCTCCTTCCTCCGACGAGAGACCTTCCCGCGTACATTTCAGCTGCTCGAAGACCTCCTCGACCGGAATATGCTCCTGAGATGAAACAAAATAGAATGATCGTTTAACAAAAGTATCAATGGTTGACCAACTAAACACAATAGAAAAGAATCAGACAAAGATCAAACTTTCCGTGATGAACCTTAACAGGACATCAAGGTAACATCAGGAACACGTGATGAATTGACAACCAAAGAAAGAAATGAAAAAGAAAAAAAAGAAATTGAGAGGAAAGAGCCTCTAGTTTACTTGCTTTTGTTTTTTCTCGTAATAATCGAAAGGAAACTGGAAAGTGGAAACGAATACGAATACAAAGAACCTTCTGCTGCAAGATTTGCCGTCAAAATCAAAATTTCTTTGATTCCCATTCAAACTTTATCTTCAATGATGGGCCTGAGGGCCCATCATGTCTTAACAGTAGAATAGTTGTTTTTCTCGTTTTCCATGTGAACATCTGACTTTGAATCAAACGACCGGGGCGGAAGATTGTAGCTTGAACCTTACAAGAATGTGCTTGTACTTCTCTTTGCTATCAGAAGCATATGCAGCTAGCTCTGAGACTAGAGAGCCAACAGAGAAGCGGGAGAAGGGAAGAACGACGAGAGTACTTATAGATGCCCTCGAATTCTCTAAAACAATAAAAAATACGTTTTGTATTTTTATTTTTTATTTAATTTTCTGTTAAGCACTTAGCTTCGTTGTTTTTAAGGAGAAAGCTTCGTCGTTCACCGCAAACCATTATTTCATCAATAGGAAAAAAAAAAGGCAAACAATCCAACCCCTGTATCATTTTTATTCGCTTTCTCACTATTTATTCAGGCCTCCTCCTGCGGAGACTGCGGGAGGGAGAGGAAAACCACTATAAAAAGACCTGACTTTTACCAATCTTCCGACCACAAGAACAGAAATCAAACGCCGACGAGCTGCTAAAATCTCAGACCAAATAAGAAACCTCCTCAAAATTCAGCACTAACCAAAAGAAAACCCAAATATAACGACGGATCTGCAAACATAACTAGAAGGAGAAACAAATTGAACCAAACCTTCGTATAAAACCAGAGCTAATCATCACAACAGAAAAAACAATCAAAGAGCCACCAAACTCGTGGGACCAAAAAGAAGGCAAATACGAAAGAGGAGAACAAGAACCGATAGCTCACCAGATCGACGGTCTCGTTCTTGATCTCATCCAAGGTGATCGCCGCAGCCATCTCTCCCTTCCGCAGCTGAGTCAAAGGCGGCCTCGGGTCAACAGCAATCCCCCCACCCCTTAAAAAGATGACACCCTAAAGCACCAGAGACGCCACCATCACTCGCACTCTCTCTTTCTCACGCAAGAGGAAGAGGGAGATGGTGAGACGCAGGAGGACGCCTCAGCAATGGAGGAGAAGGGAGAAGGGCGACTCCGAGTGCGGGTCTTTTATAGTCCCCTAATCCACGGCGGGTCCCGCCCCGCCCCGCCACCCTTCTTTTACTTCCACTACCAGGCAGCTTGGCCGCATCTGCGGGCGACGCTGCCAACCCTACGATCATACGGCCGGTCCGAGATGGACGGTGGATTCGTACTCTCGCATAGAAATAATCTCCGCGGCGGATGGAAGCGTAGGGCTCTTCATAGAAAATTGTTAGCTTGCAGGTATCCCGGAATTTAATTCCGCCGTGGCCCCTGAGCGGCAGCGTTACAATCATTATCCTGTTTGTCTCTGCCGACTAATTTCACTTCTAGTTTGTACTTTTTTTTTATTTTTTTTCAATAGTAAAAATATCTCAAAGTATGACGTGAGTATCCCCACTATTATAAGGCTTTGCGAGGCCTCCGGAGCCCTTCTATATATATTGCATCACTGCCTGCCTGTTTACAGAAAGGAAAAAATAGAAGCCCTTCTATATATATTGCATCACTGCCTGCCTGTTTACAGAAAGAAAAAAACAGAAAGGTTGATGTCGCGCAACCCAATGATATTCTCCTTGTTTATAAATAAATTTTCAATCATAGTGTAGGTAATCTAAGTTATCAACAGAAGATAAGATATTTCTCTCAGATAAGTAAGAATCTAACAAATAGAGCTACTATCCTAACAAACGAGAAGAATATGAAAATGATAAGAAAGAAGGTGGCGATATTTTTTTGAGTTTAGCCTATTCTATAACATTTAGAGTTTATTATGTTTGATCGATTTGTTGAATTTATTTAAATATAGGGGTGAACCAGTGAATCGGTTTAATTGAATCAAATTAGCTAAACTAAATTTAATTGGATAGAAGTGGATGATCCAGATTAGTCTATCTTTAAGATGAATAATTGGGATTTAATAATCTAGATCCAACCCCTCCACCAAGTCAAATTAATTGAACCCAAATAGATTGATCTTAAATTAGACTAAAGGGGTTACTAGGTAGAATCAAATAAAGTCGAATTAGTTTGAATTAGTTCAAATTGGAATGGGTAAGTACGTGGGTGAATTGGACCAATCCAAACCATTATTCAACCCATATTAAATTGAACAATCTAGATCAAATTACTTAAAATGATATAATAGTTAAGATTAAGCAAGCTAGCCCAGGTTGAGTCGGAGTTAGTTGAGTTGGTAGCAATTGATCCAAGATGAGAGGGGAATCATTTGACCCAAGCAAACCAACTTGCTCGCACAATCTCTTGTGCATGAGCGAGCCGGCGTGACAATGATGATGAAGAAAATTTTCGATGATATTCTAATTAAAATCCAGTGAATTGGATAGTAAAACTTTAGGCATAGATACATCTAAATCTCTTCTTTATTTTGACTTTGATTCTAAATTTTATGGACAAATGAGAGATAAATAATGATCATGAGTAATGTTCCCTAAAGTAACACCGACAATAATTCATCGATTTAGTTTTAAATGGGTGAAAAGAATTAGGGTTCTGCATAAGAATAAATAGGAGGTTGAGTATATTTGACTAGTGATGGTAATAGATGGTGAAAAGTGCCTTAGTATCGACTAACAAGGATGAATTTTGATTGAGGCTTTCGTGATGATCAAACTTTTTTTATTTCTAGCTAACTCTGATCAAATTGGTTAATGGTGTTTGATGGAAATAAGTTAGCATGACGAGATGAATCAATTTAGGTAGACGACAATGAACGCCCATGAACAACTTTTTAATGGTCTCTAAATTTTTTTTTGATAATCCTAGGCTTGGTTCCAATATTAATTGTGGATTTAGATTTAGTGAATGAGTTTTGGTTTTGGAAATAAAATTTATTAAAATAATACTTAGAAAAATGGAAAACAAATGAGTGACTATTTACAGATTGAGAAAGAATCAAAATAGTAAATTATAAATGGACGTGGGGTGAGTGTTTATTTACTAGATATTGTAGTTTAGAAAAATTTTAATGTTCAATTTTAAATAACTAGGTATGAAAATTTTGATTTGATATTATGTAATTATAAATGCATGTGCTTTAGATACAAGCTTGATGGTGTTTCTATATGTTTGGATATAGAAAACTATTTTATTTATAAAATCATGCTATTTCTACTATTAGTGAAATATCATGATGCGAAAAAATATGATAAAATATATTTAGAACATACAGTTGTATTAGTGAGAGTTCTAATATATCATGATATATTTAAAAATATTAAATTTGTCGTGTTATTTGCTTTTTATACATTAGTTATTTTTAAGAAGATAAATCTTGATAACATTACACTATATGATATAAATTATGTTAAAAAATAAAATATTACATATTTATCATAAGTGATACGGTATATTTTTATGGTATATACCGCATTGCATATCCCCCTTTTTGGATTTTAAAAGTTTAGATCCTACTGTAATGAGTTCAATTTAGTCTAAAAATATCTTATTTTGAGTATAAAATATTAAAATAATAATTTAATAAGTATTATCACGGGTTACCTAGTAAAAGATAATATGAGGCTAAAGTAAGTGTTTGACTGTAACTCATAATTGATGGTTAGATTAGCTATTATATATTAGGTAGCTATATCTAGTAGATAAACTCAGAAAGAAAGAGCTTGTATGTTTATTGGGTTATCATGTTTAAAGTGAGATGCATCACTTTGACCCAAATTCATAATGATGTAGGATGATTCATTATCATAAGTTGGTATTGATCAATACTGAAAAGAGGGGCAAAGAGGGGCAGGTAATTAGCATCGGAGAAAGTGAATTGTTAATTATGATTGTAATAAGAGAGTTGAGCGACTGATCATCCGACACGTGAAGGATAATGATTTCTTATTCTTATTATTTTATTGCTTCCAAAGCTTTCCCAAATCTACTTGGTGCACTTGTAAAGATGGGTAGCATCAATGATGTTATGCCATAGAATCCAATTAAATAGTGTGATTTCCTTAGACGCATCACGATTAAATTGAGGGTGCATCACTAGTATCAGAGTGGGTATTGTTTGATCTAAGTGAAGTAAGATAAACAACAATAACCCATCTTATTGAATCCTTACACAGAGGATTCCACTTGGAGGATTGATATCGACGGCGACACTAATGCCCACGGGATCTAGGTAGTATCTTTATAGCCCGAAGGAAGACTTGAAGTATATCACTTCCTCCTCTCTTCATTAGAATGGTGTCCCAAAAGGTCTCCAACAAACTCAAGGAGTGAGTTGGCTTTTTGAAGGCATTAGTCAAAAGCCCGTTCACGCAAGACAAGATCAGCTCGAGCATCGGCTCACTACATAACTATATAGATGTGCTCTATCTAGCCTTCGAAATGATATGTATGGACTTTGAGCACTTTTGGATAGTGATTAACTCATGTGAGCTCAGTGCGTCTCCTTCTTCGAGTCAAGCACCTGTAAGGGTGCATAAATATTGGAGAAAGCTGAAAACATTGTAAGTTGAGTCTCGATATCGACCAGAGATGCAATAGATTATGAGTGTCAATATGCACATCCCTAGACCTTCCTCTACGCATCGTAAGTGCGATACTAGAGCCAGTAGCGAAGATAGCTATATGAAAAAATATATAGATTCCTCTTTGTTCGAGATATGTGTGGAGGCTCTCAATCGGATTTGCATAAGGCAGACCCATGTTTGCACAAAGGATGTAAAAAAAAAAACCACCAAGACTATGAGAGACAACGTGCTGGAATTACATCAGACAATGTTCAGATTCCCCTCCATGCGAGGCATGCATGAAGGCTCTCTATTGGGTCTATATAGGGCAGACCCCTCTATGTGTGAGAGGTGCACAAAGACTTCATTAAGATGATGGCGAATCTCCTGCTATACGAGAGCATGCAACAATAACATGTTAGAACCATGAGGGATGGCACACAAGTCCCCCCTCCTCATAAGCATGCACAGATATTCTCAACTAGGTTTTTAGGGTGCAAATCACTATTTACATGTGATATTATATATATATATGGAAAGAATATAGATTACTTATTTATGATATTATATATAAGCTACATATTAAATTTATCTACATTAATAATATTCTAATACTCCTTATCAAAATGAAGGGTATATGTCAATACACACTAAGTTTGTTGCATATGTAGTCGACTCATGAACTTTTAAGTAATTTGATAATATCATAGTAATCTTTATTAAATATATATATTATAGTTGATTATTGCTTAGGTTACATGGAACTATTCACTCAAGTCGAAGCAAGCACATGACATATGTTAAGATGAGTATAAAGTATACCAATGCATGCATGGGCGACACAATGCACAAAAGTTTAGTCAAGAGGTACTTGGTCAAATGGATGATGCACTCCTGAACCATAGCAAGTTGATAACTTACTATGAGTAGGACATGACCGAAGAGTCGATGAGGGAGTCGATGATTTTGAGTGAGGGAATATTTTATACCCATAATATTTAGGGCATGCCCAGGCCACACTTACCCAATCTAAAACACGTGCAGATGACCAAAGTAGGCTGCATCACTTTAATACAAATCCATAAAGATACAGGATGATTCACCATTGCAAGTTGAACCATGTTAATAGTAGGGAGTTCTAAAAATAGTTAGAAGTATCTCCTATACAAGCCTATCAATATCAACATTCAAAGTAGGGACATGTAATTGATATTTGAGAAAGAGAATTATTAATCATGACTATAATAAGAGAGTTAAACAATTGATTATCTGAGACATGGACAATAGTGATTTCTTTTTTTTTTATACTTTTAAAGCTTCTCTAAATCTACTCCTAGTATGCTTGTGAAAGTTGTTGTACCACACAACCCACTTAAACAGTGTACCTAGGATGCATCATGATTTAATTAGAGGTGTGTGACTACAGGTACTAAAGTATTTAGAAATTCCTCCCGAGACCTTAACTATTGATCACAATTGGAGAATAACATATTAAGCATGTATCATGTACATTATAATTAATAGGATTAGAAAGGTCCTAGTATTAACCACAAGTACATGTATCATATACATCTAGTGTATTTAATTAAATAGAGTGATTACTAGGTCCTAGTGTTAATCACGGTGGTACATGTGTTATGTATAAAAGCATGGATATGAGAATGTTGATGTATGCATCCACTTTTGATGATTATAGGGAATTTAGTAGAGGTAAATCTATCATAGAATTATGGATAACCATTTTAATCAGATAACGATATGTAGTTTATGCAAGTAGTGACTACGTTTGTTGTTTGATTTTTTTTTATTGGATATAGAGAAGCACAGTGGTTATCACGGACTTAAGAATCTAATAGTTTCGTACCTTCAATTTTCTAAGTAAATACCCCCCTTAGTTTGATTCATATTCTAAATAATATTATTCTAATGTCAGAGACATTATTTGCACGTGGTCCATTACAGGTTAGGCGGCTTATGCGTTTATAGATTTATTTATCTATTTTTAAGAAGGATAACATACGATACGCATCACTTTGTTTGGTCGCTCATATCTCACTTCAAAAAAACAGTTTGATTAAATCTTCCAACTCAATCCTCTCCGCTTCGGTTTGTCTTTTTTTTTTTTTGTACGACGATCCAGTTGAAGGTGCATAAACGAAGATATTTGACTTCACTTGTACCGTCTAGACACGTCCGTACAGAGGAAATCTAGATTAAATTCGATTAAAAATGAATCGGAGTGTTCCGTCAATACGATAATGTGCGTAGGATGCATATAATTAAGTATTAGATTATGTGAAGCAGCAGGAGCCGCCTTGGCGGACTTGAGTCAGCGCCGTTGACTGGCTAGGTGGGAATATTGGGCAGGGAGGTGCACTTTTCGACACCGTCACAGCATAATTTAGTATATAATATTAAAATATCGAGTATATATTTTGTATAAAAAATAAAAAATAGAAATATTAATCCGCGTAGATACGATGCAAAAAGTAATGTTTCAAATGAAGGTGAAGTTTCATGCCGGATCAGCCGACGACTTACGACACGGTTGGTTGGTGCATGAAAATGACTTCCACATCGCAGTCACGACTATTCAATTGAATAATTGCGTTGTTTGACGTAGAAGATTATTAAATGGACGACTCCCACTCGCAGGGTTTGGGCTGTTAAAACTCCAGCTGATTCCTTCACACCAATTCATGCAGGTCGCTTTGTTTTCTTTCTTTCTTTTATTTTCTTTGTATGTCTATATGTATATATATAAATAAATATCTTCTTCCATCTTGCCTGCTCTCGCCCTCCTCCTCTCGTCGGTTTCTCCCCTTTCCAAAAGGAGGAAAAAAAATGTCCTGCTCTGAAGAGGATGATGAGAACTGCTCCATGACTTTTCCCTGATCGATTGAGAAATGGGTGGTGGATGCATGTTGCACGTTTCCAAGGAAATTTGGCTTCACAAAATTGTCTTCTTCCTTCCAATAAATTATTGAGATGTTATTTAATATTCAAGAACCAAATTGGAGAACCCAGGAGTCTCTCTCTCTCCCCCCTCCCTCCCTCCTGACGACGATGTTTAAGATGTGGATTTTTATATATATATTTATAGCACATGACGAAGAGTTTAAGAGAAAACAAAAGTAGAATAAATAAATAGAGCTGTGGAGCTGAAACATCAGAGTTCATCGAATCCATTCCTCCTTTCTGTTCGTCAGGTCAGTCCCACGTTTGACTCGTTAATTAGGTGCAGATGAACGCAATTTTAAATAATGCGAGCATCCAAGTTTTAATTATGGAAGTCATTTTATTTCGTATCCGATAATGGTACTGAGGGTTTGGGTCATCTTCCCTCTCTTCCGACGATGCTCGAGGGACTCCAAAGGATATGATCATCCTCCTCTTATCAATCGTATTTATTACTCATATTTTTTAAAATATTACTAATTAATTTACTCCTAGTATCAACTATTATCACTTTAACTCTTTTAGCATGTTGCCGGTTACATCATCTGATTATATATCTACCATAGTAAAAGATGATGCTAAATACTAAATCGATGTTTGGTAGTTAAGCATACTTGGATGATCCCAAATCATCCTAAACACAAGTCAAACGAATGTCCAACTCAAGTTATGTAAACCCTAAAATTTTGAAAAAAAAAATCGATGTGTGGTAGTGCTGTAATTAGGTGGAAGTAGTAAGGATTGAGTAGTAAAATGGTAGTCGATAAATATCATGCCCCATACCTTCTCTTAGGGCACGTGTCAGACTGTAGTGAACTCCACACATAGATCCGCTTACCCTCCAAGACTATATGGGAATCCTTCAACCGTACATGATGTATATCCTCTCTATTTATTGAAGGAGATAACCTGAAGAACAAGTCAATATAACTCTAAAACTATGTATTTAAAACTAGAGTTCATGCTTAACAACAATACAATATATAAATACTTTACAATCAAAATGGGACACCTACCGAAATATATATAAAATCTCTATCCAGTGGATTTCCGTCTACACAAAATAAAAGTAGTATTGTTTACATAACAGTTGCCGAAAGTCGTGTCACGCCTCAACCTTGTGTTGACAATGTAACAATTGCCGTATGAGTTTGGAAGAACTCATACAAGGCTAAAATATAAATTACATAACTTACACTTGACAGAAACCTATGAGAATTTTTTACGATTACATCTTATTACAACAGATATTTTTTTGAAACTGATACAATCCCACTATAGTATTTAATGTGTGAACCATATCATGCTAATCTTTGTAAGTCCACATCACTCTCCATTGATGCTAGTACCTGCACACGGGGAAAATAATATGCGCTGAGACTTGTGGCCCAGTGACTTATAAAAGAGTTGTCCCTAGCAATTGTAAGGGCACAAATATTGATATACATGAATTTAAATAATACATAGCATGTATTTTCTAATTATACTAAACTGTTTAAAAGATGAATATGTAAATAAAGATGAACTCTTTCAATAATTTATGTTTTAAAAAATATAAAGAAAAAGATTTTATTGATTTTTGAATCTGTTCTGAAAATTTAAGTTATTTTAAATTAATTTATTTAATTTTTCCTAATGATAAATTTAGAGAATAGTAACTACAGAAATAATAAGAAATTACTAGACAAAGAAAGGAAGGAAAATGTGGACATAACCACATGAAGGAAAAAACAAAGTTAGGAAATTAGATATCTAATTAGAGATATCTCATCCTTAGACTAGTTTTTAATATTAGGAATGATTCCTTTAATATCCACATTCTATTTTATTCTTCCCAACGTAGTATTTCTATAAAAAAACTTTTTTAGGAGATTTTCATTTTGGAGATTGATAAGTTAATAAAAAGGTAGTAATAAAAATAGTAAGAGAAAGAATAATAAGATAAATATAAAAATATATATTTAAGTGTGGATTTTTTCTATTATTATCAATATGAATAAATCTCCATAATTTTAGGATTTATTGAGTAGTGGATAAAAGAAGTTACAGATACAAGAATATCTAATAGAGGAGAAGGGGCCGACAACAAAATACTATAAGAACCAAAGTTGATGCGAAATATTTTGAATAAATTATAAGGGCAACTGAGTTAATTGGCAACCCAATCCTCCTCTACATGCACAACTCATTATAAACAAAGAGTTGAAAAAGAGGAAGGGTTCCCAGCGACCCAAGAACCCTTATTCTCAAACTTCTCTAAATCCTCTCAAAGCTACTAGCGATTTAAGTTTGGGAGAATTATACTGGAGCCTTCGGTGGAAAGGATTCACACCGATGCTCTTTGCAGTAATAGAGAGGGAGGACAACACCAACCAAAGCAACAAAAGCCAATAACATTGGATAGAGGAATTCCATGTTAGTTCTGAAAAATAAGCCAATAACATTGGATAGAGGAATTCCATGTTAGTTCTGAAAAATTGATAAGAAGATGTTAGTCCTAAAATTTCTTCGTACATGAAATTATAGTTTTGAGGATAAAGGGATAGATAGAAGCTATCCTAAATAAAAATTCTGAATTTGATCTGTTGTTTGTAATATATTTTATAGGTGTGACTAGGGTTGTGATGAGTAAGTTTGATTTGATTTCTAATTGAGGTTATTTAAATTTATTAATTAATTGATTGATTAAAAAGAAATCAAATAAACTTATGTGAGGATATGAGTAGGAAGGGCAGATAGAAAATTTTATTAGCTTGTATTATTTATATTTTGTTTGACTGTATTTATTTTTATCTTAGGATGTTTGAGTTGTCGTGCTATTTCTTGATAAATTATGGCCAAGCTGTGATTTGTGTTAAAGAATGAAGGAGTTGCATTGTTTGATTGCCTGCTTGCTTTTTAAGAAATCACGACCAAGCTGTGATTCTTGCTAAAAATTTACTTTGAGACTCAGGTGAGGGTTTATGGTTTCAATTTATGGTCTACTACAGTGCCAAGTCCTAAGGATCGATTGTTATTTATTGTTACATATTTAGTTTAACATGTGATTTTGATATAGGATAGGATGATATGCTATGTCAGGATATGTGACTCTATAATATGCATGATATCTATGGTTATGCTCATATTATGTTATTGTTGGTATGTTTATGTTATGCTAGAGATGTAGAGACACTTAGCAAGAATATAGAATATGATAACATGAGACTTGATCTAGAGACACTTTAGGTTCATGCTATGTTAATATCTAGAGTGGTCTTAAGTGACATATGACTAAGGACTTTGGATATCTTAGGATTATAATAACCTAGGAGATGATATTAGGTTCTTAGGCTGCTATGTGTCAATATGTGGTGAGGAGCCATGTGCTAGCTAAGGTAGAGGTGCAAGTTCGGTTGACTTAGCCACAGATGCTTTGGGGGAAATCAAGATCTCACTTCAATGCAGAACTCAACTTGTTTGTGTTACTCCAAGGTAGATGGTGTACTAGGAACATTACCGTTCAATGCGCTACAAGGCTAGGGAACCTGAGGATACTAACATGCTCAAGATTTGGGTCCTTGAGCAGTCCAGGTTCATTGGTAGCATATGCAAGATATCTCAGCAGGTCAGACTATAGATTGTGTGGTTTATGATTTAATGTGGTGACCTTGTCATGGGGTAAGTGTATAGTACTTATGATGTATAAAAGGGGTGTTGTGGTCACCAGCTCCTTCTGCCAACGTCAGTGTACGGGTATATAAGACAGAGATATAGAGTTAATACTGACGGGTTCGGGGTAATCCCTGATGAGGGATTTATTTTGAACATATGTTGGCTGCCCTAAGAGTAGTGTGGAAAACATGATGAAGTAGTTTTGAGGATACAATGACATCTTGAATATTAGTTTTACTATTATGATCATGTTTCCTATACTTTGTTGATTAATGATGCTAGTATACGCTTCATGTGATAAGATTTATGGTGGTTGTTATACTATGCTTGTTGATATGCTGATTTGATGTATAATTTAGTAGATATATCTTCTTGTTAGTTTGTATGATACCTTATATCATTTTTAAGCTACTCTCTCTGTAGCCTTACTGAATCTTGTGACTCAGATGCGCATGTTTTTCCTTGTTGCATAGGTTACAGATTTGGTCAGTAGGATGGGGGATGAGGAAGAACTTAGTGGTGCAGAGCAGGACTACTTTGACTGTCACGCCCCGAACCACCTGTCGGCCATGTGGCAACCGCCGTATGAGCTCACCAACCCATGCAAGGCATAACAGGATCTCATCTCTGCAACATAAACCACTAGTAATATCAATAAAATAAATAATACAGTCTCCTAGTACAGTCCCGACACTAATCTACTACATACTACGCTCCAAAATCAATAAATAAGCAAAACGGGGACGATAGCCCACCTCGACTGACGAGACCCTTATCTCCGAACTTGACCGTCACTGCTACACCTGCACACACATTGAACGCGGTGTGCTCAGCCTTGCGGCCTAGCGCGAAATTACAGCTCGAAACCACAACACGAAATCAAAGGCTAGAGGGCTCATTCGAGGATGCCTTAGTGAGAATTAGTTATCATACAATAGTATTTTATGTAATACTAATTTTATCTCGTCAAGCTATATGTCAACCTAGGTTATAAATATGCGTACGTCTTTAAATGTCGCCTAGGTTATAACTCATGTCGGTGTCACTAAAATAAGTTATCAAACATAGCTCTAACTCATATCACGTATCTCGGGCTGCCAACGTATGCTTAAGAACGAATCCGGGCCAGGGACGTCCTTAAGCCCATCAGTTCTTTAATCGTCTATGTTTCTACTTATGCCTGCTGCACTGATGTTGGCGCAGAGGACGAGTGACCGAATAACCCTCTCCCTCGTTTCGCTAGTCGCCGACGATGCCTCCCCTAACGAAACCGTCGTGCCCTTACAGCCTCCCCGGACTCCGTAGGGGCACGACCCCAGTGTAGTACCACACTCTGTCCGTAGACAGGGTCACCATCACACAAGAGCCATCGGCCACGGCTAGCCAAAATAAGAACAACCCTAGGATCCGGACTACTCATCCGATTGTCTGCAGGACGTCGAGGATGCTAGTCGTGCGGTCCACGGATCCACTGTCCAAGGCGTAAGGGAATCACCCCTCTAACTCAAAAGCAATCTATGCTGGCCGAGTCGAACGCACATCCACACGATGGGCTGTGGTGTCTCGACCTCATATCTGCTAAATCGTCGAGTAGGATTATCCCCGCTAGCCATCTGAGGACTATCACGATGTCGCCGAGGCGGCACACGAGGCGGCACACGTGCGGGTATAGGAACCTAGGTTGGAACCACTCCATGTGCTGGTCTGATCTGACCCAGGAGTTAATTGGTCCAATCCCTCAGCACCGCTCCCAGTATCTAAGCTATCAGAAGCCTCGGGAGGGGTGAACATCACTAACCAAACACTGGTGGTTCGCGATGTTATCCAGGGTGCATAATAGCCTCCTGTGGGTAATTCAGTGATGTTCATAGGATATGATAGTATCATGTCACCTATGTCTTTATACTAGAGTGTTTGGTATACGTCATGATACTATATTTTATGTTATATCATTGTATCCCTATTCCGCATGGTAGCTATGTGTGTAGTCTGCATTATAACATCAATAAATAATAACATGCAGTAGGAGAAACATAGCATGCTGAATAAATAATAAAAGGTAAGCATATAGGCATGTGAAACAATTAATAAAACATGTATTTCTAGCATGCATATGTCTTTTTGTATTTTTATAGGCATATAATTATTTAATTGACAGGCATCCAAGAACTTCCAAAAAATCTACTGTAAGATTTACCTTAGCTTGAATAGATCATAATATAGTGAGCTTACGCACCTGTATCGTGTGTCGGGGCTTCAAAACCAATCCAGAGAAGCCCAAAATCTTTAATAACGGTATAGGTCGTAGACAGATAATATTCCTAAAGCAAGGAAATTTATTTAGAATTTTCTGGAATTAATTAGGATAAAAATGATTATTTAATGTTAATCCGATTTATCCCTTTAATCGGTCTAATTTGTTTAGCCCAACTCTATTCATAAAGCCCAAGCTCAAATTCATTCCTAATCCAAGTCAATTTAATCAAAATTGATCAAAATTAACTTTAATCGATCAAATTAATCTATTTTGGTCAAATCTAAATCAATTTAACTCAATTCGGGTTCAAATAATGAAATTGATTTAATTCAGATTTATTTAAAATCAATTTGGTTCAATTCTGACTTGATTCAATCTAATTGGGCTCAATTTAGGCTTAAATCAGTTAATTTGACTCAACTCAGGTTCAGATCAAGTAATCTGGCTCGACTAGGTTTAATTTGATCCAATCTGGTTCAACTTAGATTCGGTCCAATGTAAGTGGATCCGGTTCGGCTAGCCCAATCTAATCTGATCTGACTTGGGCTCGAACCAATTTCAATTAATTGATTCAACTCACCTAACTAACTCAACCCGAATCTAAACCCAACTCAGATCCAACCCAATCCACTTCAATTTGTTTCAACCCAACCCATTACTTAACTTCACTTAATTAATTCATTAATCTCACTTAACTTAATTAAATATACCTTAATCATGATTAAGGGAAAAATCCTTTGAAGAGGCGAGAGCAGAGGCGGGCGTTACCTCTGTTCGTCTGCTTCGTCCCTTCCGACATAGGCGATGGAGCTCCGGCGAGGTCGGCTCGGCTCCGGCGGCAGCCCTCTGGCTTCCGCGAAGGTCCGCTGGGGTCCTCTCAAGTGGCGGCGACAGCAGCGGCGATGGGCGCGTTGAAGCGGAGCTTGCTACTGCGTGGGAAGAGGACAGCGGGGGCGATGCTCCGACGAGCTCTCGTGGGCTCGCGTGCACCAGATGGGGAAGGAGGACGATCGCCAGCAGATGGACAGCGGCGACGGGCGAGGAGGAGGCGTGGGAGCGCGATCGAAACCCTCTGCTCGTGGCTTTGTTTCCGCCCGCGAGCAGGGGAAGCAGCCCCTTCTGCTGCGAACTCCGGCAGCGGCGAGGCGAGGGGCGATGGGTCGCGGCAAAGGGCGTGCCGACAAGTGTGCACCCGCTCCTTCGTCGCTCGGAGAAGATGGCTGCACGTGGAGGAGGAGACGCCTGCGAGTCAGCTGCGGGCGTCCGTGGGAAGAGGAAGAGGCGATGTCGAAGGTGCCGACGACTGGAATGGCGTCAACAACGATCTCCGATGGCGCTGTGCGAGGAAGGTGAAGAGGAGAAGGAGATGAAGCGGAGAACTCGTCGACGATGGGAAGAAATGTCGAGCAAGGGCGCGGTGGGAGGTGGAGCTTGGCGATGCGCACGGGGTGCGCGAGGAAGAGGGCACGCGTATAGTGCCTTCTCCCTTTTTCCTCTTTCCCCCTTTCCTTTTCCTTTTTACCCATACATCCTTTCTCTTTCTCTTTTTTTTTTTGTTTTTTACAAGTAGGGGTTTACATTGACAATCTAGATAGCTAGAGATTATGATTTTGTAGTGTTAGATTTAAATATTAATCATCGATATTTTCGCTCAGTTTAAACAATAAATTATAGCTGTGTGATTTTGATACTTCTAGCCTTGTATAAGTTGTGATGTAGAATTACAGCTTATACGACGGTTGCCATATGCCCAAAGGGGAGGATTGGGGCATGTCACTGCTATCCTATGCTTAGGGTATATCCTGATCAGGGAATAACCATAAACCCGTCAGTGTCCTTCTAGGTCTCTGCCTAGTGTCCGTCACACTGACGTTAGTAAATATAATTGGTGACCATGGAATTATCTCATTTTTGATCTCACAAGCCATCCCCTCAAACTGCGCTTCGAGACCTTTGCATGTGTGTTTCTGTAGACCCACACCATGTGACTACCATGTAGTACTATATTTTGCCCCTACTTGGTAGGATCACCTCTTTGTTTAGTCTCAACGGTCTGAAGAACTGGACTCCAAACAACTTATTTTACCTTCGAGGTCTAGACTACCCTCTCATTGACCTGCAGAGCTCGAACAGAGTACTTCAGTAGTCTTATGACCCCCTTAGTCCTAGGGCATAGTGGCAATAAGCTCTTAGTTCTTAAATCTTTAAAGTTTGGTTGCATGCCATGAGGGGAGTATCTCAACTGTGTGAGAAAGCTCTTCTTCGACTTCAACCTAAACTCAAAGTTTGAGTTGGATGATACTTCCGATTACCCTCACTGGACTTAGTAAGATGAAACTTTATAACCGTGAGAGAAATAATGTGCAAGGACCTAGAATGTCTTTCCTAGTTTTGATATCTCTAGGATGTTCGGTCCTTTTCATTTCCATGATTAGAAATCTATTTGGATCATATCACTAATTGTCTCTATATTCATGACATTGACTATACAAATAGATCAATGTGGCAGAGTCATGATATAGACATGGCATATAAAATAAAACACAAGGATTTCAATCATAATAGTAATTTAGATTCACAAATGTCATATTCCTTAACCACCATATCATATCTGTCCATACTACACCTAAGGCAGCCAGCCTATGTTTAAGATAAATCCCTCATCAGGGACTACCCCAAACTCATCAGTGTCAACTCTATGTCTTTATCCTATTTACTTGCACACTGACGTTGGTAGAAGGAGCTAGTGATCACGGCACCCCTTCTTATGCATCACAAGTACCATACAACTCTGTAATTCTACCCATGATAGGATCACCATACAAAATCAAACACCATATCCGTCCCAGCCTGAGTCTAAGTCAACCGGACTTGCACCTCTACCTCAGCTAGCACATGGCTCCTCACCATATCTTGGCACATAGTAGCTAAAAACCCTAACATCATCTCCTAGGTTATCATAATCCTAAGATGTCTAAAGTTCTTAGTCATATGTCAATTTGGACCACTCTAGGTGTTAACATAACATGGACCTAAAGTGTCTCTAGTTTTTATCTCACGTTACTATGTTCTATGTTCTTGCTAAGTGTCCCTACATCTATTATCACGCCTCGACTCATCTGTCGAGCACGTGGCAACCGCCGTATGAGCATAAAGGACCCATACAAGGCATTCAATGATACACAAAGTTCACATACATTATTATTGCAGCGGATAATATAATTATATCAATTAACTCAGGTCTACTAACATAGTCCTGATATATCTACTACAATACTATGATCGCAAAAATGGTACATAACTATGTTTGTCGATAGTCTCATCTCCATTAGCTATCTTGATCGGTCGTTTAATAGACCTGCACACATATTAAACGCAGTGTACTCAGCCTTGCGGCTTTGTGTTTATGGCTCTAACCACAGTAGAGAAAAGGGAGATTCTAACATGTTTATAACTCATTTAATAATATCAAACAAAGCATGTAAAATCAGCAAATAAAACATGAAGCATCATAAGAAGAACATATAGTACAAGTGTGTAGCTCAGCTATAAATATGAAGTGTGTTTATATCTCAAGATTATTGTCACTAAAAATATCATCTCATTCCAATATCGTGATCTCGGCAGCCAGCCTATGCTTATGAGATCTCCTGATAGGGAGTTCCTATAAGCACATTAGTGTCCTCTCTGTCTATGTCTCTACCTATACCCGTCACACTGATGTTGGCAGAAAGGTCGGGTGACTGTGAATCCCTCTCTATTGGTCCGCTAGGCGAATCTCTTCATCTCCGCGTCCTAGCGACCTGTCACTCCATGCGTCTTCCCTAGACAATCCATGGAGTAACTCGTGTAGTACTACACACTGTCCCCAAACAGGATCACCGCACCTAATTATACACATCGGCCACGGCTATCCAGTAATAAACCCTAGGATCCGGACTACTCATCAGAACGTTTGCAGAAAGTCTGGAATAATAGTCGTGTGGTCCATGGATCCACTGTCCAAGGCTATGCAGAAGGAGTCACCGTACTAATTTACAAGCAACGATGTCTGCCAGGAGGTGCGCATCCTAACCGTCACCGGAATGCTACAATCTCGGCGACATGTTTGCTAGGTCATTGGTTTGGTTTCATCCATGCTAGCCATCTTAGGACTATTACGGTGACGACTTAGCGACACTGTGCGGTATAGTGAATACATCACAACGTTCTCTTGCAATAAGTCAATCCATAATTTATCCCCACCCTTTCTGTCCAAGATGGTTTCAACCTCTTTGGGTGGTATATGTTTATGAGCATTAAAGCTCGTATCCGTAACTTAAGAAATCATATATGGTGCATCGCCAATGTTTTCATACATAAGTATGTCAATGTCACATGACTATAAGGTGATGCTTGTTGATGTCTATAAATATGTCAACCTATAGTGTAACATAATAGTTTCTAGATGTAACTGTAACATTTTATTATTTTTCATCATATCAACATAGCAGATGATGAGCAAGAGAATAACCAAGCACATATTTGAATAACAGTAGACATAAGATAACAAGCATATCACATTAATAATATAAATAGGCTATTCCAACATACAAAGCATGAATTATGAATAATTAAATATTAATTTCTAAGCAGTAAAACATTTATCTCCTAAAGTTTCACCAACTTGAGAATAGTCTACTGTAGTGAACCGGCGCACTTAGATGTTGTAGTTCGTTCTTCGGAACCAACTGTATAATAGCTTGCACGTCGTTTAATTGTTTCAAGGTGGACTACCTATTTCAAATATCATTACCTTTAGAAATTGTTTCTAATATTATGTATCACCCCTTTAATTATAATAAGTTAAATTAATCATCTTTCCTTATTTTATTTAAACTCACCTTAACCTAATTTAGTTAAATGTCATTCAACTCAATTTAGTTTATTCAACATAATCTACCCTAAATTACTTAACCCTTATTACTTTACAACCTTAAGCAACCACCCAAGTTCTAATTCCCTTGTGAGCTAATTAAAATTCTAAGTCATTTATAGTTTTAACTAATGACTTCCTAATTTTATTTAACTATCATATCTAATAACCAACAAGGTGGAACATTGCAATTATGTCTTAGTGGAGTTCGCCTTCGCAGTGAGGGATTCGGATTGGTAGAGCATCGACGTGGGAAGAGGCCGAAGGAAAAGGAGGAGTTCGCCGTCGCACTTGACGTTTATACCCGTTTTACCTATTATACCCTCACCATCTATGGTTATTTACACAATATTATCTTTCCCTTTTTCTCCCTACTCTTTTGAGTTGTTTACTATGCTATTTTTTTCATACTACCCCTTCTATTCTTATTTTTTTTTATTCCATAAAATTTGGGGTTTACAAGTTCTCACCCCCTTAAAAATTTTTGGTCCTCCAAAAAGTTAAAATGGTCATAAAAGTAAGCATAATTAGGGTATACATTATGAATAAAGAGATTTACTATCCTTATAATTTTTACTAACTATTAAGTGCTTCGAAAAAATTCGAATAGTGGAGACAGGACTTGTTCCATTTGTTTCCTAAGTGTCTTTTTCTACCTTCATTATTATTATTATTTTTCTAAAGAATCTTTCATCAAAGATATTACCTTCCTCACAATCTAGAGGTCTTCTACAAACAAGACAAATAGTCATATTGTTATATCTCCCCTCTATAATCGCTAAGGTAGTTTATCTCCTAGATACCTATTTGAAAGTTAAGGATTTTATGTTGTATGATCAAGTTTATATTACCTAATTCCTCAACCACGATACTTTAACATTGGAAGGAAGGTATGATATTTATCTCTACTAAATGTTTCTGGATCCTAGAGCAAGCATGTGGACTACTTTTGGATTCCAAGGAAGACTAATAATTATTACCTCTTCTTTGATCCTCTCTAATAGAAAAAGTGACAGAGCTAAATCATCCACCATTTTAACCCATAGAAGCCAAGGAGAGAAAAAAGAGAAGATATGGTGCTAGGAAAAATCAAAGAGCTCGTTAAGTTAGGTACCTTAAAATATCTAGAAAGGTTAAAAGAGGCTCATGTTTAGCATCCTCCCAACGAATAGTGAAATCTACTCCCAATAAAATAAAGTAAGACAACATACAAGGGTTTAATGTCTAAAGCTCAAAAATTTATACCAATGTAATGTAAAACAAGCTCAAAGTAAAACAACATGGAAAACTATTTTTCACTAAGGTAATGTAATCATATCGTAATTAAAATTCAAATGGAGTTGCAAGTGACCAAAAGATATTTTTCTTAGTGAATAGGAGGCTATACATGTCATTATGATCAATCAAAGTTTAGCATAATATGGCTAGGTTCGTATGTGAATACTTAAGTCATGTAGTGAAAGGTCATATATTCCCTATAAAAATACTTGACAAGATCATGAAAACCAAAAGGAAAAACATCGGTGAGTAAATGCAGCTTATTCCCAACGAAATGCTATGATTTATCTGACTGATAGATGAAGCTAACTATCAATATAAAAACATCGAGTATGTTTTTCCTTATTCGCAAGATCATACCCCAATATAACAAAAACTCATTTCATGAGTAGGTATTCATGGATGTACAATTTGAAGATACACATAGATACTCCATTTGTGTCATATCTTCCTTTTAACCATATCAATAGATTTCATAATCATATTTAGTATCAACCTTTGCAATTCCACATTTTATTACATCCTTGAAGGTAATTGTAGTATTAACCCAAACTCTCTTAAGAATATTATATTTGATAGATCCGAAAATAACCTTTGCTAATACAAGTCCTCGTAGGGTATGAACAATAAGAAACTGTGTCAAAATGATCGAATGTATATTCTCACTTAAATGTTCAGCAGAGAAGAGGGGTTCAAGATACAACCCCAATCGTTATATATAATAATAATAATAATTATTATGATTATTTTCTCTAAAGATCTCAAGGATAGCATAACTGAAAATCTAGATTAGTTTATCCTGCCAGATTATAAGCCTACAAGTAATATGAAGAAAGGAACAAATAAATGCAAGAATAAACCCGATAGTTAATAGAAGTTATGTGCATATATTAAGGACATGATTGATAATCCAAAAGGAGCAAAATTTCAAATGTTCCTTACAAGCTGAGAGTGAATATAATAATAATAATAGATGAAAATGATCTTAAGATAAAATTGGGAAATATTTTAAAACTAGGTCTAATTCTTATTAAGTACAAATTTATACATAGTAGATGATCGGCTTTCTATAATATCTGAAGCAAATAAGAAAGCTAATAGGTTGTCAAAGGAAATCGATGGGGATAGAAATCAATGTGCTAAGATCATAAAAAGATAAAAGAAACATCCAATCCTAATATTGCAAAAGATAGTGAAGAAAAACTATGACAAAAATGGCTCTCATCATCAAGTGGAAGAGATTAAATTTTCAAGACCAATGAAAGTCAAGATTTTATTTCTGCTGCAAAAATTTTGAAGTGCCAAACTAATGCAGATGTAAGAATAATTATGGAGTAGCAGAGTTGAAGGAATTTGAGGAAATGTCAACCGGTATATTATCCGATAATAACTATGTCAATGAATCCCAAGACTAGTCACATGAAGATGTACCACAAATTATTTATTTATTTATTTATTTATTTATTTTTAGACCACGATGACTTTCCAAAAGAATCATGCAAATAGAAACATGGCAAATAAGTTCTTGTAACTTCTTGGGCACATTATATATACTAGAACTCGGGAAACTCATGACTTTTCAAGAAGGATATTCATACTAATTGTTGGTATTAGTATCTGTCATCAAAGTATGTAGATCTAATTGTCAATGATATAACAAATAAAAAGAAGAAAGTAGGGTATCACTAAGTAATCTAAGATACTTTATGTGAGACAAATTTGATATGTCCAAGATGGAAACTTATCAACCAAAGACACTGAAAAAGGAACAACAGTCCAAGAGATGGGTTATGGGATCCTATTCTCAGAAATTCTTGTTGAGTTGTAGGTCATGAAAGGGTCTTATGGATGTAGCCAACTAATAAGGTTACATATTAGGAATTCCATCAACTTAACTATTAAGTAGAAGGGGGTATCTAATGCATTCTAGACAAAGTTTAAGATTGCAACATTAAAGGAGAGTGTGGCACGAGCTACAATTACTGTTAAATGCCAAGAGATGGTTTCTCTCCAATTGATGGTAACAAGTTGCAAAATATACTTGAGGAGACTTTGATTACAAGATCTAACCTAGGAAGTTGAAGAGACACCCACAAGGTGATCTCAATTTAAGTGGGAGTTACGAGATAGAAATCGATGACACATTGGATTAAAAAGAAATAGTTTATACAACTCTTCAAGATATTGAAGAAGGAAAATGAATTCTCTTAGAAATGACATTTCGCCAGCTAAGTCAATTTCCAATGCAATTGGAGTAGGTATAATGATGAGCAACAAGCCTTAAGAAGACTTCAACCAAAGATTTAAATTAGTGATGCACTTCGACAAGAGCATACGAATATTAAAACTCATTAAGAATGAAATTTATTAGGAACGAGAGTTTAAAAAAAATGCCTCTATAACTAACATGTACTATCAACAGAGAGGAAAAATATGCTCGGAATATTGAAACCAACTCAACAGAGAGAAAAGATATAAAAGATCAATGATCTTGGTGCAATACATTGAAACGATATGATACCTAACCACCATTGCAACAATGATCTTGTAATAGTTGAGATCTATGCACCTACTTGATCCATGATCCATTTATAGATTGTGTGATAAACTTATTCAGAAGAAGAATCTAATCACCATAACAAGGAGAAATATGGAGGTGATAAATAACTCAAATAATCTATAACATGAATTTAAATTTTTGTTAAGATATAGATCTAGTTTGTAACAGGTGCTAATAGATCATAGAAGAGATACAAGGTCAAGATAATCAATCCAGAATGAGATATAAGTAAGGTTAAGAGTACTAAGGTACCATCCTTTTGACCCTACTTAATATCCTATGTATATTGGGACTATTAGCTTAATCCTTAAATCCTCGAACCTAGGCTCTGATACCACTTTAATTGTCACGCCCCGACCCATCTGTCGAGCACGTGGCAACCGCCGTATGAGCCTAAAGGACCCATACAAGGTATTTAATGATACACAAAGTTCACATACATTATTATTGCAGCGGATAATACAATTATATCAATTAACTCAAGTCTACTAACATAGTCTCGATATATCTACTACAATACTACAATACATTATTATTGCAGCGGATAATTATGTTCATCGATAGTCTCATCTCCATTAGCTATCTTGATCGGTTGTTTAATAGACCTGCACACATATTGAACGCAGTGTACTCAGCATTGCGGCTTTGTGCTTATGGCTCTAACCGCGGTAGAATAACTCAAGTAGAGAAAAGGGAGATTCTAACATGTTCATAACTCATTTAATAATATCAAACAAAGCATGTAAAATCAGCAAATAAAACATGAAGCATCATGAGAAGAACATGTAGTACAAGTGTGTAGCTCAGCTATAAATATGAAGTGTGTTTATATCTCAAGATTATTGTCACTAAAAATATCATCTCATTCCAATATCGTGATCTGGGCAGCCAGCCTATGCTTAGGAGATCTTCTGATCAGGGAGTTCCCATAAGCCCATCAGTGTCCTCTCTGTTTATGTCTCTACCTATGCCCGTCATACTAATATTGGCAGAGAGGTCGGGTGATTGTGAATCCCTCTCTATTGGTCCGCTAGGCGAATCTCTTCATCTTCGTGTCCTAGCGACTTGTCACTCCATGCGTCTTCCCCAAACAATCCATGGAGCAACTCCCCAGACAGGGTCACCACACCTAATTATACACATCGGCTACGGCTAGCCGGTAATAAACCTCAAGATCCGGACTACTCATCAGAACGTCTGCAAAACGTCTAGAATAATAGCCATGTGGTCCATGGATCCACTGTCCAAAGCTATGCGGAAGTAGTCACCGTACTAATTTACAAGCAGCGATGCCTGCTAGGAGGTGTGCATCCTAACCGTCACCGGAATGCTACAACCTCGGCGACATGTTTGCTAGGTCATTGGTTTGGTTTCATCCATGCTAACCATCTCAGGACTATCACGGTGACGACTTAGCGACACTGTGCGGGTATAGTGAATACATCACAACGTTCTCTGGCAATAAGCCAATCCATATTTTATCCCCATCCTTTTTGTCCAAGATGGTTTCAACCTCTTTGAGTGGTATAGGTTTATGAGCATTAAAGCTCGTATCCGTAACTTAGGAAATCATATATGGTGCATCACCAATGTTTTCATACATAAGTATGTCAATGTCACATGACTATAAGGTGATGCTTGTTGATGTCTATGAATATGTCAAACTGTAGTGTAACATAATAGTTTCTAGATGTAATTGTAACATTTTATTATTTTTCATCACATCAAAATAGCAGATAATGAGCAAGAGAATAACCTAGCACATATTTGAATAACAGTAGACATAAGATAACAAGCATATCACATTAATAATATAAATAGGCTATTCCAATATACAAAGCATGAATCATGAATAATTAAATATTAATTTCTAAGCAGTAAAATATTTATCTCCTAAAGTTTCACCAACTTGAGAATAGTCTACTGTAGTGAACCGACGTACTTGGATGTTGTTGTTTAATTGTTTCAAGGTGGACTACCTATTTCAAATATCATTACCTTTAGAAATTATTTCTAATATTAGGTATCACCCCTTTAATTATAATAAGCTAAATTAATCACCTTTCCTTATTTTATTTAAACTCACCTCAACCTAATTTAATTAAATATCATTCAACTCAATTTAGTTTATTCAACATAATCTACCCTAAACTACTTAACCTTTTTTACTTTTCAACCTTAAGCAACCACCCAAGTTCTAATTCTCTTGTGAGCTAATTAAAATTTTAAGTCATCTATAGTTTTAACTAATGACTTCCTAATTTTATTTAGCTATCATATCTAATAACTAACAAGGTGGAACATTGCAATTATGTCTTAGTGTTGACATGCGTTTGATTACCTATTACGTCATAATTATTATATCACATACATGCTCACAAGTAAGAGGTCCAAATCGTCGGCAGCCCTCAACGATACTCGAGGATCGGAGTGGAGTTCGCCTTCGCAGTGAGGGATTCGGATCGGGAGAGCGGCGAAGTGCGAAGAGGCCGAAGGAAAAGGAGGGGTTCGCCATCCCACTTGCGGCGATGGATCCGGAGTGGTGGGTGAAGAGGAGAGGTGCCGGCTGGTTGAAGAGGAAGGGTTCGGCATCGAGGGCATGCGAAGAGGGAAAGGGGCGCCGTCATGAGCTCGCCCTGATCTAAGGCATGGAGCGCGCGCGTGCGTTGCACATGGCCGGGTTAAATTCCCTTTTTGCCCCTTCTATTCTTGTTTTTTTTTCCATAAAATTTGGGGTTTACATCTATAACATAACATGAACATATTAGTCACTAGCATAACATGAGTATAATTATAAATAACATGCATATAACAACATAATGTATCCTTACATAATAAAATTTATCAATAAACATCGAAACACACATACTATTTAGAATATACAACAAGCAGACATTCAACTTATCGGCATGTATAATAAGTAACAACGATCCTTAGGACTCAGCACTATAGTAGGCCATAAATTTGAAACCATAAACCCTCACCTGAGTCTCAAAGCAATATCAAGCAAGAATTTATAGCTTTGCTGTGTTTCTTAAAAGCAAGCAAGCAAACAATCAAGTAAAACAATTCCTTCTGACTCCACACAAATCACAGCTTTGTCGTGATTTGTCTAGCAATAGCACAACAATTAATTTTTCTAAAATAAAATAAATACATCTAACAAAACATAAATTATACAACTCAAATAAGGATTTCCTATCTACCCTTCTACTCACATCCTCACACTATTTTCTTTATTTTATTTAATTTCTTATAATCAACCAATCATTTAACATATTAAACAATCACAATCTAACACAATCAAACACAAACAAGCCTATAAAGTAATATTTAATTATACTAAAATTTTAAATCAATATATACCATCAAAATTAATTCTAAAAATAATCTTAATAATTCTGTCAAAAATCTAATCATATCAATTAAATTTATAAAATTCTAAATTATTCAATTTCACTAATTAGAAAAATCTAAATAAACCAATTATCTCAATTTTATAATATTATAAATTTATTAATTTTTTTAAAATTTTAATTAAATTATTTTAATTCTAATTAATGCAATTTAAATACTATAACATCTATCAAAATATTTCTTTATGCATATAACATATAGTTAATTCATTTAAACTTTAAATTAACCTAAATTATCTTAATTAAATTAAGAACCTCATTCTAATAATCTTAAAAAATTATAATTAAATTATGAAAAATATGTTTAAGCATAACATTTCATCAAAATTTATTTAGATTTTTCTAAAATTATTAACGCACTCAAAACTCTGAACCCAACCTAAAATATTTCAAAATCTGCACCTAAAATGTGTTAAAAATTCTAAATAAATTCATCAAGCCTCAAAACTCACCAATCAAGCCCTAGAAATGTTGAACCCACTCAAACCGTTTGTAAAACTGTGAAAACCATCAAAAACCAGGTTGAACCGCTGCTGAACTGGCCCTAAACCGGACCGAACCGGGTCGAATCAGACTGCCGCACGCGCGTTGCACATGCGACCCATTTGAAGCCCTTCTCTGCCGCTCGACAGCGCCCTGCACTGCCGCCAATCTCGCTCAATCCCACTCGATCCCTTCTGCATTCCCGCAGGAACCACGTCCTCAGCTCGGCCACACCTACCGCAATCCTCCGGTGAGCTCTTCTTGCCGTCAGTAGGGCTTAAGACATCCCCACAGCATGTACAACTCCTCCGCCGCTTGCCTTAATCTCCAACCACAGCCGTCGTCGAGCCCTCCCCGCAGCTGCTACTGCTTCAATACGACTCTACTGGAGTCGTATCGACCTCGCCGCGGTGGGAGGGAATGCGCACAACGCTCCTCACAGGCAGAATCGCTGCATACAGAGAAGTCCCTCTGTTCGCCGCCCAACTCTGACCACCGTCGGATTCTGGGCTTCTACACCGCCACCTCCACCCACAATTGACTCCTATAAAGCCGTCCCAACTTGAAGCACCTCACCGCAAAGGAAGAGGACGATCCCTGCGCCCTTCGCCGGTGAGATCGACGGAGAACAGAGCTTCCTTGCAACCGCCCCTGTCTCTGCCGCTTCCCAGCAGATTCTCGCCCACCGAAGCTACCGTGACTCGCCTCAGGCCACGACCCTGACAGAAAACCCCAGACCGGAAATTTCCTCATCGAAAGAGCCGTTCGCCGGAGCTCTATCGACCCGCACCGCTGCCAAAACCCTCGGAATAGGGCACTACCCTATTTTTCGGGGTTTAAAAATTCCTCTCTTCGCATTGGAGAGAAACTATTCAAAAAATATTCCCTTTTCTAACAAGGCAAGAATGTCAATTAACAAACAATTAAAATTAGCAAACAATTTATAATTCTAAATAAATTATAAATAATAAATTTGAAAATTCTTTCCTTTTAATTTTATATTATTATAATATATTTTATTTTTAACATATAATAATAATAATATATATATATTTATTTATTTATTACTTTTTTCATTTTCTTCTTTATTTTATTTATCTATTACCTTACTATTAAAATAATTTTTTTTCTAAAACCATTTATTTATTTCTAATATATTTTTCTATATTTAAATTAAATAAAAAAAATTTCTTTCTTCCCTTTTTTTTCTTTAATTAATATTTTTATTTACTAATTATTTTATTTTATTTCACTATTATTTGATTATTTAAATATTATAATAATATTTTTTTTTATAGAAAACATAGTTTACAACTAATTTATCCTTCAAATTCCTCCAATTTTCCCCAATTTGATGAGGACATCACTAGTTTAGCCATGCAAGATTTAATTGGTATACAAGGCACAATGACACGAGCCCGTGCCTGACGTGGGAAAATTAATTACTTAATTATTGAACAAATGATATTGTCTAATTATGATTGCTTGCTTGTCACTACATGTAAGGAAACACATGGAGGAATAATTGATATAGAAGTTGCATGAGTAAGTAATATTTATTCAAGAGCAAATCAAAGAATATGATCAAATCAAATATTTATTCAAGAGGAAATCAAAGAATATGATCAAAATTAAATATTTATTCAAGAGCAAATCAAGAAATATTTATTCTCCAAAAATGTGACTCTAATAAAAGAAGTTGTACCACTCCCCTACGAGTCTACTCAATGTCCAGGCACTTGCGCATGGGTAAATAAATTGCGTTGAGCCTTGTAACCTAGTAGCTATAGAAAGAGTAATCTCTAGCAATTGTAAGGACAAAAAAAATCAACATATGTCGATTTAATTAAAACATAGCAAACATGATGTAGATATGCTGTAGGAAATAAGATTGGTCACACAAAGTTCTCGTATGTCATTTTTTGTTTAAGATGTCATCGTCCACTATGTTTTCAGTATTTCTTTTTCAAGGGCTACCTTTCTATCATTAGGATATGCCTGGACCAGGGACTAGCCATAAGCCTGCTAGTGTCCTTCTAGGTCTCTACCTAATGCCCATCACCCTGACGTTAGTGGAGATTGATCGTGGAATAATCTCCTACCGATCTCGCAAGTCGTACCTCATCCGCGCTTTGAGATTTTCGCATATGTATCTCCCCATGATAGGATCACCTCTTTGTTTAGTCTCAACGGTCTGATGAATCGGACTCCGCATAATTATTTACTTTAAGGTCTAGACTAACTCCTCATAGGTCTGCAGAGCCCGAACGGGGTACATCAGTTGTCATTTGACCCCCTAGTCCTTTGCCATAGTGGTTAGATAGCTCCCAATTCTCAAGTCTTTGAAGTTTTGACTACGTACTTTGAGGGAAATATCTTTATCATGTAAGAACTCTACATCGGCTTCAACCTAAACTTAAAGGTTGGGTTGGGTTATGCTTCTAGTTACCCTTGAAGGACTAGCACAATGGTACCCACTAGCTGTAAGAAAAATAAGTATGAGGATGTAATATTCTTCTTCTAGTTTTGATGTATCTAGGATGTAATGTCATTTTTGTTCTCATGCACACATATGTGTATTATGATATTTGATGTATGTCTCTATGTTGCATGACATTCAAGAAGTATATAGAACTTTAAGTTCACCAATATTAAGAATATCGAGAATGATAGTAATTGGATGTTATAGCATATCATGTGCCTACAATATAAAATTATGAAGCGGTAGATTTAATTAAATCATGCTATATGTCTGAAAATTAATAATTGCCCACTCGAGGCTCAAACTCTTGCAATTCACAATTGAACTTTAAAAACAACTCACAATGATTTGATTCAGTTCCTCAATAGCAACTCACGGTTTTAATCATGTTTATTACCGTTAATGCAGATTTCAAGTATCCTATAAATATCAAGTACTCTTGTTTTATAATGTTCATATTACTTATTCTCACCCATCCCCTTCTTATAGTTTCATTTAATGTTATATAGGATACCATTAAAGTGAGGAATAAATCTTTACATACACAAGAAACCATGAACAATCAATATGGAGAATCCATTTAAATTGCTATTAGTATGCATTTAGATTATTGTTGCCGATAATAGTTATTTCAGCCACAAAAATGATCACTCAACAACCTATCATTAAGGCTATTTGGGTTCCTTAATCACTTTTTCATGTTACAGCTATCTCTCCACAGCAAGAAGTTTCAGTTTTTCATTTTTGATATGGTAGCAATTTGTCCTTACCCTTTAAAGTTTATTCATGATATTTTGAGCAATAGTAAAATGGTACTTTGATAGTAAAGATGAAGAGGAGGAAGTGATCATAGTTTATACATTCGAGTTGCATTTCACATTTGCAACAAAAGAAAGAAATGAGCTGTGAACAGTAGTATAACTCATGTTACTATTTTACCTTACATAGCAACGACAAAGGTTTGTATTCATTTTCGAGTAGCAAAGGTCATGAAAATTTATATTCAAGTAAATTGTAAATTGAAGAGAGAGAAAATAATCCAAGTGAGTATACAGTAGGAAGGTCAAGTATTAATCTATCATTATGCAGACATTCACCTTGCTGCGTATTTTTGGCAGCCACCATTTAATCAAAAGTTCTCAAGAAGAAAAATGTGCCAATTCACAACAGCAACAGATTTGAAGTAATTCAATCAAAAGGGAGAGAGTGTGAGTTGGTTTCTTACTTTTGTTTAATACTTTTCTGCAACAGATTGAACTCAACATCTACTATAAAGGAAAAAGGAACAAAGGAAACAAAACAGAAATGCTTCAAGTTGAAATGCGGCAGAAGTATCAACAATTTTGACACCAACTCTTTTTCAAGGAAATCCATTTCTAAGTGCTTACATGTGTGTACCTTCTGCCCTTTTTACTGCAATACTAAGGAAACAATTCTTTTATGATGGAGGAAATGTCATGATTTACCATGGAGGAAAGGCAAGTAGGGGGATGTATGCAGTTTGATCAGAATTATAGTTACAAGAATAATTATTCATCAAGTGTACAGGAAAGTATCAGCATTGCATTCTCGTGGAGTCCAAAACACCATAAGATAATTTTACAATGAGAATTGAAGCCACAATTTCCAGCAAGTTGATAAGATTCCCAATTCTGCAAAAGTATTGATTAGTCAAAAGAACTAAACATCAATGTAATAAAATCATAAGACTGCGGTCCAAATATTAGCCAAGAAGAAGAATCACAGGAAAGAGACAATGAAGGAGGTAAGCAAGAGTTGGGGGTAAGAGAATGTTATCACTATTCAATTGGTTTGCGGTATCTTAATATGAAACAATTTATAATAGCTCTACCATAACTAATCCATACTCTCTTTATGGAGAACTGAGATATTGCCATCTTCTCATAATTCAGTAAGAAGACAGGCGAAATATGCAAGGAAGGAAAGAAAAGAGAAGGAAGAAAAGAGGAAGAAATAATTAGTTATGTTTCAAACACTTTAGTTTTCATATTGGTCATTGTATTTAACCATGTTATCTAAATAACAGGGATGGTGGCCTCAGTATTATATTTTCTTTATTATCACACTCAATTTCCTCATTAGCACACTGCATTTATAATATAATTGTCACGCCCCATACCTTCCCTTAGGACACGTGACAGACCGCAGTGAATTCTATATACAGCTCCGTTTACCCTCGGAACTATATAGAAACCCACTAAGCGTGCCTGATGTATATCCCCTCTATTTATGGAAGGAGAGAACCTAAACAACATATCAAATATAACTCTAAAACTATATATTTCACAAAATCAAATCTCTTACACAGAGATTTATCTATGTACAATGATCTACAATCAAAATGGGATACATGCCCAATGATACACAAAGTACCTATCCAGTGGATCTTTCTGTACACAAAATAAAGGTAGTACTGTCCTACCTTTCAAAATCAAACATGAGTCTGGCTATGCGTCGCAATATCTATCAGTCCCTCTCCTGCTGTAATCCTGAAAAATAAAAATGAGTTCCCCTACGGGGTGAGTAACGCCGTACTCAGTGAGTTGGATAGAAAATAATGTAAAACCGAGAACATAAAATAACAAAATCTCAAGAATGAGATAATCTGGCTATCCGTGTGCAATAGCCAATCAAAAGGAATAATCAATAGTCACACGAGACTATATCCGAGACTGGCGTAATCAAATACAGTTCTGGCCAACAACTGTTACCTCAGGGGGAGGAATCAAATATCATAGGGTACCCAGATCAAAGCAGAAACACAAGAATAAGGAATCAAAGCCTCCTTTCCCCCTAAGTTACCACTGGACCTCACTACCTGGCATCCATAGCTAGTCCAGTCTAAGGGCTAGTCAGGAGTATTTCAATCCCAGTCTCCCCTCCTGACCTCATGCACTATTACCCCATGCCCCTCTGCATAGGTGGCCCATGGGAGTGCTAATCAAATATCACTGCAGTGACTGTGCTTATAGCAATATCCAGTATCAAATCATACTAGTTATATGCTTTCATAAGTAAATAATATCGCGAATAATCAAACAGATGCATATGCTAGGTTTAGAGTCAACAAAAGCATAATATCATGCTTATAATGAATCAAGAAACATAAGCAGTAAATAGCTTATGTCATTAAGCAGGAATATCAAAGATTATTCACAACTCATTTATAATAGCAAACATGATTATGTAAAACTAGCAGGAGAGTCCAAAGAAATACCAAGCATATCTAATCAAAGGGATATAGTTCTCCTGGACTAAACATTGAGAACTATCCCGTTTATTCTGCTCAGAGAATAAATACTCACCTGATTCTATCGTGGTAAGCACATTCTAGTTCGTATCGTGAACGTTCGTATCCTCGTGCTTACTTACCGAATTTCCTATGAATATTTCAACGAATTAAATCTCTCAATCCGGTAACAATTTTACAAATCCGTCTTCACCAACATACTTAAGATAGTCTCTAGAATCACCCTAATTTTTATCTCAAGTTTGCCGGAACTCGCCGGAAACTCGCCGGAACCCTCGTGAAAATGCTCCGTCGTCGCTGCCACACGAAGAAGAAACAGGGGAAGAGAGAGAGAAAGAAGACGCGCGCTCGGTGGGTGAAAAATCCGGTTTTTAATAAATAAAATTCTTTAATTCACGTTTAATCCTAGCCGTCCATCCTTGATTTAACGATTTGATCAATCAAACGACGTCCAATTTACGATCTGTCTACGCCGTTGGATTCCTCATCAAAAATACTATCTGATGGTATAATTTTCATACCAAAATTTCATACCACAAAAATTCACAAAATTTTACGAATAAGGCCTTCTATTATTATTTTATAAAATTATCCCTAATACAAAAATACAAATCTCACATCCTACCCCCGTTAAAGAAATTTTGTCCTCAAAATTTAACTTAAGTCGTCACTTGAAACAACTGAGGATACTTCCTTTTCATATATTCTTCAGATTCCCAAGTGACTTCTTCTACCTGTGCATTTCTCCACAACACATTAATCATCCATACATCTTTATTCCTTAAGATTTTCTTCTTTCATTCTAGGATTTGCACAGGTTGTATCTTATAGCTTAAATTATCCGTA
Source organism: Thalia dealbata (assembly GCA_030544415.1). Classification (NCBI taxonomy): domain Eukaryota; kingdom Viridiplantae; phylum Streptophyta; class Magnoliopsida; order Zingiberales; family Marantaceae; genus Thalia; species Thalia dealbata. The sequence continues at coordinate 13,725,555 of CM060460.1, forward strand.
AGCTCTATCGGGGCTTCCGGTAATACCCGTTCTGGATCCACAATATGTTTCCTCAACATCGATACATGAAATACATCATGTATTCTTGCCATCTCCTGAGGTAACTCCAATCTATAAGCCACAGGACCAATTCTATTAATGATTCGGAAAGGTCCAATATATCTGGGACTCAATTTGCCTGTGTTTCCAAACCGTATAATTCCTTTCCATTGAGCTACTTTCAGGTAAACCATATCCCCAGGTTGAAACTCCAATTCTCTTCTTCGGTTATCTGCATAACTTTTTTGTCTATCCTGTATTACTTTTAATCTTTCCTTGATAATCTTAATCTTTTCTGTCGTAGTTTCAATCAATTCATTTCCCTTTATTTTTCTTTCTCCAACTTCATCCCAACATAACGGTGTTCTGCACTTTCTCCCATATAAAGCAAATTCAATCAACGGTAAGTGTTGATCCCAACTTCCCTGGAATTCAATTACACAAGCCCTTAACATATCTTCCAAGGTTTGAATTGTTCTTTCTGATTGGCCATCGGTTTGGGGATGAAAAGCTGTGCTAAACTGTAATGTTGTCCCCAAAGCTTCATGCATCTTTGGCCAAAAATGAGAAGTAAATCTGGGATCTCTATCAGAGACAATGGTAATGGGAACTCCATAAAGCTTTACAATCTCTTGAATATAGATTCTGGCTAATTTATCCAATGAATAAGTATTATGAATTGCCAGAAAGTGAGCAGACTTCGTAAGTCTATCCATAATTACCCATATTGCATTATGATTACTTGACGTGCGAGGTAATCCTATCACAAAATCCATTGTGATATGTTCCCATTTCCATTCAGAAATTGACAATGGTTGTAGTTTTCCTGCTGGTCTTTGGTGACATATATGACACTTAGCTACATAATCTGCAATATCTTTCTTCATGCCTGGCCACCAATAACTTTCTTTTATTGTGCGATACATTTTTGTACTTCCCGGGTGCATTGCATATGCCGAGAAATGAGCTTCCTCCAGAATAGCCTTCCTGAGTTTAGCTTTATTCGGGACACAGACTCTATCTCGATATACTAATAATCCATCGTCCCTCATCCTAAACTCAATATTTTCTTCTGTTTGTACTCTTTGAAATACTTTACTCAGTTCCTCGTCTGAGCTTTGCAAAACTCGAATTTCTTCGTGAAGTGTGGGTCGCACAATAAATGTAGCTAGTATCTCACTAGATTTATCATAATCTAGCTGAACTCCCAAAGATTTCAATTCCGTAAGCTGAGGTAAGGTAGTGGCTGAGATACTAGATAACGTAACTGATTTTCTGCTCAATGCATCTGCAACCACATTAGCTTTTCCTGGATGATACTCAATTACTAGATCATAATCTTTTATTAACTCCAACCATCTTCTCTGTCTCAAATTTAGCTTTTTCTGAGTCATAATATATTTTAAGCTCTGATGGTCGGTAAAAATATGGCATCAAACTCCGTATAAATAGTATCGCCATATCTTTAATACAAAAACTACTGCTGCCAGTTCCAAATCATGGGTAGGATAATTTAATTCATGCTTCCTTAACTGACGGGATGCATAAGCAATAACTTTTCCTTCCTGCATCAATACACATCCTAGTTATTGTCTGGAAGCATCACTATATACTGTATAATCTTCATTAGGCTTCGGTAATGTCAGAACTGGAGCAGAAGTAAGACAATCTTTGAGTTTCTGAAAACTCTTTTCACATTCTTCATCCCAATAAAATTTCATTTCCTTTCGTGTGAGTCTGGTAAGTGGTCTAGCTATTTTAGAAAATCCCTCAATGAATCTTCTGTAGTATCCAGCTAGACCTAAGAAACTGCGGATCTCTGTAACATTCTTGGGTCGTTCCCATTTCAGAATTACTTTTGCTTTACTTGAATCAACCATAATACCTTTTCCTGATATGGTATGTCCCAAGAATTTCACTTCTTTCAACCAAAACTCACATTTGGAGAATTTTGCATACAGTTTCTTTTCTCGTAGTGTCTGTAACACAATTCTTAGATGTTCAGCATATTCATTTTCTCCAGGTGAATATATCATAATATCATCAATAAATACGATCACAAATTTATCAAGATTTGGATGGAATACCCTATTCATTAGATCCATAAATGCAGCTGGGGCATTCGTTAACCCAAAAGGCATTACTACAAACTCATAGTGTCCATATCTGGTCCTGAAGGCAGTCTTACGTATATCTGATTCTTTGATTCTCAATTGATGATATCCCGACCTGAGATCAATCTTTGAATATACCTTAGCTCCTTGTAGTTGGTCAAAAAGATCGTCAATTCTCGGCAAAGGATATTTATTTTTGACGGTCACCTTATTTAATTGTCTATAATCAATGCATAATCTTAAGGTACCATCCTTCTTCTTTACAAATAATACCGGTGCTCCCCAAGGTGAAGTACTTGGTCTGATAAATCCTTTCTCTAGTAATTCTTGTAACTGTACTTTTAATTCACTGAGTTCTGCAGGTGCCATTCTATATGGTTGAATGGTGATAGGGTGAGTGCCTGGTTGTAATTCAATAAAGAAATTCACTTCCCTATCAGATGGTACACCTGGTAACTCTTCAGGAAATATATCAGGAAATTCACATACCACCGGTATCTCTTCTAGCTTGGTTCCCGATGTGGATATGTCTATTATGTGAGCTAAATAAGCTACACAACCTTTTCTTAATAATTTCCAAGCTTGTAGTGCAGAAATCACACAAGTTGGTAGAATTCGGCGATTCCCAGTAAAATGTAATTCAGGTGTTCCCTCTATCAAGAATATTACTTCTTTGGTAAAACAGTTGACTATGACTTTATGTCGGGCTAACCAGTCAATCCCCAGTATCAAGTTAATATCAGACATATCTAATGGGATTAGGTCTGCTAGTAATATGATATCTCCCAACGTAATCTCATAGTCTTTATAAACTGTATCTCTAAGTAACTGTTGTCCTAGAGGTGTGCATACAATAAGTTCAGGTTTCAAAGGAACTAATTGTTTATCACTAAACTTTGCAAACTCAGGATTAATATAAGATCTATGAGAACCACTATCAATAAGTACTCTAGCAGTATGCTGAAAAAGCTATAAAGTACCTGTGATCAGGTCTAGATTGGCCTCAGCCTCCTTATCTGAACTAGCAAAGATCTTGGTCTGCTCTCGAGGTGGAATCCCAGAACCACCTTGTGTCCCTCTAACACTGCTTCCTTGATCTGCTTTATAGCTTCTCACTGCCCCAGATGGTTGTCTGTCCTGAGTGGTCGATCCCCTACCACTTGGTACTGGTCTGGGCATCCCACTGCTTCTACTGTCACCTCTTTGTTGTAGTCTTGGGCAGTTACTACGATAATGCCCTGGCTGATGACAATAGAAACATCTCAGGTGAGCTCTGCAGATTCTAGAATGATTCTTACCATAATTTCTACAAGTATCTCTAGTCATAGGTCGAACTTGAGACTCAGAATCTGGAATTGGTAAAGCTCAAGGGTAAGCCTGTGATCTAGGAGCACTACTAGATGATTCTCCCATTCTTTGCGATCCCTTAACTATCGTACTCTTCCTCTGGAATATATGACTGAAAAATCCTGACTTTCTCTTTCTTGAGAAAATTTCCTTACCCTTAGAAGGTGCTGGGGATAACTGCTCAATCTCCACTGTCATCTGCACTAACTCATGATAACTGACAGTGGTAGAAGTAACCAACAACTTTCTAATCTCTGTATTCAGTCCCTTTCTAAACCTGCTACGCATATACTCAGTATCTCGGGCATACTCTGGGACAAATACCGATAAAGCTCGTAGCTCAGTGTCAAACTCCAATACTGACCTATGATCCTGTCATAGTGCAAAGAATTCTTCTCTCTTCTGATCCTTATAAAAGCTAGTGTAATATTCCTTGTTAAAGATATCTATAAATCCTTCCCAGGTAGTAGGTAAAGCTCCACTAGCACTAAGGGACTCCCACCAAACCTGTGCATCACCCTCTAATAGCAGAGCTGCTAGTCTGATAGTGTGCGTCTATCAATCTCATATCTTTAGCAGTCTTTGAAACTTTCTGTAACCATTTGTGAGCTATTTCTGGGTCTCAAGATCCCTCAAAACTGTAACAGCCTAATTGTCGAGCTGTCTTGATCTGCTTTAGTAAATCAGTCTGAGGAGCAACAACGAATGCCAGCACTAGCGGAACGGGAGCCAGTACCGGTGCAGTCTGAGTCTGAATCGCTCTAAGGAGTGTTTGAAACTGCTCATCCGTTAGAGTGACTCCTCCTGCAATAGGTGGTGCAGTCTGGCCACCCTCTACTGGTACTGCATGGGAGGCAGAGGAACCCTCCTGTCCATGTGATGCCTCATCACCTGAATGACTATGCTCTGGCTGCATTCTGACTATCCTGCACGAATATTACGATCAATGTTACGTATACGACATATATCCTAGGACCACTAGACTGATCCTTAATTGAGATCCACTAGACTCCTTATATTAAAAAATGAATTATTTCTAAAAAGTCTATGTAAATGGTATCTTAATATACCTAGGTTCTCAAATGATCTTGTTAGGATATACATATGCTCTAGTATGAATCTGCTCTGATACCACCAAAATCTGTCACGCCCCATACCTTCCCCTAGGGCACGTGGCAGACCGCAGTGAATTCTATATACAGCCCCATTTACCCCCGGAACTATATAGGAACCGACTAAGCGTGCCTGATGTGTATCCCCTCTATTTATGAAAGGAGAGAACCTGAATAACATATCAAATATAACTCTAAAACTATATATTTCACAAAATCAAATCTCTTACACAGAGATTTATCTATGTACAATGATCTACAATCAAAATGGGATACATGCCCAATGATACACAAAGTACCTATCCAGTGGATCCTTCTGTACACAAAATAAAGGTAGTACTGTCCTACCTTTCAAAATCAAACAGGAGTCTGGCTATGCGTCGCAATATCTATCAGTCCCTCTCCTGCTGTAATCCTGAAAAATAAAAATGAGTTCCCCTACGGGGTGAATAACGCCGTACTCAGTGAGTTGGATAGAAAATAATGTAAAACCGAGAACATAAAATAACAAAATCTCAAGAATGAGATAATCTGGCTATCCGTGTGCAATAGCCAATCAAAAGGAATAATCAATAGTCACACGAGACTATATCCGAGACTGGCGTAATTAAATATAGTTGTGGCCAACAACTGTTACCTCAGGGGGAGGAATCAAATATCATAGGATACCCAGATCAAAGCAGAAACACAAGAATAAGGAATCAAAGCCTCCTTTCCCCCTAAGTTGCCGCTGGACCTCACTACCTGGCATCCATAGCTAGTCCAGTCTAAGGGCCAGTCAGGAGTATTTCAATCCCAGTCTCCCCTCCTGACCTCATGCACTATTACCCCATGCCCCTCTGCATAGGTGGCCCATGGGAGTGCTAATCAAATATCACTGCAGTGACTGTGCTTATAGCAATATCCAGTATCAAATCATATTAGTCATATGCTTTCATAAGTAAATAATATCGCGAATAATCAAACAGATGCATATGCTAGGTTTAGAGTCAACAAAAGCATAATATCATGCTTATAATGAGTCAAGAAACATAAGCAGTAAATAGCTTATGTCATTAAGCAGGAATATCAAAGATTATTCACAACTCATTTATAATAGCAAACATGATTATGTAAAACTAGCAGGAGAGTCCAAAGAAATACCAAGCATATCTAATCAAAGGGATATAGTTCTCCTGGACTAAACATTAAGAACTATCCCGTTTATTCTGCCCAGAGAATAAATACTCACCTGATTCTATCGTGGTAAGCACATTCTAGTTCGTATCGCGAACGTTCGTATCCTCGTGCTTGCTTACCGAATTTCCTATGAATATTTCAACGAATTAAATCTCTCAATCTGGTAACAATTTTACAAATCCGTCTTCACCAACATGCTTAAGATAGTCTCTAGAATCACCCTAATTTTTATCTCAAGTTTGCCGGAAAGTTTGCCGGAGCTCGCTGGAAACTCGCCGAAACCCTTGCCGGTGAAGTTCTCCGAACAGTACCAATATTGGTACCATTCGAAAGCTCTCATCACAAGGATTCCAAAAATCATATTTTCCCCAATTATTATAGCTCATACGCGATCGATTTCATGAATTAATCCAATTTGGGCGGAAACCCTAAGTTAGGGTTTTTAGCTCGTCGGCGGCCGATCGACGGCCAATAGCTCTCAACTCCGATACCAATGGAAAGCTCTCGTCGGGGAGAAGCCATAGGTGCCAAGTTTGCGATGTTCCGCGGCCGGAATGGCCGGCAATCGCCGGAGCAAGCACCGGCGATGAAGTTTCGCCGCCCCCTACTTCTCTCCTCTTTTCTCCCCCAAATCTCAACCAAAACTTGCAAGTGATGGTTATAATGTGTTCTCCTAGCTCACCTGATGTTGTCCCTGAAATCTCGTTGAAAAATTCGATCGGGAAGACCTCCAACCGTCGTCGTGAAAATGCTCCATCGTCGCTGCCACGCGAAGAAGAAACAAGGGAAGAGAGAGAGAAAGAAGACGCGCGCTCGGTGGGTGAAAAATCCGGTTTTTAATAAATACTGAAATCTTTAATTCACGTTTAATCCTAGTCGTCCATCCTTGATTCAACGATTTGATCAATCAAACGACGTCCAATTTACGATCCGTCTGCGCCATTGGATTCCTCATCAAAAATACTATCTGATGGTATAATTTTCATACCAAAATTTCATACCACAAAAAATTACAAAATTTTATGAATAAGTCCTTCTATTATTATTTTACAAAATTATCCCTAATACAAAAATACAAATCTCACAATAATAACCAATGAAAAAGACAATGGTTATTATTGTAGTAATATGAATGGAAGGAGAAAGTGAGGAATTGTTTCTTCTTAGTATCCGTAACAAGGAAATAGTGTATCAATTTGAGTTGAAGATTTTGAGTCAATGTAAAGTTATCTATGTTACATCTAGAAGGAGCACCATTACAGGAAAGCTATTTGGGGAGAAATAATACTTCGGCTTACTAAAATGAAACTACGAAAGAACAGTTTAACTACAGAATGATGATTCCAGAATCTTCAAATTCAAGTGTCAAAATATCAAAATACCTACTAGTACAGTATGAACTCTGAACTTGTGTACATAACAGTTAGGTCGTATCGAGAAAACCAAAGGAAAGACTAGAAGATTGCTAAACAAGCAAAGGGAATCTATTAAAACAAGGTTATCGACTAATAGGGTATATGTTCAATCAGAGACCTAGGTAACAATAACTCTTGAGTTTTTCTACTTGTGGCATGGAATCAATCTTTACAGTTTGCCCAGAAGGACTTCAATTAAAAGCAATCATCAAAACATGAGTCTATAATTTACAATAGAATTCAAGAACAGGGCATGCATATCACAAGTATCTAAATATCAAAATATTACATTTTACATCGATGGCTAACATATAGGAATATAATTATGATCATTTCTAGTAGTAAATGATAGAGTCATGAATTTTGGGAGTATTCAGGATATTAATTTAACAACGAATGAGGGAATGCTTCGGTAGAATTCAATCATTGCAATTATGGGTTTATTGTCTTTGCAATTATGGGTTTATCAATAAAACTAAAGTTGAAATCTACTCAAATGATGGTAAGTTGGCGGTTAGCACATGAAGAAGATTAAGAAAAGGATAAGGAATTTGCAACAGCTGAAGACAAGTCGGACATCATTCAACTTTGCACGACTAAGGTGAATAAGATTCATTGTAAGATAGTTGGATATCCAACTTGATTAACTAGTGCAAAGTCACAGATTTCATATTTTCATTTAACTAGGTACCTCTTCCCCTTTGTAACTATCCAACTATTTACTGGAACATATTGATGAGATATGGTATTCTGTTCTACATTAATAGTGATTCAATTTAAAAAAACTACACAACAGTAAAATTTAGTCATTCAGTCGAGAAGGATTTCATCAAGGAATTTTAAGTAATTTGAATATATATCACAGAAGTAAAGAGCAGAACTAAACCATACATGAATTATATATGTAGTTGATGTGAAACATAATTAAAATATAAATTTGTAAAGGAGGGTCATTGTATAAATCAGATCAATGGACAATGACCAAATTTTATGGTAGTATCTAGATTTCCCCTAATTTTGGTAAAATTTTCACTATTCGACATAGTGGGAGGCGGGTAACCAACCTTGAGATGATATTGTTTGTAGATGTAGAAATATTACAGTTGTACCTAAGATACTATGCAAACTGGATATGAGCTGCAGAAGTTGTTACTAACATGAGAGATGTCAACAATACATATAACTACTAAGGATATCAACACGCACATCAACATGTGTTAGAGATGCCAAGAAACTATAGCATCAAGAAAGTAGAGGAGAAATAAAAAAGGAATAAAAAAGCAAAGTTACTAATATGCAGGCAGTTGAAATGTGAGCTGTAGATGCAGAAATGCTGCCAACTGCATTGACTGAATAAGATCGCAGAAAAAGACCGAATATATATAATGATACTGATGAAAATATAGGAATCTGAGCTGCAAAAATACTAAGTAAAAAACTGAGCTAAGCTGAGGGAGCTATAAAGAAATCTATCAACGATGGATAGAATTTGACAAGGACATTTGACAAAGGAAGTAGCTTCACAAAAAAGGAACTGCAAACTGCAGAAAATGACTGAGAAAATAACTGCAAAGAAAATTACAGAAATATTTGACAGAATTTGCATTCAGAAAGGCCACTAAGAAGAATTAAAGGAAGCAAATAAAAGAAAACTGCTTGGCTAATAAGTTGGTCGTATATAAGATATATGATATAAGTGAAAGCTACTCAAAGCTCAGAAAAGAGACTGATAGATGAAAGAAAATAGCAGAAAACAACTGCATTAAATGTATTGAATACTAGTACAAAGGAAGATGCTCCAAGCTCAACAAAAATTTAATATGACTGAGTGAACTGCTTGAAGGAGTGTAGAAAACTTTAAGTATATAATAATACAAGAATGCAAGTGGACTACTGGTGACAGCTATACTAACTGCATTGATGCATCGAAATATGAAATGAAGGGAGAAAGTATAGAAGAATTTACATTTAGGAAGCCAGTCAACATGACTACAGATAACTGAGTTGTAGAAGCTGTAAAATATAAGATGAAGTAAGCTGTAAAGCTGAGCTGCAAAAATGAAGCTATAAAAATATAACAAGTGAGTATCTAAACTGCAGTATAACCAGAAAAATGAAGAAGGCTGTAGCATGCGCAACTAGAAATGTCATGCAATATACGCAAGCTGAATATGTGAAATAGAGCTGCAGATAAGGTCTAGAGCGGCAAAGATAATATATGTAGAAAATTAAAAATATTGTACATAGAGCTGAAAGTGTTGGGAGTTGACACGAATATTATAATTGATGATGGTCAATTTCTAGTTGCAACTTAAAAATCATAATAACAACCTAAATGATCAACATATACTCGTGAAACACACACACACACACACATATATATATAATTAACTCAAATGAGAATAAGGTCATAGATAATTTCAAATCATTTGATACAAATTCATCTATAAACAACTTTATAAATGGGGAATAAAGTCCCTTTAAGAGATCTGAGAAAGAGTTAGGTTCAACAAAATTAACTCATACGTAAGCCAACTTAAAATATCGGTTGATTTTTTTCTTAAGCTCAAGGGTCTTACGTAGATTAATCTGATATAAATTCTATGATCCATATCTCATATGGACGTTCAATATCAGTGTGTTCCAAAATCTAAGAAATAATTAAAACAAAGATTTGCAGAAAAAATTTTATGATAAAAATAAAGATGTGTCATTTGTGTATGATGTGGGATAATTTACTTAGTATTCTATACGTCCAAATTGGTCATAGATCGAACCTAAGATTCAAGATTTTAAACTTTTCTGGAAATCATGTATACCGACGATAGTCAATATGTTCATATCGCCAGGTTTCATGATCTGATAATATAACTTTAATTTACAACATAAGTAAAAGTTAAACAAGATATCTAAATAACCACATACTCAAATGTCATATAGTAGCATACGTGCTAACTCACGTAGGAGAGTCAATAAAATAATATGATAATGTATTAATTATTTGGTTAGATCGTGACATATGAATCGATGATAAAATTCATAGATAATCTACAATTTAATAATCCTGATAGACAACTTGATACGTCAGCCATCTAGCATGAGAGTACGAACATGAGAGTGCATCTGGTGCTTCTATGTCTAAGAGTCAAGCTCCAGGAGCAAGTGCTCAAATCGGAGTGAATAAAATCAAATATTGTTATATTCATTTAAACTCAATATCTCCAAATAGGGTCATGGGATACAAATAGTATGATTAAGATATAACATAAGATAATTTGATATCAATACTCTTAAGATTAAAGTGATGATCGCTACATATGTTAGTATAAGAGATAATCATGATGCACACAACAAGGTAACATTGAGTATGATCATGGATAAATTTACTTGATCATTTAGAAATGAAAATTGGTCATAGATCTGAGCATATTGATTTAAATATCTATCTCTTCTCCGACGTAGTGGAAATCGTAGCCATATATACAGTCCGGAGATTAATAGATTTATAATCTCATATTAAGACGATTAGCGGTTCAACGAAAATTTATCATAGCGATAATTACTGGCGGTGGAATAAAAACTCGTTACCAAGGAAATATACTACTATATTTCCGACTCGCACTTTATCCTATATTATATCGAGACTGTCATCTTAATCCTTAAGACCTCAAACTTAACTTAATCTCTTAGGTTCTCCAAACCTAGGCTCTGATACCACTTTAGTTGTCGCGCCCCGACCCACCTGTCGGACACGTGGCAACCGCCGTATGATCCCAAAAGACCCATACAAGGCATTTGATAATAAATATCGTCTATACACATACTCAACACAACGAAATATACAATTAAATCATCTATGAATCTCTACTAACATAGTCCCGATATACCTACTACAGTTCTATAATAATGACATCAATAATTAAAAGTAAATCCATCGATGTCCCTCATCTTTATCAAATATCTCGGTCAGTCATCTGACAGCCTGCACACACATTGAACGTGGTGTGCTCAGCCTTACGGCCTAGTGCGAAATTATGGCTCGAAACCAAAATAAGGAAATCAAAGGTTATGAGGAGTACTCTAGGATGCCTTTGGTTTGTTAATCATCATTTTTTCTTTTGATGTATGTGATTCATGTCACAACAACAATATAACAAAATAAACAAACATATGCATGCTTATCACTAGATATCACCTAAGTTATGTATGGCGACTATCTTATAAGTGCATGTCATCTATATTCTAGTACGACGTTAAGCCTCAAAACTCGGGCTACCAGCCTATGCTTAGTGAATACCCCGGCCAAAGGGCATCCATAAGCCATCAGTGCCGTTTTGTCTCTATCTCTACCTATGGCCACTGCACTGATGTTGGCGAAGAGGACGGGTGACCCTTAATCACTCTCCACTGTCTCGCTAGTCGCCCTCGATGCCTCCCCTAGTGAAACTGTCGTGCACTTATATCCTCCCCGGACTCCGTAGGGGCAACGACGACTCGTGTAGTACTACACGCTGCCCGAAGACAGGGTCACAATCAACAAGACTCATCGGCCACGGCTAACCGATATGAAAATCCCTAGGATCCTGGACTACTCATCCGACTGTCTGCAGAATGTCATGGATGATAGCCGCGTGGTCTACGGATCCACTGTCCAAGGCTTCGCATAGGGAATCACCTTCCCAGTTCAATAGCAGTCGATGCCGATCGAGATAGACGCATATCAGCACAATGGGTTTTTGCAACCTCAGCTCGGTCGGTAGCAAGTCAATGGTAGGGCTCATCCTCACTAGCCATCTTAGGACTATCACGGGGTCGCCTAAACGACACCCGTGCGGGTATATATTTTCAGGTAGGGACCTGCTCCGTATTTTCGGTCTAGTATGACATTGGAGTTTATGTAGTCCCTTTCCCTACCAGCTCCCAGTATCTAAGCTATATATAGCCTCCGGAGTGGTGCGAAGTGGAACATAACCGTTTTGACCATCGATAGTACGCGGCAGTCAACCGGGGCATGTGAGAAATGCCCCTTTCTATTTAAGTTACCGTGATGCCTCCACAGGGGTTCTAACATGTCATTATATATATCTATGTCTGCATGGTGGTTGTGTTGAACATAACATAGAAAATAATAAAAACGTGCACGACAAGATAATACATGTTAAATGCTTAACATGGATGATCATGGTGTATCATGTATGTTAGACAAAAATAAATTATACTAACATGCATACATGCTTAATCTTTGACAAACATTATATTTTATCATATTTAGGGCATCCAAGAATTTCGTAAGAAAACCTCAGCAGGAATTCCCTAGCTTGAATAAATCCCACATCAATGAACCAACGCACTTGGGTTAGCGATCCGCTCTTCAAAACCAACCCACATAGAGATAAATCACCCCGACAAAACTAATCAGATCACGTACCAAAAGTAGTCCTCAGCCGATCCCTTCCTCGTCAGACACCTAGCCGCCGACGGCCGGAACCCTAGCCGCCACCTCGCCGGAGTTCGCAAAATTCGACGGCGGACCCACATGCCGTTATTTACGCATTTTATATTTTCTTGTCAATTATTCAAGGAATTTTTAGTTCTCAATTCAGAAATAATTTTTCAAATCTCTCTTCACCACTACCCTTAGAATGATCTCTAGAATCACCCTTTTTTTTTAAGTTCGCCGAAAAATCTCTCCGGTTATCGCCGGAAACTCGCCGGAAAGTTCGCCGGAACACTCGTCGGCGAAGTTCTTCGATCAGCACCAATATTGGTACTAATCGAAATCTCTCTTCATGAGGATTCTAAAAATCATATTTGCCCCAATTTTTATAGCTCATAAATCAATTTGGGCGAAAACCCTAAGTTAGAGTTTTTAGCTCGCCGGTGGCTAATAGCCCTCAACTCCAGTACCAATGGATAGCTCTCGTCAAGGAGAATCCATAGGTACCAGGTTTCACGGTCGGAATCACCAGAAATCGTCGGAGCAAGCTCCGACGATCGAAACCCTCACCGCCGATGCCTCTCGCATGATTTCTCCCTTATCTCTACACCAAATTTGGGTATCTTGGTATCAAAATGAAGAGGAGGTCGAGATCTACCTGTAGCTAAAATTTGGGAGCCTAGTTCATCGTGGTTTCACCGGAGCATCATCGGAAAATTAGCATCGCTGTCGTCAGTCCGTGCGGAGGAGGAGAGAGAGAGAGGGAGGGAGCGCGCGCGAGCGTGCGTTCGGTGGAAAGAAATGAGGTTTTTTTTTTTCTTTTTTCTAATTAGTTAATTAAAATCTTAAATCCTAGATTAAATCTTGACTATCCAATTGACCAATCAAACGACGTCCAAATTACGATCCGTCTGCGCCGTTGGATTCCTTATCAAAAATACTACTTGATGGTATAATTTTCACATCAAAATCTCATACTTCAAAAATTCATATGATTTAAAAATAAGTCATTTAAAGAATTTTTTTTACAATTAAATTCTCCAAATACTAAAATTACTCTATTGCCCTTATTCAAAAATCACGGGTCTCACACTATACAATGGAGAAAGTAGAAGTGTTAAAAAAGATTGTTATAGAATAAAGCTCAAAGCATTTCAAAACAATTGAAGTTCACATAGCAAATGAATCGAGTCTGAAGGAAGCTCCATGAGGACACCAAATAGACAATGTCAACGAGCAAGGCCCATCCTAAGAGATAAGAAACATTTGATTTAAATTTTTAAATAGAAAATGGTGATAACCTCTCTAAAGCAAAGAAAATGGTTTAGATTTTAAGTGATGCTCCAGCTCTGGCTTCGACGATACTTACGACCATCTTCTGCTTTGGTTACGCTCATTATAGTTATCCGTGATCCTCAACCACGACCTTCTCCCGACTCTAGTGATGCTTACCCAATTGCTACAGGCCTCGGCAAATGTGAAACTAGAATGTTGTAGGAAGCAATAAGCAAAAGTTCATACATGGAAATTTAGCCCTTCTATTGTAAACTGCAATTAATACGAAGATATTTTTGCAAGCATAAATCCATAATAAACATTAACTCTGATTGCCGAAAGTTAATATGGCACTATTATGTCGAGCTACTGTAACTTATATCAACTGTGTATCAGTTCCTCGATAACACATTTCTGATTCCTGAACATAATGATCGCTGAGTTCACTGATTATGATTCTAATTGAATCCAAGTTGATCAATGCTACATTTTTTTTCATGCATGTAGAGATTGACTGGACACTTATACACATTCATCAACTCAACTCAATGTTCCACTATCTAAGCAGCCAATATGCATACACATTCATCACTACAATATTATGTTGAAGATATTCCAAATTTTTCACTAATAGGCTTGGAGCTTTGGCACAAACATATGGCAAACCTCCAAAAATGAAATGAGGTTACAATTTCATATTAACATATAATAGAGTGAAAAATTATACATATATGACCAACATATTCTCAAGTTAATGCAAAAAAAAGAATAAAAAAAATCAGTGATAGGAGCCTAATAGTGTGAACAATAATTTCTACGAACTTTGAGGCACAATATTCAATTTCAGCAAACTTTAGATAAAAACTGCAATCCAACTGGTGATTAGATTGAGATTTCCTTTTGAGTATAGGCGGGCATATCAGTAGGAAAGTTGTCCACAAAATTTCAAGAGATTTGGACAAACATAGAGCCCACAATAACTCAAAGCCTCAGAATCAGTAATCGGACAGAGGGTGGGCGCAATGTTCAGTTTCAATGAACTTTGGATAGAAACTAAAACCACACCGGTGATCAGATTGAAATTCTCTTTTGAGGATAGGTGGGCTTATTAGTGAAGAAGTTGTCCACAAAATTTTAGAGAATTTTGACAACCATAGAGCTCACAATAGCTCAAAGACCCATAATTAATAAACAGACAATGTAAGGCGCAATGTTCAGTTTCAACAAATTTGAATAGAAACTGTAACTAAACCAACGATCAGATTGAGATTCCTTTTTGAGGATAGGTGGATATATTAGTGAGAAAATTATCCATAAAATTTTAGAGGATTTTGACAAACATGGAGCTCACAATAGCTCAAAGCCCCAGAATCAGTAAACAGACAATGTGGGACTTAATATTCAGTTTCAACAAACTTTGGATAGAAATTGCAACTAAAACAATAATCAGATTAAGATTCCCTTTTGGGGATAGGTGGGCATATTAATAAAAAAGTTGTACACAAAACTTCATGGAATTTGGACAACCACAGAGCTATAATAGCTCAAAGCCCCAAAATTAGTAATCGGACATGGTGTGGGGCGCAATGTTCAGTTCAACAAACTTTGGATAGAAACAACAACTAGACCAACAATCAGATTGAGATTTCATTTTGAGGATAGGCGAGCATATCAGTGACAAAAGTTGTACAGAAAACTTCAGGGGATTTGGGCAACCATAAAGCTCACAATAGCTCAAAGCCTCGGAATCATTAATCAAACACAATGTAGTATGCTGAAGTGATACTGTGCTACAGTAACTGATACACGCTACACTGCCGTATCGACTACAGTGATTCCAGTATTAGTCCATTGCAATATTGAGTTATATACTGTGTTAAAATTAAATCAATTTCAGGTTGTGAACATTTGAAATCAACCATTGGAGGTGTCCAACAACAAAGGTATTGTTGTTGAACATGTTCAACAAAAACTGAATATGTTCAAATTACTAAATATGTTCATGAATTATTATTGTTCAGCAATAACTGAAGTGATCATTGTAATCAATATGCATACATATTCATCATTGCAATTTTATTATGAAGATACTAATGAGAGTATGATACCAAAATATTGACTAATTGGCTTGGAGCTTCAACACAAACAAAGGGCAACCTCCAAAAATTAAAAGAGGTTACAAATTCATTCTAATATATGATAGAGTACAAAATTCTATATATACGACCAATATCTTCTCAAGTTAATACATAAAACAAAAAAATACAGTGATACAGGAGCCTGATATTATGAACAATAGTTTTGCTAATATGAACAGTAATTTCTGGTATATGGAGCAGCTTGCCGGGTGGTTGGGGATATTACTGTAAGGCTTTGAAATAGTTGCAAACAAAGAGTCTTGATATATTTGTTGCCAAAGGAACTGATCCATTGCAACTTTCTCGAGCATGAGCTGATAAGAAAATAATACGATATAATTATATAGAAATAATAAATGCATACATACATAAACTTATTGTTTAGTATAATTATGCTTGCTAATCACTTCGATATAAGAATTAAGCCTCAAACAAAGTTGAAAAAGACCTGTGAATTTGATAAAACCTCAAGTTAATTATATGAATTTTATCATGTATATTAAAAAAAAAGTTTAATCACCTTATTTTTGTATTTCTTTTCCCTTGCTACGACATGTAGTTCTATTGTGGCCAACTTTTTTACATATTCCACAATGAAGTTTGCACTTTCCTTCTCTGATATCCATCTCATTACATATATGGGTGCATTTTGGATGACTTTTTCTACTTCACAACATATTAGGATTGGGAATAATCGTTGGCATTGAAATCTCCGGCCAATAATCTTCATACAGTAATGGATTATACTGTGGTTCCCATGTTTTAGAATACTGATCAAGAGTATAATAATGTTTGATGAATTTACTATTATTAATTCCTAAAGCTTGACAAACAGCTAAAATATGAGAGCAGAGATACTTGAAAATCATCAATTTTCCACAAGTGTATGTCCCTTCATCTAATCGAACAACTTGCCTAGCTTGAGTTTTGTACATCAAATTATAGACTTTAAATATACCTCCTTGGCTATCGATTGCAATGAGATGATGAGAGTTTGCTTTTGATATACATCGCTGCAAATGTGTGACAATTTGAGGGGTGAAAATTTCTCCTCTAGATATTGCCTTTGCGCACAAACCTCTTCTAACATTGAAATGTGCTAATGTCCATTTAGACAATGGAATCTATCAAGCCATTCTTTTGCTTTATTATTTAATCTTCTAATTTTTTGCATGACTATTAAATTTCCAAATCTGACACTGTGAACCTGCTTCATATATAAGATTTTTTAATTTTATATTATGAAATCTATTATTGAAATTACTGCATAAATGCTGCAAGCAAAATTGATGATGCCAACCAAACCCCCTTAGTTCTCTCACTACAGATACAATGCCACTGTGACGATCCGATATCAAACAAATATCATTACAACGGGACACTCCATTTTTAATGTAGGTAAGAAACCAACTCCATATATTTGACTCTCTTCCTCCACTGTAACAAATGCAGGTGGAAATAGTAGACATGTAAATGGGCTCGGGCCTCCCACGGGCGGCCCGGGCCCGGCCCAGCCTGAAATCCTGTTGATTATTAGGTGCTAATGGTTACTGATTTACCACTGTATTATTGAATCAATCAACATTACTCCATTCTAGGATACATTTATAATGACGTGGTGGATCTCTCGTATCATTATAATCTCTTGGTTCAATATCACTTTCATTATTCATCTCTTCACTATTTTCATCTTTTATAAATGCAACATCATTATCTTCGTCATAATTCTCCTCAAGATATGTCTCATCGTCATCATCCTCCTCACTATCAAAAATCTCATGATTATTTATATTTATTCCATTTATAATATAAATTTAATGAGGAATATATATATTTACTAATGACGAACATAAATTTTTTAGAACTTAATGAGTCTTGAACCCAAGATATCATGATCCTCCCGTATAGAGCCCAATTACTCTAACCAGAGTGGTGTACACTTTATGTACAATGACGAACATAAATTGAATAGTATAATTCATAAATAAAAAAAAGTACTTACAAGTTTTTAGCAAATGGATAATTTTTTATCAATTTTCCAATCAAGCTCTATATGCACAATCCAAGTACACATCACCTGCAATAAAATAGTAAATAAATATCATCAACAATATATCCATGAAATTTTAATATATATCATAATAAAATTTCATAAAATCAATTTCACCAATAGCTTTAAAATAAATTTTTGGATTTTTAAAAGTAATAGACGATTGGAGTCTAACTAATGCCAGATGATTGCTCCATTTTAGTGCTTTGAAGACCATTCTAGGTTGATCTAAGTGTGGATCTAGAGATTGTTCAGAGCTTATTGTACCTAGATATATACTAAAAGAATTATTGGCACCGATCATCTTCTCTAGAGCCAACAATTTTTCTGATAATCTAACTTCAGAGGCAATTGATGCTCCAACTAGGACTATTTTATAATTCATGTCACTTTAAGACCAACCATAAGAGAATCAATGTTCTATGGTTTATTTAATCCTGGTCCTTTAATTCAATAACTCTACTAATTCTGCTCTACTTCATAAGTTTTAGTATGCTATTTGGGACCTGGAACAACTTTCTTCACCAACAATAATTAATTATAGAAAATAGACATGCATTATAATACATAGACTTAGGAAACAAAAGACGATAAATATCTTCTTAAAGTCATTCAGAAAAAAGATCGAGATAACTTAGTAATAGACAACACCCTTTTTTAATTTCAGTTGGCATGCAACAATATGATATGTAAAGAGGCATTAGTAAAAAAATAGAGGAATCAAGGTAATTTATATTATTACGTCAATATGTTAAGTGCACCTCTCCATAGCTAGCATAACACCACTGCAAAAGAGAGCTCCTCTTGCTCTCCTGATCCTGCATTAATTTTTCATACTCTTGTTTCCTACTCTCTGCTGCTTCTGGACTATACTCAAACTCCCGAACCTATGAGATAGGAAGCATTAAATGCATTCTAGCAAAGACAACAGTTAATATAGAAATGACACTAAGCTTTACTCAACCATCTGGAAGATGGGATGTAACATAGAGCAGAAGAGTTTTAGCTAATCTATCAATGTAATAAAAAATAGAAACTCAAAAACGTTGAAATCAGACACCAAGTAGACAATGTCAACGGGCAAGGCCCATCCTAAAAGATAAGAAATACCAATACCTCCTCTGCCTAAATCAATGCCTACATCCATGGTAGATTGGAACAAGTCCTCCACCTCTGCCTACATCAATGCCTCTTCCGTTAGATTTGGAGGGTTACTTTGCCCAAATCTAGTGAGCGTCGCCGAAATTAATTGGATGGTACGGAGAAGATCATCGCTGGCATGGGGAGGAAGAAGATTATGGTCGAACTAGTGCGGGCACGACAGTCGAACGTTGGGCAGGGCGAGCATCGACCGGGCGAGAGTGGACCGGTGGACCGAGCGAGCTAATGTTAAGTGCACCTCTCCATAGCTAGCATAACACCACTGCAAAAGAGAGCTCCTCTTGCTCTCCTGATCCTGCATTAATTTTTCATACTCTTGTTTCCTACTCTCTGCTGCTTCTGGACTATACTCAAACTCCCGAACCTATGAGATAGGAAGCATTAAATGCATTCTAGCAAAGACAACAGTTAATATAGAAATGACACTAAGCTTTACTCAACCATCTGGAAGATGGGATGTAACATAGAGCAGAAGAGTTTTAGCTAATCTATCAATGTAATAAAAAATAGAAACTCAAAAATGTTGAAATCAGACACCAAGTAGACAATGTCAACGGGCAAGGCCCATCCTAAAAGATAAGAAATACCAATACCTCCTCTGCCTAAATCAATGCCTACATCCATGGTAGATTGGAACAAGTCCTCCACCTCTGCCTACATCAATGCCTCTTCCGTTAGATTTGGAGGGTTACTTTGCCCAAATCTAGTGAGCGTCGCCGAAATTAATTGGATGGTACAGAGAAGATCATCGCTGGCATGGGGAGGAAGAAGATTATGGTCGAACTAGTGTGGGCACGACAGTCGAACGTTGGGCAGGGCGAGCATCGACCGGGCGAGAGTGGACCGGTGGATCGAGCGAGCGTTAAATGGCAGGGTTTGAATTTTTATGAATAAAAAATAGGTCAACTTGATGACATGGCAAGTTGACTGCTTAGTTTTGGAAAAAAAAATTTGCTTTGTTATTTTTGGAAATTATTATTTTAAGTCACTTAGTAAGGTAAAAGACTCATAAGGGAAGGTACGGGACATGATATGGTGGTATCAGAGCAGGTTTATATCAGAATAAATATATATCCTAATAAGATCATTAGAGAACCTAGGTATATAGGGACATTATTTAGAGGTATTTTAAATAAAGATAGAAGGATTCTAGTGGATCTTAGGTAAGGACCAATTTAGTTGGCCTAGGATATAAGTCGTATACGTAATCTTGATCGTAATATTCATGCAGGAAACTTAGAATGCAGCCAGAACGTAGTAATTCATGGGATGAGGCACCTCAAAGACATGAATGTTCCTCTACCTCCTATGTGGTGCCTCTTGAGACAGGTCAGGTTGAATCAATATCAAGTGAAGGGGTAACTTTTACCCCTAAACAAGTTCAAGTGATCATTAGGATGATGCAAACTCAGGCTAAACAGCTATAATCACCCATCCTACCAACATATATATCACTTGTTGTGCTACTAGTAAAGATCATTCCTCCATCAGTTCCTGTGCAGACAATTTTTTTGAAACAATGGAAGGGTAAGGAAGTATACACCGAGAGGAAAAAGTTAGGATCTTTCTGTCCCACTTTTCAGAAAAAGGAAATCATTAGTAGAGGAAAACAATGGATAGGAGAATCTTCTGGTAACACTCCTAGGCGAGAAATTTGTTCACGAGCATTACAAATTCCTGATTTTGAATTCCATGTTCGATCTATGATTAGAAAGGTTTGTGAAAATTGTTGAAGATTTCATCCTAGAATATGTAAACTTCCCTTAAGATGTTTCTATTACCATGAGATGGGTTATCTAAAAAGAAATTGCCCAACACATTAACAAAAGGGTAGTAAGGGAAGTATAGAAATGCAGAGGCAACGATTTAAGGGAAAGGGAGACATCACTGATCCAAAGCTAATCACAAGTATCTTACAATTATTTCAATATCTTATTAGAATGATAGTGGATTATGTAGATTTTAAATTAATTTTAAACACAGGTACCATACAGTGCTGTAATTCTGCACCATGGCAGGATCACCATACAAAAACTACAAACACATCCATCTCCAGCGTGGCAAGCTGAGACACACTGTATATGATACCAATGAACCAGGACTGCTCAGGGATCCCACCACTGTTAAGCATGCCAGAGTCATCAGGTTCCCTAGCCTCAGTAGCGCATGGGACGGTACTGTTCCTAGTACACCCTCTATCTTGTGTAACACAATTAAGTTGAGCTCTGCACCGAAGTGAGATCTCGGTTACACCAAGGTATTAGTGGCTGAGGTCAACCGAACTTACATCTCTACCTTACTAGCACATGGCTCCTCACCACATGTTGGCACATACCAGTCTAAGAACCACACATCTTCTCCTAGGTTACATAACCTTAAGATGTCTAGGGTTCTTATCCATATAATAATTTAGATCACTCCAGGTATTATCACCTCATGAATCTAAAATGTCTCAAACTTTTATCTCATGTCAAACATGTTCCATGTTCTTGCTAAGTGTCTCTACATCTCTAATAACATGAACATATTAAAAAATCAAACTAACATGAGCATAAATATCAATAACATGCATATAATAGCATCATATATATATACCAGCATTGTATAACCAACAACTCACATCAGGAGCAAGTATATTATTGCATCATACATGAACTAGTATGATATAACTTTCAATCTCATATCGAGAGCATGCATATAATAACATCATACATGAACTAGCATGATATAACCTTCAATCTCATATCGAGAGCATGCATATAATAACATTATACATCTGTTGGTATGATTCAAGTTTCAACTCACATCAATAATATGCATACATTAGCATCTTAGAGAAACTAACATGGCATACTTTCAAGTTCACAGTAACTCACATGCTAAATAAGTATGTAACGAAGTAAATATATCATTTATCAAGAGGTACAATAATAACAAAACAACCCTTAGGACTCAGCATCTATAGTAGGCCAAATTAAATTTGAAACCATAAACCCTCACCAGAGTCTCAAGTAGATCTTTAAACAAGAATCACGGCTTGGCCGTGATCCTTAAGAGCAAGCAAACAAGCAAGCAAATTCCTTCTTACTTCAATATAAATCACAGTTTGGCTGTGATTTATCAAGCAATAGCACAGCAACCAATAATTTCCTAAAATAAATTCAATGCAAACAACCAAGCATACATAAAGAACATATCTCAAACAATCCTCTTAACTAGCCCCACTACCCACAACCTCACATCAATTTCCTTTTTTGTCACTTTTCTGTTAATCAATTAACCATTTAACAATTCAATCAAATATCACTACCATAGTTATTCAATAAAATATGTTTACATTTAATTTATACAATAAGAACACTTTTTAAATTTCTATTTGCATAATTAAATCATTCTAACAGTTTGATCTATTACACTACCTTATTCATCTAAAATAATTTTAATACTTCTGTAAAACTTTAATTACTATATATAAATCAATTAATAATTCTCTAATTTCATTAATTACAAAATCTAATTAACCTAATTACTCAATTTAATCACAGTCTAAAGTTCATAAATTCTGTAAAAGATCTAACTGCATCAATTAAATTTATAAATCCTAAATTATCAAACTTCATTAATTAGAAAATCTAAATAACTAATTTTCTAAATTTTATCACATTATAAATTTATAAAATTCTAAATTATTCAATTTCATAAATTGAAATAATCTAATAATCTAATTACCTCAATTTACAATCTAATCTCCTAGTTTCATTAACTTCATAAAGAAATTTTAAATAAATATTTTTAATTTCAATTAATACAATTTAAATGTCATAACATTTATCAAAATATTTCTTCATGCATATAATATATTATTAATTTATTTAAATCCTAAATTAATCTAAATTAACGTAAATAAATTAAGAACTTGCATTTCAATAATTTTGAAAAATTCTAATTAAATCAAATAAATTATATTTAAGCATGATAAAACATCACAAATTATTTTATATTTTTCAGACATCATAAATACCCTCAACCCTGAACCAAACCTAAAATAATTAAAGGCAGGTCTAAAACATATTAAAAATTTTAAATAAATTTCTTAAGGCTGAAAACTCACCAGTCAAGCCTTAGCCACTTGAACCGAATTAAACCAATTAACAAGCCGCGAAACCAGCCAACCCGCAACCAAAACGCATTTAAACCGGCCGTTCGCCGAACCGGACCAACACACGCGCAACGCACGTTGTCAGGCTATGTAGGCATGGAAAGACCACAACCAACAACACATTGTATGGGTAAACTTGATATTCAAGGTGTGAAAGAGGGCACCATCCCTTAAATAAGATTAGGTTGCAACTCCTTTCCAAGAATTATCGATGTGGGACTAAATCTTTCTTAAATAGAAAATGATACAACTCCTTTTCAAGAATTTCCTGATGTGGGACTAAATATTTCTTAAATATAAAAAGATGCAACGATACACGAGACTAGTAGCCTATGCAGGTATTAAACTCATGACCTTTGTATCATTAGCACGATGCTTTAACCAACTAAGCTAATATGCCAAGTTATTATTATTATTATTATTTTCTAAAAGAAAAACAGGGTTTACAGTTACTACTACACCTGTATACACATTGAACGCGGTGTGCTCAGCCTTGCGGCCTAATGCGAAATTACAGCTCGAAACCACAGCACGAAATCCAAGGCTAAGGGGATCGTTCAAGGATGCCTTAGTGGGATTAGTTATCACATAACAAGTTTTTTAATATTTTAGATGTATGTCTCTAAATGTCACCTAGGTTATATACCATATTGATGTCACTAGTGTAAATCATATACAACATATTTATTTTTTATATCACATGACTCAAGCTGCCAGCCTATGCTTAAGGAAAACCCTGGCCTGGGACTTCCCTAAGCCCATCAGTGCCATTACAGTCTATATCTCTACCTATGCCCGCTGCACTGATGTTGGCGGAGAGGACGGGTGACCCATAATCACTCTCCATCGTTTCGCTAGTTGCTGACCATGCCTCCCCTAGCGAAACCGTCGTGCCCTTACATTCTCCCCGGATCCGTAGGGGCAACGACATCTATGTAGTACTACACACTGTCTGTAGACAGGGTCATCATCATAATAGTCTCATCGGCCACGGCTAGCCGAAATAATAACCCTAGGATCCGGACTACTCATCCAACTGTCTGCCGAACGTCAAGGATGATAGCCGTGTGGTCTATGGATCCATTGTCCAAGGCCTCATGTAGGGAATCATCTTCCCAGTCCAATAGCAATCAACGTTGGCCGTAATAAATGCACATCCGCACAATGGGCTGTGACTATCCCGACTACATCGTGGCTAAGTCCATGGTAGGGTTCATCCTCGCTAGCCATCTAAGGACTACCACGGTGTCGCCTAAGCAGCGCACGTGCGGGTATCGGTATCAGGGTATGGATCCACTCAATTTTTGGTCTATCTTAACCTAGGAGTTAATCTAGTCCAACCCTCAGCTCACTCTCAGTATCTAAGCTATCTATGATCTGTAGCCTCGGGAGGTGCTGGTGTGTGAACATCACTAACCGAACGCTAATGGTTCGTGATGTCATCTAGGATGCATTAATAACGCCCTTAGTTTAAAATTTAGTGATGTTCTTACGTGGTACTAGTATCATGTCACCTATGTCTCTATACTGAAGTGTCCGGTGTAAATCATGATACTATATTCTATGTTTACTTCATCTTTTATCATTTTACGCATGATATTATTTGCATTCAACATTTCAGCATAATTAACTAACATGCAGTAAAAATAATATATTATGCCGAGTAAAAGATGAAATAAGCATATGTGGCATATTAGCATGCTAAATAAAATATAATAACAAAGCATGCATTTTTCTTGGTAGTTTTAGAAGCATGATATTTATTTAGTTGGCAGGCATCCAAGAATTTTCTAACAATATCTAATTAAGATTTTCCCTAGTTGGAATAAATCATACTATGATGAGCCTACGCACCTATATCGATGTTAGAGCTTCAGAATCAATCCAATTGAAGCTCCGAAGTATTAATAGTAGGGTAGATCGAGTCCAAATAATTTTTCTAACATAAGAAAATTTATTTACAATTTTAAATTAATTTTCTAAAATTAATTTAGATATAAATATATTAATTTATGTTGATCCGATCTATCCCCTTAATTTGGACCTAACCATGTAATTAGCCCAATCAGTTTGGTCCAAGTCTATTCATGAAGCCCAAACCCAAATCCATTTATTATCCAAGTTAATCTGGTCAAAATTAGTCAAATCTGATTTTAATTTGGGTTCAAACCCAATGCATACAATAAAAGTCAAAATTGATTAAATTTAATCTTAATTAACCAAATTGATCAATTTAAACCCAATCCCAATCAATTTGACTCAATTCGGGTTCAAGCAGTCAAATTGGGTAATTTGGATTCAATCTGATTCAATTTGGTTCGAATCTAACTTGATTCAATTTGATTGGGTTCAATTCGGGCTTAAATCAATTTAATTAGTTCAACTCAGATTCAGATCAATTCAATTTGGTTTGACCTAGGTTCGATTTAATTCAATCTGGTTTAGCTCGGATCTGGTCTAGTTTAATTGGATCCGGTCTAACCAACCCAATCTGATTTGATCTAACTCGAGCTCGAACCACTTTCAATTAATTGATTCAGCTCATCCCAACTAAACTCAACCCGAACCCAAGTTCGACCCAGACTCGACTGAACTCAACTAATTAGTTTAACTCAACCACTTACTTAACCCATTAATTAACCCACTTAATTAACTCAATAACTAATATTAACTTAATTAATTTATCCTTAAGCATGATTAAAGAAATTAATCAAAGGCAGAAAGGGGCGAGGGGCGAGGGTAGAGGTGTTACCTCTGCTCGTTCGCTCCTTCTTCTCAGACGCCGGCGATGGAGCTCCGGCAAGGTCGGCTCGGCTCCGGCAGCAGCCCTCCGGCTTCGGCGAAGGTCCGCCGGGGTTCTCGCGAGTAGCATTGACGGCGACGGCGATGGGTGCGGTGAAACGGAGCGCGTTGCTGCGTGGGAAGAGGGCAGCGTGGGCGACGCTCCAGCGAGCTCTCGTTGAGCTTGCGAACAGCGAGTTAGGGATGGAGGAAGGTTGCCGACAAGAGGACGGCGGCGACGGGCAAGGAGGAGGCGCTGGCAGCGAGGGATCGCAGCTCGTGGGCGTGCAATCGAAGGCCCCTGCTCGCGGCTCTGTTTCCGCCCGCGAGCAAAGGAGGGCGGTCTGCTGCAATCTCTGGTAGCGGCAAGGCAAGGGCGACGGGTTGCAGCGAAGGGCATGCCGGCGAGTTTCCCACTCTCCTTCATCACTCGGAAGAGGTGGTCGCGCGAGGAGGAGGAGGAGACACCGACGAGCAAGCTGTAGCGTCCGTGGGAAGAGGGCGGAGGCGTCAGGCCTTCGCGAACGGAAGGGAAGGTTCCGGTAGGTCGACGATGAGGGAAAACCGACGAGGCATGCGGAGAGGGTGCAGCAGCGAGGGCATTTGCTCGGCGAGGGAGAAATCGTCGGTTGAGGCACTCAACTTGGGGCGCTCTGCTTGCACCCCTATTTTTGTTCATGAGCAGGGGAAGGAGTAGGCAGAGGCGTCAGAGCTTCCTTCCGCGAGCTCCGACAATGATTGGATGAAGGAGGACGGTGGCAAGGTGCCGGCAAAGTCGTCAGCCCTCCTCCACAGCCCGGGCGCGTGGATTGCAGGAGGGAGCGGACGTCCAAGCGAGCTGCAAGGGCAGCCGTGTTCATGGCCATGGGAAGAGGGCGAAGCTGTTGGCCCTTCACAAATGGAAGGGAAGGTGTCGCCTTCCCTTCTCCGGCGGATCGGCGAGGACGAGGTTGTGCATGCGGCGATGAAGGTGGCGAGGAAGATGAAGTCGATGGAAAGGAGGAAAGAGGGCGTGAGCTGCGAGTACGATGGGGATGGCGGAAAGCATGTGATATGCACACGCCTCGACTTAAGATGCGTGCAAGCAAGTTGGTCCCGATCTTCCGTCGTAGGAGAAATCCTAAAAGCGGGGGGAGTTGTGACTTTGACGAAGGGGAGGCTAACCACGATCTAGGAACGCGACCAGCAACCTCGCAATCGCTAAACCACTCCTCAGTTGGTTATCAACCGTGTCAAACACGACTGACCTGTTCACGAAGAACGGCACGAACAATTCAAGAGAATTGAAAGAGCAACAGCGGAAGGATCACTCAAGAAATTGGACTTCAAGTTTGTAGCAAAAGCATCACAAAAGTGGTGGCTAAAGCAAAAATCAAAGTCCCTTTTCAATAGTGCAAGTCCCACTAAATATATAGACAAAATATGGAAAGTTTTTCCATATTTTATTTCACTAAAATAGGAAAAATAAATATATAAATATCCTCCTCTTGTTAGCTACGAAATTTGGAAAAATAAATCCCTTCATAAAGATTTGAATATATATTTGAGGAAGATTTGATCTTGAATAAATCTTCCTTGATTTGCTCTTGAATAAATCTTCTTCTTTGATTTGCTCTTTAATAAATATTTGATTAAGATTTGATTCTTGAATAAATCTTCCTTCACTCATACACTTCCATATGAGTAATTCATGCAACTTCCATATAAGTAATTCCTCCATGTGTTTCCTTGCATGTAGTGACAAGTAAACAATAATAATTAGGCAATATCATTTGTTCTGTAATTAAGTAATTAAATTGCCCAAGAAAAGAATTCACCTGCCGTCATAAGCGTCGTGCACGGGCTCGTGTCATTGGGCATTCTATGGTAATTGAATCTTGCACGGGTGAACCAACGATGTCCTCATCATACTCCCCTTCTTGAAGAGGAGTCGACCTCGACTCCAGCTCATCTTCATCGCCCAAGTATGGTGATAGATCAGCCATATTGAATGTATTACTCATCCCATAATCCTTAGGTAGTTCCAGCTTGTAGGCATTATCATTGATCTTCGCAATAAATCTGAATGGACCATCACCTCGTGGCATGAGTTTGGACTTGCGCTGTTCTGAAAATCGATCTTTACGCAAATGCAACCAAACCAAATCTCTTTCTTCAAAAATAACTTTCTTTCTACCTTTGTCTGCATGCTTCTTATATTGTATTTGCATCTCCTCAATATTTATTTTGGTCATCTGATGTATCTTACGAATCATCTCAGCACGCTTGTCTGCATCAAGATTACCTCTTTCTGTTGGTGGTAGAGGTAGTAAATCAATTGGAGCAGCAGACTTAAAGCCACAGACAACCTCGAATGGGCAGAACTTGGTAGTAGAATACACAACTCGATTGCAGGCAAACTCAATATGTGGTAGGCATTCCTCCCACATCTTCAGGTTCTTTTTGAGTATCGCCCGTAGCACGGTACCAAGTGTGCGGTTGACGACTTCGGTTTGTCCGTCCGTTTGGGGATGACATGTAGTTGAAAACAACAGCTTTGTCCTGAGCTTACCCCAAAGCGTCCTCCAAAAGTGGCTTAAAAATTTTGCATCACGATCTGAAACAATTGTCCTCGGCACTCCATGTAGGCGCACGATCTCCCTGAAAAATAAATCGACAACATGAGTAGCATCATCGCTCTTATGACAAGGTATGAAATGAGTCATCTTAGAAAACCTATCAACAACAACAAATATACTATCTCTCCCCTTCTTAGTCTTTGGTAAACCCAACACAAAATCCATTGAAATATCCTCCCAAGGTAATTTTGGAACAGGAAGAGGTGTATATAAACCATGTGGGTTTAAGCGAGACTTAGCTGTTTGACAAGTGCTGCATCTCCCCACGTAACGCTCGATGTCGCGCCTCATGTTTGGCCAATAAAAGTGTGTGGCCAATACGTCCTCAGTCTTACGTATCCCAAAATGTCCCATCAAACCACCTCCATGCGCTTCCTGCAACAAAAGAAGACGAACAGAACTTGCAGGAATACAAAGCTTGTTAGCTCTAAATAAATAACCATCATTCAACACATACTTATCCCAACATCTTCCTTCTTTACATTTCATGAAAATTTCTTTGAAATATAAGTCAGTAGCATATAATTCTTTTAACCTTTCCAAACCAAGAATTTTGCAATCAAGTTGGGGCAACAACAAGTAACGTCTAGATAATGCATCAGCAACTAGATTATCTTTTCCTTTCTTATATTTCAAAACATATGAAAAAGTTTCAATAAATTCGATCCACTTAGCATGTCTACGATTCAACTTACTTTGGCAATGAATATGCTTCAAGGATTCATGATCTGAATGTATGATAAATTCTTTTGGCCAGAGATAATGTTGTCATGTTTCCAATACTCTAACCAATGCATATAATTCCTTGTCATATGTTGAGTAGTTTAAAGTTGGACAACTAAGTTTTTTACTAAAATAAGCAATGGGTTTCCTATCTTGCATAAGAACACCTTCAATTCCAATACCACTAGCATCACATTCTATCTCAAAAGTTTTATTAAAATCAGGAAGTTGTAAAAGTGGTGCATTGGTTAACTTATCTTTTAGCAAATTGAAGGCATCTTCTTGCGATTTTTCCCACTTGAAAGGTATGTTCTTTTTTGTCAACGCATTAAGGGGTGTGGCGAGTGAGCTAAAATCCTTTATGAATCGACGATAAAAGCTTGCCAGTCCATGAAAACTCTGCACTTGAGTGACTGATGTAGGTGTTGGCCAAGCTCGAATAGCTTTCACCTTTTCCTCATCCACCTCAATACCCTGCGCAGTCACAACAAAACCAAGAAATATGACTCGATCCGTGTAAAATGTACACTTCTCGAGGTTAGCAAACAAACGTGCCTCTCTCAAAGCAATCAAAACTTGTCGGATAGGTGCTAAATGTTCATCCAAAGACTTGCTATAAATTAATATGTCATCAAAGTAAACTACCACAAATTTTCCAATAAAAGCTCTCAACACTTCATTCATTAAGCGCATAAATGTACTAGGTGCATTTGTAAGATCAAATGGCATAACTAACCACTCATATAATCCAAATTTAGTCTTAAAAGTAGTTTTCCATTCATCACCTAGCTTCATTCTAATTTGGTGGTAACCACTACGCAAGTCAATCTTAGAAAAGATAGTAGAACCACACAATTCATCAAGCATATCATCTAATCGAGGAATAGGGTGACCATAACATACCGTAATATTGTTGATAGCTCGACAATCTATGCACATCCTCCATGATCCATCTTTCTTTGGCACAAATAAAACAGGAACAGCACATGGACTTAAGTTTTCATGCACATATCCTTTATCTAGGAGCTCTTGCACTTGGCGCTGAATTTCCTTTGTCTCCTTGGGATTGGTACGGTATGGGGGACGGTTAGGCAGAGATGCTCCTGGAATCAAATCAATTTGATGCTCAATCCCCCCCAATGGTGGCAACCCTGCAGGTATCTCATCTGGGAACACATCAGTAAACTCCTGCATCAAAGAAACAATCGAAACAGACAAAGAAGAGGGTAAGGAGTTAGTAGAAAATAGAGCGTCCTTACATACAAGTGCAAAACACTCTTGGGGATTGGTTTCTAACTCTTGCATCTCGCTTTTGGTAGCTAATAGAACTTGTCCCTTGATTGGTATCTCTTTTTTCTTCTCACATTTTTCTTTCTTTTCTCTCATTTTGGGTTGATGACTCTCACTTTCTATTTTGGAAATGTCACTCATCTCTTTTTCTTTTCTCTCACACTCAGCCCTATCTAATTCATCTTTGAGAAGTTCTTCTGGTGTCATTGGAACCAACACGACCTTCTTATCTTTGTGCATAAAGGAATACTTGTTGGAACGCCCATAATGTGTAGCATCTTTATCATATTGTCATGGTCTTCCAAGTAATAACGCACAAGCTTGCATTGGCACCATATCACACTCCACAAAGTTAGAATAGGTACTAACAGAAAAATGAACACGTACCATCATTGTTATCTTCAACTTCCAACAAGAATTGAGCCATTGAATGTAGTATGACTGCGGGTGTAATCTTGTGGTTAGGCCAAGCTTTCCAACCATCTCCGAACTTACAATATTATTGCAGCTTCCACCATCAATTATGATCTTACAAGAATGCTCCTTGATCACAAATTTGGATTGGAACAAATTGTGACGCTGCCCATTTTCTGTCTTCTCCATCTGGGAGCTAAGAACACGGCGAACAACAAGGCTTGCATGACTTGTATCAAAAGTGATCTCTTCTGGTTTTAAATATGAAACTGATTGAGACTCCTCGTGATCAAATCCACCTCCCTCTTCTACCTCACTGGACGATGTGTACTCACCATTTTCTCGAATGATAAGGGCCCTTTCCCCTTACACTTGAAGCACTCAATCTCTCTTGTTCTTCCTATAGATGCAACTGAGGATGAATTTTTTGTAGGTGCAACAGTGGTCTTTTTTGAATCGACAGGTTTGGATGTTGGTGAAGTAAAACGGCTTCCTGAATTCCCTTTGCCAATTGGTGCAGCAATCCTGCTAGAATGACCAACACTCTTTTGTTGCTGATTGGCATCCCTCCAAGGCATGGAAGAACTAGGATAACTACGACTGGCTTTGTATGGCTGCTTCCTCCTTTGAACTTGCCTTTCAGCTTTGCATGCATAATGAAATAGTTGATCCAAAGAATTATAGTTCTGGAAATCAAGTATATCTTGTATCTCTCCATTCAATCCTCCCAAGAATTTTGTCATCTTTGCATTATCATCTTCTTGCACATTAGCACGTAGCATTCCCACCTGCAACTCTTGATAGTATTCTTCCACAGATTTGTTTCCTTGATTCATTCTTTGGAATTTGTTAAGTAATTCTCTCTCAAAATAGGAAGGCACGAACCTGGACCTTATCAAGTGCTTCAAATCATCCTAAGTACGAGGAGCTCTATTTCTTTGTCGAATTTGACTCCACCAGATAGAAGCATGACTAATAAATTCGGTAGTTGCTGCACGTACTTTATACTCTTCTGGGTAATGATGACAGCTGAATTTTTGCTCAACTAATAATTCCCAATCAAGATAGGCTTCTCGATTAAACTTTCCATCAAAACTAGGAACAGTGAATTTAATTTTACCCAATGAATCATTTCTTCTTTCTTCGTTACGGTGACGTACATGACCTCCGTCAACTCCCACTCCTCGTGCGGGACGGCGCTGATACAATTCCAAGGCAACTTCATCTCAGCCACATAATTATTATTTAACTCTTCATCAGCAGCTTCTTGAAATACAACGTTCAAATTTCCTCTTGGTTCGAATGGAGTAGCAGCAGCAACATTATTATGAGCTTCAACTCGTCCTCGAGGAACTCGAGGTGGTGGGTGTCGTCGTGCAGGAGTTTGCTCCACTTGATCAAGTCGTGCTTCAATTTCTCCAAGACGATTCTCCAACCCGTTCAAGCGCACAAGTACTTGATCAGATAGTATTTGCTCGAAGGTGTTTGTAACATGAGCCATCAAAGCTTGAGAACGTGGAGACAATGATATCATTGATGAGTGGGACCCATCTTCCTCGTCATAAGAAACATCACGAGGACTTCTTGATCCTGACATTGTTAGTAAGACAAAAGAGAAATTCTACCGAACTAGTAAATTATTTATGAAAAACTCACAATCCTCACAAACCTTACCACCTGAAGCTCTAACCCTTCTCAAAAATTGCTCGCGTATTTGCTGGTTCGTTATAACTTTCAACAATGAGTGAATAAAGCGATTGCAAAGTGCTAGAACACGGTGATTAAGGCTAATTTATGAAGATCTAGATGGGGATATATTTGTAGCAAAGAGAAGAAAAATAATAATTCAAGAAATTGTAAAGTTGACTC
The DNA here is from genome assembly GCA_030544415.1 of Thalia dealbata. Taxonomy (NCBI): domain Eukaryota; kingdom Viridiplantae; phylum Streptophyta; class Magnoliopsida; order Zingiberales; family Marantaceae; genus Thalia; species Thalia dealbata. The sequence goes on from CM060460.1 coordinate 13,758,676, forward strand.
AATTAAGCAAGGTAGAAGGTGTCAAAAGGAAGAAAAAATACAAGGATAATTATAATTAAAATTCGGATTGCAAAATTAACTCAATCAAGGAAGGTATAAGGTGTCAAAAAGGAAGAATAAGTGCAAGATAATTAAAATTCAAATAAAATATTTTTTTGTTTATTTTTTTTTGTTCCTTGGCCTAACCTTCTTCTCACTTTTTTTTTCTCTACTCGCCGAAAGCTTGCTCTTCCCTTTCTCCACTTATTTTTTTCTTGCCGAACATTACTCCCTTTTTTTTTCTCCTCTTTTCTAGCAAAACACTTCCTCCTCTTTTTTCTCCTCTTTTCTCTCTCTCTCTCCTTTTTTTTCCAATTTTTCCCACCTAACACTTCTTCCTCTTTTTTCTCCTCTTTTCTTGCAAAACACATCCTCCTCCTTTCTCTCCTCTTTTCTCTCTACCTCTCTTTTTTTTTTCAAATCTTCGGGCGAGCACACTTTGGCTGAACAATAATTTTTTTTTTCAAGGATAAAAATTCAACAACTCAAGCGGAAATTAGGAGATAATAATAAAAAAAATAAAGATGGGAAAACAACTATGATGGGTACGAAATAGAAGTTCAAGAAAAAGGATTTTTTTTTTTTGATGTAGGGAAAATAAAAGAGAATCTAATAAAGGATAGATAAATTCCTACCGGCAACGAAGGCTCTGATACCACCTGATATGCATACGCCTCGACTTAAGATGCGTGCAAGCAAGTTGGTCCCAATCTTTAGTCGTAGGAGAAATCCTTAAAGCGGGGGAGAGTTGTGACTTTGACGAAGGGGAGGCTAACCACGATCTAGGAACGCGACCAGCAACCTCACAATTGCTAAACCACTCCTCAGTTGGTTATCAACCTTGTCAAACACGACTGACCTGTTCAGAAGAACGACACGAACAATTGAAGAGAATTGAAAGAGCAACAGCGAAAGGATCACTCAAGAAATTGGACTTCAAGTTTGTAGCAAAAGCATTACAAAAGTGGTGGCTAAAGCAAAAATCAAAGTCCCTTTTCAATAGTGCACGTCCCACCAAATATATAGACAAAATATGGCACGTTTTTCCATATTTTATTTCACTAAAATAGGAAAAATAAATATATAAATATCATCCTCTTGTTAGCTACGAAATTTGGAAAAATAAATCCCTTCATAAAGATTTGAATATATATTTGAGGAAGATTTGATCTTGAATAAATCTTCCTTGATTTGCTCTTGAATAAATCTTCTTCCTTGATTTGCTCTTTAATAAATATTTGATGAAGATTTGATTCTTGAATAAATCTTCCTTCACTCATACACTTTCATATGAGTAATTCATGCAACTTCCATATAAGTAATTCCTCCATGTGTTTCCTTGCATGTAGTGACAAGTAAACAATAATAATTAGACAATATCATTTGTTCTGTAATTAAGTAATTAAATTCCCCAAGAAAAGAATTCACCTGCCGTCCTAAGCGTCGTGCACGGGCTCGTGTCATTGGGCCTTCTATGGTAATTGAATCTTGCAAGGGTGAACCAACGATGTCCTTATCAGCATGGGCAGCACGCGCGATGGATGTGGCATGCATTTCTCCTCTCCTTTTTTTTCCTTAGGTGAGGGGTTTACAATAGTCCACAATGACATTGTCGTCGATGTCGCTGTGCAATGCAAAGGAATGGGGTAGATAATAAATCAAGCTCACGTTCGTCGTTTCGATCGAATTCGATGCCGACAATCATGTAAGATTGACACGAACATCGATAACGAGCTTCGCCAAATCAATTGGCGGTCACATTATATTAACTTGGAAACAGGAGAAATGATCCATCCTCGTCGTTTCGTCACTGTGTGGTGCAAAGGAACAGGGCAGATAACAGATTGAGCTCATCGTCCATCTGGAGGTGATGCCCCCTTCCTATCTCCTATCACCCATCCCTTGCCATGCTTTTCTTCCCCCACCTCTACTTCTTCCTATGCCCACCATCTCCCATCTCCACCCCGTCTCTCATCCCCTCTGCTTCTTCCCACACGCGCCCCACCGGAGGTGATGGCACTCTCTGCAAATTGTTACCCCCACGCCTCAACACCTAGCTCTAGAGGTGATGGCCCTCTTTGCAAATTGTCACCCCCACGCCTCAACACCTAGCTCTAGAGGTGATGGACCTCTCTGCAGATTGAGCTCCGAAGGTGATGGCTGCAAGTCATGGGTAAGGAGATCTTCGCGGTGAGAATGGAGCAAGGGTGTTGAGAGTAACAGAGGGGAAGGAGGAGATGGTCTACTCAAGGAGGAATAGAGGAGGTGCCATTGGGTGGATTTGCAGAGAGGCATCAGAGTAGAGGAGGGCACAACGATCAGTGAGGACATCTTGGGGGGAAGGTCAGAGCAGGGAATAATGAGCGTCATTGGAATTAATCAAATGGTACAGTCATGCATGGGGAGAAAGTTGACGATGATCAAACAAGGTATCAGGCCGGCATGGGCCGCATGAGCGTTGGATGGGCAGAGATGACAGGAGGATCATGGGGCGGTAGGGAGAAGGAGACGAATTCCACAAGGAAGGTTGACAACAACGGGCTGAAGGCAGATGGCTTCCTTGGTAGAGCGACGATGGGTTGGGTTGAGCATTGCCAGGCATTGGTGAAGAAGCACGTGTGGGTTTGACTACTAGTTTAGGAAATGAGGATGAGAAAAAAAAATTCTTTTGCTTGGCTTACCGAGGCAAAAAACTCTTCTTTTTTAGATCATGATGAGTACCTTTCATATAAAATCTAATTACTTTAACTAAAGGGCTGCATATTTTGTGCACTAGGGTGTAAAGCTCTTCTTTGATATATTCTTCCTTTAATTCAGATAATTTTTTATCAGCAAACCATATGATCTATATATATGATGAATAAATGATCTTAACTAGTAATATTTTCTATTAGTTTATGATTAAAATTTTTACAAGATTAGAAGTAGTTGTAGTTTATTTCAGTGGGTATTATAAAAATACCATAGGTAAATATAGTCTATTTATAGTGGAGTACTATGTTGATAAAAAGGTAATTACATTTAAGTAGTTAATTTATATGATTTTTTTTAGAACTTGATGAGCCTTAAATCTAAAATCTCACGAACTTTCAATATAGAACTTAATTACTATAACTAAAGGAATGCATATTTTATGTACTAATTGATGAGAATATCGCTGGTCCACCAGTGCAAGACTCAATTAGCATAGAAGGCCCAATGACATGAGCTCGTGCACGATGCTTAGGACAGCAGGTGAATTCTTTTCTTGGGCAAATTAATTACTTAATTACAGAACAAATGATATTGCCTAATTGTTATTGTTTACTTATCACTACATGCAAGGAAACATATGGAGGAATTACTCATATGGAAGTTGCATGAGTAATTGAAGGAAGAAGATTTATTCAAGAATCAAATCTTTATCAAATATTTATTCAAGAGAAAATCAAGGAAGAAGATTTATTCAAGAATCAAATCTTCATCAAATATTTATTCAAGAGCAAATCAAAGATTTATCCAAGATCAAATCTTCATCAAATATTTATTCAAATCTTCATCAAGAGATATTTATTTTCTAAATTCGTTTCTTACAAGAGGAGGAGATTTATATATTTATTTTTCCTATTTTAGTGAAACAAAATATGAAAAAACATGTCATATTTTTTCTATATATTTGGTGGAGCATGTCCTATTGAAGGGGACTTTGATTTTTTCTTTAGCCACCACTTTTGTAATGCTTTTGCTACAAACTTGAAGTCCATTTCTTAATCACTTTTTTAGTGATCCTTCCGTTGTTGCTCTTTCAATTCTCTTGAATTATTCGTGTCGTTCTTCGTGAACAGGTCAGTCGTATTTGACACGATTGATAACCAACTGAGGAATGGTTTAGCGATTGCTAGGTTGCTGGTCGCATTCATAGATCATCGTTAGCATCCCCTTCGTCAAAGTCACAACTCCCCCACCTTAAGGATTTCTCCTACGACGGAAGATCGGGACCAACTTGCTTGCACGCATCTTAAGTCGAGGCGTGTGCATATCAGGTGGTATCAGAGCCTTCGTTGCCGGTAGGAATTCATCTATCCTTTATTAGATTCTCTTTTATTTTCCATACATTAAAAAAAAAATCCTTTAGTCTTTTTCTTGAACTTCTATTTTGTATCTATCATCATTGTTTTGCCATCTTTTATTCTATTCATTTTTTTTTGTTATCTCCTAATTTCCGTTTGTTGAATTTTTATCCTTGCAAAAAAAAAAAAATAGAATTGTTGTTCGGCGAAAGAGTGTTCGGCCGAAATTTTTTGAAAAAAAAAGAAGAGGTAGAGAAAAAAAGAGGAGGAAGTGTTCGGCTAGAAAAAAAAAGAAAAGAAAGGAAAGTCGGCTGAAATCTTGGAAAAAAGAGAGAGAGAGAGAGAAAAGAGTAGAAAGAGGAGGAAGTGTTTTGCAAGAAAAGAGGAGAAAAAGAGGAAGAGGTGTTCGGTGGAAAAAATTTGGAAAAAGAGAGAGAGAGAGAAAATAGGAGAAAAAGGAGGAGGAAGTGTTTTGCAAGAAAGAGAGGAGAAAAAAGAGGAAGAAGTGTTCAGTGGAAAGAAAAAAAAAGGGGTGAGAGGAAGATTCGGCCAAGGAGAAAAAAATAATAATAATATTATTATCCGAATTTTAATTATCCTTGCACTTATTCTTCTTTTGACACCTTATACCTTGCTTGATTGAGTAGATTTTGCAATCTGAATTTTAATTATATTTATCCTTGCTCTTATTCTTCCTTTTGACACCTTCTACCTTGTTTGATTGAGTCAACTTTGTAATTTCTTCAATTATTGTTTCCTTCTATTTGCTACAAAGATATCACTATCTAGATCTTCATAAATTAGCCTTGATCACCATGTTCTAGCACTTTGCAATCGTTTTATTCACTCCCCGTTGAAAGTAATCACGAACCAGCAAACACGTGAGCAATTTTTGAGAAGGGTTTGAGCTTCGGTGGTAAGGTTTGTGAGGATTGTGAGTTTTTCATAAATAATTTGCTAGTTCGGTGGAATTTCTCTTTTGTCTTTACTAACAATGTCAGGATCGAGAAGTCCACGTGATATTTATTATGACAGGAAAGATGGGTCCCAATCGTCGACGATATCATTGTCTCCACACTCTCAGGCTTTGATGGCTCATGTTACAAACACTTTCGAGCAAATATTATCCGATCAAGTGCTTGTGCGCATGAACGGGTTGGAGAATCTTCTTGGTGAAATTGAAGCTCGACTTGATCAAGTGGAGCGAACTCCTCCACGACGACACCCACCACCTCGAGTTTCTCGAGGACGAGTTGAAGCTAATAATAATACTGCTGCTGCTGCTCCATTCGAACCAAGAGGAAATTTGGACGCTGCATTTCAAGAAGCTGCTGATGAAGAGTTAAATGATAATTATGTGGTTGATGATAAAGTTTCCTTGGAATTATATCAGCATCGCCCCGCATGAGGAGTGGGAGGTGATGGAGGTCATACACGTCACCGTAATGAAGAAAGAAGAAATGATGCATTGGGTAAAATTAAATTCACTGTTCCTAGTTTTGATGGAAAGTTTAATCCAGAAGCCTATCCTGATTGAGAATTATTAGTTGAGCAAAAATTCAGTTGTCATCATTACCCAGAAGAGTATAGAATACATGCGGCCACTATTGAATTTATTGGTTATGCTTCTATTTGGTGGAGTCAAATTCGATAAAGAAATGAAGGTCCTTATACTTGGGATGATTTGAAGCGCTTGATGAGGTCCAGGTTCATGCCTTCATATTTTGAGAGAGAATTACTTAATAAATTCCAAAGAATGAATCAAGGAAACAAATCTGTGGAAGAATACTATCAAGAGTTGCAGGTGGGAATGCTACGTGCTAATGTGCAAGAAGATGATAATGCAAAGATGGCTAGATTCTTGGGAGGATTGAATGGAAAGATACAAGATATACTTAATTTCCAGAACTACAATTCTTTGGATCAACTATTTCATTATGCATGCAAAGTTGAAAGGCAAGTTCAAAGGATGAAGCAGCCATACAAAGCCAGTCGTAACTATCCTAGTTCTTCCATGCCTTGGAGGGATACTAATCAGCAACAAAAGGGTGTTGTCATTCTAGCAGGATTGCTGCACCAATTGGCAAAGGGAATTCAAGAAGCCGTTTTACTTCACCAACATCCAAACCTGTCGATTCAAAAAAGACCACTGTTGCACCTACAAAAAATTCATCCTCAGTTGCATCTACAGGAAGAACAAGGGAGATTGAGTGCTTCAAGTGTAAGGGGAAAGGGCCCTTATCATTCGAGAAGATGGTGAGTACACATCGTCCAGTGAGGTAGAAGAGGGAGGTGAATTTGATCACGAGGAGTCTCAATCAGTTTCAGATTTAGAACCAGAAGAGATCACTTTTGATACAAGTTATGCAAGCCTTGTTGTTCGCCGTGTTCTTAGCTCCCAGATGGAGAAGACAGAAAATGGGCAGCGTCACAATTTGTTCCAGTCCAAATTTGTGATGAAGGAGAATTCTTGTAAGATCATAATTGATGGTGGAAGCTGCAATAATATTGCAAGTTCAGAGATGATTGGAAAGCTTGGCCAAACCACAAGATTACACCCGCAGCCGTACTAAATTCAATGGCTCAATTTTTGTGAAAAGTTGAAGGTAACAATGATGGTATGTGTTTATTTTTCTGTTGGTATCTATTTTGACTTTGTGGATTGTGATGTGGTGCCAATGCAAGCTTGTGCATTACTTCTTGGAAGACCATAACAATATGATAATGATGCTACACATTATGGGCGTTCCAATAAGTACTCTTTTATGCATAAAGATAAGAAGGTCGTATTGGTTCCAATGACACCGGAAGAACTTCTCAAAGACGATTTAGATAGGGCTGAATGTGAGAGAAAAGAAAAAGAGAAGAGTGATATTCACAAAATGGGAAGTGAGAGTCATCAGCCCAAATTGAGAGAAAAGAAAGAAAAATGTGAGAAGAAAAGATAAATACCGATCAAGGGACAGGTTCTATTAGCCACCAAAACTGAGATGCGAGAATTAGAAACCAATTCCCAAGAGTGTTTTGCACTTGTATGCAATGACACTATCTTTTCTACTAATTTTTTACCCTCTTCTTTGCCTATTTCGATTGTTTCTTTGATGCAGGAGTTTGCTAATGTGTTTCCAGATGAGATACCTATAGGATTGCCACCATTGCGGGGAATTGAGCATCAAATCGATTTGATTCTAGGAGCATCTCTGCCTAACCATCCCCCATACCGTATCAATCCCGAAGAGACAAAAGAAATTCAGCGCCAAGCGCAAGAGCTTCTCGACAAAGGGTATGTGCGTGAAAGTTTAAGTCCCTGTGCTGTTCCTGTTTTACTTGTGCCAAAGAAAGATGGATCATGGAGGATGTGTATAGACTATCGAGATATCAACAATATTACGGTACGTTATCGTCATCCTATTCCTCGGTTAGATGATATGCTTGATGAATTGTGTGGTTCTACTATCTTTTTTAAGATTGACTTCCGTAGTGGTTACCATTAAATTAGAATAAAGCTAGGTGATGAATGGAAAACTGTTTTTAAGACTAAATTTGGATTATATGAGTGGTTAGTTATGCCGTTTGGTCTTACTAATGCACCTAGTACGTTCATGCGCTTAATGAATGAAGTGTTGAGAGCTTTTATTGGAAAATTTGTGATAGTTTACTTTGATGACATATTAATCTATAGCAAGTCTTTGGATGAACATTTAGCACATATGCACCAAGTTTTGATTGCTTTGAAAGAGGCACGTTTGTTTGTTAACCTTGAGAAGTGCATCTTTTGCACGGATCGAGTCGTATTTCTTGGTTTTGTTGTGACTGCACAGGGAATTAAGGTGGATGAGGAAAAGGTGAAAGCTATTCGAGCTTGGCCAATACCTACATCATTCACACAAGTGCGGAGTTTTCATGGACTGGCAAGCTTTTATCGTTGATTCGTAAAGGATTTCAGCTCACTCGCCGCTCTACTCAATGCATTGATAAAGAAGAACATACCTTTCAAGTGGGAAAAGACACAAGAAGATGCATTCAATTTACTAAAAGATAAGTTAACCATTGCACCACTTTTACAATTTCCTGATTTTAATAAAACTTTTGAGATAGAATGTGATGCTAGTGGTATTGGAATTGGAGGTGTTCTTATGCAAGATAGGAAACCCATTACTTACTTTAGTGAAAAGCTTAGTGGTCCAACCTTAAACTACTCAACATATGACAAGGAATTATATGCATTGGTTAGAGTATTAGAAACATGGTAACATTGTCTCTAGCCAAAAGAATTTGTCATATATTCAGACCATGAATTCTTGAAGCATATTCATTACCAAAGTAAGTTGAATCGTAGACATGCTAAGTGGATCGAATTTATTAAAACTTTTCCATATGTTATGAAATATAAGAAAAGAAAAGATAATCTACTTGCCGATGCATTATCTAGACGTTATATGTTGTCCCAACTTGATTGTAAAATTCTTGGTTTGGAAATATTAAAAGAATTATATGCTACTGATTTGGATTTCAAAGACATTTACATTAAATGTAGAGAAGGGAGATGTTGGGATAAGTATATGTTGAATGATGTCTATTTATTTAGAGCTAACAAGCTCTGTATTCCTGCAAGTTCTGTTCGTCTTCTATTGCTGCAGGAAGCGCATGGAGGTGGTTTAATGGGACATTTTGGGATACATAAGACTGAGGACGTATTGACAACACACTTTTATTGGCCAAAGATGAGGCGCGACGTCGAGCGTTACGCGGGGAGATGCACCACTTGTCAAACAGCTAAGTCTCGCTTAAACCCACATGGCTTATATACGCCTCTTCCTATTCCAAAAGTACCTTGGGAGGATATTTAAATGGATTTTGTGTTGGGTTTATCAAGGATTAAGAAGGGGAGAGATAATATATTTGTTGTTGTTGATAGGTTTTCTAAGATGGCTCATTTCATACCTTGTCATAAGAGCGATGATGCTACTCATGTTGCCAATTTATTTTTCAGGGAGATCGTGCGCCTACATGGAGTGCCGAAGATAATTGTTTCAGATCGTGATACAAAATGTTTGAGCCACTTTTGGAGGACGCTTTGGGGTAAGCTCGGGACAAAGCTGCTATTTTCAACTACATGTCATCCCCAAACGGACGGACAAACCGAGGTCGTCAACCGCACACTTGGTACAATGCTACGGACGATACTCAAAAAGAACCTGAAGATGTGGGAGGAGTGCTTACCACATATTGAGTTTGCCTACAACCGAGTTGTGCATTCTACTACCAAGTTCTGCCCATTCGAGGTCGTCTATGACTTTAAGCCTACCGCTCCAATTGATTTACTACCTCTACCACCGTCAGAAAGAGGTAATCTTGATGCGGAGAAGCGTGCTGAGATGATTCGTAAGATATATCAGATGACCAAAATAAATATTGAGGAGATGCAAATACAATATAAGAAGTATGCAGACAAAGGCAGAAAGAAAGTTATTTTTGAAGAAGGAAATTTGGTTTGGTTGCATTTGCGCAAATATCGATTTTCAGAACAACGCAAGTCCAAACTAATGCCACGAGGTGATGGTCTATTCAAAGTTATTACGAAGATCAATGATAATACCTACAAGCTAGAACTACCTAAGGAATATGGAGTGAGTAATACATTCAATGTGGCTGATCTATCACCATACTTGGGCGATGAAGATGAGCTGGAGTCGAGGTTGACTCCTTTCCAAGAAGGGGAGTATGATGAGGACATCGCTGGTCCACCCGTACAAGACTCAATTAGCATAGAAGGCCCAATGACACGAGCCCGTGCACGACGCTTAGAACAGCAGGTTAATTCTTTTCTTGGGCAAATTAATTACTTAATTACAGAACTAATGATATTGCCTAATTGTTATTGTTTACTTGTCACTACATGCAAGGAAACATATAGAGGAATTACTCATATGGAAGTTGCATGAGTAATTGACGGAAGAAGATTTATTCAAGAATCAAATCTTCATCAAATATTTATTCAAGAGCAAATCAAGGAAGAAGAATTATTCAAGAATCAAATCTTCATCAAATATTTATTCAAGAGCAAATCAAGGAAGAAGATTTATTCAAGAATCAAATCTTCATCAAATATTTATTCAAGAGCAAATCAAGGAAGAAGATTTATTCAAGATCAAATCTTCATCAAATATTTATTCAAATCTTTATCAAGAGATATTTATTTTCTAAATTCGTGGCTTACAAGAGGAGGAGATTTATATATTTATTTTTCCTATTTTAGTGAAACAAAATATGAAAAATATGTTATATTTTGTTTATATATTTGGTGGAGCATGCCCTATTGAAGGGGACTTTGATTTTTGCTTTAGCCACCACTTTTGTAATGCTTTTGCTACAAACTTGAAGTCCACTTCTTAATCACTTTTTTAGTGATCCTTCCATTGTTGCTCTTTCAATTCTTTTGAATTGTCGTGCCATTCTTCGTGAACAGGTCAATCGTGTTTGATACGGTTGATAACCAATTGAGGAATGATTTAGCGATTACGAGGTTGCTGGTCGTGTTCATAGATCATGGTTAGCATCCCCTTTATCAAAGTCACAACTCCCTCACCTTAAGTCGAGGCGTGTGCATATCACTAATTTAGATAGAGATTTCATAATTCTTTAAGGTATTTAAGTACATATTTAACAACGTCATATTTTATTAATTAATTTACAGCGAAAGCAGGTTGATGTTCAACTAGTTTTTGCCTCATATTCTATTTCTAATTTTTGCATAAATATTCATTTATATCCAACAAGTTTTTAACAGTAAATATACATATGATAGGTCATGTATCATAAATGAAGTTAATTTTGCTTATTTTCACTTCAACTAATTATTTCTATATTTGTATTACCGTACAGATCTTGGTTCAAGAATATGACGAAATTGAATATAGATTCTAATTTTCTTCAATCATAATATAACTTATCACTCTTCGAGTATTAGAAATTTTCAAGTACATCAATTTTTTTTATAAAATTTTAAGTTTAATTATAGCAATTTTTGTGACGATTATATTTGTCTACATTTTTGTACCAATTCCAATTTATCCTACAAGAATATCAATTTTACTTGGAGTATTAACTAATATATAAGATCTAGTCATACCTTTTGGATTAATAAACATATCTATCAATTAAGTTGCAAACCATTATCAATGGATTAACCTATGAACATCAAGTTCACATTGTCTTGTATGAGAATCTAAATAAAGTTTTGATAATTCATTTCAAATAATCTGCTTTTCTAGCTCTATTTATTTTCTTGGTTTAACATTAGAAATAAGAACTCATCAAAATGACATTCAGTAAAAGTAGTGATAAATAAATCATCAGTTGTTAGCTCTAAATATTAAACTTTAGATGGTGATTCATATCCTCTCTCCTCCCGATTTATAAATGAGGCTTTGTGCTCGTTTTTTCGTTCCGACACCACATACATATCTCGTGGCCCATTTTAAACCTATAATTGACACTTTTGCGAGTTTTAGAGGAAGTGGATCTAATTTCATACCATCTCTCCTCCTAATTTATAAACGAGGCTTCGTGCTCGTTTTTTCATTCCGACACCACCAGCATATCTCGTGGCCTATTGCTAACCTATAATCGAGACTTTTGCAGGTTTTAAAAGAAGTGAATCTAATTTCATACCCTCTCTCCTCCCGATTTATAAACGAGGCTTCGTGCTCTTTTTTTTGCTCTCACACCACTAGCATGTCTCATGGCTCATTTCTAACCTACAACCAGAACTTTTGCGAGTTTTAGAGGAATTGAATCTAATTTCATATCCTCTCTTCTCCTGATTTATAAATGAGGCTTCGTGCTCATTTTTTCATTCCGATGCCACATACATATCACGTGGCCAATTTCTGACCAACAATCGAGACTTTTGTAGGTTTTAGAAAAAGTGGATCTAATTTCATACCCTCTCTCTCCCCCTGATTTATAAACGAGGCTACGTGCTCGTTTTTACGTTCCGACGCAACATACACGTCCCATGGCCCATTTGTAAACTATAATCGAGATATTTGTGGGTTTTAGAGGAAGTGGATCTAATTTCTTACCCTCTCTCCTCCTGATTTATAAACGAAGAGTCGTGTTTGTTTTTTCATTCTCGCACTACCAGCACGTCTAGTGGTCCATTTTCTCACTTATAGTCAAGACTTTTGTAGGTTTTAGAGAAAGTGGATCTAATTTCATACCCTCTATCCTCCTGCTTTATAAACGAGGCTTCGTGCTTGTTTTTTCGTTCCAACGCCACATACACATCTTATGGTCCATTTCTAACCTATAAACAATACTTTTGCAGGTTTTAGAGGAAGTGGATCTAATTTCATACACTCTCTCCTCCCAACTTATAAAAGAGGCTTCGTACTCGTTTTTTCATTCCGACGCCACATATACTTCTCGTGGCCTATTTCTAACCTGTAATCGAGATTTTTGCGGGATTAGAGGAAGTGGATCTAAATTATACTGTCTCTTCTCAAGATTTATGAACGAGGCTTCATTCTCATTTTTTCGTTCCGACACCATCGACACGTCCTGTGGCCCATCTCTAGCCTATAATCGAGACTTTTGCAGGTTTTGGAGGAAGTTGATATAATTTCGTACCCTCTCTCTTTCCGATTTATAAATGAGGCTTCGTGCTCATTTTCTCATTCCGACGCCACATACACGTCTCGCTGCCCATTTCTAACCTATAATCGTTACTTTTGCATGTTTTAGAGGAAGTGGATCTAATTTCATACCCTCTCTCATCCTGATTTATAAACGAGGCTTCGTGCTCGTTTTTTCGTTCCGACGTCACATACACTTCCCGTGGCCTATTTCTAATCTATAATCGAGACTTTTACGGGTTTTTGAGTAAGTGGATCTAATTTCATACCCTCTCTCTTTCCGATTTATAAACGAGGCTTCGTGCTCGTTTATTTATTTCGACACCACATACATGTCTCATGGCCCATTTCTAATCTATAATCGATACTTTTGCGGGTTTCAGAGGAAGTGGATCTAATTTCATACCCTCTCTCCTCCCGATTTATAAGCGAGGCTTTGTGCTCGTTTATTCGTTCGGATGGCACATACACTTCTCATGGCCTTTTTCTAACCTATAATTGAGACTTTTATGGGTTTTAAAGGAAGTGTATCTAATTTTATACCCTCTATCCTTCCGATTTATAAACGAGACTTCGTGCTCATTTTTTCGTTCTGATACCACATACACGTCTCGTGCCCATTTCTAATCTATAATCAAAACTTTTGCGGGTTTCAGAGGAAGTTGATCTAATTTCATACCCTATATCCTCCCTATTTATAAACGAGACTTCGTGCTCGTTTTTTAGTTCCGACGCTACATACACGTCTCGTGGCCTATTTCTAACCTATAATCAATAGTTTTGCGGGTTTTAGAAAAAGTGGATCTAATTTTATACCCTCTTTCTTCCCGATTTATAAATGAGGCTTCATGCTCATATTTTTATTCTGACGCCACATACACATTTTGTGGCCCATTTCTAACCTATAATCGACACTTTTGCGGATTTTATAGGAATTGGACCTAATTTCATACCCTCTCTCCTCCTAATTTATAAATGAGGCTTCATGCACGTTTTTTCGTTCAGACACCACATGCACTTTTCGTAGCCCATTTCTATTCTATAATTGACACTTTTGCGAGTTTTAGAGAAAGTGGATCTAATGCTATACCCTCTCTCCTCATGATTTATAAACAAAGCTTCGTGCTCGTTTTTTCGTTCTGATGCCACATACACTTCTCTTGGCCTATTTCTAACCTAAAATCGACACTTTCGTGGGTTTTAGAGGAAGTAGATCTAATTTTATATTTTCTCTCCTCCCGATTTATCATCGACTCATTTTTTCGTTCCTACACCACCAGCACGTCTCGTGGCCCATTTCTAACTTATAATCGAGACTTTTGCAGGTTTTAGGGAAGTTGATCTAATTTGATACCCTCTCTCGCCCCGACTTATAAACGAGGCTTCATGCTCATTTTTTCATTTCGATGCCACAAACACTTCTCTTGGCCCTTTTCTAACCAATAATCAACACTTTTGGGGATTTTAGAGGAAGTGGATCTAAATTCATACCCTCTCTCCTCCTGACTTATAAACAAGGCTTCGTGCTCGTTTTTTCATTCCCATACAACCAGCATGTCTCATGGCCCATTTCAAACCTATAGTCTAAACTTAGCGGGTTTTAGAGAAATTGGATCTAATTTCATAACTTCTCTGCTCCCAACTTATAAACGAGGCTTTGTGCTCGGTTTTTCGTTCCGATGCCACATACACGTCTCGTGGCCCATTTCTAACCTATAATTGACACTTTTGCGAGTTTTAGAGGAAGTGGATCTAATTTCATACCCTCTCTCCTCCCGATTTAAAAATGAAACTTCGTACTCATTTTTTCATTCCGAAGCCACGTACACGTCTTGTAGCCCATTTCTAATATATAATTGACACTTTTGTGAGTTTAGAGGAAGTGAATCTAATTTTATACCCTCTGTCCTCCCGATTTATAAACAAAGCTATGTGCCTATTTTTTCGTTCCGATGTCAGATACACTTCTCATGGCCCATTTAAAACCTATAATCAAAACTTTTGAAGTTTCTAGAGGAAGTGGATTAAATTCATACCCTCTCTCCTCCCGATTTACAAACGAGGCATCGTGCTCGTTTTTTCGTTCTGATACCACATACACTTCTCTAGTCCATTTCCAACATATAATCGACACTTTTGCCTGTTTTAGAAAGTGGATCTAATTTTATACTCTCTCTCCTCCCAATTTATAAACGATGCTTCGTGCTCATTTTTTTGGTTCCGACACCACATACACGTCTCTGGGCTCATTTCTAACCTATAATCGACACTTTTGCGGGTTTTAGAGAAAATGGATCTGATTTTATACCCTCTCTCTTCCCGATTTAAAAACAAGAGTTCGTGCTCGATTTTTTGTTCTGACGCTACATTAATTTCTCGTGCCCCATTTCTAACCTATAATGATGAGGACATCACTGACCCGGTTAGCATACAAGGCCCAATGACACAAGCCCGTGCACGACGCTTAGGACAACAGATGAATTCTTTTCTTGGGCAAATTAATTACTTAATTACAGAACAAATGGTATTGCCTAATTATTATTGTTTATTTGTCACTACATGCAAGGAAACACATGGAGGAATTACTCATATGGAAGTTGCATGAGTAATTGAAGGAATATTTATTTAAGAATCAAATCTTCATCAAATATTTATTCAAGAGCAAATTAAGGAAGATTTAATCAAGAATCAAATCTTCATTGAATATTTATTCAAGAGCAAATCAAGGAAAATTTATTCAAGAATAAAATCTTCAGAGCAAAACAAGGAATATTTATTCAAGATCAAATCTTCATCAAATATTTATTCAAATCTTCATCAATGAATATTTATTTTTCAAAATTCGTGGCCTACAAGAGGAGGAGATTTATATATATATTTTTCCTATTTTAGTGAAACAAAATATGGAAAAATGTCCATTATTATGTCTATATATTTGGTGGAGCATGCCTTATTGAAGGGGACATTAATTTTTTACTTTAGCCACCACTTTTGTAATGCTTTTGCTACAAACATGAAGTCCAATTTCTTTAATCACATCTTGAGTGATCCTTCCGCTGTTGCTTTTTCAATTCTCTTGAGTTGTTCGTATCGTTCTTCATGAACAGGTCAGTCATGTTTGACGCGGTTGATAACCAACTGAGGAGTAGTTTAGTGATTGCGAGGTTGCTGGTCGCGTTCCTAGATCGTGGTTAGCCACCCCTTCGTCAAAGTCACAACTCCCCGCCTTAAGGAATTCTCCTACGACGAAAGATCGGGACCAACTTGCTTGCACGCATCTTAAGTCGAGGCATGTGCATATCATATAATCAACACTTTTTGCAGGTTTTAGTGAAAGTGGATCTAATTTCATACACTTTTCTTACCGATTTATAAAAACGGCTTCGTGCTCATTTTTTCATTCCAACGCCGCGTAAACATCTAATGGACCATTTCTAACCTATAATCGCTACTTTTGTGGGTTTTAGAGGAACTGGATCTAATTTTAAACCATCTCTCCTCCCGACTTATAACGGAGGCTTCGTGCTTATTTTTTCATTCCGACGACACATACACATCTCGTGGAATATTTCTAACCTATAATTGACACTTTTGCAGATTTTAGAGGAAGTGGATCTAATTTCATACCCTCTCTCCTCCTAATTTATAAATGAGGCTTCGTGGTCATTTTTTCCTTTCGACGCCACATACACGTCTCATGACCCATTTCTAACCTATAATAGACACTTTTACGAGTTTTAGAGGAAGTGGATCTAATTTCATACCCTCTTTCTTCCCAATTTATAAATGAGGCTTCGTGCTTGTTTTTTCATTCCGACTTCACGTACACTATTCGTGGCCCATTTTTAACCTATAATCGATACTTTTGCGAGTTTTAGTAGAAGTTGATTTAATTTCATACCCTCTCTCCTTCCGATTTATAAATTAGGCTTCGTGCTCATTTTTTTATTTCGACACCACATACACTTCTCCTATCTCATTTCTAACCTATAATCGACACTTCTGTGGTTTTTATTTGAGGTTGATCTATTCATACCTTCTCTCCCAATTTATAACGAGGTTTCGTGTTCGTTTTTTCTTTCCGACGCCACAAACACTTCTTGTGGCCTATTTCTTAGTAATAATCGACACTTTTACAGGTTTTATTGGAACTAGATCTAATTTCATACCTTCGCTCCTCTCGATTTAAAAATGAAGCTTCGTGCTCATTTTCTCGTTCCGATGCTACTTTTGTGGCATATTTCTAACCTATAATTGATACTTTTGTGGGTTTTAGAGGAAGTGGATCTAATTTCATACCTCTCTCCTCCCGATTTATAAATGAGGCTACGTGCCCATTTTTTCGTTCCGACGCTAGATACACTTCTCGTGGCCAATTTATAACCTATAATAAAGACTTTTGCAGTTATAGAGGAAGTTGATCTAATTTCATACCCTCTCTCCTTCCAATTTATAAATGAGGCTTCATGCTCGTTTTTTCATTCTGATGCCACGTACATGTCTCGTGGCCCATTTCTAACCTATATTCGACACTTTTGCGGGTTTTAGAGGAAGTGGATCTGATTTCAAACCCTCTCTCCTCCCAACTTATAAACGAGGCTCCGTGCTCATTTTTTTATTCTGACGCCACATACACGTCTCGTGGCCTATTTATAACCTATAATCGAAACTTTTGCGGGTTTTAGAGGAAATGGATCTAATTTTATACCCTCTCTCCTCACAATTTATAAACGAGGCTTCGTGCTTTTTTTTCATTCCTACGCCATATATACTTCTCGTGGCCCATTTCTAACTTATAATCGACCCTTTTGTGAGTTTTAGTGGAAGTGGATCTAATTTTATACCCTCTCTCCTCCGTATTTATAAATGAGGCTTTGTGCTTATTTTTTTATTCCGACGCCACATACACTTCTCCTATCCCATTTCTACCCTATAATCGACACTTTTGTGAGTCTTATTGGAGGTTGATATATTTTCATACCTTTTGTCCTCCCAATTTATAAACGAGACTTCGTGCTCGTTTTTTCGTTCTTACATGACAAACACTCCTTGTGGCCTATTTCTTACTACTTTTGCAGGTTTTATTAGAAGTGGATCAAATTTCATACCCTCTCTCCTCCCGATTTAAAAACGAAGCTTCGTACTCATTTTTTTGTTCCGACGCCACATATACTTTCCGTGGCCCATTTCTATCCCATAATTGACACTTTTGCGAGTTTTAGAGGAAGTGGATCTAATTTCATACCCTCTCTCCTCACGATTTATAAACGAGGCTTCATACTTTTTTATTCGTTCCGACGTCCCATATACTTCTCGTGGCCCATTTCTAACCTATATTCGATCCTTTTGCGGGTTTTAGAGGAAGTAGATCTAATTTTATACCCTCTCTTCTCTGGATTTATAAACAAGGCTTAGTGCTTGTTTTTTCGTTCCAATGCCACATACACTTCTCTTGGCCCATTTCTAACCTAAAATGGACACTTTTGTCGGTTTTAGAGGAAGTGGATCTAATTTTATACCCTCTCTCCTCCCGATTAATCATCGAGGCTTATTGCTCATTTTTCGTTCCTACACCACCAGCGAGTCTCGTAGCCCATTTCTAACCTATAATCGAGACTTTTGTCGGTTTTAGAGGAAGTTGATCTAATTTCATACCCTCTCTCCTTCCGACTTATCAACGAGGCTTCGTGCTCGTTTTTTTTTTCCAACGCCACAAACACTTCTCGTGGCCATTTTCTAACCAATAATCGACACTTTTGCGCGTTTTAGAGGAAGTGGATTTAAATTCATACCCCCTCTCCTCCAGACTTATAAACGAGACTTCGTACTCGTTTTTTCATTCCCGTACCACTAGCTCGTCTCATGGTCAATTTCTAACCTATAATCTAAACTTAGAGGGTTTTAGAGGAAGTGGATCTAATTTTATATCCTCTCTTCTCCCAACTTATAAACAAGGCTTCGTACTCATTTTTTTGTTCTGATGTTACATACACGTCTCGTGGCCCATTTCTAACCTATAATAGACACTTTTGCGGGGTTTAGGGAAAGTGGATCAGATTTCAAACCCTCTCTCATCCCGACTTATAAAGGAGGCTTTGTGCTCGTTTTTCATTCCGACGCCAGATACACATCTCGTGACTTTTTTCTAACCTATAATCAAAACTTTTGCGGGTTTTAGTGGAAGTGGATCTAATTTTATACCCTCTCTGCTCACAATTTATAAACGAGGCTTCGTGCTTTTTTCATTCCTACGCCACATATACTTCTCGTGGCCCATTTCTAACCTATAATTGACCCTTTTGTGAGTTTTAGTGGAAGTGGATTTAATTTTATACACTCTCTCCTCCCGATTTATAAATGAGGCTTTGTGCTTATTTTTTCGTTCCGACGACACATACACTTCTCCTATCCCATTTCTACCCTATAATCGACACTTCTGTGGGTCTTATTGGAGGTTGATATATTTTCATACCTTCTATCCTCCCAATTTATAAACGAGGCTACGTGCTCATTTTTTCATTCTTACATCACAAACACTTCTTGTGGCCTTTTTCTTACTACTTTTGCGGGTTTTATTAGAAGTGGATCAAATTTCATACCCTCTCTCCTCCGTTTCGTTCCGACGCCATAGAGACGTCACGTGGCCCATTTCTAACCTATAATCAACACTTTTCCGGGTTTTAGAGGATGTGAATATAAGTTCATACCCTCTCTCCTCCTGATTTATAAACGAGGCTTCGTGCTCGTTTTTTCGTTCTGAAGCCAAACAGACGTCTCGTGGCCCATTTCTAACCTATAAATGACACTTTTCCGTGTTTTAGAGGAAGTGGATCTAATTTCATACCCTCTCTCCTCCCGATTTATAAACGAGGCTTCATGCTCGTTTTTTCGTTCCGACGCCACATAGACTTCTCGTGGCCCATTTCTAACCTATAATCGACACTTTTCCGGGTTTCAGAGGAAGTGGATCTAATTTCATACCGTCTCTCCTCCTGATTTATAAACGAGGCTTCGTGCTAGTTTTTTGGTTCCGACGCCACAGAGATATCACGTGGCCCATTTTTAACCTATAATCGACACTTTTCTGGGTTTTAGAGGAAGTAGATATAATTTCATACCCTCTCTCCTCCCGATTTATAAACGAGGCTTCGTGCTCGTTTTTTCGTTCCGACGCCACGTAGACGTCTCGTGGCCCATTTCTAACCTATAATCGACACTTTTCTGGGTTTTACAGGAAGTGGATCTAATTTCATACCCTCTCTCCTTCCGAATTATAAACGAGGCTTCGTGGTAGTTTTTTCATTTCGACGCCACAGAGACGTCACGTGGACCATTTCTAACGTATAATCGACACTTTTCTGGGTTTTCGAGGAAGTAGATATAATTTCATACCCTCTCTCCTCTGGATTTATAAACAAGGCTTTGTGCTCGTTTATTCGTTCCGACGCCACGTAGACGTCTTGTGGCCCATTTATAACCTATAATCGACACTTTTCCGGGTTTTAGAGGAAGTGGATATAATTTCATACCCTCTCTCCTCCGGATTTACAAACGAGGCTTCGTGCTCGTTTTTTCGTTCCGACGCCACGTAGACGTCTCGTGGCCCATTTCTAACCTATAATCGACACTTTTCTGGGTTTTAGAGGAAGTAGATATAATTTCATACCTCTGCTACCGATTTATAAACGAGGCTTCGTGCTCGTTTTTTCGTTCCGACGCCTCACATACGTCTCGTGGATCTAATTTCATACCCTCTCTCCTCCCGATTTCTATACAAGGCTTCGTGCTCGTTTTTTCGTTCGAACCTCAAAAATAGGTCTCGTGGTCCATTTCTAACCTATAATTGAGACTTTTTCGGGTTTAGAGCTAGTGGATCTAATTTCATACCCTCTATCCTCCCGATTTCTATACGAGGCTTCGTGCTCGTTTTTTCGTTCTGACCTCACAAATACGTCTCGTGGTCTATTTCTAAACTATAATCGAGACTTTATCGGGTTTTAGAGGAAGTGGATCTAATTTCATACCCTCTCTCCTCCTGATTTCTATACGAGGCTTCGTGCTCGTTTTTTCGTTCTGACCTCACAAATACGTCTCGTGGTCCATTTCTAACCTATAATCGAGACTTTTTCGGGTTTTAGAAGAAGTGGATTTAATTTCATACCCTGTCTCCTCCCGATTTCTAAACGAGGCTTCGTGCTCGTTTTTTCGTTCTGACCTCACAAACACGTCTCGCGGTCAATTTCTAACCTATATTCGAGACTTTTTCGGGTTTTAGAGCTAGTAGATCTAATTTCATACCCTCTCTCCTCCTGATTTCTATACGAGGCTTCGTGCTCGTTTTTTCATTCTGACCTCACAAACACTTCTCGTGGTCCATTTCTAACCTATAATCGAGACTTTTTCAGATTTTAGAGCTAGTGGATCTAATTTCATACCCTCTCTCCTCCCGATTTCTATACGAGGCTTCGTGCTCGTTTTTTCGTTCTGACCTCACAAACACGTTTCGTGGTCCATTTCTAACCTATAATCGAGACGTTTTCGGATTTTAGAGCTAGTGGATCTAATTTCATACCTTCTCTCCTCCTGATTTCTATACGAGGCTTCGTGCTCTTTTTTTCGTTCTGACCTCAAAAATAGGTCTCGTGGTCCATTTCTAACCTATAATTGAGACTTTTTCGGGTTTACAGCTAGTGGATCTAATTTCATACCCTCTCTCCTCCCGATTTCTATACGAGGCTTCGTGCTCGTTTTTTGGTTCTGACCTCACAAATACGTCTCGTAGTCCATTTCTAAACTATAATCGAGACTTTATCGGATTTTAGAGGAAATGAATCTAAGTTCATACCCTCTCTCCTACCGATTTCTATACGAGGCTTCGTGCTCGTTTTTTCGTTCTGACCTCACAAACACGTCTCTGGTCCATTTCTAACCTATAATCGAGACTTTTTCGGATTTTAGAGCTAGTGGATCTAATTTCATACCCTCTCTCCTCCCGATTTCTATACGAGGTTTCGCGCTCGTTTTTTCGTTCTGACCTCAAAAATAGGTCTCGTGGTCCATTTCTAACCTATAATTGAGACTTTTTCGGGTTTTAGAGCTACTCGATCTAATTTCATACCCTCTATCCTCCCGATTTCTATACGAGGCTTCGTGCTCGTTTTTTCGTTATGACCACACAAACACGTCTCATGGTCAATTTCTAACCTATATTCGAGACTTTTTAGGGTTTTAGAGCTAGTAGATCTAATTTCATACCCTCTCTCCTCCCGATTTCTATACGAGGCTTCGTGCTCGTTTTTTCGGTCTGACCTCACAAACACGTCTCGTGGTCCATTTCTAATCTATAATCGAGACTTTTTCGGGTTTTAGAGCTAGTGGATCTAATTTCATACCCTCTCTCCTCCCGATTTCTATACGAGGCTTCGTGCTCGTTTATTCGTTCTGACCTCAAAAATAGGTCTCGTGGTCCATTTCTAACCTATAATTGAGACTTTTTCTGGTTTTGGAACAAGTGGATCTAATTTTATACCCTCTCTCCTCCCGATTTCTATACGAGGCTTCGTGCTCGTTTTTTCGTTCTGACCTCACAAATACTTCTCGTGGTCCATTTCTAAACTATAATCGAAACTTTTTCGGGTTATAGAGGAAGTGAATCTAATTTCATACCCTCTCTCCTCCCGATTTCTATACGAGGCTTCGTGCTTGTTTTTTCGTTCTAACCTCACAAACACGTCTCGTGGTCCATTTCTAACCTATAAATGAGACTTTTTCGGGTTTTACAGCTAGTGGATATAATTTCATACCTTCTCCTCCCGATTTCTATACGAGGCTTCGTGCTCGTTTTTTCGTTCTGACCTCAAAAATAGGTATCGTGGTCCATTTCTAACCTATAATTGAGACTTTTTCGGGTTTTAGAGCTAATGGATCTAATTTCATACCCTCTCTCCTCCCGATTTCTATACGAGGCTTCGTGCTCGTTTTTTCGTTCTGACCTCACAAACACGTCTCGTGGTCCATTTCTAACCTATAATCGACACTTTTTCGGGTTTTAGAGCTAGTGGATCTAATTTCATACCCTCTCTCCTCCCGATTTCTGTACGAGGCTTCGTGCTCGTTTTTTCATTCTGACCTACTAACACGTCTTATGGTCCATTTCTAACGTATAATCGAGACTTTTTCGGGTTTTAGAGGAAGTGGATCTAATTTCACACCCTCTCTCCTCCTGATTTCTATACGAGGCTTCGTGCTCGTTTTTTCGTTCTGACCTCACAAATACGCATAGTGGTCCATTTCTAAGCTATAATCGAGACTTTTTCGGGTTTTAGAGGAAGTGGATGTAATTTCATACCCTGTCTCCTCCCGATTTCTATACGAGGCTTCGTGCTTGTTTTTTCGTTCTGACCTCACAAACACGTCTCGTGGTCCATTTCTAACCTATAATCGAGACTTTTTCGGATTTTAGAGCTAGTGGATCTAATTTCATACCCTCTCTCCTCCCGATTTCTATACGAGGCTTCGTGCTCGTTTTTTCGTTCTGACCTCAAAAATAGGTCTCGTGGTCCATTTCTAACCTATAATTGAGTCTTTTTCGGGTTTTAGAGCTAGTGGATCTAATTTCATACCCTCTCTCCTCCCGATTTCTATACGAGGCTTCGTGCTCGTTTTTTCGTTCTGACCTCACCAACACGTCTCGTGGTCCATTTCTAACCTATAATCGAGTCTTTTTCGGGTTTTAGAGGAAGTGGATCTAATTTCATACCCTCTCTCCTCCCGATTTCTATACGAGGCTTCGTGCTCGTTTTTTCGTTCTGACCTCACAAATACGTCTCGTGGTCCATTTATAACCTATAATCGAGACTTTTTCGGGTTTTAGTGGAAGTGGATTTAATTTCATACCCTCTCTCCTCCCGATTTCTATACGAGGCGTCGTGCTCATTTTTTCGTTCTGACCTCACAAACACCTCTCGTGGTCAATTTCTAACCAATATTCGAGACTTTTTTGGGTTTTAGAGCTAGTAGATCTAATTTCATACCCTCTCTCCTCCCGATTTCTATACGAGGCTTCATGCTCGTTTTTTCGTTCTGACCTCACAAACACGTCTCGTGGTCCATTTCTAATCTATAATCGAGACTTTATCGGGTTTTAGAGGAAGTGGATCTAATTTCATACCCTCACTCTTACCGATTTCTATATGCGGCTTCGTGCTCGTTTTTTCGTTCTCACCTCACAAACACGTCTCGTGATCCATTTCTAACCTATAATCGAGACTTTTTCGGATTTGAGAGCTAGTGGATCTAATTTCATACCCTCTCTCCTCCCGATTTCTATATGAGGCTTCGTGCTCGTTTTTTCGTTCTGACCTCAAAAATAGGTCTCGTGGTCTATTTCTAACCTATAATTGAGACTTTTTCTCGTTTTGCAACAAGTGGATCTAATTTTATACCCTCTCTCCTCCCGATTTCTATACGAGGCTTCGTGCTCGTTTTTTCGTTCTAACCTCACAAACACGTTTCATGGTCCATTTCTAACCTATAATCGAGACTTTTTCGGGTTTTAGAACTAGTAGATCTAATTTCATACCCTCTCTCCACCTGATTTCTATATGAGGCTTCGTGCTCGTTTTTTCGTTCTGACCTCAAAAACACGTCTCGTGGTTCATTTCTAACCTATAATCGAGACTTTTTCGGCTTTTAGAGCTAGTGGATCTAATTTCATACCCTCTCTCCTCCCGATTTCTATACGAGGCTTCGTGCTCGTTTTTTCGTTCTGACCTAACAAACACGTCTCGTGGTCCATTTCTAACCTATAATTGAGACTTTTTCGGGTTTTACAGCTAGTGGATGTAATTTCATACCCTCTCCTCCCAATTTCTATACGAGGCTTCGTGCTCGTTTTTTCGTTCTGACCTCAAAAATAGGTCTCGTGGTCCATTTCTAACCTATAATTGAGACTTTTTCGGGTTTTAGAGCTAGTGGATCTAATTTCATACCCTCTCTCCTCCCGATTTCTATACGAGGCTTCGTGCTCGTTTTTTCGTTCTGACCTCACAAACACGTCTCGTGGTCCATTTCTAACCTATAATCGACACTTTTTCGGGTTTTAGAGCTAGTGGATCTAATTTCATACCCTCACTCCTCCCAATTTCTATTCGAGGCTTCGTGCTCGTTTTTTCGTTCTGACCTTACCAACACGTCTCATGGTCCATTTCTAACGTATAATCGAGACATTTTCGGGTTTTAGAGGAAGTGGATCTAATTTCATTCCCTCTCTCCTCTTGATTTCTATACGAGGCTTCGTGCTCATTTTTTCGTTCTGACCTCACAAATACGTCTCGTGGTCCATTTCTAACCTATAATCGAGACTTTTTCGGATTTTAGAGCGAGTGGATCTAATTTCATACCCTCTCTCCTCCCGATTTCTATACGAGGCTTCGTGCTCGTTTTTTCGTTCTGACCTTACCAACACGTCTCATGGTCCATTTCTATCGTATAATCGAGACTTTTTCGGGTTTTAGAGGAAGTTAATCTAATTTCATACCCTCTCTCCTTCCGACTTATCAACGAGGCTTCGTGCTCGTTTTTTTTTCCAACGCCACAAACACTTCTCGTGGCCCTTTTCTAACCAATAATCGACACTTTTGCGCGTTTTAGAGGAAGTGGATTTAAATTCATACCCCCTCTCCTCCAGACTTATAAACGAGACTTCGTACTCGTTTTTTCATTCCCGTACCACTAGCTCGTCTCATGGTCAATTTCTAACCTATAATCTAAACTTAGAGGGTTTTAGAGGAAGTGGATCTAATTTTATATCCTCTCTTCTCCCAACTTATAAACAAGGCTTCGTACTCATTTTTTTGTTCCGATGTTACATACACGTCTCGTGGCCCATTTCTAACCTATAATAGACACTTTTGCGGGGTTTAGGGAAAGTGGATCAGATTTCAAACCCTCTCTCATCCCGACTTATAAAGGAGGCTTCGTGCTCGTTTTTCATTCCGACGCCAGATACACATCTCGTGACTTTTTTCTAACCTATAATCAAAACTTTTGCGGGTTTTAGTGGAAGTGGATCTAATTTTATACCCTCTCTGCTCACAATTTATAAACGAGGCTTCGTGCTTTTTTTCATTCCTACGCCACATATACTTCTCGTAGCCCATTTCTAACCTATAATTGACCCTTTTGTGAGTTTTAGTGGAAGTGGATTTCATTTTATACACTCTCTCCTCCCGATTTATAAATTAGGCTTTGTGCTTATTTTTTCATTCCGATGACACATACACTTCTCTTATCCCATTTCTACCATATAATCGACACTTCTGTGGGTCTTATTGGAGGTTGATATATTTTCATACCTTCTGTCCTCCCAATTTATAAACGAGGCTGCGTGCTCATTTTTTCATTCTTACGTCACAAACACTTCTTGTGGCCTTTTTCTTACTACTTTTGCGGGTTTTATTAGAAGTGGATCAAATTTCATACCCTCTCTCCTCCGTTTCGTTCCGACGCCATAGAGACGTCACGTGGCCCATTTCTAACCTATAATCAACACTTTTCCGGGTTTTAGAGGATGTGAATATAAGTTCATACCCTCTCTTCTCCCGATTTATAAACGAGGCTTCGTGCTCGTTTTTTCGTTCTGAAGCCAAACAGACGCCTCGTGGCCCATTTCTAACCTATAAACGACACTTTTCCGTGTTTTAGAGGAAGTGGATCTAATTTCATAGCCTCTCTCCTCCCGATTTATAAACGAGGCTTCATGCTCGTTTTTTCGTTCCGACGCCACATAGACTTCTCGTGGCCCATTTCTAACCTATAATCGACACTTTTCCGGGTTTCAGAGGAAGTGGATCTAATTTCATACCGTCTCTCCTCCTGATTTATAAACGAGGCTTCGTGCTAGTTTTTTGGTTCCGACGCCACAGAGATGTCACGTGGCCCATTTTTAACCTATAATCGACACTTTTCTGGGTTTTAGAGGAAGTAGATATAATTTCATACCCTCTCTCCTCCCGATTTATAAACGAGGCTTCGTGCTCGTTTTTTCGTTCCGACGCCACGTAGACGTCTCGTGGCCCATTTCTAACCTATAATCGACACTTTTCTGGGTTTTACAGGAAGTGGATCTAATTTCATACCCTCTCTCCTTCCGAATTATAAACGAGGCTTCGTGGTAGTTTTTTCATTTCGACGCCACAGAGACGTCACGTGGACCATTTCTAACGTATAATCGACACTTTTCTGGGTTTTCGAGGAAGTAGATATAATTTCATACCCTCTCTCCTCTGGATTTATAAACAAGGCTTTGTGCTCGTTTATTCGTTCCGACGCCACGTAGACGTCTTGTGGCCCATTTATAACCTATAATCGACACTTTTCCGGGTTTTAGAGGAAGTGGATATAATTTCATACCCTCTCTCCTCCGGATTTACAAACGAGGCTTCGTGCTCGTTTTTTCGTTCCGACGCTACGTAGACGTCTCGTGGCCCATTTCTAACCTATAATCGACACTTTTCTGGGTTTTAGAGGAAGTAGATATAATTTCATACCTCTGCTACCGATTTATAAACGAGGCTTCGTGCTCGTTTTTTCGTTCCGACGCCTCACATACGTCTCGTGGATCTAATTTCATACCCTCACTCCTCCCGATTTCTATACGAGGCTTCGTGCTCGTTTTTTCGTTCGAACCTCAAAAATAGGTCTCGTGGTCCATTTCTAACCTATAATTGAGACTTTTTCGGATTTAGAGCTAGTGGATGTAATTTCATACCCTCTATCCTCCCGATTTCTATACGAGGCTTCGTGCTCGTTTTTTCGTTCTGACCTCACAAATACGTCTCGTGGTCTATTTCTAAACTATAATCGAGACTTTATCGGGTTTTAGAGGAAGTGGATCTAATTTCATACCCTCTCTCCTCCTGATTTCTATACGAGACTTCGTGCTCGTTTTTTCGTTCTGACCTCACAAATACGTCTCGTGGTCCATTTCTAACCTATAATCGAGACTTTTTCGGGTTTTAGAGGAAGTGGATTTAATTTCATACCCTGTCTCCTCCCGATTTCTAAACGAGGCTTCGTGCTCGTTTTTTCGTTTTGACCTCACAAACACGTCTCGTGGTCAATTTCTAACCTATATTCGAGACTTTTTCGGGTTTTAGAGCTAGTAGATCTAATTTCATACCCTCTCTCCTCCCGATTTCTATACGAGGCTTCGTGCTCGTTTTTTCGTTCTGACCTCACAAACACGTCTCATGGTCCATTTCTAACCTATAATCGAGACTTTTTCGGATTTTAGAGCTAGTGGATCTAATTTCATACCCTCTCTCCTCCCGATTTCTATACGAGGCTTCGTGCTCGTTTTTTCGTTCTGACCTCACAAATACGTTTCGTGGTCCATTTCTAACCTATAATCGAGACTTTTTCGGATTTTAGAGCTAGTGGATCTAATTTTATACCTTCTCTCCTCCCGATTTCTATACGAGGCTTCGTGCTCTTTTTTTCGTTCTGACCTCAAAAATAGGTCTCGTGGTCCATTTCTAACCTATAATTGAGACTTTTTCGGGTTTAGAGCTAGTGGATCTAATTTCATACCCTCTCTCCTCCCGATTTCTATAAGAGGCTTCGTGCTCGTTTTTTCGTTCTGACCTCACAAATACGTCTCGTAATCCATTTCTAAACTATAATCGAGACTTTATCGGGTTTTAGAGGAAGTGGATCTAATTTCATACCCTCTCTCCTACCGATTTCTATACGAGGCTTCGTGCTCGTTTTTTCATTCTGACCTCACAAACACGTCTCGTGGTCCATTTCTAACCTATAATCGAGACTTTTTCGAATTTTAGAGCTAGTGGATCTAATTTCATACCCTCTCTCCTCCCGATTTCTATACGAGGTTTCGTGCTTGTTTTTTCGTTCTGACCTCAAAAATAGGTCTCGTGGTCCATTTCTAACCTATAATTGAGACTTTTTCGGGTTTTAGAACTAGTGGATCTAATTTCATACCCTCTATCCTCTCAATCGGGAGGAGAGAGGGAATGAAATTAGATACACTTCCTCTAAAACCCGAAAAAGACTCGATTATAGGTTAGAAATGGACCACGAGACGTGTTGGTGAGGTCAGAATGAAAAAACGAGTACGAAGCCTCGTATAGAAATCGGGAGGAGAGAGGGTATGAAATTAAATCTACTAGCTCTAAAACCCGAAAAAGTCTCAATTATAGGTTAGAAATGGACCACAAGACCTATTTTTGAGGTCAGAACGAAAAAACGAGCACGAAGCCTCGTATAGAAATCGGGAGGAGAGAGGGTATAAAATTAGATCAACTAGCTCTAAAACCTGAAAAATTCTAGATTATAGGTTAGAAATGGACCACGAAACGTGTTTGTGAGGTCAGAACGAAAAAACGAGCACGAAGCCTCGTATAGAAATCGGGAGGAGAGAGGGTATGAAATTAGATCCACTAGCTCTAAAACCCGAAAAAGTGTCAATTATAGGTTAGAAATGGACCACGAGACCTATTTTTGAGGTTAGTACAAAAAAACGAGCACAAAGCCTCGTATAGATATCGGGAGGAGAGAGGGTATGAAATTAAATCCATTTCCTCTAAAACCCGAAAAAGTCTCGATTATAGGTTAGAAATGGACCACGAAACGTGTTTGTGAGGTCAGAACGAAAAAACAAGCACGAAGCCTCGTATAGAAATCGGGAGGAGAGAGGGTATGAAATTAGATCCACTTGTTCCAAAACCAGAAAAAGTCTCGATTATTGGTTAGTAATGGACCACTAGACGAGTTTGTGAGGTCAGAACGAAAAAACGAGCACGAAGCCTCGTATAGAAATCGGGAGGATAGAGGGTATGAAATTAGATCCACTAGCTCGAAAACCCGAAAAAGTCTCGATTATAGGTTAGAAATGGACCACGAAACGTGTTTGTGAGGTCAGAACGAAAAAACGAGCACGAAGCCTCGTATAAAAATCGGAAGGAGAGAGGGTATAAAATTAGATCCACTTGTTCCAAAACCAGAAAAAGTCTCGATTATTGGTTAGTAATGGACCACGAGAGGTGTATGTGAGGTCAGAACGAAAAAACGAGCACGAAGCCTAGTATAGAAATCGGGAGGAGAGAGGGTATGAAATTAGATCCACTTCCTCTAAAACCCGAAAAAGTCTCGATTATAGGTTAGAAATGGACCACGAGACGTGTTGGTGAGGTCAGAACGAAAAAACGAGCACGAAGCCTCGTATAGAAATCGGGAGGAGAGAAGGTATGAAATTAGATCCACTAGCTCTAAAACTCGAAAAAGTCTCAATTATAGGTTAGAAATAGACCACGAGACCTATTTTTGAGGTCAGAACGAAAAAACGAGCACGAAGCCTCGTATAGAAATAGGGAGGAGAGAGGGTATGAAATTAGATCCACTAGCTCTAAAATCCGAAAAAGTCTCGATTATAGGTTAGAAAAGGACCACGAGACGTGTTTGTGAGGTCAGAACGAAAAAACGAGCACGAAACCTCGTATAGAAATCGGGAGAAGAGAGGGTATGAAATTAGATCTAGTTTTTCCAAAACTAGAAAAAGTCTCGATTATTGGTTAGTAATGGACCACGAGACGTGTTGGTGAGGTTAGAACGAAAAAACGAGCACGAAGCCTCGTATAGAAATCGGGAGGATAGAGGGTATGAAATTAGATCCACTAGCTCGAAAACCCGAAAAAGTCTCGATGATACTTTAGAAATGGACCACGAAACGTGTTTGTGAGGTCAGAACGAAAAAACGAGCACGAAGCCTCGTATAGAAATCGGGAGGAGAGAGGGTATGAAATTAGATCCACTTCCTCTAAAACCCGAAAAATTCTCGATTATATGTTAGAAATGGACCACGAGACGTGTTGGTGAGGTCAGAACGAAAAAACGAGCACGAAGCCTCGTATAGAAATCGGGAGGATAGAGGGTATGAAATTAGATCCACTAGCTCGAAAACCCGAAAAAGTCTCGATTATACTTTAGAAATGGACCACGAAACGTGTTTGTGAGGTCAGAACGAAAAAACGAGCACGAAGCCTCGTATAGAAATTGGGAGGAGAGAGGGTATGAAATTAGATCCACTAGCTCTAAAACCCGAAAAAGTCTCAATTATAGGTCATAAATGGACCACGAGACCTATTTTTGAGGTCAGAACGAAAAAACGAGCACAAAGCCTCGTATAGAAATCAGGAGGAGAGAGGGTATGAAGTTAGATCTTCTAGCTCTAAAACCCGAAAAAGTCTCGAATATAGGTTAGAAATGGACCACGAGACGTGTTTGTGTGGTCATAACGAAAAAACGAGCACGAAGCCTCGTATAGAAATCGGGAGGAGAGAGGATATGAAATTAGATCCACTTGTTCCAAAACCAGAAAAAGTCTCGATTATTGCTTAGAAATGGACCACGAGACATCTTTGTGAGGTCAGAACGAGAAAACGAGCACGAAGCCTCGTATAGAAATCGGGAGGAGAGAGGGTACGAAATTAGATCCACTTCCTCTATAACCCGAAAAAGTCTCGATTATAGGTTAGAAATGGACCACGAAACATGTTTGTGATGTCAGAACGAAAAAACGATCACGAAGCCTCGTATAGAAATCGGGAGGAGAGAGGGTATGAAATTAGATCCACTTCCTCTAAAACCCGAAAAAGTCTCGATTATAGGTTAGAAATGGACCACGAGACGTGTTGGTGAGGTCAGAACGAAAAAACGAGCACGAAGCCTCGTATAGAAATCGGGAGGAGAGAGGGTATGAAATTAGATCCACTTCCACTAAAACCCGAAAAAGTCTCGATTATAGGTTAGAAATGGACCACGAGACGTGTTGGTGAGGTCAGAACGAAAAAATGAGCACGAAGCCTCGTATAGAAATCGGGAGGAGAGAGGGTATGAAATTAGATCCACTAGCTCTAAAATCCGAAAAAGTCTCGATTATAGGTTAGAAATGGACCACGAGACGTGTTTTTGAGGTCAGAACGAAAAAACGAGTATGAAGCCTCGTATAGAAATCGGGAGGAAGAAGGATATGAAATTAGATCCACTAGCTCTAAAATCCGAAAAAGTCTCGATTATAGGTTAGAAATAGACCACGAGACGTGTTTTTAAGGTCAGAACGAAAAAACGAGCATGAAGCCTCGTATAGAAATCGGGAGGAGAAATGGTATGAAATTAGATCCACTTTTTCCAAAACCAGAAAAAGTCTCGATTATTGGTTAGTAATGGACCACGAGACGTGTTGGTGAGGTCAGAACGAAAAAACGAGCACGAAGCCTCGTATAGAAATCGGGAGGAGAGAGGGTATGAAATTAAATCCACTTCCTCTAAAACCCGAAAAAGTCTCGATTATAGGTTAGAAATGGACCACGAAACTTGTTTGTGAGGTCAGAATGAAAAAACGAGCACGAAGACTCGTAAAGAAATCGGGAGGAGAGAGGGTATAAAATTAGATCCACTGGCTCTAAAACCCGAAAAAGTCTCGATTATAGGTTAGAAATGGACAATGAGACGTATTTGTGAGGTCAGAACGAAAAAACGAGCACGAAACCTCGTATAGAAATCGGGAGGAGAGAGGGTATAAAATTAGATCCACTTGTTCCAAAACCAGAAAAAGTCTCGATTATATGTTAGTAATGGACCACGAGACCTATTTTTGAGGTCAAAACGAAAAAACGAGCACGAAGCCTCGTATAGAAATCGGGAGGAGAGAGGGTATGAAATTAGATCCACTAGCTCTAAAACCCGAAAAAGTCTCCATTATAGGTTAGAAATGGACCATGAGACGTGTTTGTGACGTCAGAACGAAAAAACGAGCACGAAGCCTCGTATAGAAATCGGGAGTAGAGAAGGTATGAAATTAGATCCTCTTCCTCTAAAACCCGGAAAAGTCTCGATTATAGGTTAGAAATGGACCAGAGACGTGTTGGTGAGGTCAGAACGAAAAAACGAGCACGAAGCCTCGTATAGAAATCGGGAGGAGAGAGGGTATGAAATTAGATCCACTAGCTCTAAAATCCGAAAAAGTCAAGATTATCGGTTAGAAATGGACCACGAGACGTGTTTGTAAGGTCAGAACGGAAAAACGAGCACGAAGCCTCGTATAGAAATCGGAAGGAGAGAGGGTATAAAATTAGATCCACTTGTTCCAAAACCAGAAAAAGTCTCGATTATTGGTTAGTAATGGACCACGAGAGGTGTTTGTGAGGTCAGAACGAAAAAACGAGCACGAAGCCTCGTATAGAAATCGGGAGGAGAGAGGGTATGAAATTAGATCCACTTCCTCTAAAACCCGAAAAAGTCTCGATTATAGGTTAGAAATGGACCACGAGACATGTTGGTGAGGTCAGAACGAAAAAACGAGCACGAAGCCTCGTATAGAAATCGGGAGGAGAGAAGGTATGAAATTAGATCCACTAGCTCTAAAACTCGAAAAAGTCTCAATTATAGGTTAGAAATAGACCACGAGACCTATTTTTGAGGTCAGAACGAAAAAACGAGCACGAAGCCTCGTATAGAAATAGGGAGGAGAGAGGGTATGAAATTAGATCCACTAGCTCTAAAATCCGAAAAAGTCTCGATTATAGGTTAGAAAAGGACCACGAGACGTGTTTGTGAGGTCAGAACGAAAAAACGAGCACGAAACCTCGTATAGAAATCGGGAGGAGAGAGGGTATGAAATTAGATCCAGTTTTTCCAAAACCAGAAAAAGACTCGATTATTGGTTAGTAATGGACCACGAGACGTGTTGGTGAGGTCAGAACGAAAAAACGAGCACGAAGCCTCGTATAGAAATCGGGAGGATAGAGGGTATGAAATTAGATCCATTAGCTCGAAAACCCGGAAAAGTCTCAATTATAGGTTAGAAATGGACCACGAAACGTGTTTGTGAGGTTAGAACGAAAAAACGAGCACGAAGCCTCGTATAGAAATCGGGAGGAGAGAGGGTATGAAATTAGATCCACTTCCTCTAAAACCCAAAAAATTCTCGATTATAGGTTAGAAATGGACCACGAGACCTGTTGGTGAGGTCAGAACGAAAAAACGAGCACGAAGCCTCGTATAGAAATTGGGAGGAGAGAGGGTATGAAATTAGATCCACTAGCTCGAAAACCCGAAAAAGTCTCAATTATAGGTCAGAAATGGACCACGAGACCTATTTTTGAGGTCAGAACGAAAAAACGAGCACGAAGCCTCGTATAGAAATCAGGAGGAGAGAGGGTATAAAATTAGATCTTCTAGCTCTAAAACCCGATAAAGTCTCGAATATAGGTTAGAAATGGACCACGAGACGTGTTTGTGTGGTCATAACAAAAAAACGAGCACGAATCCTCGTATAGAAATCGGGAGGAGAGAGGGTATGAAATTAGATCCACTTGCTCCAAAACCAGAAAAAGTCTCGATTATTGGTTAGAAATGGACCACGAGACTTCTTTGTGAGGTCAGTACGAGAAAACGAGCACGAAGCCTCGTACAGAAATGGGGAGGAGAGAGGGTATGAAATTAGATCCACTTCCTCTATAACCCGAAAAAGTCTCGATTATAGGTTAGAAATGGACCACGAAACGTGTTTGTGAGGTCAGAACGAAAAAACGAGCACGAAGCCTCGTATAGAAATCGGGAGGAGAGAGGGTATGAAATTAGATGCACTTTCTCTAAAACCCGAAAAAGTCTCGATTATAGGTTAGAAATGTACCACGAGACGTGTTGGTGAGGTCAGAACGAAAAAACGAGCACGAAGCCTCGTAGAGAAATCGGGAGGAGAGAGGGTATGAAATTAGATCCACTTGCTCTAAAACCCGAAAAAGTCTCGATTATAGGTTAGAAATGGACAACGAGACGTGTTGGTGAGCTCAGAACGAAAAAACGAGCATGAAGCCTCGTATAGAAATCGAGAGGAGAGAGGGTATGAAATTAGATCCACTAGCTCTAAAATCCGAAAAAGTCTCGATTATAGGTTAGAAATGGACCACGAGACGTGCTTTTGAGGTCAGAACGAAAAAACGAGCATGAAGCCTCATATAGAAATCGGGAGGAGAAAGGGTATGAAATTAGATCCACTAGCTCTAAAATCCGAAAAATTCTCGATTATAGGTTAGAAATAGACCACGAGACGTGTTTTTGAGGTCAGAACGAAAAAACGAGCATTAAGCCTCGTATAGAAATCGGGAGGAGAGAGGGTGTGAAATTAGATCAACTTTTTCTAAAACCAAAAAAAGTCTCGATTATTGGTTAGTAATGGAACACGAGACGTGTTGGTGAGGTCAGAACGAAAAAACGAGCACGAAGCCTCGTATAGAAATCGGGAGGAGAGAGGGTATGAAATTAAATCCACTTCCTCTAAAACCCGAAAAAGTCTCGATTATAGGTTAGAAATGGACCACGAAACGTGTTTGTGAGGTCAGAACGAAAAAACGAGCACGAAGCCTCGTATAGAAATCGGGAGGAGAGAGGGTATAAAATTAGATCCACTAGCTCTAAAACCCGAAAAAGTCTCGATTATAGGTTAGAAATGGACCATGAGACGTATTTGTGAGGTCAGAACGAAAAAACGA
Organism: Thalia dealbata; assembly: GCA_030544415.1. Taxonomy (NCBI): domain Eukaryota; kingdom Viridiplantae; phylum Streptophyta; class Magnoliopsida; order Zingiberales; family Marantaceae; genus Thalia; species Thalia dealbata. The sequence continues at coordinate 13,793,974 of CM060460.1, forward strand.
ACACGAAGCCTCGTATAGAAATCGGGAAGAGAGAGGGTATAAAATTAGATCCACTTGTTCAAAAACCAGAAAAAGTCTCAATTATATGTTAGTAATGGACCACGAGGCCTATTTTTGAGGTCGGAACGAAAAAACGAGCACGAAGCCTCGTATAGAAATCGGGAGGAGAGAGTGTATGAAATTAGATCCACTAGCTCTAAAACCCGAAAAAGTCTCGATTATAGGTTAGAAATGGACCATGAGATGTGTTTGTGACGTCAGAACGAAAAAACGAGCATGAAGCCTCGTATAGAAATCGGGAGGAGAGAGGGTGTGAAATTAGATCAACTTTTTCTAAAACCAAAAAAAGTCTCGATTATTGGTTAGTAATGGAACACGAGACGTGTTGGTGAGGTCAGAACGAAAAAACGAGCACGAAGCCTCGTATAGAAATCGGGAGGAGAGAGGGTATGAAATTAAATCCACTTCCTCTAAAACCCGAAAAAGTCTCGATTATAGGTTAGAAATGGACCACGAAACGTGTTTGTGAGGTCAGAACGAAAAAACGAGCACGAAGCCTCGTATAGAAATCGGGAGGAGAGAGGGTATAAAATTAGATCCACTAGCTCTAAAACCCGAAAAAGTCTCGATTATAGGTTAGAAATGGACCATGAGACGTATTTGTGAGGTCAGAACGAAAAAACGAACACGAAGCCTCGTATAGAAATCGGGAGGAGAGAGGGTATAAAATTAGATCCACTTGTTCCAAAACCAGAAAAAGTCTCAATTATATGTTAGTAATGGACCACGAGGCCTATTTTTGAGGTCGGAACGAAAAAACGAGCACGAAGCCTCGTATAGAAATCGGGAGGAGAGAGGGTATGAAATTAGATCCACTAGCTCTAAAACCCGAAAAAGTCTCGATTTTAGGTTAGAAATGGACCATGAGATGTGTTTGTGACGTCAGAACGAAAAAACGAGCATGAAGCCTCGTATAGAAATCGGGAGTAGAGAGGGTATGAAATTAGATCCTCTTCCTCTAAAACCCGAAAAAGTCTCGATTATAGGTTAGAAATGTACCACGAGACGTGTTGGTGAGGTCAGAACGAAAAAACGAGCACGAAGCCTCGTAGAGAAATCGGGAGGAGAGAGGGTATGAAATTAGATCCACTTGCTCTAAAACCTGAAAAAGTCTCGATTATAGGTTAGAAATGGACCACGAGACGTGTTGGTGAGGTCAGAACGAAAAAACGAGCATGAAGCCTCGTATAGAAATCGAGAGGAGAGAGGGTATGAAATTAGATCCACTAGCTCTAAAATCCGAAAAAGTCTCGATTATAGGTTAGAAATGGACCACGAGACGTGCTTTTGAGGTCAGAACGAAAAAACGAGCATGAAGCCTCATATAGAAATCGGGAGGAGAAAGGGTATGAAATTAGATCCACTAGCTCTAAAATCCGAAAAATTCTCGATTATAGGTTAGAAATAGACCACGAGACGTGTTTTTGAGGTCAGAACGAAAAAACGAGCATTAAGCCTCGTATAGAAATCGGGAGGAGAGAGGGTATGAAATTAGATCCACTTTTTCTAAAACCAAAAAAAGTCTCGATTATTGGTTAGTAATGGAACACGAGACGTGTTGGTGAGGTCAGAACGAAAAAACGAGCACGAAGCCTCGTATAGAAATCGGGAGGAGAGAGGGTATGAAATTAAATCCACTTCCTCTAAAACCCGAAAAAGTCTTGATTATAGGTTAGAAATGGACCACTAGACGTGTTGGTGAGGTCAGAACGAAAAAACGAGCACGAAGCCTCGTATAGAAATCGGGAGGAGAGAGGGTATAAAATTAGATCCACTAGCTCTAAAATCCGAAAAAGTCAAGATTATAGGTTAGAAATGGACCACGAGACGTGTTTGTGAGGTCAGAACGAAAAAACGAGCACGAAACCTCGTATAGAAATCGGGAGGAGAGAGGGTATGAAATTAGATCCACTTGTTCCAATACCAGAAAAAGTCTCGAATATAGGTTAGAAATGGACCACGAGACGTGTTTGTGTGGTCATAACGAAAAAACGAGCACGAAGCCTCGTATAGAAATCGGGAGGAGAGAGGATATGAAATTAGATCCACTTGTTCCAAAACCAGAAAAAGTCTCGATTATTGCTTAGAAATGGACCACGAGACATCTTTGTGAGGTCAGAACGAGAAAACGAGCACGAAGCCTCGTATAGAAATCGGGAGGAGAGAGGGTACGAAATTAGATCCACTTCCTCTATAACCCGAAAAAGTCTCGATTATAGGTTAGAAATGGACCACGAAACATGTTTGTGATGTCAGAACGAAAAAACGATCACGAAGCCTCGTATAGAAATCGGGAGGAGAGAGGGTATGAAATTAGATCCACTTCCTCTAAAACCCGAAAAAGTCTCGATTATAGGTTAGAAATGGACCACGAGACGTGTTGGTGAGGTCAGAACGAAAAAACGAGCACGAAGCCTCGTATAGAAATCGGGAGGAGAGAGGGTATGAAATTAGATCCACTTCCACTAAAACCCGAAAAAGTCTCGATTATAGGTTAGAAATGGACCACGAGACGTGTTGGTGAGGTCAGAACGAAAAAATGAGCACGAAGCCTCGTATAGAAATCGGGAGGAGAGAGGGTATGAAATTAGATCCACTAGCTCTAAAATCCGAAAAAGTCTCGATTATAGGTTAGAAATGGACCACGAGACGTGTTTTTGAGGTCAGAACGAAAAAACGAGTATGAAGCCTCGTATAGAAATCGGGAGGAAGAAGGATATGAAATTAGATCCACTAGCTCTAAAATCCGAAAAAGTCTCGATTATAGGTTAGAAATAGACCACGAGACGTGTTTTTAAGGTCAGAACGAAAAAACGAGCATGAAGCCTCGTATAGAAATCGGGAGGAGAAATGGTATGAAATTAGATCCACTTTTTCCAAAACCAGAAAAAGTCTCGATTATTGGTTAGTAATGGACCACGAGACGTGTTGGTGAGGTCAGAACGAAAAAACGAGCACGAAGCCTCGTATAGAAATCGGGAGGAGAGAGGGTATGAAATTAAATCCACTTCCTCTAAAACCCGAAAAAGTCTCGATTATAGGTTAGAAATGGACCACGAAACTTGTTTGTGAGGTCAGAATGAAAAAACGAGCACGAAGACTCGTAAAGAAATCGGGAGGAGAGAGGGTATAAAATTAGATCCACTGGCTCTAAAACCCGAAAAAGTCTCGATTATAGGTTAGAAATGGACAATGAGACGTATTTGTGAGGTCAGAACGAAAAAACGAGCACGAAACCTCGTATAGAAATCGGGAGGAGAGAGGGTATAAAATTAGATCCACTTGTTCCAAAACCAGAAAAAGTCTCGATTATATGTTAGTAATGGACCACGAGACCTATTTTTGAGGTCAAAACGAAAAAACGAGCACGAAGCCTCGTATAGAAATCGGGAGGAGAGAGGGTATGAAATTAGATCCACTAGCTCTAAAACCCGAAAAAGTCTCCATTATAGGTTAGAAATGGACCATGAGACGTGTTTGTGACGTCAGAACGAAAAAACGAGCACGAAGCCTCGTATAGAAATCGGGAGTAGAGAAGGTATGAAATTAGATCCTCTTCCTCTAAAACCCGGAAAAGTCTCGATTATAGGTTAGAAATGGACCAGAGACGTGTTGGTGAGGTCAGAACGAAAAAACGAGCACGAAGCCTCGTATAGAAATCGGGAGGAGAGAGGGTATGAAATTAGATCCACTAGCTCTAAAATCCGAAAAAGTCAAGATTATCGGTTAGAAATGGACCACGAGACGTGTTTGTAAGGTCAGAACGGAAAAACGAGCACGAAGCCTCGTATAGAAATCGGAAGGAGAGAGGGTATAAAATTAGATCCACTTGTTCCAAAACCAGAAAAAGTCTCGATTATTGGTTAGTAATGGACCACGAGAGGTGTTTGTGAGGTCAGAACGAAAAAACGAGCACGAAGCCTCGTATAGAAATCGGGAGGAGAGAGGGTATGAAATTAGATCCACTTCCTCTAAAACCCGAAAAAGTCTCGATTATAGGTTAGAAATGGACCACGAGACATGTTGGTGAGGTCAGAACGAAAAAACGAGCACGAAGCCTCGTATAGAAATCGGGAGGAGAGAAGGTATGAAATTAGATCCACTAGCTCTAAAACTCGAAAAAGTCTCAATTATAGGTTAGAAATAGACCACGAGACCTATTTTTGAGGTCAGAACGAAAAAACGAGCACGAAGCCTCGTATAGAAATAGGGAGGAGAGAGGGTATGAAATTAGATCCACTAGCTCTAAAATCCGAAAAAGTCTCGATTATAGGTTAGAAAAGGACCACGAGACGTGTTTGTGAGGTCAGAACGAAAAAACGAGCACGAAACCTCGTATAGAAATCGGGAGGAGAGAGGGTATGAAATTAGATCCAGTTTTTCCAAAACCAGAAAAAGACTCGATTATTGGTTAGTAATGGACCACGAGACGTGTTGGTGAGGTCAGAACGAAAAAACGAGCACGAAGCCTCGTATAGAAATCGGGAGGATAGAGGGTATGAAATTAGATCCATTAGCTCGAAAACCCGGAAAAGTCTCAATTATAGGTTAGAAATGGACCACGAAACGTGTTTGTGAGGTTAGAACGAAAAAACGAGCACGAAGCCTCGTATAGAAATCGGGAGGAGAGAGGGTATGAAATTAGATCCACTTCCTCTAAAACCCAAAAAATTCTCGATTATAGGTTAGAAATGGACCACGAGACCTGTTGGTGAGGTCAGAACGAAAAAACGAGCACGAAGCCTCGTATAGAAATTGGGAGGAGAGAGGGTATGAAATTAGATCCACTAGCTCGAAAACCCGAAAAAGTCTCAATTATAGGTCAGAAATGGACCACGAGACCTATTTTTGAGGTCAGAACGAAAAAACGAGCACGAAGCCTCGTATAGAAATCAGGAGGAGAGAGGGTATAAAATTAGATCTTCTAGCTCTAAAACCCGATAAAGTCTCGAATATAGGTTAGAAATGGACCACGAGACGTGTTTGTGTGGTCATAACAAAAAAACGAGCACGAATCCTCGTATAGAAATCGGGAGGAGAGAGGGTATGAAATTAGATCCACTTGCTCCAAAACCAGAAAAAGTCTCGATTATTGGTTAGAAATGGACCACGAGACTTCTTTGTGAGGTCAGTACGAGAAAACGAGCACGAAGCCTCGTACAGAAATGGGGAGGAGAGAGGGTATGAAATTAGATCCACTTCCTCTATAACCCGAAAAAGTCTCGATTATAGGTTAGAAATGGACCACGAAACGTGTTTGTGAGGTCAGAACGAAAAAACGAGCACGAAGCCTCGTATAGAAATCGGGAGGAGAGAGGGTATGAAATTAGATGCACTTTCTCTAAAACCCGAAAAAGTCTCGATTATAGGTTAGAAATGTACCACGAGACGTGTTGGTGAGGTCAGAACGAAAAAACGAGCACGAAGCCTCGTAGAGAAATCGGGAGGAGAGAGGGTATGAAATTAGATCCACTTGCTCTAAAACCCGAAAAAGTCTCGATTATAGGTTAGAAATGGACAACGAGACGTGTTGGTGAGCTCAGAACGAAAAAACGAGCATGAAGCCTCGTATAGAAATCGAGAGGAGAGAGGGTATGAAATTAGATCCACTAGCTCTAAAATCCGAAAAAGTCTCGATTATAGGTTAGAAATGGACCACGAGACGTGCTTTTGAGGTCAGAACGAAAAAACGAGCATGAAGCCTCATATAGAAATCGGGAGGAGAAAGGGTATGAAATTAGATCCACTAGCTCTAAAATCCGAAAAATTCTCGATTATAGGTTAGAAATAGACCACGAGACGTGTTTTTGAGGTCAGAACGAAAAAACGAGCATTAAGCCTCGTATAGAAATCGGGAGGAGAGAGGGTGTGAAATTAGATCAACTTTTTCTAAAACCAAAAAAAGTCTCGATTATTGGTTAGTAATGGAACACGAGACGTGTTGGTGAGGTCAGAACGAAAAAACGAGCACGAAGCCTCGTATAGAAATCGGGAGGAGAGAGGGTATGAAATTAAATCCACTTCCTCTAAAACCCGAAAAAGTCTCGATTATAGGTTAGAAATGGACCACGAAACGTGTTTGTGAGGTCAGAACGAAAAAACGAGCACGAAGCCTCGTATAGAAATCGGGAGGAGAGAGGGTATAAAATTAGATCCACTAGCTCTAAAACCCGAAAAAGTCTCGATTATAGGTTAGAAATGGACCATGAGACGTATTTGTGAGGTCAGAACGAAAAAACGAACACGAAGCCTCGTATAGAAATCGGGAAGAGAGAGGGTATAAAATTAGATCCACTTGTTCAAAAACCAGAAAAAGTCTCAATTATATGTTAGTAATGGACCACGAGGCCTATTTTTGAGGTCGGAACGAAAAAACGAGCACGAAGCCTCGTATAGAAATCGGGAGGAGAGAGTGTATGAAATTAGATCCACTAGCTCTAAAACCCGAAAAAGTCTCGATTATAGGTTAGAAATGGACCATGAGATGTGTTTGTGACGTCAGAACGAAAAAACGAGCATGAAGCCTCGTATAGAAATCGGGAGGAGAGAGGGTGTGAAATTAGATCAACTTTTTCTAAAACCAAAAAAAGTCTCGATTATTGGTTAGTAATGGAACACGAGACGTGTTGGTGAGGTCAGAACGAAAAAACGAGCACGAAGCCTCGTATAGAAATCGGGAGGAGAGAGGGTATGAAATTAAATCCACTTCCTCTAAAACCCGAAAAAGTCTCGATTATAGGTTAGAAATGGACCACGAAACGTGTTTGTGAGGTCAGAACGAAAAAACGAGCACGAAGCCTCGTATAGAAATCGGGAGGAGAGAGGGTATAAAATTAGATCCACTAGCTCTAAAACCCGAAAAAGTCTCGATTATAGGTTAGAAATGGACCATGAGACGTATTTGTGAGGTCAGAACGAAAAAACGAACACGAAGCCTCGTATAGAAATCGGGAGGAGAGAGGGTATAAAATTAGATCCACTTGTTCCAAAACCAGAAAAAGTCTCAATTATATGTTAGTAATGGACCACGAGGCCTATTTTTGAGGTCGGAACGAAAAAACGAGCACGAAGCCTCGTATAGAAATCGGGAGGAGAGAGGGTATGAAATTAGATCCACTAGCTCTAAAACCCGAAAAAGTCTCGATTTTAGGTTAGAAATGGACCATGAGATGTGTTTGTGACGTCAGAACGAAAAAACGAGCATGAAGCCTCGTATAGAAATCGGGAGTAGAGAGGGTATGAAATTAGATCCTCTTCCTCTAAAACCCGAAAAAGTCTCGATTATAGGTTAGAAATGTACCACGAGACGTGTTGGTGAGGTCAGAACGAAAAAACGAGCACGAAGCCTCGTAGAGAAATCGGGAGGAGAGAGGGTATGAAATTAGATCCACTTGCTCTAAAACCTGAAAAAGTCTCGATTATAGGTTAGAAATGGACCACGAGACGTGTTGGTGAGGTCAGAACGAAAAAACGAGCATGAAGCCTCGTATAGAAATCGAGAGGAGAGAGGGTATGAAATTAGATCCACTAGCTCTAAAATCCGAAAAAGTCTCGATTATAGGTTAGAAATGGACCACGAGACGTGCTTTTGAGGTCAGAACGAAAAAACGAGCATGAAGCCTCATATAGAAATCGGGAGGAGAAAGGGTATGAAATTAGATCCACTAGCTCTAAAATCCGAAAAATTCTCGATTATAGGTTAGAAATAGACCACGAGACGTGTTTTTGAGGTCAGAACGAAAAAACGAGCATTAAGCCTCGTATAGAAATCGGGAGGAGAGAGGGTATGAAATTAGATCCACTTTTTCTAAAACCAAAAAAAGTCTCGATTATTGGTTAGTAATGGAACACGAGACGTGTTGGTGAGGTCAGAACGAAAAAACGAGCACGAAGCCTCGTATAGAAATCGGGAGGAGAGAGGGTATGAAATTAAATCCACTTCCTCTAAAACCCGAAAAAGTCTTGATTATAGGTTAGAAATGGACCACTAGACGTGTTGGTGAGGTCAGAACGAAAAAACGAGCACGAAGCCTCGTATAGAAATCGGGAGGAGAGAGGGTATAAAATTAGATCCACTAGCTCTAAAATCCGAAAAAGTCAAGATTATAGGTTAGAAATGGACCACGAGACGTGTTTGTGAGGTCAGAACGAAAAAACGAGCACGAAACCTCGTATAGAAATCGGGAGGAGAGAGGGTATGAAATTAGATCCACTTGTTCCAATACCAGAAAAAGTCTCGATTATTGGTTAGTAATGGACCACGAGACGTGTTTGTGAGGTCAGAACGAAAAAACGAGCACGAAGCCTCGTACAGAAATCGGGAGGAGAGAGGGTATGAAATTAGATCCACTTCCTCTATAATCCGAAAAAGTCTCGATTATAGGTTAGAAATGGACCACGAAACGTGTTTGTGAGGTCAGAACGAAAAAACGAGCACGAAGCCTCGTATAGAAATCGGGAGGAGAGAGGGTATGAAATTAGATGCACTTCCTCTAAAACCCGAAAAAGTCTCGATTATAGGTTAGAAATGTACCACGAGGCGTGTTGGTGAGGTCAGAACGAAAAAACGAGCACGAAGCCTCGTAGAGAAATCGGGAGGAGAGAGGGTATGAAATTAGATCCACTTGCTCTAAAACCCGAAAAAGTCTCGATTATAGGTTAGAAATGGACCACGAGACGTGTTGGTGAGGTCAGAACGAAAAAACGAGCACGAAGCCTCGTATAGAAATCGAGAGGAGAGAGGGTATGAAATTAGATCCACTACCTCTAAAATCCGAAAAAGTCTCGATTATAGGTTAGAAATGGACCACGAGACGTGTTTTTGAGGTCAGAACGAAAAACCGAGTATGAAGCCTCGTATAGAAATCGGGAGGAAGAAGGATATGAAATTAGATCCACTAGCTCTAAAATCCGAAAAAGTCTCGATTATAGGTTAGAAATAGACCACGAGACGTGTTTTTAAGGTCAGAACGAAAAAACGAGCATGAAGCCTCGTATAGAAATCGGGAGGAGAAATGGTATGAAATTAGATCCACTTTTTCCAAAACCAGAAAAAGTCTCGATTATTGGTTAGTAATGGACCACGAGACGTGTTGGTGAGGTCAGAACGAAAAAACGAGCACGAAGCCTCGTATAGAAATCGGGAGGAGAGAGGGTATGAAATTAAATCCACTTCCTCTAAAACCCGAAAAAGTCTCGATTATAGGTTAGAAATGGACCACGAAACTTGTTTGTGAGGTCAGAATGAAAAAACGAGCACGAAGACTCGTAAAGAAATCGGGAAGAGAGAGGGTATGAAATTAGATCCACTTCCTCTAAAACCCGAAAAAGTCTCGATTATAGGTTAGAAATAGACCACGAAACGTGTTTGTGAGGTCAGAACGAAAAAACGAGCATTAAGCCTCGTATAGAAATCGGGAGGAGAGAGGGTATGAAATTAGATCCACTTTTTCTAAAACCAAAAAAAGTCTCGATTATTGGTTAGTAATGGAACACGAGACGTGTTGGTGAGGTCAGAACGAAAAAACGAGCACGAAGCCTCGTATAGAAATCGGGAGGAGAGAGGGTATGAAATTAAATCCACTTCCTCTAAAACCCGAAAAAGTCTTGATTATAGGTTAGAAATGGACCACGAGACGTGTTGGTGAGGTCAGAACGAAAAAACGAGCACGAAGCCTCGTATAGAAATCGGGAGGAGAGAGGGTATAAAATTAGATCCACTAGCTCTAAAATCCGAAAAAGTCAAGATTATAGGTTAGAAATGGACCACGAGACGTGTTTGTGAGGTCAGAACGAAAAAACGAGCACGAAACCTCGTATAGAAATCGGGAGGAGAGAGGGTATGAAATTAGATCCACTTGTTCCAATACCAGAAAAAGTCTCGATTATTGGTTAGTAATGGACCACGAGACGTGTTTGTGAGGTCAGAACGAAAAAACGAGCACGAAGCCTCGTATAGAAATCGTGAGGAGAGAGGGTATGAAATTAGATCCACTAGCTCGAAAATCCGAAAAAGTCTCGATTATAGGTTAGAAATGGACCATGAGACGTATTTGTGAGGTCAGAACGAAAAAACGAGCACGAAGCCTCGTATAGAAATCAGGAGGAGAGAGGGTATAAAATTAGATCCACTTGTTCCAAAACCAGAAAAAGTCTCGATTATATGTTAGTAATGGACCACGAGACCTATTTTTGAGGTCAGAACGAAAAAACGAGCACGAAGCCTCGTATAAAAATCGGGAGGAGAGAGGGTATGAAATTAGATCCACTAGCTCTAAAACCCGAAAAAGTCTCGATTATAGTTTAGAAATTGACCGTGAGACGTGTTTGTGACGTCAGAACGAAAAAAACGAGCACGAAGCCTCGTATAGAAATCGGGAGGAGAGTGGGTATGAAATTAGATCCACTTCCTCTATAACCCGAAAAAGTCTCGATTATAGTTTAGAAATTGACCACGAGAAGTATTTGTGAGGTCAAAATGAAAAAACGAGCACGAAGCCTCGTATAGAAATCCGAAGGAGAGAGGGTATAAAATTAGATCCACTTGTTCCAAAATCAGAAAAAAGTCTCGATTATTGGTTAGTAATGGACCACGAGAGGTGTTTGTGAGCTCAGAATGAAAAAACGAGCACGAAGCTTCGTATAGAAATCGGGAGGAGAGTGGGTATGAAATTAGATCCACTTCCTCTATAACCCGAAAAAGTCTCGATTATAGGTTAGAAATGGACCACGAAACGTGTTTGTGAGGTCAGAACGAAAAAATGAGCACGAAGCCTCGTATAGAAATCGGGAGGAGAGAGGGTATGAAATTAGATCCACTTCCTCTAAAACCTGAAAAAGTCTTGATTATAGGTTAGAAATGGACCACGAGACGTGTTGGTGAGGTCAGAACGAAAAAACGAGCACGAAGCCTCGTATAGAAATCGGGAGGAGAGAGGGTATGAAATTATATCCACTAGCTCTAAAATCTGAAAAAGTCACGATTATAGGATAGAAATGGACCACGAGACGTGTTTTTGAGGTCAGAACGAAAAAACGAGCACGAAGCCTCGTATAGAAATCGGGAGGAGAGAGGGTATGAAATTAGATCCACTTTTTCCAAAACCAGAAAAAGTCTCGATTATTGGTTAGTAATGGACCACGAGACGTGTTGGTGAGGTCAGAACGAAAAAACGAGCACGAAGCCTCGTATAGAAATCGGGAGGAGAGAGGGTATGAAATTAAATCCACTTCCTCTAAAACCCGAAAAAGTCTCGATTATAGGTTAGAAATGGACCACGAAACGTGTTTGTGAGGTCAGAACGAAAAAATGAGCACGAAGCCTCGTATAGAAATCGGGAGGAGAGAGGGTATGAAATTAGATCCACTTCCTCTAAAACCCGAAAAAGTCTCAATTATACGTTAGAAATGGACCACGAAACGTGTTTGTGAGGTCAGAACGAAAAAACGAGCATGAAGCCTCGTTTAGAAATCGGGAGGAGAGAGGGTATGAAATTAGATCCACTTCCTCTAAAACCCGAAAAAGTCTCGATTATAGGTTAGAAATGGACCACGAAACGTGTTGGTGAGGTCAGAACGAAAAAACGAGCACGAAGTCTCGTATAGAAATTGGGAGGAGAGAGGGTATGAAATTAGATCCACTTCCTCTATAACCCGAAAAAGTCTCGATTATAGGTTAGAAATGGACCACGAAACGTGTTTGTGAGGTCAGAACGAAAAAACGAGCACGAAGCCTCGTATAGAAATCGGGAGGAGAGAGGATATGAAATTAGATCCACTTCCTCTAAAACCCGAAAAACTCTCGATTATATGTTAGTAATGGACCACGAGACCTATTTTTGAGGTCAGAACGAAAAAACGAGCACGAAGCCTCGTATAAAAATCGGGAGGAGAGAGGGTATGAAATTAGATCCACTAGCTCTAAAACCCGAAAAAGTCTCGATTATAGTTTAGAAATTGACCGTGAGACGTGTTTGTGACGTCAGAACGAAAAAAACGAGCACGAAGCCTCGTATAGAAATCGGGAGGAGAGTGGGTATGAAATTAGATCCACTTCCTCTATAACCCGAAAAAGTCTCGATTATAGTTTAGAAATTGACCACGAGAAGTATTTGTGAGGTCAAAATGAAAAAACGAGCACGAAGCCTCGTATAGAAATCCGAAGGAGAGAGGGTATAAAATTAGATCCACTTGTTCCAAAATCAGAAAAAAGTCTCGATTATTGGTTAGTAATGGACCACGAGAGGTGTTTGTGAGCTCAGAATGAAAAAACGAGCACGAAGCTTCGTATAGAAATCGGGAGGAGAGTGGGTATGAAATTAGATCCACTTCCTCTATAACCCGAAAAAGTCTCGATTATAGGTTAGAAATGGACCACGAAACGTGTTTGTGAGGTCAGAACGAAAAAATGAGCACGAAGCCTCGTATAGAAATCGGGAGGAGAGAGGGTATGAAATTAGATCCACTTGCTCTAAAACCCGAAAAAGTCTCGATTATAGGTTAGAAATGGACCACGAGACGTGTTGGTGAGGTCAGAACGAAAAAACGAGCATGAAGCCTTGTATAGAAATCGAGAGGAGAGAGGGTATGAAATTAGATCCACTAGCTCTAAAATCCGAAAAAGTCTCGATTATAGGTTCGAAATGGACCACGAGACGTGCTTTTGAGGTCAGAACGAAAAAACGAGCATGAAGCCTCATATAGAAATCGGGAGGAGAAAGGGTATGAAATTAGATCCACTAGCTCTAAAATCCGAAAAAGTCTCGATTATAGGTTAGAAATAGACCACGAGACGTGTTTTTGAGGTCAGAACGAAAAAACGAGCATGAAGCCTCGTATAGAAATCGGGAGGAGAGAGGGTATGAAATTAGATCCACTTTTTCTAAAACCAGAAAAAGTCTCGATTATTGGTTAGTAATGGAACACGAGACGTGTTGGTGAGGTCAGAACGAAAAAACGAGCACGAAGCCTCGTATAGAAATCGGGAGGAGAGAGGGTATGAAATTAGATCCACTAGCTCTAAAATCCGAAAAAGTCAATATTATAAGTTAGAAATGGACCACAAAACGTGTTTGTGAGGTCAGAACGAAAAAACGAGCACGAAATCTCGTATAGAAATCGGGAGGAGAGAGGGTATGAAATTAGATCCACTTCCTCTAAAACCCGAAAAAGTCTCGATTATAGGTTAGAAATAGACCACGAAACGTGTTTGTGAGGTCAGAAGGAAAAAACGAGCACGAAGCCTCGTATAGAAATCGGGAGGAGAGAGGGTATGTAATTAGATCCACTTCCTCTAAAACCCGAAAAAGTCTCGATTATAGGTTAGAAATGGACCACGAAACGTGTTTGTGAGGTCAGAACGAAAAAACGAGCACGAAGCCTCGTATAGAAATCGGGAGGAGAGAGAGTATAAAATTAGATCCACTAGCTCTAAAACCCGAAAAAGTCTCGATTATAGGTTAGAAATGGACCATGAGACGAATTTGTGAGGACAGAACGAAAAAACGAGCACGAAGCCTCGTATAGAAATCGGGAGGAGAGAGGGTATAAAATTAGATCCACTAGCTCTAAAACCCGAAAAAGTCTCGATTATAGGTTAGAAATGGACCATGAGACGAATTTGTGAGGTCAGAACGAAAAAACGAGCACGAAGCCTCGTATAGAAATCGGGAGGAGAGAGGGTATAAAATTAGATCCACTTGTTCCAAAACCAGAAAAAGTCTCAATTATATGTTAGTAATGGACCACGAGGCCTATTTTTGAGGTCGGAACGAAAAAACGAGCACGAAGCCTCGTATAGAAATCGGGAGGAGATAGGGTATGAAATTAGATCCACTTCCTCTAAAACTCGAAAAAGTCTCGATTATAGGTTAGAAATGGACCACGAGACGTGTTGGTGAGGTCAGAACGAAAAAACGAGCACGAAATCTCGTATAGAAATCGGAAAGAGAGAGGGTATGAAATTAGATCCACTTCCTCTAAAACCCGAAAAAGTCTAGATTATAGGTTAGAAATAGACCACGAAACGTGTTTGTGCGGTCAGAACGAAAAAACGAGCACGAAGCCTCGTATAGAAATCGGGAGGAGAGAGGGTATAAAATTAGATCCACTTCCTCTAAAACCCGAAAAAGTCTCGATTATAGGTTAGAAATGGACCACGAAACGTGTTTGTGAGGTCAGAACGAAAAAACGAGCACGAAGCCTCGTATAGAAATCGGGAGGAGAGAGAGTATAAAATTAGATCCACTAGCTCTAAAACCCGAAAAAGTCTCGATTATAGGTTAGAAATGGACCATGAGACGAATTTGTGAGGTCAGAACGAAAAAACGAGCACGAAGCCTCGTATAGAAATCGGGAGGAGAGAGGGTATAAAATTAGATCCACTTGTTCCAAAACGAGAAAAAGTCTCAATTATATGTTAGTAATGGACCACGAGGCCTATTTTTGAGGTCGGAACGAAAAAACGAGCACGAAGCCTCGTATAGAAATCGGGAGGAGAGAGGGTATGAAATTAGATCCACTAGCTCTAAAACCCGAAAAAGTCTCGATTATATGTTAGAAATGGACCATGAGACGTGTTTGTGACGTCAGAACGAAAAAACTAGCATGAAGCCTCGTATAGAAATCGGGAGGAGAGAGGGTATGAAATTAGATCCACTTCCTCTAAAACCCGAAAAAGTCTCGATTATAGGTTAGAAATGAACCATGAAACGTGTTGTTGAGGTCAGAACGAAAAAACGAGCACGAAGCCTCGTATAGAAATCGGGAGGAGAGAGGGTATGAAATTAAATCCACTTCCTCTAATACCCGAAAAAGACTCGATTATAGGTTAGAAATGGATCACGAAACGTGTTTGTGAGGTCAGAACGAAAAAACGAGCACGAAGCCTCGTATAGAAATCAGGAGGAGAGAGGGTATGAAATTAGATCCACTTCCTCTAAAACTCGAAAAAGTCTCGATTATAGGTTAGAAATGGACCACGAGACGTGTTGGTGAGGTCAGAACGAAAAAACGAGCACGAAGCCTCGTATAGAAATCGGGAGGAGAGAGGGTATGAAATTAGATCCACTATCTCTAAAATCCGAGAAAATCTCGATTATAGGTTAGAAATGGACCACGAGACGTGTTTTTGAGGTCAGAACGAAAAAACGAGCATGAAGCCTCGTATAGAAATCGGGAGGAGAGAGGGTATGAAATTAGATTCACTTTTTCCAAAACCAGAAAAAGTCTCGATTATTGGTTAGTAATGGACCACGAGACGTGTTGGTGAGGTCAGAACGAAAAAACGAGCACAAAGCCTCGTATAGAAATCGGGAGGAGAGAGGGTATGAAATTAAATCCACTTCCTCTAAAACCCGAAAAAGTCTCGATTATAGGTTAGAAATGGACCACGAAACGTGTTTGTGAGGTCAGAACGAAAAAACGAGCACAAAGCCTCGTATAGAAATCGGGAGGAGAGAGGGTATAAAATTAGTTCCACTAGCTCTAAAACCCGAAAAAGTCTCGATTCTAGGTTAGAAATGGACCACGAAACGTGTTTGTGTGGTCAGAACGAAAAAACGAGCACGAAGCCTCGTATAGAAATCGGGAGGAGAGAGGGTATAAAATTAGATCCACTTTTTCCAAAACCAGAAAAAGTCTCGATTATTGGTTAGTAATGGACCACGAGACGTGTTGGTGAGGCCAGAACGAAAAAACGAGCACAAAGCCTCGTATAGAAATTGGGAGGAGAGAGGGTATGAAATTAGATCCACTAGCTCTAAAACCCGAAAAAGTCTCAATTATAGGTCAGAAATGGACCACGAGACCTATTTTTGAGGTCAAAACGAAAAAACGAGCACAAAGCCTCGTATAGAAATCGGGAGGAGAGAGGGTATGAAATTAGATCCACTAGCTCGAAAACCCGAAAAAGTCTCGATTCTAGGTTAGAAATGGACCACGAAACGTGTTTGTGTGGTCAGAACGAAAAAACGAGCACGAAGCCTCGTATAGAAATCGGGAGGAGAGAGGGTATAAAATTAGTTCCACTAGCTCTAAAACCCGAAAAGTTCTCGATTATAGCTTATAAATGGACCAGGAGACGTATTTGTGAGGTCAGAACGAAAAAACGAGCACGAAGCCTCGTATAGAAATCGGGAGGAGAGTGGGTATAAAATTAGATCCACTTGTTCCAAAACCAGAAAAAGTCTCGATTATATGTCAGTAATGGACCACGAGACCTATTTTTGAGGTGAGAACGAAAAAACGAGCACTAAGCCTCGTATAGAAATCGGGAGGAGAGAGGGTATGAAATTAGATCCACTTCCTCTATAGCCCGAAAAAGTCTCGATTATAGGTTAGAAATGGACCACGAAACGTGTTTGTGAGGTCAGAACGAAAAAACGAGCATGAAGCCTCGTATAGAAATCGGGAGGAGAGAGGGTATGAAATTAGATCCACATCCTCTAAAACCCGAAAAAGTCTCAATTATAGGTTAGAAATGGACCACGAGACGTGTTGGTGAGGTCAGAACGAAAAAACGAGCACGAAGCCTCGTATAGAAATCGGGAGGAGAGAGGGTATGAAATTAAATCCACTTCCTCTAAAACCCGAAAAAGTCTCGATTATAGGTTAGAAATGGACCAAGAAACGTGTTTGTGAGGTCAGAAGGAAAAAACTAGCATGAAGTCTCGTATAGAAATGGGGAGGAGAGAGGGTATGAAATTAGATCCACTAGCTCGAAAACCCGAAAAAGTCTCGATTATAGGTTAGAAATGGACCACGAGACGTGTTGGTGAGGTCAGAACGAAAAAACGAGCACGAAGCCTCGTATAGAAATCGAGATGAGAGAGGGTATGAAATTAGATCCACATCCTCTAAAACCCGAAAAAGTCTCGATTATAGGTTAGAAATGGACCACGAGACGTGTTGGTGAGGTCAGAACGAAAAAACGAGCATGAAGCCTCGTATAGAAATCGGGAGGAGAGAGGGTATGAAATTAAATCCACTTCCTCTAAAACCCGAAAAAGTCTCGATTATAGGTTAGAAATGGACCACGAAACGTGTTTGTGAGGTCAGAACGAAAAGACGAGCACGAAGCCTCGTATAGAAATCGGGAGTAGAGAGGGTATGAAATTAGATACACTAGCTCGAAAACCCGAAAAAGTCTCGATTATAGGTTAGAAATGGACCACGAAACGTGTTTGTGTGGTCAGAACGAAAAAATGAGCACGAAGCCTCGTATAGAAATCGGGAGGAGAGAGGGTATAAAATTAGTTCCACTAGCTCTAAAACCCGAAAAGTTCTCGATTATAGCTTAGAAATGGACCAGGAGACGTATTTGTGAGGTCAGAACGAAAAAACGAGCACGAAGCCTCGTATAGAAATCGGGAGGAGAGAGGGTATAAAATTAGATCCACTTGTTCCAAAACCAGAAAAAGTCTCGATTATATGTTAGTAATGGACCACGAGACCTATTTTTGAGGTCAGAAGGAAAAAACTAGCAGGAAGCCTCGTATAGAAATGGGGAGGAGAGAGGGTATGAAATTAGATCCACTAGCTCGAAAACCCGAAAAAGTCTCGATTATAGGTTAGAAATAGACCACGAAATGTGTTTGTGAGGTCAGAACGAAAAAACGAGCACGAGGCCTGGTATAGAAATCGGGAGGAGAGAGGGTATGAAATTAGATCCACTTCCTCTAAAAGCCGAAAAAGTCTCGATTATAGGTTAGAAATGGACCACGAAACGTGTTTGTGAGGTCAGAACGAAAAAACGAGCACGAAGCCTCGTATAGAAATCGGGAGGAGAGAGGGTATGAAATTAGATCCACTTCCTCTAAAACCCGAAAAAGTCTCGATTATAGGTTAGAAATGGACCAAGAAACGTGTTTGTGAGGTCAGAAGGAAAAAACTAGCTGGAAGTCTCGTATAGAAATGGGGAGGAGAGAGGGTATGAAATTAGATCCACTAGCTCGAAAACCCGAAAAAGTCTCGATTATAGGTTAGAAATGGACCACGAGACGTGTTGGTGAGGTCAGAACGAAAAAACGAGCACGAAGCCTCGTATAGAAATCGAGAGGAGAGAGGGTATGAAATTAGATCCACATCCTCTAAAACCCGAAAAAGTCTCGATTATAGGTTAGAAATGGACCACGAGACGTGTTGGTGAGGTCAGAACGAAAAAACGAGCATGAAGCCTCGTATAGAAATCGGGAGGAGAGAGGGTATGAAATTAAATCCACTTCCTCTAAAACCCGAAAAAGTCTCGATTATAGGTTAGAAATGGACCACGAAACGTGTTTGTGAGGTCAGAACGAAAAGACGAGCACGAAGCCTCGTATAGAAATCGGGAGTAGAGAGGGTATGAAATTAGATACACTAGCTCGAAAACCCGAAAAAGTCTCGATTATAGGTTAGAAATGGACCACGAAACGTGTTTGTGTGGTCAGAACGAAAAAATGAGCACGAAGCCTCGTATAGAAATCGGGAGGAGAGAGGGTATAAAATTAGTTCCACTAGCTCTAAAACCCGAAAAGTTCTCGATTATAGCTTAGAAATGGACCAGGAGACGTATTTGTGAGGTCAGAACGAAAAAACGAGCACGAAGCCTCGTATAGAAATCGGGAGGAGAGAGGGTATAAAATTAGATCCACTTGTTCCAAAACCAGAAAAAGTCTCGATTATATGTTAGTAATGGACCACGAGACCTATTTTTGAGGTCAGAAGGAAAAAACTAGCAGGAAGCCTCGTATAGAAATGGGGAGGAGAGAGGGTATGAAATTAGATCCACTAGCTCGAAAACCCGAAAAAGTCTCGATTATAGGTTAGAAATAGACCACGAAATGTGTTTGTGAGGTCAGAACGAAAAAACGAGCACGAGGCCTGGTATAGAAATCGGGAGGAGAGAGGGTATGAAATTAGATCCACTTCCTCTAAAAGCCGAAAAAGTCTCGATTATAGGTTAGAAATGGACCACGAAACGTGTTTGTGAGGTCAGAACGAAAAAACGAGCACGAAGCCTCGTATAGAAATCGGGAGGAGAGAGGGTATGAAATTAGATCCACTTCCTCTAAAACCCGAAAAAGTCTCGATTATAGGTTAGAAATGGACCAAGAAACGTGTTTGTGAGGTCAGAAGGAAAAAACTAGCTGGAAGTCTCGTATAGAAATGGGGAGGAGAGAGGGTATGAAATTAGATCCACTAGCTCGAAAACCCGAAAAAGTCTCGATTATAGGTTAGAAATGGACCACGAGACGTGTTGGTGAGGTCAGAACGAAAAAACGAGCACGAAGCCTCGTATAGAAATCGAGAGGAGAGAGGGTATGAAATTAGATCCACATCCTCTAAAACCCGAAAAAGTCTCGATTATAGGTTAGAAATGGACCACGAGACGTATTTGTGAGGTCAGAACGAAAAAACGAGCACGAAGCCTCGTATAGAAATCGGGAGGAGAGAGGGTATGAAATTAAATCCACTTCCTCTAAAACCCGAAAAAGTCTCGATTATAGGTTAGAAATGGACCACGAAACGTGTTTGTGAGGTCAGAACGAAAAGACGAGCACGAAGCCTCGTATAGAAATCGGGAGTAGAGAGGGTATGAAATTAGATACACTAGCTCGAAAACCCGAAAAAGTCTCGATTATAGGTTAGAAATGGACCACGAAACGTGTTTGTGTGGTCAGAACGAAAAAATGAGCACGAAGCCTCGTATAGAAATCGGGAGGAGAGAGGGTATAAAATTAGTTCCACTAACTCTAAAACCCGAAAAGTTCTCGATTATAGCTTAGAAATGGACCAGGAGACGTATTTGTGAGGTCAGAACGAAAAAACGAGCACGAAGCCTCGTATAGAAATCGGGAGGAGAGAGGGTATAAAATTAGATCCACTTGTTCCAAAACCAGAAAAAGTCTCGATTATATGTTAGTAATGGACCACGAGACCTATTTTTGAGGTCAGAAGGAAAAAACTAGCAGGAAGCCTCGTATAGAAATGGGGAGGAGAGAGGGTATGAAATTAGATCCACTAGCTCGAAAACCCGAAAAAGTCTCGATTATAGGTTAGAAATAGACCACGAAATGTGTTTGTGAGGTCAGAACGAAAAAACGAGCACGAGGCCTGGTATAGAAATCGGGAGGAGAGAGGGTATGAAATTAGATCCACTTCCTCTAAAAGCCGAAAAAGTCTCGATTATAGGTTAGAAATGGACCACGAAACGTGTTTGTGAGGTCAGAACGAAAAAACGAGCACGAAGCCTCGTATAGAAATCGGGAGGAGAGAGGGTATGAAATTAGATCCACTTCCTCTAAAACCCTAAAAAGTCTCGATTATTGGTTAGTAATGGACCACGAGAGGTGTTTGTGAGCTCAGAACGAAAAAACGAGCACGAAGCCTCGTATAGAAATCGGGAGGAGAGAGGGTATGAAATTAAATCCACTTCCTCTATAACCCGAAAAAGTCTCGATTATAGGTTAGAAATTGACCACGAAACGTGTTTGTGAGGTCAGAACGAAAAAACGAGCACGAAGCCTCGTATAGAAATCGGGAGGAGAGATGGTATGAAATTAGATCCACTTCCTCTAAAACCCGAAAAAGTCTCAATTTTAGGTTAGAAATGGACCACGAGACGTGTTGGTGAGGTCAGAACGAAAAAACGAGCACGAAGCCTCGTATAGAAATCGGGAGGAGAGAGGGTATGAAATTAAATCCACTTCCTCTAAAACCCGAAAAAGTCTCGATTATAGGTTAGAAATGGACCAAGAAACGTGTTTGTGAGGTCAGAAGGAAAAAACTAGCAGGAAGTCTCGTATAGAACTGGGGAGGAGAGAGGGTATGAAATTAGATCCACTAGCTCGAAAACCCGAAAAAGTCTCGATTATAGGTTAGAAATGGACCACGAGACGTGTTGGTGAGGTCAGAACGAAAAAACGAGCACGAAGCCTCGTATAGAAATCGAGAGGAGAGAGGGTATGAAATTAGATCCACATCCTCTAAAACCCGAAAAAGTCTCGATTATAGGTTAGAAATGGACCACGAGACGTATTTGTGAGGTCAGAACGAAAAAACGAGCACGAAGCCTCGTATAGAAATCGGGAGGAGAGAGGGTATGAAATTAAATCCACTTCCTCTAAAACCCGAAAAAGTCTCGATTATAGGTTAGAAATGGACCACGAAACGTGTTTGTGAGGTCAGAACGAAAAGACGAGCACGAAGCCTCGTATAGAAATCGGGAGTAGAGAGGGTATGAAATTAGATACACTAGCTCGAAAACCCGAAAAAGTCTCGATTATAGGTTAGAAATGGACCACGAAACGTGTTTGTGAGGTCAGAACGAAAAAACGAGCACGAAGCCTCGTATAGAAATCGGGAGGAGAGAGGGTATAAAATTAGTTCCACTAGCTCTAAAACCCGAAAAGTTCTCGATTATAGCTTAGAAATGGACCAGGAGACGTATTTGTGAGGTCAGAACGAAAAAACGAGCACGAAGCCTCGTATAGAAATCGGGAGGAGAGAGGGTATAAAATTAGATCCACTTGTTCCAAAACCAGAAAAAGTCTCGATTATATGTTAGTAATGGACCACGAGACCTATTTTTGAGGTCAGAAGGAAAAAACTAGCAGGAAGCCTCGTATAGAAATGGGGAGGAGAGAGGGTATGAAATTAGATCCACTAGCTCGAAAACCCGAAAAAGTCTCGATTATAGGTTAGAAATAGACTACGAAATGTGTTTATGAGGTCAGAACGAAAAAACGAGCACGAGGCCTGGTATAGAAATCGGGAGGAGAGAGGGTATGAAATTAGATCCACTTCCTCTAAAAGCCGAAAAAGTCTCGATTATAGGTTAGAAATGGACCACGAAACGTGTTTGTGAGGTCAGAACGAAAAAACGAGCACGAAGCCTCGTATAGAAATCGGGAGGAGAGAGGGTATGAAATTAGATCCACTTCCTCTAAAACCCGAAAAAGTCTCGATTATAGGTTAGAAATGGACCAAGAAACGTGTTTGTGAGGTCAGAAGGAAAAAACTAGCTGGAAGTCTCGTATAGAAATGGGGAGGAGAGAGGGTATGAAATTAGATCCACTAGCTCGAAAACCCGAAAAAGTCTCGATTATAGGTTAGAAATGGACCACGAGACGTGTTGGTGAGGTCAGAACGAAAAAACGAGCACGAAGCCTCGTATAGAAATCGAGAGGAGAGAGGGTATGAAATTAGATCCACATCCTCTAAAACCCGAAAAAGTCTCGATTATAGGTTAGAAATGGACCACGAGACGTATTTGTGAGGTCAGAACGAAAAAACGAGCACGAAGCCTCGTATAGAAATCGGGAGGAGAGAGGGTATGAAATTAAATCCACTTCCTCTAAAACCCGAAAAAGTCTCGATTATAGGTTAGAAATGGACCACGAAACGTGTTTGTGAGGTCAGAACGAAAAGACGAGCACGAAGCCTCGTATAGAAATCGGGAGTAGAGAGGGTATGAAATTAGATACACTAGCTCGAAAACCCGAAAAAGTCTCGATTATAGGTTAGAAATGGACCACGAAACGTGTTTGTGTGGTCAGAACGAAAAAATGAGCACGAAGCCTCGTATAGAAATCGGGAGGAGAGAGGGTATAAAATTAGTTCCACTAACTCTAAAACCCGAAAAGTTCTCGATTATAGCTTAGAAATGGACCAGGAGACGTATTTGTGAGGTCAGAACGAAAAAACGAGCACGAAGCCTCGTATAGAAATCGGGAGGAGAGAGGGTATAAAATTAGATCCACTTGTTCCAAAACCAGAAAAAGTCTCGATTATATGTTAGTAATGGACCACGAGACCTATTTTTGAGGTCAGAAGGAAAAAACTAGCAGGAAGCCTCGTATAGAAATGGGGAGGAGAGAGGGTATGAAATTAGATCCACTAGCTCGAAAACCCGAAAAAGTCTCGATTATAGGTTAGAAATAGACCACGAAATGTGTTTGTGAGGTCAGAACGAAAAAACGAGCACGAGGCCTGGTATAGAAATCGGGAGGAGAGAGGGTATGAAATTAGATCCACTTCCTCTAAAAGCCGAAAAAGTCTCGATTATAGGTTAGAAATGGACCACGAAACGTGTTTGTGAGGTCAGAACGAAAAAACGAGCACGAAGCCTCGTATAGAAATCGGGAGGAGAGAGGGTATGAAATTAGATCCACTTCCTCTAAAACCCTAAAAAGTCTCGATTATTGGTTAGTAATGGACCACGAGAGGTGTTTGTGAGCTCAGAACGAAAAAACGAGCACGAAGCCTCGTATAGAAATCGGGAGGAGAGAGGGTATGAAATTAAATCCACTTCCTCTATAACCCGAAAAAGTCTCGATTATAGGTTAGAAATTGACCACGAAACGTGTTTGTGAGGTCAGAACGAAAAAACGAGCACGAAGCCTCGTATAGAAATCGGGAGGAGAGAGGGTATGAAATTAGATCCACTTCCTCTAAAACCCGAAAAAGTCTCAATTTTAGGTTAGAAATGGACCACGAGACGTGTTGGTGAGGTCAGAACGAAAAAACGAGCACGAAGCCTCGTATAGAAATCGGGAGGAGAGAGGGTATGAAATTAAATCCACTTCCTCTAAAACCCGAAAAAGTCTCGATTATAGGTTAGAAATGGACCAAGAAACGTGTTTGTGAGGTCAGAAGGAAAAAACTAGCAGGAAGTCTCGTATAGAACTGGGGAGGAGAGAGGGTATGAAATTAGATCCACTAGCTCGAAAACCCGAAAAAGTCTCGATTATAGGTTAGAAATGGACCACGAGACGTGTTGGTGAGGTCAGAACGAAAAAACGAGCACGAAGCCTCGTATAGAAATCGAGAGGAGAGAGGGTATGAAATTAGATCCACATCCTCTAAAACCCGAAAAAGTCTCGATTATAGGTTAGAAATGGACCACGAGACGTGTTGGTGAGGTCAGAACGAAAAAACGAGCATGAAGCCTCGTATAGAAATCGGGAGGAGAGAGGGTATGAAATTAAATCCACTTCCTCTAAAACCCGAAAAAGTCTCGATTATAGGTTAGAAATGGACCACGAAACGTGTTTGTGAGGTCAGAACGAAAAGACGAGCACGAAGCCTCGTATAGAAATCGGGAGTAGAGAGGGTATGAAATTAGATACACTAGCTCGAAAACCCGAAAAAGTCTCGATTATAGGTTAGAAATGGACCACGAAACGTGTTTGTGTGGTCAGAACGAAAAAATGAGCACGAAGCCTCGTATAGAAATCGGGAGGAGAGAGGGTATAAAATTAGTTCCACTAGCTCTAAAACCCGAAAAGTTCTCGATTATAGCTTAGAAATGGACCAGGAGACGTATTTGTGAGGTCAGAACGAAAAAACGAGCACGAAGCCTCGTATAGAAATCGGGAGGAGAGAGGGTATAAAATTAGATCCACTTGTTCCAAAACCAGAAAAAGTCTCGATTATATGTTAGTAATGGACCACGAGACCTATTTTTGAGGTCAGAAGGAAAAAACTAGCAGGAAGCCTCGTATAGAAATGGGGAGGAGAGAGGGTATGAAATTAGATCCACTAGCTCGAAAACCCGAAAAAGTCTCGATTATAGGTTAGAAATAGACCACGAAATGTGTTTGTGAGGTCAGAACGAAAAAACGAGCACGAGGCCTGGTATAGAAATCGGGAGGAGAGAGGGTATGAAATTAGATCCACTTCCTCTAAAAGCCGAAAAAGTCTCGATTATAGGTTAGAAATGGACCACGAAACGTGTTTGTGAGGTCAGAACGAAAAAACGAGCACGAAGCCTCGTATAGAAATCGGGAGGAGAGAGGGTATGAAATTAGATCCACTTCCTCTAAAACCCTAAAAAGTCTCGATTATTGGTTAGTAATGGACCACGAGAGGTGTTTGTGAGCTCAGAACGAAAAAACGAGCACGAAGCCTCGTATAGAAATCGGGAGGAGAGAGGGTATGAAATTAAATCCACTTCCTCTATAACCCGAAAAAGTCTCGATTATAGGTTAGAAATTGACCACGAAACGTGTTTGTGAGGTCAGAACGAAAAAACGAGCACGAAGCCTCGTATAGAAATCGGGAGGAGAGAGGGTATGAAATTAGATCCACTTCCTCTAAAACCCGAAAAAGTCTCAATTTTAGGTTAGAAATGGACCACGAGACGTGTTGGTGAGGTCAGAACGAAAAAACGAGCACGAAGCCTCGTATAGAAATCGGGAGGAGAGAGGGTATGAAATTAAATCCACTTCCTCTAAAACCCGAAAAAGTCTCGATTATAGGTTAGAAATGGACCAAGAAACGTGTTTGTGAGGTCAGAAGGAAAAAACTAGCAGGAAGTCTCGTATAGAAATGGGGAGGAGAGAGGGTATGAAATTAGATCCACTAGCTCGAAAACCCGAAAAAGTCTCGATTATAGGTTAGAAATGGACCACGAGACGTGTTGGTGAGGTCAGAACGAAAAAACGAGCACGAAGCCTCGTATAGAAATCGAGAGGAGAGAGGGTATGAAATTAGATCCACATCCTCTAAAACCCGAAAAAGTCTCGATTATAGGTTAGAAATGGACCACGAGACGTGTTGGTGAGGTCAGAACGAAAAAACGAGCATGAAGCCTCGTATAGAAATCGGGAGGAGAGAGGGTATGAAATTAAATCCACTTCCTCTAAAACCCGAAAAAGTCTCGATTATAGGTTAGAAATGGACCACGAAACGTGTTTGTGAGGTCAGAACGAAAAGACGAGCACGAAGCCTCGTATAGAAATCGGGAGTAGAGAGGGTATGAAATTAGATACACTAGCTCGAAAACCCGAAAAAGTCTCGATTATAGGTTAGAAATGGACCACGAAACGTGTTTGTGTGGTCAGAACGAAAAAATGAGCACGAAGCCTCGTATAGAAATCGGGAGGAGAGAGGGTATAAAATTAGTTCCACTAGCTCTAAAACCCGAAAAGTTCTCGATTATAGCTTAGAAATGGACCAGGAGACGTATTTGTGAGGTCAGAACGAAAAAACGAGCACGAAGCCTCGTATAGAAATCGGGAGGAGAGAGGGTATAAAATTAGATCCACTTGTTCCAAAACCAGAAAAAGTCTCGATTATATGTTAGTAATGGACCACGAGACCTATTTTTGAGGTCAGAAGGAAAAAACTAGCAGGAAGCCTCGTATAGAAATGGGGAGGAGAGAGGGTATGAAATTAGATCCACTAGCTCGAAAACCCGAAAAAGTCTCGATTATAGGTTAGAAATAGACCACGAAATGTGTTTGTGAGGTCAGAACGAAAAAACGAGCACGAGGCCTGGTATAGAAATCGGGAGGAGAGAGGGTATGAAATTAGATCCACTTCCTCTAAAAGGCGAAAAAGTCTCGATTATAGGTTAGAAATGGACCACGAAACGTGTTTGTGAGGTCAGAACGAAAAAACGAGCACGAAGCCTCGTATAGAAATCGGGAGGAGAGAGGGTATGAAATTAGATCCACTTCCTCTAAAACCCTAAAAAGTCTCGATTATTGGTTAGTAATGGACCACGAGAGGTGTTTGTGAGCTCAGAACGAAAAAACGAGCACGAAGCCTCGTATAGAAATCGGGAGGAGAGAGGGTATGAAATTAAATCCACTTCCTCTATAACCCGAAAAAGTCTCGATTATAGGTTAGAAATTGACCACGAAACGTGTTTGTGAGGTCAGAACGAAAAAACGAGCATGAAGCCTCGTATAGAAATCGGGAGGAGAGAGGGTATGAAATTAGATCCACATCCTCTAAAACCCGAAAAAGTCTCAATTATAGGTTAGAAATGGACCACGAGACGTGTTGGTGAGGTCAGAACGAAAAAACGAGCACGAAGCCTCGTATAGAAATCGGGAGGAGAGAGGGTATGAAATTAAATCCACTTCCTCTAAAACCCGAAAAAGTCTCGATTATAGGTTAGAAATGGACCAAGAAACGTGTTTGTGAGGTCAGAAGGAAAAAACTAGCAGGAAGCCTCGTATAGAAATGGGGAGGAGAGAGGGTATGAAATTAGATCCACTAGCTCGAAAACCCGAAAAAGTCTCGATTATAGGTTAGAAATGGACCACGAGACGTGTTGGTGAGGTCAGAACGAAAAAACGAGCACAAAGCCTCGTATAGAAATTGGGAGGAGAGAGGGTATTAAATTAAATCCACTTCCTCTAAAACCCGAAAAAGTCTCGATTATAGGTTAGAAATGGACCACGAAACGTGTTTGTGAGGTCAGAACGAAAAGACGAGCACGAAGCCTCGTATAGAAATCGGGAGTAGAGAGGGTATGAAATTAGATACACTAGCTCGAAAACCCGAAAAAATCTCGATTATAGGGTAGAAATGGACCACGAAACGTGTTTGTGTGGTCAGAACGAAAAAATGAGCACGAAGCCTCGTATAGAAATCGGGAGGAGAGAGGGTATAAAATTAGTTCCACTAGCTCTAAAACCCGAAAAGTTCTCGATTATAGCTTAGAAATGGACAATGAGACGTATTTGTGAGGTCAGAACGAAAAAACGAGCACGAAGCCTCGTATAGAAATCGGGAGGAGAGAGGGTATAAAATTAGATCCACTTGTTCCAAAACCAGAAAAAGTCTCGATTATATGTTAGTAATGGACCACGAGACCTATTTTTGAGGTCAGAACGAAAAAACGAGCACTAAGCCTCGTATAGAAATCGGGAGGAGAGAGGGTATGAAATTAGATCCACTTCCTCTATAACCCGAAAAAGTCTCGATTATAGGTTAGAAATGGACCACGAAACGTGTTTGTGAGGTCAGAACGAAAAAACGAGCACGAAGCCTCGTATAGAAATCGGGAGGAGAGAGGGTATGAAATTAGATCCACTTCCTCTAAAACCCGAAAAAGTCTCGATTATAGGTTAGAAATGGACCAAGAAACGTGTTTGTGAGGTCAGAAGGAAAAACCTAGCTGGAAGTCTCGTATAGAAATGGGGAGGAGAGAGGGTATGAAATTAGATCCACTAGCTCGAAAACCCGAAAAAGTCTCGATTATAGGTTAGAAATGGACCACGAGACGTGTTGGTGAGGTCAGAACGAAAAAACGAGCACGAAGCCTCGTATAGAAATCGAGAGGAGAGAGGGTATGAAATTAGATCCACATCCTCTAAAACCCGAAAAAGTCTCGATTATAGGTTAGAAATGGACCACGAGACGTATTTGTGAGGTCAGAACGAAAAAACGAGCACGAAGCCTCGTATAGAAATCGGGAGGAGAGAGGGTATGAAATTAAATCCACTTCCTCTAAAACCCGAAAAAGTCTCGATTATAGGTTAGAAATGGACCACGAAACGTGTTTGTGAGGTCAGAACGAAAAGACGAGCACGAAGCCTCGTATAGAAATCGGGAGTAGAGAGGGTATGAAATTAGATACACTAGCTCGAAAACCCGAAAAAGTCTCGATTATAGGTTAGAAATGGACCACGAAACGTGTTTGTGTGGTCAGAACGAAAAAATGAGCACGAAGCCTCGTATAGAAATCGGGAGGAGAGAGGGTATAAAATTAGTTCCACTAGCTCTAAAACCCGAAAAGTTCTCGATTATAGCTTAGAAATGGACCAGGAGACGTATTTGTGAGGTCAGAACGAAAAAACGAGCACGAAGCCTCGTATAGAAATCGGGAGGAGAGAGGGTATAAAATTAGATCCACTTGTTCCAAAACCAGAAAAAGTCTCGATTATATGTTAGTAATGGACCACGAGACCTATTTTTGAGGTCAGAAGGAAAAAACTAGCAGGAAGCCTCGTATAGAAATGGGGAGGAGAGAGGGTATGAAATTAGATCCACTAGCTCGAAAACCCGAAAAAGTCTCGATTATAGGTTAGAAATAGACCACGAAATGTGTTTGTGAGGTCAGAACGAAAAAACGAGCACGAGGCCTGGTATAGAAATCGGGAGGAGAGAGGGTATGAAATTAGATCCACTTCCTCTAAAAGCCGAAAAAGTCTCGATTATAGGTTAGAAATGGACCACGAAACGTGTTTGTGAGGTCAGAACGAAAAAACGAGCACGAAGCCTCGTATAGAAATCGGGAGGAGAGAGGGTATGAAATTAGATCCACTTCCTCTAAAACCCTAAAAAGTCTCGATTATTGGTTAGTAATGGACCACGAGAGGTGTTTGTGAGCTCAGAACGAAAAAACGAGCACGAAGCCTCGTATAGAAATCGGGAGGAGAGAGGGTATGAAATTAAATCCACTTCCTCTATAACCCGAAAAAGTCTCGATTATAGGTTAGAAATTGACCACGAAACGTGTTTGTGAGGTCAGAACGAAAAAACGAGCACGAAGCCTCGTATAGAAATCGGGAGGAGAGAGGGTATGAAATTAGATCCACTTCCTCTAAAACCCGAAAAAGTCTCAATTTTAGGTTAGAAATGGACCACGAGACGTGTTGGTGAGGTCAGAACGAAAAAACGAGCACGAAGCCTCGTATAGAAATCGGGAGGAGAGAGGGTATGAAATTAAATCAACTTCCTCTAAAACCCGAAAAAGTCTCGATTATAGGTTAGAAATGGACCAAGAAACGTGTTTGTGAGGTCAGAAGGAAAAAACTAGCAGGAAGTCTCGTATAGAAATGGGGAGGAGAGAGGGTATGAAATTAGATCCACTAGCTCGAAAACCCGAAAAAGTCTCGATTATAGGTTAGAAATGGACCACGAGACGTGTTGGTGAGGTCAGAACGAAAAAACGAGCACGAAGCCTCGTATAGAAATCGAGAGGAGAGAGGGTATGAAATTAGATCCACATCCTCTAAAACCCGAAAAAGTCTCGATTATAGGTTAGAAATGGACCACGAGACGTGTTGGTGAGGTCAGAACGAAAAAACGAGCATGAAGCCTCGTATAGAAATCGGGAGGAGAGAGGGTATGAAATTAAATCCACTTCCTCTAAAACCCGAAAAAGTCTCGATTATAGGTTAGAAATGGACCACGAAACGTGTTTGTGAGGTCAGAACGAAAAGACGAGCACGAAGCCTCGTATAGAAATCGGGAGTAGAGAGGGTATGAAATTAGATACACTAGCTCGAAAACCCGAAAAAGTCTCGATTATAGGTTAGAAATGGACCACGAAACGTGTTTGTGTGGTCAGAACGAAAAAATGAGCACGAAGCCTCGTATAGAAATCGGGAGGAGAGAGGGTATAAAATTAGTTCCACTAGCTCTAAAACCCGAAAAGTTCTCGATTATAGCTTAGAAATGGACCAGGAGACGTATTTGTGAGGTCAGAACGAAAAAACGAGCACGAAGCCTCGTATAGAAATCGGGAGGAGAGAGGGTATAAAATTAGATCCACTTGTTCCAAAACCAGAAAAAGTCTCGATTATATGTTAGTAATGGACCACGAGACCTATTTTTGAGGTCAGAAGGAAAAAACTAGCAGGAAGCCTCGTATAGAAATGGGGAGGAGAGAGGGTATGAAATTAGATCCACTAGCTCGAAAACCCGAAAAAGTCTCGATTATAGGTTAGAAATAGACCACGAAATGTGTTTGTGAGGTCAGAACGAAAAAACGAGCACGAGGCCTAGTATAGAAATCGGGAGGAGAGAGGGTATGAAATTAGATCCACTTCCTCTAAAAGCCGAAAAAGTCTCGATTATAGGTTAGAAATGGACCACGAAACGTGTTTGTGAGGTCAGAACGAAAAAACGAGCACGAAGCCTCGTATAGAAATCGGGAGGAGAGAGGGTATGAAATTAGATCCACTTCCTCTAAAACCCTAAAAAGTCTCGATTATTGGTTAGTAATGGACCACGAGAGGTGTTTGTGAGCTCAGAACGAAAAAACGAGCACGAAGCCTCGTATAGAAATCGGGAGGAGAGAGGGTATGAAATTAAATCCACTTCCTCTATAACCCGAAAAAGTCTCGATTATAGGTTAGAAATTGACCACGAAACGTGTTTGTGAGGTCAGAACGAAAAAACGAGCATGAAGCCTCGTATAGAAATCGGGAGGAGAGAGGGTATGAAATTAGATCCACATCCTCTAAAACCCGAAAAAGTCTCAATTATAGGTTAGAAATGGACCACGAGACGTGTTGGTGAGGTCAGAACGAAAAAACGAGCACGAAGCCTCGTATAGAAATCGGGAGGAGAGAGGGTATGAAATTAAATCCACTTCCTCTAAAACCCGAAAAAGTCTCGATTATAGGTTAGAAATGGACCAAGAAACGTGTTTGTGAGGTCAGAAGGAAAAAACTAGCAGGAAGCCTCGTATAGAAATGGGGAGGAGAGAGGGTATGAAATTAGATCCACTAGCTCGAAAACCCGAAAAAGTCTCGATTATAGGTTAGAAATGGACCACGAGACGTGTTGGTGAGGTCAGAACGAAAAAACGAGCACAAAGCCTCGTATAGAAATTGGGAGGAGAGAGGGTATTAAATTAAATCCACTTCCTCTAAAACTCGAAAAAGTCTCGATTATAGGTTAGAAATGGACCACGAAACGTGTTTGTGAGGTCAGAACGAAAAGACGAGCACGAAGCCTCGTATAGAAATCGGGAGTAGAGAGGGTATGAAATTAGATACACTAGCTCGAAAACCCGAAAAAATCTCGATTATAGGGTAGAAATGGACCACGAAACGTGTTTGTGTGGTCAGAACGAAAAAATGAGCACGAAGCCTCGTATAGAAATCGGGAGGAGAGAGGGTATAAAATTAGTTCCACTAGCTCTAAAACCCGAAAAGTTCTCGATTATAGCTTAGAAATGGACAATGAGACGTATTTGTGAGGTCAGAACGAAAAAACGAGCACGAAGCCTCGTATAGAAATCGGGAGGAGAGAGGGTATAAAATTAGATCCACTTGTTCCAAAACCAGAAAAAGTCTCGATTATATGTTAGTAATGGACCACGAGACCTATTTTTGAGGTCAGAACGAAAAAACGAGCACTAAGCCTCGTATAGAAATCGGGAGGAGAGAGGGTATGAAATTAGATCCACTTCCTCTATAACCCGAAAAAGTCTCGATTATAGGTTAGAAATGGACCACGAAACGTGTTTGTGAGGTCAGAACGAAAAAACGAGCACGAAGCCTCGTATAGAAATCGGGAGGAGAGAGGGTATGAAATTAGATCCACATCCTCTAAAATCCGAAAAAGTCTCGATTATAGGTTAGAAATGGACCACGAGACATGTTGGTGAGGTCAGAACGAAAAAACGAGCACGAAGCCTCGTATAGAAATCGGGAGGAGAGAGGGTATGAAATTAAATCCACTTCCTCTAAAACCCGAAAAAGTCTCGATTATAGGTTAGAAATGGACCAAGAAACGTGTTTGTGAGGTCAGAAGGAAAAAACTAGCAGGAAGCCTCGTATAGAAATGGGGAGGAGAGAGGGTATGAAATTAGATCCACTAGCTCGAAAACCCGAAAAAGTCTCGATTATAGGTTAGAAATAGACCACGAAATGTGTTTGTGAGGTCAGAACGAAAAAACGAGCACGAAGCCTGGTATAGAAATCGGGAGGAGAGAGGGTATGAAATTAGATCCACTTCCTCTAAAAGCCGAAAAAGTCTCGATTATAGGTTAGAAATGGACCACGAAACGTGTTTGTGAGGTCAGAACGAAAAAACGAGCACGAAGCCTCGTATAGAAATCGGGAGGAGAGAGGGTATGAAATTAGATCCACATCCTCTAAAACCCGAAAAAGTCTCGATTATTGGTTAGTAATGGACCACGAGAGGTGTTTGTGAGCTCAGAACGAAAAAACGAGCACGAAGCCTCGTATAGAAATCGGGAGGAGAGAGGGTATGAAATTAAATCCACTTCCTCTATAACCCGAAAAAGTCTCGATTATAGGTTAGAAATGGACTACAAAACGTGTTTGTGAGGTCAGAACGAAAAAACGAGCACGAAGCCTCGTATAGAAATCGGGAGGAGAGAGGGTATGAAATTAAATCCACTTCCTCTATAACCCGAAAAAGTCTCGATTATAGGTTAGAAATGGACCACGAAAAGTGTTTGTGAGGTCAGAACGAAAATACGAGCACGAAGCCTCGTATAGAAATCGGGAGGAGAGAGTGTATGAAATTAGATCCACTAGCTCGAAAACCCGAAAAAGTCTCGATTATAGGTTAGAAATGGACCACGAAACGTGTTTGTGAGGTTAGAACGAAAAAACGAGCACAAAGCCTCGTATAGAAATCGGGAGGAGAGAGGGTATGAACTTAGATCCACTAGCTCGAAAACCCGAAAAAGTCTCGATTATAGGTTAGAAATGGACCACGAAACGTGTTTGTGTGGTCAGAACGAAAAAACGAGCACGAAGCCTCGTATAGAAATCGGGAGGAGAGAATCCACTAGCTCTAAAACCCTAAAAGGTCTCGATTATAGCTTAGAAATGGACCATGAGACGTATTTGTGAGGTCAGAACGAAAAAACGAGCACGAAGCCTCGTATTGAAATCGGAAGGAGAGAGGGTATGAAATTAGATCCACTTCCTCTAAAACCCGAAAAAGTCTCGATTATAGGTTAGAAATGGACCACGAGACGTGTTGGTGAGGTCAGAACGAAAAAACGAGCACAAAGCCTCGTATAGAAATCGGGAGGAGAGAGGGTATGAAAGTAAATCCACTTCCTCTAAAACCCGAAAAAGTCTCGATTATAGGTTAGAGATGGACCACGAAACGTGTTTGTGAGGTCAGAACGAAAAAACGAGCACGAAGCCTCGTATAGAAATCGGGAGGAGAGAGGGTATGAAATTAGATCCACTAGCTCGAAAACCCGAAAAAGTCTCGATTATAGGTTAGAAATGGACCACGAAACGTGTTTGTGTGGTCAGAATGAAAAAACGAGCACGAAGCCTCGTATAGAAATCGGGAGGAGAGAGGGTATAAAATTAGATCCACTAGCTCTAAAACCCGAAAAGGTCTCGATTATAGCTTAAAAATGGACCATGAGACGGATTTCTGTGGTTGGAACGAAAAAACGAGCACGAAGCCTCGTATAGAAATCGGGAGGAGAGAGGGTATAAAATTAGATCCACTTGTTCCAAAACCAGAAAAAGTCTCGATTATATGTTAGTAATGGACGACGAGACCTATTTTTTAGGTCAGAACGAAAAAACGAGCACGAAGCCTCGTATAGAAATCGGGAGGAGAGAGGGTATGAAATTAGATCCACTAGCTCTAAAACTCGAAAAAGTCTCGATTATAGGTTAGAAATGGACCATGAGACGTGTTTGTGACGTCAGAACGAAAAAACGAGCACGAAGCCTCGTATAGAAATCGGGAGGAGAGAGGGTATGAAATTAGATCCTCTTACTCTAAAACGTGAAAAAGTCTCAATTATAGGTTAGAAATGGACCACGAGATGTGTTGGTGAGGTCAGAACGAAAAAACGAGCACGAAGTCTCGTATAGAAATCGGGAGGAGAGAGGGTATGAAATTAGATCCACTAGCTCTAAAATCCGAAAAAGTCAAGATTATAGGTTAGAAATAGACCACGAAACGTGTTTGTGAGGTCAGAAGGAAAAAACGAGCACGAAACCTCGTATATAAAGTGGGAGGAGAGAGGGTATGAAATTAGATCCACTTGTTCCATTACCAGAAAAAGTCACGATTATTGGTTAGTAATGGACCACGAGACGTGTTTGTGAGGTCAGAACGAAAAAACGACCACAATGCCTCGTATAGAAATCGGGAGGAGAGAGGGTATGAAATTAGATCCACTAGCTCGAAAACCAGAAAAAGTCTCGATTATAGGTTAGAAATGGACCACGAAACGTGTTTCTGAGGTCAGAACGAAAAAACGAGCACGAAGCCTCGTATAGAAATCGGGAGGAGAGAGGGTATGAAATTAGATCCACATCCCCTAAAACCCGAAAAAGTCTCGATTATAGGTTAGAAATAGACCACGAGATGTGTTGGTGAGGTCAGAACTAAAAAACGAGCACGAAGCCTCGTATAGAAATCGGGAGGAGAGAGGGTATGAAATTAAATCCACTTCCTCTAAAACCCGAAAAAGTCTCGATTATAGGTTAGAAATGGACCACGAATCGTGTTTGTGAGGTCAGAATGAAAAAACGAGCACGAAGCCTCGTATAGAAATGGGGAGGAGAGAGGGTATGAAATTAGATCCACTAGCTCGAAAATCCGAAAAAGTCTCGATTATAGGTTAGAAATGGACCACGAAATGTGTTTGTGAGGTCAGAACGAAAAAATGAGCACGAAGCCTGGTATAGAAATCGGGAGGAGAGAGGGTATGAAATTAGATCCACTTCCTCTAAAACCCGAAAAAGTCTCGATTATAGTTTAGAAATGCACCACGAGAAGTATTTGTGAGGTCAAAATGAAAAAACGAGCACGAAGCCTCGTATAGAAATCGGGAGGAGAGAGGGTATAAAATTAGATCCACTTCCTCTATAACTCGAAAAAGTCTCGATTATAGGTTAGAAATGGACCACGAAACGTGTTTGTGAGGTCAGAACGAAAAAACGAGCACGAAGCCTCGTATAGAAATCGGGAGGAGAGAGGGTATGAAATTAGACCACATTTTATCACCATCAATGTGGAATGGTTTTCCCTTGTCGATGATCATGAACTATTTATTTTAATAATGTGCATGCTATTTGGCAATTGAATCCCTTCCCCCTTTCCTACCGTTTGACTTTTGTATGGTGAACATGGAAAAAGAAAGTAAAAGAATTCAAACAATTCATGAAATCAATCACTTGAAGCAATTGAAAGAAGTTTAGAACAAAACTAAGCAAACAAAACACTTTAACTCTTCTCTTTTTCTTTTGGCAGTATTCACTTTTTAATTTTTTCCATCTAGTGTTCGGTTTCGCACCTTGCACAAGAAAATGGAACAAAAAGGAAGAAAAATGGGTTTGAACTTGTGCTAACATTTACTTTGTTTAGTCATATAACCAACTCAAAGCAATGAAAACTAAATCAAATGAACACAATATTTTAGCTCTCTTCTCCCAGCATATTCCTTTTATCACTGTAACGTTCTCAACAACATTCAAAAACAATATACGTTCAGCCATGGGTAAGAGAAAAGGAAATAAGTATTAATTCAAGGAAATAAAAATAAAACCAGATAATTCAATTTTACTTAACTCTCCCATTTCTTGGCAGCTAGTAATATTCTTACGGATTCAATTGTGAATACTGTTTTCTTTCCCTCACCGAAGGTCATCCCATAAGAGCGCACTTCTCAACAACTTATAGACTTATCCTACTTAAGTTCTTCCTCAATATCCACATTGGTACTAATTTCAATCTACTCCAACTATTTTCTTTTTATTTAGAAAGACAATAATTATCACTGCCATGCATATATATCCCTCAACATATGTAACTACACACTTTTATATTTTTGCAAGAATTATTTATTTTTATATTTTAATCGATTTCAGAGTGACTACTTTTTTTTTGTTTGGCTATGATTTAATTAGTCATCCTACCTCGTTTTCCTTACTTTCTTTTATTTCTTCCACTATCCCTGATATCCTCTTGTCAAACTTATTAGCAGCCTTGCCTGGCCTTAATTTTGCATCCCCTATTCTGATCTAGGCATACCATTCCTAAACTTATTCATGTTTCACTATATACCAAACCCTACTTTGTTAACTTCTCAATTTTCTATCATCTCTTAATTATCCTCTTTTCAATTCTAATACCTTAAACTCTTCATTAACCCGGTTTGAACAGAATAATAATTGTGTTAGCATCATCTCAGTCAGGAATTTATATCTAGTATTTCATTCAACAAGGCCAATAGCAACTTACTTACTAATGTTCCCCACATGCCACAACTAATTTAGTAATCAGCAACAAGCAGAAAACCTTCTCATCCCATGTTTCAATAGAATAACACTTCATGGCATCGTCATCATAGAAGGAGAAATATATTCGGTAGTCCATTTATTTTCAAACTAGACTCTTGATACTATCTATGTTTCCTACTTTAAAATCCTAATTTCCATTCGTCAATAACCGAACAACAACCAGACAACAATATCAGTCAACATCAAGCACATCCATTTTATTTCTTCGATTCCAATTCCACTTAACCTATACTATTCTTGTTCAGTAGTAATCATTATAGCAAGGCATTCCAACAATTTCCGTTAATTTATTTTGAACAGAGTAATGTTGTCAATAATTAATTCCATGACCAATAACATAGCAAACTTTCTTATTAAACATGCAACTACATCTAACAGAAATCAACTAGTTATTTTAACTCATTCATGACCACAACTACCGAGGGAAAGTTGAGCAGAAAACTATTTTCCCATCACTTAACCCATCATACTTAACATGTTTCATTTATCAAACAATGATAATAAAAGCACATAAGGAAATGAAACAATTAAGAAGAGTTCAAGCATTCCTAAACTTTATTCAACCTTTCTGTTGTTCAATTTAGTGTGTATCCTATGTAGAGCTTTAATCAGGAATAATTTGGACTACTTTGATTTGGTTAAAAATCAAAAATTGTGATTTCTCTTTGCTCCTGAACAACTCCATCAGAAATCCTCAATTATTTCACTATTTTAACTGGCATATTTGTTACTACTTACTTATGCCAACTTGGACACCATCATTCCCTTTACCATGTATCACTTGACTGGTTATCATGCTTGTGTTTCATGAAAGAAACCAATTAGTATAAGAAAACAATAATAGGCAATACATTAGACATTATACTAGTATGTAGAACTCTAGACCCACCTACTCAAGAAACAGTTTGCACCATCATCTCTTACAGTCCACCCTCAGCTTATTTCTAATCATATATACTCGTGTTTATATACTCCTAGATGCTTAACTCGTCACCCTTTGAAAGCTAACCATATAAGTATGAAAACTTCTGATGCATTTGAGTCAACAACTTTTAACTCAATTGAATCATGCAACACAATACATCACATTGGTTGAGTCATGTTTAAGCAAGTCATCATAAATCATACAACCATGGCAACACAAGCAGGAAAGCAAATAGGCAGTAAATTTTTCCTATTATTGATCCTACCCAAATTCAAGCAAAAGATCAACTTTCAACCCACGGTAGAATATATCTCCATTTGGAGGTCTAATTTTCAATTTGATTTCCCTTCATGTGTAGAACATGGAATGTCCTCATTTTCTTTCCTCTTTTCTCCTGGTTATTTCCAACCATTTCTTCATTTATCATAATGTATATGTACTATTATTATTTATTATTTCAATTATCTAAGAAAAAATTCAATTGCAACACCTCCCAATTCGTATGAGTCTACAACTCAAAATTGGAATTAATGCTACAGAGGAGTGCATCGAACATACGATGGGATAACCAATTAATCAGGCCTAGTTTTACACTGTGATCGATCATAATTTCCACTATTTCCTCATGCATTATTGGACACAGCAATTTAGGAAGCAAATGTACATCCATTTAAATCTCGATCAACAAAGCAAAGTTTGTTATGAGGCGAATTCTCGATCAACCACAAAACATAGGAAATTGCATTCAGATCCTACAATTATACCCGTAAATCACCAAAAATTGATATTTTGATTGAATTGGTAGCAGTTACTAACCTAAAATCCCATTATTTTGACAAAATCCTAACCACTGGAAACCCTCTGACGTTTGCCCCAAATTCTCCAATCGCCGCTCGCCTTCCCTTCCTCGCGACAGCCGCAATGCCAATCTGCTTCGAACGTGGTCGATTGCAGACGGTCACACAGCCGCAGTGCCAATCTGCTTCGAACGTGATCGATTGCAGACGGTCACAATTTCTCTCATTGTTGGTGGATATCGGGGGATTAGACTTTCGAACACAACCTTAAAACTCGCCCCCTTTTTGATTCCACGGATCGTGCGTATGGGGTGGCGGAATGTCCACCCTGTCTCCGCCTCGTCGATGTATTCACGATATTGACCTAGTTGCGTGACTTTTCTCTCATCAGCCTTATGATCCCATTATTTCCATTTTTACAATATATATATATAAATATTCCTCTTTATCTAAATATATATTTGTTATATATATATATATACTTATTATACATTCCTGTATTATTATTATTACCACCATGTTATTTCCTACCAATCTATCTGCACCGATTCTACCATTGGATAAATCATAAACATAGATTTTTATATCAATACTACCAATAGAGGACTAATATGCAGGAGATAATAATAGAGGAAGATGACCTCCTAAAGAAGAAGAATCATGATAGGATTTACTTAACAGGTCCAAGTAATTAGAAAATTATTAATAGTACTATTAAATCCTTATTTAATATTAATAGTAATACTATGAATGAAAAATAATAATAATAAGGATGAAATCCTATTTGAAAAATCTTATATTTAAAGAAAAATCTAAGAGAAGGATTTAAACCTAATTTCTTCAATCGATGATCTTTAATTCCCCTCACGTGTAGATCACATGATGTTATCAATTTTTTTAGCAATTCCTTCCATTTTCTATTTTATTATTATTATAATTATTAAACTAAAATTTTTGAGGTTTGCAACAATGTTACCTCAATTCTTTAAATTAAAAATTTCAAAGTTTAGCAACAAAATGATTCATCTAGTGAAATACTTGCTATCTTTGTTATTCGACCAATACTTCAAAAGAAAATTCAAGTTTTATAAGGCATATATAATGAATCGACGAAAGAACTCAAAAAGGATTCTTATATAAAAAAATATTGAGTTTATAATAAGGGATAATGGTCTACTTATATATAGTAAGAGGGTTTGTGTCCCAAATGAGGTTGAACTTACAAAAGTTATCTAGGAGGAAGCTTATTTCTCAACACATTCAATGCTCTCAGGAATTATAAAATTATATTGCAAAATAAAAAGAAGTTATTGTTGACCAAGAATAAAGAGGGATATTGCAAACTTTGTAAGTGTTAGATATATCAACAAGTTAAAGTTGAGCACGAGAGACCGTGAAAAAACTACAATATTTATCAATTCCAAAATAAAAATGGGATCATATTACAATGTATTTTATGGTAAGACTATCATGCCCATTGAGTAGTCATAATGTGGTGAAAAAACTACAATATTTATCAATTCCAAAATAAAAATGGGATCATATTACAATGTATTTTATGGTAAGACTATCATGCCCATTGAGTAGTCATAATGTGATTTGGTTGATCGTGGATAGATTTATTAGGTTTGCTCATTTTCTAGTAGTTCATAATATTTATTTCATAAAAAAATTAGCTAAAATTTATATTCAGAAGATCTTGAAATTCCATTAGATTTCCATTACCATTGTCTCTGATCGAGATCACTGATTTACTTCTCTTTTTTGGCCAAAAAGTGATTGAAGATTTGTGTACGACGTTGCAATTTAATATTACTTTTCATCCTTAAATAGATGGTCAATCTGAAAGAATAATTCAAATTGTAAAAAATATATTCTGAGTTGATGTGATTGAATTCTAAAAAAGATGGAATCAATATTTACCAATAATTGAATTTATGTATAATAGCAGTTATCAAGCTAATATTGGAATACTACCATACCAGACTTTATATGGAAGGAAATATAAAATACTATTGTGCTTAGATAAGTTTGAAGAACGACAAATTGAGAGGAATGAGTTGATTGAGACTATTGATAAAAAAATTAAAAGTTACCTAAGATTGGTAGAAGAATTATGAAGATAACTAAAGTAGGGAATTAGTGTTTCGACTTGGGATATGATATACTTAAAAGTGGCTCCATGGAAGAGAATTATACGATTTGAAAACATAGGAAAGCTGAGCCCTAGATATATTAGACTTTTCAAGATCATTAATAGAATTTGATCATATGGCTTAGACATTGGAGTTACCTCAAGAAATGATTGTATGTAATATACGCATGTTAAGGAAACACAATGTATGCTAATAATTCCTTGATTGTTAGTGTGGCTAGGATATTTGGCTTTCATCCAAGTGACTTAGGTTTAAATCTTGGTAATGGAAGGATGAACATTTTGATTAACTATGATGATATTTTCAACATCTTAAATTTATTTTACAGTTATTACAAGAAAATAAGATTTACTGAAGGATTTTTAAGATAGTTGAATCACTAATTAGATTGACAATAAAATAATTTAAATTTCAATAGGATCATGATTGTGAACAAAGTTTTTAGAAACTCAAAGATTCTCACTTTTGCTCTTGTCCTTGAATTAACAAAGCCCAATAAAGAGTATACCGCTTTACTTCTTTTGAAGGTGAAGGTCAATCTTGTCTTGGTCGTGCTCAAGGTTAAGCATATTGAACTTCAGTGATGGCTTAAATTTGATGGAGAGGAGAGCAAATGACATGTGATGACTCTAAGCCCTATGGAAGGTGGGTGAGGATGAGATCGGACAAATTCCACTTCGCTTGACCTCTGACGATCACGTAATTTCCATTCCTTGACTGATTGCTGCATTACACACACTCTCTCTCGTAATTGAATTCTTCTATAGCTCCCAATCACTTCTCGAGAAACTCATCGCCTTCAGCCCCTTATCGTTTTTTTCTCAAAAATACAAGGGAAGCGATTGGGCTTACCGCACTTAAGATGAAGGCGCTTTCAAGATAGCTTTCAACTACAACTACTACTACAGCTCTACATGGAAAGAAAATAAGCCATCTCAAGACACCAAGTGGCCTGTCGTCAGTGCACTCTTCTTTGCCCCCTTCATTCTCTGAAGTTTGAATTTAGTGATTGTAGTTAACTCAAGAAATGATTATGTACCATATATGCAATATGACGAAACAAATAGTGTAGTTTGATAAATCCATAGTTGTCTAGTTCGATTAGGATATTTTGCTTTCACCTATTCAAATTTTGACAATGGAAGGATGAAGTAATTGATATTAATCATTTATCTTTCAAGGTGCAACCACCTACCTTATCAAGGGGGGCACCAAATTAACTACAATGATGATTTATTAGGCCGAGTACCTCATCATGGGGGTACTTGGAGCTATCTCTTTGATTAACTATAATGATGATTTATTAGGTCGAGAATAATGGGGAGCACCATATTAGTTATGAAGGAGGAGAGTAAATAAATTATTAGGCAAGTACCTTACTTTAAGATTGTGCATAGATAATATAATAAGAACATCAATAATAAATATACCTTATGAAGAATTGATGATCTCTTTGATTAAATGTAAAGAGATATTTTTGATTAACTATAATGAGTTAAGGTATTTTTAAAGATTCACCTCAGATTTGGAAATTATCAATTGAGACTAGATCACGAAATCATGAATTGAGAATTAGAGAGTCAGATATACCAAAGACTACATTTTGATTAATTATAAAGAGCTAAAATATTTTCAAAGATTGATATCAAATCTAAAAATCAACAAGTGCTAGATCAAAAATCATAAATTACGAATCAGAGAGTTAGTCTTCCTCCTTCAATCTGGCGGCTGTAGCTGCGGCCGTTCTCCACCTGCATCCCTTTGTCGGCTGCGACCGGCAACCATAAGGAAATCATGCTATCTCCCCCACCTCCCTCTTTCTACCCTATATTTTGTATTCTTTTCTTCTTTTACTTGTAAGCATGTATGTAATATAATAATTATGTCTTAATGGGTAATTGAACCTAGGTCAACACTAAGGCATGATGATTAGCTTCCACTTAGCTAGTGATGATATGTTGTAAGTAAATGGAAGTAGAAAATGATTAATTTAGATTAGAAATGTTGTGAAATGTTAATTGGGTTTTTAAGAAAATTGAGACCTGATTAGTTGGAGATTATGATTGAGGTTAATAAATTAAACGAGGTTGAGCAATTAGGATTAGTTTGGATTAAGTAGATCTAGTTGAATAATTATTTAACTTAGGATGAGTTAGGTAAGCAAAATAGTAAAGATGGGGTATTTGGTATCTTGTAGATAAAATTAATGATAGATAATATTAAAGGCCATATCTAAAGGTAATGTTATTTGCAATAGGTAAATACCTCAAAATAATTATTTGACGTACAAGCTGATATACGGTTGGTTCTGAAGACCGTTCTACTTATCCAGGTACGCCGGTTCACTACAGTAGACTATTTTCAAATTGGCGAAACTTGAGGAGATAAATGTTTTACTGCTTAGAAATTAATATTTAATCATTCATGATTCATGCTTTGTATGTTAGAATAGCCTATTTATATGATTAATATGATATGCTTGTTGTCTTATGTCTATGGTTATTCAAATATGTGCTAGGTTATTCTCTTGCATAAATATTTTACTGTTTAGAAATTAATATTTAATTATTTATGATTCATCCTTTGTAGGTTAGAATAGTCTATGTATATCATCAATGTGATATGCTTGTTGTTTTATTGCTACTGTTATTCAAATATGTGCTAGGTTATTTTCTCGCTCATTATCTACTAGATTGATGTGATGAAAAGTAATATAATATTACAGTTACTTCTAGAACCTATTATGTTACACTATAGTGTGACATATTCATAGACATCGACAAGCATCACTAATAGACATGTGACATTGACATACTTACGTATGTAATTATTGATGATGCACTGTTTTGAAATCATCTTTAAGTTACGGATACGAGCTTTAATGCTCATAAACCTATACCACCCAAAGATGTTGAAATCATCTTGGACATAAAAGGGTGAGGATAAGATATGGATTAGTTTATTGCTAGAGAACGTTATGATGTATTCACTATACCCGCATGGTTCCGAGGTCGTCACCGTGATAGTCCTAATATGGCTAGGATAGACGAAACCAAACCAATGACCTAGCAAACATGTCGCCGAGGTTATAGCATTCCGGCGACGGCTAGGATGCATGCCTCCTGGCAGGCATAGCTGCTTGTAAGTTGGTACGATGACTCCTTCCACATAGCCTTGGACAGTGGATCTATGGACCTCACGGTTATTATTCCAGACGTTCTGCAGACGTTCTGATGAGTAGTCCAGATCCTGGGGTTTATTACCGGCTAGCCGTGGCCGATGCGTATACATAGGTGCGGTGACCCTTGGTGTAGTACTACACGAGTTGCTCCATGGATTGTCTGGGGAAGACGCATGGAGTGACAGGTCGCTAGGTCGCGGAGATGAAGTGATTCGCCTAGTGGACCACCAGAGAGGGATTCACGGTCACCCGACCTCTCTGCCAACATCAGTGTGACGGGCATAGGTAGAGACATAGACAGTGGACACTGATAGGCTTATGGGAACTCCCTGATCAGGAGATCCCCTAAGCATAGGTTGGCTGCCCAG
Source organism: Thalia dealbata (assembly GCA_030544415.1). Taxonomy (NCBI): domain Eukaryota; kingdom Viridiplantae; phylum Streptophyta; class Magnoliopsida; order Zingiberales; family Marantaceae; genus Thalia; species Thalia dealbata. The sequence continues at coordinate 13,838,231 of CM060460.1, forward strand.
ATCACAATATTTGAATGTGATGATATTTTTAGTGATAATAATATTATGAAATAAACACACTTCATATTTATAGTTGAGCTACACACTTATACTACATGTTCTTCTTATAATGCTTCATATTTTATTTGTTGAATTTTCATGCTTTGTTTGAGATTATGAAATAATGTTATGAACATGCTAGAATCTCCTTGTTTGCTACTTGAGTTATTCTACTGCGGTTAGAGCCATAAGCACTCAGCCACTTGCGGTTGAGCACATGACGTTCAAATGTGTGCAGGTCTACTAGACGACCGGTCAGGATAGCTAATGGATGCGAGGTCGTCAGGATAGCTAATGGATGCGAGATTATCGACGAACCTAGTTATCTACTATTTTTGTGACCATAGTATTGTAGTAGGTATATCGGGACTGTGTTAGTAGAGTTTAGTTAGATGATTTGATTGTATTATCCGCTGTATTGTTAATGTATATGAATTATGTATATATCATTAAATGCCTTGTATGGGCCCTTCGGGCTCATACGGCGGTTGCCACGTGCTCGGCAGATGGGTCGGGGCGTGACAGATATACCAAAGGCTGCCTTCAGAATTAGATATGGACATTATGAGTTCGTAGCGATATTCCTTATAAAGAACTGATGATCTCTTTTATTAACGATAAGGGACAATCTCTTTGGTTAACTATGATGAGCTAAGCATTTTCAAAGATTGATATAAGATTAGGAAATCATCAATTGGGAATTAAAGAGTCAAATATACTAAAGACTATATTCAGAACTAGATATAGACATTATGAGCTCGTAGTGATGCCTTTGGCTAAGTCAGATATACCAAATTACTTGCTTTAGAAATAAATATGAACATTATGAGTTCATAATCATGCCTTTAGCCGGATGAAACTAAATTTATGGATTTAATGAATTTGATGTTTCATCCATATTTGGATAAATTTACTATTTGTATTTATTAATAATATTTTAAAATATTTCCTAGATAGAATGAGCATGCAGAATATCTTAAATTGATTTTATTCATAGTATGTATAAGTTACAAAATATAAATTATGGTTAAAAGAATTGAAATTTTTGGTACACACTATGGTAGAAAAGGACATCATAGTGGATTCAAATATGGTGAAAGTAATTTTGAATTATGAATGTCCTAAGAATGTTATAGAGATTCCGAATTTCTTAGGTTTAGTTAGGTATTACGAAAGATTTATTGAGGGATTTTCTAAGATAGCTAAACGTCTAGCTAGACTAACAAGAAAAAAAGATAAATTTCAATGGGATCATAATTCTGGACAAAGTTTTCAGAAACTCAAAGATTGTCTCTCTTCCACTCCAGTTCTAGTATTAGCAAAGCCTAATGAAGATTATATTGTATGTAATGATGCTTCTAGATAAGGACTAGGGTGTGTATTGATATCGAATTGATCATATGGCTTAGAGAACGGAGTTACCTCAAGTGATGGCTATATTTCATATTTCTGTATTAAGAAAACATTTAGTGGACCCTAATAAATCCATTATTGTCTAGTCTAGTTTGGATATCTAGCTTTCACTCAATCACTTGAGTTCAAATTTTGACACTAGAATGATGACGTGAGATTTGTATTTTTATATTAAGGTAATAGATGGTAATTTTGAGGGGTTTTATAGAAAAATAATTGGAAGAACTTATTTGTAAAATTATATAGATATTTGAAGTATGAGATTTTGATGTAAAAATTATACCATCAGATAAGATTTTTGATAAGGAATCAAACGACGTAGACGGATCGCAATTTGAACATTGTTTGATTGGTCAAATCATTGAATCAAGGATTGATCCAAATGAACGGACAAAATCAAATCACTTAAGCGGTGAATGGCTAGGATTGATCTGAAAAAGAAAATAAAACAAAACAAATCAGCAGTGCCAGCGACATTAAACTTTTAATTATTTATTTTCAAAAAAAATATACTTTTTCTTCCTAATGCTTGAGCTCTCCTCTCTCCTCCCCTATTTCCCACGATAGCTTCGTCCCTTCACCTTGTCGATAACGCCCCGGCCACCTTCGGTAGAATTTTTAGACGGGATTTGAACCACGAGATCAGGTGAGTGAGGAAAACACAATAGAGGTATCAATTTAAAATTTTGGTGATGATTTGAGGGAGACAATTTAGGTTTGGTGTCGGTGGGTGAAAACTCCATTGTCGGAGCAAGCTCCGGGATTGCCGTCCATTTCGGCCTCAGAACTTTGCAAACTAGGTACCTATGGCTTCGCCTTGATGAGAGCTATCCATTAGTACCAGAGTTTATGGCTATTGGCCGCCGGTTGGCCACCCACGAGCTAAAAATCCTAACTTATGGATTTTGCCCAAATGGATTTAATCGGTGAAATTGATTGCGTATGAGCTATAAAAATTGGGGCAAATATGATTTTTGGAATCCTCATGAAGAGAGCTTTCTATTGGTACCAATATTGGTGCAAATCGAATAACTTCGCCAGCGAGGGTTCCTGCGAACTTTCCGGCGAGTCTCCGCGAACTCGTGATAAAAATTAGGATGAATCTAGAGATCATTCTAACAGTGTTGGTGAAGATGGATTTGTAAAATTGTTACCGGATTGAAAATTAAAATTTATTGAAATATTCACAGAAAATTCGATAAGCAAGCACGAGGATACGAACGATCGCAATATGAGTTAGAACGTGATTACAATGATAAAATCAGGTGAGTGTTTATTCTCTCGGCAGAATAGATAGGATAGTTCTCAATGTTTAGTCTATAATAACTATATCTTTCTTATTATTACATTTGTTATCCTTTGGCTCTTTTGCTAGTTAATATAATACTAATTATTTTTATAAATGAGTTGTGAATAATCTTTGATATTCCTACTTGATGACATAAGCTATTCATTGCTCTTGTTCCTTGATTCATCATAGGCATGATAATATGCTTTGTTAACTTCCAATCTAGCATATGCATATGTTTAATTATTTGTGATATCATTTCACTTGTAAATGCATATGACTAGCATGATATTACACTGGATAGTCCTATAGGCACCTTCACTGCAGTGATAGGAGATTACATTATTAGCACTCCCATGGGCCACCTATTGAGAGGGGCATGGGGTAATAGCGCTCGAGGTCAGGATGGGAGACTGAGATACTCTTGATTAGTTTTACTCTGGACTAGCTATGGATACCAGGTAGCAAGGTCTATTGGGCAACTCAGGGGGAAAGGGAGCTTTGTTTCTCTATTATTGCACTTTTATTTTGATATGGGTACCTTATGATACATGATTCCTCCCCCCAAGGTGACAGTTATTTGCAGCAACTGTATTTGATTAAGTCAGCCTCGGATACAGCCTCGTGTGATTCTTGATTACTCCTTTTGATTGGCTATTGCACACGAATAGCTAGATTATCCTATTTTTGAGACTTTGTTATTATATGTTCTTGGTTTTATATTGTTTTATATCCAACTCACTAGATATGGAGTTACTCACCCCATATGTAAACCCTATTTTTCTTTTTTTTTTGGTTGGAGTGAAGATATTTAGTCCCACATCAGGGAAGTCTTGGAAAAGAGTTGCATCCTTTTCTATTTAAGAAACATTTAGTCCCACATCAGGAAAATCTTGGAAATGAGTTACATCCTTTTTCTATTTAAGAGATAGTGTCCTCCTTCACACCTTCAATATCAAATCTACTCATACAATGGGTTGTGAGCTGTGGTCTTGCCATGCCTAGCACAGTCCGACAACGTGCGTCGTGCGTGTCTTGGTCTGGTTCGGTGAACGGCCGGTTCAACTGCGGTTCGACGTGATTGTGCCTGGTTTCGTGGTTTTACAATCAGTTCGAGTTGGTCGACATTGCTAGGGCTTTGTTGGTGAGTTTTAAGTCTTGAGGAATTTATTTAAAAATTTTATCATATTTTAGGTATAGTTTTGAGTTATTTTTGGTTGGGTTCAGAGTTTTGAGTCCATTAATAATGTCGGAAAAAATTGAAATAAATTATGATGTTATGTTATGCTTAAACATATTTTTCATGATTTAATTAAAATTTTTTAAGATTATTAGAATTTGATTTGATTTAATTGAGATAATTTAGGTTAATTTAGGGTTTAATTGAATTAATTGTATGTTATATGCATGAAGGAACGTATTGATTGATGTTATGACAATTAAATTTTATTAATTGAGATTAAAATAATTTAATAGGAATTTTTACTGAATTAATAAATTTAGGATAATGTAAATTGAAGTAATTAGATTTTTTAATTAATGAAATTGAATAAATTAGAATTTTAAAAATTTATCATGTGATAAAATTTAGAAAATTAGGTTATTTAGATTTTCTAATTAGTAAAATTGAATAATATGGGATTTTGTGAATTTAATTGATGTAAATAGATTTTTTATATATAATTATTAAAATTATTTTAGGATTAATTTATTTGATATATATTGATGAAGATTTTTGGATATAATTAAATGATTTAAACTAAATATTATTTTGTAAGCTTGTGATGTTTGAAGATGTTAGGTTGTGATTAGTAATGTGGTGGATGATTGGTTGATTATAAGAAATTAAATAAAATAAAGAAATTGGTCTGAGGATGTGAGTAGAAGGGTAGATAGGAAATCCTTATTAAATTATATGATTTATGGTTGTTAGGAAGATTGTTTGAGACGTGTTATTTATGCGTACTTGTTTATTTGTATTGGGTTATTTTTAGGAGCTTGTGTTTGCTGTGCTACTGCATGACAAATCACAGCCAAGTTGTGATTTGTGTTGAAGTAGGGAGGATTTACTTGCTTGCTTTTAAGAATCACGACCAAGTTGTGATTCTTGTTTAAATATCTGCCTGAGACTCGGATGAGGGTTTATGGTTTCAAATTTATTTGGACTACTACAGATGCTGAATCCTAAGGGTCGTCTTTAATTATTGTACCTCATGATAAGTGATATATCTACTTTATTACATACTTAATTAACATGTGAATTATCGTGAGCTTGGAAATATGTCATGCCAGTTCCTGTAAGATGCTATTATATGCTTGCTCTGGATGTGAGTTGAAAGTTATACCATGCTAGCATATGTATGCTGCTATTATTTGCATGCTATTAAAAATTTATGCTCATGTTATGCTAATGATTTAGTATGTTCATGTTGCTAGAGTTGTAGAAATACCTAGTAAGAACATGAAATATGTTGACATGAGATGGAAACTGAGATACTTTAGGTACATGTGATAATGATACCTAGAGTGATCTAAATTATTATATGATTAAGAACCTTGGATATCTTAGGGTTATGATAACGTACGAGAAGATGTGTGGTTCTTAGACTAGTATGTGTCAACATGTGGTAAGGAGCCATGTGCTAGTAAGGTAGAAATACAAGTTCGGTTGACTTAGGACACTAATACTTTAGTGTAGCCGAGATCTCACTTCGGTGCAGAACTCAACTTATTTGTGTTACATCAGGGTAGAGGGTGTACTAGGAACAGTACCGTCTCATAAGCTACCGAGGCTAGGGAACCTAATGACTCTGGCATGCTCAACTGATGTGGGTCCTTGAGTAGTCCGGGTTCATTGGTATCGTATGTAGTGGATCTCAGCTTGCTAGACTGGAGATGGATGTGATTTGTTATTTTGTATGGTGATCCTACCATGATGTAGAATTACAGTGCTGTATGGTACTTGTGTTTGTATTAGAAGGCGTGCCGTGATCACCAGCTCCTTCTGCCAATGTCAATGTACAGGCATATAGGAAAGAGATATAGAGTTAACACTGACGGGTTTGGGGTAATCTCTGATGAGAGATTTACCTTGGACATAGGCTGACTACCTTAGGTGTAGAATGGATAGAAAATGATATACTCATTAAAGTGATATGATATCTTTAAATTTCGTGTATCATATTATGATCAGATTTCTGATATCTTGCTACAATCATGATCATGCTCTTCTATATGCATTATCTTGTCATGTGTTATTGATATGTTAATTTAAATATGTGATTTTAGGGGATGTATTCTCTTGTGGATTGTATAATGCCTTATATCCATTGTTAGGGTGCTCTTTCTGTAGCCTCACTGAGTCTCGCGACTCAGATGTGCACATTTTTCCCTGTTGCACAGGTTACAGAAGGATCTTTAGCTGGGAGTGAGGGAGAACTTAGCTTGGCGAACAATATCAATTTGGCGATTTAGATAGAGATTTAAATTGCCAGTGATAGTTAAATTGTCAAATATATTTACTCCTACTATGTTTAATTAATAAAGTCATAGTGCTTTGTGATACTTTTTAGCCTTGTATAAGTTGTGGTATTGAAGTGCATCTTATACGGTGGTTGCCACGTACTTAAATATGGAATTGGGGCGTGACACCATAGGAGAACTTATTTTTATTTTTTTTAGGATCATAATAGGAGAGAGACTAATAGATATCATAGCATATAGTCAAGTACCTAATTTCTAAAAGGTAGGAAAGTTCTACCTTTATTTTGTGTGTATATAGAGATCCACTGGCTAGGTATTGTGTATAACCTTGGATATGTGCTCCATTTTGATTATAAATTATTTGTAAATAAGTTTATGTCACTTAGAAAAGACCTAATTTTAAGAATATATATTTTTAGAGTTATATTTATCTGTTATGGATATTGACTAAACTATTTTATACCTTCGTATAGATATACAATATATATAGATATACAATATATATATATATATATATAATTAGTCCTAGTCTTGTGGGTACGAAGTACTACAAAATAAGTTAGTTTTTACGTGCGTGTATACATAAATAAATATAAATATAAATACATAGACATATATAAAATATACATACATATTCAAGAATGTGGGTAATATATGATATATACATACATGACTATAAATAATATATATAATATATGAATAATTATATATGGACAATGGAGATAAATACAATAAGTAATTGTAATAGGATCCAGATTTATCCAGTAAGAGGAGCAAGAAGGTCATTCCTCGTCATGGTGATGGCTTATAAATAGAACAAGTTAAGAGCGACCCAAATCATCAATCCCTCAAACTCGACTCCTCTACCTCTCCTCGTTGTCGGTAAATCATTCCCTAGGAATTGTCCAAAAAACCCCAACTAATGAATGGACGAATTGGAGGTTGACACAGCGGTAGCAAAGCAATAATGAGCAAAAAGGAGCAAATATCAAGACTTGGAACGTCGACAAACACTCTGGCCAAAGTCGAAGATATCGTCTTAAGGTTGGTGCTCTACCCCCCTCTACCACCATTGTGTGTAAAAATATACCTAAACTAAGAATTTGGGGATTTAGAAACCACCACCTCAGCCACCTTAGCAGTTGTTATTTCCTCTATCCATTTCAATGAAATGTTTGTTCTATACTTGCTTTCATTTAATTAAAGCAAAATGTAGTATGAATTAAGAGTTGTGATCAAAGGATTTAACTTTGATCAAACTCTTTGTCTTTTTATTATCCTATCCTCACCTAGAAACTAAATTTTTAAAGAGTTGTGAGTATCAATATAAAAATAATGCATTTTTGAGAAAAATCCGTGAAAATGGATTGTTTTTGGATTATGTAACAACTCTAGATAAACCTCATTTAAATTACGACCTTTCATGACTTTTAATAGCTCTGATAAAGGTTTTATACGAATTTTTCTAGTTAAGTATTGAGACATCACATCAAAAAAGGAGGCAGCACTTTGGAAATATGATACCATTGTAGCAACATGCCAAACTGCATTTTTAAGTGAACAATTGAGTGATGTCACGACAAGTTCTTAAAAAAAAATAAGTGATGTCATGACCTGGTTTATGCAAATTTCCTTATTGATTCTAAATAAGCTTCCGTCTTGGAAATTTCATGTTGACTTCTGACTCTTGATATTAAAGTCTTGATGATTTTTAAAGATTCCCATCGGTTATTCTTGCTGTTGAAATTTTAATGAACTAATAAAATTGTTGCCTAAATACCACATTGTTTTCTCATAAATTAATTTTTTTAATATAAGTTATCGTGAGATTTGTATTTTTGCATTAATGCTTATAGTGTATATTTGATTATTTTGAAGATTATATATGAAAAATAATAGGAATGACTTATTTATAAAATCACATGGATTTTTAAAGTATGAGATTTTAATGCGAAAATTATACCATCAGGTAGTATTTTTGATAAGGAATCCAAGATGTAGACGGATCGTAATTTGAACATCGTTTGATTGGTCAAATTATAAAGTTAAGGATTGATCCAAACGGACGAACGAAATCAAAATTACTTAAGCGGCGAATGGCTAGGATTGATCTGGAAAAAAAAAACACAAATGCAGCAACTTTGTACTTGTGTTTTATTTTAGAAAAAAAATGTAATTTTCTCCCATTGCACGCGTGCGAGCCTTTCCTCCTCTTCTCTCTCTCTTCCCTTGTTTCGCGGCAACTTTGTTCCCTTACCTTGTCGACGACGCTCCGGCCAACTTCGGTAGAGTTTTTTGACAAGATTTCAGATACAACATCAGGTGAGTGAGGAGAACATAATAGAGGCATCAATTTAAAGTTTCGGTGATGATTTGAGGGAGAAAATTAAGGTTTGGCGTCAGCGAGCGAAAGTTCCGTCACCGGAGCTTGCTCCGGCGATTTCCGACCATTCTGGTCACGGAACTTTGCAAACTTGGTACCTATAACTTTTTCTTAACGAGAGATATCTATTGGTACCGGAGTTGAGAGCTATTGGCCGCCGGCGAGCTAAAAATCATAACTTAGGGATTTCGCCGAAATTGATGTAATCAGTGAAATTGATCGCGTGTGAGCTATAAAAATTGGGAAAATATGATTTTTAGAATCCTCATGAAGAGAGCTTTCGATTAGTACCCATATTGGTGCTGATTGAAGAACTTCACCGGCGAGGGTTCCGACGAACTTTCCAGCGAGTCTCCGGTAGTCTCCGGTGAACTTGAGATAAAAATTAAGGTGAATCTAGAGAGCATTCTAAGAGTGTTGGTAAATATAGATTTGCAAAATTATTGATAGATTAAAAATTAAAATTCGTTGAAATATTTACAGGAAATTTGATAAGCAAGCACGAGGATACTAAGTATCGTGATACAAATTAGAATGTGCTTACGATGATAGGATCAGGTGAGAGTGTTTATTTTCTGGACAGAATAGACGAGATAGTTCACAACGTTTAGTCCAAGAGAACTATAATCCCTTTGATTATTTATATTTGATATCCTTTGGCTCTCATGCTAGTTAATATAATCCTGATTATGATTATAAATGAGTTGCGAATAATTCTTGATATCCATGCTTGATGACATAAGCTATTCATTGCTCTTCTTACTTGATTCATTATAAGCATGATAATATGCTTTTGATGACTTACAATCTAGCATATACATCTGTTTAATTATTCATGATAGATCCACTAGCTCTAAAATCCGAAAAAGTCTCGATTATAGGTTAGAAATGGACCACGAGACGTGTTTGTGAGGTCAGAACGAAAAAACAAGCACGAAGCCTCGTATAGAAATCGGGAGGAGACAGGGTATGAAATTAAATCCACTTCCTCTAAAACCCGATAAAGTCTCGATTATAGGTTAGAAATGGACCACTATGCGTATTTGTGAGGACAGAACGAAAAAACGAGCACGAAGCCTCGTATAGAAATCAGGAGGAGAGAGGGTATGAAATTAGATCCACTTCCTCTAAAACCCGAAAAAGTCTCGATTATACCTTAGAAATGGACCATGAGACGTGTTAGTAGGTCAGAATGAAAAAACGAGCACGAAGCCTCGTACAGAAATCGGGAGGAGAGAGGGTATGAAATTAGATCCACTAGCTCTAAAATCCGAAAAAGTGTCGATTATAGGTTAGAAATGGACCACGAGACGTGTTTATGAGGTCAAAACGAAAAAACGAGCACGAAGCCTCGTATAGAAATCGGGAGGAGAGAGGGTAGGAAATTAGATCCACTAGCTCTAAAACCCGAAAAAGTCTCAATTATAGGTTAGAAATGGACCACGATACCTATTTTTGAGGTCAGAACGAAAAAACGAGCACGAAGCCTCGTATAGAAATCGGGAGGAGAAGGTATGAAGTTACATCCACTAGCTGTAAAACCCGAAAAAGTCTCATTTATAGGTTTGAAATGGACCACGAGACGTGTTTGTGAGGTTAAAACGAAAAAACAAGCACGAAGCCTCGTATAGAAATCGGGAGGAGAGAGGGTATGAAATTAGATTCACTTCCTCTATAACCCGAAAAAGTTTCGATTATAGTTTAGAAATGGACCACGAGAAGTATTTGTGAGGTCAGAACGAAAAAACGAGCACGAAACCTCGTATAGAAATCGGGAGGAGAGAGGGTATAAAATTAGATCCACTTGTTCCAAAACCAGAAAAAGTCTCAATTATAGGTTAGAAATGGACCACGAGACCTATTTTTGAGGTCAGAACGAAAAAACGAGCACGAAGCCTCGTATAGAAATCAGGAGGAGAGAGGGTATGAAATTAAATCCACTACCTCTAAAACCCGAAAAAGTCTCGATTATAGGTTAGAAATGGACCACGAGACGTATTTGTGAGGTCAGAACGAGAAAACGAGCACGAAGCCTCGTATAGAAATTGGGAGGAGAAAGGGTATGAAATTAGATCCACTTCTTCTAAAACCCGAAAAAGTCTCGATTATAGGTTAGAAATGGACCAGGAGACGTGTTGGTGAGGTCAGAACGAAAAAACGAGCACGAAGCCTCGTATAGAAATCGGGAGGAGAGAGGGTATGAAATTAGATCCACTAGCTCTAAAATCCGAAAAAGTCTCGATTATAGGTTAGAAATGGACCACGAGTCCTATTTTTGAGGTCAGAACGAAAAAACGAGCACGAAGCCTCGTATAGAAATCGGGAGGAGAGGGTATGAAATTACATCCACTAGCTCTAAAATCCGAAAAAGTCTCGATTATAGGTTAGAAATGGACCATGAGACGTGTTTGTGAGGTCAGAACGAAAAAACGAGCACGAAGCCTCGTATAGAAATCGGGAGGAGAGAGGGTATGAAATTAGATCTACTAGCTCTAAAACCCGAAAAAGTCTCGAATATAGGTTAGAAATTGACCACGAGACGTGTTTGTGAGGTCAAAACGAAAAAACGAGCACGAAGCCTCGTTTAGAAATCGGGAGGAGACAGGGTATGAAATTAAATCCACTTCCTCTAAAACCCGAAAAAGTCTCGATTATAGGTTAGAAATGGACCACGAGACGTATTTGTGAGGTGAGAACGAAAAAACGAGCACGAAGCCTCGTATAGAAATCGGGAGGAGAGAGGGTATGAAATTAGATCCACTTCCTCTAAAACCCGATAAAGTCTCGATTATAGTTTAGAAATGGACCACGAGACGTATTTGTGAGGTCAGAACGAAAAAACGAGCACGAAGCCTCGTATAGAAATCGGGAGGATAGAGGGTATGAAATTACATCCACTAGCTGTAAAATCCGAAAAAGTCTCAATTATAGGTTAGAAATGGACCACGAGACGTGTTTGTGAGGTGAGAACGAAAAAACGAGCACGAAGCCTCGTATAGAAATCGGGAGGAGAGAGGGTATGATATTAGATCCACAAGCTCTAAAACCCGAAAAAGTCTCGATTATACGTTAGAAATGGACGATGAGACGTGTTAGTAGGTCAGAATGAAAAAACGAGCACGAAGCCTTGTACAGAAATCGGGAGGAGAGAGGGTATGAAATTAGATCCACTAGCTATAAAATCCGAAAAAGTCTCAATTATAGGTTAGAAATGGACCACGAGATGTGTTTGTGAGGTGAGAACGAAAAAACGAGCACGAAGCCTCGTATAGAAATCGGGAGGAGAGAGGGTATGATATTAGATCCACAAGCTCTAAAACCCAAAAAAGTCTCAATTATAGGTTAGAAATGGACCACGATACCTATTTTTGAGGTCAGAACGAAAAAACGAGCACGAAGCCTCGTATGGAAATCGGGAGGAGAAGGTATGAAATTACATCCACTAGCTGTAAAACCCGAAAAAGTCTCATTTATAGGTTTGAAATGGACCACGAGACGTGTTTGTGAGGTTAGAACGAAAAAACAAGCACGAAGCCTCGTATAGAAATCGGGAGGAGAGAGGGTATGAAATTAGATTCACTTCCTCTATAACCCGAAAAAGTTTCGATTATAGTTTAGAAATGGACCACGAGAAGTATTTGTGAGGTCAGAACGAAAAAACGAGCACGAAGCCTCGTATAGAAATCGGGAGGAGAGAGGGTATAAAATTAGATCTACTTGTTCCAAAACCAGAAAAAGTCTCAATTATAGGTTAGAAATGGACCACGAGACCTATTTTTGAGGTCAGAACAAAAAAACGAGCACGAAGGCTCGTATAGAAATCGGGAGGAGAGAGGGTATGAAATTAGATCCACTAGCTCTAAAACCCGAAAAAGTCTCGATTATAGATTAGAAATGGACCACGAGACGTGTTTGTGAGGTCAGAACGAAAAAACGAACACGAAGCCTCGTATAGAAATCGGGAGGAGAGAGGGTATGAAATTAGATCTACTAGCTCTAAAACCCTAAAAAGTCTCGAATATAGGTTAGAAATTGACCATGAGACGTGTTTGTGTGGTCATAACGAAAAAACGAGCACGAAGCCTTGTATAGAAATCGAGAGGATAGAGGGTATGAAATTAGATCCACTAGTTCTAAAACCCGAAAAAGTCTCAATTATAGGTTAGAAATGGACCACGAGACCTATTTTTGAGGTCAGAACGAAAAAACGAGCACGAAACCTCGTATAGAAATCGGGAGGAGAGAGGGTATGAAATTAGATCCACTAGCTCTAAAATTCGAAAAAGTCTCGATTATAGGTTAGAAATGGACCACGAGACGTGTTTGTGAGGTCAGAACGAAAAAACGAGCACGAAGCCTCGTATAGAAATCGGTAGGAGAGAGGGTATGAAATTAGATCCACTTCCTCTAAAACCCGATAAAGTCTCGATTATAGTTTAGAAATGGACTACGAGACGTATTTGTGAGGTCAGAACGAAAAAACGAGCACGAAGCCTCTTATAGAAATCGGGAGGAGAGAGGGTATGAAATTAGATCCACTAGCTCTAAACCCGAAAAAGTCTCAATTATAGGTTAGAAATGGACCACGAGACCTATTTTTGAGGTCAAAACGAAAAAAAGAGCACGAAGCCTCGTATAGAAATCGGGAGGAGAGAAGGTATAAAATTAGATCCACTAGCTCTAAAATCCGAAAAAGTCTCGATTATAGGTTAGAAATGGACCACGAAACGTATTTGTGAGGTGAGAACGAAAAAACGAGCACGAAGCCTCGTATAGAAATCGGGAGGAGAGAGGGTATGAAATTAGATCCACTTCCTCTAAAACCCGATAAAGTCTCGATTATAGTTTAGAAATAGACCACGAGACGTATTTGTGAGGTCAGAACGAAAAAACGAGCACGAAGCCTCGTATAGAAATCGGGAGGATAGAGGGTATGAAATTACATCCACTAGCTGTAAAATCCGAAAAAGTCTCAATTATAGGTTAGAAATGGACCACGAGACGTGTTTGTGAGGTGAGAACGAAAAAACGAGCACGAAGCCTCGTATAGAAATCGGGAGGAGAGAGGGTATGATATTAGATCCACAAGCTCTAAAACCCGAAAAAGTCTCAATTATACGTTAGAAATGGACCATGAGACGTGTTAGTAGGTCAGAATGAAAAAACGAGCACGAAGCCTCGTACAGAAATCGGGAGGAGAGAGGGTATGAAATTAGATCCACTAGCTCTAAAATCCGAAAAAGTGTCGATTATAGGTTAGAAATGGACCACGAGACGTGTTTATGAGGTCAAAACGAAAAAACGAGCACGAAGCCTCGTATAGAAATCGGGAGGAGAGAGGGTAGGAAATTAGATCCACTAGCTCTAAAACCCGAAAAAGTCTCAATTATTGGTTAGAAATGGACCACGATACCTATTTTTGAGGTCAGAACGAAAAAACGAGCACGAAGCCTCGTATAGAAATCGGGAGGAGAAGGTATGAAATTACATCCACTAGCTGTAAAACCCGAAAAAGTCTCATTTATAGGTTTGAAATGGACCACGAGACGTGTTTGTGAGGTTAGAACGAAAAAATAAGCACGAAGCCTCGTATAGAAATCAGGAGGAGAGAGGGTATGAAATTAGATTCACTTCCTCTATAACCCGAAAAAGTTTCGATTATAGTTTAGAAATGGACCACGAGAAGTATTTGTGAGGTCAGAACGAAAAAACGAGCACGAAGCCTCGTATAGAAATCGGGAGGAGAGAGGGTATAAAATTAGATCTACTTGTTCCAAAACCAGAAAAAGTCTCAATTATAGGTTAGAAATGGACCACGAGACCTATTTTTGAGGTCAGAACGAAAAAACGAGCACGAAGGCTCGTATAGAAATCGGGAGGAGAGAGGGTATGAAATTAGATCCACTACCTCTAAAACCCGAAAAAGTCTCGATTATAGATTAGAAATGGACCACGATACGTGTTTGTGAGGTCAGAACGAAAAAACGAGCACGAAGCCTCGTATAGAAATCGGGAGGAGAGAGGGTATGAAATTAGATCTACTAGCTCTAAAACCCGAAAAAGTCTCGAATATAGGTTAGAAATTGACCACGAGACGTGTTTGTGAGGTCAAAACGAAAAAACGAGCACGAAGCCTCGTTTAGAAATCGGGAGGAGACAGGGTATGAAATTAAATCCACTTCCTCTAAAACCCGAAAAAGTCTCGATTATAGGTTAGAAATGGACCACGAGACGTATTTGTGAGGTCAGAACGAAAAAACGAGCACGAAGCCTCGTATAGAAATCAGGAGGAGAGAGGGTATGAAATTAGATCCACTTCCTCTAAAACCCGATAAAGTCTCGATTATAGTTTAGAAATAGACCACGAGACGTATTTGTGAGGTCAGAACGAAAAAACGAGCACGAAGCCTCGTATAGAAATCGGGAGGATAGAGGGTATGAAATTACATCCACTAGCTGTAAAATCCAAAAAAGTCTCAATTATAGGTTAGAAATGGACCACGAGACGTGTTTGTGAGGTGAGAACGAAAAAACGAGCACGAAGCCTCGTATAGAAATCGGGAGGAGAGAGGGTATGATATTAGATCCACAAGCTCTAAAACCCGAAAAAGTCTCAATTATACGTTAGAAATGGACCATGAGACGTGTTAGTAGGTCAGAATGAAAAAACGAGCACGAAGCCTCGTACAGAAATCGGGAGGAGAGAGGGTATGAAATTAGATCCACTAGCTCTAAAATCCGAAAAAGTGTCGATTATAGGTTAGAAATGGACCACGAGACGTGTTTATGAGGTCAAAACGAAAAAACGAGCACGAAGCCTCGTATAGAAATCGGGAGGAGAGAGGGTAGGAAATTAGATCCACTAGCTCTAAAACCCGAAAAAGTCTCAATTATTGGTTAGAAATGGACCACGATACCTATTTTTGAGGTCAGAACGAAAAAACGAGCACGAAGCCTCGTATAGAAATCGGGAGGAGAAGGTATGAAATTACATCCACTAGCTGTAAAACCCGAAAAAGTCTCATTTATAGGTTTGAAATGGACCACGAGACGTGTTTGTGAGGTTAGAACGAAAAAACAAGCACGAAGCCTCGTATAGAAATCGGGAGGAGAGAGGGTATGAAATTAGATTCACTTCCTCTATAACCCGAAAAAGTTTCGATTATAGTTTAGAAATGGACCACGAGAAGTATTTGTGAGGTCAGAACGAAAAAACGAGCACGAAGCCTCGTATAGAAATCGGGAGGAGAGAGGGTATAAAATTAGATCTACTTGTTCCAAAACCAGAAAAAGTCTCAATTATAGGTTAGAAATGGACCACGAGACCTATTTTTGAGGTCAGAACGAAAAAACGAGCACGAAGGCTCGTATAGAAATCGGGAGGAGAGAGGGTATGAAATTAGATCCACTACCTCTAAAACCCGAAAAAGTCTCGATTATAGATTAGAAATGGACCACGATACGTGTTTGTGAGGTCAGAACGAAAAAACGAGCACGAAGCCTCGTATAGAAATCGGGAGGAGAGAGGGTATGAAATTAGATCTACTAGCTCTAAAACCCTAAAAAGTCTCGAATATAGGTTAGAAATTGACCATGAGACGTGTTTGTGTGGTCATAACGAAAAAACGAGCACGAAGCCTTGTATAGAAATCGAGAGGATAGAGGGTATGAAATTAGATCCACTAGTTCTAAAACCCGAAAAAGTCTCAATTATAGGTTAGAAATGGACCACGAGACCTATTTTTGTGGTCAGAACGAAAAAACGAGCACGAAACCTCGTATAGAAATCGGGAGGAGAGAGGGTATGAAATTAGATCCACTAGCTCTAAAATTCGAAAAAGTCTCGATTATAGGTTAGAAATGGACCACGAGACGTGTTTGTGAGGTCAGAACGAAAAAACGAGCACGAAGCCTCGTATAGAAATCGGTAGGAGAGAGGGTATGAAATTAGATCCACTTCCTCTAAAACCCGATAAAGTCTCGATTATAGTTTAGTAATGGACTACGAGACGTATTTGTGAGGTCAGAACGAAAAAACGAGCACGAAGCCTCTTATAGAAATCGGGAGGAGAGAGGGTATGAAATTAGATCTACTAGCTCTAAACCCGAAAAAGTCTCCATTATAGGTTAGAAATGGACCACGAGACCTATTTTTGAGGTCAGAACGAAAAAAAGAGCACGAAGCCTCGTATAGAAATCGGGAGGAGAGAAGGTATAAAATTAGATCCACTAGCTCTAAAATCCGAAAAAGTCTCGATTATAGGTTAGAAATGGACCCCGAAACGTATTTGTGAGGTCAGAACGAAAAAATGAGCACGAAGCATCGTATAGAAATCGGGAGGAGAGAGGGTATGAAATTAGATCCACTAGCTCTAAAATCCGAAAAAGTCTCGATTATAGGTTAGAAATGGACCATGAGACGTGTTTGTGAGGTCAGAACGAAAAAACGAGCACGAAGCCTCGTATAGAAATCGGGAGGAGAGAGGGTATGAAATTAGATCTACTAGCTCTAAAACCCGAAAAAGTCTCGAATATAGGTTAGAAATTGACCACGAGACGTGTTTGTGAGGTCAAAACGAAAAAACGAGCACGAAGCCTCGTTTAGAAATCGGGAGGAGACAGGGTCTGAAATTAAATCCACTTCCACTAAAACCCGAAAAAGTCTCGATTATAGGTTAGAAATGGACCACGAGACGTGTTTGTGAGGTGAGAACGAAAAAACGAGCACGAAGCCTCGTATAGAAATCGGGAGGAGAGAGGGTATGATATTAGATCCACAAGCTCTAAAACCCGAAAAAGTCTCAATTATACGTTAGAAATGGACCATGAGACGTGTTAGTAGGTCAGAATGAAAAAACGAGCACGAAGCCTCGTACAGAAATCGGGAGGAGAGAGGGTATGAAATTAGATCCACTAGCTCTAAAATCCGAAAAAGTGTCGATTATAGGTTAGAAATGGACCACGAGACGTGTTTATGAGGTCAAAACGAAAAAACGAGCACGAAGCCTCGTATAGAAATCGGGAGGAGAGAGGGTAGGAAATTAGATCCACTAGCTCTAAAACCCGAAAAAGTCTCAATTATTGGTTAGAAATGGACCACGATACCTATTTTTGAGGTCAGAACGAAAAAACGAGCACGAAGCCTCGTATAGAAATCGGGAGGAGAAGGTATGAAATTACATCCACTAGCTGTAAAACCCGAAAAAGTCTCATTTATAGGTTTGAAATGGACCACGAGACGTGTTTGTGAGGTTAGAACGAAAAAATAAGCACGAAGCCTCGTATAGAAATCAGGAGGAGAGAGGGTATGAAATTAGATTCACTTCCTCTATAACCCGAAAAAGTTTCGATTATAGTTTAGAAATGGACCACGAGAAGTATTTGTGAGGTCAGAACGAAAAAACGAGCACGAAGCCTCGTATAGAAATCGGGAGGAGAGAGGGTATAAAATTAGATCTACTTGTTCCAAAACCAGAAAAAGTCTCAATTATAGGTTAGAAATGGACCACGAGACCTATTTTTGAGGTCAGAACGAAAAAACGAGCACGAAGGCTCGTATAGAAATCGGGAGGAGAGAGGGTATGAAATTAGATCCACTACCTCTAAAACCCGAAAAAGTCTCGATTATAGATTAGAAATGGACCACGATACGTGTTTGTGAGGTCAGAACGAAAAAACGAGCACGAAGCCTCGTATAGAAATCGGGAGGAGAGAGGGTATGAAATTAGATCTACTAGCTCTAAAACCCGAAAAAGTCTCGAATATAGGTTAGAAATTGACCACGAGACGTGTTTGTGAGGTCAAAACGAAAAAACGAGCACGAAGCCTCGTTTAGAAATCGGGAGGAGACAGGGTATGAAATTAAATCCACTTCCTCTAAAACCCGAAAAAGTCTCGATTATAGGTTAGAAATGGACCACGAGACGTATTTGTGAGGTCAGAACGAAAAAACGAGCACGAAGCCTCGTATAGAAATCAGGAGGAGAGAGGGTATGAAATTAGATCCACTTCCTCTAAAACCCGATAAAGTCTCGATTATAGTTTAGAAATAGACCACGAGACGTATTTGTGAGGTCAGAACGAAAAAACGAGCACGAAGCCTCGTATAGAAATCGGGAGGATAGAGGGTATGAAATTACATCCACTAGCTGTAAAATCCAAAAAAGTCTCAATTATAGGTTAGAAATGGACCACGAGACGTGTTTGTGAGGTGAGAACGAAAAAACGAGCACGAAGCCTCGTATAGAAATCGGGAGGAGAGAGGGTATGATATTAGATCCACAAGCTCTAAAACCCGAAAAAGTCTCAATTATACGTTAGAAATGGACCATGAGACGTGTTAGTAGGTCAGAATGAAAAAACGAGCACGAAGCCTCGTACAGAAATCGGGAGGAGAGAGGGTATGAAATTAGATCCACTAGCTCTAAAATCCGAAAAAGTGTCGATTATAGGTTAGAAATGGACCACGAGACGTGTTTATGAGGTCAAAACGAAAAAACGAGCACGAAGCCTCGTATAGAAATCGGGAGGAGAGAGGGTAGGAAATTAGATCCACTAGCTCTAAAACCCGAAAAAGTCTCAATTATTGGTTAGAAATGGACCACGATACCTATTTTTGAGGTCAGAACGAAAAAACGAGCACGAAGCCTCGTATAGAAATCGGGAGGAGAAGGTATGAAATTACATCCACTAGCTGTAAAACCCGAAAAAGTCTCATTTATAGGTTTGAAATGGACCACGAGACGTGTTTGTGAGGTTAGAACGAAAAAATAAGCACGAAGCCTCGTATAGAAATCAGGAGGAGAGAGGGTATGAAATTAGATTCACTTCCTCTATAACCCGAAAAAGTTTCGATTATAGTTTAGAAATGGACCACGAGAAGTATTTGTGAGGTCAGAACGAAAAAACGAGCACGAAGCCTCGTATAGAAATCGGGAGGAGAGAGGGTATAAAATTAGATCTACTTGTTCCAAAACCAGAAAAAGTCTCAATTATAGGTTAGAAATGGACCACGAGACCTATTTTTGAGGTCAGAACGAAAAAACGAGCACGAAGGCTCGTATAGAAATCGGGAGGAGAGAGGGTATGAAATTAGATCCACTACCTCTAAAACCCGAAAAAGTCTCGATTATAGATTAGAAATGGACCACGATACGTGTTTGTGAGGTCAGAACGAAAAAACGAGCACGAAGCCTCGTATAGAAATCGGGAGGAGAGAGGGTATGAAATTAGATCTACTAGCTCTAAAACCCGAAAAAGTCTCGAATATAGGTTAGAAATTGACCACGAGACGTGTTTGTGAGGTCAAAACGAAAAAACGAGCACGAAGCCTCGTTTAGAAATCGGGAGGAGACAGGGTATGAAATTAAATCCACTTCCTCTAAAACCCGAAAAAGTCTCGATTATAGGTTAGAAATGGACCACGAGACGTATTTGTGAGGTCAGAACGAAAAAACGAGCACGAAGCCTCGTATAGAAATCAGGAGGAGAGAGGGTATGAAATTAGATCCACTTCCTCTAAAACCCGATAAAGTCTCGATTATAGTTTAGAAATAGACCACGAGACGTATTTGTGAGGTCAGAACGAAAAAACGAGCACGAAGCCTCGTATAGAAATCGGGAGGATAGAGGGTATGAAATTACATCCACTAGCTGTAAAATCCAAAAAAGTCTCAATTATAGGTTAGAAATGGACCACGAGACGTGTTTGTGAGGTGAGAACGAAAAAACGAGCACGAAGCCTCGTATAGAAATCGGGAGGAGAGAGGGTATGATATTAGATCCACAAGCTCTAAAACCCGAAAAAGTCTCAATTATACGTTAGAAATGGACCATGAGACGTGTTAGTAGGTCAGAATGAAAAAACGAGCACGAAGCCTCGTACAGAAATCGGGAGGAGAGAGGGTATGAAATTAGATCCACTAGCTCTAAAATCCGAAAAAG
Organism: Thalia dealbata; assembly: GCA_030544415.1. NCBI lineage: Eukaryota > Viridiplantae > Streptophyta > Magnoliopsida > Zingiberales > Marantaceae > Thalia > Thalia dealbata. Next base: position 13,858,780 of record CM060460.1, read on the forward strand.
TGTCGATTATAGGTTAGAAATGGACCACGAGACGTGTTTATGAGGTCAAAACGAAAAAACGAGCACGAAGCCTCGTATAGAAATCGGGAGGAGAGAGGGTAGGAAATTAGATCCACTAGCTCTAAAACCCGAAAAAGTCTCAATTATTGGTTAGAAATGGACCACGATACCTATTTTTGAGGTCAGAACGAAAAAACGAGCACGAAGCCTCGTATAGAAATCGGGAGGAGAAGGTATGAAATTACATCCACTAGCTGTAAAACCCGAAAAAGTCTCATTTATAGGTTTGAAATGGACCACGAGACGTGTTTGTGAGGTTAGAACGAAAAAACAAGCACGAAGCCTCGTATAGAAATCGGGAGGAGAGAGGGTATGAAATTAGATTCACTTCCTCTATAACCCGAAAAAGTTTCGATTATAGTTTAGAAATGGACCACGAGAAGTATTTGTGAGGTCAGAACGAAAAAACGAGCACGAAGCCTCGTATAGAAATCGGGAGGAGAGAGGGTATAAAATTAGATCTACTTGTTCCAAAACCAGAAAAAGTCTCAATTATAGGTTAGAAATGGACCACGAGACCTATTTTTGAGGTCAGAACGAAAAAACGAGCACGAAGGCTCGTATAGAAATCGGGAGGAGAGAGGGTATGAAATTAGATCCACTACCTCTAAAACCCGAAAAAGTCTCGATTATAGATTAGAAATGGACCACGATACGTGTTTGTGAGGTCAGAACGAAAAAACGAGCACGAAGCCTCGTATAGAAATCGGGAGGAGAGAGGGTATGAAATTAGATCTACTAGCTCTAAAACCCTAAAAAGTCTCGAATATAGGTTAGAAATTGACCATGAGACGTGTTTGTGTGGTCATAACGAAAAAACGAGCACGAAGCCTTGTATAGAAATCGAGAGGATAGAGGGTATGAAATTAGATCCACTAGTTCTAAAACCCGAAAAAGTCTCAATTATAGGTTAGAAATGGACCACGAGACCTATTTTTGTGGTCAGAACGAAAAAACGAGCACGAAACCTCGTATAGAAATCGGGAGGAGAGAGGGTATGAAATTAGATCCACTAGCTCTAAAATTCGAAAAAGTCTCGATTATAGGTTAGAAATGGACCACGAGACGTGTTTGTGAGGTCAGAACGAAAAAACGAGCACGAAGCCTCGTATAGAAATCGGTAGGAGAGAGGGTATGAAATTAGATCCACTTCCTCTAAAACCCGATAAAGTCTCGATTATAGTTTAGTAATGGACTACGAGACGTATTTGTGAGGTCAGAACGAAAAAACGAGCACGAAGCCTCTTATAGAAATCGGGAGGAGAGAGGGTATGAAATTAGATCTACTAGCTCTAAACCCGAAAAAGTCTCCATTATAGGTTAGAAATGGACCACGAGACCTATTTTTGAGGTCAGAACGAAAAAAAGAGCACGAAGCCTCGTATAGAAATCGGGAGGAGAGAAGGTATAAAATTAGATCCACTAGCTCTAAAATCCGAAAAAGTCTCGATTATAGGTTAGAAATGGACCCCGAAACGTATTTGTGAGGTCAGAACGAAAAAATGAGCACGAAGCATCGTATAGAAATCGGGAGGAGAGAGGGTATGAAATTAGATCCACTAGCTCTAAAATCCGAAAAAGTCTCGATTATAGGTTAGAAATGGACCATGAGACGTGTTTGTGAGGTCAGAACGAAAAAACGAGCACGAAGCCTCGTATAGAAATCGGGAGGAGAGAGGGTATGAAATTAGATCTACTAGCTCTAAAACCCGAAAAAGTCTCGAATATAGGTTAGAAATTGACCACGAGACGTGTTTGTGAGGTCAAAACGAAAAAACGAGCACGAAGCCTCGTTTAGAAATCGGGAGGAGACAGGGTCTGAAATTAAATCCACTTCCACTAAAACCCGAAAAAGTCTCGATTATAGGTTAGAAATGGACCACGAGACGTGTTTGTGAGGTGAGAACGAAAAAACGAGCACGAAGCCTCGTATAGAAATCGGGAGGAGAGAGGGTATGATATTAGATCCACAAGCTCTAAAACCCGAAAAAGTCTCAATTATACGTTAGAAATGGACCATGAGACGTGTTAGTAGGTCAGAATGAAAAAACGAGCACGAAGCCTCGTACAGAAATCGGGAGGAGAGAGGGTATGAAATTAGATCCACTAGCTCTAAAATCCGAAAAAGTGTCGATTATAGGTTAGAAATGGACCACGAGACGTGTTTATGAGGTCAAAACGAAAAAACGAGCACGAAGCCTCGTATAGAAATCGGGAGGAGAGAGGGTAGGAAATTAGATCCACTAGCTCTAAAACCCGAAAAAGTCTCAATTATTGGTTAGAAATGGACCACGATACCTATTTTTGAGGTCAGAACGAAAAAACGAGCACGAAGCCTCGTATAGAAATCGGGAGGAGAAGGTATGAAATTACATCCACTAGCTGTAAAACCCGAAAAAGTCTCATTTATAGGTTTGAAATGGACCACGAGACGTGTTTGTGAGGTTAGAACGAAAAAATAAGCACGAAGCCTCGTATAGAAATCAGGAGGAGAGAGGGTATGAAATTAGATTCACTTCCTCTATAACCCGAAAAAGTTTCGATTATAGTTTAGAAATGGACCACGAGAAGTATTTGTGAGGTCAGAACGAAAAAACGAGCACGAAGCCTCGTATAGAAATCGGGAGGAGAGAGGGTATAAAATTAGATCTACTTGTTCCAAAACCAGAAAAAGTCTCAATTATAGGTTAGAAATGGACCACGAGACCTATTTTTGAGGTCAGAACGAAAAAACGAGCACGAAGGCTCGTATAGAAATCGGGAGGAGAGAGGGTATGAAATTAGATCCACTACCTCTAAAACCCGAAAAAGTCTCGATTATAGATTAGAAATGGACCACGATACGTGTTTGTGAGGTCAGAACGAAAAAACGAGCACGAAGCCTCGTATAGAAATCGGGAGGAGAGAGGGTATGAAATTAGATCTACTAGCTCTAAAACCCGAAAAAGTCTCGAATATAGGTTAGAAATTGACCACGAGACGTGTTTGTGAGGTCAAAACGAAAAAACGAGCACGAAGCCTCGTTTAGAAATCGGGAGGAGACAGGGTATGAAATTAAATCCACTTCCTCTAAAACCCGAAAAAGTCTCGATTATAGGTTAGAAATGGACCACGAGACGTATTTGTGAGGTCAGAACGAAAAAACGAGCACGAAGCCTCGTATAGAAATCAGGAGGAGAGAGGGTATGAAATTAGATCCACTTCCTCTAAAACCCGATAAAGTCTCGATTATAGTTTAGAAATAGACCACGAGACGTATTTGTGAGGTCAGAACGAAAAAACGAGCACGAAGCCTCGTATAGAAATCGGGAGGATAGAGGGTATGAAATTACATCCACTAGCTGTAAAATCCAAAAAAGTCTCAATTATAGGTTAGAAATGGACCACGAGACGTGTTTGTGAGGTGAGAACGAAAAAACGAGCACGAAGCCTCGTATAGAAATCGGGAGGAGAGAGGGTATGATATTAGATCCACAAGCTCTAAAACCCGAAAAAGTCTCAATTATACGTTAGAAATGGACCATGAGACGTGTTAGTAGGTCAGAATGAAAAAACGAGCACGAAGCCTCGTACAGAAATCGGGAGGAGAGAGGGTATGAAATTAGATCCACTAGCTCTAAAATCCGAAAAAGTGTCGATTATAGGTTAGAAATGGACCACGAGACGTGTTTATGAGGTCAAAACGAAAAAACGAGCACGAAGCCTCGTATAGAAATCGGGAGGAGAGAGGGTAGGAAATTAGATCCACTAGCTCTAAAACCCGAAAAAGTCTCAATTATTGGTTAGAAATGGACCACGATACCTATTTTTGAGGTCAGAACGAAAAAACGAGCACGAAGCCTCGTATAGAAATCGGGAGGAGAAGGTATGAAATTACATCCACTAGCTGTAAAACCCGAAAAAGTCTCATTTATAGGTTTGAAATGGACCACGAGACGTGTTTGTGAGGTTAGAACGAAAAAACAAGCACGAAGCCTCGTATAGAAATCGGGAGGAGAGAGGGTATGAAATTAGATTCACTTCCTCTATAACCCGAAAAAGTTTCGATTATAGTTTAGAAATGGACCACGAGAAGTATTTGTGAGGTCAGAACGAAAAAACGAGCACGAAGCCTCGTATAGAAATCGGGAGGAGAGAGGGTATAAAATTAGATCTACTTGTTCCAAAACCAGAAAAAGTCTCAATTATAGGTTAGAAATGGACCACGAGACCTATTTTTGAGGTCAGAACGAAAAAACGAGCACGAAGGCTCGTATAGAAATCGGGAGGAGAGAGGGTATGAAATTAGATCCACTACCTCTAAAACCCGAAAAAGTCTCGATTATAGATTAGAAATGGACCACGATACGTGTTTGTGAGGTCAGAACGAAAAAACGAGCACGAAGCCTCGTATAGAAATCGGGAGGAGAGAGGGTATGAAATTAGATCTACTAGCTCTAAAACCCTAAAAAGTCTCGAATATAGGTTAGAAATTGACCATGAGACGTGTTTGTGTGGTCATAACGAAAAAACGAGCACGAAGCCTTGTATAGAAATCGAGAGGATAGAGGGTATGAAATTAGATCCACTAGTTCTAAAACCCGAAAAAGTCTCAATTATAGGTTAGAAATGGACCACGAGACCTATTTTTGTGGTCAGAACGAAAAAACGAGCACGAAACCTCGTATAGAAATCGGGAGGAGAGAGGGTATGAAATTAGATCCACTAGCTCTAAAATTCGAAAAAGTCTCGATTATAGGTTAGAAATGGACCACGAGACGTGTTTGTGAGGTCAGAACGAAAAAACGAGCACGAAGCCTCGTATAGAAATCGGTAGGAGAGAGGGTATGAAATTAGATCCACTTCCTCTAAAACCCGATAAAGTCTCGATTATAGTTTAGTAATGGACTACGAGACGTATTTGTGAGGTCAGAACGAAAAAACGAGCACGAAGCCTCTTATAGAAATCGGGAGGAGAGAGGGTATGAAATTAGATCTACTAGCTCTAAACCCGAAAAAGTCTCCATTATAGGTTAGAAATGGACCACGAGACCTATTTTTGAGGTCAGAACGAAAAAAAGAGCACGAAGCCTCGTATAGAAATCGGGAGGAGAGAAGGTATAAAATTAGATCCACTAGCTCTAAAATCCGAAAAAGTCTCGATTATAGGTTAGAAATGGACCCCGAAACGTATTTGTGAGGTCAGAACGAAAAAATGAGCACGAAGCATCGTATAGAAATCGGGAGGAGAGAGGGTATGAAATTAGATCCACTAGCTCTAAAATCCGAAAAAGTCTCGATTATAGGTTAGAAATGGACCATGAGACGTGTTTGTGAGGTCAGAACGAAAAAACGAGCACGAAGCCTCGTATAGAAATCGGGAGGAGAGAGTGTATGAAATTAGATCTACTAGCTCTAAAACCCGAAAAAGTCTCGAATATAGGTTAGAAATTGACCACGAGACGTGTTTGTGAGGTCAAAACGAAAAAACGAGCACGAAGCCTCGTTTAGAAATCGGGAGGAGACAGGGTCTGAAATTAAATCCACTTCCACTAAAACCCGAAAAAGTCTCGATTATAGGTTAGAAATGGACCACGAGACGTATTTGTGAGGTCAGAACGAAAAAACGAGCACGAAGCCTCGTATAGAAATCAGGAGGAGAGAGGGTATGAAATTAGATCCACTTCCTCTAAAACCCGATAAAGTCTCGATTATAGTTTAGAAATAGACCACGAGACGTATTTGTGAGGTCAGAACGAAAAAACGAGCACGAAGCCTCGTATAGAAATCGGGAGGATAGAGGGTATGAAATTACATCCACTAGCTGTAAAATCCGAAAAAGTCTCCATTATAGGTTAGAAATGGACCACGAGATGTGTTTGTGAGGTGAGAACGAAAAAACGAGCACGAAGCCTCGTATAGAAATCGGGAGGAGAGAGGGTATGATATTAGATCCACAAGCTCTAAAACCCGAAAAAGTCTCGATTATACGTTAGAAATGGACCATGAGACGTGTTAGTAGGTCAGAATGAAAAAACGAGCACGAAGCCTCGTACAGAAATCGGGAGGAGAGAGGGTATGAAATTAGATCCACTAGCTCTAAAATCCGAAAAAGTGTCGATTATAGGTTAGAAATGGACCACGAGACGTGTTTATGAGGTCAAAACGAAAAAACGAGCACGAAGCCTCGTATAGAAATCGGGAGGAGAGAGGGTAGGAAATTAGATCCACTAGCTCTAAAACCCGAAAAAGTCTCAATTATAGGTTAGAAATGGACCACGATACCTATTTTTGAGGTCAGAACGAAAAAACGAGCACGAAGCCTCGTATAGAAATCGGGAGGAGAAGGTATGAAATTACATCAACTAGCTGTAAAACCCGAAAAAGTCTCATTTATAGGTTTGAAATGGACCACGAGACGTGTTTGTGAGGTTAGAACGAAAAAACAAGCACGAAGCCTCGTATAGAAATCGGGAGGAGAGAGGGTATGAAATTAGATTCACTTCCTCTATAACCCGAAAAAGTTTCGATTATAGTTTAGAAATGGACCACGAGAAGTATTTGTGAGGTCAGAACGAAAAAACGAGCACGAAGCCTCGTATAGAAATCGGGAGGAGAGAGGGTATAAAATTAGATCTACTTGTTCCAAAACCAGAAAAAGTCTCAATTATAGGTTAGAAATGGACCACGAGACCTATTTTTGAGGTCAGAACGAAAAAACGAGCACGAAGGCTCGTATAGAAATCGGGAGGAGAGAGGGTATGAAATTAGATCCACTAGCTCTAAAACCTGAAAAAGTCTCGATTATAGATTAGAAATGGACCACGAGACGTGTTTGTGAGGTCAGAACGAAAAAACGAGCACGAAGCCTCGTATAGAAATCGGGAGGAGAGAGGGTATGAAATTAGATCTACTAGCTCTAAAACCCTAAAAAGTCTCGAATATAGGTTAGAAATTGACCATGAGACGTGTTTGTGTGGTCATAACGAAAAAACGAGCACAAAGCCTTGTATAGAAATTGAGAGGATAGAGGGTATGAAATTAGATCCACTAGTTCTAAAACCCGAAAAAGTCTCAATTATAGGTTAGAAATGGACCACGAGACCTATTTTTGAGGTCAGAACGAAAAAACAAGCACGAAACCTCGTATAGAAATCGGGAGGAGAGAGGGTATGAAATTAGATCCACTAGCTCTAAAATTCGAAAAAGTCTCGATTATAGGTTAGAAATGGACCACGAGACGTGTTTGTGAGGTCAGAATGAAAAAACGAGCACGAAGCCTCGTATAGAAATCGGTAGGAGAGAGGGTATGAAATTAGATCCACTTCCTCTAAAACCCGATAAAGTCTCGATTATAGTTTAGAAATGGACTACGAGACGTATTTGTGAGGTCAGAACGAAAAAACGAGCACGAAGCCTCTTATAGAAATCGGGAGGAGAGAGGGTATGAAATTAGATCCACTAGCTCTAAAGCCGAAAAAGTCTCAATTATAGGTTAGAAATGGACCACGAGACCTATTTTTGAGGTCAGAACGAAAAAAGAGCACGAAGCCTCGTATAGAAATCGGGAGGAGAGAAGGTATAAAATTAGATCCACTAGCTCTAAAATCCGAAAAAGTCTCGATTATAGGTTAGAAATGGACCACGAAACGTATTTGTGAGGTCAGAACGAAAAAACGAGCACGAAGCCTCGTATAGAAATCGGGAGGAGAGAGGGTATGAAATTAGATATACTAGCTCTAAAACCCTAAAAAGTCTCGAATATAGGTTAGAAATTGACCATGAGACGTGTTTGGACCTCAGAAACACGTTTCATGGTCCATTTCTAACCTATAATCGAGACTTTTTCGGGTTGTAGAGGAAGTGGATTTAATTTCATACCCTCTCTCCTCCCGATTTCTATACGAGGCTTCGTGCTCGTTTTTTCGTTCTGACCTCACCAACACGTCTCGTGGTCCATTACTAACCAATAATCGAGACTTTTTCTGGTTTTGGAAAAAGTGGATCTAATTTCATACCATCTCTCCTCCCGATTTCTATACGAGGCTTCGTGCTCGTTTTTTCGTTCTGACCTCACCAACACGTCTCGTGGTCCATTTCTAACCTATAATCGAGTCTTTTTCGGGTTTTAGAGGAAGTTGATCTAATTTCATACCCTCTCTCCTCCCGATTTCTATACGAGGCTTCGTGCTCATTTTTTCGTTCTGACCTCAGAAACACGTTTCGTGGTCCATTTCTAACCCATAATCGAGACTTTTTCGGGTTATAGAGGAAGTGGATCTAATTTCATACCCTCTCTCCTCTCGATTTCTATACGAGGCTTCATGCTCGTTCTTTCGTTCTGACCTCACAAACACCTCTCGTGGTCCATTACTAAACTATAATCGAGACTTTTTCTGGTTTTAGAGCTAGTAGATCTAATTTTATAACCTCTCTCCTCCCAATTTCTATACGTGGCTTCGTGCTCGTTTTTTCGTTCTGACCTCAAAAATAGGTCTCGTGGTCCATTTCTAACCTATAATTGAGACTTTTTCGGGTTTTAGAGCTAGTGGATCTAATTTCATACCCTCTCTCCTCCCGATTTCTATACGAGGCTTCGTGCTCATTTTTTCGTTCTGACGTCACAAACACGTCTCATGGTCCATTTCTAACCTATAATCGAGACTTTTTCGGGTTTTAGAGCTAGTAGATCTAATTTTATAACCTCTCTCCTCCCAATTTCTATACGAGGCTTAGTGCTCGTTTTTTCGTTCTAACCTCAAAAATAGGTCTCGTGGTCCATTTCTAACCTATAATTGAGACGTTTTCGGGTTTTAGAGCTAGTGGATCTAATTTCATACCCTCTCTCGTCCCGATTTCTATACGAGGCTTCGTGCTCGTTTTCTCGTTCTGACCTCACAAAGACGTCTCGTGGTCCATTTCTAACCAATAATCGAGACTTTTTATGCTTTTGGAACAAGTGAATCTAATTTTATACCCTCTCTCCTCCCGATTTCTATACGAGGCTTCGTGCTCGTTTTTTCGTTCTGACCTCACAAACACGTCTCGTGGTCCATTTCTAACCTATAATTTAGAATTTTTCGGGTTTTAGAGCAAGTGGATCTAATTTCATACCCTCTCTCCTCCCGATTTCTATACGAGGCTTCGTGCTTGTTTTTTCGTTCCGACCTCAAAAATAGGTCTCGTGGTCCATTTCTAACCTATAATGGAGACTTTTTCGGTTTTAGAGCTAGTGGATCTAATTTCATACCCTCTCTCGTCCCGATTTCTATACGAGGCTTCGTGCTCATTTTTTCGTTCTGACCTCAAAAATAGGTCTCGTGGTCCATTTCTAACCTATAATCGAGACTTTTTCGGGTTTTAGAGCTAGTGGATCTAATTTAATACCCTCTCTCCTCCCGATTTCTATACGAGGCTTCGTGCTCGTTTTTTCGTTCTGACCTTACCAACACGTCTCCTGGTCTATTTCTAACGTATAATCGAGACTTTTTCGGGTTTTAGAGGTAGTGGATCTAATTTCATACCCTCTCTCCTCCTGATTTCTATACGAGGCTTTGTGCTCGTTTTTTCGTTCTGACCTCACAAATACGTCTCGTGGTCCATTTCTAACCTATAATCGAGACTTTTTCGGGTTTTAGAGGAAGTGGATTTAATTTCATACCCTGTCTGCTCCCGATTTCTATTCGAGGCTTCGTGCTCGTTTTTTCGTTCTAACCTCACAAAAAAATCTCGTGATCCATTACTAACCAATAATCGAGACTTTTTCTGGTTTTGGAACAAGTGAATCTAATTTCATACCCTCTCTCCTCCCAATTTCTATACGAGGTTTCATGCTCATTTTTTCGTTCTGACCTCACAAACACGTCTTGTGGTCCATTTCTAACCTATAATTTAGACTTTTTCGGGTTTTAGAGCTAGTGGATATAATTTCATCCTCTCTCCTCCCGATTTTTATACGAGGCTTCGTGCTCATTTTTTCGTTCTGACCTCACAAACACGTCTCATGGTCAATTTCTAACCTATAATCGAGACTTTTTCGGGTTTTAGAGCTAGTGGATCTAATTTTATACCCTCTCTCCTCTCGATTTCTATACGAGGCTTCGTGCTCGTTTTTTCGTTCTGACCTCAAAAATAGGTCTCGTGGTCCATTTCTAACCTATAATTGAGACTTTTTCGGGTTTTAGATCTAGTGGATCTAATTTCATACCCTCTCTCCTCCCGATTTCTATACGAGGCTTCGTGCTCGTTTTTTCGTTCTGACCTCACAAATACGTCTCGTGGTCTATTTTTAACCTATAATCGAGACTTTTTCGGGTTTTAGAGGAAGTGGATTTAATTTCATACCTTCTCTCATCCCGATTTCTATACGAGGCTTCGTGCTCGTTTTTTCGTTCTGACCTCAAAAATAGGTCTCGTGGTCCATTTCTAACCAATAATCGAGACTTTTTATGCTTTTGGAACAAGTGGATCTAATTTTATACCCTCTCTCCTCCCAATTTCTATACGAGGCTTCGTGCTCGTTTTTTCGTTCTGTCCTCACAAACACGTCTCGTGGTCTATTTCTAACCTATAATTGAGACTTTTTCGGGTTTTAGAGCTAGTGGATCTAATTTCATACCCTCTCTCCTCCCGATTTCTATACGAGGCTTCGTGCTCGTTTTTTCGTTCTGACCACACAAGCACGTTTCGTGGTCCATTTTTAACCTATAATCGAGACTTTTTCGAGTTTTCGAGCTAGTAGATCTAATTTCATACCCTCTCTCCTCCCGATTTCTATACGAGGCTTCATGCTCGTTTTTTCGTTCTGACCTCACAAACACGTCTTGTGGTCTATTTCTAACCTATAATTTAGACTCTTTAGGGTTTTTGAGCTAGTGGATGTAATTTCATACCCTCTCCTCCCGATTTTTATACGAGGCTTCGTGCTCGTTTTTTTATTCTGACCTCAAAAATAGGTCTCGTGGTCCATTTCTAACCTATAATCGAGACTTTTTCGGGTTTTAGAGCTAGTGGATCTAATTTCATACCCTCTCTCCTCCTGATTTCTATACGAGGCTTCGTGCTCGTTTTTTCGTTCTGACCTCACAAATTCGTCTCGTGGTCCATTTCTAACCTATAATCGAGACTTTTTCGGGTTTTATAGGAAGTGGATTTAATTTCATACCCTGTCTCCTCCCGATTTCTATACGAGGCTTCGTGCTCGTTTTTTCGTTCTAACCTCACAAACGAATCTCGTGATCCATTACTAACCAATAATCGAGACTTTTTCAGGTTTTAGAGCTAGTGGATCTAATTTCATACCCTCTCTCCTCCCGATTTCTATACGAGGCTTCGTGCTCGTTTTTTCATTCTGACCTCAAAAATAGGTCTCGTGGTCCATTTCTAACATATAATGGAGACTTTTTCGGGTTTTAGAGCTAGTGGATCTAATTTCATACCCTCTCTCCTCCCGATTTCTATACGAGGCTTCGTGCTTGTTTTTTCGTTCCGACCTCAAAAATAGGTCTCGTGGTCCATTTCTAACCTATAATGGAGACTTTTTCGGTTTTAGAGCTAGTGGATCTAATTTCATACCCTCTCTCATCCCGATTTCTATACGAGGCTTCGTGCTCATTTTTTCGTTCTGACCTCAAAAATAGGTCTCGTGGTCCATTTCTAACCTATAATCGAGACTTTTTCGGGTTTTAGAGCTAGTGGATCTAATTTAATACCCTCTCTCCTCCCGATTTCTATACGAGGCTTCGTGCTCGTTTTTTCGTTCTGACCTTACCAACACGTCTCCTGGTCTATTTCTAACCTATAATCGAGACTTTTTCGGGTTTTAGAGCTAGTGGATCTAATTTTATACCCTCTCTCCTCTCGATTTCTATACGAGGCTTCGTGCTCGTTTTTTCGTTCTGACCTCAAAAATAGGTCTCGTGGTCCATTTCTAACCTATAATTGAGACTTTTTCGGGTTTTAGATCTAGTGGATCTAATTTCATACCCTCTCTCCTCCCGATTTCTATACGAGGCTTCGTGCTCGTTTTTTCGTTCTGACCTCACAAATACGTCTCGTGGTCTATTTTTAACCTATAATCGAGACTTTTTCGGGTTTTAGAGGAAGTGGATTTAATTTCATACCTTCTCTCATCCCGATTTCTATACGAGGCTTCGTGCTCGTTTTTTCGTTCTGACCTCAAAAATAGGTCTCGTGGTCTATTTCTAACCAATAATCGAGACTTTTTATGCTTTTGGAACAAGTGGATCTAATTTTATACCCTCTCTCCTCCCAATTTCTATACGAGGCTTCGTGCTCGTTTTTTCGTTCTGTCCTCACAAACACGTCTCGTGGTCTATTTCTAACCTATAATTGAGACTTTTTCGGGTTTTAGAGCTAGTGGATCTAATTTCATACCCTCTCTCCTCCCGATTTCTATACGAGGCTTCGTGCTCGTTTTTTCGTTCTGACCACACAAGCACGTTTCGTGGTCCATTTTTAACCTATAATCGAGACTTTTTCGAGTTTTCGAGCTAGTAGATCTAATTTCATACCCTCTCTCCTCCCGATTTCTATACGAGGCTTCATGCTCGTTTTTTCGTTCTGACCTCACAAACACGTCTTGTGGTCTATTTCTAACCTATAATTTAGACTCTTTAGGGTTTTTGAGCTAGTGGATGTAATTTCATACCCTCTCCTCCCGATTTTTATACGAGGCTTCGTGCTCGTTTTTTTATTCTGACCTCAAAAATAGGTCTCGTGGTCCATTTCTAACCTATAATCGAGACTTTTTCGGGTTTTAGAGCTAGTGGATCTAATTTCATACCCTCTCTCCTCCTGATTTCTATACGAGGCTTCGTGCTCGTTTTTTCGTTCTGACCTCACAAATTCGTCTCGTGGTCCATTTCTAACCTATAATCGAGACTTTTTCGGGTTTTATAGGAAGTGGATTTAATTTCATACCCTGTCTCCTCCCGATTTCTATACGAGGCTTCGTGCTGATTTTTTCGTTCTAACCTCACAAACAAATCTCGTGATCCATTACTAACCAATAATCGAGACTTTTTCTGGTTTTAGAGCTAGTGGATCTAATTTCATACCCTCTCTCCTCCCGATTTCTATACGAGGCTTCGTGCTCGTTTTTTCATTCTGACCTCAAAAATAGGTCTCGTGGTCCATTTCTAACCTATAATCGAGACTTTTTCGGGTTTTAGAGCTAGTGGATCTAATTTCATACCCTCTCTCCTCCCGATTTCTATACGAGGCTTCGTGCTTGTTTTTTCGTTCTGACCTCAAAAATAGGTCTCGTGGTCCATTTCTAACCTATAATGGAGACTTTTTCGGGTTTTAGAGCTAGTGGATCTAATTTCATACCCTCTCTCCTCCCGATTTCTATACGAGGCTTCGTGCTCGTTTTTTCGTTCTGACCTCAAAAATAGGTCTCGTGGTCCATTTCTAACCTATAATTGAGTCTTTTTCGGGTTTTAGAACTAGTGGATCTAATTTCATACCCTCTCTCCTCCCGATTTCTATACGAGGCTTCGTGCTCGTTTTTTCGTTCTGACCTCACAAGCACGTTTCGTGGTCCATTTCTAACCTATAATCGAGACTTTTTCGGGTTTTCGAGCTAGTAGATCTAATTTCATACCTTCTCTCCTCCCGATTTCTATACGAGGCTTCATGCTCATTTTTTCGTTCTGACCTCATAAACACGTCTTGTGGTCCATTTCTAACCTATAATTTAGACCTTTTCGGGTTTTTGAGCTAGTGGATGTAATTTCATACCCTCTCCTCCCGATTTCTATACGAGGCTTCGTGCTCATTTTTTCGTTCTGACCTCAGAAACACGTTTCGTGGTCCATTTCTAACCCATAATCGAGACTTTTTCGGGTTATAGAGGAAGTGGATCTAATTTCATACCCTCTCTCCTCTCGATTTCTATACGAGGCTTCGTGCTCGTTCTTTCGTTCTGACCTCACAAACACCTCTCGTGGTCCATTACTAAACTATAATCGAGACTTTTTCTGGTTTTAGAGCTAGTAGATCTAATTTTATAACCTCTCTCCTCCCAATTTCTATACGAGGCTTCGTGCTCGTTTTTTCGTTCTGACCTCAAAAATAGGTCTCGTGGTCCATTTCTAACCTATAATTGAGACTTTTTCGGGTTTTAGAGCTAGTGGATCTAATTTCATACCCTCTCTCCTCCCGATTTTTATACGAGGCTTCGTGCTCGTTTTCTCGTTCTGACCTCACAAACACGTTTCGTGGTCCATTTCTAACCTATAATCGAGACTTTTTCGGGTTTTAGAGGAAGTGGATCTAATTTCATACCCTCTCTCCTCCCGATTTCTATACGAGGCTTCGTGCTCATTTTTTCGTTCTGACGTCACAAACACGTCTCATGGTCCATTTCTAACCTATAATCGAGACTTTTTCGGGGTTTAGAGCTAGTAGATCTAATTTTATAACCTCTCTCCTCCCAATTTCTATACGAGGCTTAGTGCTCGTTTTTTCGTTCTGACCTCAAAAATAGGTCTCGTGGTCCATTTCTAACCAATAATTGAGACGTTTTCGGGTTTTAGAGCTAGTGGATCTAATTTCATACCCTCTCTCCTCCCGATTTCTATACGAGGCTTCGTGCTCGTTTTCTAGTTCTGACCTCACAAACACGTTTCGTGGTCCATTTCTAACCTATAATCGAGACTTTTTCGGGTTTTAGAGGAAGTGGATCTAATTTCATACCCTCTCTCCTCCCGATTTCTATACGAGGCTTCATGCTCGTTTTTTCGTTCTGACCTCACAAACACGTTTCGTGGTCCATTTCTAACCTATAATCGATACTTTTTCGGGTTGTAGAGGAAGTGGATTTAATTTTATTCCCTCTCTCCTCCCGATTTCTATACGAGACTTCGTGCTCGTTTTTTCGTTCTGACCTCACCAACACGTCTCGTGGTCCATTACTAACCAATAATCGAGACTTTTTCTGGTTTTGGAAAAAGTGGATCTAATTTCATACCCTCTCTCCTCCCGATTTCTATACGAGGCTTCGTGTTCGTTTTTTCGTTCTGACCTCAAAAACAAGTCTCGTGGTCCATTTCTAACCTATATTCGAGACTTTTTCGGATTTTAAAGCTAGTGGATCTAATTTCATACCCTCTCTCCACCCGATTTCTATACGAGGCTTCGTACTCGTTTTTTCATTCTGACCTCACCAACACGTCTCGTGGTCCATTTCTAACCTATAATCAAGTCTTTTTCGGGTTTTAGAGGAAGTGGATCTAATTTCATACCCTCTCTCCTCCCGATTTCTATACGATGCTTCGTGCTCGTTTTTTCGTTCTGACCTCAGAAACACGTTTCATGGTCCATTTCTAACCTATAATCGAGACTTTTTCGGGTTATAGAGGAAGTGGATCTAATTTCATACCCTCCCTCCTCCCGATTTCTATACGAGGATTCGTGCTCATTTTTTTGTTCTGACCTCACAAACACCTCTCGTGGTCCATTACTAACCAATAATCGAGACTTTTTCTGGTTTTGGAACAAGTGGATCTAATTTTATACCCTCTCTCCTCCCGATTTCTATACGAGGCTTCGTTCTCGTTTTTTCATTCTGACCTCACAAACACCTCTCGTGGTCCATTTCTAACCTATAATCGAGACTTTTTCGGGTTTTAGAGGAAGTGGATCTAATTTCATACCCTCTCTCCTCCCGATTTCTATACGAGGCTTCGTGCTCGTTTTTTCATTCTGACCTCAAAAATAGGTCTCGTGGTCCATTTTTAACCTATAATCGACGCTTTTTCGGGTTTTAGAGCTAGTGGATCTAATTTAATACCCTCTCTCCTCCCGATTTCTATATGAGGCTTCGTGCTCGTTTTTTCCTTCTAACCTTACCAACACGTCTCCTGGTCCATTTCTAACGTATAATCGAGACTTTTTCGGGTTTTAGAGGTAGTGGATCTAATTTCATACCCTCTCTCCTCCTGATTTCTATACGAGGCTTCGTGCTCGTTTTTTCGTTCTGACCTCACAAATACGTCTCGTGGTCCATTTCTAACCTATAATCGAGACTTTTTCGGGTTTTAGAGGAAGTGGATTTAATTTCATACCCTGTCTCCTCCCGATTTCTATACGAGGCTTCGTGCTCGTTTTTTCGTTCTAACCTCACAAACAAATCTCGTGATCCATTACTAACCAATAATCGAGACTTTTTCTGGTTTTGCAACAAGTGAATCTAATTTCATACCCTCTCTCCTTCCGATTTCTAAACGAGGTTTCGTGCTCGTCTTTTCGTTCAGACCTCACAAATACGTCTCGTGGTCCATTTCTAACCTATAATCGAGTCTTTTTCGGGTTTTAGAGGAAGTGGATTTAATTTCATACCCTGTCTCCTCCCGATTTCTATACGAGGCTTCGTGCTTTTTTTTTCGTTCTGACCTCAAAAATATGTCTCGTGGTCCATTTCTAACCTATAATGGAGACTTTTTCGGGTTTTAGAGCTAGTGGATCTAATTTAATACCCTCTCTCCTCCCGATTTCTATACGAGGCTTCGTGCTCGTTTTTTCATTCTGACCTTACCAACACGTCTCCTGGTCTATTTCTAACATATAATCGAGACTTTTTCGGGTTTTAGAGGTAGTGGATCTAATTTCATACCCTCTATCCTCCCGATTTCTATACGAGGCTTCATGCTCATTTTTTCGTTCTGACCTCACAAACACGTCTTGTGGTCCATTTCTAACCTATAATTTAGACTTTTTCGGGTTTTTAAGCTAGTGGATGTAATTTCATACCCTCTCCTCCCGATTTCTATACGAGGCTTCATGCTCGTTTTTTTGTTCTGACCTCAAAAATAGGTCTCGTGGTCCATTTCTAACCTATAATGGAGACTTTTTCGGGTTTTAGAGCTAGTGGATCTAATTTCATACCCTCTCTCCTCCCGATTTCTATACGAGGCTTCGTGCTCGTTTTTTCGTTCTGACCTCAAAAATAGGTCTCGTGGTCCATTTCTAACCTATAATCGAGACTTTTTCGGGTTTTAGAGCTAGTGGATCTAATTTAATACCCTTTCTCCTCCCGATTTCTATACGAGGCTTCGTGCTCGTTTTTTCATTCTGACCTTACCAACACGTCTCCTGGTCTATTTCTAACGTATAATCGAGACTTTTTCGGGTTTTAGAGGTAGTGGATCTAATTTCATACCCTCTCTCCTCCTGATTCCTATACGAGGCTTCGTGCTCGTTTTTTCGTTCTGACCTCACAAATACGTCTCGTGGTCCATTTCTAACCTATAATCGAGTCTTTTTCGGGTTTTAGAGGAAGTGGATTTAATTTCATACCCTGTCTCCTCCCGATTTCTATACGAGGCTTCGTGCTTTTTTTTTCGTTCTGACCTCAAAAATATGTCTCGTGGTCCATTTCTAACCTATAATGGAGACTTTTTCGGGTTTTAGAGCTAGTGGATCTAATTTAATACCCTCTCTCCTCCCGATTTCTATACGAGGCTTCGTGCTCGTTTTTTCATTCTGACCTTACCAACACGTCTCCTGGTCTATTTCTAACATATAATCGAGACTTTTTCGGGTTTTAGAGGTAGTGGATCTAATTTCATACCCTCTATCCTCCCGATTTCTATACGAGGCTTCATGCTCATTTTTTCGTTCTGACCTCACAAACACGTCTTGTGGTCCATTTCTAACCTATAATTTAGACTTTTTCGGGTTTTTAAGCTAGTGGATGTAATTTCATACCCTCTCCTCCCGATTTCTATACGAGGCTTCATGCTCGTTTTTTTGTTCTGACCTCAAAAATAGGTCTCGTGGTCCATTTCTAACCTATAATGGAGACTTTTTCGGGTTTTAGAGCTAGTGGATCTAATTTCATACCCTCTCTCCTCCCGATTTCTATACGAGGCTTCGTGCTCGTTTTTTCGTTCTGACCTCAAAAATAGGTCTCGTGGTCCATTTCTAACCTATAATCGAGACTTTTTCGGGTTTTAGAGCTAGTGGATCTAATTTAATACCCTTTCTCCTCCCGATTTCTATACGAGGCTTCGTGCTCGTTTTTTCATTCTGACCTTACCAACACGTCTCCTGGTCTATTTCTAACGTATAATCGAGACTTTTTCGGGTTTTAGAGGTAGTGGATCTAATTTCATACCCTCTCTCCTCCTGATTCCTATACGAGGCTTCGTGCTCGTTTTTTCGTTCTGACCTCACAAATACGTCTCGTGGTCCATTTCTAACCTATAATCGAGTCTTTTTCGGGTTTTAGAGGAAGTGGATTTAATTTCATACCCTGTCTCCTCCCGATTTCTATACGAGGCTTCGTGCTTTTTTTTTCGTTCTGACCTCAAAAATACGTCTCGTGGTCCATTTCTAACCAATAATGGAGACTTTTTCGGGTTTTAGAGCTAGTGGATCTAATTTAATACCCTCTCTCCTCCCGATTTCTATACGAGGCTTCGTGCTCGTTTTTTCATTCTGACCTTACCAACACGTCTCCTGGTCTATTTCTAACGTATAATCGAGACTTTTTCGGGTTTTAGAGCTAGTGGATCTAATTTCATACCCTCTCTCCTCCCGATTTCTATACGAGGCTTCGTGCTCGTTTTTTCGTTCTGACCTCAGAAACACGTCTCGTGGTCCATTACTAACCAATAATCGAGACTTTTTCTGGTTTTGGAACAAGTGCATCTAATTTTATACCCTCTCTCCTCCCGATTTCTATACGAGGCTTCGTGCTCGTTTTTTCGTTCTGACCTCACAAACACGTCTCGTGGTCCATTGCTAACCTATAATTGAGACTTTTTCGGGTTTTAGAGCTAGTGGATCTAATTTCAAACCCTCTCTCCTCCCGATTTCTATACGAGGCTTCGTGCTCGTTTTTTCGTTCTAACCTCACAAAAACGTCTTGTGGTCCATTATTAACCAATAATCGAGAATTTTTATGCTTTTGGAACAAGTGGATCTAATTTTATACCCTCTCTACTCCCGATTTCTATACGAGGCTTCGTGCTCATTTTTTCGTTCTGACCTCACAAACACGTCTCGTGGTCCATTGCTAACCTATAATTGAGACTTTTTCGGGTTTTAGAGCTAGTGGATCTAATTTCATACCCTCTCTCCTCCCGATTTCTATACGAGGCTTCGTGCTCGTTTTTTCGTTCTGACCTCAAAAATAGGTCTCGTGGTCCATTTCTAACCTATAATGGAGACTTTTTCGGGTTTTAGAGCTAGTGGATCTAATTTCATACCCTCTCTCCTCCCGATTTCTATACGAGGCTTCGTTCTCGTTTTTTCGTTCTGACCTCAAAAATAGGTCTCGTGGTCCATTTCTAACCTATAATCGAGTCTTTTTCGGGTTTTAGAGCTAGTGGATCTAATTTAATACCCTCGCTCCTCCCGATTTCTTTATGAGGCTTCGTGCTCGTTTTTTCATTCTGACCTTACCAACACGTCTCCTGGTCCATTTCTAACGTATAATCGAGACTTTTTCGGGTTTTAGAGGTAGTGGATCTAATTTCATACCCTCTCTCCTCCCGATTTCTATACGAGGCTTCGTGCTCGTTTTTTCGTTCTGACCTCAGAAACACGTCTCGTGGTCCATTACTAACCAATAATCGAGACTTTTTCTGGTTTTGGAACAAGTGCATCTAATTTTATACCCTCTCTCCTCCTGATTTCTATACGAGGCTTCGTGCTCATTTTTTCATTCTAACCTCACAAACACGTCTCGTGGTCCATTTCTAACCTATAATCGAGACTTTTTCAGATTTTAGAGCTAGTGGATCTAATTTCATACCCTCTCTCCTCCCAATTTCTATACGAGGCTTCGTGCTCGTTTTTTCGTTCTGACCTCAAAAATAGGTCTCGTGGTCTATTTCTAACATATAATGGAGACTTTTTCGGGTTTTAGAGCTAGTGGATCTAATTTCATACCCTCTCTCCTCCCGATTTCTATATGAGGCTTCGTGCTTGTTTTTTCGTTCTGACCTCAAAAATAGGTCTCGTGGTCCATTTCTAACCTATAATGGAGACTTTTTCGGGTTTTAGAGCTACTGGATCTAATTTCATACCCTCTCTCGTCCCGATTTCTATACGAGGCTTCGTGCTCATTTTTTCGTTCTGACCTCAAAAATAGGTCTCGTGGTCCATTTCTAACCTATAATTGAGACTTTTTCGGGTTTTAGAGCTAGTGGATCTAATTTCATACCCTCTCTCCTCCCGATTTTTATACGAGGCTTCGTGCTCGTTTTCTCGTTCTGACCTCACAAACACGTTTCGTGGTCCATTTCTAACCTATAATCGAGACTTTTTCGGGTTTTAGAGGAAGTGGATCTAATTTCATACCCTCTCTCCTCCCGATTTCTATACGAGGCTTCGTGCTCATTTTTTCGTTCTGACGTCACAAACACGTCTCATGGTCCATTTCTAACCTATAATCGAGACTTTTTCGGGTTTTAGAGCTAGTAGATCTAATTTTATAACCTCTCTCCTCCCAATTTCTATACGAGGCTTAGTGCTCGTTTTTTCGTTCTGACCTCAAAAATAGGTCTCGTGGTCCATTTCTAACCTATAATTGAGACGTTTTCGGGTTTTAGAGCTAGTGGATCTAATTTCATACCCTCTCTCCTCCCGATTTCTATACGAGGCTTCGTGCTCGTTTTCTAGTTCTGACCTCACAAACATGTTTCGTGGTCCATTTCTAACCTATAATCGAGACTTTTTCGGGTTTTAGAGGAAGTGGATCTAATTTCATACCCTCTCTCCTCCCGATTTCTATACGAGGCTTCATGCTCGTTTTTTCGTTCTGACCTCACAAACACGTTTCGTGGTCCATTTCTAACCTATAATCGATACTTTTTCGGGTTGTAGAGGAAGTGGATTTAATTTTATACCCTCTCTCCTCCCGATTTCTATACGAGGCTTCGTGCTCGTTTTTTCGTTCTGACCTCACCAACACGTCTCGTGGTCCATTACTAACCAATAATCGAGACTTTTTCTGGTTTTGGAAAAAGTGGATCTAATTTCATACCCTCTCTCCTCCCGATTTCTATACGAGGCTTCGTGTTCGTTTTTTCGTTCTGACCTCAAAAACACGTCTCGTGGTCCATTTCTAACCTATAATCGAGACTTTTTCGGATTTTAGAGCTAGTGGATCTAATTTCATACCCTCTCTCCACCCGATTTCTATACGAGGCTTCGTACTCGTTTTTTCATTCTGACCTCACCAACACGTCTCGTGGTCCATTTCTAACCTATAATCAAGTCTTTTTCGGGTTTTAGAGGAAGTGGATCTAATTTCATACCCTCTCTCCTCCCGATTTCTATACGAGGCTTCGTGCTCGTTTTTTCGTTCTGACCTCAGAAACACGTTTCATGGTCCATTTCTAACCTATAATCGAGACTTTTTCGGGTTATAGAGGAAGTGGATCTAATTTCATACCCTCCCTCCTCCCGATTTCTATACGAGGATTCGTGCTCATTTTTTTGTTCTGACCTCACAAACACCTCTCGTGGTCCATTACTAACCAATAATCGAGACTTTTTCTGGTTTTGGAACAAGTGGATCTAATTTTATACCCTCTCTCCTCCCGATTTCTATACGAGGCTTCGTTCTTGTTTTTTCATTCTGACCTCACAAACACCTCTCGTGGTCCATTTCTAACCTATAATCGAGACTTTTTCGGGTTTTAGAGGAAGTGGATCTAATTTCATACCCTCTCTCCTCCCGATTTCTATACGAGGCTTCGTGCTCGTTTTTTCATTCTGACCTCAAAAATAGGTCTCGTGGTCCATTTCTAACCTATAATCGAGGCTTTTTCGGGTTTTAGAGCTAGTGGATCTAATTTAATACCCTCTCTCCTCCCGATTTCTATATGAGGCTTCGTGCTCGTTTTTTCCTTCTAACCTTACCAACACGTCTCCTGGTCCATTTCTAACGTATAATCGAGACTTTTTCGGCTTTTAGAGGTAGTGGATCTAATTTCATACCCTCTCTCCTCCTGATTTCTATACGAGGCTTCGTGCTCGTTTTTTCGTTCTGACCTCACAAATACGTCTCGTGGTCCATTTCTAACCTATAATCGAGATTTTTTCGGGTTTTAGAGGAAGTGGATTTAATTTCATACCCTGTCTCCTCCCGATTTCTATACGAGGCTTCGTGCTCGTTTTTTCGTTCTAACCTCACAAACAAATCTCGTGATCCATTACTAACCAATAATCGAGACTTTTTCTGGTTTTGCAACAAGTGAATCTAATTTCATACCCTCTCTCCTTCCGATTTCTAAACGAGGTTTCGTGCTCGTCTTTTCGTTCTGACCTCACAAATACGTCTCGTGGTCCATTTCTAACCTATAATCGAGTCTTTTTTGGGTTTTAGAGGAAGTGGATTTAATTTCATACCCTGTCTCCTCCCGATTTCTATACGAGGCTTCGTGCTTTTTTTTTCGTTCTGACCTCAAAAATATGTCTCGTGGTCCATTTCTAACCTATAATGGAGACTTTTTCGGGTTTTAGAGCTAGTGGATCTAATTTAATACCCTCTCTCCTCCCGATTTCTATACGAGGCTTCGTGCTCGTTTTTTCATTCTGACCTTACCAACACGTCTCCTGGTCTATTTCTAACGTATAATCGAGACTTTTTCGGGTTTTAGAGGTAGTGGATCTAATTTCATACCCTCTATCCTCCCGATTTCTATACGAGGCTTCATGCTCATTTTTTCGTTCTGACCTCAAAAATAGGTCTCGTGGTCCATTTCTAACCTATAATCGAGACTTTTTCGGGTTTTAGAGGAAGTGGATTTAATTTCATACCCTGTCTCCTCCCGATTTCTATACGAGGCTTCGTGCTTTTTTTTTCGTTCTGACCTCAAAAATACGTCTCGTGGTCCATTTCTAACCAATAATGGAGACTTTTTCGGGTTTTAGAGCTAGTGGATCTAATTTAATACCCTCTCTCCTCCCGATTTCTATACGAGGCTTCGTGCTCGTTTTTTCATTCTGACCTTACCAACACGTCTCCTGGTCTATTTCTAACGTATAATCGAGACTTTTTCGGGTTTTAGAGCTAGTGGATCTAATTTCATACCCTCTCTCCTCCCGATTTCTATACGAGGCTTCGTGCTCGTTTTTTCGTTCTGACCTCAGAAACACGTCTCGTGGTCCATTACTAACCAATAATCGAGACTTTTTCTGGTTTTGGAACAAGTGCATCTAATTTTATACCCTCTCTCCTCCCGATTTCTATACGAGGCTTCGTGCTCGTTTTTTCGTTCTGACCTCACAAACACGTCTCGTGGTCCATTGCTAACCTATAATTGAGACTTTTTCGGGTTTTAGAGCTAGTGGATCTAATTTCATACCCTCTCTCCTCCCGATTTCTATACGAGGCTTCGTGCTCGTTTTTTCGTTCTAACCTCACAAAAACGTCTTGTGGTCCATTATTAACCAATAATCGAGAATTTTTATGCTTTTGGAACAAGTGGATCTAATTTTATACCCTCTCTACTCCCGATTTCTATACGAGGCTTCGTGCTCGTTTTTTCGTTCTGACCTCACAAACACGTCTCGTGGTCCATTGCTAACCTATAATTGAGACTTTTTCGGGTTTTAGAGCTAGTGGATCTAATTTCATACCCTCTCTCCTCCCGATTTCTATACGAGGCTTCGTGCTCGTTTTTTCGTTCTGACCTCAAAAATAGGTCTCATGGTCCATTTCTAACCTATAATGGAGACTTTTTCGGGTTTTAGAGCTAGTGGATCTAATTTCATACCCTCTCTCCTCCCGATTTCTATACGAGGCTTCGTGCTCGTTTTTTCGTTCTGACCTCAAAAATAGGTCTCGTGGTCCATTTCTAACCTATAATCGAGTCTTTTTCGGGTTTTAGAGCTAGTGGATCTAATTTAATACCCTCGCTCCTCCCGATTTCTATATGAGGCTTCGTGCTCGTTTTTTCATTCTGACCTTACCAACACGTCTCCTGGTCCATTTCTAACGTATAATCGAGACTTTTTCGGGTTTTAGAGGTAGTGGATCTAATTTCATACCCTCTCTCCTCCCGATTTCTATACGAGGCTTCGTGCTCGTTTTTTCGTTCTGACCTCAGAAACACGTCTCGTGGTCCATTACTAACCAATAATCGAGACTTTTTCTGGTTTTGGAACAAGTGCATCTAATTTTATACCCTCTCTCCTCCTGATTTCTATACGAGGCTTCGTGCTCATTTTTTCATTCTAACCTCACAAACACGTCTCGTGGTCCATTTCTAACCTATAATCGAGACTTTTTCAGATTTTAGAGCTAGTGGATCTAATTTCATACCCTCTCTCCTCCCAATTTCTATACGAGGCTTCGTGCTCGTTTTTTCGTTCTGACCTCAAAAATAGGTCTCGTGGTCTATTTCTAACATATAATGGAGACTTTTTCGGGTTTTAGAGCTAGTGGATCTAATTTCATACCCTCTCTCCTCCCGATTTCTATATGAGGCTTCGTGCTTGTTTTTTCGTTCTGACCTCAAAAATAGGTCTCGTGGTCCATTTCTAACCTATAATGGAGACTTTTTCTGGTTTTAGAGCTACTGGATCTAATTTCATACCCTCTCTCGTCCCGATTTCTATACGAGGCTTCGTGCTCATTTTTTCGTTCTGACCTCAAAAATAGGTCTCGTGGTCCATTTCTAACCTATAATCGAGACTTTTTCGGGTTTTAGAGCTAGTGGATCTAATTTAATACCCTCTCTCCTCCCGATTTCTATACGAGGCTTCGTGCTCGTTTTTTCATTCTGACCTTACCAACACGTCTCCTGGTCTATTTCTAACGTATAATCGAGACTTTTTCGGGTTTTAGAGGTAGTGGATCTAATTTCATACCCTCTATCCTCCCGATTTCTATACGAGGCTTCATGCTCATTTTTTCGTTCTGACCTCAAAAATAGGTCTCGTGGTCCATTTCTAACCTATAATCGAGACTTTTTCGGGTTTTAGAGGAAGTGGATTTAATTTCATACCCTGTCTCCTCCCGATTTCTATACGAGGCTTCGTGCTTTTTTTTTCGTTCTGACCTCAAAAATACGTCTCGTGGTCCATTTCTAACCAATAATGGAGACTTTTTCGGGTTTTAGAGCTAGTGGATCTAATTTAATACCCTCTCTCCTCCCGATTTCTATACGAGGCTTCGTGCTCGTTTTTTCATTCTGACCTTACCAACACGTCTCCTGGTCTATTTCTAACGTATAATCGAGACTTTTTCGGGTTTTAGAGCTAGTGGATCTAATTTCATACCCTCTCTCCTCCCGATTTCTATACGAGGCTTCGTGCTCGTTTTTTCGTTCTGACCTCAGAAACACGTCTCGTGGTCCATTACAACCAATAATCGAGACTTTTTCTGGTTTTGGAACAAGTGCATCTAATTTTATACCCTCTCTCCTCCCGATTTCTATACGAGGCTTCGTGCTCGTTTTTTCGTTCTGACCTCACAAACACGTCTCGTGGTCCATTGCTAACCTATAATTGAGACTTTTTCTGGTTTTAGAGCTAGTGGATCTAATTTCATACCCTCTCTCCTCCCGATTTCTATACGAGGCTTCGTGCTCGTTTTTTCGTTCTAACCTCACAAAAACGTCTTGTGGTCCATTATTAACCAATAATCGAGAATTTTTATGCTTTTGGAACAAGTGGATCTAATTTTATACCCTCTCTACTCCCGATTTCTATACGAGGCTTCGTGCTCGTTTTTTCGTTCTGACCTCACAAACACGTCTCGTGGTCCATTGCTAACCTATAATTGAGACTTTTTCGGGTTTTAGAGCTAGTGGATCTAATTTCATACCCTCTCTCCTCCCGATTTCTATACGAGGCTTCGTGCTCGTTTTTTCGTTCTGACCTCAAAAATAGGTCTCATGGTCCATTTCTAACCTATAATGGAGACTTTTTCGGGTTTTAGAGCTAGTGGATCTAATTTCATACCCTCTCTCCTCCCGATTTCTATACGAGGCTTCGTGCTCGTTTTTTCGTTCTGACCTCAAAAATAGGTCTCGTGGTCCATTTCTAACCTATAATCGAGTCTTTTTCGGGTTTTAGAGCTAGTGGATCTAATTTAATACCCTCGCTCCTCCCGATTTCTATATGAGGCTTCGTGCTCGTTTTTTCATTCTGACCTTACCAACACGTCTCCTGGTCCATTTCTAACGTATAATCGAGACTTTTTCGGGTTTTAGAGGTAGTGGATCTAATTTCATACCCTCTCTCCTCCCGATTTCTATACGAGGCTTCGTGCTCGTTTTTTCGTTCTGACCTCAGAAACACGTCTCGTGGTCCATTACTAACCAATAATCGAGACTTTTTCTGGTTTTGGAACAAGTGCATCTAATTTTATACCCTCTCTCCTCCTGATTTCTATACGAGGCTTCGTGCTCATTTTTTCATTCTAACCTCACAAACACGTCTCGTGGTCCATTTCTAACCTATAATCGAGACTTTTTCAGATTTTAGAGCTAGTGGATCTAATTTCATACCCTCTCTCCTCCCAATTTCTATACGAGGCTTCGTGCTCGTTTTTTCGTTCTGACCTCAAAAATAGGTCTCGTGGTCTATTTCTAACTTATAATGGAGACTTTTTCGGGTTTTAGAGCTAGTGGATCTAATTTCATACCCTCTCTCCTCCCGATTTCTATATGAGGCTTCGTGCTTGTTTTTTCGTTCTGACCTCAAAAATAGGTCTCGTGGTCCATTTCTAACCTATAATGGAGACTTTTTCTGGTTTTAGAGCTACTGGATCTAATTTCATACCCTCTCTCGTCCCGATTTCTATACGAGGCTTCGTGCTCATTTTTTCGTTCTGACCTCAAAAATAGGTCTCGTGGTCCATTTCTAACCTATAATCGAGACTTTTTCGGGTTTTAGAGCTAGTGGATCTAATTTAATACCCTCTCTCCTCCCGATTTCTATACGAGGCTTCGTGCTCGTTTTTTCATTCTGACCTTACCAACACGTCTCCTGGTCTATTTCTAACGTATAATCGAGACTTTTTCGGGTTTTAGAGGTAGTGGATCTAATTTCATACCCTCTCTCCTCCTGATTCCTATACGAGGCTTCGTGCTCATTTTTTCGTTCTGACCTCACAAATACGTCTCGTGGTCCATTTCTAACCTATAATCAAGTCTTTTTCGGGTTATAGAGGAAGTGGATTTAATTTCATACCCTGTCTCCTCCCGATTTCTATACGAGGCTTCGTGCTCGTTTTTTCGTTCTGACCTCAAAAATAGGTCTCGTGGTCCATTTCTAACCAATAATGGAGACTTTTTCAGGTTTTAGAGCTAGTGGATCTAATTTCATACCCTCTCTCCTCCCTATTTCTATACGAGGCTTCGTGCTCGTTTTTTCGTTCTGACCTCAAAAATAGGTCTCGTGGTCCATTTCTAACCTATAATGGAGACTTTTTCGGGTTTTAGAGCTAGTGGATATAATTTCATACCCTCTCTCCTCCCGATTTCTATACGAGGCTTCGTGCTTTTTTTTCGTTCTGACCTCAAAAATAGGTCTCGTGGTCCATTTCTAACCTATAATGGAAACTTTTTTGGGTTTTAGAGCTAGTGGATCTAATTTCATACCCTCTCTCCTCCTGATTTCTATACGAGGCTTCGTGCTCGTTTTTTCGTTCTGACCTCAAAAATAGGTCTCGTGGTCCATTTCTAACCTATAATGGAGACTTTTTCGGGTTTTAGAGCTAGTGGATCTAATTTAATACCCTCTCTCCTCCCGATTTCTATACGAGGCTTCGTGCTCGTTTTTTCATTCTGACCTTACCAACACGTCTCCTGGTCTATTTCTAACGTATAATCGAGACTTTTTCGGGTTTTAGAGTAGTGGATCTAATTTCATACCCTCTCTCCTCCCGATTTCTATACGAGGCTTCATGCTCATTTTTTCGTTCTGACCTCACAAACACGTCTTGTGGTCCATTTCTAACCTATAATTTAGACTTTTTCGGGTTTTTGAGCTAGTGGATATAATTTCATACCCTCTCCTCCCGATTTCTATAGGAGGCTTCATGCTCGTTTTTTTGTTCTGACCTCAAAAATAGGTCTCGTGGTCCATTTCTAACCTATAATGGAGACTTTTTCGGGTTTTAGAGCTAGTGGATCTAATTTCATACCCTCTCTCCTCCCTATTTCTATACGAGGCTTCGTGCTCGCTTTTTCATTCTGACCTCAAAAATAGGTCTCGTGGTCCATTTCTAACCTATAATGGAGACTTTTTCGGGTTTTAGAGCTAGTGGATCTAATTTCATACCCTCTTTCCTCCCGATTTCTATACGAGGCTTTGTGCTTTTTTTTCGTTCTGACCTCAAAAATAGGTCTCGTGGTCCATTTCTAACCTATAATGGAGACTTTTTTGGGTTTTAGAGCTAGTGGATCTAATTTCATACCCTCTCTCGTCCCGATTTCTATACGAGGCATCGTGCTCATTTTTTCGTTCTGACCTCAAAAATAGGTCTCGTGGTCCATTTCTAACTTATAATCGAGACTTTTTCGGGTTTTAGAGCTAGTGGATCTAATTTAATACCCTCTCTCCTCTCGATTTCTATACGAGGCTTCGTGCTCGTTTTTTCATTCTGACCTTACCAACACGTCTCCTGGTTTATTTCTAACGTATAATCGAGACTTTTTCGGGTTTTAGAGGTAGTGGATCTAATTTCATACCCTCTCTCCTCCTGATTCCTATACGAGGCTTCGTGCTCGTTTTTTCGTTCTGACCTCACAAATACGTCTCGTGGTACATTTCTAACCTATAATCGAGTCTTTTTCGGGTTTTAGAGGAAGTGGATTTAATTTCATACCCTATCTCCTCCCGATTTCTATACGAGGCTTCGTGCTCGTTTTTTCGTTCTAACCTCACAAAAACGTCTCGTGGTCCATTACTAACCAATAATCGAGACTTTTTCTGGTTTTCGAACAAGTGAATCTAATTTCATACCCTCCCTCCTCCCGATTTCTAAACGAGGTTTCGTGCTCGTATTTTTTTTCTGACCTCACAAACACGTCTTATGGTCCATTTCTAACCTATAATCGAGACTTTTTCGGATTTTAGAGCTAGTGGATCTAATTTCATACCCTCTCTCCTCCCGATTTCTATACGAGGCTACGTGCTTGTTTTTTCGTTCTGACCTCAAAAATAGGTCTCGTGGTCCATTTCTAACCTATAATTGAGACTTTTTCGGGTTTTAGACCTAGTGGATCTAATTTCATACCCTCTCTCCTCCCGATTTCTATACGAGGCTTCGTGCTCGTTTTTTCGTTCTGACCTCAAAAATAGGTCTCGTGGTCCATTTCTAACCTATAATGGAGGTTTTTTCGGGTTTTAGAGCTAGTGGATCTAATTTAATACCCTCTCTCCTCCCGATTTCTATACGAGGCTTCGTGCTCGTTTTTTCTTTCTGACCTTACCAACACGTCTCCTGGTCTATTTCTAACGTATAATCGAGACTTTTTCGGTTTTAGAGGTAGTGGATCTAATTTCATACCCTCTCTCCTCCCGATTTCTATACGAGGCTTCATGCTCATTTTTTCGTTCTGACCTCACAAACACGTCTTGTGGTCCATTTCTAACCTATAATTTAGACTTTTTCGGGTTTTTGAGCTAGTGGATATAATTTCATACCCTCTCCTCCCGATTTTTATACGAGGCTTCATGCTCGTTTTTTTGTTCTGACCTCAAAAATACGTCTCGTGGTCCATTTCTAACCTATAATGGAGACTTTTTCGGGTTTTAGAGCTAGTGAATCTAATTTCATACCCTCTCTCCTCCCGATTTCTATACGAGGCTTCGTGCTCGTTTTCTCGTTCTGACCTCAAAAATAGGTCTCGTGGTCCATTTCTAACCTATAATGGAGACTTTTTCAGGTTTTAGAGCTAGTGGATCTAATTTCATACCCTCTCTCCTCCCGATTTCTATACGAGGCTTCGTGCTTTTTTTTTCGTTCTGACCTCAAAAATAGGTCTCGTGGTCCATTTCTAACCTATAATGGAGACTTTTTCGGGTTTTAGAGCTAGTGGATCTAATTTCATACCCTATCTCCTCCCGATTTCTATACAAGGCTTCGTGCTCGTTTTTTCATTCTGACCTCAAAAATAGGTCTCGTGGTCCATTTCTAACCTATAATCGAGACTTTTTCGGGTTTTAGAGCTAGTGGATCAATTTAATATCCTCTCTCCTCCCGATTTCTATATGAGGCTTCGTGCTCGTTTTTTCGTTCTGACCTTATCAACACGACTACTGGTCCATTTCTAACGTATAATCGAGACTTTTTCGGGTTTTAGAGGTAGTGGATCTAATTTCATACCCTCTCTCCTCCCGATTTCTATACGAGGCTTCGTGCTCGTTTTTTCGTTCTGACCTCAAAAATAGGTCTCGTGGTCCATTTCTAACCTATAATCGAGACTTTTTCGGGTTTTAGAGCCAGTGGATCTAATTTCATACCCTCTCTCCTCCCGATTTCTATACGAGGCTTCGTGCTTGTTTTTTCGTTCTGACCTCACAAGCACGTTTCGTGGTCCATTTCTAACGTATAATCGAGACTTTTTCGGGTTTTAGAGGTAGTGGATCTAATTTCATACCCTCTCTCCTCCCGATTTCTATACGAGGCTTCGTGCTCGTTTTTTCATTCTGACCTCACAAACACGTCTCGTGGTCCATTTCTAACCTATAATCGAGACTTTTTCGGATTTTAGAGCCAGTGGATCTAATTTCATACCCTCTCTCCTCCCGATTTCTATACGAGGCTTCGTGCTTGTTTTTTCGTTCTGACCTCAAAAATAGGTCTCGTGGTCCATTTCTAACCTATAATTGAGTCTTTTTCGGGTTTTAGACCTAGTGGATCTAATTTCATACCCTCTCTCCTCCCGATTTCTATACGAGGCTTCGTGCTCGTTTTTTCGTTCTGACCTCACAAGCACGTTTCGTGGTCCATTTCTAACCTATAATCGAGACTTTTTCGGGTTTTCGAGCTAGTAGATCTAATTTCATACCCTCTCTCCTCAAGATTTCTATATGAGGCTTCAAGCTCATTTTTTCGTTCTGACCTCACAAACACGTCTTGTGGTCCATTTCTAACCTATAATTTAGACTTTTTCGGGTTTTTGAGCTAGTGGATGTAATTTCATACCCTCTCCTCCCGATTTCTATACGAGGCTTCGTGCTCGTTTTTTTGTTCTGACCTCAAAAATAGGTCTCGTGGTCCATTTCTAACCTATAATGGAGACTTTTTCGGGTTTTAGAGCTAGTGGATCTAATTTCATACCCTCTCTCCTCCCGATTTCTATACGAGGCTTCGTGCTCGTTTTTTCGTTCTGACCTCAAAAATAGGTCTCGTGGTCCATTTCTAACCTATAATGGAGACTTTCTCGGATTTTAGAGCTAGTGGATCTAATTTCATACCCTCTCTCCTCCCGATTTCTATACGAGGCTTCGTGCTCGTTTTTTCGTTCTGACCTCAAAAATAGGTCTCGTGGTCCATTTCTAACCTAAAATCGAGACTTCTTCGGGTTTTAGAGCTAGTGGATCTAATTTAATACCCTCTCTCCTCCCGATTTCTATATGAGGCTTCGTGCTCGTTTTTTTGTTCTGACCTTGCCAACACTTCTCCTGGTCCATTTTAACGTATAATCGAGACTTTTTCGGGTTTTAGAGGTAGTGGATCTAATTTCATACCCTCTCTCCTCCCGATTTCTATACGAGGCTTCGTGCTCGTTTTTTTGTTCTGACCTTACCAAGACGTCTCCTGGTCCATTTTTAACGTATAATCGAGACTTTTTCGGGTTTTAGAGGTAGTGGATCTAATTTTATACCCTCTCTCCTCCCGATTTCTATACGAGGCTTCAAGCTCATTTTTTCGTTCTGACCTCACAAACACGTCTTGTGGTCCATTTCTAACCTATAATTTAGACTTTTTCGGGTTTTTGAGCTAGTGGATGTAATTTCATACCCTCTCCTCCCGATTTCTATACGAGGTTTCGTGCTCGTTTTTTTGTTCTGACCTCAAAAATACGTCTCGTGGTCCATTTCTTACCTATAATGGAGACTTTTTCGGGTTTTAGAGCTAGTGGATCAAATTTCATACCCTCTCTCCTCCCGATTTCTATACGAGGCTTCGTGCTCGTTTTTTCGTTCTAACCTCAAAAATAGGTCTCGTGGTCCATTTCTAACCTATAATGGAGACTTTTTCGGGTTTTAGAGCTAGTGGATCTAATTTCATACCCTCTCTCCTCCCGATTTCTATACGAGGCTTCGTGCTCGTTTTTTCGTTCTGACCTCAAAAATAGGTCTCGTGGTCCATTTCTAACCTATAATCGAGACTTTTTCGGGTTTTAGAGCTAGTGGATCTAATTTCATACCCTCTCTCCTCCCGATTTCTATACGAGGCTTCGTGCTCGTTTTTTCGTTCTGACCTCAAAAATAGGTCTCGTGGTCCATTTCTAACCTAAAATCGAGACTTTTTCGGATTTTAGAGCTAGTGGATCTAATTTCATACCCTCTCTCCTCCCGATTTCTATACGAGGCTTCGTGCTCGTTTTTTCGTTCTGACCTCAAAAATAGGTCTCGTGGTCCATTTCTAACCTAAAATCGAGACTTTTTCGGGTTTTAGAGCTAGTGGATCTAATTTCATACCCTCTCTCCTCCCGATTTCTATACGAGGCTTCGTGCTCGTTTTTTCGTTCTGACCTCAAAAATAGGTCTCGTGGTCCATTTCTAACCTATAATGGAGACTTTTTTGGGTTTTAGAGCTAGTGGATCTAATTTCATACCCTCTCTGCTCCCGATTTCTATACGAGGCTTCGTGCTTTTTTTTTCGTTCTGACCTCAAAAATAGGTCTCGTGGTCCATTTCTAACCTATAATAGAGACTTTTTCGGGTTTTAGAGCTAGTGGATCTAATTTCATACCCTCTCTCCTCCCGATTTCTATACGAGGCTTCGTGCTCGTTTTTTCGTTCTGACCTCAAAAATAGGTCTCGTGATCCATTTCTAACCTAAAATCGAGACTTTTTCGGGTTTTAGAGCTAGTGGATCTAATTTAATACCCTCTCTCCTTCCGATTTCTATATGAGGCTTCGTGCTCGTTTTTTTGTTCTGACCTTACCAACACGTCTCCTGGTCCATTTTTAACGTATAATCGAGACTTTTTCGGGTTTTAGAGGTAGTGGATCTAATTTCATACCATCTCTCCTCCCGATTTCTATACGAGGCTTCGTGCTCGTTTTTTCGTTCTGACCTCACAAACACGTCTCGTGGTCCATTTCTAACCTATAATCGAGACTTTTTCAAATTTTATAGCTAGTGGATCTAATTTCATACCCTCTCTCCTCCCGATTTCTATACGAGGCTTCGTGCTCGTTTTTTCATTCTGACCTCACAAATACTTCTCGTGGTCCATTTCTAAACTATAATCGAGACTTTTTGGGGTTATAGAGGAAGTGGATCTAATTTCATACCCTCTCTCCTCCCGATTTCTATACGAGGCGTCGTGCTCGTTTTTTCGTTATGACGTCACAAACACGTCTCGTGGTCAATTTCTAACCTATATTCGAGATTTTTTCGGGTTTAAGAGCTAGTGGATCTAATTTTATACCCTCTCTCCTCCTGATTTCTATACGAGGCTTCGTGCCCGTTTTTTCGTTCTGACCTCAAAAATAGGTCTCGTGGTCCATTTCTAACTTATAATTGAGACTTTTTCGGGTTTTAGAGCTAGTGGATCTAATTTCATACCCTCTCTCCTTCCGATTTCTATACGAGGCTTCGTGCTCGTTTTTTCGTTCTGACCTCACAAATACGTCTCATGGTCCATTTCTAACCTATAATCGAGACTTTTTTGGGTTTTAGAGGAAGTGGATTTCATTTCATATCCTCTCTCCTCCCGAATTCTATACGAGGCGTCGTGCTCATTTTTTCGTTATGACCACACAGACACGTCTCGTGGTCAATTTCTAACCTATATTCGAGACTTTTTCGGGTTTTAGAGCTAGTAGATCTAATTTCATACCCTCTCTCCTCCCGATTTCTATACGAGGCTTCGTGCTCGTTTTTTCGTTCAGACCTCACAAACACGTCTCGTGGTCCATTTCTAACCTATAATTGAGACTTTTTCGGGTTTTAGAGCTAGTGGATCTAATTTCATACCCTCTCTCCTCCCGATTTCTATACGAGGCGTCCTGCTCATTTTTTCGTTATGACCACACAAACACGTCTCGTGGTCAATTTCTAACTTATATTCGAGACTTTTTCGGGTTTTAGAGCTAGTAGATCTAATTTCATACACTCTCTCCTCCCGATTTCTATACGATGCTTCGTGCGCGTTTTTTCGTTCTGACCTCACAAACACGTCTCGTGGTCCATTTCTAACCTATAATCGAGACTTTTTCGGATTTTATTGCTAGTGGATCTAATTTCATACCCTCTCTCCTCCCGATTTCTATACGAGGCTTCGTGCTCGTTTTTTCATTCTGACCTTACCAACACGTCTCATGGTCCATTTCTAACGTATAATCGAGACTTTTTCGGGTTTTAGAGGAAGTGGATCTAATTTCATACCCTCTCTCCTCTTGATTTCAATACGAGACTTCGTGCTCGTTTTTTCGTTCTGACCTCACAAATACGTCTCGTGGTCCATTTCTAACCTATAATCGAGACTTTTTCGGGTTTTAAAGGAAGTGGATTTAATTTCATACCCTGTCTCTTCCCGATTCCTATACGAGGCTTCGTGCTCGTTTTTTCGTTCTGACCTCACAAACACGTCTAGTGGTCCATTTCTATCCTATAATCGAGACTTTTTTGGGTTTCAGAGGAAGTTTATCTAATTTCATACCCTCTCTCCTCCCGATTTCTATACGAGGCTTCGTGCTCGTTTTTTTGTTCTGACCTCACAAACAAGTTTCGTGGTCCATTTCTAACCTATAATCTAGACTTTTTTGGGTTTTCGAACGAGTGGATCTAATTTCATACCCACTCTCCTCCCGATTTCTATACGAGGCTTCGTGCTCGTTTTTTCGTTCTGACCTCACCAACACGTCTCGTAGTCCATTACTAACCAATAATCGAGACTTTTTCTGGTTTTGGAAAAAGTGGATTTAATTTCACACCCGCTCTCCTCCCGATTTCTATACGAGGCTTCGTGCTCGTTTTTTCTTTCTGACTTTACAAACACGTCTCGCGGTCCATTTCTAACCTATAATCGAGACT
The DNA here is from genome assembly GCA_030544415.1 of Thalia dealbata. NCBI lineage: Eukaryota > Viridiplantae > Streptophyta > Magnoliopsida > Zingiberales > Marantaceae > Thalia > Thalia dealbata. The sequence goes on from CM060460.1 coordinate 13,894,034, forward strand.
TTTTCGGGTTTTCGAGCTAGTGGATCTAATTTCATACCCTCTCTCCTCCCGATTTCTATACGAAGCTTCGTGCTCGTTTTTTCGTTATGACCACACAAACATGTCTCGTGGTCAATTTCTAACTTATATTTGAGACTTTTTCGGGTTTTAGAGCTAGTAGATCTAATTTCATACACTCTCTCCTCCCGATTTCTATACGAGGCTTCGTGTTCGTTTTTTCTTTCTGACCTCACAAACACGTCTCGTGGTCCATTTCTAACCTATAATCGAGACTTTTTCGGATTTTAGAGCTAGTGGATCTAATTTAATACCCTCTCTCCTCCCTATTTCTATACGAGGCTTCGTGCTCGTTTTTTCGTTCTGACCTCACCAACACGTCTCGTGGTCCATTTCTAACCTATAATTGAGACTTTTTCGGGTTTTAGAGGATGTGGATATAATTTCATACCCTCTCTCCTCCCGATTTCTATACGAGCCTTCGTGCTCGTTTTCTCGTTCTGACCTCACAAAGACGTTTCGTGGTCCATTTCTAACCAATAATCCAGACTTTTTCTGGTTTTAGAACAAGTGGATCTAATTTCATACCCTCTCTCCTCCCGATTTCTATACGAGGCTTCGTGCTCGTTTTTTCGTTATGACCACACAAACATGTCTCGTGGTCAATTTCTAACCTATATTCGAGTCTTTTTCGGATTTTAGAGCTAATAGATCTAATTTCATACCCTCTCTCCTCCCGATTTCTATACGAGGCTTCTTGCTCGTTTTTTCGTTCTGACCTCAAAAATAGGTCTCGTGGTCCATTTCTAACCTATAATTGAGATTTTTTCGGGTTTTAGAGCTAGTGGATCTAATTTCATACCCTCTCTCCTCCCGATTTCTATACGAGGCTTCGTGCTCGTTTTTTCGTTCTGACCTTACCAACACGTCTCATGGTCCATTTCTAACGTATAATCGAGACTTTTTCGGGTTTTAGAGGAAGTGGATCTAATTTCATACCCTCTCTCCTCCTGATTTCTATACGAGACTTCGTGCTCATTTTTTCGTTCTGACCTCACAAATACGTCTCGTGGTCCATTTCTAACCTATAATCGAGACTTTTTCGGGTTTTAGAGGAAGTGGATTTAATTTCATACCCTGTCTCTTCCCGATTCCTATACGAGGCTTCGTGCACGTTTTTTCGTTCTGACCTCACAAACACGTCTCGTGGTCCATTTCTATCCTATAATCGAGACTTTTTTGGGTTTTAGAGGAAGTTTATCTAATTTCATACCCTCTCTCCTCCCGATTTCTATACGAGGCTTCGTGCTCGTTTTTTTGTTCTGACCTCACAAACACGTTTCGTGGTCCATTTCTAACCTATAATCTAGACTTTTTCGGGTTTTCGAACTAGTGGATCTAATTTCATACCCACTCTCCTCCCGATTTCTATACGAGGCTTCGTGCTCTTTTTTTCATTCTGACCTCACCAACACGTCTCGTAGTCCATTACTAACCAATAATCGAGACTTTTTCTGGTTTTGGAAGAAGTGGATTTAATTTCACACCCTCTCTCCTCCCGATTTCTATACGAGGCTTCGTGCTCGTTTTTTCGTTCTGACTTTACAAACACGTCTCGTGGTCCATTTCTAACCTATAATTGAGACTTTTTCGGGTTTTCGAGCTAGTGGATCTAATTTCATACCCTCTCTCCTCCCGATTTCTATACGAGGCTTCGTGCTCGTTTTTTCGTTATGACCACACAAACATGTCTCGTGGTCAATTTCTAACCTATATTCGAGTCTTTTTCGGGTTTTAGAGCTAATAGATCTAATTTCATACCCTCTCTCCTCCCGATTTCTATACGAGGCTTCGTGCTCGTTTTTTCATTCTGACCTCAAAAATAGGTCTCGTGGTCCATTTCTGACGTATAATCGAGACTTTTTCTGGTTTTAGAGGAAGTGGATCTAATTTCATAACCTCTCTCCTCCTGATTTCTATACGAGGCTTCGTGCTCGTTTTTTCGTTCTGACCTCAAAAATAGGTCTCGTGGTCCATTTCTAACCTATAATTGAGACTTTTTCGGGTTTTAGAGCTAGTGGATCTAATTTCATACCCTCTCTCCTCCCGATTTCTATACGAGGCTTCGTACTCATTTTTTCGTTCTGACCTTACCAACACGTCTCATGGTCCATTTCTAACGTATAATCGAGACTTTTTCGGGTTTTAGAGGAAGTGGATCTAATTTCATACCCTCTCTCCTCCTGATTTCTATACGAGACTTCGTGCTCGTTTTTTCGTTCTGACCTCACAAATACGTCTCGTGGTCCATTTCTAACCTATAATCGAGACTTTTTCGGGTTTTAGAGGAAGTGGATTTAATTTCATACCTTGTCTCTTCCCGATTCCTGTACGAGTCTTCGTGCTCGTTTTTTCGTTTTGACCTCACAAACACGTCTCGTGGTCCATTTCTAACCTATAATTGAGACTTTTTTGGGTTTTAGAGGAAGTTTATCTAATTTCATACCCTCTCTCCTCCCGATTTCTATACGAGGCTTCGTGCTCGTTTTTTCGTTCTGACCTCACAAACACGTTTCGTTGTCCATTTCTAACCTATAATCTAGACTTTTTCGGGTTTTCGAACTAGTGGATCTAATTTCATACCCTCTCTCCTCCCGATTTCTATACGAGGCTTCGTGCTCGTTTTTTCGTTCTGACCTCACCAACACGTCTCGTAGTCCATTACTAACCAATAATCGAGACTTTTTCTGGTCTTGGAAGAAGTGGATTTAATTTCACACCCTCTCTCCTCCCGATTTCTATACGAGGCTTCGTGCTCGTTTTTTCGTTCTGACTTTACAAACACGTCTCGTGGTCCATTTCTAACCTATAATTGAGACTTTTTCGGGTTTTCGAGCTAGTGGATCTAATTTCATACCCTCTCTCCTCCCGATTTCTATACGAGGCTTCGTGCTCGTTTTTTCGTTCTGACCTCACAAACACGTCACGTGGTCCATTTCCAACCTATAATCGAGTCTTTTTCGGATTTTAGAGCTAGTGGATCTAATTTCATACCCTCTCTCCTCCCGATTTCTATACGAGGCTTCGTGCTCGTTTTCTCGTTCTGACCTCACAAAGACGTCTCGTGGCCCATTTCTAACCTATAATTGAGACTTTTTCAGGTTTTAGAGCAAGTGGATCTAATTTCATACCCTCTCTCCTCCCGATTTCTATACGAGGCGTCCTGCTCATTTTTTTGTTATGACCACACAAACACGTCTCGTGGTCAATTTCTAACTTATATTCGAGACTTTTTCGGGTTTTAGAGCTAGTAGATCTAATTTCATACCCTGTCTCCTCCCGATTTCTATACGAGGCTTCGTGCTCGTTTTTTCATTCTGACCTCGCAAATACTTCTCGTGGTCCATTTCTAAACTATAATCGGGACTTTTTGGGGTTATAGAGGAAGTGGATCTAATTTCATACCCTCTCTCCTCCCGATTTCTATACGAGGCGTCGTGCTCGTTTTTTCGTTATGACGTCACAAACACGTCTCGTGGTCAATTTCTAACCTATATTCGAATTTTTCGGGTTTTAGAGCTAGTGGATCTAATTTTATACCATCTCTCCTCCCGATTTCTATACGAGGCTTCGTGCCCGTTTTTTCGTTCTGACCTCAAAAATAGGTCTCGTGGTCCATTTCTAACCTATAAGTGAGACTTTTTCAGGTTTTAGAGCAAGTGGATCTAATTTCATACCCTCTCTCCTCCCGATTTCTATACGAGGCGTCCTGCTAATTTTTTCGTTATGACCACACAAACACGTCTCGTGGTAAATTTCTAACTTATATTCGAGACTTTTTCGGGTTTTAGAGCTAGTAGATCTAATTTCATACCCTCTCTCCTCCCGATTTCTATACGAGGCTTCGTGCTCGTTTTTTCGTTCTGACCTCACAAACACGTCTCGTGGTCCATTTCTAACCTATAATCGAGACTTTTTCGGATTTTAGAGCTAGTGGATCTAATTTCATACCCTCTCTCCTCCCGATTTCTATACGAGGCTTCGTGCTCGTTTTTTCGTTCTGACCTCACCAACACGTCTCGTGGTCCATTTCTAAACTGTAATTGAGACTTTTTCGGGTTTTAGAGGAAGTGGATATAATTTCATACCCTCTCTCCTCCCGATTTCTATACGAGGCTTCGTGCTCGTTTTCTCGTTCTGACCTCACAAAGACGTCTCGTGGTCCATTTCTAACCAATAATCGAGACTTTTTTTGGTTTTGGAACAAGTGGATCTAATTTCATACCCTCTCTCCTCCCGATTTCTATACGAGGCTTCGTGCTCGTTTTTTCGTTATGACCACACAAACATGTCTCGTGGTCAATTTCTAACCTATATTCGTGACTTTTTCGGGTTTTAGAGCTAGTGAATCTAATTTCATACCCTCTCTCCTCCCGATTTCTATACGAGGCTTCGTGCTCGTTTTTTCGTTCTGACCTTACCAACACGTTTCATGGTCCATTTCTAACGTATAATCGAGACTTTTTCGGGTTTTAGAGGAAGTGGATCTAATTTCATACCCTCTCTCCTCCTGATTTCTATACGAGACTTCGTGCTCGTTTTTTCGTTCTGACCTCACCAACACGTCTCGTAGTCCATTACTAACCAATAATCGAGACTTTTTCTGGTTTTTGAAGAAGTGGATTTAATTTCACACCCTCTCTCCTCCCGATTTCTATACGAGGCTTCGTGCTCGTTTTTTCGTTCTGACTTTACAAACACGTCTCGTGGTCCATTTCTAACCTATATTTGAGACTTTTTCGGGTTTTCGAGCTAATGGATCTAATTTCATACCCTCTCTCCTCCCGATTTCTATACGAGGCTTCGTGCTTGTTTTTTCGTTCTGACCTCACAAACACGTCTCGTGGTCCATTTCCAACCTATAATCGAGACTTTTTCGGATTTTAGAGCTAGTGGATCTAATTTCATACCCTCTCTCCTCCCGATTTCTATACGAGGCTTCGTGCTCGTTTTCTCGTTCTGACCTCACAAAGACGTCTCGTGGCCCATTTCTAACCAATAATCGAGACTTTTTCTGGTTTTGGAACAAGTGGATCTAATTTCATACCCTCTCACCTCCCGATTTCTATACGAGGCTTCGTGCTCGTTTTTTCGTTATGACCACACAAACAGGTCTCGTGGTCAATTTCTAACCTATATTCGAGACTTTTTCGGGTTTTAGAGCTAGTAGATCTAATTTCATACCCTCTCTCCTCCCGATTTCTATACGAGGCTTCGTGCTCGTTTTTTCATTCTGACCTCACAAATACTTCTCGTGGTCCATTTCTAAACTATAATCGAGACTTTTTGGGGTTATAGAGGAAGTGGATCTAATTTCATACCCTCTCTCCTCCCGATTTCTATACGAGGCGTCGTGCTCGTTTTTTCGTTATGACGTCACAAACACGTCTCGTGGTCAATTTCTAACCTATATTCGAATTTTTCGGGTTTTAGAGCTAGTGGATCTAATTTTATACCATCTCTCCTCCCGATTTCTATACGAGGCTTCGTGCCCGTTTTTTCGTCCTGACCTCAAAAATAGGTCTCGTGGTCCATTTCTAACCTATAATTGAGACTTTTTCAGGTTTAAGAGCAAGTGGATCTAATTTCATACCCTCTCTCCTCCCGATTTCTATACGAGGTGTCCTGCTCATTTTTTCGTTATGACCACACAAACACGTCTCGTGGTCAATTTCTAACTTATATTCGAGACTTTTTCAGGTTTTTGAGCTAGTAGATCTAATTTCATACCCTCTCTCCTCCCGATTTCTATACGAGGCTTCGTGCTCGTTTTTTCGTTCTGACCTCACAAACACGTCTCGTGGTCCATTTCTAACCTATAATCGAGACTTTTTCGGATTTTAGAGCTAATGGATCTAATTTCATACCCTCTCTCCTCCCGATTTCTATACGAGGCTTCGTGCTCGTTTTTTCGTTCTGACCTCACCAACACGTCTCGTGGTCCATTTCTAAACTATAATTGAGACTTTTTCGGGTTTTAGAGGAAGTGGATATAATTTCATACCCTCTCTCCTCCCGATTTCTATACGAGGCTTTGTGCTCGTTTTCTCGTTCTGACCTCACAAAGACGTCTCGTGGTCCATTTCTAACCAATAATCGAGACTTTTTCTGGTTTTGGAACAAGTGGATCTAATTTCATACCCTCTGTCCTCCGATTTCTATACGAGGCTTCGTGCTCGTTTTTTCGTTATGACCACACAAACATGTCTCGTGGTCAATTTCTAACCTATATTCGTGACTTTTTCGGGTTTTAGAGCTAATAGATCTAATTTCATACCCTCTCTCCTCCCGATTTCTATACGAGGATTCGTGCTCGTTTTTTCATTCTGACCTCAAAAATAGGTCTCGTGGTCCATTTCTAACCTATAATTGAGACTTTTTCGGGTTTTAGAGCTAGTGGATCTAATTTCATACCCTCTCTCCTCCCGATTTCTATACGAGGCTTTGTGCTCGTTTTTTCGTTCTGACCTTACCAACACGTCTCATGGTCCATTTCTAACGTATAATCGAGACTTTTTCGGGTTTTAGAGGAAGTGGATCTAATTTCATACCCTCTCTCCTCCTGATTTCTATACGAGACTTCGTGCTCGTTTTTTCGTTCTGACCTCACCAACACGTCTCGTAGTCCATTACTAACCAATAATCGAGACTTTTTCTGGTTTTGGAAGAAGTGGATTTAATTTCACACCCTCTCTCCTCCCGATTTCTATACGAGGCTTCGTGCTCGTTTTTTCGTTCTGACTTTACAAACACGTCTCGTGGTCCATTTCTAACCTATAATTGAGACTTTTTCGGGTTTTCGAGCTAGTGGATCTAATTTCATACCCTCTCTCCTCCTGATTTCTATACGAGGCTTCGTGCTCGTTTTTTCGTTATGACCTCACAAACACGTCTCGTGGTCCATTTCCAACCTATAATCGAGACTTTTTCGGATTTTAGAGCTAGTGGATCTAATTTCATACCCTCTCTCCTCCCGATTTCTATACGAGGCTTCGTGCTCGTTTTCTCGTTCTGACCTCACAAAGACGTCTCGTGGCCCATTTCTAACAAATAATCGGGACTTTTTCTGGTTTTGGAACAAGTGGATCTAATTTCATACCCTCTCTCCTCCCGATTTCTATACGAGGCGTCCTGCTCATTTTTTCGTTATGACCACAAAAACACTTCTCGTGGTCAATTTCTAACTTATATTCGAGACTTTTTCTGGTTTTAGAGCTAGTAGATCTAATTTCATACCCTCTCTCCTCCCGATTTCTATACGAGGCTTCGTGCTCGTTTTTTCGTTCTGACCTCACAAACACGTCTCGTGCTCCATTTCTAACCTATAATCGAGACTTTTTCGGATTTTAGAGCTAGTGGATCTAATTTCATACCCTCTCTCCTCCCGATTTCTATACGAGGCTTCGTGCTCGTTTTTTCGTTCTGACCTCACCAACACGTCTCGTGGTCCATTTCTAAACTATAATTGAGACTTTTTCGGGTTTTAGTGGAAGTGGATATAATTTCATACCCTCTCTCCTGCCCATTTCTATACGAGGCTTCATGCTCGTTTTCTCGTTCTGACCTCACAAAGACGTCTCGTGGTCCATTTCTAACCAATAATCGAGACTTTTTCTGGTTTTGGAACAAGTGGATCTAATTTCATACCCTCTCTCCTCCCGATTTCTATACGAGGCTTCGTGCTCGTTTTTTCGTTATGCCAACACAAACATGTCTCGTGGTCAATTTCTAACCTATATTCGTGACTTTTTCGAGTTTTAGAGCTAATAGATCTAATTACATACCCTCTCTCCTCCCGATTTCTATACGAGGATTCGTGCTCGTTTTTTCATTCTGACCTCAAAAATAGGTCTCGTGGTCCATTTCTAACCTATAATTGAGACTTTTTCGGGTTTTAGAGCTAGTGGATCTAATTTCATACCCTCTCTCCTCCTGATTTCTATACGAGCCTTCGTGCTCGTTTTTTCGTTCTGACCTCACAAACACGTCTCGTGGTCCATTACTAACCAGTAATCGAGACTTTTTCGGGTTTTCGAGCTAGTAGATCTAATTTCATACCCTCTCTCCTCCCGATTTCTATACGAGGCTTCGTGCTCGTTTTTTCGTTCTGACCTCACCAACACGTCTCGTGGTCCATTACTAACCAATAATCGAGACTTTTTCTGGTTTTGGAAAAAGTGGATCTAATTTCATACCCTCTCTCCTCCCGATTTCTATACGAGGCTTCGTGCTCGTTTTCTCGTTCTGACCTCACAAAGACGTCTCGTGGCCCATTTCTAACCAATAATCGAGACTTTTTCTGGTTTTGGAACAAGTGGATCTAATTTCATACTCTCTCTCCTCCCGATTTCTATACGAGGCTTCGTGCTCGTTTTTTCGTTATGACCACACAAACACATCTCGTGGTCAATTTCTAACCTATATTCGAGACTTTTTCGGGTTTTAGAGCTAGTAGATCTAATTTCATACCCTCTCTCCTCCCGATTTCTATACGAGGCTTCATACTCATTTTTTCATTCTGACCTCACAAATACTTCTCGTGGTCCATTTCTAAACTATAATCGAGACTTTTTGGGGTTATAGAGGAAGTGGATCTAATTTCATACCCTCTCTCCTCCCGATTTCTATACAAGGCATCGTGCTCGTTTTTTCGTTATGACGTCACAAACACGTCTCGTGGTCAATTTCTAACCTATATTCGAGACTTTTTCTGGTTTTAGAGCTAGTGGATCTAATTTTATACCCTCTCTCCTCCCGATTTCTATACGAGGCTTCGTGCCCGTTTTTTCGTCCTGACCTCAAAAATGGGTCTCGTGGTCCATTTCTAACCTATAATTGAGACTTTTTCGGGTTTTAGAGCTAGTGGATCTAATTTCATACCCTCTCTCCTCCCGATTTCTATACGAGGCTTCGTGCTCGTTTTTTCGTTCTGACCTCACAAGCACGTTTCGTGGTCCATTTCTAACCTATAATCGAGACTTTTTCGGGTTTTCGAGCTAGGCGATCTAATTTCATACCCTCTCTCCTCCTGATTTCTATACGAAGCTTCAAGATCATTTTTTCGTTCTGACCTCATAAACACGTCTTGTGGTCCATTTCTAACCTATAATTTAGACTTTTTCGGGTTTTTGACCTAGTGGATGTAATTTCATACCCTCTCCTCTCGATTTCTATACGAGGCTTCGTGCTCGTTTTTTCATTCTGACCTCAAAAATAGGTCTCGTGGTCCATTTCTAACCTATAATGGAGACTTTTTCGGGTTTTAGAGCTAGTGGATCTAATTTCATACCCTCTCTCCTCCCGATTTCTATACGATGCTTCGTGCTCGTTTTTTCGTTCTCACCTCAAAAATAGGTCTCGTGGTCCATTTCTAACCTATAATCGAGACTTTTTCGGGTTTTAGAGCTAGTGGATCTAATTTAATACCCTCTCTCCTCCCGATTTCTATATGAGGCTTCGTGCTCGTTTTTTCATTCTGACCTTACCAACACGTCTCCTAGGCCATTTCTAACGTATAATCGAGACTTTTTCGGGTTTTAGAGGTAGTGGATCTAATTTCATACCCTCTCTCCTCCCGATTTCTATACGAGGCTTCGTGCTCGTTTTTTCGTTCTGACCTCACAAACACGTCTCGTGGTCCATTTCTAACCTATAATCGAGACATTTTCGGATTTTAGAGCTAGTGGATCTAATTTCATACCCTCTCTCCTCCCGATTTCTATACGAGGCTTCGTGCTCGTTTTCTCGTTCTGACCTCACAAAGACGTCTCGTGGCCCATTTCTAACCAATAATCGAGACTTTTTCTGGTTTTGGAACAAGTGGATCTAATTTCATACTCTCTCTCCTCCCGATTTCTATACGAGGCTTCGTGCTCGTTGTTTCGTTATGACCACACAACCACATCTCGTCGTCAATTTCTAACCTATATTCGAGACTTTTTCGGGTTTTAGAGCTAGTAGATCTAATTTCATACCCTCTCTCCTCCCAATTTCTATACGAGGCTTCGTACTCGTTTTTTCATTCTGACCTCACAAATACTTCTCGTGGTCCATTTCTAAACTATAATCGAGACTTTTTGGGGTTATAGAGGAAGTGGATCTAATTTCATACCCTCTCTCCTCCCGATTTCTATACAAGGCATCGTGCTCGTTTTTTCGTTATGACGTCACAAACACGTCTCGTGGTCAATTTCTAACCTATATTCGAGACTTTTTCGGGTTTTAGAGCTAGTGGATCTAATTTTATACCCTCTCTCCTCCCGATTTCTATACGAGGCTTCGTGCCCGTTTTTTCGTCCTGACCTCAAAAATAGGTCTCGTGGTCCATTTCTAACCTATAATTGAGACTTTTTCGGGTTTTAGAGCTAGTGGATCTAATTTCATACCCTCTCTCCTCCCGATTTCTATACGAGGCTTCGTGCTCGTTTTTTCGTTCTGACCTCACAAGCACGTTTCGTGGTCCATTTCTAACCTATAATCGAGACTTTTTCGGGTTTTCGAGCTAGTAGATCTAATTTCATACCCTCTCTCCTCCTGATTTCTATACGAAGCTTCAAGATCATTTTTTCGTTCTGACCTCATAAACACGTCTTGTGGTCCATTTCTAACCTATAATTTAGACTTTTTCGGGTTTTTGAGCTAGTGGATGTAATTTCATACGCTCTCCTCCCGATTTCTATACGAGGCTTCATGCTCGTTTTTTTGTTCTGACCTCAAAAATAGGTCTCGTGGTCCATTTCTAACCAATAATGGAGACTTTTTCGGGTTTTAGAGCTAGTGGATCTAATTTCATACCCTCTCTCCTCCCGATTTCTATACGAGGCTTCGTGCTTTTTTTTTCATTCTGACCTCAAAAATAGGTCTCGTGGTCCATTTCTAACCAAAAATGGAGACTTTTTCGGATTTTAGAGCTAGTGGATCTAATTTCATACCCTCTCTCCTCCCGATTTCTATACGAGGCTTCGTGCTCGTTTTTTCGTTCTTACCTCAAAAATATGTCTCGTGGTCCATTTCTAACCTATAATGGAGACTTTTTCGGTTTTAGAGCTAGTGGATCTAATTTAATACCCTCTCTCCTCCCGATTTCTATATGAGGCTTCGTGCTCGTTTTTTCGTTCTGACCTTACCAACACGTCTCCTGGTTCATTTCTAACGTATAATCGAGACTTTTTTGGGTTTTAGAGGTAGTGGATCTAATTTCATACCCTCTCTCCTCCCGATTTCTATACGAGGCTTCGTGCTCGTTTTTTCGTTCTGACCTCACAAACACGTCTCGTGGTCCATTTCTAACCTATAATCGAGACTTTTTCAGATTTTAGAGCTTGTGGATCTAATTTCATACCCTCTCTCCTCCCGATTTCTATACGAGGCTTCGTGCTCGTTTTTTTCATTCTGACCTCACAAATACTTCTCGTGGTCCATTTCTAAACTATAATCGAGACTTTTTGGGGTTATAGAGGAAGTGGATCTAATTTCATACCCTCTCTCCTCCCGATTTCTATACGAGGCGTCGTGCTTGTTTTTTCGTTATGACGTCACAAACACGTCTCGAGGTCAATTTCTAACCTATATTCGAGATTTTTTCGGGTTTAAGAGCTAGTGGATCTAATTTTATACCCTCTCTCCTCCTGATTTCTATACGAGGCTTCGTGCCCGTTTTTTTGTTCTGACCTCAAAAATAGGTCTCGTGGTCCATTTCTAACCTATAATTGAGACTTTTTCGGGTTTTAGAGCTAGTGGATCTAATTTCGTACCCTCTCTCCTTCCGATTTCTATACGAGGCTTCGTGCTCGTTTTTTCGTTCTGACCTCACAAGCACGTTTCATGGTCCATTTCTAACCTATAATCGAGACTTTTTCGGGTTTTCGAGCTAGTAGATCTAATTTCATACCCTCTCTCCTCCCGATTTCTATACGAGGCTTCGTGCTCGTTTTTTTATTCTGACCTCAAAAATAGGTCTCGTGGTCTATTTCTAACCTATAATGGAGACTTTTTCGGGTTTTAGAGCTAGTGGATCTAATTTCATACCCTCTCTCCTCCCGATTTCTATACGAGGCTTCGTGCTCGTTTTTTCATTCTGACCTCAAAAATAGGTCTCGTGGTCCATTTCTAACCTATAATGGAGACTTTTTCGAGTTTTAGAGCTAGTAGATCTAATTTCATACCCTCTCTCCTCCCGATTTCTATACGAGGCTTCGTGCTCGTTTTTTCGTTCTGACCTCAAAAACGCGTTTCGTGGACCATTTCTAACCTATAATCGAGACTTTTTCGGATTTTAGAGCTAGTGGATCTAATTTCATACCCTCTCTCCTCCCGATTTCTATACGAGGCGTCCTGCTCATTTTTTCGTTATGACCACAAAAACACGTCTCGTGGTCAATTTCTAACTTATATTCGAGACTTTTTCGGGTTTTAGAGCTAGTAGATCAAATTTCATACCCTTTCTCCTCCCGTTTTTTTGTTCTGACCTCAAAAATAGGTCTCGTGGTCCATTTCTAACCTATAATTGAGACTTTTTCGGGTTTTAGAGCTAGTGGATCTAATTTCATACCCTCTCTCCTTCCGATTTCTATACGAGGCTTCGTGCTCGTTTTTTCGTTCTGACCTCACAAACACGTCTCGTGGTCCATTTCTAACCTATAATCGAGACTTTTTTGGGTTTTAGAGGAAGTGGATTTAATTTCATACCTTCTCTCCTCCCGAATTCTATACGAGGCGTCGTGCTCATTTTTTCGTTATGACCACACAAACATGTCTCGTGGTCAATTTCTAACCTATATTCGAGATTTTATCGGGTTTTAGAGCTAATAGATCTAATTTCATACCCTCTCTCCTCCCGATTTCTATACGAGGCTTCTTGCTCGTTTTTTCGTTCTGACCTCAAAAATAGGTCTCGTGGTCCATTTCTAACCTATAATTGAGATTTTTTCGGGTTTTAGAGCTAGTGGATCTAATTTCATACCCTCTCTCCTCCCGATTTCTATACGAGGCTTCGTGCTCGTTTTTTCGTTCTGACCTCACAAACACGTCTCGTGGTCCATTTCTAACCTATAATTGAGACTTTTTCGGGTTTTAGAGCTAGTGGATCTAATTTCATACCCTCTCTCCTCCCGATTTCTATACGAGGCTTCGTGCTCGTTTTTTCGTTCTGACCTCACAAGCACGTTTCGTGGTCCATTTCTAACCTATAATCGAGACTTTTTCGGGTTTTCGAGCAAGTAGATCTAATTTCATACCCTCTCTCCTCCTGATTTCTATACGAAGCTTCAAGATCATTTTTTCGTTCTGACCTCATAAACACGTCTTGTGGTCCATTTCTAACCTATAATTTAGACTTTTTCGGGTTTTTGAGCTAGTGGATGTAATTTCATACCCTCTCCTCCCGATTTCTATACGAGGCTTCGTGCTCGTTTTTTTGTTCTGACCACAAAAATAGGTCTCGTGGTCCATTTCTAACCTATAATGGAGAATTTTTCGGATTTTAGAGCTAGTAGATCTAATTTCATACCCTCTCTCCTCCCAATTTCTATACGAGGCTTCGTGCTCGTTTTTTTGTTCTGACCTCAAAAATAGGTCTCGTGGTCCATTTCTAACCTATAATCGAGACTTTTTCGGATTTTAGAGCTAGTGGATCTAATTTCATACCCTCTCTCCTCTCGATTTCTATACGAGGCTTCGTGCTCGTTTTCTCGTTCTGACCTCACAAAGACGTCTCGTCGTCCATTTCTAACCAATAATCGAGACTTTTTCTACTTTTGGAACAAGTGAATCTAATTTAATACCCTCTCTCCTCCCGATTTCTATACGAGGCTTCGTGCTCGTTTCTTCATTCTGACCTCACAAATACTTCTCGTGGTCCATTTCTAAACTATAATCGAGACTTTTAGGGATTATAGAGGAAGTGGATCTAATTTCATACCCTCTCTCCTCCCGAATTCTATACGAGGCGTCGTGCTCGTTTTTTCGTTATGACGTCACAAACACGTCTCGTGGTCAATTTTTAACCTATATTCGAGACTTTTTCGGATTTAAAAGCTAGTGGATCTAATTTTATACCCTCTCTCCTCCCGATTTCTATACGAGGCTTCGTGCCCGTTTTTTCGTTCTGACCTCAAAAATTGGTCTTGTGGTCCATTTCTAACCTATAATTGAGACTTTTTCGGATTTTAGAGCTAGTGGATCTAATTTCATACCCTCTCTCCTTCCGATTTCTATACGAGGCTTCGTGCTCATTTTTTCGTTATGACCACACAAACACTTCTCGTGGTCAATTTCTAACCTATATTCGAGACTTTTTCGGGTTTTAGAGCTAGTAGATCTAATTTCATACCCTCTCTCCTCCCGATTTCTATACGAGGCTTCGTGCTCGTTTTTTCGTTCTGACCTCACAAACACGTCTCGTGGTCCATTTCTAACCTATAATTGAGACTTTTTCGGGTTTTAGAGCTAGTGGATCTAATTTCATACCCTCTCTCCTCCCGATTTCTATACGAGGCGTCCTACTCATATTTTCGTTATGACCACACAAACACGTCTCGTGGTCAATTTCTAACTTATATTCGAGACTTTTTCGGGTTTTAGAGCTAGTAGATCTAATTTCATACCCTCTCTCCTCCCGATTTCTATACGAGGCTTCGTGCTCGTTTTTTCGTTCTGACCTCACAAACACGTCTCGTGGTCCATTTCTAACCTATAATCGAGACTTTTTCGGATTTTAGAGCTAGTGGATCCAATTTCATACCCTCTCTCCTCCCGATTTCTATACGAGGCTTCGTGCTCGTTTTTTCGTTCTGACCTCACAAACACGTCTCGTGGTCCATTTCTAACCTATAATCGAGACTTTTTCGGGTTTTAGAGGAAGTGGATTTAATTTCATACCCTCTCTCCTCCCGAATTCTATACGAGGCGTCGTGCTCATTTTTTCGTTATGACCACACAAACACGTCTCGTGGTTAATTTCTAACCAATAATCGAGACTTTTTCTGGTTTTGGAACAAGTGGATCTAATTTCATACCCTCTCTCCTCCCGATTTCTATACGAGGCTTCGTGCTCGTTTTTTCGTTATGACCACACAAACATGTCTCGTGGTCAATTTCTAACCTATATTCGAGACTTTTTCGGGTTTTAGAGCTAATAGATCTAATTTCATACCCTCTCTCCTCCCGATTTCTATACGAGGCTTCTTGCTCGTATTTTCGTTCTGACCTCAAAAATAGGTCCCGTGGTCCATTTCTAACCTATAATTGAGATTTTTTCGGGTTTTAGAGCTAGTGGATCTAATTTCATACCCTCTCTCCTCCCGATTTCTATACGAGGCTTCGTGCTCGTTTTTTCGTTCTGACCTTACCAACACGTCTCATGGTCCATTTCTAACGTATAATCGAGACTTTTTCGGGTTTTAGAGGAAGTGGATCTAATTTCATACCCTCTCTCCTCCTGATTTCTATACGAGACTTCGTGCTCGTTTTTTCGTTCTGACCTTACAAATACGTATCGTGGTCCATTTCTAACCTATAATCGAGACTTTTTCGGGTTTTAGAGGAAGTGGATTTAATTTCATACCCTCTCTCCTCCCGAATTCTATACGAGGCGTCGTGCTCATTTTTTCGTTATGACCACATAAACACGTCTCGTGGTCAATTTCTAACCTATATTCGAGACTTTTTCGGGTTTTAGAGCTAGTAGATCTAATTTCATACCCTCTCTCCTCCCGATTTCTATACGAGGCTTCGCGCTCGTTTTTTCGTTCTGACCTCACAAACACGTCTCGTGGTCCATTTCTAACCTATAATTGAGACTTTTTCGGATTTTAGAGCTAGTGCATCTAATTTCATACCCTCTCTCCTCCCGATTTCTATACGAGGCGTCCTGCTCATTTTTTCGTTATGACCACACAAACACGTCTCGTGGTCAATTTCTAACTTATATTCGAGACTTTTTCGGGTTTTAGAGCTAGTAGATCTAATTTCATACACTCTCTCCTCCCGATTTCTATACGAGGCTTCGTGCTCGTTTTTTCATTCTGACCTCACAAACACGTCTAGTGGTCCATTTCTAACCTATAATCGAGACTTTTTCGGATTTTAGAGCTAGTGGATCTAATTTCATACCCTCTCTCCTCCCTATTTCTATACGAGGCTTCGTGCTCGTTTTTTCGTTCTGACCTCACCAACACGTCTCGTGGTCCATTTCTAACCTATAATTGAGACTTTTTCGTGTTTTAGAGGAAGTGGATATAATTTCATACCCTCTCTCCTCCCGATTTCTATACGAGCCTTCGTGCTCGTTTTCTCGTTCTGACCTCACAAAGACGTCTCGTGGTCCATTTCTAACCAATAATCGAGACTTTTTCTGGTTTTAGAACAAGTGGATCTAATTTCATACCCTCTCTCCTCCCGATTTCTATACGAGGCTTCGTGCTCGTTTTTTCGTTATGACCACACAAACACGTCTCGTGGTCAATTTCTAACCTATATTCGAGACTTTTTCGGGTTTTAGAGCTAATAGATCTAATTTCATACCCTCTCTCCTCCCGATTTCTATACGAGGCTTCTTGCTCGTTTTTTCGTTCTGACCTCAAAAATAGATCTCGTGGTCCATTTCTAACCTATAATTGAGATTTTTTCGGGTTTTAGAGCTAGTGGATCTAATTTCATACCCTCTCTCCTCCCGATTTCTATACGAGGCTTCGTGCTCGTTTTTTCGTTCTGACCTTACCAACACGTCTCATGGTCCATTTCTAACGTATAATCGAGACTTTTTCGGGTTTTAGAGGAAGTGGATCTAATTTCATACCCTCTCTCCTCCTGATTTCTATACGAGACTTCGTGCTCGTTTTTTCGTTCTGACCTCACAAATACGTCTCGTGGTCCATTTCTAACCTATAATCGAGACTTTTTCGGGTTTTAGAGGAAGTGGATTTAATTTCATAACCTCTCTCCTCCCGAATTCTATACGAGGCGTCGTGCTCATTTTTTCGTTATGACCACATAAACACGTCTCGTGGTCAATTTCTAACCTATATTCGAGACTTTTTCGGGTTTTAGAGCTAGTAGATCTAATTTCATACCCTCTCTCCTCCCGATTTCTATACGAGGCTTCGCGCTCGTTTTTTCGTTCTGACCTCACAAACACGTCTCGTGGTCCATTTCTAACCTATAATTGAGACTTTTTCGGATTTTAGAGCTAGTGCATCTAATTTCATACCCTCTCTCCTCCCGATTTCTATACGAGGCGTCCTGCTCATTTTTTCGTTATGACCACACAAACACGTCTCGTGGTCAATTTTTAACTTATATTCGAGACTTTTTCGGGTTTTAGAGCTAGTAGATCTAATTTCATACACTCTCTCCTCCCGATTTCTATACGAGGCTTCGTGCTCGTTTTTTCGTTCTGACCTCACAAACACGTCTCGTGGTCCATTTCTAACCTATAGTCGAGACTTTTTCGGATTTCAGAGCTAGTGGATCTAATTTCATACCCTCTCTCCTCCCTATTTCTATACGAGGCTTCGTGCTCGTTTTTTCGTTCTGACCTCACCAACACGTCTCGTGGTCCATTTCTAACCTATAATTGAGACTTTTTCGTGTTTTAGAGGAAGTGGATATAATTTCATACCCTCTCTCCTCCCGATTTCTATACGAGCCTTCGTGCTCGTTTTCTCGTTCTGACCTCACAAAGACGTCTCGTGGTCCATTTCTAACCAATAATCGAGACTTTTTCTGGTTTTAGAACAAGTGGATCTAATTTCATACCCTCTCTCCTCCCGATTTCTATACGAGGCTTCGTGCTCGTTTTTTCGTTATGACCACACAAACACGTCTCGTGGTCAATTTCTAACCTATATTCGAGACTTTTTCGGGTTTTAGAGCTAATAGATCTAATTTCATACCCTCTCTCCTCCCGATTTCTATACGAGGCTTCTTGCTCGTTTTTTCGTTCTGACCTCAAAAATAGATCTCGTGGTCCATTTCTAACCTATAATTGAGATTTTTTCGGGTTTTAGAGCTAGTGGATCTAATTTCATACCCTCTCTCCTCCCGATTTCTATACGAGGCTTCGTGCTCGTTTTTTCGTTCTGACCTTACCAACACGTCTCATGGTCCATTTCTAACGTATAATCGAGACATTTTCGGGTTTTAGAGGAAGTGGATCTAATTTCATACCCTCTCTCCTCCTGATTTCTATACGAGACTTCGTGCTCGTTTTTTCGTTCTGACCTCACAAATAAGTCTCGTGGTCCATTTCTAACCTATAATCGATACTTTTTCGGGTTTTAGAGGAAGTGGATTTAATTTCATACCCTGTCTCTTCCCGATTCCTATACGAGGCTTCGTGCTCGTTTTTTCGTTCTGACCTCACAAACACGTCTCGTGGTCCATTTCTATCCTATAATCGAGACTTTTTTGGGTTTTAGAGGAAGTTTATCTAATTTCATACCCTCTCTCCTCCCGATTTCTATACGAGGCTTCGTGCTCATTTTTTTGTTCTGACCTCACAAACACGTTTCGTGGTCCATTTCTAACCTATAATCTAGACTTTTTCGGGTTTTCAAACTAGTGGATCTAATTTCATACCCACTCTCCTCCCGATTTATATACGAGGCTTCGTGCTCGTTTTTTCGTTATGACCACACAAACATGTCTCGTTCTGACCTCACAAAGACGTCTCGTGGCCTATTTCTAACCAATAATCGAGACTTTTTCTGGTTTTGGAACAAGTGGATCTAATTTCATACCCTCTCTCCTCCCGATTTCTATACGAGGCGTCCTGCTCATTTTTTCGTTATGACCACACAAACACTTCTCGTGGTCAATTTCTAACTTATATTCGAGACTTTTTCGGGTTTTAGAGCTAGTAGATCTAATTTCATACCCTCTCTCCTCCCGATTTCTATACGAGGCTTCATGCTCGTTTTTTCATTCTGACCTCAAAAATAGGTCTCGTGGTACATTTCTAACGTATAATCGAGACTTTTTCTGGTTTTAGAGGAAGTGGATCTAATTTCATACCCTCTCTCCTCCTGATTTCTATACGAGGCTTCGTGCTCGTTTTTTCGTTCTGACCTCAAAAATAGGTCTCGTGGTCCATTTCTAACCTATAATTGAGACTTTTTCGGGTTTTAGAGCTAGTGGATCTAATTTCATACCCTCTCTCCTCCCGATTTCTATACGAGGCTTCGTACTCATTTTTTCGTTCTGACCTTACCAACACGTCTCATGGTCCATTTCTAACGTATAATCGAGACTTTTTCGGGTTTTAGAGGAAGTGGATCTAATTTCATACCCTCTCTCCTCCTGATTTCTATACGAGACTTCGTGCTCGTTTTTTCGTTCTGACCTCACAACTACGTCTCGTGGTCCATTTCTAACCTATAATCGAGACTTTTTCGGGTTTTAGAGGAAGTGGATTTAATTTCATACCCTGTCTCTTCCCGATTCCTATACGAGGCTTTGTGCTCGTTTTTTCGTTCTGACCTCACAAACACGTCTCGTGGTCCATTTCTAACCTATAATCGAGACTTTTTTGGGTTTTAGAGGAAGTTTATCTAATTTCATACCCTCTCTCCTCCCGATTTCTATACGAGGCTTCGTGCTCGTTTTTTCGTTCTGACCTCACAAACACGTTTCGTGGTCCATTTCTAACCTATATTCTAGACTTTTTCGGGTTTTCGAACTAGTGGATCTAATTTCATACCTTCTCTCCTCCCGATTTCTATACGAGGCTTCGTGCTCGTTTTTTCGTTCTGACATCACAAACACGTTTCGTGGTCCATTTCCAACCTATAATCGAGACTTTTTTGGGTTTTAGAGGAAGTTTATCTAATTTCATACCCTCTCTCCTCCCGATTTCTATACGAGGCTTCGTGCTCGTTTTTTCGTTCTGACCTCACAAACACGTTTCGTGGTCTATTTCTAACCTATATTCTAGACTTTTTCGGGTTTTCGAACTAGTGGATCTAATTTCATACCTTCTCTCCTCCCGATTTCTATACGAGGCTTCGTGCTCGTTTTTTCGTTCTGACATAACAAACACGTCTCGTGGTCCATTTCTAACCTATAATCGAGAATTTTTTGGGTTTTAGAGGAAGTTTATCTAATTTCATACCCTCTCTCCTCCCGATTTCTATACGAGGCTTCGTGCTCGTTTTTTCGTTCTGACCTCACAAACACGTTTCGTGGTCCATTTCTAACCTATATTCTAGACTTTTTCGGGTTTTCGAACTAGTGGATCTAATTTCATACCTTCTCTCCTCCCGATTTCTATACGAGGCTTCGTGCTCGTTTTTTCGTTCTGACATCACAAACACGTCTCGTGGTCCATTTCCAACCTATAATCGAGACTTTTTCGGATTTTAGAGCTAGTGGATCTAATTTCATACCCTCTCTCCTCCCGATTTCTATACGAGGTTTCGTGCTCGTTTTCTCGTTCTGACCTCACTAAGACGTCTCGTGGCCCATTTCTAACCAATAATCGAGACTTTTTATGATTTTGGAACAAGTGGATCTAATTTCATACTCTCTCTCCTCCCGATTTCTATACGAGGCTTCGTGCTCGTTTTTTCGTTATGACCACACAAACACATCTCGTGGTCAATTTCTAACCTATATTCGAGACTTTTTCGGGTTTTAGAGCTAGTAGATCTAATTTCATATCCTCTCTCCTCCCGATTTCTATAGAAGGCTTCGTGCTCATTTTTTCATTCTGACCTCACAAATACTTCTCGTGGTCCATTTCTAAACTATAATCGAGACTTTTTGGGGTTATAGAGGAAGTGGATCTAATTTCATACCCTCTCTCCTCCCGATTTCTATACGAGGCGTCGTGCTCGTTTTTTCGTTATGACGTCACAAACACGTCTCGTGGTCAATTTCTAACCTATATTCGAGACTTTTTCGGGTTTTAGAGCTAGTGGATTTAATTTAATACCCTCTCTCCTCCCGATTTCTATACGAGGCTTTGTGCCCGTTTTTTCGTCCTGACCTCAAAAATAGGTCTCGTGGTCCATTTCTAACCTATAATTGAGACTTTTTCGGGTTTTAGAGCTAGTGGATCTAATTTCATACCCTCTCTCCTCCCGATTTCTATACGAGGCGTCCTGCTCATTTTTTCGTTATGACCACACAAACATGTCTCGTGGTCAATTTCTAACTTATATTCGAGACTTTTTCGGGTTTTAGAGCTAGTAGATCTAATTTCATACCCTCTCTCCTCCCGATTTCTATACGAGGCTTCGTGCTCGTTTTTTCGTTCTGACCTCACAAACACGTCTCGTGTTCCATTTCTAACCTATAATCGAGACTTTTTCGGATTTTAGAGCTAGTGGATCTAATTTCATACCCTCTCTCCTCCCGATTTCTATACGAGGCTTCGTGCTCGTTTTTTCGTTCTGACCTCACCAACACGTCTCGTGGTCCATTTCTAACCTATAATTGAGACTTTTTCGGGTTTTAGAGGAAGTGGATATAATTTCATACCCTCTCTCCTCCCGATTTCTATACGAGGCTTCGTGCTCGTTTTCTCGTTCTGACCTCACAAAGACGTCTCTTGGTCCATTTCTAACCAATAATCGAGACTTTTTCTGGTTTTGGAACAAGTGGATCTAATTTCATACCCTCTCTCCTCCCGATTTCTATACGAGGCTTCGTGCTCGTTTTTTCGTTATGACAACACAAACAAGTCTCGTGGTCAATTTCTAACCTATATTCGAGACTTTTTCGGGTTTTAGAGCTAATAGATCTAATTTCATACCCTCTCTCCTCCCGATTTCTATACGAGGCTTCGTGCTCGTTTTTTCGTTCTGACCTCAAAAATAGGTCTCGTGGTCCATTTCTAACCTATAATTGAGACTTTTTCAGGTTTTAGAGCTAGTGGATCTAATTTCATACCCTCTCTCCTCCCGATTTCTATACGAGGCTTCGTGCTCTTTTTTTCGTTCTGACCTTACCAACACGTCTCATGGTCCATTTCTAACGTATAATCGAGACTTTTTCGGGTTTTAGAGGAAGTGGATCTAATTTCATACCCTCTCTCCTCCTGATTTCTATACGAGACTTTGTGCTCGTTTTTTCGTTCTGACCTCACAAATACGTCTCGTGGTCCATTTCTAACCTATAATCGAGACTTTTTCTGGTTTTAGAGGAATTGGATTTAATTTCATACCCTGTCTCTTCCCGATTCCTATACGAGGCTTCGTGCTCGTTTTTTCGTTCTGACCTCACAAACACGTCTCGTGGTCCATTTCTAACCTATAATCGAGACTTTTTTGGGTTTTAGAGGAAGTTTATCTAATTTCATACCCTCTCTCCTCCCGATTTCTATACAAGGCTTCGTGCTCGTTTTTTCGTTCTGACCTCACAAACACGTTTCGTGGTCCATTTCTAACCTATAATCTAGACTTTTTCGGGTTTTCGAACTAGTGGATCTAATTTCATACCCTCTCTCCTCCCGATTTCTATACGAGGCTTCGTGCTCATTTTTTCATTCTGACCTCACCAACACGTCTCGTAGTCCATTACTAACCAATAATCGAGACTTTTTCTGGTTTTGGAAAAAGTGGATTTAATTTCACAACCTCTCTCCTCCCGATTTCTATACGAGGCTTCGTGCTCGTTTTTTCGTTCTGACTTTACAAACACGTCTCGTGGTCCATTTCTAACCTATAATCGAGACTTTTTCGGGTTTTCGAGCTAGTTGATCTAATTTCATACCCTCTCTCCTCCCGATTTCTATACGAGGCTTCGTGCTCGTTTTTTCGTTCTGACCTCACAAACACGTCTCGTGGTCCATTTCTAACCTATAATCGAGACTTTTTCGGATTTTAGAGCTAGTGGATCTAATTTCATACCCTCTCTCCTCCCGATTTCTATACGAGGCTTCGTGCTCGTTTTCTCGTTCTGATCTCACAAAGACGTCTCGTGGCCCATTTCTAACCAATAATCGAGTCTTTTTCTGGATTTGGAACAAGTAGATCTAATTTCATACCCTCTCTCCTCCCGATTTCTATACGAGGCTTCGTTCTCGTTTTTTCGTTATGACCACACAAACACATCTCGTGGTCAATTTCTAACCTATATTCGAGACTTTTTCGGGTTTTAGAGCTAGTAGATCTAATTTCATACCCTCTCTCCTCCCGATTTCTATACGAGGCTTCGTGCTCGTTTTTTCATTCTGACCTCACAAATACTTCTCGTGGTCCATTTCTAAACTATAATCGAGACTTTTTGGGGTTATAGAGGAAGTGGATCTAATTACATACCCTCTCTCCTCCCGATTTCTATACGAGGCGTCGTGCTCGTTTTTTCGTTATGACGTCACAAACACGTCTCGTGGTCAATTTCTAACCTATATTCGAGACTTTTTCGGGTTTTAGAGCTAGTGGATTTAATTTTATACCCTCTCTCCTCCCGATTTCTATACGAGGCTTCGTGCCCGTTTTTTCGTCCTGACCTCAAAAATAGGTCTCGTGGTCCATTTCTAACCTATAATTGAGACTTTTTCGGGTTTTAGAGCTAGTGGATCTAATTTCATACCCTCTCTCCTCCCGATTTCTATACGAGGCGTCCTGCTCATTTTTTCGTTATGACCACACAAACATGTCTCGTGGTCAATTTCTAACTTATATTCGAGACTTTTTCGGGTTTTAGAGCTAGTGGATCTAATTTCATACCCTCTCTCCTCCCGATTTCTATACGAGGCTTCGTGCTCTTTTTTTCGTTCTGACCTCACAAACACGTCTCGTGGTCCATTTCTAACGTATAATCGAGACTTTTTCGGGTTTTAGAGGAAGTGGATCTAATTTCATACCCTCTCTCCTCCTGATTTCTATACGAGACTTTGTGCTCGTTTTTTCGTTCTGACCTCACAAATACGTCTCGTGGTCCATTTCTAACCTATAATCGAGACTTTTTCTGGTTTTAGAGGAATTGGATTTAATTTCATACCCTGTCTCTTCCCGATTCCTATACGAGGCTTCGTGCTCGTTTTTTCGTTCTGACCTCACAAACACGTCTCGTGGTCCATTTCTAACCTATAATCGAGACTTTTTTGGGTTTTAGAGGAAGTTTATCTAATTTCATACCCTCTCTCCTCCCGATTTCTATAGAAGGCTTCGTGCTCGTTTTTTCGTTCTGACCTCACAAACACGTTTCGTGGTCCATTTCTAACCTATAATCTAGACTTTTTCGGGTTTTCGAACTAGTGGATCTAATTTCATACCCTCTCTCCTCCCGATTTCTATACGAGGCTTCGTGCTCATTTTTTCATTCTGACCTCACCAACACGTCTCGTAGTCCATTACTAACCAATAATCGAGACTTTTTCTGGTTTTGGAAAAAGTGGATTTAATTTCACACCCTCTCTCCTCCCGATTTCTATACGAGGCTTCGTGCTCGTTTTTTCGTTCTGACTTTACAAACACGTCTCGTGGTCCATTTCTAACCTATAATCGAGACTTTTTCGGGTTTTCGAGCTAGTTGATCTAATTTCATACCCTCTCTCCTCCCGATTTCTATACGAGGCTTCGTGCTCGTTTTTTCGTTCTGACCTCACAAACACGTCTCGTGGTCCATTTCTAACCTATAATCGAGACTTTTTCGGATTTTATAGCTAGTGGATCTAATTTCATACCCTCTCTCCTCCCGATTTCTATACGTGGCTTCGTGCTCGTTTTCTCATTCTGATCTCACAAAGACGTCTCGTGGCCCATTTCTAACCAATAATCGAGTCTTGTTCTGGATTTGGAACAAGTGGATCTAATTTCATACCCTCTCTCCTCCCGATTTCTATACGAGGCTTTGTGCTCGTTTTTTCGTTATGACCACACAAACACGTCTCGTGGTCAATTTCTAACCTATATTCGAGACTTTTTCGGGTTTTAGAGCTAGTAGATCTAATTTCATACCCTCTCTCCTCCTAATTTCTATACGAGGCTTCGTGCTCATTTTTTCCTTCTGACCTCATAAATACTTCTCGTGGTCCATTTCTAAACTATAATCGAGACTTTTTGGGGTTATAGTGGAAGTGGATCTAATTTCATACCCTCTCTCCTCCCGATTTCTATACGAGGCGTCGTGCTCGTTTTTTCGTTACGACGTCACAAACACGTCTCGTGGTCAATTTCTAACCTATATTCGAGTCTTTTTCGAGTTTTAGAGCTAGTGGATCTAATTTTATACCCTCTCTCCTCCCGATTTCTATACGAGGCTTCGTGCCCGTTTTTCCGTCCTGACCTCAAAAATAGGTCTCGTGGTCCATTTCTAATCTATAATTGAGACTTTTTCGGGTTTTAGAGCTAGTGGATCTAATTTCATACCCTCTCTCCTCCCGATTTCTATACGAGGCGTCCTCCTCATTTTTTCGTTATGACCACACAAACACGTCTTGTGGTCAATTTCTAACTTATATTCTAGACTTTTTCGGGTTTTAGAGCTAGTAGATCTAATTTCATACCCTCTCTCCACCCGATTTCTATATGAGGCTTCGTGCTCGTTTTTTCGTTCTGACCTCACAAACACGTCTCGTGGTTCATTTTTAACCTATAATCGAGACTTTTTCGGTTTTTAGAGCTAGTGGATCTAATTTCATACCCTCTCTCCTCCCGATTTCTATACGAGGCTTCGTGCTCGTTTTTTCGTTCTGACCTCACCAACACGTCTCGTGGTCCATTTCTAACCTATAATTGAGACTTTTTCGGGTTTTAGAGGAAGTGGATCTAATTTCATACCCTCTCTCCTCCCGATTTCTATACGAGGCTTCGTGCCCGTTTTTTCGTTCTGACCTCAAAAATAGGTCTCGTGGTCCATTTCTAACCTATAATTGAGACTTTTTCGGGTTTTAGAGCTAGTGGATCTAATTTCATACCCTCTCTCCTCCCGATTTCTATACGAGGCTTCGTGCCCGTTTTTTCGTCCTGACCTCAAAAATAGGTCTCGTGGTCCATTTCCAATCTATAATTGAGACTTTTTCGGGTTTTAGAGCTAGTGGATCTAATTTCATACCTTCTCTCCTCCCGATTTCTATACGAGGCGTCCTGCTCATTTTTTCGTTATGACCACACAAACACGTCTCGTGGTCAATTTCTAACTTATATTCGAGACTTTTTCGGGTTTTAGAGCTAGTAGATCTAATTTCATACCCTCTCTCCTCCCGATTTCTATACGAGGCTTCGTGCTTGTTTTTTCGTTCTGACCTCACCAACACGTCTCGTGGTCCATTTCTAACCTATAATTGAGACTTTTTCGGGTTTTAGAGGAAGTGGATCTAATTTCATACCCTCTCTCCTCCCGATTTCTATACGAGGCTTCGTGCTCGTTTTCTCGTTCTGACCTCACAAAGACGTCTCGTGGTCCATTTCTAACCAATAATCGAGACTTTTTCTGGTTTTGGAATAAGTGGATCTAATTTCAAACCCTCTCTCCTCCCGATTTCTATACGAGGCTTCGTGCTCGTTTTTTCGTTATGACCACACAAACATGTCTCGTGGTCAATTTCTAACCTATATTCGAGACTTTTTCGGGTTTTAGAGCTAATAGATATAATTTCATACCCTCTCTCCTCCCGATTTCTATACGAGGCTTCGTGCTCGTTTTTTCGTTCTGACCTCAAAAATAGGTCTCGTTGTCCATTTCTAACCTATAATTGAGACTTTTTCGGGTTTTAGAGCTAGTGGATCTAATTTCATACCCTCCCTCCTCCCTATTTCTATACGAGGCTTGGTGCTCTTTTTTTCGTTCTGACCTTACCAACACGTCTCTTGGTCCATTTCTAACGTATAATCGAGACTTTTTTGGGTTTTAGAGGAAGTGGATCTAATTTCATACCCTCTCTCCTCCTGATTTCTATACGAGACTTCGTGCTCGTTTTTTCGTTCTGACCTCACAAATACGTCTCGTGGTCTATTTCTAACCTATAATCGAGACTTTTTCGGGTTTTAGAGGAAGTGGATTTAATTTCATACCCTGTCTCTTCCCGATTCCTATACGAGGCTTCGTGCTCGTTTTTTCGTTCTAACCTCACAAACACGTCTCGTGGTCCATTTCTAACCTATAATCGAGAATTTTTTGGGTTTTAGAGGAAGTTTATCTAATTTCATACCCTCTCTCCTCCCGATTTCTATACGAGGCTTCGTGCTCGTTTTTTCGTTCTAACCTCACAAACATGTTTCGTGGTCTATTTCTAACCTATAATCTAAACTTTTTCGGGTTTTCGAGCTAGTGGATCTAATTTCATACCCTCTCTCCTCCCGATTTTTATATGAGGCTTCGTGCTCATTTTTTCATTCTGACCTCACCAACACATCTCATGGTCCATTACTAACCAATAATCGAGACTTTTTCTGGTTTTGGAAAAAGTGGATCTAATTTCACACCCTCTCTCCTCCCGATTTCTATACGAGGCTTCGTGCTCGTTTTCTCGTTCTGACCTCACAAAGACGTCTCATGGCCCATTTCTAACCAATAATCGAGACTTTTTCTGGTTTTGGAACAAGTGGATCTAATTTCATACCCTCTCTCCTCCCGATTTCTATACGAGGCTTCGTGCTCGTTTTTTCGTTATGACCACACAAACACGTCTCGTGGTCAATTTCTAACCTATATTCGAGACTTTTTTTGGTTTTAGAGCTAGTAGATCTAATTTCATACCCTCTCTCCTCCCGATTTCTATACGAGGCTTCGTGCTCGTTTTTTTATTCTGACCTCACAAATACTTCTCGTGGTCCATTTCTAAACTATAATCTAGACTTTTTGGGGTTATAGAGGGAGTGGATCTAATTTCATACCCTCTCTCCTCCCGATTTCTATACGAGGCGTCGTGCTCGTTTTTTCGTTATGACGTCACAAACACGTCTCGTGGTCAATTTCTAACCTATATTCGAGACTTTTTCGGGTTTTAGAGCTAGTGGATCTAATTTGATACCCTCTCTCCTCCCGATTTCTATACGAGGCTTCGTGCCCGTTTTTTCGTTCTGACCTCAAAAATAGGTCTCGTGGTCCATTTCTAACCTATAATTGAGGCTTTTTCGGGTTTTAGAGCTAGTGGATCTAATTTCATACCCTCTCTCCTCCCGATTTCTATACGAGGCTTCGTGCTCGTTTTTTCGTTCTGACCTCACAAATACGTCTCGTGGTCTATTTCTAACCTATAATCGAGACTTTTTCGGGTTTTAGAGGAAGTGGATTTAATTTCATACCCTGTCTCTTCCCGATTCCTATACGAGGCTTCGTGCTCGTTTTTTCGTTCTAACCTCACAAACACGTCTCGTGGTCCATTTCTAACCTATAATCGAGAATTTTTTGGGTTTTAGAGGAAGTTTATCTAATTTCATACCCTCTCTCCTCCCGATTTCTATACGAGGCTTCGTGCTCGTTTTTTCGTTCTAACCTCACAAACATGTTTCGTGGTCTATTTCTAACCTATAATCTAAACTTTTTCGGGTTTTCGGCTAGTGGATCTAATTTCATACCCTCTCTCCTCCCGATTTTTATATGAGGCTTCGTGCTCATTTTTTCATTCTGACCTCACCAACACGTCTCATGGTCCATTACTAACCAATAATCGAGACTTTTTCTGGTTTTGGAAAAAGTGGATCTAATTTCACACCCTCTCTCCTCCCGATTTCTATACGAGGCTTCGTGCTCATTTTCTCGTTCTGACCTCACAAAGACGTCTCGTGGCCCATTTCTAACCAATAATCGAGACTTTTTCTGGTTTTGGAACAAGTGGATCTAATTTCATACCCTCTCTCCTCCCGATTTCTATACGAGGCTTCGTACTCGTTTTTTCGTTATGACCACACAAACACGTCTCGTGGTCAATTTCTAACCTATATTCGAGACTTTTTTTGGTTTTAGAGCTAGTAGATCTAATTTCATACCCTCTCTCCTCCCGATTTCTATACGAGGCTTCGTGCTCGTTTTTTTATTCTGACCTCACAAATACTTCTCGTGGTCCATTTCTAAACTATAATCTAGACTTTTTGGGGTTATAGAGGGAGTGGATCTAATTTCATACCCTCTCTCCTCCCGATTTCTATACGAGGCGTCGTGCTCGTTTTTTCGTTAGGACGTCACAAACACGTCTCGTGGTCAATTTCTAACCTATATTCGAGACTTTTTCGGGTTTTAGAGCTAGTGGATCTAATTTGATACCCTCTCTCCTCCCGATTTCTATACGAGGCTTCGTGCCCGTTTTTTCGTTCTGACCTCAAAAATAGGTCTCGTGGTCCATTTCTAACCTATAATTGAGACTTTTTCGGGTTTTAGAGCTAGTGGATCTAATTTCATACCCTCTCTCCTCCCGATTTCTATACGAGGCTTCGTGCTCGTTTTTTCGTTCTGACCTCACAAATACGTCTCGTGGTCCATTTCTAACCTATAATCGAGACTTTTTCGGGTTTTAGAGGAAGTTGATTTAATTTCATACCCTCTCTCCTCCCGATTTCTATACGAGGCGTCGTGCTCATTTTTTCGTTATGACCACACAAACACGTCTCGTGGTCAATTTCTAACTTATATTCGAGACTTTTTCGGGTTTTAGAGCTAGTAAATCTAATTTCATACCCTCTCTCCTCCCGATTTCTATACGAGGCTTCGTGCTCGTTTTTTCGTTCTGACCTCACAAACACGTCTCGTGGTCCATTTCTAACCTATAATCGAGACTTTTTCGGATTTTAGAGCTAGTGGATCTAATTTCATACCCTCTCTCCTCCCGATTTCTATACGAGGCTTCGTGCTCGTTTTTTCGTTCTGACCTCACCAACACGTCTCATGGTCCATTTCTAACCTATAATTGAGACTTTTTCGGGTTTTAGAGGAAGTGGATCTAATTTCATACCCTCTCTCCTCCCGATTTCTATACGAGGCTTCGTGCTCGTTTTTTCGTTCTGACCTCACAAATACGTCTCATGGTCCATTTCTAACCTATAATCGAGACTTTTTCGGGTTTTAGAGGAAGTGGATTTAATTTCATACCCTCTCTCCTCCCGATTTCTATACGAGGCGTCGTGCTCATTTTTTCGTTATGACCACACAAACACGTCTCGTGGTCAATTTCTAACTTATATTCGAGACTTTTTCGGGTTTTAGAGCTAGTAAATCTAATTTCATTCCCTCTCTCCTCCCGATTTCTATACGAGGCTTCGTGCTCGTTTTTTCGTTCTGACCTCACAAACACGTCTCGTGATCCATTTCTAACCTATAATCGAGACTTTTTCGGATTTTAGAGCTAGTGGATCTAATTTCATACCCTCTCTCCTCCCGATTTCTATACGAGGCTTCGTGCTCGTTTTTTCGTTCTGACCTCACCAACACGTCTCATGGTCCATTTCTAACCTATAATTGAGACTTTTTCGGGTTTTAGAGGAAGTGGATCTAATTTCATACCCTCTCTCCTACCGATTTCTATACGAGGCTTCGTGCTCGTTTTCTCGTTCTGACCTCACAAAGACGTCTCGTGGTCCATTTCTAACCAATAATCGAGACTTTTTCTGGTTTTGGAACAAGTGGATCTAATTTCATACCCTCTCTCCTCCCGATTTCTATACGAGGCTTCGTGCTCGTTTTTTCGTTATGACCACACAAACACGTCTCGTGGTCAATTTCTAACCTATATTCGAGACTTTTTCGGGTTTTAGAGCTAATAGATCTAATTTCATACCCTCTCTCCTTCCGATTTCTATACGAGGCTTCGTGCTCGTTTTTTCGTTCTGACCTAAAAAATATGTCTCGTGGTCCATTTCTAACCTATAATTGAGACTTTTTCGGGTTTTAGAGCTAGTGGATCTAATTTCATACCCTCTCTCCTCCCGATTTCTATACGAGGCTTCGTGCTCTTTTTTTCGTTCTGACCTTACCAACACGTCTCATGGTCCAATTCTAACGTATAATCGATACAAGTGTTAAGGGACAAAACCGTACCTTTTGTCACGCCCGATCCACCTATCGGCACGTGGCAACCGCTGTATGAGTCTACAAACCCATACAAGGCATTTAGAAATAACACAAAAATCACAAGATAGCTAATTCTATATATTTTAAAGTATCATACAACTTTGCAACCAATACTCTTATAGGCTTGAATGTTATGTTCCTAGGAGCCTAATACCCACCAACAATCCTTGTGCCAATCCCGAGCAACCTGCATATGTAAGATAAAATGCGCTGAGCCTTGCGGCCCAGTGGCTACAAAGAAACGATCTTAAGGGAGATAGGCCATCAAGTCCAAACCATCCACATATATTACACGGGTTATAATACAAACATCAAATAATCCAATAACATAACATTATATTTTGTTGAATGATAGGAAATAAATACAACAATAAAATGAAGTAAAATGATGGTACACAAATATAAATTACAACAAAAGGAAAATGCTAAAATTTGTTTTGTGTCTTTCCTGAATCCATGTCTTTTGTTACTACATTGTCATCTATATCTAATTCCTATCATGGGCTGCCAACCTATGCTTTAGAGTATGCCCTGGCCGAGAACTACCCTTAAGCCCATCAGTACTTGTCTAGGTCTCTGCATATGCCCACCACACTGACGTTGGTAGAGAGGGAAGGTAACTGTGGATTCTTATCCTCCAGTCTCGGTAGCTGTTTATCCCGATCCGCGCTAGCGAGATTAATGTATTCGTGTAACCTCCCTGTAGGCACACCATCCCGATCCGCGCTAGCGAGACTAATGTATTCGTGTAACCTCCCTGTAGGCACACCGAACACACACCTGTGTAGTACTACACACTGCCCCTATGGGCAGGGTTACCTTGCAAGAATTCTCCTTCGGCTGCGGCTAACCGGAAATCCTACACACATATTAAACCCTAGGATCTGGACTACCGTCGGTATGCCTGCAGAGCATCTAGGACGGTTGTCGTTGTCGACAGACCCACTGTCCACTGCGTATGGAGAGAATTTGTCACCCAACATTTATACAAGTGCAGAGATAACTACATTCCCCATTTGCCAAAAACGGACTATCGCGGTAGCGACCATTCACTACACACGTGGGAATACGATGTAAATATATCATAGTCATATTCTGGGACTACGGTGTCACTAAATAATCTAGGTGTCTCTTTTTTTGACATCTCCTTAGTACGTACAAGTAATTTGACTATTTATCGTTTAACACATAAGTATACTTCAAGTGACCATCATACATAATTTATTAAATTTCTTTAATAAGCACATATGCATGTACCACAATAACAATTAAGACATGTATTGTGCAGATAAACCATAAAAATAACCACAAGCAATATATAGGACAATTATAGGACTTTGTAATACTTATCCACTTGCCTACTCAAGTGTTCAATGTAATGAACCTGGATTGTGGATCAAATCTTCAGAACCAACCAAGAGATAATTATCAATGCCAATCACGTCACCGTTCAACTTGGAACGATGCCCTACAATATATGAATAACACTATTTTAAATGCAACCATTAATGCTTCTCCTATCTTAACATGATACTTACGGCAAGACCACGCTTAAATCCACTAATAAAATTTTATCGACAATAAATCTATAATTTAGAATGTATATGTAATATTAATGATTCTTCCAACCCGACTACTATTCACGGTGAACAGTAGGGCATATTATAAAAAAGAAAAAAATAACCACAATACCACCATTATAAAAAAAACATTCAATGGCAAAGATGAAATAACAAAATAATATATATATTTTAACCATTCCCACGGTTTCCTTATATATACACATGCATATATACTTTTCTTTCTACTTTTATTATTATTATTTATATATATCTACATGTATTTCTTTTCCTTCATGCCGAGAGCTCTTTGACAACCAAAAATTAAGAATAAATAAATAATTAATTAATTAAAAGTAAAATACCTAGTTGCATTCATATAAAAAAGGCAAGATGTGGGAGGTAAATTTCTAATTTTACCCCCATCACTTGAAGCCAAATCTTAGTCTTGGCATTACCCCTTTTATAAGTATTAACATGTTATATGTATATCTATTCTTATTTATCTAAACCTATATATATATATATATATTTAATGATCATGGTTTAAAAGTTCTCCCCTACTTAGCATTTTTGGTCCTCCAAAAATGAAGCAACACAACCAATATTTTCTTTTCTTAGGCCACTATATTTAATGACAACCAATTAAGTAAGAAACTATCAAATTCACTTATTCAAAGTAGCACTGTTAACACAAGAAAAATTTAACTCCTTCCACTCAAAGTAGATTTATTGAGAACCCAATGATTGCTAAAAAGAAAATTGTTAATTCTGACTAAAGGCCTTATTCTCCAAACTTTTTGTGGATACCACTAAATGTTGGTGTGCATCCTCCTACCACTCACTTTCATACTTTAGTTCCATTTTTAGTACCAACAGTTCATCTTTAGAAATCCTCTACTTGAGATGCATCACCCTCAAAGACATTTGGATGCTCTTGTATATGACTACCATCTAGAGCAAACATTCGTGTCTGCATACGCGTTTGTGGTCTTTGGGAGTGTTGCCCAGTTCTAGGAGTTGGCACCTTTCCTACTGTCAAAGCAGACACCGACAGTGTGGTTCGTACTTGTACTTGATTCTTACCCCGAGCTATTGATGCTTCAGAAGCTTCCGGTGGTGCTCGTTGCGGACAATTTGGACGAACATGACCCTCCTGTCCGCAGTGGTAACAAGTAGTAATCCGACATGGCCTTGTATGCACTTTATGGCAACGATGACAGTTGTTTAAGTTTGGAATCGGTGCTAACCCCATAGGCTGTGGTCAAGTGTAACCCGTCGTGTAAACCCCAAAATTTTGTGGGAAAAAAAAAATAAAATATGAAGGAATGGAAGGGGTAATTTGAAAAATAACATGGTAAATAGTTGAAAGGAATAGGGACAAATTTGGAATGGTAAGAAGTGGGTTTTACTTGTAATTAACAGGAGATAGCGGGGGTAAAATTGGTAATTGTGGACAATGCATGTGCGCCGCACGCGCACTCCAAGCCCTAGGTTGGGCGAGCACACGACGACGCCCCCAAATTGCTCCCTCTTCGCATCCTCGCACGCGGCGACGACGCCGGAGTTTCCCTAACCTTTCCATTGTCCTCCCTTCCCCCTTCGGCCTGCCGGCGACGAGCGTCGACACCACGACCTCTCCTCTTACCCCTGCAGTCCGCCAATGGGCCGCATCGACGACCGCAGCAAGGAACGGAATGC
Source organism: Thalia dealbata (assembly GCA_030544415.1). Taxonomy (NCBI): domain Eukaryota; kingdom Viridiplantae; phylum Streptophyta; class Magnoliopsida; order Zingiberales; family Marantaceae; genus Thalia; species Thalia dealbata. Next base: position 13,928,299 of record CM060460.1, read on the forward strand.
TGCTGCACCTCGTCGGTGATCCGAGGGCCATCTTCGACTTCGAGCCCTCTTCCTTCTTCCCTTCCAACCACCGACGACCTTCGACGATTTGGGTGTGCCACCGATGACTGCAACCTCTCCTCCACTCAACAATGAAGCAGCCGCCTCACTGCTTCATCCTTGATTGATCGTGGCTATGCATCCAAACTCCAATTTGACCCACGCTAAAGGCTCCGCCATGGCTCCGATCTCGCCGACCAGCACGCTGTTGTCTCATCCGCCCTTCCCTCTCAATCAAACTCCTGTTCTATCTCCCCCACCTCCCTCGCATGTCAACACTAAGGCACAATTAATAGTTTCCGCATTACTAGTAATTAGATATTGTAACCAAATAAAATGAGTGAGTGATAAATTAGGACTAGGGATGATTGAAACTTTAATTGGACTTTATTTGGCACTCTAATGGTTGCTTGGTAATTATGATTAAGGTTTATAAATTGAATAAGGTTAATTAATTAGACTAGGTTCGATTAATCAAACCTTGTTGAATAATTAATTAATTTAGGATGTGTTAGGTAAGCAAAACAGTGAAGATGGTTGTTTTAGTATTTTGTAGATAGGATTAATGATAAATAATGTTAAAGATTATATCTAAAAGGTAATGATATTTGTAATATGTAGACACTTCGAAATGATTAATCGACGTGCAAACTATTATACGGTTGGTTCTGAAGACCGTTATGCTTATTCAGGTGCGCCGGTTCACAACAGTAGACTATTCTCGAGTTGGTGAAACTTTAGGAGATAAATGTTTTATTGCTTAGAAATTAATATTTAATTATTCATGATTTAAGCTTTGTATGTTAGAATAACTTGTTTATATTAATAATGTGATATGCTTGTAGTCTTATATATGCTGTTATTTAAATATGTGCTAAGGTTATTTCCTGGCTCACTATCTGCTATGTTGATGCAACGAAAAATATAAAATGTTGCAGTTACCTCTAGAAACTATCATGTATAATTTGACATATACATAGACATCAACAAGCAGCACTTATAGACATATGACAGTGACATACTTATGTATGAAAATACCGAGGATGCGTCATATATGATCTCCTAAGTTATGGATACGAGCTTTAATGCTCATAAACCTATACCGCCCAAAGAGGTTGAAATCATCTTGGACACAAAGGGTGGGGATAAGATATGAATTGACTTATTGCTAGAGAACGTTGTGACGTATTCACTATACCCGCATGATGTCGCTAAGTCACTGCCGTGATAGTCCTAAGATGGCTAGCATGGATGAAACCAAACCAATGATCTAACAAACATGTCGTTGAGGTTGTAGCATTCCGGCGACGGCTAGGATGCACACCTCCTGGCAGGTATCGCTGTTTGTAAATTGGTATGGTGACTCCTTCCGCATAGCCTTGGACAGTGGATCCATAGACCACACGGCTATTATTCCAGACGTTCTGATGAGTAGTCCGGATCCTGGGTTTATTACCGGCTAGCCGTGGCCGATATGTATAATTAGGTGCGGTGACCCTATCTGGGGACAATGTGTAGTACTACACGAGTTGCTCCATAGATTGTCTGGGGAAGACACATAGAGTGACAAGTCGCTAGGTCGCGAAGATGGAGTGATTCGCTTAGTAGACCACTAGAAAGGGATTCACGGTCACCCGACCTCTCTGCCAACATCAGTGTGACGGGCATAGGTAGTGACATAAACAGTGAGGACACTGATGGGTTTATGGGAACTCCCTGATCAGGTGATCCCCTAAGCATAGGCTGGCTGCCCAGATCATAATATTTGAATGAGATGATATTTTTAGTGACAATAATCTAGAGATATAAACACACTTCATATTTATAACTGAGCTACACACTTGTACTACATGTTTTTCTCATGATGTTTCATGTGTTATTTGTTGATTTTACATACTTTGTTTGATATTATTAAATGAGTTATGAACATGTTAGAATCTCCCTTTTCTTTACTTGAGTTATTCTACTGCGGTTAGAGCCATAAGCACAAAGCCGCAAGGTTGAGCACACTGCGTTCAATATGTGTGCAGGTCTATTAAATGACCGATCAAGATAGCTAATGGAGATGAGACTATCGACGAACATAGTTATCTACCATTTTTGTGATCATAGTATTGTAGGAGGTATATCGGGACCGTGTTAGTAGAGTTGAGTTAATTAATTTAATTGCATTATCCGCTGTGTTGATAATGTATGTAAGTTGTGTAAATTAATAAATGCCTTGTATGGGTCATACGGCGGTTGCCACGTGCTCGACAGATGGGTCGGGGCATGACAGTGATATTTGTTGTCGCTTGTGGGTTGTTAAATCCTACAGTAGAAGCAACTGATGGCGCCCTTGACATGTTACCTTCCTTTTGTATGGTTCGGTTTGCAAAAGATCCCGACCGCTTTCTTTTACGCTCATTCCCTTTGTCTCGAGATTCCATTACTACCCTCTCAACTCTTATGGCAGCTTCCACCGTGTCCTTCTAACATTCTACCTTTAACACTGCCAAGTGTGAGCGGATGGCATAATCTAAGCCTTCGATGAATTTATTGCAGCGAAAGTCTTCCGATACTACCATCTCAGGTGCAAATGATGCTAACCTGTTAAATTCTACTGCATACTCTGCTACAGACCTTCCATGTTGCGTACAACTTAAGAACACTTGTCAATTCATATGGTGTTGCATTGGGGTGTAGAATTACAAGTTGAACTCCCTTAAAAATTTTGTCCATGTGATTGTCGTAACACTTCGCCCTTCTAGTTCTTCCCACCAAATCCTAGCATCACCATTAAGCAAGTGTAGAGCAACATTCAACTTATCTTCATCAGCCAGCCTCATCTCGTTGGTAATACGTCGAATTGTGTTGATCCATGCATGTGATTCTGTGCATTCGTGGAGCCGACGAACTTGACGCATCCCAATTGTCTTGCAGCTTTAACCCACTGTTATAATTGTCGAACTACAGGTGTAGTGTAAACCCTGATTTCTATGATTTTTTTATAAAAATATTATTTTAATATTTAATTAAAATATAAATAAAAAATTATTTTAATATTTAATATAAAAAAATTAATAAAAGTGGAAATAGGAATATAGAAAGAATAATAATAAAGTTAATTTAAATTTGATTTTAAATAAAAATATTTAAATTTGATTTTTTTTAAAAAAAATTAAAACCGGCGCTGCGTGTGCAACGCACGTGCAGCGAGTTGCTGGGTCAACACAATGAGTTGACTCGGGTGAGTGGAGACGAGTCGGAACGGGTTAGCGGTTAACTCGGTGAGTCGGGCCGAGTCAGGCCGATCGGGCTGAGTTGGAGGCGAGTCGGGATTGAGTAGACGGACTTGGTGCTAGGTTTTAATCCCTCGGAAAGAGGGGGTTGCACTATTCCGAGGTGGACGACAATGGCGGGGGCAGCTGGTGCTCTTACAGGCCGCGATTCGTCAGGGAGAGGTGTTGAGCAGCCTTGGGCGTCGGAGTCGGGGGCTGCGAGCGAAGGATGTAGCCGCGAGCCTGAATCGAGTAGGGGGCGGCGAACAGAGGGGGTTCTCTGTTCATAGCGATTCTGCTGTCACGGGCCGCGACGAGCGTTCTTCCCACCACGGCGAGGTCGATACAACTCTATCAGGGTTGTATCAAGGCAGTAGCCGCAGCGGAGAGAGCTCAACAGAGCTGTGCTTGAGGCTTGAGGCGTTTTCGCCTGTAGCCGGGGAACGCGAGGTAGTGGCGGCTGAAGGAGGGCCGCCTGGGCTTATTGGCGGCGCGATTGGGTCGCCGGTGAGTGGAGGAGAGTGGGGAGAATCAGAGGGCATCGTTCCGGTGAGGTCGCTGCAATGAAACGCGGCGAAGTCGGCGGCGATCTACGGCGTTGCAGTGAGCGGCGTCGAAGTAGGGGTGAGCGAAGAAGAGGAAGTGGGTCGGCGCGTGCAGAACGTGTGCAGCTGCTCGGTTCGACCAGTTCGACCGGTTCGGTCCAGTCCGGTTCAGAAGAATACCGGTTCAGCTGCGGTTCAGGCGTCGGTTTAGCCGGTTTTCATGATTTAACGACCGGTTCTATATAGTTCAACGTTCCTATAGTTTTATTGGTGAGTTTTGAGGCTTTAGGAATTTATTTAGAATTTTGATCAAATTTTGGGTTCGGTTTTCAAATTATTTTAGGTTGGGTTCAAGGGTTTGAGTACATTAATGATGTCAGAAAAATCTAAAATAATTTGTGATGCTATTTTGTGTGTAGACATAATTTTTATAATTTAATTAGAATTTTACCGAACTGTGAAGATAGTATTTTTATTTGGTTTAGGTTTATTTAATTGTTAAATAAATTATTTGGATGCTATTTACATTAAGTAATATTTTGGTAGATGTTATTATGTTTGATTCATGTTAAATAGAGTTAAAATGATTTAATTAGAATTTTTACAGAATTTATAAATTTTATGTGGTGATTAAATTAGATAATTAGTGTAATTAGATTTTCTATTTAATGAAATTTGGGAAATTATGATTTAATATATTTATTTCTAGAAATTGAATTTTATAGAATTATTAAAAGTTGTTTATAGATTGATTAAGGTAGTATAGTTAATCAATATGATTAATTAATTTGTTAGAATAATTTATTTGTAGAAATAGATTTTTATTGTGGTCTTATGATATAATTTGAATGTAAACATATGTATGGCTAGGTGTCACGGCCCAATTTTTCACGGAACACCAAGGTTGCGCTTGAGTCGTGCGGCGTGGACGTCCTTCGAGGGTCTCCGGTCGTCCACCAGCCTAAGGGATGCGGAAGCGTTGCGAAAGAGCGGAAAGGCACACCGAGGAGTGAGAGGACAAAAAGGATGCTTTATTAGCTCCAATAAAAACCCCTCTTTCCTTGAGCTATCCTCAAGGAAGGATTATTACAAAGCGCCTACTCTACTCACAAATGCTTTAGACGAAGGCTAAAGCTTCCTACTACAAACTACGAACACTATTGCTTGTGGTCGGTCACCGATGGTTGATTGATCTCTTGGATCTCGTTTGATAACTTGATATCTTCTCCTCAAAGGGTTCGACCCTATTTATAGGCTGAAGGGTGACTCTTCAGCTGCCTCCTTGATTGCCCCTTTGATGGCATCCTTGATTGCTAACTTGATAGCTAGCATCAATGGTCGAGCCTTAAAGGCCCGATGGTTACACGCGCGACGCCCGCACCAAAGGCTGCATAACGCCCGTGTCTTCCGCCACCTGGGTCGGCGGGCTGTGGCGCTCGCGTCTCTCCCGTGCGCCTTCGGATCTTGGATCGCTCGGCGCGAGTCGCGCATCCACCTCTTGCTGCGTCGCGCGCGCCTTCGGGTTGTTTCCTGCGCGCGCGCCTCTTGGCTCGGACTTGGTCTCCGCGCGTGTGCCTCCTGCGAAGACCCGTGGTTCGGGCGCCAACTCCTTGCGCGCCCCTTGTTGCTCGGCTACATGCGCTCCGTGCGTCCTTCGGACTTCGGGCGCTAGCTCCGCGCGTTTGCGCGTCTGACACTCGGACTCCTTCGGTTGCTCGGGCATCTGTCCCGTGCGGAACCTCCATGGCTCGAGTGATGCCTCCGTGCGCTTCGGCCTTTCGGAGTTCCTCGGCTGCCTGCTCATTATCCCGCACGCGCCCGTTGCATCTCGGCTGCCTTTTGCTAGCCTCGCGCGCGTCCCTCGGTTGCTCGCCCCTCGACCGGTTGGCCCATGCGGGTGCCCTGATTGCTCGGCCGAATAGCCCTTTGGCTCGACCCTCGCGCCCCGAATGGCTGTGGCCTTGAAGCGATCTCGTGCACCGCGTGCGGGTCGCCCCCTTGGGCTTGATCCTCTGAGGCTCGTGGTGCACCTCGGGTTCGACCCTCTAGAATAGGTATGCGCGCTGTCGGGCCCAATTTTTCGTGGAACACCAAGGTTGCGCTTGAGTCGTGCGGCGTGGACGTCCTTCGAGGGTCTCCGGTCGTCCACCAGCCTAAGGGATGCGGAAGCGTTGCGAAAGAGCGGAAAGACACACCGAGGAGTGAGAGGATAAAAAGGTTGCTTTATTAGCTCCAATAAAAACCCCTCTTTCCTTGAGCTATCCTCAAGGAAGGATTATTACAAAGCGCCTACTCTACTCACAAATGCTTTAGCTGAAGGCTAAAGCTTCCTACTACAAACTACGAACACTATTGCTTGTGATCGGTCACCGATGGTTGCTTGATCTCTTGGATCTCGTTTGATAACTTGATGTCTTCTCCTCAAAGGGTTCGGCCCTATTTATAGGCTGAAGGGTGACTCTTCAGCTGCCTCCTTGATTGCCCCTTTGATGACATCCTTGATTGCTAACATGATAGCTAGCATCAATGGTCGAGCCTTAAAGGCCCGACGGTTACACGCGCGCCGCCCGCACCAAGGGCTGCGTAACGCCCGTGTCTTCCGCCACCTGGGTTGGCGGGCTGCGGCGCTCGCGTCTCTCCCGCGCGCGGCTCGGTCGCTCGCTCGCGTGCGCTTTCGGACCTCGGATCGCTCGACGCGAGTCGCGCATCCGCCTCTTGCTGCATCGCGCGCGCCTTCGGGTTGTTGCCTGCGCGCGCACCTCTTGGCTCGGACTTGGTCTCCGCGCGTGTGCCTCCTGTGAAGACCCGTGGTTCGGGCGCCAACTCCTTGCGCGCCCCTTGTTGCTCGGCTACGCGCGCTCCGTGTGTCCTCCGGACTTTGGGCGCTAGCTCCGCGCGTTTGCGCGTCTGACCCTCGGACTCCTTCGGTTGCTCGGGCATCTGTCCCGTGCGGAACCTCCATGGCTCGAGTGATGCCTCCGTGCGCTTCGGCCTTTCGGAGTTCCTCGGCTGCCTGCTCATTTGTCCCGCACGCGCCCGTCGCATCTCGGCTGCCTTTCGCCAGCCTCACGTGCGTCCCTCGGTTGCTCGCCCCTCGGCCGGTTGGCCCGTGCAGGTGCCCTGATTGCTCGGCCAAATAGCCCTTTGGCTCGACCCTCGCGCCCCGAACGGCTGTGGCCTTGAAGCGATCTCGTGCACCGCGTGCGGGTCACCCCCTTGGGCTTGATCCTCTGAGGCTCATGGTGCACCTCGGGTTCGACCCTCTAGAATAGGGTCTAACACTAGGGTTGGTTGATGTAAAATTGGGGTAGTTGTGTTTATTTGAATTGATTAATCTATTCGGTTGATTAAAGAGAAATTAAATAAAAAATTAGTGTGAGGTTGTGAGTAGAGGGGTTGTTAAGATGTTTGATTGAGATATGTTATTTATGCATGCTTGCTTGGTTGTCTTTAATTTTATTTTAGAAGATTATGTTGTTGTGCTATTGCTTGACAAATCACAGCCAAGCTGTGATTCGTGTAGAAAGGAATTGCCTGTGCGATTGATTACTTGCTTGCTTTAAGAATCACAGCCAAACTGTGATTCTTGTTATAGATCTGCTTAAGATTCAGGTGAGGATTTATGGTTTTAAATTTATTTGGCCCACTACAGATCCTGAGTCCTAAGGGTCGTTGTTAATTATTATACATGCTGATAAGTTATATATCTGCTTGATTGCATATTTAATTAACATGAGAATTATTGGAAAGCTATACCATGCTAGTTGGAGTATGATGTTCTTATATGCTTGCTATTGACATGGGTTTGAAAGTTATATCATGATTGTTCATGTATGATATTATTATATGCATGCTCCTGATTTAATGTTGAAAGTGATATCATGCTAGTTCATGTTTGATGTTAATTACATGCTTGCTCTTGACATGAGCGGAAAGATATACCATGCTGGTATGTGAAATGTTGCTATATGCATACTCCTGATGTGAGTTGAAAGATATACCATGGGGTATATGTATGATGCTTTTATATGCACGTTGTTGATATTATGCTCATGTTGTGTTATTATCTGATATGTTCATGTTGCTAAAGATGTAGAGACACTTAGCGAGAACATGGAACATGTGGACATGAGATAATACTTGAGACACTTTAGGATGATGTTATGATAACACCTAGAGTGATCTGGATTGATATATGCTTAAGAACTCTAGACATCTTAAGGTTATGATAATCTAGGAGAAGATGTGAGTTCATGGGTGTGGTATGTGCCAACATGTGGTGAGGAGCCATGTGCTAGCAATGGTAGAGGGGCAAGCCCGGTTGACTTAGCCACTAATACTTTGGTGTAGCCGGGATCTCACTTCGGTGCAGAACTCAACTTATTTGTATTACACTAGGGTAGAGGGTGTGCTAGGAACAGTACCGCGCAATGCCCTACCCAGGCTAGGGAACCTGATTGACACTGGCATGCTCAATAGATGTGGATCCTTAAGTAGTCCAAGTTCATTGGTATCATATGTGGTGGATCCCAGCTTGCCAGGCTGGTGTTGGATGTGATTTGTGATTTGTATGGTACCTGTGGTTAGAAAGAAGGGGTGCCGTGATCACCAGCTCCTTCTACCAACGTCAGTGTACAGGCATATAGGACAGAGACATAGAGTTGACACTTACGGGTTTAGGGAAGTCTCTGACGAGGGATTCTCCTTGAACATAAGTGGTTGCCTTAGGTGTAGAATGGTTAGATGATGAAATATTAATTAAAATGATATGATATCTTTGATTTAGTGGCATTGTTATGATCATATTTCTTATATGTTGTTATTTGTCATGTTATGATCATATTCATGATGTTTCTTATTTATTGCCTTGTTGTATTATGGACATGTTGATTTAAGTATGTGATTTTTAGTAGACATATTTTCTTGTTGGTTTGTACACTACCTTATGCCCATTTTTAGGGTGCTCTCTCTGTAGCCTCACTGAGTTTTGCGACTCAGATGTGCACATTTTTTCCTTGTTGCGCAGGTTACAAGTTGGCCATTGGTGGGGAGTGAGGGAGAACCTAGTTGATGGACAATAATTACTTTTGTAATCTAGATAGAGATGTGAATGAGTAGTGTGGGCTTGAATGTACAATGTTATTGCTTCCGCTTTGTAAATTTATGAAATGGTAGTGCTTTGTGATACTTTTTAGCCTTGTATAAGTTGTGACGTTGAAGTGCGGGTTACACGGCGATTGCCACGTGCCCAAAGGTAGTTTGGGGTGTGACATGCAGTCCCACCTAAATTTGGAGTTACAGGGGTGTCACCTCCAAGTGGTGTCTGATAAGGTACATGGTGGCTAGGGGTGTCACAGTAACTCCCTGCATCCCTGTTGGTGCAGCTACCATTGGGGGAGGGGCTACACTAGAAGTGACACCTATCGGTCCAACAGTTGGTATTGTTGGTATTTCTGGATTCACAATAGGTGGTGGAGGTACGACGGGTGGTTCTGTCCCTTGTCCCAAAAGTGTGGCAAAATACCCATTTACTAACTGTGACATCATCATTATCAGGCTCCGTGCCATATCATCCCGTGACATCGACACTGGTGGTACTGATGGGGGTATGATAGAGGGACCAGTAGTCGAATTTACTGGGGCCTTTGATGCTACAGGTTCCAGAATGGGGCTCAAGGCAGGTCGTACTGAGTTCTGTGCAGGTTCCACCACTTGTGCATCACTTGGTTGTACTTGGGTCTCCCCAAGTAGAGGTGCCAATGCACTCGCTGCAACCTGACTTGTTGATCCCATGGTGGTCTTTCCTTTTCCTCATCCTTGTCCAGCCGTCTACATAACATACCGTTGTAGTAAATACTCTAAAATTCTCCTAACTAGGTTCTTCTTATTAGCTTGTATATAATGTTATCGTACCAAGTCCTAAGACCTTAGACACGCCAGTTATGGCCCAAAGGGATTCTTCGAACAATTTCCACCATTAATTTGCAAGTAAATTAAATGATTTCTTTGAGTGAAAATAGATTTACATCAATGTAAGGCAAAACAATTTAGAATGAATAAACCTAACGAAAAAAAAGAACTCTTAATTCAACTATCAAAACTATTATCCACATATGGCCTACTCTTCATGATCATCTGGCTGCAGTGGCCCAGTCTACAAGTTGAGTAAAGTTATTAGTTTTATGCAGGAATAGTCTTAGAGCATATGGTAAGATCCAATCCATTCCTGAACTTGATACAGCCCTGTGCGTTGTTTCCTGCTATCTCCGGTACCAATTTCATTAGACGATGGAACTCTTCTACATATTCTTCTACGTTCTCCCCTTTTGTTTGCATTCTAGATATTCCCTTCTTTTTTGCTCTCTTTGACTTTGCGTATAATATTTGCGGTAGAATCTACTTGAAAATTTCTCCCAAGCAAGGTCCAGGTGGTATACTCTAAGATCACTGCACCAAATCCTTGCTCTACCCCTTAGAAGATGGTGTGCCACATCTAATTTATCTTCGTCTACTAGTCTCATTCTCTTCAAAACTAAATCGATGTTCTTGTACCACATGTAGGCTTCCCATGGGTCAAATGATCCAGCAAATGCCTCACAACCAAATTTTTGTGCTCTCTTTATCCACTGCTGCAACAGTTGTTGACCATCGTCAGTGACTTCCACCGTGTTGGTTGTGATACTTCTACTATCCCCTGATGAAGGCAGCTCTGTGGGGTCCTCATCTGATGAGCTAACTCTAGCGGACGACATTTTATTTCCTATGGTTCCAAATCCTCAACATTATTCAATAGAGTACATCTAAGCAACCAACAAATATTTATGTACATAAGTAGGAAAACAATTCTAATGATATAAAAAGTCCGCAAACAATGAACTCAACCAACTCAAAATAGTAAATTTAGTCATGGTGATAACTTGTCAAACAAAGAAATCAATGAGGGAAGAAAATTTTGAATTAGGAGATCGTGTTTCAAAGTCCTTCGTTACCATTACTCCTAAATTGTAATACTTGGTTACCACTAGTTGTAAATTCTCTATTCAAGTATGAGTTAAGCTTAAAGTTTTCCAAATGACCTTAAAACTAAGCTCTGATACCACTAAAGTTGTCACACCCCGATCCACCTATCGGCACGTGGCAACCGCCGTATGAGTCTGCAAACCCATACAAGGCATTTAGAAATAACACAAAAATCACAAGATGGCTAATTCTATACATTTTAAAGTATCATACTCTTATAGGCTTGAACGTTATGTTCCTAGGAGCCTACTACCAATCAACAATCCTTGTGCCAATCCCGAGCTACCTGCGTATGTAAGATAAAATACACTGAGCCTTGTGGCCTAGTGGCTACAAAGGAACGATCTTAAGGGAGATAGGCCATCAAGTCCAAACGATCCACATATATTACACGGGTTATAATACAAACATCAAATAATCCAATAACATAACATTATATTTTGTTGAATGATAGGAAATAAATACAACAATAAAATGAAGTAAAATGATGGTACACAAATATAAATTACAATAAAAGGAAAATGCTAAAATTTGTTTTGTGTCTTTCCTGAATCCATATCTTTTGTCACTACATTGTCATCTATGTCTACTTCCTATCACGAGCTGCCAACCTATGCTTTAGAGTATGCCCTGGCCGGGGACTACCCTTAAGCCCATCAGTGCTTGTCTAGGTCTCTGCCAATGCCCATCACACTGACGTTGATAGAGAGGGTAGGTAACCGTGGATCCCTCTCCTCCAGTCTTGGTAGCCGTTTACCCTGATTCGCACTAGCGAGACTAATGTATTTGTGTAACCTCCTTGTAGGCACACCGAACATACATCTGTGTAGTACTACACACTACCCCTATGGGCAGGGTCACCTTGCAACTATAATCCTCTGGCTACGGCTAACCGGAAATCATACACACGTAGTAAACCCTAGGATCTGGACTACCGTAGGTATACCTGTAGAGCATCTAGGACGGTTGCCGTTGTCGACAGACCTACTGTCCATGGCGTATGGAGAGAATTCATCACCCAACAGTTATACAAGTGTAGAGATAACTACATTCCCCATTTGCCAAAACTGGACTATCGCGGTAGCGACCATTCACTATGGTGTTACTAAATATGCTAGGTGTCTCTATTTTTGACATCTCCTTAGTACTTACACGCAATTTAACTATTTATCGTTTAACACACAAGTATACTTCAAGTGACCATCATGCACAATTTATTCAATTTCATTAGTAAGCACATACGCATGTACCACAATAACAATTAAGACATGTATTGTGCAGATAAACCATAAAAATAACCACAAGCAATATATGGGACAATTATAGGACTTTGTAATATTTATCCACTTGCCTACTCAACTGTTCAATGTAACGAACCTAGATTGTAGATCAAATCTTCAGAACCAACCGAGAGATAATTATCAGTGCCACTCACGTCACCGTTCAACTTGTAACGATGCCCTACAATATGTGCATAACACTATTTTAAACACAACCATTAATGCTTCTCCTATCTTAACTAGATACTTACGACAAGACCACACTTAAATCCACTAATAAAATTTTATCAATAATAAATCTACAATTTAGAATGTATATGTAATATTAATGATTCTTCCAACCCGACTACTATTCACGGTGAATAGTAACCGTAAAAAAGAAAAAAAAAACCAAAATACCACCATCATAAAAAAAAAACGTTCAATGGCAAAGATGAAATAACAAAATAATATACACATGCATATATACTTTTCTTTCTACTTTTATTATTATTATTTATATATATCTACATGTATTTCTTTTCCTTCATGCCGAGAGCTCTTTGACAACCAAAAATTAAGAATAAATAAATAAATAAAAGTAAAATACCTAGTTGCATTCATACGATTGGGAAAAAAAGTAGAAATAGAAATTATAAAATAAAGTAACAAGGCAGAAAGCTTCCTTAAACATGTTTATACATGTTTCATATTAATTCAACACTCTCGGCAAATTCCAATTAATTTCAATTAATTCAATATATATATATATATATATATATATATATATATATCATCAAGTCTCATCCAAAGCCAAAGCTCCATTTGAAACCATGGAGTCTTTCACGTGGCTGGAAAACATCTCAAAATTCAAAGAAGCAGATAAATCCCATTAAATGAAGAGAGGAAGAAGGTAAGAGAAGAAAACAGAGGAAACGAGGGGAACCAAAAGACAACAAAAGAATGAAGAAGAGAAGTTAATTAGCGACAACAAAATTTCTGAATGAAAAATTAATTCTTTACAAATTTTATTATTCATGGGATTGCTTAAAAGGGAGGGGAAAGAAGAAGTATGGGTTCTCGGCGGCAGCAAAGGAGAAGGAAAAAATAAAGAAGGAGAAAGGGGATTTAGGTTCTTACCTTTGCTAGCAGACAGCTTCTACAACTTGAGAGGAAATAACCCCGCCGGAATCCAAGGGACAACTCTCACCGTGCTTCAATGATGGCAGCAGGTGTGGAGGCTTGCGGCCGGAGGGATTAAGCTCTCAACCCTTTATGTACAAGAGCATAAAAGGGGCAAGATGTAGGAGGTAAATTTCCAATTTTACCCCATCACTTAAAGCCAAATCTTAGTCTTACCATTGCTCATTTTATAAGTATTATCATGTTATATGTATATCTATTCGTATTTATCTAAACCTATATATATATCCCAATACCCACTATTTTTTTTTTAGTATTTGTTTTAATTGTATTGTGCTTGATAAGTTGTTGAACTTGTTTGAAAATTTATTTGGTTTGATCGAATGATTTCCTTATGATCTATCGTGTTTTAGTGTCATAGGGGGTTTAGGGAATTTAAGGGGGCTAGATTGTGATCTTTGGAGGACCAAAAATCTTAAGGGGGAGAGGAATTGTAAACTTTATTTTTTAAATGATAATAAATAATATTAATTTAATATTAAAATAATAAAATAAAATAAAATAGAAAAAAATAAAATATGTATTTATCAAATGGATTTAAAAGAAGAAAAAAAATAATAATAATATATAAATAAAATATAATAATAAAGTATAAACTAAATAGAAAAAAAAACCTGAATCTATTTGCAGCAAGCGGGTTGGGTTGGACCAGACGATTCAGTCGACGAGTCAGTGAGTCAGCGACTCATCGATAGGGTTTTAAACCCTCGATAGCAGAGGGTTCAGGGTGTTGGCGTCGGTGGAGCAAAACTGTCTCCAACGAGCCGAGTCCGTGGCAGGAGAGGGGCGGCCGTCGTTAGACGACAGTACCGGGGTTGGCGAGGCGCAGACGCGGCTTCGCTGCGAGCAGCGAAGCAGTGAACAGGGGAAACCCTATTTTCAGCTGTTTCTCCGCCAGGGAGCATGACCACCATCTCTCCCTCTACGGTGAACTCCCTGAACATAAATCGACTCTTGTAGAGTCGATATCGAGATATGGTCGTGGCAGGGAAGATGTGGCGGCAGCTGCGGTCGGTGGTTTCACTGCAGCAGGAGTAGTTTCTGGCACCGGCGGGTTTTGTGACGTCCTGGACTCCATCGACGGCGAATAGAGGCGGTCGGTGGGTTGAGGAAGGAGTGGCAAAGGGCTTAGTGTCGTTCCAGTGGGGTTGCAGCGGCTGAACGGGCGGCGATCGGCGGTGGAAGCGGTGGCGAGTTCGAGCAGAGGCTGAACTCGGACAGCACGTGCGTGGGGCATGCACGGGTTCGAGTCAGTCCGGTCCGGTTCAGTCGAAGGGTCAGTTCAGCGGCAGGTTCGACATGGGTTTAGCTTGGTTTCACTATTTTTCGCTTAGTTTGGTGTGGTTCAATGTTGCTAGGGCTTGATTGGTAAGTTTTGAGCTTTGAGAAATTTATTTAGAATTTTTAACAAATTTTAGTTATTTTAGGCTGGGTTCAGGGTTTCGAGTGCATTAATGATGTCAGAAAAAACTAAAATAAATTAGAATGCTATGTTATGCATAACTATATTTTTCATGATTTAATTAGAATTTTTTAATATTATTATAATGTGATTTTTAATTTATTTAAGATAATTTGGGTTAAATTAGGATTTAAATGAATTAATTATATGTTATATGCATAAAGGAATATTTTGGTTGATGTTATGACATTTAAATTATATTAATTGGAATTGAAATGATTTATTAGGAATTTTTACAGAATTTATGAATTTAGGATATTGTAAATTGAGGTAATTAGATTATTTAGATTTTTTTAATTAATGAAATTGATTAATTTGGAATTTTATAAATTTGTAACGTGATAAAATTTAGAAAATTTATTTATTTTGATTTTTTAATTAGTAAAATTGGATAATTTGAAATTTTCTAAAATTAATTGATGTAATTATATTTTTCACATAATTATTAAAATTATTTTTTTAGAATTAATTAAGATGGCATGTATTGATTAAGATTTTTTGGTATAATTAAATTGTTAAACTAAATATTATTTTATAGGCTTGTTTATGTTTGATTATGATTATAAATGTGATTGATGATTTGTTTGATTATAAGGAATTAAATAAGATAAAGAAAATAGTGAGAGGATGTCAGTAGAATGGTAGATAGGAAATCATTGTTTCAATTATATGATTTATGATTGTTTGATGTATTTATTTTATCTTAGAAAAATTGATTGCTGTGCTATTACTTGACAAATCATAGCTAAGTTGTGATTTGTGTTGGAGTAAGAAGGAATTGTTGTGCTTGATTGATTATTTGCTTGCTTTTAAGAATCACAGTCAAGCTGTGAAATTCTTACTTGATATTGTTTTAAGACTCAGGTGAGGGCTTATGGTTTTAAATTTATGACCTACTACAGTGCTGAGTTCTAAGGATAGTTGTTACTTATTATACATGCTGATAAGTTAAATGTCTCCTTGTTGCATATATTAAATAGCATGTGCTTTGATATTTGTTAATAGATTTTGCTACGCAAAGATATATGATGCCGTTACATGCATTTTTATTATTGTTCTCATGTTATGCTAGTGATTGTTATGTTCATGTTACGCTATAGATGTAGAGACACTTAGCAAGAACATAGAATATGATGGCATAAGATAAAAACTAAAGACACTCTACGTTCATATTATGATAACACCTAGAGTGATCTTAATTGACATATGACTAAGAACTTTAGACATCATAGGTTTATGATAACTTAGGAGATGATGTTAGGATTCTTAGATGCTATGTGCCAACATATGATGAGGAGCCATGTGCTAGTTGAGGTAGAGGTGCAAGTCCGGTTGACTTAGCCGCAGATGCTTTAGAGTAACCGAGATCTCACTTCGGTGTAGAGCTCACCTTATTTGTGTTACTCCAAGGTAGATGGTGTGCTAGGAACAGTATCGTTCAATGCGCTACAAAGGCTAGGGAACCTGAGGATACTGACATGCTCAACGATGTGGGTCCTTGAGCAGTTCGGATTCATTAGTAGCATATGCAGAATATCTCAGTTTGTCAGGCTGGGACGGATGTGATATGTGAATTTGTATGGTGATCCTGTTATGGGGCAGAATTACAACGCTGTAAGGTACTTGTGTTTGCATAGAATGGGTGCCGTGATCACCAGCTCCTTCTGGCAACGTCAGTGTACAGGCACATAGGGTAGAGACCTAGAGTTGACACTGACGGGTTTGGGGTAGTCCCTGACGAGGGATTTACCTTGAACATAAGCTAGCTGCCTTAGGTTTAGTTTAGAAAAGATATGATATGGTAGCAAATAAAATATGATATCTATGGATTTGAGTTATTGTTATAATTAAAATCCATATGCTTTGTTCATATATCTTGTTCTATCATGATTCTGTTACATTAAACTATTAGTATTGTTGCATACTGTTGAGCATGTTATTTGGATATGTGAATTAGTAGATATTTATTCTTATTGGTTTGTACAATATCTTATGCCCTTTTTAGGGTACTCTCTCTGTAGCCTCACTGAGTTTCGCGACTCAGATGTGCACATTTTTTCCCTGTTGCGCAGGTTAAAGGTTGGCCATTAATGCGGGGAGAGAGGAAGAACCTAATTATGACGAAATAGAATTCACTTTGAAAATCTAGATAGAGATTTCATTGTTATAGTATTTGTGTAAAATGTAAATTGTTTATATTTCCGCTGTGTTTAATAAAAAGAAATTTTTGTACTTCATGATACGTCTAGCCTTATATGAGTTGTGATGGAGAAGTGCAGCTTATACGGTGGTTGCCACGTGTTTTAAGGTGGATTTGGAGCGTGACATGTGTAGAATGAATTGCTGTAATCTCATTTTACTCTTACTATTTGGTATTGTTGTGGTTGATTTTGTTTCAACAAATTTGATGAGAATATGATAATTTTATATGTGGTTAGTGGATTTATTTATAAAATTATATATGTCACGCCCCGACCCACCTGTCGGATACGTGGCAACCGCCGTATGAGCCCAAAGGACCCATACAAGGCATTTGGTAATAAATATTGTCCGTACACATAATCAACACAGCGGAAAATACAATTAAATCACTTATGCAACTCTATTAACACAGTCCCGATATACCTACTACAATTCTACAATAACGACATCGATAAATAAAACTAGATCCATCGATAGTCCTCATCTTCGTCAAATATCCCGGACAGTCATCTAACAACCTGCACACACATTGAACGCGTTGTGCTCAGCCTTGAGGCCTAGTGCAAAATTACGACTCGAAACCACAATACGAAATCCAAGGCTAAAGGGATCGTTCAAGGATGCCTTAGTGAGATTAGTTATCACAAAATAAGGTTTTTAATATTTTATATGTATTATCCGACTATGTTATATGTCAACCTAGGTTGTAGGTTATGTCTCTAAATGTCACCTAGGATATATATCATATCAGTGTCAATAGTGTAAATCATATATAACATCCTTATTTTTATATCACATGACTCGGGCTGCCGGCCTCTGTTTAAGGAAAGCCCTGGTCCAGGACTTCCCTAAGCCCATCAATGCCATTACAGTCTATGTCTCTGTCTATGCCCACTGCACTGATGCTGGCGGAGAGGACGGGTGACCCAAAATCACTCTTCATCATTTCACTAGTCGCAGACCATGCCTCCCCTAGCGAAACCGTCGTGCCCTTACATCCTCCCTGGATCCGTATGGGCAACAACATCTGTGTAGATAGGGTCACCATCATAACAATCTCATCGGCCACGGCTAGCCGAAATAATAACCCTAGGATCCGGACTACTCATCCGACAGTCTGCAGAACATCCAAGATGATAGCCATGTGGTCTACGGATCCACTGTCCAAGGCGTCGCATAGGGAATCACCTTCCCAGTCCAATAGCAGTCGACGTTGATCGGGATATACACACATCCGCACAATGGGTTGTGGCAACCCCGTCTCCATCGGTGCCAAGTCCATGGTAGGGTTCATCCTCGCTAGCCATCTCAGGACTATCACGGTGCTGTCTAAATGACACTCGTGCGGGTATCGGTATCTGGGTATGGACCCACTCCATTTTTGGTCTATCTTTACCTAGGAGTTAATCTGGTCCAACCCTCAACTCACTCCCAGCATCTAAGCTATCTATGATCTGTAGCCTCGGGAGATGCTGGTGTGTGAACATCACTAACCGAATGCTAATGGTTCGCGATGTCATCTAGGGTGCATTAATAACACCCTTAGTTTAAAATTTAGTGTTCTTAAATGGTACTAGTATCATGTCACACATGTCTCTATACTAGAGTGTTAGGTGTAAATCATGATACTACTTTTTATGTTTGCTTATTTTTATCATGTTCCGCATGATATTATTTCTATTCAATACTTCAACATAATTAACTAACATGCGGTAAAAATAATATATCATGCATAAAGAGAAAAAAATTAGCATGCATAACATATTCACATGCTAAATAAAATGTAATAATATAGCATATTTTTTTCTTGATAATTTTAGAAGCATGGTATTTATTTAGTTGACACGCATCCGAGAATTTTCCAACAAAATCTAATTAAGATTTTTCCTAGCTGGAATAAATCATACTATGATGAGTCTACACACCTGATTTGGCGGTTTACTCTTCGGAACCAACCTAAGGTCCGTTCACTGAATTTTATTCTCTGACACTGTCTCGATCCACGTGCCGTCATTTACGCATTTTATATTTTCCTGTCAATTATTCAACGAATTTTAATTATCAATTCAGAAATAGTTTCCCAAATCTCTCTTCACCACTACTCTTAGAATGATCTCTAGAATCACCCCAATTTTTTCTCAAGTTCGTCGGAAAATTTCTCTAGCGATCGCCGGAAAGTTCGCCGGAACCCTCGCCGGCGAAGTTCTTCGATCAGCACCAATATTGGTACCAATCGAAAGCTCTCTTCATGAGGGTTTCAAAAATCATATTTGCCCCAATTTTTATAGCTCATACGCGATCAATTTCACCAATTAAAAATTTGGGCGAAATCCCTAAGTTAGGATTTTTAGCTCGCCGGCGGCCAACCGGCGGCCAATAGCCCTCAACTCTAGTACCAATGGAGCTCTCGATAAGGAGAATCCATAGGTACCAAGTTTGTAAGGTTTCACGGCCGGAATGGCCGGAAATCATCGGAGCAAGCTCTGGCGATCGAAACCCTCGCCGCCGACGCCTCTCGCGTGATTTCTTCCTCATCTCTACACCAAATTTGGGCATCTTGGTATCAAAATGAAGAGGAGGTCGAGATCTACGTGTGGCTAAAATTTGGGAGCCTAATTCGTCGTGGTTTCACTGGAGCATCGTCGGGAAATTTCTATCGCCATCGTCGTTGTCACTGCGGAGGAGGAGAGAGAGGGGGCGGGAGGGGGAGGCGCGCGAGCGCGCTCGTGGGAAGAAAATGATTTTTTTTTCTTCTAATTAGTTAATTAAAATATTAAATCCTAGATTAAATCTTAATTGTTCAATTGACCGATCAAACGACATCCAAATTATGATCCGTCTGCGCCGTTGGATTCCTTATCAAAAATACTACATGATGATATAATTTTTGCATCAAAATATCATACTTCAAAAATTCATATAATTTTACAAATAAGTCCTTTAAATAATTTCTTTTACGATTAAATTCTCCAAATACTAAAATTACTCTATTGTCCTTATTCAAAAATCACGGATCTCACAATATAAATGATTTATTTTTAAAATTACACATAGATTTTGTACGAATATGATGGCTAAGTTTGGATCTCAGTAAACACATGGTTGAACCCGAGTTAATGGAAGCAATGGGGTTGGATTATTTTGATTGAACCTGCCCCATAAACCCTTTTCTACTTCGCATGCAACTTCTTCTTCATCCTTCTCTTCTTCGCACGAGCAAGGCGATGGGTGACTCGTCATTCCATTTATTGACAACCATTGGATTACTTCTAGGTGGAATTTTTTGATGAAACTTTGACCACAAAACCTAGTGAGGCTTCTGAACCTAATGGAAGCATCGATTTAAATTTTTGGTAAATATTTGAGGTAGAAATTTGAATAAAGACGTCGGCGAGCAAAAGCTCGATCTCGAAGTTTTCTCTGATGACTGTTGGCCATTCTGGTCATGAAACATGTCAAAATTAGTACCTATAATTTTGCCCCCACGAGAGCTATCAGATGATATCAGAGTTGTAGGTGATTGGCCGATGGATTTTGATTGTATCATATTTGTATATCTTTGGGCAGGAATCCTATTTTGATTGTATCATATTTATATAAAAGACATACACCTAGTGGGCATACAAATCAAAACATATTTGCATTGTCTCCAACAGTATCTTAATTTTTGCTTTTGACCGCGGTGGTAAAGAACAGCCACCAAAGGCCATATAAAAATCCATTACGTTCGATTAAAACTCATGGAAACAACATCAATAATAACTGTACAAATTAATAACATACAAAAAGAAGAATTTACTTGCAGGCACATCTCACAACAATTTGCTTGGCAATTTAGCCTTCATGGAAATTATTTTGTTTGCCCAGAGAAAATTCATCTCTACTACTAGGTGAGATGAATTATTAAATCTGCTCAAAAGAGTCCAAACAGCTTTGTTAATCTTCTAAATTAGCAATGAAATCAAAGTAAGCTAACTGCAAGCAAGAAACATTAATCTATATGTTATCCCAACAACACTTGCATGTATGAGCTCACACTATTTAATCCCAGCTGCATTATGTTACCACCACACAACAAGTTTACTAGACTGAAAACAAAAATCAATAACAACATCAAAAATAATTATTTTGCAGCCCATATACTGGCAATCACCACAAGGTGAATGTTTTAGAAAAATCATTGAAAGTCTCACTAAGCCTCAACAATACAAGACTCATTAAAACCATTTATGCCTTCAATCTGGAAAAAGAAAGGGAAGAGAAAGGAAAAAGAGAATAAGGGAAAACAAATTCTCAGCAATACTAAATGAAGGATAAAACCAAGCAAAACCAACAATTTATTTCTAAATGTCACCCAATACTAGTCCTTGCTACTCATCCCCTTCAAATACAACAATCCAATCCATCCCAGCATCCTCAGCTGACCTATCTATTTAGATCATTTCTCTGTCAACAACCCAATATTAAACTAAAAATATTCAATAAATTTTATTCCCATCAAACTATGCCAACTTCACCATTTTATTACTGCTAGTAACCATTCTCATTTCAATTGTTCTATAACCGCACTACTCAACTGTTATCCCCAATCATTCCATCTGCAGATCCAATTCAAAATCCAGCAGTAGCATGCCTAAAAAAATCTAGCAAGATTTCATCAATAACACTTTCCAATCACATGAAACTCCATAATTTGTATAATTTGTTGAAAACACCATCAAGCTCTGACTTTTCCTTTAATATTAACCCAATTGCATTGCCTACAATAATTTCAACAACAATTCATACAAAATAAACCAACTTCACAGCAACAACAAAACCCATTTGCAAACAAGCAAAACCATTCAACCAAATTTTGAAACTTAAAGCTCTTCAATATTGTAGCAAATTTGAAATCAATAAAGCAAAACTCACGTCGACCATACATTGGAACCCATTCGGCAATTAAGATCTGATGAACATTATACTAGAAACATTACAACAAGAATATACATTAAAAAAAGTTATTTTTGCAGTTTAACCATTCATTAAGAATCTACAGTTCTACACATGTTAATTTAACCCAGCAACATTATAATAACAAGGTACAAGTTCACAAAATAGTGGCAATACAAGCAATAATTCAGTCATCATTTACTTGCACTAAATTAAACATAATTTGACAAATTTCATCGCAATAGATAATACGTTAAAACTTTAAAATTCCTGCTTGTTGGCTATACACGCACGACAAGCAAGGATATCACCCAAAATTCTAGTTTTTATTCCAACCCATTACCATTACTTGCAAAATAGAGAGTAATTCGAGGTTCAAATAAATTCGACAAACCCATGTATTAATCGACGTGAAAGGCAAGCATCGCAGCAAGGGGAAATTTTCTATGAGAATCGAACAACTAACCTATAACTTGGATCAATCCCAGTAAAGAAGGACAGCCACAATAAGTCCCTACATGCTCAATCCCCTGCTTCCCATAGTTGCCAAAAATCTAATCTAGTGCCCATTCCTTGCAATCCCTCATGAACAGTCGCAGCAGCAAAGTGGAGCTGAAGACTAAGTCAACATGGATGGAGAAGGATGGAAATCGTCTCTTCTTCTCTACCTTGGATCAATGATCTGTTTGATCCGATTACTTGGACTTGGTTTATGGAGGAATTTAATGAACAGTTCTACACCTCATTTAACATGAGGATAAGAGAGAGGAGTTTCTAGCCTGCACCTAGGTTGGAGAAGATGCTGCAGGAGAAGATGATTACTATGCATACTATTGACTTCCAATGGATAGTGGGGTCGCCATGCGGGTGGAGAAAATGCTGCAGGAATCACGGGATGGAGGGTAGATTGGCCTGAAGAGGAAACAACTAAGGTCTCAAACAAGTTGGAATAGATAGGGAGACATGTATACTATGGGAGCACACAGTTACCTCAATTGTTGTAGGAAACTCTTCTGTGGGACCTATCCCTCGAGAAGCATCATTTTAGCCAATTGCGGTACTCTTCTGACCACCGCTACCTAGACCAGCCCCAGTTGCTCGTGCTTCTTCATTGCCCACTTGTCGTTACTTCCACAAACCACACTCGAGATTGATGATCTATTTGTTCAAACTATTTGGGCCCTCTACCTCAAATCAATGCTTCTTTAGTGTCTCTCCTGCCTTAGCCTTAACATCAGTAGCTAGTCCAGATCATGCTCTCCTATAGCTCTCGCAAGTGTAGCAACATCTCCAAATGCTCACTTGACAATTCCATTGACTTTGCAGCTCAATGCGCTTGGTTAAGCTTGCTTGATTTATGCTCCCAATTGAATCAAATTCAACAAGCAATTCTTGCCAATTTTGGGTAGTGAAGAAAACATTAGCTACGGTATCAGTCCTCAATACAAAAGGGTTATTCAGCAAATGAACCCTCCAAGTCTGAAGGCATGGACAATAGCCAATATTTCTCATTTGTGTGCATTATATTTGTAATAAACTTGAGAGGAGAATAGAATAATTTTTCATTTCATATCATAGGTATGCTTACATATTTATAGTGAGGCTAAACATTAGGGTTACAATCATAGATAAATCTGAGCCACACATCATATAAAGACTATGACATATATTAAATCTAATTATTCTAACATTGCCCCTTAAACTAGTGCATATATGTCATATGTACAAAGCTTGTTACAAACATCTACTAGCTTTTGTCCTTGTAAAAATTTAATAAATATATCTTCTAGTTGATCGTTTGATTGAACTAAAGTTATTTTGACAATGCTAGATACAATCTTCTCCCTAATATTGTAAACCCCGTTTTCCTTTTAAAAAAAATTTAAAAAATTATTATTTAATATTTAAAATAATAAAAAATTGGGAAATAAGATAAAATAGACAAGAAAAATATTAAATAAAAGAATAAAATAAAAAATAAAAAATTTCAGTTAAATATAAGGAAAAAAATAATAATAAGCGTTTAAAAAAAAAGAGGAAAAGAGAAAAAAAGAAAGGCAATTAAAAACTGCACTAGCAGCGGGCGGGCGATGGCGAGAGGGAGGGTTTTAAACCCTCGAAACAGAGTAGTGCTCGGTTCTGAGGGTGACGGTGGCAGTGGAGCTCAGAACTCTCTGGTGTCCAGTGTTTTGGCGAGAGGGACGTGCAGTTGACTTGGGGGCATTGGAGTTGTGGCCTATGGCACGCTGCAACAACTCTGGCAGGTGGCTAACAGCTAGGAAGCGATGAAGGAAGGGCATACCCGATTTCCAGTCGATCTCGCCATTGATTGGCGCGAGATCGCCTTTCTCCCTCCGTGGTGTGGGGTGTAGCTTCAATTCGAGTCCAGAGGAGTCGAATTGAGGTGTTGGTAGCAATGCCGGAAGCTGGGAATCGGCTAACTGTCGGAAATCATTCGTTGTAGCAGGGGACCAAGTGTGCCGGCAATTGTGGGAACCCTAGAGCTCTACCGGTGGCGGGAAGAGGCGGCCGAAGGGTCGAGGAAGGTGTAGTGAGGGAGTGCACGTCGTTTCGACACATCCGCGGCTGCAGAGCGACGGTGATTGACGATAAAGCACGGTGGCGGTGCAGCTGGTTTCGAGCAGAGGAGAGGGAGCGTACGATCGAGTGGTCTTGGTTATGACATTGCCGGTGAGTGGTCTTGGTTATGTGGTATACGGTGATGCATCGAGATAGGGTTTAAGTTGTATTTTGATGCAGGAAGGAAAGGTGGTAGCTTATGCTTCTAGACAGTTAAAGAAGCATGAACAAAATTATCCTACGCATGACTTGGAGTTGGCAGCTATTATTTTGGCTCTAAAGAATTGGAGGCATTATTTGTATGGTGAGAAGTGTACTATTTACATAGATCATAAAAGTTTGCAATATTTGATGAAGCAGGATAACTTAAACTTGTGGTAGAGAAGGTGAATGGAGCTGATTAAAGACTATGATTTGGTTATTGATTATCATCCCAGGAAAGTTAATGTAGTGGCAGATGCTTTGAATAGAAAGTCATCCACCACTTTGGGTTGTATTCAAAACTTTTACTTACCACTCTTGAGAGAGTTACAGTCTTTAGGGATAGTTTTGCAAAACAATGAGCAGGGTTGTCTTTTTGCCCAGTTTGTTGTGAGGCCATGTTTAGGCAGTGAGCTGATTGAGAGGCAGAAGCAAGATCTCAAGTTGGTTAGAATGATCAAGAGGATAAGGGAAGGAGGAGAGACAGAATTTAGCCTAAGGGATGATGATGCACTTAAGCAGCAGATTTTAGAAGAAACTCATAGTTTAGCTTATGCTATGCATCCGGAAGGTACAAAGATGTTCCGGACCATTAGACAGACTTATTGGTGGTCGGGTATGAAAAGAGACATAGCAGATTTTGTGTTAAAGTGCTTTACTTGTCAGCAAGTGAAGGCAGAGCATCAGCGACCGGCAGGCTTATTGCATCCATTGCCTATTCGTGAGTGGAAATAGGAACATATTACTATGGATTTAGTGACTGGTTTACCTCGTACTCAGAGGCATGATGATGCGGTCTGGGTGGTGGTTGATCGACTCATCAAGTCGACTCATTTCTTACCGGTGGCTGTGGATGATCTAGTGGAGAAAATGGCTCGGTCTTATGTAGATAAGATAGTGAGACTACATGGTGTGCCGATGTCGATTGTGTCGGACCGGGATCCTCGATTTACTTCTTGGTTTTAGTCAAAGGTACAAGAGGAGTTGGGTACTAAATTGAGATCTAGTACGGTTTTTCATCCTCAGACAAATGGGTAGTCAGTGTCACACCCCAAATCCACCTTTGGGCATGTGGCAACCACCGTATAAGCTTCACTTCTCCACCATAATTTATGTAAGGCTAGATGTATCACAAAGCACAATAATATCTTTTTATTAAAATACAGCGGAAACATAAATAGTGTACATTTTACATCAATACTGTAACAATGAAATCTCTATCTAAATTTCCAAAATAAATTTTGTTTCGTCATAACTAAGTTCTCTCTCGCTCCCCGCATCAAAGGCCAACCTATAACCTACGCAATAGGGGAAAAAATGCACATCTGAGTCGCGAAACTCAGTGAGGCTACAGAGAGAGCACGCTAAAAATGAGCATAAGGTATTGTACAAACTAACAAGAAAATATATCTACCAAATCACATATTTAAATTAATATGATACAATATATGACACAACTTAACATATCAATGTAGCAGTCACATTATTCAAACAAAGCATATGAATATGATACTAGAAACTTATTTTCATAACTTAAATCTTAAAAAGGTTTAATCACATAAATCAATATATCATAAGTTATCCAGTACCATTCCTAAGGTAGCCATCTTATGTTTAAGGCAAACCCTTCCTCAGGGATCTCCCCGAACCCCATCAGTGTCAACTCTACATCTCTGTCCTAGATGCCTGTACACTAACGTTGGCGGAAGGAGCTGGTGACCACTACACTCTTTCTATACAACATAAGTATCATACAACGCTGTAATTCTGCACCATGGCAGGATCACCATACAAAATCATAAATCACTAACATCTACAACCTGGCAAGCTAAGATCTGCTGCATATGCACCCAATAAACATGTTCGATTTATTTAATTTATTAATGAATTATTGGATTATGATAAAAATAAAATAAAATAAAAAATATAATTATATATAAAATTCATCGCTGCACGTGCAATACACGTGCAGCGAGTTGGGCGGGTCGACCCGGACGATTCGGCCGAGTCGGTCGAGATGGAAGTATTCACTTGAGGTGAGGGAATGGATCTTCTCCTCATCCCTATTTGCAGAATGGGAGATGTATCACATGGGTATCAAGGCTCTATGTTCAGAGTTTGAGGAGGAGATCTATATTGCATGATATAGTTTCTGTGATAGAAAGGGATGTGATGTACCTTCATGTGCAGTAAATCAAAGGAGTCAATTGAAGCCTAAGATGGTATCCTGATCACTCCCATGATACTAAGTTAGTTCATATGGCACCAACAACATTGGGACTTAAATTACTTTACTGATGTCAGTCCCTTAGATACTATGATTGTGTTGAAAGTGAGATGATAATAACTACTTGGTTATAGTTCAACAATAAAGGGATAATAGAAGTTAGCAAGGCTAAGAGATTTCTGAATGCAGGAAGGATGAAAGGTTATTCCTATCTTTTAGTTTCAATATCAAGGCAGGAAAGGAAAATAATTGAAGAGAATTACTGTCTTTCTTCTCAGCCCCAACTAGAGGGAAAACTGTTTCAAATTTTGCAGCAAGGATCAAATCCAATTATTCAAGGCTGCATAAGGTATCAGTATCTTAATGTCAACCAAATCCCATGTCATGCCTTATTGCCACCAATAGTTAACTGATCCTATACCTTGCTAAGAAGGAAAGAAAGGTGGCTGATGAACACAAGGCAATTTAAATCCTCAGTTTCAGGAGAAACTTAAGCATGGCACGTAGGAATTAATCAAAAGAGGTTTGCATTTCTAACTTGAATATTTCATCAACCTGTATCATTTTAGAAAGTAAAGTTGTGCTTTCAATAGCTAAATGAAATCATCTTGGTTTAAGGTAACTTAACTACTAAAACAGGCCAAAAAAACTTAGGACAATAAGCATACAACAATTCAATAGGTCATCCAAGGTAATAACTTCCAAGCTAGCATTTTCAAAACCCTAAATCTACTTGATACTGTATCGATGCTTAAGAAGTATGTGCCGTATCCAGGTTTCACGGACTTTAAATTGCATGGTTGATGATTTTTAATTCCTGGATTATTTTCAAAAACGTCTAAGAGACTTGACTGTGAGTGCTCGCTTAGAAAATATATCTAGGTTTTGCTTGTTTGCAAATGGATTTTATTGTCAATGCAACGTTGGTATTTTCGTATGAATTATTGTTGAATTATTTTTGCAACAAAACTAGGTTAATCTAAAATGAAAACCTACAGCTTCATATTATACAAATTATGAAGTTTCCTGTCGTTCGAAATTGTTCTTGATTAAATCTTGTAGGATTTTATTTAGACATAATACTGTTAGATGTTGAATTGGATCTGCAGATGGAGAGTTTTCAGAGAACCGTTGCGTAGTAGAACTCTAGAACAATCGAAATGAGAATGGTTACTAGTAGTGATAAAATGGTGATTTGGAATAGTTTGATGTGAAAAAAAAATTATTTAATATTATTCTTTTTTCAATGTTTTGCCTACCCAATTGACAATAAAATTTCCACAATTCAAACACCGACCGTGGGGCTTGAACCCACGACCACATGGTTAAAAGCCATGCGCTCTACCAACTGAACTAGATGGGTTAATTTTTATATCATTTCTTTATAATAACTACGTCGTGACTTTTGAACTAATTATTATAGAAAAGCAGCTTAACCCATGATGATGATTTTGCTTTATACATTGTCTCGTGACTTCAAAACTTATTAATATTCTAGCAACCCTCTCACAAAAGGTATAACTGTTTATAGTTACTTTCAAGGCGCCCACCATGGGGCTTGAACCCACAACAACAAGGTTAAGAGCCTTGCGCTCTACCAACTGAGTTAAACAAGCTATTTTTTATACATTTTTTGTATACGCAATACGTTATGACTTCTAAACTTATTATTATAGGAATGCATAAGCCATGATAATTTTGTATAAGCAATACTTTTATACAATATCGTGTGTCTTTAAAACATATTATATTAGATGAGCTTGTAGAATGATATTTTCTTCATCATTTGCTTTAGTTTGGATAATAATACTCCAATCGACTGCCTATTAAGAGGAGAACTATATCGACGGTAAAGAGTTGATTAGGGTGTTTTGGAGAAACCACGTGTAAATGAATAATTTAGTTTGATATGAGCACCACCTCAATAAAGCTAGTAATGATCCCAAGAGAAAATCTGTCATGATTGCTAACGTCAGATTATTCTTCTTAAACTCACGTATCCAAGTTTCACAGACTTTAAAATGCATGGTTGATGATTTTTAATTCATGGATTATTTTCAAAAATGTCTAAGAGACTTGACTGTGAGTGCTAGCTTAGAAAATATATCTAGGTTTTGCTTGTTTGCAAATGGGTTTTATTGTGGTTTTTTCGTATGAATTATTGTTGAATTATTTCTGCAACCAAACTAGGTTAATCTAAAATGAAAACTTACAGCTTCATATTATATAAATTATGAAGTTTCCTATCGTTGGAAATTATTCATGATTAAATCTTGTACGATTTTCTTTAGACATAATACTGTTAGATCTTGAATTGCATCTGCAGATGGAGAGTTTTCGGAGAACCGTTGCATAGTAGAACTATAGAACAATCGAAATGAGAATTGTTACTAGTAGTGATAAAATGGTAATTTGGAATAGTTTGATGTGAAATTATTTTTTTTTAATATTATTCTTTTTTCAATGTTTTGTCTACCCAATTGACAATATGTAAGAATCTTAATATTGAAAAGGTCAGGATGGCTGAGTGGTCGAAGATGCTAGACTCAAGTCCTACTCTTTGTGGGAAGGTGTGGGTTCAAATCCCACAAGGCGCAACGCTCAAACATTACTTGGTGAGAAGACGTGGGTTCAAATCCCATTTTTGACATTTTATTTTGGGTACTATTACAAGTATTTATTTTTCTACAACACTCAAACATTAGGTGGAACATGGTTAAAAGCCGTGGGTTCAAATCCTACTCTTCGTGGGAAGGCGTGGGTTCAAATCCCACAAGGCGCAATGCTCAAACATTTCCTGGTGAGAAGACGTGGGTTCAAATCCCACTTTTGACATTTTATTTTGGGTACTATTACAAGTATTTATTTTTCTACAACACTGAAACATTAGGTGGGGCTTGAACCCACGACAACATGGTTAAAAGCCATGTTAATTTTTATATGATGATTTTGCACATTGTCTCGTGACTTCAAAACTTATTAATGTATATGTCAAAATATTCTAGCAACCCTCTCACATAAGGTATAACTATCTATAGTTTCTTTCAACATGCCCACCGTGGGGCTTGAACCTAAGACCACAAGGTTAAGAGCCTTGCGCTCTACCAACTGAGCTAGACAAGCTACTTTGTATACATCTTTTGTATACGCAATACGTTATGACTTCTAAACTTATTATTATAGGAATGAATAAGCCATGATAATTTTGTATAAGCAATACTTTTATACAATAACATGTGGCTTTAAAATATATTATGTTAGATGAGCTTGTAGAATGATATTTTCTTCATCATTTGCTTTAGTTTGGATGATAATACTCCAATCGACTGCCTATTAAGAGGAGAACTATATCGACGGTAAGGAGTTGATTAGGGTGTTTTGGAGAAACCACGTGTAAATAAATAATTTAGTTTGATATAAGCACCACCTCAATAAAGCTAGTGATGATCCCAAGAGAAAATTTGTCATGATTGCTAACGTCAGATTATTCTTCATAAACTCACGTATTTAGGTTTCACAGACTTTAAATTGCATGGTTGATGATTTTTAATTCGTGGATTATTTTCAAAAACATCTGAGAGACTTGACTGTGAGTGTTGGCTTAGAAAATATATCTAGGTTTTGCTTGTTTGCAAATGGGTTTTATTGTTGATGCATCGTTCGAAATTGTTCTTAATTAAATCTTGTAGGATTTTCTTTAAATATAATACTGTTAGATGTTGAATTGGATCTGTAGATGGAGAGTTTTCGGAGAACCGTTGCGTAGTACGACTGTAGAACAATTGAAATAAGAATGGTTACTAGTAGTGATAAAATGGTGATTTTGAATAGTTTGATGTGAAAAAAATTTATTTAATATTATTATTTTTTCAATGTTTTGGCTACTCAACACAAGTATTCATTTTTCTACAACATCAAGTTTACTCACCATGGGTCGAGTCGTTTAAGGCGCTAGACTAAAGTTCTAGCCTTCGCATGGGTTCAAATCCCTTCTACAAGGCGCAACACTCAAACATTAGGTTTACTCAGCTTTCTATAATTCAAACACCTACGCTCTACCAATTGAGCTAGCTAGATGGGCTAATTTTTATACTATTTCTGTATAATAACTATGACTTTTGAAGACAAGCATGCTATGAATGAAACTATAGTTATAACCGGTGGGGTTGATAATGAAAAGCGACACGTCAATTACTATTCATGTAACTTTAGATCACGAAAAGCCCTCAAACATAGTTGTCTTAGATATTGGCATACTATATGCACAACTTTCAACACGCCCATCATGTGGCTTAAACCCACAACCACAAAGTTAAGAGTCTTGCGCTCTACCAACTAAGCTAGATGAGCTACTTTTTATACATGTTTTGTATGCACAATACGTTATGACTTTTAAACTTATTATTATAGGAAAGCATAAGCAATGATCATTTTGTATAAGCAATAATTTTATACAATATCTTAGTGACTTTAAAACTTACTATGGTAGATAGGCTTGTGCAATAATATTTTCTACCACCTTTGCTTTAGTTTCAATGATAATACTCGACTGCCTATTAAGAGTAGAACAATATCAACGGTAAGGTGTTGATTAGGGTGTTTTGGATAAACCACATGTAAATGAATAATTGAGTATGATATAAGTACCACCTCAATAAAGCTAGTGATGATCCCAAGGGAAAATCTATCATGATCAGTAACGTCAGGTTATCACTTTGAAAATCTAGATAGAGATTTCATTATTATAGTATATTGTGTAAAATGTAAATTATTTATGTTTCTGGTGTGTTTAATAAATTTTTTTTTTATGCTTCGTGGTACGTCTAGCCTTGTATGAGTTGTGATGGAGAAGTGCAGCTTATACAGCAGTTGCCACGTGCCCAAAGGTGGATTTGGGGTGTGATAATTAAGGTGGTATCAGAGCATAAGTTAAAAGATGAAATTAAAAGTAAGGATAAGGACTTAGACCACACCATAGGATTAAGTACACATGTGAAATAACTTAAACGGGTAAAGAGAGGTTATAGGGATTTGAAATTTTATCCTTATGCTTCCTTTACTTATCGTGTTATATCCCTATGTTACCCTTACTTGTTGGTACCTTTGGTTTTAAGTTTTCCTTACCTTATTTTATTTCCTTTTGTTTGGGTGCTGTGATTTTTGGTTAATATTAGTGAGTAGAATTGATTATGTTTTGTGAGTTTTAAATTTTGTTGGTTGACATTGTGCTTGTGGTGTGAAAATTCTATGTTGCTGTGGTTGATGTTAGTAAGCAATTTTGATTATGTATTGTGTTTTATTTTATCGAGTATGTTGATTTGATTTTGTGTTGATTTTGTACTTGAATTGTACTGTGATTGCTGAAAACTTGACCTAGGACAATATTGGCACATTTAGAGCCTCACAATATAAGACTATAGAGAACTTATGATTGGGCTGTATTTTCAGTAAACCAATATGCCTCCTAAACAAGCTGCTAAGGGTGGTGCACATGGGAGGGGAGGCAGGGCTGGAGTACCAGCTATGTTACCTGCACCTGAACCGGAGATTCCTGCTATTGAGGGAGCAGAGCATGAAGTCCCACCTGCATCAATCCCTGAAACAGTACCTGTCGAGGAGGAGGAACCAGTACCCCCAGAATCATTTGAAGTCCCACCTAAGCTAGTACCCAATCAAGAGTTTGCTGATATGCTGAGGGGTATGATAGCTGAGGCTCTGGGAGTTGCTGTGAATACTACAGTAATAAATGTTATACCTCAGCTGCAAGCAGAACAAGTACCACCTGTTGTACAACCTACTCACAAAACCACCCAACCAGTATCACCTGACCCAGTGTCTGCTGCTCCAACTCCTATGCCTATTTAGTTTCCTCATACTCCATTAGAGCCTACTCCCGGGGGTATTCCAAATGTCTGTCGGGGCTACTGTTCCAATGGGAGAACAGTATGGGATTAACCCTCAGGTGAAGCAAGTGGCTGCGTGGGTAAAAGATATGAGACAACTAAGTTTAATACCTTTTGGGGGCGCTACTGACCCACAGGTAGCCTATAATTGGCTTCATAAAGTTACCTAAGTCACTGGGGAGATGAGAATAACTGATATGGATAGATTGAAAGTGGCTAAGCATTTGTTGATTGAGAGGGCTAGCCGTTGGTGAGAATCTGTTGAGTCCCGTTGTACCTTAGGGGCTACTTGGGACAGATTTGTGTAAGAGTTTAAGGAGAAATACTATAACCAGAGACAACAAGATGAGAATGCCCTAAAAGGCGTGGTTCTTCGGCCTGCTCCTTTGCAAAATTGCCCACCTGTGGGAGGAGCATTTTCCAGAGTAAAATCTTAGTGCGCACCACCAAACTTTAGACAATATGGACAACGACATTTTGGAGCATGCAAGAAGAGGCTTACCTATTTTCAGTGTGGCCAACTTGGTCATATTCGGCCTCACTGTCCTCAAAGGAATTCGGCTGCTAGTGCACCTCAGCCTACTGGAGATGAGACGGTTGGAGGAAAAGGGAAGCAAGCAGTCTCTGCTACTCCTGCTACAGTTCCATCTGCTTCAGGGAGATCAACTCAGAACAGGAGCGGTCAACAGTCCCGTGCGCCACAGACTCAGACTCAGACTCGTCTTTTTACCTTGGATTGTGAGGCTGCACAAGTTAATCCAGATGTTATCATTGGTAATCCCGGTGATCAGCAAATCCTAGAATAGGTTTCTCATTCCTTTTGGAAAATTTTGTTTCCTTTCCAAAGTTCTTTCCTTTCTAGACAATTTGTATTCCAGTTTTAAATTTTAATTAATAAAGTCCTTATTCCTTTTATTTCTTTGTGTGTCATTCTTAGTATCTATGATCTTATTTGGTTCTGCTGCTCGTATTCTAATCGATACCGAATCACAGAGGTCTAATGTGAGCACGATATTTGCTAAGGGGGCTGATCGACCCTTAGTGATGCTAGGATATAAGGTGATAGTCTCAACTCCCTTGGGCAACCAAGTCAGCAGGAGACAAGTTTATAAGGCTTGTGCTGTGAGGGTCCAAGGGGTTGAGCTAAAGACTGATTTGATACTGTTATATATGAAAGACTTTGATGTGATATTGGATTTCGATTGGTTAATCGAGTATCGAGCCATCATTAACTGTTGCGCCAAGACAGTGACTTTCTCTCTCCCAGATTGGTCTATATTATTATTCCAATGTGATCTTAGATATCTTCCGAGCAGTATTATTTCGGTTTTGTTGGCTAGAAGGCTTTTATCTAAGGGATGCTAGGGTTATCTTGCTCATGTGGTTGACACAAAGAAGAAGGGAGTGAAGTTGGAGGATATTCTTATGGTGAAGGAGTTTTCAGATGTATTTCCAAAGGATTTACCAGGTTTACCTCCAGAAAGACTAGTGGATTTTGGTATAGATCTTATTCCTCGTACGACATCAATATCAAAGGCACCTTATAGGATGGCTCTTACTGAGTTGAAATAATTAAAGGTCCAACTACACGACTTGTTGGATAAGGGGTTCATTCAGCCTAGTGTATCCCCTTGGGGAGCATCGGTGTTATTCATGAAGAAAAAGGATGGGAGCATGAGGATGTGTATTGATTACAGTCAATTGAATTTGGTCACTATTAAGAATCAGTATCCTCTGCCTCAAATCGATGATTTATTTGATCAGCTTCAAGGTGCTAGCGTATTCTCCAAGATTGATCTACGTTCTGGCTATCATCAACTGAAGATCAAAAAGTAGGATGTACCTAAGACTGCATTCAGGACTAGATATGGGCATTATGAGTTTTTGGTTATGCCTTTTGGTCTCACGAATGCTCCCGCAATTTTTATGGACTTGATACAGAGGGTATTCCATGAATATTTAGATAAGTGTGTAATCGTGTTTATTGATGACATACTTTTATATTCAAAGACTGGGGAGGAGCACTCTCAACACCTCCGCATAGTGTTGGGGTTGTTGAGGAAAAATCAATTATATGGAAAGCTCTCCAGGTGTGAGTTTTGGTTGTCTCAGGTGAGATTCCTTGGGCACATTGTTACTAGTAAGGGTGTTCAAGTGGATCCAGCTAAAATTGATGCAGTGGTGAAGTGGGAGCAACTGAAGAATGTTATTGAGGTGCATAGTTTTCTTGGGCTAGCTGGATATTATCGGCGGTTTGTGCAAAATTTTTCAAGTATAGCTGCTCCTATGACTTAACTTACAAAGAAAGATGCTAAATTTATATGGACTCTAGAGTGTGAACAAAGTCTTCAAGAATTGAAGAAGAGATTGACTACTGCACCAGTTTTGACATTATCGGTGAGTGGTCTTGGCTATGTGGTGTATAGTGATGCCTTGATATAAGGGTTGGGTTGTGTTCTGATGTAGGAAGGAAAAGTGGTGTCTTATGCTTCTAGACAGTTGAAGAAGCATTAACAATATTACCCTACATATGACCTGAAGTTGGCAGCCATTGTCTTAGCTCTGAAGATTTGGAGGAATTACTTATATGATGAGAAGTGTGTTATTTACACTGATTACAAGAGTTTGCAATATCTGATGAAATAGGATAATTTAAATTTGAGCAAAGAAGATGGATGGAGTTAATTAAAGACTATGATTTGGTTATTGACTATCACCGAGGGAAGATTAATGTGGTGGCAGATGCTTTGAGTCGGAAATCATCCACTACCTTGGGCTGTATTCGAAACTTTTATATACCACTGTTGAGAGAGTTACAGTCCTTAGTGACAGTGCTGCAAACCAATGAGCAAGGTTGTCTTCTTGCCCAGTTTGTTGTGAGGCCTACTTTGGGCAGCGAGTTGGTTGAGAAGCAAAAATAAGATCCCAAATTGGTTGGAGTAATCAAGAGGATAAGGGAAGGAGGAGAGATAGAATTTAGCCTAAGGGATGATGGAGCTTTTGTCACGCCCCAAACCCACCTTTGGCACATGGCAACCGTCGTATAAGCTGCACTTCTCCACCACAACTCTAGATGTATCACAAAGCACAATAAATTCTTTTTATTAAACACAGCGGAAACATAATAATGTACATTTTATAATAATGCTACAAAAAATGAAATCTCTATCTAGATTTCTAAAATAAACTCTACATCGCCACCTCTAAGTTCTCCCTCACTCCCTGTATCAATGTCCAACTTGTAACCTGCGCAACAGGGGAAAAATGTGCACATCTAAGTCGCGAAACTCAGTGAGACTACAGAGAGAGCACCCTAAAAATGGGCATAAGGTATTGTATAAACCAACAAGTAAATATATCTACCAAATCACACATTTAAATCAGCAAAGCACAACATATAACAAAACTTATCATATCAATGTAATAGTCACGTCATTTAAACGAAGCATATAAACATGATGCTAGAAACTTATTTCCTTGACTTAAATCTTGAAAAGATCTAATCACATAAATCAATATATCATCAGTTATCCAATATCATTCCTAAGATAGCCATCCTATGTTCAGGGTAAATCCCTCATCAGGGATTTCCCCCGAACCCGTCAGTGTCAACTCTACATCTCTATCCTAGATGCCTGTACACTGATATTGGCGGAAGGAGCTGGAGACCATGGCATCCCTTCTATGCAACAACAAGTATCATACAACGCTGTAATTCTGCCCCATGGCAAGATCACCATACAAAATCACAAATCACTACCATCTACAGCCTGGCAAGCTGAGATCCGCTGCATATGTAACCAATGAACCCGGACTGCTCAAGGACCCACATCGTTGAGCATGCCAGTGTCAATCAGGTTCCCTAGCACTAGTAGCGCATGGCCTGATACTCATCTACCTTCGAGTAACCCAACTAGATTGAGCTCTGAACCGAAGTGAGATCCCAATTACACCAAAGTGACAAAGACTAAATCAACAGAGCGTGCATTTCTACCTTGGCTAGCACATGGCTCCTCACTATATGTTGGTACATAGCAGACTAAGAACCTTAATGTCGTCTCCTAGGTTACCATGACCCCTCAGATGTCCAAATGTTCTTAATTTAAATATAAAATAAGATCACTCTAGGTGTTATACAAACATGTACCTAAAGTGTCTCTAATCATATCTCATGTCATCATGTTCCATGTTCTTGCTAAGTGTCTCTACATCTCTAACAACATGAACATATCAAAAATAACATAACATGAGTATCAACATCAAGAACATGCATATAATAGCATCATACATATACCAGCATGGTATAATTTCCAAATCAATATCAATAACATGCATATAATAGCACCACATGTAAACTATCATGACATACTTCCAATAATTCACATGCTAATTAAATATGCAACCAGCAGATATATAACTTTTCAACATGTACAATAATTGACAACGACCATTAGGACTCAACATCTGTAGTAGGCCAAAATAAATTTTAAAACCATAAATCCTCACCTGAGTCTCAAGTAGTATTAAATAAGAATTCACAGCTTGGCTGTAATTCATAGAAGCATGCAAGCAAACAAATAAGCATAGCAACTCCTTCTCACTCCAACACAAATTATAGCTTGGCCGTGATTTGTCAAGCAATAGTGCAGCAATAAATTTTCCATTAAAGCTCTAGGCACGCTGAAGCAATTCAAACCGGTCTTAAAATGGCAAAAACCGACTAAATCGGACCGCCGCACGTGCGTTGCACATGGGGTTTGCTCGCTCGCCTCCTCTCCGCCTTCGTTCGAAAACTCAGCCGTCGCCACCGAATTTTCACCACCATCCGCCCGTTCCACCACCGCAGAGATCCCGGGACAATGCAATCAACCTCTCCGAGCCTTCCCCGACGCTCTGCCCGCCCACTCTCACCATCGGTCGAGCCCGAGACCTCCAGGAGCTCTCACGTGCAGACTTCTACTCTGCCGCAGGCGGAGACGCTTCAACTCCACTCACAGCATCGTCGAGCCCTTCCCCGCAGCTGCCCATACCTCGATACAACCTTATGGTTATT
The DNA here is from genome assembly GCA_030544415.1 of Thalia dealbata. Taxonomy (NCBI): domain Eukaryota; kingdom Viridiplantae; phylum Streptophyta; class Magnoliopsida; order Zingiberales; family Marantaceae; genus Thalia; species Thalia dealbata. Next base: position 13,966,188 of record CM060460.1, read on the forward strand.
GTATCGATCTCGCCACGGTGGGGTGAACAGTTTCCGTGCTCCTCGGTGACGGAATCGCGCGAACAGAGGACCCTTCTATTCGCAGCCCCCTTCTTGATTCTGACTCATTGGAGTCCCGTCCCTCGCTCGCAGCCCCCGAAGACGACGCCTAACTCCGTTCACCACCTTGCCTTGTCGACCCAAGGCTTCGTCGGAGCTCCCACGATGCCTCGCTGCCGGATTCATCGGAACTGGGCAAAGTCGTGCCGACCCAGTCTGACTCGCACGTGCAGCGACGATTTAAATATATATATATATTTATAAATTCTCTCCTTTTCAATTAAACCCCTCTATCTTTCCAAATTTATATTTAAACCCTTTCTTATTCCTAAATCCTTATTATTATTATTTTTCTATTTATTTATTTATTTATTATTTCTATTTCTTTTTATTATCTATTATTTTATAACTTAATATAAAAAATATATTATTACTTATTTTTAAAATATATAGCGACAACAAAATTTCTCAATGAAAAATTAATTCTTTAGAAATTTTATTTTATTCATGGGATTGCTTAAAAGGGAGGGGAAAGAAGTATGGGTTCTCGGCAGCAGCAAAGGAGAAGGAAAAAAATAATGAAGGAGAAAAGGGGATTTAGGTTCTTACCTTTGCTAGCAGACAACTTCTACAATTTGAGAGGAAATAATCCTGCCGGAATCCAAGGGACACAACTCTCAGCGTGCTTCAATTATGGCAGTAGGTGTGGAAGCTTGCGGCTGGAGGGATTAAGCTCTCAACCCTTTACGTACAAGAGCATAAAAAGGGCAAGATGTAGGAGGTAAATTTCCAATTTTACCCCATCACTTAAAGCCAAATCTTAGTCTTACCATTGCCCCTTTATTAGTATTATCATATTACATGTATATCTATTCGTATTTATCTAAATATATATATATATTTTTAATGATCGGGGTTTATACCTTTGGTTCGGGTGCTCTGGAGGGATGGTGATGTTGAGGAGGAGGCTTGAGAAATTGAAACCCAATTAGATCCAAATACCCACAATTGTTTGTTTAGTATTTGTTTTAACTTTATTGTGCTTGATAAGTTGTTGAACTTGTTTAAAAATTTATTTGGTTGGATCGAATGATTTCCTTATGATCTATCGTGATTTAGGGTCATAGGGGGTCTTGGAAATTTAAGGGAGCTAGATTGTGATTTTTGGAGGATCAAAAATCTTAAGCGGGAGATGAATTATAAATTTTCTTTTAAATGATAATAAATAATATTCATTTAATATTAAAATAACAAAATAACAGATAAATAAAATAAAATAAAATAAATAAAATATTTATTTATGAGATGGATTTAAAAGAAAAAAATAAAAAATAATAATAATATATAAATAAAATATAATAATAAAGTATAAACTAAATAGAAAAAAAACCACAATCTATTTGCAGCCGATTGGGTTCAGCCGATTGGGTTGGACTGGACGATTCAATCGACGAGTCAGCGAGTCGGGGACTTGTCGATAGGGTTTTAAACCCTCGATAGCAGAGGGTTCAGGGTATCGGTGTCGGTGGAGCAAAACCATCTCCGGCGAGCCGAGTCCGTAGCTGGAGAGGGTGGCGGCCGTCGTTAGACGACGGTACCGGGGTTGGCGAGGCGCAGACACGGCTCCGGCGTGCTATGGTGGAGTGGCGAAGTAGTGAACAGGGGAAACCCTATTTTCGACTGTTTCTTCAGCAAGGAGCGTGACCACCGTCTCTCCCTCTACAGCGAACTCCCTGAACATAAATCAACTCTTGTAGAGTCGATATCGAGCTGTGGTCGTAGCAGGGAAGATGTGGTGGCGGCTGCGGTCGGTGGTTTCACTGCGGCAGGAGAAGCTTCTGGCACCGGCGGGTTTTGTGACTTCCTAGACTCCATCGGCAGCGAATAGAGTTGGCCGGTGGGTTGAGGAAGGAGTGGTGAAGGGCTCCGTGTCATTCTAGTGGGGTTGCAGCGGCTGAACGGGCGGCGATCGGCGGTGGAAGCGGCGGCGAGTTCGAGCAGAGGCCGAACTCGGGCAGCGCGTGCATGGGGCGTGCACGGGTCCGGGTCAGTCCGCTCCGGTTTCTGAATGCAGGAAGGATGAAAGGTTATTCCTATCTTATAGTTTCAGTATCAAGGCAGGAAAGAAAAATAATTGAAGAGAATCACTGTCTTTCTTCTCAGCCCCAACTAGAGGAAAAAATGTTTTAAATTTTGCAACAAGGATCAAATCCAATTATCCAAGGCTGCATAAGATATCAGTATCTTAATGTCAACCAAATCCCATGTCATGCCTTATTGCCACCAATAGTTAACTGATCCTATACCTTGCTAAGAAGGAAATGAAGGTGGCTGATGAACACAAGGCAATTTAAATGCTCAGTTTCAGGAGAAACTAAAGCATGCAACAAAGGAATTAATCAAAAGAGGTTTGCAGCATTTCTAACTTGAGTATTTCATCAACCCGTATCATTTTAGAAAGTAAAGTTGTGCTTTCAATAGCTTCTTGATGAAATCTTATGGGATTTTACTTAGAAATAATACTGTTAGATGTTAAATTGGATCTGCAGATGGAGAGTTTTCAGAGAACCGTGGGGCTTGAACCCACGACCACATGGTTAAAAGCCATGCACTCTACCAACTGAGCTAGATGGGTTAATTTATATATCATTTCTTTATAATAACTATGCCGTGACTTTTGAACTAATTATTATAGAAAAGCTTAACCCATGATGATTTTGCTTTATACATTGTCTCGTGACTTCAAAACTTATTAATATTCTAGCAACCCTCTCACAAAAGGTATAATTGTCTAAAGTTACTTTTGAGACGCCCACCATGGGGCTTGAACCCACGACCACAAGGTTAAGAGCCTTGCGCTCTACCAACTGAGCTAGACGGGCTATTTATTATACATTTTTTGTATACGCAATAAGTTATGACTTCTAAACTTATTATTATAGGAATTTATAAGCCATGATAATTTTGTATAAGCAATACTTTTATACAATATCGTGTGGCTTTAAAACATATTATGTTAGATGAGCTTGTAGAATGATATTTTCTTCATCATTTGCTTTAGTTTGGATGATAATACTCCAATCGACTGCCTATTAAGAGGACAACTATATCGACGGTAAGGAGTTGATTAGGGTGTTTTGGAGAAACCACGTGCAAATGAATAATTTAGTTTGATATAAGCACCACCTCGATAAAGCTAGTGATGATCCCAAGAGAAAATCTGTCCTGATCGCTAACGTCAGATTATTATTCTTAAACTCGCATATCCAGGTTTCACAGACTTTAAATTGCATGGTTGATGATTTTTAATTCGTGGATTATTTTAAAAAACATCTAAGAGACTTGACTGTGAGTGCTGGCTTAGAAAATATATCTAGGTTTTGCTTGTTTTCAAATGGGTTTTATTGTCAATGCATCGTTGGTTTTTCTATGTTAATCTAAAATGAAAACTTACATCGTTGGTTATTGTCAATGCATCGTTGGTTTTTCTATGTTAATCTAAAATGAAAACTTACAGTCTAGAACAATATGTTTTGCCTACCCAATTGACAATATGTAAGAATCAAAATAGTGATAAGCTTAGGATGGTTGAGTGGTCTAAAGCGCTAAACTCAAGTTCTAGTCTTTTTGAGAAGGCATGGGTTCAAATCCCACTTCTGACATTTTATTTTAACACTAAAACATTAGGTTTATACTCAACTTTCCACAATTCAAACACCCACCATGGGGCTTGAACCCACGACCACATGGTTAAAAACCATGCGCTTTACCAACTGAGCTAGACAGGCTACTTTTGATATTTTATTTTAACACTCAAACATTAGGTTTATACTCAACTTTCCACAATTCAAACACCCACCATGGGGCTTGAACCCACGACCACATGGTTAAAAGCCATGCGCTTTACCAACTGAGCTAGACAAGCTACTTTTTATACATTTTTTGTATACGCAATACGTTATGACCTCTAAACTTATTATTATAGGAATGCATAAGCCATGATAATTTTGTATAAGCAATACTTTTATACAATATCGTGTGGCTTTAAAACATATTATGTTAGATGAGCTTGTAGAGTGATATTTTCTTCATCATTTGCATTAGTTTGGATGATAATACTCCAATCAACTGCCTATTAAGAGGACAACTATATCGACGGTAAGGAGTTGATTAGGGTGTTTTCGAGAAACCACGTGTAAATGAATAATTTAGTTTTATATAAGCACCACCTTAATAAAGCTAGTGATGATCCCAAGAGAAAATCTGTCATGATCGCTAACGTCAGATTATTCTTCTTAAACTCACGTATCCAAGTTTCACAGACTTTAAATTGCATGGTTGATGATTTTTAATTCGTGGATTATTTTCGAAAACGTCTAAGAGACTTGACTGTGAGTGTTGGCTTAGAAAATATATCTAGGTTTTGCTTGTTTGCAAATGGATTTTATTGTCGATGCAACGTTGGTATTTTCATATGAATTATTGTTGAATTATTTTTGCAACAAAACTAGGTTAATCTAAAATTACAGCTTCATATTATACAAATTATGAATTTTCCTGTCGTTCGAAATTGTTCTTGATGAAATCTTGTAGGATTTTCTTTAGACATAATACTGTTAGATGTTGAGTTGGATCTACAGATGGAGAGTTTTCGGAGAACTATTTCGTAGTAGAACTGTAGAACAATCGAAATGAGAATGGTTACTAGTAGTGATAAAATGATGATTTGGAATAGTTTGATGTGAAGAAAAAATTATTTAATATTTTCAATTTAATATTATTCTTTTTTCAATGTTTTGCCTACCCAATTGACAATATGTACGAATCTTAATAATGAAAAGGTCAGGAGTGGTCCAAGGCGCTAGACTCAAGTTCTAGTCTTTGTAAATGCTAGACTCAATTTTAGCCTTCGCGTGGGATTTGCTGGCCGAGTCGTGTAAGGTGCTAGTGAAAATATTTGAAGATGTCATTATCTTCTTATGTTAGAAATTAAAATTAAACTTGAATTTTATATTTCTAATTTCTATATTTATCATTTTAGTTTAGTTCATGTTTATCTTTTTGATTTAGTCTTTTGTTATATTTAATATTTGATTTAGATTATTTCTTAGGCATTAAGTTAGGATTTATTTTCCTATAAAAGGGTCGTTTAATCATCATGTTAAAGAAGAGCAATTGAATGCATCTCTTATTTGAAGAAAGTGTCTCCTCCTCTTTGTTCCTCCTTATTCTCCTAATTCTAGATTGTGAGAGAGAGCCCTTATTTCCAACAAAGTGGTATCAGAGCTTCCAACAAATTGGTATCAGAGCGAGGTTCCAAAGAAGCTATTTGAAGATGTCACCATCTTCCTTTTCTTATCTATATCCGATGCTCACTTATCTCAATTATGAGATTTGGGCAATTCGGATGAAGGCGATTCTTAGTGCCCAAGGTGTATGGGATTTTGTAAAAAAGACTATAATGAGCCAAGAGATAAAGAAACCCTTTCTGAAGAAGAAAGAGATGTTTTGAAGAGAGAAAAGATAAAGAATCAGCAAGCTCTTGCCATCATCTATCGAGGCTTAGATAATAATATGCTCCTGAAGATTGCAAATGAGACCACAGCAATAAAAGTGTGGGAGACGCTACAAAACTCCATCCTAGGAGTTGAGAAGGTGAAGAAATTACAACTTCAAACTCTAAGGGCTGAGTTTGAATCCTTCTCTTTGATAGAAGGTGAGTCTATTCAAGACTACTTTACCAGAGTTTCGGTAATTGTGAATCAGATGAAGAATATGGGAGAGCCAATAACGGATGCGTAAGTGGTGGAGAAAATTCTACGCTCTCTTGATGAGAGGTTTGATCACATCGTAGTGGTGATCAAAGAATCGAAGGACACTGAAGTTATGACCATTGATGAATTAAATGGGTCTTTGAGAGCCCATGAAGAAATGATGAATCGAGGCAAGCATCAACAAATTGAACAAGTCTTGCAAGCAAAAGATGAGCAACCATCATATTTCGAAAAAAGAAATCAATTTTCTATGACAATATATTCAAGAAGACGAGGAAGAGATGAAGAAGCAAAGCTTGTTGAGTAAAAAGAGGAAGATGCAGAATACTCCCTACTTCTTGCATTAAAAGAAGATCACGTGGATAAGTCAAGTATATGGTATCTTGACAATGGACCAACATCATCATTTCAAGCATCATCTTCTGAAAGACCAATCAAAACAAAATCTCCTGAAGATATTTATAATGAAACCCAAAGGTTAGAGGATGACATAAATTTATTTTGTTTATTTACTGACCATGAATATTAGAGTTTTGAAGAGGCTTTAAAGGAAGATAATTGGAGTCAAGGTATGAATGAAGAAATCCAAGGGATAGAAAGGACTGGTATTTGGGAGTTAGAAACTCTTTCAAGTGGTCATCAATCAATTGGAGTTAAATGGGTGTATAAGATCAAGAGAGATCTTAATGAAGATGTGAAGAGATACAATTCAAAGTTTATAGCAAAAGTCAATGAGCAAAACCAAAAGGTTGACTATGAAGAATATGTATTTAGAGAATCTTTCAAGTTTGATAGTTTTGAAAAGCTCAGACTTAAGCTTAGAGTTCGAAGCAATTCAAGTTTAAGGGGGAGTGTTAGAAATTAGAATTAAACTTGAATTTTATATTTCTAGTTTCTATATTTATCATTTTAGTTTAGTTCATGTTTATCTTTTTGATTTAATCTTTTGTTATATTTTAATATTTGATTTAGATTATTTCTTAGGCATTAAGTTAGGTTTTTACTTAGGGTTTATTTTCCTATAAAAGGATCATGTAATCATCATTTTAAAGAAGAGCAATTGAATATATCTCCTTTTATTTGAAGAAAGTGCCTCCTCCTTTTTGTTCCTCCTTATTCTCCTAATTCTAGATTGTAAGAGAGCCCCTATTTCCAACAAAGTGGTATTAGAGCTTCCAACAAATAATCATACTTATATATGATCCCGTACAAAGAGTTGACCCTTTCCACATCAATATTAAACTAACCACTAAGATATTAAATTAATATTAACTCAAAACATTAATTTAAACACTCCCCCTTAATTTTTTGTTTGTCATACCCAATAATTCTCTAAGATATACAAACTTGTCACAAGGAAGTACTTTAGTGAAAATATCCGCCAATTGGTCACGGGTCTTCACATGCTTGATGATAACCTCTTCATCCTCCACTGCTTCTCTAATATAGTGATGCTTGAGATTGATATGCTTTGTTCGGCAATGAAACATCGAATTCTTCGACATTGCAATTGCCGACTTGTTGTCACAAAAGAGAATCGTAGTCATGTTTTGCTTCTCCCCCATGTCTTCTAAAATCTTCCTCAACCAAACCACTTGTTTAGTTGCTTCACTTGCCGACACATATTCGGTTTCTGCAGATAAATGCACCACTCTTTTCTGCTTCTTTGATGCCCTTGAAAAAATACTCGATCCAAGTGTAAAGCAATACCCGGATGTACTTTTTATGTCATCTATGCTACCTGCCCAATCACTATCACAAAATCCAAACAACTCCACATCTTCTCTTTCATTTCTCTCAAACATGATACCATAATCTTTTGTACCTTGTATGTATCGCTACACCCTTTTTGCAACTCCATAGTGCATTTTGCTCGGTTGATGCATAAACCAAGATAACAAACCCGAGGCATACATGATATCAGGTCTAGTAGTGGTAAGATACAACAAACTTCCAACCAATCTCCTATAATCTGCTGCATCGGCATCACCACTACCATCATATTTCACCAATTTCTCACATACCAATAACGGTGTGAATACTGGATTGCACTTTTCCATCTTAAACTTAGAGAGAATATTCTGGGCATACTTCTTTTGAGAAATAAAAACTCCATCATCCCTTTGATCAACTTCAATACCCAAGAATCAATGTAGTGGAATTCTAGTACGGTCACAACCTCACCGTGTAGCGCTACACAACTGTCCGTCGACAGGGTCACCTCAATTAATATGTCCTCGGCCATGGCTAACCGAATTAAGTAATAACCCTAGGATCCGAACTAATCATCAGATCGTCTGCAGAACGTCTGGAATAATAGTCGTATGGTCTACGGATCCACTGTCCAAGGCTTTAAGGGAATTCACCTCTCCGATTCAATAGCAGTTTATGTTGGCCGAGTTGAGCTCGCATCCGCACAATGGGTTGTGGCTAACTCGACTACATACCTGCTAAATCCTTTGGAGGGTTCATCCCCACTGGCCACTCCGGGACTATCACGGTGACACTCGAACATCACGCGTGCGGGTAATTGTATACGAGTACGGACTTACTTCGCTTCCTGGTCTATCTTGACATTGGAGTTAAATTAGTTCATTTCCCAACTAACTCCCAGTATTTGAGCTGTTTGTAGCCCAGGAGTGGTTATAGTGAGTGAACATTATTCAAACACCAAGGGTTCGATTTATCATTTAGGGTGTGTTACTAATACACCCTCATAATTTGTGATCTAGTGATGTCCCTAAGAGGTGCTAGTATCATATGTTACCTATGTCTCTATTTAAACTAGAGTGTCAGGTAATTATTCTTGATACTACCTCCTATGTAGTGATTCAACTTTAGAATCCATATTTTATCTTCATTAGCAAGGTATTAGCATGTCATGAAACTACAAGGAAAAATAAAGTAATATGTAAGAATTTAATAAAGCATGTTAAATATTAGACAATGTACCCATAGCATATAATTCATGCTACATAAATTATATTATTCTAGCATGCATATTATCACATATTTAGCAAACATAGCATTTTATTATTTTCAAGGCATCCAAGACTTTCCTAATAAAATCTTTTTAAGATTTTCCCTAGGCTGAATTAAATCCTACTACGATGAACCAACGCACCTGCATAGGGATCTGAGCTTCAGAACCAACCCAGATATATCAATAGTACACAGCTCTCAAGTCGGAGTGATATCTCTAAAATAATAATGATTTTATTTAAATATAAATATTCTTAATTAATAAGATAAAAATTATTTAATTACTAATGACTCAACTTATGATTAATTTAGCCTAATTCAAATTGATTAATCTAACTTAACTCCCAACCCCAACTTCATACTCAAGCACAACACTATAACCTTAATCCTCTTTCATCATCTCTAATTTATTAGAATAGTCAAATTCTTAAACCAAATCTAATTACATTTTCAAGTCCAAGTCAATATGAAATCCAAGCTATTATTCCCTAATTTAATCCAACATCATAACATCATCACTAGCAAACTCATATTCAACAATCCTTCCTCGATACCAACCTTCATTTGATTCTCTCCACATACCTTACCAACAATGCTCTAGGAACATTGAACCGAATCAAACCAGTCGAAAAACCGTGAAAATCATCTAAACTCGCAGCTGAACCGGTCCTGAACCAGACCGAACCGATTTTGACCGCTCTAAGTTGGACCACCGCATGCACTACGCACGTGCGGTTCATCTCCTTCCCTTCGCTCGACATCCGTTCGATTGCCAGTCGTGCCACCATGTTTTTCGCCAATGATCGCCGCCGCTCCGCGACTACTGACGCGTCGGAACTTTGTGAGATATCTCGTCGCACCCTCGTTGTCCCGCCGGCCACCTTTTTTCGTCATCGGTGAAGCTCCTAACTTCCGCAGAGGCCGCTGCAATGGAAACTTTGCTGCACCGATCGATCGCCTCTGACCGTCACCTCTGCACCTTCTTCAACACTTCCACTACTTCAATTCGACTCCCCTGGAGTCGAATTGCATGCAGTAGCTTTGCCGTGGACAAAGGAGCGCTCATTGCGCCTCTCGCCGACCGATTCGACATGAAACAGGGGACCTCCCCTGTTTCATCGCTTCCCAAAACACTCCAGCTCGCCAAAGCTGCTTCGTCGCCCTGCCACTGCCGGAACCACTCCCAACATCAAGCCGCACCCTTCCTCTCCTTCCCATGCCACTCCCGGGGTTCTTCGACCTCACCACCGCGGCAATGACTAGAATAGGGCGCCATCCCTCTTCCAGGTTCACTCCTTTGCCACGCCCTCTTCGCTCATAGCTCGCTCGTAGAACAGGGGACCTCCCCTATTCCTAATTGTGTCTCCTTGGAAATGACTTATTCAGTTTCACTTGAAATGAAAGTTGCATCCGAGGTATATTGGATCGTTCGAGATTCTGGAGAGAATTGGCCGGTGGCTTATAGATTACAGTTACAAGTAGACTTAGATAGAATCCATAACGTGTTCCATATATCGATGCTTAAGAAGTATGTGTCGAACACATCGTATATTTTGTTGTGACTGCGCAGGGAATTGAGGTGGATGCGAAAAAGGAGAAAGCTATTCGAGCATGGTCAACACCTACAATAGTCATGCAAGTGCGGAGTTTTCATGGACTGGCAAGCTTTTATCATCGATTCGTAAAGGATTTCAGCTCACTTACCGCTCCACTCAATGTGTTGACAAAAAAGAACGTGTCTTTCAAGTGGGAAAAGACACAAGAAGATGCCTTCAATTTGCTAAAAGATAAGTTAGCCAATGTACCACTTTTACAACTTCCTAATTTTAATAAAACTTTTGAGATAGAATGTGATGCCAGTGGTATTAGAATTGGAGGTATTCTTATGCAAGATAGAAAACCCATTGCTTACTTTAGTAAAAAGTTTAGTGGTCCAACCTTAAACTACTCAACATATGACAAGGAATTATATGCATTGGTTAGAGTGTTAGAAACATGACAACATTATCTCTGGCCAAAAGAATTTGTCATACATTTAGACCATGAATCGTTAAAACATATTCATAACCAAAGTAAGTTAAATCATAGACATGCTAAGTGGATTGAATTAATTAAAACTTTACCATATGTTGTGAAATATAAGAAGGAAAAAGATAATCTAGTTGCCGATGCTTTATTTAGACGTTACATATTGTTGTCCCAACTTGATTGTAAAATTCTCGGTTTAGAAATGTTAAAAGAATTATATGCTACTGACTTAGATTTCAAATATATTTATACTAAATGTAAAGAAGGGAGATGTTGGGATAAGTATGTATTAAATGATGGCTATTTATTTAGAGCTAACAAGCTCTGTGTTCCTGCAAGTTATGTTCGTCTTCTATTGTTGCAGGAAGTACATGGAGGTGGTTTAATAGGACATTTTGCGATACATAAGACTGAGGACGTATTGGCCACACACTTTTATTGGCAAAAGATGAGGCGCGATGTCGAGCGTTACGTGGGGAGATGCACCACTTGTCAAACAACTAAGTCTCGCTTAAACCCACATGGTTCATATACGCCTCTTCCTATTCTAAAGGTACCTTGTGAGGATATTTCAATTGATTTTGTGTTGGGTTTACCAAGGACTAAGAAGGGGAGAGATAGTATATTTGTTGTTGTTAATAGGTTTTCTAAGATGGCTCATTTCATACCTTGTCATAAGAGCAATGATGCTACTCATGTTACCGATTTATTTTATAGGAAGATCGTTCATCTACATGGAGTGCCGAGGATAATTGTTTCAGATCGTGATGCGAAATTCTTGAGCCACTTTTAGAGGATGCTTTGGGGTAAGCTCGTAACAAAACTACTATTTTCAACTACATGTCATCCCCAAACAGACGGACAAATCGAGATCATCAACCGCACACTTGGTATCATTCTACGGGCGATACTCAAAAAGAACCTGAAGATGTGGGAGGAGTGCTTACCACATATTGAGTTTGCCTACAACCGAGTTGTGCATTCTACTACCAAGTTCTGCCCATTCGAGGTCGTCTATAGATTTAAGCCTGCTGCTCCAATTGATTTACTACCTCTACCACCATCAGAAAGAGGTAATCTTGATGCAGAGAAGCATGCTGAGATAATTCATAAGATACATCAGATGACCAAAACAAATATTGAGGAGATGCAAATACAATATAAGAAGCATGCAGACAAAGGTAGAAAGAAAGTTATTTTTGAAGATGGAGATTTAGTTTGGTTGCATTTGCGCAAAGATCTATTTTCCAGAATAGTGCAAGTCGAAACTAATACCACGAGGTGACAGTCTATTCAAGGTTCTTGCAAAGATTAATGATAATGCCTACAAGCTGGAACTACCTAAGGATTATGGAGTAAGTAATACATTTAATGTGGCTGATTTATCTCTATACTTGGGTGATGAAGATGAGCTAGAGTCGAGGTCGACTCCTTTTCAAGAAGGGGAGTATGATGAGGACATCACTGGTTCACCCGTACAAGACCCGGTTAGCATACAAAGCTCAATGATACGAGCCCATGCACGATGCTTAGGACAACAGGTGAATTCTTTTCTTGGGCAAATTAATTACTTAATTATAGGACAAATGATATTGCCTAATTATTATTGTTTACTTGTCACTACATGCAAGGAAACACATGGAGGAATTACTCATATGGAAGTTGCATGAATTACTCATATGGAAGTTGCATGAGTAATTGAAGGAATATTTATTCAAGAATGAAATCTTCGTCAAATATTTATTCAAGAGCAAAACAAGGAAGATTTATTCAAGATCAAATCTTTATCAAATATTTATTCAAGAGCAAATCAAGAAATATTTAATAAAGATCAAATCTTCATCAAATATTTATTCAAATCTTCATCAAGGGATATTTATTTTCCAAAATTCGTGGCTTACAAGAGGAAGATATTTATATATTTATTTTTACTATTTTAGTGAAGTAAAATATGAAAAAACATCCATTATTGTGTCTGTATATTTGGTGGAGCATGCCCTATTGAAGGGGACTTTGATTTTTCGCTTTAGCCACCACTTTTGTAATGTTTTGCTGCAAACTTGAAGTCCAATTTCTTTAATCATATTTTGAGTGATCCTTCCACTGTTGCTCTTTCAATTCTCTTGAATTGTTCGTGTCGTTCTTCGTGAACAGGTCAGTCGTGTTTGACACGGTTGATAACCAACTGAGGAGTGGTTTAGCAATTACGAGGTTGATGGTTGCGTTCCTAGATCGTGGTTAGCCTCCCCTTCATCAAAGTCACAACACCCCGCCTTAAGGATTTCTCCTACGACGGAAGATCGGGACCAACTTGCTTGCACGCATCTTAAGTCGAGGTGTGTGCATATCAGAAGGCGGATCTGACCACGAGGCATCTCAATATGTTTTGGGGTCAGAAACAGAAGAAATCACCTTTGATACAAGTCATTCAAGCCTCGTTGTTCGTCGTGTTCTTAGCTCCCAAATGGAGAAGGCAGAAAACTAGCAATGCCGTAATTTAATCCAATCGAAATTTGTGATCAAGGAGCACTCTTGCAATTTCATTATTGATGGTGGAATCTGCAATAATATTATAAGTTTAGAGATGGTTGGGAAGCTTAGCCTAACCACACAATTACACCCGCAGCCATACTACATTCAATGGCTCAATGCTTGTAGAAAGTTGAAGGTAACAATGATGGTACGTGATATGCACACGCCTCGACTTAAGGTGCGTGCAAGCAAGTTGGTCCCGATCTTCCGTCATAGGAGAAATCCTTAAAGCGGGGGGGAGTTGTGACTTTGACGAAGGGGAGGCTAACCACGATCTAGGAACGCGACCAACAACCTCGTAATCGCTAAACCACTCCTTAGTTGGTTATCAACCGTATCAAACACGACTGACCTGTTCACGAAGAACGGCATGAACAATTCAAGAGAATTGAAAGAGCAACAGCGGAAGGATCACTAAAGAAATTGGACTTCAAGTTTGTAGCAAAAGCATTACAAAAGTGGTGGCTAAAGCAAAAAATCAAAGTCCATTTTCAATAGTGCACGTCCCCCCAAATATATAGACAAAATATGGCACGTTTTTCCATATTTTGTTTCAATAAAATAGGAAAAATAAATATATAAGTATTCTCCTTTTGTTAGCTACGAAATTTGGAAAAATAAATCCCTTTATGAAGATTTGAATATATATTTGAGGAAGATTTGATATTGAATAAATCTTCCTTGATTTGCTCTTGAATAAATCTTCTTTCTTGATTTGCTCTTCAATAAAGATTTGATTCTTGAATAAATATTCCTTCACTCATACACTTCCATATGAGTAATTCATGCAACTTTCATATAAGTAATTCCTCCATGTGTTTCCTTGCATGTAGTGACAAGTAAACAATAATAATTAGGCAATATCATTTGTTCTGTAATTAAGTAATTAAATTCCCTAAGAAAAGAATTCACCTGCCGTCCTAAGTGTCGTGCACGGGCTCGTGTCATTGGGCCTTCTATGGTAATTGAATCTTGCACGGGTGAACCAACGATGTCCTCATCATACTCCCCTTCTTGAAGAGGAGTCGACCTCGACTCCAGCTCATCTTCATCGCCTAAGTATGGTGATAGATAAGCCACATTGAATATATTACTCACCCCATAGTCCTTAGGTAGTTCTAGCTTGTAGGCATTATCATTGATCTTCGCAATAACTCTGAATGGACCATCACCTCGTGGCATGAGTTTGGACTTGCGCTGTTCTGGAAATCGATCTTTACGCAAATGCAACCAAACCAAATCTCCTTCTTCAAAAATAACTTTCTTTTTGCCTTTGTCTGCATGCTTCTTATATTGTATTTGCATATCCTCAATATTTGTTTTGGTCATCTGATGTATCTTACGAATCATCTCAGCACGCTTCTCCGCATCAAGATTACCTCTTTCTGTTGGTGGGAGAGGTAGTAAATCAATTGGAGCAGCAGGCTTAAAGCCATAGACAACCTCGAATAGGCAGAACTTGGTAGTAGAATGCACAACTGGGTTGTAGACAAACTCAATATATGGTAGGCATTCCTCCCACATCTTCAGGTTCTTTTTGAGTATCGCCCGTAGCATGGTACCAAGTGTGCAGTTGACGATCTCGGTTTGTCCGTCCGTTTGGGGATGACATGTAGTTGAAAACAGCAGCTTTGTCCCGAGCTTACCCCAAAGCGTCCTCCAAAAGTGGCTTAAAAATTTTGCATCATGATCTGAAACAATTATCCTCGGCACTCCATGTAGGCGCACAATCTCCCTGAAAAATAAATCGGCAACATGAGTAGCATCATCGCTCTTATGACAAGGTATGAAATGAGCCATCTTAGAAAACCTATCAACAACAACAAATATACTATCTCTCCCCTTCTTAGTCCTTGGTAAACCCAACACAAAATCCATTGAAATATCCTCCCAAGGTAATTTTGGAACAGGAAGAGGTGTATATAAACCACGTGGGTTTAAGCGAGACTTAGCTGTTTGACAAGTGGTGCATCTCCCCACGTAACGCTCGATGTCGCGCCTCATCTTTGGCCAATGAAAGTGTGTGGCCAATACGTCCTCAGTCTTACGTATCCCAAAATGTCCCATCAAACCACCTCCATGCGCTTCCTGCAACAATAGAAGACGAATAGAACTTGCAGGAATACAAAGCTTGTTAGCTCTAAATAAATAGCCATCATTCAACACATACTTATCCCAACATCTCCCTTCTTTACATTTCATGAAAATATCTTTCAAATCTAAGTCAGTAGCATATAACTCTTTCAACATTTCCAAACCAAGAATTTTACAATCAAGTTGGGACAACAACAAG
Source organism: Thalia dealbata (assembly GCA_030544415.1). Classification (NCBI taxonomy): domain Eukaryota; kingdom Viridiplantae; phylum Streptophyta; class Magnoliopsida; order Zingiberales; family Marantaceae; genus Thalia; species Thalia dealbata. The sequence goes on from CM060460.1 coordinate 13,981,836, forward strand.
TAACGTCTAGACAAAGCATCGGCAACTAGATTATCTTTTTCCTTCTTATATTTCACAACATATGGAAAAGTTTCAATAAATTCGATCCACTTAGCATGTCTACGATTCAATTTACTTTGGCTATGAATATGCTTCAAGGATTCATGGTCTGAATGTATGACAAATTCTTTAGGCCAGAGATAATGTTGTCATGTTTCTAACACTCTAACCAATGCATATAATTCCTTGTCATATGTTGAGTAGTTTAAAGTTGGATCACTAAGCTTTTCACTAAAATAAGCAATGGGTTTCCTATCTTGCATAAGAACAGCTCTAATTCCAATATCACTAGCATCACATTCTATCTCAAAAGTTTTATTAAAATCAGGAAGTTGTAAAAGTGGTGCATTGGTTAACTTATCTTTTAGCAAATTGAAGGCATCTTCTTGCGCCTTTTCCCACTTGAAATGTATGTTCTTCTTTGTCAACGCATTGAGGGGAGCGGCGAGTGAGCTAAATTCCTTTACGAATCGACGATAAAAGCTTGCTAGTCCATGAAAACTTCGCACTTGCGTGACCGATGTAGGTGTTGGCCAAGCTCGAATAGCTTTCACCTTTTCCTCATCCACCTCAATACCCTGTGCAGTGACAACAAAGCCAAGAAATACAACTCGATCCGTGCAAAAGGTGCACTTCTCGAGGTTAGCAAACAAACGTGCATCTCTCAAAGTCATCAAAACTTGGCACATATGTGCTAAATGTTCATTCAAAGACTTGCTATAGATTAATATGTCATCAAAGTAAACTACCACAAATTTTCCAATAAAAGCTCTCAACACTTCATTCATTAAGCGCATAAATGTACTAGGTGCATTAGTAAGACCAAATGACATAACTAACCACTCATATAATCCAAATTTAGTCTTAAAAGCAGTTTTCTATTCATCACCTAGCTTCATTCTAATTTGGTAGTAACCACTACGCAAGTCAATCTTAGAAAAGATAGTAGAACCACACAATTCATCAAGCATATCATCTAATAGAGGAATAGGGTGACGATAACGTACCGTAATATTGTTGATAGCTCGACAATCTATACACATCCTCCATGATCCATCTTTCTTTGGCACAAGTAAAACAGGAATAGCACATGGACTTAAGCTTTCACGCACATATCCTTTATCTAGGAGTTCTTGCACTTGGCGCTGAATTTCCTTTGTCTCCTCGGGATTGGTACGGTATGGGGGACGGTTAGGCAAAGATGCTCCTGGAATCAAATCAATTTGATGCTCAATCCCCCGCAATGGTGGCAACCCTGCAGGTATCTCATCTGGGAACACATCAGCAAACTCCTGCATCAAAGAAACAATCGAAACAGGCAAAGAAGAGGGTAAGGAGTTAGTAGAAAATAGAGCATCCTTGCATACAAGTGCAAAATACTCTTGGGGATTGGTTTCTAACTCTCACATCTCGCTTTTGGTAGCTAATAGAACTTGTCCCTTGATTGGTATCTCTCTTTTTTTCTCACATTTTTCTTTCTTTTCTCTCATTTTGGGTTGATGACTCTCACTTTTATTTTTGTGAATGTCACTCCTCTCCTTTTCTTTTCTCTCACACTTAACCCTATCTAAATCATCTTTGAGAAGTTCTTCCGGTATCATTGGAACCAACACGACCTTCTTATCTTTGTGCATAAAGGAGTACTTGTTGGAATGCCCATAATGTGTAGCATCCTTATCATATTGCCATGGTCTTCTAAGTAGTAACGCACAAGCTTGCATTGGCACCACATCACAGTCCACAAAGTCAGAATAAGTACCAACAGAAAAATGAACACGTACCATCATTGTTACCTTCAACTTTCCATAAGAATTGAGCCATTGAATGTAGTATGGCTACGGGTGTAATCTTGTGGTTAGGCCAAGCTTTCCAACCATCTCCGAACTTGCAATATTATTCCAGCTTCCACCATCAATTATGATCTTACAAGAATGCTCCTTGATCACAAATTTGGATTGGAACAAATTGTGACGCTGTCCATTTTCTGCCTTCTCCATCTGGGAGCTAAGAACACGACGAACAACAAGGCTTGCATGGCTTGTATCAAAAGTGATCTCTTCTGGTTCTGACCCCGAAATATGTTGAGACTCCTCATGATCAGATCCACTTTCCTCTTCTATCTCACTGGCCGAAGTGTACTCACCATCTTCTTGAATGATAAGGGCACGATGATTTGGACAATCATGCATATAATGCACTTTCCCCTTACACTTGAAGCACTCAATCTCCCTTGTTCTTCCTGTAGATGGAACTGAGGATGAACTTTTTGTAGGTGCAACAATGGTCTTTTTTGAATCAATAGGTTTGGATGTTGGTGAAGTAAGACGACTTCCTGAATTCCCTTGGCCAATTGGTGCAGCAGTCTTGCTAGAATGACCAACACTCTTCTGTTGTTGATTAGTATCCCTCCAAGGCATGGAAGAACTAGGATAGCTACGACTAGATTTGTAAGGCTGCTTCCTTCTTTGAACCTGCCTTTCAGCTTTGCATGCATAATGAAATAGTTGATCCAAAGAATTGTAGTTCTGAAAATCAAGTATATCTTGTATCTCACCATTCAATCCTCCCAAGAATCTAGCCATCTTTGCATTATCATCTTCTTGAACATTAGCACGTAGCATTCCCACCTGCAACTCTTGATAGTATTCTTCCACAGATTTGTTTCCTTGATTCAATCTTTGAAATTTATTAAGTAATTCTTTTTCAAAATAGGAAGGCACGAACCTAGACCTCATCAAGCGCTTCAAATCATCCCAAGTACGAGGAGCTCCATTTCTTTGTCGAATTTGACTCCACTAGATAGAAGCATAACCAATAAATTTAATAGTTGCCGCACGTACTCTATACTCTTCTGGGTAATGATGACAGCTGAACTTTTGTTCAACTAATAATTCCCAATCAAGATAAGCTTCTGGATTAAACTTTCCATCAAAACTAGGAACAGTGAATTTAATTTTACCCAATGCATCATTTCTTCTTTCTTCGTTACGGTGACGTGCATGACCTCCGTCAACTCCCACTCCTCGTGCGGGGCGGCGCTGATACAATTCCAAGGCGACTTCATCATCAGCCACATAATTATCATTTAACTCTTCATCAGCAGCTTCTTGAAATGCAGCGTTCAGATTTCCTCTTGGTTTGAATGGAGTAGTAGCAGCAGCATTATTATGAGCTTCAACTCGTCCTCGTGGAACTCGAGGTGGTGGGTATCATCGTGGAAGAGTTTGCTCCACTTGATCAAGTCGTGCTTCAATTTCTCCAAGACGATTCTCCAACCCGTTCAAGCGCACAAGTACTTGATCGGATAGTATTTGCTCGAAGGTGTTTGTAACATGAGCCATCAAAGCTTGAGAACGTGGAGACAATGATATCATTGATGAGTGGGACCCATCTTCCCCGTCATAAGAAACATCACGAGGACTTCTCGATCCTGACATTGTTAGTAAGACAAAAGAGAAATTCCACCAAACTAGTAAATTATTTATGAAAAACTCACAATCCTCACAAACCTTACCACCTGAAGCTCTAACCCTTCTCAAAAATTGCTCGCGTGTTTGCTGGTTCGTGATAACTTTCAACACGGAGTGAATAAAGCGATTGCAAAGTGCTAGAACATGGTGATCAAGGCTAATTTTAGGGAGCTCTAGGTGGGGATATATTTGGAACAAAGAGAAGAAAATAAAAATTCAAGAAATTACAAAGTTGACTCAATCAAGCAAGGTAGAAGGTGACAAAAGGAAGAAAAAATGCAAGGATAATTATAATTAAAATTTGGATTGCAAAATTAACTCAATCAAGGAAGGTATAAGGTGTCAAAAAGGTAGAATAAGTGCAAGACAATTAAAATTCGAATAAAATATTTTTTTTATTTATTATTATTATTATTTTTTGTTCTTTGCCGAACCTTCCTCTCACTTTTTTTTTTCTTTTCTACTCGCCGAAAGCTTACTCCTCTCTTTCTCCACCTATTTTTTCCTTGCCGAACACTACTCCCTCTTTTTCTCCTTTTTTCTAGCAAAACACTTCATCCTCTTTTTTCTCCTCCTTTCTCTCTCTCTCCTTTTTTTTTTCCAATTTTTCCTCACGGAACACTTCTTCCTCTTTCTTCTCCCCTTTTCTTGCAAAACAACTACTCCTTTCTCTCTACCTCTCTTTCTTTCTTTCTTTTTTTTCCTAACCGACTACTTTCTCCTCTTTTTTCTCTACCTCTTTTTTTTTTCACCAAGAATTAGGCCGAACACTCTTTTGGCCGAACAAAATTTATTTTTTTTGTTTTTTTTTTATTTCAACAATCAAACGGAAATTTGGAGATAAAAAAGAAAAAGAACAATAAAAGATGGGAGAAAAAAAAAATGATGATGGGTACGAGATAGAAGTTTAAGAAGGAAGGATTTTTTTTTTTGATGTAGGGAAAATAAAAGAGAATCTAATAAAGTATAGATGAATTCCTACCGGCAACGAAGGCTCTGATACCACCTGATATGCACACGCCTCGACTTAAGGTGCGTGCAAGCAAGTTGGTCCCGATCTTCCGTCGTAGGAGAAATCCTTAAAGTGGGGGGAGTTGTGACTTTGACGAAGGGGAGGCTAACCACGATCTAGGAACGTGACCAACAACCTCGCAATCGCTAAACCACTCCTCAGTTGGTTATCAACCGTGTTAAATACGACTGACCTGTTCACGAAGAACGGCACGAACAATTTAAGAGAATTGAAAGAACAACAGCGGAAGGATCACTCAAGAAATTGGACTTCAAGTTTTCAAGTTTGTAGCAAAAGCATTACAAAAGTGGTGGCTAAAGCAAAAATCAAAGTCCCTTTTCAATAGTGCACGTCCCCCCAAATATATAGACAAAATATAACACGTTTTTCCATATTTTGTTTCACTAAAATAGGAAAAATAAATATATAAATATCCTCCTTTTGTTAGCTACGAAATTTGAAAAAATAAATCCCTTCATGAAGAAGATTTGAATATATATTTGAGGAAGATTTGATCTTGAATAAATCTTCCTTGATTTGCTCTTGAATAAATCTTCTTCCTTGATTTGCTCTTCAATAAATATTTGATTCTTGAATAAATCTTCCTTCACTCATACACTTCCATATGAGTAATTCATGCAACTTCCATATAAGTAATTCCTCCATGTGTTTCCTTGCATGTAGTGACAAGTAAACAATAATAATTAGGCAATATCATTTGTTCTGTAATTAAGTAATTAAATTACCCAAGAAAAGAATTCACCTGCCGTCCTAAGCGTCGTGCACGGGCTCGTATCATTGGGCCTTCTATGGTAATTGAATCTTGCACGGGTGAACCAATGATGTCCTCATCAGTACGTGTATATTTTTCTATTGGTATCTATTCTGACTTTGTGGATTATGATGTGGTGCCAATGCAAGCTTATGCATTACTACTTAGAAGACTATGTCAATATAATAAGGATGCTACACATTATGGGCATTCCAACAAGTACTCCTTTATGCACAAAGATAAGGAGGTTGTGTTGGTTCCAATGACACCGGAAGAACTTCTCAAAAATGATTTAGATAGGGCTGAATGTGAGAGAAAAGAAAAAGAGATGAGTGACATCCACATAATGGGAAGTAAGAGTCATTAGCCCAAATAGAGAGGAAAGAAAGAAAAATGTGAGAAGAAAAGAGAAATACTGATCAAGGGACAGGTTTTATTATCCACCAAAAGTGAGATGCGAGAATTAGAAACCAATCCCAAGAGTGTTTTGCGCTTGTATGCAAGGACGCTCTCTTTTCTACTAATTTTTTACTCTCTTCTTTGCCTGTTTCGATTGTTTCTTTGATGTAGGAGTTTGCTGATGTGTTTCCAGATGAGATACCTACAGGATTGCCACCATTGCGGAGGATTGAGCATCAAATCGATTTGATTCCAGAAGCATCTCTACCTAACCGTCCCCCATACCGTACCAATGTCACTTCCCCAAATCCACCTTTGGGCACGTGGCAACCGTCGTATAAGCTGCAATTCTTCACCACAACTTATACAAGGCTAGATGTATCATAAATCACAACAAATTCTTTTTATTAAACAAAGCGGAAACATAGACAATGTACATTTTTTATTAATACTACAAAAATGAAATCTCTATCTAGATTTCTATAGTAAATTCTACATCGCGACATCTAGGTTCTCCCTCACTTCTCGTACCAATATCCAACCTGTATCCCGCGCAACAGGGGAAAAATATGCATATCTGAGTCACGAAACTCAGTGAGGTTACAAAGAGAGCACCCTGAAAATGGGCATAAGGTATTGTACAAAACCAATAAGAAGAATTATCCACTAAATCACATATCAAACAACATGCTCAATAGTATATCATCATGCAATAAATCAATGTAGCAGAGTCATGCTATGGACATGGCATATAAATAACCATAAGGATTTAATTATAACAATAACTAAATCCATAATGAACATATTTCTTTAACTATCATATCAATCTTTTCTAAACTACATCTAAGGCAGCTAGCCTATGTTTAAGGTAAATCCTCGTCAGAGATTACCCCAAACCCGTCAGTGTCAACTCTAGGTCTCTACCCTATATGCCTGTACACTGATGTTGGCGGAAGGAGCTGGTGATCATGGCACCCCTAACACAAGCATAAGTACCATACAACGCTGTAGTTCTGCCCCATAGCAGGATCACCATACCAACTCACACATCACATCTGCACTCAGCCTGACAAACTGAGATTAAAATCTGCATATGCTACCAATGAACCTAGACTACTCAGGGACCCACATTCGTTGAGCATGTCAGTGTCCTCAAGTTCTCTAGCTTTGTAGCGCATTGAACGGTACTGTTCCTAGCACACCATCTACTATAGAGTAACACAATCACGGAAACTCTTCACCGAAGTGAGATCTCGGTTACCATAAAGCATTTGCGGCTAGGTCAACTGGACTTGCACCTCTACCTCAACTAGCATATGGCTCATATGTTGGCACATAGCTATTATGAACCCTAGCATCATCTCCTAGGTTATCATAACCTTATGATGTCTAAAGTTCTTAGTCATATGTCAACTGAGATCGCTTCTATTTTAACCATAGCATGAACCTAAAGTATCTCTAGATTTTGTCTCATGTCTCCATGTTTTATGTTTCTACTAAATGTCTCTATATCTATAGCATAACATGAACATATCAATATCCAACATCACATGAGAACAATCATACATATCATGCATATGATAGCATCATTTATCTTTTCATAGCAACATTTATCAACAATTATCAAAACACACATGCCATTAAAATATGCAACAAGCAGACATTCAACTCATCAGCATGTACAATATGTAACAACGACCCTTAGGACTCAGCATTTGTAGTAGGACAAAATAAATTTTGAAATCATAAGTCCTCATCTGAGCCTCCAAGCAAAAACAAGCAAGAATTCACAGCTTGGCTGTGATTCTTAAAAGCAAGTACACAATAAACCATGCACAGCAATTTTTTCTTACTCCAACAAAAATCACAGCTTAACCCTGATTTGTCAAGCAACAGCACAGCAATCAATTTTCCTAAGAGAACATAAATACATCTAACAACCATAAATCATACAATTCAAACAAGGATTTTCTATCTACCCTTCTACTCACATCCTCACATTATTTTCTTATTTTAATTCCTCACAAACAACCAATCGTGCACCACATTACCAATCACAATCCTAACACATTCAAACATCACAAGCTTATAAAATAATATTTAGTTTAATAACTTAATTATACCCAATAATCTAAATCAGCATATACCACTATAATTAATTCTAAAAAAAATTAATTCTCTTGTGAATAATCTAATTACAATAATTAAATTCACAGAACCCCAAATTATTTAATTTCATTAATTTTAGAAAATCTAAATAAATCAATTTATCATTTCTAAATTTATAAAATTCTAAATTATTCAATTTCACTAATTAGAAAATCAATTAATCCAATTACCTCAACTTACAATATCCTAAATTTCATTAATTCTGTAAAAATTCTAAATAAATTATTTTAATTTCAACTAATGTAATTTCAATGGTATAACACTAAGAAAAATATTTCTTCATACATTTAACATACAATTACTCTATTTAAACCCTAATTATCACAATTAAATCAAAATCTACATTCTAACAATCTTGAAAAATTCTAATTAAATCATAGAAATTATATCTTAGCATAATATAATATGATAAATTATTTTAGATTTTTCTGATATCGTTAAAACGCACTCAAAATCCTGAACCCAACCTAAAACAATTCAAAAACCAGGTCTAAAATATGTTAAAAATTCTAAATAAATTTTTTAAGCCTCAAAACTCACCAATCAAGCCCTAGCCACGTTGAACCGCACTTAGCCAGTTGTAAAACCTTGAAAACCAGCTAAACCCATGTTGAACTGTAGATGAATCGGGCCTGATCCTGAACCGGACCGGCCTAACCTAAGCCGACCCAGACCGCGCACGCGCGTCGCACGTGCTCCCTACTTCGACCCATCTCCTCGCCTTTGATTCGAAACCCAGTCGTATCTACCATCGCGCTCCGCCAATCGCGATGATGGATATTTCATAGTCAAATTTAGCTCAATACAAGAGAGAGACAAAATTCTATCTTCAGGACCATATAGTATCTACATGATGATGGATATTTTATAGTTAAAATAATCCTATCATGCTTAAACCTTGAACTATGGATTTTAAATTTAAGGAAGAATTTTTAAGGGACATTCCTATCTGGGTTAGGCTACCTAAGTTACCTTTATGCTACTAGGGGGAAAACTCATTAAGTAGAATAGCAAGTTCTCTCGGTGTTCCTATAGTTGCAGATGAGTGCACAACAAAATAAATGAGAATATCTTATACAAGAGTTCTGGTTGAAATGAATGTGATACAACCATTACCTCGCAGGATTCTTATTGGGGATAAACAAGGTAGAACTATTGAGTAAACAGTGGAATATGATTGGATTTCAGAATATTGTGGTATTTGTAATAAAGTGGGTCACATATGCCAAGCCAACCAAATAAAGCTTCCAACCGACCTACAACAGGAAATGAGAAGGAAAAAAAGAACTAAAAAGATTATAAGGTAGGAATGACTACCTACAAAGCGAGAGGAAAAAGAGAATAATCAGCATATGGAGATTACTGTAAAAATAAAGGATACAACTAATGAAAAATAAAAGGTTGTCCAAAATAAAGCAGAACAACACAATATCCAACCCCCACAACATGTGCTAACTATTGAAGGGAGTTCAATACACGTGGAAGAAAAAATCTATAATGCTCAAAAATTTAACTCTGATGAAACTTTAATGCTTGAGCCTATAATAGAATTGGAGCAGGAAATAACTAAGCCCTCTGAGAAGGGGAAGACATCAACATGATATGGCTTAGTTGGAATGTGCAAGGTATAAATAAACCTCATAAACAAAAAGAGGTTTGTCTATATCTCAAAAAAAATAGAATAAATTTGGCTAGTTTGATATAAACAAGAGTTAAAGAGGATAAGGCTGATAAAGTGATGAAAAAAATAGCAACAAATTTTAAATATGCAGCTAATTATACAGCAGCCGCAAATGGCAGAATTTGGTTATTATGGGATACAGATTTACTAGATATAATTGTACTTATTGTTGGTGCTCAATTTATTCATTATCCAGTAATTGATAGATGCTCTAATATACACTACAATCTTACACTTGTGTATGGATTTAATATTATTGAGCTGAGAAAAGATCTATGGCAGGGCCTAAGGAATATAGCTACTCAAATTCATTGATTATGGCTTATTATGGGAGACTTCAATGTAGTGTTATCTATGGATGACAGATTGCAAGGTAATACTATCACTGAACATGAAACAAAAGACTTTAATGCTACTATAGAGAACCTCCAGCTTACTGAGCTAATAACTATTGGAGGATATTATACATGGAGTAGCAAACAAGAAGGGAGTGATAGGATATGGAGTAAGATAGACAGAGTATTTGGGAATAATGATTGGATGGAAAACAATGGAGCGGTGGTGGTAGAGATAGGAGAAGCAATGATCTCAGATCATTCTCTATTAAAACTTGATGGTGGTACTACTACTAATAGAGGCATACCAAGTTTCAGATTTTTGAATATAATAGCTAATCACATTGAATTTCTTCCTACTGTTGCAGCTATTTGGAGTACAGAAATTGAGGGCTTTGAGATGTACAAAGTATGGCAAAGACTTAAACTCATGAAAGGTGCAATGCAAGAACTATTCAAAAAAAATTTCAGTCAAGCAAAACTTAAGGCAGACAAAGCTAGAAGTAATTTGAAAAGTATCCAAAGACAATTGCAAGACACTCCTTTACTAGCTAATCTGCATGTGCAAGAGAAATATATCATAATGGAATTAGAGAAATGGGATAGAGTAGAGGAAAGTATATTGAGGCAAAAGTTTAGAGCTTATTGGATTACTTTAGGTGTTTCAAACTCTAAATTCTTTTTTGCCTATGCAAAAGCAAGGAATGATGCCAAAACTCTTAATATCCTATATAGTAGAGATGGGGAGAGATTAACTACTCATGATAAGATCAGTGCAGAAATAGTTGACTTTTATAAATGTTTAATGGGAATACAGAATATGAACTTCCTATGGTAGATAAAATGACAGTTAGACTTGGTAGGCTAGTTCAGCACTATCATTTCTCAGGTCTATGTGCAACTGTCTCAGAAGCAGAGATCAATCAGGCTTTATTTGACATAAATGATGATAAGGCTCCGGGAATTAATGGATTTGGTGCATTATTTTTTAAAAAAGCATGGCCTATGCTAAAGCATGATATATGTGTGGCAATATAATAGTTTTTCATTACAAGAAAAATGTTGAAAGCTATAAACTCTACTCTAGTTACACTCATACCCAAGGTACCAAATCCAAAAACTGTTAAGGACCTAAGACCAATTACTTGTTGTACAATTTTATACAAAATTATTGTTAAGATCTTGGTAAATAGACTTAAAGGAGTGATTGGTGAACTAGTTAGTGAAGCTCAGTTAACCTTTGTGCCAGGAAGAGTGATTGCAAATAATATCATATTAAGTCATGAACTCATTAAAGGATATACCAGGAAAATAATATCCCCTAGATGCATGATCAAGGTGGATCTACAAAAGGCTTATGATTCAGTAGAATGAATATGTGTAGAACAAATGCTCATAGAATTGGGATTTCCTCCTAGATTCATTCAATGGGTGATGGCTTGTATCAAATCAGTACATTGTACCATTCTAATAAATGGTAAAAAAAGGTACCTTTTCAAGCAAAAAGAGGATTAAGACAAGGTGACCCTCTATCACCTTATATCTTTATCCTTGTGATGGAATACTTGAGTAGATGTACGAGGGAGCTAGGAAATAAGAAAAACTTTAAATATCATCCCAAAACTCACCTTTGTTTTGCAGATGATTTACTTATGTTTTCTAGAGGAGATGAGAAATCTATTATGCTCCTACATGAGGTATTTCTTAAATTCTCAAAGGTATCAGGTTTGAAAGCTAATGCACTTAAGAGTAGTATCTACTTTGGAGGAGTACCTGCTGAAACAAAAGAAAGAATATTACATATACTTGGCTATAGAGAGGGCTCTTTACAATTCAAGTATCTAGGAGTACCTTTGGCTCCTAAGAAACTAAAAATTACAGAATATAAAGTACTGCTTGACAAAATAATGGTTAGACTTAAAAGTTGGACTGCCAAGTTGCTAACATATGCATGAAGAGTTTAACTTATAAAGTTAATATTATTTGGAGTGCAAAGCTATTGGTCACAATTATTTATATTGTCCAAAAAAATAATCAAAATGATGGATGCAGTTTACAGGACATTCTTATAAACAGGATCAGTTGAGACTAGTAGGAAAGCCTTGGTAGCTTGGAATAAAGTTTACATACCAAAGTCAGCCGGAGGACTTAACTTACTAAGATTAGACTTATGGAATAAGACAGCCATCTTCAAGCTCTTTTGAGATATGCAGATGAAGAAAGATAAATTATGGATCAAATGGGTACACACTTATTATATAAAAAATAAAAATATTCATACTACGACTCTACCCAAACAAACAAGCTGGTTGTTAAAGAAAGTGATGATGAGTAGATAGATATTACAATACCATCCCCGATTGGCAATAATATTAACTAGAAAAATCACAATCAGTGCAATTTATAATATATTGATGGGTACATTACCAAAGAAAATTTGAACAAGTTTGATATGTGATTCTACAACTAGGCCTAGAGCTACCTTCATTCTATGGTTTGCTTTACATCAGAAATTAATGACTGCATATAAACTACTCAAGTGGGGCATGCAAATAGAAGGAGGATGTCAGCTATGTCTAACTGCAATAGAAACCTTAGAACATTTGCTGAATGAATGTAAATATAGCAAGACTATATGGAGTGATTTGTTGAAATAGAATGAAGAAGTTTTAAGACAAACTACATGGGAAACCACAATTAATATAGTTGCTAGAATAGCTAAAAGGAGAACATTGAAGGACAGCTTATGCAGGTGGTGATAACAGAGTTTATGTATCACATTTGGAAAGAGAGAAACTAAAGATTATTTAAGTTTAGCTTAGAATACTAGTGCTCTTTGAGATATTCATTTTTATTATATTTACTTCTTTATGACTTGTAGCACATGATATTGTAGTGATGCTCAAATACTCTTCCTAGAATGTGAGTTGACATTACTATTGATGCTATCAAACAAGTTATAAGGAGCAAAATTTATGTAAGATGATGTAACTATACTGAAATAATATAATATCTTATTGGTAAATGATAATTTAATTTATTTGTAAAAAAAAAATCAAAATCCACATTCTAACAATCTTGAAAAATTCTAATTAAATCATAAAAATTATATCATAGCATAAAATAGTATCACAAATTATTTTAGATTTTTTTGATACTGTTAACGCACTTAAAATCCTGAACCCAACCTAAAATAATTCAAAAACCAGGTCAAAATTATGTTAAAAATTCTAAATAAATTTCTTAAGCCTCAAAACTCACCAATCAAGCCCTAGTCATGTTGAACCACACTTAGCCGGTTGTAAAACCTTGAAAACCAGTTAAACCCGTGTTGAACTGCAGATGAACTGGCACTGATCTTGAACCAGACCGGATCGGCCTAACCCGAGCCGACCCCGACTGCGCACGCGCGTCGCACGTGCTCCCTGCTTCGACCCATCTCCTCGCCTTCGATTCGAAACCCAGCCGCATCTACCATCGCGCTCCGCCAATCGCCGCCGCTCCACCGCCTCCGACGCACCGGAACTCCATGTACAGCCTTGCCTCACGTCCCTCCACCTTCCAGCAGGCTCGTCTTGCCACTGGCAGGCTTCAGAAGTTGCCGCGACCACCGGCACAGGCTGCCCCCTGTCACAGCAATCGAGCTCCACCAGCAGCTACTTCCCAGCTTCCATCGGTGCCACAACCACCTTAATTTGATTTCCTTCAACTCGAATTGATGCCGCACAACACCTCGTGGAGAAGGAAGGACGATCTCGCAACGATCGTTGGTGAGATCGATCAAAACAGGATCCACCCCCTGTCTCTGCTTCAAACCTCGATCTCAGCGGCCTTCACAGCCCCTCCGCTACGGCTGTCGCACCAAATCAACTCCATAGGAGTTGCATCATCACCAATTACTTCGCCGCTGAAGAGGGAGTCGATCTCCGACCCTCTCACCGGCACAACTAGCGGGAACAGGAACGCCCCCCCTGTTCCACCGCCCCATCGCGATTTCAACTCACCGGAGATGCGTCCTTCGCTCACTGCCCCCCAGCAATGCAACCTAGACCCGAGCACTACCTCTCCATGCTGAACAGAAGCTTCGCCGGAGCAGGCGCTGCCCCGCCGGCGCTGAGTGCACCGCTTCATCGCAACCCTCTGTTATCGAGGGTTTATACTCGTCGAGCGACGCGGCCGACCCGGCCGAGTCGACTCGCCCCGACTCGCACGTGCAGCGACGATTTTTATATTTATATATAATTTTTTTTTCTTTTTCTTTTTCTTTATATTTATTATATTTTATTTATTTAAATATATATCTTATTAAAAAATTAATTTAATCTAACAAATATTATTATTTATTTTTACTCTCTTTTCCTATTTTCTTTTATTTATCTATTATTTTATTAATTTAAAATTAAAATAATATTTTTTTTAAATAATAAATTTTTTTAATAGAAAATATGATTTACAACCAATCCCGAAGACATAAAAGAAATACAGCGCCAAGTGCAAGAGCTTCTAGATAAAGGATATGTGCGTGAAAGTTTAAGTCTGTGTGATGTTCCTGTTTTACTTATGCCAAAGAAAGATTAATCATGGAGAATGTGTATAGATTGTCGAGCTATCAACAATATTAAGGTACATTATCATCATCCTATTCCTCGATTAGATGATATGCTTGATGAATTGTGTGGTTCTACTATCTTTTCTAAGATTGACTTGCGTAGTGGTTACCATCAAATTACAATGAAGTTAGGTGATGAATAGAAAACTGCTTTTAAGACTAAATTTGGATTATATGAGTGGTTAGTTATGTCAATTGGTCTTACTAATGCACCTAGTACATTCATGCGCTTAATGAATGAAGTATTGAGAGCTTTTATTAGAAAATTTGCAGTAATTTACTTTGATGATATATTAATTTATAGTAATTCTTTGGATGAACATTTAGCACATATGGGCCAAGTTTTAATTGTTTTGAGAGAGGCACGCTTGTTTGCTAACCTTGAGAAGTGCATCTTTTGCACGGATCAAGTCGTATTTCTTGGTTTTGCTGTGACTGTGCAGGGAATTGAAGTGGATGAGGAAAAGGTAAAAGCTATTCGAGCATGGTCAACACCTACAATGGTCATGCAAGTGCGGAGTTTTCAAGGACTGGCAAGCTTTTATCGTCGATTCATGAAGGAATTCAGCTCACTCGCCGCTCCACTCATGTTATGTTATTATTGATATGTTCATAGTGCTAGAGATGTAGAGACACTTAGTAAGAACATGGAACATGATGACATAAGACATAATTAGAGACACTTTAGGTACATGTTATGATAACACCTAGAGTAGTCTTATTTGACATTTAACTAAGAACCGTTGGACATCTTATGGTCTTGGTAACCTAGGAGATGACATTAAGGTTCTTAGTCTGCTATGTGCCAACATGTGGTGAGGATCCATGTGCTAGCGAAGGTAGAAATGCACGCTCGGTAGACTTAGCCTCAAATACTATGGTTTAGCCGGAATCTCACTTCGGTGAAGAGCTCAACTTATTTGGGTTACTCTAAGGTAGATAGGTGCTAGGAATAGTACCGTGCCATGCCTACTAGTGCTAGGGAACATGATTGACATTGGCATGCTCAACGATGTGGGTCTCTGAGCAGTCTAGGTTCATTGGTTGCATATGCAGCGGATCTTAGCTTGCGAGGTTATAGATGGTAGTGATTTGTGATTTTATATGGTGATCATGCTATGGGGTAGAATTACAACGTTGTATGGTACTTGTGTTGTATAGAAGGAGTGTCGTGGTCACCAACTCCTTCCGCCAACATCAGTGTACAGGCATCTATGACAGAGATGTAGAGTTGAAACTGACGGATTCACGAAAAATCCCTAACGAGGGATTTAATTTGAACATAGGATGGTTGCCTTAGGTGTGAGACTCGTGATTTTTGAATAAGGGCAATAGAGTAATTTTAGTATTTGGAGAATTTAATCGTAAAAGAAATTCTTTAAAGGACTTATTTGTAAAATAATATGAATTTTTGAGGTATGAGATTTTGATGTGAAAATTATACCATCAATTAGTATTTTTAATAAGGAATCTAACGACGCAGACGGATCGTAATTTGGACGTCGTTTGATCGGTCAATTAGACAGTCAAGATTTAATCTAGGATTTAAGATTTTAATTAATTAATTAAAAAAAACTCATTTCTTCCCACCGAACGCACGCTCGCACGCGCTCCCTCTCTCTCTCTCTCTCTCTCTCTCCTCCTCCGCGCGGATCGGCGACGACGATGCTAATTTCCCAACGATGCTCCGATAAAACCACGACGAACTAGGCTCCCAAATTTTAGCCACAGGTAGATCTCGACCTCCTCTTCATTTTGATACCAAGACGCCCAAATTTGGTGTAGAGATGAGGGAGAAATCACGCGAGAGGCGTCGGCGGCGAGGGTTTCGATCGTCGGAGCTTGCTCCGACGATTTTCAATGATTCCGGCCGTGAAACCGTGCAAACTTGGTACCTATGGATTTTCCTTGACGAGAGCTATCCATTGGTACCGGAGTTGAGGGTTATTAGCTGTCGGTTGGCCGCCGGCGAGCTAAAAACCCTAACTTAGGGATTTCGGGATTCCATCGTGAGTGCAAACCCATATTTTTGCCAGTTAGGATAAGGAGGTTGAGGCTAATCCATATCTGATTACAGGTAGTTTATAGTTATTTCAGCATTCTGCTGGAGTACTTATTAATAGTGGTTCTCATAGATCTTACATTAAATCTAAGTTTGTAAAATTTAGTGATAAACCATTAGTTTCCTTAAAACCTAAACTTATTGTATGCACCCCTCTAGGACAACAACTTCTTAGAAACACAGTTTATAAGGACTGTGAGATTATATTGGGAGATACTACATTATTAGCAGATCTAATCCCATTAGATTTGGTAGATCTTCGATTTAATACTGAGGATTGATTGGTTAGCCTGATACAAGACCACAGTTAATTGTTTTACCAAGGAAATGATATTCTTAAGAGAAATAATACCTAAGTTGCATTTTAGTAGGAATTGCCGAATCTTACCGACTTGTTTGATATCGGCACTACAAGCTTGGAAGCTAATAAAAAATGATGTGTAGCCCATTTAGCTCACATAATAGACACATCCACATCAGGAACTAAACTAGAAGAGATACTAAGTGTGCGTGAATTTCCAGATGTATTCCCAAAAGATTTACCAGGTGTACCACCTGATAGGGAAGTGAATTTCTTTATTGAATTGCAAACAAACATACCCTATCACTATTCAACCATTTAGAATAGCACCTGCAGAACTTAGTAAATTGAAGGTACAACTTAAAGAGTTACTAGACAAAGGATTTATCAGACCGAGTACCTCACCATGGGGAGCATCAGTATTATTTGTAAAGAAGAAAGATGGTACCTTAAGATTATGTATTAATTATAGACGATTAAATAAGGTGACCGTCAAGACTAAATAACCATTACTAAGAATTGATGATCTTTTTGACCAATTACAAGGAGCAAAAATATTCTCAAAGATTGATCTCAAGTTAAGATATCATCAATTGAGGATCAAGGGGTCAGATATACCTAAGACTGCCTTCAGGACTAGATATGGACATTATGAGTTTGTCGTGATGCCTTTTGGTTTGACAAATGCAACTGCTGTATTTATGGATTTAATGAATAGGGTATTCCATCCATATTTGGATAAGTTTGTTATTTATTTATTGATGATATACTGATATACTCTTTTGAAAAAAAAGAACATACCGAATATCTGAGAGTAGTTTTACAAACATTGCGAGAAAAGCAATTGTATGCTAAATTCTCTAAATGTAAATTTTTGTTGGAAGAGGCGAAATTCATGGGTCACACAGTATCAGAAAAGGGTATTATGGTGGATTCAAATAAAGTGAAAGTAATTCTAAATTAGAAACGACCCAAGAATGTCACAGAGATCCAAAGTTTCTTAGGTCTAATTGGACAAAAGATTTATTGAAGGATTTTCTAAGATAACTGGACCACTCACCAGATTGACACGAAAAGAAGTAAAATTTCTTTGGGATCAGGAATGTGAAAGGAGTATTCAAAAACTCAAGGATTGTCTTACTTCTACTCCAATTCTAACATTACCAAAGCCGAATGAGGATTATATCGTATATAGTGATGCTTCCCGATAGGGACTAGGATGTGTATTGATGCAGGAAGGAAAAATTATTGCTTATGCATCTTGTCAGCTAAGGAAACATGAACTAAATTATCCTACTCATGATTTAGAACTGGCAGCAGTGTATTTGCATTAAAAATATGGCGGCATTATCTATATGGAATTCGATGTCATATTTTTACTGAGTTTGAAATATATTCAGAAAGAACTAAATTTGAGACAAAAAAGATGGTTGGAATTGATAAAGGATTACGATCTAGTAATTGAGTATCATCCAGGAAAGGCTAACGTCATGGCAGATGCATTAAGTAGAAAATCAGTTACTTTGTTAACTATTTCAGCCACTACACTACCTTAGTTAGTAGAACTAAAATATTTGGGAGTTTTAGTTAAATCATAGCACAACTAATGATGAACTTGCTACATTTGTTGTGCGACCTACACTTCATGAGGAAATTCTGATTTTGCAAAGCTTAGATAAGGATTTGAGGAAAGTACTCCAACGAATGCAAACAGAAGAAAATACTAAGTTCAGAATGAGGGATGATGAATTATTGGTATATCGAGAAAGAGTATGCGTCCTGAATAAATCTGAACTCAAGAAAGCTATCTTGGAGGAAGCTCATTCCTCAGCGTATGCAATGCACCTAGGAAGTACAAAAATATATCACACAATAAAAAGAAGTTATTGGTGGCCAGGAATGAAGAAAGATATTACAGACTATGTAGCTAAGTGCCATATTTGTTAACAAGTTAAAGCATAGCACTAAAGACCTACGGGAAAGCTACAACCTTTGCTAATTTATAAATGGAAATGGGAGCATATCATCGTGGATTTTGTGATAGGATTACCCCCTTATCAAATAATCATAATACAATATGAATAATTGTGGAGACTTACTAAATCTGCTCATTTTTTGGTAATTCATAATACATATTTATAGGATAAATTAGCCAGAATCTATATTCAGGAGATTGTGAAACTTCATAGAGTTCCCATTACCATTATTTATGATAGAGATCTCAGATTTACTTCTCATTTTTGGCCAAAGATGCATGAAGCTTTGAGTACAACGTTGCAGTTTAGTATAGTTTTTCATACCCAAATAGATGGCTAATCTGAAAATATAATTCAAACGCTGGAAGATATGATATGAGCTTGTGTAAATGAATTTCAGGGAAGTTGGGATCAACACTTACCTTTAATTAAATTTGCTTACAATAACAGTTACCAAGCTAGCATCGGAATGCCACCATATGAGGTTTTATATAGAAGAAAATGTATAACACTATTATATTGGGATGAGGTTGGAGAAAGACGAATAGAAAGGAATGAGTTGATTGAAACTATGATAAAGAATATCAAAATCATAAAAGAAAGATTGAAAGTAGTCCAGGATAGACAGAAGAGTTATACGGATAACCGAAGAAGGGAGTTAGAGTTTCAACCTAGGGATATGGTCTACCTGAAAGTAGCTCCATGGAAAGGAATCATACAGTTTGGAAACAGAAGCAAGCTGAGTCCTAGGTATATTGGACCCTTCAGAATCATTAACAAAATTAGTCCTGTGGCTTACATATTGGAGCTACCTCAGGAGATGGCTAGAATACATGATATATTTCATATCGGGAAATATATCAGGAATGATTCAAAAAATAAGGTTCCGCCAACGTGAATTTCTCTGGTGAAATTGGAAGCTGGTGAGCTCTAAAAATTAGGGCAAATATGATTTTTGGATTCCTAATGAAGAGAGCTTTCAATTGTTACCAATATTGGTCCTGATCGGAGAACTTCGCTGGTGAGGGTTCCGATGAACTTTCTAGCGAGTCTCCGGCGAACTTGGGATAAAAATTAGGATTAAACTAGAGATCATTTTAAGCATGTTGGTGAAGATGGATTTGAGAAATTATTATCGGATTGAGAATTAAAATTCAATGAAATATTCATAGGAAATTCGGTAAGCAAGCATGAGGATACTAACGATAGCGATACGTGTTAAGATGTGCTTATGATGATAAGATTAGGTGAGTGTTTATTCTTTGGGCAGAATAGACAGGATAGTTCTCAATATTTAGTCTAGGAGAACTATATCCCTTTGATTATTTATATTTGATATCCTTTGACTCTTGCTAGTTAATATAATCCTGATTATGATTATATTTGAGTTGTGAACCATCTCGAATATCCATGCTTGTTGATATAAACTTTTCATTGCTTTTATTCCTAAGCATGATACTATACTTTTGTTAACTATGATCTAGCATATGCATCTGTTTGATTTTTCATGATAATATTTCACTTATGGAATGCATATGGCTAGGAGGACATATTATTGGATAGTGTTATAGGCACCTTCACTGTAATGATAGGAGATGACATTATAAGTACTCCCATGGGCCACCTATGAAGAGGGACGTGGGGTAATAGTGCTCGAGGTCAGGATGAGAGACTGGGTTACTCCTGACTGGTTTTTATTCTGGGCTAATTATGGACACCAGGTAGTGAGGTTCAATGGGCAACCCAAGGGGAAAGGGGGCTTTGTTTCAATATTCTTGTACTTTTACTTTGATTCGGGTACCTTATGATACATGATTCCTCCCTCTGAGGTGATAGTTGTCTGCAACACTGTATTTGATTATGCCAACCCTATATATACTCGTATGATTTTTGTTTGCTCTTTTTTGATTAGCTATTGCACATGAATAGCTAAATTATCCTATTCTTGAGACTTTATTATTTTATGTTCTCGGTTTTACATTGTTTTCTATCCAGCTCACTGGGAATGGCATTACTCACCCCGTAGGGGGACTCATTTTTATTTTTTCAAGATCACAGCAGAAGATAGACTGATAGTTATCGAGGTGTGTAGCTAGGCACTTGATAGTTATCGTGGTTTTAAAGTTATATTGATCTGTTATCCAGGTTCTCTCTTTCCATAAATAGATGGGTATACATCAAGTACGCTTAGTGGGTTCCCATATAGTTTCGGAGGGAAGCGAGGCTATGTGTGGAGTTCACTGCAGTCTGCCATGTGCCCTAGGGGAAGATATGAGGCGTGAGAATAGTCCCTTAGAGATTAAGGGTTGATTGAATCTTTTTTCAAATAAATCTAGAATGAAATTGTATCAATTTGAATTTAGGATGATTGATGTAGAGCTTGTAAGATAAATCTGTATAAGGAAATACAGTATCAACAAGGAGAAAGAAGTGAAATGAAATGAAAGTGTCATGGTTTATAACAAAGGAAAGGTAAGAATTTGAATTGTGTTTATATAAAGTCCATCATACCATTATGATGAAGGTTGATACTTAGAGTCATAATTGGTAGGTATAGATCAAAGATAAGAGAAGGAAATAGGTATGTATTCTGCTGTCAGCAGAGATATAGCAAGGCTCAGGTGAAAGGTGAACAAGTTTTCAATCAAAAATCAAACTTTCAGTACACTGAATTTTCTGGATCAGTTAATTTTGGAAGGCCATAACTTCTTCCACAAAGATCAGATTAGGCTGATATTTTGAGGGTATATGCTTGTATCAGTGCTGAGGTTGTCCACCAAATTTCAGAAGAATTGGACACTCAGGGAGTTCGGAATAGTCAGATTATCGAGACAAGATAATTTTGGAATTGAATCTGTCCAGATTTATGTTACTCTGCTACAGTAACTGATACTTTTCAGTAACTTAGGGTTTAGCTGATTTTCTTGTTGAATATGGGAGGTGTGGTTGAGATTTTGAGATATAGATGGTATCACTAGGAGAGGAACACATTAAGAGTTCTTAATGAAGGACAAGAGCTATAAGTTGGATGCTCCTTTAGTCATACTTGAAAAATTCAGAATTGGAAACCAAGGTTGGTTCATTCTTGATACTTTAGTTTGGTACAGTAGGCATCCTTGTCTAGGATTTGGTAGAAGGGGTCTTCAGTTAGAAATCCTTGATGACATGAAAGCATGTGAGTGAAAGATGGGTTCAATCTTTTGCTACAACATGCTGTAAAATATTGAATTTTCAGCATTAGGAGATTCGTTGGACTCAAATGCAAACATTACCCTACCGTTCAATACTTTGAGGATTTAGATAAGCAGTAGGAACCTTTCTGAAGGGTTTATGAGGGAATACCTAAAGGTTTTGAAAGATGGTAGAAATGAGAAAAGGGAAAGAAGTTCAAGGTAATGGACAGCGTGCCATTTAGTGTATCAAAACTCAATTTGTAGGTGAAAGGGTTACCATTATGTGATGTATCACAATTTTTGAAATCTCCTTGATAGGGAGAAGAGGAATGACCTACATTCCTATAGTTGACTAAGGAAGGGAAAGAAATTATCAGTTACCAACAAAAGGGATTTAAACTTAATTTGGTGCAAGAAAAGGCACCACTTTTTAGAATGAGTTTGAGATTGTTCAATAGAGAGATGGTCAGAATCTGAGAATGGCCAGCAGCTGGAGAAGTAGTGACTTTTACAGGTTTATGGAGAAAGAAGAATGCACACATCTTATGATGGAAGTATTCACTTGAGGTGAGGGAATGGATCTTCCCCTCATCCCTATTTGCAGAATGGGGGATGTATCACATGGGTATCAAGGCTCTATGTTCAGAGTTTGAGGAGGAGATCAATATTGCATGATATAGTTTCTGTGATAGAAAGGGATGTGATGTACCTTCATGTGCAGTAAGTCAAAGGAGTGAATTGAAGCCTAAGATGGTATCCTGATCACTCCCATGATACTAAGTTAGTTCATATGGCACCAACAACATTGGGACTTAAATTACTTTACTGATGTCAATCCCTTAGATACTATGATTGTGTTGAAAGTGAGATGATAATAACTACTTGGTTATAGTTCAACAATAGAGGGATAATAGAAGTCAGCAAGGCTAAGAGATTTCTGAATGCAGCAAGGATGAAAGGCTATTCCTATCTTTTAGTTTCAGTATCAAGGCAGGAAAGGAAAATAATTGAAGAGAATCACTGTCTTTCTTTTCAGCCCCAACTAGAGGGAAAAATGTTTCAAATTTTGCAGCAAGGATCAAATCCAATTATCCAAGGCTGCACAAGGTATCAGTATCTTAATGTCAACCAAATCCCATGTCATGCCTTGTTGCCACCAATAGTTAACTGATCCTATACCTTGCTAAGAAGGAAAGGAAGGTGGCTGATGAACACAAGGCAATTTAAATGCTCAGTTTCAGCAGAAACTTAAGCATGGCACGTAGGAATTAATCAAAAGAGGTTTGCATTTCTAACTTGAGTATTTCATCAACACGTATCATTTTAGAAAGTAAAGCTGTGCTTTCAATAGCTAAATGAAATCATCTTGGTTTAACGCAACTTAACTACTAAAACAGGCCAAAAAAACTTAGGACAATAAGCATACAACAATTCAATGGGTCATCCAAGGTAATAACTTGCAAGCTAGCATTTTCAAAATCCTAAATCTACTTGATACTGAATTTTTCAGCAATTGCTGAATATAACATAGTATGATTCCCCTTTTTTTGGAGAGGATTAGATCTAGGCACACAAGCGTGCTAATTCTACATCACAAAGTTAATAATACATTCTCTACTCAAACAAGTTATCAACAAATGATTCAATTAACAATGCTTGGTATCAAATCAACCAATTTATAAAATTCTTAATGAATTATGTGGAAATAGCTTGAGTATCTTAATACCGGTGTGATTTGTAAATAAAGACTAACCCTTTATTAACCGAAGAGGTTGCATATATCAGAAGGGTCGAACAAGATGAATCTAGGATATTAGTTTCTAATTCCCCCCAAAATTATGGTTTGATCTCATGTCAACAACAAGGGGTTCCAGTAGCCTGCCTCAAGATGATATCTCCGACTTTGGCTGGAGTATTCGTCGACGACCAATTCTTGCCATTTGCTCCTTTCTTCAGCTCCTTCCTCCTCTTAATTGCTTCACCACCTCTCCAAAAATCCTCAATTCCACTCGTCCATGGATCAAAATTCACTTGGAAATTCCTAAGAATTAACTTCCTCACAATAAGGATGAGTGAAAGAATTGAAGTTGGAGAATTTGGGTTTTTGTTTTCTGACCAACCCTTTTCCCTCTTTTTGAAATCAATTTCCATCATGTTGTTATGCAGTGAGGAGAGGATGAAGCGAGCAAGGACTATTTTACCCTTCTAATTACTCCAATTCCCCCAATTTTCCTTAAGAGTCCAATAAAACTTATCCTCTATAGTAATTTGATAAATAATTATTTGAATTTAGTAGTATACGTATTGGTAATCAACACTCATCGATTCTAAAATATATACAACTATATATATCTAAGCATATACAATATAGATTT
The DNA here is from genome assembly GCA_030544415.1 of Thalia dealbata. Lineage (NCBI taxonomy): Eukaryota > Viridiplantae > Streptophyta > Magnoliopsida > Zingiberales > Marantaceae > Thalia > Thalia dealbata. The sequence continues at coordinate 14,006,209 of CM060460.1, forward strand.
TTTTCCTATTTATCTACGTATTTCTTAATTGCGTATTAAGGTCTCTATTATTATTATTATTTGATTTCCTTTATTCTCCACCTGAGTGAATATGTATTTTATATATATATTTCTATATATATATGTGTAAATGTTTATATCTATACATACCTTTGAAGTAATTTTTCTTGGTTTACAGTGCTAGTCCAATGGGGGTTAGCAGGGATGTCAGCCAACCCAACCTTTAGTCCATGGTGAAGCCAAAGAGGGAATACTCAATTTGAGAGATCCTCTCAGCACGCATCTAGGACCAAGGAGTTGGGAACCAGGGAGCTAATGTCGTGCTACCTTGGACTGTGGGGTTTCGTTGACAATTGACATACCTCATTGGCTTTTATAGACCTAGGGTGTAATCTGAACCTCTCGGGCAAATACTTGTGCATGTTTCGGCTCATTAAACCGTGAATGGATATCATAGAGGTGACCTTGTCATAGTGCAAAAGTGTAGTGCTACATGGTAGTAGTGTTGAGTGTGCTATAGGGAGATGCACAGTATGATGGTCTCGAGGAATGATCAGGGTTAATGGCCTATGAGATTGGATAGAGAAGATTCTACGATCATCGGTCTTCTCCACCAATGTTAGTGCAACAGGCTTAAGTAGAGACCTATTGAGCACTAACGGGCATGAGGGTAGTTTCTAACAAGGGTATACTCCAAGCATAGGATGATAGAGCTAAACACAGTTAGAAAATAAAACCTAGTCTTGGTAGAGGCATAGTTGTGAACCCGTGATTTTGACTAAGAGAAATTAAGTAATATTTTATTATTTTGAGGACTTACTTATATAAAAAAATTAAAAAGGACTTATTTGTAAAATTACATATAAAATTTTGGAATATAGAACTTTGACATAAAATATATATCATCATATGAGGTTTTGAATTTCGAATCCAACAGTACAAACAGATCATGATTTGGACATCGTTAGGTGGGTTAAATAGTTGAACCAAATTTAAACCCAAGTGAATCAATTCAATTGAACCAAACCAATTTAACTATATCTAAATGAATGGCTCAGATTAGATGACTTAAAAGATGGATAGTGGAAATTATGCAACCTGAGTTAAGGTTTGTAGTAAAAGGTTGGTTTAATGGGTAGAACTTGTAGCCACCTTCTCCTTCTTCCTCTTCATGTATGGGTGATGGCAACAGCGACACAGAGGCCGACAATAAAGCAACTTCTTGATGTTGCTGTGGCTAAACTACAATGAATTGGACCACTAAATTTTGGCCACAGGTAGATCTCGATCTCCTCTTTTTTTATACCAAAATGACCAAATTTAATGTAGATATGAGAGAAAAATCACGCAAGAGGCGTCGGTAATAAGGGTTTCAATCGATGGAGCTTGCTCCAGTGATTGCCGATGATTCTGGTCGTAAAAACTTATAAACTTGGTACCTACAGAATCATTTCTCACAACAGCTATCTATTGGTACTAGAGTTATCGTTAATTGATTGTTGGTCGATCACTGGCTGCTTCTCTAGCCAGTATTTTGGGGTTTCACCACCGGTTGCTTCTCTAGCCAAATTGGATGTCGGCGAGGCTCCAATGGATGGGGCAAGCATGAAATTAGAGTTCCTTGTGAGGGGAGCTTTTGATTGGTACCATTGTTGGTGCTAACCGAAGCACCTTGCTAGCAATGAGGGTTCCGACGATCATCGGAGAAATGTTCTAGCAAACTTTAGAAAAAAATTAGGGTGAATCTAGATATTGTGGTGGTAAATATTTATTTGAAAAATTGTTTCTAAATTAAAAATTAAAATTTATTGAATAATTCACATGAAAATAAAAAAAATGCACTAATGATGGCACGCAAATCTAGGTAGTACCAGAAAATAAAATTTAGCAAACGAATATCAAGTGAGTCTCTATTCTCTAGGTAGCATAGACTAGATAGTTTTTAATGTTTAGTCTTAAAGAGCTAGGTATTGAAAGCATATTTTTATTTTATATTATATTCATGTATATATTTATTATATATATTGATGTACATACGTGGCTATAGAGGTAATGTTGATTTCATAGTATGGATATAATGATGATGTATGACTTGGACATGCACACTATAACACTTAAATGCATCAATATGTGACCTGTGAAATTTTATGATATATGATTGATATTAAATTGATTGTTCATGGATGATATGCATATGAGTCAAATATGAATTTTATATTATTTGAATAACAGTACTTAAATAAATTATGAGAATTATGAACTAATGAAGTATATCTTCAATCATAATTTGATTGTGGGAGTTGAGATCATGTTGATTGAATTCAGATGATTGTCCTGAGATGGCTAGCAAGGATGAAGTCTCCTATGGATTTAGCATGTAAGTTACCATAGTACCACAGCTCATTACGTGGATACGACACTCGACACACGCCAACATCGATTACATTGAAATAGGATGGTGGTTCCCTTGCGATGCCATGCTCGGTGTACCTATTGACCACATGTGAAACCCCATCGTGTGCACCTAAAATAAAATAAAAAAGTAAGATAAAATGGAAAATGAGACAAAGGAGAGGAAAAGGAGGTTTTAACAAAAATGGACTTGTTGGAAGTGTGTCATGGGCATATTACATGAGCCTCCTCCTTTGCCAACCTGTGCATGTTGCCATGCCCTAAACTCACTGCTTGCGCCCTCGTTGTCTTCATCCTCGACACCATCAATGACCACCACTTAGGTGACCTGGGTTCAAATTCTAGCAATGGAAGACCTCAAGTTTTTAGTGATGCTTTTTGTTGAACAAATGCCCCAATTTAGATTGATTTTGCGGACATTACAAGAAAATAAATTGTATGCTAAACTTAAATTTTCAGTGCACGCTGTCACACCCCGACCCTATGTCGGCAATGTGGCAACCGTCCTATGAATTGATAAAAATTCATACAAGGCTAAATGCAAATACATTACGCTTATTAAACAACTTGAGGTCTCAAAATTTCACTAAAAAATTTTAGCGTTCACTAATGTTCAATCAATGTCAAACTTAGTCGTACTACAGTCCAATTAATTTGATTTGACTCTACCCATAGTCTTGTTATCTCCCCATTCTCTTGATATGCAGATTCAATCGCCATCATCCTGATCTACTCAACCTATTACCTACGCGCAGGAGAAAATTTGCATGCGCTGAGCCATATAGCCCAGTGCTGAATTTGTTAATTAATCAAATAACCCTATTTTGTTGACAATGGAGTACTAGATGAATTTGGAGTTGTGAATTTAGTTTTCTTGCTTTGAGGCATTTCGATGTGAATGAAAGTAGATTGCAGTGATTTAGAGGAAATAGTTATAGACTTATAGTTGAGGATTCTTTCCTTTTATGTACGGTAGATCTAGATTTTGGTTATTGTTTTCATAGAGGTGATGTTGATGAATGTTGAGTATAAAATGCTTGATTTAAATAGGGTACATGAAGTGGAGAATCTAGGTGTCAAGTCATTTCTAAAGTTAGTAAAACATATGAATACATAAAATGTATTGAAGATTTCAGTAGGAGGTTTGGACTTATAACTAGAGATTAGTGGAAGTTAGTAAGTGGAAGCTAGTGATACTATGAATTGTAGCACAAGTAGTTAGTAGGATATTGCAAGTGAGAGAAGATAGATAAACCCGATATAGAGACGTTGTGCTAACCAAATAATAGGTTGTGAGAAGACATTCTCATTAATAGTGGACATAAAGTTTAGATTAATGTGTTGCTGAAAGTAAATGAAGTTTTCTATTTATAATATACTACATACCTTAGGTTCTTACGGTTCATGTTGCATGCATGTAGATGTCTACTGCTCTTGGCCTTATGTTCAGTTCAGGTAGAAAGCACTATTGTTTTAAGAGTAGGATAAAATGTTTGTTGCCGACAACATAAATGATACAGTTTCTTTTCTTTATATTTACTAAATTCTATGAAAAATGAAATGTACATACGATGTTGTTAGGGAAGTTGAGGAATTATCAATTTTTGGTAGGAGGTAGGATACCAGTAAAGGTCGGGTGCAAGTAAATTTATTGTTGCTTGAAATAATTGCCTACGGATTGCTTGTTTTCTAGCTTCTGTTTGAGCTTTTGTATATAGTTGCAATCCGGGAAAGGTTAGGAGGTTGTAAGATGAAAATATTGGGGAGAATAGAAAGATTTCTGTTTGAGTCGGCTTCAATGGATTTAGATGCAAGATAAAGTAAGTTAGGAGCTAGTTGTGATTTCTGGATTATCGTGATAATGAGCATGGTTAGATAGAAATGTCTTAAATTCATCGTTGTTCTATCAATGGTTGAATTTGTTTGTTTATTTCAATACTCAATAGAAATGCTAGGATGAGGAGAAGGGTTCAGTAACAAATTGTATACACACTTGGAAAATTAAATGCTCTGCATTTTTTAAAAACAAAATATTCTGCATCGACAGTTATAAAACATCATTAAACTATGATTGCTATATATTGAAGAAATTGAATTTAAGTCTCAATGAATTGTTATGGTTTATTTATAACCTATACTTAGAGCTCTTAAGCGAGTAGTTGCCAAAAGAGGATGATATTGTTTATGATGCTTGTTTTAATTGCAACTTTATACACCATGAAATTTTCTTAAGTTGTATGCTAAAATTTGTGTTTACTACCTGCTTTCATTCAAGCAATTATATTATGACATGATAAAATGTTAAACAAACAGAAAATAGGTGCACACAACTAGCTAATAGAGATAATTAGCTAGTGACATCTCAATTACATCACTACAAGCTAGTCCTTAATCAACTGAGATAAGAACCATAACATACTAGAGACATCGAACCTAGGAAACACATAGGTCCTTAAAGAGACAATATTGCTCTTGCATATGGTGAGCACCACCATGCTAGTTCCTATGACGGGTAGTACTTACACGATCTTTAACCAATGGTGAAGTCAAAATAAGGATTCTTCTCGCTGTGGCTAAGATACTCTCCTAAGATACGCATCCAAGGTTAATGAGTTGGGAGCTAGGTGGCTCTAGCCACTATGCCTAAGGACTAGAGGGTCCGAAGATAGTTAAAGAGTCCTACTTAGGTTCTGCAAACCTGGGGGGCAATCCAGACATTTAGAGTAGATACATGTGTTAGTTTCGGTGCGTCAGGTCGTGAAGATGTGTTTAATGAGAAGACCCTGTCATAGGATAGAAATATAGTACTACATGGTTATCGTATATGGTCTTGGGAGACACACGGTACGAAGGTCTTGAAGTGTGTGCTTGGGTAACAGCTTGTGAGATCAATAGAAAGGATTCCGTAATCACCCATCTTCTCCGTCAACATCAGTGTGACAGGTTTAGGCAAAAACCTAGTTGGACATTGACAGGCTTGAGAGTATTCCTTGACAAGAGCATACTTTAAGCATAAGATGACAATCCTGGAGAGAAAGAATGTTGTGAGTTTACATGACAAAGACGTTGGATATCAAAATAATTAGAAAATAGCTTTTCTATTTAGATTACATGTTTTACAATATAATTATCACATGACTTCTTCATCTTACTTATATCCAAACATATTATTATTGCCTCTTATTTTGCTTGGGAGTACTCTCTTTGTAGTCACTAAGCCACGAGGCAGCTCAGTTGTAAATCATGTTTTCTATAAAAAATAATAATAATAAATAATAATATTTTAATATTGATAAAATAATAAATAAGTAAAATAAAATAGAAGAAAAAAAATAAATCAGATGGAATTAGAAACATATATATATATATTAAATAAATAAATAATAAATGAATAGTAAATAGAAAAAGAAAAAGATAAATAAATAATAAATAGGATTTTAATTTTAGATAAAGGTAAAAGAAAAAATAAAAAAAAATATCGTCGCAGCATGCGCGACGCACGTGCGCGGGCTGCGTGCGAAGGGGGCAAGGTTTGCGAGGGTTAAAGAGACCCTCGAATAGGGGGTTTCCCTATTCGAGGGATACGGTGGCAGCGGAACTCGCATCGCTTCGGCGGCCGATGCGTCTGACTAAGGACAGGTGCGGTCGGAGACTGGGAGCCGGTACCGTGACCGGCGGCTCGCTTAGAAGGCTCCGGTGAGTGGAGCTCTGCTGAGAAACGGCGGGAGCTGGGGCAGCAGTGTGAAGGCCCTGTTTTCCGAGCAAATTGGCAACGGCGGCGGACGATGGACCTCCAACGAGCTGGGGTTCTGTGTGGGGAGCTTGGCCGGAGCTTGGAGGATGGAGTGGTGGCCCTGAGATGCGCTGCAGCGGCTCCGGTGGGTAGCAATCCGCTGGGAGGCAGTGGACGTTGAAGCGGCTGGCGGAGGCGTCGTCCTCGGTCGATCTCGCCGGCGAAAGGCACAGAGATCATCCTCCCCCTTCGCGGTGAGGAGCTAGGCATCGAGTCGACTCCAGAAGGAGTCGATTCTGTGAGGTGGTTGTGGCGAGAAGGCCGGAAACCGGCGACGAGCGTGGATGGGGCGGCAGAACAGGGGAGTGAGCGTGATACACACCGATTTCTTCTTCGATCAATCTGTATGGCGTGGGCGGAATCCTCCTTCGTCCCACTAGCCTTGGTTGCGGAAGAGAACAACAGAGACAACGGCGGAAACAGAATTTGAGAAGGAAAGGACTTTCTTTATTCAAAGACTCCGTTAAAACCTCCTCCACCGGCTGAACTAACACGATGCTCGCTGGGCACTCTTAATTACAAGCTCTCGAAAAGTAAGAACAATGGTTAACGAAAATGCCAGATGCCTCCTTTTTGAATGCATCATTCTTTTTATATCTTGCACAACAGTCGCGACCGTGGGAAGCGCTTCCTTCGTGGGTGACCTTCCCCTGCTTCGGACATGCCTGCTGCAGACGACTCCTCACTTCGCTGGGGTCGTAACAGAGTGACTCTTCCCCTGTTCCGATCGAATTCGTCGGCATGAGGTGCGGCGGTCGCTTCTTCCTCCGTGGTGAAGTTATGGGGAGCAATCCGACTTTAGAAGAGTCAAACTGGAACGACGGAAACTTCGTTAGGGTTGTGGAGATAGCGGTCGGCGATGATCGAGCGGGTAGCATAGTTTGCGGCTGCACCGAAGGCGGGAGGCCTTCGGAGAGCTACCAGAGGTGAGAAAAGGCGGCTGGCTCGTAGAGGAAGTTTCGGAGAAACCGTGCGCATTGTTCCGGCAAACGCGCGACTGTTGCAAGGGCGGAAAGCGGTGGGACGGCGGCAAGGCGCGGCGGACTCGAGTAGAGCTCGAGTGGAGAGGATGGATTCAGACGACACGTGCGAAGCACATGAGGAGGTCCAGTCCGGTACGGTTCAACTGGTCCAGTCCAGTTCAGCCTGAGCTGGTTCAACTGCGGTTTGATGTGGGTTTAGCCGGTTTTTACGATTTTTCATCCAGTTTGATTTGGTTCAACTTTTCTAGAGCTTTGTTGGTAAGTTTTGAACTTTAAGGAATTTATTTAAAAATTTTAACACATTATAAGTGCGGGTTTCGAATTATTTTAGGTTGGGTTCAGGATTCTGAGTGCGTTAACGATTTCAGAAAAAACTAAAATAAATTATGATGCAAGATTATGCTTAGCTATAGTTTCTGTGATTTAATTAGAAATTTTCCAGATTATTAGGTTGCGGGTTACGATTTAATTAAGATAATTTGGGTTAATTTAGGGTTTAAATAGAGTAATTGTATGTTAAATAAGTGAAGGAATATTTTTGTGGGTTTTATGACATTTAAGTTACATTAAGTGGAATTAAAATGAAGTATTGGTTTAAATAGAGTAATTGTATGTTAAATAAGTGAAGAAATATTTTTGTGGGTTTTATGACATTTAAGTTACATTAAGTGGAATTAAAATGAAGTATTTGGAATTATTGCAAAATTAATGAAATTAAGATATTGTAAATTGAGGTAATTTATTCAGATTTTTAACTAATAAAAATTGGATAATTTGAGATTTTGTAAATTTAATTAATGTAATTAGATTATTCACAAGATTATTATAATTATTTTAGAATTAATTAAGGTGGTATATATTTTTTTAGAATTTAATGAGACTTGAACCCAAGACCTCATGATCCTTCCGTATGGAGCCCAATTACTCTAACCAAAGGGATGTACACTTTGTATACATTAAGGTGGTATATATTGATATAGATTTTTGGGTATAATTAAGTTGATAAACTAAATATTAGTTTGTAGGCTCGTTTATATTTGATTGTGTTGAATTGTAATTGTTAATGTAATGGATGATTGGGTGTTTATAAGAAATTGAACGAAATAAATGAAATAATGTGAGGATGTGAGTAGAAGGGTAGATAAGAAATTTTTATTTGAATTGTATGATTTATGATTGTTAGATGTATTTATTTTATTAGGAAAATTGATTGTTGTATTGTTGCTTGACAAATCACGGTCAAGCTGTGATTTGGATTGGAGTAAGAAGGAGTTGTTGTGCTTGATTAATTGCTTGCTTGCTTTTAAAGAATCATGACCAAGCTGTGATTTTTGTTTAAAAATTTACTTGAGACTTAGGTGAGGGCTTATGGTTTCAAATTTATTTGGCCTACTACAGATGCTGAGTCCTAAGGGTCGTTATTACCTATTGTACATGCTGATAAGTTGGATGTCTGCTTGTTGCATATTTTAATGGCATGTATGTTTGGATAATTGTTGATAGATTTTGTTATGAAAAGATACATGATGTTATTATATGCATGCTATGTATGATTATTCTCATGTTATGCTGGATATTGATATGTTCATGTTATGCTATAGATGTAGAGACATTTAGCAGGAACATAGAACATGAAGACATGAGACAAAAACTAGAGACACTTTAGGTTTATGCTATGATTTAAAACCTAGAGTGATCTAAATTGATGTATAACTAAGAACTTTGGACATCTTAGGGTTATGATAACCTAGGAGAAGATGTTGAGTTCTTAGAATGGGATGTGCTAACACGTGGTGAGGAGCCACGTGCTAGCAATGGTAGAGGTGTAAGTTCGGTTGACTTAGTCACTACTACTTTGGTGTAGCCTGGGTCTCACTTTGGTGCAAAGCTCAACTTGTTTGGGTTACACCAGGGTAGAGAGGGTGCAAGGAACAGTACCGTTCAATGCGCTACCCAGGCTAGGGAACCTGATGACTCTGGCATGCTCAACGATGTGGGTCCCTGAGCAGTCCAAGTTCATTGGTAGCATACCCGGCAGATCTCAGCTTGCCAGGCTGGAGATGGATGAGATTGATTATTTGTATGGTGATCCTGACATGGGCAGAATTACAGTGTTGTATGGTACTTGTATTTATGTAAGAAGGGGTGTCGTGATGACCAGCTCCTTCCGCCAACGTCAGTGTACATGCATATAGGCCAGAGACAGAGTTAACACTGACGGGTTTGGAAAAATCTCTAACAAGGGATTTACCTTGAATATAGATGGCTGCCTTAGGTGTAGTTTGGAAAAGATTGATATGATGGTTAAAGAAATATGACATTCATGGATTTGAGTTATTGTTATAGCTAAATCCTTATATTTTGTTCATATGTCATGTCCATGTCATGACCCTGCTACTTTGATCTAATTGTATGATGATATATTGTTGAGCATGTTATTTGATATGTGACTTAGTGGATATGTCTTCTTATTGGTTTTGTATAATATCTTATGCTCATTTTTAGGGTGCTCTTTCTATAGCCTCACTGAGTTTCGCGACTCAGATGTGCACATTTTTCCCCTGTTGTGCAGGTTACAAGTTAGACATTGATACGGGGAGCGAGGGAGAACCTAGTTATGACGAAATAGAATTTTATTTTAAAAATCTAGATAAAGATTTCATTTTTATAGTATTGCTGTAAAATGTACATTGTTACGTTTCTGCTGTGTTTAATAAAAAGAATTTATTGTGCTTTGTGATACAAATCTAGCCTTGTATAAGTTGTGGTGGAGAAGTGCAGCTTATACGGCGGTTGCCACGTGCCCAAAGGTGGATTTGGGGTGTGACATCAGTGCACTCTTATTCTCTATGCGCAGGTAACAAGATATTGGTTGGAAGTAGGGGAAAGCAATGGGTTAGTAATTCTTGGACTTAAGCCAAAAAAAAAAGGTTGAGATTGCTATTATAAATAAAGTGAAAAGTAAGTTACACTTTAGATAAACTGTATTAGAATTAAATTGGCATAGGTTTAATATTTTAGTTGAGAAAGAATAAACTTGAGCAAACTAGGAGAAATGCAAAAAATTTCTTGAGTTTTGAAATCAGATTTTTAGGTCAACAGAGGGTCCGAGTATGACAACATTTTAGATGGGATGGTGACTCCTTTTTACAAAGCATTGGACAGTGGATCTATTGACCGCATGACTATAATATATTATTTGTGCAGTAATCCTATTTACACGAGTCGATTCCTAGATTATCTAGGAATGGGGCATGAAGTAGCAGTTTTACTAGGACGGGATATAGGGATTGACTAGCAAAACAGATGGAAGTGATACCCGGTCACCCTCCTCTCTGCTAACTTTTGTGTAAGGAGCATAAATAGAGACCTAGATATACACAGCATGGATGGGCGTACATGAGATCTCTAATCAGAATATACTTTAGGCATAGGTTAGTGGCCTAAGTCGCTTAATTGAAAGATAAAAATATTTTAGATGACATACTAGAAATACTAACATGATATACAATGTAGATATGATACAGTGATATACAGGATCGCACTATATGGTAGTACATAGTGCAAACCTTAGATAATATTATTTATAATAAAAGTTTCTTATGCAAAAATAAATAAAATAAAGACATCCTAGAATCTTTTCTTTAGATCTTAATTTCTTTACTGTGATTTGGGCCGTAATTTCGCATAAGAGTACAAGGCTGAGCACTCTGCGCTCAACATACGTGTAGATTTAGTGAGCGATCAAGAACGTTGAGGAAGACGATGACGTTAGAGGTCTACTTCTATCTTTGTTGGTTCACACTTCTTGTTAGCCATAGCATTATAGTAGGTTTATATTATAATATATAACGAGACATAAAGAGACTGTTGATTGTTATTTCATTGTTGGAGTTTAGATTGTACTATGATGATTATGATTTATAGTGGTATTGTATGTAGAACTGAGCTTATTTTATACCTTGTATGAGTTTATAGATTCATACGCCATGTGTCAATCTGCAGGTCAGGACATAACAGAGGTGTTGGTGCTAAACAACTGGAGTCAAACAAGCCATGGCGGAAAAGGCTAAAACCCTCGTCCCTCAAACCAAGTCTTTCACCCTCAACAGCTTGTGTGGCTCAAACCCTCATAAAGGGCCCTGGGACTCCATCGTGACCATACAGCTCATGCAATCGCATTGGGGTTTGGCTCAGTGACTTGCTTGCATTCGAGTTAGACTCAAATCGAACTTAGGTTTGCAGTTGAGTCAACCCAAGCTCCCTCATGCTCGAGTTGGCACGAGTCACGAGTCATGCCACCCATGCTTGGCATACCGAGCCGAGCACATGAGTTCGTGCCAAGCAAGACACATGCTGATACAATGTCGTTGGGCTGTGAAACCACGACCAAACATGACATGCATGTGGGGGCATGGGCATCCATGCTCAACACAACCTAATTTGCATGTTTAGTCGAAGTCAAATCACGCAATTGCAAACCTTGCTACATTAAATATTTAACTAATTATTTCCATCAAATATTTTCCTTCTTTTGCACATATCTCTCCAAAACATTTGCTTCGGCCGTATTTTAAACAAAAAACTGGAGCATTTTTACAAAAATTGAATAAATATTCAGGTCCTGCTGTGGGTCGGCCATTTACAGCCAGTTTCTAGGATGCTCTTTTTCATATGCAAGTCAGCTGGGGTTAAACTTTTTCTGTATGCATCGATCCTATGCACAACTGGGAGAGGCATGTTATGGAGCTGCCGAACTTTCCAGCGCTGCTCCATCTTCTGCAAACGAAAGCTACAGATTCATTTCCATCCCTTTATGATGATGAAATAAACAAATGATGAGCATGTAATCTTTGTACCCCATTTCTTGCGGCAGGGGAAGCACCTTCTAAAATACTCCGCAACGGCAGTCTGAGGTACTGGGAGAAACTTTCCAAGGATTGCCAGGGGCCAACTGAGCACAAGAAACACGGTTATTTCATGGAGACCATCCAAATGAAACCCATACTGTTTGTGGTGTGTGGACGAAAAGTGCCAAAACTACGCTTGTTTTTCATTGCCATTGTCCATTTTCTTTTCCTTGGAAGTATGTAAGCAAGGTCACTTACCTTATTATGCCAATGGCAATTGAAACTAACCACAGCTTCCAGTTAAGCCTGACAGTTGAAGTAAAGTCCCCAAGAAACTCAATGATCAACACCTAGACAAGAAAAGACTAACTCTCAGATCCCCGTACTTAAGAAAATATTACAATAGAGGCGGAGTCATTGTTCTGTTGTTAGCAAAGTTCAGTTTCCTGGTCTTCTTGAGGTGCCGATTGAACAAGGAAAATCTGGCTCACCTGAAGAATAGCGGTCACACCAACTATCCCCACAAAGAGGTGGTTTTTAGTGACTCCACTGAAGACGTTTAGTTCATCTGGCTTCCTAGCATTGAACTCATTAAATATCTGCAGAACCGCACAATTACAGTAGAGTTACATCAAACAGCCATTAGTTTTTCCATCAAACTTGTATACAAAGTTCGGCAGGAAGCAACAAACTTACTTGACATAGGACAAAGGTATTAAATATGAACGTATTTTTAGTTTTGTCAGCTTGCTCGCTACTATCATGCTGTAGATGCAAAATCCTTTTACCAGCAAAGTTGAATACAAGGAGGATGGTGATTTGGTAAAAAGCCTGCGATTAGTTGCACAATAACAAATAATATAAAGAGAACTTGATATTATAAATAGCTTGGAGTTGGTTAGGCAATGAAGTAAAACAATCAATCGACAAATTATAATGATAGATCCTACTTTTAGAGTAAGCCTTTTTTTTTATCCAGCCATTCGAAAAGATTCCTTTGTCATTCAACGACCTCTCGGAGTATTTCAGATGATGAAACTTCATCTTTGTGCTACAGAATTATATTTAGGCCTTTTTTCCTAAAGGATTATATTTAGGCTTTGTTTGGTATGAGGAAACGAAGGGTGAACTCTCTTTCCAACCCCATTAATGGGACTGCACCTATATTACCATACCATACAAGGCATTACACTGTCATTTGCCATCATGCACAATGTTTTTTTTTTTGAAAGATAGCACTGCATTCATTTCACCAATCTGAAACAATACAATATATCATCCAAAGGGATGCAAAAAGAAAGTGTAAAAGTATATATATATAGTAAATATAAACAGTATCATCAAAATGTCAAAAAAAAAGCCAAAGAACCAAAATACCATCATGCACTATGATAAGCAACTACAGAATTAAATTGTGCGATGAAGTGTTTATTTCAGAGGGTCTCTTTTTTCCTCTTTTCTTACATGGGAATATGTTAAATAAAATAATCCTTCCATTAGTAAACTAATTATTTTAGGAAAATAAATGTTAAATGTTAAATGTAAGGGATATATATAAGGTGCATAATACAGTTATGTGACCCAATGATAGATCCCGACCAGAGAAACTGCACATACCTGAACCATAAGATTCCTCCACATGATATTTGTAATTAGAGGTTCCCTAACATAACAACAAACAAAATTCATCAAAAGAGTCATCAAAATGATCAGAGATGACATAGTTACGAATCTATACAAATTTTTAAAACTTATTAGATGGTATTCAATTATTGATGCACTTGCTAAATGGTTGCCTCTCCCTATGTGTCATTTATTAAGTAGGCCTCCATTCATGTCACCTCCAGAAAACAGTAGTAGTAGTAGTAATGCTCACTTAATTAGCAGGAAGTTGCAAGTTCAATGTTGGTTGTCATAATAGATGTCTGTTGTAGGGCAATAACTTGTTTCCATCACAATCACTAATGCATATTCTTTTAGAAATAGAGTAGAAACCCATTCTTATTAACAATATTGCATAATGCGTGCTTTGTAAATCCATATTAAATAGATACCTAGTTGATTTATTACAAAACATCTACTAGAAAGTCACTAGTTAGGAAGGATTGATGATCAAGAACTTATGAGAGACCAATGAATTTGCATATAAATCCAGCATAGTTTAGATTAAATTGGATCAACTACCCACCACTAATTTGGAATCGGGCCATAATATCAACAGTTGTAAAATATGAAAGAGAAGAGAATACAACCGCTACTTAATTATACATATATATAAAGCAAGGAATTGGCAATCTGCTTTCTATACTATGTTTTCAATGCCAAGGGATGTCTTTGTATTACAAAACATATGGCACTTCAGTTGAAAAAGTTTTAATAGAGATATCAAGCATTTCTAACCTCCGTCCAACAGGGTTCCTGTCCATAAGGTGATCGGTTGGTGGTTCAGTCGCTAGTGCAAGTGCTCCCAGTGTGTCCATGATAAGATTGACCCACAGAAGCTATCAAGGCAGTTAAAAAACACCGACAAATCATTAGTTCCTAAAAGAAAATTCCAAGTGATCATTATTGGGATATAAAAAATTTATTTGCTCTCTTCCAATATTCAAAGAACAACTAAGCCAGCAAAAGAATGTGGTACTTTTTCAAAAAAGAAAGCAAAAGAATGTGGTACAAAAGAAAAATCTAATCTAAATCAGCCAGGTAAGGTTGTTAAGCTTCAATTGTGATTCGACTCTCTCAAGATAACTTTCCAATCTAATAAGAATATATATATTTTGCTTTTGATGGTCTTCTACAGTAAAGATACCCATCCAGTTAAGTGCAGAGCATAGCCAACCTGAACAGTATTTAATGGAACTTCGCCGGAGGAAAATGCAGCAACAACATTAATTACAAGTGCAGCAACATTTACAGTAAGCTGGAATTGTATAAACTTCTGGATATTGGCATAGACTGAACGACCCCAACGGACAACCTAAAAAGCAACAAAGTTTACTATCGCATATACAGTGGATGGTTCTAGTTCAGAGGTCATCCAAAAGCTGATATACCTTTACAACTGAAGCGAAATCATCATCTAAAATAATAATGTCTGAGCTTTCTTTAGCTACCTCTGTTCCCTGAATGCCCATCGCAAGTCCAATGTCTGCCTGATATCAAATGTGCAAGTTAATAGCTGATCTTTTTAAAGGTAAAGATAGCACCAGCGCACGAGAAAATATTTTGTAAACCTCATTCAATGCAGGGGCATCATTAGTGCCATCTCCTGTTACAGCAACCACATGGCCTCTTCTCTTCAAAGATTGCACAAGTAGAAGTTTATCGCTAGGGGATGATCTTCCCATTACCTATACATAAATTTAGGGCTTTGATCACCTTATGGTCAGTCACTTTTTAACAAGAGAAAACAAGATTATTTGCCATATAGAACTAAAATATTGTATTTTTGTATATTGCATATTAAATGTGAAACATATTAATTCCACATACAAAAAAGCTTCAAGCATATTACAGCAGTTCATTTACCAATTAAATTTAACAACTAATTATCATTAACATTAATGTCTGAGCTTGTTGCTAGACAAACTAGTAATGTAAAACTAGTGCGCATCTTGAACTTGAATTACAAAGACTGGTAAGTGGAAACAAAATGATAAAGCTGGAAACTCCTTGCATAACTTTTTCTTTTGAAATAAATATAGTAAGATGATAAATGATAAAACTGGAATTCTGCACAAAACAAAACCAATCAAGATGATGTGGAAGCAATAGAAGAAAATATCTTAATAAGGTGAGATTATAATAGGCATGAAAGAGATAAAATATCCATGAAAAGTCATAAATATCCTGAAATTCACCTGGGACCTATTTCAGGATTTGGACAAAAAATATTGGAGAAATAGAAGAAAAATTATTTGCCTGAAACAGTAAGAGTAGAAGAGGTATGCCTCCATTGACGCATTGCAATTTGGGTAGAAACCGTTTAGATTAAATAAAGAAAAGTGAGCCAGGTGCATGACTTAAGCTGCTTGTGTAATTTGATATAAAGAGAGGGTATGGAGGCGAACAAGAGGGATGTAAAAAAGGTTTTAATTGTGAAGAAGAAAAATATGAAACAAAATCAGGAGTTGCATGTAACAAGAGGCTACATATTCAACAACAATGCAATTAGAAATTACCTAAAGAAACATATATAGCATAAATATAAAAATCCATAAGATTAAGAATATCAGTAGTAATAATAATAGCATGGAAAATTCTTTATCTTTGGATTCATATGTTAAGATTGTCTCACGTACGGTAATCCTTTCAGAAATTTCATCCCTTTCTGCATCAGACTTGGCACGAAATGTTTTTCCCTCAATTAGGATTGGCTCTGGAGCATTGGCATTCTCAAGTATCCCGCATTCCAAAGCTATGGCTTTAGCTGTCCGAAGATTGTCTCCAGTGACCATGCGAACCTACTTGATCAGAAATAAGAAAGGAAAGATAAGATAAATTAAAATGAGCTTGAGAACACATTTCTCCTGGTTGAATTAAGGAAGAAATGAACCCCAAGGGTACTGCTAATTACAGATCCGAGTTATAATCACTATTTGATAAATGCCTCTTATTTACAAGTGCAGAATGATTAGATGAGTGTCCAAGAATATGCCCGTGACTACAACCCAAAAGAAAAATGAAGTAAAGCATCCACCAACATTCTATATATGAAGTCCCAAAAGTCATACAAGGTCCAGATTAAAACATGACCAAGATATTCTAATAAATCTGAAATCAGATTCTAAGGGCATGATGATGCGAAATGCAAGGTAAAACAACAAGCTTATGAATAAAATTTTAAAGATACCTTCACACCTGCATGAGTACACAAGAGCACAGCATTTCTCACTCCAGGACGACATGGATCCTGAGAGCAGAAAAATATAAAATAAGACATTTCATAACAGGAAGAGGAAGAAGAGATGGGAAGTAGATGCATGCAAGGTCCAGGCAGATTGTCAAGACACATGAATAGTTTAAAATTGTCATATCTCGAGTGATGGCAATTTTAATAGAATAGTTTGCTGAGGGATAGAGTTAAATTACTTCACATAACATGCCAGCATTACTTGATATTTTAATCCTACAAACTATACAATCAGGTGCTTACCCACATCATTTGAGTACTAAAACATTTATGTTCCACAATTGTTTTGTGTTCCTAATCCTCATACTTAATATTCCTCGGATCAGATCAACACTTTGTATAAGGATCTCCCTACAGGACCCCATATAGCTACAACTAATTATTATCTTCTTTCTTAGAACTTAATGAGTCTTGAACCCAAGACCTCATGATCCTCCCGTATAGAGCCCAATTACTCTAACCAGAGGGATGTACACTTTGTGTACAACTAGTTATTATCTTCTTAAACTTAGAAATCAAGAAAAGGTCAACCGCGGGCAACAAATACAGTTGTGTACCTCATGGTCATGACACATCAGCAGATGTTGTTCTGACACATAAGGCAGTAATCAAGTGACAGAAAACTACCATGGCAAACCTTAAATTTGATAGGGAGTATGTAAACATATGCAGGTTAGATCAATTACTGGATATTTCAACAATCGTGGGTGTGTTATTTAAGACCTACTTTCATGCCCACAATAGCAAGAAGAACCAGATCATCCTCAGGCAATGACCAATCATCATTCTCCTCCTCATCTGGAATATTCTCCATTTTAAGTTCTCTGTATGCGAAAGCAATACAGCGAAGGCTAACTGCTGCCATATCTTCAATGTACTTCTTAAATTCCTCAACCTGCCAAAACAATCTGAATCAGAACCTATCACAAAAGCTGAATAGAACAACTTGTGAATGTTTACCTTATCAGTAGTTAGCGGTTGCTTCATGCCATCAGTATCAAGCCAACTTTTACATGAAGCAAGGATAATCTCAGCAGCGCCTTTCCAGTGCACATGAACTTCAGAACCTGACTGTGGTGGCATGAATTAAAAAATGAATATAATTAAAGTAGGGTAACAACATTAAAAATAAAGTTAAAATCAAATTGGTTCCTAGAATGAAAATATCTTTCAAGAACAAGTAACGCAATACAGCATTATATGAATATAAATAATGCGATAAAAACATTGTTAAAAGCATTTGTTCTGAAAAGCAACTGCTACAAGGAAAATCTAATCGCTTTGGTAATTGAGCATATTACAAGGAAAAATTGGAGTTGTTGTTCATAAATCACAATATATTCTATGCAGAATTGGAAAATTAACCCTATCAGTTAATTCCTTATCTTGCAGTTTGAGGCTTTAAGAAATCTATCCAAACCCTTTTTTTCATTTTTAACGATAAATCTAAAACTTTTAAGTTGCATGAATGAACAGCAAAATTGTCCCCTTCATCCACCATAAAGGCAACACCCTTCTTCCTATGCCTTGCACCTCTATGCATGGGGCAGGTAGGGATTAAGATCTTTGTCTCTGTGCAATAGAATATGGAAATTGAAAGACTATCTATAGGGTAATGTCCAGCTTGTTAAAACCCTACATGTAGATGCATGGAAATCCAACTCCAGGGTTCAACAAAGATGTAAAATTCAAACTCAACAGTTAATCGGATGAACCCATTGGATGCTCTTCAAAAGCAGAAATCTATAGTATTCACAAGATTCTAAATTCTTGTTCCCACTTCACCCCACTGAAAGACAAATTTTCTTCATGTTGTAAAATAACAATTTTGCATGGAATCCAAGGATGCCATTGTTCCTGCAAATGCAAGGCTCTGCAGGTTATGAGGAGATAAAAACTGTAAATCAAGGAGAGAGCTAGTGGGAGGGCAAGTCATCAAAAAACATATAGGTCTTATTGTTCTTCTTTTTCCCATTATTGAGCATGTATCCAGGAAGCAAGGTGGAAAGAGGGTTAGACATGAAGATTCTTTTTCATGCGAGAAGCCTAACCAACCATGTTGCAGCCAAATGAATAAACCAGTGAAAAGACCATTTTATGTTTCTCAAAACTTCATAATTAACATGGCATCTGATGCGGAGCAGATTTTTTATTTGGAACTGATCGGGGTAGGTTTACATGGATGGACAAGGATGGTCGGTGACCGACGGCCGCCCCTTCCCAGTCGACAACATAGGGTTCCGGACATTTTCAAATCTATTGTAGCCCTTGTCTTGTCTTCGCCCCAGCGTCTCGCCTGCCAATCTCCCACTCCACACCTTTGATCACCCCCCCCTGCCTCGCCTCACTTCAAAAAAGCCCAACAACCTCCTGTTCGCCTCAATCTCTAAAGCCTCTGCCACCCCTGTTCCTTCACCAACGGTGGAACTGAAGGCACTGTAGTGCCGTCTTCCGCTCACCGTCACCAGCTCCTCGGAGAAACTGCTGTCGATGGCATAGCAGGTTTTTCATTCCGCCCTCCTCTCAACTCTCCGGCGGAACTGCAGCTTTCGCTGGCAGCTTCTGCAAACATCACAGTTTTGTTTCATCTCAATCCCCTTCACCAGTCTTCCCCAACTTTCAGTCTTGCAGTTCACAGCTCTGGCAATCAAGCCTCTGAAGGGTGCAGCGCCTATCGCCTGGAAGCAGCTAACTCTGCGATAGCCCCCCAAACTGTGGAAGCCTGTGTATAATTGGCTAGAATCGTTGGATTACAATGCTCTGATTACTATGAGAGAGTTTCAGATTGGTTAGCAACAAATGCAGTGATTATCAAGGAACTATTGTCTATGTATTCTTGGGCATATGTGATCCACTATATCCGAGGAATGCACTTGAGATTGCTCAACAAGAGGAGTTTACCAAAGGATGTAAATCTATCCGCTACAATGACCTCAGCGAAGCATGGCTATGGCAGCAAGTCATCCAAAGAAAATACACTGCAGCATCCACATTCATTTGAGCTAGGTTCATACACCGCTCATCAACCACCAATCTGGAGAGCAAAAGGAGTTCAGGAACAGACAAATACTGACTCAAATCTAGGTAATCATGGATGGCAGATGGTCATCAACAGGAGGAGGAAGAAGGAGCAGATGCACCACATGCTAATCAAGGAGGATATGCAGTTTCGATAGACAAAGAACACGATGCTAATGCACGAGCTGGAATGCAATCGAGAATTAGAAGGGACTTGTGGATGCAGCCCAGCAATAATAGTCAAAGATTGCAGCCATCCTCTGGGAAATCTACTGGCAGCAAGTTACATGCAAACTCATCCAAAGTTTCATACGCAAAAGCACTTCAGAAATATCACTTTACAATAGACAATCACGATTCAGTATCTCCATTTCTGAGTTGAGGATCCAAAACAGATGTTTCTGATGCCTAGGGAAAGGGCACAGGGCAGATTTGTGCAGGTCAGTGATGATGTGTTACAAATGCATGCAAAAAGGACATGAAGGTAGAGCTTGCAGGTTCAAGCATCCAATCCTAGCAAGGAAAGAAGGGAACGAGATTCTGATAAAGTAACTGGAATTGAGGAGAATTCAGGGAAACTTCATTCTATGGCTATGATAAAGAGGCTAAGGTTCCTGAAGGAGGGTTCCTGAAGGAGCATTTTGTAGTGGTTAGCACTGAGGGATCAATGGAAAAGAATATGAATATTGCAGGTGCATTAGCTGGAACTTTTAAGGATGCTAAAATCCACAATCATCTACGGAAGCAAGCCAAGATAGCAAATGGGAAATACCTAGTTACTACCCCATCAACTGGCAATGGTCACTATAAGAGGTGTTTATTCAGTTAAATCAAATTGCACTCATCATTAGCAATTGGTCAATAGAGCAGGGCTGTACCACTTTGACTAGGAAGACAAGAATGAAAATTACTTTACAGGGACTACCAACTGTTATGTGGCACGTAGAGGGCATAACAAAGATTATCTCCTCTTTTGCAGAGCTAGAGGAAATAGAAAGGGAATGCATATCATGGAGAGATGTAGAAAAGTGCAAAATAGTTATTCGCAAATCAGCAGCAATAACTCTTCCTTTGTATGTCATTGCACAAATTGCAGGTAAGGAATTCATGGTTGCAATCAAGCAAGGGTGGGAGAATGAGGATACTGGTCAAGAAGCTCTTCAAAAGCAGAATGAGAAAGAGAAAGAGAAGGAAGCAGCTTATTCAGAAATTTGCAGCAGTGGTACAACAAATGACTACAATGGCACAACTCAAGAACAGGATCTAATATCAAAGGACATGGAAACAGAACAGAAAGGAGGAGAATTTTCTACAAAACATAAAACGGCTCTAGTTAACTTAAACTATGGGGACCCTATTTCAAATGATGCAATGATTGCTCTCTAACCCCTGTGCAGGGAGTGCATGCCCATTGGGTCTTTGCCTTCCGGTCCTCGGGTGGAAGGAGAGGATTAATCATGCAGATGAAGCAGGCCCTCCACATGAGGATATGTTAATAAGCTATCATAAGCTATACCATTTCTATGTCATCAATTTTCGAAAGGTTAAAGCTGGATCTTTCACACTGCAGTAAATGTCATCCACTTGGCACCATAGTTTTGACGCATTCCTTACAAAACATTGAGGTTTGGGGGAAGCAACAGGAGATGCAAAACATAAGCATTTGGGTAGATAGGATTGGTATCTTTGTATCAAGGTATAAAGAAGAAGTTTTCATGAAGCTAGGCATACTTCAACCTTTGATGCAATGGCACATAAGACTCAACCAAGGGCGGAGCATGATACAAAATTTAATAGACAATGCCAGAGAATATGTACTGCTGACGGATAAGATGCAAATTTCTTAGCTGCAGGAGCAAAATGATGTGCAACTACTAATATGGAGAATCAATAATAGAATGGATATAAACAAAAATAGATGGAAAGGACAAAAGTATAAGAGGAAGGTTCGATGGATTGGTGAGCTTCAATGCTCATGAGCTAGAACTCCGAGGACACTAGCCTCAAATGATATGGGGGTGAGACGAAGTGCACGGTTGGCTAAGAAGTGCTTAGATAGACACCAAGAAAATGGCATCTATAATGAAAATGCAGAAGGAAACTTAAATAGTCAACAGAGGTGATTGAGGATAGGAAGGAGTTCACAATTAAAAGAGATGGATTCAAATCCAGATATGGTGTTAATGATCAGAATGCTAGGTTTTGAGCCGAAGGAGAGGATGGTAGGCAGGCCTAAGTGTTGATATTGGTACTCAATACCTCATGGATAAGTTGACCTTCAAAATCCTTTTTTGGAATGTCAGAGGTCTAAACAGATTGGGAAAAAGAAGAATGGTCAATAACATATTGAATGATGAAAAGATCAAGATATTTGCATGACAAGAAACAAAGTTAGAGATACGTACAGCTACAACAATCAAAAACATAACAGGTTCAGCTACCTTCTCTTTTATTGCCAAGGACTCTATTGGCATGAGTGGGGGACTACTAATTGGATGGGATTTAGTTGAATCTCACATTGAGGAGACTCATATATCAGCAGAGTTGAAAAGCAAGCAAAGTCTCAAGGTTGTCAAAGTTGCAAATTTTTATGGTCCTCCACGTCATAAAGAAAGGGATCTTCTATGGCAGGAGTTGGAGGTAGCTAGTCGAGACAAAATGACCATTCTAGGAGGTGATTTCAATCTGACAAAGAATTCAGATGAAAGAATAAACTGTGCAGGGCATCCTAGAGACTCCATGAAGTTCTCTAAGATTATAAATGAGTTAAACGTGATGGATTTACCAATCCTGAGAAGGGCTTTCACATGGACAAATAATCAGCGGCCTCCTGCATTTGCAAAGCTAGATAGGGTGTTCTTGAATCCAGCAGCTCAACAACATCTGCACCTCGGTATATGCTCAGCAGGAAATATGCGATCGTCAGACCATTCCACACTCATCTTCGGCTCCAATTCGCACAAAACAGCCACCTTCTCTATTCAGTTTTGAACGTTACTGGTTGAAGCTAAGCATGTTTAAGGAAACATTTCAGCAGGGTTGGGTGGAAAATGTGGAGTTATCACATTCAAAGGACCCACTAAAGGTTTGGCTTATCAAAACTAAAAAGCTAAGAAAGACCCTCAAGAGATGGAATAGTTACCTGAAAGTTATGAAAAGAAAATTCAGAATTGATGTAGAGGAGCAAATCAACACACTATATGTCAAAGCCGAGAAGGGGGGCTATGTGCTGCAGTATTTTGATGAATTGAAAGCCTTAAGACATCAACTGAATGAATGCTATGAAGCAGAGGAGCAGTTCTGGAAACAACAAGCTAAAATCCGATGGTGTAAAAGTGGTGAGCAGTATACAAAGTTTTTTTCACACATACGCCAGTGTTAAAAGAAGGAACCATATTGGGCTGCTGAATTTAGATGGAATTGAAATCTCCAACCAAAAAGAAATCAGCCATGCATTCTATAATCATTACAAACAGCTCTTGGGGGTTCAACATCATCCAAAGCTCCTCATTAGGTGGGAAGAATTCTATCAGCCTCATAATATTGTATTGGACAACTTAGAGGATGAATTCATCAAGAAGGAAATAAAAGGTGCAATCAAAAATATGGAAAAATTGAAGGCTGATTTCCTTCCAGAATTTTATAATGTGGTTTGGGATGATATCATGCAAATATTTCCGTCTTTCAAGGTAGGAAGAGTTGATATGAGGAGAATTTCCATGAGCCACATTGTTCTTCTTCTAAAGAAACAGGGGGGAAATTTTATATGGGACTTCAGGCCAATTAGCCTTGAGCATAGCATGAGAAAACTCATATCAAAGTCCTAGCAGATAAGCTTAAAAAATTTATGTCCGATCTCATTTTAGAGTCACAAATTGCATTCATTCAGGGTAGATCTGCAGCAGATGCTTTCATGACAGTGGCAGAAACAATCTATGCATGTAAAAAGACAAAGGATAACAATTTATTTATCAAGTTAGATATTGAAAAGGCATTTGACACAATATCTTGGGATTTCATTGAGAATGTGCTAAAGGCAAATTACTTCCCTTCGGTATGGACACGTTGGATAATGGAGTTGATCACTAAAGCAAATTCTGCAATCATTGTTAATGGTATTGCTAGTACTCTGTTTGCTCACCGGAGAGGTTTAAGGCAAGGTAACCCCTTATCACCATATTTGTTTATCCTAATAATGGAACGTTTCTCCAGAATGATTAAAAGGGCTGATCAAATGGGGCTGATTAAAGGTGTGCTCACTCATATCCAAGAGGACGGAGTAACTTATGTCGGGTTCGCAGATGACATAGTTCTCTTTTTGCAAGGAAAAGAGGAGTACATTAATAACTTGAAGTTACTCATCGATTGCTTTTATGCTGCGTCCGGTCTTATGATCAATTTGGATAAATCCACGGTCATTGATTTACAAGTTAGAAAGAAAACTTCAACAAAATTTGTCGAGATCTTGGGATGCAAAGCTGGAATTTTTCCAATCACATACTTGGGACTGCCTTTGAGAGATGGTAAGCTAAAGAAGGATGATTGGAAAACAATTATATCTAAAATAGACAGCGAAGGGGTGCTTGCTATCTAAGGGAGGTAGACTTGTTTTGTTAAATTCAGTACTTTCATCAATCCCTTCTTACTTCTCAGCAGTTTTTAAGATTCCTCAATGGGTGGTTAAGGAGATGGATGAGCGTAGAAGACGCTTCCTATGGGGCAAAAAAGATGAGCAGAAGTGCACACTTAACCCGGTCAATTAGAAGCTGGTAACAATGAAAAGGAAAAATGGTGGTCCTGGTATTCTCGACCTCTGCGTACATAATGATGCTAGATTGGGCTCTTGGCTTTGGAAATTGATAACAAGAAACTCCTCAACATGGGCCAAAGTCATGCAGTGGAAATATTTTAGAAGGAAAAATTGATTTATAGATAAGGGAACTACAACATGGTCGAGCACTTGGCATGCAATAACAAAGTTAAGAGGGGTATTTATGTGCAGTCTAGAATATGATATCAGAGACGGGGCTGATATAAGTTTTTGGTTCAAGCCATGGCACAACTTTAAAAGGATCGTAGATGTTCATAAAGAGGTCTTCCTAGCAGTTGAACATTCAAATGCTACAATTACTCAACTGGCTGGGTAGAAAGAAGGTATGTTTAGAGGCTGGGCAGTAGCTATGAATAACAAAATTTCCTGTACAGCCATGGAGAGGTTATTGATGACATGAAGGATATCAAACTTGGTGAAGGAAATAAACAAATTCAATGGAGATGGACAAAAATGAAGAATTTCACGAGCATTCCATGTATGATCTCATGAAGGAATCGGGTATCAAGGATTCCGAAGGCTGTCTCTTATAGAAAACTAGGCTACCAATTAAAATCAACTTCTTCAATTGGCTAATGAGAAAGGATAAATTGCATACCAAAATACATTTGGTGTATAAGGGCATCATGGTTGATGAAGAGTGTAATCTATGTAAAGAAGATGTTGAGCCTCGGAATCATTTATTCTATCACTGCCCCTATACAAAGAATGGATGGTATCATTATTTACAACAACTAAAAGTGGAGCCATATGATATCTCACATATTCCATGGGCTATGAAGGGAAATAGGAAAATAAAATTGATGAAGATCAGTCAACTAGCAATGTGGCATTGGAGAGTATAGGGTGAGCAGAACAGGAGATGTTTCTTAGAGACTTAAAAATCAACAAAGAGCTTAGCAATGCAGGCAGCTACTTCATTAGCTTTCTTCACATCCCACAAGCCACCATAAAGTCTTACATGATCAGTGTAATATGATTAAGGGAGGTTTTTCAAGTTAATGCTTACCTTACTCTATTGTATTTTCTTTTTCTCTCCTTTTTTCTGTGATCTAAGTTTGATATTTTATCTTCACATCCCCTTTGGATGATATATTGTATCATTTCAAAATGGTGAAATGAATGCAATGATATTTTTCAGAAAAACATGGCATCTGATGCATAACTGAACTTATCCAAGAATGTAATTCTCTAAAATACTTATACAAGAATGCATGTCATATCAACCATGGTGACTGTTTGGCAGTCTGCCCCATTTGAGTATACATGTCAACCATGGTCAGATGATAACAGGGAAAGCAAAAAAGTCAGAAGGGAGAGGATGGACCAACTTATGGTACGGAGGTAGAGAATTTGGGAGAAAGAAACGATAGATGCTTCTGGGGTCCAAAGAAAAGACTCTTGTGATAGAAACAGAAGTAATATATGGGAGAAACCTTAAAGCAACGAAGAAGAAAGGGTATGCTTGGATGAGAATAGGAGGAGGATGAATGGTGCAGCTGAAAGCACTATGCACAAGTTTGCTCACCCTAGCTGTCATTACTAAGAAAGTTGTAGTTTTTTTTCATCTTTTATTATGTTTTTTGGGTCAGGCAATGCCTAGACCCCTTTTTCTGTTATTTCAACTATCTTCTGTCGTTTCAACTCAAGGCCCTACCCCTTCTATCATTTCATATGAAGTGAATACAAGTTTTCCTTCTAAAAAAAAAAACATGCGATACAAGTAACTTAGATTTTAGCCAACAAATAAAATGGATAGAATTTTTGCTCATATCAAAGATTTGTAAGGAGTAATACGAAATATTTGTATAAAAGAACTAAATGAAAAAAAGTTTTTTTTAGGAATTAACCAAAGTTTTGTTTTAAAGTTTGTCTCCTGTTTCTATTTTTCTTTTTCTGTTTTGACTTAATCTGCTACTTTCCCTATTAAATTTACCTGTATCATTTCAGATTGGTGAAATGAATGCAATATTGGTTATCAAACAAAAGATTTATCACTGATAAAAAGATAAAACTATTTTGCTTGGGATTAGTGAAAGCCATTGCTTGTAGGATGAAATCCAGATACCATTACCAGTTGTACTGCTACACCTCCACGCTTCTTATCAGAGTTGAATGGGAAGACATGAATAATTGAAGATTTTGATCTTGATTCATCAAACATCATTCCAAGCTGCAATATATCACTCATCACAATCAGCATGTTTTAACAATGTCAAAAGAAACACCAATTAAGCACTATAGGATACCTTAACCCCCCAAGAAAGTATTGCCTTTTCAGTAGGTGAGCCAGTCACCTCAATGTCACCATTACTCTGTCCAAATTGATAAGCACAGGAATAAATTATTCTCAATTCACACAAATTTTGCAGCAACGAAAATACAAATGAAAAAGAACTAGAAAACAATCGGCATAGCACAATGGGAGGGCCTACATGTGGTGAACGTAATACTTGAAAATCATTACAGTATGACAAGTACCTTTTTTTGCCCAGTACATCAAAAGATGCAAAATGTCACAGGAGGACCTAGCAACTATGTGCCTTTGCTAAATGGATCTTTTCCTGCCAGAACACTGCTTCACAATTACTTGTCTAAGCCTATTCAAACTAGGCCACATGTGTCTTTTCCAGTCATTGAAATGCCACTAACTTCTCAACATTGCAAACAAATGACTCCAGACTTTACTGGCTCTTTTGGACATACATTATTGAATAAATTAATTTGGAACAACGTTAGATCCATCTAAATAAATAACATATCATCTATATCATGCAGGTATAGAGAAAAGTTACAAATTAGATATGTATATAGAAAGGAATAGAGAAAAGAACCTCTGGGTGAAACACACTGCCTGTAGTGTTCTGAGCAATTCCTTCAGTTAAAAGAGAAGATACAGCAGAAGAAAACAACTGAACATCGTCAGGAGGATTTATCTTCTTGCCACCGACATAAGCCTCCACGATAGTCATCTACATACTTAACAAATATTAGGGACCAAATCATAATATGGTATCTATATTTTTAAGAAGACTATAATTACTATTCAGGACCTCCACCACATTCTAATGTAACAAACTATAGTACTCCCCTATGAAAGTAAACACCAATTACTCTTTGATGAAACAATTAGCAGACCTGATTCAGAGTCAATGTTCCAGTCTTGTCACTGCAAATAGTTGTAGATGACCCCATAGTTTCACAAGCTGAAAGCCTCCGCACCTGTGTCACAATCAACTTAGAATTACTGGATTACAGATGTAAGGAACCAATATATCAACTCTAGAATAAGAGTAACACTTGCCAAAGCCTTATCTGCCATCATCTTTCGCATTGAATACGCCAAGCTGATTGAATAAAAGAAATTAGATATGAATAGAAAAAATATCACTTAACTTTTCTCACTTATGGTAGAAGAATGATAATCTCACGTCAAGGTAACAGCCAATGGAAGCCCTTCAGGTACTGCCACAACAACAATAGTTACCTGTTCGAGTTTTACAGGTATCAATAACCTGATTTAAATAGTTATAACGTGCATGTACACTCTGCCATCTATAAAGATAGGAGAAATCCTGGAGCTTTTATAAAATAAACTACAAATACATACTGCAACAGTCAAGATCTTAATAGCTCCATTTATTGCAACTTTTGCACTGGTATGTCCCTTTATAAATTGCACAGTTCCATCAGGATTCTTGCTATGTCCAGAGAAATATCTGAAAAATTGTAATCATCTTCACAGCAATTAAAATTTACTCTATGCCTTCAAAATATACTAAAGCTTAGCAACCAAAACAACCTTTTTTTATGAAAACGAGAAAAGTTAAATTCAATTCACCACTTTGAAATGATACAACCACAAGAGAGATTCCAGGCACAACAATAAAATAAGAAGAATATTATGGTATATGTATAAACTTATATGAAGTTTTTTAGAATATTAACTATACAGGACTTTAAATTTTCATTTACTCTGAGGGTATATAGTTTAAATCATATTTTTTATCTTATACTATAAAATTGTATAAACTGTATCATATATATTGTAAAAGTTATATGTTCACGACCCATTGTGCTTAGTTAATAGAGCATAAAGCTTTTATGGTGTATATTTTACGAATTAATAACTTACTCTCTCAGCTTTTAATTATTACATTTTCTAAATCATAGTTAAATGTACTAAATAAATTTATTTTTCTAACTATGTTTTCTTACCTGAAAAATTAAAAAGTTTCCATAATACAACATTACACTATCTTTTTATAAATACAAGTAAACAAGATGAATAAAAGGAAATCAGAGAGAGGAAAGAAAATACTAAGTTCAACTCGGCAGTTGCTAATTTACCTGACCAGAAGGACTAAAAGAACAATAACAGCAACAGTCAGCCCTACTATACCAATGAAAGTGGCAAGCCCATTCAATCGTACCTATTCCCAAGTGAATAGCAATTGTTAGGTTATATACAATAGTTCTGCATTTATGACTGCATTGTTGCATGAAAATATCATGCATAAGAAACCCAACCTGCAAGGGTGTTTCTTCTCCGTTATCCTCCGATATGCTGGCCATTAGCAATCCCCATTCAGTATTAATTCCAACTGCAGAAATCTGAATATAATATAAATAAGTATGCATGCTTAAATTTACATAAAACTCAGAAGTACTCCAGTTGCATTAAGATATCATCATAACTAACATTTAAATCAACCTTTTCAAAAAAAAAGGAGCTTTAGAATTAATCTCCTCAAAGAAAACACATCAAAAATTTATCATATTCAAGGTCAGAAGTGTTGGTACCAGCCCCAAACTAGTCCTAATTGTTCCCAACCCCCTGGCCTATGCTGTGTGCCATGGAGAGCATGCCAAACTTTTGTTTTAAACTTTGATTCGTGCATGGTATAAAATAATTATAATGTTTACTAATTAAATTTAATAATATAGGAAAGTTTTAAATATAAGACTAAAAAATTATTGGTACACTTATATTTTAATACGTATATATATTGTATATGTTTCGACATTGGGTAACTAGGAGGCATTTTCATAATTAATTGGAAATATCATGGTTGTAACCGTGGAAGACCTATCCGTAAATATGAAAAGCTAGGAGAGGTTTCATGGGAAAAAAACAAAAATCTCACACGTCAGTGGTGTTTCTATAAATAAACCAAAATATCTTAGTTATCCATACTTGAGGGGCGTTTCTGCATATATACATCTCTTACTTGTTTGATTTATGTTCATATCATGCTCTTCCTGTTTTTCTCTCTTGTTTATTTTTTCATGTTTTATGTCCTTGTACTATGTGCTTTCAAGTCTTTCTTTTAAGCTTTATTTTTTCATCTATTTTGGTGAAATGAATATAATCTTATCTTTCAAGAAAATCAGGGTGGGGTTTTGAGGAAAATCCTAAATCTTTTAGATAAATAGTAATTCCATAATGGCCGCATTGTCTCGACTTACTAGGTATGAAGATGGTTTGTTCAGAGGCTGCACAGTCATTGTAAATACTGATATTTTCCCAACAACTATGGAGAGGTTCATTGATGGCATAAAGGATATACAAATTGGTGAAGAAAATAAGCAAATTTGGTGGCGATGGGAAAATAATAAGAAGTTCTTTGTACACTCCATATATATTCTTACGAAGGAGTCGAGTATTAAGGATATTGAAGATTGCATCTTATGAAAAACTGGGTTGCATAAAGAAGTTCTTACAATTTGGATCATAATTTATCAGAAATCCATAGTTGAAATCTGAGTTTATTTGAGGACCTAGTTGTAAATTTGAAAAGTTGGAGGGGTTACTAAACAAAAACTCATGAACATTTTGAGATTTCATAATAAGTACGCATTTGAGTTGGTGGAAATTGTGTAAATGAAATTCAAAGAACTGTGAGCAATAGTTGCTGGAAATTGCAACAGGAATTATGCATGATGAGTGCTTCTATTCAAGAAAGTTCATAAACCTTTCAGCAAATTTCTCTAAGTCATGCAATAAATTCAAGAGAAAAGCCTATTTATTAATCGGATGCACCGTTTCCAAGTAGACGATTGGTATTAATTGGTCCATGTATTGACCCTTCTGGGGACCAGTAAATGCGGAGCGTACTGGACATTTACGCTTGGTATCCTCACAGTTCTATGAAATTTACCACAATCCTACGTATCTGACAATTACAACAAGCCTCTCTCTCTGACATTTTATAAAGATATTTTTTTCAAAAATGTCCTTCCTAGTTTATACTATATTTAGAATAAATACCATTCTTTTCACTCTCCATATAAATAACTCCTCATTCCTGTCACTCTTTCTTTCATACCCTCAGAAGATTCTATTAATTATCTCAAGAGTTCTCAATTTTTGCAGTTTAATCTCTATCTCTAGGTGCTTAATAAAAATTTTCAATTCCTCAACAAAGTACAATTTCAATTCTATGCTTAACTAGATATTCTGGTATCAAATCAATGTTTTTAGATGTATCAATAAATGTGAGGCATACTAATATTAGCCAAAAAGAACCTAAGTTCTTTCAAGATCAAAATATTTTGGTCCATATGGTATCAAACATTCATATCATTACGATATGTAAACCTTATCTTTCAAAAAAGAACTGTGTAAAACTTCTATTTGCTCACCTTCTAAAAGCCAAATTTATATTACCTATGATGAACAACAAGCAACAACCTCAGGCAATTTTTTGGCAAACCAAGTATGGCTGCCCTCATCCCTAACAAGATCAGAGGCACATTATGCTCATTTTCAGCAAAGTATGAAGGTGCTCAGAGGTATCTATGTTTGGGATTGAGTGAACCTATAGATATATGGCATGACCCTTGGATAGCTAATGTGCCTCTACAGTAGTTGCCAACCTCGGTAGAGATTGAACTCCTCCAACATTTATCTCAGGTCTCTCGGTTGATTTCTGATGGCTCATCGAAGCTTGCAGCTTCATCAACATGTATTTGGAGATGACTTAGTGGCTTGTATTGCTTCAATCTACATCCCTTCAGCCACCATGAATGATACCTGGGTCTAGTCCAAGTGTGGAACAGAATCTCTTGCAACAAAGCAAGTATAAAATCATCTCAAAGATATTCCAACAACTACTATCTCATTCGATTTTGATTGGCACAAAATCTAGAAACTCAATGTCAATCCTCGAGTGCAAAATTCCTTGCAGAAATTGTTTTGCAAGGACTACATACAAATCATTATCCCAGCAATATCCCTCTGATCCATACCATCGGTGTATTCAATGGCTCCATGTCCTCCACATGCTAAATTTTTAATAAAGTGGCAGCTGATGTTAGATACTAACCATCTTATAAAGCACTAGTGCTCTAGTCAACCATCACAGCCTTCTTCAGCTTCACTAACCCAGATTCATCAATGCAGTCATCACATAATGATATTGCTGCATGTGAGACAGCATGGAAATTGGATTCTACCTTTGCTGAACTTTATTATTACATTAGCCTGGTCTCCTCTACAACCCATCAGTTCACAAAGATAGTAAGGTGTAATTGACTGCTTACGGCGGAGTCTCAAGCGATCTATCATTGCATGTTACAAGTAACCTTACTTCAGATTGATCAACTGCAGTTTTTTATGGACTCCTTAACTGATGTGAACTTTAAGTCAAGAAATATCCGATTCCATGGGCAATCCAGGGTGTTCTGCAAGATATGTATTCTTCAGCAACAATTTAATCATATTTGCTGGATCTCAAGGGACCTCAACAACGAAGCACACAATTTAGCCCAAGTGGACTCCCAACAAGGATTGTCTAATTGACCTTTTAATTCTCCTTTAGTTTTCATTCGATACAAGTTAATATTGCAGACTCTGTTTTTGATGATTTAGTTAATAGATAACTGGCAACCTTTAAAGATTTGGTTCTAAGGTTGCCTTCTCTTCAGAGAAAAAGAAAAGTCATTAACCCTTAAAAGCTAATTGTAATTTCTTAATGTACACTTATGTCATTAGCACGACGCTTTAACCAGCTAACCTAATAGGTCAAGTTGCACCAAACGTATACGGGAGTACATCCCTCTGGTTAGAGTAATTGGACTTTATACGGGAGGATCATGAGGTCTTGGGTTCAAGACTCATTAAGTTCTAAAAAAAATGTTCACTTATGTCAAGCAATATTTATTTTTTTAATAGATCAAGCAATATTTTTTGGGCAAATATGGATCAAACAATATTAGTTATTAATTAAGTTTGACTTGTCTCTATTGTTTATAACATCTTATACTAAATTATTTCACTCATTGCACCAAACGTACCAGCATATAATACTATTATAATAATTATATTTAATATGTGGTCCATAGTGTTATTTACAAATACAATATTTGTACCATACCGACACAGCACCCTATTTAATGCAGTATACAGTCAATGATTGTGGCGAAAAGTTCAATTTCTTTACAAAACAAATATTACTACTGTGCTTCATACTTCAGTCCGTATGATACACGCCATAAATTTCATTACTGGATTTATATCTTATAATCTTTAAGAATTAATTACTACTGTAGACTTGTAATGGTTTGTATTAGAGGCTGTACCCAAAAAAAATTTGTTATCCAAGCATTAATCTGTATTAATCAAGATCGACATTTTTTATTTATTATAATACATTATATTACATAATTTAAGTATATAGATAGTTTGTTATTGTTATATTTTAAATTCAGAAGAAAAATGTGGTATGATCGAAACGGTATAGTCATATAAATATGTACCATATGTCAATATGATCTAGTAGCGGCACCGTGAAGACCGATAATAGGTACAGATACCAAAATTTTAATCTTTAGTCATAAATGTCAATAATTCCCGCTATGTACAATGTCCACATAAAAGTTCTCCATCTCCTCTTTGCC
Organism: Thalia dealbata; assembly: GCA_030544415.1. Lineage (NCBI taxonomy): Eukaryota > Viridiplantae > Streptophyta > Magnoliopsida > Zingiberales > Marantaceae > Thalia > Thalia dealbata. Next base: position 14,039,909 of record CM060460.1, read on the forward strand.
TGTTGTAATATATATAAAACGCCACTATGTCCTACAATTATTATGTAGAATCTGTGAAGGAAAGACTATAGAAGAATTTGATTATTGTTATGAATAGACCAAAGATCCAACAAGGTACACAGAAAGCGTTGTTCACAGAGAAATAGGAGGAATACCGATAGGAAACTATCAACTGTGCAATTTTTTTAATGGAATGCCTCTAGTGAAAAATAAACTAAAATTGTTGATACAAACACAATTTCATGTCTAGTAAAATGTCTCAGAAAGCAAGGGGCAAAAAGTATCAAAGCCAGAAAATCTTTGGACCCTTGATGGTTGTCTATTTGCATTTATAGAAATGCAACTTTGTTGATAGTGAAGTGGGGTGATTGCATTAGAAGCAACACAGAAAATGAAAACCTCAGAAGTAACTTTGAGTGACTACAAACATATGCAGGAAACAAATTCGCTAAGAAAATGAAGGAAACATAAACGCTTAGGAAGACTTACCAACATACAGCCATAGCCGTCAGCAACCTTGCATCCAGCCATCATAAAAGGTGCCTTGTGGTTTTTATGAACCTATGACAGGGCATTCATGAGGTCAACTGTATAGTTTATATTTTATATAGTATAGATAGAATAGCATGTCAGAATGTAAAATATTTTACAGCTAAGTTAACATTTCAACGGCCAACAAAATAATTTATGTTTGATTTAATTATAGCCAAATATAAGGCATCACAGTTTTTTTTTGTTAAATTATGTATGTTATAATAGAAAAATAAAGTTGCTAATTTCCTATAAAGTTTTTTTTAGTTTTTCTGAAAGCAACCAGACCAGAAAGTTTCAGGTTTTTCTTTTGGAAAAATAACATTGCATTCATTTCACCAATCTGAAATGAATGAAGTTTTTCAGTTGATGAGTTATTTGTGAATTTCTTCTCTAGGATAAAATTAAAATAGAAATAAAAACAAAAACATAATTGGATTCCTTTCACATAATAGAATGCAAATTAAACAAAAAGAAAGATATCTTACAACTTTGCTCTCTCCTGTCATACTTGACTCATCAATCTCAAGAGAATGTCCGTTAATAAAAATTCCATCTGCAGGGACCTAGAAGCAGTTCAACCTTGTTCATTACAAGTGAAGTTACAAGTAGATCTCAGCAGCAAATATTAACTGTTTCATTCCTACCAAATCCCCAATATTGAGTGGAACAACATCACCAACAACAATATCAAAAATTGATACCACAATTCTCCTGCCACCTCTAATTACCTGAAAAGTATACATTTGATGAAATGAAAAAAAATAGAAATTGAATAAAATTCTAATACATTCAAATAAAGTGAAACCCACCTCCATATGTACATTTTGCTTCTCCTCATTTAAATTTTGAAATTGTAGTGATTGTCTATAGTCACTGACAGCTGGAATGAGAGCCACAAATCCAATAATCAACAACAATAACAAATGTGCACTAATGTACCTGGCCTAGTCCATAAGCAGAACAAAAGGCAATACTAGCTTCATGAAGCCCATCATAAAGGCTTCTTAAAATTTTCATGCAATCACAACATTATTAAAATTCAATTAAATCAGCGGATAGGGGCAAAAAAATGAATTAGTATTCATGGATTTGGAAGAGCAAATTGCCTTCCAAAATCAGATTTTTCCAGTGGTTAGTAGCAAAGATAAAGTTGCAAATAAAACTGCATCTAATAGCCTCTGGGTGCAAGTTGATGAGAAGTCTGTTTTATGTGGGGATTAATTGAACATTGATCACATATTTGGTTATTGCACCTTAACCATTGGAGGCAGGAAGAAATTCACATAAAGAACAAATACAGCTCCAGTCCTGATCTCTTACCAACGCTGGAATGTAAATAACAAGGATGGCAAGAGGACCTAACAAGATATATGGACCTTAGCATGGTGTGGAGATGGATGATATGGTATAAGAGGAATCAAAGATGTTTTAGGCAACACGAAAAAGTGTTAATAGATTGGTGATTAAGGCAGAGCTTATATCATGAACATTTCTGGAAGATAAACAGTGAGTTTCATAGGTGCACCAAAAAAAAAGAATACACAAAGAAGCTATTTGACACACTATTCACCGATGTAAGGCTATGTCCATGGAGTTTCTTGATAGGGAGTTTCTTGATAGGGAGTCCCACTTCACTCTTTGTTGACCACAACTGGATGCATCATTTTTCTTTTTCTTTTTTTTTTTAGGTCCATATAATAGGGTTAGAGTATAAGTATTAATAAGGTCTCCAAAAGTCTTTCTTCTTGTTCACTCTTATGCATTGTACCATTCCAAGACTTTTATAATGAAAATCAATTTTTGCTTTTCAAAAAAAAAAAGAATAAAAGCATAGCGGAAATAAATGACTGATATACGACTGACACGACTTAAATCAAACAGACTGACACGACTTAACCCAAACAATCTACATGACCTATTAATATTAATGTATTTTTTTATTTAACTATTTTATTTTTAAAATTAATAATATATATTTTAGGTCAAAATTAGGTTAAACAGGTCAACACAAACATGACCAAAAACCAGTTAGGTCATCATCATCAGGTTAAACTGAACCCGACCTAAATACAATTATATTAAACCCAAACCCAAAAAATTTAATGCTGATTTTGTGATGGATCTTCGGGTCATGTCAAAATTATCACCTCTAATATCAATCCTACTTACGTTAAACATTATCATGACTACCACTAATCACTTTTATTCTACAAAAATAAGGAGACATTGATGGACTCATATTAGCTTCTTGCAGTCTAATCATGCACATTGCTTTATCACTTAATTTCAGGAAGTCCCTCAAGAGAATACATTGATTTAGGATCTTCAGCCAAGTCATTTCTGAATAACAGTATAGTAACTCTGACGAGCAAAGACATCTTAAGTTCAAATGACAAAATGGAAAGGTATAGATATCTACTAGAGGTACTTGGTGACCATGTCAAGTAACATTCTGAAACAAATGTCTACTAGAGGTACTCGGCTAGATATGAATAGAAAAGAGAAACTGAGAAATTTATTTGCTTTTGATGACAAGAACAATGATGACAAGGTCTATGTTTATCAAAACATAATCTAGGATACTTAGTCACCATGTCAAGTGAGATTCTGAAACAATAGAACATTGAACATACAACAAAATCCATAGTGGTATCTTTCGGATAAAAGATGGACAGTTCCTCAAAATGTAATCCTGGGTATATATGAATAAAAATGAGAAACTGAGAAATTTATTTGCTTTTGATCACAAGAACAATGACGAGAAGGACTATGTTTATCAAATCAATTTTCTCATTTGGCAAGTCGAACATCAGATCTAGTGCTTTTTGTTCCTTGAAATTCTAGTCTCAAATGAACCCCTCAGGCTCCCCCATGAAAAAAGGGAAAAATATCCTTCAACCATTTGTTTAGTCCTTTTTCACATCTAGGTTTGCTTCTTTGCTCACTAGTATTATACTATTGTCATCAAGAAAATATAAAAGTTCCAAGACAACGCACACTAGTTCCACACACTTCCAAAGAAACCAGAAGGCTACTTCAAGTTTACAAAAAGGAAATTGTCAGAATCAGAGACCATTAGCTCAGTGTCAGTTTAGCATGAAAACAGTACACAAACAGGACACAAGTTATTTTCTAGTAATTACTATGCAAAGCAAAAAGGAATAGATGAAAGATCACAAACCTGTAACAACTATGACAATAATTACAGCAATGGCAATGCTTCCACCATCATACCATCCTTCTTTAATACCCTGAAGAAAAATAAATTTATCATCCTTTTTACTTAAAAACAATCAAATGAATGGTGTAAACCAACTTGTATTTGGTGATAAGAAAGTTAAAAAAAATGCAATTACCAAACTATGAAATGATCAAGAGTTAAAAAGTGTAACATATATCAGGGAAAATACATCTGTGCATCTAAAAACTGTAGTTAGCAGTGCATCCAGAGTATCTAATAAAAACCTTATTTGAGAAATAAAGGATGGTCATATTGAAAACTAAAATAACGGATAATAAGCATTATGATAACTCGCAATTACTCAGGGTTCAAATTTTTGGACTATCCATATAAATCCTTTTCTTCAATGAGGAACAGTCAAGAGGAATGTTGCTAGAAAATATTTTCCATCGTTGATCATAATGGGCTTTTGTACTACCAATGACCTTCAATTTAAACCCCAAGCCACTTTTAGGTCTGCCCTAGCTCTCTTGGCATCTTGTTTCTGATAAAAATTTCAAGGGCTCAAGCATTTCAAATGCTAGTTTTATTGGAGTATATATAATGAGCTTAACAAGGTGTGCATTAGACCAGTGGTAAAGCAGCATTAAGGGAAGACAGCTGCAAGCAGTGATCTCAGTTTGCACAGATAACGTAACTGCATGACAACAATGAGATCAACAGTTATATAGTGATATGAAGTGGGTAATCAATTTAGATCCTTAGAACTATGCTGTTTTAACTATTAAATTGATTAATCACTGTGACTAGTTTGTACAAAGGTAAACTGATTGAGAAAGAGGGCCTACAGCTATTACAGGCATTCCCGGCATGAAGGCAAGGAATGCTTATGGCAAGAGCTAGAGGAGGTAGCTAGCCAAGATAAAGTAACTATTATAGGGGGGGATTTCAACTTAACAAAAGATTCAACCGAGAGGCATAATTGTATTGGTCACCCAGGAGACTCCACAAAATTTTCTAGGCTTATAAATGTTCTAAGGCTGATGGAGATACCGACCACAGGAAGGGCATTCACTTGGACAAATCATCAACATCCACCAGCTTTTGCAAAGCTAGACAGAGTAATGTTAAATGTACCTGCACAGGATCAGCTTCACCTTGGCACATGTTCAGCAGGAAATATGCGGTTATCTGACCACTCTCCATTAATTTTCAGCTCCATTTCAACTCATAGACCACCATCTCACTTCAAATTTGAAAGGTATTGGCTGAAGAAAGAAACTTTCAAAGAAACTTTTCAAAAGGGTTGGGCAAAAAATACAGAATCCACCTATTCAGAAGATCCATTGAAGCTTTGGATTGTAAAAACCAAGAACCTGAGAAAGGTGCTCAAAAGATGGAGTGCAAAATTAATTGTCATGAAAAGAAAATTTCGAAATGATTTGGAGGAAAAGATAAACATCCTCTCACTCAAAGCCGAGGAGGGGCTTATTGTACAGCAAGAACTTGATGAATGGAGAGACCTAAAGCAAAAATTAGATGGGTGTTATGTAGCTGAGGAGTTGTTTTGGAAACAGCGGGCTAAAATTAGATGGTGTAAAGATGGGGACCAAAATACAAAGTTCTTTCATACATATGCTAGTGTTAAGCGAAGAAGAAACCATATTAGTTTGCTGAATTTAAATGGGAATGAAGTTTTGGATCAAAAGCAGATTGTACAGGCTTTTTATAACCATTACAAGCAACTTTTGGGGGTGCAACACCATCAGAAACTGTTAATAAGATGGGAGGAGTTCTATCAACCCCAAAGTATATCATTGTATAGCTTGCAGGAGGATTTCAGTGAGAAAGAAGTGAAGGATGCAATCAACAATATGGGAAAGATGAAAGCTCCAGGTCCAGATGGTCTTATTCCTGAGTTTTACATGGCGGTTTGGGATGAGGTAAAAGGAAATATTATGCAGATTTTTCAGAAGTTTAAGGAAGGAGAGGTGGATACACGAAGGATATCCATGAGCCATATTGTCCTAATTCCAAAGAAGCAAGGTGCAAATTTGACGGGGGATTTTAGGCCAATTAGCCTTGAACATAGCATGAGAAAGTTGATATCTAAAGTTTTAGCAGATAGACTCAAGAAATATATGCCCGACCTCATTTCAGAAACACAGAGTGCTTTTGTTCAGGGTAGGTCAGCAGCTGATGCCTTCATGGCAGTGACTGAAACAATAAATGCATGCAGAAAGTCGAATGAGGACAGTCTATTTATTAAGCTTGATATTGAAAAGGCTTTCGACACAGTATCTTGGGACTTTGTTGAGAGCGTTTTAAAGGCTAATCAATTTCCACCGGTATGGACTCAATGAATAATGGAGTTGATCACTAAGGCTGATTCTGCAGTAATTATAAATGGTATTGCAAGCAACTCATTCACTCATCGAAGAGGGTTAAGGCAAGGAAATCCATTATCTCCATATCTTTTTGTCCTAGTTATGGAATGTTTCTCTAGAATGATTAAGAGGGCTGATCAGATGGGACTTATTAAGGGAGTGCTAAATCAGGTTCGGGGGGGGCGGAGTCACATACGTGGGTTTTGCGGATGATATTATCCTCTTTTTACAAGGTAAAGAGGAGTACATACAAAACTTGAGGCTACTCATTGATTGTTTTCATGCAGCATCAGGTTTAAAAATTAATCTTGATAAATCCACAGTAATTGATATACAAGGAAGAGAGGCAATCTCTAAAAGATCCGCTGAAATTTTGGGATGCCCAGCAGGTGCTTTTCCCATTAAGTATTTGGGTATGCCTTTGAGAGAGGGTAATTTAAAGAGAGATGATTGGAGATCCATCATAACCAAAATTGACAATCATCTGGCAGGGTGGAAAGGTCGGTTGCTATCTAAGGGAGGCAGACTCATTTTAGTAAACTCAGTACTCTCCTCAATCCCTTCGTATTTCTCAACAGTTTTTAAAATTCCCAAATGGGTGATCAGAGAAATAGATAAGCGCAGAAGATGCTTCTTATGGGGTAAAAATGAGGAGCAGAAAGGCACTCTAAACCTCGTGAACTGAAAAGTGGTCACAATGAAACGTGAAAATGGGGGCCTAGGTGTTCTAAACATTCATGTTCATAATGATGGATTGGGCTCTTGGTTATGGAAGCTAATCATTGGAAGCTCTTCAACATGGGTTAAAGTTGTGCGTTGGAAGTACTTCAAAAGGAAGGACTGGTATATGGACAAGGGCACCGCAGGATGGTCTAACACATGGCGCGCTATAGCAAAGCTAAGAGGGTTCTTTATGTATAGCCTGGACTATGAAGTTGGAGATGGGGCTGACATAAAATTTTGGTTGGAGCCATGGCACAGCTATATGACAATGGAAAATAGACATAAAGAAATTTTCAGCAAGGTGCAATATTCAAATGCCTCATTATCCCAACTTGCTAGATGGGAGGATGGTTCATTTAGTGGTTGGGCAGTTGTTGTAAATGCTAATGTGTCCCAAACAGCCGTGGAAAGTTTTCTTGAGGATATCAAAGATATATAAATTGGTGAAGGTAATAAGCATATTTGGTGGCGGTGGACAAAGTCTAAGATGTTCACTGTGCATTTAATGTATTACATTATGAAGGACTCTGGAATTAAAGATGTTGAAGGCTGCATCTTATGGAAGCCGAGACTTCCATTGAAAATAAATTTCTTCAACTGGTTAATGAGGAAAGACAAATTGCATACTAAAATGCGATTGATATGTAAGGGCATTATGGTTGATGAATCTTGTAGCCTATGTAAAGGAGAAGTGGAGACAAGGGACTATTTTTTTTATCAGTGTCCTTATACATTAAATGGTTGGTCTACTTACTTGGATCTATTGCAAATGAAACCATATGCCATCACTCACACACCATGGGAGACAAAGGGTGATAGGGCACTAACCTTGCTCCAAATCAAACAATTAGCTATATGGCATTGGAGTGTTTGGAGAGAGCGAAACAAAAGATGTTTTATTGGTAGTGCAATACCAATAAGGGTTTTGGCTACCCAAGCAGTTGTAGCTCTCACTTTCTTCACTAATCATAAACCACCTTGAAGAGGCTTATAATGGGTTTGTGGAGTTTTTTTTTTGGCTTTTTTGGTGCTTTAGTTTTTGTGGAACATTTTGATGACACTGTGTATACTAACTATATACTATATACATATACTTTTATTTTTTGATGCATCCCTTTGGATGATATATTGTACCATTTCAGATTGGTGAAATGAATGCAATGCTATCTTTCAAAAAAAAAGCTATTACAGGCATACGATCGATGAAGAACTGAGGCAGTTTTGTCATTATTCAATACCCAGCATATCAGCAATATTGAAATCTAACTTGGACCCAATCTCAAACTAAAAGCAATTGATGTTGCAGGAATCAAGATGACAACTAGTAAATTACCTAAAGATCTAACATAGCACAAACAAATTTCAGCACTCATGATAGTGATATGTAATTCATTTTCTTCTGTTGTATAGTTATTGTTCCATAGGTGACAATGCAAATAAGTGAGATAGCACCAAGGGCCAAATCTGCATCAGATGCAGACTCAATATCATAAGCAACAGAAGTGAATCAAAGAGAAAAAATAAAAAGAACTTCTGCAGAATTGTTTTCTTGGATACCAAGCATATTTATAGTTTCCATTGAAGAGCACCAAAGAAAATGATGTGTAATCCAGCATCAATGATTGGTCAGAGCTTAGAGAGTTATCTAAAACTGTTTACAAGGCTAACCTCACCTCCGTCTTTATGCCTAACACCAATGACAAAACTGCAGCAGTGATAAGGATGATAAGTGTTAGGTCCTGCCAAGCTTCCCACAGAAAAACCTAAAAAGTGAATCACAAGAGAATGTTATAACAGTTTACCTGGTTAAAACAAAAAAGAGGTTGAATTCATGGTTAAAAGTACTGCCGGTAATAGACTGGTATAGGCAGTAAATAATGGTCCACAAGTGGACGAGTACTTGGACTGAGTGTTCTCGTTCAGCCTCGCCTGGTAAGCATGCATCAATTATGTGTTGACACAGATGTGTACTGCTCAGTACATGTTGTAACATTTTTGCAATCTTACAAAATGGCACTGAGTACTATATAACCAATGAGGACTGGGTACGATATTTTCTTTTTTTAAAAAAAAGACTGCCAATTGCATTATTGATTACTGCAATATGATGCCATACCAATACATTCCAAGAGTGCTACAAGTATCAACACCAGTATTTTAAACCTTGGTTGAAGATGACTCAACGTACCCAGAAACTTCTCCCTTTCTTTCGAGGGTAAGTGTTGGGTCCAAAGTCATCCCTCCTATGCAAAACATCTGCTTCATCTCCACTAATTCCCTTGTCCAAGTCGGTCTTCAGCAAGTTTGCCAGTCCTTTAACCTAACAACAAATTATGTATTGATGTGATAGGCAAACTAGATATATTATTGAATTAAAATTAGTTACCTACCCCTCCATATTCCTGCAGAGCAGAAAAGTCATGATCCCTGGTCATTTTAGTAAGTTCTTCTTGTTCAATTCCAAAACCATGATGTGAAGGCCTAAGTACTCTTGTAAGAATTCCTAGCTCAAAATAAGAGCAAAAAGACCCACTCAGGGTATCATGGATATAATTTGGATGGTATTGAGAAGATACAATAGCAGAATGCCAACCATCATAGTCAACACCAACAACATAGGCTCAAAACATGATATTTAATCCAGGTGAAATTAGTAATAAACAATTGAATAAAAGTAATCAATAAAGTAAAGTGCCTCATGAAGATAGATGGATAAGAACATTTTTTTGTTAATACTGAAAGATGTGTGAAACTCTAGAGAGAGAGAGTGGACTAGGAATTATTTCAAGTTCCTCACTGTAGCCTTCAGATACAAAAAGAAAGGCTATAAGTTTTGCCCCCTACCAGTTCCATATAAATTGATAATGGATTAAATGCAGTTTGAAGAACTATTAGAATGTCAAGTACCTGGTTTCTCCCTCTCCCCTGCCTCCTTAAAAAGAAGTGCTGCCTGAAAAAAATTAAAATTGATAAGAAAAATGGAAAATAAAGAAATTTGAACTGTTCAAAAATGAAATTTAAATAACAAGAACTATACCCTAATCACTTGAGCATGTGCTCGGATCTTCCTTCTTACTAATTCCTTTTCTTCCTCCTTCTTCAAATCCAAAGTATATCTAAACCGACGAGAAGCATTCAACACAAGTGCCGCTTGCTGAACATAAACAGCATAAATGTTACCCAAACATTTGTTGCAATAGAAAACTTTATTTTGTGATGATGTCATAACTAATGATGAAAAACATATGTTCCATGAATGAAGAAAAAATACCAACAGTCAAGTGTGCTTTTTGGATGAACAATGGAAGTGTTGATGAATTGAAAATCTACTTCACTTACCAACTTAAGTATCACTACCAACTGGGACCAAACAAGAAAAATCCACAAAAGAAACAAATAAAATATCAAATCTAGATTCTCAATAAAAAGAATGCCATTGTGCAGTGCATGAAAGTGCATACTAAATTATTACATGTCCACAATACATTCAACATTAACCTGGATCAGCCTAAAGCATAATATCATAACAGGTTTGAATGCTCGACGCCACCAAAGCATTACTATCAGCAAAATTTGGCAACATAACAACACAACTGATTCCTTTGAACACGTATCGATTTCAAAGACTATTGAAAAACAAATTGACCTATGTTATTTTAACAGCAATGTATCAATTCTTAGCTCTAGAAATTATGATCAAAAGAAACCAATATATATTGGAATGGTCATATCATTGACCTTTACTTTGTAGTTTTTATGTTGCTTCCGCTGTCATTAAAGGAGCCTGAAAAGAACTGTTTCATAATGATAAACGCATCGAGAAATAAAACTTTGACATCCTGCACAGTTTTTTCTCACCGTTCCCTCTTATTTCAACTAAGCTCAAGTCCTAATAAATGGAATATAGTTAGTTCTCTTCCAAACTAATTTTTGGAGATCAGAACTGAGTAGATACGGAATAAATAATCCCATCAAACTAATGAATCAACAATAAACCTACAAGACTGCCTACAGTGTTCATGGTGTAAATACATCAAAGCATATACCTATTAAACAATTGTCTTTCATATGGATTTATAAATCCACAAAAAATGTCAAACACACTAGCATGAACTAACCATATTTAAGTTTGTAGAACAATACAGTATAATTTAACAAGATATTCCAAGGTCTAACGATCAACCATGCAAAATTACAAGATGACATAAAAACAAGAAAGAGGATCCATATGACCACTATGGCCAAGTTTTTAGATCATCAAAATACATCAAGGACAAAACAGGAAACTAATAAATAATTTATTGCGCCAATTGTCCAGGTACATATGTATTTTCTATTAGAGGTGTCATCATCATCACCATTTTAGTAGTGATTCCCTACACTTCTGAGGTTTTACAGGTAGATTTTTTCATGGTAATTAGTAGTTTTGACATGTTAAAATAGACAAACAATTTGTGTGCGGATAATCATCTACATAAGTGAACAGTCCTTTTATCCTCTTTCCTCCCGATGCCACAGAAAATGGACGATCTGAGATAGGTAATCCACTAATCCTTGAAAGCAAGACTATAAAGTCTGCCGTTTGTACATATATCTAGTCTAATTGAACCAACTTCCATACATAATAGGCTTCTTTCCACTGTAGAGAGCTAGAATGTAAAGCTTCTCACATCATTATCTATGGTGGTAGAAAAGGGAAGCTTAAACATAGCTACTCAGCTAACCATAGAATGCTAGAATCATTAGTTATACAACAATACTATACCCAGCTTAGAGCTTTCAAAATTTTCTTCTAGCAACTAAAAGCAAGGAATAAAACAACTTGATGTCATTGTCTGTTCTTGAGATGATAGGGTACTTGTACTATTCTTAGAGAACAGCTTCAAACGTACAAAGGAGATTTCACAATCATGAATGCCAACTAAACACCACTAAATCTCTCTGATGGAAGATACGATGTCTTATGCTACTACAACTAATGTTATTGAAACAAATACGAAAAAGAACAAGTGGGATAAGTGGAGAAATATAGTGAAACTCCAATGCACTCTTCGTCACCACATGACAAAGGATATATCAAATGGGTCTACTACGATGCTCTCGGTCCAATCGAACACCATGATTTATGTGACCAAAAAATATCAACGGAATAGGAACAAAATAATATTGATATAAAAATCCTATGAAGGTGGAATATCCGATGTCATGGAGGAGATTGCAAGAGTGACCTGAGATCATAGACTAACTGAGGACAGTTTACCCGAGGTGAGAAGATCATGTAGTGGTGCATAAACAAAGTCCGGTGCTAATATCTAATTAAATTTTCTACATGCAATCCTGTTACACAATTCGTTGACTGTAATCTACAAAACTCACAAGCGCCAAGCATTGGCTAATCCCACACCATACATTCAAGCATACGCGCGTTCTCCCGCCGCTTCAACTTAAGAGGCCTTCAAACGGTAAAAGGAACAACAAATAGCATGCGAGATGAAGACGAATAAAACGCAGGTCTCAGTAAAACACACCCCACTTTCGCTCCAATCAACTACAAGATTCAAAAATTCAGGAAAACACACCCTCCATCGTCTGAGGCGCTCCACGGGGGCATTCTTGGGCGGGATATCGAAGGCGTCGTCAGAGGAGATCTCATCCCCGCCGCGCCTGCCGCCGCGCTCCTCGTCCAACTGCGAGGCCTTGGGGTCCATGCTGTGTCGCAGGAGAGATGACACCCGATGCGCCGGACCTGGGCCGTCCAATGAGCATTCAGTCAGGGCTCGACGGGAGCAAGCTGAGGGGACGATGAGGACGGAGAAGAAAAAGGGCGGGCACAGGAAGACGAAGGCAAAGGAGAGTGTGGCGATGCCCCTTTTTCCATTAGCAAGCAAAGCGACGAGGGTGGTGGGAGCGGCGGAGAGCGATTACCTTTTTCGGCTGCTCGGGGGAGGAGCGGCGAAGCGTGCCGCGGAGGAAACCCCCGATATGTTCTCGTGAGAGGGAGAGAGAAAGGGAGGGAGGATGCTTCGTCGTAGCTTCGCCAGGGCTGTCGCCGTTTTCCCCTTGCCTTTTATAGGAAGCAGCTCGCTTCCAGCTGCAGCTTTTTCCTCTTACGCCTTTTTTTTTTCTTTTAACTTTTTTGGATGTTGCCATATGCAATAATAACCAAATGCTCCACTTCGCAAGGAGAGAAACGGATTGAAGAAGTTTCCTCGTAATTTCCTTTACCCGTTATTTATGGTTCGGATTTAGGAACAATAATTACGCAGCGAGCCGTCCGAGGCTTACTTGGTGGTAAATAATTTTTATTCGGTCGTATGCTTCGTGCAATTATTGTATAAATAATTTCCATATCATATGATATTCTGTAGTTGGTATTTTACAAAATTAATATAAAGTACAAGTTTTGTATTGACTTGTTAGTTTTTTCCCGATGTGTCATTAATTAATTCCTTTCTTTGGAGAAATTTTTTTGCTTTTTTATTTTTTAATCTGTTCTATTTGAACTTTTGAAAAAGGAAGCCTTGAATTTATATTCAGAAATAAATGCAATGATATATGAATTTATGAGAAGATTTTTTTTTCCACTTTAATACCTAGTCAAGCTTGGTTCTTTTGACTATGGAGATGTTCAAGATAAAAAGATGTAAAATGAATAAAGAAATTAATCTTCCCTCCTCAGACTGTTAAATAATGACTCTTAACTATAGGTGTAAATTATGTAAACCAAGAATGGATCTTTTCCATCCTTGGATGGCCAAGATGAGATGGTTATCTAGTTCTTTATAGACGAATGCAATTACCTCTAATTCAAGCAGGAATTCTTCTTCTGCATCATTAACTCGAAAAAACTATAGGGACTTAGCTAGACCATTGGATTAATTTGTTTAACTCTACAGCCTTGCACAGTAGATTATTTGTATGTGCGTACTTATTATTGCCTCGTCTTAACACAAATGGATAAGCATGCATGCACCCTTCCCTCACGTATTCGTAGCTTCGATCGATGTACGATCATTTGTATTGTGCCTATAACCTAGTCGTGCTATATGCACCCAGCACCATGCGCATTTCTATCCCGAACGATATAGTTGTGCGTACTAGAGCAATGTGTCACACTCTACCTCGACCTAGCACCTTGTTATGCTAATTCATAAAGTTGACACCCTCACAAAGCCTTTAGCTAATATTTATAAATCTTCAAGTTAGAGGAAATAGCAGTGTAAATGGAGTAGCTTAAGCAAAAAGTTGTCTTGCTTCAAGAGATTATCAGAGCAACCTGTGCTGACGATGAAGTACCTAGCAGTATGAATACACTAAATCAAAATGCTTCAAATTGCCCTAAAGTTGATGCACCAAGAGATTGAGCACTTCTATGACTTGATGAATGGGATACGATTTTGAGTTCACACATGCAAAAAAGTATTTCGAAACACAGCTGAAGTAGCCAACCCATGTAGTTTGACCACAACGATGAAAAGATGCAATGCTTGATGTTTGAGCTGGACAAGTTGAGGGTCAAACTCCTCTATCATTCAGAGGCACGCACCACCATAAAATTGAGCATCTATGTCTTTGATCCTCCATCTTATTTCCATAAGCATAATGCTAAAATCTTAGAGAATTTCATATAGATTTCAGAGAAATATTTTCAAGCTGCAAAAGTAGAGAAAGAAGATAGATTTTCTACTTCAGTCGCCTACCTCATCGATAATGCTCCAAAGTCTTTGTGCATCTTACGTAAAGAGGGGTCTGCCCAAACAGACCTAGCTGAGAGCCTCTACACATGCCTCGTACTGAAGAACATATGCAGAACATGTTCATTGTCTAGCACAATTCTAATAAATTATTACTACATATCCTTGGGCAGCAAGAGGCATGCACCATTTTATTTGACCTTGATGAAGTCTCTAAGCTCCCTTCGTGTAGAGAGGGGTCTTCCCCATGCATATCTGGTTGAGAGTATTGGTGCACGCCTCATACGAAGGGAAACCTGCGTATTATTTGACATATTTCTAGAAAGGAATTGTTGTGTGGCCTTGCATAGTAGGAGGCTTGTGCCATCTTATGCAGCATCAGTGCCATCTCTATGCTCTCCTCACACAAAGAGGGGTTTGCCTCGTGTATATCAAGTTGAGAGTCTCCATACAGACATCATATGGAGGGAAACTTGTAGGCTGTTCCAGTAAGTTATTATTGTGCACCCTCGCGCAATAGGAGGTTGGCACTATCTCTCACGATCATGATGGCATGTCTGCACACCATTCACAAAAAGAGGAGTTTGTCATATGCATACCCAGTTGAGATCCTTCATGTGCACCTTATGCAAAGGGGATCATATTGTCGCCTTGTGCAGTCTGGTAAACCACACATGCATTCTTGCTATCTTGTCCTGGCCCATGGCCTAATCGTGCTACATGCGCCCAACTTGAGGTCAGGATGGGAGATCGGGTAACTTCTGACCGGTATTCGTTGGACTAGCTATGGATACCAAATAGTAAAGTCCAACAGGCAACCCAGGAAGAAAGGAGGCTATATTCCTTCTCATGTTTCTACTTTGATTTGAGTAGCTTGTGATGATTTATACCTCCTCCTAAGGTAACAGTTGTTGACCTCAATTGTATTTGATTGTGCTAACCTTGGATATAGTCTCATATGATTCTTGATTGTTTTTCTTATTTGGCTATTGCACACAAATAAACAAATCTTATTACTCTATTAATGAGACTTTATTATTGTATATTATTGATTTTATCTTGTTTTCTATCCAGCTAACTAATATGGTGTTACTCATTCCACCAGAGGATCCATTTTTATTTTTTAAGACTACAATAGGAGAGGAACTTATAGATAATGAGACAAGTAGTCAGGCACCTGACTTTTTGAAAGGTAGAGTAGTACTATCATTATTTTGTATAAATAAAGATCCATTAGATAAATATTTTGTATATCTTTGGACAATATTTATATTTTATTTATAACATATTTATATGTAAATATTCTAATGTACATGAACTCTAGTTTTAAAAATACATCATATTGGGATAAGCATCAGAGGTTATAATAGCATGTGTTACAAATTCTCAACTTCTATAAATAGAAGAGATATACACAAGGTATGCTTTGTAGGTTTTTATATAGGGGCCCAAAGGATAAAGTGGAGCTATATATGGAGTTCGATAAAAGAAAATTATTTATTTCATTCTTATCTTCTCTTACAATGATCAACATACCAAAGAAGACAACAATCAAATCTTACAACTATCTTATCGTGCATCCTACTAATATCTTCTCCTACAAGGTTCAATATATCAAAGTTGATACTACTTTGGTGAGAGCAAAGATTCAATCTAAGAAAACTACTATCATATCATCAAATTACTTAGAAAGCCACAAGCCGACTACATATGTAGTAATTTTGGTGTACATAATATATACTCATTAGTTTGAGGTAGAGTATTAGAATATTATCAATATAAATATATTTTAATATAAGACTTATATGTAATATCATAAACATGTGGTTTATATTCTTTCTATAATATGTGATTTAATTCTTTCAACAATTGTAACAGGGTTTAGTTTCACTATAAATGAGTCCAAGCAAACAAAGTTATGGTATCCATTCAATAAAAGGAAATTATCTCTTCTATTCTCTAAAATTCTAAAACCTTATTTTTCAATAATCTTGCTCAACTCTTCCTTTTCTCTAACGTCAAAATATCTTCTTTCTTTGATCTTGATGTTATTAAATTTATATAAAAGAATGACTTACCTTTTTTATACTTTTAGCATTACTTGTCATGTTCCAACTGACAGGATGACGTGTTGCAACCACGATATGAGCCCAAAGACTCATACAAGGCATTTATGAATAAGCACAGTCCACGTATCTCATTAAAGTCTCACATCATCAACTTATTAAATAATACATTTAAAACCACTAACTCTGCTTTACTAAAACAATCATGATATACCTACTGCATCACTATGATAATGGTATAAATAAATCAAAGTAATCATCCGACAATCTTATCTCCATCAACTATCTTAACCGATCGCCTAGTATAATTGTATACACGCTAAACGTGGTGTACTCAGTCTTACGACTTTATATAAATTTACAACTCAAACCGTAGTAGAATATCTCAAGTAAATAAAGGAAGATACTATGATATCCATAGATTATTTAATAATATCAAATAAAGCATATAAAGAAATAGATGAAAGTACGGAACATTCATAAATAAAATATATATCATGAGTATATTTATTTATTCATTACATCAAGCTTTATTGATTACATCAAACTTTATTGATTACATCAAGCTTTAGTGATTACATCGAGCTACAACTGTAGAGTGTCTCTATGTCTATATATTATTGTCACCAAGATTTCTTTATTTTATTTCAACCTATATTTAGGGAACCTCTTGATCAAGGAGTTCCTGAAAGCCTATCAGTATCAACTCCGTTAATGTCTCTAGTTATGCCCATTACACTGATAATAGAGAAGTCAAGTAACTCTGAATCCCTCTCTAGTTGTTTGCTAGTCGAATCTCTCCACTATCTGATTCTAGCAAAATCGCTCCATGCATCCTCCCCAAATAATCTATGAAGTCACTCGCATAACTATACATTATCTCTAAACAGAATCCCTACATCTAAATATACACATCGGCCATGACTAGTCAAAAATAGCATAAACCCAAGATTCAGACTATTAATCAAAACATATGTTTAACATTTGGAGCAATAGATATGTGGTCGACTATTAATCAAAACATATGTTTAACATTTGGAGCAATAAATATATGATCGACGGATCCACTATCCAGGGCTACACAAAAGGAATCACCATTCCAATTCAAAAATAATGATGCCTGCTAGGAGATATGTACTTCACAGCCGTCGTCAGAATATTATAACCTCGATTAATATTAGATCTTTGATCTGACTTTATTCCCATTAGCAATCTTAAGACTATCACAGTGATGATTTCATACCACATATGCGAGTATAGTAAAAACATCACAAAGACCCTTAACGATAAATTGGTCAATATCATATCCCACCCTTTATGTTCGAGATAAACTCTACCTCACTAGAGTGGTGCAGGTGTTTGAGTATCAAAGCTCGTATTCGTAATCTAGAATATTGGTTCGGGTGTATTATCATCGTCACCCTATACTAAATACCTATGTTACCCATCTATGAGTCTGTATCTTGTTTAAAATTATAATTAAAGTATTCTATTATTTATTATATCAACATAGCAAATTATAAGTACACAAAGTGTACATCCTTCTAGTTAGAATAATTAAGCTCTATACGGAAGGATCATAAGGTCTTGGGTTCAAGACTCATGGCTAAATAATTATTAAATTCTAAAGTAGATGAATATAATAGATTATATTATTTCTTATACGAAACCAAATTTATCTCAACATCTTTCTCAACATAATTAAATTATTTCTTTCTTATATATGATCTCAATTTGAATCATTATACCTACAACATCTTCTAATTTATTGCACCTAAAGTGGAAAGGAGATGAGATGAGGGAGTTAAGCAAATGGAGGAAATGAGAATGAGGGAGTCAGCAAATGGAGATCCTATGCTGCAAATTAATACTCACCATTCATCCTAGGATCGCGGGGTGGGCAACATGAATAGCCCTTGGACCATTATGCTTCCGCCATTTACGGGACAACCCTATCTTTTCTCATTCTACCCTTCCTAGTTCGTAGTACTTATGGTGCTACCCTTTTTCCGTTTCACCCTCATCCCTTCTGCCTATTTTAAGCCATTTATTAACTATACTTTTTATTTAATTTTTTAATTAAATATAATTTTGGGTTTATATTAATGGATTTTGGTAAGTACAGTAGTTGTCTCTTACGAATGTATTTCTTTATAAATTATTAGGCTTCATATTTAATCGATACATCTTGAGTTGGTCCTACGGGTAATTTTGTATCTTTCGATTCTAGATCTAAGTAGGACGTCTTATTTTAACTTTCTATCACTATTTTTTTAGTCGGTGAGTTTGTTTTAGACACATCTCCAATTTTACCTATGCCGTATTCTTTTATTATTATTATTATAATCAGATAAAATCATATACAAAATATTTAATTACCTGAAATTACTTTTTTTAATAATTAAAATATGTCTTAGCATCCAACATTTTATCATAGGTAATCGCATGGATACTAAACTAAAAAAATCAAAAAAAATCCTCCAAAATAAAATATGTATCCTGTGGCTGACGAGAACTTCGTCTTAAATTTAAAAATCTAGTTCGTTTTAATATTTTGTTATGCTATTTTTTCATGGTTTTAGACTCATGAGGCTTGATTTGGAAAACAGTTACCGTTCTTTCTATTGTTTCGTTTTGTTAGTTTATATTTTTTATTCACTAGCCAACAGATCTAATTCTCTTTTTTAATTAAGCTTTTTTATTGTCCTCTTCACGTCCTCCACCTAACCTTATTCACCGTACTTTTAAATTTATCGTAAAAGCTGAACTAAAATTATTTGTTTACGAACATTAAGTCGTATTTACCTATACATCCGTTGAAATAAAATAACGATTAAAAGTATAAAATTAAGGATGCGACTTTTGTATGAAATGACGTAGGTAATTTTTTAGATGCGGTTGTTTTATCTAATAAGAAGTGCGAATGGATTGGATACAGTCAAAATGTTTGAGATCTCTTTAAAATATAAAATCCTTTAGCCCTAAAACAGAGGTCGAAGATGTATTAATTTTATGAGGACGATGGCATTAGGTATCAATATGAGCTTAAAATTATAATTAAAGGATAAATTACGCGTCCATGATTAGCTAAAATAACAAAATTCCCATGACTCGCGTGGATTCTTAATATGAAACTTCATCCGTTTGAGAAAAAGAAAATATATGAAAGGTATATATTGCACCGGCGGAAGCGCGTAGATAGAATAAGGTATTTTTGTTTGGACTTTACCATATTTAATGACTCCAAAACCATACGAAGGTAAAATAAGACTTGTGCTTCCGACGGATAAAAATAAAAATAATAAAGTGTGAGGCTGACGGGGTATTTTTGTCCGCTAGTAATGATTGAAGGGGTAAACAAATGCAGTTGCACATGTGGATATGCTCTTTCTTTGTCCTCTTCCTCTGCATCCTCCCGCCACATCCCCTCCCCCTCTACTTGTTCTTCTTTTTTTTAATCACGCAAAACTACGACTGCGTTGGCTTGGCCACCCTCGATTTTGAATCCAAGCGATCAGGCAGGCTTTAAATTTATTGGGCTGGGCCGACCTTTCTCAGCTTTAAAACCCACTTCTCTCCTATCAGTCAAATTAAGGTGATCAGTTTTTCCCAGGCATATATATATATATATATATAGGAAGCAGTACGCTAAAAGATGCATCCCGCTACACAAGGGCCAGTTACTTGAAGGAAGCTCTCCCAATGATTTCCAGTATACTGAATCAGCGGAAGAATAAAATAGTCTTTTTTCCTGATAAACCGATAGCTGGGAAGATCATAAAAGATAATGTCATCGAAATAATGATAATAATACAGGCTTTAATATCAATACTAGGTAGAGTTTTTGACGATATTAACTTATTAAAATATTTTAATGCCATATATAACAGGACAAAAATAATTTTGTCAAAATTAATCGGTCAACATGCCAACATGTCACATTGACCCATTTTTATTCATAAAAAATAAAAACTCATCGAACCCTCCGTGAACCGCCGAACCCAATTGATTTTTTTTTTACATCCGCCAGACGACGACGACTCTGGTGACCATCACTTGCTCTGACCTTCGCCCAAGCTCCTTTTTCTCCTTTGTTCTCCTGCTTTCCTCCACACCGCCCCCTACCTCTCTCCCCTCCTCTGCTTCACCCAGACGAGAATAAAGAGGCGACAAGGGAGACCAAGTACTGCGTGTTCGGCACCTTCAGGACCACCGAGGAGGCCGCTCGTGCCTATGAGGTCCACTCCCCCTCCCCCTCCTCCTATCACCGGCTACTCAGCAGAGCTCACCGGGGCCGGGCGCAGCCGCGGCACGAGCGGCAGCTCCTCGATGGCTTCCCCGACTCGCTGCCCCCAGTGCTTGGCCAAAGCCCTCCATCTCGTCATCCGATGCGGCGGAGGACACGCGGCTTCTTCCCGCTAGAGGTGCAAATCGGGCCGGGCGGCCCGAGCCCGGCCCGACCCGACCCGGGCCGTGCCTGGCCCGGCCCGAGTCACAAGCGGGCCGTACCTAACCCGGCCCGGGTCACAAGCGGGCCGTACCTGGCATGACCCGATGTTATTTCCGTGCCGGGTCGGGCCCCGAGGTCTAGGCCCGTGGGCTGGCACGGCATGGCATGAATAGGATATATATATATATAATATAAATATAATTTCAAAATGTTAGATAGCAGGATGGTTAGTAGGCTGTGCGTCTGTGGTGCCGACTCGATTTTGAGTCTCGGCGTAAGAAAAAAAATGTTTTGATAGAAACAGTGCAGTAGGCGGGTGAATTGTCGAGGGAAAGAACTTGCGGACGATGGATCATTCGCAATTGACGCCCCTGGAGTAGGAAGACAATGTGGACAATGATAGGGAGCTTGTTCGGAGTTCGGGTCGAAATTGAGCATGCGTCGAGGCAAGGTGCTCTTCGACGTCGTTGTTGGGCGAAGAAGGAACAGAGTATATGCTCATGCGAAATCGAGCTATGTCGAAGATGGAGAGCTTTGCGCCGACCGGCCTAGATGCTTGGCGAAGAAGATCAGCATCTCGTCCACCAGCAATAGTGTTGTCATCCCAGAGTTTCTCGGAGTTAGGAAGGTTGATGATGGCGGTTTCTCGGAGTTAGGAAGGTCGGACGTAGGTTCTGCCACCAATGCAGGAGAAGAGGATGAGTTCGACCGGGCGAGGGAGAATTTTTAAAATTAAAAATTAGTCAACGTGCCAACGTGGAATGTTGATCGGTTATTTTAGCTATTACTTATTTTTCCCTGTTATTAGTGGCATTATTAAATTTAAACTTGTTAAGGAGGTAAAAAGCTCATACTAGGTAAGTTAAAAGGGTAAAAACTAAGAAAAGGTGGAGTTGGAAAGGAATTATAAGTCAGTGATTAAAGAGATGGTAAGAGGACCATAGGAGGATTAGGGATTCAGATAACGTGCACGTGCAAGGTCAGAAATAGACTTCACTATTTCATGCTCTAATTAGCCTCCCTTCAAAGTCTTAATCTTTTTCCACTTGATGTATCTTTCCACTGCTTTCGTTGTCGTCATTGCCACATCAAGGTTGATGGTCCGCTTGGCATCTTCCGTTTCCTTGATGTGGATGGCTGCTCGATGACTATTACTTTTCTCTATCATGGATTCATTGATCGATCAACTTGGTGATGAATCATTTTAGAGTGATTGTTGATGATAAGATTTATTTGCTTAGAAAGACTAGTATAATATATTGATGTGTTTTTGTCTCGTGACGAGAAAGGTTGCTTTCGAGATGGCTTGGGCTGTCCTTTTCAGCAACTTTATTTTGTTTTCTTTTAAAATTTCAACAAATTTAACTTAAAATGAATAACTTATCATCAAAATAAATCAATAGAAGTACCTACCCACACCCCATAGATTGTGCAGCCACCGTTTGAAGCATCCCGAACTTACAATCCCAAAAGTAAAGCAACTTTAATTTTTAAATCCATAGAAGATGTTATCCCCGATCCAAGCAATCCAATCTCCAATTATACTTAGTACGATATATGTTATAAAACTCAGTAAGTGAATAATGCAAAAGGAATCAACTTGATCAATTTTTAATCTTAGTATACTTTGGCTCAGAGGCGCCATTCCTCTCGCCTCGTCGTTGATGTCAGAGCGCCACTCGTAGGCAGACGCAGTAGCAGAGGACTCTTGAAGCCAGAGTCAAAGAGGAGATGCTCGCGAACCCATGGCAAGCTCAATTTCGATGCCATGGCTCTGTTTCTTCTTCTCCCAGTATGCCGAGCAAGGACGCTGAAGACCTCCACGCGTGCTGATTGCGAGACTCCGGAAAAGCTCTCCATCACAGCTCGCGTCGTCTCCCAGCTCCGGCGATGCTGATTGAGACCCACGGCGAGCTCCATTTTGATTCCACTACCATGCTCTGTTTCTTTTTCACCCAGCTCCTTCGCACAGCAACAGCGATACCTGGCTTGCGAGCCTCGCTGGAGATGATCCGCACGATGAACACGGGCGAGGGTCGAATCAAAAGGTTGGAGTCGGCAGGAAGCAAGCATAGGGGAGTGAGGGGGAAGAAGGAGCGGTGGCCGTACAGGCCATCGCTACCTCCAGCTGCTGCAGCTTCTGGGCGACGAGTGAGGGGAGAAGAAGTAATGGGAGATGATGGGCGTGTAAAGAAACAGAGGTTGAGGTTATTGCGTGGGTGGGTGGGGGAGGGAGAAGAAGAGATGAGAGATAATGGGCGTAGGAAGAAGCAAAGGAGAGATGAGAGGTGGGGGAAGAAGAGGGAAGAAGCAGACGAGATGAAGGCAAGAAGAGCGCCATTGGGAGGAGAAGAAGCAGCGGCTATGACCATGGTCGGAGGCGATTAAGAGAATGGTAGGCGATCGACCGACTGACCAAGTCGAGACTGCGAGTTGGCGAGCGGGCGAGTTGGCGAGCGGGCGAGCGGGAGCGGTTCACCGACCGAGCGAGTATTTTTTATTAATAAAAAAGGTCAACATGTTATATTCACAGTTTAGATAAAATTATTTTTTCCTGTTATTTATAGCATTAAAATATTTTAATAAATCAGCAAGGTCAAAAGCTATGGAATCAATTATTAAGGAGTGAATATTTTATTGTAGACCTTGTGGTTTTTATTTATTTATATTGGAGACTTTATTACTGTAATACTGTCTAATAATGGTATATAATTTTCGATTTACATGAAGTTTTAATAATATAAATATACAGATGAACTTGGTAGAAACTCAGCCCATAAGCCCAACCCATACAAATAAAATTATTATGTTCCTTCTCCAATATAACAGTAACAGCATGGGCCGTCACATATGAGATATGAAGGTAGAACGCTTTAACGGCTCAGATGAACCGATATGTAGTCACGGACCCTTGGCCGTCGGATGCATCCAGTGCTCTGCTGCAAACCCTAACGCCGCGAACAAAACCCACCCATTTAATAAGCGACCTTTCTCCGCCTCCGCCAACTCTCCTCGTCGAGTCTCTCTGCCGATCCAAACAAGATCACGAAAGGTAATCAGATCCATCGATCCCCCGTCCACATTCCGCTCGACCGTCTTCTGAATCATTGGATTTCACATCGATTTGGTTTCGATATTTTATTTTCCTTGATAAATTTTTTACGTATGTGTTTCCGGCTCAGGGACGACGGGATGTCGACGGCGGAGGCAAAGGCGGTGATCCCGGAGTCGGTGCTGAAGAAGAGGAAGAGGGAAGAGCAGTGGGCTCTGGCGAAGAAGAAGGAGCTTGACGCCAAGAAAAAGAAGGCGCGTGAGAACCGGAAGCTTATATTCAGCAGAGCCCAGCAGTACGCCAAGGAATACGAATCCCAGGTGCTTGGTTCTTCTCACTCTGCGTTTACTCTGGTTGTTCTACTGTGCTTCATTAGATGTTGATTTCTGTGATTTTATATCTCATTGGCCGTGATTCTCGCTTGGTAGGAGAAGGAGCTGATCCGTTTGAAGAGAGAGGCTAGAATGAAGGGTGGATTCTATGTTAACCCTGAGGCCAAGCTTATTTTTATCATCCGCATCCGAGGGTAATCCGTTGTTTTTTTCTCTTGCAAGCGCAATATTCTATTCTATAATGAAATTAAGTGAGTTGATATTCGTCTTAGTGTTTAACCTTTCATTTCTATGTTTGTATGGACTGAGAACAGTATAAATGCCATGCACCCCAAAACCCGAACGATCCTGCAGCTCCTTCGTCTGAGACAGGTGCATTACCACGATAGATGCAAAGACTTATGTAGTGTTTCTAAGTTTTGGATCAAAACCTGACACTTTTTTCTTGAATCCCCTTGTAGATATTTAATGGTGTCTTTTTGAAAGTTAACAAGGCTACCATGAACATGTTGCAGAGAGTTGAGCCTTATGTGACCTATGGGTATGTAATGCTACACCTTTGTTTTTGTCTGTTACTGCTTACTTCTTCAAGGCTGTTAAACATGATGAATGATTGTTGTACTAATGGAAGATTCGTGTGGCTGTAGTTACCCTAATCTCAAGAGTGTAAGGGAGTTGATTTACAAGAGAGGGTATGGGAAGTTGAACAAGCAGAGAATTCCTTTGACTGACAACTCAGTTATTGAACAGGTATGTTGTGGGAGGTATCAGTTGTCGGTGTCTGTTTTTCCTGACTTAATCCATATATCTAAATAAAACACGAGGTTTTTATTCGTTGCAGGGCTTGGGTAAAAAAGGTATCATCTGCATTGAAGATCTTGTTCACGAGATCATGACTGTTGGGCCACACTTCAAGGAGGCTAACAATTTCCTGTGGCCCTTCAAGTTGAAGGCACCGCTGGGTGGCCTTAAGAAGAAGAGGAACCACTATGTTGAGGGGGGTGATGCTGGGAATCGTGAAGATTACATCAATGAGCTCATCAGAAGGATGAACTAGATATTGTAATTCTCCCTGATGTGTCCTTCTAGTGGGTTGGAGAATCTTAACTTTTATTCCAAGTTGGAGAGATATCGAAACTATGCAATTTTGCTATTTTAATCCAGTGTCTACTTTTTTTTTTACTGGTGTGACATATTTCCCTTTAATGGTAGTTTAATTCAACTTGGCAATAGTGTTTATTTTGATTTTGGTTATTTGGGAACCTGGAATTCTGCTTGCTCTGGCAAAGCCAGTTTATATTTTCTTTCTATCCAAGTCTTGCAAAATTCAGTTATTTAGCATTCTATTTATTTGTCTTCCGTCTTACATAGTTCCTGTTTATTTGAGTACCGAGATGTCTGAATATTATTGCAGAACTATCATGAGAAATGGATGGTGATGATTGGCTTCCTTGTCTATGGTGCTACCACTTGATTGATCTGAAATTTCAGCGTACAAGTTACAGTCACTGCTGCAGATTGAAGTGTTAACTTATGCTCGGCGTTTAATTTAAGATGGCTGTAGCTTTGTTGTTGCAAGTTTTACAGGAAAGAGTATGTGAGATCGAGGCGAGCATGATAGCATATGAGACCGTGAATCGACTATGTGCAGGAAAGAGTATGTGAGATCGAGACGAGCATGATAGCATATGAGACCGTGAATCGACTATGTGCAGGAAAGAGTATGTGAGATCGAGACGAGCATGATAGCATATGAGACCGTGAATCGACTATGTGCAGGAAAGAGTATGTGAGATCAAGACGAGCATGATACCATATGAGACCGTGACTCGACTATGTGCAGGAAAGACTGAGATCGAGACTCGACTGTACTAAGGTTTAGGTGCGAAGATTTATTCCAAAGAGCAGGTGTGGTAGCGGAGGTAGTCCAAAGATCTGGCGTGGTAGCAAGAGGTGGTAGCGGAGGTAATCCAAAGAACGGGCATGGTAGCATGAGGTGGGACGATGCCAATGCTGTAGTCCAAAAGATAGTAGTATGGGTAGGATAGGACGGTGCCAAGGCTTAGGTGTGAATACTTAGTCCAAAGAGCTGGGCCAAGCTGGGTTTCGCACTCTCGATTTCATTGAGGAGCATAAAGCATGGATTGAGGATGAGGCCTCGGTAAAGCAGATTAGGTATTGAGAGTGATGTTACCTTAGCTCTGTCCAAGAAAACTATTTGTTGAATACCACACTTCAAAAAGGTTCTCAAGTGCTTTGCTTGCCTGTGCATCCTTTTCCCCGCAGCCCAACGCAAAGCACAGCGCCATCCTTCCCTCCCTCCTGCTGCTGCCGCACATCAACCGGGAGACCAAATCAAGGCGATGTATTGCATTATAGACCAATAAAGTCAGTTCTTTTTTACTATAGGCAGTAAATATAAAAATTACTTCAAATTTTATCAGACACATATGATTAAGAAATATTGATTAATTTAGTCAAATCGAGCACCAACCTCCTCCTTAAATCTATCAATTTGATTAATTTTTCACCGGTGTCGTGACACGATCCTAATTGTCATATCATACCTAATATATGTCGTTCTCAAAATTATTGCCACACCATATATATTATATGTATTCTTTAATCAATGTGAAACTCAATTATAGCCGTCATTAAAAGATAGAGCATAAGTTTTTGCTGGACTTCTTGCTCCTTCTTATCACCTATGTATATATATTAGCCTGTAGATTATATTTTTATTTGTACTTTTATTTTAATTCATAGTGTTATGATGTTTAGAACTTACGGGTGTCCATAAATTATAAGATGACTTATGATTTTAATTTTTATAAATTACATACTGATAAATAATTTTTATTTATTACATCTAGGCTATATATTTTTGAGCTCTATAAATAAAGATATTGTAAATATAAGTATATACATAGATTAAGCTGTATAGTTTTATTTTTCTTTTTCTGATTTAGCTCTTTTTTTTCCTTCAACTTTCTTTTTAATTTTATAACATGTTATCGTCCCTAAGAGTTTATAGATTTAATACTCATTAAGTTCTAAAAATATATATTATCATCACTAATTCGCTTATAATGGAATATAAAAATTATTTATAAGACCAAATACTATGATATTAAAGAATACCTAATCATCTTATTTTTTTGTTTTTACTATTATTCTTTCATCAAAATTATTATTATATGATTATAAATATATAATTAAATTTTTAAAATTCGATAAGTATTGATATAGAATCTAATTAGTCTAATTAGAGAGATTTCAAGTTATTTGATGTATAATGATTATCTTTATATATAAATACAAGTAATTTTGATGTTAAATTTAGTTTATATTGTTATTATTCTCTGTTCATATTGTTATTATCGATGTTTTATGGAGACTTCAAAATCAGGCAGCTGATGTCTTAACTTTCTACATAACTCACAAGCCTCCTTAGTCCATCAAAGTTGATTTATTCTCTGGTATGAGATTTCTGGTGCACATGCTTTAAGGGAGGTGTTGTCCTAGTTTATGTTCTCCATGTTATGTTATGATTTTTTCTTTTTTTCTAATTTCTTTCTAAGTTTTATATTTCTTCTATTTTGCTTTCACATTCTTTTTGGATGATATTATATCGTTTGAAATGAATGCAATTTTCTTTTTTTTAAAAAATATATTATTATTATCAATTCTCCTAAGTAACTAGAAAATTACTTACGATCAGTATCCAAAAATCGAGTTCAATTTTTTTAATCATTTATGTATATATTGGAGTTTATATTATATGCAAGTGACAAAACTATTTATGGTTTTAAAATTTTTAAGAAAAAACTAGTTTATTCTGCATATATTTAACCATTGACACACCCATCTCCTTCTCCTCAGGCGACAAATTTTTTGAGCTCAGAAGTCCTATTGGACCAGTTATTTCAAGTGAGCCAACTGAGGTGCCATGCTAACATCTTCATAACTGAACATTGAATCTAATTCTAATTGCTACTGTACTTGAAACTAAACATTGCATTCTTGAACTTGAATATTGCTGAACCTGAACATATCGCTGAACATGTTCGCTAGACTGCACATAGCTGAACATTACAGATTCAGCTAGAATTGGTTCATCCCCATTGCTGAACAACTTCAGTACTGCAACTTGAATCAATTCGATCGCAACTTGAAACTGCACATTATTGTGCAGGTATGGTAACTATCGTAGCTGGTCTTAGCCACTATAGTGTGTATCGGAAATGGCATCAGCTTCTCAGCTAAACATATTTCTAATTTTGGATTATGATTCTTATCATGCTCCATTGAATGCTGATCACCACTACATCAATGCTGAACTACACTTCCATTACTGCAAAATGTAGGGATAATTGAATATGGCTTCCAAACCGAACACACCATGCCCCAAGGTTGCTGAACTTAACTGAGCCAACTCCATGTGGCAACGATTCACTGGTGGCCATAGACCACCACTGCAATCCATTCTATGTGGGCTCCCTGCATGCACGTCCAGGAGTCAAGCCAATGTTGCATACTAACCCAGCTAAGACGTGTCCCTAAGCCCTAAGGCACGTCTTGAATATGTATTTTGATTATGCTAGTGACACCATATATTATACCCCTAAGGTTGGAAATATGTCATGACTGCACTCATTTAATCTAAGTCGTGTGACGAAGGGCACAATACTTAAGCCTAGATTCGTGAAGGCATAGGATGAGGCTCGGGCTAGTAAAACTAACCCAAGATGTGCTGATCCAATAGGAAGCCCAATAAGCCGTGGAGGAGCACACTTATAGGATGCAATTATGATGCTCACCATAAACTAAGTCATGCCAAGAATAAAAAGTTCTAAAAATATGTAGAATATTTTCCTATATAAATCTAACAACTTCAAGACTAAAGGGAGAGGGTAATTGATATTTGAGAAAAGGGACTTGTTGAGCGTGACTTTAACAAAAGAGTCGAGCAACCAATCATCTAATTTGTGGACAATGGTAATCAAGGGGTTTTACAGGTGCTAATAAAGTAATATTTTCCCTCTGTCTATTCTTATTGATTTTTGCTTCTAAACTTTCACAATTTACTCTTAGTGCGCTGCTGGTAGCATTCATGATGTTTATAATCCTATTAAACGATGTGATTTCCTCAAACATATCATAATTCAACTAGAAGTGTGTCAAATGTTTATAACCCTATTAAACGATGTGATTTCCTCAAACATATCATAATTCAACTAGAAGTGTGTCAATTGGTATCAGAGCAAGGACATTGCTTGATCCAGGCGAAACAAGCCGAATAACATCAACTTCTCTCCTCCAATCCTCATGATGAGGGTTCCACTTAGTAGATTGACATTGATACTGAACTCGATCCCCACCAGATCTAGGTGGGATCATTATAGTCTAGAGGAAAGCATGAAGCTTATGATCAACTCATCGATCAAGTCAGCTTGTTGGAGGCATCAATCAAAGTGACACAAGGCGAGAACAACTCAAGCCCTAGCTTGTTGCATGATCGTATGGAGAAGCTCCAACTTGTTGTAAAGGCACTATGAATGGACTTCGAGTGCCTCCGAACAGTGACCGACCTCAACTCCAATCCTAGCGGGCACAATGTGTGATCCTTCCCCACTTTAGAACCGACGGATATGCATACATTTCGTGTGGAGTTAGAAGTGCTATGGGAGGAGCTACGTCACTGATCAGAGATATGATTGACACCAAGGGCCAGTTTGCACGTCCTCGAACCTCCCATGTTTTCCAATGAGCGCGACTCTAAAGCACTAAATAATTTTCTATGGGATTTGGAGTAGTTTTTCCTTACTAGTTGCATTGACAATGTGGACAAAGTTCCCATTGCTGCTGCCTATCTCCCGACAATGCCAAACAATGGTCATGCATCTGTCGTGTTTTGTGCATGAAGGGGAAGCCACAATTGCTGATTGACTGATGATGATGGAGGAACTAGGGTGGACAGTTCCTCATCAATGCAACTTGGGTTGCACGAGAGTGACTACTACAAACATTGAAGTAGATGCACTCCATCTATGAGAATATGCATGAATTCAATCGCACACTATTGAGGTGGATAGGTTGTTCATATTTTTCCAAGGACTATAGCCTTGGCCATGAATAAAATTGATGCATAAAGGTGTCGGCAACCTCCAGGATGCCATCGTCACTATCAAGAGGCTACTTGATCTTTGGACAGCCTTTGCATCACATCCAGCCAAGGCAAAGCAGCATAGTCTTCCACACTTTACCCCAATAAAATCATGGCGGAGCTACGCGTGCACTTCGAACCCCCTCGCTAAGACCTACCACACCTAAAAAATGAAGAAAATGCTAACACAAGGTGGTATACTCGAGAGTTGGTACAAGGAGCTAGGTTTTATCTCTACAACTAGCCACACAAGATAAACCTCATTGTGATGCTACAAAATGATAAGGACTCAGCCAAAATAGTTGTTAGTGCACCCATGACAAGCATCACTCCAATGCAGTGCTCGAACGTGTTGCATGTGGAACACTGGCCCAAGGATGGAGTGCGCATGAGGCATGCCCAGGAGCGATGATTGGTGGCAAAGAGGACCACGTGAGACATCATACAGTCCCAAGCGAGCGAGAGGTGCATAAAGGTGTACCACTGCAGCTATGTAAGATGGTTCACCAACCTCCTTTCCTACGAGGCACACACAAAGTGTCACGCCCCGACCCGCCTGTCGGGCACGTGACAACCGCCGTATGAGCCCAAAGGACCCATACAAGACATTTAATTGTAATCACAGTTCATATACATCATTAACATAACGGAATATACATTTAAAATCATCTAACTCCACACTACTACACAGTCCCAATAAACCTACTAAAATTCTTTGATAACAGTATCAATAAATAAAAGTAAATTCATCGATAGACTCATCTTCATCAACGATCTTGATCGATCAGCTAATCACACCTGCACACACATTGAACGCGGTGTGCTCAGCCTTGCGGCCTATTGCGAAATTACGGCTCGAAATCGTAGATAAGAAATCAAACACTAGGGGGAAGTACTAGGATGCCTTTGGGTTTATTAATTATCAATTATTAACTTTTTGGTGTAAATAACGTCATTAACAAAGTTGAGTTCTAATTGTTTGTGTATATCTGTATATATTCCTAATTGTCATCTATGTTGAACAACATGTCTGTCACTAGTAAAAGTCATCTATGTTGAACAACTTGTCTGTCGCTAGTATATGTTATCTATGTTGAACAACATGTCTGTCGTTAGTATATGTCATCTATGTTGTATAACATATCTGTATCTCTAGTATATGTCAACTAGAAGTATTTCTATCTTTATGTCAAGTGCTTCGGGCCGCCAGCCTATGCTCAGGGGATATCCTGATCAGGGATTCCCATAAGCCTATCTGTGCCGTAAATGTCCAGGTCTCTACCTATGCCCACTGCACGGATGTTGGCAGAGAGATCGGGTGACCGTGTATCTCTCTCTACTGTCTCGCTGGTCGATCCCTACACCCCGTCCCAACAAAACCGGTTGCTCCCGTACCTTTCCCCTTGGAAATCCAGTACGGTCACAACCCACCGTGTAACGCTACACAACTGTCTGTCGACAGGGTCACCTCAATTAACATGTCCTCGACCACGGCTGGCCGAATTAATTAATAACCCTAGGATCTGGACTAGACATCAGATCGTCTGCAGAACGTCTGGAATCATAACCGTGTGGTCTACGGATCCACTGTCTAAGGCTTTAAGGGAATTCACCTCTTCAATTCAATAACAGTTGATGTTGGCCGAGTTGAGCTCACATCCGCACAATGGGCTGTGGCTCACTCGACTACATGCCTGCGAAATCCTTGGAAGGGTTCATCCCTGCTGGCCACTCCGGGACTATCACGGTGACGCTCAAACGTCACGCGTGTGGGTAATTGTATCCGGGTATGGACTTACTCTGCTTTCTGGTCTATCTTGACCTTGGAGTTAGTCTAGCCCATTTTCCAACCAACTCCCAGTATCTGAGCTGTTTGTAGCCCCAGGAGTGGTAATAATGAGTGAACATCACTATTCAAACACTAAGGATTCGATTTATCATCTAGGGTGTGTTACTAATGCACCCTCACAATTTGTGATCTAGTGATGTCCCGAGGTGCTAGTATCATATGTTACCTATGTCTCTATCTAAACTAGAGTGTCAGGTAATTATTCTTGATATTATCTCCTATGTAGTGGTTTAACTCTAAATTCACATCTTATCATCTTTGGCATGGTATTTGCATATCATATAATCACAAGGAATATTAAAGCAGTATGTAAAAAGAGATTAATAAAGCATGTTAAGTACTAAGCAAAATACACATGACATATAATTCATACCACATAAATAATATTGTTCTAGTATGCATGTTATCACATATTTAGCAAACATAGCATTTTATTATTTCAAGGCATCCAAGACTTTCTTATAAAATCTTTTTAAGATTTTCCCTAGGCTGAATTAAATCCTACTACGATGAACCAACGCACCTGATGGGGATCTGAGCTTCGGAACCAACCCAAATACTCGTCATTACACATCTCTCAAGTCGGAGTAACATTCCTAAAACAATAAAGATTTTATTTAAAATATAAATATCTTAATTTAATATGATATGAATTATTTAATCACTAATAACTCAACTTATGTGATTTATTTGGCCTAATTCAAATTAATTAACCAATCCCAACTTCATGCTCAAACCCACTACTTTAAATCCTTAATTACCATAGATCTACTTAAGTTTTATTAGACTAGTCCAAGTCAACTACCAAGCCAACTCAATTATTCTATTTTTCAACTTCATATAAAACATCAACACCAACGATAAACTTCAGCTGCTCATCGGGTTGATCGTCGTCTCCGTCGACAGTGGAGTGTAGATTCGAGAGGTTAGCGATGATGTAGCAGAGCCTCCCCTGATGTCGCAAGAGGTCTGCTGCTTCACCGTCGAGCAAGGAAACAAAGAACGGAGGTGCAGCGAGGAAGACGAACGGAAGACATTGCTAGCGATGGCGATGCAGGCATGGGAAGTGCGAAGAATACAATGCAATGGCAGGCCGGCGGATCTGCTGGTCGCCTAGCAGGGATGGAGGAGTATTAGGCGAGGTCGGGCGCGACGGTGGACGGTGAGGAGTGAACTCGCGGTGGCTCCGAGGGTAGCTGCGACAGAGGTGACTGAAGCCTCTAGGGCGATCGACGTCTCCTTGCCACAAGATAGAGAGTGGCGAGGAAGTGAGAGGAGCCAGCAGAACGGGAGGGAGATCCCTTTGTCCGGCTGCTGACGGAGGAAGCAGTGATGATGGCACCCAGATCGCTCGACGAGCTCTCGGCAATGAAGGTGACGCGACGAGTGCGGAGAGGAAAGGGTCGGTGTCGATGGAAAAATTAGGGCTCGAGGGGTTAATCTTCCCAGCAGTCGGTTCGGCCGGGCCGGTTCAGTTAGACCGTTTCGGTTCAATCATGTGAGGAGCATGTGACCAGTAACTTATGCAGTTCGCCTCCTCGACTCTTTTGAATCTCAACTAAGTCTATCTATTTTTAACAAAATTCTAACTAGGTCCCTATAGATTACAATTACATCTTTTTGAGGTTCAAAAACTTGTCTAATATCACTATTTTAGTCCTAACCCAAGCTAAAAATTCTTTAACTTTTTGACACTAAACTAAACTTAAGAAAAATTTTAATATCTCATTTTTCGTTAATTAAACCACATAAAAGTGAGGGTTTAGACAAAAATAGTTGGCTGGACCATGCGCAACCACGTGTCGATCCCCCTCTGCATAAGAGGAACATGAAGGTACCCCACCGAGGTTATGGGAGACAATATAGGTCTCCTGGTGAGGGTGCACAACTATAACTTATTGGAACTATGTCGGATATCATGCATATTATGTATGTACGAGGCATGCATAAAGGCTCTCAAGCGAGTCTTTACGGGGTAGACCCTATCTTTGCGCGGGGTGTGCATAAACTTCATTGAGGCCACATAAAATGGCATGGGCTTCCTGCTATGCGAGGGCATGCAAAAACTTGTTGAAATTGTAGGTTTCCCAATCAGCATGGAGACCCATGGACTCATCAATGACCTCTTACCTAGAGATGCAGTGACGCATATCACTAGGCTTATCCTTGCCAATGCCCTCTACTTTAAAGGAACGTGGTGTTACGCCCCGACCCGCAGGACGACACGTGGCAACCGCCGTATGGGCCTGCGACCCATACCAGGCATATACAAATACAGCATCATCAATATGAGCAATATCCATAAAATCTTTAGATACAATCCCGATATATCCTAATACAATTCTAAGTCGATGAAAGCGACATTGAACTAAATAACGACGATCGTATACCTTCTGCAATGAACCATCCGTCAACGGTCTCGTCTAGAAAGTCTACACCTGCACACACATTGAACGCGGTGTGCTCAGCCTTGCGGCCTAGTGCGAAATTACGGCTCTAAACCGAATAAGGAAATCAAAGGCTAGGAGGAATACTCTAAGATGTCTTTGGTTGTAAATCATCATTTTTCATTTGATTGTGTAAATCAGTTCATAGAAAGCAGTAAAATAGCATAAATAAATATAGACGTATATTTAACTAGATGTCACCTAAGTTGTATCTAGTGTCAATGTCGTCACCATATGTCCCCTACGTCATAATAAGACTTTGAAGTTTCAAGACTCGGGCTGCCAGCCTATGCTTAATGAATACCTGAGCTAAGGGCATCAGTAAACCCATCAGTGCTTTTCTGTCTCTACCTATGCCCGCTGCACTGATGTTGGCGGAGAGGACGGGTGACCCTTGATCACTCTCCACTGTCTCGCTAGTTGCCTCCCCTAGCGAAACTACCGTGCCCTTACATCCTCCCCGGACTCCGTAGGAGCAATTGCGACTCGTGTAGTACTACACTCTTCCTGAAGACAGGGTCACCATCAATAAGACTAATCGGCCACGGCCAACCGATAAAAAAACCACCCTAGGATCTGGACTACTCATCCGACTGTCTGCAGAACGTCATGAATGATAGCCGCGTGGTCTACGGATCCACTGTCCAAGGCGTCGCATAGGGAATCACCTTCTCAGTCCAATATCAATCGATGTCGACCGAGATTGACGCACATCCACACGATGGGCTGTGGCAACCTCGACTCCATCGGTGCCAAGTCCATGGTAGGGCTCATCCTCGCTAGCCATCTCAGGACTATCACGGGGTTGCCTAAACGACATCCGTGCGGGTATAAGTTTTCGGGTAGGAACCCACTCCATATTTCCGGTCTAATACGACCTTGGAGTTCGTATGGTCCCTTTCCCTACCAGCTCCCAGTATCTAAGCTATGTATAGCCTCGGGAGTGGTGCGAAGCAGAACATCACCGTTTGACCACCGTCGGTACGCGGCGGTCAACCGGGGCATGTGAGAAATGCCCCTTTTTGTCTAAGTTACAGTGATGTCTCCAAGGAGTTCTAACATGTCGTTATTTATATCTATGTTTGCATGGTAGTTGTGCTTACATAGCATAGGAAAATAATATAACATGCAGGACAAAATCTTTGGACATGTTAAATACATAGCATAGTAAACATGACATAACATACATGTTAGACAAAGTAAATCATACTAATATGCATTTAAATATAATCATAGCAAGCATTTCATTTTATCATGTTTAAGGCATCCAATAATTTTTCCTAAGAAAACTTCAGCAGGAATTCCCTAGCTTGAATAAATCTTACATCGATGAACCAACGCACCTGGGTTAGTGATCCTCTCTTCAGAAACAACCCGCGTAACAATGAATCACTCCGACGAACTACTCGGAGCGCGTATCAACTATAGTCCTAATAACACAATTATTAAAATAAAATTTAATTTATTTTTCCCTAAAATAAATAAATAAAAATTTATCGATCTAACTTATACAATTATTCTAGCTAATTACTGCCCAATAAGTCTACATTTAAATTTACGAGCCCATATTCAATTTAGGAGTGCCTACTTAATTAGTAAGCCCATGTTTACCCATTGGGCCCATACTTACATTTTTAGTCCAAATAATTTATCAATAATTTAATTAAAGTAATTACTACATTTAATTAACCCAAACTAAGCATACAAGTTGATAATCAATTCAACCTAATTGTTCAAATATTAATTAACAAATTTTAATTTTTGCTAATCAAATTAATTATAATATTAAATTAAGTTAGTTACACATAAATAGATTTCATCACATATATACCTATTCAAACTCACCCATGACTTGGCTCAAGTCACCCAAGGGCCCAAATAAAATTCATCAGCACTTATTTAATTAATTAAATCTTAATTAACTATTTTAATCACCTAATCATACCCATGATAAATTAAATTATTTTTGTTATTATTATTATTTTATTATTTTTTGACTGGTCAACAATCAACGGATGACCTAGTCAACGCTTGACCCGGTCAACGCTTGACCTGGCTTAGCTTGAGTCTGGCCCAAGCCCCCAACCGGTTCGGTTCGATCGAATCACCTCCAACCCATCCTAATTCGAGTCCGACTTGAGTTCGAATTAAACTTGAGTTCGATTAACTTAGTTCAACCCAATCAAATTCATTAAAATTAACCCAATCGAACCCAATATGATTAATTATCCCTTATTAAGCATGGTTAGCTTCATACATCAAATAAAATTTACATAACCTAAGTTTCATGTTTAATTACACTAAGTGAGATTAATTAACACTAAGTATGATTAATTAACACTAATCGTGATTAAGGAAATAAAACACCTCTACCTTAGCAGATACTGTTAACTCACCGAAAACCTAGCGCCGCCGCTGGAACCCTAGCCGCCACCTCGCCGAAGCTCGCGAAACCAGCGACCAACTTGACGGTGAGCTCCGCAACTCCTCGTACAGGTGGAAACCAGCGATGGCCTACGAAAACTCCAGCCGTCAATGCCTAAAAACCCATTTTTGGTGGTGTCGTCGGCGAACTCTAGGGTGCGACCACCGGAGGGCGAAATCGCCCAATAACAGGGGGGAAACGGAGCTACCTACCTCGCGAATGCATGGGGAAGAAGGGGAGGAAGCTTCGGCCAGCGAGGCGGGCGGATTCGTGGCTCCACCGCTCGCCGGTGGTGCTGTGATCGAGCGAGCGGCGGCGGCGGAAATCGCCGCCTGCTGCGTTGGCGTCGGGGGTCGACGGAAGCTCGCGAGGGTGCAGCGGGGGCGAGCGTCTCCAACCGCAGTGGGTGAGACGTTGCGCCAGCGATCTGGGCACGGGGCGGTGGCGGATGGCGGCTGCAGTTGTAGCAGACGAAGAGGGGATGGCAGCAGACGGAGGAGAGGCGAGCGGCAACGGCAGACCTCCGCTGAGGTCTCTTCGTCGCGGCGGAGAGGAGAGGGCGGGGCTGGAGTGTAAACCCCCATCAAAAAAAAAAAAAAAAAAAAAAAAAAAAAGGACCGGTTCAGGTGAACCGGCCGGAGAGCCGGCCGGTCCAGCTGAACCGGCTTGGACCGGGCGAGGAAGCGAGACGGGGCGAGCGAGAAGAGCAAACGCCCTTCCCACTCGAGCCGTCGCCTCGAGCACGCGACGAAGCAACGTCGCTTCGTCTTCTCCCGCACCGAGCAGCGTCGACGCTCCGCCTTCCGCCGTCGACCGCTGCACGTCGCCGTCGACGACCGTCTGCCCTCGTCCACCCCCAGCGAGCTACTCCCGGCGGAGAGGGCGACTCGGCGACGCCTTCTTTTCCCCTCCCGTTCGCGCGACCACCGCAGCAGAGGAGCTGCTGCCGATCGATCGCCGCCCAGCAGTCGCAACCCCCCGGCGGACGTCTTCTCCGCCGCGGTTGGAGACGTCGGCCGTCTCCGCGTCTCCACGGGCCTTCGAGGAGTTCGAAGACCCCTCGGCGGGCGGCTGAGCTCGCCGCCTCTGTTCGAGCGATCGAACCCTACCGGCGGCGGCTGCAAATCGCGATCCAGTCGCTTCGCCGGCCGCAAACCCCGCTCCTACCTTCTCCAGACGTCCGCGAGGTGAGCAGCCGCATTTTCCCCATGAAAAGGGGTGGTTTTCACCCTCCGGTGGAGACGCCGTGAGTTCGCCGGAGACGACGCCGGAAAGATCGCCGTATAGGCGCTGATGGACGTCCTTCTCGCAGATCGGCGTAGTCTCCGCATCGAGCGAGGAGCAACGAAGCTCGCCGGCCGTTTCGCCTTCATTTTCGCGAGTTCCGGCGAGGTGGCGGCTAGGGTTCCGGCGGCGGCGCTGAGTTTTCCGGCGGCGCAGAGTTTTCCGGCGAAGGTGCTTAATTAGGGCTTAATCGCGATTAGCGCTAATTAAGTGTGCTTAGTGTAAATAAAATATAATTAGTGAGAAATTATGTTATTGTATGCTTAGTTTAATTAAAAGCATGATTAGCGTTAATTAACTAAGCTTAGTGTATAAGAAATTAATTCTTTAATGAAACGGTTGGGTCGAATCAAGTGGGTTAAATCGGTTGGGTTTGAGTTAAGTTTGGGTTCGAGTCAAGTTGGGTTGGGTGAGCCGAATCAAATAGGTTGAACCTGGTTCGAGCTCGAGTCAAATTAGATTGAATTTAATTTAGCTGAACCGGACCCGAACCGAACCAAATCGAACCGAACCGAACCGAACCGGGTGAACAGTAACTCGAACCGTTGACCGAGTCAACAGCTGACCCAGTCAGCATTGACCGGGCCCACCGCCGACCCAGTCAGCGTTGACCGAGTCAACCGCTGACCCAGTCAGCGTTGACCAGTCAACAGCTGACCCAGTCAGCGTTGACCGGGCCCACTGCTGACCCAGTCAGCGTTGACCAGTCAACGTTGACCGTTGACCGGGTCAGAAAAATATAAAATAATAAAATAATATTAAAATAATAAAATAATATTAAAATAATAAAATAATATTAAAATATTAAAAAAATCAAAAAAATAATAAAAATTTCTATGGGTTCTACTTGGGCTCCTGGATGACTTGGGCCAAGTTATGGGTGAGTTTGATGAGTAGAAATTGAATAAAAATTCATTGAAGTTATTAGATAAAAATGCAAAAATATGATAAATTCATAATTCATTAGGTGAGATTAATCCTAAACATGCATAGGATTAATTTAATGTAAAATTTATTTAATTGATAGATTTTAATTTATTTATCTTAAGGGAAATAAATTAAATCTATTTTAAATAAATTTTATTAAATAGGATTATTTTGGGTACGCGATCCGAGAAGCTCGGCGGGTGATATTCTCCGCGCGACTTGGTTCCCAGAAGCAGATCGCTATCCCAGGTGCGTTGGTTCTCCGTTGGTAGGATTTATTCACGCTAGGGAATACCCGCTGGGGTTTTCTTAGGAAAAATTCTTGGATGTCTTCAATATGATAAACCATAATGTTTGATAAGATTTAAATTGTATGCATGCTAGCATAGTTATCTTATCTAACATGTTTGATCTGCTAGGTATCTAACATGCTTTATAATCATGTCGTGCATGCTAAATTGCTTCGGTGCGATATGCTAAATAACTACCATGCGGACATAGATAATATATGCGACATGTTAGATCCTTGGCGACGTCACCGCCACTTAGAGAAAAAGGGGCCTTTTTTTCCATATGCCCCGGTTGACCGCCGCGACCCGACGGTGGTCAAACGGTGACGTTTCCGTTAGGCGCCACTCCCGAGGTTGATGCATAGCGGAGCACTGGGAGCACCACTCCTGACGTTATGCATAGCTCATATACTGGGAGCTGGTAGGGTAAGGGACTGTACACACTCCATGGTCATGTTAGACTGGAAATATGGAGCAAGTCCTTACCCGAAATCTTCACCCGCGCGAGTGTCGTTGTAGGCGGCCTCGTGATAGTCCTGAGATGGTTAGCTAGGATGAACCCTACCATGGACTTGGCACCGACGAAGTCGAGGGCCACATCCCATCGTGTGGATGTGCGCCAATCTCGATAGACGTTGACGGCTATTGGACTGGAAAGGTGATTCCACATGCGACGCCTTGGACAGTGGATCCGTAGACCACACGGCTATCACCCTTGACGTCTGCAGACGATCGGATGAGTAGTCCAGATCCTAGGGTGGTTATTCCGGCTAGCCGTGGCCGATGATATTTAAGAGAGGTGACCCTGTCTGCGGGCAGTGTGTAGTACTACATGGGTGTCGTGACCCCTACGGTATCCGGGGAGGATGTAAGGGCACGACGGTTTCGCTAGGGGAGGCATGGTTGGCGACTAGTGAAACAACAGGAGAGGGACTCTGGGTCATCCGTCCTCTCTGCCAACATCAGTGCAGCGGGCATAGGTAGAGACAGAGACAGAAAGGCACTGATGGGCTTACTGATACTCTTAGCTAGGGTAGTCATTAAGCACAGGCTGGCAGCCCGAGTTTATGAAACCTAAAAAGTCTCACTATGATGAGGTGACATACTACTAATATGGACACTAGACATGACTAGGGTGACATCTAGTGACATGTACACATTTAATTGTTTATTTAATTGTTTGTTTATGCTGTCTGTTTTTATACGAATTGTTTAAAACGAAATGGCATGAAAGATGATGTTTAATTACCAAAGACATCCTAGAATACTCCTCCTAGCCTTTGATTTCCTTATTCGGTAGAGCCGTAATTTCGCATTAGGCCGCAAGGCTGAGCACACCGCATTCAATGTGTGTGCAGGTGTCGATGCACGAGACGAGATCAATGACGGAGGGTTCGTCGCGGGAGGTATACGACTGCTGTTATGAGTTTTCGTATGCCGGTCTTAGATTTGTATTAGGAGATATCGGGACTGTATTTAAGATGTTATTTGAAAATGTGGGTGTATGTAGTTTAGTATTTGTATTTATGCCTTGTATGGGCTTGTCGGGCTCATACGGCGGTTGCCACGTGTCGTCCTGCGGGTCGGGGCGTGACATGGAGTGCGGTCGGCGGAGGAGAGG
This sequence comes from Thalia dealbata, assembly GCA_030544415.1. Taxonomy (NCBI): domain Eukaryota; kingdom Viridiplantae; phylum Streptophyta; class Magnoliopsida; order Zingiberales; family Marantaceae; genus Thalia; species Thalia dealbata. The sequence goes on from CM060460.1 coordinate 14,081,337, forward strand.
GGGCTCCTCTGCTCTGTTGCGGAAGGAAGCGAGACGCCCTCGCGACGAAGGAAGGGGGCGTCGCGAGGGAGAAGAACCTTCGGCTCTTCTCGCCCGCGAGCCCTCCTTCGAACCGGGTCCGAGCCGGTTTAGCTGGACCGGCCGGCTAGCCGGTGCATCTGAACCGGACCATTTTTTTTAAAAATAAAGAGATAGGGTTTTACACGTGGGCTGACAGGTCTGATGCTTATTTAACCAGTGCATCAACATTTCATCTCCTCGATAAGACTAGAGTCCAAGTGCCATTTATGACAAGTGACAAAGAGCAAATGGTTTCCTCTTTTTTGATGGCTTCAAAGCTCTCAAGCTATACTACCAAACATCCATGAACAGGGAAAATTTTACATGCTCGTACTTCTTCCTGATGAGAAAGATGGCCTCACTGAGCTCATGAAGATGTCATCTGATGCTACCTTCATCCAGAGCCACACATCGCACCTAGAGATGCAAACGGGCCGTGCTCGGGTCGGCCCGAGCACAGCCCGTCTGGGCAGGCTACTGTAGGCACGACACGATTTGGAAACTGCCCCGCCCAGCACGGCCCAGAGCCCGATCGAAAGGCGTGCCGGGCCGGACCCGATACGGTTCGGTCGGGCCGGCCCGCCGAATATTCGCACTCGCCCGCGAAATATTTGCGCGCATCACTGCGGAATGCACATGTATTAACCATTCTGCCATTTAACTTTTATAATATATATATATATATATATATATAGTAATTGTGTTGTGCCGTGCCAGCCCACGGGCCTAGACCCGGCGGTCAGGCACGGCATATGAACAGTGCCGGGCCGGGCTGTGCCGGGCACGCCCGGCCCGAATTGCACCCCTACACCGCACCGTTGGATCAAAGTCAAAAATTTCAAGATTCCAAAGTTTAGAATTTCTCATGAATTTGAAGCATCAAATGTATCGAAGAGTTCAAGCCTCATTAAGCTCTAAAAAATTGTGTCGAAGAGCTTGGGCTCTAGAACTCTGTTTGATGATTGTAAGGCGGATTTCACGGAGATGGTGTCCCCGCTGGGGCTGTTCATGGAAAGTGTGCATCACAAGGCTAAAGTTGAGGTTATGGAAGGAGGCACCGTGGCATTTATTTTTTATGATTACAAAATACGTAAATTTTCTAACATGGCAAGTCGACTGCTTAATTTTTTTGCTTTATAATTTTTAGAAATCATTAATTTAAGTTGGTATATTCTTATATATATACGATAAGGTAAACCAGTGAAGAAAAGACCCGAGTCATGGCCACCAAGGTCGACTCATGCCTCCGCCTGGCGGAGCGCGTAGGGCTCCAGGCCGCCGCCAAAGCCTCCAACTTCGTCTTCTCCCCGGTGTCCATGCGCGCGGCGCTGGCTTTCGCGGCTGCCGGCGCCAGAGGCGAGACGCTGGACCAGATGCTCTCCTTCCTGGGCGCTTCGACCGTCGACAAGCTCAACCGCTCAGCCGCCCGCCTGATGACGTCCGTTCGAGCGAGCCGCGACGGACATGGTCGTCAGGGTCTCGCCGCCGGCCCAGCCCTGTCCTTCGTCAGCGGGGCGTGGGTTGACCGGTCGACCACCCTGAGGACGACGTTCCGGGACGTAGCCGCCTCTTTCTATGGCGTAGTGGCCAATTCCGTCGACTTCCAACATCAAGTAAGACATTGACCCGAACCCTAACTTTCTCTTCATTTCCGTGATCTGTTCTATGAAATACTTCGATTTTATGGATAAAATTGATATTACTTTAGTCAAATGAAAAATAGATTGGTAGTAGCAAGATTAATTAATCTTTAAGGAAAACTTCTAGTTTAGCTCTGATCATTCGGTCTTTATCTCAATTCAAATTGATGAGATGCTCGCTTCTGATGAACATATAATCATTTGCAAGTCATGTAACCCACTTTTCTCCCTAAGAAGTAATAGTTTCCTTCTTTGTTTATCGAGGCTGCTGCTGTGGTGAAAGAAGTAAACGAGTGGGCCAGCATGGAGACCAATGGACTCATCAATGACCTCTTACCTACAGATGCAGTGCAACAGGACACCAGGTTTATCCTTGCCAATGCCCTCCACTTCAAAGGAACGTGGGCTGACAGGTTTGATGCTTCTTTAACTAGAACATCAACATTTCATCTCCTTGATAAGACCAGAGTCCAAGTGCCGTTCATGAAAAGTTACGAAGAGCAAATGGTTTCCTCTTTTGATGGCTTCAAAGCTCTCAAGCTATACTACCAACACATCCATGGACATGGAAAATTTTACATGCTCATACTTCTTCCCGATGAGAAAGATGGCGTCACTGAGCTCATGCAGAGGATGTCATCTGATGCCACCTTCATCCAGAGACACACACCGAATCATCGTATCAAACTCGGAAATTTCAAGATCCCAAAGTTTAGAATTTCTCATGGATTTGAAGCATCAGAAGTGTTGAAGGACTTGGGCTTGAGAACTCCTTTTGATGATCGTAAGGCGGATTTTACGGAGATGGCGTCCCCGACGGGAGGGCTGTTCATCGATAGTGTGCATCACAAGGCTAAAGTTGAGGTTTATGAAGAAGGCACCATAACAGCTGCTGCTACTGCAATAATCTATCGTGGTAGTTGGGCGCCATGGAATCCATCTATGGACTTCGTAGCTGATCATCCTTTTTTGTTTGCCATTGTGGAAGAGGGGAGTGGAAGCTTGTTCTTCTTGGGGCTTGTTGTTAACCCCTTGTTGGCAAATTAAATTCGGCCGTCCTTCATGAATAATTTTTTCTTGTGGTACAACGTATTGCAACTTCTTTCTTGTTAATTTTTCTTAAAAAATGTGATGACGTTGAGTTGGAGTCTGATGGGTGGCAGTAATCCACCAAAAGAGTAATGTGATATTTCAAAGTTTGATCTTCCTGCGGTTCAGTGATGGAGGATCATTTATATTCAAAAATCCAGGTTTCTTTTCTGTGAACTTATGCATGCATTTTCTTAGATTCTCTCCTCTGTTTTCTCCATCCTGTTCGATAAAATGCTGGAAAGGAAATAACTCGCCTTTGTTCCTCTCTTGCATTTTCTCCATCTGTCCTCTAGAGGACTTCTATTCATTGCAGTCTTCGAATGGGTAAGATTATATTGGTGTGCCTTGATTTATTTAGGTTTTCTATAAGATTAACAACTTCAATCTTGAGCAGCGGTTTATTCTTTGATTGAACCTTCATTACTTGGTTCGAAACAATACTATTTTTAGAGCTTGATCTTTCCTTTTCCTTTTTTTTAAGACCCAAACAAAGTATTTGCAAATATTAGTCATATTCCTTCTTGATGTGATTCTAATGAGTTAGATCATTTCAAATTTCGTAAAAATTTCACTTTGCTTACGGGATAATATGCCAATGAGTGTAGCACACAATGGTTCCTTCCTGGTTGCTCCCTACAAGAGTTTTCATATTGAATTATAGTTTTCCTTTCAGTTTATGTATCAACTTTATTATAAAGTGATACTTCTCAAACCATGTGTATACAACTTAAACAACTTGTTAAGCCTATTCAACCAAGAGAGACATAACATCTACCCCACCCAAGACGCACCTGGAAGCTCTCAACCGAGTTTGCATGTAGTAGACCCATCTATGCATGAGAGGCATAGACTTTGGTTCATGGTTACATGTGATAGTGCATAGACCTCAATCCACATGAAGCCATATAGAGCCATTCACCAATGTCCAAAAGGTGTAGGATATGGGCCAAGACGAGCATAAAGCACATCAATGCACGTAGAGGCAATATAGTGCATGAGGGTTTCACAAATAAGTGTAGTCCAACAATAAATGTACTAAAATAAGTAGACGATCTACTCTTGAACCCTGACAAGTTGAGGACTTACCACAAACTGATATAATAATCGATGAGGGCAACTTTGGGTGAGGGAGTATTGTCACACTCCTAAGATTGGGAATGTCTCCAGATACACTCATCCAACCCAATACATGTGATAGAGTGTAATAGGGATAAATCATGGAGGAGAATATTTATAGGAGTAAGGATAATGCAATTAGGATAAAAAAATGACTTATAGAGTGTGATTGTAATAAAAGAGTCTAGTAGCAAATCATTTGACCTATGGAGAACAGTAAATAAGGAGTTTTACAAGTGTTAATAAAGTGATCTTTTTCCTTCATCATTGTTATTGATCTTTTCGCAATCTAGACTTAGTGTGCCTTCAAAGGCTGGTAGTATCGAAGATGGTACACTGCACAATCCCATTAAATGATGCATTCCCTTGGATATATCATGATTTAACTAGGGGTGTGTCACCATGAGTATGAAATGACATGTCACTTCCTCCCCTCTCCATCTGAATAATGTCCCAACATGTGTCCAACCAACTTAAGAAGCGAGTTGGCTCATTGAAGGCATTAGTCAAAGTCTTGTCAAAACAAGGGTAGAGTAGTTCTAGCATCGATGCACTGCTCTATTTGGCCCTAGTAAAGTTGCGCGTGGACTTTGAGAACTTCCGAGCAGCAACAGACTCCAGTGAGATCAATGTGTCTCCTTTTTTGAGTCAAGATAGTTCTAGCATCAATGCACTGCTCTATTTGGCCCTAGTAAAGTTGCGCGTGGACTTTGAAAACTTCCGAGCAGCAATTGACTCCAGTGAGATCAACGTGTCTTCTTTGAGTCGAGAACCTATAGGGGTACAAAAATATTAGACGGACCTATAAACACTACAAGTAGAGCATTGACATCAACTAGAGATGCGATCGACTGTGAGGACTAGCTTGCGTATCTCTAGACCTCCTCTCCACATGGTAAGCATTATACCGAAGCTGATGGGAAAGTGGGCTACGCGGGACAACACTTGGGCTCAAGCATGTGAGGCGCACACATGCTCATTTCATCGAGGCTGCATGGGAGAATGCATAGGACTTCCTTCATGCGAGATGCACATGGAATTAGTTTGATAGACTGCACAAAGTAACATATAGGTTCCCCTCCGTGTGTGGCACACACGGAGGCCCTCAATCTAGTCTGCACGAGATAGATCTCTCTCTACATAAAGGGCACAAACAAATGCCACTGAGGCTTTGAGAGACAACTCCAACCTCCTGTAATGCGAGGGTGCACAATAATAACTTATTGGAATCGCATCAAATAGCGCATAGGTTCCCTCCACGCAAGGCATGTACAAAAGCTCTAACAAGGTGTGCATTGGGCATACCCCTCTCTATATAAGAGACACAAAGACTTTGGAGCACGATTGAGAGGGACGGTGCACAAACCTCCATCCGTGCGAAAGGTACGTAGAGCTATTTGCCTAGGACAAACAAGTGCAAGGCATGCACTAAGATGGGTGTAAAGTGCACCAATACATGCAGGTGATGTAATGAGCAAGGGTTCAATTAGGAGGTACAATTCGAAAGCAAAGGTACTTGGCCAAGTGGATGATGCACTTCTAAACCTCGACAAGTTGAGAACTTACCACGAGCAAATATGACCAAGGAGTCATCAAGGTCGTTGATGACTTTGGATGAGGAAGTATTATTACACCTTTAAGGTTGGGGATGCATTTGGGTTGCACCCACCCGACCCAAGATACGTGATAAATGGCTAAAGTGGGGTGCATCACTTAGACCTATTTCTGTAATGGTATAGAATTATTCTCCACCACAAGTTAGGCTCTACACAAGGAGAGGTTAGATGATCTAATGCACCAGGAGACTACATTGATAATTGAGTAGTAAGGCTCTACATAAACATGTGTAATGTGACTGTAGCACCTATGCACTATACATAAGAAGCATGTTGATTTGAAACCTAAGTTTATGTGTGCGAAGCTATAGGTTGGAGAACTCGAGTGCACAACTACAATGGATTTAGGTATGACTCGTAGCTTTATAAGTGATGAGATGACATATATGCTCAATCTATGAATTGATAAAATCAACGATATGATCAAGACGATATCTAGAATTATTCAGAATATCAAATGCTAAGCAAGGCAAGATGCAAGGGAGCCAAATAAGGGTAGAGGTACTAGAAAGAATAAGGAGACACTTAGAGGAGCATTGGGGAGCATAAAGATAGTTGAGAAAGTCTATAAATAAGACTACTTGGTGGTATTTTTGGCACGGCATGGCTTGAAATCTGCCCCGCCTGATACGGCCCAGAGCCCAACCGCAAGGCATGTCGGGCCGGACCCGACACGGTTCGATCGGGCTGGTCCGCCAATTATTTGCACACGCCCGCAAAATGTTAGCATTATTTGCGTGTGGCAAGGTTCGAACTCACGCCTTCACTATGAAAACAATATATATTAACAAACCTACCACTCAACATTTTTGAATATATATATATATACTAATCGTGCCGTGCCGTGCCGGCCCACGAGCCTGGACCCTATGGCCCGGTACAGCACAACAACAGTGTCGGGCCGTGCCAGGCACGACCCACTTGTGCTCCGGGCTGGGCTCGGGCCGCCCGGCCCGATTTGCACCCCTACTCCTATACCCCCTAAATATATTTGCACTGTGGATGAAGATTTATAAAACTACCCTTATAACAAGAAAGATATAGAACCAAAGGTTATTGCTGGCCCTCTCTCTTCAAAGAGCAACCACAAAGGTTTTTTCTTACTGGGCTTCTCCCTTATTAGCTACTTTGACGATCATTGACCCAAAAATACAACAAAAAGATATGGAGTGAGTTGTGCTACTGGCGAAGATGGTCAAGAAAAACCCTGCCCAAAAAGACAGTAGCCCACTTGAAGGCTCTTTGATTGATAGGATAGGAGAAATCTACATCACCATTGAGTACTTTATATGGGATCGAGAGACTTTACACCGAGATGGGAAAAGGCTCAAGGACCAACAGATCGAGATTCACCTGATAGTAAAACCAATCTAGGCTTAGAAAAAAACCAGCTGCGAGCAGAAGTTGAAAGCTTGCGAGCAAGGCTACACGGTTGACCCGAGATGCACAGGACACCTAGAATGAGCATGTACGTCTAAGCATGCATGTGGACTGTACTCAGGCTATGCCCAACCCAACCCAGCACGCTGTAGTACTGGGCAATGCTGGTTTGGTAAAAATTAACTTTGTTATAACAAGTGTTACTTAAAGAAAAAATAACACCTTTGATAAAAAAATATTACTTTTACTTACTATAAAACTGTTACATTTGATCAGCAAAGTGTCACCTTTGCTCGAAGAAATTGTTCACAGAAAGTGTAGCTTTTTTTAGTCAAAACATTATTTTTATTAAATAAAAAATATTAGTTTTATCCTTTTTGCTTAACAAAAAAGCATCATCTTCCTCTGCAAAAGGATCACCTTCGCTTAATCAAAAAATATATACATTTGGTAGTGAAAAAAACATTGCCTACGGATAAAAAATAGTTAATTTGATTTACAAAAAGTGTTATCTTTACTCCCCAAAAATTGTCCATTTACTTTTGATGCCTTAGTTCTTGTATCTAAGGTAATAATACTTCGAAGGTCTGAGGACTCTAGTAAATATAGCCGCGTTATAAAGTATTGAGCTGGTTTAAATCTAAAACGATATTTTTTAGTTTTTATATTGTAAGTTGAGGTCTTTTTATTTTAACCTATAAGTAACCTATACTAATTTAGATTTTCTAAGAGGTGTAAATAAGTTTTTTTTCCTTTTTATTCTTTTAAGAAAGAGAGAATTTTATAAGCTTCATTCTTTTAAGAAAGAGTACAAATCACTAGAGTGCAAGACACCCTTCACTGCATGCCTCAAAGTCAAACCAATCAGATCTACCACCAAAATATATACTTTGTTAAACTTATAATTGATTTTTCCATATTTAAACTAAATGTTGCTCGCTGTACTTGTTTCCTCACTGTATGACACCACTGCCTTGGGCTCTTTGCGGCATCCGCAAGCAGCTTAATTGAGCTCATTTCAACCTTAATCTCCTCCGTCCCTACAGCTGCCGGAATTTAAGTCCTTGCCCATGGCAGACTGATCGATATCCCACCTTTACGGCAGCGTAGCTATTAGTTTATCTGTGTCGTGCATGATCATTAAAGTGCATAATAACTTATGTCAGTGAGACATCCTTTTAAAAGAGAAAAAAAAGTCAAAATCTCATCCTTAATTGTGATCTATTAATTTAATCTTGCTGTGGCTTAATCCATTGGCTGGCCGGAGAAGTTTACAAAGCACGACAACGACAAGTACGTACGATGACAAACGCCTTGCGATGGAAGCCTTGGCTTGGCGATTTCCTCCTCCTGGTATTTGATTCAATGGTGCTCATGATCAATTCTTATTTAGGGTGTGAAATTTGAGAATCCGCATCAGAGGCAATTCAGAGATCAAGCAGGTCAATCGATGAGGTTCTTCAAATGGTCTCCTTGCATCATCGTCTCGGTTTGCGCATTCAGTACCCTCATCTTATTCCTCTTTGATGTCTCCTTTCTCCGCCATGGAGCGCCCGTAAACGGAGGAACAGCGCTGGTGGCCGGTGGAGCTGCAGCTCCATCGAAGCTTCCTGCAAATGCCCCTACTTTTGCGTTCTGGATCGCCGGCACCGGCGGCGAGAAGGAGAAGATTCTGAGGCTGCTGAAGGCCGTGTACCACCCGAGGAATCGGTATCTCCTCCATCTCGATGGAGGTTCTTCGGACTCCGAGAGGACGATGCTGGCGCTTTCTGTCAGGTCCGAGGGAATCTATCGATCTTTTGATAATGTCGATGTGGTCGGGAAAGGATACGCGGTGGACCAAATGGGTGCCTCTGCGGTTTCTGCAACTCTCCATGGAGCCGCCGTTCTTCTGAGGATAAGTCCAGATTGGGATTGGTTCATCAACCTGAGTGCCTCAGATTACCCTCTTCTAACTCAGGATGGTAGCGTGGTCACATTCTCTGTGTACTTACTAGCTACCTGCATGTTCATCTGAAATAGATTTATTTGTTTTTGCCTGCAGAGCTTCTTCGTGTGTTTGCTGATCTGCCAAGAGGCCTCAACTTCATCCATCACACGAGCAATTCCTTCGGACAGGAGTGAGAATTAGTGCTGAATAATATTTGATCTATTAGCTAGTTTCCTCCGAGGGAGAAATGATGAGGACCGATTAGTTAATCGATCGCCGGACATCTTCATTATGCAGGCATAAAAGTTTTGAGGAAATTGTCGTGGATCAAAATCTCCATCTGACGGCAAGCAGTCGAGTCGTTTTCGGGCCTAAAGATCGAGCAATGCCCGATGCTTTCAAGATCTTCACAGGTGAGTGAGTCTTCGTACGCTGACGTACACATATATATAGCATGATTAATTAGCAGAAGTACCTCCAGCTGATCTATATATTGGAGCAGGATCTCCTCGGTTCATCCTCAGCAGATCATTCATGGAGCACTGCATCTTCGGACCGGATAACCTGCCGAGGAAGCTTCTCCTCTACTTCTCCAACGTGGTTAATCCAATGGAGTCCTACTTCCACACCGTCATCTGCAACTCCCCGGAGTACATCAACACCACCATTAATACCAGCGATCTCGGCCGCCTTCTTTGGGGCACTTCACCGTCGCCCGATGCGGTCCGTCTCAAGCAGCCGACCAATATGAGAGAAACAAACAACAGTGGAGTGACCTCGGCAAAGCCATCTATGGAGAGGGAGAACATTGCTAGCTATTTCTCAGAGCATCTGGCCATTCAAAGCAAGCAAGGATGCCTCTGAACCTGGAACTGTGAAGAGATTCTAATGCTCGTTGATTCACAGTTTATCTAGGACGGTAGATTTGGTTTTTCCATAAAAAGTTAATAGTGAAGGAAATTTTTGAAAGGAAATGAGATGCATGACGTCTCGGAGATGGCATCAGAACGGATTAACTGATGCCTTTAAATAACGATGCATTTACTTCATCGCTCCTTATAAAACAAATACAGTTACTCGGCTGGTTGGAAGAAAAAGTTAAGGAGCCTTTGAGTGTTTGCACTTTAAACAACCTAATTTAATATTTGGATTGCTTAAGCTTCTAAAACTCCTCTTCATATCCACTGTTTAATATGTAGGCTCATATCTGTAATTAAAATTCATTAAACAAATCAAACATTACTGTCTTGAATACAAAAACTATATAACTCGTGGCCACAAAATGTTTCCTGCTGATGAAATATAAAATTAAGATCACCACTTTTTCTCTCTCTTAAAAGTTGAGACAACTACGTTCGCTGTTTTTGATTTTGAAACGGATGAAAAAAAATCAAGGAGAAGCAATACGTGCCGAGCGCTGATTTGACTACGAGCACTCCGCCCAGCCCTCCTCGGCCACGCAGCTCCTCTCGGCAAGCCGGGCGATCCGTGACTCGGCGGCGAGGATGAGCCTCGCGGGCACGCCGGAGCACGCCTCCAGCTGCTGGAGCGCGGCCCCGCGGGCCCCCCTCCCCGGCGCTGCCTCGCCCTCGCACAACCTGATGCCGAACCACAGCGCCGCGGCGAGAGCCACTCGCAGCGTCAGGGACAAGGTCGCCCTCCGGCAGGCGCTGATCGCCGCCGCGGCGGCCTCCGCGCACCGTCGCCCGTTCCGGAGCCCCATCCGTCCGGCCCATCCGAGCAGGACACCCTCGACCTCCGCGCACCGCCCCCGGAGCCGCCGCCGCCGCGCGGGCTTCTCCTCGCGAGGCGGCGGCGCGGGGGTGGACTCGGAGGTGGAGAGGCAGGAGCTGCAGGCATCGGAGGCGTCGGAGGTGGAGTGGGAAGGAGAAGAAGGGGGCGCGGGGCGGCAGGAGGCGCAGAGATTGCGGGCTGCCCGGCGCGGGGGGAAGGGGCCAGATATGCAACGGGCGTCGTCGACGGAGTGACAGGAGGCGCAGGCAACCCGGCGGACGTGGCGGGCCACGAGAAAGTTGGCGGTATGGACGGAGGCGTCGCAGGCCCAGCAGAGGAAGGCGGAGTCAGGCTCGCAGAAGAGCGCCGCCTCGCCGCCGCAGAGCTCGCAGGCCGGCGGCCGCAGCTGCTTCATCTCCAAAGTGCAACGCGGGCGTTCGATCTCGATCTCTCGGTCGTAGGGAAGGAGGAGAAGAAACCTTGCGGTCCGAGAATGATAGCTTGGGAAAGAGAGTTAACTCGCTTATAAAGATCTCGGGATGGCTCGGGAGAGAGAGAGGAGGAAGGGTGGAGATTGAGAATGGAGTAGGTGGGTCGTAGAGGCATCCCTGTCCACAAACCTCGTTTCTCTCGAACTATTCATTTCCTTGGCGTATTAATCACACGGTTGGCTTCTTCCAGCCCCGTCGTCCACTAAATATGCTAATACTCTGAAAGATTTTTAAAAAATTAAATCTGAAGGGGGGAGATGGGAGAAGAAGATTTCAGATGAATCGTATGCTAGAGATTTTAAAAAATTAAGGAAATTACGGATAGCGGACAAAATATCTACCCAGCGCGGCCGTGGCACGTGTCGAGAGCATGTGGTCCTCGAGGAAGAAACGTCCAGGGACAGAGCGGTCATTTCCCCGCTGGGGGTGGGGGCGAGCCGCGTGTTTAATTTCGAGGTTGGCCTGCGACACACTCAAAGCATCGTCGCATGAGGGCCACTCGTTTCGCAGCTCCGTTGGCGTCACACCGCTCGAGGACTCGTTGCCACGTGTGCGTGTCAGCGGCGCGGGGCCGGAAGACGTGAATGTGATGGATGCGCCGTCCACGCGTCGCTCGGTGAGCGAGCGACAGAAATCTAAGGCGGGATTTGTTGTCAGATCATCGCCATCGCTCCCGCGCTCTCCATCATAAATAATTAATAATGACGGAGATTGAGAGAGGAGGAGAGGACGACGATCGAGCTACAGCAGCTATCGTGGCAATAAACCGTACGATATTTGTTAATTGAGACGACCGACGTAGGGAGGATGGTCGGCGTCCGCATGCCCTCCTATTATAGGCTAATTCGTTTTATTAGAACTTAACCAGTCTTGAACCTAAGATCTTATGATCCTCGTAGAATCTAATTACTTTAATTAAAATAGTATACACTTTGTGTAATTTATTATTTCATTCACCATTTATTTATATCATTAATATGGCCAACTTAGTAAATCTCACTCTATTTAAACTAATTGAAGGGCATAGGAAGAGTAAGATCGAGGCGTACGTACGACGTAGACGTACTTTTAGCTTCTACTTATTTATTTATTTGGAACCCAAACGATCGATTCCTCCGGCAGCATGATTAGGGAAATCTGGAGCTGGTGGTTCCACCACCTCCATCTCACGCCTCTTCTTCTTCTTCTTCTTATTATTATTCGGAGACCAAAACAGTTGGCCTGCAGCCGACGCCACACCTGCAGCAGCAGCCAGCAGCCAGCAGGCAGACAAAAATAGACCACTAAAAAAAAATGGAAGTGATTCTATTTCGCTTTTGATTTAAATCACTCGTTAATTTTTTAATCCGAGGCATCGTCTAATTAGTTCAGTCATGCAGACGGACGGACGGAATTAATTAAGAATTTGTGGAGATGCAAGTGGGGGGAGGAATTAATTAATATTCGCCCGCCACTCGTTTTTCTTTGGCCTCGAAGAAGCTAAAATCTAAATCGGCCACAGCCCGGTGGATCTGCAGATATTTTGGAAACCCCACGATGGATCATCGCGTGCAGAAGAGAAAGAAAAAGGAGGAGGAGGAGGAGGAGAAAGCACCGAATGATCTACTTCTACTGACTGCCCGTGGAACTGATGGTGATGGTGAGGCTGCCATCCGTCCATCCGCTCACCGATCGTCGCCGGGTCATCAATTTGACGATGGGATGGGGCATGGAATGGAATGAAGGGCATGCAAGTTGCGCAGGACTTGGCCTCACAAATTGTGGTGGTGGTGCTGCATGCATGCTTTTTCCAAATACCTGAGCAGCCTGCGTCGCGTGGAACGCCTTCTCCCACACAAACATTTCTTTTTTAAATCTTTGTGACGGCAATCAATGGATGGATGATGGCCACAAAACATTTTCCTGCCGCGACATGTGTCTACGTGCGAGCGTATATATCCCCAACCTCTTGCATCCACCGCAGCTGCTGCCCGTGGTGAATCTGCAGAGAATTAAAAGAAACATTCGATAGCTAGTCATTGCACTAGAATGACACAGGTTATAATAGGAAACATCTTGACATAGTAGTTACATTAATCATCATGTCTTTATTTTTTAAAAAAAATTGAGTAGCAAGTTCGCCCATCACCGTCGACGTCGACGCATGCATGCATCTACGGTGAAAAAAGCATTCTTCGTTCGTTGGGTGAGTCAGAGGGGGTGAAGAAGAAGAAGAAGAAGCTGGGTTGCTTTAATTTATTGAATCGATGGGAGGTGGTCACCCGAGCGGTGGGGTTGGGAGTTTTATGTGAAACTCACTAAAAGGTGATCGCTATTCATTGATGATGGCCGGTTGCTTCCAAAGGGAGAAGTACTCGTGGAAAGGAAACGAACTCCTCCTCCTCCTCCTCCTCCTCCTCTCCTCTCCTCTCTCCTTTTGCTTAATTTCGGTGGTTGGATATGTATATTTATATGGATCTACCATTATCCACTTGGGTCTACGTTGGTCCACCGCCGGGACACATGCCTTGTTGAGTTGTTGTTAAATAGTAATTCCTTCACGGACAAGAAAAAAAAGGATCTCATGCCTTGGTTGGTGGCATGAGATAATAAAGAGTTGGAATGGGAATTCAACCCCTCTTAAGTTTCTTTAATTTATACTTATATCTCTATATATATGTGAAAATGGAATGAGCCATAGCATGTGCACGACTTAATTTAGTAAATAAAATTTTAGAATTAATTATACGGTTTTAGAATTTGACCTGATTATAATTTATCTTTTCTTTAAGTGTTCTCCGGTCGTATGATCATATCATTTCTCCTCTTTAATAACCACAAGATTCTCCAATACTTCCTCTTCTATCGGTGTTCTTTCGAATCCTTATTTTTAGTTGACATCAATTGTGGTCACAGCTCCTTCGAGGATCACCTCTTGTTTTTTTTTCAATCGTAAATTTTGCACTCTATTTCTACGATGATCATTCCCCTTCCATTGACCCCGGCTACTTTTTTCAAGATACGTTGTCCAATCTGTAAAATTTAGAATATTAACCTTGGATCAAAGTTTTCAATAAAACATGATAGCAACTCTTTTAGAAAAACCTTGGCCGACTAATGGGTAGGCTCCCATATAAATTTTTTTTTAAAAAAATAACATAACATTCATTTCACCATTCTAAAATAATACAATATATATCCAAAAAGAATATAAAAAAATAAAACATCAAACTTAAAAAGAGAAAAGAGGGAAAAAAATATAAGTTTGTAAAGTAAACTTGCACTAGGACAACAACTCCCTTTACTCATATTGCATCGAATATGTAAGATTCTACGGTGGATTGTGAGACATAAAGAATGTTAAGGCAGTAGCTACCTGCATGGCTAAACTCTATGTTGTTTGTGAAATCCTTATAAAACATCTCTTATTCCTCTCGCCCCATACACTCCAATACCACACTCTACTTGACTAAGCTTCATCAGTTTTATTTTCTCATTTTCCTTCATAGCCTATGAAATATTTGAGATATTGTATGGCTCCACTTGCAATTGTTGTAAATATAAGTACCATATATTCTTTATATAGGGACAATGATAGAACAAATGATCCCGAGTCTGAACATCTTCTTTACATACGCTACACTCTTCACCAACCATGATACCCTTATGTACCAAACATATTTCGTATGCAATTCATCCCTTCTCATTAGCTAGTTAAAGAAGTTGATTTTAATTGGTAGCATTGGTTTCCATAAGATATAACATTCAGAATCCTTGATACTCGATTCTTTATAAGATTGTACATGGAATGCATTATGAAATTCTTAGTTTTTGTCCATCTCTATCGGATTTGTTTATTTCCTTCACCAATTTGTATGTTATTCATGCTGTCAATAAAGCTCTTCATTATTATTGAGGAAATTTTATTATTTATAGCTGCTGTCCAACCTCTGAACATACCCTATTTCGAGCTAGCCAGTTGAGAAATTATTGCATTTGACTGCTCAACTACTAGGAAGATCTCTTTATGCACGTCTATCATCCTTAATCAAACCTAAAACTTATATCAGCCCTGTCTTCGATTTCATAGTCTAGACTGCATATAAATATCCCTCTTAAATTTGTGATAGCACGCTAGGTGCTCGATCATCCTGTAATACGCTTGTCCATAAATTGGACCTTAGTCTATGTTGAGTGATTTCATGTTATCAATTTCCACATCCAAGAGCCCAATCTAGCATCATTATATGCTCAAATATCAAGAACACCTAGACCATCATTTTTCCTTTTCATGGTTACCAATTTCCAATTTAATGGGTTTAATGAGCACTTTTGCTCTTTTTTGCACCATAAGAAGCGTCTTCTGTGCTTATCCACCTCCGTGACTATTCATTAAGGACTCTTAAAGACTGCTGAAAAATAAGATGAGATTAAGGAAAATATTAAATTTAACAAAACAAGCCTACCTCCCTTAGATAACAAGCGACACTTCTATCTTGCGAGATGGTTGTTTATTTTAGATATAATAGTTCTCCAATCATCTTTTTTTAGTTTACCATCTCTCAAAGGTAATTCCAAATACTTGATTGAAAAATTGCTAGTTATGCTTCCCAAGATCTTAATAAATCTTATTGAAAATTCCTTCCTCCCCCAGAAATCAATGATAGTAGATTTATCTAAATTGATCCTAAGATCGGATGCAGTATGAAAACAGTCGATGAGCAGCTTCAAGTTATAAATGTACTCCTATTTTCTTTGAAAAAAAAGCTGTCATCTGCAAACTTGACATATCTGACTCCATCCCCTTGAATATGACTGAGCACTCCTTTAATCAGCCCCATCTAATATGCTTTCTTGATCATCCTCAAGAAGCATTCCATGACTAGGATAAACAAATATGGGGATAAGGTGTAAACCCTATTTTTCTTTAAAAAAAGGAAAAAAAAGTTGAAAGGTTGGAGAAGAGGTTTTTTTAGTCCCACATTAGAGAAGTCTTGGAAAAGAGTTGCATCCTTTTCTATTTAAGAGATATTTAATCTCATATCAGGGAAGTCTCGGAAAATAGTTGCATCCTTTTTTTATTTAAGAAATAATGCCCTCCTTCATACCTTCAATATCCAATCTGCCCATACAATAGGTTGTGGGCTGTAGTCTTGCCATGCCTAGCACAGTCCGATAATGTGCGTCGCGCGCGTGTTGGTCTGGTTCAGTGAACGACCAGTTTAGCTGCGGTTCGATGTAGTTGCGTCTGGTTTCATATTTTTACAATCGGTTCAAGTTGGTTCAACATTGCTAGGGCTTTGTTGGTGAGTTTGAGTCTTTTTGGTTGAGTTCAGGGTTTTGAGTACATTAAATTTTCAGAAAAATCTAAAATAATTTTTGATACTTTATTATGCTTAGATATAATTTTTTAATTTAATTAGAATTTTTCCAAACTTTTAAGGTGGAGTTTTGATTTAATTAAGGTGGTTCAAATTAATTGAGGGTTTAAATGAATTAGTTGTATGTTAATTTCACGAAGCAATATTTTGGTAGATGTTATTGTGTTTAATATTAAATGAAATTAGAATGATTTAATTAGAATATAGGTTATTTAGATTTTCTATTTAGTGAAAATTGGATAATTTGTGATTATATACATTTATTTGGTGTAATCGAATTTTTCACAGAATTATTAAAAATTATTTTTTAGAATTAATTAAGGTGATATATATTGATTAAAATTTTTGGTACGATTAAATTGTTAAATTGAATATTATTTTATAGACTTGTTATATTTGATTGTGTGGATTATGATTATTTAATGTGATAAATGAATGGTTGATTTATAAGGAATTAAATATAAGAAATAAAAATGGTGTGAGGATGTGAGTAGAAGGGTAGATAGGAAATTCTTATTTGAGTTGTATGATTTATATTTTGTGATTTATATTTTGTTGGATGCATTTATTTTATTTTTAGGAGAATTGAATTGCTGTGCTATTGCTCGATAAATCATGGTGAAGCTATGATTTGTGTTTGAGTAAGAAGGAATTTCTTTGCTTGTTTGGTTGCTTGCTTGCTTTTAAGAATCACAACCAAGCTGTGAATTCTTGCTTGAGATTACTTGGAGACTCAGTTGAGGGCTTATAGTTTCAAATTTATGGTCTACTACAGTGCTGAGTCCTAAGGGTCGCTGTTAATTATTGTATATGCTGATAAGTTATATATCTGCTTTGTTACATGTTTAAATTAGCATGTGATTGAATGTGATTTTGAAAGTATACCATATCAATATATAGATATGATTCTATCATGTGAACACTATTGATATTTATGCTCATGTTATATTGTTATTGATATATTCATGTGATGCTAGAGATGTAGAGACACTTAAGAAGACACAAAACATGACGAAATGAGACAAAACTAGAGACACTTTAGGTTCATGTTATGATAATACCTAGAGTGGTCTTAAATGATATATAACTAAGTACTTTAGACATCATAGGGTTATGATAACCTAGGAGATGATGTTAAGTTCTTAGTCTGCTATGTGACAATATGTGGTGAGGAGCCATGTGCTAGCTGAGGTAGAGGGGCAAGTTCGGTTAATTTAGCCGCAGATACTTTAGGGTAACCGAGATCTCACTTCGGTATATAGCTCACCTTATTTGTGTTACTCTAAGGTAGATGGTGTGCTAGGAACAATACCGTTTAATGCGCTATAAAGCTAGGGAACCTGAAAACTCTAGCATGCTCAACGATATGGGTCCCTGAGCAGTCCAAGTTTATTAGTAGCATATGCAGTGAATCTCAGCTTGCTAGGTTGTAGATGGATGTGATTTGTGATTTTATATGGTGATCTTGCCATGGGGCAGAATTACAGTGCTATATGATACTTATGTTGCATAGAAGGGGTGCCGTGGTCACCAGCTCTTTTTGCCAACTTCAGTGTACATGCATATAGGACAGATATGTAGAGTTGACACTGACGGGTTCAAGAAAATCTCTGACGAGGGGTTTAAACTGAAAATAGGATGGTTGCCTTAAGAGTAGTATGGACAAATTATGATATAGTAATTAAGACAATATGACATTTTCAATCTGAAGTTACTGTTATGGATACAACTCTTATATCATGGTCATAAGCCTTGTTATTATCATGTTGCTGCTACTTTAATTTATTAGTCTTGTTATATATTGTATGATATGTTATTTAATGTGTGATTTAGTAGATATATCTTCTTGTTGGTTTGTACAATATCTTATGCCCATTTTTAGGATGCTTTCTCTGTAGCCTTACTGAGTTTCTCAACTTAGATGTGCACATTTTTCCCTGATGCGTAGGTTACAGGTTGGCCATTGGTATGGGGAGCAAGGGAAAACCTAGTTATGACAAATAAGATTTACTTTGGAAATTTAGATAGAAATTTTACTTGTAGTGTTAGTATTAAATGTTAATTATTTATGTTGCCGCTGTGTTTAAATGAATTAATTGCAATAGTTGATACTTATAGTCTTGTATAAGTTTGTGATAGAGAAGTGCAGTTTATACGGCGATTGCCACGTGCCCAAAGGTAGATTTGGGGCGTGTCATAAGGGGTTACTTTATCATAGTCCTCTTTGGCGAGTGAATGGATTACTTACAATATCATTAATAATAATTGCAGAATTAGTTTTAGTGATCAACTCCATTATGCAAATATCAATTTTGATGGAAAGTGATTTGCCTTCTGCACATTCTTAATAAAATCTCAAGAAATTATGTCAAATACATTTTCAATATCTAATTTAATGAATAAATTATTTTCCTTTATCTTTTTGCATGTATGAATTATTTCTTTCACTGCTATGAAGGCATCTACTGTGGATTTATCCTGAATCAATGTACTTTATGACTCTAAAATGAGATCAGACATAAATTTTTTAAGTCTGTCTTCTAGAACCTTAGATATGAGTTTTCTCATGCTATGGTCAAGGCTTATTGGTCTAAAGCCCCCTGTAGTATTTGGTCCCTGCTTCTTTGGAAGAAGAATAATATGACTCATAGAAATTCTTCTCATATCAATTCTCCCTTCCTTGAAAGATTGAAATATTTGCATGACTTCACTCTTTACATCATCCCAAACTACGTTATTTTAGAATGAAACCTTGAGACCTAGAGCCTTCATTTTCCCCATATTTTTTATTGCACATTTCACTTCTTTTTCAATGAACTCATCCTCTAAGCTATCTAAAGCTATATCATGCGGTTGATAAAATTCTTCTCACCTAATGAGGAGCTTTGGATGATGTTGAACCCTCAAGAGCTGCTTCTTGTAATTATGGAATGCATGAATGATTTCTTTTTGGTTGGAGATTTTAGTTCCTTTTAAATTTAGCAAGCTAATGTGATTTCTTCTTCTTTTAACATTAGCATAGGTATGGAAGAACTTTTTATTTTGGTCTCCATCTTTATTCCATTGGATTTTAGCTCGTTGTTTCTAAAACTGCTCCTCTGCTTGATAGCATGTATCCAGTTGATCTTAAATCTCTCAGTTCATCAAAGTCCTATGGTAGCATAGTCCCCTTCTCGACTTTGATATAAGAAATATTTATTTGCTCCTATAAATCAATTCTAAATTTTCTTTTCTTAACTTTCATATCAGAATTACATTTCTTGAGGGTCTTTCTTAACTTACCCAACCCTGCTGAATTGCTTCCTTAAACCTGCTTTGCTTCAACTAGTAACATTCAAACTTGAAGTGTGTTAGTGGTTTTTTTTTTTTTATAATTTAGAGCTGAAAATAAGTGAAGAATAATCTGACAATTGCATGTTTCCTGCTGAGCATATGCCAAGATGTAGATGGTTATGTGTTGCTATATTCAACAACACCCTATCTAGCTTTGCAAATGCTAGAGACGGCTAGTGATTTGTCTATATGAAGGTCCTTTCTATGATTGGGATATTCATTAGATTTATGTCAACAATGAGCTTGGAAAACTTCATGGAATCTCTAGAATGTCCTGCACAATTTAATCTTTCATCCGAATTCTTGGTCAGGTTGAAATTACTGCCCTCAATGGTCATTATGTCTTAACTAACTATCTCCTTTAGCTCCTGCTATAGAAGATCCCTTCCATCATGACTTGGAGCAACATAAAAATTTGCAACTTAGATAACCTTGAGATTTTGCTTGCTTTTCAACTTTGCTGATGTATGAGTCCCCCCAATGTGAGATTCTACTAAGTCCCAAAATTCATTGTGCCATCCAATTAATAGTCTTCCGCTCATGCTAATAGAGTCCTTGGCAATAAAAGAAAATATAGTTGAACTTATTATGTTTTTGATTATTGTAATTGTACTTATCTTTAACTTTATTTTTTGCAGTGCAAAAAATTTGATCTTTTCATCATTTAATATATTATTGACCATTCTTATTTTTCCCGATCTGTTTACACCTTTAATATTTCAAAATGAAAATTTGAAAGTCAACTTATCCATAAGGTATTGAGTCCCAAGATAAGAGATATTATTGTCCTGTTTATGCCCAATATCAACACATAGGCCTGTCTACCATCCTCTACTCGACTCAAAGCACAACATTCTAATCTTTAACATCATATCTGGTTTCGAATCCATCGCTTTTAATTGTGACTCCTTCCTATCCTCAAACACCTTTGTTGGCTCTTTGAGTTTTCTTTTGCATTTTCATTATAGATGCCATTTTTTGGTGTTTTTCTAACCTCTTGTTAGCCAATTGTGCACTTCTTCTTACCCCCATATCATTTGAGGCTAGATCCTCAGAATTTTAGTTGATGTGCGTTGAAGTTCACCAATCCATCGAACCTTCCTCTTATACTTTTGCCCTTTCCATCTGTCATTATTTATACTTATCATATTATTAATTTTCCATATAAGTAGTTACACTTCATTTTGCTTCTGCAGTCGAGAAATCTACATCTTAGTAGTCAACAATAGATATTCTCTGGCATCGTCTATGAATTTCTGTACCATGCTCCACTCTTGGTTGAATCTAATATGTCATCGCATTAAAGGTTGCAGTATGTTTAGCTTCTTGAAGCCTTCTCCTTCTTCATACCTTGATACAATGATGCTAATGCTGTCTACTCGAATTCTTATTTTTTGCATATTTAGTTGTTGCCCCCATGCCTCATTTTTTTGTAAGATATGCTTCAAAACCTTGGTGCCAAGTGGATGACATTTGCTGTGATGTAAAAGATCCAACTTTAACCTTTCGAGTACTGATGACATAGAAACAATGTAGCTTATGAACATATCCACATGTGAAGGGCCTACTTCATTTGCATGATTAACCCTCCCCTTCTACCCGAGGATCGAAAACCAAAGACTTAATGGGCGTGCACTCCCTATATAGGGGTTAGAGATAGCGATCATTGCATCATTTGAAGTAGGGTCCCAATAATTTAAGTTAACTAGAGCCATTGTGTGTTTTGAAGAATAATCTCCTCTTTTTCCGATCTGTATCCATGTCCTTGGATATTTGTTCCTGTTCTTGAGGTGTGCCATTGTAGTCATGGGATGTACAACTGGTGCAAATTTCTAGGTAAGCTGCTTCCTTCCTTTTCTCTTTCCCATTTTGCTTTTCAAGAACTTTTGTGCTAGTATCCTCATTATCTCACCCATTCTTGATTACAATCATGAATTTCTTACCTCCAAATTATGCAATGACATACAAAGGGAGAGTTATTGCTGCTCATTTAGGAATAACCGTCTGGTACTTTTCTATATTTCTCCATGATACACATTCCCTTTATATTTTCTCCAGATTTGTGAATGAGGAGATGATCTCTATTATGCTTTTTGTGTGCCATATAGCAATTGGTAGTCCCTATAAAGTAATTTTCATTCTTGTCTTCCTAGTTAAAGTGCTACAATCCTGCTCTAATAACCAATCGTCGATGATGAGTGAAATCTGATTGAAATGAATGAGCTTTGTCCGTAATAAGCACCTTTTGTAGTAACCGCCAATTGATGGGGTGGTAACTAAGTATTTCCAATTTGCTATCTTTCTTACTTCCATAAATGATTGTGGATTTTAGCATCCTTAAAAATCCCTGCTAATGCACCTAATATTCATAGTCTTTTCCATGGATCCCTCAGCGCTAACCACTACACAAATGCTCCTTTAGGAACCTTAGCCTCTTCATCGTTGCCATTGATTGAAGTTTCTCTAAATTGTTCTCAATTTCAGTTGCTTTATCAGAATCGTTCCCTTCATGCCTTGTTAGATTTTGATGCTTGAACCTGTAAACTTTTCCTTCATGTCCTTTTTGCCTGCAATTGTAACACATCATCATAGATCTGCACAAATTTACCATGTGCCCTTTGCCTAGGCATCTGAAACATCTATTTTGTTCCCTTAACTCAACAATGGGGATACTCAGTTGTGATTGTCTCTTTTTCTTTGTTGTTAAGACTAGGTGACTTGTAATGTGATCTTTTCGAAGTGCTTTTGCATATGAAACTTTAGATGAGGTTGCATGTAGCTTGCTGCCAATAGGATTCCCAGATGAATGCTGCAATCTTTGACTAATATTGTTGGGCTGCATCCGAAGTCTTTTCTAATTCTCCATTACATTCCAGCTCATGCATTAGCATTGTATTTATTGTCTATCGAAGCTGCATATCCTCCTTGATTATGCCTGAAATATCTTACAACTTGACTTGTGTTCTGGAGATTGTTTATCTGCTTAGGCCTTTGCCCTCTTCTTTCTTAATTCCATTAGGAGGTGTTGTCTTGTCCCTTGTACATAGATCCTCCCTTAAGCATGCATTGTATCTACGCCTTCTTCCTTCTTTTGCTAATCATCATCTGCCATCCATGATCACCTAGATTTGAGTCAATATTTGTCGAGTTCTGAACTCTTTTTGCTCTACAAGTTGGGGGTCGATGAGTGGTGTTTGAACATAACTTAATCGAATGTAATTGCTGCAGTGTATTTTCTTTTGATGACATGCTACCATAACGATGCTTCATTGAGGTCTTTATAGCTGAAAAATTTACATCCTTTGGTAGACTCCTCTTATTGAGCAATTTCAAGTGCATTACTTGGAGATAATAGATCACATATACTCGAGAATACCTTGACATCAATCCCTCTGCGACCACTGTATTTGCTGCTCACCATTTTGAAATCTCTTTTATACTAATCAGGACATTGTAGTCGAACACTTCCAACCAACTATACACAGGCTTCCACAGTTCGAGGGCCATCAAAGAGGGATGTTTCAAGACGATGGGCACCAGACTCTTCAGAGGCTTGATTGCAGAAGCTGTGAACTACAAGGTTGAGAGTTGGGGAAGGCCGACGAAGGGGATTGAGATGTAGAAAAAACTGCAGGAGTTTTGCAGAAGCTACCGGTTGCACCTAGATGAGCAGAAGGCGGCGTTGCAGAAATTGTAGTTCCGCCCAAGGTTAAGTAATAGGGTGGGTAGAGGATTTGGAGAACGAGGCGAGTAACATTGGGGCAAGGCGAGCGGGAGGTTGGTGGGCAAGATGGTAGGGCAAAAATAAAAAGGGGCTACAACATATTTGAAATGCTCCCACCGACGGCCGGAACCTTAAATTGATGATCGGGAAAAGAAGGTCGATGGTCACCATTGTCGCTCTTTTCATCTCCAGAAACATATTACCTTCTTAATATCAAGGTTGAAATGTATAATCCCATTAGGGTCCCATATAATTGTATGGTATCATCCATTCCAATATATATATATATATATGAATAATTATCTCAATCGTACTTGGACCCAAGTTAGAAAATTTCTTACAAGTTAATTGATTCTAGTTTTCTTTGAGCAATAGGTGAATGCTTAAGCAAAGTCCTTCGAATTAATGATGTGTATAATAATCTTACTAGGTGTAGATTTGCACACATACGAATGTTACTAAATATCATATGTGATGCCCCAAATATTTCCTTAGTTACATGGTAGGGTAGTGAACTCCGCACATAGTCCCGCTTTACCCTCCGAAACCATACGAGAACTCATTAAGCATAACTAGTATATATCCCTATATATTTGGAAGGTGATACCTCATCCATCATGTCATCATAATAATAATATGACCTATCAAAATGCATTCAAATTTAAAATCCAGAGTATCGTAATATACAAATATGATACAATTAAAATGAGATTCTCCAATCCATGAGCATCTATAATGGTACCAATTGATCACTCACATCATTATGATTTTAGACATCCCATTTGTCCTATCATTGGAGTCTTGGCAATAGTTAATTTTATCATATTTTACCTCATTGATAAAACCCTTAAAATCAAGGTTTTCACTTGTCGTCAGCCAATTATTAACCAATTGTCCTCAATTCTAGTACCATCTAGTAGGTCTTATCAAGATGAATCCATTGGTACCAAATTTTTCACCTAACACGACCGAAATTATAGTAATCGCTGGAGTAGGTGTCCAGTGATACCATTCCTGCCATTGCCGCTTCTCTAAGGATTCCTCGCTCAAATCGATTTCAAAAACTCGATTTGATGATTCCATAGGGTTTTGATGCTATGGTCGGAGTTTCATCAAAAGAATTAGATTAGAGTTGCTAAAAAGTAGAAGGTGTCGCTAGGTCACTATTCCTCATGTTGAAGAGGAAGGAGTAGAAGTTGTAGATGATGGTGATGAGTTGAATCAATGACTAAACTCAAACCACCACTTAATTTCCTAACTCAAATTAAACCCAAGGTTACCTAGTTTAGATCTCAACCATTGATCTCTATTAGTGAGTTTTTTGTTTAAGAACAAAGTGTACATCCCTCTAGTTAGAGCAATTGAGTTCTATATAAGAGATTGTGGGTCCTCTATTAGTGAGTTGATCTGAATCGTTTGTTTAAACTTTGGTTAATCTAGTTCTGATTCAGTAACTTGTTTGGTTCATATGTGATTTATTTAGTTTAATAATTTGACTATCCTAATGATGTCCAAATTGCGATCCGTTTGTACCAATGGATTCTAACATTGAAATCCTATATGATAGTATAGATTTTATGCCATAATTTAATATCCCAAAATATTTTATTTTATTTTAAATTTTTTATATAATTTGTAACTAAGTTCTCAAAATACTATTATATTATATAATTATCGTTAATTAAAATGATAAATCTCAAGAAAGTACTGTGCTTGTAATATGGACGGTGGATCTATCAAACCCTTGAATGTGAGATTAATTCAAAACTATGTCTGTGTTGTGGATAGATCGAGTACATACAAAACCTTTATCTAGATAAGTTTACCGTCAATAAGCCTTGTTCAATCTTCCAGGCCTAGTAGTTAAATGTTTAAATAGACTAGGTATTTGGGTAAGGCTAGATCTCACAAGTTGGGAAGTTACTATTAATCAACTCGTAGTTCACACTATTACAAATCAGTAGGTTCCTAGCTTAGTTTTGGACCAGGTCAAATGACTTCTTCTCGAACTCTAACAATGATAAGAAATCTTTTACCTCATAAGCTCGGACAAAAGAACAACGAAATATAAAGAAAGACAGTCTAGTTGTCTTATTCTCTTTTAAATTGCTTCCTTACCCTAACAAAGAAGGCAGTCTAATTTTGAGTTCAACTTCAACTTCTACGTGCAAAGTATGCTTAGGAGCATCCCTTGGTAAATAAAGAGGTGGCAAGATGATCTTGGAGTTTCAGGAATCTAATCTCTCTTCATGGATGAGCTGAAACAAGGTTTCTTTAAAAGAGTGACAGATGCCAGAAGCACTTCCATCTGGCATGACCCTTGGTTGAGCTGCATCCCTATAAACAAATGACCTACCTTTTGTAATACAACTTTGATGCTTGGGTTCTCAATCAGTGAACTGTTTCATGGCAAACGGAATTACGGCATCATTCTGGAGTTGTTTGGTCTCTTTCAGCAAATCACAATAATTTATCTGCATATCCAACTTGATGAGAGGCAAACTTGGGTATGGTCAAAACACGCAATTGGAATTTGTAAAACCAGCAGTGCATATAGATATCTGTCGCAATAAGCACAAAAATCTTTGCCTGTAAGCTTATTGGGACACACTCCCTGCCTCTGATTGCTCAGAGAATGTCTCTTAGATTAAAAGAGATAACTGCCTGTTTGTAATTTGCAGCCTAAATCTATTCAGCATATATTAATCAACTACAGATATGCCAAGGAATTCTGTGATCTTGTCAATGTGAATTTGAATCTCACTTTTTCATTCTCCTAGATTTGGTTGTAAGGTGACTGCATCAATTAAAAGCTAGCAACCTTAATAAAGATCAGAGGGATCTCTTTATAGCTATTATCCATATTCATGGAAGAATAGAAAAAATTGTCTCTTCAGTACCTTGAGGTTTATGATCCAAGAAACACTCTGCAAATCCTTTGCTGATGATAGTTTTCAGTACCTCTACTGCCAAAGATAATGCTGCAGCTACAGCTATAGGCATCTTTGATACATCTCTGTTAGTTAGTATTAACCAGAATCAGCTTCTAGTCCTGCAGGGTTAAGCTCGGATATGTCGAGGGAGCTTGCAAGAATGAAGTGATGGATGCAGGCGTCGACTTCGTTATTACTCAAGAAGATGGACACTATTTTGGCAGCTCTCATCATGCTGCAACGGGTCTTCTTCTCGAGTTGGAATTAATGGCCATCACGTCTGGCTTGGAAGTTGAACTAATCTGGAATATGCAGGCTGTTTCACTGTTTTCTAACAGTAAGATTGTCATCCAAATGATCTATGACGATAAACCAGTTCCCTGGGATTTACAATTGTTAATCTCTGGTATTAGTTCACTAGCTAAAAATGCAGGCGTTCTAGTCTGGAAGCATGCACAATCTCCCATGTTCTTTTACCGGATGCATTAGCCCAATTAGCAATGCATTCGGGCGTTTATAGAGTACGGAAGGATGGTGTTACAATAGATTTTTTGATTTCAGAAATAAATGCAGTCGGTGGTCAGGTTTAATAAACGTGAATATACAAGGTTATACTGTTTCTTCTCTGTTCTAAAGTTTTTAAAAAATAATCTGTTTTAATGTTTATGAACAAAAGATCAGTTTTATATCAGTGTTAAAAAGAGGCCGTGGGGGAATATACTCTACGGCCGGAGGCTCGATGCACTTCCCCCCAGTGGGCAACAAGCATGCCAAAAACTGTAAACTACCCTCAAATGGATTCTGATTGATGAAAACAACCAATTTATACGTAATCAAATCCAATTTACTCAAATTTATGTTTGACCAGTTCTCTCATCAACCGTATCGATCACTCTAACAAAAAGAAAAATATTTAAAAAAACACAAAAAAAACTATACAGTAGAAAAAGGATAAAGAAAAGAATAACACACTCCCTTGAGTACTGTGTCATGTCCCTTGATTTTGAACATTGCTACTGCCAACAGCCAATGATGCATGAATTGTGGATACGTTCGACATTTCTACAAGCTATGTACATCAACTTTTTATACTGGTATGACATCTATTTTTGAAGTGTCCTCGCATCTCAATACTATCCCTTCGAGGTTCACCGGGAGAATGCACTTCAACCACTGGCATCCGGTGGAGAAGGGCTCTGAAGGTGGTACGATCATTAGGACATTGTCGTTCCTTCGGACAATCCCCATTATGCTGACAGTGCTGCCCTCTTTTATGTAACTGAAAAGAAAGGAAAAAGAGGTTTTGGTGGTTGGATAAACAAGATAGAGGCCTCGGCACACAATGAACATGGATCTAAACTATTGATGGCTGAGACGATGTTTGTTTAGCATGATGTGTGATAGAAGAGTACTATATTCATTCTAAGATAATTGGAACTACTATCTAATGAGAGATTCTAGCTACTCACCCTTCATTCAGGCGCATTATACGATCATCACTTGAAAGATTCCTCTTGCGCAGCCACCGGAGAAATTCAGGAGATAAGTCTTTGTTGTCCCTATTCATGTCAACAATGACAGATTCATCGACATATGGGGTCACCTGAGCACCGTAGCCAGCTTTAACCAAAGCTCTCAGTCCTGATTGGAAGTCAGAGATGTAGAAGTCAACCACATGCCTCTGCATATAGTTTCCAACAAAAGGATTGAGAGGTCAGATCGAAGTCAAAATAGAAACAAAGATAACTCTCTAACTCAAAACATATAACAGTCGGCTTGCAAAGTTCAGCTATTTCAGAAAGAGTTTACCTCCATCGACCTTAATCCCCAAGTAAAACGGCGATGCTTAGGATTGGCAGCTTTGGAGTCCATGTTCCTGTATTCGTATAAAGTGGTAGATGTATAGACACATCTAGGAACTTTACAATATGATGACTCGAGGGGAAGATTACCACATGTGACAACCTGCATGAATCTTAAGTCTATCAATATTGACTACATAAATGCTTCCAATGTGGTATTAGTCAACTACAGATCTTTTGGGAAGAATTGTGCAAGCTGTGAAGACGGCATAATGTTCATGAACTCAAAGATTTAAGAAGCCATAATGGAAAATAACATGCAAGGAAGAAAATCTTCTGGTGAACTTTCTAAAGTCCTATGAAGAAATTCTGCAGATTTAATATTAGTACTGGATCAGCAGGATAACTGTGCAGTATACTTCTACTAAAGCTATCATCTGAGTTAGTAAAATGAATAAGTTAGGAAGCATGACAAGGAAATGCTTGTAGTAAAGCTCAAGTAGATGGTATACATATTGCAACCATAACATGAGGCCTTTGTCCTCCAACAGTACTTAATTCACCAATGAGGTTCATCAAAAGAAGTTACATACCCCAGTGACTTTGACATATTGTCCATCTTTTGCAGTCTTCAGCTCCGTATCCGGATACTGGGAAATGAATCTGATAATTGCTCTCCTTCCATATAATATATTCCAAACAAAAAGTGCAGCAACTGCTCCAAAGATAACCACGACAACGATAAGAAGAACGGCATTGTGAACAGCAGCAACAATGAAGCCACCTGCAATAAACCCCATTGCAAACAACAAAAGCACAGACCACAATACTGAATTTGGCAAGCTCCCCTTGAATGAATTATCATCATCTTGAGTAAGAAAAGTGACAGCCTGATTGTGAGCAATACTGGTGCTATGTAGTTTCATGGATCCAACTGACTCCAGTGGGCCAGAAACTTTACGAGGAGCACCATTAGAGTTAAGAGGTCCCGATGTGATTAGCCCAGTGGTTGGGAGAATTGGTGCAAGAGGGCCAGAGTTTTGGCGACCCATCGAGTTCACAACTCCAGGTTGAGGACCAGATGTCCTTTTGACTGAATCCACATGTTTAAGTGGCCCAGAGTTTGATTTCTGTCTGTTTACTGAAGGACCAGAACCAGGAACTGCAGAAGAGAGAGAACCCGAGTAGTTGGATCGACCAGAAGCATTAGGCATGACTGGTCCTGATTGGGAAACTGCACCTCCAAATGATCCATTCCTAAATGAAGCACTTGTTAGAGGTCCAGATTTTCTAGACTTCTCAGCATGAAGGTCAAACATCTTGCCAAGTTCGCCTGATTTTTTGATGTCGCCACCTGTATATGGCATGGCAGCTGAGCTCATAGTTGGAGCCTTCTCCTTTGGCTGCTCAGGCCTGCCAGAGACATACAAGCCATTACTGAGCTGATGCGATGGGAATCTTGAGCCCATTGAGCTTTGTCAAAATGGCTTTAGTAGATCTGGCTATGTCTGAGCTTACATCCACAAGAAACAAAGAGTCAATTCTGAGTCTGAGCTTCTTGCATTATTATTGCATACATACAAATATTTACTATCATCCACAAGAATCAATTCTGAGTCTGAGCTTCTTGCATTATTAATGTGGTGATCACAAGTAAAGATCTGATCTTATCTTCTAATAATCTGCATAAGAAACAAAGACCTATGTCACATATATTAAGGAGCTGAGGTATGTCCATAGTTTATCAATGCAGAAGATGCACAATAGATAGCACATGATTTGGTAAACAACATATCAAAAGAAGAAATGGAATATATTGCGGAACACATCAAAAACTAATGCACATATTTGCATCCATTTAGATAGAAAACTGGCATGTGAAATATGGAAACTATAATTGCCAAGTGGTATCCCAATAATATGAGTCATCCCTTGATTCCAAGATCTTTCTTGAAGGTGATAACTTTATGTCCATGATATGCCCACAATATCAAACACTCTGTAGCCACTGAATTTATTGAGACCTTTTATAAATATCTTCATCATTTACTATTGCAGTAAAACTTTCTAATCTTATTCTC
Organism: Thalia dealbata; assembly: GCA_030544415.1. Lineage (NCBI taxonomy): Eukaryota > Viridiplantae > Streptophyta > Magnoliopsida > Zingiberales > Marantaceae > Thalia > Thalia dealbata. Next base: position 14,111,629 of record CM060460.1, read on the forward strand.
AATTATTACAAAACACTCAGGAAAAAAAGAGAACTCCCATGACTGATTGTTGCTGACCTGTAGGATGCACAAAACAGATCTTTTGTGCCAGTATACAGCTTTAAGAACAAAAATAATGATAGATGCTGCTGCTGACTCAAGTGTTCCAGCTTTTGGAATCTTAGAATTTGATAACGTGAATTCGGCAGCAAAGTAAGTTGAATGTGATTGTATTCATTCCCTTGTCAAACATTAGAGCAACAAATCAATGCTAATCATCTAATAGAACGAAATCATCAATTAGAAGAAAATTCACATGATTTGTTTTTTAAAAAATATAAAATTGCATTCATTTTACCTTTTTAAAATGATACAAGAAAGTTCATTATGGTCATATAGGGAGGTCAACTTTTCAAATACGTTAGAATATTTAAATTCAGGAAACCGGAGGAAGGTTTAAGCCCTATTGCAATTTGCAAATTAAAAGAAGACAAGATCTGTTTTGACTATGCTGAACATTAGATAGGACTGACAACAAAAATTGCAGAGGTGATTCATGTTCTTTTTTGGATTCAGATCCATGTGAAGTCTACCTTTAACCGCAAGCCACCCAAAGTCAACAGAAGAAACCAAACAGAATCTTATATTCCATTCCTAATCTACTGCAATCGAGCAATAGAATTTGAACAAACCTAGCTGTCCCAAGCACTCATTTAGTAAAGATACATAATAAAACAATTAGTGGAAGATAAAATATTATCCTAACAAAAAGAGTTTGGACATTTGTGGGTTTTTTTCATCGAGAAAATTCAAGACTTGTTTTGCTATTTAGACTGAGGTCCTGATACCCGGATCATATGATGAAGACACTTGCTCACAGTTTCATAAGAATTCAGTTCCCAAGCAAATCCAACCATTTTCCTAGCAGATCTGAAGTAGAAAAAGTCATCAATCATTCACGGATAGATAAAAGAGCAATTTTCTGACATCAAAAGAATCAAATCTACTAACTACATTGGGACAGAAACGCTAAGTCCCCAATCCGGAAATCAGAGTAGATTTTAGTTCAATGAACAGAAGAACGATCTTTGAGTGCTAAAACACAAGAAATACAAGCAACCGATGCAAATATGCTCGAGATCGACAGCAGCTGATTCAAAATTGTTCATTTTTTTTGAAAAAAGAAGAAATTTTAGCCTCCGACGAACTCACATGTCGTACCAACATCAATGAGATGAATCCTCATTCACATTGCATAATGCCCCAAAAACCTCATGCGAAGATTCAAACAAGTGAGCAAGTGAGAAAGGAGATCTCCACATACCTCCGCTAGCAGACGCATTGGGGAGGAAGCAAGAGGTATATTAAGCTGCTAAATTGGATCGTTAGAGACAGCTTTTATCCCCCAAGAAGAAATGGGTAAAAGAAAGGGAAACCTGGAAAGCATTAACCTTTTTCACAACCCCTCCTCTCCCGGCCCCTCATCTCTCCTAATTTTATAGTATCAAATCCCTGCTCGGTTTCCCCCGAAATGACAATTGTAACCCTAGCTTGGAAACACCTAAATTTTGAGAACAAAAGCAGTCAATTGGGAAAACTAGATTTATGGGTGATCTTGACTCACGAGCAAGAACTCAATCACCATCAACTCTTGCTGCTAAATTGAATAAATGATACCTAGCAAAATCATGATTTTCTTTTCCTTTCTTTCAACGAAATACTGTGATATCTCCATCATCTCTTGCACAAATGGAAATCTCGATCACCAACAGGACCGAGGCTGTTTCCAAAATGCTAATACCTCCATCATCACATGGTTTGGGGGGGGGGGGGGGGGTGTGTGAAGGTGGACCTGCTGTTTCACATGGCTTTGGTGCCAACACCCGATTTGTCATCAAGGATTGGCCCACGCTACTTGACGAAGCTCTCTCTACCTTTGTGTTCAAGATAAACCAAAACGTGTTCATCACTCCATTGGCGGTAGTTGGCTAACCAAATTATGAGAACATAGTTTTTGATGAGCTCATCAAATCTGGAACTTTTGGAGATTTCTGACGATGCACGGTGAACAAAATTATCATTTCCTTCTGGACAAGTATGAGTTTGCTTTGATATTACTTCATGCAACGAAAGATATCTGCCACTTACCCCACTCCATTATTTACTGCTCTCTCTTCATGACCAACCGGACAATGACAAGGTAACAAAAAGCCTGCTTATGAGTTCGAGTAGCTCTTATCTCTTCTTTTATACACACAAAAAAAGAAAAAAAGGATGATGAAATTTACTCATTCCCCAGGAAAAGGTTGTTCACACTGTTACTATATATAATCTACAAAGTAAAACCTACCGCAACAAGATGGAATTCACTGAACTCAAAAATAAAAGGATCAAGAGTCTCTCCTACGTAAGAGATCAAGATCATTCCATGAAGCAGGATTTGTGGGCTTTTACCATTCAATATATCCTATTGACATGACTGGGATACACCATGTTGAAATGAAACAAATACTGCATAAGGAAACAGCACAGTTTAGATCTCTTCCCTCTGTGGAAAGAAATGATCTCATATTTATGAAAGTTATGGCACAAAAATGGAACGACATATTGCCAAGGATTTTACTCTTAACGCAATGTTGCTTTGATTTAAAGAAGAAGAAATGTCCAAGTGCTCCAGGTCATTGAGAGCTTAACTGTTACTGCTTTTGGTGAGAAACTACAGTGCTGTTATGAAAGCTCAACTGCACTACGTTGTCTGGTGTGTAAAATTCTCCAACCTCGCCATCATTATCTTTTCCACCCTCGAGAGAACTGCTGTTGTTCTGTCGAAAAATTAGAAAAAATAAGCAACACAGTTTGCATATCAACATCCTAATTACTGAAAAGAATTTGTTTATTGCAGCATGCATCAGCACAAAAAATGCACAAGAAAAGTAATACTAACTAATTGAGCATTAGCAGCCACCAGAACCCACTACATCTGAATATATATAGAAAGGACATGTTTCAAGTGTCATGCATCCATCAGAATCAAATTGGCTGGTGGAATACTTGAGAATCACAGTGACAGGAACCTCGATCAAATTGATTCTACTTGCAAAATAGGAATTGAAGAATAAAAACAGATTCCACTTATGTTAACGTGAATGAATCTAAAAATCTTAAATCTCAACCGATCATAGTAATAAGGTTTAAATAATACTAAAAACTATAAATTCAAAACTTAAAGAGTAAAAATAAAATAGGAAACTTAGTTGTATAAGTATGTGTCATTTTGTATTAAAAGATTAAAAAATGGATTACTTTCTTCATGGTATGAAAGCAAGGTTAGACTAAAACTGAGTAATTCTTGTTGGCCTCAATGGCGTCTTCTTTTTCCTTGGCCATGTGTGCCTTGCTAGCCTTAGTGCCACGCGTATTATTTGGCCTGTAGTTCTATTATTGTTACTGATTAGCTCTCTTAGATTGCTAATGCAGATTTCCATAGCACCAACTTCCTGATTCTCGAGCCACAGCGAGCAAAGAAGCGGAAACAAAGAACGATTAGGTGATCTCAACACAAAGAAGGTAGAAAAGCTTAGGAACTTCATTAAAATTCTTTCAAGTGATTCTTGTTCATTGACTAGATCTGGTAAGTATCCTATCTCTTATGCTTTGAACGAACATACAATCAAAACTTACCCTTGGATAGTAGGTCGAGGAGCTTGAAACCATATGACGAAAAACTGTAAACATTTTACTAATTACTATTAAGAATGAAACTGCAATCCTATAGCAGAGAAAATTGCAACACATTTGTTGAGAGAAAAAGAATAGTTATAAAAAAATGAGAAGGAACCAACCACTTCCCAATACTCGCAAACTGCAAAAAAAGTTATAACTACAAAATAAGACATGCATAAAATAAATTACGAGCTTACTAATCTAACATTCTCCCTCTTAAGCTTGTTATTTCTTGATATTTTGAAGACCCAGCAGTGTTCTAATCTTCACAAATTTCTGTCTACCTAATGACTTTGTAAAAATATCAGCTTTCTACTCTCCTGAGCTAATATACTCAACAATCACCTGCTATTTCTCAATGCATTCACGAACAAAGTGATATCTAGTACCAATGTATTTCATACAATTGTGATATACTGAATTTTTGCTCAGTGCAATTGTAGACATGTTATGAACATATAGCTTCACTGGTTTCACTGGTTTTACAAGCAAACCTGATAATAGTTGGGCTAACCAAATACCTTGTCAAGTAGCTCCAATTAAAGCTACATACTCTGCCTCATAGGAACTTAAAGCAACAACCTTTTGCTTAGATGATGCCCAGCTAACCGCGCTATTCCCAAACATAAACACCATTCCACTTGTCACACCCCAACCCACCTGTCGGGCACGTGGCAATTGCTGTATGAGCCCAAAGGACCCATACGAGGTATTTAGTGATAAATACAATCCATAAATATCATCAACTCAGCGGAATATATAAATACATCATCTACTCGACTTCACTAACACAGTCCCGATATACCTACTGCAATTCTATGTTAACATTATTGGCAAATAAAATAAATTTATCAACAACCTCCTTTTCATCAACTATCTCGAGTGATCATCTATTAAACCCGCACACACATTGAACGTGGCGTGCTCAACCTTGTGGCCTAGTGCGAAATTACGACTCGAAATCATAGCTAGGAAATCAAACACTAGGGAGAAGTTCTATGATGCCTTTGGTTTATTGATTATCACATATTAAATTTTTAATTTAAATAATATCATCGATAGTGTTATTCACTAACTCACAGTGTATATTGGTGTATGTATCTAGATGTCGTCTATATTAAACGATATGTTTGTCACTAGTGTATGTCATCTACAAATATTTCACTCTTTGTATCAAGTACCTCGGGGCGCCAGTCTATGCTTAGGGGATATCCAAATCAGGGATTCCCATAATCTCATCTGTGTCGTGAATGTCTAGGTCTTTACCTATACTTGCTGTACGGATATTGGTAGAGAGATCGGGTGACCGTGTATCTCTCTACTGTCCCACTGGTCAATCCCTCACCCCATCTCAGCAAAACTCGTCGTGCCTATACTTTTTTCCTCGAAATCCCAGTACGGGTCATAACAACATCGTGTAGCTCACATAACTGTCCGTCGACAGGGTCACCTCAAATAATATGTCCTCGGCCACGGCTAGCCAAATTAAGTATTAACCTTAGGATTCGGACTACTCATCAGATCGTCTGCATAACGTCTGGAATAATAGCCGTGTGGTCTGGATCCACTGTCCAAGGCTTAAGGAAATCACCTTTCCAATTCAATAGCAGTTGATGTTGGCCGAGTCGAACTCGTATCTACACAATGGGCTGTGGCTACCTCGACTACATGCCTGCTAAATTCTTGGGAGGGTTCATCCCTGTTAGCCATCTCGGGATTGTCATGGTGACGCTCAAACGTCACACGTGCGGGTAATTATATCTGGGTATGGACTTACTCCGCTTTCTGGTTTACTTGACCTCAGAGTTAGTCTAGTCCATTCTCAACCAATTCCCAGTATCTAAGCTATTTATAGCCTCAGAAGTGGTATTAGTGAGTGAACGTCATTCTTCGATGACTAAGGGTTCGCTTTGTCATCTAGGGTGCACTAATGATTCACCCCCATAAATTATAATCTAGTGATGTTCCCAGGAGATGCTAGTATCATATGTTACCTATGTCTCTATCTAAACTAGAGTGTTAGGTAATGATTCTTGATATTACCTCCTATGTAGTTATTTAAGTTTTAAATCTATATTTTATCTCCTTTAGCATGATATTAGCATATCATATAATCATAAGAAAAAGTAAAGCAACATGTAAAATAAATTAATAAAGCATGCCAAATATTAAGCAGTATACACATTGCATAAATTATGTTATTCTAGTATGTATGTTATCAAGATATTTAGCAAATATAGTATTTTATTATTGTTAAGACATCCAAGACTTTCCTAATAAAATCTTTTTAAGATTTTTCTTAGGTTGAACTAGATCTTATTGTGATGAACCAATGCACCTGATTTTGTAATTCGGTCTTCTTCAAAACCAATCATACAATAATCTGTACTTCAATTTCTGGAAGATCTTCCTAATGTAAATAAAATTACATTTAGATATTTACTTTTTATGTGATTTATAATGAATCATATTCATAATGTAACAAGTCATCTTCCTATATTATTCTTAATTAGACATGATAAAACCTAACTAATTGTCCAACTCGTTTTAATTGATCAACTCAAACTAATTATAACCCAAATTCACTCTTCCAGCCCAATAAACTTCTAAAGCCCAATTCTACTTTTAAAGTCCATACCAATATAAAGTCTAAGCCAATAATTTCCTAATTTTATCTAACATCACAACATAATAATTAGCTAACTAAAATTTAACAATTCTTTCTTAGTGCAAACCTTCCTTCGATTCTCCCTACATCCACTATTATTACACTATACATAACCTCAAGTAAAGAAAAGAGAAAACATAACAAGGGAGAAGATGAGAGTACAAATAGGGAAATAAGAGGGAGAACCCAACTCATTTAGGATTATATGAGGAACATGTGACTAGTGTACTTATGCAATTTACTCTATCAACTCCATGAACCTCAAGTAAATTCCTCTACTTTTAATACAATCTCAACTAGGTTCAGATAAACTTTAATAATTTACACTTAGATAAACTTTCCAACTTAGTGTAAATTCAACACTTAAGTCCATCTATAACCCAAAAGCTCTCTAACCAACTTCTTACTCAAATCCTAGCTCAAGAAAAAATTTTAATCTTTTGTTTTTTTTGCTAATTAGACCACCTAAAGTGGGGGTTTACACCACTTGTACTTTTCTATCTTCATTACAACCAGTATGATCACTATCACTATAACCTGTCAACAAGCTTTCTTTGTGGTTTTTTTTGTAGTAGATAAGTCCATAGTCAAATGTTCCTTTAAGATACCGAAGTACTCATTTTACTGCAGCCAAGTGTTCTACTGTTGGTGCCTCTATGTACCGGTTCAAAATTCCAACTGAATATATCAAGTGAGGCATTGTATGAATGAGATATCTCAAACTCACAATTAGTTGTCGGTACTCAGTTGTATCAATTTTAGCAACCCCTTGTGCTTGGTGAAATATCATTATTTTCTCCATTAGTGTATGTGCAGAATTGCACTACAGCATACCCATCTCCTTCAAGATTTTTTTAGCATACAGTGACTGGCTCAACGTGATTTTATTTCTGAATTGAGTGATTTTTATACCAGGATAGTAATGGAGTAAACCCAAATCAGTCATTTGAATTCCCTCTTCATTTGCAACTTAAACTCTTGAATCTTCTCCACATTAGTGCCAGTAATTATTAAATCATCAACATATACACCAACAATTAACTTTTCATTGCTCACTAATTTTGTATACACTGCAGGTTCTTGAGAATTCCTCTTGAAACCAAACAACAGTAAGTACTGATCCAGTTTTATGTTCCAAGCTTGAGGAGCTTGTTTAAAACCATACATTATTTTCTTAAGTCTTAAAACTTTCTCTTCTTTACCTTGCAAACCAAAACCATCTGGTCTATTATCACGAATAATCGAACAGATGCATATGCTAGATTTAGAATCAACAAAAGCATAATATTATACTTAGGAACAATAACAATGAAAATTTTATATCAATAAGCATAAATATTAGAGATTGTTCACAACTCATTTACAATCATAATCAGGAGTTATATTAGTTAGCAGGAGAGTGAAAGAATATCAATTATAGATAATCAAAGGGATATAGCTCTCCTGGACTAAACATTAAAAATTATCCCGTCTATTCTACCTAGAGAATAAACACTCACCTGATCCTATCGTCGTAAGCACATCCTAACTCGTATCTCTATCATTAGTATCCTCATACTTACTTACCAAATTTCCTATGAATATTTTAATAAATTTTAATTCTCAAGCTGGTAATAATTTATCACACTCGTCTTTATCAACATGTTTAAAATGATTTCTAGATTCACCCCAATTTTTTTCTCAAGTTTTGCCGGAGACCCGCCGGAGACTCACCGGAAAGTTCGATGGAACCCTTGCCGGCGATGTTCTTCTATTAGCACGAATATTGGTACCAATCGAAATCTTTCTTCATCAAGAATACAAAAATCATATTTTTCTCTTTTTTAGAGCTCATATGTAATCAATTTCACCAATTAACCTCACAAAGGTAAAATCCTTAAATTAAAGTTTTTAGCTCACTGATAGCCAATCGGCGGCCAATAGCCCACAATCTAGGTACCAATGGATAGCTCTCGTCGAGCAGAAGTCATAGATACCAAGTTTGTCAAGTTCCATTGCTGAAATGGCCAGTAATCATCGGAGCAAGCTCCAGCGATGGAGCTTTTGCCCACCGACGTCCCATCTCAAATATCCCCTTTAAATATTCACCAAAACTCAAAAATAATGGTTCCAGTATGTTTGCCTAGCTCACCAAATGTTGTGGTTCAAATCTCGTCCAAAAATTTGATCAGAGCTAGACGGAGCATCGTCGATAAGATGAGGAGGTGAAGTCAACGTCGCTGCCACGTGAAGGAAGGAGCATGCGATGGGAAGAAAATATGATAATAAAAATAAATAAAAATCAATTAATACAACTACTTCACTCCATCCATGTTTGCATGAATCCTAGTTTAACATAGGTTTATTGAGATTAAATCTGAACCATCTACCACTTTAAGTGATTTAATATTATCCATCCATTTGGATTTATCCTTGGTTCATCAATTTGATCAACTAAACGATGTTCAAATTACGATCCGCCTATGCTATTGGATTCTCTATCCAAAATCTTATCTGATGGTATAATTTTTATATTAAAATTAAATACTTTAAAAATCCATGTGATTTTATAAATAAGTCATCCACATTATTTTCCCCACATAACCTTCAAAATAATCAGATATTACACAATTATCCTTGATACAAAACTATAAATCTCACATGCTACCCCTCTTAAAGAAATTTTGCTCTTAAATTTAGATCAATGCATCACTTGGAATAGTTGAGGATACTTCTTCATATACTCCTCAAATTTTCAAGTGACTTTTTCTACCTGTGCACTTTTTCATAAAACCTTAATCAACCATACATCCTTATTTCTTAAGATTTTCTTCTTTCTTTCTTAGATCTGCACAGGCTTTACTTTGAAACTTAGATTATCTTTAAGCTTTATCGGGGTGTCTGTAATACTCGCTGAAGATCCATAATATGTTTTCTTAATACAGATACATAAAATACATCATATTTTCTGGTCATTTCCTAAGGTAACTATAAGTTACAGGACCAATTTTATCAATGATTCTGAAAGGTCCAATATATTTAGGACTTAGCTTTTCTGTGTTTTGAAATAGTATGACTCCTTTCCATGGAGCTACTTTTAAGTATATCATATTCCTAGGTTGAAACTTTAACTACTTTCTTCGATTATCTACATAACTCTTCTGTCTATCCTAGGCTACTTTCAATCTTCTCTTAATAATTTTAATCTTTTCTTTAGTAGTCTCAATCAATTCATTTCCTTCTATTTGTCTTTCTCCCACTTCATCCCAACATAATGGTGTTCTACATTTCCTTTCATATAAAGCCTCATGTAGTGGCATTCCAATACTAGCTTGTAACTGTTATTGTATGTAACTGTTATTGTAAGGAAACTCAATCAAAGGTCGATCCTAACTTCCTTGGAATTCAATTACATAAGCTCTTAACATATCTTTCAGAGTTTGAATTGTCCTTTGAGATTGACCATCTGTTTAAGGATGAAAAGTTGTGCTAAATTGTAAAGTTGTTCCTAAAGCTTCATGCATTTTTGGCATAAATAAGAAGTAAATATAGGATCTGTATCAAAAACAATAGTAATGGAAACTCCATGAAGTTTCATAATCTCCTAAATATAGATTTTGTCTAATTTATCTAATAAATAAGTATTATGAATTGTCAGAAAGTCTATTCAAATTTTTTGGCAGACTCAGTAAGTCTATCCCCAAATTGCATTATGATTGCTCTATGGTCATATATTCCCATTTTCATTTAGGAATTGGTAGAGGTTGTAGCTTTCCTATAGATCTTTGGTGCTCAGTTTTGATTTGCTGACAGATGTGGTACTTAGCTATACATTCTGCAATATCTTTCTTCATTCTTGGCCACCAATAACTTTATTTTATTATACAATATATTTTTATACTTTTCGGGTGCAGTGCATATGCCGAGCAATGAACTTCCTTCATAATGGCTCTCTTGAGTTCAGTTTTATTAGAGACGTATACTCATTCTCGATAAACCAATAATCTTTCATCCCTCGTTCTGAACTTAGTATTTTCTTCTATTTATATTCGGTGGAGTATTTTCCTGAATTCCTCGTCTAAGCTTTGCAAAATTCGAATTTCTTCGGGAAGTGTGGGTCGCATAACAAATGTGGCTAGTATCTTACTAGATTTATCATAATCTAACTAAACTCCCAAAGATTTCAATTCCATCAATTGAGATAGTGTGATGGCTGAAATAGTTGACAGGAGAACTAATTTTCTACCCAATGCATCTGCTACTACATTAGCCTTTTTCAGATGATATTCTATTACTAGATCATAATCTTTTATCAACTCCAATCATCTTATTTGTCTCAAGTTTAGTTCTTTCTAAGTTATAATATATTTCAAACTCTGATGATTGGTAAAACTATAACATCGAACTCATATAGATAATGTTCCCATATTTTTAATGCAAATACTATTGCTGCCTGTTCCAATATGAGTAGGATAATTCAACTTATGTTTCCTTAGCTATCGGGATGCATAAGTAATAACTTTTCATTCCTGCATCAATACATATCTTAGTCCTTATCTAAAGCATCACTATATACTGTATAATTTTTATTCGGCTTTGGTAATATTAAAACTGGAGTGAAAGTGAGACAATCCTTGAGTTTCTAAAAACTCCTTTCACAATTCTGATCTCATTAAAATTTAACTTCTTTTCTCGTTAATTTAATCAATGATCCAACTATATTAGAAAATTTTTCAATAAAGTTTTTTAAATATCCAGCTAAGTCTAAGAAACTTTGGATCTCTGTAACATTCTTAGGTCATTTCGAATTCAAAACTACTTGCACTTTATTCGAATCTACCATGATAACCTTTTTTGATATTGTGTGACCCTAAAATTTCATCTCTTTTAACCATAACTCACATTTAGAAAATTTTACATACAATTTCTTTTTCCGTAATGTTTGTAAAAATACTTTCAAATGTTCCACATGCTCCTCTTCTCTAGGAGAGTTTATCAGAATATCATCAATAAATACAATAATAAACTTGTCCAGATATGAATGGAATATCCTATTCATTAAATCTATAAATGTTGTTGGGGTATTTGTCAAACCAAAAGGCATCATTATAAACTAACAATGTCCATATATGGTTCTGAAGACAGTTTTAGGTATATCTGACTCCCTGATCCTCAATTGATAATATCTTGAACTTAAATCAATCTTTGAGAATATTTTTGCTCCTTGTAATTGATCAAAGAGAACATCAATTCTCGGCAAAGGATATTTATTTTTTATGGTCACCTTATTTAATTGTCTATAAAAAATATATAATCTTAAGCTACTATATTTCTTCTTTACAAATAATACTGGTGCTCCCATGGCGAGGTACTTGACCTGATACATCTTTTATCTAGTAATTCCTGTAATTGTACATTCAATTCATTGAGTTCTGCAGATGTCATTCAATATGGTTGAATAGTGAAAGAGTGAGTGCCCGGTTGCAATTCAATAAAGAAATCCACTTCCTTATCAGGTAGTACACCTGATAAATATTTTGGGAATACATCTGAAAATTCACTCACAATCGGTATCTCTTCTAGCTTGGTCCCAAATGTAGATGTGTCTCTTACGTGAGCTAAATAAGCTACACATTATTTTCTTATTAGTTTCCAAGCTTCTAGCGCCGAAATTATACAAGTCGGTAAGATTCGACGATTCCCAATAAAATATAGCTCAGGTATTCCTTTCCTTGAGAATATCATTTCCTTGGTAAAATGGTTAACAGTGGCCTTATGTTGGGCTAACTAATCAATTCCCAGTATTAAGTCAAGATCTATTATTTCTAATGGAATTAGATATGTTAATAATGTTGTATCTCCCAACATAATCTCACAGTCCTTATAAATTATATTTCCAAGGAATTGTTATCCTAGAGGGGTGCATATAATAAGTTCAGGTTCTAGGGGAACTAATGTTTTATCATTAAACTTTGTAAACTCAAGACTAATATAAGAATTATGAAAACCACTATGAATAAGTACTATAGCAGAATGCTGAAATAGTTGTAAAGTAATTGGAATCAGATTTCGATTAATCTCAGCCTCCTTATCCGAACTGGCAAAATCCTAGTCTGCTCTCATGGTAGAATCCCAGAACCACCCTACGATCCTTTGATATTATTCCCTTGCTCAGCTCTTTGTCCTCTTGCTAACCTGATGGTTGCCTATCCTAAGTGGTTGATCATCTACCACTTGGTATCTGTCTGGGCATCCCAAAGCTTCTTTTCCTAACACAAATCACCGCATGGCCGTGATTTGTCAAGCAACAGCACAGCAACCAATTTTTCTAAGATAAAATAAATACATCCAATAACCATAAATCACACAATTCATACAAGGATTTCCTATTTACCCTTCTACTCACATCCTCTCACCATTTTTTTATTTTATTTAATTCCTTATAAACAATCAATCATCCATCACATTAACATCAGAATCTAACACAATCAAAAGTAAATAAGCATATAAAATAATATTTAATTTAATAATTTAATCATACCAAAAATTTTAAATCAATATATACTACCTTAATTAATTTAAAAATAATTTTAATAATTCCGTGGAAAATATAATTATATCAATTTAATTTATAAAATTTTAAATTATTCAATTTCACTAATTAGAAAAATCTAAATAATCCAATTATCTAAATTTTATCACATAATAAATTTATAAAATTTTAAATAAATCAATTTCATTAATTGAAAAAATCTAAATAATCTAATTACCTCAATTTACAATATCCTAAATTTATTAATTCAATAAAAATTCAATTAAATCATTTTAAATGTCATAACATAGACCAAAATATATCTTCATGTATATAATATACAAATAATCTATTTAAGACCTAAATAAATCCGAACTACCTTAAATAAATTAAAACACTACCTTAACAGTTCGGAAAAATTCTAATTAAATCACGTAAATTATATTTATGTATAATCTAACATCGTAAATTATTTTAGATTTTTGTGATATCCTTAATGCACTCAAAACCTTGAATCCAACCTAAAATAATTCGAAAACCGCATCTAAATTCCTAAGAACTCAAAACTTACCAACAAAGCTTCTAACAATGTTGAACCGCACTGAATCGGTTGTTAAACTGTGAAAATAGGCTAAACCCACATCGAACAACTGCTGAAGAGGACCCAAACTGAACCAGATCGATGGAACCGGGTTGGACCGGACCGCCGCACGCGCGTTGCACGCATAGTCCGACTCCTCCTCTTCGTTCGAGCTCCACTCGATCCACTGCAGCAGACGCCACCGCCGATCTCGCTCAACGCCGCAACCTTGCCGGAACCACGCCTTCGGCTCGGCCACAACTTTCCTCAACCCTACGACCACCTAATCGCGGCGCCAGTAGAGCCCCGCCGCTCTCGTGGCTGATGCTACCTCCGGTTCCTCTGCCACAGGCGGAATCACTGCCTCTAGCCACTACTACACCTCCCCTATCGCTCCCCCAACACGCTATCGACTCCATCACTACTACGCCACAGGCGGACCTCCCCTATTCGCCGCTTCCCAAAACATAGCAGCTCGCCAAAGCTGCTTCATTGCCCTGCTACTGCTGGAATCACTCCCAGCATCAAGCCACACTCTTCCTCTCCTTCCTACGCCACTCGCCGGGGTTCTTCGACCTCATGACCGCGGCAATGACCGGAACCGGATGCCACCCCTCTTCCGGGTTCAATCCTTCACCGCACCCCCTTTGTTTGCAGTTCGCCAGTGCCGCACCTGCGCACCACCAACTCCAACAACGATGCCTCGCCCCCGGCTGTCCTTTCCCTGATGCAACGTTGCTTTGCCAGGGCTCTTAGAAGCTTGCCGGCACCGTCACCCCCTGTTTCGAGGGGTTTTAATCCCCCTTCGACCCGCCTTCTCTACTCGCTATTTTCTATATTTAACCTAAATTAAATCTTTATCATATTTTTTTTCCTTTTTTTCTATTTCCTATTTCATTTTCTATTTTTATTTATTATTTATTTTATTTTATTTATCTATTATTTTATTAATTTAATATAAAAATAATATTATATATTTTTTTAAAGAAAAATAGGGTTTACAATTAAAAAAGTAACAACCTAAACCCCTTAAATTTCTAGTATTCCTATGTCTCTTAAGACATAGAAAGAACCTAAAGAATCATTCAATCCAATCAAATAATCTCAAACATGTTTAAACAATTTATCAAATAAAACACAAGTAAAACAAAATACTTAGACAACTAATTGAGGATTTCGAACTCAGATCATCTCACAGAACAATTAAAGGAGCAATTGGAACATGCGATGGGTCTGGCACATACCCCTTACGCATTGATACATGGAACACGCTATGGATTCTCGCTAAGTCTTCTAGTAATTTAAAATATTTAAGCCACCGGCCCCACTCTCTCCAGAATCCCAAACGGTCCAAATATACCTCAGATATAAATTTTCTTCTAAGTGAAACTAAAAAGGTCCTTACCAAGGAGACACCCTTAGAAACATTCTGCCCCCAACCACAAATTCCAACAGCCTCTGCCGATTGTTCGCATAACCATTTTGTCTGTTCTGAGTTGACTTTAGTCTCACTCGGATCACCTTAGAACGGAAAATAAAGTAGATTGTTCCAGGAAAGAAAAAGGTTGTTGTCTTTGCCAAACAATTCCCCATGGCTCGATACTCAGTAACCAATCGATCCCCAAAAATCACATCAAGGTCTTTCATCCTAGCATCTCTAAGAGTTGATCAGCCCCATTAGAAATGTCATGTTCACATAAGACCTCTGTGACCTGGTATCGATCAGAACACGAGCCGTAGAACTAATTAAGATCATAGATCTTAGGAATAACACACAACATAATAAAGAATACAAACTAGTCAGCTAAAGGTTTTCAGATAATTCCAACGGTCGTATTGGCACAAGTAACCAAAAGGAATAACAGAGATAGTTTGGAAGTCCAAAGCTTGAGACAATTAACTTAAACATCCAACAAAGCAATTTGTTGGTTTAGAAAGAGAAAATGATAATCATAAAAATTGATCATTAGAAAGTATATCATTTTGAGAAGTCTACAATTGACTCTTCTAACAATTGTTATAGAACATTTGGAAGGGAGTAGGTCATTTTCTCAAGGATTGCTAAATTTGAGATCTCACTTTTCAAAGGAAGATATGGTTATTTGAGCCAAGCAAAAGAGAGAATTATTGAAGAATTGAATAATTAACTTGGTGTAGTACAACTAACTACCCTAAATACAGGGAAAGCAGTTGGATTACTAAAGCTGGAGTTTCAAAATTAAGAGGAGAAAATTTGCCACCATCTGTATAGCCAAGATAACTGAAATTAAACAATCTAAATATTGTCTTTGAATGATCAAGGAAGAGATTGTAGATCAATTTCAAGGTTTTTAAACCATTAATACTGAAAAAGTAGTTAATTCAAGGCCATCAAAATTTGTTGGAGTTCAATAACAATGTTTACACTTTCCTCTCAACAATAATATCACTAGAATAACGAAGGAAAGGAACAACTCCTAATCTCCTTTGAAATTTTATTTCAATAATAAGTATGGAAGTACAAGCATTGGAATATAAAGGTGAAGATGACAGGAAAGGGAAAATAACAACCGAAGATGTAAAATCAATCTCTTTTGAATTCAATGGTGCCATCCCAATTATTGGAACTTGGAGGATAAATTTTGAAAACATAACTTGGAATCGGTATGTAAGAATAGTAACAAGGATATAAAAGCGGCTACTAACTGCCGAAAAGACTAGAATAGTAAAAATAACTGCTGAAATAATGGAGAAAGACCAATTAAAAGTGATGAATAAAATTTTACCACCAAAATGAAGGTTAGGACTCGAGCTAGTACCTAAATGGTTACTTTAGTTTATAGTACAACTAGGAATTGAAAAGGTGTAAGCCAGAACTTACAGTAAGATTACAAAGTTAGGAGAAGGAATAAAAAAAAATAAAATTGTCAAGGTTTAGAATATAGGCAAAGTAAAATTTCAGCATTGTTGTTCATATAAGCATATAGCACTTATTTTGATGAAGGATGAAACTTAAATTCACCACTCGTAAATTATAGATCAAAGGTAAAGAAAAAGAATGAATACATGTCCTGCTATTAGCAGAGACATGGCAAGATTCAAGTGGAATGATGAATGGTTTCTCAACCCAAGAATATCAACTTGCTCGGTACACTAAATTTTTAGGATTCATTGAACTTTGGAAGATCATAAATTCCTCCACATAGATCAGATTAAACTAAATTTTTAAGGGTAATATTTAGCATCAGTGAAAAAGGTGTCTACCAAATTTCATAGAAATTTGACACTCAGAGAGCTCAGGATGATCAAATCTCTGGGATAAGGTGATTCTGGCATCGAACCTGTTCAGGTTTAGTATATCTTGCTATAGTGATTGATATTAGTTCACTCCTTAGTTGTGTATGGGCGTTATGGTTGAGATTTTGAGGTAGAGACAATATTACTATGTGAGAAATATAGTAGGGTCATCAATGAAGGATAAGACTACAAATTAGATTCTCCTTTAACATCACTTATAAAATTTAGAATTGGGAACCAAGGTTTGTTTATTTTCGATATATTAGTTTGGTACAGTAGGTATGCTGGTCTAGTATTTGGTAGAAAGGATTTCAATAACTGACCTTGAGGATCGGCAAGAAATTGAACAAGAGATAAGCTCAATTCTTTTAATTTAACTTGCTGAAAATTCTATATCTTGCTATAGTGATTGATATTAGTTCACTCCTTAGTTGTGTATGGGCGTTATGGTTGAGATTTTGAGGTAGAGACAATATTACTAGGTGAGAAATATAGTAGGGTCCTCAATGAAGGATAAGACTACAAATTAGATTCTCCTTTAACATCACTTATAAAATTTAGAATTGGGAACCAAGGTTTGTTTATTTCCAATATATTAGTTTGGTATAGTAGGTATGCTGGTCTAGTATTTGGTAGAAAGGTTTTTAATAACTGACCTTGAGGATCGGCAAGAAATTGAACAAGAAATAAGCTCAATTCTTTTAATTTAACCAACTGAAAATTCTAAAATTTCAGCACTGTAAGCTCATTGAATTTATTTGTAATTTTTTGCTAGATTGTCCAGTAACTTGAGGTTCTAGATTATATTTGGAACTTTTTTTAAAAAAAGTCAAGAGTATCACCAAAAAGGTTTTAAAAGATGATAAAGATTAGGAAGAGAAACATACTAAGGAAGAAAAATAATTGTTAATTATCAACAGAAGGAATTTAAATTCTTTTAGTGCCAGGGACGGTACCACTTTTTTTTAATACATTCAAGAGTAGACATGCATGCGGGCTGTGCTTGGGCTGACGGGAGCACGGCCCGCTTTAGGACGCTCCTGAAGTGGGCCGTGCCAGGCACTAAACGCTCCTGGAGCGTGTCGTGCTCGGCACGGAGCGCTTCACGCCCCATCCCGCCCAGTACGGCACAGGGTACGCTAGTCTAGCATGTCGGCCCGTGCCTGGCACGGCAACGTGGTGATGCCTCCACTGCTCTATGGACCACAACCTCACACCATTGTTAGTCACCAGCTCCATGGAGGCGTGGACGGTGGTGCGTGACTTCGTCTCCGCCACTCGCCTTCATAGTCTCACACCATGGGAGTACGACTTCACCGGAGCTTGCCTTCGCAGTCTCTCCGATCTCCCTCTCCGAAGCTCCCACCACAAGATCCCCAATCCCTAGTCTCCAGTAATAGGGCCTTAAAAAAAACAGAGACCTTAGGGTTTGCGGGACGATGGCCTCCTCGCCCCTCGCGAGATAGACCTTGAGAGGGAGAAGCAGAGTTGCAGTCACAGAGGCACCGAAGAGATGCCGAGACGGCGAGACCCAACGGTCGATAGTCGACACGGCTACAAGTGAGAGGGAAGAGTCGAAGAGGGGCACTGGGCAATCGTCGGGGCAGAAGCCAAAGGGGCTTCTTTTTTTATCCTGCAAGTAATAAAAAAAAATTGAGGCAAGCGAAGGGTTTTTTATCCGGCAAATAATAATAAAAAAAGTGAGGCAAGCGAAGCGAGAGGGAAGATAGCGAATATTCTCCTACAATTATTAAAAAAAAAAACGAATCCACTTATTTGGGTTGCCTATATATCTTCTACTAGAAGAATCAGGTCTACGTAGTTCTTATTCACCCATTATACAGTTTCTAAAAAATAAAAAGAAAATTACCTTCTATTTTTTTCATCTTTTTCTTAAATTATCTATCATTACTGGTTTGTACTATTTCCTCCTGCCATTGAAGTAGAAGCCGCTTCTTCAATCCTTCATACAAATACATGCTTCCACGCTTAAAGATTCAATCGACTTCTTTTTTCATCCAAAACTCTTCCTCCTGCACTAAAACAAGATTTTGATGCAACTATAGACACCGGTACACTTAAAAAATCACGAGCAATCATAGACATTATAAGAAAAGATTTTTTATTTGTTCTCAACCAATCTAAAATATTATAATCACTAAGTACATTAGGATGTCAAGTACTTGAATGATCTTGTTCTAAATAAATATTGATTTCGATAATACCTAAAATATTAGATGTGAGCTTTTGAGATCTTCTAGTAATATTAAAAATATTACTTGGTAAACCATTCTAAGTTTATTTAATGTTGACGATGGAGGTGTCACTTGATAGCTACTCCATATTTATTTGAATATAGATTATATACATCGTGTAATAATTTAGTTATTTTATTTTTAAATTCTACTACATTATCATCTAATAACATATTATTATAATATTCAACAATTAAAGGATAAAGTTCATATAATTTAAGTATAGGATCTAAAATTACACCTAAATAAGACCAATATTAGCCCAATACATAGCTCCTAATGCAGGTTTAATCAATTGATTATCTCTACACTCATAAAAAATAGAACTAATATTAATAATTTACAATAAAAATTGATTAATAGTTAGATAATAAGAACCCGATAAAGAATTAGAAGCATCTTTAAATAATTATAAAATTTTACATATAAATGAAGCAAAAGTCCAATCAGAATCATTAATAATACATTCTACTTCTGATATTTTTTTATTATAATAAACAATAAAAATATCTTTATAAGGTAAAGCACATTGTAGCATATCATACGTGGAATTCCACCTAGTAGCAACATCTAGTTTGAATTTTTTAAAAGGTTTGCGATGATTATACATGATCATTAATTAATTTTAAACCATATTGAACACATAAATTCAGTATATGACATACACATAAAAATAAACCATCAAAAATAAGAGATAAAAACTGTTTTAATAAATTAATTGCAGCATCGTTATTACTGGCATTATCAAAGCTAATAGAAAAAATATTATTTTGTATATTATATTCATGAATACATGCATTAATATATTTATAAATTGCATATCCTATGCGGATGCTCAAATACCTTAAAACTAATAATTCTTTTTTGTAAATAAAATTTACTATCTATCTAATGGCAAGTAATACACATGTATGTCATACTACTATGCTGACTAGTCTAAACATCAGAAGTTAATGAATAACTAGAAATATTATCTTTAAAATTATTAAAAATATTATTTTTGTATTCATAATTTTTTTTTACTATATCAGATCTAACTATAGTTCTACTAACACCTTTAAAATAAGGATAAAATGCAATTTGTATAAGACGAATAAAATTAGGAAGAAAAAAGCAATTCGTTTTTAATTATAAATTTAATTAATTCTTTTCTAGCAATATCATCATTATATCTAAATGTGGTTAGACTACCACTATTTATATTTAATAGTTGTTGTGCAGATGATATTTGATCTTTATGACTTCTAGCATGCCTAGCTAAATGATCGGTTCCAATTTTTGAGGAAGCTGAAAGTAATTTCTTGCACCTCTTACAACGGGCTTTTTCAATATTATCAACAACTATAAGATCAAATTCCTGTCATACCGCACTAGTTCTTTTTTTATGAGTAGTACCGGACTCAGCTTCAGGTTCAGTTCTAGTTGTATTACCATCGGTGGGAGGATTTTCGGCACTCTCATTAGAGGTCTGCATAAAAGATGGATTATTTTGCATAGAACTAGAAGGATTAGAATCAAATTCTTGTGAATCCGAAAAATATTGATAATTATACATATTATAATTATAGTTATCATTATTATCAGCCATTTATCTAGAAAAAATAAGAGATGTAAAAAAAGTAAAATTAAGATATTAAACGATAAAAAAGAAAAAAAAAACTAGATTTAATTAGAATAAGTAAATTGAATCAGATTAAGAGAGGAGGACGAGAAATACTAAAAGAGATTAAGTAATTATAATAAGTAAATAAAACAAGATTAAAAGAGTAATTTTTTTTCTAGAGTTCTTAAGGCTAAATAATTCGGAGGAGAGAAGAGTATAGAATTTTTGAGTTGTAAAATCTATGAACGATGGGGGTATTTATAGGAGATTTTGTAAACTCATCCTTCATTAAAATAGCAAAAATACCTCTAAAAGAAATAATAAAGTAAATAAAGTAAGGGGTAATAATGTAATTTGACTTATTAATTGCAACATGACAATTTCTTGCGTTGCAAGATTTCTGTTGATGCTTGACAACTTGCTCTTCTCTCCTCTTTCCTCCGCCTCCTCTCTCCCCTCCACGTCTCTTTCTTCTCTGCTCCTGTTCCAGCAACGTGAAGGAAGGACGAGGCGGAGGTGATGACTGACGAGGACGAGCCAAGCTTCTTCCCTCTTCCTCCCTCCTCGATGAGGAGGCATCGTCGTCGACTGCTCGGTGCTCGGCACTCGCTCCGCTCCCACCCACTGAACCTAACCTAGCCGGTCTCATCTCGCGACGATGTGCGAGGTGTGCTGTCCTTGCTTCTACGGTTCTACCTCTCTTCGCCTCGCCTCTTCCTCCCTCCTTGACGAGTCACCTCGAGGAGGCATTGACATCGATGATGTCTCAGACACCCGTCCCACCCACTACTCAGTGCTTGCCCTACTCTTACCGGCCGGTGCACGACTGCGCTAGCTACCTAGCCAGTCTCATCACCGTGAGACGAGGGCCAGCCGAGATGACAGCGTGCGACTGTGCGTCGTGCGGGATGTTGCGAGGCTGTAAACCTGCGAGCAGAGGAGAGAGGCAGAGCAGTGACTCTGTCTGCTCTGTTCGGTCATCGTTACAGATCACTGTGTTGTGGAGAGGGAAGAGGCGAGGCAGAGCTAATTACGACTACGGGAATGTCGGGTAATAAATATTTCAAACGCCAATGGAGACGCAGGCGAGTGAGTTTGCAAATCGCCGGACAGTGGAAGATGCGTGTTGTGGTAGAGGAGAGCCGGCCGCCGGAGGCTGATATTGCCAGAGGTCTGAGTCCTACTCTTGCACTCTGGCTCATTCGCTTGCCCTCAGATTAAACTTGAGCTCACTCATGATTATGTTTGAATGGGGCGTGCATCATGCCATTCATGCATGGCGTGCCGGGCAGGCACGACACGGGCTCGTGCTGCTCGTGCTTGGCATGCTGGGCAGGGCACGAGACGAGCTCGTGCAAAGCACGACACGGCATGTATGCAGGGCCGGGCTGGGCGTGGGCAGCCCCTGGGCGGCCCGACTTGGTTTTCATGTCTATTAAAGAATATTCAACAGAAGGATGATTAGTATTTTGAGAATGGTCAGCATCTTGAAGAATGGTCACGACTAAAGGTTTGTAGAAAAAATGAAACATATCAGTGAATAAAAGTGAGGGAATAAATCTTCTCCTCATCCGCATATGCAGAATTCATAGTATAGTTCATGCGATATGCAAGTACTTGATGGTTATTCATATAAAACTGTCTGATAGGGATAAATGAGTGGGATTGAGGTAAGATAGGAGTTTTGATACACCACATGGTACTAACTAGCTAATGTGATACCAATAACTTTGGATTTATTAGACTTCTGATGTCAATACCCTAAGATCACCAAAATGTTGAATGTGAGATGATAGAGATGGTATTGATCTTTGATTATAATTCAAGAGTAAGGGATGATAAAATCAATAAAAGTTAGGGATGAAACTCTAAAATTTAACTATGTCTTTAACCAAGTTTTGAATCTATAGAGAAGAGAAGGGAGGTTATCATGATTATATTTTGATTTTGTATTAGGGTATGATAGGAAAACAATTAGAGAGGATCTCTATCCTTCTTCTCAGCCCCCAACTAGAGGAAAGGATCAAGGATCAATTTTAAACATTCAAGGCTGCATAAGGTATCAATATTTCAATTCCCAACAAATCTTATGCAATGCTTTATTGATACCATTAGTGAAATGAGTCCCATATTTTGAAATAAGGAAGGGAAAAGTAGCTGTTGCTACCTAAGACAATTAAATGTCAATTAAATATTCAGTTTGAGCAAATATCTCAACATGGCAACTAAGAAAATAAATCAAGAGGAAATTTATAAATTTAGCTAGAGTAGTTGATTAGTCTGTATCATGTAGCAGATGGGGTCATATGTTATATCAGACCAAGAAAATATAGGAAAATAATTTTATAAAATTTCTGTGGGTTATCCAACAATAAGTTCTCTATAGTCTCATGTGTAAGGTTCTAAATATGCCTATATTGTCCTAGGTCAAGTTTTCAACAATCACAGCATAACTCAAGCACAATATAAACACAAAATGAAGTCAACATACCTGATAAAATATGTGAGGTTTGTAATTTTGTACTAAGGAAAATTTTGTAATATGTAATAGATAATGATTTTAAAGGAATTTTATGAAAAAAATAATATGGAGGACTTATTTGTAAAATTATATGGATTTTTTGCAGTATAGAATTTTGAGGTGAAAATTATACCATTAGATAGAATTTTTGATAAGGAATCCAACGGCGCAAACGGATCGTAATTTGGATGTCATTTGATTGGATAAATTATGAAATCAAGGATTGATCCAAATGGACGGACAAGATTAAATCACGTAAACGGACGACCCCGATCTAATTTTACTAAACCAATAGGTGAACCGGGTTAGCGGGTTAGTGGTAAGGGGGTTAAGTGAGGAAATCTGACCCATTAACAAACCCATTTAACTTACCCTCTTCTTCTTCCTCCTCTACCCGTGACTTTCTCTCTCCTCCCCTGCTTCGAACGCAGCCGCCAGCTTCGCTTCCTCAACTTGGCGACAACGGTTGGAGGTCTTCCCGACCGAATTTTTCCATGAAATTTCAGACACAACTTCAGGTGAGCTAGGAGAACGCATTAGAACCCTTATTTTCGAGTTTTGGTGGAGATTTGGGGGAGAAAAGAGGATAGAAGTTAGGGGCGACGAAAATTCATCGCCGGAGCTTGCTCCGACGATTCTAGCTGCAGAACTTCGCAAAAATTGGTACCTATGGCTTCTCCTCAATGAGAGCTTTCCATTGGTACCAGAGTTGAGGGATGTTGGCCGCCGTCGAGTTAAAAACCCAAATTTAGGGTTTTCACCCAATTGAACTTCTCCGGCGAAATTAACCGCATATGGAGGGTATAAATTGGGGCAAATGGGGGCTGATCGAAGAACTTCGCCAGCGAGGGTTCCGGTGAACTTTCCGGTGAACTCGAGATAAAAATTAGGGTGATGCTAGAGACCATTTTAAGCATGTTGGTGAAGACGGATTTGAGAAATTATTTTTGGATTGAGAATTAAAATATTCACAGAAAATCCGATAAGCAAGCACGAGGATACGAACGATCGCGATACGAACTAGAACATGTTTAAGACGATAGAATCAGGTGAGTGTTTATTCTCTGGGCAGGATAAACGGGATAGTTCTCAATGTTTAGTCTAGGAGAACTATATCCCTTTGATTAGATATGCTTGGTATATCCCTTTGATTTGAACTATATCCCTTTTATATAAGCTTGATTATTATAATGAGTTGTAAATAATCTTTGATATCCCTGCTTGATGACATAAGCTATTTAGTGCTCATGTTCTTTGATTCATTATAAGCATGATACTATGCTTTTGTTGACTCTAGATCTAGCATATGCATCTGATTTGTTATTTGTGATATTATTTCACTTATAAAAGCATATGACTAGTATGATTTGATACTGGATACTGCTATAAGCACAGTCACTGCAGTGATATTTGATTAGCACTCCCATGGGCTACCTATGTAGAGGGGCATGAGGTAATAGTACACGAGGTCAGGAGGGGAGACTGGGATTGGAATACTCCTGACTGGCCGTTAGACTAGACTAGCCATGGATGCCAGGTAGTGAGGTCCAGTAGCAACTTAGGGGGAAAGGGGGCTTTGGTTCCATATTCTTGTGTTTCTGCTTTGATCTGGGTACCCTATGATATTTGATTCCTCCCCCTGAGGTAACAGTTGTTGACCACAACTGTATTTGATAAAGCCAGCCTCAGATATAGTCTTGTGTGACTATTGATTGCTCCTTTTGATTGGCTATTGCACACGGATAGCCAGATTATCTAATTCTTGAGATTTTGTTATTTTATGTTCTCGGTTTTACATTGTTTTCTATCCAACTTACTGAGTTCGGCGTTACTCACCCCGTAGGGGAACTCATTTTTTATTTTTCAGGATTACAGCAGGAGAGAGATTGATAGATATTGCGACGCATAGCCAGACTGCTATTTGATTTTGAAAGGTAGGACAGTTCTACCTTTATTTTGTGTACAAAAGGATCCACTAGATAGGTACTTTGTGTATTATTGGGCATGTGCCCCATTTTGGTTGTAGATCATTTGTACATACATAAATCTCTGTGTAAGAGATCTGATTTTGTGAAATATATCATTTTAGAGTTATATTTGATCTGTTGTCTAAGTTTTCTCCTTCCATAAATAGATGAGATATACATCAGGCACGCTTAGTGGGTTCCTATATAGTTTCGGAGGTAAACGGGGTTGTATATGGAGTTCACTGCGGTCTGCCACGTGCCCTAGGGGAAGGTACGGGGCATGACAAAATATAAACACAATACACAATCAATTTACTTACTAACATCAACCACAGTAACATATAACATCAATAAGTAAATAACATAGAACACATCATAAGCACAACGACAATCCACAAAATTTAAACTCACAAGGCACAATCAATTTTACTCACTAATATCAAATAAAATAATCACAGCATATAAACAAGAAAGGAACATAGAACACAACAAAGTAAAGAAAAACATAAGACCTAAAAGTATCAACAAGCAAGGGCAAATATAGGAATATAATACGACAATTAAAGAAAGCATACGAGCAAAATTTTAAATCCTTATAACCTCTCTTCACCCCGTCCAAGTTATCTCACATGTGTACTTAACCCTATGGTGTACTCTAAGTTTTATCCTTACTTTTAATTTCATCTTTTTAACCTGTGTGCTCTGATACCAACTTAATTGTCACGCCCCAAATCCACCTTTGGGCACGTGACAACCACCGTATAAGCTGCACTTCTACATCACAACTTATACAAGGCTAAATGTATCACAAAGTACCATAATTACTTTTATTAAACACAACAGAAATATAACGAATTACATTTAATACCAGTACTACAAAATGAAGTTCTATCTATATTTCTAAAATAAATTTTATTTCGTCATAGCTATGTTCTCCCTCGCTCCCCGTACCGATGGACAACATGTAACCTGCACAACAGGAGAAAAATATGCACATCTGAGTCGCAAAACTTAGTGAGGCTACAGAGAGAGCACCCTAAAAATGAGCATAAGGTATTGTACAGACCAATAAGAAAACATATCCACCAAATCACACATTTAAAATAACATGTCATACAATATATAACAAGATTTAACCTATTTAAAGTAGCAGTCACATTATTGAAATAAGGCATGTGAACAGGATATAAGAACTATATTCATAACAGTAACTTAAAGTTGAAAATGTCATATCGCTTTAACTAATATATAATAAATTATCCAGTACTACTCCTAAGGCAGCCATCCTATGTTCAAGGTAAACCCCTCGTCAGGGATTTCCTCTGAACTCGTTAGTGTTAACTCTACATCTTTGTCCTAGATGCCTGTATACTGACGTTGGCGGAAGGAGCTGGTGACCACGATACTCTTTTTATGCAACACAAGTACCATAATTCTGCCACACGGCAGGATCACCATACAAAATAATCAATCACATCCATCTCCAGCTTGGCAAGCTGAGATCCATTGTATATGCTGTCAATGAACCTGAACTGCTCAGGGACCCACATCGTTGAGCATGCTAGAGTCATCAGGTTCCCTAGTCCGGATAGTGCATTGAACGGTACTATTCTTAGCACACCATCCACCCTGATGTAACACAAATAAGTTGAGTTCTGCACCGAAGTGAGATCCTGATTACACCAAAGTATATGTGGCTAAGTCATCCGAACTTACACATCTACCATTGCTAGCACATGGCTCCTCACCACATGTTGACACATGTCAGTCTAAGAACCCTAACATCCTTTCCTAGGTTATCATAACCCTAAGATGTCCAAAGTTCTTAGTTATATATCAATTCAGATACTCTAGGTTGTAACATATCATGAACCTAAAGTATCTCTAGTTTTTGTCTCATGTCAATATGTTCCATGTTCTTGCTAAGTATCTCTACATCTCTAGCAACATGAATATATCAATAATAACATAACATGAGTATAAAAATCAAGAGCATGCATATAATAGCATCATACATATATCAGCATGGTATAACTTTCAAACTCATATCAAGAGCATACATACAATAGCATCATATGTAAACTAACATTATATACATCCAATAATTTACATGCTAATTAAATATGCAACCAAACAGATATATAACTTATCAGCATGCACAATAATTAACAACGACCCTTAGGACTCGACATCTGTAGTAGGCCAAATAATTTGAAACCATAAACCCTCACCTGAGTCTTAAGGCTTGGCCAAGTAAGAATTCACAACTTGGTTGTAATTCTTAAAAGTAAGAAAACAATCAATCAAACACAACAATTTCTTCTTACCCCAACACAAGTAACAGCTTGGCCGTAATTTGTCAAACAACAACACAACAACTAATTTTCCTAAGATAAAATAAATACATCCAACAATTATAAATCACACAATTCATACAAGAATTTCCTATCTACCCTTTTACTCACATCCTCTCACCATTTATTTTATTTTATTTTATTCCTTATAAACAATCAATCATCCATCACATTAACAATCACAATCCAACACAATCAAACATAAACAAGCCTATAAAAAAATATTCAATTTAACAATTTAATTATATTAAAATTTTTAAATCAATATATACCACCTTAATTAATTCTAAAAATAATTTTAATAATTCTATGGAAAATCCAATTATATCAATTTAATTTATAAAATTCTAAATTATTTAATTTCACTAATTAAAAAAATCTAAATAATCCAATTATCTAAATTTTATCGCATTATAAATTTATAAAATTTGAAATAAATCAATTTCATTAATTGAAAAATCTAATTACCTCAATTTACAATATCCTAAATTCATTAATCCTGTAAAAATTCTAATTAAATCATTTTAAATGTCATAACATCAACCAAAATATTTATTCATGCATATAATATACAAATAATCCATTGAATACCTAAATAAATCCGAACTACCTTAAATAAATCAAAATACTACCTTAATAATTCGAAAAAATTCTAATTAAATTACAGAAATTATATTTACTTATAATCTAGCATCAAAATTTATTTTAGAATTTTTTGATATCCTTAATGTGCTCAAAACCTTAAACCCAACCTAAAATAATTCAAAAACCGCATCTAAAATTCAATAAAAATTCTAAATAAATTCCTAAGAACTCAAAACTTACCAACAAAGCCTATAACAATGTTGAACCGCACTGAACCAGTTGTTAAACCGTAAAAATAGGCTAAATCCATATCGAACCACTAATGAAATGGACCCAGACTGAATCGGACCGGTGGAACCGGGTCGAACCGGGTGGAACGGACCGGACCGCCGCCCTCAGCTCGGCCACAACTTTCCTCAGCCCTACAGCCGCTTAATCGCGCCGCTGGTAGAGCCCCCGCGCTCCCGTGGTTGATACTACCTTCGGTTCATCTGCCACAGGCGGAATCGCCACCTCCAGCAGTTACTACACCTCCCCTGCCGCTGCCGCAACTCGCTATCGACTCCATCGGAGTTGAATCGAGTTCATAAAACTCGTCGCTGAAGAATCGTCGCTCGCCGCACTCCCTGTTGGCGTATTCGACGGGAATAGGGGACCTCCCCTGTTCGCCGCTTCCCAAAACATAGCATCTCGTCGGAGCTACTTCGTTGCCCTGCTACTGCCAGAATCACTGCCAGCATCAAGCCACACCCTTCCTCTCTTTCCTACGCCACTTGCTGGGGTTCTTCGACCTAACCATCGCGGCAATGACCGGAACCGGGTGCCACCCCTCTTTCGGGTTCACTCCTTCGCCACGCCCCCTTTGTTTGCAGTTCGCCGATGCCGCACCTGCGCACCACCGGCTCCGACAATGATGCCTCGGCCCCATCCGTCCTTTCCCTGATGCAACGTTGCTTCATCGGGGCTCTTAGAAGTTTGTCGGCGTCGTCGCCCCCTGTTCGAGGGGTTTTAATCCCCCTTCGGCCCGCCTTCTCCGCTTGGTGCGCGTGCGGTTCACACGCAACAGCGGAAAAAGAAAAAATATTTTTATTTTATTTATAATTTTTTTTCTATATTTAACTAAATTAAATCTTTATCATATTATTTTTTTCTCTTTTTTTTTTCTATTTCCTATTTCATTTTCTATTTTTATATATTATTTTATTAATTTAATATAAAAATAATATTATATTTTTTTAAAAGAAAAATAGGGTTTACAAATTATGAGCAATCTCTAGATCTCTAGATCCCTTAAAACTATAACAACTTAACTATCAAGCTGTCTTTAATTGCTTCAATAAATCATTCGGTGGAAGAGCTGGTAGTGTATGCACTAGTGGAACAAGGGTCTGTATTCATGCAGTCTGTGCTTGCATCATTCTAAGGATTTTTTGAAACTGCTCATTAGTCAAAGTAACTCCTCCAACTACAGGTGGTGCAACATAATCTGTAAACCCTGTTTTCTTTAAAAAAATATTATTATTATAATAAAATAATGTAAAATAAAATAAATAGTAAAAATCAGTAAATATATATATATATATATATATTAAATAAATAATAGTGAAAAGAAATTATTAAATTAATCTTATAATATTTTAAAAAATGAATTATTTAAAATTTAAAACCACTTCGTACGTACAACGGGAGGCGAGGGCGTCAAATGGGAGGGTTTTAAATCTTGAAGCAGGGCAGAGTCCTATTTGAGGATTCCACTGTCACGCCCGACCCATCTGCCGAGCACGTGGCAACCGCCGTATGAGCCCAATGGACCCATACAATGCGTTTAATGATACACAAAGTTCACATACATTATTATTGCAGCGGATAATATAATTAAATCAATTAACTCAAGTCTACTAACATAGTCCCGATATACCTACTACAATGTTATGATCACAAAAATGGTAGATAACTATGTATGTCAAAAATCTTATCTCTGTTAGCTATCTTGATCGGTCATTTAATAAACCTGCACACATATTGAACGCAGTGTGCTCAGCCTTGCGGCTTTGTGCTTATGGCTCTAACCACGGTAGAATAACTCAAATAGCAAAAAGGGAGATTTTTAACATGTCCATAAATTATTTATTAATATCAAACAAAGCATGTAAAATTAGCAAATAAAACATGAAGCATCAGGAGAAGAACATGTAGTATAAGTGTAGCTCAGCTATCATATGAAGTGTGCTTATGTCTCTAGATTTTTGTCACTAAAATGTCATTTGGTTTAAATATCGTGATCTGGGCTACCAGCCTATGCTTAGGGGATCTCCTGATCAGGAAGTTCCTATAAGCCCATCAGTGTCAACTCCATCTATGTCTCTACCTATGCCCGTCACACTGATGTTGACAGAGAGGTCGGGCGACCGTGATCCCTCTCCGGTGGTCCACTAGGCGAATTACCCCAGCTCCGCGACTTAGCGACCTGTCACTCCATGCGTCCTCCCCAGACAATCCATGGAGCAACTCCTGTAGTACTACAAACAAGGGTCACTGCACCTAAGTATACACATCGGCCACGGCTAGCCGATAATAAACCCAGGATCCCGGACTATTCATCAGGCCGTCTGCAAAATGTCTAGAATTATAGTCGTGTTGTCTAAGGATCCACTGTCCAAGGCTATGCGGAAAGAGTCACCGTCCCAATTCACAAGCAGCGATGCCTGCTAGGAGGTGTGCACCCTAGCTGTCGTCGCTAGAATGCTACATCCTCGGCTACATGTTTGCTAGGTCATTGGTTTAGTTTCATCCTTGCTAGCCATCTCAAGAATATCACGGTGGCGACTCGGCGACACACGTGCGGGTATGGTGCATTCATCACAAGTTCTCTGACAAAAAGTCAATCCATACCATATTCCACCCTTTATGTCCAAGATGATTTCAACCTCTTTGGGTGGTATAGGTTTGTGAGAATTAAAGCTTATATACATAACTTAGGAGATCATATATGGTGCATTGTCAATATTTTCATACATAAGTATGTCAATGTTACATATCTATAAGTGATGCTTGTTGATGTCTATGTATGTATCAACCTAGAGTGTAACATGATAGTCTCTAGGTGTAACTGTAACATGTTATTATTTTTCATCACATCAATGATATGCACACGCCTCGACTTAAGATGCGTGCAAGCAAGTTGGTCCCGATCTTCCGTCGTAGGAGAAATCCTTAAAGCGGGTGGAGTTGTGACTTTGATGAAGGGGAGGCTAACCACGATTTAGGAACGCGACCAGCAACCTCGCAATCGCTAAACCACTTCTCAGTTGGTTATCAACCGTGTCAAATACGACTGACCTGTTCACGAAGAACGGCACGAACAATTCAAGATAATTGAAAGAGCAATAGCGGAAGGATCACTCAAGAAATTGGACTTCAAGTTTGTAGCAAAAGCATTACAAAAGTGGTGGCTAAAGCAAAAATCAAAGTCCCCTTGCAAGAGGGCATGCTCCACCTAATATATAGACAAAATAATGGAAGTTTTTCTATATTTTATTACACTAAAATAGAAAAAATAAATATATAAATCTCCTCCTCTTGTAAGCCACGAATTTTGGAAAATAAATATCTCTTGATGAAGATTTATCTTGAATAAATATTCCTTGATTTGCTCTTGGATAAATATTTGATGAAGATTTACCTTGAATAGAATTTCCTTGATTTGCTTTTGCATAAATATTTGATCTTGAATAAATCTTCCTTGATTTGCTCATGAATAAATATTTCTTTAATTACTCATGTAACTTCCGTATAGAAGCGTCGGGCATGGGCTCGTGTCGTTGGGCCTTGTATGCTAATTGAGTCTTGCACGGGCGAACTAGTGATATCCTCATCATACTCCCCTTCTTGAAGTGGAGTCGTCCTCGACTCCAGCTTATCTTCATCGCCCAAGTATGGTGACAGATCATCCACATTTGAACTTGCAATATTATTCCAGTTTCCACTTTCAATTATGTTCTTACAAGAATATTCCTTGTTCATAAATTTCGATTGGAACAGATTGTGACGCTGCCTATTTTCTGCCTTCTCCATGTGGGAGCCAAGAACACGACGAACAACTAAGCTTGCATGACTTGTATCAAAAGTGATCTCTTCTAGTTCTGACCCCGAAACAGGTTGAGACTCCCCATGATCAGATCCACCTCCCTCTTTTATCTCACTGGCCGACGTGTACTCACCATCTTCTCGAATGATAAGGGCACGCTGATTTGGCCAATCATGCATATAATGCCCTTTCCCCTTACACTTGAAGCATTCAATCTGCCCTGTTCTTCCTGTAGATGCAACTGAGGATGAATTTTTTGTAGAGGCAATAGGGGTGTCTTTTGAATCGATATGTTCAGATGTTGGTGAAGTAAAGTGGCTTTCTGAATTTCCTTAGCCAATTGGTGCAGCAGTCTTGTTAGAATGATCAATACTCTCCGGTTGCTGATTGACATCTCTCCAATGTATGGAAGAAATAGGATAGTTACGATTAGATTTGTATGACTCCTTCCTCCTTTGAACTTGCCTTTCAGCTTTGCATGCATAATGAAATAGTTGATCCAAAGAATTGTAGTTTTGGAAATCAAGTATATCTTGTATCTCTCCATTCAATCCTTCCAAGAATCTAGCCATCTTTACATTATTATCTTCTTGCACATTAGCACGTAGCATGCCCACCTGCAACTCTTGATAATATTCTTCTACAAATTTATTTCCTTGGTTCATCCTTTGGAATTTATTAAGTAATTCTCTCTCAAAATATGAAGGCACGAACCTGGACCTCATCAAGCGCTTCAAATCATCACAAGTATGAGGACCTCCATTTCTTTGTTGAATGTAATTTCACTAAATAGAAGCATAACCAATAAATTCAGTAGTAGCTACACGTACTCTATACTCTTCTGGATAATGATGACAGCTGAACTTTTGTTCAACCAATAATTCCCAATCAAGATAAGCTTCTGGATTAAACTTTCCATCAAAACTAGGAACAGTGAATTTAATTTTACCCAATGAATCATTTCTTCTTTCTTCGTTACAGTGACGTGCATGACCTCCGTCAACTCCCACTCCTCGTGCGGGGCGGCATTGATACAATTCCAAGGCAACTTCATCATCAGCCACATAATTATCATTTAACTCTTCATCAGCAGCTTCTTGAAATGCAGCGTTCAGATTTCCTCTTGGTTCGAATGGAGCAGCAGTAGCAGCATTATTATTAGCTTCAACTCGTCCTCGAGGAACTCGAGGTGGTGGGTGTCGTCGTGGAGGAGTTCGCTCCACTTGATCAAGTCGCGCTTCAATTCCACCGAGACGATTCTCCAACCCGTTCAAGCGCACAAGCACTTGATCAGATAATATTTGTTCGAAGGTGTTTGTAACATGAGCCATCAAAGCTTGAGAACGTGGAGACAATGATATCATTGATGAGTGGGACCCATTTTCCCCGTCATAAGAAACATCACGAGGACTTCTCGATCCTGACATTGTTAGTAAGACAAAAGAGAAATTCCACCAAACTAGTAAATTATTTATGAAAAACTCACAATCCTCATATACCTTACCACCTGAAGCTCTAACCCTTCTCAAAAATTGTTCGCGTGTTTGCTGGTTCGTGATAACTTTCAATACGGAGTGAATAAAGCGATTGCAAAGTGCTAGAACACGGTGATCAAGGCTAATTTTAAGGAGCTCTAAGTGGGGATATATTTGGAGCAAAGAGAAGAAAATAAAAATTTATGAAATTGCAAAGTTGACTCAATCAAGCAAGGTAGAAGGTGTAAGGAAGAAAACATGCAAGGATAATTATAATTAAAATTCGGATTGCAAAATTAACTCAATCAAGGAAGGTATAAGGTGTCAAAAAGGAAGAATAAGTGCAAGACAATTAAAATTCGAATAATTTTATTTTTTTTTGTTTTTTTGCTCTTTTTTTTTTCTACTCTGCCAACAAGCTTACTCCTCTCTTTCTCCACCTATTTTCTCCTTGCCGAACACTACTCCCTCTTTTTTCTCCTTTTTTCTAGCAAAACACTTCCTCCTCTTTTTTCTCCTCCTTTCTCTCCTTTTTTTTTTTTTTTCCAATTTTTCCTTACGGAACACTTCTTCCTCTTTCTTCTTCCATTGCAAAACACCTCCTCCTTTCTCTCTACCTCTTTTTTTTTTTTTTTTTCCTAACCGACTACTTCCTCCTCTATTTTCTCTACCTCTTTTTTTTTTCCAACCAAGAATTCGCCGAACACTCTCTTTAGCCGAACAATTCTTTTTTTTTTTATTTTTTTTTATTTCAACAATCAAATGGAAATTTGGAGATAATAAAGAAAAAGAACAATAAAAAATAAAAGATGGGAAAAAAAACGATGATGGGTACGAGATAGAAGTTCAAGAAAAAGAATTTTTTTTTTTTTGATGTAGGGAAAATAAAAGAGAATCTAATAAAGGATAGATGAATTCCTACCGGCAACGAAGGCTCTGATACCACCTGATATGCACACGCCTCGACTTAAGATGCGTGCAAGCAAGTTGGTCCCGATCTTCCGTCGTAGGAGAAATCCTTAAAGCGGGTGGAGTTGTGACTTTGACGAAGGGGAGGCTAACCACGATCTAGGAACGCGACCAGCAACCTCGTAATCGCTAAACCACTTCTCAGTTGGTTATCAACCGTGTCAAATACGACTGGCCTGTTCACGAAGAACGGCACGAACAATTCAAGAGAATTGAAAGAGCAACAGCGGAAGGATCACTCAAGAAATTGGACTTCAAGTTTGTAGCAAAAGCATTACAAAAGTGGTGGCTAAAGCAAAAATCAAAGTCCCCTTGCAAGAGGGCATGCTCCACCTAATATATAGACAAAATAATGGAAGTTTTTCTATATTTTATTACACTAAAATAGGAAAAATAAATATATAAATCTCCTCCTCTTGTAAGCCACGAATTTTGGAAAATAAATATCTCTTGATGAAGATTTATCTTGAATAAATATTCCTTGATTTTCTCTTGGATAAATATTTGATGAAGATTTACCTTGAATAGAATTTCCTTGATTTGATTTTGCATAAATATTTGATCTTGAATAAATCTTCCTTGATTTGCTCATGAATAAATATTTATTTAATTACTCATGTAACTTCCGTATAGAAGCGTCGGGCATGGGCTCGTGTCGTTGGGCCTTGTATGCTAATTGAGTCTTGCACGGGCGAACTAGTGATATCCTCATCAATCAACACAGCAGATAATAAGCAAGAGAATAACCCTAGCACATATTTGTATAATAGTAGACATGAGACAGCAAGCATATCCCAATAATACTATAAATAGGCTACCCTAACATGAATCATGAATAATTAAATATTAATTTCTAAGGAGGAAAATATTTATCTCTTAAAATTTCGCCAACTTGAGATTAGTCTATTGTAGTGAAACGACGCACCTGGATGTTGTAGTTCGTTCTTCGGAACCAACTGCATAATAGCTTGCACGTCGTTTAATTATTTTTAGGTGGACAACATATTCCAAATATACTTTTAGAAATTATTTCTAAGGTATCACCCTCTTTACTTATAATAAGATAAATTAATCACCTTTCCTTATTTTAATTGAACTCACCTCCACCTAATTTAGGTACTCATTCAACTTATTTTAGTTTATTCAACCTAATTTACCTTAACTACTTAACCCATATTTAATTTACAACCTTAAGCAATCAACCAAGTTCAAATCCCCTCATAAAATAACTAAAATCTCAAGTCATCTATAACTTCAACTAACCACTCCCTAATTTTATTTAGCTATCACATCTAACAGAAAACAAGGTGGAACTCAGCAATTATGTCTTAGTGTTGACATGCATTCGATTCCCCATACCCACATAATTATCATTAATTCCACAATCAAAACCATCAGCAACCTCAACAAAGAACAACAATTCAAACCGATTAGTATTAGGAGCATGCAATTTGGGATAGATCCAAGAAAAAGAGTTAGCGGATTCGGCATCGCAGCTTTAGGGTATGCTCACTTGCATTGCAAGTAGGCCAATCAAATACTCATTTCGATCCTTTTATTTCATCCTATTCACGTTGATTCCCCTATTTCCTATTTTAACCCCATGACTTCATCCAATTTATATTATCATAATTCACATTTCACCCTTTTATTCAAGAGATGGTATTTTTCCTTTTTGCACCACATCCTTCCAACTATTCACAAAACTACCTTTATATAAAACCCCTTCCACATTAAATTAAAATTTTTTTTCTTCCTCTTAAAAAAAAACTTGGGGTTTACAAGTTCTCACCCTCTTAAAAATTTTTGGTCCTCCAAAAATTAAAATGATCATAAAATCATAGTTAGGGTGTACATTATGAAAAAAGAAATTTACTATCCTTATTATTTTCTCAACTACTAAGTGCTTCGAAGAAGTCCGATTAGTGGGGACCTGATCTATTCCGCTAGTTTCCTAAGTGTCTTTCTTTACTCTTTTTTTTCTTTTCTAAAGGATCTTTCACCAAAGATATTACATTTCTCATGATCTAGAGTTATTT
This sequence comes from Thalia dealbata, assembly GCA_030544415.1. Lineage (NCBI taxonomy): Eukaryota > Viridiplantae > Streptophyta > Magnoliopsida > Zingiberales > Marantaceae > Thalia > Thalia dealbata. Next base: position 14,148,221 of record CM060460.1, read on the forward strand.
TAGAACAAGACAAATAGTTATATTGTTGTATCTCCCATCTATAATCACTAAGATAGTTTATCTCCTAGACACCTATTTGAAAGTTAAGGATTTTGTGTTGTACAAATAAGTTTATATTAACTAATTCCTCAACTAGGGCACCTTAATATTGGAAGGAAAGTATGACATTTATCTCTACCAAATGTTTCTGGATCCTAGAGCAAGCATGTGGATTATTTTTGAATTCCAAGGAAGACTAATAAAAATTCTATTTTTCCTTAGTTGGGATTTCTCATATATCCTATAAGACATTTTATTACCCCTTCTTTGATCCTCTCTAATAGTAATAATAACAAAGCTAAATCATCTACCACTTAACCCATTGAAGCCAAAGAGAGAAGAAGAGAAGATATGGTACCGGGAAAATCAAGTTGGGTACCTTAAAAATATCTAGAAATATCCAAAGAGGCTCATGTGTAGCATTCTCCCAACGAACAGCGAAATCAACTCCCAATAAAACAAAGTAAGCCAACATACAAGGGTTTAATGTCTAAAGCTCAAAAATCTATACTAAGGTAATATAAAACAAGCAAATTACCGTAAACAAACTCAAAGTAAAACAACATGAAATATATATATATATATTTCACTAAAGTAATGTAATCATATCATAATTAGAAATTCAAATGAAGTTGCAAGTGATCAAAAGATATTTTCTTAGTGAACAGGAAGCTATGCATATAACATGGCTAGGTTCATATGTGAATACTTAAGTCATGTAGTGAAAGGCCATAAGCTTCCATATACAATACTTGACAAGATTATTGAAACCAAAAGGAAAACATAGGTAAGTAAGTGCAACTTATTCCCAAAGAAATGCTGCAATTTATCCGACTGATAGTTGAAGCTAAATATCAAGATAAAAGTAAGGGGTATATTTTTCCTTATTCTCAAGATCATACCCCAATATATCAAAAAGTAAGTGAATGTATATACTCACTTTGATGTTGTGCAGAGAAGAGGGGTTCAAGATACAACCCCAATTGTTATATATATATTTTTTTCTCTAAAGATCTCAAAGGTAACATAACTGAGAATTTAGATTAGGTTATCCTGCCAGATTATAAACCTTCAAGAATATAAAGGAAGAAACGAATAAATGAAAGGAGAACCCTTATAGTTAAGAGAGGTTATATGCACATATTTAGCAGATGATTGATAATCCAAAAGGAGCTAAATTCCAAATGCTCTTTACATGTATGAGTGAAAATATCAATATTGATAAATGAAAATGATCTTGAGATGGTATTGGGAAAGTATCTCAAAACTAAGTCACATTTGAATGTGCAAGAATTTATGCACAACAGATGATCATAAATCTACAATATGTGAAGCGGACAGAAAAGCTAATATGTTGTCAATAAAAATTTATAGGGATGAAATTCAATGTACTAAGATCAGAAAAAGATAAGAAATAATCAAGCTCAATATTGCAAGAGGTAGTGAAGATGAAACCATGATGAATGACTCTCATCATCAAGTGAAAGAGAATATAATTTTCAAAGCTAATGGAAAGTCAAGATTTTATTTCTGCTGCAAGAATTTTAAAGTGCCAAACTAATGCAGATACAAAAATTATTGTGGAATAGTAGAGTACGAAAGAATTTGAAAAAAAAAATGTCAAATGGTATATTATCCAACAATGACTATGTCAATAAATCCCAAGAGTAATCACATAGAGATGTACCATGATTTTTTTCCATCTATATACAAGATAAGGTTATCATATTTGGGAATAGAAAAGAAAATTTAAGATCTTCCATCTAGATGATTAAAATGATAAAATGCACAACCAGATACAACCACTGCGATTATATGACAGAAATTTTTCATAACATATGCATGTTGAAATAAGAGTCTCAAGTTGATAAGAGATAGAAACATGTTATATCAACCTTTAACATACCCAACAAAGTAGTATTGCATTCTTCAAACCCTTGGAGGATAGCAATAATCAAGAAATATGGGAAGTAAGAAAGTAGACAGAAGTAAATGAGAGAGGCATCGGGGTGATAGGCGAGGTGAAAGAGATATGCAAGGAGGTATAATATTTTGAAAATAATTATGGTAACGATATAAATAAATAATATCATGATGGGTAGCATCCAATATATTAGGAACAAAAACCAAGAGAAAATGAACTAAATGTCTTGACATACATGAATATATAGTGGAAAAATTCTTAACTGTAAGAATTTTCAAGGATCATGATGACTTTCCAAAAGAATCATGCAAATAGAGAAATGGCTCATATGTTCCTATAATTTCTTGAGCACATTATTCATACTATAACTCTGGAAACCAATGACTTTTCATGAAAGATGGTTATACTGATGGTTGATGTTAGTGTATGTCATCAAAGTATGAAGATCCAACCATTAAAGATATAACAAATAAAAAGAAGAAATGAGTGTATCATAAGGTAATTTAAAACACTTTATGTAGGATAGATTTGGTGCATCCAAGATGAAAATCTATCAACTAAAGGAGCTAAAAAAGGAACAACATCCCATGAGATAAGTTATGGAATCATGTACTCAAAAGTTTTTGTTGAGTTGTAGGTCATGAAAAGGTCAATGGATGTAGTCAACCAATAAAGTTACATATTATAAATTTTATCAACTTTACTATTGAGAAGTAAAAGGGTGTATCTAATGCATTCTAGACGAAGTTTATGATTGCAAAATCAAATGAGAGTGTTGCACGAGCTGCAATTATTGCTAAATGACAAAGGCTAGTTTCTCTCCAATTGATGGTAAACAAGTTGCAAAACGTACATTTGCTTGAGGAGATTTTGATAATAAGATCCAACTTAAGAGGTTGATGAGACTCCAACCAGGTGATCTCAATTTAAGTGCGGGTTCAAAGATTTCAATCAAGGAAACATTTAATCATAAAAAGATGCTATTAAAAAATTTAAGACTTTGAAGAAGGAAATGAATTCTCTTAGAAATGATATTTCACAAGTTAAGTCGGTTTCCAATGCAACTAGAATAAGTATCATAATGAGCAGCAAACTTTGATAAAATTTCAACCAACATTTCAAATTATTGATGCACTTCGTCAAGAGAATATAGATATTGAAAACTCATTAAGAATAGAATTTATTAGGAATGAGAGTTTAAAAAAAATACCTCTATAACTAACATGTACTATCAACAGAAAGGAAAAATATGCTTGGAATATTGAAACCAACTCAATAGAGGGAAAAGATATAAAAGATCAATGATCTTGGGGAATATATAGAAATGATATGATACTTAACCACCATTACAACAATGATCTTGTAATAGTTAAGATCTATGCACCTACTTGATCCATGATACATTTATAGAATGTGTGATAAACTTATTCAGAAGAAGTGTCCAATCACCATAACAAGGATAAAAATGGAAGTGACAAATAACTCAACCCATCTATAACATGAATTTAAATTTTTGTCAAGATATAGATCTAATTTGTAAGAGGTGTTAATAGATCATAGAAGAGATACAAGGTCAAGATAATCAATCCAGATTTAAGATATAAGTAAGGTTAAGAGTACTAAGGTATTATCCTTCTGACCTTACTCAATATCCTATGTATATCGGGATTATTAGCCTAATCCTTAAATCCTCGAACCTAGGCTCTGATACCACTTTAATTGTCACGCCCCGACCCATCTGTCGAGCACGTGGCAACCGTCGTATGAGCCCAATGGACCCATACAATGCATTTAATGATACACAAAGTTCACATACATTATTATTGCAGTGGATAATACAATTAAATCAATTAACTCAAGTCCACTAATACAGTCCTGATATACCTACTACAATGCTATGATCACAAAAATGATAGATAACAATGTATGCCGAAAATCTTATCTCCGTTAACTATCTTGATCGGTCATTTAATAGACTTGCACACATATTGAACGCAGTGTGCTCAGCCTTGCGGCTTTGTGCTTATGGCTCTAACCGCAGTATAATAACTCAAATAGCAAAAAGGGAGATTTTTAACATGTCCATAAATTATTTATTAATATCAAACAAAGCATGTAAAATTAACAAATAAAACATGAAGCATCAGGAGAAGAACATGTAGTATAAGTGTAGCTCAGCTATCATATGAAGTGTGCTTATGTCTCTAAATTTTTGTCACTAAAATGTCATTTGGTTTAAATATCATGATCTGGGCTGCCAGCCTATGCTTAGGGGATCTCCTGATCAGAGAGTTCCCATAAGCCCATCAGTGTCAACTCCATCTATGTCTCTACCTATGCCCGTCACACTGATGTTGACAGAGAGGTCAGGCGACCGTGATCCCTCTCTGGTGGTCCACTAGGCGAATTACCCCTCTGCGACTTAGCGACTTGTCACTCCATGCGCCCTCCCCAGACAATCCATGGAGCAACTCTTGTAGTACTACAGACAAGGGTCACCGCACCTAAGTATACACATCGGCCACGGCTAGCCGATAATAAACCCAGGATCCCGGACTATTCATCAGGCCGACTTTGGAGAGGCCGACGAAGCTTCGGCGCACGGCTCTGTCGATGGAGGCAATGTCGATTGGGGGCGAGGCATTAATTCGGGCGGCGGCGAGACGTGGGGGCAACTCTGGCGAGCAGTGCCTCGTATAGGGACGGCGAACAGGGGGAGTCCCCTGTTTCCGTCGGTGTTGCCGGCGACTAACGTCGCCGGCATCCCTTCCTTCTTCGGTGAGGACTCTGGGTGCGATTCGACTCAGGTGGAGTTGATATCGAGCGGTGGCCGCGGCGGGGAAGACGCGTGCGCGGCTGGGAGCGACATCGAGGAAGGGAGAAGCTGGCGGTTATGGGTGGTGTTTTGAGCCCCACCGACGAGCGATTAGATGACCAGAGGGCTAAGGAATACCTAGAGGAGGTAGTCAAGTATTTCCAGCGAGGTTGCAGCGACGATCGACGGGGTTGAGAGCGGATTCGGTGGCAGTGCTCAGCGGACGTCGAGTAGAGATTGAAGTTGAGAAGAAGGGTCGACCACGCATGCGATGCGTGTAAGCGGTTCGGTTCAGCCGAATCAGGTCCGGTCTGACTATTGTTTTACTAGTTCTCACAGTTTTACAACCAGTTTATTACGGTTCAATGTGGCTAGGGCTTGGTTTGTGAGTTTTGAGACTTAAGAAATTTATTTAGAATTTTTAACATATTTTGGAACCGGTTTTTGAATTTATTTAGGTTGAGTGTACGGTTTTGAGTGCGTAATGATGTCAGAAAAATCTAATATAAATTATGATGCTATGATATGTTTAAACACATTTTTCATGATTTAATTGGAATTTTTTAATATATTTGGAATTTAGTTTTTAGTTTAATTAAAATAATTTGGGTTAAATTAGGGTTTAAATAATTTAATTGTATGTTATATGCAAAAGAATATTTTGGTAGGTATTATGATATTTAAATTGCATTAATTAGAATTAAAACAATTTATTTAAAATTTTTATACAATTACTAAATTTAGGATATTGTAAATTGAGGTAATGAGATTAATTAAAAATTTTCAATTAATGAAATTGAATAAACTGAAATTTTATAAAATTATAATGTGATAGAATTTAGAAAAATAATTTATTTAGATTTTATAATTAATAAAATTGGATAATTTGGGATTTTATAAATTTATTTGATGTAATTAGATTTTTTACATAATTATTAAGATTATTTTTAGAATTAATTAAGGTGGTATATATTGATTAAGATTTTGGGTATAATTAAATTGTTAAACTGAATTTTATTTTATAGGCTTATTTATACTTGATTGTGTTGGATTGTGATTGTTAAGGTGATAGATGATTGATTGATTATAAGGAATTAAATAAAATAAAGAAAATGGCGTGAGGGTGTGGGTAGAAGGGTAGATGATTGTTGTGCTGTTGCTTGACAAATTACGGCCAAGTAGTGATTTGTATTGGAGTAAGAAGGAATTGCCGTGCTTGATTGATTGCTTACTTGCTTTTAAGAATCACAGCCAAGTTGTGAATTCTTGTTTAATATTGTCTTGAGACTCAGGTGAGGGTTTATTGTTTCAAATTTATTTGGCCTACTACAGATACTGAGTCCTAAGGGTTGTTGTTAATTATTGTACATGCTGATAAGTTATATATCTGCTTGGTTGCATATTTAATTAGCATTTGAATTATTGAAAGTTATATCATGCTAGTTCATTTATGATGTTATTATATGTGTGCTCTTGATATGAGTTGAAAGTTATACCATGCTGGTATATGTATAATATTATTATATGCATGTTCCTGATGTTTATACTCATGTTATATTGTTATTGATATATTCATATTGCTAGAGATGTAAAGAAACTTAGTTAGAACATGGAACATATTGACATGAGATAAAAACTTGAGACACTGTAGGTTTATGTTATGATAACACCTAGAGTGATCTAAATTAATGTATAACTAAGAACTTTGGACATCTTAGGGTTATGAAAACCTAGGAGAGGATGTTGGGTTTTTAGACTGGGGTGTGCCAACATGTGGTGAGCCATGTGCTAGCAATGATAGAGGTAGTGTAGTCGGGATCTCACTCCGGTGCAGAGCCCAACTTTTTTGTGTTCCACCAAGGTAGAGGGTGTGCTAGGAATAGTACCGTTCAATGAGTTACCCAGGCTGGGGAACTTGATGACTCTAGCATACTCAACGATGTGGGTCCCTGAGCAGTCCACGTTTATTGGTAGCATACCTAGTGGATCTCAGCTTGCCAGGATGGAGATGGATGAGATTGATTATTTGTATGGTGATCCTACCATGAGGCAGAATTACAGTGTTGTATAGTACTTGTGTTGCATAGAAGGAGTGTCGTGGTCACCAGCTCCTTCCGCCAACGTCAGTGTACAAGCATCTAGGACGGAGATGTAGAGTTGACACTGACGAGTTCAGGAGAATCTCTGACGAGGAGTTTACTTTAAACATAAGATGAATGCCTTAGGAGTATACTGAATAATTTATGATAACACCTTACCTTAAACATGAGATGATATTGAATAATTATTTGTATGATAATTTATGAATACAGTTTTTGTAATATGTTCACATGCCTTGCATTAAATAATGTGACTGATACATTAATATGTTAAATTTTATTATATATTGTGTCTTGCTGATTTAAATGTGTGATTTGGTAGATATATTTACTTGTTAGTTTGTACAATATATTATGTCCATTCTTAGGGTGCTCTCTATGTAGCCTCACTGAGTTTCACGACTCAGATGTGCACATTTTTCTCCTGTTGTGCAGGTTACAGGTTAGTCATTGATGGGGGGAGCGAGGGGGAACCTAGTTACGACGAAATAGAATTTATTTTGAAAATCTAGATAGAGATTTAATTGTTATAGTATTGATGTCAAATGTATATTGTTTATGTGTCCGCTGTGTTTAATAAAAAGGAAATTGTTGTGCTTTGTGATACATCTGGCATTGTATAAGTTGTGGTGGAGAAGTACAGCTTATACGGTAGTTGCCACATGCCCAAAGGTAGATTTGGGGCGTGACATAACCACTCTCTACATGTATTGAATGGGAGGCAAAGAAACCCTCCTGTCCGTGTGGTGTTTCATCCCCCCAGTTACCATGCTCTAACTGCATTCTAAATTTCCTGCACGAATATTATGATCAAGATTACGTATACGACTTATATCCTAGGGCAACTAAACTGGTCCTTATCTGAGATCCACTGGACTCCTTATACCTTAATATGAATTACTTATGAAAGATCATTTATGAAAATGATGTCCTAACATACCTATGTTCTCAAATGATCTTATCTTGGTATTCATACTATGATTTAACCTGCTCTAATACCACCAAAATTTATCACTCCTCATACCTTCCCATATGTTACGTGGCAGACTGCAATGAACTCCACATATAGTGTAAACCCCTACCCCTTGATTTGAAAAAAAAAAAATGGTCCGGTTCAAATGCACCGGCCAGCCGCCGGTCTAGTTGAATCGGATGACCCGGTTTGAAGAGTCGGCACGAGCGAGAAGTGCCGAGGGCTCTTCCCTCTCGACGCCCTCTTCCTCGCCTTCTTCCCCGCCTCCCTCGCCCGTAGCAGAGCACGCCGGCGGCCCCTCCCGTTTCGCCGTCGTTCACTGCCCACCGTTCGTTGGCCGCCGCCCGTCTCCGTCGCCCGCCGCGCACCACTCCCCGGCAGAAAGGGGAGCTCGGCGATGCCCCCTCCTTCCTCGCCTTCGCGACCACCGTAGCAGGGCAGCCACCCACCGAGCCCACCGTCCGCTGTCCACCTCCCTCCCTTCCACCGTTCACCATCCATTCCCCTCTGCCGCGACGAGAAGAGCTCGACGGAGGTCGCCATCCCTTCCTTTCCGCTGCATTTCCTCTCTTCATCCCCTGAAAACTCCTTCCTTTGCATTCGCTACAACTGCCGTCGTCCGCCCGCCGTCCTATGCCCAGATCGCCGGCGTGTTCTCTCCTCCGCTGCGGTTGGAGTCGCTCGCCCTCTCCGCACCCTCGCGAGCCCCCATCGGTCCCCGACGTCAACGCAGCAGGCGGCGATTTCGCTGCCGCTGCTCGCTCGACCACAGCACCACGGGCGAGGGGTGGAGCCGCGAATCCACTCGCCTCGCCGGCCGAGACCTCCTCCTCTTCTTCCCCATGCGTTCGCGAGGTAAGCAGCCCCATTTCCCCTCTGTGAACGGGCGGTTTCGCCCTCCGGGGAACTCGCCCAAGAGTTCGCCGGCGATGTCCACCGAGAGCTCCATTTTAGCGTTGATGGCCGGATTTTTCGCAGGCCATCGTTGATCTCCATGCGTGCGAAGGGTTGCAGAGCTCATCGTCTGGCCGGCCATTGATTTCGCGAACTCCGGCAATGTGGCGGCTAGGGTTCTAGCGGCCGGCGGCTAGTTTTTCTGACGAGGAATGGATCGGCTGAGGTATCCCTCTTTTTCACCCTTAATCACGATTAGTGATTAATTAAGCATGCTTAGCGTTAATTAATCAAGCTTTAGTTAATCTAACTATGATTTGGCATATGGGTCGGATCTAATTTCATACCCTCTCTCCTCCCGATTTCTATACGAGGTTTCGTGCTCGTTTTTTCGTTCTGACCTCACAAACACGTCTCGTGGTCCATTTCTAACCTATAATCGAGACTTTTTCGGATTTTAGGGCTAGTGGATCTAATTTCATACCCTCTCTCCTCCCGATTTCTATACGAGGCTTCGTGTTCGTTTTTTCGTTCTGACCTCACAAACACGTCTCGTGGTCCATTTCTAACCTATAATCGAGACTTTTTCGGGTTTTCAAGCTAGTGGATCTAATTTCATACCCTCTCTCCTCCCGATTTCTATACGAGGCTTCGTGCTCATTTTTTCGTTCTGACCTCACAAACAGGTCTCGTGGTCCATTTCTAACCTATAATCGAGACTTTTTCGGGTTTTAGAGGAAGTTTATCTAATTTCATACCCTCTCTCCTCCCGATTTCTATACGAGGCTTCGTGCTCGTTTTTTCGTTCTGACCTCAAAAATACGTCTCGTGGTCCATTTCTAACCTATAATCGAGACTTTTTCGGGTTTTAGAGCTAGTGGATCTAATTTCATACCCTCTCTCCTCCCGATTTCTATACGAGACTTCGTGCTCGTTTTTTCGTTCTGACCTCACAAACACATCTCGTGGTCCATTACTAACCAAATATCGAGACTTTTTCTGGTTTTGGAACAAGTGGATCTAATTTTATACCCTCTCTCCTCCCGATTTCTATACGAGGCTTCGTGCTCGTTTTTCGTTCTGACCTCTCAAACACGTTTCGTGGTCCATTTCTAACCTATAATCGAGACTAGAGGAAGTGGATCTAATTTCATACCCTCTCTCCTCTCGATTTCTATACGAGGCTTCGTGCTCGTTTTTTCGTTCTGACCTCACAAATACTTCTCGTGGTCCATTTCTAAACTATAATCGAGAATTTTTCGGGTTTTAGAGGAAGTGGATCTAATTTCATACCCTGTCTCCTCCCGATTCCTATACGAGGCTTCGTGATCGTTTTTTCGTTCTGACCTCACAAACACGTCTCGTGGTCCATTTCTAACCTATAATCGAGACTTTTTTGGGTTTTAGAGGAAGTTTATCTAATTTCATACCCTCTCTCCTCCCGATTTCTATACGAGACTTCGTGCTCGTTTTTTCGTTCTGACCTCACAAACACGTTTCGTGGTCCATTTCTAACTTATAATCGAGACTTTTCCGGGTTTTCGAGCTAGTGGATCTAATTTCATACCCTCTCTCCTCCCGATTTCTATATGAGGCTTCGTCCTCGTTTTTTCGTTCTTTCCTTACCAACACGTCTCATGGTCCATTTCTAACGTATAATCGAGACTTTTTCGGGTTTTAGAGGAAGTGGATCTAATTTCATACTCTCTCTCCTCCCTATTTCTATACGAGGCTTCGTGCTCGTTTTTTCTTTCTGACCTCACAAATACGTTTCGTGGTCCATTTCTAACCTATAATCGAGACTTTTTTGGGTTTTAGAGGAAGTTTATCTAATTTCATACCCTCTCTCCTCCTGATTTCTATACGAGGCTTCGTGCTCGTTTTTTCGTTCTGACCTCACAAACACGTCTCGTGGTCCATTACCAACCAATAATCGAGACTTTTTCTGGTTTTGGAATAAGTGGATCTAATTTTATACTCTCTCTCCTCCCGATTTCTATACGAGGCTTCGTGCTCGTTTTTTCGTTCTGACCTCACAAACACGTCTCGTGGTCCATTTCTATCCTATAATAGAGACTTTTTCGGATTTCAGAGCTAGTGGATCTAATTTCATACCCTCTCTCCTCCCGATTTCTATACGAGGCTTCGTCCTCGTTTTTTCGTTCTTTCCTTACCAACACGTCTCATGGTCCATTTCTAACGTATAATCGAGACTTTTTCGGGTTTTAGAGGAAGTGGATCTAATTTCATACCCTCTCTCCTTCCGATTTCTATACGAGGCTTCGTGCTCGTTTTTTCGTTCTGACCTCACAAACAGGTCTCGTGGTCCATTTCTAACCTATAATCGAGACTTTTTCGGGTTTTAGAGGAAGTTTATCTAATTTCATACCCTCTCTCCTCCTGATTTCTATACGAGGCTTCGTGCTCGTTTTTTCGTTCTGACCTCACAAACACGTCTCGTGGTCCATTTCTAACCTATAATCGAGACTTTTTCGGGTTTTAGAGCTAGTGGATCTAATTTCATACCCTCTCTCCTCCCGATTTCTATACGAGGCTTCGTGCTCGTTTTTTCGTTCTGACCTCACAAACACGTCTCGTGGTCCATTACTAACCAATAATCGAGACTTTTTCTGGTTTTGGAACAAGTAGATCTAATTTTATACCCTCTCTCCTCCCGATTTCTATACGAGGCTTCGTGCTCGTTTTTCGTTCTGACCTCTCAAACACGTTTCGTGGTCCATTTCTAACCTATAATCGAGTCTTTTTCGGGTTTTAGAGGAAGTGGATCTAATTTCATACCCTCTCTCCTCTCGATTTCTATACGAGGCTTCGTGCTCGTTTTTTCGTTCTGACCTCACAAATACTTCTCGTGGTCCATTTCTAAACTATAATCGAGAATTTTTCGGGTTTTAGAGGAAGTGGATCTAATTTCATACCCTGTCTCCTCCCGATTCCTATACGAGGCTTCGTGATCGTTTTTTTGTTCTGACCTCACAAACACGTCTCGTGGTCCATTTCTAACCTATAATCGAGACTTTTTTGGGTTTTAGAGGAAGTTTATCTAATTTCATACCCTCTCTCCTCCCGATTTCTATACGAGGCTTCGTGCTCGTTTATTCGTTCTGACCTCTCAAACACGTTTCGTGGTCCATTTCTAACCTATAATCGAGACTTTTTCGGGTTTTAGAGGAAGTGGATCTAATTTCATACCCTCTCTTCCTCCCGATTTCTATACGAGGCTTCGTGCTCGTTTTTTCGTTCTGACCTCACAAATACGTCTCGTGGTCCATTTCTAACCTATAATCGAGACTTTTTTGGGTTTTAGAGGAAGTGGATTTAATTTCATACCCTGTCTCCTCCCGATTCCTATACGAGGCTTCGTAATCGTTTTTTCGTTCTGACCTCACAAACACTTTACGTGGTCCATTTCTAACCTATAATCGAGACTTTTTCGGGTTTTAGAGGAAGTTTATCTAATTTCATACCCTCTCTCCTCCTGATTTCTATATGAGACTTCGTGCTCGTTTTTTCGTTCTGACCTCACAAACACGTTTCGTGGTCCATTTCTAACATATAATCGAGGTTTTTTCGGGTTTTCGAGCTAGTGGATCTAATTTCATACCCTCTCTCCTCCCGATTTCTATACGAGGCTTCGTGCTCGTTTTTTCGATCTGACCTCACAAATACGTCTCGTGGTCCATTTCTAACCTATAATAGAGACTTTTTCGGATTTCAGAGCTAGTGGATCTAATTTCATACCCTCTCTCCTCCCGATTTCTATACGAGGCTTCTTCCTCGTTTTTTCGTTCTTTCCATACCAACACGTCTCATGGTCCATTTCTAACGTATAATCCAGACTTTTTCGGGTTTTAGAGGAAGTGGATCTAATTTCATACCCTCTCTCCTTCCGATTTCTATACGAGGCTTCGTGCTCGTTTTTTCGTTCTGACCTCTCAAATACGTCTCGTGGTCCATTTCAAACCTATAATCGAGACTTTTTCGGGTTTTAGAGGAAGTTTATCTAATTTCATACCCTCTCTCCTCCCGATTTCTATACGAGGCTTCGTGCTCGTTTTTTCGTTCTGACCTCACAAACACGTCTCGTGGTCCATTTCTAACCTATAATCGAGACTTTTTCGGGTTTTAGAGCTAGTGGATCTAATTTCATACCCTCTCTCCTCCCGATTTCTATACGAGGCTTCGTGCTCGTTTTTTCGTTCTGACCTCACAAACACTTCTCGTGGTCCATTACTAACCAATAATCGAGACTTTTTCTGGTTTTGGAACAAGTGGATCTAATTTTATACCCTCTATCCTCCCGATTTCAATACGAGGCTTCGTGCTCGTTTTTCGTTCTGACCTCTCAAACACGTTTCGTGGTCCATTTCTAACCTATAATCGAGACTTTTTCGGGTTTTAGAGGAAGTGGATCTAATTTCATACCCTCTCTCCTCTCGATTTCTATACGAGGCTTCGTGCTCGTTTTTTCGTTCTGACCTCACAAATACTTCTCGTGGTCCATTTCTAAACTATAATCGAGAATTTTTCGGGTTTTAGAGGAAGTGGATCTAATTTCATACCCTGTCTCCTCCCGATTCCTATACGAGGCTTCGTGATCGTTTTTTTGTTCTGACCTCACAAACACGTCTCGTGGTCCATTTCTAACCTATAATCGAGACTTTTTTGGGTTTTAGTGGAAGTTTATCTAATTTCATACCCTCTCTCCTCCCGATTTCTATACGAGGCTTCGTGCTCGTTTATTCGTTCTAACCTCTCAAACACGTTTCGTGGTCCATTTCTAACCTATAATCGAGACTTTTTCGGGTTTTAGAGGAAGTGGATCTAATTTCATACCCTCTCTTCCTCCCGATTTCTATACGAGGCTTCGTGCTCGTTTTTTCGTTCTGACCTCACAAATACGTCTCGTGGTCCATTTCTAACCTATAATCGAGACTTTTTTGGGTTTTAGAGGATGTGGATTTAATTTCATACCCTGTCTCCTCCCGATTCCTATACGAGGCTTCGTAATCGATTTTTCGTTCTGACCTCACAAACACTTTACGTGGTCCATTTCTAACCTATAATCGAGACTTTTTCGGGTTTTAGAGGAAGTTTATCTAATTTCATACCCTCTCTCCTCCTGATTTCTATATGAGACTTCGTGCTCGTTTTTTCGTTCTGACCTCACAAACACGTTTCGTGGTCCATTTCTAACATATAATCGAGACTTTTTCGGGTTTTCGAGCTAGTGAATCTAATTTCATACCCTCTCTCCTCCCGATTTCTATACGAGGCTTCGTGCTCGTTTTTTCGTTCTAACCTCACAAACACGTATCGTGGTCCATTACCAACCAATAATCGAGACTTTTTCTGGTTTTGGAATAAGTGGATCTAATTTTATACTCTCTCTCCTCCCGATTTCTATACGAGGCTTCGTGCTCGTTTTTTCGTTCTGACCTCACAAACACGTCTCGTGGTCCATTTCTAACCTATAATAGAGACTTTTTCGGATTTCAGAGCTAGTGGATCTAATTTCATACCCTCTCTCCTCCCGATTTCTATACGAGGCTTCTTCCTCGTTTTTTCGTTCTTTCCTTACCAACACGTCTCATGGTCCATTTCTAACGTATAATCCAGACTTTTTCGGGTTTTAGAGGAAGTGGATCTAATTTCATACCCTCTCTCCTTCCGATTTCTATACGAGGCTTCGTGCTCGTTTTTTCGTTCTGACCTCTCAAATACGTCTCGTGGTCCATTTCAAACCTATAATCGAGACTTTTTCGGGTTTTAGAGGAAGTTTATCTAATTTCATACCCTCTCTCCTCCCGATTTCTATACGAGGCTTCGTGCTCGTTTTTTCGTTCTGACCTCACAAACACGTCTCGTGGTCCATTTCTAACCTATAATCGAGACTTTTTCGGGTTTTAGAGCTAGTGGATCTAATTTCATACCCTCTCTCCTCCCGATTTCTATACGAGGCTTCGTGCTCGTTTTTTCGTTCTGACCTCACAAACACTTCTCGTGGTCCATTACTAACCAATAATCGAGACTTTTTCTGGTTTTGGAACAAGTGGATCTAATTTTATACCCTCTATCCTCCCGATTTCTATACGAGGCTTCGTGCTCGTTTTTCGTTCTGACCTCTCAAACACGTTTCGTGGTCCATTTCTAACCTATAATCGAGACTTTTTCGGGTTTTAGAGGAAGTGGATCTAATTTCATACCCTCTCTCCTCTCGATTTCTATACGAGGCTTCGTGCTCGTTTTTTCGTTCTGACCTCACAAATACTTCTCGTGGTCCATTTCTAAACTATAATCGAGAATTTTTCGGGTTTTAGAGGAAGTGGATCTAATTTCATACCCTGTCTCCTCCCGATTCCTATACGAGGCTTCGTGATCGTTTTTTCGTTCTGACCTCACAAACACGTCTCGTGGTCCATTTCTAACCTATAATCGAGACTTTTTTGGGTTTTAGAGGAAGTTTATCTAATTTCATACCCTCTCTCCTCCCGATTTCTATACGAGGCTTCGTGCTCGTTTATTCGTTCTGACCTCTCAAACACGTTTCGTGGTCCATTTCTAACCTATAATCGAGACTTTTTCGGGTTTTAGAGGAAGTGGATCTAATTTCATACCCTCTCTTCCTCCCGATTTCTATACGAGGCTTCGTGCTCGTTTTTTCGTTCTGACCTCACAAATACGTCTCGTGGTCCATTTTTAACCTATAATCGAGACTTTTTCGGGTTTTAGAGGAAGTGGATTTAATTTCATACCCTGTCTCCTCCCGATTCCTATACGAGGCTTCGTAATCGTTTTTTCGTTCTGACCTCACAAACACGTTACGTGGTCCATTTCTAACCTATAATCGAGACTTTTTCGGGTTTTAGAGGAAATTTATCTAATTTCATACCCTCTCTCCTCCTGATTTCTATATGAGACTTCGTGCTCGTTTTTTCGTTCTGACCTCACAAACACGTTTCGTGGTCCATTTCTAACATATAATCGAGACTTTTTCGGGTTTTCGAGCTAGTGGATCTAATTTCATACCCTCTCTCCTCCCGATTTCTATACGAGGCTTCGTGCTCGTTTTTTCGTTCTGACCTCACAAACACGTCTCGTGGTCCATTACCAACCAATAATCGAGACTTTTTCTGGTTTTGGAATAAGTGGATCTAATTTTATACTCTCTCTCCTCCCGATTTCTATACGAGGCTTCGTGCTCGTTTTTTCGTTCTGACCTCACAAACACATCTCGTGGTCCATTTCTAACCTATAATAGAGACTTTTTCGGATTTCAGAGCTAGTGGATCTAATTTCATACCCTCTCTCCTCCCGATTTCTATACGAGGCTTCTTCCTCGTTTTTTCGTTCTTTCCTTACCAACACGTCTCATGGTCCATTTCTAACGTATAATCGAGACTTTTTCGGGTTTTAGAGGAAGTGGATCTAATTTCATACCCTCTCTCCTTCCGATTTCTATACGAGGCTTCGTGCTCGTTTTTTCGTTCTGACCTCACAAATACGTCTCGTGGTCCATTTCTAACCTATAATCGAGACTTTTTCGGGTTTCAAAGGAAGTGGATTTAATTTCATACCCAGTCTCATGGTCCATTTCTAACGTATAATCGAGACTTTTTCGGGTTTTAGAGGAAGTGGATCTAATTTCATACCCTCTCTCCTTCCGATTTCTATACGAGGCTTCGTGCTCGTTTTTTCGTTCTGACCTCACAAATACGTCTCGTGGTCCATTTCTAACCTATAATAGAGACTTTTTCGGATTTCAGAGCTAGTGGATCTAATTTCATACCCTCTCTCCTCCCGATTTCTATACGAGGCTTCTTCCTCGTTTTTTCGTTCTTTCCATACCAACACGTCTCATGGTCCATTTCTAACGTATAATCCAGACTTTTTCGGGTTTTAGAGGAAGTGGATCTAATTTCATACCCTCTCTCCTTCCGATTTCTATACGAGGCTTCGTGCTCGTTTTTTCGTTCTGACCTCTCAAATACGTCTCGTGGTCCATTTCAAACCTATAATCGAGACTTTTTCGGGTTTTAGAGGAAGTTTATCTAATTTCATACCCTCTCTCCTCCCGATTTCTATACGAGGCTTCGTGCTCGTTTTTTCGTTCTGACCTCACAAACACGTCTCGTGGTCCATTTCTAACCTATAATCGAGACTTTTTCGGGTTTTAGAGCTAGTGGATCTAATTTCATACCCTCTCTCCTCCCGATTTCTATACGAGGCTTCGTGCTCGTTTTTTCGTTCTGACCTCACAAACACTTCTCGTGGTCCATTACTAACCAATAATCGAGACTTTTTCTGGTTTTGGAACAAGTGGATCTAATTTTATACCCTCTATCCTCCCGATTTCTATACGAGGCTTCGTGCTCGTTTTTCGTTCTGACCTCTCAAACACGTTTCGTGGTCCATTTCTAACCTATAATCGAGACTTTTTCGGGTTTTAGAGGAAGTGGATCTAATTTCATACCCTCTCTCCTCTCGATTTCTATACGAGGCTTCGTGCTCGTTTTTTCGTTCTGACCTCACAAATACTTCTCGTGGTCCATTTCTAAACTATAATCGAGAATTTTTCGGGTTTTAGAGGAAGTGGATCTAATTTCATACCCTGTCTCCTCCCGATTCCTATACGAGGCTTCGTGATCGTTTTTTCGTTCTGACCTCACAAACACGTCTCGTGGTCCATTTCTAACCTATAATCGAGACTTTTTTGGGTTTTAGAGGAAGTTTATCTAATTTCATACCCTCTCTCCTCCCGATTTCTATACGAGGCTTCGTGCTCGTTTATTCGTTCTGACCTCTCAAACACGTTTCGTGGTCCATTTCTAACCTATAATCGAGACTTTTTCGGGTTTTAGAGGAAGTGGATCTAATTTCATACCCTCTCTTCCTCCCGATTTCTATACGAGGCTTCGTGCTCGTTTTTTCGTTCTGACCTCACAAATACGTCTCGTGGTCCATTTTTAACCTATAATCGAGACTTTTTCGGGTTTTAGAGGAAGTGGATTTAATTTCATACCCTGTCTCCTCCCGATTCCTATACGAGGCTTCGTAATCGTTTTTTCGTTCTGACCTCACAAACACGTTACGTGGTCCATTTCTAACCTATAATCGAGACTTTTTCGGGTTTTAGAGGAAATTTATCTAATTTCATACCCTCTCTCCTCCTGATTTCTATATGAGACTTCGTGCTCGTTTTTTCGTTCTGACCTCACAAACACGTTTCGTGGTCCATTTCTAACATATAATCGAGACTTTTTCGGGTTTTCGAGCTAGTGGATCTAATTTCATACCCTCTCTCCTCCCGATTTCTATACGAGGCTTCGTGCTCGTTTTTTCGTTCTGACCTCACAAACACGTCTCGTGGTCCATTACCAACCAATAATCGAGACTTTTTCTGGTTTTGGAATAAGTGGATCTAATTTTATACTCTCTCTCCTCCCGATTTCTATACGAGGCTTCGTGCTCGTTTTTTCGTTCTGACCTCACAAACACATCTCGTGGTCCATTTCTAACCTATAATAGAGACTTTTTCGGATTTCAGAGCTAGTGGATCTAATTTCATACCCTCTCTCCTCCCGATTTCTATACGAGGCTTCTTCCTCGTTTTTTCGTTCTTTCCTTACCAACACGTCTCATGGTCCATTTCTAACGTATAATCGAGACTTTTTCGGGTTTTAGAGGAAGTGGATCTAATTTCATACCCTCTCTCCTTCCGATTTCTATACGAGGCTTCGTGCTCGTTTTTTCGTTCTGACCTCACAAATACGTCTCGTGGTCCATTTCTAACCTATAATCGAGACTTTTTCGGGTTTCAAAGGAAGTGGATTTAATTTCATACCCAGTCTCATGGTCCATTTCTAACGTATAATCGAGACTTTTTCGGGTTTTAGAGGAAGTGGATCTAATTTCATACCCTCTCTCCTTCCGATTTCTATACGAGGCTTCGTGCTCGTTTTTTCGTTCTGACCTCACAAATACGTCTCGTGGTCCATTTCTAACCTATAATAGAGACTTTTTCGGATTTCAGAGCTAGTGGATCTAATTTCATACCCTCTCTCCTCCCGATTTCTATACGAGGCTTCGTCCTCGTTTTTTCGTTCTTTCCTTACCAACACGTCTCATGGTCCATTTCTAACGTATAATCAAGACTTTTTCGGGTTTTAGAGGAAGTGGATCTAATTTCATACCCTCTCTCCTCCCTATTTCTATACGAGGCTTCGTGCTCGTTTTTTCTTTTTGACCTCACAAATACGTTTCGTGGTCCATTTGTAACCTATAATCGAGACTTTTTTGTGTTTTAGAAGAAGTTTATCTAATTTCATACCCTCTCTCCTCCTGACTTCTATACGAGGCTTCGTGCTCGTTTTTTCGTTCTGACCTCACAAACACGTCTCGTGGTCCATTACCAACCAATAATCGAGACTTTTTCTGGTTTTGGAATAAGTGGATCTAATTTTATACTCTCTCTCCTCCTGATTTCTATATGAGACTTCGTGCTCGTTTTTTCGTTCTGACCTCACAAACACGTCTCGTGGTCCATTACCAACCAATAATCGAGACTTTTTCTGGTTTTGGAATAAGTGGATCTAATTTTATACTCTCTCTCCTCCTGATTTCTATATGAGACTTCGTGCTCGTTTTTTCATTCTGACCTCACAAACATGTTTCGTGGTCCATTTCTAACATATAATCGAGACTTTTTCGGGTTTTCGAGCTAGTGGATCTAATTTCATACCCTCTCTCCTCCCGATTTCTATACGAGGCTTCGTGCTCGTTTTTTCGTTCTGACCTCACAAACACGTCTCGTGGTCCATTACCAACCAATAATCGAGACTTTTTCTGGTTTTGGAATAAGTGGATCTAATTTTATACTCTCTCTCCTCCCGATTTCTATACGAGGCTTCGTGCTCGTTTTTTCGTTCTGACCTCACAAACATGTCTCGTGGTCCATTTCTAACCTATAATAGAGACTTTTTCGGATTTCAGAGCTAGTGGATCTAATTTCATACCCTCTCTCCTCCCGATTTCTATACGAGGCTTCTTCCTCGTTTTTTCGTTCTTTCCTTACCAACACGTCTCATGGTCCATTTCTAACGTATAATCGAGACTTTTTCGGGTTTTAGAGGAAGTGGATCTAATTTCATACCCTCTCTCCTTCCGATTTCTATACGAGGCTTCGTGCTCGTTTTTTCGTTCTGACCTCACAAATACGTCTCGTGGTCCATTTCTAACCTATAATCGAGACTTTTTCGGGTTTCAGAGGAAGTGGATTTAATTTCATACCCAGTCTCATGGTCCATTTCTAACGTATAATCGAGACTTTTTCGGGTTTTAGAGGAAGTGGATCTAATTTCATACCCTCTCTCCTTCCGATTTCTATACGAGGCTTCGTGCTCGTTTTTTCGTTCTGACCTCACAAATACGTCTCGTGGTCCATTTCTAACCTATAATAGAGACTTTTTCGGATTTCAGAGCTAGTGGATCTAATTTCATACCCTCTCTCCTCCCGATTTCTATACGAGGCTTCGTCCTCGTTTTTTCGTTCTTTCCTTACCAACACGTCTCATGGTCCATTTCTAACGTATAATCAAGACTTTTTTGGGTTTTAGAGGAAGTGGATCTAATTTCATACCCTCTCTCCTCCCTATTTCTATACGAGGCTTCGTGCTCGTTTTTTCTTTCTGACCTCACAAATACGTTTCGTGGTCCATTTGTAACCTATAATCGAGACTTTTTTGGGTTTTAGAAGAAGTTTATCTAATTTCATACCCTCTCTCCTCCTGATTTCTATACGAGGCTTCGTGCTCGTTTTTTCGTTCTGACCTCACAAACACGTCTCGTGGTCCATTACCAACCAATAATCGAGACTTTTTCTGGTTTTGGAATAAGTGGATCTAATTTTATACTCTCTCTCCTCCCGATTTCTATACGAGGCTTCGTGCTCGTTTTTTCGTTCTGACCTCACAAACACGTCTCGTGGTCCATTTCTAACCTATAATAGAGACTTTTTCGGATTTCAGAGCTAGTGGATCTAATTTCATACCCTCTCTCCTCCCGATTTCTATACGAGGCTTCGTCCTCATTTTTTCGTTCTTTCCTTACCAACACGTCTCATGGTCCATTTCTAACGTATAATCGAGACTTTTTCGGGTTTTAGAGGAAGTGGATCTAATTTCATACCCTCTCTCCTTCCGATTTCTATACGAGGCTTCGTGCTCGTTTTTTCGTTCTGACCTCACAAATACGTCTCGTGGTCTATTTCTAACCTATAATCGAGACTTTTTCGGGTTTCAGAGGAAGTGGATTTAATTTCATACCTAGTCTCATCTTGATTCCTAGACGAGGCTTCGTGATCGTTTTTTCGTTCTGACCTCACTAACACCTTTCGTGGTCCATTTCTAACCTATAATCGAGACTTTTTCGGGTTTTCGAGCTAGTGGATCTAATTTCATACCCTCTCTCCTCCCGATTTCTATACGAGGCTTCGTCCTCGTTTCTTCGTTCTGACCTCACAAATACGTCTCGTGGTCCATTTCTAACCTATAATCGAGACTTTTTTGGGTTTTGGAGGAATTGGATTTAATTTCATACCCTCTCTCCTCCCGATTTCTATACGAGGCTTCGTGCTCGTTTTTTCGTTCTGACCTCACAAACACGTCTCGTGGTCCATTTCTAACCTATAATCGGGACTTTTTCGGGTTTTAGAGCTAGTGGATCTAATTTCATACCCTCTCTCCTCCCTATTTATATTCGAGGCTTCGTGTTCGTTTTTTCGTTCTGGCCTCACAAACACGTCTCGTGGTCCATTACTAAACAATAATCGAGACTTTTTGTGGTTTTGGAACAAGTGGATCTAATTTCATACCCTGTCTCCTCCCGATTTCTATACGAGGCTTCGTGCTCGTTTTTTCATTCTGACCTCATGAACACGTCTCGTGGTCAATTTCTAACCTATAATCGAGACTTTTTCGGGTTTTAGAGCTAGTGGATCTAATTTCATACCCTCTCTCCTCCCGATTTCTATACGAAGCTTCGTGCTCGTTTTTTCGTTCTGACCTCACAAACACGTCTCGTGGTCCATTACTAACCAATAATCGAGACTTTTTCTGGTTTTGGAACAAGTGGATCTAATTTCATTCCCTCTCTCCTCTCGATTTCTATACGAGGCTTCGTGCTCGTTTTTTCGTTCTGACCTCTAAAACACGTTTCGTGGTCCATTTCTAACCTATAATCGAGACTTTCTCGGGTTTTAGAGGATGTGGATCAAATTTCATACCCTCTCTCCTCCCGATTTCTATACGAGGCTTCGTGCTCGTTTTTTCCTTCTGACCTCACAAATACTTCTCGTGGTCCATTTCTAAACTATAATCGAGAATTTTTCGGGTTTTAGAGGAAGTGGATTTAATTTCATACCCTCTCTCCTCCCGATTTCTATACGAGGCTTCGTGATCGTTTTTTCGT
This sequence comes from Thalia dealbata, assembly GCA_030544415.1. Taxonomy (NCBI): domain Eukaryota; kingdom Viridiplantae; phylum Streptophyta; class Magnoliopsida; order Zingiberales; family Marantaceae; genus Thalia; species Thalia dealbata. The sequence goes on from CM060460.1 coordinate 14,170,450, forward strand.
TCTGACCTCACAAACACGTCTCGTGGTCCATTTCTAACCTATAATCGAGACTTTTTTAGGTTTTAGAGGAAGTTTATCTAATTTCATACCCTCTCTCCTCCCGATTTCTATACGAGGCTTCGTGCTCGTTTCTTCGTTCTGACCTCACAAATACGTCTCGTGGTCCATTTCTAACCTATAATCGAGACTTTTTTGGGTTTTGGAGGAATTGGATTTAATTTCATACCCTCTCTCCTCCCGATTTCTATACGAGGCTTCGTGCTCGTTTTTTCGTTCTGACCTCACAGACAGGTATCGTGGTCCATTACTAACCAATAATTGAGACTTTTTCTGGTTTTAGAACAAGTGGATCTAATTTTATACCCTCTCTCCTCCCGATTTCTTTACGAGGCTTCGTGCTCGTTTTTCGTTCTGACCTCTCAAACACGTTTCGTGGTCCATTTCTAACCTATAATCAAGACTTTTTCGGGTTTTAGAGGAAGTGGATCTAATTTCATACCCTCTCTCCTCTCGATTTCTATACGAGGCTTCGTGCTCGTTTTTTCGTTCTGACCTCACAAATACTTCTCGTGGTCCATTTCAAAACTATAATCGAGAATTTTTCGAGTTTTAGAGGAAGTGGATCTAATTTCATACCCTGTCTCCTCCCGATTCCTATACGAGGCTTCGTGATCGTTTTTTCGTTCTGACCTCACAAACACGTCTCGTGGTCCATTTCTAACCTATAATCGAGACTTTTTTGGGTTTTAGAGGAAGTTTATCTAATTTCATATCCTCTCTCCTCCCGATTTCTATACGAGACTTCGTGCTCGTTTTTTCGTTCTGACCTCACAAACACGTTTCGTGGTCCATTTCTAACTTATAATCGAGACTTTTTCGGGTTTTCGAGCTAGTGGATCTAATTTCGTACCCTCTCTCCTCCCGATCTCTATACGAGGCTTCGTGCTCGTTTATTCGTTCTGACCTCTCAAACACGTTTCGTGGTCCATTTCTAACCTATAATCGAGACTTTTTCGGGTTTTAGAGGAAGTAGATCTAATTTCATACCCTCTCTTCCTCCCGATTTCTATACGAGGCTTCGTGCTCGTTTTTTCGTTCTGACCTCACAAATACGTCTCGTGGTCCATTTCTAACCTATAATCGAGACTTTTTCGGGTTTTAGAGGAAGTGGATTTAATTTCATACCCTGTCTCCTCCCGATTCCTATACGAGGCTTCGTAATCGTTTTTTCGTTCTGACCTCACAAACACGTTACGTGGTCCATTTCTAACCTATAATCGAGACTTTTTTGGGTTTTAGAGGAAGTTTATCTAATTTCATACCCTCTCTCCTCCTGATTTCTATATGAGACTTCGTGCTCGTTTTTTCGTTCTGACCTCACAAACTCGTTTCGTGGTCCATTTCTAACATATAATCGAGACTTTTCGGGTTTTCGAGCTAGTGGATCTAATTTCATACCCTCTCTCCTCCCGATTTCTATATGAGGCTTCGTCCTCGTTTTTTCGTTCTTTCCTTACCAACACGTCTCATGGTCCATTTCTAACGTATAATCGAGACTTTTTCGGGTTTTAGAGGAAGTGGATCTAATTTCATACTCTCTCTCCTCCCTATTTCTATACGAGGCTTCGTGCTCGTTTTTTCTTTCTGACCTCACAAATACGTTTCGTGGTCCATTTCTAACCTATAATCGAGACTTTTTTGGGTTTTAGAGGAAGTTTATCTAATTTCATACCCTCTCTCCTCCTGATTTCTATACGAGGCTTCGTGCTCGTTTTTTCGTTCTGACCTCACAAACACGTCTCGTGGTCCATTTCCAACCAATAATCGAGACTTTTTCTGGTTTTGGAATAAGTGGATCTAATTTTATACTCTCTCTCCTCCCGATTTCTATACGAGGCTTCGTGCTCGTTTTTTCGTTCTGACCTCACAAACACGTCTCGTGGTCCATTTCTAACCTATAATAGAGACTTTTTCGGATTTCAGAGCTAGTGGATCTAATTTCATACCCTCTCTCCTCCCGATTTCTATACGAGGCTTCTTCCTCGTTTTTTCGTTCTTTCCTTACCAACACGTCTCATGGTCCATTTCTAACGTATAATCGAGACTTTTTCGGGTTTTAGAGGAAGTGGATCTAATTTCATACCCTCTCTCCTTCCGATTTCTATACGAGGCTTCGTGCTCGTTTTTTCGTTCTGACCTCACAAATACGTCTCGTGGTCCATTTCTAACCTATAATCGAGACTTTTTCGGGTTTCAGAGGAAGTGGATTTAATTTCATACCCAGTCTCATCCTGATTCCTAGACGAGGCTTCGTGATCGTTTTTTCGTTCTGACCTCACAAACACGTCTCGTGGTCCATTTCTAACTTATAATCGAGACTTTTTTGGGTTTTAGAGGAAGTTTATCTAATTTCATACCCTCTCTCCGCCCGATTTCTATACGAGGCTTCGTGCTCGTTTTTTCGTTCTGACCTCACTAACACCTTTCGTGGTCCATTTCTAACCTATAATCGAGACTTTTTCGGGTTTTCGAGCTAGTGGATCTAATTTCATACCCTCTCTCCTCCCGATTTCTATACGAGGCTTCGTGCTCGTTTTTTCGTTCTGACCTCTCAAACACGTTTCGTGGTCCATTACTAACCTATAATCGAGACTTTTTCGGGTTTTAGAGGAAGTGGATCTAATTTCATACCCTCTCTCCTCTCGATTTCTATACGAGGCTTCGTGCTCATTTTTTCGTTCTGACCTCACAAATACTTCTCGTGGTCCATTTCTAAACTATAATCGAGAATTTTTCCGGTTTTAGAGGAAGTGGATCTAATTTTATACCCTGTCTCCTCCCGATTCCTATACGAGGCTTCGTGATCATTTTTTCGTTCTAACCTCACAAACACATCTCGTGGTCCATTTCTAACCTATAATCGAGACTTTTTTGGGTTTTAGAAGAAGTTTATCTAATTTCATACCCTCTCTCCTCCCGATATCTATACGAGACTTCGTGCTTGTTTTTTCGTTCTGACATCACAAACACGTTTCGTGGTTCATTTCTAACTTATAATCGAGACTTTTTCGGGTTTTCGAGCTAGTGGATCTAATTTCATACCCTCTCTCCTCCCGATTTCTATATGAGGCTTCGTCCACGTTTTTTCGTTCTTTCCTTACCAACACGTCTCATGGTCCATTTCTAACTTATAATCGAGACTTTTTCGGATTTTAGAGGAAGTGGATCTAATTTCATACCCTCTATCCTCCCTATTTCTATACGAGGCTTCGTGCTCGTTTTTTCTTTTTGACCTCACAAATACGTCTCGTGGTCCATTTCTAACCTATAATCGAGACTTTCCCGGGTTTTAGAGGAAGTGGATTTAATTTCATACCCTGTCTCCTCCCGATTCCTAGACGAGGCTTCGTGATCGTTTTTTCATTCTGACTTCACAAACACGTCTCGTGGTCCATTTCTAACCTATAATCGAGACTTTTTTGGGTTTTAGAGGAAGTTTATCTAATTTCATACCCTCTCTCCTCCCGATTTCTATACGAGGCTTCGTGCTCGTTTTCTCGTTCTGACCTCACAAACACCTTTCGTGGTCCATTTCTAACTTATAATCGAAACTTTTTCGGGTTTTCGAGCTAGTGGATCTAATTTCATACCCTTCTCCTCCCGATTTCTATATGAGGCTTCGTGCTCGTTTTTTCGTTCTAACCTCACAAACACATCTCGTTGTCCATTACTAACCAATAATCGAGACTTTTTCTGGTTTTGGAACAAGTGGATCTAATTTTATACCCTCTCTCCTCCCGATTTCTATAAGAGGCTTCGTGCTCGTTTCTTCGTTCTGACCTCACAAATACGTCTCGTGGTCCATTTCTAACCTATAATCGAGACTTTTTCGGGTTTTAGAGCTAGTGGATCTAATTTCATACCCTCTCTCCTCCCGATTTCTATTCGAGGCTTCGTGCTCGTTTTATCGTTCTAGCCTCACAAAACACATCTCGTGGTCCATTACTAACTAATAATCGAGACTTTTTGTAGTTTTGGAACAAGTGGATCTAATTTCATACCCTGTCTCCTCCCGATTTCTATACGAGGCTTCGTGCTCGTTTTTTCGTTCTGACCTCATGAACACGTCTCGTGGTCCATTTCTAACCTATAATCGAGACTTTTTTGGGTTTTAGAGGAAGTGGATCTAATTTCATACCCTCTCTCCTCCCGATTTCTATACGAGGCTTCCTGCTCATTTTTTCGTTCTGACCTCACAAACACGTCTCGTGGTCCATTTCTAACCTATAATCGAGACTTTTTCGGATTTAGAGCTAGTGGATCTAATTTCATACCCTCTCTCCTCCCGATTTCTATACGAGGCTTCGTGCTCGTTTTTTCGTTCTGACCTCAAAAACACGTCTCGTGGTCCATTTCTAACCTATAATCGAGTCTTTTTCATGTTTTAGAGCTAGTGGATCTAATTTCATACCCTCTCTCCTCCCGATTTCTATACGAGGTTTAATGCTCGTTTTTCGTTCTGACCTCACAAACACGTCTCGTGGTCCATTTCTAACCTATAATCGAGACTTTTTCGGATTTTAGGGCTAGTGGATCTAATTTCATACCCTCTCTCCTTCCGATTTCTATACGAGTCTTCGTGCTCGTTTTTTCATTCTGACCTCATGAACACGTCTCGTTGTCAATTTCTAACCTATAATCGAGACTTTTTCGGATTTTTGAGATAGTGGACCTAATTTCATACCCTCTCTCCTCCCGATTTCTATACGAGGCTTCGTGCTCGTTTTTTCGTTCTAACCTCACAAACACGTCTCGTGGTCCATTACTAACCAATAATCGAGACTTTTTCTGGTTTTGGAACAAGTGGATCTAATTTCATACCCTCTCTCCTCTCGATTTCTATACGAGGCTTCGTGCTCGTTTTTTCGTTCTGACCTCTCAAACACGTTTCGTGGTCCATTTCTAACCTATAATCGAGACTTTTTCGGGTTTTAGAGGAAGTGGATCTAATTTCATACCCTCTCTCCTCCCGATTACTATACGAGGCTTCGTGCTCGTTTTTTCGTTCTGACCTTACAAATACTTCTCGTGGTCCATTTCTAAACTATAATCGAGAATTTTTCGGGTTTTAGAGGAAGTGGATCAAATTTCATACCCTGTCTCCTCCAGATTCCTATACGAGGCTTCGTGATCGTTTTTTCGTTCTGACCTCACAAACACGTCTCGTGGTCCATTTCTAACCTATAATCTATACTTTTTTAGGTTTTAGAGGAAGTTTATCTAATTTCATACCCTCTCTCCTCCCGATATCTATACGAGACTTCGTGCTTGTTTTTTCGTTCTGACCTCACAAACACGTTTCGTGGTTCATTTCTAACTTATAATCGAGACTTTTTCGGGTTTTCGAGCTAGTGGATCTAATTTCATACCCTCTCTCCTCCCGATTTCTATATGAGGCTTCGTCCTCGTTTTTTCGTTCTTTCCTTACCAACACGTCTCATGGTCCATTTCTAACGTATAATCGAGACTTTTTCGGGTTTTAAAGGAAGTGGATCTAATTTCATACCCTCTCTCCTCCCTATTTCTATACGAGGCTTCGTGCTCGTTTTTTCTTTCTGACCTCACAAATACGTCTCGTGGTCCATTTCTAACCTATAATCGAGACTTTTTCGGGTTTTAGAGGAAGTGGATTTAATTTCATACCCTGTCTCCTCCCGATTCCTAGAGGAGGCTTCGTGATCGTTTTTTCGTTCTGACTTCACAAACACGTCTCGTGGTCCATTTCTAACCTATAATCGAGACTTTTTTGGGTTTTAGAGGAAGTTTATCTAATTTAATACCCTCTCTCCTCCCGATTTCTATATGAGGCTTCGTGCTCGTTTTCTCGTTCTGACCTCACAAACACCTTTCGCGGTCCATTTCTAACTTATAATCGAAACATTTTCGGGTTTTCGAGCTAGTGGATCTAATTTCATACCCTTCTCCTCCCGATTTCTATACGAGGCTTCGTGCTCGTTTTTTTGTTCTAACCTCACAAACACATCTCGTGGTCCATTACTAACCAATAATCGAGACTTTCTCTGGTTTTGGAACAAGTGGATCTAATTTTATACCCTCTCTCCTCCCGATTTCTATACGAGGCTTCGTGCTCGTTTCTTCGTTCTGACCTCACAAATACGTCTAGTGGTCCATTTCTAACCTATAATCGAGACTTTTTCGGGTTTTCAAGCTAGTGGATCTAATTTCATACCCTCTCTCCTCCCGATTTCTATTCGAGGCTTCGTGCTCGTTTTATCGTTCTGGCCTCACAAAACACGTCTCGTGGTCGATTACTAACCAATAATCGAGACTTTTTGTGGTTTTGGAACATGTGGATCTAATTTCATACCCTGTCTCCTCCCGATTTCTATACGAGGCTTCGTGCTCGTTTTTTCGTTCTGACCTCATGAACACGTCTCGTGGTCCATTTCTAACCTATAATCGAGACTTTTTCGGGTTTTAGAGCTACTGGATCTAATTTCATACCCTCTCTCCTCCCGATTTCTATACGAGGCTTCCTGCTCATTTTTTCGTTCTGACCTCACAAACACGTCTCGTGGTCCATTTCTAACCTATAATCGAGACTTTTTCGGATTTAGAGCTAGTGGATCTAATTTCATACCCTCTCTCCTCCCGATTTCTATACGAGGCTTCGTGCTCGTTTTTTCGTTCTGACCTCAAAAATACGTCTCGTGGTCCATTTCTAACCTATAATCGAGACTTTTTCATGTTTTAGAGCTAGTGGATCCAATTTCATACCCTCTCTCCTCCCGATTTCTATACGAGGTTTAATGCTCGTTTTTTCGTTCTGACCTCACAAACACGTCTCGTGGTCCATTTCTAACCTATAATCGAGACTTTTTTGGGTTTTGGAGGAATTGGATTTAATTTCATACCCTCTCTCCTCCCGATTTCTATACGAGGCTTCGTGCTCGTTTTTTCGTTCTGACCTCATGAACACGTCTCGTGGTCCATTTCTAACCTATAATCTAGACTTTTTCGGGTTTTAGAGCTAGTGGAGCTAATTTCATACCCTCTCTCCTCCTGATTTCTAAACGAGGCTTCATGCTCGTTTTTTCGTTCTGACCTCACAAACACGTCTCGTGGTCCATTTCTAACCTATAATCGAGACTTTTTCGGATTTAGAGCTAGTGGATCTAATTTCATACCCTCTCTCCTCCTAATTTCTATACGAGGCTTCGTGCTCGTTTTTTCGTTCTGACCTCAAAAATACGTCTCGTGGTCCATTTCTAACCTATAATCGAGACTTTTTCGGGTTTTAGAGCTAGTGGATCTAATTTCATACCCTCTCTCCTCCCGATTTCTATACGAGGCTTCGTGCTCGTTTTTTCATTCTGACCTCACAAACACGTCTCGTGGTCCATTTCTAACATATAGTCGAGACATTTTCGGATTTTAGAGCTAGTGGATCTAATTTCATACCCTCTCTCCTCCCGATTTCTATACGAGGCTTCGTGCTCATTTTTTCGTTCTGACCTCACAAACACGTCTCGTGGTCCATTTCTAACCTATAATCGAGACTTTTTCGGGTTTTAGAGGAAGTTTATCTAATTTCATACCCTCTCTCCTCCCGATTTCTATACGAGGCTTCGTGCTCGTTTTTTTGTTCTGACCTCACAAACACGTCTCGTGGTCCATTTCTAACCTATAATCGAGACTTTTTCGGGTTTTAGAGCTAGTGGATCTAATTTAATACCCTCTATCCTCCCGATTTCTATACGAGGCTTCGTGCTCGTTTTTTCGTTCTGACCTCACAAACACGTCTCGTGGTCCATTACTAACCAATAATCGAGACTTTTTCTGGTTTTAGAACAAGTGGATCTAATTTCATACCCTGTCTCCTCCCGATTTCTATACGAGGCTTCGTGCTCGTTTTTTCGTTCTGACCTCATGAACACGTCTCGTGGTCCATTTCTAACCTATAATCGAGACTTTTTCGGATTTAGAGCTAGTGGATCTAATTTCATACCCTCTCTCCTCCCGATTTCTATACGAGGCTTCCTACTCATTTTTTCGTTCTGACCTCACAAACACGTCTCGTGGTCCATTTCTAACCTATAATCGAGACTTTTTCGGATTTAGAGCTAGTGGATCTAATTTCATACCCTCTCTCCTCCCGATTTCTATACGAGGCTTCGTGCTCGTTTTTTCGTTCTGACCTCAAAAACACGTCTCGTGGTCCATTTCTAACCTATAATCGAGACTTTTTCATGTTTTAGAGCTAGTGGATCTAATTTCATACCCTCTCTCCTCCGGATTTCTATACGAGGTTTAATGCTCGTTTTTCGTTCTGACCTCACAAACACGTCTCGTGGTCCATTTCTAACCTATAATCGAGACTTTTTCGGATTTTAGGGCTAGTGGATCTAATTTCATACCCTCTCTCCTCCCGATTTCTATACGAGTCTTCGTGCTCGTTTTTTCGTTCTGACCTCATGAACACGTCTCGTTGTCAATTTCTAACCTATAATCGAGACTTTTTCGGGTTTTAGAGCTAGTGGATCTAATTTCATACCCTCTCTCCTCCCGATTTCTATACGAGGCTTCGTGCTCGTTTTTTCGTTCTGACCTCACAAACACGTCTCGTGGTCCATTACTAACCAATAATCGAGACTTTTTCTGGTTTTGGAACAAGTGGATCTAATTTCATACCCTGTCTCCTCCCGATTTCTATACGAGGCTTCGTGCTCGTTTTTTCGTTCTGACCTCATGAACACGTCTCGTGGTCCATTTCTAACCTATAATCGAGACTTTTTTGGGTTTTAGAGGAAGTGGATCTAATTTCATACCCTCTCTCCTCCCGATTTCTATACGAGGCTTCCTGCTCATTTTTTCGTTCTGACCTCACAAACACGTCTCGTGGTCCATTTCTAACCTATAATCGAGACTTTTTCGGATTTAGAGCTAGTGGATCTAATTTCATACCCTCTCTCCTCCCGATTTCTATACGAGGCTTTGTGCTCGTTTTTTCGTTCTGACCTCAAAAACACGTCTCGTGGTCCATTTCTAACCTATAATCGAGACTTTTTCATGTTTTAGAGCTAGTGGATCTAATTTCATACCCTCTCTCCTCCGGATTTCTATACGAGGTTTAATGCTCGTTTTTCGTTCTGACCTCACAAACACGTCTCGTGGTCCATTTCTAACCTATAATCGAGACTTTTTCGGATTTTAGGGCTAGTGGATCTAATTTCATACCCTCTCTCCTCCCGATTTCTATACGAGTCTTCGTGCTCGTTTTTTCGTTCTGACCTCATGAACACGTCTCGTTGTCAATTTCTAACCTATAATCGAGACTTTTTCGGGTTTTAGAGCTAGTGGATCTAATTTCATACCCTCTCTCCTCCCGATTTCTATACGAGGCTTCGTGCTCGTTTTTTCGTTCTGACCTCACAAACACGTCTCGTGGTCCATTACTAACCAATAATCGAGACTTTTTCTGGTTTTGGAACAAGTGGATCTAATTTCATACCCTCTCTCCTCTCGATTTCTATACGAGGCTTCGTGCTCGTTTTTTCGTTCTGACCTCTCAAACACGTTTCGTGGTCCATTTCTAACCTATAATCGAGACTTTTTCGGGTTTTAGAGGAAGTGGATCTAATTTCATACCCTCTCTCCTCCCGATTACTATACGAGGCTTCGTGCTCGTTTTTTCGATCTGACCTCACAAATACTTCTCGTGGTCCATTTCTAAACTATAATCGAGAATTTTTCGGGTTTTAGAGGAAGTGGATCTAATTTCATACCCTGTCTCCCCCAGATTCCTATACGAGGCTTCGTGATCGTTTTTTCGTTCTGACCTCACAAACACGTCTCGTGGTCCATTTCTAACCTATAATCGATACTTTTTTGGGTTTTAGAAGAAGTTTATCTAATTTCATACCCTCTCTCCTCCCGATATCTATACGAGACTTCGTGCTTGTTTTTTCGTTCTGACCTCACAAACACGTGTCGTGGTTCATTTCTAACTTATAATCGAGACTTTTTCGGGTTTTCGAGCTAGTGGATCTAATTTCATACCCTCTCTCCTCCCGATTTCTATATGAGGCTTCGTCCTCGTTTTTTCGTTCTTTCCTTAACAACACGTCTCATGGTCCATTTCTAACGTATAATCGAGACTTTTTCGGGTTTTAGAGGTAGTGGATCTAATTTCATACCCTCTCTCCTCCCGATTTCTATACGAGGCTTCGTGCTCATTTTTTCGTTCTGACCTCACAAACACGTCTCGTGGTCCATTTCTAACCTATAATCGAGACTTTTTCGGGTTTTAGAGGAAGTTTATCTAATTTCATACCCTCTCTCCTCCCGATTTCTATACGAGGCTTCGTGCTCGTTTTTTTGTTCTGACCTCACAAACACGTCTCGTGGTCCATTTCTAACCTATAATCGAGACTTTTTCGGGTTTTAGAGCTAGTGGATCTTATTTAATACCCTCTATCCTCCCGATTTCTATACGAGGCTTCGTGCTCGTTTTTTCGTTCTGACCTCACAAACACGTCTCGTGGTCCATTACTAACCAATAATCGAGACTTTTTCTGGTTTTAGAACAAGTGGATCTAATTTCATACCCTGTCTCCTCCCGATTTCTATACGAGGCTTCGTGCTCGTTTTTTCGTTCTGACCTCATGAACACGTCTCGTGGTCCATTTCTAACCTATAATCGAGACTTTTTCGGATTTAGAGCTAGTGGATCTAATTTCATACCCTCTCTCCTCCCGATTTCTATACGAGGCTTCCTACTCATTTTTTCGTTCTGACCTCACAAACACGTCTCGTGGTCCATTTCTAACCTATAATCGAGACTTTTTCGGATTTAGAGCTAGTGGATCTAATTTCATACCCTCTCTCCTCCCGATTTCTATACGAGGCTTCGTGCTCGTTTTTTCGTTCTGACCTCAAAAACACGTCTCGTGGTCCATTTCTAACCTATAATCGAGACTTTTTCATGTTTTAGAGCTAGTGGATCTAATTTCATACCCTCTCTCCTCCGGATTTCTATACGAGGTTTAATGCTCGTTTTTCGTTCTGACCTCACAAACACGTCTCGTGGTCCATTTCTAACCTATAATCGAGACTTTTTCGGATTTTAGGGCTAGTGGATCTAATTTCATACCCTCTCTCCTCCCGATTTCTATACGAGTCTTCGTGCTCGTTTTTTCGTTCTGACCTCATGAACACGTCTCGTTGTCAATTTCTAACCTATAATCGAGACTTTTTCGGGTTTTAGAGCTAGTGGATCTAATTTCATACCCTCTCTCCTCCCGATTTCTATACGAGGCTTCGTGCTCGTTTTTTCGTTCTGACCTCACAAACACCTTTCGTTTTCTCGTTCTGACCACGAGACGTGTTTTTCGTTCTAACTTCACAAAACACGTCTCGTGGTCCATTACTAACCAATAATCGAGACTTTTTGTGGTTTTGGAACAAGTGGATCTAATTTCATACCCTGTCTCCTCCCGATTTCTATACGAGGCTTCGTGCTCGTTTTTTCGTTCTGACCTCATGAACTCGTCTCGTGGTCCATTACTAACCAATAATCGAGACTTTTTCTGGTTTTGGAACAAGTGGATCTAATTTTATACTCTCTCTCCTCCCGATTTCTATACGAGGCTTCGTGCTCGTTTCTTCGTTCTGACCTCACAAATACGTCTCGTGGTCCATTTCTAACCTATAATCGAGACTTTTTCGGGTTTTAGAGCTAGTGGATCTAATTTCATACCCTCTCTCCTCCCGATTTCTATACGAGGCTTCGTGCTCATTTTTTCGTTCTGACCTCACAAACACGTCTCGTGGTCCATTACTAACCAATAATCGAGACTTTTTCTGGTTTTGGAATAAGTGGATCTAATTTCATACCCTCTCTCCTCTCGATTTCTATACGAGGCTTCGTGCTCGTTTTTTCGTTCTGACCTCTCAAACACGTTTCGTGGTCCATTTCTAACCTATAATCGAGACTTTTTCGGGTTTTAGTGGAAGTGGATCTAATTTCATACCCTCTCTCCTCCCGATTACTATACGAGGCTTCGTGCTCGTTTTTTCGTTCTAACCTCACAAATACTTCTCGTGGTCCATTTCTAAACTATAATCGAGACTTTTTTAGGTTTTAGAGGAAGTTTATCTAATTTCATACCCTCTCTCCTCCCGATTTCTATACGAGGCTTCGTGCTCGTTTCTTCGTTCTGACCTCACAAACACGTCTCGTGGTCCATTTCTAACCTATAATCGAGACTTTTTTGGGTTTTGGAGGAATTGGATTTAATTTCATACCCTCTCTCCTCCCGATTTCTATACGAGGTTTAATGCTCGTTTTTTCATTCTGACATCACAAACACGTCTCGTGGTCCATTTCTAACCTATAAACGAGACTTTTTCGGATTTTAGGGCTAGTGGATCTACTTTCATACCATCTCTCCTCCCGATTTCTATACGAGTCTTCGTGCTCGTTTTTTCGTTCTGACCTCATGAACACGTCTCGTTGTTAATTTCTAACCTATAATCGAGACTTTTTCGGGTTTTAGAGCTAGTGGATCTAATTTCATACCCTCTCTCCTCCTGATTTCTATACGAGGCTTCGTGCTCATTTTTTCGTTCTGACCTCACAAACACGTCTCGTGGTCCATTACTAACCAATAATCGAGACTTTTTCTGGTTTTGGAACAAGTGGATCTAATTTTATACCCTCTCTCCTCCCGATTTCTATACGAGGATTCGTGCTCGTTTCTTCGTTCTGACCTCACAAATACGTCTCGTGGTCCATTTCTAACCTATAATCGAGACTTTTTCGGGTTTTAGAGCTAGTAGATCTAATTTCATACCCTCTCTCCTCCCGATTTCTATTCGAGGCTTCGTGCTCGTTTTATCATTCTGGCCTCACAAAACACGTCTCGTGGTCCATTACTAACCAATAATCGAGACTTTTTGTGGTTTTGGAACAAGTGGATCTAATTTCATACCCTGTCTCCTCCCGATTTCTATACGAGGCTTCGTGCTCGTTTTTTCGTTCTGACCTCATGAACACGTCTCGTGGTCCATTTCTAACCTATAATCGAGACTTTTTCGGGTTTTAGAGCTACTGGATCTAATTTCATACCCTCTCTCCTCCCGATTTCTATACGAGGCTTCCAGCTCATTTTTTCGTTCTAACCTCACAAACACGTCTCGTGGTCCATTTCTAACCTATAATCGAGACTTTTTCGGATTTAGAGCTAGTGGATCAAATTTCATACCCTCTCTCCTCCCGATTTCTATACGAGGCTTCGTGCTCGTTTTTTCGTTCTGACCTCAAAAACACGTCTCGTGGTCCATTTCTAACCTATAATCGAGACTTTTTCATGTTTTAGTGCTAGTGGATCCAATTTCATACCCTCTCCCCTCCCGATTTCTATACGAGGTTTAATGCTCGTTTTTTCATTCTGACCTCACAAACACGTCTCGTGGTCCATTTCTAACCTATAATCGAGACTTTTTCGGATTTTAGGGCTAGTGGATCTAATTTCATACCCTCTCTCCTCCCGATTTCTATACGAGTCTTCGTGCTCGTTTTTTCGTTCTGACCTCATGAACACGTCTCGTTGTCAATTTCTAACCTATAATCGAGACTTTTTCGGGTTTAAGAGCTAGTGGATCTAATTTCATACCCTCTCTCCTCCCGATTTCTATACGAGGCTTCGTGCTCATTTTTTCGTTCTGACCTCACAAACACGTCTCGTGGTCCATTACTAACCAATAATCGAGACTTTTTCTGGTTTTGGAACAAGTGGATCTAATTTCATACCCTCTCTCCTCTCGATTTCTATATGAGGCTTCGTGCTCGTTTTTTCGTTCTGACCTCTCAAACACGTTTCGTGGTCCATTTCTAACCTATAATCGAGACTTTTTCGGGTTTTAGTGGAAGTGGATCTAATTTCATACCCTCTCTCCTCCCGATTACTATACGAGGCTTCGTGCTCGTTTTTTCGTTCTAACCTCACAAATACTTCTCGTGGTCCATTTCTAAACTATAATCGAGACTTTTTTAGGTTTTAGAGGAAGTTTATCTAATTTCATACCCTCTCTCCTCCCGATTTCTATACGAGGTTTAATGCTCGTTTTTTCATTCTGACCTCAAAAACACGTCTCATGGTCCATTTCTAACCTATAATCGAGACTTTTTCGGATTTTAGGGCTAGTGGATCTAATTTCATACCCTCTCTCCTCCCGATTTCTATACGAGTCTTCGTGCTCGTTTTTTCGTTCTGACCTCATGAACACGTCTCGTTGTCAATTTCTAACCTATAATCGAGACTTTTTCGGGTTTTAGAGCTAGTGGATTTAATTTCATACCCTCTCTCCTCCCGATTTCTATACGAGGCTTCGTGCTCATTTTTTCGTTCTGACCTCACAAACACGTCTCGTGGTCCATTACTAACCAATAATCGAGACTTTTTCTGGTTTTGGAACAAGTGGATCTAATTTCATACCCTCTCTCCTCTCGATTTCTATACGAGGCTTCGTGCTCGTTTTTTCGTTCTAACCTCACAAATACTTCTCGTGGTCCATTTCTAAACTATAATCGAGACTTTTTTAGGTTTTAGAGGAAGTTTATCTAATTTCATACCCTCTCTCCTCCCGATTTCTATACGAGGCTTCGTGCTCGTTTTTTCGTTCTGACCTCATGAACACGTCTCGTGGTCCATTTCTAACCTATAATCTAGACTTTTTCGGGTTTTAGAGCTAGTGAAGCTAATTTCATACCCTCTCTCCTCCTGATTTCTAAACGAGGCTTCATGCTCGTTTTTTCGTTCTGACCTCACAAACACGTCTCGTGGTCCATTTCTAACCTATAATCGAGACTTTTTCGGATTTAGAGCTAGTGGATCTAATTTCATACCCTCTCTCCTCCTAATTTCTATACGAGGCTTCGTGTTCGTTTTTTCGTTCTGACCTCAAAAATACGTCTCGTGGTTCATTTCTAACCTATAATCGAGACTTTTTCGGGTTTTAGAGCTAGTGGATCTAATTTCATACCCTCTCTCCTCCCGATTTCTATACGAGGTTTCGTACTCGTTTTTTCATTCTGACCTCACAAACACGGCTCGTGGTCCATTTCTAACCTATAATCGAGACATTTTCGGATTTTAGAGCTAGTGGATCTAATTTCATACCCTCTCTCCTCCCGATTTCTATACGAGGCTTCGTGCTCATTTTTTCGTTCTGACCTCACAAACACGTCTCGTGGTTCATTTCTAACCTATAATCGAGACTTTTTCGGGTTTTAGAGGAAGTTTATCTAATTTCATACCCTCTCTCCTCCCGATTTCTATACGAGGCTTCGTGCTCGTTTTTTCGTTCTGACCTCACAAACACGTCTCGTGGTCCATTTCTAACCTATAATCGAGACTTTTTCGGGTTTTAGAGCTAGTGGATCTAATTTCATACCCTCTATCCTCCCGATTTCTATACGAGGCTTCGTGGTCGTTTTTTCGTTCTGACCTCACAAACACGTCTCGTGGTCCATTACTAACCAATAATCGAGACTTTTTCTGGTTTTGGAACAAGTGGATCTAATTTCATACCCTGTCTCCTCCCGATTTCTATACGAGGCTTCGTGCTCGTTTTTTCGTTCTGACCTCATGAACACGTCTCGTGGTCCATTTCTAACCTATAATCGAGACTTTTTCGGGTTTTAGAGGAAGTGGATCTAATTTCATACCCTCTCTCCTCCCGATTTCTATACGAGGCTTCCTGCTCATTTTTTCGTTCTAACCTCACAAACACGTCTCGTGGTCCATTTCTAACCTATAATCGAGACTTTTTCGGATTTAGAGCTAGTGGATCTAATTTCATACCCTCTCTACTCCCGATTTCTATACGAGGCTTCGTGCTCGTTTTTTCGTTCTGACCTCAAAAACAAGTCTCGTGGTCCATTTCTAACCTATAATCGAGACTTTTTCAAGTTTTAGAGCTAGTGGATCTAATTTCATACCCTCTCTCCTCCCGATTTCTATACGAGGTTTAATGCTCGTTTTTTCGTTATGACCTCACAAACACGTCTCGTGGTCCATTTCTAACCTATAATCGAGACTTTTTCGGATTTTAGGGCTAGTGGATCTAATTTCATACCCTCTCTCCTCCCGATTTCTATACGAGTCTTCGTGCTCGTTTTTTCGTTCTGACCTCATGAACACGTCTCGTTGTCAATTTCTAACCTATAATCGAGACTTTTTCGGGTTTTAGAGCTAGTGGATCTAATTTCATACCCTCTCTCCTCCCGATTTCTATACGAGGCTTCGTTCTCGTTTTTTCGTTCTGACCTCACAAACACGTCTCGTGGTCCATTACTAACCAATAATTGAGACTTTTTCTGGTTTTGGAACAAGTGGATCTAATTTCATACCCTCTCTCCTCTCGATTTCTATACGAGGCTTCGTGCTCGTTTTTTCATTCTGACCTCTCAAACACGTTTCGTGGTCCATTTCTAACCTATAATCGAGACTTTTTCGGGTTTTAGAGTAAGTGGATCTAATTTCATACCCTCTCTCCTCCCGATTACTATACGAGGCTTCGTGCTCGTTTTTTCGTTCTGACCTCACAAATACTTCTCGTGGTCCATTTCTAAACTATAATCGAGAATTTTTCGGGTTTTAGAGGAAGTGGATCTAATTTCATACCCTGTCTCCTCCCGATTCCTATACGAGGCTTCGTGATCGTTTTTTCTTTCTGACCTCACAAACACGTCTCGTGGTCCATTTCTAACCTATAATCGATACTTTTTTGGGTTTTAGAGGAAGTTTATCTAATTTCATACCCTCTCTCCTCCTAATTTCTATACGAGGCTTCGTGTTCATTTTTTCGTTCTGACCTCAAAAATACGTCTCGTGGTCCATTTCTAACCTATAATCGAGACTTTTTCGGGTTTTAGAGCTAGTGGATCTAATTTCATACCCTCTCTCCTCCCGATTTCTATACGAGGTTTCGTGCTCGTTTTTTCATTCTGACCTCACAAACACGGCTCGTGGTCCATTTCTAACCTATAATCGAGACATTTTCGGATTTTAGAGCTAGTGGATCTAATTTCATACCCTCTCTCCTCCCGATTTCTATACGAGGCTTCGTGCTCATTTTTTCGTTCTGACCTCACAAACACGTCTCGTGGTCCATTTCTAACCTATAATCGAGACTTTTTCGGGTTTTAGAGGATGTTTATCTAATTTCATACCCTCTCTCCTCCCGATTTCTATACGAGGCTTCGTGCTCGTTTTTTCGTTCTGACCTCACAAACACGTCTCGTGGTCCATTTCTAACCTATAATCGAGACTTTTTCGGGTTTTAGAGCTAGTGGATCTAATTTCATACCCTCTATCCTCCCGATATCTATACGAGGCTTCGTGCTCGTTTTTTCGTTCTGACCTCACAAACACGTCTCGTGGTCCATTACTAACCAATAATCGAGACTTTTTCTGGTTTTGGAACAAGTGGATCTAATTTCATACCCTGTCTCCTCCCGATTTCTATACGAGGCTTCGTGCTCGTTTTTTCGTTCTGACCACATGAACACGTCTCGTGGTCCATTTCTAACCTATAATCGAGACTTTTTCGGGTTTTAGAGGAAGTGGATCTAATTTCATACCCTCTCTCCTCCCGATTTCTATACGAGGCTTCGTGCTCGTTTTTTCGTTCTGACCTCACCAACACGTTTCCTAGTCCATTTCTAACGTATAATCGAGACTTTTTTGGTATTTAGAGGAAGTGGATCTAATTTCATACCCTCTCTCATCCCGATTTCTATACGAGGCTTCGTGCTCGTTTTTTCGTTCTGACCTCACAAACACGTCTCGTGGTCTATTTCTAACCTATAATGGAGACTTTTTCGGGTTTTAGAGCGAGTGGATCTAATTTCATACCCTCTCTCCTCCCGATTTATATACGAGGCTTCGTGCTCGTTTTTTCGTTCTGACCCCACCAACACGTCTCCTGGTCCATTTCTAACGTATAATCGAGACTTTTTCGGGTTTTAGAGGAAGTGGATCTAATTTCATACCCTCTCTCCTCCCGATTTCTATACGAGGCTTCGTGCTCGTTTTTTCGTTCTGACCTCACCAACACGTTTCCTAGTCCATTTCTAACGTATAATCGAGACTTTTTTGGTATTTAGAGGAAGTGGATCTAATTTCATACCCTCTCTCCTCCCGATTTCTATACGAGGCTTCGTGCTCGTTTTTTCGTTGTGACCTTACAAACACGTCTCGTGGTCCATTTCTAACCTATAATCGAGACTTTTTCGGATTTTAGAGCTAGTGGATCTAATTTCATACCCTCTCTCCTCCCGATTTCTATACGAGGCTTCGTGCTCTCGTTCTGACCTCACAAATACTTCTCGTGGTCCATTTCTAAACTATAATCGAGACTTTTTCGGGTTATAGAAGAAGTGGATCTAATTTTATACCCTCTCTCCTCCCGATTTCTATACGAGGCTTCGTGCTCGTTTTTTCGTTCTGACCTCACAAACACGTCTCGTGGTCCATTTCTAACCTATAATCGAGACTTTTTCGGGTTTTTGAGCTAGTGGATGTAATTTCATACCCTCTCCTCCCGATTTCTATACGAGGCTTCGTGCTCGTTTTTTCATTCTGATCTCAAAAATAGGTCTCGTGGTCCATTTCTAAACTATAATCGAGACTTTTTCGGGTTATAGAAGAAGTGGATCTAATTTCATACCCTCTCTCCTCTCGATTTCTATACGAGGCTTCGTGCTCGTTTTTTCGTTCTGACCTCACAAACACGTCTCGTGGTCCATTTCTAACCTATAATCGAGACTTTTTCGGGTTTTAGAGCGAGTGGATCTAATTTGATACCCTCTCTCCTCCCGATTTCTATACGAGGCTTCGTGCTCGTTTTTTCATTTTGACCTTACAAACACGTCTCGTGGTCCATTTCTAACCTATAATCGAGACTTTTTCTGATTTAGAGCTAGTGGATCTAATTTCATACCCTCTCTCCTCCCGATTTCTATAGGAGGCTTCGTTCTCGTTTTTTCGTTCTGACCTCAAAAACACGTCTCGTGGTCCATTTCTAACCTATAATCGAGACTTTTTTAAGTTTTAGAGCTAGTGGATCTAATTTCATACCCTCTCTCCTCCCGATTTCTATACGAGGTTTAATGCTCGTTTTTTCGTTCTGACCTCACAAACACGTCTCGTGGTCCATTTCTAACCTATAATCGAGACTTTTTCGGATTTTAGAGCTAGTGGATCTAATTTCATACCCTCTCTCCTCCCGATTTCTATACGAGTCTTCGTGCTCGTTTTTTCGTTCTGACCTCATGAACACGTCTCGTTGTCAATTTCTAACCTATAATCGAGACTTTTTCGGGTTTTAGAGCTAGTGGATCTAATTTCATACCCTCTCTCCTCCCGATTTCTATACGAGGCTTCGTGCTCGTTTTTTCGTTCTGACCTCACAAACACGTCTCGTGGTCCATTACTAACCAATAATCGAGACTTTTTCTGGTTTTGAAACAAGTGGATCTAATTTCATACCCTCTCTCCTCTCGATTTCTATACGAGGCTTCGTGCTCGTTTTTTCGTTCTGACCTCTCAAACACGTTTCGTGGTCCATTTCTAACCTATAATCGAGACTTTTTCGGGTTTTAGTGGAAGTGGATCTAATTTCATACCCTCTCTCCTCCCGATTACTATACGAGGCTTCGTGCTCGTTTTTTCGTTCTAACCTCACAAATACTTCTCGTGGTCCATTTCTAAACTATAATCGAGAATTTTTCGGGTTTTAGAGGAAGTGGATCTAATTTCATACCCTGTCTCCTCCCGATTCCTATACGAGGCTTCGTGATCGTTTTTTCGTTCTGACCTCACAAACACGTCTCGTGGTCCATTTCTAACCTATAATCGAGATTTTTTTAGGTTTTAGAGGAAGTTTATCTAATTTCATACCCTCTCTCCTCCCGATTTCTATACGAGGCTTCGTGCTCGTTTCTTCGTTCTGACCTCACAAACACGTCTCGTGGTCCATTTCTAACCTATAATCGAGACTTTTTTGGGTTTTGGAGGAATTGGATTTAATTTCATACCCTCTCTCCTCTCGATTTCTATACGAGGCTTCGTGCTCGTTTTTTCGTTCTGACCTCATGAACACGTCTCGTGGTCCATTTCTAACCTATAATCTAGTCTTTTTCGGGTTTTAGAGCTAGTGGAGCTAATTTCATACCCTCTCTCCTCCTGATTTCTAAACAAGGCTTCATGCTCGTTTTTTCGTTCTGACCTCACAAACACGTCTCGTGGTCCATTTGTAACCTATAATCGAGACTTTTTCGGATTTAGAGCTAGTGGATCTAATTTCATACCCTCTCTCCTCCTAATTTCTATACGAGGCTTCGTGCTCGTTTTTTCGTTCTGACCTCACAAACACGTTTCGTGGTTCATTTATAACTTATAATCAAGAGTTTTTCGGGTTTTCGAGCTAGTGGATCTAATTTCATACCCTCTCTCCTCCCGATTTCTATATGAGGCTTCGTCCTCGTTTTTTCGTTCTTTCCTTACCAACACGTCTCATGGTCCATTTCTAACGTATAATCGAGACTTTTTCGGGTTTTAGAGGAAGTGGATCTAATTTCATACCCTCTCTCCTCCCTATTTCTATACGAGGCTTCGTGCTCATTTTTTCGTTCTGACCTCACAAATACGTCTCGTGGTCCATTTCTAACCTATAATCGAGACTTTTTTAGGTTTTAGAGGAAGTTTATCTAATTTCATACCCTCTCTCCTCCCGATTTCTATACGAGGCTTCATGCTCGATTCTTCGTTCTGACCTCACAAACACTTCTCGTGGTCCATTTCTAACCTATAATCGAGACTTTTTTGGGTTTTGGAGGAATTGAATTGAATTTCTTACCCTCTCTCCTCCCGATTTCTTTACGAGGCTACGTGCTCGTTTTTTCGTTCTGACCTCATGAACACTTCTCGTGGTCCATTTCTAACCTATAATCTAGACTTTTTCGGGTTTTAAAGGAAGTTTATCTAATTTCATACCCTCTCTCCTCCCGATTTCTATACGAGGTTTCGTGCTCGTTTTTTAGTTCTGACCTCACAAACACGTCTCGTGGTCCATTTCTAACCTATAATCGAGACTTTTGCAGATTTTAGGGCTAGTGGATGTAATTTCATACCCTCTCTCCTCCCGATTTCTATACGAGTCTTCGTGCTCGTTTTTTCGTTCTGACCTCATGAACACGTCTCGTGGTCAATTTCTAACCTATAATCGAGACTTTTTCAAGTTTTAGAGCTAGTGGATCTAATTTCATACCCTCTCTCCTCCCGATTTCTATACGAGGCTTCCTGCTCATTTTTTCGTTCTGACCTCACAAACACGTCTCGTGGTCCATTTCTAACCTATAATCGAGACTTTTTCGGATTTAGAGCTAGTGGATCTAATTTCATACCCTCTCTCCTCCCGATTTCTATAGGAGGCTTCGTTCTCGTTTTTTCGTTCTGACCTCATGAACACGTCTCGTTGTCAATTTCTAACCTATAATCGAGACTTTTTCGGGTTTTAGAGCTAGTGGATCTAATTTCATACCCTCTCTCCTCCCGATTTCTATACGAGGCTTCGTGCTCGTTTTTTCGTTCTGACCTCACAAACACGTCTCGTGGTTCATTACTAACCAATAATCGAGACTTTTTCTGGTTTTGGAACAAGTGGATCTAATTTCATACCCTCTCTCCTCTCGATTTCTATACGAGGCTTCGTGCTCGTTTTTTCGTTCTGACCTCTCAAACACGTTTCGTGGTCCATTTCTAACCTATAATCGAGACTTTTTCGGGTTTTAGTGGATGTGGATCTAATTTCATACCCTCTCTCCTCCCGATTACTATACGAGGCTTCGTGCTCATTTTTTCGTTCTAACCTCACAAATACTTCTCGTGGTCCATTTCTAAACTATAATCGAGAATTTTTCGGGTTTTAGAGGAAGTGGATCTAATTTCATACCCTGTCTCCTCCCGATTCCTATACGAGGCTTCGTGATCGTTTTTTCGTTCTGACCTCACAAACACGTCTCGTGGTCCATTTCTAACCTATAATCGAGACTTTTTTAGGTTTTAGAGGAAGTTTATCTAATTTCATACCCTCTCTCCTCCCGATTTCTATACGAGGCTTCGTGCTCGTTTCTTCGTTCTGACCTCACAAACACGTCTCGTGGTCCATTTCAAACCTATAATCGAGACTTTTTCGGGTTTTAGAGCTATTGGATATAATTTCATACCCTCTCTCCTCCCGATTTCTATACGAGGCTTCCTGCTCATTTTTTCGTTCTAACCTCACAAACACGTCTCGTGGTCCATTTCTAACCTATAATCGAGACTTTTTCTGATTTAGAGCTAGTGGATCTAATTTCATACCCTCTCTCCTCCCGATTTCTATACGAGGCTTCGTGCTCTTTTTTTCGTTCTGACCTCAAAAACACGTCTCGTGGTCCATTTCTAACCTATAATCGAGACTTTTTCATGTTTTAGAGCTAGTGGATCTAATTTCATACCCTCTCTCCTCCCGATTTCTATACGAGGTTTCGTGCTCGTTTTTTAGTTCTGACCTCACAAACACGTCTCGTGGTCCATTTCTAACCTACAATCGAGACTTTTTCGGGTTTTAGAGCTAGTGGATCTAATTTCATACCCTCTCTCCTCCCGATTTCTATTCGAGGCTTCGTGCTCGTTTTATCGTTCTGGCCTCACAAACACGTCTCGTGGTCCATTACTAACCAATAATCGAGACTTTTTGTGGTTTTGGAACAAGTGGATCTAATTTCATACCCTGTCTTCTCTCGATTTCTATATGAGGCTTCGTGCTCGTTTTTTCGTTCTGACCTCACAAACAGGTCTCGTGGTCCATTTCTAACCTATAATCGAGACTTTTTCGTGTTTTCAAGCTAGTGGATCTAATTTCATACCCTCTCTCCTCCCGATTTCTATACGAGGCTTCGTGCTCGTTTTTTCGTTCTGACCTCACAAACAGGTCTCGTGGTCAATTTCTAACCTATAATCGAGACTTTTTAGGGTTTTAGAGCTAGTGGATCTAATTTCATACCCTCTCTCCTCCCGATTTCTATACGACGCTTCGTGCTTGTTTTTTCGTTCTGACCTCACAAACACGTCTCGTGGTCCATTACTAACCAATAATCGAGACTTTTTCTGGTTTTGGAACAAGTGGATCTAATTTCATACCCTCTCTCCTCCCGATTTCTATACGAGGCTTCGTGCTCGTTTTTTCGTTCTGACCTCTCAAACACGTTTCGTGGTCCATTTCTAACCTATAATCGAGACTTTTTCGGGTTTTAGTGGAAGTGGATCTAATTTCATACCCTCTCTCCTCCCGATTACTATACGAGGCTTCGTGCTCGTTTTTTCGTTCTAACCTCACAAATACTTCTCGTGGTCCATTTCTAAACTATAATCGAGAATTTTTCGGGTTTTAGAGGAAGTGGATCTAATTTCATACCCTGTCTCCTCCCGATTCCTATACGAGGCTTCGTGATCGTTTTTTCGTTCTGACCTCACAAACACGTCTCGTGGTCCATTTCTAACCTATAATCGAGATTTTTTTAGGTTTTAGAGGAAGTTTATCTAATTTCATACCCTCTCTCCTCCCGATTTCTATACGAGGCTTCGTGCTCGTTTCTTCGTTCTGACCTCACAAACACGTCTCGTGGTCCATTTCTAACCTATAATCGAGACTTTTTTGGGTTTTGGAGGAATTGGATTTAATTTCATACCCTCTCTCCTCTCGATTTCTATACGAGGCTTCGTGCTCGTTTTTTCGTTCTGACCTCATGAACACGTCTCGTGGTCCATTTCTAACCTATAATCTAGTCTTTTTCGGGTTTTAGAGCTAGTGGAGCTAATTTCATACCCTCTCTCCTCCTGATTTCTAAACAAGGCTTCATGCTCGTTTTTTCGTTCTGACCTCACAAACACGTCTCGTGGTCCATTTGTAACCTATAATCGAGACTTTTTCGGATTTAGAGCTAGTGGATCTAATTTCATACCCTCTCTCCTCCTAATTTCTATACGAGGCTTCGTGCTCGTTTTTTCGTTCTGACCTCACAAACACGTTTCGTGGTTCATTTATAACTTATAATCAAGAGTTTTTCGGGTTTTCGAGCTAGTGGATCTAATTTCATACCCTCTCTCCTCCCGATTTCTATATGAGGCTTCGTCCTCGTTTTTTCGTTCTTTCCTTACCAACACGTCTCATGGTCCATTTCTAACGTATAATCGAGACTTTTTCGGGTTTTAGAGGAAGTGGATCTAATTTCATACCCTCTCTCCTCCCTATTTCTATACGAGGCTTCGTGCTCATTTTTTCGTTCTGACCTCACAAATACGTCTCGTGGTCCATTTCTAACCTATAATCGAGACTTTTTTAGGTTTTAGAGGAAGTTTATCTAATTTCATACCCTCTCTCCTCCCGATTTCTATACGAGGCTTCATGCTCGATTCTTCGTTCTGACCTCACAAACACTTCTCGTGGTCCATTTCTAACCTATAATCGAGACTTTTTTGGGTTTTGGAGGAATTGAATTGAATTTCTTACCCTCTCTCCTCCCGATTTCTTTACGAGGCTACGTGCTCGTTTTTTCGTTCTGACCTCATGAACACTTCTCGTGGTCCATTTCTAACCTATAATCTAGACTTTTTCGGGTTTTAAAGGAAGTTTATCTAATTTCATACCCTCTCTCCTCCCGATTTCTATACGAGGTTTCGTGCTCGTTTTTTAGTTCTGACCTCACAAACACGTCTCGTGGTCCATTTCTAACCTATAATCGAGACTTTTGCAGATTTTAGGGCTAGTGGATGTAATTTCATACCCTCTCTCCTCCCGATTTCTATACGAGTCTTCGTGCTCGTTTTTTCGTTCTGACCTCATGAACACGTCTCGTGGTCAATTTCTAACCTATAATCGAGACTTTTTCAAGTTTTAGAGCTAGTGGATCTAATTTCATACCCTCTCTCCTCCCGATTTCTATACGAGGCTTCCTGCTCATTTTTTCGTTCTGACCTCACAAACACGTCTCGTGGTCCATTTCTAACCTATAATCGAGACTTTTTCGGATTTAGAGCTAGTGGATCTAATTTCATACCCTCTCTCCTCCCGATTTCTATAGGAGGCTTCGTTCTCGTTTTTTCGTTCTGACCTCATGAACACGTCTCGTTGTCAATTTCTAACCTATAATCGAGACTTTTTCGGGTTTTAGAGCTAGTGGATCTAATTTCATACCCTCTCTCCTCCCGATTTCTATACGAGGCTTCGTGCTCGTTTTTTCGTTCTGACCTCACAAACACGTCTCGTGGTTCATTACTAACCAATAATCGAGACTTTTTCTGGTTTTGGAACAAGTGGATCTAATTTCATACCCTCTCTCCTCTCGATTTCTATACGAGGCTTCGTGCTCGTTTTTTCGTTCTGACCTCTCAAACACGTTTCGTGGTCCATTTCTAACCTATAATCGAGACTTTTTCGGGTTTTAGTGGATGTGGATCTAATTTCATACCCTCTCTCCTCCCGATTACTATACGAGGCTTCGTGCTCATTTTTTCGTTCTAACCTCACAAATACTTCTCGTGGTCCATTTCTAAACTATAATCGAGAATTTTTCGGGTTTTAGAGGAAGTGGATCTAATTTCATACCCTGTCTCCTCCCGATTCCTATACGAGGCTTCGTGATCGTTTTTTCGTTCTGACCTCACAAACACGTCTCGTGGTCCATTTCTAACCTATAATCGAGACTTTTTTAGGTTTTAGAGGAAGTTTATCTAATTTCATACCCTCTCTCCTCCCGATTTCTATACGAGGCTTCGTGCTCGTTTCTTCGTTCTGACCTCACAAACACGTCTCGTGGTCCATTTCAAACCTATAATCGAGACTTTTTCGGGTTTTAGAGCTATTGGATATAATTTCATACCCTCTCTCCTCCCGATTTCTATACGAGGCTTCCTGCTCATTTTTTCGTTCTAACCTCACAAACACGTCTCGTGGTCCATTTCTAACCTATAATCGAGACTTTTTCTGATTTAGAGCTAGTGGATCTAATTTCATACCCTCTCTCCTCCCGATTTCTATACGAGGCTTCGTGCTCTTTTTTTCGTTCTGACCTCAAAAACACGTCTCGTGGTCCATTTCTAACCTATAATCGAGACTTTTTCATGTTTTAGAGCTAGTGGATCTAATTTCATACCCTCTCTCCTCCCGATTTCTATACGAGGTTTCGTGCTCGTTTTTTAGTTCTGACCTCACAAACACGTCTCGTGGTCCATTTCTAACCTACAATCGAGACTTTTTCGGGTTTTAGAGCTAGTGGATCTAATTTCATACCCTCTCTCCTCCCGATTTCTATTCGAGGCTTCGTGCTCGTTTTATCGTTCTGGCCTCACAAACACGTCTCGTGGTCCATTACTAACCAATAATCGAGACTTTTTGTGGTTTTGGAACAAGTGGATCTAATTTCATACCCTGTCTTCTCTCGATTTCTATATGAGGCTTCGTGCTCGTTTTTTCGTTCTGACCTCACAAACAGGTCTCGTGGTCCATTTCTAACCTATAATCGAGACTTTTTCGTGTTTTCAAGCTAGTGGATCTAATTTCATACCCTCTCTCCTCCCGATTTCTATACGAGGCTTCGTGCTCGTTTTTTCGTTCTGACCTCACAAACAGGTCTCGTGGTCAATTTCTAACCTATAATCGAGACTTTTTAGGGTTTTAGAGCTAGTGGATCTAATTTCATACCCTCTCTCCTCCCGATTTCTATACGACGCTTCGTGCTTGTTTTTTCGTTCTGACCTCACAAACACGTCTCGTGGTCCATTACTAACCAATAATCGAGACTTTTTCTGGTTTTGGAACAAGTGGATCTAATTTCATACCCTCTCTCCTCCCGATTTCTATACGAGGCTTCGTGCTCGTTTTTTCGTTCTGACCTCTCAAACACGTTTCGTGGTCCATTTCTAACCTGTAATCGAGAATTTTTCGGGGTTTAGAGGAAGTGGATCTAATTTCATACCCTCTCTCCTCCCGATTTCTATACGAGGCTTCGTGTTCGTTTTTTCGTTCTGACCTCACAAACACGTCTCGTGGTCCATTTCTAACCTATAATCGAGACTTTTTCGGATTTAGAGCTAGTGGATCTAATTTCATACCCTCTCTCCTCCCGATTTCTATAGGAGGCTTCGTTCTCGTTTTTTCGTTCTGACCTCATGAACACGTCTCGTTGTCAATTTCTAACCTATAATCGAGACTTTTTCGGGTTTTAGAGCTAGTGGATCTAATTTCATACCCTCTCTCCTCCCGATTTCTATACGAGGCTTCGTGCTCGTTTTTTCGTTCTGACCTCACAAACACGTCTCGTGGTTCATTACTAACCAATAATCGAGACTTTTTCTGGTTTTGGAACAAGTGGATCTAATTTCATACCCTCTCTCCTCTCGATTTCTATACGAGGCTTCGTGCTCGTTTTTTCGTTCTGACCTCTCAAACACGTTTCGTGGTCCATTTCTAACCTATAATCGAGACTTTTTCGGGTTTTAGTGGATGTGGATCTAATTTCATACCCTCTCTCCTCCCGATTACTATACGAGGCTTCGTGCTCATTTTTTCGTTCTAACCTCACAAATACTTCTCGTGGTCCATTTCTAAACTATAATCGAGAATTTTTCGGGTTTTAGAGGAAGTGGATCTAATTTCATACCCTGTCTCCTCCCGATTCCTATACGAGGCTTCGTGATCGTTTTTTCGTTCTGACCTCACAAACACGTCTCGTGGTCCATTTCTAACCTATAATCGAGACTTTTTTAGGTTTTAGAGGAAGTTTATCTAATTTCATACCCTCTCTCCTCCCGATTTCTATACGAGGCTTCGTGCTCGTTTCTTCGTTCTGACCTCACAAACACGTCTCGTGGTCCATTTCAAACCTATAATCGAGACTTTTTCGGGTTTTAGAGCTATTGGATATAATTTCATACCCTCTCTCCTCCCGATTTCTATACGAGGCTTCCTGCTCATTTTTTCGTTCTAAGCTCACAAACACGTCTCGTGGTCCATTTCTAACCTATAATCGAGACTTTTTCTGATTTAGAGCTAGTGGATCTAATTTCATACCCTCTCTCCTCCCGATTTCTATACGAGGCTTCGTGCTCTTTTTTTCGTTCTGACCTCAAAAACACGTCTCGTGGTCCATTTCTAACCTATAATCGAGACTTTTTCATGTTTTAGAGCTAGTGGATCTAATTTCATACCCTCTCTCCTCCCGATTTCTATACGAGGTTTCGTGCTCGTTTTTTAGTTCTGACCTCACAAACACGTCTCGTGGTCCATTTCTAACCTACAATCGAGACTTTTTCGGGTTTTAGAGCTAGTGGATCTAATTTCATACCCTCTCTCCTCCCGATTTCTATTCGAGGCTTCGTGCTCGTTTTATCGTTCTGGCCTCACAAACACGTCTCGTGGTCCATTACTAACCAATAATCGAGACTTTTTGTGGTTTTGGAACAAGTGGATCTAATTTCATACCCTATCTTCTCTCGATTTCTATATGAGGCTTCGTGCTCGTTTTTTCGTTCTGACCTCACAAACAGGTCTCGTGGTCCATTTCTAACCTATAATCGAGACTTTTTCGTGTTTTCAAGCTAGTGGATCTAATTTCATACCCTCTCTCCTCCCGATTTCTATACGAGGCTTCGTGCTCGTTTTTTCGTTCTGACCTCACAAACAGGTCTCGTGGTCAATTTCTAACCTATAATCGAGACTTTTTTGGGTTTTAGAGCTAGTGGATCTAATTTCATACCCTCTCTCCTCCCGATTTCTATACGACGCTTCGTGCTTGTTTTTTCGTTCTGACCTCACAAACACGTCTCGTGGTCCATTACTAACCAATAATCGAGACTTTTTCTGGTTTTGGAACAAGTGGATCTAATTTCATACCCTCTCTCCTCCCGATTTCTATACGAGGCTTCGTGCTCGTTTTTTCGTTCTGACCTCTCAAACACGTTTCGTGGTCCATTTCTAACCTGTAATCGAGAATTTTTCGGGGTTTAGAGGAAGTGGATCTAATTTCATACCCTCTCTCCTCCCGATTTCTATACGAGGCTTCGTGTTCGTTTTTTCGTTCTGACCTCACAAATACTTCTCGTGGTCCATTTCTAACCTATAATCGAGACTTTTTCGGGTTTTAGAGGAAGTGGATCTAATTTCATACCCTGTCTCCTCCCGATTACTATACGAGGCTTCGTGATCGTTTTTTCGTTCTAACCTAACAAACACGTCACGTGGTCCATTTCTAACCTATAATCGAGAATTTTTTGGGTTTTAGAGGAAGTTTATCTAATTTCATACCCTCTCTCCTCCCGATTTCTATACGAGACTTCATGCTCGTTTTTTCGTTCTGACCTCACAAACACGTTTCGTGGTCCATTTCTAACTTATAATCGAGACTTTTTCCGGTTTTCGAGCTAGTGGATCTAATTTCATACCCTCTCTCTTCCCGATTTCTATACGAGGCTTCGTGCTCGTTTTTTCGTTCTAACCTCACAAACACGTCTCGTGGTCCATTACTATCCAATAATCGAAACTTTTTCTGGTTTTGGAATAAGTGGATCAAATTTTATACCCTCTCTCCTCCCGATTCCTATACGAGGCTTCGTGCTCGTTTTTTCGTTATGACCTCACAAACACGTCTCGTGGTCCATTTCTAACCTATAATCGATTCTTTTACGGGTTTTAGAGCTAGTGGATCTAATTTTATACCCTCTCTCCTCCCGATTTCTATACGAGGCTTCGTGCTCGTTTTTTCGTTCTGACCTCACAAACACCTTTCGTGGTCCATTTCTAACTTATAATCGAAACTTTTTCGGATTTTCGAGCTAGTGGATCTAATTTCATACCCTTCTCCTCCCGATTTCTATACGAGGCTTCGTGCTCGTTTTTTCGTTCTGACCTCACAAACACGTCTCGTGGTCCATTTCTAACCTATAATTTAGACTTTTTCGGGTTTTAGAGCTAGTGGATCTAATTTCATATCCTCTCTCCTCCCGATTTCTATACGAGGCTTCGTGCTCGTTTTTTCGTTCTGACCTCATGAAAACGTCTCGTGGTCCATTTCTAACCTATAATCGAGACTTTTTCGGATTTTAGAGCTAGTGGATCTAATTTCATACCCTCTCTCCTCCCGATTTCTATACGAGGCTTCGTGCTCGTTTTTTCGTTCTGACCTCATGAACACGTCTCGTGGTCCATTTCTAACCTATAATCGAGACTTTTTCGGGTTTTAGAGGAAGTTTATCTAATTTCATACCCTCTCTCCTCCCGATTTCTATACGAGGTTTCGTGCTCGTTTTTTAGTTCTAACCTCACAAACACGTCTCGTGGTCCATTACTAACCAATAATCGAGACTTTTTGTGGTTTTGGAACCAGTGGATCTAATTTCATACCCTCTCTCCTCCCGATTTCTATACGAGGCTTCGTGCTCGTTTTTTCGTTCTGACCTCATGAACACGTCTCGTGGTCAAATTCTAACCTATAATCGAGACTTTTTCGGGTTTTAGAGATAGTGGATCTAATTTCATACCCTCTCTCCTCCCGATTTCTATACGAGGCTTCGTGTTCGTTTTTTCGTTCTGACCTCACAAATACTTCTCGTGGTCCATTTCTAACCTATAATCGAGACTTTTTCGGGTTTTAGAGGAAGTGGATCTAATTTCATACCCTGTCTCCTCCCGATTACTATACGAGGCTTCGTGATCGTTTTTTCGTTCTAACCTAACAAACACGTCACGTGGTCCATTTCTAACCTATAATCGAGAATTTTTTGGGTTTTAGAGGAAGTTTATCTAATTTCATACCCTCTCTCCTCCCGATTTCTATACGAGACTTCATGCTCGTTTTTTCGTTCTGACCTCACAAACACGTTTCGTGGTCCATTTCTAACTTATAATCGAGACTTTTTCCGGTTTTCGAGCTAGTGGATCTAATTTCATACCCTCTCTCTTCCCGATTTCTATACGAGGCTTCGTGCTCGTTTTTTCGTTCTAACCTCACAAACACGTCTCGTGGTCCATTACTATCCAATAATCGAGTCTTTTTCTGGTTTTGGAATAAGTGGATCAAATTTTATACCCTCTCTCCTCCCGATTCCTATACGAGGCTTCGTGCTCGTTTTTTCGTTATGACCTCACAAACACGTCTCGTGGTCCATTTCTAACCTACAATCGATTCTTTTACGGGTTTTAGAGCTAGTGGATCTAATTTTATACCCTCTCTCCTCCCGATTTCTATACGAGGCTTCGTGCTCGTTTTTTCGTTCTGACCTCACAAACACCTTTCGTGGTCCATTTCTAACTTATAATCGAAACTTTTTCGGATTTTCGAGCTAGTGGAACTAATTTCATACCCTTCTCCTCCCGATTTCTATACGAGGCTTCGTGCTCGTTTTTTCGTTCTGACCTCACAAACACGTCTCGTGGTCCATTTCTAACCTATAATTTAGACTTTTTCGGGTTTTAGAGCTAGTGGATCTAATTTCATATCCTCTCTCCTCCCGATTTCTATACGAGGCTTCGTGCTCGTTTTTTCGTTCTGACCTCATGAAAACGTCTCGTGGTCCATTTCTAACCTATAATCGAGACTTTTTCGGATTTTAGAGCTAGTGGATCTAATTTCATACCCTCTCTCCTCCCGATTTCTATACGAGGCTTCGTGCTCGTTTTTTCGTTCTGACCTCATGAACACGTCTCGTGGTCCATTTCTAACCTATAATCGAGACTTTTTCAGGTTTTAGAGGAAGTTTATCTAATTTCATACCCTCTCTCCTCCCGATTTCTATACGAGGTTTCGTGCTCGTTTTTTAGTTCTAACCTCACAAACACGTCTCGTGGTCCATTACTAACCAATATTCGAGACTTTTTGTGGTTTTGGAACCAGTGGATCTAATTTCATACCCTCTCTCCTCCCGATTTCTATACGAGGCTTCGTGCTCGTTTTTTCGTTCTGACCTCATGAACACGTCTCGTGGTCAATTTCTAACCTATAATCGAGACTTTTTCGGGTTTTAGAGATAGTGGATCTAATTTCATACCCTCTCTCCTCCCGATTTCTATACGAGGCTTCGTTCTCGTTTTTTCGTTCTGACCTCACAAACACGTCTCGTGGTCCATTACTAACCAATAATCGAGACTTTTTCTGGTTTTGGAACAAGTGGATCTAATTTCATACCCTCTCTCCTCCCGATTTCTATACGAGGCTTCGTGCTCGTTTTTTCGTTCTGGCCTCTCAAACACGATTCGTGGTACATTTCTAACCTATAATCGAGACTTTTTCGGGTTTTAGAGGAAGTGGATCTAATTTCATACCCTCTCTCCCCTCGATTTTTATACGAGGCTTCGTGCTAGTTTTTTCGTTCTGACCTCACAAATACTTCTTGTGGTCCATTTCTAAACTATAATCGAGAATTTTTCAGGTTTTCGAGGAAGTGGATCTAATTTTATACCCTGTCTCCTCCCGATTGCTATACGAGGCTTCGTGATCATTTTTTCGTTCTGACCTCACAAACACGTCTCGTTGTCCATTTCTAACCTATAATCGAGACTTTTTTGGGTTTTAGAGGAAGTTTATCTAATTTCATACCCTCTCTCCTCCCGATATCTATACGAGACTTCGTGCTCGTTTTTTCGTTCTGACCTCACAAACACGTTTCGTGGTTCATTTCTAACTTATAACCGAGACTTTTTCGGGTTTTCGAGCTAGTGGATCTAATTTCATACCCTCTCTCCTCCCGATTTCTATACGAGGCTTCGTGCTCGTTTTTTCGTTCTTGCCTTACCAACATGTCTCATGGTCCATTTCTAACGTATAATCGAGACTTTTTCGGGTTTTAGAGGAAGTGGATCTAATTTCATACCCTCTCTCCTCCCTATTTCTATACGAGGCTTCGTGCTCGTTTTTTCGTTCTGACCTCACAAATACGTCTCGTTGTCCATTTCTAACCTATAATCGAGACTTTTTCGGGTTTTAGAGGAAGTGGATTTAATTTAATACCCTGTCTCCTCCCGATTCCTAGACGAGGCTTCGTGATCGTTTTTTCGTTCTGACTTCACAAACACATCTCGTGGTCCATTTCTAACCTATAATCGAGACTTTTTTAGGTTTTAGAGGAAGTTTATCTAATTTCATACCCTCTCTCCTCCCGATTTCTATACGAGGCTTCGTGCTCGTTTTCTCGTTCTGACCTCACAAACACCTTTCGTGGTCCATTTCTAACTTATAATCGAAACTTTTTCGGGTTTTCGAGCTAGTGGATCTAATTTCATACCCTTCTCCTCCCGATTTCTATACGAGGCTTCGTGCTCGTTTTTTCGTTCTAACCTCACAAACACATCTCGTGGTCCATTACTAACCAATAATCGAGACTTATTCTGGTTTTGGAACAAGTGGATCTAATTTTATACCCTCTCTCCTCCCGATTTCTATACGAGGCTTCGTGCTCGTTTCTTCGTTCTGACCTTATAAATACTTCTCGTGGTCCATTTCTAACCTATAATCGAGACTTTTTGGGGTTTTAGAGCTAGTGGATCTAATTTCATACCCTCTCTCCTCCCGATTTCTATTCGAGGCTTCGTGCTCGTTTTATCGTTCTGGCCTCACAAACACCTCTCGTGGTCCATTACTAACCAATAATCGAGACTTTTTGTGGTTTTGGAACAAGTGGATCTAATCTCATACCCTGTCTCCTCTCGATTTCTATACGAGGCTTCGTGCTCGTTTTTTCGTTCTGACCTCATGAACACGTCTCGTGGTCCATTTCAAACCTATAATCGAGACTTTTTCGGGTTTTAGAGCTATTGGATATAATTTCATACCCTCTCTCCTCCCGATTTCTATACGAGGCTTCCTGCTCATTTTTTCGTTCTAACCTCACAAACACGTCTCGTGGTCCATTTCTAACCTATAATCGAGACTTTTTCGGATTTAGAGTTAGTGGATCTAATTTCATACCCTCTCTCCTCCCGATTTCTATACGAGGTTTCGTGCTCTTTTTTTCGTTCTGACCTCAAAAACACGTCTCGTGGTCCATTTCTAACCTATAATCGAGACTTTTTCATGTTTTAGAGCTAGTGGATCTAATTTCATACCCTCTCTCCTTCCGATTTCTATACGAGGTTTCGTGCTCGTTTTTTAGTTCTGACCTCACAAACACGTCTCGTGGTCCATTTCTAACCTATAATCGAGACTTTTTCGGATTTTAGGGCTAGTGGATGTAATTTCATACCCTCTCTCCTCCCGATTTCTATACGAGTCTTCGTGCTCGTTTTTTCGTTCTGACCTCATGAACACGTCTCGTGGTCAATTTCAAACCTATAATCGAGACTTTTTCGGGTTTTAGAGATAGTGGATCTAATTTCATACCCTCTCTCCTCCCGATTTCTATACGAGGCTTCGTGCTTGTTTTTTCGTTCTGACCTCACAAACACGTCTCGTGGTCCATTACTAACCAATAATCGAGACTTTTTGTGGTTTTGGAACAAGTGGATCTAATTTCATACCCTGTCTCCTCTCGATTTCTATACGAGGCTTCGTGCTCGCTTTTTCGTTCTGACCTCATGAACACATCTCGTGGTCCATTTCTAACGTATAATCGAGACTTTTTCGGGTTTTAGAGGAAGTGGATCTAATTTCTTACCCTCTCTCCTCCCGATTTCTATACGAGGCTTCGTGCTCGTTTTTTCATTTTGACCTTACAAACACGTCTCGTGGTCCATTTCTAACCTATAATCGAGACTTTTACGGATTTTAGAGCTAGTGGATCTAATTTCATACCCTCTCTCCTCCCGATTTCTATACGAGGCTTCGTGCTCGTTTTTTCGTTCTGACCTCACCAACATGTCTCATGGTCCATTTCTAACCTATAATCGAGACTTTTTCGGGTTTTAGAGCGAGTGGATCTAATTTCATACCCTCTCTCCTCCCGATTTCTATACGAGGCTTCGTGCTCGTTTTTTCGTTCTAACCTCACCAACACGTTTCCTAGTCCATTTCTAACGTATAATCGAGACTTTTTTGGTATTTAGAGGAAGTGGATCTAATTTCATACCCTCTCTCCTCCCGATTTCTATACGAGGCTTCGTGCTCGTTTTTTCGTTGTGACCTTACAAACACGTCTCGTGGTCCATTTCTAACCTATAATCGAGACTTTTTCGGATTTTAGAGCTAGTGGATCTAATTTCATACCCTCTCTCCTCCCGATTTCTATACGAGGCTTCGTGCTCTCGTTCTGACCTCACAAATACTTCTCGTGGTCCATTTCTAAACTATAATCGAGACTTTTTCGGGTTATAGAAGAAGTGGATCTAATTTTATACCCTCTCTCCTCCCGATTTCTATACGAGGCTTCGTGCTCGTTTTTTCGTTCTGACCTCACAAACACGTCTCGTGGTCCATTTCTAACCTATAATCGAGACTTTTTCGGGTTTTTGAGCTAGTGGATGTAATTTCATACCCTCTCCTCCCGATTTCTATACGAGGCTTCGTGCTCGTTTTTTCATTCTGATCTCAAAAATAGGTCTCGTGGTCCATTTCTAAACTATAATCGAGACTTTTTCGGGTTATAGAAGAAGTGGATCTAATTTCATACCCTCTCTCCTCTCGATTTCTATACGAGGCTTTGTGCTCGTTTTTTCGTTCTGACCTCACAAACACGTCTCGTGGTCCATTTCTAACCTATAATCGAGACTTTTTCGGGTTTTAGAGCGAGTGGATCTAATTTGATACCCTCTCTCCTCCCGATTTCTATACGAGGCTTCGTGCTCGTTTTTTCGTTTTGACCTGACCAACATGTGTCGTGGTCCATTTCTAACCTACAATCGAGACTTTTTCGGATTTTAGAGGAAGTGGATCTAATTTCATACCCTCTCTCCTCCCGATTGCTATAGGAGGCTTCGTGCTCGTTTTTTCATTCTGACCTCACCAACATATCTCGTGGTCCATTTCTAACCTATAATCGAGACTTTTTCGGGTTTTAGAGAAAGTCGATCTAATTTCATACCCTCTCTCATCCCGATTTCTATACGAGGCTTCGTGCTCGTTTTTTCGTTCTAACCTCACAAACACGTCTCGTGGTCTATTTCTAACCTATAATTGAGACTTTTTCGGGTTTTAGAGCGAGTGGATCTAATTTCATACCCTCTCTCCTCCCGATTTCTATACGAGGCTTCGTGCTCGTTTTTTCGTTTTGACGTCACCAACATATCTCGTGGTCCATTTCTAACCTATAATCGAGACTTTTTCGGGTTTTAGAGGAAGTGGATCTAATTTCATACCCTCTCTCCTCCCGATTTCTATACGAGGCTTCGTGCTCGTTTTTTCGTTCTGACCTCACCAACACGTTTCCTAGTCCATTTCTTACGTATAATCGAGACTTTTTTGGTATTTAGAGGAAGTGGATCTAATTTCATACCCTCTCTCATCCCGATTTCTATACGAGGCTTCGTGCTCGTTTTTTCGTTCTGACCTCACAAACAAGTCTCGTGGTCTATTTCTAACCTATAATGGAGACTTTTTCGGGTTTTAGAGCGAGTGGATCTAATTTCATACCCTCTCTCCTCCCGATTTATATACGAGGCTTCGTGCTCGTTTTTTCGTTCTGACCCCACCAACACGTCTCCTGGTCCATTTCTAACGTATAATCGAGACTTTTTCGGGTTTTAGAGGAAGTGGATCTAATTTCATACCCTCTCTCCTCCCGATTTCTATACGAGGCTTCGTGCTCGTTTTTTCGTTCTGACCTCACCAACACGTTTCCTAGTCCATTTCTAACGTATAATCGAGACTTTTTTGGTATTTAGAGGAAGTGGATCTAATTTCATACCCTCTCTCCTCCCGATTTCTATACGAGGCTTCGTGCTCGTTTTTTCGTTGTGACCTTACAAACACGTCTCGTGGTCCATTTCTAACCTATAATCGAGACTTTTTCGGATTTTAGAGCTAGTGGATCTAATTTCATACCCTCTCTCCTCCCGATTTCTATACGAGGCTTCGTGCTCTCGTTCTGACCTCACAAATACTTCTCGTGGTCCATTTCTAAACTATAATCGAGACTTTTTCGGGTTATAGAAGAAGTGGATCTAATTTTATACCCTCTCTCCTCCCGATTTCTATACGAGGCTTCGTGCTCGTTTTTTCGTTCTGACCTCACAAACACGTCTCGTGGTCCATTTCTAACCTATAATCGAGACTTTTTCGGGTTTTTGAGCTAGTGGATGTAATTTCATACCCTCTCCTCCCGATTTCTATACGAGGCTTCGTGCTCGTTTTTTCATTCTGATCTCAAAAATAGGTCTCGTGGTCCATTTCTAACCTATAATTGAGACTTTTTCGGGTTTTAGAGCTAGTAGATCTAATTTCATATCCTCTCTCCTCCCGATTTCTATACGAGGCTTCGTGCTCGTTTTTTCGTTTTGACCTCAGGAACACGTCTCGTGGTCCATTTCTAACCTATAATCGAGACTTTTTCGGATTTTAGAGGAAGTGGATCTAATTTCATACCCTCTCTCCTCCCGATTGCTATACGAGGCTTCGTGCTCGTTTTTTCATTCTGACCTCACCAACATGTCTCGTGGTCCATTTCTAACCTATAATCGAGACTTTTTCAGGTTTTAGAGGAACTGGCTCTAATTTCATACCCTCTCTCCTCCCGATTTCTATACGAGGCTTCGTGCTCGTTTTTTCGATCTGACCTCACAAACACGTCTCGTGGTCCATTTCTAACCTATAATTGAGACTTTTTCGGGTTTTAGAGCTAGTGGATCTAATTTCATACCCTCTCTCCTCCCGATTTCTATACGTGGCTTCGTGCTCGTTTTTTCGTTCTGACCTCACCAACACGTCTCATGGTCCATTTCTAACGTATAATTGAGACTTTTTCGGGTTTTAGAGGAAGTGGATCTAATTTCATACCCTCTCTCCTCCCGATTTCTATACGAGGCATCGTGCTCGTTTTTTCGTTCTGACCTCACCAACACGTCTCATGGTCCATTTCTAACGTATAATCGAGACTTTTTCGGGTTTTAGAGGAAGTGGATCTAATTTCATACCCTCTCTCCTCCCGATTTCTATACGAGGCTTCGTGCTCGTTTTTTCGTTCTGACCTCACAAACACGTCTCGTGGTCCATTTCTAACCTATAATCGAGACTTTTTCGGGTTTTTGAGCTAGTGGATGTAATTTCATACCCTCTCCTCCCGATTTCTATACGAGGCTTCGTGCTCGTTTTTTCATTCTGATCTCAAAAATAGGTCTCGTGGTCCATTTCTAACCTATAATTGAGACTTTTTCGGGTTTTAGAGCTAGTAGATCTAATTTCATATCCTCTCTCCTCCCGATTTCTATACGAGGCTTCGTGATCGTTTTTTCGTTCTGACCTCAGGAACACGTCTCGTGGTCCATTTCTAACCTATAATCGAGACTTTTTCGGATTTTAGAGGAAGTGGATCTAATTTCATACCCTCTCTCCTCCCGATTGCTATACGAGGCTTCGTGCTCGTTTTTTCATTCTGACCTCACCAACATGTCTCGTGGTCCATTTCTAACCTATAATCGAGACTTTTTCGGGTTTTTGAGCTAGTGGATGTAATTTCATACCCTCTCCTCCCGATTTCTATACGAGGCTTCGTGCTCGTTTTTTCATTCTGATCTCAAAAATAGGTCTCGTGGTCCATTTCTAACCTATAATTAAGACTTTTTCGGGTTTTAGAGCTAGTAGATCTAATTTCATATCCTCTCTCCTCCCGATTTCTATACGAGGCTTCGTGCTCGTTTTTTCGTTCTGACCTCAGGAACATGTCTCGTGGTTCATTTCTAACCTATAATCGAGACTTTTTCGGATTTTAGAGGAAGTGGCTCTAATTTCATACCCTCTCTCCTCCCGATTTCTATACGAGGCATCGTGCTCGTTTTTTCGTTCTGACCTCACCAACACGTCTCATGGTCCATTTCTAATGTATAATCGAGACTTTTTCGGGTTTTAGAGGAAGTAGATCTAATTTCATACCCTCTCTCCTCCCGATTTCTATACGAGGCTTCGTGCTCATTTTTTCGTTCTGACCTCACAAACACGTCTCGTGGTCCATTTCTAACCTATAATCGAGACTTTTTCGGGTTTTTGAGCTAGTGGATGTAATTTCATACCCTCTCCTCCCGATTTCTATACGAGGCTTCGTGCTCGTTTTTTCATTCTGATCTCAAAAATAAGTCTCGTGGTCCATTTCTAACCTATAATTGAGACTTTTTCGGGTTTTAGAGCTAGTAGATCTAATTTCATATCCTCTCTCCTCCCGATTTCTATACGAGGCTTCGTGCTCGTTTTTTCGTTCTGACCTCAGGAACACGTCTCGTGGTCCAATTCTAACCTATAATCGAGACTTTTTCGGATCTTAGAGGAAGTGGATCTAATTTCATACCCTCTCTCCTCCCGATTGCTATACGAGGCTTCGTGCTCGTTTTTTCATTCTGACCTCACCAACATGTCTCGTGGTCCATTTCTAACCTATAATCGAGACTTTTTCGGGTTTTAGAGGAAGTGGCTCTAATTTCATACCCTCTCTCCTCCCGATTTCTATACGAGGCTTCGTGCTCGTTTTTTCGTTCTGACCTCACAAACACGTCTCGTGGTCCATTTCTAACCTATAATTGAGACTTTTTCGGCTTTTAGAGCGAGTGGATCTAATTTCATACCCTCTCTCCTCCCGATTTCTATACGAGGCTTCGTGCTCATTTTTTCGTTCTGACCTCACCAACATGTCTCGTGGTCCATTTCCAACCTATAATCGAGACTTTTTCGGGTTTTAGAGGAAGTGAATCTAATTTCATACCCTCTCTCCTCCAGATTTTTATACGAGGCTTCGTGCTCGTTTTTTCGTTCTGACCTCACAAACACGTCTCGTGGTCCATTTCTAACCTATAATTGAGACTTTTTCGGGTTTTAGAGCGAGTGGATCTAATTTCATACCCTCTCTCCTCCCGATTTCTATACGAGTCTTCGTGCTCGTTTTTTCGTTCTGACCTTACAAACACGTGTCGTGGTTCATTTCTAACCTATAATCGAGACTTTTTCAGATTTTAGAGGAAGTCGATCTAATTTCATACCCTCTCTCCTCCCGATTGCTATATGAGGCTTCGTGCTCGTTTTTTCATTCTGACCTCACCAACATGTCTCGTGGTCCATTTCTAACCTATAATCGAGACTTTTTCGGGTTTTAGAGAAAGTGGATCTAATTTCATACCCTCTCTCATCCCGATTTCTATACGAGGCTTCGTGCTCGTTTTTTCGTTCTGACCTCACAAACACTTCTCGTGGTCCATTTCTAACCTATAATTGAGACTTTTTCGGGTTTTAGAGCGAGTGGATCTAATTTCATACCCTCTCTCCTCCCGATTTCTATACGAGGCTTCGTGCTCGTTTTTTCGTTCTGACCTCACCAACATGTCTCGTGGTCCATTTCTAACCTATAATCGAGACTTTTTCGGGTTTTAGAGGAAGTGGATCTAATTTCATACCCTCTCTCCTCCCGATTTCTATACGAGGCTTCGTGCTCGTTTTTTCGTTCTAACCTCACCAACACGTCTCCTGGTCCATTTCAAATGTATAATCGAGACTTTTTCGGGTTTTAGAGGAAGTGGATTTAATTTCATACCCTCTCTCCTCCCGATTTCTATACGAGGCTTCGTGCTTGTTTTTTCGTTCTGACCTCACAAACACGTCTCGTGAACCATTTCTAACCTATAATGGAGACTTTTTCGGGTTTTAGAGCGAGTCGATCTAATTTCATACCCTCTCTCCTCCCGATTT
The DNA here is from genome assembly GCA_030544415.1 of Thalia dealbata. Taxonomy (NCBI): domain Eukaryota; kingdom Viridiplantae; phylum Streptophyta; class Magnoliopsida; order Zingiberales; family Marantaceae; genus Thalia; species Thalia dealbata. Next base: position 14,211,383 of record CM060460.1, read on the forward strand.
CTATACGAGGCTTCGTGCTCGTTTTTTCGTTCTGACCTCACCAACACGTCTCCTGGTCCATTTCAAACGTATAATCGAGACTTTTTCGGATTTTAGAGGAAGTGGATCTAATTTCATACCCTCTCTCCTCCCGATTTCTATACGAGGCTTCGTGCTCGTTTTTTCGTTGTGACCTTACAAACACGTCTCGTGGTCCATTTCTAACCTATAATCGAGACTTTTTCGGATTTTAGAGCTAGTGGATCTAATTTCATACCCTCTCTCCTCACGATTGCTATACGAGGCTTCGTGCTCGTTTTTTCATTCTCACCTCACCAACACGTCTCATGGTCCATTTCTAACGTATAATCGAGACTTTTTCGGGTTTTAGAGGAAGTGGATCTAATTTCATACCCTCTCTCCTCCCGATTTCTATACGAGGCTTCGTGCTTGTTTTTTCGTTCTGACCTCACAAACACGTCTCGTGGTCCATTTCTAACCTATAATTGAGACTTTTTCGGGTTTTAGAGGAAGTGGATCTAATTTCATACCCTATCTCCTTCCGATTTCTATACGAGGCTTCGTGCTCGTTTTTTCGTTCTGACCTCACCAACATGTCTCGTGGTCCATTTCTAACCTATAATCGAGACTTTTTCGGGTTTTAGAGGAAGTGGATCTAATTTCATACCCTCTCTCCTCCCGATTTCTATACGAGGCTTCGTGCTTGTTTTTTCGTTCTGACCTCACAAACACGTCTCGTGGTCCATTTCTAACCTATAATTGAGACTTTTTCGGGTTTTAGAGCGAGTGGATCTAATTTCATACCCTCTCTCCTCCCGATTTCTATACGAGGCTTCGTGCTCGTTTTTTCGTTCTGACCTCACCAACACGTCTCCTAGTCCATTTCTAACGTATAATCGAGACTTTTTTGGATTTTAGTGGAAGTGGATCTAATTTCATACCCTCCCTCCTCCCGATTTCTATACGAGGCTTCGTGCTCGTTTTTTCGTTGTGACCTTACAAACACGTCTCGTGGTCCATTTCTAACCTATAATCGAGACTTTTCGGATTTTAGAGCTAGTGGATTTAATTTCATACCCTCTCTCCTCCCGATTTCTATACGAGGCTTCATGCTCTCGTTCTGACCTCACAAATACTTCTCGTGGTCTATTTCTAAACTATAATCGAGACTTTTTCGTGTTATAGAAGAAGTGGATCTAATTTCATACCCTCTCTCCTCCCGATTTCTATACGAGGCTTCGTGCTCGTTTTTTCGTTCTGACCTCACAAACACGTCTCGTGGTCCATTTCTAACCTATAATCGAGACTTTTTCGGGTTTTTGAGCTAGTGGATGTAATTTCATACCCTCTCCTCCCGATTTCTATACGAGGCTTCGTGCTCTTTTTTTCATTCTGATCTCAAAAATAGGTCTCGTGGTCCATTTCTAACTTATAATTGAGACTTTTTCGGGTTTTAGAGCTAGTAGATCTAATTTCATATCCTCTCTCCTCCCGATTTCTATACAAGGCTTCGTGCTCGTTTTTTCGTTCTGACCTCAGGAACACGTCTCGTGGTCCATTTCTAACCTATAATCGAGACTTTTTCGGATTTTAGAGGAAGTGGATCTAATTTCATACCCTCTCTCCTCCCGATTGCTATACGAGGCTTCGTGCTCGTTTTTTCATTCTGACCTCACCAACATGTCTCGTGGTCCATTTCTAACCTATAATCGAGACTTTTTCGGGTTTTAGAGGAAGTGGATCTAATTTCATACCCTCTCTCCTCCCGATTTCTATACGAGGCTTCGTGCTTGTTTTTTCGTTGTGACCTCACAAACACGTCTCGTGGTCCATTACTAACCAATAATCGAGACTTTTTCTGGTTTTGGAACAAGTGGATCTAATTTCATACCCTCTCTCCTCCCGATTTCTATACGAGGCTTCGTGCTCGTTTTTTCGTTCTGACCTCACCAACACGTCTCATGGTCCATTTCTAACATATAATCGAGTCTTTTTCGGGTTTTAGAGGAAGTGGATCTAATTTCATACCCTCTCTCCTCCCGATTTCTATACGGGGCTTCGTGCTCGTTTTTTTCATTATGACCACACCAACATGTCTCGTGGTCCATTTCTAACCTATAATCTAGACTTTTTCGGGATTTAGAGGAACTAGTTCTAATTTCATACCCTCTCTCCTCCCGATTTCTATATGAGGCTTCGTGCTCGTTTTTTCGTTCTGACCTCACAAACACGTCTCGTGGTCCATTTCTAACCTATAATTGAGACTTTTTCGGGTTTTAGAGCGAGTGTATCTAATTTCATACCCTCTCTCCTCCCGATTTCTATACGAGGCTTCGTGCTCGTTTTTTCGTTCTGACCACACCAACACGTCTCATGGTCCATTTCTAACGTATAATTGAGACTTTTTCGGGTTTTAGAGGAAGTGGATCTAATTTCATACCATCTCTCCTCCCGATTTCTATATGAGGCTTCGTGTTCGTTTTTTCGTTCTGACCTCACCAACACGTCTCATGGTCCATTTCTAACGTATAATCGAGACTTTTTCGGGTTTTAGAGGAAGTGGATCTAATTTCATACCCTCTCTCCTCCCGATTTCTATACGAGGCTTCGTGCTCGTTTTTTCGTTCTGACCTCACAAACACGTCTCGTGGTCCATTTCTAACCTATAATCGAGACTTTTTCAGGTTTTTGAGCTAGTGGATGTAATTTCATACCCTCTCCTCCCGATTTCTATACGAGGCTTCGTGCTCGTTTTTTCATTCTGATCTCAAAAATAGGTTTCGTGGTCCATTTCTAACCTATAATTGAGACTTTTTCGGATTTTAGAGCTAGTAGATCTAATTTCATATCCTCTCTCCTCCCGATTTCTATACGAGGCTTCGTGCTCGTTTTTTCGTTCTGACCTCAGGAACTCGTCTCGTGGTCCATTTCTAACCTACAATCGAGACTTTTTCGGATTTTAGAGGAAGTGGATCTAATTTCATACCCTCTCTCCTCCCGATTGCTATACGAGGCTTCGTGCTCGTTTTTTCATTCTGACCTCACTAACATGTCTCGTGGTCCATTTCTAACCTATAATCGAGACTTTTTCGGGTTTTAGAGGAACTGGCTCTAATTTCATACCCTCTCTCCTCCTGATTTCTATATGAGGCTTCGTGCTCGTTTTTTCGTTCTGACCTCACAAACACGTCTCGTGGTCCATTTCTAACCTATAATGGAGACTTTTTCGGGTTTTAGAGCGAGTGGATCTAATTTCATACCCTCTCTCCTCCCGATTTCTATACGAGGCTTCGTGCTCGTTTTTTCGTTCTGACCTCACCAACACGTCTCGTGGTCCATTTCTAACCTATAATCGAGACTTTTTCGGGTTTTAGAGGAAGTGGATCTAATTTCATACCCTCTCTCCTCCCGATTTCTATACGAGGCTTCGTGCTTGTTTTTTCGTTCTGACCTCACAAACACGTCTCGTGGTCCATTACTAACCAATAATCGAGACTTTTTCTGGTTTTGGAACTAGTGGATCTAATTTCATACCCTCTCTCCTCCCGATTTCTATACGAGGCTTCGTGCTCGTTTTTTCGTTCTGACCTCACCAACACGTCTCGTGGTCCATTTCTAACCTATAATTGAGACTTTTTCGGGTTTTAGAGCGAGTGGATCTAATTTCATACCCTCTCTCCTCCCGATTTCTATACGAGGCTTCGTGCTCGTTTTTTCGTTCTGACCTCACCAACATGTCTCGTGGTCCATTTCTAACCTATAATCGAGACTTTTTCGGGTTTTAGAGGAAGTGGCTCTAATTTCATACCCTCTCTCCTCCCGATTTCTATACGAGGCTTCGTGCTCGTTTTTTCGTTCTGACCTCACAAACACGTCTCGTGGTGCATTTCTAACCTATAATTGAGACTTTTTCGGGTTTTAGAGCGAGTGAATCTAATTTCATACCCTCTCTCCTCCCGATTTCTATACGAGGCTTCGTGCTCGTTTTTTCGTTCTGACCTCACCAACACGTCTCATGGTCCATTTCTGACGTATAATCGAGACTTTTTCGGGTTTTACAGGAAGTGGATCTAATTTCATACCCTCTCTCCTCCTGATTTCTATACGAGGCTTCCTGCTTGTTTTTTCGTTCTGTCCTAACAAACACGTCTCGTGGTCCATTACTAACCAATAATTGAGACTTTTTCTGGTTTTGGAACAAGTGGATCTAATTTCATACGCTCTCTGCTCCCGATTTCTATACGAGGCTTCGTGCTCGTTTTTTCATTCTGACCTTACAAACACGTCTCGTGGTTAATTTCTAACCTATAATCGAGACTTTTTCGGATTTTAGAGGAAGTGGATCTAATATCATAGCCTCTCTCCTCCCGATTGCTATACGAGGCTTCGTGCTCGGTTTTCGTTCTGACCTCACCAACACGTCTCGTGGTCCATTTCTAACCTATAATCGAGACTTTTTCATGTTTTAGAGGAAGTAGATCTAATTTCATACCCTCTCTCCTCCCGATTTCTATACGAGGCTTCGTGCTTCTTTTTTCGTTCTGACCTCACAAATAGGTTTCGTGGTCCATTTCTAACCTATAATTGAGACTTTTTCGGGTTTTAGAGCGAGTGGATCTAATTTCATACCCTCTCTCCTCCCGATTTCTATACGAGGCTTCGTGCTCGTTTTTTCGTTCTGACCTCAGGAACACGTCTCGTGGTCCATTTCTAACCTACAATCGAGACTTTTTCGGATTTTGGAGGAAGTGGATCTAATTTCATACCCTCTCTCCTCCCGATTGCTATACGAGGCTTCGTGCTCGTTTTTTCATTCTGACCTCACCAACATGTCTCGTGGTCCATTTCTAACCTATAATCGAGACTTTTTTGGGTTTTAGACCAAGTGGATCTAATTTCATACCCTCTCTCCTCCCGATTTCTATACGAGGCTTCGTGCTCGTTTTTTCGTTCTGACCTCACCAACACGTCTCATGGTCCATTTCTAACGTATAATCGAGACTTTTTCGGGTTTTAGAGGAAGTGGATCTAATTTCATACCCTCTCTCCTCCCGATTTCTATACGAGGCTTCGTGCTCGTTTTTTCGTTCTGACCTCACAAACACGTCTCGTGGTCCATTTCTAACCTATAATGGAGACTTTTTCGGGTTTTAGAGGAAGTGGATCTAATTTCATACCCTCTCTCCTCCCGATTTCTATACGAGGCTTCGTGCTCGTTTTTTCGTTCTGACCTAACCAACACGTCTCGTGGTCCATTTCTAACGTATAATCGAGACTTTTTCGGGTTTTAGAGGAAGTGGATCTAATTTCATACCCTCTCTCCTCCCGATTTCTATACGAGGCTTCGTGCTTGTTTTTTCGTTCTGACCTCACAAACACGTCTCGTGGTCCATTACTAACCAATAATTGAGACTTTTTCTGGTTTTGGAACAAGTGGATCTAATTTCATACGCTCTCTGCTCCCGATTTCTATACGAGGCTTCGTGCTCGTTTTTTCGTTCTGACCTTACAAACACGTCTCGTGGTTCATTTCTAACCTATAATCGAGACTTTTTGGGGTTTTAGACCGAGTGGATCTAATTTCATACCCTCTCTCCTCCCGATTGCTATACGTGGCTTCGTGCTCGTTTTTTGGTTCTAACCTGTCCAACATGTCTCGTGGTCCATTTCTAACCTATAATCGAGACTTTTTCGGGTTTTAGAGGAAGTGGATCTAATTTCATACCCTCTCTCCTCCCGATTTCTATACGAGGCTTCGTGCTCGTTTTTTCGTTCTGACCTCACAAACACGTCTCGTGGTCCATTTCTAACCTATAATGGAGACTTTTTCGGGTTTTAGAACGAGTGGATCTAATTTCATACCCTCTCTCCTCCCGATTTCTATACGAGGCTTCGTGCTCGTTTTTTCGTTCTGACCTCACCAACACGTCTCGTGGTCCATTTCTAACCTATAATCGAGACTTTTTCGGGTTTTAGAGGAAGTGGATCTAATTTCATACCCTCTCTCCTCCCGATTTCTATACGAGGCTTCGTGCTCGTTTTTTCGTTCTGACCTAACAAACACGTCTCGTGGTCCATTTCTAACCTATAATGGAGACTTTTTCGGGTTTTAGTACGAGTGGATCTAATTTTATACCCTCTCTCCTCCCGATTTCTATACGAGGCTTCGTGCTCGTTTTTTCGTTCTGACCTCACCAACACGTCTCATGGTCCATTTCTAACATATAATCGAGTCTTTTTCGGGTTTTAGAGGAAGTGGATCTAATTTCATACCCTCTCTCCTTCCGATTTCTATATGGGGCTTCGTGCTCGTTTTTTCGTTCTGACCACACCAACATGTCTCATGGTCCATTTCTAACGTATAATCGAGACTTTTTCGGGTTTTAGAGGAAGTGGATCTAATTTCATACCCTCTCTCCTCCTGATTTCTATACGAGGCTTCGTGCTTGTTTTTTTGTTCTGACCTAACAAACACGTCTCGTGGTCCATTTCTAACCTATAATTGAGACTTTTTCGGGTTTTAGAGCAAGTGGATCTAATTTCATACCCTCTCTCCTCCCGATTTCTATACGAGGCTTCGTGCTCGTTTTTCATTCTGACCTTACAAACATGTTGGTGAAGTGGATCTAATATCATACCCTCTCTCCTCCCGATTGCTATACGAGGCTTCGTGCTCGTTTTTTCATTCTGACCTCACCAACATGTCTCGTGGTCCATTTCTAACCTATAATCGAGACTTTTTCGGGTTTTAGAGGAAGTGGATCTAATTTCATACCCTCTCTCCTCCCGATTTCTATACGAGGCTTCGTGCTCGTTTTTTCGTTCTGACCTCAAAAACACGTCTCATGGTCCATTTCTAACCTATAATTGAGACTTTTTCGGGTTTTAGAGCGAGTTCATCTAATTTCATACCCTCTCTCCTCCCGATTTCTATACGAGGCTTCGTGCTCGTTTTTTCGTTCTGACCTCACAAACACGTCTCGTGGTCCATTTCTAACCTATAATTGAGACTTTTTCGGGTTTTAGAGCGAGTGGATCTAATTTCATACCCTCTCTCCTCCCGATTTCTATACGAGGCTTCGTGCTCGTTTTTTCGTTCTGACTTCACCAACACGTCTCGTGGTCCATTCCAAACGTATAATCGAGACTTTTTCGGGTTTTAGAGGAAGTGGATCTAATTTCATACCCTCTCTCCTCCCGATTTCTATACGAGGCTTCGTGCTCGTTTTTTCGTTCTGACCTTACAAACACGTCTCGTGGTCCATTTCTAACCTATAATCGAGACTTTTTCGGATTTTAGAGGAAGTGGATCTAATTTCATATCCTCTCTCCTCCCGATTGCTATACGAGGCTTCGTGCTCGTTTTTTCGTTCTGACCTCACAAACACGTCTCGTGGTCCATTTCTAACCTATAATCGAGACTTTTTCGGGTTTTAGAGTGAGTGGATCTAATTTCATACTCTCTCCCATCCCGATTTCTATACGAGGCTTCGTGCTCGTTATTTCGTTCTGACCTCACAAACACGTCTCGTGGTCCATTTCTAACCTATAATTGAGACTTTTTCGGGTTTTAGAGCGAGTGGATCTAATTTCATACCCTCTCTCCTCCCGATTTCTATACGAGGATTCGTGCTCGTTTATTCGTTCTGACCTCACAAAGACGTCTCGTTGTCCATTTCTAACCTATAATCGAGACTTTTTCGGGTTTTAGAGGAAGTGGATCTAATTTTATACCCTCTCTCCTCCCGATTTCTATACGAGGCTTCGTGCTCGTTTTTTCGTTCTGACGTTACAAACACGTCTCGTGGTTCATTTCTAACCTATAATCGAGACTTTTTCGATTTTAGAGGAAGTGGATCTAATTTCATACCCTCTCTCCTCCCGATTTCTATACGAGGCTTTATGCTCGTTTTTTCGTTCTGACCTCAAAAATTGGTCTGGTGGTCCATTTCTAACCTATAATTGAGACATTTTCGGGTTTTAGAGCTAGTGGATCTAATTTCATACCTTCTCTCCTCCCGATTTCTATACGAGGCTTCGTGCTCGTTTTTTCGTTCTAACCTTACAAACACGTCTCGTGGTTCATTTCTAACCTATAATCGAGACTTTTTCGGATTTTAGAGGAAGTGGATCTAATATCATACCCTCTCTCCTCCCGATTGCTATACGAGGCTTCGTGCTCGTTTTTTCGTTCTGACCTCACCAACAAGTCTCGTGGTCCATTTCTAACCTATAATCGAGACTTTTTCGGGTTTTAGAGGAAGTGGATCTAATTTCATACCCTCTCTCCTCCCGATTTCTATACGAGGCTTCGTGCTCGTTTTTTCGTTCTGACCTCACAAACACGTCTCGTGGTCCATTTCTAACCTATAATCGAGACTTTTTCGGGTTTTAGAGGAAGTGGATCTAATTTCATACCCTCTCTCCTCCCGATTTCTATACGAGGCTTCGTGCTCGTTTTTTCGTTCTGACCTTACAAACATGTCTCGTGGTCCATTTCTAAGCTATAATCGAGACTTTTTCGGATTTTAGAGGAAGTAGATCTAATTTCATATCCTCTCTCCTCCCGATTGCTATACGAGGCTTCGTGCTCGTTTTTTCGTTCTGACCTCACAAACACGTCTCGTGGTCCATTTCTAACCTATAATTGAGACTTTTTCGGGTTTTAGAGCGAGTGGATCTAATTTCATACCCTCTCTCCTCCCGATTTCTATACGAGGCTTCGTGCTCGTTTTTTCGTTCTGACCTCACAAACACGTCTCGTGGTCCATTTCTAACCTATAATCGAGACTTTTTCGGGTTTTAGAGGAAGTGGATCTAATTTCATACCCTCTCTCCTCCCGATTTCTATACGAGGCTTCGTGCTCGTTTTTTCGTTCTGACCTTACAAACATGTCTCGTGGTCCATTTCTAAGCTATAATCGAGACTTTTTCGGATTTTAGAGGAAGTAGATCTAATTTCATATCCTCTCTCCTCCCGATTGCTATACGAGGCTTCGTGCTCGTTTTTTCGTTCTGACCTCACAAACACGTCTCGTGGTCCATTTCTAACCTATAATCGAGACTTTTTCAGGTTTTAGAGCGAGTGGATCTAATTTCATACTCTCTCCCATCCCGATTTCTATACGAGGCTTCGTGCTCGTTATTTCGTTCTGACCTCACAAACACGTCTCGTGGTCCATTTCTAACCTATAATTGAGACTTTTTCGGGTTTTAGAGCGAGTGGATCTAATTTCATACCCTCTCTCCTCCCGATTTCTATACGAGGCTTCGTGCTCGTTTTTTCGTTCTGACCTCACAAACACGTCTCGTGGTCCATTTCTAACCTATAATCGAGACTTTTTCGGGTTTTAGAGGAAGTGGATCTAATTTCATACCCTCTCTCCTCCCGATTTCTATACGAGGCTTCGTGCTCGTTTTTTCGTTCTGACCTTACAAACATGTCTCGTGGTCCATTTCTAAGCTATAATCGAGACTTTTTCGGATTTTAGAGGAAGTAGATCTAATTTCATATCCTCTCTCCTCCCGATTGCTATACGAGGCTTCGTGCTCGTTTTTTCGTTCTGACCTCACAAACACGTCTCGTGGTCCATTTCTAACCTATAATCGAGACTTTTTCAGGTTTTAGAGCGAGTGGATCTAATTTCATACTCTCTCCCATCCCGATTTCTATACGAGGCTTCGTGCTCGTTATTTCGTTCTGACCTCACAAACACGTCTCGTGGTCCATTACTAACCAATAATCGAGACTTTTTCTGGTTTTGGAACAAGTGGATCTAATTTCATACCCTCTCTCCTCCCGATTTCTATACGAGGCTTCGTGCTCGTTTTTTCGTTCTGACCTCACCAACACGTCTCGTGGTCCATTTCTAACCTATAATTGAGACTTTTTCGGGTTTTAGAGCGAGTGGATCTAATTTCATACCCTCTCTCCTCCCGATTTCTATACGAGGCTTCGTGCTCGTTTTTTCGTTCTGACCTCACCAACATGTCTCGTGGTCCATTTCTAACCTATAATCGAGACTTTTTCGGGTTTTAGAGGAAGTGGCTCTAATTTCATACCCTCTCTCCTCCCGATTTCTTTACGAGGCTTCGTGCTCGTTTTTTCGTTCTGACCTCACAAACACGTCTCGTGGTGCATTTCTAACCTATAATTGAGACTTTTTCGGGTTTTAGAGCGAGTGAATCTAATTTCATACCCTCTCTCCTCCTGATTTCTATACGAGGCTTCGTGCTCGTTTTTTCGTTCTGACCTCACCAACACGTCTCATGGTCCATTTCTGACGTATAATCGAGACTTTTTCGGGTTTTACAGGAAGTGGATCTAATTTCATACCCTCTCTCCTCCTGATTTCTATACGAGGCTTCCTGCTTGTTTTTACGTTCTGTCCTCACAAACACGTCTCGTGGTCCATTTCTAACCTATAATCGAGACTTTTTCGGGTTTTAGAGCGAGTGGATCTAATTTCATACCCTCTCTCCTCCCGATTTCTATACGAGGCTTCGTGCTCGTTTTTTCATTCTGACCTTACAAACACGTCTCGTGGTTAATTTCTAACCTATAATCGAGACTTTTTCGGATTTTAGAGGAAGTGGATCTAATATCATACCCTCTCTCCTCCCGATTGCTATACGAGGCTTCGTGCTCGTTTTTTCGTTCTGACCTCACCAACACGTCTCGTGGTCCATTTCTAACCTATAATCGAGACTTTTTCGTGTTTTAGAGGAAGTAGATCTAATTTCATACCCTCTCTCCTCCCGATTTCTATACGAGGCTTCGTGCTTCTTTTTTCGTTCTGACCTCACAAATAGGTTTCGTGGTCCATTTCTAACCTATAATTGAGACTTTTTCGGGTTTTAGAGTGAGTGGATCTAATTTCATACCCTCTCTCCTCCCGATTTCTATACGAGGCTTCGTGCTCGTTTTTTCGTTCTGACCTCAGGAACACGTCTCGTGGTCCATTTCTAACCTACAATCGAGACTTTTTCGGATTTCAGAGGAAGTGGATCTAATTTCATACCCTCTCTCCTCCCGATTGCTATACGAGGCTTCGTGCTCGTTTTTTCATTCTGACCTCACCAACATGTCTCGTGGTCCATTTCTAACCTATAATCGAGACTTTTTTGGGTTTTAGACCAAGTGGATCTAATTTCATACCCTCTCTCCTCCCGATTTCTATACGAGGCTTCGTGCTCGTTTTTTCGTTCTGACCTCACCAACACGTCTCATGGTCCATTTCTAACGTATAATCGAGACTTTTTCGGGTTTTAGAGGAAGTGGATCTAATTTCATACCCTCTCTCCTCCCGATTTCTATACGAGGCTTCGTGCTCGTTTTTTCGTTCTGACCTCACAAACACGTCTCGTGGTCCATTTCTAACCTATAATGGAGACTTTTTCGGGTTTTAGAGGAAGTGGATCTAATTTCATACCCTCTCTCCTCCCGATTTCTATACGAGGCTTCGTGCTCGTTTTTTCGTTCTGACCTAACCAACTCGTCTCGTGGTCCATTTCTAACGTATAATCGAGACTTTTTCGGGTTTTAGAGGAAGTGGATCTAATTTCATACCCTCTCTCCTCCCGATTTCTATACGAGGCTTCGTGCTTGTTTTTTCGTTCTGACCTCACAAACACGTCTCGTGGTCCATTACTAACCAATAATTGAGACTTTTTCTGGTTTTGGAACAAGTGGATCTAATTTCATACGCTCTCTGCTCCCGATTTCTATACGAGGCTTCGTGCTCGTTTTTTCGTTCTGACCTTACAAACACGTCTCGTGGTTCATTTCTAACCTATAATCGAGACTTTTTGGGGTTTTAGACCGAGTGGATCTAATTTCATACCCTCTCTCCTCCCGATTGCTATACGTGGCTTCATGCTCGTTTTTTGGTTCTAACCTGTCCAACATGTCTCGTGGTCCATTTCTAACCTATAATCGAGACTTTTTCGGGTTTTAGAGGAAGTGGATCTAATTTCATACCCTCTCTCCTCCCGATTTCTATACGAGGCTTCGTGCTCGTTTTTTCGTTCTAACCTCACAAGCACGTCTCGTGGTCCATTTCTAACCTATAATGGAGACTTTTTCGGGTTTAGAACGAGTGGATCTAATTTCATACCCTCTCTCCTCCCGATTTCTATACGAGGCTTCGTGCTCGTTTTTTCGTTCTGACCTCACCAACACGTCTCATGGTCCATTTCTAACATATAATCGAGTCTTTTTCGGGTTTTAGAGGAAGTGGATCTAATTTCATACCCTCTCTCCTTCCGATTTCTATATGGGGCTTCGTGCTCGTTTTTTCGTTCTGACCTCACCAACATGTCTCATGGTCCATTTCTAACGTATAATCGAGACTTTTTCGGGTTTTAGAGGAAGTGGATCTAATTTCATACCCTCTCTCCTCCTGATTTCTATACGAGGCTTCGTGCTTGTTTTTTCGTTCTGACCTAACAAACACGTCTCGTGGTCCATTTCTAACCTATAATTGAGACTTTTTCGGGTTTTAGAGCGAGTGGATCTAATTTCATACCCTCTCTCCTCCCAATTTCTATACGAGGCTTCGTGCTCGTTTTTTCATTCTGACCATACAAACATGTTGGTTAAGTGGATCTAATATCATACCCTCTCTCCTCCCGATTGCTATACGAGGCTTCGTGCTCGTTTTTTCATTCTGACCTCACCAACATGTCTCGTGGTCCATTTCTAACCTATAATCAAGACTTTTTCGGGTTTTAGAGGAAGTGGATCTAATTTCATACCCTCTCTCCTCCCGATTTCTATACGAGGCTTCGTGCTCGTTTTTTCGTTCTGACCTAACAAACACGTCTCGTGGTCCATTTCTAACCCATAATGGAGACTTTTTCGGGTTTTAGAACGAGTGGATCTAATTTTATACCCTCTCTCCTCCCGATTTCTATACGAGGCTTCGTGCTCGTTTTTTCGTTCTGACCTCACCAACACGTCTCATGGTCCATTTCTAACGTATAATCGAGACTTTTTCTGGTTTTAGAGGAAGTGGATCTAATTTCATACCCTCTCTCCTCCCGATTTCTATACGAGGCTTCGTGCTCGTTTTTTCATTCTGACCTTACAAACATGTTGGTGAAGTGGATCTAATATCATACCCTCTCTCCTCCCGATTGCTATACGAGGCTTCGTGCTCGTTTTTTCATTCTGACCTCACCAACATGTCTCGTGGTCCATTTCTAACCTATAATCGAGACTTTTTCGGGTTTTAGAGGAAGTGGATCTAATTTCATACCCTCTCTCCTCCCGATTTCTATACGAGGCTTCGTGCTCGTTTTTTCGTTCTGACCTCAAAAACACGTCTCATGGTCCATTTCTAACCTATAATTGAGACTTTTTCGGGTTTTAGAGCGAGTTCATCTAATTTCATACCCTCTCTCCTCCCGATTTCTATACGAGGCTTCGTGCTCGTTTTTTCGTTCTGACCTCACAAACACGTCTCGTGGTCCATTTCTAACCTATAATTGAGACTTTTTCGGGTTTTAGAGCGAGTGGATCTAATTTCATACCCTCTCTCCTCCCAATTTCTATACGAGGCTTCGTGCTCGTTTTTTCGTTCTGACTTCACCAACACGTCTCGTGGTCCATTTCAAACGTATAATCGAGACTTTTTCGGGTTTTAGAGGAAGTGGATCTAATTTCATACCCTCTCTCCTCCCGATTTCTATACGAGGCTTCGTGCTCGTTTTTTCGTTCTGACCTTACAAACACGTCTCGTGGTCCATTTCTAACCTATAATCGAGACTTTTTCGGATTTTAGAGGAAGTGGATCTAATTTCATATCCTCTCTCCTCCCGATTGCTATACGAGGCTTCGTGCTCGTTTTTTCGTTCTGACCTCACAAACACGTCTCGTGGTCCATTTCTAACTTATAATCGAGACTTTTTCGGATTTTAGAGGAAGTGGATCTAATTTCATATCCTCTCTCCTCCCGATTGCTATACGAGGGTTCGTGCTCGTTTTTTCGTTCTGACCTCACAAACACGTCTCGTGGTCCATTTCTAACCTATAATCGAGACTTTTTCGGGTTTTAGAGCGAGTGGATCTAATTTCATACTCTCTCCCATCCCGATTTCTATGCGAGGCTTCGTGCTCGTTATTTCGTTCTGACCTCACAAACACGTCTCGTGGTCCATTTCTAATCTATAATTGAGACTTTTTCGGGTTTTAGAGCGAGTGGATCTAATTTCATACCCTCTCTCCTCCCGATTTCTATACGAGGATTCGTGCTCGTTTTTTCGTTCTGACCTCACAAAGACGTCTCGTGGTCCATTTCTAACCTATAATCGAGACATTTTCGGGTTTTAGAGGAAGTGGATCTAATTTTATACCCTCTCTCCTCCCGATTTCTATAAGAGGCTTCGTGCTCGTTTTTTCGTTCTGACCTTACAAACACGTCTCGTGGTTCATTTCTAACCTATAATCGAGACTTTTTCGATTTTAGAGGAAGTGGATCTAATTTCATACCCTCTCTCCTCCGGATTTCTATACGAGGCTTTATGCTCGTTTTTTCGTTCTGACCTCAAAAATTGGTCTCGTGGTCCATTTCTAACCTATAATTGAGACATTTTCGGGTTTTAGAGCTAGTGGATCTAATTTCATACCTTCTCTCCTCCCGATTTCTATACGAGGCTTCGTGCTCGTTTTTTCGTTCTAACCTTACAAACACGTCTCGTGGTTCATTTCTAACCTATAATCGAGACTTTTTCGGATTTTAGAGGAAGTGGATCTAATATCATACCCTCTCTCCTCCCGATTGCTATACGAGGCTTCGTGCTCGTTTTTTCGTTCTGACCTCACCAACAAGTCTCGTGGTCCATTTCTAACCTATAATCGAGACTTTTTCGGGTTTTAGAGGAAGTGGATCTAATTTCATACCCTCTCTCCTCCCGATTTCTATACGAGGCTTCGTGCTCGTTTTTTCGTTCTGACCTCACAAACACGTCTCGTGGTCCATTTCTAACCTATAATCGAGACTTTTTCGGGTTTTAGAGGAAGTGGATCTAATTTCATACCCTCTCTCCTCCCGATTTCTATACGAGGCTTCGTGCTCGTTTTTTCGTTCTGACCTTACAAACATGTCTCGTGGTCCATTTCTAAGCTATAATCGAGACTTTTTCGGATTTTAGAGGAAGTAGATCTAATTTCATATCCTCTCTCCTCCCGATTGCTATACGAGGCTTCGTGCTCGTTTTTTCGTTCTGACCTCACAAACACGTCTCGTGGTCCATTTCTAACCTATAATCGAGACTTTTTCAGGTTTTAGAGCGAGTGGATCTAATTTCATACTCTCTCCCATCCCGATTTCTATACGAGGCTTCGTGCTCGTTATTTCGTTCTGACCTCACAAACACGTCTCGTGGTCCATTTCTAACCTATAATTGAGACTTTTTCGGGTTTTAGAGCGAGTGGATCTAATTTCATACCCTCTCTCCTCCCGATTTCTATACGAGGATTCGTGCTCGTTTTTTCATTCTGACCTCACAAAGACGTCTCGTGGTCCATTTCTAACCTATAATCGAGACTTTTTCTGGTTTTGGAACAAGTGGATCTAATTTCATACCCTCTCTCCTCCCGATTTCTATACGAGGCTTCGTGCTCGTTTTTTCGTTCTGACCTTACAAACACGTCTCGTGGTCCATTTCTAACTTATAATCGAGACTTTTTCGGATTTTAGAGGAAGTGGATCTAATTTCATATCCTCTCTCCTCCCGATTGCTATACGAGGCTTCGTGCTCGTTTTTTCGTTCTGACCACACAAACACGTCTCGTGGTCTATTTCTAACCTATAATAGAGACTTTTTCAGGTTTTAGAGCGAGTGGATCTAATTTCATACTCTCTCCCATCCCGATTTCTATACGAGGCTTCGTGCTCGTTATTTCGTTCTGACCTCACAAACACGTCTCGTGGTCCATTTCTAACCTATAATTGAGACTTTTTCGGGTTTTAGAGCGAGTGGATCTAATTTCATACCCTCTCTCCTCCCGATTTCTATACGAGGATTCGTGCTCGTTTTTTCGTTCTGACCTCACAAAGACGTCTCGTGGTCCATTTCTAACCTATAATCGAGACTTTTCTGGTTTTGGAACAAGTGGATCTAATTTCATACCCTCTCTCCTCCCGATTTCTATACGAGGCTTCGTGCTCGTTTTTTCGTTCTGACCTTACAAACACGTCTCGTGGTCCATTTCTAACTTATAATCGAGACTTTTTCGTATTTTAGAGGAAGTGGATCTAATTTCATATCCTCTCTCCTCCCGATTGCTATACGAGGCTTCGTGCTCGTTTTTTCGTTCTGACCACACAAACACGTCTCGTGGTCCATTTCTAACCTATAATCGAGACTTTTTCGGGTTTTAGAGCGAGTGGATCTAATTTCATACTCTCTCCCATCCCGATTTCTATACGAGGCTTCGTGCTCGTTATTTCGTTCTGACCTCACAAACACGTCTCGTGGTCTATTTCTAACCTATAATTGAGACTTTTTCGGGTTTTAGAGCGAGTGGATCTAATTTCATACCCTCTCTCCTCCCGATTTCTATACGAGGATTCGTGCTCGTTTTTTCGTTCTGACCTCACAAAGACGTCTCGTGGTCCATTTCTAACCTATAATCGAGACTTTTTCGGGGTTTAGAGGAACTGGATCTAATTTTATACCCTCTCTCCTCCCGATTTCTATACGAGGCTTCGTGCTCGTTTTTTCGTTCTGACCTTACAAACACGTCTCGTGGTTCATTTCTAACCTATAATCGAGACTTTTTCGATTTTAGAGGAAGTGGATCTAATTTCATACCCTCTCTCCTCCCGATTTCTATACGAGGCTTCATGCTCGTTTTTTCGTTCTTACCTCAAAAATTGGTCTCGTGGTCCATTTCTAACCTATAATTGAGACATTTTCGGGTTTTAGAGCTAGTGGATCTAATTTCATACCTTCTCTCCTCCCGATTTCTATACGAGGCTTCGTGCTCGTTTTTTCGTTCTAACCTTACAAACACGTCTCGTGGTTTATTTCTAACCTATAATCGAGACTTTTTCGGATTTTAGAGGAAGTGGATCTAATATCATACCCTCTCTCCTCCCGATTGCTATACGAGGCTTCGTGCTCGTTTTTTCGTTCTCACCTCACCAACATGTCTCGTGGTGCATTTCTAACCTATAATCGAGACTTTTTCGGGTTTTAGAGGAAGTGGATCTAATTTCATACCCTCTCTACTCCCGATTTCTATACGAGGCTTCGTGCTCGTTTTTTCGTTCTGACCTCACAAACACGTCTCGTGGTCCATTTCTAACCTATAATTGAGACTTTTTCGTGTTTTAGAGCGAGTTGATCTGATTTCATACCCTCTCTCCTCCCGATTTCTATACGAGGCTTCGTGCTCGTTTTTTCGTTCTGACCACACCAACACGTCTCATGGTCCATTTCTAACGTATAATCAAGACTTTTTCGGGTTTTAGAGGAAGTGGATCTAATTTCATACCCTCTCTCCTCCTGATTTCTATACGAGGCTTCGTGCTTGTTTTTTCGTTCTGACCAAACAAACACGTCTCGTGGTCCATTTCTAACCTATAATTGAGACTTTTTCGGGTTTTAGAGCGAGTGGATCTAATTTCATACCCTCTCTCCTCCCGATTTCTATACGAGGCTTCGTGCTCGTTTTTTCATTCTGACCTTACAAACATGTTGGTGAAGTGGATCTAATATCATACCCTCTCTCCTCCCGATTGCTATACGAGGCTTCGTGCTCGTTTTTTCATTCTGACCTCACCAACATGTCTCGTGGTCCATTTCTAACCTATAATCGAGACTTTTTCGGGTTTTAGAGGAAGTGGATCTAATTTCATACCCTCTCTCCTCCCGATTTCTATACGAGGCTTCGTGCTCGTTTTTTCGTTCTGACCTCACAAACACGTCTCGTGGTCCATTTCTAACCTATAATTGAGACTTTTTCGTGTTTTAGAGCGAGTTGATCTGATTTCATACCCTCTCTCCTCCCGATTTCTATACGAGGCTTTGTGCTCGTTTTTTCGTTCTGACCACACCAACACGTCTCATGGTCCATTTCTAACGTATAATCGAGACTTTTTCGGGTTTTAGAGGAAGTGGATCTAATTTCATACCCTCTCTCCTCCTGATTTCTATACGAGGCTTCGTGCTTGTTTTTTCGTTCTGACCAAACAAACACGTCTCGTGGTCCATTTCTAACCTATAATTGAGACTTTTTCGGGTTTTAGAGCGAGTGGATCTAATTTCATACCCTCTCTCCTCCCGATTTCTATACGAGGCTTCGTGCTCGTTTTTTCATTCTGACCTTACAAACATGTTGGTGAAGTGGATCTAATATCATACCCTCTGTCCTCCCGATTGCTATACGAGGCTTCGTGCTCGTTTTTTCATTCTGACCTCACCAACATGTCTCGTGGTCCATTTCTAACCTATAATCGAGACTTTTTCGGGTTTTAGAGGAAGTGGATCTAATTTCATACCCTCTCTCCTCCCGATTTCTATACGAGGCTTCGTGCTCGTTTTTTCGTTCTGACCTCAAAAATTGGTCTCGTGGTCCATTTCTAACCTATAATTGAGACATTTTCGGGTTTTAGAGCTAGTGGATCTAATTTTATACCCTCTCTCCTCCCGATTTCTATACGAGGCTTCGTGCTCGTTTTTTCGTTCTGACCTTACAAACACGTCTTGTGGTTCATTTCTAACCTATAATCGAGACTTTTTCGATTTTAGAGGAAGTGGATCTAATTTCATACCCTCTCTCCTTTCGATTTCTATACGAGGCTTCATGCTCGTTTTTTCGTTCTGACCACAAAAATTCGTCTCGTGGTCCATTTCTAACCTATAATTGAGACATTTTCGGATTTTAGAGCTAGTGGATCTAATTTCATACCCTCTCTCCTCCCGATTTCTATACGAGGCTTCGTGCTCGTTTTTTCGTTCTAACCTTACAAACACGTCTCGTGGTTCATTTCTAACCTATAATCGAGACTTTTTCGGATTTTAGAGGAAGTGGATCTAATATCATACCCTCTCTCCTCCCGATTGCTATACGAGGCTTCGTGCTCGTTTTTTCGTTCTGACCTCTCCAACAGGTCTCGTGGTCCATTTCTAACCTATAATTGAGACTTTTTCGGGTTTTAGAGGAAGTGGATCTAATTTCATACCCTCTCTCCTCCAGATTTCTATACGAGGCTTCGTGCTCGTTTTTTCGTTCTGACCTCACAAACACGTCTCGTGGTCCATTTCTAACCTATAATTGAGACTTTTTCGAGTTTTAGAGCGAGTGGATCTAATTTCATACCCTCTCTCCTCCCGATTTCTATACGAGGCTTCGTGCTCGTTTTTTCGTTCTGACCTCACCAACACGTCTCATGGTCCATTTCTAACGTATAATCGAGACTTTTTCGGGTTTTAGAGGAAGTGGATCTAATTTCATACTCTCTCTCCTCCTGATTTCTATACGAGGCTTCGGGCTTGTTTTTTCGTTTTGACCTCACAAACACGTCTCGTGGTCCATTTCTAACTTATAATTTAGACTTTTTCGGGTTTTAGAGCGAGTGGATCTAATTTCATACCCTCTCTCCTCCCGATTTCTATACGAGGCTTCGTGCTCGTTTTTTCGTTCTGACCTCACCAACACGTCTCGTGGTCCATTTCTAACCTATAATTGAGACTTTTTCTGGTTTTAGAGGAAGTGGATCTAATTTCATACCCTCTCTCCTCCCGATTTCTATACGAGGCTTCGTGCTCTTTTTTTCGTTCTGACCTCACCAACACGTCTCGTGGTCCATTTCTAACGTATAATCGAGACTTTTTCGGGTTTTAGAGGAAGTGGATCTAATTTCATACCATCTCTCCTCCCGATTTCTATACGAGGCTTCGTGCTCGTTTTTTTCTTCTGACCTCACAAACACATCTCGTGGTCCATTTCTAACCTATAATTGAGACTTTTTCGGGTTTTAGAGGAAGTGGATCTAATTTCATACCCTCTCTCCTCCCGATTTCTATACGAGGCTTCGTGCTCGTTTTTTTGTTCTGACCTCACCAACATGTCTCGTGGTCCATTTCTAACCTATAATCGAGACTTTTTCGGGTTTTAGAGGAAGTGGATCTAATTTCATACCCTCTCTCCTCCCGATTTCTATACGAGGCTTCGTGTTCGTTTTTTCGTTCTGACCTCACAAACACGTCTCGTGGTCCATTTCTAACCTATAATTGAGACTTTTTCGGGTTTTAGCGCGAGTGGATCTAATTTCATACCCTCTCTCCTCCCGATTTCTATACGAGGCTTCGTGCTCGTTTTTTCGTTCTGACATCACCAACACGTCTCCTGGTCCATTTCTAACGTATAATCGAGACTTTTTCGGGTTTTAGAGGAAGTGGATCTAATTTCATACCCTCTCTCCTCCCGATTTCTATACGAGGCTTCGTGCTCGTTTTTTCGTTGTGACCTTACAAACACGTCTCGTGGTCCATTTCTAACCTATAATCGAGACTTTTGCGGATTTTAGAGCTAGTGGATGTAATTTCATACCCTCTCCTCCCGATTTCTATACGAGGCTTCGTGCTCGTTTTTTCGTTCTGACCTCACCAACACGTCTCGTGGTCCATTTCTAACGTATAATCGAGACTTTTTCGGGTTTTAGAGCGAGTGGATCTAATTTCATACTCTCTCTCCTCCTGATTTCTATACGAGGCTTCGTGCTCGTTTTTTTGTTCTGACCTCACAAACACGTCTCGTGGTCCATTTCTAACCTATAATTGAGACTTTTTCGGGTTTTAGAGGAAGTGGATCTAATTTCATACCCTCTCTCCTCCCGATTTCTATACGAGGCTTCGTGCTCGTTTTTTTATTCTGACCTCACCAACACGTCTCGTGGTCCATTTCTAACGTATAATCGAGACTTTTTCGGGTTTTAGAGGAAGTGGATCTAATTTTATACCATCTCTCCTCCCGATTTCTATACGAGGCTTCGTGCTCGTTTTTTCGTTCTGACCTCACCAACACGTCTCGTGGTCCATTTCTAACCTATAATCGAGACTTTTTCTGGTTTTAGAGGAAGTGGATCTAATTTCATACCCTCTCTCCTCCCGATTTCTATACGAGGCTTCGTGCTCTTTTTTTCGTTCTGACCTCACAAACACGTCTCGTGGTTCATTTCTAACCTATAATCGAGACTTTTTCAGGTTTTAGAGCGAGTGGATCTAATTTCATACTCTCTCCCATCCCGATTTCTATACGAGGCTTCGTGCTCGTTATTTCGTTCTGACCTCACAAACACGTCTCGTGGTCCATTTCTAACCTATAATTGAGACTTTTTCGGGTTTTAGAGCGAGTGGATCTAATTTCATACCCACTCTCCTCCTGATTTCTATACGAGGATTCGTGCTCCTTTTTTCGTTCTGACATCACAAAGACGTCTCGTGGTCCATTTCTAACCTATAATCGAGACTTTTTCTGGTTTTGGAACAAGTGGATCTAATTTCATACCCTCTCTCCTCCCGATTTCTATACGAGGCTTCGTGTTCGTTTTTTCGTTCTGACCTCACAAACACGTCTCGTGGTCCATTTCTAACCTATAATTGAGACTTTTTCGGGTTTTAGCGCGAGTGGATCTAATTTCATACCCTCTCTCCTCCCGATTTCTATACGAGGCTTCGTGCTCGTTTTTTCGTTCTGACCTCACCAACACGTCTCCTGGTCCATTTCTAACGTATAATCGAGACTTTTTCGGGTTTTAGAGGAAGTGGATCTAATTTCATACCCTCTCTCCTCCCGATTTCTATACGAGGCTTCGTGCTCGTTTTTTCGTTGTGACCTAACAAACACGTCTCGTGGTCCATTTCTAACCTATAATCGAGACTTTTTCGGATTTTAGAGCTAGTGGATGTAATTTCATACCCTCTCCTCCCGATTTCTATACGAGGCTTCGTGCTCGTTTTTTCGTTCTGACCTCACCAACACGTCTCGTGGTCCATTTCTAACGTATAATCGAGACTTTTTCGGGTTTTAGATCGAGTGGATCTAATTTCATACTCTCTCTCCTCCTGATTTCTATACGAGGCTTCGTGCTCGTTTTTTTGTTCTGACCTCACAAACACGTCTCGTGGTCCATTTCTAACCTATAATTGAGACTTTTTCGGGTTTTAGAGGAAGTGGATCTAATTTCATACCCTCTCTCCTCCCGATTTCTATACGAGGCTTCGTGCTCGTTTTTTTATTCTGACCTCACCAACACGTCTCGTGGTCCATTTCTAACGTATAATCGAGACTTTTTCGGGTTTTAGAGGAAGTGGATCTAATTTTATACCATCTCTCCTCCCGATTTCTATACGAGGCTTCGTGCTCGTTTTTTCGTTCTGACCTCACCAACACGTCTCGTGGTCCATTTCTAACCTATAATCGAGACTTTTTCTGGTTTTAGAGGAAGTGGATCTAATTTCATACCCTCTCTCCTCCCGATTTCTATACGAGGCTTCGTGCTCTTTTTTTCGTTCTGACCTTACAAACACGTCTCGTGGTTCATTTCTAACCTATAATCGAGACTTTTTCGGATTTTAGAGGATGTGGAAATAATTTCATACCCTCTCTCCTCCCGATTGCTATACGAGGCTTCGTGCTCGTTTTTTCATTCTGACCTCACCAACATGTCTCGTGGTCCATTTCTAACCTATAATCGAGACTTTTTCGGATTTTAGAGGAAGTGGATCTAATTTCATATCCTCTCTCCTCCCGATTGCTATACGAGGCTTCGTGCTCGTTTTTTCGTTCTGACCTCACAAACACGTCTCGTGGTTCATTTCTAACCTATAATCGAGACTTTTTCAGGTTTTAGAGCGAGTGGATCTAATTTCATACTCTCTCCCATCCCGATTTCTATACGAGGCTTCGTGCTCGTTATTTCGTTCTGACCTCACAAACACGTCTCGTGGTCCATTTCTAACCTATAATTGAGACTTTTTCGGGTTTTAGAGCGAGTGGATCTAATTTCATACCCACTCTCCTCCTGATTTCTATACGAGGATTCGTGCTCGTTTTTTCGTTCTGACCTCACAAAGACGTCTCGTGGTCCATTTCTAACCTATAATCGAGACTTTTTCTGGTTTTGGAACAAGTAGATCTAATTTCATACCCTCTCTCCTCCCGATTTCTATACGAGGCTTCGTGTTCGTTTTTTCGTTCTGACCTCACAAACACGTCTCGTGGTCCATTTCTAACCTATAATTGAGACTTTTTCGGGTTTTAGCGCGAGTGGATCTAATTTCATACCCTCTCTCCTCCCGTTTTCTATACGAGGCTTCGTGCTCCTTTTTTCATTCTGACCTCACCAACACGTCTCCTGGTCCATTTCTAACGTATAATCGAGACTTTTTCGGGTTTTAGAGGAAGTGGATCTAATTTCATACCCTCTCTCCTCCCGATTTCTATACGAGTCTTCGTGCTCGTTTTTTCGTTGTGACCTAACAAACACGTCTCGTGGTCCATTTCTAACCTATAATCGAGACTTTTTCGGATTTTAGAGCTAGTGGATGTAATTTCATACCCTCTCCTCCCGATTTCTATACGAGGCTTCGTGCTCGTTTTTTCGTTCTGACCTCACCAACACGTCTCGTGGTCCATTTCTAACGTATAATCGAGACTTTTTCGGGTTTTAGAGCGAGTGGATCTAATTTCATACTCTCTCTCCTCCTGATTTCTATACGAGGCTTCGTGCTCGTTTTTTTGTTCTGACCTCACAAACACGTCTCGTGGTCCATTTCTAACCTATAATTGAGACTTTTTCGGGTTTTAGAGGAAGTGGATCTAATTTCATACCCTCTCTCCTCCCGATTTCTATACGAGGCTTCGTGCTCGTTTTTTTATTCTGACCTCACCAACACGTCTCGTGGTCCATTTCTAACGTATAATCGAGACTTTTTCGGGTTTTAGAGGAAGTGGATCTAATTTCATACCGTCTCTCCTCCCGATTTCTATACGAGGCTTCGTGCTCGTTTTTTCGTTCTGACCTCACCAACACGTCTCGTGGTCCATTTCTAACCTATAATCGAGACTTTTTCTGGTTTTAGAGGAAGTGGATCTAATTTCATACCCTCTCTCCTCCCGATTTTTATACGAGGCTTCGTGCTCTTTTTTTCGTTCTGACCTTACAAACACGTCTCGTGGTTCATTTCTAACCTATAATCGAGACTTTTTCGGATTTTAGAGGATGTGGAAATAATTTCATACCCTCTCTCCTCCCGATTGCTATACGAGGCTTCGTGCTCGTTTTTTCATTCTGACCTCACCAACATGTCTCGTGGTCCATTTCTAACCTATAATCGAGACTTTTTCGGATTTTAAAGGAAGTGGATCTAATTTCATATCCTCTCTCCTCCAGATTGCTATACGAGTCTTCGTGCTCGTTTTTTCGTTCTGACCTCACAAACACGTCTCGTGGTTCATTTCTAACCTATAATCGAGACTTTTTCAGGTTTTAGAGCGAGTGGATCTAATTTCATACTCTCTCCCATCCCGATTTCTATACGAGGCTTCGTGCTCGTTATTTCGTTCTGACCTCACAAACACGTCTCGTGGTCCATTTCTAACCTATAATTGAGACTTTTTCGGGTTTTAGAGCGAGTGGATCTAATTTCATACCCTCTCTCCTCCCGATTTCTATACGAGGATTCGTGCTCGTTTTTTCGTTCTGACCTCACAAAGACGTCTCGTGGTCCATTTCTAACCTATAATCGAGACTTTTCTGGTTTTGGAACAAGTGGATCTAATTTCATACCCTCTCTCCTCCCGATTTCTATACGAGGCTTCGTGCTCGTTTTTTCGTTCTGACCTCACAAACACGTCTCGTGGTCCATTTCTAACCTATAATCGAGACTTTTTCAGGTTTTAGAGCGAGTGGATCTAATTTCATACTCTCTCCCATCCCGATTTCTATACGAGGCTTTGTGCTCGTTATTTCGTTCTGACCTCACAAACACGTCTCGTGGTCCATTTCTAACCTATAATTGAGACTTTTTCGGGTTTTAGAGCGAGTGGATCTAATTTCATACCCACTCTCCTCCTGATTTCTATACGAGGATTCGTGCTCGTTTTTTCGTTCTGACCTCACAAAGACGTCTCGTGGTCCATTTCTAACCTATAATCGAGACTTTTTCTGGTTTTGGAACAAGTAGATCTAATTTCATACCCTCTCTCCTCCCGATTTCTATACGAGGCTTCGTGTTCGTTTTTTCGTTCTGACCTCACAAACACGTCTCGTGGTCCATTTCTAACCTATAATTGAGACTTTTTCGGGTTTTAGCGCGAGTGGATCTAATTTCATACCCTCTCTCCTCCCGTTTTCTATACGAGGCTTCGTGCTCGTTTTTTCGTTCTGACCTCACCAACACGTCTCCTGGTCCATTTCTAACGTATAATCGAGACTTTTTCGGGTTTTAGAGGAAGTGGATCTAATTTCATACCCTCTCTCCTCCCGATTTCTATACGAGGCTTCGTGCTCGTTTTTTCGTTGTGACCTAACAAACACGTCTCGTGGTCCATTTCTAACCTATAATCGAGACTTTTTCGGATTTTAGAGCTAGTGGATGTAATTTCATACCCTCTCCTCCCGATTTCTATACGAGGCTTCGTGCTCGTTTTTTCGTTCTGACCTCACCAACACGTCTCGTGGTCCATTTCTAACGTATAATCGAGACTTTTTCGGGTTTTAGAGCGAGTGGATCTAATTTCATACTCTCTCTCCTCCTGATTTCTATACGAGGCTTCGTGCTCGTTTTTTTGTTCTGACCACACAAACACGTCTCGTGGTCCATTTCTAACCTATAATTGAGACTTTTTCGGGTTTTAGAGGAAGTGGATCTAATTTCATACCCTCTCTCCTCCCGATTTCTATACGAGGCTTCGTGCTCGTTTTTTTATTCTGACCTCACCAACACGTCTCGTGGTCCATTTCTAACGTATAATCGAGACTTTTTCGGGTTTTAGAGGAAGTGGATCTAATTTCATACCATCTCTCCTCCCGATTTCTATACGAGGCTTCGTGCTCGTTTTTTCGTTCTGACCTCACCAACACGTCTCGTGGTCCATTTCTAACCTATAATCGAGACTTTTTCTGGTTTTAGAGGAAGTGGATCTAATTTCATACCCTCTCTCCTCCCGATTTTTATACGAGGCTTCGTGCTCTTTTTTTCGTTCTGACCTTACAAACACGTCTCGTGGTTCATTTCTAACCTATAATCGAGACTTTTTCGGATTTTAGAGGATGTGGAAATAATTTCATACCCTCTCTCCTCCCGATTGCTATACGAGGCTTCGTGCTCGTTTTTTCATTCTGACCTCACCAACATGTCTCGTGGTCCATTTCTAACCTATAATCGAGACTTTTTCAGATTTTAGAGGAAGTGGATCTAATTTCATATCCTCTCTACTCCCGATTGCTATACGAGGCTTCGTGCTCGTTTTTTCGTTCTGACCTCACAAACACGTCTCGTGGTTCATTTCTAACCTATAATCGAGACTTTTTCAGGTTTTAGAGCGAGTGGATCTAATTTCATACTCTCTCCCATCCCGATTTCTATACGAGGCTTCGTGCTCGTTATTTCGTTCTGACCTCACAAACACGTCTCGTGGTCCATTTCTAACCTATAATTGAGACTTTTTCGGGTTTTAGAGCGAGTGGATCTAATTTCATACCCACTCTCCTCCTGATTTCTATACGAGGATTCGTGCTCGTTTTTTCGTTCTAACCTCTCAAAGACGTCTCGTGGTCCATTTCTAACCTATAATCGAGACTTTTTCTAGTTTTGGAACAAGTGGATCTAATTTCATACCCTCTCTCCTCCCGATTTCTATACGAGGCTTCGTGCTCATTTTTTCGTTCTGACCTTACAAACACGTCTCGTGGTCCATTTCTAACTTATAATCGAGACTTTTTCGGATTTTAGAGGAAGTGGATCTAATTTCATATCATCTCTCCTCCCGATTGCTATACGAGGCTTCGTGCTCGTTTTTTCGTTCTGACCTCACAAACACGTCTCGTGGTCCATTTCTAACCTATAATCGAGACTTTTTCGGGTTTTAGAGCCAGTGGATCTAATTTCACACTCTCTCCCATCCCGATTTCTATACGAGGCTTCGTGCTCGTTATTTCGTTCTGACCTCACAAACACGTCTCGTGGTCCATTTCTAACCTATAATTGAGACTATTTCGGGTTTTAGAGCGAGTGGATCTAATTTCATACCCTCTCTCCTCCCGATTTCTATACGAGGATTCGTGCTCATTTTTTCGTTCTGACCTCACAAAGACATCTCGTGGTCCATTTCTAACCTATAATCGAGACTTTTTCGGGTTTTAGAGGAAGTGGATCTAATTTTATACCCTCTCTCCTCCCGATTTCTATAAGAGGCTTCGTGCTCGTTTTTTCGTTCTGACCTTACAAACACGTCTCGTGGTTCATTTCTAACCTATAATCGAGACTTTTTCGATTTTAGAGGAAGTGGATCTAATTTCATACCCTCTCTCCTCCGGATTTCTATACGAGGCTTTATGCTCGTTTTTTCGTTCTGACCTCAAAAATTGGTCTCGTGGTCCATTTCTAACCTATAATTGAGACATTTTCGGGTTTTAGAGCTAGTGGATCTAATTTCATACCTTCTCTCCTCCCGATTTCTATACGAGGCTTCGTGCTCGTTTTTTCGTTCTAACCTTACAAACACGTCTCGTGGTTCATTTCTAACCTATAATCGAGACTTTTTCGGATTTTAGAGGAAGTGGATCTAATATCATACCCTCTCTCCTCCCGATTGCTATACGAGGCTTCGTGCTCGTTTTTTCGTTCTGACCTCACCAACAAGTCTCGTGGTCCATTTCTAACCAATAATCGAGACTTTTTCGGGTTTTAGAGGAAGTGGATCTAATTTCATACCCTCTCTCCTCCCGATTTCTATACGAGGCTTCGTGCTCGTTTTTTCGTTCTGACCTCACAAACACGTCTCGTGGTCCATTTCTAACCTATAATCGAGACTTTTTCGGGTTTTAGAGGAAGTGGATCTAATTTCATACCCTCTCTCCTCCCGATTTCTATACGAGGCTTCGTGCTCGTTTTTTCGTTCTGACCTTACAAACATGTCTCGTGGTCCATTTCTAACCTATAATTGAGACTTTTTCGGGTTTTGGAGGAAGTGGATCTAATTTCATACCCTCTCTCCTCCAGATTTCTATACGAGGCTTCGTGCTCGTTTTTTTGTTCTGACCTCAACAACATGTCTCGTGGTCCATTTCTAACCTATAATCGAGACTTTTTCGGGTTTTAGAGGAAGTGGATCTAATTTCATACCCTCTCTCCTCCCGATTTCTATACGAGGCTTCGTGCTCATTTTTTCGTTCTGACCTCACCAACATGTCTCGTGGTCCATTTCTAACCAATAATCGAGACTTTTTCGAGTTTTAGAGGAAGTGGATCTAATTTCATACCCTTTCTCCTCCCGATTTCTATACGAGGCTTCCTGCTCGTTTTTTCATTCTGACCTTACAAACACGTCTCCTGGTTCATTTCTAACCTATAATCGAGACTTTTTCGGATTTTAGAGGATGTGGAAATAATTTCATACCCTCTCTCCTCCCGATTGCTATACGAGGCTTCGTGCTCGTTTTTTCGTTCTGACCTCACCAACATTTCTCGTGGTCCATTTCTAACCTATAATCAAAACTTTTTCGGGTTTTAGAGGAAGTGGATCTAATTTCATACCCTCTCTCCTCCCGATTTCTATACGAGGCTTCGTGCTCATTTTTTCGTTCTGACCTCACCAACATGTCTCGTGGTCCATTTCTAATCTATAATCGAGACTTTTTCGGGTTTTAGAGCGAGTGGATCTAATTTCATACCATCTCTCCTCCCGATTTCTAT
The DNA here is from genome assembly GCA_030544415.1 of Thalia dealbata. Lineage (NCBI taxonomy): Eukaryota > Viridiplantae > Streptophyta > Magnoliopsida > Zingiberales > Marantaceae > Thalia > Thalia dealbata. The sequence continues at coordinate 14,240,315 of CM060460.1, forward strand.
ACGAGGCTTCGTGCTCGTTTTTTCGTTCTGACCTCACCAACGTGTCTCATGGTCCATTTCTAACGTATAATCGAGACTTTTTCGGGTTTTAGAGGAAGTGGATCTAATTTCATACTCTCTCTCCTCCTGATTTCTATACGAGGCTTCGTGCTTGTTTTTTCGTTCTGACCTCAAAAATTGGTCTCGTGGTCCTTTTCTAACCTATAATTGAGACATTTTCGGGTTTTAGAGCTAGTGGATCTAATTTCATACCCTCTCTCCTCCCGATTTCTATACGAGGCTTCGTGCTCGTTTTTTCGTTCTAACCTTACAAACACGTCTCGTGGTTCATTTCTAACCTATAATCGAGACTTTTTCAGATTTTAGAGGAAGTGGATCTAATATCATACCCTCTCTCCTCCCGATTGCTATACGAGGCTTCGTGCTCGTTTTTTCGTTCTGACCTCACCAACACGTCTCGTAGTCCATTTCTAATGTATAATCGAGACTTTTTCGGGTTTTAGAGGAAGTGGATCTAATTTCATACCCTCTCTCCTCCCGATTTCTATACGAGGCTTCGTGCTCGTTTTTTCGTTCTGACCTCATCAACACGTCTCGTGGTCCATTTCTAACCTATAATTGAGACTTTTTCTGGTTTTAGAGGAAGTGGATCTAATTTCATACCCTCTCTCCTCCCGATTTCTATACGAGGCTTCGTGCTCTTTTTTTTGTTCTGACCTCACAAACACGTCTCGTGGTCTATTTCTAACCTATAATTGAGACTTTTTCGGGTTTTAGAGCGAGTGGATCTAATTTTATACCCTCTCTCCTCCCGATTTCTATACGAGGCTTCGTGCTCATTTTTTCGTTCTGACCTCACCAACACGTCTCGTGGTCCATTTCTAACGTATAATCGAGACTTTTTCGGGTTTTAGAGGAAGTGGATCTAATTTCATACCCTCTCTCCTCCCGATTTCTATACGAGGCTTCGTGCTTGTTTTTTCGTTTTGACCTCACAAACACGTCTCGTGGTCCATTTCTAACGTATAATCGAGACTTTTTCGGGTTTTAGAGGAAGTGGATCTAATTTCATACCCTCTCTCCTCCTGATTTCTATACGAGGCTTCGTGCTTGTTTTTTCGTTTTGACCTCACAAACACGTCTCGTGGTCCATTTCTAACCTATAATTGAGACTTTTTCGGGTTTTAGAGCAGGTGGATCTAATTTCATACCCTCTCTCCTCCAGATTTCTATACGAGGCTTCGTGCTCGTTTTTTCGTTCTGACCTCACCAACATGTCTCGTGGTCCATTTCTAACCTATAATCGAGACTTTTTCGAGTTTTAGAGGAAGTGGATCTAATTTCATACCCTCTCTCCTCCCGATTTCTATACGGGGCTTCGTGCTCGTTTTTTCGTTCTGACCTCACTAACACGTCTCCTGGTCCATTTCTAACGTATAATCGAGACTTTTTCGGGTTTTAGAGGAAGTGGATCTCATTTCATACCCTCTCTCCTCCCGATTTCTATACGAGGCTTCGTGCTCGTTTTTTCGTTGTGACCTTACAAACACGTCTCGTGGTCCATTTCTAACCTATAATCGAGACTTTTTCAGATTTTAGAGCGAGTGGATCTAATTTCATACCCTCTCCTCCCGATTTCTATACGAGGCTTCGTGCTCGTTTTTTCATTCTGATCTCAAAAATAGGTCTCGTGGTCCATTTCTAACCTATAATTGAGACTTTTTCGGGTTTTAGAGCTAGTTGATCTAATTTCATATCCTCTCTCCTCCCGATTTCTATACGAGGCTTCGTGCTCGTTTTTTCATACTGACCTCAGGAACACGTCTCGTGGTCCATTTCTAACCTATAATCGAGACTTTTTCGGGTTTTAGAGGAAGTGGATCTAATTTTATACCCTCTCTCCTCCCGATTTCTATACGAGGCTTCGTGCTCGATTTTCGTTTTGACCTTACAAACACGTCTCGTGGTTCATTTCTAACTTATAATCGATACTTTTTCGATTTTAGAGGAAGTGGATCTAATTTCATACCCTCTCTCCTCCCGATTTCTATACGAGGCTTCATGCTCGTTTTTTCGTTCTGACCTCAAAAATTGGTCTCGTGGTCCATTTCTAACCTATAATTGAGACATTTTCGGGTTTTAGAGCTAGTGGATCTAATTTCATACCCTCTCTCCTCCCGATTTCTATACGAGGCTTCGTGCTCGTTTTTTCGTTCTGACCTAACCAACACGTCTCATGGTCCATTTCTAACGTATAATCGAGACTTTTTCGGGTTTTCGAGGAAGTGGATCTAATTTCATACTCTCTCTCCTCCTGATTTCTATACGATGCTTCGTGATTGTTTTTTCGTTCTGACCTCACAAACACGTCTCGTGGTCCATTTCTAACTTATACTTGAGACTTTTTCGGGTTTTAGAGCGAGTGGATCTAATTTCATACCCTCTCTTCTCCCGATTTCTATACGAGGCTTCGTGCTCGTTTTTTCGTTCTGACCTCACCAACACGTCTCGTGGTCCATTTCTAACCTATAATTGAGACTTTTTCTGGTTTTAGAGGAAGTGGATCTAATTTCATACCCTCTCTCCTCCCGATTTCTATACAAGGCTTCGTGCTCTTTTTTTCGTTATGACCTCACCAACACGTCTCGTGGTCCATTTCTAACGTATAATCGAGACTTTTTCGGGTTTTAGAGGAAGTGGATCTAATTTCATACCATCTCTCCTCCCGATTTCTATACGAGGCTTCGTGCTCGTTTTTTTGTTCTGACCTCACAAACACTTCTCGTGGTCCATTTCTAACCTATAATTGAGACTTTTTCGGGTTTTAGAGGAAGTGGATCTAATTTCATACCCTCTCTCCTCCCGATTTCTATACGAGGCTTCGTGCTCGTTTTTTTGTTCTGACCTCACCAACATGTCTCGTGGTCCATTTCTAACCTATAATCGAGACTTTTTCGGGTTTTAGAGGAAGTGGATCTAATTTCATACCCTCTCTCCTCCCGATTTCTATACGAGGCTTCGTGCTCGTTTTTTCGTTCTGACCTCACAAACACGTCTCGTGGTCTATTTCTAACCTATAATTGAGACTTTTTCGGGTTTTAGAGCGAGTGGATCTAATTTCATACCCTCTCTCCTCCCGATTTCTATACGAGGCTTCGTGCTCGTTTTTTCGTTCTGACCTCACCAACACGTCTCGTGGTCCATTTCTAACGTATAATCGAGACTTTTTCGGGTTTTAGAGGAAGTGGATCTAATTTCATACCATCTCTCCTCCCGATTTCTATACGAGGCTTCGTGCTCGTTTTTTTGTTCTGACCTCACAAACACGTCTCGTGGTCCATTTCTAACCTATAATTGAGACTTTTTCGGGTTTTGGAGGAAGTGGATCTAATTTCATACCCTCTCTCCTCCAGATTTCTATACGAGGCTTCGTGCTCGTTTTTTTGTTCTGACCTCACCAACATATCTCGTGGTCCATTTCTAACCTATAATCGAGACTTTTTCGGGTTTTAGAGGAAGTGGATCTAATTTCATACCCTCTCTCCTCCCGATTTCTATACGAGGCTTCGTGCTCATTTTTTCGTTCTGACCTCACCAACATGTCTCGTGGTCCATTTCTAACCTATAATCGAGACTTTTTCGAGTTTTAGAGGAAGTGGATCTAATTTCATACCCTTTCTCCTCCCGATTTCTATACGAGGCTTCGTGCTCGTTTTTTCATTCTGACCTTACAAACACGTCTCGTGGTTCATTTCTAACCTATAATCGAGACTTTTTCGGATTTTAGAGGATGTGGAAATAATTTCATACCCTCTCTCCTCCCGATTGCTATACGAGGCTTCGTGCTCGTTTTTTCGTTCTGACCTCACCAAAATGTCTCGTGGTCCATTTCTAACCTATAATCAAAACTTTTTCGGGTTTTAGAGGAAGTAGATCTAATTTCATACCCTCTCTCCTCCCGATTTCTATACGAGGCTTCGTGCTCATTTTTTCGTTCTGACCTCACCAACATGTCTCGTGGTCCATTTCTAATCTATAATCGAGACTTTTTCGGATTTTAGAGCGAGTGGATCTAATTTCATACCCTCTCTCCTCCCGATTTCTATACGAGGCTTCGTGCTCGTTTTTTCATTCTGATCTCAAAAATAGGTCTCGTGGTCCATTTCTAACCTATAATTGAGACTTTTTCGGGTTTTAGAGCTAGTAGATCTAATTTCATATCCTCTCTCCTCCCGATTTCTATACGAGGCTTCGTGCTCGTTTTTTCATTCTGACCTCAGGAACACGTCTCGTGGTCCATTTCTAACCTATAATTGAGACTTTTTCGGGTTTTAGAGCGAGTGGATCTAATTTCATACCCTCTCTCCTCCCGATTTCTATACGAGGCTTCGTGCTCGTTTTTTCGTTCTGACCTAACCAACACGTCTCATGGTCCATTTCTAACGTATAATCGAGACTTTTTCGGGTTTTAGAGGAAGTGGATCTAATTTCATACTCTCTCTCCTCCTGATTTCTATACGAGGCTTCGTGCTTGTTTTTTCGTTCTGACCTCACAAACACGTCTCGTGGTCTATTTCTAACTTATAATTGAGACTTTTTCGGGTTTTAGAGCGAGTGGATCTAATTTCATACCCTCTCTTCTCCCGATTTCTATACGAGGCTTCGTGCTCGTTTTTTCGTTCTGACCTCACCAACACGTCTCGTGGTCCATTTCTAACCTATAATTGAGACTTTTTCTGGTTTTAGAGGAAGTGGATCTAATTTCATACCCTCTCTCCTCCCGATTTCTATACGAGGCTTCGTGCTCTTTTTTTCGTTCTGACCTCACCAACACGTCTCGTGGTCCATTTCTAACGTATAATCGAGACTTTTTCGGGTTTTAGAGGAAGTGGATCTAATTTCATACCATCTCTCCTCCCGATTTCTATACGAGGCTTCGTGCTCGTTTTTTTGTTCTGACCTCACAAACACGTCTCGTGGTCCATTTCTAACATATAATTGAGACTTTTTCGGGTTTTAGAGGAAGTGGATCTAATTTCATACCCTCTCTCCACCCGATTTCTATACGAGGCTTCGTGCTCGTTTTTTTGTTCTGACCTCACCAACATGTCTCGTGGTCCATTTCTAACCTATAATCGAGACTTTTTCGGGTTTTAGAGGAAGTGGATCTAATTTCATACCCTCTCTCCTCCCGATTTCTATACGAGGCTTCGTGCTCGTTTTTTCGTTCTGACCTCACAAACACGTCTCGTGGTCTATTTCTAACCTATAATTGAGACTTTTTCGGGTTTTAGAGCGAGTGGATCTAATTTCATACCCTCTCTCCTCCCGATTTCTATACGAGGCTTCGTGCTCGTTTTTTCGTTCTGACCTCACCAACACGTCTCGTGGTCCATTTCTAACGTATAATCGAGACTTTTTCGGGTTTTAGAGGAAGTGGATCTAATTTCATACCATCTCTCCTCCCGATTTCTATACGAGGCTTCGTGCTCGTTTTTTTGTTCTGACCTCACAAACACGTCTCGTGGTCCATTTCTAACCTATAATTGAGACTTTTTCGGGTTTTGGAGGAAGTGGATCTAATTTCATACCCTCTCTCCTCCAGATTTCTATACGAGGCTTCGTGCTCGTTTTTTTGTTCTGACCTCACCAACATGTCTCGTGGTCCATTTCTAACCTATAATCGAGACTTTTTCGGGTTTTAGAGGAAGTGGATCTAATTTCATACCCTCTCTCCTCCCGATTTCTATACGAGGCTTCGTGCTCATTTTTTCGTTCTGACCTCACCAACATGTCTCGTGGTCCATTTCTAACCTATAATCGAGACTTTTTCGAGTTTTAGAGGAAGTGGATCTAATTTCATACCCTTTCTCCTCCCGATTTCTATACGAGGCTTCCTGCTCGTTTTTTCATTCTGACCTTACAAACACGTCTCGTGGTTCATTTCTAACCTATAATCGAGACTTTTTCAGATTTTAGAGGATGTGGAAATAATTTCATACCCTCTCTCCTCCCGATTGCTATACGAGGCTTCGTGCTCGTTTTTTCGTTCTGACCTCACCAACATGTCTCGTGGTCCATTTCTAACCTATAATCAAAACTTTTTCGGGTTTTAGAGGAAGTGGATCTAATTTCATACCCTCTCTCCTCCCGATTTCTATACGAGGCTTCGTGCTCATTTTTTCGTTCTGACCTCACCAACATGTCTCGTGGTCCATTTCTAATCTATAATCGAGACTTTTTCGGGTTTTAGAGCGAGTGGATCTAATTTCATACCCTCTCTCCTCCCGATTTCTATACGAGGCTTCGTGCTCGTTTTTTCGTTCTGACCTCACCAACGTGTCTCGTGGTCCATTTCTAACGTATAATCGAGACTTTTTCGGGTTTTAGAGGAAGTGGATCTAATTTCATACTCTCTCTCGTCCTTATTTCTATACGAGGCTTCGTGCTTGTTTTTTCGTTCTGACCTCAAAAATTGGTCTCGTGGTCCTTTTCTAACCTATAATTGAGACATTTTCGGGTTTTAGAGCTAGTGGATCTAATTTCATACCCTCTCTCCTCCCGATTTCTATACGAGGCTTCGTGCTCGTTTTTTCGTTCTAACCTTACAAACACGTCTCGTGGTTCATTTCTAACCTATAATCGAGACTTTTTCGGATTTTAGAGGAAGTGGATCTAATATCATACCCTCTCTCCTCCCGATTGCTATACGAGGCTTCGTGCTCGTTTTTTCGTTCTGACTTCACCAACACGTCTCGTAGTCCATTTCTAACGTATAATCGAGACTTTTTCGGGTTTTAGAGGAAGTGGATCTAATTTCATACCCTCTCTCCTCCCGATTTCTATACGAGGCTTCGTGCTCGTTTTTTCATTCTGACCTCACAAACACGTCTCGTGGTCCATTTCTAACCAATAATTGAGACTTTTTCGGGTTTTAGAGCGAGTGGATCTAATTTCGTACCATCTCTCCTCCCGATTTCTATACGAGGCTTCGTGCTCGTTTTTTCGTTCTGACCTCACCAACACGTCTCATGGTCCATTTCTAACATATAATCAAAACTTTTTCGGGTTTTAGAGGAAGTGGATCTAATTTCATACCCTCTCTCCTCCCGATTTCTATACGAGGCTTCGTGCTCATTTTTTCGTTCTGACCTCACCAACATGTCTCGTGGTCCATTTCTAACCTATAATCGAGACTTTTTCGAGTTTTAGAGGAAGTGGATCTAATTTCATACCCTTTCTCCTCCCGATTTCTATACGAGGCTTCGTGCTCGTTTTTTCATTCTGACCTTACAAACACGTCTCGTGGTTCATTTCTAACCTATAATCGAGACTTTTTCGGATTTTAGAGGATGTGGAAATAATTTCATATCCTCTCTCCTCCCGATTGCTATACGAGGCTTCATGCTCGTTTTTTCATTCTGACCTCACCAACATGTCTCGTGGTCGATTTCTAACCTATAATCAAAACTTTTTCGGGTTTTAGAGGAAGTGGATCTAATTTCATACCCTCTCTCCTCCCGATTTCTATACGAGGCTTCGTGCTCAATTTTTCGTTCTGACCTCACCAACATGTCTCGTGGTCCATTTCTAACCTATAATCGAGACTTTTTCGGGTTTTAGAGCGAGTGGATCTAATTTCATACCCTCTCTCCTCCCGATTTCTATACGAGGCTTCGTGCTCGTTTTTTCATTCTGACCTCACCAATATGTCTCGTGGTCCATTTCTAACCTATAATCGAGACTTTTTCGGGTTTTAGAGAAAGTGGATCTGATTTCATACCCTCTCTCCTCCCGATTTCTATACGAGGCTTCGTGCTCGTTTTCTCGTTCTGACCTCACAAACACGTCTCGTGGTCCATTTCTAACCTATAATTGAGACTTTTTCGAGTTTTAGAGCGAGTGGATCTAATTTTATACCCTCTCTCCTCCCGATTTCTATACGAGGCTTCGTGCTCGTTTTTTCATTCTGACCTCACCAACACGTCTCGTGGTCCATTTCTAACGTATAATCGAGACTTTTTCGGGTTTTAGAGGAAGTGGATCTAATTTCATACCATCTCTCCTCCCGATTTCTATACGAGGCTTCGTGCTCGTTTTTTTGTTCTGACCTCACAAACACGTCTCGTGGTCCATTTCTAACCTATAATTGAGACTTTTTCGGGTTTTGGAGGAAGTGGATCTAATTTCATACCCTCTCTCCTCCCGATTTCTATACGAGGCTTCGTGCTCGTTTTTTCGTTCTGACCTAACCAACACGTCTCATGGTCCATTTCTAACGTATAATCGAGACTTTTTCGGGTTTTAGAGGAAGTGGATCTAATTTCATACTCTCTCTCCTCCTGATTTCTATACGAGGCTTCGTGCTTGTTTTTTCGTTCTGACCTCACAAACACGTCTCGTGGTCTATTTCTAACTTATAATTGAGACTTTTTCGGGTTTTAGAGCGAGTGGATCTAATTTCATACCCTCTCTTCTCCCGATTTCTATACGAGGCTTCGTGCTCGTTTTTTCGTTCTGACCTCACCAACACGTCTCGTGGTCCATTTCTAACCTATAATTGAGACTTTTTCTGGTTTTAGAGGAAGTGGATCTAATTTCATACCCTCTCTCCTCCCGATTTCTATACGAGGCTTCGTGCTCTTTTTTTCGTTCTGACCTCACCAACACGTCTCGTGGTCCATTTCTAACGTATAATCGAGACTTTTTCGGGTTTTAGAGGAAGTGGATCTAATTTCATACCCTCTCTCCTCCCGATTTCTATACGAGGCTTCGAGTTCGTTTTTTCGTTGTGACCTTACAAACACGTCTCGTGGTCCATTTCTAACCTATAATCTAGACTTTTTCGGATTTTAGAGCTAGTGGATGTAATTTCATACCCTCTCCTCCCGATTTCTATACGAGGCTTCGTGCTCGTTTTTTCATTCTGATCTCAAAAATAGGTCTCGTGGTCCATTTCTAACCTATAATTGAGACTTTTTCGAGTTTTAGAGTTAGTAGATCTAATTTCATATCCTCTCTCCTCCCGATTTCTATACGAGGCTTCGTGCTCGTTTTTTCGTTCTGACCTCAGGAACACGTCTCGTGGTCCATTTCTAACCTATAATCGAGACTTTTTCGGATTTTAGAGGAAGTGGATCTAATATCATACCCTCTCTCCTCCCGATTGCTATACGAGGCTTCGTGCTCGTTTTTTCGTTCTGACCTCACCAACATGTCTCGTGGTCCATTTCTAACCTATAATCGAGACTTTTTCGAGTTTTAGAGGAAGTGGATCTAATTTCATACCCTCTCTCCTCCCAATTTCTATACGAGGCTTCGTGCTCGTTTTTTCGTTCTGACCTCACCAACACGTCTCGTGGTCCATTTCTAACCTATAATTGAGACTTTTTCGGGTTTTAGAGCGAGTGGATCTAATTTCATACCCTCTCTCCTCCCGATTTCTATACGAGGCTTCGTGCTCGTTTTTTCGTTATGACCTCACCAACACGTCTCTTGGTCCATTTCTAACGTATAATTGAGACTTTTTCGGGTTTTAGAGGAAGTGGATCTAATTTCATACCCTCTCTCCTCCCGATTTCTATACGAGGCTTCGTGCTCGTTTTTTCGTTCTGACCTCACCAACACGTCTCATGGTCTATTTCTAACGTATAATCGAGACTTTTTCGGGTTTTAGAGGAAGTGGATCTAATTTCATACCCTCTCTCCTCCCGGTTTCTATACGAGGCTTCGTGCTCGTTTTTTCGTTCTGACCTCACCAACACGTCTCATGGTCCATTTCAAACATATAATCGAGACTTTTTCGGGTTTTAGAGCAGGTGGATCTAATTTCATACCCTCTCTCCTCCCGATTTCTATACGAGGCTTCGTGCTCGTTTTTTCGTTCTGACCTCAAAAACACGTCTCATGGTCCATTTCTAACCTATAATTGAGACTTTTTCGGGTTTTAGAGCTAGTAGATCTAATTTCATATCCTCTCTCCTCCCGATTTCTATACGAGGCTTCGTGCTCGTTTTTTCGTTCTGACCTCACCAACATGTCTCGTGGTCCATTTCTAACCTATAATCGAGACTTTTTCGAGTTTTAGAGGAAGTGGATCTAATTTCATACCCTCTCTCCTCCCGATTTCTATACGAGGGTTCGTGCTCGTTTTTTCGTTCTGACCTCACCAACACGTCTCGTGGTCCATTTCTAACCTATAATTGAGACTTTTTCGGGTTTTAGAGCGAGTGGATCTAATTTCAAACCCTCTCTCCTCCCGATTTCTATACGAGGCTTCGTGCTCGTTTTTTCGTTCTGACCTCACCAACACGTCTCATGGTCCATTTCTAACGTATAATTGAGACTTTTTCGGGTTTTAGAGGGAGTGGATCTAATTTCATACCCTCTCTCCTCCCGATTTCTATACGAGGCTTCGTGCTCGTTTTTTCGTTCTGACCTCACCAACACGTCTCATGGTCCATTTCTAACGTATAATCGAGACTTTTTCGGGTTTTAGAGGAAGTGGATCTAATTTCATACCCTCTCTCCTCCCGGTTTCTATACGAGGCTTCGTGCTCGTTTTTTCGTTCTGACCTCACCAACACGTCTCATGGTCCATTTCAAACATATAATCGAGACTTTTTCGGATTTTAGAGGAAGTGGATCTAATTTCATACCCTCTCTCCTTCCGATTTCTATACAAGGCTTCGTGCTTGTTTTTTCGTTCTGACCTCACAAACACGTCTCGTGATCCATTTCTAACCTATAATCGAGACTTTTTCGGGTTTTAGAGGAAGTGGATCTAATTTCATACCCTCTCTCCTCCCGATTTCTATACGAGGCTTCGTGCTCGTTTTTTCGTTCTGACCTCAAAAACACGTCTCATGGTCCATTTCTAACCTATAATTGAGACTTTTTCGGGTTTTAGAGCGAGTGGATCTAATTTCATACCCTCTCTCCTCCCGATTTCTATACGAGGCTTCGTGCTCGTTTTTTCGTTCTGACCTCACCAACACGTCTCATGGTCCATTTCAAACATATAATCGAGACTTTTTCGGATTTTAGAGGAAGTGGATCTAATTTCATACCCACTCTCCTCCCGATTTCTATACGAGGCTTCGTGCTTGTTTTTTCGTTCTGACCTCACAAACACGTCTCGTGATCCATTTCTAACCTATAATCGAGACTTTTTCGGGTTTTAGAGGAAGTGGATCTAATTTCATACCCTCTCTCCTCCCGATTTCTATACGAGGCTTCGTGCTCGTTTTTTCATTCTGACCTCAAAAACACGTCTCATGGTCCATTTCTAACCTATAATTGAGACTTTTTCGGGTTTTAGAGCTAGTAAATCTAATTTCATATCCTCTCTCCTCCCGATTTCTATACGAGGCTTCGTGCTCGTTTTTTCGTTCTGACCTCACCAACATGTCTCGTGGTCCATTTCTAACCTATAATCGAGACTTTTTCGAGTTTTAGAGGAAGTGGATCTAATTTCATACCCTCTCTCCTCCCGATTTCTATACGAGGCTTCGTGCTCGTTTTTTCGTTCTGACCTCACCAACACGTCTCGTGGTCCATTTCTAACCTATAATTGAGACTTTTTCGGGTTTTAGAGCGAGTGGATCTAATTTCATACCCTCTCTCCTCCCGATTTCTATACGAGGCTTCGTGCTCGTTTTTTCGTTCTGACCTCACAAACACGTCTCGTGATCCATTTCTAACCTATAATCGAGACTTTTTCGGGTTTTAGAGGAAGTGGATCTAATTTCATACCCTCTCTCCTCCCGATTTCTATACGAGGCTTCGTGCTCGTTTTTTCGTTCTGACCTCAAAAACACGTCTCCTGGTCCATTTCTAACCTATAATTGAGACTTTTTCGGGTTTTAGAGCGAGTGGATCTAATTTCATACCCTCTCTCCTCCCGATTTCTATACGAGGCTTCGTGCTCGTTTTTTCGTTCTGACCTCACCAACACGTCTCATGGTCCATTTCAAACATATAATCGAGACTTTTTCGGATTTTAGAGGAAGTGGATCTAATTTCATACCCTCTCTCCTCCCGATTTCTATACGAGGCTTCGTGCTTGTTTTTTCGATCTGACCTCACAAACACGTCTCGTGGTCCATTTCTAACCTATAATCGAGACTTTTTCGGATTTTAGAGCTAGTGGATGTAATTTCATACCCTCTCCTCCCGATTTCTATACGAGGCTTCGTGCTCGTTTTTTCATTCTGATCTCAAAAATAGGTCTCGTGGTCCATTTCTAACCTATAATTGAGACTTTTTCGGGTTTTAGAGCGAGTGGATCTAATTTCATACCCTCTCTCCTCCCGATTTCTATACGAGGCTTCGTGTTCGTTTTTTCGTTCTGACCTCACCGACACGTCTCATGGTCCATTTCTAACGTATAATCAAAACTTTTTCGGGTTTTAGAGGAAGTGGATCTAATTTCATACCCTCTCTCCTCCCGATTTTTATACGAGGCTTCGTGCTCATTTTTTCGTTCTGACCTCACCAACATGTCTCGTGGTCCATTTCTAACCTATAATCGAGACTTTTTCGAGTTTTAGAGGAAGTGGATCTAATTTCATACCCTTTCTCCTCCCGATTTCAATACGAGGCTTCGTGCTCGTTTTTTCATTCTGACCTTACAAACACGTCTCGTGGTTCATTTCTAACCTATAATCGAGACTTTTTCGGATTTTAGAGGATGTGGAAATAATTTCATACCCTCTCTCCTCCCGATTGCTATACGAGGCTTCGTGCTCGTTTTTTCATTCTGACCTCACCAACATGTCTCGTGGTCCAATTCTAACCTATAATCGAGACTTTTTCGGGTTTTAGAGAAAGTGGATCTGATTTCATACCCTCTCTCCTCCCGATTTCTATACGAGGCTTCGTGCTCGTTTTCTCGTTCTGACCTCACAAACACGTCTCGTGGTCCATTTCTAACCTATAATTGAAACTTTTTCGAGTTTTAGAGCGAGTGGATCTAATTTTATACCCTCTCTCCTCCCGATTTCTCTACGAGGCTTCGTGCTCGTTTTTTCGTTCTGACCTCACCAACAGGTCTAGTGGTCCATTTCTAACCTATAATTGAGACTTTTTCGGGTTTTAGAGGAAGTGGATCTAATTTCATACCCTCTCTCCTCCCGATTTCTATACGAGGCTTCGTGCTCGTTTTTTCGTTCTGACCTCAAAAACACGTCTCATGGTCCATTTCTAATCTATAATTGAGACTTTTTCGGGTTTTAGAGCGAGTGGATCTAATTTCATACCCTCTCTCCTCCCGAGTTCTATACGAGGCTTCGTGCTCGTTTTTTCGTTCTGACCTCACCAACACGTCTCATGGTCCATTTCTAACGTATAATCGAGACTTTTTTGGGTTTTAGAGGAAGTGGATCTAATTTCATACTCTCTCTCGTCCTGATTTCTATACGAGGCTTCGTGCTTGTTTTTTCGTTCTGACCTCACAAACACGTCTCGTGGTCCATTTCTAACCTATAATTGAGACTTTTTCGGGTTTTAGAGCGAGTGGATCTAATTTCATACCCTCTCTCCTCCCGAGTTCTATACGAGGCTTCGTGCTCGTTTTTTCGTTCTGACCTCACCAACACGTCTCATGGTCCATTTCTAACGTATAATCGAGACTTTTTTGGGTTTTAGAGGAAGTGGATCTAATTTCATACTCTCTATCGTCCTGATTTCTATACGAGGCTTCGTGCTTGTTTTTTCGTTCTGACCTCACAAACACGTCTCGTGGTCCATTTCAAAATTATAATTGAGACTTTTTCGGGTTTTAGAGCGATTGGATCTAATTTCATACCCTCTCTCCTCCCGATTTCTATACGAGGCTTCGTGCTAGTTTTTTCGTTCTGACCTCACCAACATGTCTCGTGGTCCATTTCTAACCTATAATTGAGACTTTTTCGGGTTTTAAAGGAAGTGGATCTAATTTCATACCCTCTCTCCTCCCGATTTCTATACGAGGCTTCGTGCTCGTTTTTTCGTTCTGACCTCACCAACACGTCTCATGGTCTATTTCTAACGTATAATCGAGACTTTTTCGGGTTTTAGAGGAAGTGGATCTAATTTCATACCCTCTCTCCTCCCGATTTCTATACGAGGCTTCGTGCTCGTTTTTTCGTTCTGACCTTACAAACACGTCTCGTGGTCCATTTCTAACCTATAATTGAGACTTTTTCGGGTTTTAGAGCGAGTGGATCTAATATCATACCCTCTCTCCTCCCGATTTCTATACGAGGCTTCGTGCTCGTTTTTTCGTTCTGACCTCACCAACACGTCTCATGGTCCATTTCTACGTATAATCAAAACTTTTTCGGGTTTTAGAGGAAGTGGATATAATTTCATACCCTCTCTCCTCCCGATTTCTATACGAGGCTTCATGCTCATTTTTTCGTTCTGACCTCACCAACATGTCTCGTGGTCCATTTCTAACCTATAATCGAGACTTTTTCGAGTTTTAGAGGAAGTGGATCTAATTTCATACCCTTTCTCCTCCCGATTTCTATACGAGGCTTCGTGCTCGTTTTTTCATTCTGACCTTACAAACACGTCTCGTGGTTCATTTCTAACCTATAATCGAGACTTTTTCGGATTTTAGAGGATGTGGAAACAATTTCATACCCTCTCTCCTCCCGATTGCTATACGAGGCTTCGTGCTCGTTTTTTCATTCTGACCTCACCAACATGTCTCGTGGTCCATTTCTAACCCATAATCGAGACTTTTTCGGGTTTTAGAGAAAGTGGATCTGATTTCATATCCTCTCTCCTCCCGATTTCTATACGAGGCTTCGTGCTCGTTTTCTCGTTCTGACCTCACAAACACGTCTCGTGGTCCATTTCTAACCTATAATTGAGACTTTTTTGAGTTTTAGAGCGAGTGGATCTAATTTTATACCCTCTCTCCTCCCGATTTCTATACGAGGCTTCGTGCTCGTTTTTTCGTTCTGACCTCACCAACAGGTCTCGTGGTCCATTTCTAACCTATAATTGAGACTTTTTCGGGTTTTAGACGAAGTGGATCTAATTTCATACCCTCTCTCCTCCCGATTTCTATACGAGGCTTCGTGCTCGTTTTTTCGTTCTGACCTCACAAACACGTCTCGTGGTCCATTTCTAACCTATAATTGAGACTTTTTCGGGTTTTAGAGCGAGTGGATCTAATTTCATACCCTCTCTCCTCCCGATTTCTATACGAGGCTTCGTGCTCGTTTTTTCGTTCTGACCTCACCAACACGTCTCATGGTCCATTTCTAACGTATAATCGAGACTTTTTCGGGTTTTAGAGGAAGTGGATCTAATTTCATACTCTCTCTCCTCCGGATTTCTATACGAGGCTTCGTGCTTGTTTTTTCGTTCTGACCTCACAAACACGTCTCGTGGTCCATTTCAAAATTATAATTGAGACTTTTTCGGGTTTTAGAGCGAGTGGATCTAATTTCATACCCTCTCTCCTCCCGATTTCTATACGAGGCTTCGTGCTCGTTTTTTCGTTCTGACCTCACCAACATGTCTCGTGGTCCATTTCTAACCTATAATTGAGACTTTTTCGGGTTTTAGAGGAAGTGGATCTAATTTCATACCCTCTCTCCTCCCGATTTCTATACGAGGCTTCGTGCTCTTTTTTTCGCTCTGACCTCACAAACACGTCTCGTGGTCCATTTCTAACCTATAATTGAGACTTTTTCGGGTTTTAGAGCGAGTGGATCTAATTTCATACCCTCTCTCCTCCCGATTTCTATACGAGGCTTCGTGCTCGTTTTTTCGTTCTGACCTCACCAACACGTCTCATGGTCCATTTCTAACGTATAATCGAGACTTTTTCGGGTTTTAGAGGAAGTGGATCTAATTTCATACCCTCTCTCCTCCTGATTTCTATACGAGGCTTCGTGCTTGTTTTTTCGTTTTGACCTCACAAACATGTCTCGTGGTCCATTTCTAACCTATAATTGAGACTTTTTCGGGTTTTAGAGCAAGTGGATCTAATTTCATACCCTCTCTCCTCCCGATTTATATACGAGGCTTCGTGCTCGTTTTTTCGTTCTGACCTCACCAACACGTCTCGTGGTCCATTTCTAACGTATAATCGAGACTTTTTCGGATTTTAGAGGAAGTGGATCTAATTTCATACCATCTCTCCTCCCGATTTCTATACGAGGCTTCATGCTCGTTTTTTTGTTCTGACCTCACAAACACGTCTGGTGGTCCATTTCTAACCTATAATTGAGACTTTTTCGGGTTTTAGAGGAAGTGGATCTAATTTCATACCCTCTCTCCTCCCGATTTCTATACGAGGCTTCGTGCTCGTTTTTTTGTTCTGACCTCACCAACATGTCTCGTGGTCCATTTCTAACCTATAATCGAGACTTTTTCGGGTTTTAGAGGAAGTGGATCTAATTTCATACCCTCTCTCCTCCCGATTTCTATACGAGGCTTCGTGCTCGTTTTTTCGTTCTGTCCTCTCAAACACGTCTCGTGGTCCATTTCTAACCTATAATTGAGACTTTTTCGGGTTTTAGAGCGAGTGGATCTAATTTCATACCCTCTCTCCTCCAGATTTCTATACGAGGCTTCGTGCTCGTTTTTTCGTTCTGACCTCACCAACACGTCTCCTGGTCCATTTCTAACGTATAATCGAGACTTTTTCGGGTTTTAGAGGAAGTGGATCTAATTTCATACCCTCTCTCCTCCCGATTTCTATACGAGGCTTCGTGCTCGTTTTTTCGTTGTGACCTTACAAACACGTCTCGTGGTCCATTTCTAACCTATAATCGAGACTTTTTCGGATTTTAGAGCTAGTGGATGTAATTTCATACCCTCTCCTCCCGATTTCTATACGAGGCTTCGTGCTCGTTTTTTCATTCTGATCTAAAAAATAGGTCTCGTGGTTCATTTCTAACCTATAATTGAGACTTTTTCGGGTTTTAGAGCTAGTAGATCTAATTTCATATCCTCTCTCCTCCCGATTTCTATACGAGGCTTCGTGCTCGTTTTTTCGTTCTGACCTCAGGAACACGTCTCGTGGTCCATTTCTAACCTATAATCGAGACTTTTTCGGATTTTAGAGGAAGTTGATCTAATTTCATACCCTCTCTCCTCCCGATTGCTATACGAGGCTTCGTGCTCGTTTTTTCGTTCTGACCTCACAAACACGTCTCGTGGTCCATTTCTAACCTATAATTGAGACTTTTTCGGGTTTTAGAGCGAGTGGATCTAATTTCATACCCTCTCTCCTCCCGATTTCTATACGAGGCTTCGTGCTCGTTTTTTCGTTCTGACCTCATCAACACGTCTCCTACTCCATTTCTAACGTATAATCGAGACTTTTTCGGGTTTTAGAGGAAGTGGATCTAATTTCATACCCTCTCTCCTCCCGATTTCTATACGAGGCTTCGTGCTCGTTTTTTCGTTGTGACCTTACAAACACGTCTCGTGGTCCATTTCTAACCTATAATCGAGACTTTTTCGGATTTTAGAGCTAGTGGATGTAATTTCATACCCTCTCCTCCCGATTTCTATACGAGGCTTCGTGCTCGTTTTTTCATTCTGATCTCAAAAATAGGTCTCGTGGTCCATTTCTAACCTATAATTGAGACTTTTTCGGGTTTTAGAGCTAGTAGATCTAATTTCATATCCTCTCTCCTCCCGATTTCTATACGAGGCTTCGTGCTCGTTTTTTCGTTCTGACCTCAGGAACACGTCTCGTGGTCTATTTCTAACCTATAATCGAGACTTTTTCGGATTTTAGAGGAAGTGGATCTAATTTCATACCCTCTCTCCTCCCGATTGCTATACGAGGCTTCGTGCTCGTTTTTTCGTTCTGACCTCACCAACATGTCTCGTGGTCCATTTCTAACCTATAATCGAGACTTTTTCGAGTTTTAGAGGAAGTGGATCTAATTTCATACCCTCTCTCCTCCCGATTTCTATACGAGGCTTCGTGCTCGTTTTTTCGTTCTGACCTCACCAACACGTCTCGTGGTCCATTTCTAACCTATAATTGAGACTTTTTCGGGTTTTAGAGCGAGTGGATCTAATTTCATACCCTCTCTCCTCCCGATTTCTATACGAGGCTTCGTGCTCGTTTTTTTGTTCTGACCTCACCAACATGTCTCGTGGTCCATTTCTAACCCATAATCGAGACTTTTTCGGGTTTTAGAGGATGTGGATCTAATTTCATACCCTCTCTCCTCCCGATTTCTATACGAGGCTTCGTGCTCGTTTTCTCGTTCTGACCTCACAAACACGTCTCGTGGTCCATTTCTAACCTATAATTGAGACTTTTTCGAGTTTTAGAGCGAGTGGATCTAATTTTATACCCTCTCTCCTCCCGATTTCTATACGAGGCTTCGTGCTCGTTTTCTCGTTCTGACCTCACCAACAGGTCTCGTGGTCCATTTCTAACCTATAATTGAGACTTTTTCGGGTTTTAGAGGAAGTGGATCTAATTTCATACCCTCTCTCCTCCCGATTTCTATACGAGGCTTCGTGCTCGTTTTTTCGTTGTGACCTTACAAACACGTCTCGTGGTCCATTTCTAACCTATAATCGAGATTTTTTCGGATTTTAGAGCTAGTGGATGTAATTTCATACCCTCTCCTCCCGATTTCTATACGAGGCTTCGTGCTCGTTTTTTCATTCTGATCTCAAAAATAGGTCTCGTGGTCCATTTCTAACCTATAATTGAGACTTTTTCGGGTTTTAGAGCTAGTAGATCTAATTTCATATCCTCTCTCCTCCCGATTTCTATACGAGGCTTCGTGCTCGTTTTTTCGTTCTGACCTCAGGAACACTGCTCGTGGTCCATTTCTAACCTATAATCGAGACTTTTTCGGATTTTAGAGGAAGTGGATCTAATTTCATACCCTCTCTCCTCCCGATTTCTATACGAGGCTTCGTGCTCGTTTTTTCGTTCTGACCTCACCAACACGTCTCGTGGTCCATTTCTAACCTATAAATGAGACTTTTTCGGGTTTTAGAGCGAATGGATCTAATTTCATACCCTCTCTCCTCCCGATTTCTATACGAGGCTTCGTGCTCGTTTTTTCGTTCTGACCTCAAAAACACGTCTCCTGGTCCATTTCTAACCTATAATTGAGACTTTTTCGGGTTTTAGAGCGAGTGGATCTAATTTCATACCCTCTCTCCTCCCGATTTCTATACGAGGCTTCGTGCTCGTTTTTTCGTTCTGACCTCACAAACACGTCTCGTGATCCATTTCTAACCTATAATCGAGACTTTTTCGGGTTTTAGAGGAAGTGGATCTAATTTCATACCCTCTCTCCTCCCGATTTCTATACGAGGCTTCGTGCTCGTTTTTTCGTTCTGACCTCAAAAACACGTCTCCTGGTCCATTTCTAACCTATAATTGAGACTTTTTCGGGTTTTAGAGCGAGTGGATCTAATTTCATACCCTCTCTCCTCCCGATTTCTATACGAGGCTTCGTGCTCGTTTTTTCGTTCTGACCTCACCAACACGTCTCATGGTCTATTTCTAACGTATAATCGAGACTTTTTCGGGTTTTAGAGGAAGTGGATCTAATTTCATACCCTCTCTCCTCCCGATTTCTATACGAGGCTTCGTGCTCGTTTTTTCGTTCTGACCTTACAAACACGTCTCGTGGTCCATTTCTAACCTATAATTGAGACTTTTTCGGGTTTTAGAGCGAGTGGATCTAATATCATACCCTCTCTCCTCCCGATTTCTATACGAGGCTTCGTGCTCGTTTTTTCGTTCTGACCTCACCAACACGTCTCATGGTCCATTTCTACGTATAATCAAAACTTTTTCGGGTTTTAGAGGAAGTGGATATAATTTCATACCCTCTCTCCTCCCGATTTCTATACGAGGCTTCATGCTCATTTTTTCGTTCTGACCTCACCAACATGTCTCGTGGTCCATTTCTAACCTATAATCGAGACTTTTTCGAGTTTTAGAGGAAGTGGATCTAATTTCATACCCTTTCTCCTCCCGATTTCTATACGAGGCTTCGTGCTCGTTTTTTCATTCTGACCTTACAAACACGTCTCGTGGTTCATTTCTAACCTATAATCGAGACTTTTTCGGATTTTAGAGGATGTGGAAACAATTTCATACCCTCTCTCCTCCCGATTGCTATACGAGGCTTCGTGCTCGTTTTTTCATTCTGACCTCACCAACATGTCTCGTGGTCCATTTCTAACCCATAATCGAGACTTTTTCGGGTTTTAGAGAAAGTGGATCTGATTTCATATCCTCTCTCCTCCCGATTTCTATACGAGGCTTCGTGCTCGTTTTCTCGTTCTGACCTCACAAACACGTCTCGTGGTCCATTTCTAACCTATAATTGAGACTTTTTTGAGTTTTAGAGCGAGTGGATCTAATTTTATACCCTCTCTCCTCCCGATTTCTATACGAGGCTTCGTGCTCGTTTTTTCGTTCTGACCTCACCAACAGGTCTCGTGGTCCATTTCTAACCTATAATTGAGACTTTTTCGGGTTTTAGAGGAAGTGGATCTAATTTCATACCCTCTCTCCTCCCGATTTCTATACGAGGCTTCGTGCTCGTTTTTTCGTTCTGACCTCACAAACACGTCTCGTGGTCCATTTCTAACCTATAATTGAGACTTTTTCGGGTTTTAGAGCGAGTGGATCTAATTTCATACCCTCTCTCCTCCCGATTTCTATACGAGGCTTCGTGCTCGTTTTTTCGTTCTGACCTCACCAACACGTCTCATGGTCCATTTCTAACGTATAATCGAGACTTTTTCGGGTTTTAGAGGAAGTGGATCTAATTTCATACTCTCTCTCCTCCTGATTTCTATACGAGGCTTCGTGCTTGTTTTTTCGTTCTGACCTCACAAACACGTCTCGTGGTCCATTTCAAAATTATAATTGAGACTTTTTCGGGTTTTAGAGCGAGTGGATCTAATTTCATACCCTCTCTCCTCCCGATTTCTATACGAGGCTTCGAGCTCGATTTTTCGTTCTGACCTTACGAACATGTCTCGTGGTCCATTTCTAACCTATAATTGAGACTTTTTCGGGTTTTAGAGGAAGTGGATCTAATTTCATACCCTCTCTCCTCCCGATTTCTATACGAGGCTTCGTGCTCTTTTTTTCGCTCTGACCTCACAAACACGTCTCGTGGTCCATTTCTAACCTATAATTGAGACTTTTTCGGGTTTTAGAGCGAGTGGATCTAATTTCATACCCTCTCTCCTCCCGATTTCTATACGAGGCTTCGTGCTCGTTTTTTCGTTCTGACCTCACCAACACGTCTCATGGTCCATTTCTAACGTATAATCGAGACTTTTTCGGGTTTTAGAGGAAGTGGATCTAATTTCATACCCTCTCTCCTCCTGATTTCTATACGAGGCTTCGTGCTTGTTTTTTCGTTTTGACCTCACAAACATGTCTCGTGGTCCATTTCTAACCTATAATTGAGACTTTTTCGGGTTTTAGAGCAAGTGGATCTAATTTCATACCCTCTCTCCTCCCGATTTATATACGAGGCTTCGTGCTCGTTTTTTCGTTCTGACCTCACCAACACGTCTCGTGGTCCATTTCTAACGTATAATCGAGACTTTTTCGGATTTTAGAGGAAGTGGATCTAATTTCATACCATCTCTCCTCCCGATTTCTATACGAGGCTTCATGCTCGTTTTTTTGTTCTGACCTCACAAACACGTCTGGTGGTCCATTTCTAACCTATAATTGAGACTTTTTCGGGTTTTAGAGGAAGTGGATCTAATTTCATACCCTCTCTCCTCCCGATTTCTATACGAGGCTTCGTGCTCGTTTTTTTGTTCTGACCTCACCAACATGTCTCGTGGTCCATTTCTAACCTATAATCGAGACTTTTTCGGGTTTTAGAGGAAGTGGATCTAATTTCATACCCTCTCTCCTCCCGAATTCTATACGAGGCTTCGTGCTCGTTTTTTCGTTCTGACCTCTCAAACACGTCTCGTGGTCCATTTCTAACCTATAATTGAGACTTTTTCGGGTTTTAGAGCGAGTGGATCTAATTTCATACCCTCTCTCCTCCAGATTTCTATACGAGGCTTCGTGCTCGTTTTTTCGTTCTGACCTCACCAACACGTCTCCTGGTCCATTTCTAACGTATAATCGAGACTTTTTCGGGTTTTAGAGGAAGTGGATCTAATTTCATACCCTCTCTCCTCCCGATTTCTATACGAGGCTTCGTGCTCGTTTTTTCGTTGTGACCTTACAAACACGTCTCGTGGTCCATTTCTAACCTATAATCGAGACTTTTTCGGATTTTAGAGCTAGTGGATGTAATTTCATACCCTCTCCTCCCGATTTCTATACGAGGCTTCGTGCTCGTTTTTTCATTCTGATCTAAAAAATACGTCTCGTGGTTCATTTCTAACCTATAATTGAGACTTTTTCGGGTTTTAGAGCTAGTAGATCTAATTTCATATCCTCTCTCCTCCCGATTTCTATACGAGGCTTCGTGCTCGTTTTTTCGTTCTGACCTCAGGAACACGTCTCGTGGTCCATTTCTAACCTATAATCGAGACTTTTTCGGATTTTAGAGGAAGTGGATGTAATTTCATACCCTCTCTCCTCCCGATTGCTATACGAGGCTTCGTGCTCGTTTTTTCGTTCTGACCTCACAAACACGTCTCGTGGTCCATTTCTAACCTATAATTGAGACTTTTTCGGGTTTTAGAGCGAGTGGATCTAATTTCATACCCTCTCTCCTCCCGATTTCTATACGAGGCTTCGTGCTCGTTTTTTCGTTCTGACCTCAAAAACACGTCTCCTGGTCCATTTCTAACCTATAATCGAGACTTTTTCGGATTTTAGAGGAAGTGGATCTAATTTCATACCCTCTCTCCTCCCGATTGCTATACGAGGCTTCGTGCTCGTTTTTTCGTTCTGACCTCACAAACACGTCTCGTGGTCCATTTCTAACCTATAATTGAGACTTTTTCGGGTTTTAGAGCGAGTGGATCTAATTTCATACCCTCTCTCCTCCCGATTTCTATACGAGGCTTCGTGCTCGTTTTTTCGTTCTGACCTCAAAAACACGTCTCCTGGTCCATTTCTAACCTATAATTGAGACTTTTTCGGGTTTTAGAGCGAGTGGATCTAATTTCATACCCTCTCTCCTCCCGATTTCTATACGAGGCTTCGTGCTCGTTTTTTCGTTCTGACCTCACCAACACGTCTCATGGTCTATTTCTAACGTATAATCGAGACTTTTTCGGGTTTTAGAGGAAGTGGATCTAATTTCATACCCTCTCTCCTCCCGATTTCTATACGAGGCTTCGTGCTCGTTTTTTCGTTCTGACCTTACAAACACGTCTCGTGGTCCATTTCTAACCTATAATTGAGACTTTTTCGGGTTTTAGAGCGAGTGGATCTAATATCATACCCTCTCTCCTCCCGATTTCTATACGAGGCTTCGTGCTCGTTTTTTCGTTCTGACCTCACCAACACGTCTCATGGTCCATTTCTACGTATAATCAAAACTTTTTCGGGTTTTAGAGGAAGTGGATATAATTTCATACCCTCTCTCCTCCCGATTTCTATACGAGGCTTCATGCTCATTTTTTCGTTCTGACCTCACCAACATGTCTCGTGGTCCATTTCTAACCTATAATCGAGACTTTTTCGAGTTTTAGAGGAAGTGGATCTAATTTCATACCCTTTCTCCTCCCGATTTCTATACGAGGCTTCGTGCTCGTTTTTTCATTCTGACCTTACAAACACGTCTCGTGGTTCATTTCTAACCTATAATCGAGACTTTTTCGGATTTTAGAGGATGTGGAAACAATTTCATACCCTCTCTCCTCCCGATTGCTATACGAGGCTTCGTGCTCGTTTTTTCATTCTGACCTCACCAACATGTCTCGTGGTCCATTTCTAACCCATAATCGAGACTTTTTCGGGTTTTAGAGAAAGTGGATCTGATTTCATATCCTCTCTCCTCCCGATTTCTATACGAGGCTTCGTGCTCGTTTTCTCGTTCTGACCTCACAAACACGTCTCGTGGTCCATTTCTAACCTATAATTGAGACTTTTTTGAGTTTTAGAGCGAGTGGATCTAATTTTATACCCTCTCTCCTCCCGATTTCTATACGAGGCTTCGTGCTCGTTTTTTCGTTCTGACCTCACCAACAGGTCTCGTGGTCCATTTCTAACCTATAATTGAGACTTTTTCGGGTTTTAGAGGAAGTGGATCTAATTTCATACCCTCTCTCCTCCCGATTTCTATACGAGGCTTCGTGCTCGTTTTTTCATTCTGACCTCACAAACACGTCTCGTGGTCCATTTCTAACCTATAATTGAGACTTTTTCGGGTTTTAGAGCGAGTGGATCTAATTTCATACCCTCTCTCCTCCCGATTTCTATACGAGGCTTCGTGCTCGTTTTTTCGTTCTGACCTCACCAACACGTCTCATGGTCCATTTCTAACGTATAATCGAGACTTTTTCGGGTTTTAGAGGAAGTGGATCTAATTTCATACTCTCTCTCCTCCTGATTTCTATACGAGGCTTCGTGCTTGTTTTTTCGTTCTGACCTCACAAACACGTCTCGTGGTCCATTTCAAAATTATAATTGAGACTTTTTCGGGTTTTAGAGCGAGTGGATCTAATTTCATACCCTCTCTCCTCCCGATTTCTATACGAGGCTTCGAGCTCGTTTTTTCGTTCTGACCTCACCAACATGTCTCGTGGTCCATTTCTAACCTATAATTGAGACTTTTTCGGGTTTTAGAGGAAGTGGATCTAATTTCATACCCTCTCTCCTCCCGATTTCTATACGAGGCTTCGTGCTCTTTTTTTCGCTCTGACCTCACAAACACGTCTCGTGGTCCATTTCTAACCTATAATTGAGACTTTTTCGGGTTTTAGAGCGAGTGGATCTAATTTCATACCCTCTCTCCTCCCGATTTCTATACGAGGCTTCGTGCTCGTTTTTTCGTTCTGACCTCACCAACACGTCTCATGGTCCATTTCTAACGTATAATCAAGACTTTTTCGGGTTTTAGAGGAAGTGGATCTAATTTCATACCCTCTCTCCTCCTGATTTCTATACGAGGCTTCGTGCTTGTTTTTTCGTTTTGACCTCACAAACATGTCTCGTGGTCCATTTCTAACCTATAATTGAGACTTTTTCGGGTTTTAGAGCAAGTGGATCTAATTTCATACCCTCTCTCCTCCCGATTTATATACGAGGCTTCGTGCTCGTTTTTTCGTTCTGACCTCACCAACACGTCTCGTGGTCCATTTCTAACGTATAATCGAGACTTTTTCGGATTTTAGAGGAAGTGGATCTAATTTCATACCATCTCTCCTCCCGATTTCTATACGAGGCTTCGTGCTCTTTTTTTCGCTCTGACCTCACAAACACGTCTCGTGGTCCATTTCTAACCTATAATTGAGACTTTTTCGGGTTTTAGAGCGAGTGGATCTAATTTCATACCCTCTCTCCTCCCGATTTCTATACGAGGCTTCGTGCTCGTTTTTTCGTTCTGACCTCACCAACAGGTCTCGTGGTCCATTTCTAACCTATAATTGAGACTTTTTCGGGTTTTAGAGGAAGTGGATCTAATTTCATACCCTCTCTCCTCCCGATTTCTATACGAGGCTTCGTGCTCGTTTTTTCATTCTGACCTCACAAACACGTCTCGTGGTCCATTTCTAACCTATAATTGAGACTTTTTCGGGTTTTAGAGCGAGTGGATCTAATTTCATACCCTCTCTCCTCCCGATTTCTATACGAGGCTTCGTGCTCGTTTTTTCGTTCTGACCTCACCAACACGTCTCATGGTCCATTTCTAACGTATAATCGAGACTTTTTCGGGTTTTAGAGGAAGTGGATCTAATTTCATACTCTCTCTCCTCCTGATTTCTATACGAGGCTTCGTGCTTGTTTTTTCGTTCTGACCTCACAAACACGTCTCGTGGTCCATTTCAAAATTATAATTGAGACTTTTTCGGGTTTTAGAGCGAGTGGATCTAATTTCATACCCTCTCTCCTCCCGATTTCTATACGAGGCTTCGAGCTCGTTTTTTCGTTCTGACCTCACCAACATGTCTCGTGGTCCATTTCTAACCTATAATTGAGACTTTTTCGGGTTTTAGAGGAAGTGGATCTAATTTCATACCCTCTCTCCTCCCGATTTCTATACGAGGCTTCGTGCTCTTTTTTTCGCTCTGACCTCACAAACACGTCTCGTGGTCCATTTCTAACCTATAATTGAGACTTTTTCGGGTTTTAGAGCGAGTGGATCTAATTTCATACCCTCTCTCCTCCCGATTTCTATACGAGGCTTCGTGCTCGTTTTTTCGTTCTGACCTCACCAACACGTCTCATGGTCCATTTCTAACGTATAATCAAGACTTTTTCGGGTTTTAGAGGAAGTGGATCTAATTTCATACCCTCTCTCCTCCTGATTTCTATACGAGGCTTCGTGCTTGTTTTTTCGTTTTGACCTCACAAACATGTCTCGTGGTCCATTTCTAACCTATAATTGAGACTTTTTCGGGTTTTAGAGCAAGTGGATCTAATTTCATACCCTCTCTCCTCCCGATTTATATACGAGGCTTCGTGCTCGTTTTTTCGTTCTGACCTCACCAACACGTCTCGTGGTCCATTTCTAACGTATAATCGAGACTTTTTCGGATTTTAGAGGAAGTGGATCTAATTTCATACCATCTCTCCTCCCGATTTCTATACGAGGCTTCGTGCTCTTTTTTTCGCTCTGACCTCACAAACACGTCTCGTGGTCCATTTCTAACCTATAATTGAGACTTTTTCGGGTTTTAGAGCGAGTGGATCTAATTTCATACCCTCTCTCCTCCCGATTTCTATACGAGGCTTCGTGCTCGTTTTTTTGTTCTGACCTCACCAACATGTCTCGTGGTCCATTTCTAACCTATAATCGAGACTTTTTCGGGTTTTAGAGGAAGTGGATCTAATTTCATACCCTCTCTCCTCCCGATTTCTATACGAGGCTTCGTGCTCGTTTTTTCGTTCTGACCTCTCAAACACGTCTCGTGGTCCATTTCTAACCTATAATTGAGACTTTTTCGGGTTTTAGAGCGAGTGGATCTAATTTCATACCCTCTCTCCTCCAGATTTCTATACGAGGCTTCGTGCTCGTTTTTTCGTTCTGACCTCACCAACACGTCTCCTGGTCCATTTCTAACGTATAATCGAGACTTTTTCGGGTTTTAGAGGAAGTGGATCTAATTTCATACCCTCTCTCCTCCCGATTTCTATACGAGGCTTCGTGCTCGTTTTTTCGTTGTGACCTTACAAACACGTCTCGTGGTCCATTTCTAACCTATAATCGAGACTTTTTCGGATTTTAGAGCTAGTGGATGTAATTTCATACCCTCTCCTCCCGATTTCTATACGAGGCTTCGTGCTCGTTTTTTCATTCTGATCTAAAAAATACGTCTCGTGGTTCATTTCTAACCTATAATTGAGACTTTTTCGGGTTTTAGAGCTAGTAGATCTAATTTCATATCCTCTCTCCTCCCGATTTCTATACGAGGCTTCGTGCTCGTTTTTTCGTTCTGACCTCAGGAACACGTCTCGTGGTCCATTTCTAACCTATAATCGAGACTTTTTCGGATTTTAGAGGAAGTGGATCTAATTTCATACCCTCTCTCCTCCCGATTGCTATACGAGGCTTCGTGCTCGTTTTTTCGTTCTGACCTCACAAACACGTCTCGTGGTCCATTTCTAACCTATAATTGAGACTTTTTCGGGTTTTAGAGCGAGTGGATCTAATTTCATACCCTCTCTCCTCCCGATTTCTATACGAGGCTTCGTGCTCGTTTTTTCGTTCTGACCTCATCAACACGTCTCCTACTCCATTTCTAACGTATAATCGAGACTTTTTCGGGTTTTAGAGGAAGTGGATCTAATTTCATACCCTCTCTCCTCCCGATTTCTATACGAGGCTTCGTGCTCGTTTTTTCGTTGTGACCTTACAAACACGTCTCGTGGTCCATTTCTAACCTATAATCGAGACTTTTTCGGATTTTAGAGCTAGTGGATGTAATTTCATACCCTCTCCTCCCGATTTCTATACGAGGCTTCGTGCTCGTTTTTTCATTCTGATCTCAAAAATAGGTCTCGTGGTCCATTTCTAACCTATAATTGAGACTTTTTCGGGTTTTAGAGCTAGTAGATCTAATTTCATATCCTCTCTCCTCCCGATTTCTATACGAGGCTTCGTGCTCGTTTTTTCGTTCTGACCTCAGGAACACGTCTCGTGGTCTATTTCTAACCTATAATCGAGACTTTTTCGGATTTTAGAGGAAGTGGATCTAATTTCATACCCTCTCTCCTCCCGATTGCTATACGAGGCTTCGTGCTCGTTTTTTCGTTCTGACCTCACCAACATGTCTCGTGGTCCATTTCTAACCTATAATCGAGACTTTTTCGAGTTTTAGAGGAAGTGGATCTAATTTCATACCCTCTCTCCTCCCGATTTCTATACGAGGCTTCGTGCTCGTTTTTTCGTTCTGACCTCACCAACACGTCTCGTGGTCCATTTCTAACCTATAATTGAGACTTTTTCGGGTTTTAGAGCGAGTGGATCTAATTTCATACCCTCTCTCCTCCCGATTTCTATACGAGGCTTCGTGCTCGTTTTTTTGTTCTGACCTCACCAACATGTCTCGTGGTCCATTTCTAACCCATAATCGAGACTTTTTCGGGTTTTAGAGGAAGTGGATCTAATTTCATACCCTCTCTCCTCCCGATTTCTATACGAGGCTTCGTGCTCGTTTTCTCGTTCTGACCTCACAAACACGTCTCGTGGTCCATTTCTAACCTATAATTGAGACTTTTTCGAGTTTTAGAGCGAGTGGATCTAATTTTATACCCTCTCTCCTCCCGATTTCTATACGAGGCTTCGTGCTCGTTTTCTCGTTCTGACCTCACCAACAGGTCTCGTGGTCCATTTCTAACCTATAATTGAGACTTTTTCGGGTTTTAGAGGAAGTGGATCTAATTTCATACCCTCTCTCCTCCCGATTTCTATACGAGGCTTCGTGCTCGTTTTTTCGTTGTGACCTTACAAACACGTCTCGTGGTCCATTTCTAACCTATAATCGAGATTTTTTCGGATTTTAGAGCTAGTGGATGTAATTTCATACCCTCTCCTCCCGATTTCTATACGAGGCTTCGTGCTCGTTTTTTCATTCTGATCTCAAAAATAGGTCTCATGGTCCATTTCTAACCTATAATTGAGACTTTTTCGGGTTTTAGAGCTAGTAGATCTAATTTCATATCCTCTCTCCTCCCGATTTCTATACGAGGCTTCGTGCTCGTTTTTTCGTTCTGACCTCAGGAACACTGCTTGTGGTCCATTTCTAACCTATAATCGAGACTTTTTCGGATTTTAGAGCAAGTGGATCTAATTTCATACCCTCTCTCCTCCCGATTTCTATACGAGGCTTCGTGCTCGTTTTTTCGTTCTGACCTCACCAACACGTCTCGTGGTCCATTTCTAACCTATAAATGAGACTTTTTCGGGTTTTAGAGCGAATGGATCTAATTTCATACCCTCTCTCCTCCCGATTTCTATACGAGGCTTCGTGCTCGTTTTTTCGTTCTGACCTCACCAACATGTCTCGTGGTCCATTTCTAACCTATAATTGAGACTTTTTCGGGTTTTAGAGGAAGCGGATCTAATTTCATACCCTCTCTCCTCCCGATTTCTATACGAGGCTTCGTGCTCGTTTTTTCGTTCTGACCTCACCAACACGTCTCATGGTCTATTTCTAACGTGTAATCGAGACTTTTTCGGGTTTTAGAGGAAGTGGATCTAATTTCATACCCTCTCTCCTCCCGATTTCTATACGAGGCTTCGTGCTCGTTGTTTCGTTCTGACCTCACCAACACGTCTCATGGTCAATTTCAAACGTATAATCGAGACTTTTTCGGGTTTTAGAGGAAGTGGATCTAATTTCATACCCTCTCTTCTCCCGATTTGTATACGAGGCTTCGTGCTTGTTTTTTCGTTCTGACCTCACAAACACGTCTCGTGGTCCATTATTAACCAATAATCGAGACTTTTTCTGGATTTGGAACAAGTGGTTCTAATTTCATACCCTCTCTCCTCCCGATTTCTATACGAGGCTTCGTGCTCGTTTTTTCGTTCTGACCTTACAAACACGTCTCGTGGTTCATTTCTAACCTATAATCGAGACTTTTTCGGATTTTAGAGGAAGTGGATCTAATTTCATACCCTCTCTCCTCCCGATTGCTATACGAGGCTTCGTGCTCGTTTTTTTGTTCTGACCTCACCAACATGTCTCGTGGTCCATTTCTTACCTATAATCGAGACTTTTTCGGGTTTTAGAGGAAGTGGATCTAATTTCATACCCTCTCTCCTCCCGATTTCTATACGAAGCTTCGTGCTCGTTTTTTCGTTCTGACCTCACAAACACGTCTCGTGGTCCATTTCTAACCTGTAATGGAGACTTTTTCGGGTTTTAGAGCGAGTGGATCTAATTTCATACCCTCTCTCCTCCCGATTTATATACGAGGCTTCGTGCTCGTTTTTTCGTTCTGACCTCAAAAACAGGTCTCGTGGTCCATTTCTAACCTATAATCGAGACTTTTTCGGGTTTTAGAGCTAGTGGATCTAATTTCATTCCCTCTCTCCTCCGATTTCTATAGGAGGCTACGTGCTCGTTTTTTCGTTCTGACCTCACAAACACGTCTCGTGGTCCATTACTAACCAATAATCGAGACTTTTTCTGGTTTTGGAACAAGTGGATCTAATTTCATACCCTCTCTCCTCCCGATTTCTATACGAGGCTTCGTGCTCGTTTTTTCGTTCTGACCTCACCAACACGTCTCGTGGTCCATTTCTAACGTATAATCGAGACTTTTTCGGCTTTTAGAGCGAGTGGATCTAATTTCATACCCTCTCTCCTCCCGATTTCTATACGAGGCTTCGTGCTCGTTTTTTCGTTCTGACCTCACAAACACGTCTCGTGGTCCATTTCTAACCTATAATTGAGACTTTTTCGGGTTTTAGAGCGAGTGGATCTAATTTCATACCCTCTCTCCTCTCGATTTCTATACGAGGCTTCGTGCTCGTTTTTTCGTTCTGACCTCACCAACACGTCTCGTGGTCCATTTCAAATGTATAATCGAGACTTTTTCAGGTTTTAGAGGAAGTGGATCTAATTTCATACCCTCTCTCCTCCCGATTTCTATACGAGGCTTCGTGCTTGTTTTTTCGTTGTGACCTCACAAACACGTCTCGTAGTCCATTACTAACCAATAATCGAGACTTTTTCTGGTTTTGGAACAAGTGGATCTAATTTCATACCCTCTCTCCTCCCGATTTCTATACGAGGCTTCGTGCTCGTTTTTTCGTTCTGACCTTACAAACACGTCTCGTGGTCCATTTCTAACCTATAATCGAGACTTTTTCGGATTTTAGAGGAAGTGGATCTAATTTCATATCCTCTCTCCTCCCGATTGCTATACGAGGCTTCGTGCTCGTTTTTTCGTTCTGACCTCACAAACACGTCTCGTGGTCCATTTCTAACCGATAATCGAGACTTTTTAGGGTTTTAGAGCGAGTGGATCTAATTTCATACTCTCTCCCATCCCGATTTCTATACGAGGCTTCATGCTCGTTATTTCATTCTGACCTCACAAACACGTCTCGTGGTCCATTTCTAACCTATAATTGAGACTTTTTCGGGTCTTAGAGCGAGTGGATCTAATTTCATACCCTCTCTCCTCCCGATTTCTATACGAGGATTCGTGCTCGTTTTTTCGTTCTGACCTCACAAAGACGTCTCGTGGTCCATTTCTAACCTATAATCGAGACTTTTACGGGTTTTAGAGGAAGTGGATCTAATTTTATACCCTCTCTCCTCCCGATTTCTATACGAGGCTTCGTGCTCGTTTTTTCGTTCTGACCTTACAAACACGTCTCGTGGTTCATTTCTAACCTATAATCGAGACTTTTTCGATTTTAGAGGAAGTGGATCTAATTTCATACCCTCTCTCCTCCCGATTTCTATACGAGGTTTCATGCTCGTTTTTTCGTTCTGACCTCAAAAATTGGTCTCGTGGTCCATTTCTAACCTATAATTGAGACATTTTCGGGTTTTAGAGCTAGTGGATCTAATTTCATACACTCTCTCCTCCCGATTTCTATATGAGGCTTCGTGCTCGTTTTTTCGTTCTAACCTTACAAACACGTCTCGTGGTTCATTTCTAACCTATAATCGAGACTTTTTCGGATTTTAGAGGAAGTGGATCTAATATCATACCCTCTCTCCTCCCGATTGCTATACGAGGCTTCGTGCTCGTTTTTTCGTTCTGACCTCACAAACACGTCTCGTGGTCCATTACTAACCAATAATAGAGACTTTTTCTGGTTTCGGAACAAGTGGATCTAATTTCATACCCTCTCTCCCCCCGATTTCTATACGAGGCTTCGTGCTCGTTTTTTCGTTCTGACCTCACCAACACGTCTCGTGGTCCATTTCTAACGTATAATCGAGACTTTTTCGGGTTTTAGAGCGAGTGGATCTAATTTCATACCCTCTCTCCTCCCGATTGCTATACGAGGCTTCGTGCTCGTTTTTTCATTCTGACCTCACCAACATGTCTCGTGGTCCATTTCTAACCCATAATCGAGACTTTTTCGGGTTTTAGAGAAAGTGGATCTGATTTCATATCTTCTCTCCTCCCGATTTCTATACGAGGCTTCGTGCTCGCGAGTGGATCTAATTTTATACCCTCTCTCCTCCCGATTTCTATACGAGGCTTCGTGCTCGTTTTTTCGTTCTGACCTCACCAACAGGTCTCGTGGTCTATTTCTAACCTATAATTGAGACTTTTTCGGGTTTTAGAGGAAGTGGATCTAATTTCATACCCTCTCTCCTCCCGATTTCTATACGAGGCTTCGTGCTCGTTTTTTCGTTGTGACCTTACAAACACATCTCGTGGTCCATTTCTAACCTATAATCGAGATTTTTTCGGATTTTAGAGCTAGTGGATGTAATTTCATACCCTCTCCTCCCGATTTCTATACGAGGCTTCGTGCTCGTTTTTTCATTCTGATCTCAAAAATAGGTCTCGTGGTCCATTTCTAACCTATAATTGAGACTTTTTCGGGTTTTAGAGCTAGTAGATCTAATTTCATATCCTCTCTCCTCCCGATTTCTATACGAGGCTTCGTGCTCGTTTTTTCGTTCTGATCTCAGGAACACTGCTCGTGGTCCATTTCTAACCTATAATCGAGACTTTTTCGGATTTTAGAGGAAGTGGATCTAATTTCATACCCTCTCTCCTCCCGATTTCTATACGAGGCTTCGTGCTCGTTTTTTCGTTCTGACCTCACCAACACGTCTCGTGGTCCATTTCTAACCTATAATTGAGACTTTTTCGGGTTTTAGAGCGAATGGATCTAATTTCATACCCTCTCTCCTCCCGATTTCTATACGAGGCTTCGTACTCGTTTTTTCGTCCTGACCTCACCAACACGTCTCTTGGTCCATTTCTAACGTATAATCGAGACTTTTTCGGGTTTTAGAGGAAGTGGATCTAATTTCATACCCTCTCTCCTCCCGATTTCTATACGAGGCTTCGTGCTCGTTTTTTCGTTCTGACCTCACCAACACGTCTCATGGTCTATTTCTAACGTGTAATCGAGACTTTTTCGGGTTTTAGAGGAAGTGGATCTAATTTCATACCCTCTCTCCTCCCGATTTCTATACGAGGCTTCGTGCTCGTTGTTTCGTTCTGACCTCACCAACACGTCTCATGGTCAATTTCAAACGTATAATCGAGACTTTTTCGGGTTTTAGAGGAAGTGGATCTAATTTCATACCCTCTCTTCTCCCGATTTGTATACGAGGCTTCGTGCTTGTTTTTTCGTTCTGACCTCACAAACACGTCTCGTGGTCCATTATTAACCAATAATCGAGACTTTTTCTGGATTTGGAACAAGTGGTTCTAATTTCATACCCTCTCTCCTCCCGATTTCTATACGAGGCTTCGTGCTCGTTTTTTCGTTCTGACCTTACAAACACGTCTCGTGGTTCGTTTCTAACCTATAATCGAGACTTTTTCGGATTTTAGAGGAAGTGGATCTAATTTTATACCCTCTCTCCTCCCGATTTCTATACGAGGCTTCGTGCTCGTTTTTTCGTTCTGACCTCACCAACAGGTCTCGTGGTCTATTTCTAACCTATAATTGAGACTTTTTCGGGTTTTAGAGGAAGTGGATCTAATTTCATACCCTCTCTCCTCCCGATTTCTATACGAGGCTTCGTGCTCGTTTTTTCGTTGTGACCTTACAAACACGTCTCGTGGTCCATTTCTAACCTATAATCGAGATTTTTTCGGATTTTAGAGCTAGTGGATGTAATTTCATACCCTCTCCTCCCGATTTCTATACGAGGCTTCGTGCTCGTTTTTTCATTCTGATCTCAAAAATAGGTCTCGTGGTCCATTTCTAACCTATAATTGAGACTTTTTCGGGTTTTAGAGCTAGTAGATCTAATTTCATATCCTCTCTCCTCCCGATTTCTATACGAGGCTTCGTGCTCGTTTTTTCGTTCTGATCTCAGGAACACTGCTCGTGGTCCATTTCTAACCTATAATCGAGACTTTTTCGGATTTTAGAGGAAGTGGATCTAATTTCATACCCTCTCTCCTCCCGATTTCTATACGAGGCTTCGTGCTCGTTTTTTCGTTCTGACCTCACCAACACGTCTCGTGGTCCATTTCTAACCTATAATTGAGACTTTTTCGGGTTTTAGAGCGAATGGATCTAATTTCATACCCTCTCTCCTCCCGATTTCTATACGAGGCTTCGTACTCGTTTTTTCGTCCTGACCTCACCAACACGTCTCTTGGTCCATTTCTAACGTATAATCGAGACTTTTTCGGGTTTTAGAGGAAGTGGATCTAATTTCATACCCTCTCTCCTCCCGATTTCTATACGAGGCTTCGTGCTCGTTTTTTCGTTCTGACCTCACCAACACGTCTCATGGTCTATTTCTAACGTGTAATCGAGACTTTTTCGGGTTTTAGAGGAAGTGGATCTAATTTCATACCCTCTCTCCTCCCGATTTCTATACGAGGCTTCGTGCTCGTTGTTTCGTTCTGACCTCACCAACACGTCTCATGGTCAATTTCAAACGTATAATCGAGACTTTTTCGGGTTTTAGAGGAAGTGGATCTAATTTCATACCCTCTCTTCTCCCGATTTGTATACGAGGCTTCGTGCTTGTTTTTTCGTTCTGACCTCACAAACACGTCTCGTGGTCCATTATTAACCAATAATCGAGACTTTTTCTGGATTTGGAACAAGTGGTTCTAATTTCATACCCTCTCTCCTCCCGATTTCTATACGAGGCTTCGTGCTCGTTTTTTCGTTCTGACCTTACAAACACGTCTCGTGGTTCGTTTCTAACCTATAATCGAGACTTTTTCGGATTTTAGAGGAAGTGGATCTAATTTCATACCCTCTCTCCTCCCGATTGCTATACGAGGCTTCGTGCTCGTTTTTTTGTTCTGACCTCACCAACATGTCTCGTGGTCCATTTCTAACCTATAATCGAGACTTTTTCGGGTTTTAGAGGAAGTGGATCTAATTTCATACCCTCTCTCCTCCCGATTTCTATACGAAGCTTCGTGCTCGTTTTTTCGTTCTGACCTCACAAACACGTCTCGTGGTCCATTTCTAACCTGTAATGGAGACTTTTTCGGGTTTTAGAGCGAGTGGATCTAATTTCATACCCTCTCTCCTCCCGATTTATATACGAGGCTTCGTGCTCGTTTTTTCGTTCTGACCTCAAAAACAGGTCTCGTGGTCCATTTCTAACCTATAATCGAGACTTTTTCGGGTTTTAGAGCTAGTGGATCTAATTTCATTCCCTCTCTCCTCCGATTTCTATAGGAGGCTACGTGCTCGTTTTTTCGTTCTGACCTCACAAACACGTCTCGTGGTCCATTACTAACCAATAATCGAGACTTTTTCTGGTTTTGGAACAAGTGGATCTAATTTCATACCCTCTCTCCTCCCGATTTCTATACGAGGCTTCGTGCTCGTTTTTTCGTTCTGACCTCACCAACACGTCTCGTGGTCCATTTCTAACGTATAATCGAGACTTTTTCGGCTTTTAGAGCGAGTGGATCTAATTTCATACCCTCTCTCCTCCCGATTTCTATACGAGGCTTCGTGCTCGTTTTTTCGTTCTGACCTCACAAACACGTCTCGTGGTCCATTTCTAACCTATAATTGAGACTTTTTCGGGTTTTAGAGCTAGTGGATCTAATTTCATACCCTCTCTCCTCTCGATTTCTATACGAGGCTTCGTGCTCGTTTTTTCGTTCTGACCTCACCAACACGTCTCGTGGTCCATTTCAAATGTATAATCGAGACTTTTTCAGGTTTTAGAGGAAGTGGATCTAATTTCATACCCTCTCTCCTCCCGATTTCTATACGTGGCTTCGTGCTTGTTTTTTCGTTGTGACCTCACAAACACGTCTCGTAGTCCATTACTAACCAATAATCGAGACTTTTTCTGGTTTTGGAACAAGTGGATCTAATTTCATACCCTCTCTCCTCCCGATTTCTATACGAGGCTTCGTGCTCGTTTTTTCGTTCTGACCTTACAAACACGTCTCGTGGTCCATTTCTAACCTATAATCGAGACTTTTTCGGATTTTAGAGGAAGTGGATCTAATTTCATATCCTCTCTCCTCCCGATTGCTATACGAGGCTTCGTGCTCGTTTTTTCGTTCTGACCTCACAAACACGTCTCGTGGTCCATTTCTAACCTATAATCGAGACTTTTTAGGGTTTTAGAGCGAGTGGATCTAATTTCATACTCTCTCCCATCCCGATTTCTATACGAGGCTTCATGCTCGTTATTTCGTTCTGACCTCACAAACACGTCTCGTGGTCCATTTCTAACCTATAATTGAGACTTTTTCGGGTCTTAGAGCGAGTGGATCTAATTTCATACCCTCTCTCCTCCCGATTTCTATACGAGGATTCGTGCTCATTTTTTCGTTCTGACCTCACAAAGACGTCTCGTGGTCCATTTCTAACCTATAATCGAGACTTTTTCGGGTTTTAGAGGAAGTGGATCTAATTTTATACCCTCTCTCCTCCCGATTTCTATACGAGGCTTCGTGCTCGTTTTTTCGTTCTGACCTTACAAACACGTCTCGTGGTTCATTTCTAACCTATAATCGAGACTTTTTCGATTTTAGAGGAAGTGGATCTAATTTCATACCCTCTCTCCTCCCGATTTCTATACGAGGTTTCATGCTCGTTTTTTCGTTCTGACCTCAAAAATTGGTCTCGTGGTCCATTTCTAACCTATAATTGAGACATTTTCGGGTTTTAGAGCTAGTGGATCTAATTTCATACACTCTCTCCTCCCGATTTCTATATGAGGCTTCGTGCTCGTTTTTTCGTTCTAACCTTACAAAAACGTCTCGTGGTTCATTTCTAACCTATAATCGAGACTTTTTCGGATTTTAGAGGAAGTGGATCTAATATCATACCCTCTCTCCTCCCGATTGCTATACGAGGCTTCGTGCTCGTTTTTTCGTTCTGACCTCACAAACACGTCTCGTGGTCCATTACTAACCAATAATCGAGACTTTTTCTGGTTTCGGAACAAGTGGATCTAATTTCATACCCTCTCTCCCCCCGATTTCTATACGAGGCTTCGTGCTCGTTTTTTCGTTCTGACCTCACCAACACGTCTCGTGGTCCATTTCTAACGTATAATCGAGACTTTTTCGGGTTTTAGAGCGAGTGGATCTAATTTCATACCCTCTCTCCTCCCGATTGCTATACGAGGCTTCGTGCTCGTTTTTTCATTCTGACCTCACCAACATGTCTCGTGGTCCATTTCTAACCCATAATCGAGACTTTTTCGGGTTTTAGAGAAAGTGGATCTGATTTCATATCCTCTCTCCTCCCGATTTCTATACGAGGCTTCGTGCTCGTTTTCTCGTTCTGACCTCACAAACACGTCTCGTGGTCCATTTCTAACCTATAATTGAGACTTTTTCGAGTTTTAGAGCGAGTGGATCTAATTTTATACCCTCTCTCCTCCCGATTTCTATACGAGGCTTCGTGCTCGTTTTTTCGTTCTGACCTCACCAACAGGTCTCGTGGTCCATTTCTAACCTATAATTGAGACTTTTTCGGGTTTTAGAGGAAGTGGATCTAATTTCATACCCTCTCTCCTCCCGATTTCTATACGAGGCTTCGTGCTCGTTTTTTCGTTGTGACCTCACAAACACGTCTCGTGGTCCATTTCTAACCTATAATCGAGATTTTTTCGGATTTTAGAGCTAGTGGATGTAATTTCATACCCTCTCCTCCCGATTTCTATACGAGGCTTCGTGCTCGTTTTTTCATTCTGATCTCAAAAATAGGTCTCGTGGTCCATTTCTAACCTATAATTGAGACTTTTTCGGGTTTTAGAGCTAGTAGATCTAATTTCATATCCTCTCTCCTCCCGATTTCTATACGAGGCTTCGTGCTCGTTTTTTCGTTCTGACCTCAGGAACACTGCTCGTGGTCCATTTCTAACCTATAATCGAGACTTTTTCGGATTTTAGAGGAAGTGGATCTAATTTCATACCCTCTCTCCTCCCGATTTCTATACGAGGCTTCGTGCTCGTTTTTTCGTTCTGACCTCACCAACACGTCTCGTGGTCCATTTATAACCTATAATTGAGACTTTTTCGGGTTTTAGAGCGATTGGATCTAATTTCATACCCTCTCTCCTCCCGATTTCTATACGAGGCTTCGTACTCGTTTTTTCGTCCTGACCTCACCAACACGTCTCTTGGTCCATTTCTAACGTATAATTGAGACTTTTTCGGGTTTTAGAGGAAGTGGATCTAATTTCATACCCTCTCTCCTCCCGATTTCTATACGAGGCTTCGTGCTCGTTTTTTCGTTCTGACCTCACCAACACGTCTCATGGTCTATTTCTAACGTGTAATCGAGACTTTTTCGGGTTTTAGAGGAAGTGGATCTAATTTCATACCCTCTCTCCTCCCGATTTCTATACGAGGCTTCGTGCTCGTTGTTTCGTTCTGACCTCACCAACACGTCTCATGGTCAATTTCAAACGTATAATCGAGACTTTTTCGGGTTTTAGAGGAAGTGGATCTAATTTCATACCCTCTCTTCTCCCGATTTGTATACGAGGCTTCGTGCTTGTTTTTTCGTTCTGACCTCACAAACACGTCTCGTGGTCCATTATTAACCAATAATCGAGACTTTTTCTGGATTTGGAACAAGTGGTTCTAATTTCATACCCTCTCTCCTCCCGATTTCTATACGAGGCTTCGTGCTCGTTTTTTCGTTCTGACCTTACAAACACGTCTCGTGGTTCATTTCTAACCTATAATCGAGACTTTTTCGGATTTTAGAGGAAGTGGATCTAATTTCATACCCTCTCTCCTCCCGATTGCTATACGAGGCTTCGTGCTCGTTTTTTTGTTCTGACCTCACCAACATGTCTCGTGGTCCATTTCTAACCTATAATCGAGACTTTTTCGGGTTTTAGAGGAAGTGGATCTAATTTCATACCCTCTCTCCTCCCGATTTCTATACGAAGCTTCGTGCTCGTTTTTTCGTTCTGACCTCACAAACACGTCTCGTGGTCCATTTCTAACCTGTAATGGAGACTTTTTCGGGTTTTAGAGCGAGTGGATCTAATTTTATACCCTCTCTCCTCCCGATTTATATACGAGGCTTCGTGCTCGTTTTTTCGTTCTGACCTCAAAAACAGGTCTCGTGGTCCATTTCTAACCTATAATCGAGACTTTTTCGGGTTTTAGAGCTAGTGGATCTAATTTCATTCCCTCTCTCCTCCGATTTCTATAGGAGGCTACGTGCTCGTTTTTTCGTTCTGACCTCACAAACACGTCTCGTGGTCCATTACTAACCAATAATCGAGACTTTTTCTGGTTTTGGAACAAGTGGATCTAATTTCATACCCTCTCTCCTCCCGATTTCTATACGAGGCTTCGTGCTCGTTTTTTCGTTCTGACCTCACCAACACGTCTCGTGGTCCATTTCTAACGTATAATCGAGACTTTTTCGGCTTTTAGAGCGAGTGGATCTAATTTCATACCCTCTCTCCTCCCGATTTCTATACGAGGCTTTGTGCTCGTTTTTTCGTTCTGACCTCACAAACACGTCTCGTGGTCCATTTCTAACCTATAATTGAGACTTTTTCGGGTTTTAGAGCGAGTGGATCTAATTTCATACCCTCTCTCCTCTCGATTTCTATACGAGGCTTCGTGCTCGTTTTTTCGTTCTGACCTCACCAACACGTCTCGTGGTCCATTTCAAATGTATAATCGAGACTTTTTCAGGTTTTAGAGGAAGTGGATCTAATTTCATACCCTCTCTCCTCCCGATTTCTATACGAGGCTTCGTGCTTGTTTTTTCGTTGTGACCTCACAAACACGTCTCGTAGTCCATTACTAACCAATAATCGAGACTTTTTCTGGTTTTGGAACAAGTGGATCTAATTTCATACCCTCTCTCCTCCCGATTTCTATACGAGGCTTCGTGCTCGTTTTTTCGTTCTGACCTTACAAACACGTCTCGTGGTCCATTTCTAACCTATAATCGAGACTTTTTCGGATTTTAGAGGAAGTGGATCTAATTTCATATCCTCTCTCCTCCCGATTGCTATACGAGGCTTCGTGCTCGTTTTTTCGTTCTGACCTCACAAACACGTCTCGTGGTCCATTTCTAACCTATAATCGAGACTTTTTAGGGTTTTAGAGCGAGTGGATCTAATTTCATACTCTCTCCCATCCCGATTTCTATACGAGGCTTCATGCTCGTTATTTCGTTCTGACCTCACAAACACGTCTCGTGGTCCATTTCTAACCTATAATTGAGACTTTTTCGGGTCTTAGAGCGAGTGGATCTAATTTCATACCCTCTCTCCTCCCGATTTCTATACGAGGATTCGTGCTCGTTTTTTCGTTCTGACCTCACAAAGACGTCTCGTGGTCCATTTCTAACCTATAATCGAGACTTTTTCGGGTTTTAGAGGAAGTGGATCTAATTTTATACCCTCTCTCCTCCCGATTTCTATACGAGGCTTCGTGCTCGTTTTTTCGTTCTGACCTTACAAACACGTCTCGTGGTTCATTTCTAACCTATAATCGAGACTTTTTCGATTTTAGAGGAAGTGGATCTAATTTCGTACCCTCTCTCCTCCCGATTTCTATACGAGGTTTCATGCTCGTTTTTTCGTTCTGACCTCAAAAATTGGTCTCGTGGTCCATTTCTAACCTATAATTGAGACATTTTCGGCTTTTAGAGCTAGTGGATCTAATTTCATACACTCTCTCCTCCCGATTTCTATATGAGGCTTCGTGCTCGTTTTTTCGTTCTAACCTTACAAACACGTCTCGTGGTTCATTTCTAACCTATAATCGAGACTTTTTCGGATTTTAGAGGAAGTGGATCTAATATCATACCCTCTCTCCTCCCGATTGCTATACGAGGCTTCGTGCTCGTTTTTTCGTTCTGACCTCACAAACACGTCTCGTGGTCCATTACTAACCAATAATCGAGACTTTTTCTGGTTTCGGAACAAGTGGATCTAATTTCATACCCTCTCTCCCCCCGATTTCTATACGAGGCTTCGTGCTCGTTTTTTCGTTCTGACCTCACCAACACGTCTCGTGGTCCATTTCTAACGTATAATCGAGACTTTTTCAGGTTTTAGAGCGAGTGGATCTAATTTCATACCCTCTCTCCTCCCGATTGCTATACGAGGCTTCGTGCTCGTTTTTTCATTCTGACCTCACCAACATGTCTCGTGGTCCATTTCTAACCCATAATCGAGACTTTTTCGGGTTTTAGAGAAAGTGGATCTGATTTCATATCCTCTCTCCTCCCGATTTCTATACGAGGCTTCGTGCTCGTTTTCTCGTTCTGACCTCACAAACACGTCTCGTGGTCCATTTCTAACCTATAATTGAGACTTTTTCGAGTTTTAGAGCGAGTGGATCTAATTTCATACCCTCTCTCCTCCCGATTTCTATACGAGGCTTCGTGCTCGTTTTTTCGTTATGACCTCACCAACACGTCTCGTGGTCCATTTCTAACGTATAATCGAGACTTTTTCGGGTTTTAGAGCGAGTGGATCTAATTTCATACCCTCTCTCCTCCCGATTTCTATACGAGGCTTCGTGCTCGTTTTTTCGTTCTCACCTCACAAACACGTCTCGTGGTCCATTTCTAACCTATAATTGAGACTTTTTCGGGTTTTAGAGCGAGTGGATCTAATTTCATACCCTCTCTCCTCCCGATTTCTATACGAGGCTTCGTGCTCGTTTTTTCGTTCTGACCTCACCAACATGTCTCGTGGTCCATTTCTAACCTATAATTGAGACTTTTTCGGGTTTTAGAGGAAGTGGATCTAATTTCATACCCTCTCTCCTCCTGATTTCTATACGAGGCTTCGT
Organism: Thalia dealbata; assembly: GCA_030544415.1. Taxonomy (NCBI): domain Eukaryota; kingdom Viridiplantae; phylum Streptophyta; class Magnoliopsida; order Zingiberales; family Marantaceae; genus Thalia; species Thalia dealbata. Next base: position 14,282,820 of record CM060460.1, read on the forward strand.
GCTTGTTTTTTCGTTCTGACCTCACAAACACGTCTCGTGGTCCATTTCAAAATTATAATTGAGACTTTTTCGGGTTTTAGAGCGAGTGGATCTAATTTCATACCCTCTCTCCTCCCGATTTCTATACGAGGCTTCGTGCTCGTTTTTTCGTTCTGACCTCACCAACATGTCTCGTGGTCCATTTCTAACCTATAATTGAGACTTTTTCGGGTTTTAGAGGAAGTGGATCTAATTTCATACCCTCTCTCCTCCCGATTTCTATACGAGGCTTCGTGCTCTTTTTTTCGCTCTGACCTCACAAACACGTCTCGTGGTCCATTTCTAACCTATAATTGAGACTTTTTCGGGTTTTAGAGCGAGTGGATCTAATTTCATACCCTCTCTCCTCCCGATTTCTATACGAGGCTTCGTGCTCATTTTTTCGTTCTGACCTCACCAACACGTCTCATGGTCCATTTCTAACGTATAATCGAGACTTTTTCGGGTTTTAGAGGAAGTGGATCTAATTTCATACCCTCTCTCCTCCTGATTTCTATACGAGGCTTCGTGCTTGTTTTTTCGTTTTGACCTCACAAACATGTCTCGTGGTCCATTTCTAACCTATAATTGAGACTTTTTCGGGTTTTAGAGCAAGTGGATCTAATTTCATACCCTCTCTCCTCCCGATTTATATACGAGGCTTCGTGCTCGTTTTTTCGTTCTGACCTCACCAACACGTCTCGTGGTCCATTTCTAACGTATAATCGAGACTTTTTCGGATTTTAGAGGAAGTGGATCTAATTTCATTCCATCTCTCCTCCCGATTTCTATACGAGGCTTCATGCTCGTTTTTTTGTTCTGACCTCACAAACACGTCTCGTGGTCCATTTCTAACCTATAATTGAGACTTTTTCGGGTTTTAGAGGAAGTGGATCTAATTTCATACCCTCTCTCCTCCCGATTTCTATACGAGGCTTCGTGCTCGTTTTTTTGTTCTGACCTCACCAACATGTCTCGTGGTCCATTTCTAACCTATAATCGAGACTTTTTCGGGTTTTAGAGGAAGTGGATCTAATTTCATACCCTCTCTCCTCCCGATTTCTATACGAGGCTTCGTGCTCGTTTTTTCGTACTGACCTCACAAACACGTCTCGTGGTCCATTACTAACCTATAATCGAGACTTTTTCGGATTTTAGAGCTAGTGGATGTAATTTCATACCCTCTCCTCCCGATTTCTATACGAGGCTTCGTGCTCGTTTTTTCATTCTGAACTCAAAAATAGGTCTCGTGGTCCATTTCTAACCTATAATTGAGACTTTTTCGGGTTTTAGAGCTAGTAGATCTAATTTCATATCCTCTCTCCTCCCGATTTCTATACGAGGCATCGTGCTCGTTTTTTCGTTCTGACCTCAGGAACACGTCTCGTGGTCTATTTCTAACCTATAATCGAGACTTTTTCGGATTTTAGAGGAAGTGGATCTAATTTCATACCCTCTCTCCTCCCGATTGCTATACGAGGCTTCGTGCTCGTTTTTTCGTTCTGACCTCACCAACATGTCTCGTGGTCCATTTCTAACCTATAATCGAGACTTTTTCGAGTTTTAGAGGAAGTGGATCTAATTTCATACCCTCTCTCCTCCCGATTTCTATACGAGGCTTCGTGCTCGTTTTTTCGTTCTGACCTCACCAACACGTCTCGTGGTCCATTTCTAACCTATAATTGAGACTTTTTCGGGTTTTAGAGCGAGTGGATCTAATTTCATACCCTCTCCTCCCGATTTCTATACGAGGCTTCGTGCTCGTTTTTTCATTCTGATCTCAAAAATAGGTCTCGTGGTCCATTTCTAACCTATAATTGAGACTTTTTCGGGTTTTAGAGCTAGTAGATCTAATTTCATATCCTCTCTCCTCCCGATTTCTATACGAGGCTTCGTGCTCGTTTTTTCGTTCTGACCTCAGGAACACGGCTCGTGGTCCATTTCTAACCTATAATCGAGACTTTTTCGGATTTTAGAGGAAGTGGATCTAATTTCATACCCTCTCTCCTTCCGATTTCTATACGAGGCTTCGTGCTCGTTTTTTCGTTCTGACCTCACCAACACGTCTCGTGGTCCATTTCTAACCTATAATTGAGACTTTTTCGGGTTTTAGAGCGAATGGATCTAATTTCATACCCTCTCTCCTCCCGATTTATATACGAGGCTTCGTACTCGTTTTTTCGTCCTGACCTCACCAACACGTCTCTTGGTCCATTTCTAACGTATAATTGAGACTTTTTCGGGTTTTAGAGGAAGTGGATCTAATTTCATACCCTCTCTCCTCCCGATTTCTATACGAGGCTTCGTGCTCGTTTTTTCGTTCTGACCTCACCAACACGTCTCATGGTCTATTTCTAACGTGTAATCGAGACTTTTTCGGGTTTTAGAGGAAGTGGATCTAATTTCATACCCTCTCTCCTCCCGATTTCTATACGAGGCTTCGTGCTCGTTGTTTCGTTCTGACCTCACCAACACGTCTCATGGTCAATTTCAAACGTATAATCGAGACTTTTTCGGGTTTTAGAGGAAGTGGATCTAATTTCATACCCTCTCTCCTCCCGATTTGTATACGAGGCTTCCTGCTTGTTTTTTCGTTCTGACCTCACAAACACGTCTCGTGGTTCATTTCTAACCTATAATCGAGACTTTTTCGGATTTTAGAGGAAGTGGATCTAATTTCATACCCTCTCTCCTCCCGATTGCTATACGAGGCTTCGTGCTCGTTTTTTTGTTCTGACCTCACCAACATGTCTCGTGGTCCATTTCTAACCTATAATCGAGACTTTTTCGGGTTTTAGAGGAAGTGGATCTAATTTCATACCCTCTCTCCTCCCGATTTCTATACGAAGCTTCGTGCTCGTTTTTTCGTTCTGACCTCACAAACACGTCTCGTGGTCCATTTCTGACCTGTAATGGAGACTTTTTCGGGTTTTAGAGCGAGTGGATCTAATTTCATACCCTCTCTCCTCCCGATTTCTATACGAGGCTTCGTGCTCGTTTTTTCGTTCTGACCTCAAAAACAGGTCTCGTGGTCCATTTCTAACCTATAATCGAGACTTTTTCGGGTTTTAGAGCTAGTGGATCTAATTTCATTCCCTCTCTCCTCCCGATTTCTATAGGCGGCTACGTGCTCATTTTTTCGTTCTGACCTCACAAACACGTCTCGTGGTCAATTTCTAACCTATAATCGAGACTTTTTCGGGTTTTAGAGCTAGTGGATCTAATTTCATACCCTCTCTCCTCCCGATTTCTATACGACGCTTCGTGCTCGTTTTTTCGTTCTGACCTCACAAACACGTCTCGTGGTCCATTACTAACCAATAATCGAGACTTTTTCTGGTTTTGGAACAAGTGGATCTAATTTCATACCCTCTCTCCTCCCGATTTCTATACGAGGCTTCGTGCTCGTTTTTTCGTTATGACCTCACCAACACGTCTCGTGGTCCATTTCTAACGTATAATCGAGACTTTTTCGGGTTTTAGAGCGAGTGGATCTAATTTCATACCCTCTCTCCTCCCGATTTCTATACGAGGCTTCGTGCTCGTTTTTTCGTTCTCACCTCACAAACACGTCTCGTGGTCCATTTCTAACCTATAATTGAGACTTTTTCGGGTTTTAGAGCGAGTGGATCTAATTTCATACCCTCTCTCCTCCCGATTTCTATACGAGGCTTCGTGCTCGTTTTTTCGTTCTGACCTCACCAACACGTCTCGTGGTCCATTTCAAATGTATAATCGAGACTTTTTCGGGTTTTAGAGGAAGTGGATCTAATTTCATACCCTCTCTCCTCCCGATTTCTATACGAGGCTTCGTGCTTGTTTTTTCGTTGTGACCTCACAAACACGTCTCGTAGTCCATTACTAACCAATAATCGAGACTTTTTCTGGTTTTGGAACAAGTGGATCTAATTTCATACCCTCTCTCCTCCCGATTTCTATACGAGGCTTCGTGCTCGTTTTTTCGTTCTGACCTTACAAACACGTCTCGTGGTCCATTTCTAACCTATAATCGAGACTTTTTTGGATTTTAGAGGAAGTGGATCTAATTTCATAACCTCTCTCCTCCCGATTGCTATACGAGGCTTCGTGCTCGTTTTTTCGTTCTGACCTCACAAACACGTCTCGTGGTCCATTTCTAACCTATAATCGAGACTTTTTCGGGTTTTAGAGCGAGTGGATCTAATTTCATACTCTCTCCCATCCCGATTTCTATACGAGGCTTCATGCTCGTTATTTCGTTCTGACCTCACAAACACGTCTCGTGGTCCATTTCTAACCTATAATTGAGACTTTTTCGGGTCTTAGAGCGAGTGGATCTAATTTCATACCCTCTCTCCTCCCGATTTCTATACGAGGATTCGTGCTCGTTTTTTCGTTCTGACCTCACAAAGACGTCTCGTGGTCCATTTCTAACCTATAATCGAGACTTTTTCGGGTTTTAGAGGAAGTGGATCTAATTTTATACCCTCTCTCCTCCCGATTTCTATACGAGGCTTCGTGCTTGTTTTTTCGTTCTGACCTTACAAACACGTCTCGTGGTTCATTTCTAACCTATAATCGAGACTTTTTCGATTTTAGAGGAAGTGGATCTAATTTCATACCCTCTCTCCTCCCGATTTCTATACGAGGTTTCATGCTCGTTTTTTCGTTCTGACCTCAAAACTTGGTCTCGTGGTCCATTTCTAACCTATAATTGAGACATTTTCGGGTTTTAGAGCTAGTGGATCTAATTTCATACACTCTCTCCTCCCGATTTCTTTATGAGGCTTCGTGCTCGTTTTTTCGTTCTAACCTTACAAACACGTCTCATGGTTCATTTCTAACCTATAATCGAGACTTTTTCGGATTTTAGAGGAAGTGGATCTAATATCATACCCTCTCTCCTCCCGATTGCTATACGAGGCTTCGTGCTAGTTTTTTCGTTCTGACCTCACAAACACGTCTCGTGGTCCATTACTAACCAATAATTGAGACTTTTTCTGGTTTCGGAACAAGTGGATCTAATTTCATACCCTCTCTCCTCCTGATTTCTGTACGAGGTTTCATGCTCGTTTTTTCGTTCTGACCTCAAAAATTGGTCTCGTGGTCCATTTCTAACCTATAATTGAGACATTTTCGGGTTTTAGAGCTAGTGGATCTAATTTCATACACTCTCTCCTCCCGATTTCTATATGAGGCTTCGTGCTCGTTTTTTCGTTCTAACCTTACAAACACGTCTCGTGGTTCATTTCTAACCTATAATCGAGACTTTTTCGATTTTAGAGGAAGTGGATCTAATTTCATACCCTCTCTCCTCCCGATTTCTATACGAGGTTTCATGCTCGTTTTTTCGTTCTGACCTCAAAAATTGGTCTCGTGGTCCATTTCTAACCTATAATTGAGACATTTTCGGGTTTTAGAGCTAGTGGATCTAATTTCATACACTCTCTCCTCCCGATTTCTATATGAGGCTTCGTGCTCGTTTTTTCGTTCTAACCTTACAAACACGTCTCGTGGTTCATTTCTAACCTATAATCGAGACTTTTTCGGATTTTAGAGGAAGTGGATCTAATATCATACCCTCTCTCCTCCCGATTGCTATACGAGGCTTCGTGCTCGTTTTTTCGTTCTGACCTCACAAACACGTCTCGTGGTCCATTACTAACCAATAATCGAGACTTTTTCTGGTTTCGGAACAAGTGGATCTAATTTCATACCCTCTCTCCCCCCGATTTCTATACGAGGCTTCGTGCTCGTTTTTTCGTTCTGACCTCACCAACACGTCTCGTGGTCCATTTCTAACCTATAATTGAGACATTTTCGGGTTTTAGAGCTAGTGGATCTAATTTCATACACTCTCTCCTCCCGATTTCTATATGAGGCTTCGTGCTCGTTTTTTCGTTCTAACCTTACAAACACGTCTCGTGGTTCATTTCTAACCTATAATCGAGACTTTTTCGATTTTAGAGGAAGTGGATCTAATTTCATACCCTCTCTCCTCCCGATTTCTATACGAGGTTTCATGCTCGTTTTTTCGTTCTAACCTCAAAAATTGGTCTCGTGGTCCATTTCTAACCTATAATTGAGACATTTTCGGGTTTTAGAGCTAGTGGATCTAATTTCATACACTCTCTCCTCCCGATTTCTATATGAGGCTTCGTGCTCGTTTTTTCGTTCTAACCTTACAAACACGTCTCGTGGTTCATTTCTAACCTATAATCGAGACTTTTTCGGATTTTAGAGGAAGTGGATATAATTTCATATCCTCTCTCCTCCCGATTGCTATACGAGGCTTCGTGCTCGTTTTTTCGTTCTGACCTCACCAACATGTCTCGTGGTCCATTTCTAACCTATAATCGAGACTTTTTCGAGTTTTAGAGGAAGTGGATCTAATTTCATACCCTCTCTCCTCCCGATTTCTATACGAGGCTTCGTGCTCATTTTTTCGTTCTGACCTCACCAACACGTCTCGTGGTCCATTTCTAACGTATAATCGAGACTTTTTCGGGTTTTAGAGCGAGTGGATCTAATTTCATACCCTCTCTCCTCCCGATTTCTATACGAGGCTTCGTGCTCGTTTTTTCGTTCTGACCTCACAAACACGTCTCGTGGTCCATTTCTAACCTATAATTGAGACTTTTTCGTGTTTTAGAGCGAGTGGATCTAATTTCATACCCTCTCTCCTCCCGATTTCTATACGAGGCTTCGTGCTCGTTTTTTCATTCTGACCTCACCGACACGTCTCGTGGTCCATTTCAAACGTATAATCGAGACTTTTTCGGGTTTTAGAGGAAGTGGATCTAATTTCATACCCTCTCTCCTCCCGATTTCTATACGAGGCTTCGTGCTTGTTTTTTCGTTGTGACCTCACAAACACGTCTCGTGGTCCATTACTAACCAATAATCGAGACTTTTTCTGGTTTTGGAACAAGTGGATCTAATTTCATACCCTCTCTCCTCCCGATTTCTATACGAGGCTTCGTGCTCGTTTTTTCGTTCTGACCTTACAAACACGTCTCGTGGTCCATTTCTAACCTATAATCGAGACTTTTTCGGATTTTAGAGGAAGTGGATCTAATTTCATATCCTCTCTCCTCCCGATTGCTATACGAGGCTTCGTGCTCGTTTTTTCGTTCTGATCTCACAAACACGTCTCGTGGTCCATTTCTAACCTATAATCGAGACTTTTTCGGGTTTTAGAGCGAGTGGATCTAATTTCATACTCTCCCCCATCCCGATTTCTATACGAGGCTTCATGCTCGTTATTTCGTTCTGACCTCACAAACACGTCTCGTGGTCCATTTCTAACCTATAATCGAGACTTTTTTGGATTTTAGAGGAAGTGGATCTAATTTCATAACCTCTCTCCTCCCGATTGCTATACGAGGCTTCGTGCTCGTTTTTTCGTTCTGACCTCACAAACACGTCTCGTGGTCCATTTCTAACCTATAATCGAGACTTTTTCGGGTTTTAGAGCGAGTGGATCTAATTTCATACTCTCTCCCATCCCGATTTCTATACGAGGCTTCATGCTCGTTATTTCGTTCTGACCTCACAAACACGTCTCGTGGTCCATTTCTAACCTATAATTGAGACTTTTTCGGGTCTTAGAGCGAGTGGATCTAATTTCATACCCTCTCTCCTCCCGATTTCTATACGAGGATTCGTGCTCGTTTTTTCGTTCTGACCTCACAAAGACGTCTCGTGGTCCATTTCTAACCTATAATCGAGACTTTTTCGGGTTTTAGAGGAAGTGGATCTAATTTTATACCCTCTCTCCTCCCGATTTCTATACGAGGCTTCGTGCTTGTTTTTTCGTTCTGACCTTACAAACACGTCTCGTGGTTCATTTCTAACCTATAATCGAGACTTTTTCGATTTTAGAGGAAGTGGATCTAATTTCATACCCTCTCTCCTCCCGATTTCTATACGAGGTTTCATGCTCGTTTTTTCGTTCTGACCTCAAAAATTGGTCTCGTGGTCCATTTCTAACCTATAATTGAGACATTTTCGGGTTTTAGAGCTAGTGGATCTAATTTCATACACTCTCTCCTCCCGATTTCTTTATGAGGCTTCGTGCTCGTTTTTTCGTTCTAACCTTACAAACACGTCTCGTGGTTCATTTCTAACCTATAATCGAGACTTTTTCGGATTTTAGAGGAAGTGGATCTAATATCATACCCTCTCTCCTCCCGATTGCTATACGAGGCTTCGTGCTAGTTTTTTCGTTCTGACCTCACAAACACGTCTCGTGGTCCATTACTAACCAATAATTGAGACTTTTTCTGGTTTCGGAACAAGTGGATCTAATTTCATACCCTCTCTCCTCCCGATTTCTGTACGAGGTTTCATGCTCGTTTTTTCGTTCTGACCTCAAAAATTGGTCTCGTGGTCCATTTCTAACCTATAATTGAGACATTTTCGGGTTTTAGAGCTAGTGGATCTAATTTCATACACTCTCTCCTCCCGATTTCTATATGAGGCTTCGTGCTCGTTTTTTCGTTCTAACCTTACAAACACGTCTCGTGGTTCATTTCTAACCTATAATCGAGACTTTTTCGATTTTAGAGGAAGTGGATCTAATTTTATACCCTCTCTCCTCCCGATTTCTATACGAGGTTTCATGCTCGTTTTTTCGTTCTGACCTCAAAAATTGGTCTCGTGGTCCATTTCTAACCTATAATTGAGACATTTTCGGGTTTTAGAGCTAGTGGATCTAATTTCATACACTCTCTCCTCCCGATTTCTATATGAGGCTTCGTGCTCGTTTTTTCGTTCTAACCTTACAAACACGTCTCGTGGTTCATTTCTAACCTATAATCGAGACTTTTTCGGATTTTAGAGGAAGTGGATCTAATTTCATATCCTCTCTCCTCCTGATTGCTATACGAGGCTTCGTGCTCGTTTTTTCGTTCTGACCTCACCAACATGTCTCGTGGTCCATTTCTAACCTATAATCGAGACTTTTTCGAGTTTTAGAGGAAGTGGATCTAATTTCATACCCTCTCTCCTCCCGATTTCTATACGAGGCTTCGTGCTCATTTTTTCGTTCTGACCTCACCAACACGTCTCGTGGTCCATTTCTAACGTATAATCGAGACTTTTTCGGGTTTTAGAGCGAGTGGATCTAATTTCATACCCTCTCTCCTCCCGATTTCTATACGAGGCTTCGTGCTCGTTTTTTCGTTCTGACCTCACAAACACGTCTCGTGGTCCATTTCTAACCTATAATTGAGACTTTTTCGTGTTTTAGAGCGAGTGGATCTAATTTCATACCCTCTCTCCTCCCGATTTCTATACGAGGCTTCGTGCTCGTTTTTTCATTCTGACCTCACCAACACGTCTCGTGGTCCATTTCAAACGTATAATCGAGACTTTTTCGGGTTTTAGAGGAAGTGGATCTAATTTCATACCCTCTCTCCTCCCGATTTCTATACGAGGCTTCGTGCTTGTTTTTTCGTTGTGACCTCACAAACACGTCTCGTGGTCCATTACTAACCAATAATCGAGACTTTTTCTGGTTTTGGAACAAGTGGATCTAATTTCATACCCTCTCTCCTCCCGATTTCTATACGAGGCTTCGTGCTCGTTTTTTCGTTCTGACCTTACAAACACGTCTCGTGGTCCATTTCTAACCTATAATCGAGACTTTTTCGGATTTTAGAGGAAGTGGATCTAATTTCATATCCTCTCTCCTCCCGATTGCTATACGAGGCTTCGTGCTCGTTTTTTCGTTCTGATCTCACAAACACGTCTCGTGGTCCATTTCTAACCTATAATCGAGACTTTTTCGGGTTTTAGAGCGAGTGGATCTAATTTCATACTCTCCCCCATCCCGATTTCTATACGAGGCTTCATGCTCGTTATTTCGTTCTGACCTCACAAACACGTCTCGTGGTCCATTTCTAACCTATAATCGAGACTTTTTTGGATTTTAGAGGAAGTGGATCTAATTTCATAACCTCTCTCCTCCCGATTGCTATACGAGGCTTCGTGCTCGTTTTTTCGTTCTGACCTCACAAACACGTCTCGTGGTCCATTTCTAACCTATAATCGAGACTTTTTCGGGTTTTAGAGCGAGTGGATCTAATTTCATACTCTCTCCCATCCCGATTTCTATACGAGGCTTCCTGCTCGTTATTTCGTTCTGACCTCACAAACACGTCTCGTGGTCCATTTCTAACCTATAATTGAGACTTTTTCGGGTCTTAGAGCGAGTGGATCTAATTTCATACCCTCTCTCCTCCCGATTTCTATACGAGGATTCGTGCTCGTTTTTTCGTTCTGACCTCACAAAGACGTCTCGTGGTCCATTTCTAACCTATAATCGAGACTTTTTCGGGTTTTAGAGGAAGTGGATCTAATTTTATACCCTCTCTCCTCCCGATTTCTATACGAGGCTTCGTGCTTGTTTTTTCGTTCTGACCTTACAAACACGTCTCGTGGTTCATTTCTAACCTATAATCGAGACTTTTTCGATTTTAGAGGAAGTGGATCTAATTTCATACCCTCTCTCCTCCCGATTTCTATACGAGGTTTCATGCTCGTTTTTTCGTTCTGACCTCAAAAATTGGTCTCGTGGTCCATTTCTAACCTATAATTGAGACATTTTCGGGTTTTAGAGCTAGTGGATCTAATTTCATACACTCTCTCCTCCCGATTTCTTTATGAGGCTTCGTGCTCGTTTTTTCGTTCTAACCTTACAAACACGTCTCGTGGTTCATTTCTAACCTATAATCGAGACTTTTTCGGATTTTAGAGGAAGTGGATCTAATATCATACCCTCTCTCCTCCCGATTGCTATACGAGGCTTCGTGCTAGTTTTTTCGTTCTGACCTCACAAACACGTCTCGTGGTCCATTACTAACCAATAATTGAGACTTTTTCTGGTTTCGGAACAAGTGGATCTAATTTCATACCCTCTCTCCTCCCGATTTCTGTACGAGGTTTCATGCTCGTTTTTTCGTTCTGACCTCAAAAATTGGTCTCGTGGTCCATTTCTAACCTATAATTGAGACATTTTCGGGTTTTAGAGCTAGTGGATCTAATTTCATACACTCTCTCCTCCCGATTTCTATATGAGGCTTCGTGCTCGTTTTTTCGTTCTAACCTTACAAACACGTCTCGTGGTTCATTTCTAACCTATAATCGAGACTTTTTCGATTTTAGAGGAAGTGGATCTAATTTTATACCCTCTCTCCTCCCGATTTCTATACGAGGTTTCATGCTCGTTTTTTCGTTCTGACCTCAAAAATTGGTCTCGTGGTCCATTTCTAACCTATAATTGAGACATTTTCGGGTTTTAGAGCTAGTGGATCTAATTTCATACACTCTCTCCTCCCGATTTCTATATGAGGCTTCGTGCTCGTTTTTTCGTTCTAACCTTACAAACACGTCTCGTGGTTCATTTCTAACCTATAATCGAGACTTTTTCGGATTTTAGAGGAAGTGGATCTAATTTCATATCCTCTCTCCTCCTGATTGCTATACGAGGCTTCGTGCTCGTTTTTTCGTTCTGACCTCACCAACATGTCTCGTGGTCCATTTCTAACCTATAATCGAGACTTTTTCGAGTTTTAGAGGAAGTGGATCTAATTTCATACCCTCTCTCCTCCCGATTTCTATACGAGGCTTCGTGCTCATTTTTTCGTTCTGACCTCACCAACACGTCTCGTGGTCCATTTCTAACGTATAATCGAGACTTTTTCGGGTTTTAGAGCGAGTGGATCTAATTTCATACCCTCTCTCCTCCCGATTTCTATACGAGGCTTCGTGCTCGTTTTTTCGTTCTGACCTCACAAACACGTCTCGTGGTCCATTTCTAACCTATAATTGAGACTTTTTCGTGTTTTAGAGCGAGTGGATCTAATTTCATACCCTCTCTCCTCCCGATTTCTATACGAGGCTTCGTGCTCGTTTTTTCATTCTGACCTCACCAACACGTCTCGTGGTCCATTTCAAACGTATAATCGAGACTTTTTCGGGTTTTAGAGGAAGTGGATCTAATTTCATACCCTCTCTCCTCCCGATTTCTATACGAGGCTTCGTGCTTGTTTTTTCGTTGTGACCTCACAAACACGTCTCGTGGTCCATTACTAACCAATAATCGAGACTTTTTCTGGTTTTGGAACAAGTGGATCTAATTTCATACCCTCTCTCCTCCCGATTTCTATACGAGGCTTCGTGCTCGTTTTTTCGTTCTGACCTTACAAACACGTCTCGTGGTCCATTTCTAACCTATAATCGAGACTTTTTCGGATTTTAGAGGAAGTAGATCTAATTTCATATCCTCTCTCCTCCCGATTGCTATACGAGGCTTCGTGCTCGTTTTTTCGTTCTGATCTCACAAACACGTCTCGTGGTCCATTTCTAACCTATAATCGAGACTTTTTCGGGTTTTAGAGCGAGTGGATCTAATTTCATACTCTCCCCCATCCCGATTTCTATACGAGGCTTCATGCTCGTTATTTCGTTCTGACCTCACAAACACGTCTCGTGGTCCATTTCTAACCTATAATTGAGACTTTTTCGGGTCTTAGAGCGAGTGGATCTAATTTCATACCTTCTCTCCTCCCGATTTCTATACGAGGATTCGTGCTCGTTTTTTCGTTCTGACCACACAAAGACGTCTCGTGGTCCATTTCTAACCTATAATCGAGACTTTTTCGGGTTTTAGAGGAAGTGGATCTAATTTTATACCCTCTCTCCTCCCGATTTCTATACGAGGCTTCGTGCTCGTTTTTTCGTTCTGACCTTACAAACACGTCTCGTGGTTCATTTCTAACCTATAATCGAGACTTTTTCGATTTTAGAGGAAGTGGATCTAATTTCATACCCTCTCTCCTCCCGATTTCTATACGAGGCTTCATGCTCGTTTTTTCGTTCTGACCTCAAAAATTGGTCTCGTGGTCCATTTCTAACCTATAATTGAGACATTTTCGGGTTTTAGAGCTAGTGGATCTAATTTCATACACTCTCTCCTCCCGATTTCTATACGAGGCTTCGTGCTCGTTTTTTCGTTCTAACCATACAAACACGTCTCGTGGTTCATTTCTAACCTATAATCGAGACTTTTTCGGATTTTAGAGGAAGTGGATCTAATATCATACCCTCTCTCCTCCAGATTGCTATACGAGGCTTCGTGCTCGTTTTTTCGTTCTGACCTCACCAACATGTCTCGTGGTCCATTTCTAACCTATAATCGAGACTTTTTCGGGTTTTAGAGGAAGTGGATCTAATTTCATACCCTCTCTCCTCCCGATTTCTATACGAGGCTTCATGCTCGTTTTTTCGTTCTGACCTCACAAACACGTCTCGTGGTCCATTTCTAACCTATAATTGAGACTTTTTCGTGTTTTAGAGCGAGTGGATCTAATTTCATACCCTCTCTCCTCCCGATTTCTATACGAGGCTTCGTGCTCGTTTTTTCGTTCTGACCTTACAAACACGTCTCGTGGTTCATTTCTAACCTATAATCGAGACTTTTTCGGATTTTAGAGGAAGTGGATCTAATTTCATACCCTCTCTCCTCTCGATTGCTATACGAGGATTCGTACTCGTTTTTTTGTTCTGACCTCACCAACATGTCTCGTGGTCCATTTCTATCCTATAATCGAGACTTTTTCGGGTTTTAGAGGAAGTGGATCTAATTTTATACCCTCTCTCCTCCCAATTTCTATACGAAGCTTCATGCTCGTTTTTTCGTTCTGACCTCACAAACACGTCTCATGGTCCATTTCTAACCTGTAATGGAGACTTTTTCGGGTTTTAGAGCGAGTGGATCTAATTTCATACCCTCTCTCCTCCCGATTTCTATACGAGGCTTCGTGCTCGTTTTTTCGTTCTGACCTCAAAAACAGGTCTCGTGGTCCATTTCTAACCTATAATCGAGACTTTTTCGGGTTTTAGAGCTAGTGGATCTAATTTCATTCCCTCTCTCCTCCCGATTTCTATAGGAGGCTACGTGCTCGTTTTTTCGTTCTGACCTCACAAACACGTCTCGTGGTCAATTTCTAACCTATAATCGAGACTTTTTCGGGTTTTAGAGCTAGTGGATCTAATTTCATACCCTCTCTCCTCCCGATTTCTATACGACGCTTCGTGCTCGTTTTTTCGTTCTAACCATACAAACACGTCTCGTGGTTCATTTCTAACCTATAATCGAGACTTTTTCGGATTTTAGAGGAAGTGGATCTAATATCATACCCTCTCTCCTCCAGATTGCTATACGAGGCTTCGTGCTCGTTTTTTTCGTTCTGACCTCACAAACACGTCTCGTGGTCCATTACTAACCAATAATCGAGACTTTTTCTGGTTTTAAAGCTAGTGGATCTAATTTCATACCCTCTCTCCTCCCGATTTCTATACGTGGCTTCTTGCTCGTTTTTTCGTTCTGACCTCACAAACACGTTTTGTGATCCATTTCTAACCTATAATCGAGACTTTTTCGGGTTTTCGAGCTAGTGGATCTAATTTCATACCCTCTCTCCTCCCGATTTCTATACGAGGCTTCGTGCTCGTTTTTTCGGTCTGACCTCACAAACACGTTTCGTGGTCAATTTCTAACCTATAATCGAGATTTTTTTGGGTTTTAAAGCTAGTGGATCTAATTTCATACCCTCTCTCCTCCCGATTTCTATAGGAGGCTTCTTGCTCGTTTTTTCGTTCTGACCTCACAAACACGTCTCGTGGTCCATTTCTAACCTATAATCGAGATTTTTTCGGGTTTTAGAGGAAGTGGATCTAATTTCATACCCTCTCTCCTCCCGATTTCTATACGAGGCTTCGTGCTCGTTTTTTTCGTTCTGACCTCACAAACACGTCTAGTGGTCCATTTCTAACCTATAATTGAGACTTTTTCGTGTTTTAGAGCGAGTGGATCTAATTTCATACCCTCTCTCCTCTCGATTTCTATACGAGGCTTCGTGCTCGTTTTTTCGTTCTGACCTTACAAACACGTCTCGTGGTCCATTACTAACCAATAATCGAGACTTTTTCGGGTTTTAGAACAACTGGATCTAATTTTATACCCTCTCTCCTCCCGATTTCTCTACGAGGCTTCGTGCTCGTTTTTTCGTTCGGACATTACAAACACGTCTCGTGGTTCATTTCTAACCTATAATCGAGACTTTTTCCGATTTTAGAGGAAGTTGATCTAATTTCATACCCTCTCTCCTCCCGATTTCTATACGAGGCTTCCTGCTCATTTTTTCGTTCTGACCTCAAAAATTGGTCTCGTGGTCCATTTCTAACCTATAATTGAGACTTTTTCGGGTTTTAGAGCGAGTGGATCTAATTTCATACCCTCTCTCCTCCCGATTTCTATACGAGGCTTCGTGCTCGTTTTTTTCGTTCTAACCTCACAAACACGTCTCGTGGTCCATTTCTAACCTATAGTTGAGACTTTTTCGGGTTTTAGAGCGAGTGGATCTAATTTCATACCCTCTCTCCTCCCGATTTCTATACGAGGCTTCGTGCTCTTTTTTTCGTTCTGACCTTACAAAGACGTCTCGCGGTCCATTTCTAACCTATAATCGAGACTTTTTCGGATTTTAGAGGAAGTGGATCTAATTTCATACCCTCTCTCCTCCGGATTTCTATGCGAGGCTTCGTGCTCGTTTTTTCGTTCTGACCTCACCAACACGTCTCGTGGTCCATTACTAACCAATAATCGAGACTTTTTCTGGTTTTGGAACAAGTGGATCTAATTTGATACCCTCTCTCCTCCCGATTTCTATACGTGGCTTCGTGCTCGTTTTTTCGTTCTGACCTTACAAACACGTCTCGTGGTTCATTTCTAACCTATAATCGAGACTTTTTCCGATTTTAGAGGAAGTGGATCTAATTTCATACCCTCTCTCCTCCCGATTTCTATACGAGGTTTCATGCTCGTTTTTTCGTTCTGACCTCAAAAATTGGTCTCGTGGTCCATTTCTAACCTATAATTGAGACATTTTCGGGTTTTAGAGCTAGTGGATCTAATTTCATACACTCTCTCCTCCCGATTTCTATATGAGGCTTCGTGCTCGTTTTTTCGTTCTAACCTTACAAACACGTCTCGTGGTTCATTTCTAACCTATAATCGAGACTTTTTCGGATTTTAGAGGAAGTGGATCTAATTTCATATCCTCTCTCCTCCCGATTGCTATACGAGGCTTCGTGCTCGTTTTTTCGTTCTGACCTCACCAACATGTCTCGTGGTCCATTTCTAACCTATAATCGAGACTTTTTCGAGTTTTAGAGGAAGTGGATCTAATTTCATACCCTCTCTCCTCCCGATTTCTATACGAGGCTTCGTGCTCATTTTTTCGTTCTGACCTCACCAACACGTCTCGTGGTCCATTTCTAACGTATAATCGAGACTTTTTCGGGTTTTAGAGCGAGTGGATCTAATTTCATACCCTCTCTCCTCCCGATTTCTATACGAGGCTTCGTGCTCGTTTTTTCGTTCTGACCTCACAAACACGTCTCGTGGTCCATTTCTAACCTATAATTGAGACTTTTTCATGTTTTAGAGCGAGTGGATCTAATTTCATACCCTCTCTCCTCCCGATTTCTATACGAGGCTTCGTGCTCGTTTTTTCATTCTGACCTCACCAACACGTCTCGTGGTCCATTTCAAACGTATAATCGAGACTTTTTCGGGTTTTAGAGGAAGTGGATCTAATTTCATACCCTCTCTCCTCCCGATTTCTATACGAGGCTTCGTGCTTTTTTTTTCGTTGTGACCTCACAAACACGTCTCGTGGTCCATTACTAACCAATAATCGAGACTTTTTCTGGTTTTGGAACAAGTGGATCTAATTTCATACCCTCTCTCCTCCCGATTTCTATACGAGGCTTCGTGCTCGTTTTTTCGTTCTGACCTTACAAACACGTCTCGTGGTCCATTTCTAACCTATAATCGAGACTTTTTCGGATTTTAGAGGAAGTGGATCTAATTTCATATCCTCTCTCCTCCCGATTGCTATACGAGGCTTCGTGCTCGTTTTTTCGTTCTGATCTCACAAACACGTCTCGTGGTCCATTTCTAACCTATAATCGAGACTTTTTCGGGTTTTAGAGCGAGTGGATCTAATTTCATACTCTCCCCCATCCCGATTTCTATACGAGGCTTCATGCTCGTTATTTCGTTCTGACCTCACAAACACGTCTCGTGGTCCATTTCTAACCTATAATTGAGACTTTTTCGGGTCTTAGAGCGAGTGGATCTAATTTCATACCCTCTCTCCTCCCGATTTCTATACGAGGATTCGTGCTCGTTTTTTCGTTCTGACCACACAAAGACGTCTCGTGGTCCATTTCTAACCTATAATCGAGACTTTTTCGGGTTTTAGAGGAAGTGGATCTAATTTTATACCCTCTCTCCTCCCGATTTCTATACGAGGCTTCGTGCTCGTTTTTTCGTTCTGACCTTACAAACACGTCTCGTGGTTCATTTCTAACCTATAATCGAGACTTTTTCGATTTTAGAGGAAGTGGATCTAATTTCATACCCTCTCTCCTCCCGATTTCTATACGAGGCTTCATGCTCGTTTTTTCGTTCTGACCTCAAAAATTGGTCTCGTGGTCCATTTTTAACCTATAATTGAGACATTTTCGGGTTTTAGAGCTAGTGGATCTAATTTCATACACTCTCTCCTCCCGATTTCTATACGAGGCTTCGTGCTCGTTTTTTCGTTCTAACCATACAAACACGTCTCGTGGTTCATTTCTAACCTATAATCGAGACTTTTTCGGATTTTAGAGGAAGTGGATCTAATATCATACCCTCTCTCCTCCAGATTGCTATACGAGGCTTCGTGCTCGTTTTTTCGTTCTGACCTCACCAACATGTCTCGTGGTCCATTTCTAACCTATAATCGAGACTTTTTTGGGTTTTAGAGGAAGTGGATCTAATTTCATACCCTCTCTCCTCCCGATTTCTATACGAGGCTTCATGCTCGTTTTTTCGTTCTGACCTCACAAACACGTCTCGTGGTCCATTTCTAACCTATAATTGAGACTTTTTCGTGTTTTAGAGCGAGTGGATCTAATTTCATACCCTCTCTCCTCCCGATTTCTATACGAGGCTTCGTGCTCGTTTTTTCGTTCTGACCTTACAAACACGTCTCGTGGTTCATTTCTAACCTATAATCGAGACTTTTTCGGATTTTAGAGGAAGTGGATCTAATTTTATACCCTCTCTCCTCTCGATTGCTATACGAGGATTCGTGCTCGTTTTTTTGTTCTGACCTCACCAACATGTCTCGTGGTCCATTTCTAACCTATAATCGAGACTTTTTCGGGTTTTAGAGGAAGTGGATCTAATTTTATACCCTCTCTCCTCCCAATTTCTATACGAAACTTCATGCTCGTTTTTTCGTTCTGACCTCACAAACACGTCTCATGGTCCATTTCTAACCTGTAATGGAGACTTTTTCGGGTTTTAGAGCGAGTGGATCTAATTTCATACCCTCTCTCCTCCCGATTTCTATACGAGGCTTCGTGCTCGTTTTTTCGTTCTGACCTCAAAAACAGGTCTCGTGGTCCATTTCTAACCTATAATCGAGACTTTTTCGGGTTTTAGAGCTAGTGGATCTAATTTCATTCCCTCTCTCCTCCCGATTTCTATAGGAGGCTACGTGCTCGTTTTTTCGTTCTGACCTCACAAACACGTCTCGTGGTCAATTTCTAACCTATAATCGAGACTTTTTCGGGTTTTAGAGCTAGTGGATCTAATTTCATACCCTCTCTCCTCCCGATTTCTATACGACGCTTCGTGCTCGTTTTTTCGTTCTGACCTCACAAACACGTCTCGTGGTCCATTACTAACCTATAATCGAGACTTTTTCTGGTTTTGGAACAAGTGGATCTAATTTCATACCCTCTCTCCTCCCGATTTCTATACGAGGCTTTGTGCTCGTTTTTTCGTTCTGACCTCACCAACACGTCTCGTGGTCCATTTCTAACGTATAATCGAGACTTTTTCGGGTTTTAGAGCGAGTGGATCTAATTTCATACCCTCTCTCCTTCCGATTTCTATACGAGGCTTCGTGCTCGTTTTTTCGTTCTGACCTCACAAACACGTCTCGTGGTCCATTTCTAACCTATAATTGAGACTTTTTCAGGTTTTAGAGCGAGTGGATCTAATTTCATACCCTCTCTCCTCCCGATTTCTATACGAGGCTTCGTGCTCGTTTTTTCGTTCTGACCTCACCAACACGTCTCGTCGTCCATTTCAAATGTAGAATCGAGACTTTTTCGGGTTTTAGAGGAAGTGGATCTAATTTCATACCCTCTCTCCTCCCGATTTCTATACGAGGCTTCGTGCTTGTTTTTTCGTTGTGACCTCACAAACACGTCTCGTGGTCCATTACTAACCAATAATCGAGACTTTTTCGGATTTTAGAGGAAGTGGATCTAATTTCATATCCTCTCTCCTCCCGATTGCTATACGAGGCTTCGTGCTCATTTTTTCGTTCTGACCTCACAATCACGTCTCGTGGTCCATTTCTAACCTATAATCGAGACTTTTTCGGGTTTTAGAACGAGTGGATCTAATTTCATACTCTCTCCCATCCCGATTTCTATACGAGGCTTCATGCTCGTTATTTCGTTCTGACCTCACAAACACGTCTCGTGGTCCATTTCTAACCTATAATTGAGACTTTTTCGGGTCTTAGAGCGAGTGGATCTAATTTCATACCCTCTCTCCTTCCGATTTAAATACGAGGCTTCGTGCTCGTTTTTTCGTTCTGACCTCACAAAGACGTCTCGTGGTCCATTTCTAACCTATAATCGAGACTTTTTCGGGTTTTAGAGGAAGTGGATCTAATTTTATACCCTCTCTCCTCCCGATTTCTATACGAGGCTTCGTGCTCGATTTTCGTTTTGACCTTACAAACACGTCTCGTGGTTCATTTCTAACTTATAATCGATACTTTTTCGATTTTAGAGGAAGTGGATCTAATTTCATACCCTCTCTCCTCCCGATTTCTATACGAGGCTTCATGCTCGTTTTTTCGTTCTGACCTCAAAAATTGGTCTCGTGGTCCATTTCTAACCTATAATTGAGACATTTTCGGGTTTTAGAGCTAGTGGATCTAATTTCATACCCTCTCTCCTCCCGATTTCTATACGAGGCTTCGTACTCGTTTTTTCGTTCTGACCTTACAAACACGTCTCGTGGTCCATTTCTAACCTATAATCGAGACTTTTTCGGATTTTAGAGGAAGTGGATCTAATTTCATATCCTCTCTCCTCCCGATTGCTATAAGAGGCTTCGTGCTCGTTTTTTCGTTCTGACCTCACAAACACGTCTCGTGGTCCATTTCTAACCTATAATCGAGACTTTTTCGGGTTTTAGAGCGAGTGGATCTAATTTCATACTCTCCCCCATCCCGATTTCTATACGAGGCTTCATGCTCGTTATTTCGTTCTGACCTCACAAACACGTCTCGTGGTACATTTCTAACCTATAATTGAGACTTTTTCGGGTCTTAGAGCGAGTGGATCTAATTTCATACCCTCTCTCCTCCCGATTTCTATACGAGGATTCGTGCTCGTTTTTTCGTTCTGACCTCACAAAGACGTCTCGTGGTCCATTTCTAACCTATAATCGAGACTTTTTCGGGTTTTAGAGGAAGTGGATCTAATTTTATACCCTCTCTCCTCCCGATTTCTATACGAGGCTTCGTGCTCGTTTTTTCGTTCTGACCTTACAAACACGTCTCGTGGTTCATTTCTAACCTATAATCGAGACTTTTTCGATTTTAGAGGAAGTGGATCTAATTTCATACCCTCTCTCCTCCCGATTTCTATACGAGGCTTCATGCTCGTTTTTTCGTTCTGACCTCAAAAATTGATCTCGTGGTCCATTTCTTACCTATAATTGAGACATTTTCGGGTTTTAGAGCTAGTGGATCTAATTTCATACACTCTCTCCTCCCGATTTCTATACGAGGCTTCGTGCTCGTTTTTTCGTTCTCACCATACAAACACGTCTCGTGGTTCATTTCTAACCTATAATCGAGACTTTTTCGGATTTTAGAGGAAGTGGATCTAATATCATACCCTCTCTCCTCCCGATTGCTATACGAGGCTTCGTGCTCGTTTTTTCGTTCTGACCTCACCAACATGTCTCGTGGTCCATTTCTAACCTATAATCGAGACTTTTTCGGGTTTTAGAGGAAGTGGATCTAATTTCATACCCTCTCTCCTCCCGATTTCTATACGAGGCTTCGTGCTCATTTTTTCGTTCTGACCTCACAAACACGTCTCGTGGTCCATTTCTAACCTATAATTGAGACTTTTTCGGGTTTTAGAGCGAGTGGATCTAATTTCATACCCTCTCTCCTCCCGATTTCTATACGAGGCTTCGTGCTTGTTTTTTCGTTCTGACCTTACAAACACGTCTCGTGGTTCATTTCTAACCTATAATCGAGACTTTTTCGGATTTTAGAGGAAGTGGATCTAATTTCATACCCTCTCTCCTCTCGATTGCTATACGAGGCTTCGTGCTCGTTTTTTTGTTCTGACCTCACCAACATGTCTCGTGGTCCATTTCTAACCTATAATCGAGACTTTTTCAGGTTTTAGAGGAAGTGGATCTAATTTCATACCCTCTCTCCTCCCGATTTCTATACGAAGCTTCATGCTCGTTTTTTCGTTCTGACCTCACAAACACGTCTCATGGTCCATTTCTAACCTGTAATGGAGACTTTTTCGGGTTTTAGAGCGAGTGGATCTAATTTCATACCCTCTCTCCTCCCGATTTCTATACGAGGCTTCGTGCTCGTTTTTTCGTTCTGACCTAAAAAATAGGTCTCGTGGTCCATTTCTAACCTATAATCGAGACTTTTTCGGGTTTTAGAGCTAGTGGATCTAATTTCATTCCCTCTCTCCTCCCGATTTCTATAGGAGGCTACGTGCTCGTTTTTTCGTTCTGACCTCACAAACACGTCTCGTGGTCAATTTCTAACCTATAATCGAGACTTTTTCGGGTTTTAGAGCTAGTGGATCTAATTTCATACCCTCTCTCCTCCCGATTTCTATACGACGCTTCGTGCTCGTTTTTTCGTTCTGACCTCACAAACACGTGTCGTGGTCCATTACTAACCAATAATCGAGACTTTTTCTGGTTTTGGAACAAGTGGATCTAATTTCATACCCTCTCTCCTCCCGATTTCTATACGAGGCTTCGTGCTCGTTTTTTCGTTCTGACCTCACCAACACGTCTCGTGGTCCATTTCTAACGTATAATCGAGACTTTTTCGGGTTTTAGAGCGAGTGGATCTAATTTCATACCCTCTCTCCTTCCGATTTCTATACGAGGCTTCGTGCTCGTTTTTTCGTTCTGACCTCACAAACACGTCTCGTGGTCCATTTCTAACCTATAATTGAGATTTTTTCGGGTTTTAGAGCGAGTGGATCTAATTTCATACCCTCTCTCCTCCCAATTTCTATACGAGGCTTCGTGCTCGTTTTTTCGTTCTGACCTCACCAACACGTCTCGTGGTCCATTTCAAACGTATAATCGAGACTTTTTCGGGTTTTAGAGGAAGTGGATCTAATTTCATACCCTCTCTCCTCCCGATTTCTATACGAGGCTTCGTGCTTGTTTTTTCGTTGTGACCTCACAAACACGTCTCGTGGTACATTACTAACCAATAATCGAGACTTTTTCGGATTTTAGAGGAAGTGGATCTAATTTCATATCCTCTCTCCTCCCGATTGCTATACGAGGCTTCGTGCTCATTTTTTCGTTCTGACCTCACAAACACGTCTCGTGGTCCATTTCTAACCTATAATCGAGACTTTTTCGGGTTTTAGAACGAGTGGATCTAATTTCATACTCTCTCCCATCCCGATTTCTATACGAGGCTTGATGCTCGTTATTTCGTTCTGACCTCACAAACACATTTCGTGGTCCATTTCTAACCTATAATTGAGACTTTTTCGGGTCTTAGAGCGAGTGGATCTAATTTCATACCCTCTCTCCTTCCGATTTAAATACGAGGCTTCGTGCTCGTTTTTTCGTTCTGACCTCACAAAGACGTCTCGTGGTCCATTTCTAACCTATAATCGAGACTTTTTCGGGTTTTAGAGGAAGTGGATCTAATTTTATACCCTCTCTCCTCCCGATTTCTATACGAGGCTTCCTGCTCGTTTTTTCGTTCTGACCTTACAAACACGTCTCGTGGTTCATTTCTAGCCTATAATCGAGACTTTTTCGATTTTAGAGGAAGTGGATCTAATTTCATACCCTATCTCCTCCCGATTGCTATACGAGGCTTCGTGCTCGTTTTTTCGTTCTGACTTCACCAACATGTCTCGTGGTCCATTTCAAACGTATAATCGAGACTTTTTCGGGTTTTAGAGAAAGTGGATCTAATTTCATACCCTCTCTCCTGCCGATTTCTATACGAGGCTTCGTGCTTGTTTTTTCATTCTGACCTCACAAACACGTCTCGTGGTCCATTACTAACCAATAATCAAGACTTTTTCTGGTTTTGGAACAAGTGGTTCTAATTTCATACCCTGTCTCCTCCCGATTTCTATACGAGGCTTGGTGCTCATTTTTTCGTTCTGACCTTACAAACACGTCTCGTGGTCCATTTCTAACCTATAATCGAGACTTTTTCGGGTTTTAGAGGAAGTGGATCTAATTTCATACCCTCTCTCCTCCCGATTTCTATACGAGGCTTCGTGCTCGTTTTTTCGTTCTGACCTCACAAACACGTCTCGTGGTCCATTTCTAACTTGTAATGGAGACTTTTTCGGGTTTTAGAGCGAGTGGATCTAATTTCATACCCTCTCTCCTCCCGATTTCTATACGAGGCTTCGTGCTCGTTTTTTCGTTCTGACCTCAAAAACAGGTCTCGTGGTCCATTTCTAACCTATAATCAAGACTTTTTCGGGTTTTAGAGCTAGTGGATCTAATTTCATTCCCTCTCTCCTCCCGATTTCTATAGGAGGCTACGTGCTCGTTTTTTCGTTCTGACCTCACAAACACGTCTCGTGGTCAATTTCTAACCTATAATCAAGACTTTTTCGGGTTTTAGAGCTAGTGGATCTAATTTCATACCCTCTCTCCTCCCGATTTCTATACGACGCTTCGTGCTCGTTTTTTCGTTCTGACCTCACAAACACGTCTCGTGGTCCATTACTAACCAATAATCGAGACTTTTTCTGGTTTTGGAACAAGTGGATCTAATTTCATACCCTCTCTCCTCCCGATTTCTATACGAGGCTTCGTGCTCGTTTTTTCGTTCTGACCTCACCAACACGTCTTGTGGTCCATTTCTAACGTATAATCGAGACTCTTTCGGGTTTTAGAGCGAGTGGATCTAATTTCATACCCTCTCTCCTCCCGATTTATATACGAGGCTTCGTGCTCGTTTTTTCGTTCTGACCTCACAAACACGTCTCGTGGTCCATTTCTAACCTATAATTGAGACTTTTTCGGGTTTTAGAGCGAGTGCATCTAATTTCATACCCTCTCTCCTCCCGATTTCTATACGAGGCTTCGTGCTCGTTTTTTCGTTCTGACCTCACCAACACGTCTCGTGGTCCCTTTCTAACCTATAATCGAGACTTTTTCGGATTTTAGAGGAAGTGGATCTAATTTCATACCCTCTCTCCTCCCGATTGCTATACGAGGCTTCGTGCTCGTTTTTTCGTTCTGACCTCACCAACATGTCTCGTGGTCCATTTCTAACGTATAATCGAGACTTTTTCGGGTTTTAGAGGAAGTGGATCTAATTTCATACCCTCTCTCCTGCCGATTTCTATACGAGGCTTCGTGCTTGTTTTTTCATTCTGACCTCACAAACACATCTCGTGGTCCATTACTAACCAATAATCAAGACTTTTTCTGGTTTTGGAACAAGTGGTTCTAATTTCATACCCTCTCTCCTCCCGATTTCTATACGAGGCTTCGTGCTCGTTTTTTCGTTCTGACCTCAAAAACAGGTCTCGTGGTCCATTTCTAACCTATAATCGAGACTTTTTCGGGTTTTAGAGCTAGTGGATCTAATTTCATTCCCTCTCTCCTCCCGATTTCTATAGGAGGCTACGTGCTCGTTTTTTCGTTCTGACCTCACAAACACGTCTCGTGGTCAATTTCTAACCTATAATCGAGACTTTTTCGGGTTTTAGAGCTAGTGGATCTAATTTCATACCCTCTCTCCTCCCGATTTCTATACGACGCTTCGTGCTCGTTTTTTCGTTCTGACCTCACAAACACGTCTCGTGGTCCATTACTAACCAATAATCGAGACTTTTTCTGGTTTTGGAACAAGTGGATCTAATTTCATACCCTCTCTCCTCCCGATTTCTATACGAGGCTTCGTGCTCGTTTTTTCGTTCTGACCACACCAACACGTCTCATGGTCCATTTCTAACGTATAATCGAGACTTTTTCGGGTTTTAGAGGAAGTGGATCTAATTTCATACCCTCTCTCCTCCCGATTTCTATACGAGGCTTCGTGCACGTTTTTTCGTTCTGACCTCACCAACATGTCTCGTGGTCCATTTCTAACCTATAATTGAGACTTTTTCGGGTTTTAGAGGAAGTGGATCTAATTTCATACCCTCTCTCCTCCCGATTTCTATACGAGGCTTCGTGCTCTTTTTCTCGTTCTGACCTCACAAACACGTCTCGTGGTCCATTTCTAACCTATAATTGAGACTTTTTCGGGTTTTAGAGCGAGTGGATCTAATTTCATACCCTCTCTCCTCCCGATTTCTATACGAGGCTTCGTGCTCGTTTTTTCGTTCTGACCTCACCAACACGTCTCATGGTCCATTTCTAACGTATAATCGAGACTTTTTCGGGTTTTAGAGGAAGTGGATCTAATTTCATACCCTCTCTCCTCCCGATTTGTATACGAGGCTTCGTGCTTGTTTTTCGTTCTGACCTCACAAACACGTCTCGTGGTCCATTATTAACCAATAATCGAGACTTTTTTCTGGATTTGGAACAAGTGGATCTAATTTTATACCCTCTCTCCTCCCGATTTCTATACGAGGCTTCGTGCTCGTTTTTTCGTTCTGACCTTACAAACACGTCTCGTGGTTCATTTCTAAGCTATAATCGAGACTTTTTTGGATTTTAGAGGAAGTGGATCTAATTTCATACCCTCTCTCCTCCCGATTGCTATACGAGGCTTCGTGCTCGTTTTTTCGTTCTGACCTCACCAACATGTCTCGTGGTCCATTTCTAACGTATAATCGAGACTTTTTCGGGTTTTAGAGGAAGTGGATCTAATTTCATACCCTCTCTCCTGCCGATTTCTATACGAGGCTTCGTGCTTGTTTTTTCATTCTGACCTCACAAACACATCTCGTGGTCCATTACTAACCAATAATCAAGACTTTTTTCCGGTTTTCGAACAAGTGGTTCTAATTTCATACCCTCTATCCTCCCGATTTCTATACGAGGCTTCGTGCTCGTTTTTTCGTTCTGACCATACAAACACGTCTCGTGGTTCATTTCTAACCTATAATCGAGACTTTTTCGGATTTTAGAGGAAGTGGATCTAATTTCATACCCTCTCTCCTCCCGATTTTTATACGAGGCTTCGTGCTCGTTTTTTCGTTCTGACCTCACAAACACGTCTCGTGGTCCATTTCTAACCTATAATTGAGACTTTTTCGGGTTTTAGAGCGAGTGGATCTAATTTCATACCCTCTCTCCTCCCGATTTCTATACGAGGCTTCGTGCTCGTTTTTTCGTTCTGACCACACCAACACGTCTCATGGTCCATTTCTAACGTATAATCGAGACTTTTTCGGGTTTTAGAGGAAGTGGATCTAATTTCATACCCTCTCTCCTCCCGATTTCTATACGAGGCTTCGTGCTCGTTTTTTCGTTCTGACCTCACCAACATGTCTCGTGGTCCATTTCTAACCTATAATTGAGACTTTTTCGGGTTTTAGAGGAAGTGGATCTAATTTCATACCCTCTCTCCTCCCGATTTCTATACGAGGCTTCGTGCTCTTTTTCTCGTTCTGACCTCACAAACACGTCTCGTGGTCCATTTCTAACCTATAATTGAGACTTTTTCGGGTTTTAGAGCGAGTGGATCTAATTTCATACCCTCTCTCCTCCCGATTTCTATACGAGGCTTCGTGCTCGTTTTTTCGTTCTGACCTCACCAACACGTCTCATGGTCCATTTCTAACATATAATCGAGACTTTTTCGGGTTTTAGAGGAAGTGGATCTAATTTCATACCCTCTCTCCTCCCGATTTGTATACGAGGCTTCGTGCTTGTTTTTCGTTCTGACCTCACAAACACGTCTCGTGGTCCATTATTAACCAATAATCGAGACTTTTTTCTGGATTTGGAACAAGTGGATCTAATTTTATACCCTCTCTCCTCCCGATTTCTATACGAGGCTTCGTGCTCGTTTTTTCGTTCTGACCTTACAAACACGTCTCGTGGTTCATTTCTAAGCTATAATCGAGACTTTTTTGGATTTTAGAGGAAGTGGATCTAATTTCATACCCTCTCTCCTCCCGATTGCTATACGAGGCTTCGTGCTCGTTTTTTTGTTCTGACCTCACCAACATGTCTCGTGGTCCATTTCTAACCTATAATCGAGACTTTTTCGGGTTTTAGAGGAAGTGGATCTAATTTCATACCCTCTCTCCTCCCGATTTCTATACGAAGCTTCATGCTCGTTTTTTCGTTCTGACCTCACAAACACGTCTCGTGGTCCATTTCTAACCTGTAATGGAGACTTTTTCGGGTTTTAGAGCGAGTGGATCTAATTTCATACCCTCTCTCCTCCCGATTTCTATACGAGGCTTCGTGCTCGTTTTTTCGTTCTGACCTCAAAAACAGGTCTCGTGGTCCATTTCTAACCTATAATCGAGACTTTTTTGGGTTTTAGAGTTAGTGGATCTAATTTCATTCCCTCTCTCCTCCCGATTTCTATTGGAGGCTACGTGCTCGTTTTTTCGTTCACAAACACGTCTCGTGGTCAATTTCTAACCTATAATCGAGACTTTTTCGGGTTTTAGAGCTAGTGGATCTAATTTCATACCCTCTCTCCTCCCGATTTCTATACGACGCTTCGTGCTCGTTTTTTCGTTCTGACCTCACAAACACGTCTCGTGGTCCATTACTAACCAATAATCGAGACTTTTTCTGGTTTTGGAACAAGTGGATCTAATTTCATACCCTCTCTCCTCCCGATTTCTATACGAGGCTTCGTGCTCGTTTTTTCGTTCTGACCTCACCAACACGTCTCGTGGTCCATTTCTAACGTATAATCGAGACTCTTTCGGGTTTTAGAGCGAGTGGATCTAATTTCATACCCTCTCTCCTCCCGATTTCTATACGAGGCTTCGTGCTCGAGACGTGTTTGTGAGGTCAGAACGAAAAAACGAGCACGAAGCCTCGTATAGAAATCGGGAGGAGAGAGGGTATGAAATTAGATCCACTCGCTCTAAAACCCGAAAAAGTCTCAATTATAGGTTAGAAATGGACCACGAGACGTGTTTGTGAGGTCAGAACGAAAAAACGAGCACGAAGCCTCGTATAGAAATCGGGAGGAGAGAGGGTATAAAATTAGATCCACTTCCTCTAAAACCCGAAAAAGTCTCGATTATAGGTTAGAAATGGACCACGAGACGTCTTTGTGAGGTCAGAACGAAAAAACGATCACGAATCCTCGTATAGAAATCGGGAGGAGAGAGGGTATGAAATTAGATCCACTCGCTCTAAAACCCGAAAAAGTCTCAATTATAGGTTAGAAATGGACCACGAGACGTGTTTGTGAGGTCAGAACGAAAAAACGAGCACGAAGCCTCGTATAAAAATCGGGAGGAGAGAAGGTATGAAATTAGATCCACTTCCTCTAAAACCTGAAAAAGTCTCGATTATAGGTTAGAAATGGACCACGAGACATGTTGGTGAGGTCAGAATGAAAAAATGAGCACGGAGCCTCGAATAGAAATCGGGAGGAGAGAGGGTATGAAATTAGATCCACTCGCTCTAAAACCCGAAAAAGTCTCAATTATAGGTTAGAAATGGACCACGAGACGTGTTTGTGAGGTCAGAACGAAAAAACGAGCACGAAGCCTCGTATAGAAATCGGGAGGAGAGAGGGTATGAAATTAGATCCACTTTCTCTAAAACCCGAAAAAGTCTCCATTATAGGTTAGAAATGGACCACGAGACGTGTTGGTGAGGTCAGAATAAAAAAAACGAGCACGAAGCCTCGTATAGCAATCGGGAGGAGAGAGGGTATGAAATTAGATCCACTTCCTCTAAAATCCGAAAAAGTCTCGATTATAGGTTAGAAATGGACCACGAGACGTGTTTGTGAGGTCAGAACGAAAAAACGAGCACGAAGCCTCGTATAAAAATCGGGAGGAGAGAAGGTATGAAATTAGATCCACTTCCTCTAAAACCTGAAAAAGTCTCGATTATAGGTTAGAAATGGACCACGAGACATGTTGGTGAGGTCAGAATGAAAAAATGAGCACGGAGCCTCGAATAGAAATCGGGAGGAGAGAGGGTATGAAATTAGATCCACTCGCTCTAAAACCCGAAAAAGTCTCAATTATAGGTTAGAAATGGACCACGAGACGTGTTTGTGAGGTCAGAACGAAAAAACGAGCACGAAGCCTCGTATAGAAATCGGGAGGAGAGAGGGTATGAAATTAGATCCACTTTCTCTAAAACCCGAAAAAGTCTCCATTATAGGTTAGAAATGGACCACGAGACGTGTTGGTGAGGTCAGAATGAAAAAACGAGCACGAAGCCTCGTATAGCAATCGGGAGGAGAGAGGGTATGAAATTAGATCCACTTCCTCTAAAATCCGAAAAAGTCTCGATTATAGGTTAGAAATGGACCACGAGACGTGTTTGTGAGGTCAAAACGAAAAAACGAGCACGAAGCCTCGTATAGAAATCGGGAGGAGAGAGGGTATGAAATTAGATCCACATCCTCTAAAACCCGAAAAAGTCTCGATTATACGTTAGAAATGGACCATGAGACGTGTTGGTGAGGTCAGAACGAAAAAACGAGCACGAAGCCTCGTATAGAAATCGGGAGGAGAGAGGGTATGAAATTAGATCCACTCGCTCTAAAACCCGAAAATGTCTCAATTATAGGTTAGAAATGGACCACGAGACGTGTTTGTGAGGTCAGAACGAAAAAACGAGCACGAAGCCTCGTATATAAATCGGGAGGAGAGAGGGTATGAAATTAGATCCACTTCCTCTAAAACCCGAAAAAGTCTCGATTATAGGTTAGAAATGGACCACGAGACTTGTTGGTGAGGTCAGAATGAAAAAATGAGCACGGAGCCTCGTATAGAAATCGGGAGGAGAGAGGGTATGAAATTAGATCCACTCGCTCTAAAACCCGAAAAAGTCTCAATTATAGGTTAGAAATGGACCACGAGACGTGTTTGTGAGGTCAGAACGAAAAAACGAGCACGAAGCCTCGTATAGAAATCGGGAGGAGAGAGGGTATGAAATTAGATCCACTTTCTCTAAAACCCGAAAAAGTCTCCATTATAGGTTAGAAATGGACCACGAGACGTGTTGGTGAGGTCAGAATGAAAAAACGAGCACGAAGCCTCGTATAGCAATCGGGAGGAGAGAGGGTATGAAATTAGATCCACTTCCTCTAAAATCCGAAAAAGTCTCGATTATACGTTAGAAATGGACCATGAGACGTGTTGGTGAGGTCAGAACGAAAAAACGAGCACGAAGCCTCGTATAGAAATCGGGAGGAGAGAGGGTATTAAATTTGATCCACTTCCTCTAAAACCCGAAAAAGTCTCGATTATAGGTTAGAAATGGACCACGAGACGTGTTTGTGAGGTCAGAACGAAAAAACGAGCACGAAGCCTTGTATAGAAATCGGGAGGAGAGAGGGTATGAAATTAGATCCACTTCCTCTAAAACCTGAAAAAGTCTCGATTATAGGTTAGAAATGGACCACGAGACATGTTGGTGAGGTCAGAACAAAAAAACGAGCACGAAGCCTCGTATAGAAATCGGGAGGAGAGAGGGTATGAAATTAGATCCACTCGCTCTAAAACCTGAAAAAGTCTCAATTATAGGTTAGAAATGGACCACGAGACGTGTTTGTGAGGTCAGAACGAAAAAACGAGCACGAAGCCTCGTATAGAAATCGGGAGGAGAGAGGGTATGAAATTAGATCCACTCGCTCTAAAACCTGAAAAAGTCTCAATTATACGTTAGAAATGGACCACGAGACGTGTCTGTGAGGTCAGAACGAAAAAACGAGCACGAAGCCTCGTATAGAAATCGGGAGGAGAGAGGGTATGAAATTAGATCCACTTCCTCTAAAATCGAAAAAGTCTCGATTATAGGTTAGAAATGAACCACGAGACGTGTTTGTAAGGTCAGAACGAAAAAACGAGCACGAAGCCTCGTATAGAAATCGGGAGGAGAGAGGGTATGAAATTAGATCCACTTCCTCTAAAACCCGAAAAAGTCTCGATTATACGTTAGAAATGGACCATGAGACGTGTTGGTGAGGAGAGAACGAAAAAACGAGCACGAAGCCTCGTATAGAAATCGGGAGGAGAGAGGGTATGAAATTAGATCCACTTTCTCTAAAACCCGAAAAAGTCTCCATTATAGGTTAG
The DNA here is from genome assembly GCA_030544415.1 of Thalia dealbata. Lineage (NCBI taxonomy): Eukaryota > Viridiplantae > Streptophyta > Magnoliopsida > Zingiberales > Marantaceae > Thalia > Thalia dealbata. The sequence continues at coordinate 14,314,440 of CM060460.1, forward strand.
AAATGGACCACGAGACGTGTTGGTGAGGTCAGAATGAAAAAACGAGCACGAAGCCTCGTATAGCAATCGGGAGGAGAGAGGGTATGAAATTAGATCCACTTCCTCTAAAATCGAAAAAGTCTCGATTATAGGTTAGAAATGAACCACGAGACGTGTTTGTAAGGTCAGAACGAAAAAACGAGCACGAAGCCTCGTATAGAAATCGGGAGGAGAGAGGGTATGAAATTAGATCCACTTCCTCTAAAACCCGAAAAAGTCTCGATTATACGTTAGAAATGGACCATGAGACGTGTTGGTGAGGTCAGAACGAAAAAACGAGCACGAAGCCTCGTATAGAAATCGGGAGGAGAGAGGGTATTAAATTTGATCCACTTCCTCTAAAACCCGAAAAAGTCTCGATTATAGGTTAGAAATGGACCACGAGACGTGTTTGTGAGGTCAGAACGAAAAAACGAGCACGAAGCCTCGTATAGAAATCGGGAGGAGAGAGGGTATGAAATTAGATCCACTCGCTCTAAAACCCGAAAAAGTCTCAATTATAGGTTAGAAATGGACCACGAGACGTGTTTGTGAGGTCAGAACGAAAAAACGAGCACGAAGCCTCGTATAGAAATCGGGAGGAGAGAGGGTATAAAATTAGATCCACTTCCTCTAAAACCCGAAAAAGTCTCGATTATAGGTTAGAAATGGACCACGAGACGTCTTTGTGAGGTCAGAACGAAAAAACGAGCACGAATCCTCGTATAGAAATCGGGAGGAGAGAGGGTATGAAATTAGATCCACTCGCTCTAAAACCCGAAAAAGTCTCGATTATACGTTAGAAATGGACCATGAGACGTGTTGGTGAGGTCAGAACGAAAAAACGAGCACGAAGCCTCGTACAGAAAACGGGAGGAGAGAAGGTATGAAATTAGATCCACTTCCTCTAAAACCCGAAAAAGTCTCGATTATAGGTTAGAAATGGACCACGAGACATGTTGGTGAGGTCAGAATGAAAAAATGAGCACGGAGCCTCGAATAGAAATCGGGAGGAGAGAGGGTATGAAATTAGATCCACTCGCTCTAAAACCCGAAAAAGTCTCAATTATAGGTTAGAAATGGACCACGAGACGTGTTTGTGAGGTCAGAACGAAAAAACGAGCACGAAGCCTCGTATAGAAATCGGGAGGAGAGAGGGTATGAAATTAGATCCACTTTCTCTAAAACCCGAAAAAGTCTCCATTATAGGTTAGAAATGGACCACGAGACGTGTTGGTGAGGTCAGAATAAAAAAAACGAGCACGAAGCCTCGTATAGCAATCGGGAGGAGAGAGGGTATGAAATTAGATCCACTTCCTCTAAAATCCGAAAAAGTCTCGATTATAGGTTAGAAATGGACCACGAGACGTGTTTGTGAGGTCAGAACGAAAAAACGAGCACGAAGACTCGTATAAAAATCGGGAGGAGAGAGGGTATGAAATTAGATCCACTTCCACTAAAACCCGAAAAAGTCTCGATTATACGTTAGAAATGGACCATGAGACGTGTTGGTGAGGTCAGAACGAAAAAACGAGCACGAAGCCTCGTATAGAAATCAGGAGGAGAGAGGGTATGAAATTAGATCCACTCGCTCTAAAACCCGAAAAAGTCTCAATTATAGGTTAGAAATGGATCACGAGACGTGTTTGTGGGGTCAGAACGAAAAAACGAGCACGAAGCCTCGTATAGAAAACGGGAGGAGAGAGGGTATGAAAATAGATCCACTCGCTCTAAAATCCGAAAAGTCTCAATTATAGGTTAGAAATGGACCACGAGACGTGTTTGTGAGGTCAGAACGAAAAAACGAGCACGAAGCCTCGTATAGAAATCGGGAGGAGAGAGGGTATGAAATTAGATCCACTTTCTCTAAAACCCGAAAAAGTCTCCATTATAGGTTAGAAATGGACCACGAGACGTGTTGGTGAGGTTAGAATGAAAAAACGAGCACGAAGCCTCGTATAGCAATCGGGAGGAGAGAGGGTATGAAATTAAATCCACTTCCTCTAAAATCGAAAAAGTCTCGATTATAGGTTAGAAATGAACCACGAGACGTGTTTGTAAGGTCAGAACGAAAAAACGAGCACGAAGCCTCATATAGAAATCGGGAGGAGAGAGGGTATGAAATTAGATCCACTTCCTCTAAAACCCGAAAAAGTCTCGATTATACGTTAGAAATGGACCATGAGACGTGTTGGTGAGGTCAGAACGAAAAAACGAGCACGAAGCCTCGTATAGAAATCGGGAGGAGAGAGGGTATTAAATTTGATCCACTTCCTCTAAAACCCGAAAAAGTCTCGATTATAGGTTAGAAATGGACCACGAGACGTGTTTGTGAGGTCAGAATGAAAAAACGAGCACGAAGCCTCGTATAGCAATCGGGAGGAGAGAGGGTATGAAATTAGATCCACTTCCTCTAAAATCCGAAAAAGTCTCGATTATAGGTTAGAAATGAACCACGAGACGTGTTTGTAAGGTCAGAATGAAAAAACGAGCACGAAGCCTCGTATAAAAATCGGGAGGAGAGAGGGTATGAAATTAGATCCAGTTCCTCTAAAACCCGAAAAAGTCTCGATTATAGTTTAGAAATGGACCACGAGACATGTTGGTGAGGTCAGAACGAGAAAACGAGCACGAAGCCTCGCATAGAAATCGGGAGGAGAGAGGGTATGAAATTAGATCCACTTCCTCTAAAACCCGAAAAAGTCTTGATTATTGGTTAGAAATGGACCACGAGACATGTTGGTGAGGTCAGAACGAGAAAACGAGCACGAAGCCTCGTATAGAAATCGGGAGGAGAGAGAGTATGAAATTAGATCTACTCGCTCTAAAACCCGAAAAAGTCTCAATTATAGGTTAGAAATGGACCACGAGACGTGTTTTTGAGGTCAGAACGAAAAAACGAGCACGAAGCCTCGTATAGAAATCGGGAGGAGAGAGGGTATGAAATTAGATCCACTCGCTCTAAAACCCGAAAAAGTCTCAATTATAGGTTAGAAATGGACCACGAGACGTGTTTGTGAGGTCAGAACGAAAAAACGAGCACGAAGCCTCGTATAGAAATCGGGAGGAGAGAGGGTATGAAATTAGATCCACTCACTCTAAAACCCGAAAAAGTCTCGATTATAGGTTAGAAATGGACCACGAGACATGTTGGTGAGGTCAGAACAAAAAAACGAGCACGAAGCCTCGTATAGAAATCGGGAGGAGAGAGGGTATGAAATTAGATCCACTCGCTCTAAAACCCGAAAAAGTCTCAATTATAGGTTAGAAATGGACCACGAGACGTGTTTGTGAGGTCAGAACGAAAAAACGAGCACGAAGCCTCGTATAGAAATCGGGAGGAGAGAGGGTATGAAATTAGATCCACTCGTTCTAAAACCCGAAAAAGACTCAATTATGGGTTAGAAATGGACCACGAGACGTGTTTGTGAGGTCAGAACGAAAAAACGAGCACGAAGCCTCGTATAGAAATCGGGAGGAGAGAGGGTATGAAATTTTATCCACTTCCTCTAAAACCCGAAAAATTCTCGATTATACGTTAGAAATGGACCACGAGACGTGTTTGTGAGGTCAGAACGAAAAAACAAGCACGAAGCCTCGTATAGAAATCAGGAGGAGAGAGGGTATGAAATTAGATCCACTTCCTCTAAAACCCGAAAAAGTCTCGATTATACGTTAGAAATGGACCATGAGACGTGTTGGTGAGGTCAGAACGAAAAAACGAGCACGAAGCCTCGTATAGAAAACGGGAGGAGAGAGGGTATTAAATTTGATCCACTTCCTCTAAAACCCGAAAAAGTCTCGATTATAGGTTAGAAATGGACCACGAGACGTGTTGGTGAGGTCAGAACGAAAAAACGAGCACGAAGCCTCGTATAGAAATCGGGAGGAGAGAGGGTATGAAATTAGATCCACTCGCTCTAAAACCCGAAAAAGTCTCAATTATGGGTTTGAAATGGACCACGAGACGTGTTTGTGAGGTCAGAACGAAAAAACGAGCACGAAGCCTCGTATAGAAATCGGGAGGAGAGAGGGTATGAAATTAGATCCACTGTCTCTAAAACCCGAAAAAGTCTCCATTATAGGTTAGAAATGGACCACGAGACGTGTTGGTGAGGTCAGAACGAAAAAACAAGCACGAAGCCTCGTATAGAAATCGGGAGGAGAGAGGTTATGAAATTAGATCCACTTCCTCTAAAACCCGAAAAAGTCTCGATTATACGTTAGAAATGGACCATGAGACGTGTTGGTGAGGTCAGAACGAAAAAACGATCACGAAGCCTCGTATAGAAATTGGGAGGAGAGAGGGTATGAAATTAGATCCACTCGCTCTAAAACCTGAAAAAGTCTCAATTATAGGTTAGAAATGGATCACGAGACGTGTTTGTGGGGTCAGAACGAAAAAACGAGCACGAAGCCTCGTATAGAAATCGGGAGGAGAGAGGGTATGAAAATAGATCCACTTTCTCTAAAACCCGAAAAAGTCTCCATTATAGGTTAGAAATGGACCACGAGACGTGTTTGTGAGGTCAGAACGAAAAAACGAGCACGAAGCCTCGTATAGAAATCGGGAGGAGAGAGGGTATGAAATTAGATCCACTCGCTCCAAAACCCGAAAAGTCTCAATTATAGGTTAGAAATGGACCACGAGACGTGTTTGTGAGGTCAGAACGAAAAAACGAGCACGAAGCCTCGTATAGAAATCGGGAGGAGAGAGGGTATGAAATTAGATCCACTCGCTCTAAAACCCGAAAAAGTCTCCATTATAGGTTAGAAATGGACCACGAGACGTGTTGGTGAGGTCAGAACGAAAAAACGAGCACGAAGCCTCGTATAGCAATCGGGAGGAGAGAGGGTATGAAATTAGATCCACTTCCTCTAAAATCGAAAAAGTCTCGATTATAGGTTAGAAATGAACCACGAGACGTGTTTGTAAGGTCAGAACGAAAAAACGAGCACGAAGCCTCGTATAGAAATCGGGAGGAGAGAGGGTATGAAATTAGATCCACTTCCTCTAAAATCCGAAAAAGTCTCGATTATACGTTAGAAATGGACCACGAGACGTGTTGGTGAGGTCAGAACGAAAAAACGAGCACGAAGACTCGTATAGAAATCGGGAGGAGAGAGGGTATTAAATTTGATCCACTTCCTCTAAAACCCGAAAAAGTCTCGATTATAGGTTAGAAATGGACCATGAGACGTGTTGGTGAGGTCAGAACGAAAAAACGAGCACGAAGCCTCGTATAGAAATCGGGAGGAGAGAGGGTATGAAATTAGATCCACTCGCTCTAAAACCCGAAAAAGTCTCAATTATAGGTTAGAAATGGACCACGAGACGTGTTTGTGAGGTCAGAACGAAAAAACGAGCACGAAGCCTCGTATAGAAATCGGGAGGAGAGAGGGTATGAAAATAGATCCACTTTCTCTAAAACCCGAAAAAGTCTCCATTATAGGTTAGAAATGGACCACGAGACGTGTTTGTGAGGTCAGAACGAAAAAACGAGCACGAAGCCTCGTATAGAAATCGGGAGGAGAGAGGGTATGAAATTAGATCCACTCGCTCTAAAACCCGAAAAAGTCTCAATTATAGGTTAGAAATGGATCACGAGACGTGTTTGTGGGGTCAGAACGAAAAAACGAGCACGAAGCCTCGTATAGAAATCGGGAGGAGAGAGGGTATGAAAATAGATCCACTTTCTCTAAAACCCGAAAAAGTCTCCATTATAGGTTAGAAATGGACCACGAGACGTGTTTGTGAGGTCAGAACGAAAAAATGAGCACGGAGCCTCGAATAGAAATCGGGAGGAGAGAGGGTATGAAATTAGATCCACTCGCTCTAAAACCCGAAAAAGACTCAATTATAGGTTAGAAATGGACCACGAGACGTGTTTGTGAGGTCAGAACGAAAAAACGAGCACGAAGCCTCGTATAGAAATCGGGAGGAGAGAGGGTATGAAATTTGATCCACTTCCTCTAAAACCCGAAAAATTCTCGATTATACGTTAGAAATGGACCACGAGACGTGTTTGTGAGGTCAGAACGAAAAAACAAGCACGAAGCCTCGTATAGAAATCAGGAGGAGAGAGGGTATGAAATTAGATCCACTTCCTCTAAAACCCGAAAAAGTCTCGATTATACGTTAGAAATGGACCATGAGACGTGTTGGTGAGGTCAGAACGAAAAAACGAGCACGAAGCCTCGTATAGAAAACGGGAGGAGAGAGGGTATTAAATTTGATCCACTTCCTCTAAAACCCGAAAAAGTCTCGATTATAGGTTAGAAATGGACCACGAGACGTGTTGGTGAGGTCAGAACGAAAAAACGAGCACGAAGCCTCGTATAGAAATCGGGAGGAGAGAGGGAATGAAATTAGATCCACTCGCTCTAAAACCCGAAAAAGTCTCAATTATGGGTTTGAAATGGACCACGAGACGTGTTTGTGAGGTCAGAACGAAAAAACGAGCACGAAGCCTCGTATAGAAATCGGGAGGAGAGAGGGTATGAAATTAGATCAACTTTCTCTAAAACCCGAAAAAGTCTCCATTATAGGTTAGAAATGGACCACGAGACGTGTTGGTGAGGTCAGAATGAAAAAACGAGCACGAAGCCTCGTATAGCAATCGGGAGGAGAGAGGGAATGAAATTAGATCCACTTCCTCTAAAATCCGAAAAAGTCTCGATTATAGGTTAGAAATGGACCACGAGACGTGTTTGTGAGGTCAAAACGAAAAAACGAGCACGAAGCCTCGTATAGAAATCGGGAGGAGAGAGGGTATGAAATTAGATCCACTTCCTCTAAAACCCGAAAAAGTCTCGATTATACGTTAGAAATGGACCATGAGACGTGTTGGTGAGGTCAGAACGAAAAAACGAGCACGAAGCCTCGTATAGAAATCGGGAGGAGAGAGGGTATTAAATTTGATCCACTTCCTCTAAAACCCGAAAAAGTCTCGATTATAGGTTAGAAATGGACCACGAGACGTGTTTGTGAGGTCAGAATGAAAAAACGAGCACGAAGCCTCGTATAGCAATCGGGAGGAGAGAGGGTATGAAATTAGATCCACTTCCTCTAAAATCCGAAAAAGTCTCGATTATAGGTTAGAAATGAACCACGAGACGTGTTTGTAAGGTCAGAATGAAAAAACGAGCACGAAGCCTCGTATAAAAATCGGGAGGAGAGAGGGTATGAAATTAGATCCAGTTCCTCTAAAACCCGAAAAAGTCTCGATTATACGTTAGAAATGGACCATGAGACGTGTTGGTGAGGTCAGAACGAAAAAACGAGCACGAAGCCTCGTATAGAAATCGGGAGGAGAGAGGGTATGAAATTAGATCCACTTTCTCTAAAACCCGAAAAAGTCTCCATTATAGGTTAGAAATGGACCACGAGACGTGTTGGTGAGGTTAGAATGAAAAAACGAGCACGAAGCCTCGTATAGCAATCGGGAGGAGAGAGGGTATGAAATTAAATCCACTTCCTCTAAAATCGAAAAAGTCTCGATTATAGGTTAGAAATGAACCACGAGACGTGTTTGTAAGGTCAGAACGAAAAAACGAGCACGAAGCCTCATATAGAAATCGGGAGGAGAGAGGGTATGAAATTAGATCCACTTCCTCTAAAACCCGAAAAAGTCTCGATTATACGTTAGAAATGGACCATGAGACGTGTTGGTGAGGTCAGAACGAAAAAACGAGCACGAAGCCTCGTATAGAAATCGGGAGGAGAGAGGGTATTAAATTTGATCCACTTCCTCTAAAACCCGAAAAAGTCTCGATTATAGGTTAGAAATGGACCACGAGACGTGTTTGTGAGGTCAGAATGAAAAAACGAGCACGAAGCCTCGTATAGCAATCGGGAGGAGAGAGGGTATGAAATTAGATCCACTTCCTCTAAAATCCGAAAAAGTCTCGATTATAGGTTAGAAATGAACCACGAGACGTGTTTGTAAGGTCAGAATGAAAAAACGAGCACGAAGCCTCGTATAAAAATTGGGAGGAGAGAGGGTATGAAATTAGATCCAGTTCCTCTAAAACCCGAAAAAGTCTCGATTATAGTTTAGAAATGGACCACGAGACATGTTGGTGAGGTCAGAACGAGAAAACGAGCACGAAGCCTCGCATAGAAATCGGGAGGAGAGAGGGTATGAAATTAGATCCACTTCCTCTAAAACCCGAAAAAGTCTTGATTATTGGTTAGAAATGGACCACGAGACATGTTGGTGAGGTCAGAACGAGAAAACGAGCACGAAGCCTCGTATAGAAATCGGGAGGAGAGAGAGTATGAAATTAGATCTACTCGCTCTAAAACCCGAAAAAGTCTCAATTATAGGTTAGAAATGGACCACGAGACGTGTTTTTGAGGTCAGAACGAAAAAACGAGCACGAAGCCTCGTATAGAAATCGGGAGGAGAGAGGGTATGAAATTAGATCCACTCGCTCTAAAACCCGAAAAAGTCTCAATTATAGGTTAGAAATGGACCACGAGACGTGTTTGTGAGGTCAGAACGAAAAAACGAGCACGAAGCCTCGTATAGAAATCGGGAGGAGAGAGGGTATGAAATTAGATCCACTCACTCTAAAACCCGAAAAAGTCTCAATTATAGGTTAGAAATGGACCACGAGACGTGTTTGTGAGGTCAGAACGAAAAAACGAGCACGAAGCCTCGTATAGAAATCGGGAGGAGAGAGGGTATGAAATTAGATCCACTCGCTCTAAAACCTGAAAAAGTCTCAATTATACGTTAGAAATGGACCACGAGACGTGTCTGTGAGGTCAGAACAAAAAAACGAGCACGAAGCCTCGTATAGAAATCGGGAGGAGAGAGGGTATGAAATTAGATCCACTCGCTCTAAAACACGGAAAAGTCTCAATTATGGGTTAGAAATGGACCACGAGAGTGTTTGTGAGGTCAGAACGAAAAAACGAGCACGAAGCCTCGTATAGAAATCGGGAGGAGAGAGGGTATGAAATTTGATCCACTTCCTCTAAAACCCGAAAAAGTCTCGATTATACGTTAGAAATGGACCATGAGACGTGTTGGTGAGGACAGAACGAAAAAACGAGCACGAAGCCTCGTATAGAAATCGGGAGGAGAGAGAGTATGAAATTTGATCCACTTCCTCTAAAACCCGAAAAAGTCTCGATTATACATTAGAAATGGACCAAGAGACGTGTTGGTGAGGTCAGAACGAAAAAACGAGCACGATGCCTCGTATAGAAATCGGGAGGAGAGAGGGTATGAAATTAGATCCACTCGCTCTAAAACCCGAAAAAGTCTCAATTATGGGTTAGAAATGGACCACGAGACGTGTTTGTGAGGTCAGAATGAAAAAACGAGCACGAAGCCTCGTATAGAAATTGGGAGGAGAGAGGGTATGAAATTAGATCCACTTCCTCTAAAACCTGAAAAAGTCTCGATTATAGGTTAGAAATGGACCACGAGACATGTTGGTGAGGTCAGAACAAAAAAACGAGCACGAAGCCTCGTATAGAAATCGGGAGGAGAGAGGGTATGAAATTAGATCCACTCGCTCTAAAACCCGAAAAAGTCTCAATTATAGGTTAGAAATGGACCACGAGACGTGTTTGTGAGGTCAGAACGAAAAAACGAGCACGAAGCCTCGTATAGAAATCGGGAGGAGAGAGGGTATGAAATTAGATCCACTCGCTCTAAAACCCGAAAAAGACTCAATTATGGGTTAGAAATGGACCACGAGACGTGTTTGTGAGGTCAGAACGAAAAAACGAGCACGAAGCCTCGTATAGAAATCGGGAGGAGAGAGGGTATGAAATTTGATCCACTTCCTCTAAAACCCGAAAAATTCTCGATTATACGTTAGAAATGGACCACGAGACGTGTTTGTGAGGTCAGAACGAAAAAACAAGCACGAAGCCTCGTATAGAAATCAGGAGGAGAGAGGGTATGAAATTAGATCCACTTCCTCTAAAACCCGAAAAAGTCTCGATTATACGTTAGAAATGGACCACGAGACGTGTTGGTGAGGTCAGAACGAAAAAACGAGCACGAAGCCTCGTACAGAAAACGGGAGGAGAGAGGGTATTAAATTTGATCCACTTCCTCTAAAACCCGAAAAAGTCTCGATTATAGGTTAGAAATGGACCACGAGACGTGTTCGTGAGGTCAGAACGAAAAAACGAGCACGAAGCCTCGTATAGAAATCGGGAGGAGAGAGGGAATGAAATTAGATCCACTCGCTCTAAAACCCGAAAAAGTCTCAATTATGGGTTTGAAATGGACCACGAGACGTGTTTGTGAGGTCAGAACGAAAAAACGAGCACGAAGCCTCGTATAGAAATCGGGAGGAGAGAGGGTATGAAATTAGATCAACTTTCTCTAAAACCCGAAAAAGTCTCCATTATAGGTTAGAAATGGACCACGAGACGTGTTGGTGAGGTCAGAATGAAAAAACGAGCACGAAGCCTCGTATAGCAATCGGGAGGAGAGAGGGAATGAAATTAGATCCACTTCCTCTAAAATCCGAAAAAGTCTCGATTATAGGTTAGAAATGGACCACGAGACGTGTTTGTGAGGTCAAAACGAAAAAACGAGCACGAAGACTCGTATAGAAATCGGGAGGAGAGAGGGTATGAAATTAGATCCACTTCCTCTAAAACCCGAAAAAGTCTCGATTATACGTTAGAAATGGACCATGAGACGTGTTGGTGAGGTCAGAACGAAAAAACGAGCACGAAGCCTCGTATAGAAATCGGGAGGAGAGAGGGTATGAAATTAGATCCACTCGCTCTAAAACCCGAAAAAGTCTCAATTATAGGTTAGAAATGGATCACGAGACGTGTTTGTGGGGTCAGAACGAAAAAACGAGCACGAAGCCTCGTATAGAAATCGGGAGGAGAGAGGGTATGAAAATAGATCCACTTTCTCTAAAACCCGAAAAAGTCTCCATTATAGGTTAGAAATGGACCACGAGACGTGTTTGTGAGGTCAGAACGAAAAAACGAGCACGAAGCCTCGTATAGAAATCGGGAGGAGAGAGGGTATGAAATTAGATCCACTCGCTCTAAAACCCGAAAAAGTCTCAATTATAGGTTAGAAATGGATCACGAGACGTGTTTGTGGGGTCAGAACGAAAAAACGAGCACGAAGCCTCGTATAGAAATCGGGAGGAGAGAGGGTATGAAAATAGATCCACTTTCTCTAAAACCCGAAAAAGTCTCCATTATAGGTTAGAAATGGACCACGAGACGTGTTTGTGAGGTCAGAACGAAAAAACGAGCACGAAGCCTCGTATAGAAATCGGGAGGAGAGAGGGTATGAAATTAGATCCACTCGCTCTAAAACCCGAAAAAGACTCAATTATGGGTTAGAAATGGACCACGAGACGTGTTTGTGAGGTCAGAACGAAAAAACGAGCACGAAGCCTCGTATAGAAATCGGGAGGAGAGAGGGTATGAAATTTGATCCACTTCCTCTAAAACCCGAAAAATTCTCGATTATACGTTAGAAATGGACCACGAGACGTGTTTGTGAGGTCAGAACGAAAAAACAAGCACGAAGCCTCGTATAGAAATCAGGAGGAGAGAGGGTATGAAATTAGATCCACTTCCTCTAAAACCCGAAAAAGTCTCGATTATACGTTAGAAATGGACCATGAGACGTGTTGGTGAGGTCAGAACGAAAAAACGAGCACGAAGCCTCGTATAGAAAACGGGAGGAGAGAGGGTATTAAATTTGATCCACTTCCTCTAAAACCCGAAAAAGTCTCGATTATAGGTTAGAAATGGACCACGAGACGTGTTGGTGAGGTCAGAACGAAAAAACGAGCACGAAGCCTCGTATAGAAATCGGGAGGAGAGAGGGAATGAAATTAGATCCACTCGCTCTAAAACCCGAAAAAGTCTCAATTATGGGTTTGAAATGGACCACGAGACGTGTTTGTGAGGTCAGAACGAAAAAACGAGCACGAAGCCTCGTATAGAAATCGGGAGGAGAGAGGGTATGAAATTAGATCAACTTTCAATAAAACCCGAAAAAGTCTCCATTATAGGTTAGAAATGGACCACGAGACGTGTTGGTGAGGTCAGAATGAAAAAACGAGCACGAAGCCTCGTATAGCAATCGGGAGGAGAGAGGGAATGAAATTAGATCCACTTCCTCTAAAATCCGAAAAAGTCTCGATTATAGGTTAGAAATGGACCACGAGACGTGTTTGTGAGGTCAAAACGAAAAAACGAGCACGAAGCCTCGTATAGAAATCGGGAGGAGAGAGGGTATGAAATTAGATCCACTTCCTCTAAAACCCGAAAAAGTCTCGATTATACGTTAGAAATGGACCATGAGACGTGTTGGTGAGGTCAGAACGAAAAAACGAGCACGAAGCCTCGTATAGAAATCGGGAGGAGAGAGGGTATGAAATTAGATCCACTCGCTCTAAAACCCGAAAAAGTCTCAATTATAGGTTAGAAATGGATCACGAGACGTGTTTGTGGGGTCAGAACGAAAAAACGAGCACGAAGCCTCGTATAGAAAACGGGAGGAGAGAGGGTATGAAAATAGATCCACTTTCTCTAAAACCCGAAAAAGTCTCCATTATAGGTTAGAAATGGACCACGAGACGTGTTTGTGAGGTCAGAACGAAAAAACGAGCACGAAGCCTCGTATAGAAATCGGGAGGAGAGAGGGTATGAAATTAGATCCACTCGCTCTAAAACCCGAAAAGTCTCAATTATAGGTTAGAAATGGACCACGAGACGTGTTTGTGAGGTCAGAACGAAAAAACGAGCACGAAGCCTCGTATAGAAATCGGGAGGAGAGAGGGTATGAAATTAGATCCACTTTCTCTAAAACCCGAAAAAGTCTCCATTATAGGTTAGAAATGGACCACGAGACGTGTTGGTGAGGTTAGAATGAAAAAACGAGCACGAAGCCTCGTATAGCAATCGGGAGGAGAGAGGGTATGAAATTAAATCCACTTCCTCTAAAATCGAAAAAGTCTCGATTATAGGTTAGAAATGAACCACGAGACGTGTTTGTAAGGTCAGAACGAAAAAACGAGCACGAAGCCTCATATAGAAATTGGGAGGAGAGAGGGTATGAAATTAGATCCACTTCCTCTAAAACCCGAAAAAGTCTCGATTATACGTTAGAAATGGACCATGAGACGTGTTGGTGAGGTCAGAACGAAAAAACGAGCACGAAGCCTCGTATAGAAATCGGGAGGAGAGAGGGTATTAAATTTGATCCACTTCCTCTAAAACCCGAAAAAGTCTCGATTATAGGTTAGAAATGGACCACGAGACGTGTTTGTGAGGTCAGAATGAAAAAACGAGCACGAAGCCTCGTATAGCAATCGGGAGGAGAGAGGGTATGAAATTAGATCCACTTCCTCTAAAATCCGAAAAAGTCTCGATTATAGGTTAGAAATGAACCACGAGACGTGTTTGTAAGGTCAGAATGAAAAAACGAGCACGAAGCCTCGTATAAAAATCGGGAGGAGAGAGGGTATGAAATTAGATGCACTTCCTCTAAAACCCGAAAAAGTCTCGATTATAGTTTAGAAATGGACCACGAGACATGTTGGTGAGGTCAGAACGAGAAAACGAGCACGAAGCCTCGCATAGAAATCGGGAGGAGAGAGGGTATGAAATTAGATCCACTTCCTCTAAAACCCGAAAAAGTCTTGATTATTGGTTAGAAATGGACCACGAGACATGTTGGTGAGGTCAGAACGAGAAAACGAGCACGAAGCCTCGTATAGAAATCGGGAGGAGAGAGAGTATGAAATTAGATCTACTCGCTCTAAAACCCGAAAAAGTCTCAATTATAGGTTAGAAATGGACCACGAGACGTGTTTTTGAGGTCAGAACGAAAAAACGAGCACGAAGCCTCGTATAGAAATCGGGAGGAGAGAGGGTATGAAATTAGATCCACTCGCTCTAAAACCCGAAAAAGTCTCAATTATAGGTTAGAAATGGACCACGAGACGTGTTTGTGAGGTCAGAACGAAAAAACGAGCACGAAGCCTCGTATAGAAATCGGGAGGAGAGAGGGTATGAAATTAGATCCACTCACTCTAAAACCCGAAAAAGTCTCAATTATAGGTTAGAAATGGACCACGAGACGTGTTTGTGAGGTCAGAACGAAAAAACGAGCACGAAGCCTCGTATAGAAATCGGGAGGAGAGAGGGTATGAAATTTGATCCACTTCCTCTAAAACCCGAAAAAGTCTCGATTATACGTTAGAAATGGACCACGAGACGTGTTTGTGAGGTTAGAACGAAAAAACGAGCACGAAGCCTCGTTTTGAAATCAGGAGGAGAGAGGGTATGAAATTAGATCCACTTCCTCTAAAACCCGAAAAAGTCTCGATTATACGTTAGAAATGGACCATGAGACATGTTGGTGAGGTCAGAACGAAAAAACGAGCACGAAGCCTCGTATAGAAATCGGGAGGAGAGAGGGTATGAAATTTGATCCACTTCCTCTAAAACCCGAAAAAGTCTCGATTATACGTTAGAAATGGACCACGAGACGTGTTTGTGAGGTTAGAACGAAAAAACGAGCACGAAGCCTCGTTTTGAAATCAGGAGGAGAGAGGGTATGAAATTAGATCCACTTCCTCTAAAACCCGAAAAAGTCTCGATTATACGTTAGAAATGGACCAAGAGACGTGTTGGTGAGGTCAGAACGAAAAAACGAGCACGATGCCTCGTATAGAAATCGGGAGGAGAGAGGGTATGAAATTAGATCCACTCGCTCTAAAACCCGAAAAAGTCTCAATTATGGGATAGAAATGGACCACGAGACGTGTTTGTGAGGTCAGAATGAAAAAACGAGCACGAAGCCTCGTATAGAAATTGGGAGGAGAGAGGGTATGAAATTAGATCCACTTACTCTAAAACCTGAAAAAGTCTCGATTATAGGTTAGAAATGGACCACGAGACATGTTGGTTAGGTCAGAACAAAAAAACGAGCACGAAGCCTCGTATAGAAATCGGGAGGAGAGAGGGTATGAAATTAGATCCACTCGCTCTAAAACCCGAAAAAGTCTCAATTATAGGTTAGAAATGGACCACGAGACGTGTTTGTGAGGTCAGAACGAAAAAACGAGCACGAAGCCTCGTATAGAAATCGGGAGGAGAGAGGGTATGAAATTAGATCCACTCGCTCTAAAACCCGAAAAAGACTCAATTATGGGTTAGAAATGGACCACGAGACGTGTTTGTGAGGTCAGAACGAAAAAACGAGCACGAAGCCTCGTATAGAAATCGGGAGGAGAGAGAGTATGAAATTTGATCCACTTCCTCTAAAACCCGAAAAATTCCCGATTATACGTTAGAAATGGACCACGAGACGTGTTTGTGAGGTCAGAACGAAAAAACAAGCACGAAGCCTCGTATAGAAATCAGGAGGAGAGAGGGTATGAAATTAGATCCACTTCCTCTAAAACCCGAAAAAGTCTCGATTATACGTTAGAAATGGACCATGAGACGTGTTGGTGAGGTCAGAACGAAAAAAAAAGCACGAAGCCTCGTATAGAAAACGGGAGGAGAGAGGGTATTAAATTTGATCCACTTCCTCTAAAACCCGAAAAAGTCTCGATTATAGGTTAGAAATGGACCACGAGACGTGTTGGTGAGGTCAGAACGAAAAAACGAGCACGAAGCCTCGTATAGAAATTGGGAGGAGAGAGGGAATGAAATTAGATCCACTCGCTCTAAAACCCGAAAAAGTCTCAATTATGGGTTTGAAATGGACCACGAGACGTGTTTGTGAGGTCAGAACGAAAAAACGAGCACGAAGCCTCGTATAGAAATCGGGAGGTGAGAGGGTATGAAATTAGATCCACTTTCTCTAAAACCCGAAAAAGTCTCCATTATAGGTTAGAAATGGACCACGAGACGTGTTGGTGAGGTCAGAATGAAAAAACGAGCACGAAGCCTCGTATAGCAATCGGGAGGAGAGAGGGAATGAAATTAGATCCACTTCCTCTAAAATCCGAAAAAGTCTCGATTATAGGTTAGAAATGGACCACGAGACGTGTTTGTGAGGTCAAAACGAAAAAACGAGCACGAAGCCTCGTATAGAAATCGGGAGGAGAGAGGGTATGAAAATAGATCCACTTCCTCTAAAACCCGAAAAAGTCTCGATTATACGTTAGAAATGGACCATGAGACGTGTTGGTGAGGTCAGAACGAAAAAACGAGCACGAAGCCTCGTATAGAAATCGGGAGGAGAGAGGGTATGAAATTAGATCCACTCGCTCTAAAACCCGAAAAAGTCTCAATTATAGGTTAGAAATGGACCACGAGACGTGTTTGTGAGGTCAGAACGAAAAAACGAGCACGAAGCCTCGTATAGAAATCGGGAGGAGAGAGGGTATGAAATTAGATCCACTCACTCTAAAACCCGAAAAAGTCTCAATTATAGGTTAGAAATGGACCACGAGACGTGTTTGTGAGGTCAGAACGAAAAAACGAGCACGAAGCCTCGTATAGAAATCGGGAGGAGAGAGGGTATGAAATTTGATCCACTTCCTCTAAAACCCGAAAAAGTCTCGATTATAGGTTAGAAATGGACCACGAGACGTGTTTGTGAGGTGAGAACGAAAAAACGAGCACGAAGCCTCGTTTTGAAATCAGGAGGAGAGTGGGTATGAAATTAGATCCACTTCCTCTAAAACCCGAAAAAGTCTCGATTATACGTTAGAAATGGACCATGAGACGTGTTGGTGAGGTCAGAACGAAAAAACGAGCACGAAGCCTCGTATAGAAATCGGGAGGAGAGAGGGTATGAAATTTGATCAACTTCCTCTAAAACCCGAAAAAGTCTCGATTATAGGTTAGAAATGGACCACGAGACGTGTTTGTGAGGTCAGAACGAAAAAACGAGCACGAAGCATCGTATAGCAATCGGGAGGAGAGAGGGTATGAAATTAGATCCACTTCCTCTAAAACCCGAAAAAGTCTCGATTATAGGTTAGAAATGAACCACGAGACGTGTTTGTCAGGTCAGAATGAAAAAACGAGCACGAAGCCTCGTATAAAAATCGGGAGGAGAGAGGGTATGAAATTAGATTCACTTCCTCTAAAACCCGAAAAAGTCTCGATTATAGTTTAGAAATGGACCACGAGACGTGTTGTTGAGGTCAGAACTAGAAAACGAGCACGAAGCCTCGTATAGAAATCGGGAGGAGAGAGGGTATGAAATTAGATCCACTTCCTCTAAAACCCGAAAAAGTCTTGATTATTGGTTAGAAATGGACCACGAGACATGTTGGTGAGGTTAGAACGAGAAAACGAGCACGAAGCCTCGTATAGAAATCGGGAGGAGAGAGAGTATGAAATTAGATCCACTCGCTCTAAAACCCGAAAAAGTCTCAATTATAGGTTAGAAATGGACCACGAGACGTGTTTGTGAGGTCAGAACGAAAAAACGAGCACGAAGCCTCGTATAGAAATCGGGAGGAGAGAGGGTATGAAATTTGATCCACTTCCTCTAAAACCCGAAAAAGTCTCGATTATACGTTAGAAATGGACCACGAGACGTGTTTGTGAGGTTAGAACGAAAAAACGAGCACGAAGCCTCGTTTTGAAATCAGGAGGAGAGAGGGTATGAAATTAGATCCACTTCCTCTAAAACCCGAAAAAGTCTCGATTATACGTTAGAAATGGACCATGAGACGTGTTGGTGAGGTCAGAACGAAAAAACGAGCACGAAGCCTCGTATAGAAATCGGGAGGAGAGAGGGTATTAAATTTGATCCACTTCCTCTAAAACCCGAAAAAGTCTCGATTATAGGTTAGAAATGGACCACGAGACGTGTTTGTGAGGTCAGAACGAAAAAACGAGCACGAAGCCTCGTATAGCAATCGGGAGGAGAGAGGGTATAAAATTAGATACACTTTCTCTAAAACCCGAAAAAGTCTCGATTATAGGTTAGAAATGGACCACGAGACATGTTGGTGAGGTCAGAACGACAAAACGAGCACGAAGCCTCGTATAGAAATCGGGAGGAGAGAGAGTATGAAATTAGATCCACTCGCTCTAAAACCCGAAAAAGTCTCAATTATAGGTTAGAAATGGACCACGAGACGTGTTCGTGAGGTCAGAACGAAAAAACGAGCACGAAGCCTCGTATAGAAATCGGGAGGAGAGAGGGTATGAAATTAGATCCACTCGCTCTAAAACCCGAAAAAGTCTCAATTATAGGTTAGAAATGGACCACGAGACGTGTTTCTGAGGTCAGAACGAAAAAACGAGCACAAAGCCTCGTATAGAAATCGGGAGGAGAGAGGGTATGAAATTAGATCCACTTTCTCTAAAACCCGAAAAAGTCTCGATTATAGGTTAGAAATGGACCACGAGACGTGTTTGTGAGGTCAAAACGAAAAAACGAGCACGAAGCCTCGTATAGAAATCGGGAGGAGAGAGGGTATGAAATTAGATCCACTTCCTCTAAAACCCGAAAAAGTCTCGATTATAGTTAGAAATGGACCATGAGACGTGTTGGTGAGGTCAGAACGAAAAAACGAGCACGAAGCCTCGTATAGAAATCGGGAGGAGAGAGGGTATGAAATTAGATCCACTCGCTCTAAAACCCGAAAAAGTCTCAATTATAGGTTAGAAATGGACCACGAGACGTGTTTGTGAGGTCAGAACGAAAAAACGAGCACGAAGCCTCGTATAGAAATCGGGAGGAGAGAGGGTATAAAATTAGATCCACTTCCTCTAAAACCCGAAAAAGTCTCGATTATAGGTTAGAAATGGACCACGAGACGTCTTTGTGAGGTCAGAACGAAAAAACGAGCACGAATCCTCGTATAGAAATCGGGAGGAGAGAGGGTATGAAATTAGATCCACTCGCTCTAAAACCCGAAAAAGTCTCAATTATAGGTTAGAAATGGACCACGAGACGTGTTTGTGAGGTCAGAACGAAAAAACGAGCACGAAGCCTCGTATAAAAATCGGGAGGAGAGAAGGTATGAAATTAGATCCACTTCCTCTAAAACCTGAAAAAGTCTCGATTATAGGTTAGAAATGGACCACGAGACATGTTGGTGAGGTCAGAATGAAAAAATGAGCACGGAGCCTCGAATAGAAATCGGGAGGAGAGAGGGTATGAAATTAGATCCACTCGCTCTAAAACCCGAAAAAGTCTCAATTATAGGTTAGAAATGGACCACGAAACGTGTTTGTGAGGTCAGAACGAAAAAACGAGCACGAAGCCTCGTATAGAAATCGGGAGGAGAGAGGGTATGAAATTAGATCCACTTTCTCTAAAACCCGAAAAAGTCTCCATTATAGGTTAGAAATGGACCACGAGACGTGTTGGTGAGGTCAGAATAAAAAAAACGAGCACGAAGCCTCGTATAGCAATCGGGAGGAGAGAGGGTATGAAATTAGATCCACTTCCTCTAAAATCCGAAAAAGTCTCGATTATAGGTTAGAAATGGACCACGAGACGTGTTTGTGAGGTCAGAACGAAAAAACGAGCACGAAGCCTCGTATAAAAATCGGGAGGAGAGAAGGTATGAAATTAGATCCACTTCCTCTAAAACCTGAAAAAGTCTCGATTATAGGTTAGAAATGGACCACGAGACATGTTGGTGAGGTCAGAATGAAAAAATGAGCACGGAGCCTCGAATAGAAATCGGGAGGAGAGAGGGTATGAAATTAGATCCACTCGCTCTAAAACCCGAAAAAGTCTCAATTATAGGTTAGAAATGGACCACGAGACGTGTTTGTGAGGTCAGAACGAAAAAACGAGCACGAAGCCTCGTATAGAAATCGGGAGGAGAGAGGGTATGAAATTAGATCCACTTTCTCTAAAACCCGAAAAAGTCTCCATTATAGGTTAGAAATGGACCACGAGACGTGTTGGTGAGGTCAGAATGAAAAAACGAGCACGAAGCCTCGTATAGCAATCGGGAGGAGAGAGGGTATGAAATTAGATCCACTTCCTCTAAAATCCGAAAAAGTCTCGATTATAGGTTAGAAATGGACCACGAGACGTGTTTGTGAGGTCAAAACGAAAAAAACGAGCACGAAGCCTCGTATAGAAATCGGGAGGAGAGAGGGTATGAAATTAGATCCACATCCTCTAAAACCCGAAAAAGTCTCGATTATACGTTAGAAATGGACCATGAGACGTGTTGGTGAGGTCAGAACGAAAAAACGAGCACGAAGCCTCGTATAGAAATCGGGAGGAGAGAGGGTATGAAATTAGATCCACTCGCTCTAAAACCCGAAAATGTCTCAATTATAGGTTAGAAATGGACCACGAGACGTGTTTGTGAGGTCAGAACGAAAAAACGAGCACGAAGCCTCGTATATAAATCGGGAGGAGAGAGGGTATGAAATTAGATCCACTTCCTCTAAAACCCGAAAAAGTCTCGATTATAGGTTAGAAATGGACCACGAGACTTGTTGGTGAGGTCAGAATGAAAAAATGAGCACGGAGCCTCGTATAGAAATCGGGAGGAGAGAGGGTATGAAATTAGATCCACTCGCTCTAAAACCCGAAAAAGTCTCAATTATAGGTTAGAAATGGACCACGAGACGTGTTTGTGAGGTCAGAACGAAAAAACGAGCACGAAGCCTCGTATAGAAATCGGGAGGAGAGAGGGTATGAAATTAGATCCACTTTCTCTAAAACCCGAAAAAGTCTCCATTATAGGTTAGAAATGGACCACGAGACGTGTTGGTGAGGTCAGAATGAAAAAACGAGCACGAAGCCTCGTATAGCAATCGGGAGGAGAGAGGGTATGAAATTAGATCCACTTCCTCTAAAATCCGAAAAAGTCTCGATTATAGGTTAGAAATGGACCACGAGACGTGTTTGTGAGGTCAAAACGAAAAAACGAGCACGAAGCCTCGTCTAGAAATCGGGAGGAGAGAGGGTATGAAATTAGATCCACTTCCTCTAAAACCCGAAAAAGTCTCGATTATACGTTAGAAATGGACCATGAGACGTGTTGGTGAGGTCAGAACGAAAAAACGAGCACGAAGCCTCGTATAGAAATCGGGAGGAGAGAGGGTATGAAATTAGATCCACTCGCTCTAAAACCCGAAAAAGTCTCAATTATAGGTTAGAAATGGACCACGAGACGTGTTTGTGAGGTCAGAACGAAAAAACGAGCACGAAGCCTCGTATATAAATCGGGAGGAGAGAGGGTATGAAATTAGATCCACTTTCTCTAAAACCCAAAAAAGTCTCCATTATAGGTTAGAAATGGACCACGAGACGTGTTTGTGTGGTCAGAACGAAAAAACGAGCACGAAGCCTCGTATAGAAATCGGGAGGAGAGAGGGTATGAAATTAGATCCACTTCCTCTAAAATCGAAAAAGTCTCGATCATACGTTAGAAATGGACCATGAGACGTGTTGGTGAGGTCAGAACGAAAAAACGAGCACGAAGCCTCGTATAGAAATCGGGAGGAGAGAGGGTATGAAATTAGATCCACTCGCTCTAAAACCCGAAAAGTCTCAATTATAGGTTAGAAATGGACCACGAGACGTGTTTGTGAGGTCAGAACGAAAAAACGAGCACGAAGCCTCGTATAGAAATCGGGAGGAGAGAGGGTATGAAATTAGATCCACTTTCTCTAAAACCTGAAAAAGTCTCCATTATAGGTTAGAAATGGACCACGAGAAGTGTTGGTGAGGTCAGAATGAAAAAACGAGCACGAAGCCTCGTATAGCAATCGGGAGGAGAGAGGGTATGAAATTAGATCCACTTCCTCTAAAATCGAAAAAGTCTCGATTATAGGTTAGAAATGAACCACGAGACGTGTTTGTGAGGTCAGAACGAAAAAACGAGCACGAAGCCTCGTATAGAAATCGGGAGGAGAGAGGGTATGAAATTAGATCCACTTTCTCTAAAACCCGAAAAAGTCTCCGTTATAGGTTAGAAATGGACCACGAGACGTGTTGGTGAGGTCAGAATGAAAAAACGAGCACGAAGCCTCGTATAGCAATCGGGAGGAGAGATGGTATGAAATTAGATCCACTTCCTCTAAAATCCGAAAAAGTCTCGATTATAGGTTAGAAATGGACCACGAGACGTGTTTGTGAGGTCAAAATGAAAAAACGAGCACGAAGCCTCGTATAGAAATCGGGAGGAGAGAGGGTATGAAATTAGATCCACTTCCTTTAAAACCCGAAAAAGTCTCGATTATACGTTAGAAATGGACCATGAGACGTGTTGGTGAGGTCAGAACGAAAAAACGAGCACGAAGCCTCGTATAGAAATCGGGAGGAGAGAGGGTATGAAATTAGATCCACTCGCTCTAAAACCCGAAAAAGTCTCAATTATAGGTTAGAAATGGACCACGAGACGTGTTTGTGAGGTCAGAACGAAAAAACGAGCACGAAGCCTCGTATAGAAATCGGGAGGAGAGAGGGTATAAAATTAGATCCACTTCCTCTAAAACCCGAAAAAGTCTCGATTATAGGTTAGAAATGGACCACGAGACGTCTTTGTGAGGTTAGAACGAAAAAACGAGCACGAATCCTCGTATAGAAATCGGGAGGAGAGAGGGTATGAAATTAGATCCACTCGCTCTAAAACCCGAAAAAGTCTCAATTATAGGTTAGAAATGGACCACGAGACGTGTTTGTGAGGTCAGAACGAAAAAACGAGCACGAAGCCTCGTATAGAAATCGGGAGGAGAGAGGGTATAAAATTAGATCCACTTCCTCTAAAACCCGAAAAAGTCTCGATTATAGGTTAGAAATGGACCACGAGACGTCTTTGTGAGGTCAGAACGAAAAAACGAGCACGAATCCTCGTATAGAAATCGGGAGGAGAGAGGGTATGAAATTAGATCCACTCGCTCTAAAACCCGAAAAAGACTCAATTATGGGTTAGAAATGGACCACGAGACGTGTTTGTGAGGTCAGAACGAAAAAACGAGCACAAAGCCTCGTATAGAAATCGGGAGGAGAGAGGGTATGAAATTTGATCCACTTCCTCTAAAACCCGAAAAATTCTCGATTATATGTTAGAAATGGACCACGAGACGTGTTTGTGAGGTCAGAACGAAAAAACAAGCACGAAGCCTCGT
Source organism: Thalia dealbata (assembly GCA_030544415.1). NCBI lineage: Eukaryota > Viridiplantae > Streptophyta > Magnoliopsida > Zingiberales > Marantaceae > Thalia > Thalia dealbata. The sequence goes on from CM060460.1 coordinate 14,337,505, forward strand.
ATAGAAATCAGGAGGAGAGAGGGTATGAAATTAGATCCACTTCCTCTAAAACCCGAAAAAGTCTCGATTATACGTTAGAAATGGACCATGAGACGTGTTGGTGAGGTCAGAACGAAAAAACGAGCACGAAGCCTCGTATAGAAAACGGGAGGAGAGAGGGTATTAAATTTGATCCACTTCCTCTAAAACCCGAAAAAGTCTCGATTATAGGTTAGAAATGGACCACGAGACATGTTGGTGAGGTCAGAACAAAAAAACGAGCACGAAGCCTCGTATAGAAATCGGGAGGAGAGAGGGAATGAAATTAGATCCACTTCCTCTAAAATCCGAAAAAGTCTCGATTATAGGTTAGAAATGGACCACGAGACGTGTTTGTGAGGTCAAAACGAAAAAACGAGCACGAAGCCTCGTATAGAAATCGGGAGGAGAGAGGGTATGAAATTAGATCCACAAGCTCTAAAACCCGAAAAAGTCTCGATTATAGGTTAGAAATGGACCACGAGACGTGTTCCTTAGGTGAGAACGAAAAAACGAGCACGAAGCCTCGTTTAGAAATCGGGAGGAGAGAGGGTATGAAATTAGATCCACTTTCTCTAAAACCCGAAAAAGTCTCGATTATAGGTTAGAAATGGACCATGAGACGTGTTGGTGAGGTCAGAACGAAAAAACGAGCACGAAGCCTCGTATAGAAATCGGGAGGAGAGAGGGTATGAAATTAGATCCACTCGCTCTAAAACCCGAAAAAGTCTCAATTATAGGTTAGAAATGGATCACGAGACGTGTTTGTGGGGTCAGAACGAAAAAACGAGCACGAAGCCTCGTATAGAAAACGGGAGGAGAGAGGGTATGAAAATAGATCCACTTTCTCTAAAACCCGAAAAAGTCTCCATTATAGGTTAGAAATGGACCACGAGACGTGTTTGTGAGGTCAGAACGAAAAAACGAGCACGAAGCCTCGTATAGAAATCGGGAGGAGAGAGGGTATGAAATTAGATCCACTCGCTCTAAAACCCGAAAAGTCTCAATTATAGGTTAGAAATGGACCACGAGACGTGTTTGTGAGGTCAGAACGAAAAAACGAGCACGAAGCCTCGTATAGAAATCGGGAGGAGAGAGGGTATGAAATTAGATCCACTTTCTCTAAAACCCGAAAAAGTCTCCATTATAGGTTAGAAATGGACCACGGGACATGTTGGTGAGGTTAGAATGAAAAAACGAGCACGAAGCCTCGTATAGCAATCGGGAGGAGAGAGGGTATGAAATTAAATCCACTTCCTCTAAAATCGAAAAAGTCTCGATTATAGGTTAGAAATGAACCACGAGACGTGTTTGTAAGGTCAGAACGAAAAAACGAGCACGAAGCCTCATATAGAAATCGGGAGGAGAGAGGGTATGAAATTAGATCCACTTCCTCTAAAACCCGAAAAAGTCTCGATTATACGTTAGAAATGGACCATGAGACGTGTTGGTGAGGTCAGAACGAAAAAACGAGCACGAAGCCTCGTATAGAAATCGGGAGGAGAGAGGGTATTAAATTTGATCCACTTCCTCTAAAACCCGAAAAAGTCTCGATTATAGGTTAGAAATGGACCACGAGACGTGTTTGTGAGGTCAGAACGAAAAAACGAGCACGAAGCCTCGTATAGCAATCGGGAGGAGAGAGGGTATGAAATTAGATCCACTTCCTCTAAAATCCGAAAAAGTCTCGATTATAGGTTAGAAATGAACCACGAGACGTGTTTGTAAGGTCAGAATGAAAAAACGAGCACGAAGCCTCGTATAAAAATCGGGAGGAGAGAGGGTATGAAATTAGATCCACTTCCTCTAAAACCCGAAAAAGTCTCGATTATAGTTTAGAAATGGACCACGAGACATGTTGGTGAGGTCAGAACGAGAAAACGAGCACGAAGCCTCGCATAGAAATCGGGAGGAGAGAGGGTATGAAATTAGATCCACTTCCTCTAAAACCCGAAAAAGTCTTGATTATTGGTTAGAAATGGACCACGAGACATGTTGGTGAGGTCAGAACGAGAAAACGAGCACGAAGCCTCGTATAGAAATCGGGAGGAGAGAGAGTATGAAATTTGATCCACTTCCTCTAAAACCCGAAAAAGTCTCGATTATACGTTAGAAATGGACCATGAGACGTGTTGGTGAGGACAGAACGAAAAAACGAGCACGAAGCCTCGTATAGAAATCGGGAGGAGAGAGAGTATGAAATTTGATCCACTTCCTCTAAAACCCGAAAAAGTCTCGATTATACATTAGAAATGGACCAAGAGACGTGTTGGTGAGGTCAGAACGAAAAAACGAGCACGATGCCTCGTATAGAAATCGGGAGGAGAGAGGGTATGAAATTAGATCCACTCGCTCTAAAACCCGAAAAAGTCTCAATTATGGGTTAGAAATGGACCACGAGACGTGTTTGTGAGGTCAGAATGAAAAAACGAGCACGAAGCCTCGTATAGAAATCGGGAGGAGAGAGGGTATGAAATTAGATCCACTTCCTCTAAAACCTGAAAAAGTCTCGATTATAGGTTAGAAATGGACCACGAGACATGTTGGTGAGGTCAGAACAAAAAAACGAGCACGAAGCCTCGTATAGAAATCGGGAGGAGAGAGGGTATGAAATTAGATCCACTCGCTCTAAAACCCGAAAAAGTCTCAATTATAGGTTAGAAATGGACCACGAGACGTGTTTGTGAGGTCAGAACGAAAAAACGAGCACGAAGCCTCGTATAGAAATCGGGAGGAGAGAGGGTATGAAATTAGATCCACTCGTTCTAAAACCCGAAAAAGACTCAATTATGGGTTAGAAATGGACCACGAGACGTGTTTGTGAGGTCAGAACGAAAAAACAAGCACGAAGCCTCGTATAGAAATCAGGAGGAGAGAGGGTATGAAATTAGATCCACTTCCTCTAAAACCCGAAAAAGTCTCGATTATACGTTAGAAATGGACCATGAGACGTGTTGGTGAGGACAGAACGAAAAAACGAGCACGAAGCCTCGTATAGAAATCGGGAGGAGAGAGAGTATGAAATTTGATCCACTTCCTCTAAAACCCGAAAAAGTCTCAATTATAGGTTAGAAATGGACCACGAGACGTGTTTGTGAGGTCAGAACGAAAAAACGAGCACGAAGCCTCGTATAGAAATCGGGAGGAGAGAGGGTATGAAATTAGATCAACTTTCTCTAAAACCCGAAAAAGTCTCCATTATAGGTTAGAAATGGACCACGAGACGTGTTGGTGAGGTCAGAACGAAAAAACGAGCACGAAGCCTCGTATAGAAATCGGGAGGAGAGAGGGAATGAAATTAGATCCACTTCCTCTAAAATCCGAAAAAGTCTCGATTATAGGTTAGAAATGGACCACGAGACGTGTTTGTGAGGTCAAAACGAAAAAACGAGCACGAAGCCTCGTATAGAAATCGGGAGGAGAGAGGGTATGAAATTAGATCCACAAGCTCTAAAACCGGAAAAAGTCTCGATTATAGGTTAGAAATGGACCACGAGACGTGTTCCTTAGGTGAGAACGAAAAAACGAGCACGAAGCCTCGTTTAGAAATCGGGAGGAGAGAGGGTATGAAATTAGATCCACTTTCTCTAAAACCCGAAAAAGTCTCGATTATAGGTTAGAAATGGACCATGAGACGTGTTGGTGAGGTCAGAACGAAAAAACGAGCACGAAGCCTCGTATAGAAATCGGGAGGAGAGAGGGTATGAAATTAGATCCACTCGCTCTAAAACCCGAAAAAGTCTCAATTATAGGTTAGAAATGGATCACGAGACGTGTTTGTGGGGTCAGAACGAAAAAACGAGCACGAAGCCTCGTATAGAAAACGGGAGGAGAGAGGGTATGAAAATAGATCCACTTTCTCTAAAACCCGAAAAAGTCTCCATTATAGGTTAGAAATGGACCACGAGACGTGTTTGTGAGGTCAAAACGAAAAAACGAGCACGAAGCCTCGTATAGAAATCGGGAGGAGAGAGGGTATGAAATTAGATCCACTCGCTCTAAAACCCGAAAAGTCTCAATTATAGGTTAGAAATGGACCACGAGACGTGTTTGTGAGGTCAGAACGAAAAAACGAGCACGAAGCCTCGTATAGAAATCGGGAGGAGAGAGGGTATGAAATTAGATCCACTTTCTCTAAAACCCGAAAAAGTCTCCATTATAGGTTAGAAATGGACCACGGGACGTGTTGGTGAGGTTAGAATGAAAAAACGAGCACGAAGCCTCGTATAGCAATCGGGAGGAGAGAGGGTATGAAATTAAATCCACTTCCTCTAAAATCGAAAAAGTCTCGATTATAGGTTAGAAATGAACCACGAGACGTGTTTGTAAGGTCAGAACGAAAAAACGAGCACGAAGCCTCCTATAGAAATCGGGAGGAGAGAGGGTATGAAATTAGATCCACTTCCTCTAAAACCCGAAAAAGTCTCGATTATACGTTAGAAATGGACCATGAGACGTGTTGGTGAGGTCAGAACGAAAAAACGAGCACGAAGCCTCGTATAGAAAACGGGAGGAGAGAGGGTATTAAATTTGATCCACTTCCTCTAAAACCCGAAAAAGTCTCGATTATAGGTTAGAAATGGACCACGAGACGTGTTGGTGAGGTCAGAACGAAAAAACGAGCACGAAGCCTCGTATAGAAATCGGGAGGAGAGAGGGAATGAAATTAGATCCACTTCCTCTAAAATCCGAAAAAGTCTCGATTATAGGTTAGAAATGGACCACGAGACGTGTTTGTGAGGTCAAAACGAAAAAACGAGCACGAAGCCTCGTATAGAAATCGGGAGGAGAGAGGGTATGAAATTAGATCCACAAGCTCTAAAACCCGAAAAAGTCTCGATTATAGGTTAGAAATGGACCACGAGACGTGTTCCTTAGGTGAGAACGAAAAAACGAGCACGAAGCCTCGTTTAGAAATCGGGAGGAGAGAGGGTATGAAATTAGATCCACTTTCTCTAAAACCCGAAAAAGTCTCGATTATAGGTTAGAAATGGACCATGAGACGTGTTGGTGAGGTCAGAACGAAAAAACGAGCACGAAGCCTCGTATAGAAATCGGGAGGAGAGAGGGTATGAAATTAGATCCACTCGCTCTAAAACCCGAAAAAGTCTCAATTATAGGTTAGAAATGGATCACGAGACGTGTTTGTGGGGTCAGAACGAAAAAACGAGCACGAAGCCTCGTATAGAAAACGGGAGGAGAGAGGGTATGAAAATAGATCCACTTTCTCTAAAACCCGAAAAAGTCTCCATTATAGGTTAGAAATGGACCACGAGACGTGTTTGTGAGGTCAAAACGAAAAAACGAGCACGAAGCCTCGTATAGAAATCGGGAGGAGAGAGGGTATGAAATTAGATCCACTCGCTCTAAAACCCGAAAAGTCTCAATTATAGGTTAGAAATGGACCACGAGACGTGTTTGTGAGGTCAGAACGAAAAAACGAGCACGAAGCCTCGTATAGAAATCGGGAGGAGAGAGGGTATGAAATTAGATCCACTTTCTCTAAAACCCGAAAAAGTCTCCATTATAGGTTAGAAATGGACAACGGGACGTGTTGGTGAGGTTAGAATGAAAAAACGAGCACGAAGCCTCGTATAGCAATCGGGAGGAGAGAGGGTATGAAATTAAATCCACTTCCTCTAAAATCGAAAAAGTCTCGATTATAGGTTAGAAATGAACCACGAGACGTGTTTGTAAGGTCAGAACGAAAAAACGAGCACGAAGCCTCCTATAGAAATCGGGAGGAGAGAGGGTATGAAATTAGATCCACTTCCTCTAAAACCCGAAAAAGTCTCGATTATACGTTAGAAATGGACCATGAGACGTGTTGGTGAGGTCAGAACGAAAAAACGAGCACGAAGCCTCGTATAGAAAACGGGAGGAGAGAGGGTATTAAATTTGATCCACTTCCTCTAAAACCCGAAAAAGTCTCGATTATAGGTTAGAAATGGACCACGAGACGTGTTGGTGAGGTCAGAACGAAAAAACGAGCACGAAGCCTCGTATAGAAATCGGGAGGAGAGAGGGAATGAAATTAGATCCACTTCCTCTAAAATCCGAAAAAGTCTCGATTATAGGTTAGAAATGGACCACGAGACGTGTTTGTGAGGTCAAAACGAAAAAACGAGCACGAAGCCTCGTATAGAAATCGGGAGGAGAGAGGGTATGAAATTAGATCCACAAGCTCTAAAACCCGAAAAAGTCTCGATTATAGGTTAGAAATGGACCACGAGACGTGTTCCTTAGGTGAGAACGAAAAAACGAGCACGAAGCCTCGTTTAGAAATCGGGAGGAGAGAGGGTATGAAATTAGATCCACTTTCTCTAAAACCCGAAAAAGTCTCGATTATAGGTTAGAAATGGACCATGAGACGTGTTGGTGAGGTCAGAACGAAAAAACGAGCACGAAGCCTCGTATAGAAATCGGGAGGAGAGAGGGTATGAAATTAGATCCACTCGCTCTAAAACCCGAAAAAGTCTCAATTATAGGTTAGAAATGGATCACGAGACGTGTTTGTGGGGTCAGAACGAAAAAACGAGCACGAAGCCTCGTATAGAAAACGGGAGGAGAGAGGGTATGAAAATAGATCCACTTTCTCTAAAACCCGAAAAAGTCTCCATTATAGGTTAGAAATGGACCACGAGACGTTTTTGTGAGGTCAAAACGAAAAAACGAGCACGAAGCCTCGTATAGAAATCGGGAGGAGAGAGGGTATGAAATTAGATCCACTCGCTCTAAAACCCGAAAAGTCTCAATTATAGGTTAGAAATGGACCACGAGACGTGTTTGTGAGGTCAGAACGAAAAAACGAGCACGAAGCCTCGTATAGAAATCGGGAGGAGAGAGGGTATGAAATTAGATCCACTTTCTCTAAAACCCGAAAAAGTCTCCATTATAGGTTAGAAATGGACCACGGGACGTGTTGGTGAGGTTAGAATGAAAAAACGAGCACGAAGCCTCGTATAGCAATCGGGAGGAGAGAGGGTATGAAATTAAATCCACTTCCTCTAAAATCGAAAAAGTCTCGATTATAGGTTAGAAATGAACCACGAGACGTGTTTGTAAGGTCAGAACGAAAAAACGAGCACGAAGCCTCCTATAGAAATCGGGAGGAGAGAGGGTATGAAATTAGATCCACTTCCTCTAAAACCCGAAAAAGTCTCGATTATACGTTAGAAATGGACCATGAGACGTGTTGGTGAGGTCAGAACGAAAAAACGAGCACGAAGCCTCGTATAGAAATCGGGAGGAGAGAGGGTATTAAATTTGATCCACTTCCTCTAAAACCCGAAAAAGTCTCGATTATAGGTTAGAAATGGACCACGAGACGTGTTTGTGAGGTCAGAACGAAAAAACGAGCACGAAGCCTCGTATAGCAATCGGGAGGAGAGAGGGTATGAAATTAGATCCACTTCCTCTAAAATCCGAAAAAGTCTCGATTATAGGTTAGAAATGAACCACGAGACGTGTTTGTAAGGTCAGAATGAAAAAACGAGCACGAAGCCTCGTATAAAAATCGGGAGGAGAGAGGGTATGAAATTAGATCCACTTCCTCTAAAACCCGAAAAAGTCTCGATTATAGTTTAGAAATGGACCACGAGACATGTTGGTGAGGTCAGAACGAGAAAACGAGCACGAAGCCTCGCATAGAAATCGGGAGGAGAGAGGGTATGAAATTAGATCCACTTCCTCTAAAACCCGAAAAAGTCTTGATTATTGGTTAGAAATGGACCACGAGACATGTTGGTGAGGTCAGAACGAGAAAACGAGCACGAAGCCTCGTATAGAAATCGGGAGGAGAGAGAGTATGAAATTTGATCCACTTCCTCTAAAACCCGAAAAAGTCTCGATTATACGTTAGAAATGGACCATGAGACGTGTTGGTGAGGACAGAACGAAAAAACGAGCACGAAGCCTCGTATAGAAATCGGGAGGAGAGAGAGTATGAAATTTGATCCACTTCCTCTAAAACCCGAAAAAGTCTCGATTATACATTAGAAATGGACCAAGAGAGGTGTTGGTGAGGTCAGAACGAAAAAACGAGCACGATGCCTCGTATAGAAATCGGGAGGAGAGAGGGTATGAAATTAGATCCACTCGCTCTAAAACCCGACAAAGTCTCAATTATGGGTTAGAAATGGACCACGAGACGTGTTTGTGAGGTCAGAATGAAAAAACGAGCACGAAGCCTCGTATAGAAATCGGGAGGAGAGAGGGTATGAAATTAGATCCACTTCCTCTAAAACCTGAAAAAGTCTCGATTATAGGTTAGAAATGGACCACGAGACATGTTGGTGAGGTCAGAACAAAAAAACGAGCACGAAGCCTCGTATAGAAATCGGGAGGAGAGAGGGTATGAAATTAGATCCACTCGCTCTAAAACCCGAAAAAGTCTCAATTATAGGTTAGAAATGGACCACGAGACGTGTTTGTGAGGTCAGAACGAAAAAACGAGCACGAAGCCTCGTATAGAAATCGGGAGGAGTGAGGGTATGAAATTAGATCCACTCGTTCTAAAACCCGAAAAAGACTCAATTATGGGTTAGAAATGGACCACGAGACGTGTTTGTGAGGTCAGAACGAAAAAACGAGCACGAAGCCTCGTATAGAAATCGGGAGGAGAGAGGGTATGAAATTTGATCCACTTCCTCTAAAACCCGAAAAATTCTCGATTATACGTTAGAAATGGACCACGAGACGTGTTTGTGAGGTCAGAACGAAAAAACAAGCATGAAGCCTCGTATAGAAATCAGGAGGAGAGAGGGTATGAAATTAGATCCACTTCCTCTAAAACCCGAAAAAGTCTCGATTATACGTTAGAAATGGACCATGAGACGTGTTGGTGAGGACAGAACGAAAAAACGAGCACGAAGCGTCGTATAGAAATCGGGAGGAGAGAGAGTATGAAATTTGATCCACTTCCTCTAAAACCCGAAAAAGTCTCAATTATAGGTTAGAAACGGACCACGAGACGTGTTTTTGAGGTCAGAACGAAAAAACGAGCACGAAGCCTCGTATAGAAATCGGGAGGAGAGAGGGTATGAAATTAGATCCACTCGCTCTAAAACCCGAAAAAGTCTCAATTATAGGTTAGAAATGGACCACGAGACGTGTTTGTGAGGTCAGAACGAAAAAACGAGCACGAAGCCTCGTATAGAAATCGGGAGGAGAGAGGGTATGAAATTAGATCCACTCACTCTAAAACCCGAAAAAGTCTCAATTATAGGTTAGAAATGGACCACGAGACGTGTTTGTGAGGTCAGAACGAAAAAACGAGCACGAAGCCTCGTATAGAAATCGGGAGGAGAGAGGGTATGAAATTTGATCCACTTCCTCTAAAACCCGAAAAAGTCTCGATTATACGTTAGAAATGGACCATGAGACGTGTTGGTGAGGACAGAACGAAAAAACGAGCACGAAGCCTCGTATAGAAATCGGGAGGAGAGAGAGTATGAAATTTGATCCACTTCCTCTAAAACCCGAAAAAGTCTCGATTATACATTAGAAATGGACCAAGAGACGTGTTGGTGAGGTCAGAACGAAAAAACGAGCACGATGCCTCGTATAGAAATCGGGAGGAGAGAGGGTATGAAATTAGATCCACTCGCTCTAAAACCCGAAAAAGTCTCAATTATGGGTTAGAAATGGACCACGAGACGTGTTTGTGAGGTCAGAATGAAAAAACGAGCACGAAGCCTCGTATAGAAATCGGGAGGAGAGAGGGTATGAAATTAGATCCACTTCCTCTAAAACCTGAAAAAGTCTCGATTATAGGTTAGAAATGGACCACGAGACATGTTGGTGAGGTCAGAACAAAAAAACGAGCACGAAGCCTCGTATAGAAATCGGGAGGAGAGAGGGTATGAAATTAGATCCACTCGCTCTAAAACCCGAAAAAGTCTCAATTATAGGTTAGAAATGGACCACGAGACGTGTTTGTGAGGTCAGAACGAAAAAACGAGCACGAAGCCTCGTATAGAAATCGGGAGGAGAGAGGGTATGAAATTAGATCCACTCGTTCTAAAACCCGAAAAAGACTCAATTATGGGTTAGAAATGGACCACGAGACGTGTTTGTGAGGTCAGAACGAAAAAACGAGCACGAAGCCTCGTATAGAAATCGGGAGGAGAGAGGGTATGAAATTTTATCCACTTCCTCTAAAACCCGAAAAATTCTCGATTATACGTTAGAAATGGACCACGAGACGTGTTTGTGAGGTCAGAACGAAAAAACAAGCACGAAGCCTCGTATAGAAATCAGGAGGAGAGAGGGTATGAAATTAGATCCACTTCCTCTAAAACCCGAAAAAGTCTCGATTATACGTTAGAAATGGACCATGAGACGTGTTGGTGAGGTCAGAACGAAAAAACGAGCACGAAGCCTCGTATAGAAAACGGGAGGAGAGAGGGTATTAAATTTGATCCACTTCCTCTAAAACCCGAAAAAGTCTCGATTATAGGTTAGAAATGGACCACGAGACGTGTTGGTGAGGTCAGAACGAAAAAACGAGCACGAAGCCTCGTATAGAAATCGGGAGGAGAGAGGGAATGAAATTAGATCCACTCGCTCTAAAACCCGAAAAAGTCTCAATTATGGGTTTGAAATGGACCACGAGACGTGTTTGTGAGGTCAGAACGAAAAAACGAGCACGAAGCCTCGTATAGAAATCGGGAGGAGAGAGGGTATGAAATTAGATCCACTTTCTCTAAAACCCGAAAAAGTCTCCATTATAGGTTAGAAATGGACCACGAGACGTGTTGGTGAGGTCAGAACGAAAAAACAAGCACGAAGCCTCGTATAGAAATCGGGAGGAGAGAGGTTATGAAATTAGATCCACTTCCTCTAAAACCCGAAAAAGTCTCGATTATACGTTAGAAATGGACCATGAGACGTGTTGGTGAGGTCAGAACGAAAAAACGATCACGAAGCCTCGTATAGAAATTGGGAGGAGAGAGGGTATGAAATTAGATCCACTCGCTCTAAAACCCGAAAAAGTCTCAATTATAGGTTAGAAATGGATCACGAGACGTGTTTGTGGGGTCAGAACGAAAAACCAACACGAAGCCTCGTATAGAAATCGGGAGGAGAGAGGGTATGAAAATAGATCCACTTTCTCTAAAACCCGAAAAAGTCTCCATTATAGGTTAGAAATGGACCACGAGACGTGTTTGTGAGGTCAGAACGAAAAAACGAGCACGAAGCCTCGTATAGAAATCGGGAGGAGAGAGGGTATGAAATTAGATCCACTCGCTCCAAAACCCGAAAAGTCTCAATTATAGGTTAGAAATGGACCACGAGACGTGTTTGTGAGGTCAGAACGAAAAAACGAGCACGAAGCCTCGTATAGAAATCGGGAGGAGAGAGGGTATGAAATTAGATCCACTTTCTCTAAAACCCGAAAAAGTCTCCATTATAGGTTAGAAATGGACCACGAGACGTGTTGGTGAGGTCAGAATGAAAAAACGAGCACGAAGCCTCGTATAGCAATCGGGAGGAGAGAGGGTATGAAATTAGATCCACTTCCTCTAAAATCGAAAAAGTCTCGATTATAGGTTAGAAATGAACCACGAGACGTGTTTGTAAGGTCAGAACGAAAAAACGAGCACGAAGCCTCGTATAGAAATCGGGAGGAGAGAGGGTATGAAATTAGATCCACTTCCTCTAAAACCCGAAAAAGTCTCGATTATACGTTAGAAATGGACCATGAGACGTGTTGGTGAGGTCAGAACGAAAAAACGAGCACGAAGCCTCGTATAGAAATCGGGAGGAGAGAGGGTATTAAATTTGATCCACTTCCTCTAAAACCCGAAAAAGTCTCGATTATAGGTTAGAAATGGACCACGAGACGTGTTTGTGAGGTCAGAACGAAAAAACGAGCACGAAGCCTCGTATAGAAATCGGGAGGAGAGAGGGTATGAAATTAGATCCACTCGCTCTAAAACCCGAAAAAGTCTCAATTATAGGTTAGAAATGGACCACGAGACGTGTTTGTGAGGTCAGAACGAAAAAACGAGCACGAAGCCTCGTATAGAAATCGGGAGGAGAGAGGGTATAAAATTAGATCCACTTCCTCTAAAACCCGAAAAAGTCTCGATTATAGGTTAGAAATGGACCACGAGACGTCTTTGTGAGGTCAGAACGAAAAAACGAGCACGAATCCTCGTATAGAAATCGGGAGGAGAGAGGGTATGAAATTAGATCCACTCGCTCTAAAACCCGAAAAAGTCTCAATTATAGGTTAGAAATGGACCACGAGACGTGTTTGTGAGGTCAGAACGAAAAAACGAGCACGAAGCCTCGTATAAAAATCGGGAGGAGAGAAGGTATGAAATTAGATCCACTTCCTCTAAAACCTGAAAAAGTCTCGATTATAGGTTAGAAATGGACCACGAGACATGTTGGTGAGGTCAGAATGAAAAAATGAGCACGGAGCCTCGAATAGAAATCGGGAGGAGAGAGGGTATGAAATTAGATCCACTCGCTCTAAAACCCGAAAAAGTCTCAATTATAGGTTAGAAATGGACCACGAGACGTGTTTGTGAGGTCAGAACGAAAAAACGAGCACGAAGCCTCGTATAGAAATCGGGAGGAGAGAGGGTATGAAATTAGATCCACTTTCTCTAAAACCCGAAAAAGTCTCCATTATAGGTTAGAAATGGACCACGAGACGTGTTGGTGAGGTCAGAATAAAAAAAACGAGCACGAAGCCTCGTATAGCAATCGGGAGGAGAGAGGGTATGAAATTAGATCCACTTCCTCTAAAATCCGAAAAAGTCTCGATTATAGGTTAGAAATGGACCACGAGACGTGTTTGTGAGGTCAGAACGAAAAAACGAGCACGAAGCCTCGTATAAAAATCGGGAGGAGAGAAGGTATGAAATTAGATCCACTTCCTCTAAAACCTGAAAAAGTCTCGATTATAGGTTAGAAATGGACCACGAGACATGTTGGTGAGGTCAGAATGAAAAAATGAGCACGGAGCCTCGAATAGAAATCGGGAGGAGAGAGGGTATGAAATTAGATCCACTTCCTCTAAAATCCGAAAAAGTCTCGATTATAGGTTAGAAATGGACCACGAGACGTGTTTGTGAGGTCAAAACGAAAAAACGAGCACGAAGCCTCGTATAGAAATCGGGAGGAGAGAGGGTATGAAATTAGATCCACATCCTCTAAAACCCGAAAAAGTCTCGATTATACGTTAGAAATGGACCATGAGACGTGTTGGTGAGGTCAGAACGAAAAAACGAGCACGAAGCCTCGTATAGAAATCGGGAGGAGAGAGGGTATGAAATTAGATCCACTCGCTCTAAAACCCGAAAATATCTCAATTATAGGTTAGAAATGGACCACGAGACGTGTTTGTGAGGTCAGAACGAAAAAACGAGCACGAAGCCTCGTATATAAATCGGGAGGAGAGAGGGTATGAAATTAGATCCACTTCCTCTAAAACCCGAAAAAGTCTCGATTATAGGTTAGAAATGGACCACGAGACTTGTTGGTGAGGTCAGAATGAAAAAATGAGCACGGAGCCTCGTATAGAAATCGGGAGGAGAGAGGGTATGAAATTAGATCCACTCGCTCTAAAACCCGAAAAAGTCTCAATTATAGGTTAGAAATGGACCACGAGACGTGTTTGTGAGGTCAGAACGAAAAAACGAGCACGAAGCCTCGTATAGAAATCGGGAGGAGAGAGGGTATGAAATTAGATCCACTTTCTCTAAAACCCGAAAAAGTCTCCGTTATAGGTTAGAAATGGACCACGAGACGTGTTGGTGAGGTCAGAATGAAAAAACGAGCACGAAGCCTCGTATAGCAATCGGGAGGAGAGAGGGTATGAAATTAGATCCACTTCCTCTAAAATCCGAAAAAGTCTCGATTATACGTTAGAAATGGACCATGAGACGTGTTGGTGAGGTCAGAACGAAAAAACGAGCACGAAGCCTCGTATAGAAATCGGGAGGAGAGAGGGTATTAAATTTGATCCACTTCCTCTAAAACCCGAAAAAGTCTCGATTATAGGTTAGAAATGGACCACGAGACGTGTTTGTGAGGTCAGAACGAAAAAACGAGCACGAAGCCTTGTATAGAAATCGGGAGGAGAGAGGGTATGAAATTAGATCCACTTCCTCTAAAACCTGAAAAAGTCTCGATTATAGGTTAGAAATGGACCACGAGACATGTTGGTGAGGTCAGAACAAAAAAACGAGCACGAAGCCTCGTATAGAAATCGGGAGGAGAGAGGGTATGAAATTAGATCCACTCGCTCTAAAACCTGAAAAAGTCTCAATTATAGGTTAGAAATGGACCACGAGACGTGTTTGTGAGGTCAGAACGAAAAAACGAGCACGAAGCCTCGTATAGAAATCGGGAGGAGAGAGGGTATGAAATTAGATCCACTCGCTCTAAAACCTGAAAAAGTCTCAATTATACGTTAGAAATGGACCACGAGACGTGTCTGTGAGGTCAGAACGAAAAAACGAGCACGAAGCCTCGTATAGAAATCGGGAGGAGAGAGGGTATGAAATTAGATCCACTCGCTCTAAAACACGAAAAAGTCTCAATTATGGGTTAGAAATGGACCACGAGACGTGTTTGTGAGGTCAGAACGAAAAAACGAGCACGAAGCCTCGTATAGAAATCGGGAGGAGAGAGGGTATGAAATTTGATCCACTTCCTCTAAAACCCGAAAAAGTCTCGATTATACGTTAGAAATGGACCATGAGACGTGTTGGTGAGGACAGAACGAGAAAACGAGCACGAAGCCTCGTATAGAAATCGGGAGGAGAGAGGGTATGAAATTAGATCCACTTTCTCTAAAACCCGAAAAAGTCTCCATTATAGGTTAGAAATGGACCACGAGACGTGTTGGTGAGGTCAGAATGAAAAAACGAGCACGAAGCCTCGTATAGCAATCGGGAGGAGAGAGGGTATGAAATTAGATCCACTTCCTCTAAAATCGAAAAAGTCTCGATTATAGGTTAGAAATGAACCACGAGACGTGTTTGTAAGGTCAGAACGAAAAAACGAGCACGAAGCCTCGTATAGAAATCGGGAGGAGAGAGGGTATGAAATTAGATCCACTTCCTCTAAAACCCGAAAAAGTCTCGATTATACGTTAGAAATGGACCATGAGACGTGTTGGTGAGGTCAGAACGAAAAAACGAGCACGAAGCCTCGTATAGAAATCGGGAGGAGAGAGGGTATTAAATTTGATCCACTTCCTCTAAAACCCGAAAAAGTCTCGATTATAGGTTAGAAATGGACCACGAGACGTGTTTGTGAGGTCAGAACGAAAAAACGAGCACGAAGCCTCGTATAGAAATCGGGAGGAGAGAGGGTATGAAATTAGATCCACTCGCTCTAAAACCCGAAAAAGTCTCAATTATAGGTTAGAAATGGACCACGAGACGTGTTTGTGAGGTCAGAACGAAAAAACGAGCACGAAGCCTCGTATAGAAATCGGGAGGAGAGAGGGTATAAAATTAGATCCACTTCCTCTAAAACCCGAAAAAGTCTCGATTATAGGTTAGAAATGGACCACGAGACGTCTTTGTGAGGTCAGAACGAAAAAACGAGCACGAATCCTCGTATAGAAATCGGGAGGAGAGAGGGTATGAAATTAGATCCACTCGCTCTAAAACCCGAAAAAGTCTCAATTACAGGTTAGAAATGGACCACGAGACGTGTTTGTGAGGTCAGAACGAAAAAACGAGCACGAAGCCTCGTATAGAAATCGGGAGGAGAGAGGGTATGAAATTAGATCCACTCGCTCTAAAACCCGAAAAAGGCTCAATTATGGGTTAGAAATGGACCACGAGACGTGTTTGTGAGGTCAGAACGAAAAAACGAGCACGAAGCCTCGTATAGAAATCGGGAGGAGAGAGGGTATGAAATTTGATCCACTTCCTCTAAAACCCGAAAAATTCTCGATTATACGTTAGAAATGGACCACGAGACGTGTTTGTGAGGTCAGAACGAAAAAACAAGCACGAAGCCTCGTATAGAAATCAGGAGGAGAGAGGGTATGAAATTAGATCCACTTCCTCTAAAACCCGAAAAAGTCTCGATTATACGTTAGAAATGGACCATGAGACGTGTTGGTGAGGTCAGAACGAAAAAACGAGCACGAAGCCTCGTACAGAAATCGGGAGGAGAGAGGGTATGAAATTAGATCCACTCGCTCTAAAACCCGAAAAAGACTCAATTATGGGTTAGAAATGGACCACGAGACGTGTTTGTGAGGTCAGAACGAAAAAACGAGCACGAAGCCTCGTATAAAAATCGGGAGGAGAGAAGGTATGAAATTAGATCCACTTCCTCTAAAACCTGAAAAAGTCTCGATTATAGGTTAGAAATGGACCACGAGACATGTTGGTGAGGTCAGAATGAAAAAATGAGCACGGAGCCTCGAATAGAAATCGGGAGGAGAGAGGGTATGAAATTAGATCCACTCGCTCTAAAACCCGAAAAAGTCTCAATTATAGGTTAGAAATGGACCACGAGACGTGTTTGTGAGGTCAGAACGAAAAAACGAGCACGAAGCCTCGTATAGAAATCGGGAGGAGAGAGGGTATGAAATTAGATCCACTTTCTCTAAAACCCGAAAAAGTCTCCATTATAGGTTAGAAATGGACCACGAGACGTGTTGGTGAGGTCAGAATAAAAAAAACGAGCACGAAGCCTCGTATAGCAATCGGGAGGAGAGAGGGTATGAAATTAGATCCACTTCCTCTAAAATCCGAAAAAGTCTCGATTATAGGTTAGAAATGGACCACGAGACGTGTTTGTGAGGTCAGAACGAAAAAACGAGCACGAAGCCTCGTATAAAAATCGGGAGGAGAGAAGGTATGAAATTAGATCCACTTCCTCTAAAACCTGAAAAAGTCTCGATTATAGGTTAGAAATGGACCACGAGACATGTTGGTGAGGTCAGAATGAAAAAATGAGCACGGAGCCTCGAATAGAAATCGGGAGGAGAGAGGGTATGAAATTAGATCCACTCGCTCTAAAACCCGAAAAAGTCTCAATTATAGGTTAGAAATGGACCACGAGACGTGTTTGTGAGGTCAGAACGAAAAAACGAGCACGAAGCCTCGTATAGAAATCGGGAGGAGAGAGGGTATGAAATTAGATCCACTTTCTCTAAAACCCGAAAAAGTCTCCATTATAGGTTAGAAATGGACCACGAGACGTGTTGGTGAGGTCAGAATGAAAAAACGAGCACGAAGCCTCGTATAGCAATCGGGAGGAGAGAGGGTATGAAATTAGATCCACTTCCTCTAAAATCCGAAAAAGTCTCGATTATAGGTTAGAAATGGACCACGAGACGTGTTTGTGAGGTCAAAACGAAAAAACGAGCACGAAGCCTCGTATAGAAATCGGGAGGAGAGAGGGTATGAAATTAGATCCACTCGCTCTAAAACCCGAAAATGTCTCAATTATAGGTTAGAAATGGACCACGAGACGTGTTTGTGAGGTCAGAACGAAAAAACGAGCACGAAGCCTCGTATATAAATCGGGAGGAGAGAGGGTATGAAATTAGATCCACTTCCTCTAAAACCCGAAAAAGTCTCGATTATAGGTTAGAAATGGACCACGAGACTTGTTGGTGAGGTCAGAATGAAAAAATGAGCACGGAGCCTCGTATAGAAATCGGGAGGAGAGAGGGTATGAAATTAGATCCACTCGCTCTAAAACCCGAAAAAGTCTCAATTATAGGTTAGAAATGGACCACGAGACGTGTTTGTGAGGTCAGAACGAAAAAACGAGCACGAAGCCTCGTATAGAAATCGGGAGGAGAGAGGGTATGAAATTAGATCCACTTTCTCTAAAACCCGAAAAAGTCTCCATTATAGGTTAGAAATGGACCACGAGACGTGTTGGTGAGGTCAGAATAAAAAAAACGAGCACGAAGCCTCGTATAGCAATCGGGAGGAGAGAGGGTATGAAATTAGATCCACTTCCTCTAAAATCCGAAAAAGTCTCGATTATAGGTTAGAAATGGACCACGAGACGTGTTTGTGAGGTCAGAACGAAAAAACGAGCACGAAGCCTCGTATAAAAATCGGGAGGAGAGAAGGTATGAAATTAGATCCACTTCCTCTAAAACCTGAAAAAGTCTCGATTATAGGTTAGAAATGGACCACGAGACATGTTGGTGAGGTCAGAATGAAAAAATGAGCACGGAGCCTCGAATAGAAATCGGGAGGAGAGAGGGTATGAAATTAGATCCACTCGCTCTAAAACCCGAAAAAGTCTCAATTATAGGTTAGAAATGGACCACGAGACGTGTTTGTGAGGTCAGAACGAAAAAACGAGCACGAAGCCTCGTATAGAAATCGGGAGGAGAGAGGGTATGAAATTAGATCCACTTTCTCTAAAACCCGAAAAAGTCTCCATTATAGGTTAGAAATGGACCACGAGACGTGTTGGTGAGGTCAGAATGAAAAAACGAGCACGAAGCCTCGTATAGCAATCGGGAGGAGAGAGGGTATGAAATTAGATCCACTTCCTCTAAAATCCGAAAAAGTCTCGATTATAGGTTAGAAATGGACCACGAGACGTGTTTGTGAGGTCAAAACGAAAAAACGAGCACGAAGCCTCGTATAGAAATCGGGAGGAGAGAGGGTATGAAATTAGATCCACTCGCTCTAAAACCCGAAAATGTCTCAATTATAGGTTAGAAATGGACCACGAGACGTGTTTGTGAGGTCAGAACGAAAAAACGAGCACGAAGCCTCGTATATAAATCGGGAGGAGAGAGGGTATGAAATTAGATCCACTTCCTCTAAAACCCGAAAAAGTCTCGATTATAGGTTAGAAATGGACCACGAGACTTGTTGGTGAGGTCAGAATGAAAAAATGAGCACGGAGCCTCGTATAGAAATCGGGAGGAGAGAGGGTATGAAATTAGATCCACTCGCTCTAAAACCCGAAAAAGTCTCAATTATAGGTTAGAAATGGACCACGAGACGTGTTTGTGAGGTCAGAACGAAAAAACGAGCACGAAGCCTCGTATAGAAATCGGGAGGAGAGAGGGTATGAAATTAGATCCACTTTCTCTAAAACCCGAAAAAGTCTCCATTATAGGTTAGAAATGGACCACGAGACGTGTTGGTGAGGTCAGAATGAAAAAACGAGCACGAAGCCTCGTATAGCAATCGGGAGGAGAGAGGGTATGAAATTAGATCCACTTCCTCTAAAATCCGAAAAAGTCTCGATTATACGTTAGAAATGGACCATGAGACGTGTTGGTGAGGTCAGAACGAAAAAACGAGCACGAAGCCTCGTATAGAAATCGGGAGGAGAGAGGGTATTAAATTTGATCCACTTCCTCTAAAACCCGAAAAAGTCTCGATTATAGGTTAGAAATGGACCACGAGACGTGTTTGTGAGGTCAGAACGAAAAAACGAGCACGAAGCCTTGTATAGAAATCGGGAGGAGAGAGGGTATGAAATTAGATCCACTTCCTCTAAAACCTGAAAAAGTCTCGATTATAGGTTAGAAATGGACCACGAGACATGTTGGTGAGGTTAGAACAAAAAAACGAGCACGAAGCCTCGTATAGAAATCGGGAGGAGAGAGGGTATGAAATTAGATCCACTCGCTCTAAAACCTGAAAAAGTCTCAATTATAGGTTAGAAATGGACCACGAGACGTGTTTGTGAGGTCAGAACGAAAAAACGAGCACGAAGCCTCGTATAGAAATCGGGAGGAGAGAGGGTATGAAATTAGATCCACTCGCTCTAAAACCTGAAAAAGTCTCAATTATACGTTAGAAATGGACCACGAGACGTGTCTGTGAGGTCAGAACGAAAAAACGAGCACGAAGCCTCGTATAGAAATCGGGAGGAGAGAGGGTATGAAATTAGATCCACTCGCTCTAAAACACGAAAAAGTCTCAATTATGGGTTAGAAATGGACCACGAGACGTGTTTGTGAGGTCAGAACGAAAAAACGAGCACGAAGCCTCGTATAGAAATCGGGAGGAGAGAGGGTATGAAATTTGATCCACTTCCTCTAAAACCCGAAAAAGTCTCGATTATACGTTAAAAATGGACCATGAGACGTGTTGGTGAGGACAGAACGAAAAAACGAGCACGAAGCCTCGTATAGAAATCGGGAGGAGAGAGAGTATGAAATTTGATCCACTTCCTCTAAAACCCGAAAAAGTCTCGATTATACATTAGAAATGGACCAAGAGACGTGTTGGTGAGGTCAGAACGAAAAAACGAGCACGATGCCTCGTATAGAAATCGGGAGGAGAGAGGGTATGAAATTAGATCCACTCGCTCTAAAACCCGAAAAAGTCTCAATTATGGGTTAGAAATGGACCACGAGACGTGTTTGTGAGGTCAGAATGAAAAAACGAGCACGAAGCCTCGTATAGAAATTGGGAGGAGAGAGGGTATGAAATTAGATCCACTTCCTCTAAAACCTGAAAAAGTCTCGATTATAGGTTAGAAATGGACCACGAGACATGTTGGTGAGGTCAGAACAAAAAAACGAGCACGAAGCCTCGTATAGAAATCGGGAGGAGAGAGGGTATGAAATTAGATCCACTCGCTCTAAAACCCGAAAAAGTCTCAATTATAGGTTAGAAATGGACCACGAGACGTGTTTGTGAGGTCAGAACGAAAAAACGAGCACGAAGCCTCGTATAGAAATCGGGAGGAGAGAGGGTATGAAATTAGATCCACTCGCTCTAAAACCCGAAAAAGACTCAATTATGGGTTAGAAATGGACCACGAGACGTGTTTGTGAGGTCAGAACGAAAAAACGAGCACGAAGCCTCGTATAGAAATCGGGAGGAGAGAGGGTATGAAATTTGATCCACTTCCTCTAAAACCCGAAAAATTCTCGATTATACGTTAGAAATGGACCACGAGACGTGTTTGTGAGGTCAGAACGAAAAAACAAGCACGAAGCCTCGTATAGAAATCAGGAGGAGAGAGGGTATGAAATTAGATCCACTTCCTCTAAAACCTGAAAAAGTCTCGATTATACGTTAGAAATGGACCATGAGACGTGTTGGTGAGGTCAGAACGAAAAAACGAGCACGAAGCCTCGTACAGAAAACGGGAGGAGAGAGGGTATTAAATTTGATCCACTTCCTCTAAAACCCGAAAAAGTCTCGATTATAGGTTAGAAATGGACCACGAGACGTGTTGGTGAGGTCAGAACGAAAAAACGAGCACGAAGCCTCGTATAGAAATCGGGAGGAGAGAGGGAATGAAATTAGATCCACTCGCTCTAAAACCCGAAAAAGTCTCAATTATGGGTTTGAAATGGACCACGAGACGTGTTTGTGAGGTCAGAACGAAAAAACGAGCACGAAGCCTCGTATAGAAATCGGGAGGAGAGAGGGTATGAAATTAGATCAACTTTCTCTAAAACCCGAAAAAGTCTCCATTATAGGTTAGAAATGGACCACGAGACGTGTTTGAGGTCAGAATGAAAAAACGAGCACGAAGCCTCGTATAGCAATCGGGAGGAGAGAGGGAATGAAATTAGATCCACTTCCTCTAAAATCCGAAAAAGTCTCGATTATAGGTTAGAAATGGACCACGAGACGTGTTTGTGAGGTCAAAACGAAAAAACGAGCACGAAGACTCGTATAGAAATCGGGAGGAGAGAGGGTATGAAATTAGATCCACTTCCACTAAAACCCGAAAAAGTCTCGATTATACGTTAGAAATGGACCATGAGACGTGTTGGTGAGGTCAGAACGAAAAAACGAGCACGAAGCCTCGTATAGAAATCGGGAGGAGAGAGGGTATGAAATTAGATCCACTCGCTCTAAAACCCGAAAAAGTCTCAATTATAGGTTAGAAATGGATCACGAGACGTGTTTGTGGGGTCAGAACGAAAAAACGAGCACGAAGCCTCGTATAGAAAACGGGAGGAGAGAGGGTATGAAAATAGATCCACTTTCTCTAAAACCCGAAAAAGTCTCCATTATAGGTTAGAAATGGACCACGAGACGTGTTTGTGAGGTCAGAACGAAAAAACGAGCACGAAGCCTCGTATAGAAATCGGGAGGAGAGAGGGTATGAAATTAGATCCACTCGCTCTAAAATCCGAAAAGTCTCAATTATAGGTTAGAAATGGACCACGAGACGTGTTTGTGAGGTCAGAACGAAAAAACGAGCACGAAGCCTCGTATAGAAATCGGGAGGAGAGAGGGTATGAAATTAGATCCACTTTCTCTAAAACCCGAAAAAGTCTCCATTATAGGTTAGAAATGGACCACGAGACGTGTTGGTGAGGTTAGAATGAAAAAACGAGCACGAAGCCTCGTATAGCAATCGGGAGGAGAGAGGGTATGAAATTAAATCCACTTCCTCTAAAATCGAAAAAGTCTCGATTATAGGTTAGAAATGAACCACGAGACGTGTTTGTAAGGTCAGAACGAAAAAACGAGCACGAAGCCTCATATAGAAATCGGGAGGAGAGAGGGTATGAAATTAGATCCACTTCCTCTAAAACCCGAAAAAGTCTCGATTATACGTTAGAAATGGACCATGAGACGTGTTGGTGAGGTCAGAACGAAAAAACGAGCACGAAGCCTCGTATAGAAATCGGGAGGAGAGAGGGTATTAAATTTGATCCACTTCCTCTAAAACCCGAAAAAGTCTCGATTATAGGTTAGAAATGGACCACGAGACGTGTTTGTGAGGTCAGAATGAAAAAACGAGCACGAAGCCTCGTATAGCAATCGGGAGGAGAGAGGGTATGAAATTAGATCCACTTCCTCTAAAATCCGAAAAAGTCTCGATTATAGGTTAGAAATGAACCACGAGACGTGTTTGTAAGGTCAGAATGAAAAAACGAGCACGAAGCCTCGTATAAAAATCGGGAGGAGAGAGGGTATGAAATTAGATCCAGTTCCTCTAAAACCCGAAAAAGTCTCGATTATAGTTTAGAAATGGACCACGAGACATGTTGGTGAGGTCAGAACGAGAAAACGAGCACGAAGCCTCGCATAGAAATCGGGAGGAGAGAGGGTATGAAATTAGATCCACTTCCTCTAAAACCCGAAAAAGTCTTGATTATTGGTTAGAAATGGACCACGAGACATGTTGGTGAGGTCAGAACGAGAAAACGAGCACGAAGCCTCGTATAGAAATCGGGAGGAGAGAGAGTATGAAATTAGATCTACTCGCTCTAAAACCCGAAAAAGTCTCAATTATAGGTTAGAAATGGACCACGAGACGTGTTTTTGAGGTCAGAACGAAAAAACGAGCACGAAGCCTCGTATAGAAATCGGGAGGAGAGAGGGTATGAAATTAGATCCACTCGCTCTAAAACCCGAAAAAGTCTCAATTATAGGTTAGAAATGGACCACGAGACGTGTTTGTGAGGTCAGAACGAAAAAACGAGCACGAAGCCTCGTATAGAAATCGGGAGGAGAGAGGGTATGAAATTAGATCCACTCACTCTAAAACCCGAAAAAGTCTCAATTATAGGTTAGAAATGGACCACGAGACGTGTTTGTGAGGTCAGAACGAAAAAACGAGCACGAAGCCTCGTATAGAAATCGGGAGGAGAGAGGGTATGAAATTAGATCCACTCGCTCTAAAACCTGAAAAAGTCTCAATTATACGTTAGAAATGGACCACGAGACGTGTCTGTGAGGTCAGAACGAAAAAACGAGCACGAAGCCTCGTATAGAAATCGGGAGGAGAGAGGGTATGAAATTAGATCCACTCGCTCTAAAACACGGAAAAGTCTCAATTATGGGTTAGAAATGGACCACGAGAGTGTTTGTGAGGTCAGAACGAAAAAACGAGCACGAAGCCTCGTATAGAAATCGGGAGGAGAGAGGGTATGAAATTTGATCCACTTCCTCTAAAACCCGAAAAAGTCTCGATTATACGTTAGAAATGGACCATGAGACGTGTTGGTGAGGACAGAACGAAAAAACGAGCACGAAGCCTCGTATAGAAATCGGGAGGAGAGAGAGTATGAAATTTGATCCACTTCCTCTAAAACCCGAAAAAGTCTCGATTATACATTAGAAATGGACCAAGAGACGTGTTGGTGAGGTCAGAACGAAAAAACGAGCACGATGCCTCGTATAGAAATCGGGAGGAGAGAGGGTATGAAATTAGATCCACTCGCTCTAAAACCCGAAAAAGTCTCAATTATGGGTTAGAAATGGACCACGAGACGTGTTTGTGAGGTCAGAATGAAAAAACGAGCACGAAGCCTCGTATAGAAATTGGGAGGAGAGAGGGTATGAAATTAGATCCACTTCCTCTAAAACCTGAAAAAGTCTCGATTATAGGTTAGAAATGGACCACGAGACATGTTGGTGAGGTCAGAACAAAAAAACGAGCACGAAGCCTCGTATAGAAATCGGGAGGAGAGAGGGTATGAAATTAGATCCACTCGCTCTAAAACCCGAAAAAGTCTCAATTATAGGTTAGAAATGGACCACGAGACGTGTTTGTGAGGTCAGAACGAAAAAACGAGCACGAAGCCTCGTATAGAAATCGGGAGGAGAGAGGGTATGAAATTAGATCCACTCGCTCTAAAACCCGAAAAAGACTCAATTATGGGTTAGAAATGGACCACGAGACGTGTTTGTGAGGTCAGAACGAAAAAACGAGCACGAAGCCTCGTATAGAAATCGGGAGGAGAGAGGGTATGAAATTTGATCCACTTCCTCTAAAACCCGAAAAATTCTCGATTATACGTTAGAAATGGACCACGAGACGTGTTTGTGAGGTCAGAACGAAAAAACAAGCACGAAGCCTCGTATAGAAATCAGGAGGAGAGAGGGTATGAAATTAGATCCACTTCCTCTAAAACCCGAAAAAGTCTCGATTATACGTTAGAAATGGACCATGAGACGTGTTGGTGAGGTCAGAACGAAAAAACGAGCACGAAGCCTCGTACAGAAAACGGGAGGAGAGAGGGTATTAAATTTGATCCACTTCCTCTAAAACCCGAAAAAGTCTCGATTATAGGTTAGAAATGGACCACGAGACGTGTTGGTGAGGTCAGAACGAAAAAACGAGCACGAAGCCTCGTATAGAAATCGGGAGGAGAGAGGGAATGAAATTAGATCCACTCGCTCTAAAACCCGAAAAAGTCTCAATTATGGGTTTGAAATGGACCACGAGACGTGTTTGTGAGGTCAGAACGAAAAAACGAGCACGAAGCCTCGTATAGAAATCGGGAGGAGAGAGGGTATGAAATTAGATCAACTTTCTCTAAAACCCGAAAAAGTCTCCATTATAGGTTAGAAATGGACCACGAGACGTGTTGGTGAGGTCAGAATGAAAAAACGAGCACGAAGCCTCGTATAGCAATCGGGAGGAGAGAGGGAATGAAATTAGATCCACTTCCTCTAAAATCCGAAAAAGTCTCGATTATAGGTTAGAAATGGACCACGAGACGTGTTTGTGAGGTCAAAACGAAAAAACGAGCACGAAGACTCGTATAGAAATCGGGAGGAGAGAGGGTATGAAATTAGATCCACTTCCTCTAAAACCCGAAAAAGTCTCGATTATACGTTAGAAATGGACCATGAGACGTGTTGGTGAGGTCAGAACGAAAAAACGAGCACGAAGCCTCGTATAGAAATCGGGAGGAGAGAGGGTATGAAATTAGATCCACTCGCTCTAAAACCCGAAAAAGTCTCAATTATAGGTTAGAAATGGATCACGAGACGTGTTTGTGGGGTCAGAACGAAAAAACGAGCACGAAGCCTCGTATAGAAATCGGGAGGAGAGAGGGTATGAAAATAGATCCACTTTCTCTAAAACCCGAAAAAGTCTCCATTATAGGTTAGAAATGGACCACGAGACGTGTTTGTGAGGTCAGAACGAAAAAACGAGCACGAAGCCTCGTATAGAAATCGGGAGGAGAGAGGGTATGAAATTAGATCCACTCGCTCTAAAACCCGAAAAAGTCTCAATTATAGGTTAGAAATGGATCACGAGACGTGTTTGTGGGGTCAGAACGAAAAAACGAGCACGAAGCCTCGTATAGAAATCGGGAGGAGAGAGGGTATGAAAATAGATCCACTTTCTCTAAAACCCGAAAAAGTCTCCATTATAGGTTAGAAATGGACCACGAGACGTGTTTGTGAGGTCAGAACGAAAAAACGAGCACGAAGCCTCGTATAGAAATCGGGAGGAGAGAGGGTATGAAATTAGATCCACTCGCTCTAAAACCCGAAAAAGACTCAATTATGGGTTAGAAATGGACCACGAGACGTGTTTGTGAGGTCAGAACGAAAAAACGAGCACGAAGCCTCGTATAGAAATCGGGAGGAGAGAGGGTATGAAATTTGATCCACTTCCTCTAAAACCCGAAAAATTCTCGATTATACGTTAGAAATGGACCACGAGACGTGTTTGTGAGGTCAGAACGAAAAAACAAGCACGAAGCCTCGTATAGAAATCAGGAGGAGAGAGGGTATGAAATTAGATCCACTTCCTCTAAAACCCGAAAAAGTCTCGATTATACGTTAGAAATGGACCATGAGACGTGTTGGTGAGGTCAGAACGAAAAAACGAGCACGAAGCCTCGTATAGAAAACGGGAGGAGAGAGGGTATTAAATTTGATCCACTTCCTCTAAAACCCGAAAAAGTCTCGATTATAGGTTAGAAATGGACCACGAGACGTGTTGGTGAGGTCAGAACGAAAAAACGAGCACGAAGCCTCGTATAGAAATCGGGAGGAGAGAGGGAATGAAATTAGATCCACTCGCTCTAAAACCCGAAAAAGTCTCAATTATGGGTTTGAAATGGACCACGAGACGTGTTTGTGAGGTCAGAACGAAAAAACGAGCACGAAGCCTCGTATAGAAATCGGGAGGAGAGAGGGTATGAAATTAGATCAACTTTCTCTAAAACCCGAAAAAGTCTCCATTATAGGTTAGAAATGGACCACGAGACGTGTTGGTGAGGTCAGAATGAAAAAACGAGCACGAAGCCTCGTATAGCAATCGGGAGGAGAGAGGGAATGAAATTAGATCCACTTCCTCTAAAATCCGAAAAAGTCTCGATTTTAGGTTAGAAATGGACCACGAGACGTGTTTGTGAGGTCAAAACGAAAAAACGAGCACGAAGCCTCGTATAGAAATCGGGAGGAGAGAGGGTATGAAATTAGATCCACTTCCTCTAAAACCCGAAAAAGTCTCGATTATACGTTAGAAATGGACCATGAGACGTGTTGGTGAGGTCAGAACGAAAAAACGAGCACGAAGCCTCGTATAGAAATCGGGAGGAGAGAGGGTATGAAATTAGATCCACTCGCTCTAAAACCCGAAAAAGTCTCAATTATAGGTTAGAAATGGACCACGAGACGTGTTTGTGAGGTCAGAACGAAAAAACGAGCACGAAGCCTCGTATAGAAATCGGGAGGAGAGAGGGTATGAAATTAGATCCACTCGCTCTAAAACCCGAAAAGTCTCAATTATAGGTTAGAAATGGACCACGAGACGTGTTTGTGAGGTCAGAACGAAAAAACGAGCACGAAGCCTCGTATAGAAATCGGGAGGAGAGAGGGTATGAAATTAGATCCACTTTCTCTAAAACCCGAAAAAGTCTCCATTATAGGTTAGAAATGGACCACGAGACGTGTTGGTGAGGTTAGAATGAAAAAACGAGCACGAAGCCTCGTATAGCAATCGGGAGGAGAGAGGGTATGAAATTAAATCCACTTCCTCTAAAATCGAAAAAGTCTCGATTATAGGTTAGAAATGAACCACGAGACGTGTTTGTAAGGTCAGAACGAAAAAACGAGCACGAAGCCTCATATAGAAATCGGGAGGAGAGAGGGTATGAAATTAGATCCACTTCCTCTAAAACCCGAAAAAGTCTCGATTATACGTTAGAAATGGACCATGAGACGTGTTGGTGAGGTCAGAACGAAAAAACGAGCACGAAGCCTCGTATAGAAATCGGGAGGAGAGAGGGTATTAAATTTGATCCACTTCCTCTAAAACCCGAAAAAGTCTCGATTATAGGTTAGAAATGGACCACGAGACGTGTTTGTGAGGTCAGAATGAAAAAACGAGCACGAAGCCTCGTATAGCAATCGGGAGGAGAGAGGGTATGAAATTAGATCCACTTCCTCTAAAATCCGAAAAAGTCTCGATTATAGGTTAGAAATGAACCACGAGACGTGTTTGTAAGGTCAGAATGAAAAAACGAGCACGAAGCCTCGTATAAAAATCGGGAGGAGAGAGGGTATGAAATTAGATCCACTTCCTCTAAAACCCGAAAAAGTCTCGATTATAGTTTAGAAATGGACCACGAGACATGTTGGTGAGGTCAGAACGAGAAAACGAGCACGAAGCCTCGCATAGAAATCGGGAGGAGAGAGGGTATGAAATTAGATCCACTTCCTCTAAAACCCGAAAAAGTCTTGATTATTGGTTAGAAATGGACCACGAGACATGTTGGTGAGGTCAGAACGAGAAAACGAGCACGAAGCCTCGTATAGAAATCGGGAGGAGAGAGAGTATGAAATTAGATCTACTCGCTCTAAAACCCGAAAAAGTCTCAATTATAGGTTAGAAATGGACCACGAGACGTGTTTTTGAGGTCAGAACGAAAAAACGAGCACGAAGCCTCGTATAGAAATCGGGAGGAGAGAGGGTATGAAATTAGATCCACTCGCTCTAAAACCCGAAAAAGTCTCAATTATAGGTTAGAAATGGACCACGAGACGTGTTTGTGAGGTCAGAACGAAAAAACGAGCACGAAGCCTCGTATAGAAATCGGGAGGAGAGAGGGTATGAAATTAGATCAACTTTCTCTAAAACCCGAAAAAGTCTCCATTATAGGTTAGAAATGGACCACGAGACGTGTTGGTGAGGTCAGAATGAAAAAACGAGCACGAAGCCTCGTATAGCAATCGGGAGGAGAGAGGGAATGAAATTAGATCCACTTCCTCTAAAATCCGAAAAAGTCTCGATTTTAGGTTAGAAATGGACCACGAGACGTGTTTGTGAGGTCAAAACGAAAAAACGAGCACGAAGCCTCGTATAGAAATCGGGAGGAGAGAGGGTATGAAATTAGATCCACTTCCTCTAAAACCCGAAAAAGTCTCGATTATACGTTAGAAATGGACCATGAGACGTGTTGGTGAGGTCAGAACGAAAAAACGAGCACGAAGCCTCGTATAGAAATCGGGAGGAGAGAGGGTATGAAATTAGATCCACTCGCTCTAAAACCCGAAAAAGTCTCAATTATAGGTTAGAAATGGACCACGAGACGTGTTTGTGAGGTCAGAACGAAAAAACGAGCACGAAGCCTCGTATAGAAATCGGGAGGAGAGAGGGTATGAAATTAGATCCACTCGCTCTAAAACCCGAAAAGTCTCAATTATAGGTTAGAAATGGACCACGAGACGTGTTTGTGAGGTCAGAACGAAAAAACGAGCACGAAGCCTCGTATAGAAATCGGGAGGAGAGAGGGTATGAAATTAGATCCACTTTCTCTAAAACCCGAAAAGTCTCCATTATAGGTTAGAAATGGACCACGAGACGTGTTGGTGAGGTTAGAATGAAAAAACGAGCACGAAGCCTCGTATAGCAATCGGGAGGAGAGAGGGTATGAAATTAAATCCACTTCCTCTAAAATCGAAAAAGTCTCGATTATAGGTTAGAAATGAACCACGAGACGTGTTTGTAAGGTCAGAACGAAAAAACGAGCACGAAGCCTCATATAGAAATCGGGAGGAGAGAGGGTATGAAATTAGATCCACTTCCTCTAAAACCCGAAAAAGTCTCGATTATACGTTAGAAATGGACCATGAGACGTGTTGGTGAGGTCAGAACGAAAAAACGAGCACGAAGCCTCGTATAGAAATCGGGAGGAGAGAGGGTATTAAATTTGATCCACTTCCTCTAAAACCCGAAAAAGTCTCGATTATAGGTTAGAAATGGACCACGAGACGTGTTTGTGAGGTCAGAATGAAAAAACGAGCACGAAGCCTCGTATAGCAATCGGGAGGAGAGAGGGTATGAAATTAGATCCACTTCCTCTAAAATCCGAAAAAGTCTCGATTATAGGTTAGAAATGAACCACGAGACGTGTTTGTAAGGTCAGAATGAAAAAACGAGCACGAAGCCTCGTATAAAAATCGGGAGGAGAGAGGGTATGAAATTAGATCCACTTCCTCTAAAACCCGAAAAAGTCTCGATTATAGTTTAGAAATGGACCACGAGACATGTTGGTGAGGTCAGAACGAGAAAACGAGCACGAAGCCTCGCATAGAAATCGGGAGGAGAGAGGGTATGAAATTAGATCCACTTCCTCTAAAACCCGAAAAAGTCTTGATTATTGGTTAGAAATGGACCACGAGACATGTTGGTGAGGTCAGAACGAGAAAACGAGCACGAAGCCTCGTATAGAAATCGGGAGGAGAGAGAGTATGAAATTAGATCTACTCGCTCTAAAACCCGAAAAAGTCTCAATTATAGGTTAGAAATGGACCACGAGACGTGTTTTTGAGGTCAGAACGAAAAAACGAGCACGAAGCCTCGTATAGAAATCGGGAGGAGAGAGGGTATGAAATTAGATCCACTCGCTCTAAAACCCGAAAAAGTCTCAATTATAGGTTAGAAATGGACCACGAGACGTGTTTGTGAGGTCAGAACGAAAAAACGAGCACGAAGCCTCGTATAGAAATCGGGAGGAGAGAGGGTATGAAATTAGATCCACTCACTCTAAAACCCGAAAAAGTCTCAATTATAGGTTAGAAATGGACCACGAGACGTGTTTGTGAGGTCAGAACGAAAAAACGAGCACGAAGCCTCGTATAGAAATCGGGAGGAGAGAGGGTATGAAATTTGATCCACTTCCTCTAAAACCCGAAAAAGTCTCGATTATACGTTAGAAATGGACCACGAGACGTGTTTGTGAGGTTAGAACGAAAAAACGAGCACGAAGCCTCGTTTTGAAATCAGGAGGAGAGAGGGTATGAAATTAGATCCACTTCCTCTAAAACCCGAAAAAGTATCGATTATACGTTAGAAATGGACCATGAGACATGTTGGTGAGGTCAGAACGAAAAAACGAGCACGAAGCCTCGTATAGAAATCGGGAGGAGAGAGGGTATGAAATTTGATCCACTTCCTCTAAAACCCGAAAAAGTCTCGATTATACGTTAGAAATGGACCACGAGACGTGTTTGTGAGGTTAGAACGAAAAAACGAGCACGAAGCCTCGTTTTGAAATCAGGAGGAGAGAGGGTATGAAATTAGATCCACTTCCTCTAAAACCCGAAAAAGTCTCGATTATACGTTAGAAATGGACCAAGAGACGTGTTGGTGAGGTCAGAACGAAAAAACGAGCACGATGCCTCGTATAGAAATCGGGAGGAGAGAGGGTATGAAATTAGATCCACTCGCTCTAAAACCCGAAAAAGTCTCAATTATGGGTTAGAAATGGACCACGAGACGTGTTTGTGAGGTCAGAATGAAAAAACGAGCACGAAGCCTCGTATAGAAATTGGGAGGAGAGAGGGTATGAAATTAGATCCACTTACTCTAAAACCTGAAAAAGTCTCGATTATAGGTTAGAAATGGACCACGAGACATGTTGGTTAGGTCAGAACAAAAAAACGAGCACGAAGCCTCGTATAGAAATCGGGAGGAGAGAGGGTATGAAATTAGATCCACTCGCTCTAAAACCCGAAAAAGTCTCAATTATAGGTTAGAAATGGACCACGAGACGTGTTTGTGAGGTCAGAACGAAAAAACGAGCACGAAGCCTCGTATAGAAATCGGGAGGAGAGAGGGTATGAAATTAGATCCACTCGCTCTAAAACCCGAAAAAGACTCAATTATGGGTTAGAAATGGACCACGAGACGTGTTTGTGAGGTCAGAACGAAAAAACGAGCACGAAGCCTCGTATAGAAATCGGGAGGAGAGAGGGTATGAAATTTGATCCACTTCCTCTAAAACCCGAAAAATTCCCGATTATACGTTAGAAATGGACCACGAGACGTGTTTGTGAGGTCAGAACGAAAAAACAAGCACGAAGCCTCGTATAGAAATCAGGAGGAGAGAGGGTATGAAATTAGATCCACTTCCTCTAAAACCCGAAAAAGTCTCGATTACACGTTAGAAATGGACCATGAGACGTGTTGGTGAGGTCAGAACGAAAAAAAAAGCACGAAGCCTCGTATAGAAAACGGGAGGAGAGAGGGTATTAAATTTGATCCACTTCCTCTAAAACCCGAAAAAGTCTCGATTATAGGTTAGAAATGGACCACGAGACGTGTTGGTGAGGTCAGAACGAAAAAACGAGCACGAAGCCTCGTATAGAAATTGGGAGGAGAGAGGGAATGAAATTAGATCCACTCGCTCTAAAACCCGAAAAAGTCTCAATTATGGGTTTGAAATGGACCACGAGACGTGTTTGTGAGGTCAGAACGAAAAAACGAGCACGAAGCCTCGTATAGAAATCGGGAGGTGAGAGGGTATGAAATTAGATCCACTTTCTCTAAAACCCGAAAAAGTCTCCATTATAGGTTAGAAATGGACCACGAGACGTGTTGGTGAGGTCAGAATGAAAAAACGAGCACGAAGCCTCGTATAGCAATCGGGAGGAGAGAGGGAATGAAATTAGATCCACTTCCTCTAAAATCCGAAAAAGTCTCGATTATAGGTTAGAAATGGACCACGAGACGTGTTTGTGAGGTCAAAACGAAAAAACGAGCACGAAGCCTCGTATAGAAATCGGGAGGAGAGAGGGTATGAAAATAGATCCACTTCCTCTAAAACCCGAAAAAGTCTCGATTATACGTTAGAAATGGACCATGAGACGTGTTGGTGAGGTCAGAACGAAAAAACGAGCACGAAGCCTCGTATAGAAATCGGGAGGAGAGAGGGTATGAAATTAGATCCACTCGCTCTAAAACCCGAAAAAGTCTCAATTATAGGTTAGAAATGGACCACGAGACGTGTTTGTGAGGTCAGAACGAAAAAACGAGCACGAAGCCTCGTATAGAAATCGGGAGGAGAGAGGGTATGAAATTAGATCCACTCACTCTAAAACCCGAAAAAGTCTCAATTATAGGTTAGAAATGGACCACGAGACGTGTTTGTGAGGTCAGAACGAAAAAACGAGCACGAAGCCTCGTATAGAAATCGGGAGGAGAGAGGGTATGAAATTTGATCCACTTCCTCTAAAACCCGAAAAAGTCTCGATTATAGGTTAGAAATGGACCACGAGACGTGTTTGTGAGGTGAGAACGAAAAAACGAGCACGAAGCCTCGTTTTGAAATCAGGAGGAGAGTGGGTATGAAATTAGATCCACTTCCTCTAAAACCCGAAAAAGTCTCGATTATACGTTAGAAATGGACCATGAGACGTGTTGGTGAGGTCAGAACGAAAAAACGAGCACGAAGCCTCGTATAGAAATCGGGAGGAGAGAGGGTATGAAATTTGATCAACTTCCTCTAAAACCCGAAAAAGTCTCGATTATAGGTTAGAAATGGACCACGAGACGTGTTTGTGAGGTCAGAACGAAAAAACGAGCACGAAGCATCGTATAGCAATCGGGAGGAGAGAGGGTATGAAATTAGATCCACTTCCTCTAAAACCCGAAAAAGTCTCGATTATAGGTTAGAAATGAACCACGAGACGTGTTTGTCAGGTCAGAATGAAAAAACGAGCACGAAGCCTCGTATAAAAATCGGGAGGAGAGAGGGTATGAAATTAGATCCACTTCCTCTAAAACCCGAAAAAGTCTCGATTATAGTTTAGAAATGGACCACGAGACGTGTTGTTGAGGTCAGAACTAGAAAACGAGCACGAAGCCTCGTATAGAAATCGGGAGGAGAGAGGGTATGAAATTAGATCCACTTCCTCTAAAACCCGAAAAAGTCTTGATTATTGGTTAGAAATGGACCACGAGACATGTTGGTGAGGTTAGAACGAGAAAACGAGCACGAAGCCTCGTATAGAAATCGGGAGGAGAGAGAGTATGAAATTAGATCCACTCGCTCTAAAACCCGAAAAAGTCTCAATTATAGGTTAGAAATGGACCACGAGACGTGTTTGTGAGGTCAGAACGAAAAAACGAGCACGAAGCCTCGTATAGAAATCGGGAGGAGAGAGGGTATGAAATTTGATCCACTTCCTCTAAAACCCGAAAAAGTCTCGATTATACGTTAGAAATGGACCACGAGACGTGTTTGTGAGGTTAGAACGAAAAAACGAGCACGAAGCCTCGTTTTGAAATCAGGAGGAGAGAGGGTATGAAATTAGATCCACTTCCTCTAAAACCCGAAAAAGTCTCGATTATACGTTAGAAATGGACCATGAGACGTGTTGGTGAGGTCAGAACGAAAAAACGAGCACGAAGCCTCGTATAGAAATCGGGAGGAGAGAGGGTATTAAATTTGATCCACTTCCTCTAAAACCCGAAAAAGTCTCGATTATAGGTTAGAAATGGACCACGAGACGTGTTTGTGAGGTCAGAACGAAAAAACGAGCACGAAGCCTCGTATAGCAATCGGGAGGAGAGAGGGTATAAAATTAGATACACTTTCTCTAAAACCCGAAAAAGTCTCGATTATAGGTTAGAAATGGACCACGAGACATGTTGGTGAGGTCAGAACGACAAAACGAGCACGAAGCCTCGTATAGAAATCGGGAGGAGAGAGAGTATGAAATTAGATCCACTCGCTCTAAAACCCGAAAAAGTCTCAATTATAGGTTAGAAATGGACCACGAGACGTGTTCGTGAGGTCAGAACGAAAAAACGAGCACGAAGCCTCGTATAGAAATCGGGAGGAGAGAGGGTATGAAATTAGATCCACTCGCTCTAAAACCCGAAAAAGTCTCAATTATAGGTTAGAAATGGACCACGAGACGTGTTTCTGAGGTCAGAACGAAAAAACGAGCACAAAGCCTCGTATAGAAATCGGGAGGAGAGAGGGTATGAAATTAGATCCACTTTCTCTAAAACCCGAAAAAGTCTCGATTATAGGTTAGAAATGGACCACGAGACGTGTTTGTGAGGTCAAAACGAAAAAACGAGCACGAAGCCTCGTATAGAAATCGGGAGGAGAGAGGGTATGAAATTAGATCCACTTCCTCTAAAACCCGAAAAAGTCTCGATTATAGTTAGAAATGGACCATGAGACGTGTTGGTGAGGTCAGAACGAAAAAACGAGCACGAAGCCTCGTATAGAAATCGGGAGGAGAGAGGGTATGAAATTAGATCCACTCGCTCTAAAACCCGAAAAAGTCTCAATTATAGGTTAGAAATGGACCACGAGACGTGTTTGTGAGGTCAGAACGAAAAAACGAGCACGAAGCCTCGTATAGAAATCGGGAGGAGAGAGGGTATAAAATTAGATCCACTTCCTCTAAAACCCGAAAAAGTCTCGATTATAGGTTAGAAATGGACCACGAGACGTCTTTGTGAGGTCAGAACGAAAAAACGAGCACGAATCCTCGTATAGAAATCGGGAGGAGAGAGGGTATGAAATTAGATCCACTCGCTCTAAAACCCGAAAAAGTCTCAATTATAGGTTAGAAATGGACCACGAGACGTGTTTGTGAGGTCAGAACGAAAAAACGAGCACGAAGCCTCGTATAAAAATCGGGAGGAGAGAAGGTATGAAATTAGATCCACTTCCTCTAAAACCTGAAAAAGTCTCGATTATAGGTTAGAAATGGACCACGAGACATGTTGGTGAGGTCAGAATGAAAAAATGAGCACGGAGCCTCGAATAGAAATCGGGAGGAGAGAGGGTATGAAATTAGATCCACTCGCTCTAAAACCCGAAAAAGTCTCAATTATAGGTTAGAAATGGACCACGAGACGTGTTTGTGAGGTCAGAACGAAAAAACGAGCACGAAGCCTCGTATAGAAATCGGGAGGAGAGAGGGTATGAAATTAGATCCACTTTCTCTAAAACCCGAAAAAGTCTCCATTATAGGTTAGAAATGGACCACGAGACGTGTTGGTGAGGTCAGAATAAAAAAAACGAGCACGAAGCCTCGTATAGCAATCGGGAGGAGAGAGGGTATGAAATTAGATCCACTTCCTCTAAAATCCGAAAAAGTCTCGATTATAGGTTAGAAATGGACCACGAGACGTGTTTGTGAGGTCAGAACGAAAAAACGAGCACGAAGCCTCGTATAAAAATCGGGAGGAGAGAAGGTATGAAATTAGATCCACTTCCTCTAAAACCTGAAAAAGTCTCGATTATAGGTTAGAAATGGACCACGAGACATGTTGGTGAGGTCAGAATGAAAAAATGAGCACGGAGCCTCGAATAGAAATCGGGAGGAGAGAGGGTATGAAATTAGATCCACTCGCTCTAAAACCCGAAAAAGTCTCAATTATAGGTTAGAAATGGACCACGAGACGTGTTTGTGAGGTCAGAACGAAAAAACGAGCACGAAGCCTCGTATAGAATTCGGGAGGAGAGAGGGTATGAAATTAGATCCACTTTCTCTAAAACCCGAAAAAGTCTCCATTATAGGTTAGAAATGGACCACGAGACGTGTTGGTGAGGTCAGAATGAAAAAACGAGCACGAAGCCTCGTATAGCAATCGGGAGGAGAGAGGGTATGAAATTAGATCCACTTCCTCTAAAATCCGAAAAAGTCTCGATTATAGGTTAGAAATGGACCACGAGACGTGTTTGTGAGGTCAAAACGAAAAAAACGAGCACGAAGCCTCGTATAGAAATCGGGAGGAGAGAGGGTATGAAATTAGATCCACATCCTCTAAAACCCGAAAAAGTCTCGATTATACGTTAGAAATGGACCATGAGACGTGTTGGTGAGGTCAGAACGAAAAAACGAGCACGAAGCCTCGTATAGAAATCGGGAGGAGAGAGGGTATGAAATTAGATCCACTCGCTCTAAAACCCGAAAATGTCTCAATTATAGGTTAGAAATGGACCACGAGACGTGTTTGTGAGGTCAGAACGAAAAAACGAGCACGAAGCCTCGTATATAAATCGGGAGGAGAGAGGGTATGAAATTAGATCCACTTCCTCTAAAACCCGAAAAAGTCTCGATTATAGGTTAGAAATGGACCACGAGACTTGTTGGTGAGGTCAGAATGAAAAAATGAGCACGGAGCCTCGTATAGAAATCGGGAGGAGAGAGGGTATGAAATTAGATCCACTCGCTCTAAAACCCGAAAAAGTCTCAATTATAGGTTAGAAATGGACCACGAGACGTGTTTGTGAGGTCAGAACGAAAAAACGAGCACGAAGCCTCGTATAGAAATCGGGAGGAGAGAGGGTATGAAATTAGATCCACTTTCTCTAAAACCCGAAAAAGTCTCCATTATAGGTTAGAAATGGACCACGAGACGTGTTGGTGAGGTCAGAATGAAAAAACGAGCACGAAGCCTCGTATAGCAATCGGGAGGAGAGAGGGTATGAAATTAGATCCACTTCCTCTA
The DNA here is from genome assembly GCA_030544415.1 of Thalia dealbata. Classification (NCBI taxonomy): domain Eukaryota; kingdom Viridiplantae; phylum Streptophyta; class Magnoliopsida; order Zingiberales; family Marantaceae; genus Thalia; species Thalia dealbata. Next base: position 14,374,936 of record CM060460.1, read on the forward strand.
AAATCCGAAAAAGTCTCGATTATAGGTTAGAAATGGACCACGAGACGTGTTTGTGAGGTCAAAACGAAAAAACGAGCACGAAGCCTCGTCTAGAAATCGGGAGGAGAGAGGGTATGAAATTAGATCCACTTCCTCTAAAACCCGAAAAAGTCTCGATTATACGTTAGAAATGGACCATGAGACGTGTTGGTGAGGTCAGAACGAAAAAACGAGCACGAAGCCTCGTATAGAAATCGGGAGGAGAGAGGGTATGAAATTAGATCCACTCGCTCTAAAACCCGAAAAAGTCTCAATTATAGGTTAGAAATGGACCACGAGACGTGTTTGTGAGGTCAGAACGAAAAAACGAGCACGAAGCCTCGTATATAAATCGGGAGGAGAGAGGGTATGAAATTAGATCCACTTTCTCTAAAACCCAAAAAAGTCTCCATTATAGGTTAGAAATGGACCACGAGACGTGTTTGTGTGGTCAGAACGAAAAAACGAGCACGAAGCCTCGTATAGAAATCGGGAGGAGAGAGGGTATGAAATTAGATCCACTTCCTCTAAAATCGAAAAAGTCTCGATCATACGTTAAAAATGGACCATGAGACGTGTTGGTGAGGTCAGAACGAAAAAACGAGCACGAAGCCTCGTATAGAAATCGGGAGGAGAGAGGGTATGAAATTAGATCCACTCGCTCTAAAACCCGAAAAGTCTCAATTATAGGTTAGAAATGGACCACGAGACGTGTTTGTGAGGTCAGAACGAAAAAACGAGCACGAAGCCTCGTATAGAAATCGGGAGGAGAGAGGGTATGAAATTAGATCCACTTTCTCTAAAACCTGAAAAAGTCTCCATTATAGGTTAGAAATGGACCACGAGACGTGTTGGTGAGGTCAGAATGAAAAAACGAGCACGAAGCCTCGTATAGCAATCGGGAGGAGAGAGGGTATGAAATTAGATCCACTTCCTCTAAAATCGAAAAAGTCTCGATTATAGGTTAGAAATGAACCACGAGACGTGTTTGTGAGGTCAGAACGAAAAAACAAGCACGAAGCCTCGTATAGAAATCGGGAGGAGAGAGGGTATGAAATTAGATCCACTCGCTCTAAAACCCGAAAAAGTCTCAATTATAGGTTAGAAATGGACCACGAGACGTGTTTGTGAGGTCAGAACGAAAAAACGAGCACGAAGCCTCGTATAGAAATCGGGAGGAGAGAGGGTATGAAATTAGATCCACTCGCTCTAAAACCCGAAAAGTCTCAATTATAGGTTAGAAATGGACCACGAGACGTGTTTGTGAGGTCAGAACGAAAAAATGAGCACGAAGCCTCGTATAGAAATCGGGAGGAGAGAGGGTATGAAATTAGATCCACTTTCTCTAAAACCCGAAAAAGTCTCCATTATAGGTTAGAAATGGACCACGAGACGTGTTGGTGAGGTCAGAATGAAAAAACGAGCACGAAGCATCGTATAGCAATCGGGAGGAGAGAGGGTATGAAATTAGATCCACTTCCTCTAAAATCGAAAAAGTCTCGATTATAGGTTAGAAATGAACCACGAGACGTGTTTGTAAGGTCAGAACGAAAAAACGAGCACGAAGCCTCGTATAGAAATCGGGAGGAGAGAGGGTATGAAATTAGATCCACTCGCTCTAAAACCCGAAAAAGACTCAATTATAGGTTAGAAATGGACCACGAGACGTGTTTGTGAGGTCAGAACGAAAAAACGAGCACGAATCCTCGTATAGAAATCGGAGGAGAGAGGGTATGAAATTAGATCCACTTTCTCTAAAACCCAAAAAAGTCTCCATTATAGGTTAGAAATGGACCACGAGACATGTTGGTGAGGTCAGAATGAAAAAATGAGCACGGAGCCTCGAACAGAAATCGGGAGGAGAGAGGGTATGAAATTAGATCCACTCGCTCTAAAACCCGAAAAAGTCTCAATTATAGGTTAGAAATGGACCACGAGACGTGTTTGTGAGGTCAGAACGAAAAAACGAGCACGAAGCCTCGTATAGAAATCGGGAGGAGAGAGGGTATGAAATTAGATCCACTTTCTCTAAAACCCGAAAAAGTCTCCATTATAGGTTAGAAATGGACCACGAGACGTGTTGGTGAGGTCAGAATGAAAAAACGAGCACGAAGCCTCGTATAGCAATCGGGAGGAGAGAGGGTATGAAATTAGATCCACTTCCTCTAAAATCCGAAAAAGTCTCGATTATAGGTTAGAAATGGACCACGAGACGTGTTTGTGAGGTCAAAAAAAAAAAACGAGGAGAGAGGGTATGAAATTAGATCCACTTCCTTTAAAACCCGAAAAAGTCTCGATTATACGTTAGAAATGGACCTTGAGACGTGTTGGTGAGGTCAGAACGAAAAAACGAGCACGAAGCCTCGTATAGAAATCGGGAGGAGAGAGGGTATGAAATTAGATCCACTCGCTCTAAAACCCGAAAAAGTCTCAATTATAGGTTAGAAATGGACCACGAGACGTGTTTGTGAGGTCAGAACGAAAAAACGAGCACGAAGCCTCGTATAAAAATCGGGAGGAGAGAAGGTATGAAATTAGATCCACTTCCTCTAAAACCCGAAAAAGTCTCAATTATAGGTTAGAAATGGACCACGAGACGTGTTTGTGAGGTCAGAACGAAAAAACGAGCACGAAGCCTCGTATAGAAATCGGGAGGAGAGAGGGTATGAAATTTGATCCACTTCCTCTAAAACCCGAAAAAGTCTCGATTATATGTTAGAAATGGACCACGAGACGTGTTTGTGAGGTTAGAACGAAAAAACGAGCACGAAGCCTCGTTTTGAAATCAGGAGGAGAGAGGGTATGAAATTAGATCCACTTCCTCTAAAACCCGAAAAAGTCTCGATTATACGTTAGAAATGGACCATGAGACGTGTTGGTGAGGTCAGAACGAAAAAACGAGCACGAAGCCTCGTATAGAAATCGGGAGGAGAGAGGGTATTAAATTTGATCCACTTCCTCTAAAACCCGAAAAAGTCTCGATTATAGGTTAGAAATGGACCACGAGACGTGTTTGTGAGGTCAGAACGAAAAAACGAGCACGAAGCCTCGTATAGCAATCGGGAGGAGAGAGGGTATAAAATTAGATACACTTTCTCTAAAACCCGAAAAAGTCTCGATTATAGGTTAGAAATGGACCACGAGACATGTTGGTGAGGTCAGAACGACAAAACGAGCACGAAGCCTCGTATAGAAATCGGGAGGAGAGAGAGTATGAAATTAGATCCACTCGCTCTAAAACCCGAAAAAGTCTCAATTATAGGTTAGAAATGGACCACGAGACGTGTTCGTGAGGTCAGAACGAAAAAACGAGCACGAAGCCTCGTATAGAAATCGGGAGGAGAGAGGGTATGAAATTAGATCCACTCGCTCTAAAACCCGAAAAAGTCTCAATTATAGGTTAGAAATGGACCACGAGACGTGTTTCTGAGGTCAGAACGAAAAAACGAGCACAAAGCCTCGTATAGAAATCGGGAGGAGAGAGGGTATGAAATTAGATCCACTTTCTCTAAAACCCGAAAAAGTCTCGATTATAGGTTAGAAATGGACCACGAGACGTGTTTGTGAGGTCAAAACGAAAAAACGAGCACGAAGCCTCGTATAGAAATCGGGAGGAGAGAGGGTATGAAATTAGATCCACTTCCTCTAAAACCCGAAAAAGTCTCGATTATAGTTAGAAATGGACCATTAGACGTGTTGGTGAGGTCAGAACGAAAAAACGAGCACGAAGCGTCGTATAGAAATCGGGAGGAGAGAGGGTATGAAATTAGATCCACTCGCTCTAAAACCCGAAAAAGTCTCAATTATAGGTTAGAAATGGACCACGAGACGTGTTTGTGAGGTCAGAACGAAAAAACGAGCACGAAGCCTCGTATAGAAATCGGGAGGAGAGAGGGTATAAAATTAGATCCACTTCCTCTAAAACCCGAAAAAGTCTCGATTATAGGTTAGAAATGGACCACGAGACGTCTTTGTGAGGTCAGAACGAAAAAACGAGCACGAATCCTCGTATAGAAATCGGGAGGAGAGAGGGTATGAAATTAGATCCACTCGCTCTAAAACCCGAAAAAGTCTCAATTATAGGTTAGAAATGGACCACGAGACGTGTTTGTGAGGTCAGAACGAAAAAACGAGCACGAAGCCTCGTATAAAAATCGGGAGGAGAGAAGGTATGAAATTAGATCCACTTCCTCTAAAACCTGAAAAAGTCTCGATTATAGGTTAGAAATGGACCACGAGACATGTTGGTGAGGTCAGAATGAAAAAATGAGCACGGAGCCTCGAATAGAAATCGGGAGGAGAGAGGGTATGAAATTAGATCCACTCGCTCTAAAACCCGAAAAAGTCTCAATTATAGGTTAGAAATGGACCACGAGACGTGTTTGTGAGGTCAGAACGAAAAAACGAGCACGAAGCCTCGTATAGAAATCGGGAGGAGAGAGGGTATGAAATTAGATCCACTTTCTCTAAAACCCGAAAAAGTCTCCATTATAGGTTAGAAATGGACCACGAGACGTGTTGGTGAGGTCAGAATAAAAAAAACGAGCACGAAGCCTCGTACAGCAATCGGGAGGAGAGAGGGTATGAAATTAGATCCACTTCCTCTAAAATCCGAAAAAGTCTCGATTATAGGTTAGAAATGGACCACGAGACGTGTTTGTGAGGTCAGAACGAAAAAACGAGCACGAAGCCTCGTATAAAAATCGGGAGGAGAGAAGGTATGAAATTAGATCCACTTCCTCTAAAACCTGAAAAAGTCTCGATTATAGGTTAGAAATGGACCACGAGACATGTTGGTGAGGTCAGAATGAAAAAATGAGCACGGAGCCTCGAATAGAAATCGGGAGGAGAGAGGGTATGAAATTAGATCCACTCGCTCTAAAACCCGAAAAAGTCTCAATTATAGGTTAGAAATGGACCACGAGACGTGTTTGTGAGGTCAGAACGAAAAAACGAGCACGAAGCCTCGTATAGAAATCGGGAGGAGAGAGGGTATGAAATTAGATCCACTTTCTCTAAAACCCGAAAAAGTCTCCATTATAGGTTAGAAATGGACCACGAGACGTGTTGGTGAGGTCAGAATGAAAAAACGAGCACGAAGCCTCGTATAGCAATCGGGAGGAGAGAGGGTATGAAATTAGATCCACTTCCTCTAAAATCCGAAAAAGTCTCGATTATAGGTTAGAAATGGACCACGAGACGTGTTTGTGAGGTCAAAACGAAAAAAACGAGCACGAAGCCTCGTATAGAAATCGGGAGGAGAGAGGGTATGAAATTAGATCCACATCCTCTAAAACCCGAAAAAGTCTCGATTATACGTTAGAAATGGACCATGAGACGTGTTGGTGAGGTCAGAACGAAAAAACGAGCACGAAGCCTCGTATAGAAATCGGGAGGAGAGAGGGTATGAAATTAGATCCACTCGCTCTAAAACCCGAAAATGTCTCAATTATAGGTTAGAAATGGACCACGAGACGTGTTTGTGAGGTCAGAACGAAAAAACAAGCACGAAGCCTCGTATATAAATCGGGAGGAGAGAGGGTATGAAATTAGATCCACTTCCTCTAAAACCCGAAAAAGTCTCGATTATAGGTTAGAAATGGACCACGAGACTTGTTGGTGAGGTCAGAATGAAAAAATGAGCACGGAGCCTCGTATAGAAATCGGGAGGAGAGAGGGTATGAAATTAGATCCACTCGCTCTAAAACCCGAAAAAGTCTCAATTATAGGTTAGAATTGGACCACGAGACGTGTTTGTGAGGTCAGAACGAAAAAACGAGCACGAAGCCTCGTATAGAAATCGGGAGGAGAGAGGGTATGAAATTAGATCCACTTTCTCTAAAACCCGAAAAAGTCTCCATTATAGGTTAGAAATGGACCACGAGACGTGTTGGTGAGGTCAGAATGAAAAAACGAGCACGAAGCCTCGTATAGCAATCGGGAGGAGAGAGGGTATGAAATTAGATCCACTTCCTCTAAAATCCGAAAAAGTCTCGATTATAGGTTAGAAATGGACCACGAGACGTGTTTGTGAGGTCAAAACGAAAAAACGAGCACGAAGCCTCGTCTAGAAATCGGGAGGAGAGAGGGTATGAAATTAGATCCACTTCCTCTAAAACCCGAAAAAGTCTCGATTATACGTTAGAAATGGACCATGAGACGTGTTGGTGAGGTCAGAATGAAAAAACGAGCACGAAGCCTCGTATAGAAATCGGGAGGAGAGAGGGTATGAAATTAGATCCACTCGCTCTAAAACCCGAAAAAGTCTCAATTATAGGTTAGAAATGGACCACGAGACGTGTTTGTGAGGTCAGAACGAAAAAACGAGCACGAAGCCTCGTATATAAATCGGGAGGAGAGAGGGTATGAAATTAGATCCACTTTCTCTAAAACCCAAAAAAGTCTCCATTATAGGTTAGAAATGGACCACGAGACGTGTTTGTGTGGTCAGAACGAAAAAACGAGCACGAAGCCTCGTATAGAAATCGGGAGGAGAGAGGGTATGAAATTAGATCCACTTCCTCTAAAATCGAAAAAGTCTCGATCATACGTTAGAAATGGACCATGAGACGTGTTGGTGAGGTCAGAACGAAAAAACGAGCACGAAGCCTCGTATAGAAATCGGGAGGAGAGAGGGTATGAAATTAGATCCACTCGCTCTAAAACCCGAAAAGTCTCAATTATAGGTTAGAAATGGACCACGAGACGTGTTTGTGAGGTCAGAACGAAAAAACGAGCACGAAGCCTCGTATAGAAATCGGGAGGAGAGAGGGTATGAAATTAGATCCACTTTCTCTAAAACCTGAAAAAGTCTCCATTATAGGTTAGAAATGGACCACGAGACGTGTTGGTGAGGTCAGAATGAAAAAACGAGCACGAAGCCTCGTATAGCAATCGGGAGGAGAGAGGGTATGAAATTAGATCCACTTCCTCTAAAATCGAAAAAGTCTCGATTATAGGTTAGAAATGAACCACGAGACGTGTTTGTGAGGTCAGAACGAAAAAACGAGCACGAAGCCTCGTATAGAAATCGGGAGGAGAGAGGGTATGAAATTAGATCCACTTTCTCTAAAACCCGAAAAAGTCTCCATTATAGGTTAGAAATGGACCACGAGACGTGTTGGTGAGGTCAGAATGAAAAAACGAGCACGAAGCCTCGTATAGCAATCGGGAGGAGAGATGGTATGAAATTAGATCCACTTCCTCTAAAATCCGAAAAAGTCTCGATTATAGGTTAGAAATGGACCACGAGACGTGTTTGTGAGGTCAAAATGAAAAAACGAGCACGAAGCCTCGTATAGAAATCGGGAGGAGAGAGGGTATGAAATTAGATCCACTTCCTTTAAAACCCGAAAAAGTCTCGATTATACGTTAGAAATGGACCATGAGACGTGTTGGTGAGGTCAGAACGAAAAAACGAGCACGAAGCCTCGTATAGAAATCGGGAGGAGAGAGGGTATGAAATTAGATCCACTCGCTCTAAAACCCGAAAAAGTCTCAATTATAGGTTAGAAATGGACCACGAGACGTGTTTGTGAGGTCAGAACGAAAAAACGAGCACGAAGCCTCGTATAGAAATCGGGAGGAGAGAGGTTATAAAATTAGATCCACTTCCTCTAAAACCCGAAAAAGTCTCGATTATAGGTTAGAAATGGACCACGAGACGTCTTTGTGAGGTTAGAACGAAAAAACGAGCACGAATCCTCGTATAGAAATCGGGAGGAGAGAGGGTATGAAATTAGATCCACTCGCTCTAAAACCCGAAAAAGTCTCAATTATAGGTTAGAAATGGACCACGAGACGTGTTTGTGAGGTCAGAACGAAAAAACGAGCACGAAGCCTCGTATAAAAATCGGGAGGAGAGAAGGTATGAAATTAGATCCACTTCCTCTAAAACCCGAAAAAGTCTCGATTATAGGTTAGAAATGGACCACGAGACATGTTGGTGAGGTCAGAATGAAAAAATGAGCACGGAGCCTCGAATAGAAATCGGGAGGAGAGAGGGTATGAAATTAGATCCACTCGCTCTAAAACCCGAAAAAGTCTCAATTATAGGTTAGAAATGGACCACGAGACGTGTTTGTGAGGTCAGAACGAAAAAACGAGCACGAAGCCTCGTATAGAAATCGGGAGGAGAGAGGGTATGAAATTAGATCCACTTTCTCTAAAACCCGAAAAAGTCTCCATTATAGGTTAGAAATGGACCACGAGACGTGTTGGTGAGGTCAGAATGAAAAAACGAGCACGAAGCCTCGTATAGCAATCGGGAGGAGAGATGGTATGAAATTAGATCCACTTCCTCTAAAATCCGAAAAAGTCTCGATTATAGGTTAGAAATGGACCACGAGACGTGTTTGTGAGGTCAAAATGAAAAAACGAGCACGAAGCCTCGTATAGAAATCGGGAGGAGAGAGGGTATGAAATTAGATCCACTTCCTTTAAAACCCGAAAAAGTCTCGATTATACGTTAGAAATGAACCATGAGATGTGTTGGTGAGGTCAGAACGAAAAAACGAGCACGAAGCCTCGTATAGAAATCGGGAGGAGAGAGGGTATGAAATTAGATCCACTCGCTCTAAAACCCGAAAAAGTCTCAATTATAGGTTAGAAATGGACCACGAGACGTGTTCGTGAGGTCAGAACGAAAAAACGAGCACGAAGCCTCGTATAGAAATCGGGAGGAGAGAGGGTATAAAATTAGATCCACTTCCTCTAAAACCCGAAAAAGTCTCGATTATAGGTTAGAAATGGACCACGAGACGTCTTTGTGAGGTTAGAACGAAAAAACGAGCACGAATCCTCGTATAGAAATCGGGAGGAGAGAGGGTATGAAATTAGATCCACTCGCTCTAAAACCCGAAAAAGTCTCAATTATAGGTTAGAAATGGACCACGAGACGTGTTTGTGAGGTCAGAACGAAAAAACGAGCACGAAGCCTCGTATAAAAATCGGGAGGAGAGAAGGTATGAAATTAGATCCACTTCCTCTAAAACCCGAAAAAGTCTCGATTATAGGTTAGAAATGGACCACGAGACATGTTGGTGAGGTCAGAATGAAAAAATGAGCACGGAGCCTCGAATAGAAATCGGGAGGAGAGAGGGTATGAAATTAGATCCACTCGCTCTAAAACCCGAAAAAGTCTCAATTATAGGTTAGAAATGGACCACGAGACGTGTTTGTGATGTCAGAACGAAAAAACGAGCACGAAGCCTCGTATAGAAATCGGGAGGAGAGAGGGTATGAAATTAGATCCACTTTCTCTAAAACCCGAAAAAGTCTCCATTATAGGTTAGAAATGGACCACGAGACGTGTTGGTGAGGTCAGAATGAAAAAACGAGCACGAAGCCTCGTATAGCAATCGGGAGGAGAGAGGGTATGAAATTAGATCCACTTCCTCTAAAATCCGAAAAAGTCTCGATTATAGGTTAGAAATGGACCACGAGACGTGTTTGTGAGGTCAAAACAAAAAAACGAGCACGAAGCCTCGTATAGAAATCGGGAGGAGAGAGGGTATGAAATTAGATCCACTTCCTCTAAAACCCGAAAAAGTCTCGATTATACGTTAGAAATGGACCATGAGACGTGTTGGTGAGGTCAGAACGAAAAAACGAGCACGAAGCCTCGTATAGAAATCAGGAGGAGAGAGGGTATGAAATTAGATCCACTCGCTCTAAAACCCGAAAATGTCTCAATTATAGGTTAGAAATGGACCACGAGACGTGTTTGTGAGGTCAGAACGAAAAAACGAGCACGAAGCCTCGTATATAAATCGGGAGGAGAGAGGGTATGAAATTAGATCCACTTCCTCTAAAACCCGAAAAAGTCTCGATTATAGGTTAGAAATGGACCACGAGACTTGTTGGTGAGGTCAGAATGAAAAAATGAGCACGGAGCCTCGTATAGAAATCGGGAGGAGAGAGGGTATGAAATTAGATCCACTCGCTCTAAAACCCGAAAAAGTCTCAATTATAGGTTAGAAATGGACCACGAGACGTGTTTGTGAGGTCAGAACGAAAAAACGAGCACGAAGCCTCGTATAGAAATCGGGAGGAGAGAGGGTATGAAATTAGATCCACTTTCTCTAAAACCCGAAAAAGTCTCCATTATAGGTTAGAAATGGACCACGAGACGTGTTGGTGAGGTCAGAATGAAAAAACGAGCACGAAGCCTCGTATAGCAATCGGGAGGAGAGAGGGTATGAAATTAGATCCACTTCCTCTAAAATCCGAAAAAGTCTCGATTATAGGTTAGAAATGGACCAGGAGACGTGTTTGTGAGGTCAAAACGAAAAAACGAGCACGAAGCCTCGTCTAGAAATCGGGAGGAGAGAGGGTATGAAATTAGATCTACTTCCTCTAAAACTCGAAAAAGTCTCGATTATACGTTAGAAATGGACCATGAGACGTGTTGGTGAGGTCAGAACGAAAAAACGAGCACGAAGCCTCGTATAGAAATCGGGAGGAGAGAGGGTATGAAATTAGATCCACTCGCTCTAAAACCCGAAAAAGTCTCAATTATAGGTTAGAAATGGACCACGAGACGTGTTTGTGAGGTCAGAACGAAAAAACGAGCACGAAGCCTCGTATATAAATCGGGAGGAGAGAGGGTATGAAATTAGATCCACTCGCTCTAAAACCCGAAAAGTCTCAATTATAGGTTAGAAATGGACCACGAGACGTGTTTGTGAGGTCAGAACGAAAAAACGAGCACGAAGCCTCGTATAGAAATCGGGAGGAGAGAGGGTATGAAATTAGATCCACTTTCTCTAAAACCTGAAAAAGTCTCCATTATAGGTTAGAAATGGACCACGAGACGTGTTGGTGAGGTCAGAATGAAAAAACGAGCACGAAGCCTCGTATAGCAATCGGGAGGAGAGAGGGTATGAAATTAGATCCACTTCCTCTAAAATCGAAAAAGTCTCGATTATAGGTTAGAAATGAACCACGAGACGTGTTTGTGAGGTCAGAACGAAAAAACGAGCACGAAGCCTCGTATAGAAATCGGGAGGAGAGAGGGTATGAAATTAGATCCACTTTCTCTAAAACCCGAAAAAGTCTCCATTATAGGTTAGAAATGGACCACGAGACGTGTTGGTGAGGTCAGAATGAAAAAACGAGCACGAAGCCTCGTATAGCAATCGGGAGGAGAGATGGTATGAAATTAGATCCACTTCCTCTAAAATCCGAAAAAGTCTCGATTATAGGTTAGAAATGGACCACGAGACGTGTTTGTGAGGTCAAAATGAAAAAACGAGCACGAAGCCTCGTATAGAAATCGGGAGGAGAGAGGGTATGAAATTAGATCCACTTCCTTTAAAACCCGAAAAAGTCTCGATTATACGTTAGAAATGGACCATGAGACGTGTTGGTGAGGTCAGAACGAAAAAACGAGCACGAAGCCTCGTATAGAAATCGGGAGGAGAGAGGGTATGAAATTAGATCCACTCGCTCTAAAACCCGAAAAAGTCTCAATTATAGGTTAGAAATGGACCACGAGACGTGTTTGTGAGGTCAGAACGAAAAAACGAGCACGAAGCCTCGTATAGAAATCGGGAGGAGAGAGGGTATAAAATTAGATCCACTTCCTCTAAAACCCGAAAAAGTCTCGATTATAGGTTAGAAATGGACCACGAGACGTCTTTGTGAGGTTAGAACGAAAAAACGAGCACGAATCCTCGTATAGAAATCGGGAGGAGAGAGGGTATGAAATTAGATCCACTTTCTCTAAAACCCGAAAAAGTCTCAATTATAGGTTAGAAATGGACCATGAGACGTGTTTGTGAGGTCAGAACGAAAAAACGAGCACGAAGCCTCGTATAAAAATCGGGAGGAGAGAAGGTATGAAATTAGATCCACTTCCTCTAAAACCCGAAAAAGTCTCGATTATAGGTTAGAAATGGACCACGAGACATGTTGGTTAGGTCAGAATGAAAAAATGAGCACGGAGCCTCGAATAGAAATCGGGAGGAGAGAGGGTATGAAATTAGATCCACTCGCTCGAAAACCCGAAAAAGTCTCAATTATAGGTTAGAAATGGACCACGAGACGTGTTTGTGAGGTCAGAACGAAAAAACGAGCACGAAGCCTCGTATAGAAATCGGGAGGAGAGAGGGTATGAAATTAGATCCACTTTCTCTAAAACCCGAAAAAGTCTCCATTATAGGTTAGAAATGGACCACGAGACGTGTTGGTGAGGTCAGAATGAAAAAACGAGCACGAAGCCTCGTATAGCAATCGGGAGGAGAGAGGGTATGAAATTAGATCCACTTCCTCTAAAATCCGAAAAAGTCTCGATTATAGGTTAGAAATGGACCACGAGACGTGTTTGTGAGGTCAAAACGAAAAAACGAGCACGAAGCCTCGTATAGAAATCGGGAGGAGAGAGGGTATGAAATTAGATCCACTTCCTCTAAAACCCGAAAAAGTCTCGATTATACGTTAGAAATGGACCATGAGACGTGTTGGTGAGGTCAGAACGAAAAAACGAGCACGAAGCCTCGTATAGAAATCAGGAGGAGAGAGGGTATCAAATTAGATCCACTCGCTCTAAAACCCGAAAATGTCTCAATTATAGGTTAGAAATGGACCACGAGACGTGTTTGTGAGGTCAGAACGAAAAAACGGGCACGAAGCCTCGTATATAAATCGGGAGGAGAGAGGGTATGAAATTAGATCCACTTCCTCTAAAACCCGAAAAAGTCTCGATTATAGGTTAGAAATGGACCACGAGACTTGTTGGTGAGGTCAGAATGAAAAAATGAGCACGGAGCCTCGTATAGAAATCGGGAGGAGAGAGGGTATGAAATTAGATCCACTCGCTCTAAAACCCGAAAAAGTCTCAATTATAGGTTAGAAATGGACCACGAGACGTGTTTGTGAGGTCAAAATGAAAAAACGAGCACGAAGCCTCGTATAGAAATCGGGAGGAGAGAGGGTATGAAATTAGATCCACTTCCTTTAAAACCCGAAAAAGTCTCGATTATACGTTAGAAATGGACCATGAGACGTGTTGGTGAGGTCAGAACGAAAAAACGAGCACGAAGCCTCGTATAGAAATCGGGAGGAGAGAGGGTATGAAATTAGATCCACTCGCTCTAAAACCCGAAAAAGTCTCAATTATAGGTTAGAAATGGACCACGAGACGTGTTTGTGAGGTCAGAACGAAAAAACGAGCACGAAGCCTCGTATAGAAATCGGGAGGAGAGAGGGTATAAAATTAGATCCACTTCCTCTAAAACCCGAAAAAGTCTCGATTATAGGTTAGAAATGGACCACGAGACGTCTTTGTGAGGTTAGAACGAAAAAACGAGCACGAATCCTCGTATAGAAATCGGGAGGAGAGAGGGTATGAAATTAGATCCACTCGCTCTAAAACCCGAAAAAGTCTCAATTATAGGTTAGAAATGGACCACGAGACGTGTTTGTGAGGTCAGAACGAAAAAACGAGCACGAAGCCTCGTATAAAAATCGGGAGGAGAGAAGGTATGAAATTAGATCCACTTCCTCTAAAACCCGAAAAAGTCTCGATTATAGGTTAGAAATGGACCACGAGACATGTTGGTGAGGTCAGAATGAAAAAATGAGCACGGAGCCTCGAATAGAAATCGGGAGGAGAGAGGGTATGAAATTAGATCCACTCGCTCTAAAACCCGAAAAAGTCTCAATTATAGGTTAGAAATGGACCACGAGACGTGTTTGTGAGGTCAGAACGAAAAAACGAGCACGAAGCCTCGTATAGAAATCGGGAGGAGAGAGGGTATGAAATTAGATCCACTTTTTCTAAAACCCGAAAAAGTCTCCATTATAGGTTAGAAATGGACCACGAGACGTGTTGGTGAGGTCAGAATGAAAAAACGAGCACGAAGCCTCGTATAGCAATCGGGAGGAGAGAGGGTATGAAATTAGATCCACTTCCTCTAAAATCCGAAAAAGTCTCGATTATAGGTTAGAAATGGACCACGAGACGTGTTTGTGAGGTCAAAACGAAAAAACGAGCACGAAGCCTCGTATAGAAATCGGGAGGAGAGAGGGTATGAAATTAGATCCACTTCCTCTAAAACCCGAAAAAGTCTCGATTATACGTTAGAAATGGACCATGAGACGTGTTGGTGAGGTCAGAACGAAAAAACGAGCACGAAGCCTCGTATAGAAATCAGGAGGAGAGAGGGTATGAAATTAGATCCACTCGCTCTAAAACCCGAAAATGTCTCAATTATAGGTTAGAAATGGACCACGAGACGTGTTTGTGAGGTCAGAACGAAAAAACGGGCACGAAGCCTCGTATATAAATCGGGAGGAGAGAGGGTATGAAATTAGATCCACTTCCTCTAAAACCCGAAAAAGTCTCGATTATAGGTTAGAAATGGACCACGAGACTTGTTGGTGAGGTCAGAATGAAAAAATGAGCACGGAGCCTCGTATAGAAATCGGGAGGAGAGAGGGTATGAAATTAGATCCACTCGCTCTAAAACTCGAAAAAGTCTCGATTATACGTTAGAAATGGACCACGAGACGTGTTTGTGAGGTCAGAACGAAAAAACGAGCACGAATTCTCGTATATAAATCGGGAGGAGAGAGGGTATGAAATTAGATCAACTTTCTCTAAAACCCAAAAAAGTCTCCATTATAGGTTAGAAATGGACCACGAGACGTGTTTGTGAGGTCAGAACGAAAAAACGAGCACGAAGCCTCGTATAGAAATCGGGAGGAGAGAGGGTATGAAATTAGATCCACTTCCTCTAAAATCGAAAAAGTCTCGATCATACGTTAGAAATGGACAATGAGACGTGTTGGTGAGGTCAGAACGAAAAAACGAGCACGAAGCCTCGTATAGAAATCGGGAGGAGAGAGGGTATGAAATTAGATCCACTCGCTCTAAAACCCGAAAAAGTCTCAATTATAGGTTAGAAATGGACCACGAGACGTGTTTGTGAGGTCAGAACGAAAAAACGAGCACGAAGCCTCGTATAGAAATCGGGAGGAGAGAGGGTATGAAATTAGATCCACTTTCTCTAAAACCCGAAAAAGTCTCCATTATAGGTTAGAAATGGACCACGAGACGTGTTGGTGAGGTCAGAATGAAAAAACGAGCACGAAGCCTCGTATAGCAATCGGGAGGAGAGAGGGTATGAAATTAGATCCACTTCCTCTAAAATCGAAAAAGTCTCGATTATAGGTTAGAAATGAACCACGAGACGTGTTTGTGAGGTCAGAACGAAAAAACGAGCACGAAGCCTCGTATAGAAATCGGGAGGAGAGAGGGTATGAAATTAGATCCACTTTCTCTAAAACCCGAAAAAGTCTCCATTATAGGTTAGAAATGGACCACGAGACGTGTTGGTGAGGTCAGAATGAAAAAACGAGCACGAAGCCTCGTATAGCAATCGGGAGGAGAGATGGTATGAAATTAGATCCACTTCCTCTAAAATCCGAAAAAGTCTCGATTATAGGTTAGAAATGGACCACGAGACGTGTTTGTGAGGTCAAAATGAAAAAACGAGCACGAAGCCTCGTATAGAAATCGGGAGGAGAGAGGGTATGAAATTAGATCCACTTCCTCTAAAACCCGAAAAAGTCTCGATTATACGTTAGAAATGGCCCATGAGACGTGTTGGTGAGGTCAGAACGAAAAAACGAGCACGAAGCATCGTATAGAAATCGGGAGGAGAGAGGGTATGAAATTAGATCCACTCGCTCTAAAACCCGAAAAAGTCTCAATTATAGGTTAGAAATGGACCACGAGACGTGTTTGTGAGGTCAGAACGAAAAAACGAGCACGAAGCCTCGTATATAAATCGGGAGGAGAGAGGGTATGAAATTAGATCCACTTTCTCTAAAACCCGAAAAAGTCTCCATTATAGGTTAGAAATGGACCACGAGACGTGTTTGTGAGGTCAGAACGAAAAAACAAGCACGAAGCCTCGTATAGAAATCGGGAGGAGAGAGGGTATGAAATTAGATCCACTCGCTCTAAAACCCGAAAAGTCTCAATTATAGGTTAGAAATGGACCACGAGACGTGTTTGTGAGGTCAGAACGAAAAAACGAGCACGAAGCCTCGTATAGAAATCGGGAGGAGAGAGGGTATGAAATTAGATCCACTTTCTCTAAAACCCGAAAAAGTCTCCATTATAGGTTAGAAATGGACCACGAGACGTGTTGGTGAGGTCAGAATGAAAAAACGAGCACGAAGCCTCGTATAGCAATCGGGAGGAGAGAGGGTATGAAATTAGATCCACTTCCTCTAAAATCGAAAAAGTCTCGATCATACGTTAGAAATGGACCATGAGACGTGTTGGTGAGGTCAGAACGAAAAAACGAGCACGAAGCCTCGTATAGAAATCGGGAGGAGAGAGGGTATGAAATTAGATCCACTCGCTCTAAAACCCGAAAAGTCTCAATTATAGGTTAGAAATGGACCACGAGACGTGTTTGTGAGGTCAGAACGAAAAAACGAGCACGAAGCCTCGTATAGAAATCGGGAGGAGAGAGGGTATGAAATTAGATCCACTTTCTCTAAAACCCGAAAAAGTCTCGATTATACGTTAGAAATGGACCACGAGACGTGTTGGTGAGGTCAGAATGAAAAAACGAGCACGAAGCCTCGTATAGCAATCGGGAGGAGAGAGGGTATGAAATTAAATCCACTTCCTCTAAAATCGAAAAAGTCTCGATTATAGGTTAGAAATGAACCACGAGACGTGTTTGTGAGGTCAGAACGAAAAAACGAGCACGAAGCCTCGTATAGAAATCGGGAGGAGAGAGGGTATGAAATTAGATCCACTTTCTCTAAAACCCGAAAAAGTCTCCATTATAGGTTAGAAATGGACCACGAGACGTGTTGGTGAGGTCAGAATGAAAAAACGAGCACGAAGCCTCGTATAGCAATCGGGAGGAGAGATGGTATGAAATTAGATCCACTTCCTCTAAAATCCGAAAAAGTCTCGATTATAGGTTAGAAATGGACCACGAGACGTGTTTGTGAGGTCAAAATGAAAAAACGAGCACGAAGCCTCGTATAGAAATCGGGAGGAGAGAGGGTATGAAATTAGATCCACTTCCTCTAAAACCCGAAAAAGTCTCGATTATACGTTAGAAATGAACCATGAGACGTGTTGGTGAGGTCAGAACGAAAAAACGAGCACGAAGCCTCGTATAGAAATCGGGAGGAGAGAGGGTATGAAATTAGATCCACTCGCTCTAAAACCCGAAAAAGTCTCAATTATAGGTTAGAAATGGACCACGAGACGTGTTTGTGAGGTCAGAACGAAAAAACGAGCACGAAGCCTCGTATATAAATCGGGAGGAGAGAGGGTATGAAATTAGATCCACTTTCTCTAAAACCCGAAAAAGTCTCCATTATTGGTTAGAAATGGACCACGAGACGTGTTTGTGAGGTCAGAACGAAAAAACGAGCACGAAGCCTCGTATAGAAATCGGGAGGAGAGAGGGTATGAAATTAGATCCACTCGCTCTAAAACCCGAAAAGTCTCAATTATAGGTTAGAAATGGACCACGACACGTGTTTGTGAGGTCAGAACGAAAAAACGAGCACGAAGCCTCGTATAGAAATCGGGAGGAGAGAGGGTATGAAATTAGATCCACTTTCTCTAAAACCCGAAAAAGTCTCCATTATAGGTTAGAAATGGACCACGAGACGTGTTGGTGAGGTCAGAATGAAAAAACGAGCACGAAGCCTCGTATAGCAATCGGGAGGAGAGAGGGTATGAAATTAGATCCACTTCCTCTAAAATCGAAAAAGTCTCGATTATAGGTTAGAAATGAACCACGAGACGTGTTTGTAAGGTCAGAACGAAAAAACGAGCACGAAGCCTCGTATAGAAATCGGGAGGAGAGAGGGTATGAAATTAGATCCACTCGCTCTAAAACCCGAAAAAGTCTCAATTATAGGTTAGAAATGGACCACGAGACGTGTTTGTGAGGTCAGAACGAAAAAACGAGCACGAATCCTCGTATAGAAATCGGGAGGAGAGAGGGTATGAAATTAGATCCACTTTCTCTAAAACCCAAAAAAGTCTCCATTATAGGTTAGAAATGGACCACGAGACGTGTTGGTGAGGTCAGAATGAAAAAACGAGCACGAAGCCTCGTATAGCAATCGGGAGGAGAGAGGGTATGAAATTAGATCCACTTACTCTAAAATCCGAAAAAGTCTCGATTATAGGTTAGAAATGGACCACGAGACGTGTTTGTGAGGTCAAAACGAAAAAACGAGCACGAAGCCTCGTATAGAAATCGGGAGGAGAGAGGGTATGAAATTAGATCCACTTCCTCTAAAACCCGAAAAAGTCTCGATTATACGTTAGAAATGGACCAGGAGACGTGTTGGTGAGGTCAGAACGAAAAAACGAGCACGAAGCCTCGTATAGAAATCGGGAGGAGAGAGGGTATGAAATTAGATCCACTCGCTCTAAAACTCGAAAAAGTCTCAATTATAGGTTAGAAATGGACCACGAGACGTGTTTGTGAGGTCAGAACGAAAAAACGAGCACGAAGCCTCGTATAGAAATCGGGAGGAGAGAGGGTATAAAATTAGATCCACTTCCTCTAAAACCCGAAAAAGTCTCGATTATAGGTTAGAAATGGACCACGAGACGTCTTTGTGAGGTCAGAACGAAAAAACGAGCACGAATCCTCGTATAGAAATCGGGAGGAGAGAGGGTATGAAATTAGATCCACTCGCTCTAAAACCCGAAAAAGTCTCAATTATAGGTTAGAAATGGACCACGAGACGTGTTTGTGAGGTCAGAACGAAAAAACGAGCACGAAGCCTCGTATAGAAATCGGGAGGAGAGAGGGTATGAAATTAGATCCACTTTCTCTAAAACCCGAAAAAGTCTCCATTATAGGTTAGAAATGGACCACGAGACATGTTGGTGAGGTCAGAATGAAAAAACGAGCACGAAGCCTCGTATAGCAATCGGGAGGAGAGAGGGTATGAAATTAGATCCACTTCCTCTAAAATCGAAAAAGTCTCGATTATAGGTTAGAAATGAACCACGAGACGTGTTTGTGAGGTCAGAACGAAAAAACGAGCACGAAGCCTCGTATAGAAATCGGGAGGAGAGAGGGTATGAAATTAGATCCACTTTCTCTAAAACCCGAAAAAGTCTCCATTATAGGTTAGAAATGGACCACGAGACGTGTTGGTGAGGTCAGAATGAAAAAACGAGCACGAAGCCTCGTATAGCAATCGGGAGGAGAGATGGTATGAAATTAGATCCACTTCCTCTAAAATCCGAAAAAGTCTCGATTATAGGTTAGAAATGGACCACGAGACGTGTTTGTGAGGTCAGAATGAAAAAACGAGCACGAAGCCTCGTATAGCAATCGGGAGGAGAGAGGGTATGAAATTAGATCCACTTCCTCTAAAATCGAAAAAGTCTCGATCATACGTTAGAAATGGACCATGAGACGTGTTGGTGAGGTCAGAACGAAAAAACGAGCACGAAGCCTCGTATAGAAATCGGGAGGAGAGAGGGTATGAAATTAGATCCACTCGCTCTAAAACCCGAAAAGTCTCAATTATAGGTTAGAAATGGACCACGAGACGTGTTTGTGAGGTCAGAACGAAAAAACGAGCACGAAGCCTCGTATAGAAATCGGGAGGAGAGAGGGTATGAAATTAGATCCACTTTCTCTAAAACCCGAAAAAGTCTCCATTATAGGTTAGAAATGGACCACGAGACATGTTGGTGAGGTCAGAATGAAAAAACGAGCACGAAGCCTCGTATAGCAATCGGGAGGAGAGAGGGTATGAAATTAGATCCACTTCCTCTAAAATCGAAAAAGTCTCGATTATAGGTTAGAAATGAACCACGAGACGTGTTTGTGAGGTCAGAACGAAAAAACGAGCACGAAGCCTCGTATAGAAATCGGGAGGAGAGAGGGTATGAAATTAGATCCACTTTCTCTAAAACCCGAAAAAGTCTCCATTATAGGTTAGAAATGGACCACGAGATGTGTTGGTGAGGTCAGAATGAAAAAACGAGCACGAAGCCTCGTATAGCAATCGGGAGGAGAGAGGGTATGATATTAGATCCACTTCCTCTAAAATCGAAAAAGTCTCGATTATAGGTTAGAAATGAACCACGAGACGTGTTTGTAAGGTCAGAACGAAAAAACGAGCACGAAGCCTCGTATAGAAATCGGGAGGAGAGAGGGTATGAAATTAGATCCACTCGCTCTAAAACCCGAAAAAGTCTCAATTATAGGTTAGAAATGGACCACGAGACGTGTTTGTGAGGTCAGAACGAAAAAACGAGCACGAATCCTCGTATAGAAATCGGGAGGAGAGAGGGTATGAAATTAGATCCACTTTCTCTAAAACCCAAAAAAGTCTCCATTATAGGTTAGAAATGGACCACGAGACGTGTTGGTGAGGTCAGAATGAAAAAACGAGCACGAAGCCTCGTATAGCAATCGGGAGGAGAGAGGGTATGAAATTAGATCCACTTACTCTAAAATCCGAAAAAGTCTCGATTATAGGTTAGAAATGGACCACGAGACGTGTTTGTGAGGTCAAAACGAAAAAACGAGCACGAAGCCTCGTATAGAAATCGGGAGGAGAGAGGGTATGAAATTAGATCCACTTCCTCTAAAACCCGAAAAAGTCTCGATTATACGTTAGAAATGGACCATGAGACGTGTTGGTGAGGTCAGAACGAAAAAACGAGCATGAAGCCTCGTATAGAAATCGGGAGGAGAGAGGGTATGAAATTAGATCCACTCGCTCTAAAACCCGAAAAAGTCTCAATTATAGGTTAGAAATGGACCACGAGACGTGTTTGTGAGGTCAGAACGAAAAAACGAGCATGAAGCCTCGTATAGAAATCGGGAGGAGAGAGGGTATGAAATTAGATCCACTCGCTCTAAAACCCGAAAAGTCTCAATTATAGGTTAGAAATGGACCACGAGACGTGTTTGTGAGGTCAGAACGAAAAAACGAGCACGAAGCCTCGTATAGAAATCGGGAGGAGAGAGGGTATGAAATTAGATCCACTTTCTCTAAAACCCGAAAAAGTCTCCATTATAGGTTAGAAATGGACCACGAGACGTGTTGGTGAGGTCAGAATGAAAAAACGAGCACGAAGCCTCGTATAGCAATCGGGAGGAGAGAGGGTATGAAATTAGATCCACTTCCTCTAAAATCGAAAAAGTCTCGATCATACGTTAGAAATGGACCATGAGACGTGTTGGTGAGGTCAGAACGAAAAAACGAGCACGAAGCCTCGTATAGAAATCGGGAGGAGAGAGGGTATGAAATTAGATCCACTCGCTCTAAAACCCGAAAAGTCTCAATTATAGGTTAGAAATGGACCACGAGACGTGTTTGTGAGGTCAGAACGAAAAAAAGAGCACGAAGCCTCGTATAGAAATCGGGAGGAGAGAGGGTATGAAATTAGATCCACTTTCTCTAAAACCCGAAAAAGTCTCCATTATAGGTTAGAAATGGACCACGAGACGTGTTGGTGAGGTCAGAATGAAAAAACGAGCACGAAGCCTCGTATAGCAATCGGGAGGAGAGAGGGTATGAAATTACATCCACTTCCTCTAAAATCGAAAAAGTCTCGATTATAGGTTAGAAATGAACCACGAGACGTGTTTGTGAGGTTAGAACGAAAAAACGAGCACGAAGCCTCGTCTAGAAATCGGGAGGAGAGAGGGTATGAAATTAGATCCACTCGCTCTAAAACCCGAAAAAGTCTCAATTATAGGTTAGAAATGGACCACGAGACGTGTTTGTGAGGTCAGAACGAAAAAACGAGCACGAATCCTCGTATAGAAATCGGGAGGAGAGAGGGTATGAAATTAGAACCACTCGCTCTAAAACCCGAAAAGTCTCAATTATAGGTTAGAAATGGACCACGAGACGTGTTTGTGAGGTCAGAATGAAAAAACGAGCACGAAGCCTCGTATAGCAATCGGGAGGAGAGAGGGTATGAAATTAGATCCACTTACTCTAAAATCCGAAAAAGTCTCGATTATAGGTTAGAAATGGACCACGAGACGTGTTTGTGAGGTCAAAACGAAAAAACGAGCACGAAGCCTCGTATAGAAATCGGGAGGAGAGAGGGTATGAAATTAGATCCACTTCCTCTAAAACCCGAAAAAGTCTCGATTATACGTTAGAAATGGACCATGAGACGTGTAGGTGAGGTCAGAACGAAAAAACGAGCACGAAGCCTCGTATAGAAATCGGGAGGAGAGAGGGTATGAAATTAGATCCACTTTCTCTAAAACCCGAAAAAGTCTCCATTATAGGTTAGAAATGGACCACGAGACGTGTTGGTGAGGTCAGAATGAAAAAACGAGCACGAAGCCTCGTATAGCAATCGGGAGGAGAGATGGTATGAAATTAGATCCACTTCCTCTAAAATCCGAAAAAGTCTCGATTATAGGTTAGAAATGGACCACGAGACGTGTTTGTGAGGTCAAAACGAAAAAACGAGCACGAAGCCTCGTATAGAAATCGGGAGGAGAGAGGGTATGAAATTAGATCCACTTCCTCTAAAACCCGAAAAAGTCTCGATTATACGTTAGAAATGGACCATGAGACGTGTTGGTGAGGTCAGAACGAAAAAACGAGCACGAAGCCTCGTATAGAAATCGGGAGGAGAGAGGGTATGAAATTAGATCCACTCGCTCTAAAACCCGAAAAAGTCTCAATTATAGGTTAGAAATGGACCACGAGACGTGTTTGTGAGGTCAGAACGAAAAAACGAGCACGAAGCCTCGTATAGAAATCGGGAGGAGAGAGGGTATGAAATTAGATCCACTCCCTCTAAAACCCGAAAAGTCTCAATTATAGGTTAGAAATGGACCACGAGACGTGTTTGTGAGGTCAGAACGAAAAAACGAGCACGAAGCCTCGTATAGAAATCGGGAGGAGAGAGGGTATGAAATTAGATCCACTTTCTCTAAAACCCGAAAAAGTCTCCATTATAGGTTAGAAATGGACCACGAGACGTGTTGGTGAGGTCAGAATGAAAAAACGAGCACGAAGCCTCGTATAGCAATCGGGAGGAGAGAGGGTATGAAATTAGATCCACTTCCTCTAAAATCGAAAAAGTCTCGATCATACGTTAGAAATGGACCATGAGACGTGTTGGTGAGGTCAGAACGAAAAAACGAGCACGAAGCCTCGTATAGAAATCGGGAGGAGAGAGGGTATGAAATTAGATCCACTCGCTCTAAAACCCGAAAAGTCTCAATTATAGGTTAGAAATGGACCACGAGACGTGTTTGTGAGGTCAGAACGAAAAAACGAGCACGAAGCCTCGTATAGAAATCGGGAGGAGAGAGGGTATGAAATTAGATCCACTTTCTCTAAAACCCGAAAAAGTCTCCATTATAGGTTAGAAATGGACCACGAGACATGTTGGTGAGGTCAGAATGAAAAAACGAGCACGAAGCCTCGTATAGCAATCGGGAGGAGAGAGGGTATGAAATTAGATCCACTTCCTCTAAAATCGAAAAAGTCTCGATTATAGGTTAGAAATGAACCACGAGACGTGTTTGTGAGGTCAGAACGAAAAAACGAGCACGAAGCCTCGTATAGAAATCGGGAGGAGAGAGGGTATGAAATTAGATCCACTTTCTCTAAAACCCGAAAAAGTCTCCATTATAGGTTAGAAATGGACCACGAGATGTGTTGGTGAGGTCAGAATGAAAAAACGAGCACGAAGCCTCGTATAGCAATCGGGAGGAGAGAGGGTATGAAATTAGATCCACTTCCTCTAAAATCGAAAAAGTCTCGATTATAGGTTAGAAATGAACCACGAGACGTGTTTGTAAGGTCAGAACGAAAAAACGAGCACGAAGCCTCGTATAGAAATCGGGAGGAGAGAGGGTATGAAATTAGATCCACTCGCTCTAAAACCCGAAAAAGTCTCAATTATAGGTTAGAAATGGACCACGAGACGTGTTTGTGAGGTCAGAACGAAAAAACGAGCACGAATCCTCGTATAGAAATCGGGAGGAGAGAGGGTATGAAATTAGATCCACTTTCTCTAAAACCCAAAAAAGTCTCCATTATAGGTTAGAAATGGACCACGAGACGTGTTGGTGAGGTCAGAATGAAAAAACGAGCACGAAGCCTCGTATAGCAATCGGGAGGAGAGAGGGTATGAAATTAGATCCACTTACTCTAAAATCCGAAAAAGTCTCGATTATAGGTTAGAAATGGACCACGAGACGTGTTTGTGAGGTCAAAACGAAAAAACGAGCACGAAGCCTCGTATAGAAATCGGGAGGAGAGAGGGTATGAAATTAGATCCACTTCCTCTAAAACCCGAAAAAGTCTCGATTATACGTTAGAAATGGACCATGAGACGTGTTGGTGAGGTCAGAACGAAAAAACGAGCACGAAGCCTCGTATAGAAATCGGGAGGAGAGAGGGTATGAAATTAGATCCACTCGCTCTAAAACCCGAAAAAGTCTCAATTATAGGTTAGAAATGGACCACGAGACGTGTTTGTGAGGTCAGAACGAAAAAACGAGCATGAAGCCTCGTATAGAAATCGGGAGGAGAGAGGGTATGAAATTAGATCCACTCGCTCTAAAACCCGAAAAGTCTCAATTATAGGTTAGAAATGGACCACGAGACGTGTTTGTGAGGTCAGAACGAAAAAACGAGCACGAAGCCTCGTATAGAAATCGGGAGGAGAGAGGGTATGAAATTAGATCCACTTTCTCTAAAACCCGAAAAAGTCTCCATTATAGGTTAGAAATGGACCACGAGACGTGTTGGTGAGGTCAGAATGAAAAAACGAGCACGAAGCCTCGTATAGCAATCGGGAGGAGAGAGGGTATGAAATTAGATCCACTTCCTCTAAAATCGAAAAAGTCTCGATCATACGTTAGAAATGGACCATGAGACGTGTTGGTGAGGTCAGAACGAAAAAACGAGCACGAAGCCTCGTATAGAAATCGGGAGGAGAGAGGGTATGAAATTAGATCCACTCGCTCTAAAACCCGAAAAGTCTCAATTATAGGTTAGAAATGGACCACGAGACGTGTTTGTGAGGTCAGAACGAAAAAAAGAGCACGAAGCCTCGTATAGAAATCGGGAGGAGAGAGGGTATGAAATTAGATCCACTTTCTCTAAAACCCGAAAAAGTCTCCATTATAGGTTAGAAATGGACCACGAGACGTGTTGGTGAGGTCAGAATGAAAAAACGAGCACGAAGCCTCGTATAGCAATCGGGAGGAGAGAGGGTATGAAATTACATCCACTTCCTCTAAAATCGAAAAAGTCTCGATTATAGGTTAGAAATGAACCACGAGACGTGTTTGTGAGGTCAGAACGAAAAAACGAGCACGAAGCCTCGTCTAGAAATCGGGAGGAGAGAGGGTATGAAATTAGATCCACTCGCTCTAAAACCCGAAAAAGTCTCAATTATAGGTTAGAAATGGACCACGAGACGTGTTTGTGAGGTCAGAACGAAAAAACGAGCACGAATCCTCGTATAGAAATCGGGAGGAGAGAGGGTATGAAATTAGAACCACTCGCTCTAAAACCCGAAAAGTCTCAATTATAGGTTAGAAATGGACCACGAGACGTGTTTGTGAGGTCAGAATGAAAAAACGAGCACGAAGCCTCGTATAGCAATCGGGAGGAGAGAGGGTATGAAATTAGATCCACTTACTCTAAAATCCGAAAAAGTCTCGATTATAGGTTAGAAATGGACCACGAGACGTGTTTGTGAGGTCAAAACGAAAAAACGAGCACGAAGCCTCGTATAGAAATCGGGAGGAGAGAGGGTATGAAATTAGATCCACTTCCTCTAAAACCCGAAAAAGTCTCGATTATACGTTAGAAATGGACCATGAGACGTGTAGGTGAGGTCAGAACGAAAAAACGAGCACGAAGCCTCGTATAGAAATCGGGAGGAGAGAGGGTATGAAATTAGATCCACTCGCTCTAAAACCCGAAAAAGTCTCAATTATAGGTTAGAAATGGACCACGAGACGTGTTTGTGAGGTCAGAACGAAAAAACGAGCACGAAGCCTCGTATAGAAATCGGGAGGAGAGAGGGTATGAAATTAGATCCACTCGCTCTAAAACCCGAAAAGTCTCAATTATAGGTTAGAAATGGACCACAAGACGTGTTTGTGAGGTCAGAATGAAAAAACGAGCACGAAGCCTCGTATAGAAATCGGGAGGAGAGAGGGTATGAAATTAGATCCACTTTCTCTAAAACCCGAAAAAGTCTCCATTATAGGTTAGAAATGGACCACGAGACGTGTTGGTGAGGTCAGAATGAAAAAACGAGCACGAAGCCTCGTATAGCAATCGGGAGGAGAGAGGGTATGAAATTAGATCCACTTCCTCTAAAATCCGAAAAAGTCTCGATTATAGGTTAGAAATGGACCACGAGACGTGTTTGTGAGGTCAAAATGAAAAAACGAGCACGAAGCCTCGTATAGAAATCGGGAGGAGAGAGGGTATGAAATTAGATCCACTTCCTCTAAAACCCGAAAAAGTCTCGATTATACGTTAGAAATGGACCATGAGACGTGTTGGTGAGGTCAGAACGAAAAAACGAGCACGAAGCCTCGTATAGAAATCGGGAGGAGAGAGGGTATGAAATTAGATCCACTCGCTCTAAAACCCGAAAAAGTCTCAATTATAGGTTAGAAATGGACCACGAGACGTGTTTGTGAGGTCAGAACGAAAAAACGAGCACGAAGCCTCGTATATAAATCGGGAGGAGAGAGGGTATGAAATTAGATCCACTTTCTCTAAAACCCGAAAAAGTCTCCATTATAGGTTAGAAATGGACCACGAGACGTGTTTGTGAGGTCAGAACGAAAAAACGAGCACGAAGCCTCGTATAGAAATCGGGAGGAGAGAGGGTATGAAATTAGATCCACTCGCTCTAAAACCCGAAAAGTCTCAATTATAGGTTAGAAATGGACCACGAGACGTGTTTGTGAGGTCAGAACGAAAAAACGAGCACGAAGCCTCGTATAGAAATCGGGAGGAGAGAGGGTATGAAATTAGATCCACTTTCTCTAAAACCCGAAAAAGTCTCCATTATAGGTTAGAAATGGACCACGAGACGTGTTGGTGAGGTCAGAATGAAAAAACGAGCACGAAGCCTCGTATAGCAATCGGGAGGAGAGAGGGTATGAAATTAGATCCACTTCCTCTAAAATCGAAAAAGTCTCGATTATAGGTTAGAAATGAACCACGAGACGTGTTTGTAAGGTCAGAACGAAAAAACGAGCACGAAGCCTCGTATAGAAATCGGGAGGAGAGAGGGTATGAAATTAGATCCACTCGCTCTAAAACCCGAAAAAGTCTCAATTATAGGTTAGAAATGGACCACGAGACGTGTTTGTGAGGTCAGAACGAAAAAACGAGCACGAATCCTCGTATAGAAATCGGGAGGAGAGAGGGTATGAAATTAGATCCACTTTCTCTAAAACCCAAAAAAGTCTCCATTATAGGTTAGAAATGGACCACGAGACGTGTTGGTGAGGTCAGAATGAAAAAACGAGCACGAAGCCTCGTATAGCAATCGGGAGGAGAGAGGGTATGAAATTAGATCCACTTACTCTAAAATCCGAAAAAGTCTCGATTATAGGTTAGAAATGGACCACGAGACGTGTTTGTGAGGTCAAAACGAAAAAACGAGCACGAAGCCTCGTATAGAAATCGGGAGGAGAGAGGGTATGAAATTAGATCCACTTCCTCTAAAACCCGAAAAAGTCTCGATTATACGTTAGAAATGGACCATGAGACGTGTTGGTGAGGTCAGAACGAAAAAACGAGCACGAAGCCTCGTATAGAAATCGGGAGGAGAGAGGGTATGAAATTAGATCCACTCGCTCTAAAACCCGAAAAAGTCTCAATTATAGGTTAGAAATGGACCACGAGACGTGTTTGTGAGGTCAGAACGAAAAAACGAGCACGAAGCCTCGTATAGAAATCGGGAGGAGAGAGGGTATGAAATTAGATCCACTCGCTCTAAAACCCGAAAAGTCTCAATTATAGGTTAGAAATGGACCACGAGACGTGTTTGTGAGGTCAGAACGAAAAAACGAGCACGAAGCCTCGTATAGAAATCGGGAGGAGAGAGGGTATGAAATTAGATCCACTTTCTCTAAAACCCGAAAAAGTCTCCATTATAGGTTAGAAATGGACCACGAGACGTGTTGGTGAGGTCAGAATGAAAAAACGAGCACGAAGCCTCGTATAGCAATCGGGAGGAGAGAGGGTATGAAATTAGATCCACTTCCTCTAAAATCGAAAAAGTCTCGATCATACGTTAGAAATGGACCATGAGACGTGTTGGTGAGGTCAGAACGAAAAAACGAGCACGAAGCCTCGTATAGAAATCGGGAGGAGAGAGGGTATGAAATTAGATCCACTCGCTCTAAAACCCGAAAAGTCTCAATTATAGGTTAGAAATGGACCACGAGACGTGTTTGTGAGGTCAGAACGAAAAAAAGAGCACGAAGCCTCGTATAGAAATCGGGAGGAGAGAGGGTATGAAATTAGATCCACTTTCTCTAAAACCCGAAAAAGTCTCCATTATAGGTTAGAAATGGACCACGAGACGTGTTGGTGAGGTCAGAATGAAAAAACGAGCACGAAGCCTCGTATAGCAATCGAGAGGAGAGAGGGTATGAAATTAGATCCACTTCCTCTAAAATCGAAAAAGTCTCGATTATAGGTTAGAAATGAACCACGAGACGTGTTTGTGAGGTCAGAACGAAAAAACGAGCACGAAGCCTCGTCTAGAAATCGGGAGGAGAGAGGGTATGAAATTAGATCCACTCGCTCTAAAACCCGAAAAAGTCTCAATTATAGGTTAGAAATGGACCACGAGACGTGTTTGTGAGGTCAGAACGAAAAAACGAGCACGAATCCTCGTATAGAAATCGGGAGGAGAGAGGGTATGAAATTAGAACCACTCGCTCTAAAACCCGAAAAGTCTCAATTATAGGTTAGAAATGGACCACAAGACGTGTTTGTGAGGTCAGAACGAAAAAACGAGCACGAAGCCTCGTATAGAAATCGGGAGGAGAGAGGGTATGAAATTAGATCCACTTTCTCTAAAACCCGAAAAAGTCTCCATTATAGGTTAGAAATAGACCACGAGACGTGTTGGTGAGGTCAGAATGAAAAAACGAGCACGAAGCCTCGTATAGCAATCGGGAGGAGAGAGGGTATGAAATTAGATCCACTTCCTCTAAAATCGAAAAAGTCTCGATCATACGTTAGAAATGGACCATGAGACGTGTTGGTGAGGTCAGAACGAAAAAACGAGCACGAAGCCTCGTATAGAAATCGGGAGGAGAGAGGGTATGAAATTAGATCCACTCGCTCTAAAACCCGAAAAAGTCTCAATTATAGGTTAGAAATGGACCACGAGACGTGTTTGTGAGGTCAGAACGAAAAAACGAGCACGAAGCCTCGTATAGAAATCGGGAGGAGAGAGGGTATGAAATTAGATCCACTCGCTCTAAAACCCGAAAAGTCTCAATTATAGGTTAGAAATGGACCACAAGACGTGTTTGTGAGGTCAGAACGAAAAAACGAGCACGAAGCCTCGTATAGAAATCGGGAGGAGAGAGGGTATGAAATTAGATCCAATTTCTCTAAAACCCGAAAAAGTCTCCATTATAGGTTAGAAATGGACCACGAGACGTGTTGGTGAGGTCAGAATGAAAAAACGAGCACGAAGCCTCGTATAGCAATCGGGAGGAGAGAGAGTATGAAATTAGATCCACTTCCTCTAAAATCGAAAAAGTCTCGATCATACGTTAGAAATGGACCATGAGACGTGTTGGTGAGGTCAGAACGAAAAAACGAGCACGAAGCCTCGTATAGAAATCGGGAGGAGAGAGGGTATGAAATTAGATCCACTCGCTCTAAAACCCGAAAAGTCTCAATTATAGGTTAGAAATGGACCACGAGACGTGTTTGTGAGGTCAGAACGAAAAAACGAGCACGAAGCCTCGTATAGAAATCGGGAGGAGAGAGGGTATGAAATTAGATCCACTTTCTCTAAAACCCGAAAAAGTCTCCATTATAGGTTAGAAATGGACCACGAGATGTGTTGGTGAGGTCAGAATGAAAAAACGAGCACGAAGCCTCGTATAGCAATCGGGAGGAGAGAGGGTATGAAATTAGATCCACGTCCTCTAAAATCGAAAAAGTCTCGATTATAGGTTAGAAATGAACCACGAGACGTGTTTGTGAGGTCAGAACGAAAAAACGAGCACGAAGCCTCGTATAGAAATCGGGAGGAGAGAGGGTATGAAATTAGATCCACTTTCTCTAAAACCCGAAAAAGTCTCCATTATAGGTTAGAAATGGACCACGAGACGTGTTGGTGAGGTCAGAATGAAAAAACGAGCACGAAGCCTCGTATAGCAATCGGGAGGAGAGATGGTATGAAATTAGATCCACTTCCTCTAAAATCCGAAAAAGTCTCGATTATAGGTTAGAAATGGACCACGAGACGTGTTTGTGAGGTCAAAACGAAAAAACGAGCACGAAGCCTCGTATAGAAATCGGGAGGAGAGAGGGTATGAAATTAGATCCACTTCCTCTAAAACCCGAAAAAGTCTCGATTATACGTTAGAAATGGACCATGAGACGTGTTGGTGAGGTCAGAACGAAAAAACGAGCACGAAGCCTCGTATAGAAATCGGGAGGAGAGAGGGTATGAAATTAGATCCACTCGCTCTAAAACCCGAAAAAGTCTCAATTATAGGTTAGAAATGGACCACGAGACGTGTTTGTGAGGTCAGAACGAAAAAACGAGCACGAAGCCTCGTATAGAAATCGGGAGGAGAGAGGGTATGAAATTAGATCCACTCCCTCTAAAACCCGAAAAGTCTCAATTATAGGTTAGAAATGGACCACGAGACGTGTTTGTGAGGTCAGAACGAAAAAACGAGCACGAAGCCTCGTATAGAAATCGGGAGGAGAGAGGGTATGAAATTAGATCCACTTTCTCTAAAACCCGAAAAAGTCTCCATTATAGGTTAGAAATGGACCACGAGACGTGTTGGTGAGGTCAGAATGAAAAAACGAGCACGAAGCCTCGTATAGCAATCGGGAGGAGAGAGGGTATGAAATTAGATCCACTTCCTCTAAAATCGAAAAAGTCTCGATCATACGTTAGAAATGGACCAGGAGACGTGTTGGTGAGGTCAGAACGAAAAAACGAGCACGAAGCCTCGTATAGAAATCGGGAGGAGAGAGGGTATGAAATTAGATCCACTCGCTCTAAAACCCGAAAAGTCTCAATTATAGGTTAGAAATGGACCACGAGACGTGTTTGTGAGGTCAGAACGAAAAAACGAGCACGAAGCCTCGTATAGAAATCGGGAGGAGAGAGGGTATGAAATTAGATCCACTTTCTCTAAAACCCGAAAAAGTCTCCATTATAGGTTAGAAATGGACCACGAGACATGTTGGTGAGGTCAGAATGAAAAAACGAGCACGAAGCCTCGTATAGCAATCGGGAGGAGAGAGGGTATGAAATTAGATCCACTTCCTCTAAAATCGAAAAAGTCTCGATTATAGGTTAGAAATGAACCACGAGACGTGTTTGTGAGGTCAGAACGAAAAAACGAGCACGAAGCCTCGTATAGAAATCGGGAGGAGAGAGGGTATGAAATTAGATCCACTTCCTCTAAAACCCGAAAAAGTCTCGATTATACGTTAGAAATGGACCATGAGACGTGTTGGTGAGGTCAGAACGAAAAAACGAGCACGAAGCCTCGTATAGAAATCGGGAGGAGAGAGGGTATGAAATTAGATCCACTCGCTCTAAAACCCGAAAAAGTCTCAATTATAGGTTAGAAATGGACCACGAGACGTGTTTGTGAGGTCAGAACGAAAAAACGAGCACGAAGCCTCGTATAGAAATCGGGAGGAGAGAGGGTATGAAATTAGATCCACTCGCTCTAAAACCCGAAAAGTCTCAATTATAGGTTAGAAATGGACCACAAGACGTGTTTGTGAGGTCAGAACGAAAAAACGAGCACGAAGCCTCGTATAGAAATCGGGAGGAGAGAGGGTATGAAATTAGATCCAATTTCTCTAAAACCCGAAAAAGTCTCCATTATAGGTTAGAAATGGACCACGAGACGTGTTGGTGAGGTCAGAATGAAAAAACGAGCACGAAGCCTCGTATAGCAATCGGGAG
The DNA here is from genome assembly GCA_030544415.1 of Thalia dealbata. Taxonomy (NCBI): domain Eukaryota; kingdom Viridiplantae; phylum Streptophyta; class Magnoliopsida; order Zingiberales; family Marantaceae; genus Thalia; species Thalia dealbata. The sequence goes on from CM060460.1 coordinate 14,407,151, forward strand.
GAGAGAGAGTATGAAATTAGATCCACTTCCTCTAAAATCGAAAAAGTCTCGATCATACGTTAGAAATGGACCATGAGACGTGTTGGTGAGGTCAGAACGAAAAAACGAGCACGAAGCCTCGTATAGAAATCGGGAGGAGAGAGGGTATGAAATTAGATCCACTCGCTCTAAAACCCGAAAAGTCTCAATTATAGGTTAGAAATGGACCACGAGACGTGTTTGTGAGGTCAGAACGAAAAAACGAGCACGAAGCCTCGTATAGAAATCGGGAGGAGAGAGGGTATGAAATTAGATCCACTTTCTCTAAAACCCGAAAAAGTCTCCATTATAGGTTAGAAATGGACCACGAGATGTGTTGGTGAGGTCAGAATGAAAAAACGAGCACGAAGCCTCGTATAGCAATCGGGAGGAGAGAGGGTATGAAATTAGATCCACGTCCTCTAAAATCGAAAAAGTCTCGATTATAGGTTAGAAATGAACCACGAGACGTGTTTGTGAGGTCAGAACGAAAAAACGAGCACGAAGCCTCGTATAGAAATCGGGAGGAGAGAGGGTATGAAATTAGATCCACTTTCTCTAAAACCCGAAAAAGTCTCCATTATAGGTTAGAAATGGACCACGAGACGTGTTGGTGAGGTCAGAATGAAAAAACGAGCACGAAGCCTCGTATAGCAATCGGGAGGAGAGATGGTATGAAATTAGATCCACTTCCTCTAAAATCCGAAAAAGTCTCGATTATAGGTTAGAAATGGACCACGAGACGTGTTTGTGAGGTCAAAACGAAAAAACGAGCACGAAGCCTCGTATAGAAATCGGGAGGAGAGAGGGTATGAAATTAGATCCACTTCCTCTAAAACCCGAAAAAGTCTCGATTATACGTTAGAAATGGACCATGAGACGTGTTGGTGAGGTCAGAACGAAAAAACGAGCACGAAGCCTCGTATAGAAATCGGGAGGAGAGAGGGTATGAAATTAGATCCACTCGCTCTAAAACCCGAAAAAGTCTCAATTATAGGTTAGAAATGGACCACGAGACGTGTTTGTGAGGTCAGAACGAAAAAACGAGCACGAAGCCTCGTATAGAAATCGGGAGGAGAGAGGGTATGAAATTAGATCCACTCCCTCTAAAACCCGAAAAGTCTCAATTATAGGTTAGAAATGGACCACGAGACGTGTTTGTGAGGTCAGAACGAAAAAACGAGCACGAAGCCTCGTATAGAAATCGGGAGGAGAGAGGGTATGAAATTAGATCCACTTTCTCTAAAACCCGAAAAAGTCTCCATTATAGGTTAGAAATGGACCACGAGACGTGTTGGTGAGGTCAGAATGAAAAAACGAGCACGAAGCCTCGTATAGCAATCGGGAGGAGAGAGGGTATGAAATTAGATCCACTTCCTCTAAAATCGAAAAAGTCTCGATCATACGTTAGAAATGGACCATGAGACGTGTTGGTGAGGTCAGAACGAAAAAACGAGCACGAAGCCTCGTATAGAAATCGGGAGGAGAGAGGGTATGAAATTAGATCCACTCGCTCTAAAACCCGAAAAGTCTCAATTATAGGTTAGAAATGGACCACGAGACGTGTTTGTGAGGTCAGAACGAAAAAACGAGCACGAAGCCTCGTATAGAAATCGGGAGGAGAGAGGGTATGAAATTAGATCCACTTTCTCTAAAACCCGAAAAAGTCTCCATTATAGGTTAGAAATGGACCACGAGACATGTTGGTGAGGTCAGAATGAAAAAACGAGCACGAAGCCTCGTATAGCAATCGGGAGGAGAGAGGGTATGAAATTAGATCCACTTCCTCTAAAATCGAAAAAGTCTCGATTATAGGTTAGAAATGAACCACGAGACGTGTTTGTGAGGTCAGAACGAAAAAACGAGCACGAAGCCTCGTATAGAAATCGGGAGGAGAGAGGGTATGAAATTAGATCCACTTTCTCTAAAACCCGAAAAAGTCTCCATTATAGGTTAGAAATGGACCACGAGACGTGTTGGTGAGGTCAGAATGAAAAAACGAGCACGAAGCCTCGTATAGCAATCGGGAGGAGAGATGGTATGAAATTAGATCCACTTCCTCTAAAATCCGAAAAAGTCTCGATTATAGGTTAGAAATGGACCACGAGACGTGTTTGTGAGGTCAAAACGAAAAAACGAGCACGAAGCCTCGTATAGAAATCGGGAGGAGAGAGGGTATGAAATTAGATCTACTTCCTCTAAAACCCGAAAAAGTCTCGATTATACGTTAGAAATGGACCATGAGACGTGTTGGTGAGGTCAGAACGAAAAAACGAGCACGAAGCCTCGTATAGAAATCGGGAGGAGAGAGGGTATGAAATTAGATCCACTCGCTCTAAAACCCGAAAAAGTCTCAATTATAGGTTAGAAATGGACCACGAGACGTGTTTGTGAGGTCAGAACGAAAAAACGAGCACGAAGCCTCGTATATAAATCGGGAGGAGAGAGGGTATGAAATTAGATCCACTTTCTCTAAAACCCGAAAAAGTCTCCATTATAGGTTAGAAATGGACCACGAGATGTGTTGGTGAGGTCAGAATGAAAAAACGAGCACGAAGCCTCGTATAGCAATCGGGAGGAGAGAGGGTATGAAATTAGATCCACGTCCTCTAAAATCGAAAAAGTCTCGATTATAGGTTAGAAATGAACCACGAGACGTGTTTGTGAGGTCAGAACGAAAAAACGAGCACGAAGCCTCGTATAGAAATCGGGAGGAGAGAGGGTATGAAATTAGATCCACTTTCTCTAAAACCCGAAAAAGTCTCCATTATAGGTTAGAAATGGACCACGAGACGTGTTGGTGAGGTCAGAATGAAAAAACGAGCACGAAGCCTCGTATAGCAATCGGGAGGAGAGAGAGTATGAAATTAGATCCACTTCCTCTAAAATCGAAAAAGTCTCGATCATACGTTAGAAATGGACCATGAGACGTGTTGGTGAGGTCAGAACGAAAAAACGAGCACGAAGCCTCGTATAGAAATCGGGAGGAGAGAGGGTATGAAATTAGATCCACTCGCTCTAAAACCCGAAAAGTCTCAATTATAGGTTAGAAATGGACCACGAGACGTGTTTGTGAGGTCAGAACGAAAAAACGAGCACGAAGCCTCGTATAGAAATCGGGAGGAGAGAGGGTATGAAATTAGATCCACTTTCTCTAAAACCCGAAAAAGTCTCCATTATAGGTTAGAAATGGACCACGAGATGTGTTGGTGAGGTCAGAATGAAAAAACGAGCACGAAGCCTCGTATAGCAATCGGGAGGAGAGAGGGTATGAAATTAGATCCACGTCCTCTAAAATCGAAAAAGTCTCGATTATAGGTTAGAAATGAACCACGAGACGTGTTTGTGAGGTCAGAACGAAAAAACGAGCACGAAGCCTCGTATAGAAATCGGGAGGAGAGAGGGTATGAAATTAGATCCACTTTCTCTAAAACCCGAAAAAGTCTCCATTATAGGTTAGAAATGGACCACGAGACGTGTTGGTGAGGTCAGAATGAAAAAACGAGCACGAAGCCTCGTATAGCAATCGGGAGGAGAGATGGTATGAAATTAGATCCACTTCCTCTAAAATCCGAAAAAGTCTCGATTATAGGTTAGAAATGGACCACGAGACGTGTTTGTGAGGTCAAAACGAAAAAACGAGCACGAAGCCTCGTATAGAAATCGGGAGGAGAGAGGGTATGAAATTAGATCTACTTCCTCTAAAACCCGAAAAAGTCTCGATTATACGTTAGAAATGGACCATGAGACGTGTTGGTGAGGTCAGAACGAAAAAACGAGCACGAAGCCTCGTATAGAAATCGGGAGGAGAGAGGGTATGAAATTAGATCCACTCGCTCTAAAACCCGAAAAAGTCTCAATTATAGGTTAGAAATGGACCACGAGACGTGTTTGTGAGGTCAGAACGAAAAAACGAGCACGAAGCCTCGTATATAAATCGGGAGGAGAGAGGGTATGAAATTAGATCCACTTTCTCTAAAACCCGAAAAAGTCTCCATTATAGGTTAGAAATGGACCACGAGATGTGTTGGTGAGGTCAGAATGAAAAAACGAGCACGAAGCCTCGTATAGCAATCGGGAGGAGAGAGGGTATGAAATTAGATCCACGTCCTCTAAAATCGAAAAAGTCTCGATTATAGGTTAGAAATGAACCACGAGACGTGTTTGTGAGGTCAGAACGAAAAAACGAGCACGAAGCCTCGTATAGAAATCGGGAGGAGAGAGGGTATGAAATTAGATCCACTTTCTCTAAAACCCGAAAAAGTCTCCATTATAGGTTAGAAATGGACCACGAGACGTGTTGGTGAGGTCAGAATGAAAAAACGAGCACGAAGCCTCGTATAGCAATCGGGAGGAGAGAGAGTATGAAATTAGATCCACTTCCTCTAAAATCGAAAAAGTCTCGATCATACGTTAGAAATGGACCATGAGACGTGTTGGTGAGGTCAGAACGAAAAAACGAGCACGAAGCCTCGTATAGAAATCGGGAGGAGAGAGGGTATGAAATTAGATCCACTCGCTCTAAAACCCGAAAAGTCTCAATTATAGGTTAGAAATGGACCACGAGACGTGTTTGTGAGGTCAGAACGAAAAAACGAGCACGAAGCCTCGTATAGAAATCGGGAGGAGAGAGGGTATGAAATTAGATCCACTTTCTCTAAAACCCGAAAAAGTCTCCATTATAGGTTAGAAATGGACCACGAGATGTGTTGGTGAGGTCAGAATGAAAAAACGAGCACGAAGCCTCGTATAGCAATCGGGAGGAGAGAGGGTATGAAATTAGATCCACGTCCTCTAAAATCGAAAAAGTCTCGATTATAGGTTAGAAATGAACCACGAGACGTGTTTGTGAGGTCAGAACGAAAAAACGAGCACGAAGCCTCGTATAGAAATCGGGAGGAGAGAGGGTATGAAATTAGATCCACTTTCTCTAAAACCCGAAAAAGTCTCCATTATAGGTTAGAAATGGACCACGAGACGTGTTGGTGAGGTCAGAATGAAAAAACGAGCACGAAGCCTCGTATAGCAATCGGGAGGAGAGATGGTATGAAATTAGATCCACTTCCTCTAAAATCCGAAAAAGTCTCGATTATAGGTTAGAAATGGACCACGAGACGTGTTTGTGAGGTCAAAACGAAAAAACGAGCACGAAGCCTCGTATAGAAATCGGGAGGAGAGAGGGTATGAAATTAGATCCACTTCCTCTAAAACCCGAAAAAGTCTCGATTATACGTTAGAAATGGACCATGAGACGTGTTGGTGAGGTCAGAACGAAAAAACGAGCACGAAGCCTCGTATAGAAATCGGGAGGAGAGAGGGTATGAAATTAGATCCACTCGCTCTAAAACCCGAAAAAGTCTCAATTATAGGTTAGAAATGGACCACGAGACGTGTTTGTGAGGTCAGAACGAAAAAACGAGCACGAAGCCTCGTATAGAAATCGGGAGGAGAGAGGGTATGAAATTAGATCCACTCCCTCTAAAACCCGAAAAGTCTCAATTATAGGTTAGAAATGGACCACGAGACGTGTTTGTGAGGTCAGAACGAAAAAACGAGCACGAAGCCTCGTATAGAAATCGGGAGGAGAGAGGGTATGAAATTAGATCCACTTTCTCTAAAACCCGAAAAAGTCTCCATTATAGGTTAGAAATGGACCACGAGACGTGTTGGTGAGGTCAGAATGAAAAAACGAGCACGAAGCCTCGTATAGCAATCGGGAGGAGAGAGGGTATGAAATTAGATCCACTTCCTCTAAAATCGAAAAAGTCTCGATCATACGTTAGAAATGGACCATGAGACGTGTTGGTGAGGTCAGAACGAAAAAACGAGCACGAAGCCTCGTATAGAAATCGGGAGGAGAGAGGGTATGAAATTAGATCCACTCGCTCTAAAACCCGAAAAGTCTCAATTATAGGTTAGAAATGGACCACGAGACGTGTTTGTGAGGTCAGAACGAAAAAACGAGCACGAAGCCTCGTATAGAAATCGGGAGGAGAGAGGGTATGAAATTAGATCCACTTTCTCTAAAACCCGAAAAAGTCTCCATTATAGGTTAGAAATGGACCACGAGACATGTTGGTGAGGTCAGAATGAAAAAACGAGCACGAAGCCTCGTATAGCAATCGGGAGGAGAGAGGGTATGAAATTAGATCCACTTCCTCTAAAATCGAAAAAGTCTCGATTATAGGTTAGAAATGAACCACGAGACGTGTTTGTGAGGTCAGAACGAAAAAACGAGCACGAAGCCTCGTATAGAAATCGGGAGGAGAGAGGGTATGAAATTAGATCCACTTTCTCTAAAACCCGAAAAAGTCTCCATTATAGGTTAGAAATGGACCACGAGACGTGTTGGTGAGGTCAGAATGAAAAAACGAGCACGAAGCCTCGTATAGCAATCGGGAGGAGAGATGGTATGAAATTAGATCCACTTCCTCTAAAATCCGAAAAAGTCTCGATTATAGGTTAGAAATGGACCACGAGACGTGTTTGTGAGGTCAAAACGAAAAAACGAGCACGAAGCCTCGTATAGAAATCGGGAGGAGAGAGGGTATGAAATTAGATCTACTTCCTCTAAAACCCGAAAAAGTCTCGATTATACGTTAGAAATGGACCATGAGACGTGTTGGTGAGGTCAGAACGAAAAAACGAGCACGAAGCCTCGTATAGAAATCGGGAGGAGAGAGGGTATGAAATTAGATCCACTCGCTCTAAAACCCGAAAAAGTCTCAATTATAGGTTAGAAATGGACCACGAGACGTGTTTGTGAGGTCAGAACGAAAAAACGAGCACGAAGCCTCGTATATAAATCGGGAGGAGAGAGGGTATGAAATTAGATCCACTTTCTCTAAAACCCGAAAAAGTCTCCATTATAGGTTAGAAATGGACCACGAGACGTGTTTGTGAGGTCAGAACGAAAAAACGAGCACGAAGCCTCGTATAGAAATCGGGAGGAGAGAGGGTATGAAATTAGAACCACTCGCTCTAAAACCCGAAAAGTCTCAATTATAGGTTAGAAATGGACCACGAGACGTGTTTGTGAGGTCAGAACGAAAAAACGAGCACGAAGCCTCGTATAGAAATCGGGAGGAGAGAGGGTATGAAATTAGATCCACTTTCTCTAAAACCCGAAAAAGTCTCCATTATAGGTTAGAAATGGACCACGAGACGTGTTGGTGAGGTCAGAATGAAAAAACGAGCACGAAGCCTCGTATAGCAATCGGGAGGAGAGAGGGTATGAAATTAGATCCACTTCCTCTAAAATCGAAAAAGTCTCGATTATAGGTTAGAAATGAACCACGAGACGTGTTTGTAAGGTCAGAACGAAAAAACGAGCACGAAGCCTCGTATAGAAATCGGGAGGAGAGAGGGTATGAAATTAGATCCACTCGCTCTAAAACCCGAAAAAGTCTCAATTATAGGTTAGAAATGGACCACGAGACGTGTTTGTGAGGTCAGAACGAAAAAACGAGCACGAATCCTCGTATAGAAATCGGGAGGAGAGAGGGTATGAAATTAGATCCACTTTCTCTAAAACCCAAAAAAGTCTCCATTATAGGTTAGAAATGGACCACGAGACGTGTTGGTGAGGTCAGAATGAAAAAACGAGCACGTAGCCTCGTATAGCAATCGGGAGGAGAGAGGGTATGAAATTAGATCCACTTACTCTAAAATCCGAAAAAGTCTCGATTATAGGTTAGAAATGGACCACGAGACGTGTTTGTGAGGTCAAAACGAAAAAACGAGCACGAAGCCTCGTATAGAAATCGGGAGGAGAGAGGGTATGAAATTAGATCCACTTCCTCTAAAACCCGAAAAAGTCTCGATTATACGTTAGAAATGGACCAGGAGACGTGTTGGTGAGGTCAGAACGAAAAAACGAGCACGAAGCCTCGTATAGAAATCGGGAGGAGAGAGGGTATGAAATTAGATCCACTCGCTCTAAAACTCGAAAAAGTCTCAATTATAGGTTAGAAATGGACCACGAGACGTGTTTGTGAGGTCAGAATGAAAAAACGAGCACGAAGCCTCGTATAGAAATCGGGAGGAGAGAGGGTATAAAATTAGATCCACTTCCTCTAAAACCCGAAAAAGTCTCGATTATAGGTTAGAAATGGACCACGAGACGTCTTTGTGAGGTCAGAACGAAAAAACGAGCACGAATCCTCGTATAGAAATCGGGAGGAGAGAGGGTATGAAATTAGATCCACTCGCTCTAAAACCCGAAAAAGTCTCAATTATAGGTTAGAAATGGACCACGAGACGTGTTTGTGAGGTCAGAACGAAAAAACGAGCACGAAGCCTCGTATAGAAATCGGGAGGAGAGAGGGTATGAAATTAGATCCACTTTCTCTAAAACCCGAAAAAGTCTCCATTATAGGTTAGAAATGGACCACGAGACATGTTGGTGAGGTCAGAATGAAAAAACGAGCACGAAGCCTCGTATAGCAATCGGGAGGAGAGAGGGTATGAAATTAGATCCACTTCCTCTAAAATCGAAAAAGTCTCGATTATAGGTTAGAAATGAACCACGAGACGTGTTTGTGAGGTCAGAACGAAAAAACGAGCACGAAGCCTCGTATAGAAATCGGGAGGAGAGAGGGTATGAAATTAGATCCACTTTCTCTAAAACCCGAAAAAGTCTCCATTATAGGTTAGAAATGGACCACGAGACGTGTTGGTGAGGTCAGAATGAAAAAACGAGCACGAAGCCTCGTATAGCAATCGGGAGGAGAGATGGTATGAAATTAGATCCACTTCCTCTAAAATCCGAAAAAGTCTCGATTATAGGTTAGAAATGGACCACGAGACGTGTTTGTGAGGTCAGAATGAAAAAACGAGCACGAAGCCTCGTATAGCAATCGGGAGGAGAGAGGGTATGAAATTAGATCCACTTCCTCTAAAATCGAAAAAGTCTCGATCATACGTTAGAAATGGACCATGAGACGTGTTGGTGAGGTCAGAACGAAAAAACGAGCACGAAGCCTCGTATAGAAATCGGGAGGAGAGAGGGTATGAAATTAGATCCACTCGCTCTAAAACCCGAAAAGTCTCAATTATAGGTTAGAAATGGACCACGAGACGTGTTTGTGAGGTCAGAACGAAAAAACGAGCACGAAGCCTCGTATAGAAATCGGGAGGAGAGAGGGTATGAAATTAGATCCACTTTCTCTAAAACCCGAAAAAGTCTCCATTATAGGTTAGAAATGGACCACGAGACATGTTGGTGAGGTCAGAATGAAAAAACGAGCACGAAGCCTCGTATAGCAATCGGGAGGAGAGAGAGTATGAAATTAGATCCACTTCCTCTAAAATCGAAAAAGTCTCGATTATAGGATAGAAATGAACCACGAGACGTGTTTGTGAGGTCAGAACGAAAAAACGAGCACGAAGCCTCGTATAGAAATCGGGAGGAGAGAGGGTATGAAATTAGATCCACTTTCTCTAAAACCCGAAAAAGTCTCCATTATAGGTTAGAAATGGACCACGAGACGTGTTGGTGAGGTCAGAATGAAAAAACGAGCACGAAGCCTCGTATAGCAATCGGGAGGAGAGATGGTATGAAATTAGATCCACTTCCTCTAAAATCCGAAAAAGTCTCGATTATAGGTTAGAAATGGACCACAAGACGTGTTTGTGAGGTCAAAATGAAAAAACGAGCACGAAGCCTCGTATAGAAATCGGGAGGAGAGAGGGTATGAAATTAGATCTACTTCCTCTAAAACCCGAAAAAGTCTCGGTTATACGTTAGAAATGGACCATGAGACGTGTTGGTGAGGTCAGAACGAAAAAACGAGCACGAAGCCTCGTATAGAAATCGGGAGGAGAGAGGGTATGAAATTAGATCCACTCGCTCTAAAACCCGAAAAAGTCTCAATTATAGGTTAGAAATGGACCACGAGACGTGTTTGTGAGGTCAGAACGAAAAAACGAGCACGAAGCCTCGTATATAAATCGGGAGGAGAGAGGGTATGAAATTAGATCCACTTTCTCTAAAACCCGAAAAAGTCTCCATTATAGGTTAGAAATGGACCACGAGACGTGTTTGTGAGGTCAGAACGAAAAAACGAGCACGAAGCCTCGTATAGAAATCGGGAGGAGAGAGGGTATGAAATTAGAACCACTCGCTCTAAAACCCGAAAAGTCTCAATTATAGGTTAGAAATGGACCACGAGACGTGTTTGTGAGGTCAGAACGAAAAAACGAGCACGAAGCCTCGTATAGAAATCGGGAGGAGAGAGGGTATGAAATTAGATCCACTTTCTCTAAAACCCGAAAAAGTCTCCATTATAGGTTAGAAATGGACCACGAGACGTGTTGGTGAGGTCAGAATGAAAAAACGAGCACGAAGCCTCGTATAGCAATCGGGAGGAGAGAGGGTATGAAATTAGATCCACTTCCTCTAAAATCGAAAAAGTCTCGATTATAGGTTAGAAATGAACCACGAGACGTGTTTGTAAGGTCAGAACGAAAAAACGAGCACGAAGCCTCGTATAGAAATCGGGAGGAGAGAGGGTATGAAATTAGATCCACTCGCTCTAAAACCCGAAAAAGTCTCAATTATAGGTTAGAAATGGACCACGAGACGTGTTTGTGAGGTCAGAACGAAAAAACGAGCACGAATCCTCGTATAGAAATCGGGAGGAGAGAGGGTATGAAATTAGATCCACTTTCTCTAAAACCCAAAAAAGTCTCCATTATAGGTTAGAAATGGACCACGAGACGTGTTGGTGAGGTCAGAATGAAAAAACGAGCACGAAGCCTCGTATAGCAATCGGGAGGAGAGAGGGTATGAAATTAGATCCACTTACTCTAAAATCCGAAAAAGTCTCGATTATAGGTTAGAAATGGACCACGAGACGTGTTTGTGAGGTCAAAACGAAAAAACGAGCACGAAGCCTCGTATAGAAATCGGGAGGAGAGAGGGTTTGAAATTAGATCCACTTCCTCTAAAACCCGAAAAAGTCTCGATTATACGTTAGAAATGGACCAGGAGACGTGTTGGTGAGGTCAGAACGAAAAAACGAGCACGAAGCCTCGTATAGAAATCGGGAGGAGAGAGGGTATGAAATTAGATCCACTCGCTCTAAAACTCGAAAAAGTCTCAATTATAGGTTAGAAATGGACCACGAGACGTGTTTGTGAGGTCAGAACGAAAAAACGAGCACGAAGCCTCGTATAGAAATCGGGAGGAGAGAGGGTATAAAATTAGATCCACTTCCTCTAAAACCCGAAAAAGTCTCGATTATAGGTTAGAAATGGACCACGAGACGTCTTTGTGAGGTCAGAACGAAAAAACGAGCACGAATCCTCGTATGGAAATCGGGAGGAGAGAGGGTATGAAATTAGATCCACTCGCTCTAAAACCCGAAAAAGTCTCAATTATAGGTTAGAAATGGACCACGAGACGTGTTTGTGAGGTCAGAACGAAAAAACGAGCACGAAGCCTCGTATAAAAATCGGGAGGAGAGAGGGTATGAAATTAGATCCACTTCCTCTAAAACCCGAAAAAGTCTCGATTATAGGTTAGAAATGGACCACGAGACATGTTGGTGAGGTCAGAATGAAAAAATGAGCACGGAGCCTCGAATAGAAATCGGGAGGAGAGAGGGTATGAAATTAGATCCACTCGCTCTAAAACCCGAAAAAGTCTCAATTATAGGTTAGAAATGGACCACGAGACGTGTTTGTGAGGTCAGAACGAAAAAACGAGCACGAAGCCTCGTATAGAAATCGGGAGGAGAGAGGGTATGAAATTAGATCCACTTTCTCTAAAACCCGAAAAAGTCTCCATTATAGGTTAGAAATGGACCACGAGACGTGTTGGTGAGGTCAGAATGAAAAAACGAGCACGAAGCCTCGTATAGCAATCGGGAGGAGAGAGGATATGAAATTAGATCCACTTCCTCTAAAATCCGAAAAAGTCTCGATTATAGGTTAGAAATGGACCACGAGACGTGTTTGTGAGGTCAAAACGAAAAAACGAGCACGAAGCCTCGTATAGAAATCGGGAGGAGAGAGGGTATGAAATTAGATCCACTTCCTCTAAAACCCGAAAAAGTCACGATTATACGTTAGAAATGGACCATAAGACGTGTTGGTGAGGTCAGAACGAAAAAACGAGCACGAAGCCTCGTATAGAAATGGGGAGGAGAGAGGGTATGAAATTAGATCCACTCGCTCTAAAACCCGAAAAAGTCTCAATTATAGGTTAGAAATGGACCACGAGACGTGTTTGTGAGGTCAGAACGAAAAAACGAGCACGAAGCCTCGTATAGAAATCGGGAGGAGAGAGGGTATGAAATTAGATCCACTTTCTCTAAAACCCGAAAAAGTCTCCATTATAGGTTAGAAATGGACCACGAGACGTGTTGGTGAGGTCAGAATGAAAAAACGAGCACGAAGCCTCGTATAGCAATCGGGAGGAGAGAGGGTATGAAATTAGATCCACTTCCTCTAAAATCCGAAAAAGTCTCGATTATAGGTTAGAAATGGACCACGAGACGTGTTTGTGAGGTCAAAACGAAAAAACGAGCACGAAGCCTCGTATAGAAATCGGGAGGAGAGAGGGTATGAAATTAGATCCACTTCCTCTAAAACCCGAAAAAGTCTCGATTATACGTTACAAATGGACCACGAGACATGTTGGTGAGGTAAAAAACGAGCACGAAGCCTCGTATAGAAATCGGGAGGAGAGAGGGTATGAAATTAGATCCACTCGCTCTAAAACCCGAAAAAGTCTCAATTATGGGTTAGAAATGGACCACGAGACGTGTTTGTGAGGTCAGAACGAAAAAACGAGCACGAAGCCTCGTATAAAAATCGGGAGGTGAGAGGGTATGAAATTAGATCCACTTCCTCTAAAACCCGAAAAAGTCTCGATTATAGGTTAGAAATGGACCACGAGACGTGTTTTTGAGGTCAGAACGAAAAAACGAGCACGAAGCCTCGTATAGAAAACGGGAGGAGAGAGGGTATGAAATTAGATCCACTCGCTCTAAAACCCGAAAAAGTCTCAATTATAGGTTAGAAATGGACCACGAGACGTGTTTGTGAGGTCAGAACGAAAAAACGAGCACGAATCCTCGTATAGAAATCGGGAGGAGAGAGGGTATGAAATTAGATCCACTTTCTCTAAAACCCAAAAAAGTCTCCATTAAAGGTTAGAAATGGACCACGAGACGTGTTGGTGAGGTCAGAATGAAAAAACGAGCACGAAGCCTCGTATAGCAATCGGGAGGAGAGAGGGTATGAAATTAGATCCACTTACTCTAAAATCCGAAAAAGTCTCGATTATAGGTTAGAAATGGACCACGAGACGTGTTTTTGAGGTCAAAACGAAAAAACGAGCACGAAGCCTCGTATAGAAATCGGGAGGAGAGAGGGTATGAAATTAGATCCACTTCCTCTAAAACCCGAAAAAGTCTCGATTATACGTTAGAAATGGACCAGGAGACGTGTTGGTGAGGTCAGAACGAAAAAACGAGCACGAAGCCTCGTATAGAAATCGGGAGGAGAGAGGGTATAAAATTAGATCCACTTCCTCTAAAACCCGAAAAAGTCTCGATTATAGGTTAGAAATGGACCACGAGACATCTTTGTGAGGTCAGAACGAAAAAACGAGCACGAATCCTCGTATAGAAATCGGGAGGAGAGAGGGTATGAAATTAGATCCACTCGCTCTAAAACCCGAAAAAGTCTCAATTATAGGTTAGAAATGGACCACAAGACGTGTTTGTGAGGTCAGAACGAAAAAACGAGCACGAAGCCTCGTATAAAAATCGGGAGGAGAGAGGGTATGAAATTAGATCCACTTCCTCTAAAACCCGAAAAAGTCTCGATTATAGGTTAGAAATGGACCACGAGACATGTTGGTGAGGTTAGAATGAAAAAATGAGCACGGAGCCTCGAATAGAAATCGGGAGGAGAGAGGGTATGAAATTAGATCTACTCGCTCTAAAATCCGAATAAGTCTCAATTATAGGTTAGAAATGGACCACGAGACGTGTTTGTGAGGTCAGAACGAAAAAACGAGCACGAAGCCTCGTATAGAAATCGGGAGGAGAGAGGGTATGAAATTAGATCCACTTTCTCTAAAACCCGAAAAAGTCTCCATTATAGGTTAGAAATGGACCACGAGACGTGTTGGTGAGGTCAGAATGAAAAAACGAGCACGAAGCCTCGTATAACAATCGGGAGGAGAGAGGGTATGAAATTAGATCCACTTCCTCTAAAATCGAAAAAGTCTCGATTATAGGTTAGAAATGAACCACGAGACGTGTTTGTAAGGTCAGAACGAAAAAACGAGCACGAAGCCTCGTATAGAAATCGGGAGGAGAGAGGGTATGAAATTAGATCCACTCGCTCTAAAACCCGAAAAAGTCTCAATTATAGGTTAGAAATGGACCACGAGACGTGTTTGTGAGGTCAGAACGAAAAAACGAGCATAAATCCTCGTATAGAAATCGGGAGGAGAGAGGGTATTAAATTAGATCCACTTTCTCTAAAACCCAAAAAAGTCTCCATTATAGGTTAGAAATGGACCACGAGACGTGTTGGTGAGGTCAGAATGAAAAAACGAGCACGAAGCCTCGTATAGAAATCGGGAGGAGAGAGGGTATTAAATTTGATCCACTTCCTCTAAAACCCGAAAAAGTCTCGATTATACGTTAGAAATGGACCACGAGACGTGTTGGTGAGGTCAGAACGAAAAAACGAGCACAAAGCCTCGTATAGAAATCGGGAGGAGAGAGGGTATGAAATTAGATCCACTCGCTCTAAAACCCGAAAAAGTCTCAATTATAGGTTAGAAATGGACCACGAGACGTGTTTGTGAGGTCAGAACGAAAAAACGAGCACGAAGCCTCGTATAGAAATCGGGAGGAGAGAGGGTATGAAATTAGATCCACTTTCTCTAAAACCCGAAAAAGTCTCCATTATAGGTTAGAAATGGACCACGAGACGTGTTGGTGAGGTCAGAATGAAAAAACGAGCACGAAGCCTCGTATAGCAATCGGGAGGAGAGAGGGTATGAAATTAGATCCACTTCCTCTAAAATCCGAAAAAGTCTCGATTATAGGTTAGAAATGGACCACGAGACGTGTTTGTGAGGTCAAAACGAAAAAACGAGCACGAAGCCTCGTATAGAAATCGGGAGGAGAGAGGGTATGAAATTAGATCCACTTCCTCTAAAACCCGAAAAAGTCTCGATTATACGTTACAAATGGACCACGAGACATGTTGGTGAGGTAAAAAACGAGCACGAAGCCTCGTATAGAAATCGGGAGGAGAGAGGGTATGAAATTAGATCCACTCGCTCTAAAACCCGAAAAAGTCTCAATTATGGGTTAGAAATGGACCACGAGACGTGTTTGTGAGGTCAGAACGAAAAAACGAGCACGAAGCCTCGTATAAAAATCGGGAGGTGAGAGGGTATGAAATTAGATCCACTTCCTCTAAAACCCGAAAAAGTCTCGATTATAGGTTAGAAATGGACCACGAGACGTGTTTTTGAGGTCAGAACGAAAAAACGAGCACGAAGCCTCGTATAGAAAACGGGAGGAGAGAGGGTATGAAATTAGATCCACTCGCTCTAAAACCCGAAAAAGTCTCAATTATAGGTTAGAAATGGACCACGAGACGTGTTTGTGAGGTCAGAACGAAAAAACGAGCACGAATCCTCGTATAGAAATCGGGAGGAGAGAGGGTATGAAATTAGATCCACTTTCTCTAAAACCCAAAAAAGTCTCCATTAAAGGTTAGAAATGGACCACGAGACGTGTTGGTGAGGTCAGAATGAAAAAACGAGCACGAAGCCTCGTATAGCAATCGGGAGGAGAGAGGGTATGAAATTAGATCCACTTACTCTAAAATCCGAAAAAGTCTCGATTATAGGTTAGAAATGGACCACGAGACGTGTTTTTGAGGTCAAAACGAAAAAACGAGCACGAAGCCTCGTATAGAAATCGGGAGGAGAGAGGGTATGAAATTAGATCCACTTCCTCTAAAACCCGAAAAAGTCTCGATTATACGTTAGAAATGGACCAGGAGACGTGTTGGTGAGGTCAGAACGAAAAAACGAGCACGAAGCCTCGTATAGAAATCGGGAGGAGAGAGGGTATAAAATTAGATCCACTTCCTCTAAAACCCGAAAAAGTCTCGATTATAGGTTAGAAATGGACCACGAGACATCTTTGTGAGGTCAGAACGAAAAAACGAGCACGAATCCTCGTATAGAAATCGGGAGGAGAGAGGGTATGAAATTAGATCCACTCGCTCTAAAACCCGAAAAAGTCTCAATTATAGGTTAGAAATGGACCACGAGACGTGTTTGTGAGGTCAGAACGAAAAAACGAGCACGAAGCCTCGTATAAAAATCGGGAGGAGAGAGGGTATGAAATTAGATCCACTTCCTCTAAAACCCGAAAAAGTCTCGATTATAGGTTAGAAATGGACCACGAGACATGTTGGTGAGGTCAGAATGAAAAAATGAGCACGGAGCCTCGAATAGAAATCGGGAGGAGAGAGGGTATGAAATTAGATCTACTCGCTCTAAAATCCGAATAAGTCTCAATTATAGGTTAGAAATGGACCACGAGACGTGTTTGTGAGGTCAGAACGAAAAAACGAGCACGAAGCCTCGTATAGAAATCGGGAGGAGAGAGGGTATGAAATTAGATCCACTTTCTCTAAAACCCGAAAAAGTCTCCATTATAGGTTAGAAATGGACCACGAGACGTGTTGGTGAGGTCAGAATGAAAAAACGAGCACGAAGCCTCGTATAACAATCGGGAGGAGAGAGGGTATGAAATTATATCCACTTCCTCTAAAATCGAAAAAGTCTCGATTATAGGTTAGAAATGAACCACGAGACGTGTTTGTAAGGTCAGAACGAAAAAACGAGCACGAAGCCTCGTATAGAAATCGGGAGGAGAGAGGGTATGAAATTAGATCCACTCGCTCTAAAACCCGAAAAAGTCTCAATTATAGGTTAGAAATGGACCACGAGACGTGTTTGTGAGGTCAGAACGAAAAAACGAGCATAAATCCTCGTATAGAAATCGGGAGGAGAGAGGGTATTAAATTAGATCCACTTTCTCTAAAACCCAAAAAAGTCTCCATTATAGGTTAGAAATGGACCACGAGACGTGTTGGTGAGGTCAGAATGAAAAAACGAGCACGAAGCCTCGTATAGAAATCGGGAGGAGAGAGGGTATTAAATTTGATCCACTTCCTCTAAAACCCGAAAAAGTCTCGATTATACGTTAGAAATGGACCACGAGACGTGTTGGTGAGGTCAGAACGAAAAAACGAGCACAAAGCCTCGTATAGAAATCGGGAGGAGAGAGGGTATGAAATTAGATCCACTCGCTCTAAAACCCGAAAAAGTCTCAATTATAGGTTAGAAATGGACCACGAGACGTTTTTGTGAGGTCAGAACGAAAAAACGAGCACGAAGCCTCGTATAGAAATCGGGAGGAGAGAGGGTATGAAATTAGATCCACTCGGTCTAAAACCCGAAAAAGTCTCAATTATAGGTTAGAAATAGACCACGAGACGTGTTTGTGAGGTTAGAACGAAAAAACGAGCACGAAGCCTCGTATAGAAATCGGGAGGAGAGAGGGTATGAAATTAGATCCACTTTCTCTAAAACCCGAAAAAGTCTCGATTATAGGTTAGAAATGGACCACGAGACATGTTGGTGAGGTCAGAACGAAAAAACGAGCACGAAGCCTCGTATAGAAATCGGGAGGAGAGAGGGTATGAAATTAGATCCACTCGCTCTAAAATCCGAAAAAGTCTCAATTATGGGTTAGAAATGGACCACGAGACGTGTTTGTGAGGTCAGAACGAAAAAACGAGCACGAAGCCTCGTATAGAAATCGGGAGGAGAGAGGGTATGAAATTAGATCCACTTCCTCTAAAACCCGAAAAAGTCTCTATTATAGGTTAGAAATAGACCACGAGACCAATTTTTGAGGTCAGAACGAAAAAACAAGCATGAAGCCTCGTATAGAAATCGGGAGAAGAGAGGGTATGAAATTAGATCCACTTCCTCTAAAATCGAAAAAGTCTCGATTATAGGTTAGAAATGAACCACGAGACGTGTTTGTAAGGTCAGAACGAAAAAACGAGCACGAAGCCTCGTATAGAAATCGGGAGGAGAGAGGGTATAAAATTAGATCCACTTCCTCTAAAACCCGAAAAAGTCTCGATTATAGGTTAGAAATGGACCACGAGACGTCTTTGTGAGGTCAGAATGAAAAAACGAGCACGAATCCTCGTATAGAAATCGGGAGGAGAGAGGGTATGAAATTAGATCCACTCGCTCTAAAACCCGAAAAAGTCTCAATTATAGGTTAGAAATGGACCACGAGACGTGTTTGTGAGGTCAGAACGAAAAAACGAGCACGAAGCCTCGTATAAAAATCGGGAGGTGAGAGGGTATGAAATTAGATCCACTTCCTCTAAAACCCGAAAAAGTCTCGATTATAGGTTAGAAATGGACCACGAGACATGTTGGTGAGGTCAGAACGAAAAAATGAGCACGAAGCCTCGTATAGAAATCGGGAGGAGAGAGGGTTTGAAATTAGATCCACTCGCTCTAAAACCTGAAAAAGTCTAAATTATAGGTTAGAAATGGACCACGAGACGTGTTTGTGAGGTCAGAACGAAAAAACAAGCACGAAGCCTCGTATAGAAATCAGGAGGAGAGAGGGTATGAGATTAGATCCACTTGCTCTAAAACCCGAAAAAGTCTCAATTATAGGTTAGAAATGGACCACGAGACATGTTGGTGAGGTAAAAAACGAGCACGAAGCCTCGTATAGAAATCGGGAGGAGAGAGGGTATGAAATTAGATCCACTCGCTCTAAAACCCGAAAAAGTCTCAATTATGGGTTAGAAATGGACCACGAGACGTGTTTGTGAGGTCAGAACGAAAAAACGAGCACGAAGCCTCGTATAGAAATCGGGAGGAGAGAGGGAATGAAATTAGATCCACTTCCTCTAAAACCCGAAAAAGTCTCGATTATACGTTAGAAATGGACCAGGAGACGTGTTGGTGAGGTCAGAACGAAAAAACGAGCACGAAGCCTCGTATTGAAATCGGGAGGAGAGAGGGTATTAAATTTGATCCACTTCCTCTAAAACCCGAAAAAGTCTCGATTATACGTTAGAAATGGACCACGAGACGTGTTGGTGAGGTCAGAACGAAAAAACGAGCACGAAGCCTCGTATGGAAATCGGGAGGAGAGAGGGTATGAAATTAGATCCACTCGCTCTAAAACCCGAAAAAGTCTCAATTATAGGTTAGAAATGGACCACGAGACGTTTTTGTGAGGTCAAAACGAAAAAACGAGCACGAAGCCTCGTATAGAAATCGGGAGGAGAGAGGGTATGAAATTAGATCCACTCGGTCTAAAACCCGAAAAAGTCTCAATTATAGGTTAGAAATGGACCACGAGACGTGTTTAAGGGGTCAGAACGAAAAAACGAGCACGAAGCCTCGTATAAAAATCGGGAGGAGAGAGGGTATGAAATTAGATCCACTTCCTCTAAAACCCGAAAAAGTCTCGATTATAGGTTAGAAATGGACCACGAGAGGTGTTTGTGAGGTCAGAACGAAAAAACGAGCTCGAAGCCTCGTATAGAAATCGGGAGGAGAGAGGGTATGAAATTAGATACACTTTCTCTAAAACCCGAAAAAGTCTCCATTATAGGTTAGAAATGGACCACAAGACATGTTGGTGAGGTCAGAATGAAAAAACGAGCACGAAGCCTCGTATAGCAATCGGGAGGAGAGAGGGTATGAAATTAGATTCACTTCCTCTAAAATCCGAAAAAGTCTCGATTATAGGTTAGAAATGGACCACGAGACTTGTTTGTGAGGTCAGAACGAAAAAACAAGCACGAAGCCTCGTATAGAAATCGGGAGGAGAGAGGGTATGAAATTAGATCCACTTCCTCTAAAACCCGAAAAAGTCTCGATTATACGTTAGAAATGGACCAGGAGACGTGTTGGTGAGGTCAAAACGAAAAAACGAGCACGAAGCCTCGTATAGAAATCGGGAGGAGAGAGGGTATTAAATTTGATCCACTTCCTCTAAAACCCGAAAAAGTCTCGATTATACGTTAGAAATGGACCAGAGACGTGTTGGTGAGGTCAGAACGAAAAAACGAGCACGAAGCCTCGTATAGAAATCGGGAGGAGAGAGGGTATGAAATTAGATCCACTCGCTCTAAAACCCGAAAAAGTCTCAATTATAGGTTAGAAATGGACCACGAGACGTTTTTGTGAGGTCAGAACGAAAAAACGAGCACGAAGCCTCGTATAGAAATCGGGAGGAGAGAGAGTATGAAATTAGATCCACTTGCTCTAAAACCCGAAAAAGTCTCAATTATAGGTTAGAAATGGACCACGAGACATGTTGGTGAGGTAAAAAACGAGCACGAAGCCTCGTATAGAAATCGGGAGGAGAGAGGGTATGAAATTAGATCCATTCGCTCTAAAACCCGAAAAAGTCTCAATTATGGGTTAGAAATGGACCACGAGACGTGTTTGTGAGGTCAGAACGAAAAAACGAGCACGAAGCCTCGTATAGAAATCGGGAGGAGAGAGGGTATGAAATTAGATCCACTTCCTCTAAAACCCGAAAAAGTCTCGATTATACGTTAGAAATGGACCAGGAGACGTGTTGGTGAGGTCAGAACGAAAAAACGAGCACGAAGCCTCGTATTGAAATCGGGAGGAGAGAGGGTATTAAATTTGATCCACTTCCTCTAAAACCCGAAAAAGTCTCGATTATACGTTAGAAATGGACCACGAGACGTGTTGGTGAGGTCAGAACGAAAAAACGAGCACGAAGCCTCGTATAGAAATCGGGAGGAGAGAGGGTATGAAATTAGATCCACTCGCTCTAAAACCCGAAAAAGTCTCAATTATAGGTTAGAAATGGACCACGAGACGTTTTTGTGAGGTCAGAACGAAAAAACGAGCACGAAGCCTCGTATAGAAATCGGGAGGAGAGAGGGTATGAAATTAGATCCACTCGGTCTAAAACCCGAAAAAGTCACAATTATAGGTTAGAAATAGACCACGAGACGTGTTTGTGAGGTTAGAACGAAAAAACGAGCACGAAGCCTCGTATAGAAATCGGGAGGAGAGAGGGTATGAAATTAGATCCACTTTCTCTAAAACCCGAAAAAGTCTCGATTATAGGTTAGAAATGGACCACGAGACATGTTGGTGAGGTCAGAACGAAAAAACGAGCACGAAGCCTCGTATAGAAATCGGGAGGAGAGAGGGTATGAAATTAGATCCACTCGCTCTAAAATCCGAAAAAGTCTCAATTATGGGTTAGAAATGGACCACGAGACGTGTTTGTGAGGTCAGAACGAAAAAACGAGCACGAAGCCTCGTATAGAAATCGGGAGGAAAGAGGGTATGAAATTAGATCCACTTCCTCTAAAACCCGGAAAAGTCTCTATTATAGGTTAGAAATAGACCACGAGACCAATTTTTGAGGTCAGAACGAAAAAACGAGCATGAAGCCTCGTATAGAAATCGGGAGAAGAGAGGGTATGAAATTAGATCCACTTCCTCTAAAATCGAAAAAGTCTCAATTATAGGTTAGAAATGAACCACGAGACGTCTTTGTAAGGTCAGAACGAAAAAACGAGCACGAAGCCTCGTATAGAAATCGGGAGGAGAGAGGGTATAAAATTAGATCCACTTCCTCTAAAACCCGAAAAAGTCTCGATTATAGGTTAGAAATGGACCACGAGACGTCTTTGTGAGGTCAGAACGAAAAAACGAGCACAAATCCTCGTATAGAAATCGGGAGGAGAGAGGGTATGAAATTAGATGCACTCGCTCTAAAACCCGAAAAAGTCTCAATTATAGGTTAGAAATGGACCACGAGACGTGTTTGTGAGGTCAGAACGAAAAAACGAGCACGAAGCCTCGTATAAAAATCGGGAGGTGAGAGGGTATGAAATTAGATCCACTTCCTCTAAAACCCGAAAATGTCTCGATTATAGGTTAGAAATGGACCACGAGACATGTTGGTGAGGTCAGAACGAAAAAATGAGCACGAAGCCTCGTATAGAAATCGGGAGGAGAGAGGGTTTGAAATTAGATCCACTCGCTCTAAAACCTGAAAAAGTCTCAATTATAGGTTAGAAATGGACCACGAGACGTGTTTGTGAGGTCAGAACGAAAAAACAAGCACGAAGCCTCGTATAGAAATCAAGAGAAGAGAGGGTATGAAATTAGATCCACTTCCTCTAAAATCCGAAAAAGTCTTGTTTATAGGCTAGAAATGAACCACGAGACATGTTTGTAAGGTCAGAACGAAAAAACGAGCACGAAGCCTCGTATAGAAATCTGGAGGAGAGAGGGTATGAAATTATATCCACTTCCTCTAAAACCCGAAAAAGTCTCGATTATAGGTTAGAAATGGACCACGAGACATGTTGGTGAGGTCAGAACGAAAAAACGAGCACGAAGCCTCGTATAGAAATCGGGAGGAGAGAGGGTATGAAATTAGATCCACTCGCTCTAAAACCCGAAAAAGTATCAATTATAAGTTAGAAATGGACCACGAGAGGTGTTTGTGAGGTCAGAACGAAAAAACGAGCACGAAGCCTCGTATAGAAATCGGGAGGAGAGAGGGTATGAAATTAGAAGCACTTCCTCTAAAACCCGAAAAAGTCTCGATTATAGGTTAGAAATGGACCACGAGACATGTTGGTGAGGTCAGAATGAAAAAATAAGCACGAAGCCTCGTATAGAAATCGGGAGGAGAGAGGGTATGAAATTAGATCCACTCGCTTTAAAACCCGAAAAAGTCTCAATTATAGGTTAGAAATGGACCACGAGAAGTGTTTGTGAGGTCAGAACGAAAAAAAAAGCACGAAGCCTCGTATAGAAATCAGGAGGAGAGAGGGTATGAAATTAGATCCACTCGCTCTAAAATCCGAAAAAGTCTCGATTATACGTTAGAAATGGACCATGAGACGTGTTGGTGAGGTCAGAACGAAAAAACGAGCACGAAGCCTCGTATAGAAATCGGGAGGAGAGAGAGTATGAAATTTGATTCACTTCCTCTAAAACCCGAAAAAGTCTCGATTATACATTAAAAATGGACCAAGAGACGTGTTGGTGAGGTCAGAACGAAAAAACGAGCACGAAGCCTCGTATAGAAATCGGGAGGAGAGAGGGTATGAAATTAGATCCACTCGCTCTAAAACCCGAAAAAGTCTCAATTATAGGTTAGAAATGGACCACGAGACGTGTTTGTGAGGTCAGAACGAAAAAACGAGCACGAAGCCTCGTATAGAAATCGGGAGGAGAGAGGGTATGAAATTAGATCCACTTTCTCTAAAACCAGAAAAAGTCTCCATTATAGGTTAGAAATGGACGACGAGACGTGTTGGTGAGGTCAGAATGAAAAAACGAGCACGAAGCCTCGTATAGCAATCGGGAGGAGAGAGGGTATGAAATTAGATCCACTTCCTCTAAAATCCGAAAAAGTCTCGATTATAGGTTAGAAATGGACCACGAGACGTGTTTGTGAGGTCAAAACGAAAAAACGAGCACGAAGCCTCGTATAGAAATTGGGAGGAGAGAGGGTATGAAATTAGATCCACTTCCTCTAAAACCCGAAAAAGTCTCGATTATACGTTAGAAATGGACCATGAGACGTGTTGGTGAGGTCAGAACGAAAAAACGAGCACGAAGCCTCGTATAGAAATCGGGAGGAGAGAGGGTATGAAATTAGATCCACTCGCTCTAAAACCCGAAAAAGTCTCAATTATAGGTTAGAAATGGACCACGAGACGTGTTTGTGAGGTCAGAACGAAAAAATGAGCACGAAGCCTCGTATATAAATCGGGAGGAGAGAGGGTATGAAATTAGATCCACTTTCTCTAAAACCCGAAAAAGTCTCCATTATAGGTTAGAAATGGACCACGAGACGTGTTTGTGAGGTCAGAACGAAAAAACGAGCACGAAGCCTCGTATAGAAATCGGGAGGAGAGAGGGTATGAAATTAGATCCACTCGCTCTAAAACCCGAAAAGTCTCAATTATAGGTTAGAAATGGACCACGAGACGTGTTTGTGAGGTCAGAACGAAAAAACGAGCACGAAGCCTCGTATAGAAATCGGGAGGAGAGAGGGTATGAAATTAGGTCCACTTTCTCTAAAACCCGAAAAAGTCTCCATTAAAGGTTAGAAATGGACCACGAGACGTGTTGGTGAGGTCAGAATGAAAAAACGAGCACGAAGCCTCGTATAGCAATCAGGAGGAGAGAGGTTATGAAATTAGATCCACTTCCTCTAAAATCGAAAAAGTCTCGATTATAGGTTAGAAATGAACCACGAGACGTGTTTGTAAGGTCAGAACGAAAAAACGAGCACGAAGCCTCGTATAGAAAACGGGAGGAGAGAGGGTATGAAATTAGATCCACTCGCTCTAAAACCCGAAAAAGTCTCAATTATAGGTTAGAAATGGACTACGAGACGTGTTTGTGAGGTCAGAACGAAAAAACGAGCACGAATCCTCGTATAGAAATCGGGAGGAGAGAGGGTATGAAATTAGATCCACTTTCTCTAAAACCCAAAAAAGTCTCCATTAGAGGTTAGAAATGGACCACGAGACGTGTTGGTGAGGTCAGAATGAAAAAACGAGCACGAAGCCTCGTATAGCAATCGGGAGGAGAGAGGGTATGAAATTAGATCCACTTACTCTAAAATCCGAAAAAGTCTCGATTATAGGTTAGAAATGGACCACGAGACGTGTTTTTGAGGTCAAAACGAAAAAACGAGCACGAAGCCTCGTATAGAAATCGGGAGGAGAGAGGGTATGAAATTAGATCCACTTCCTCTAAAACCCGAAAAAGTCTCGATTATACGTTAGAAATGGACCAGGAGACGTGTTGGTGAGGTCAGAACGAAAAAACGAGCACGAAGCCTCGTATAGAAATCGGGAGGAGAGAGGGTATAAAATTAGATCCACTTCCTCTAAAACCCGAAAAAGTCTCGATTATAGGTTAGAAATGGACCACGAGACGTCTTTGTGAGGTCAGAACGAAAAAACGAGCACGAATCCTCGTATAGAAATCGGGAGGAGAGAGGGTATGAAATTAGATCCACTCGCTCTAAAACCCGAAAAAGTCTCAATTATAGGTTAGAAATGGACCACGAGACGTGTTTGTGAGGTCAGAACGAAAAAACGAGCACGAAGCCTCGTATAAAAATCGGGAGGAGAGAGGGTATGAAATTAGATCCACTTCCTCTAAAACCCGAAAAAGTCTCGATTATAGGTTAGAAATGGACCACGAGACATGTTGGTGAGGTCAGAATGAAAAAATGAGCACGGAGCCTCGAATAGAAATCTGGAGGAGAGAGGGTATGAAATTAGATCCACTCGCTCTAAAACCCGAAAAAGTCTCAATTATAGGTTAGAAATGGACCACGAGACGTGTTTGTGAGGTCAGAACGAAAAAACGAGCACGAAGCCTCGTATAGAAATCGGGAGGAGAGAGGGTATGAAATTAGATCCACTTTCTCTAAAACCCGAAAAAGTCTCCATTATAGGTTAGAAATAGACCACGAGACGTGTTGGTGAGGTCAGAATGAAAAAACGAGCACGAAGCCTCGTATAGCAATCGGGAGGAGAGAGGGTATGAAATTAGATCCACTTCCTCTAAAATCGAAAAAGTCTCGATTATAGGTTAGAAATGAACCACGAGACGTGTTTGTAAGGTCAGAACGAAAAAACGAGCACGAAGCCTCGTATAGAAATCGGGAGGAGAGAGGGTATGAAATTAGATCCACTCGCTCTAAAACCCGAAAAAGTCTCAATTATAGGTTAGAAATGGACCACGAGACGTGTTTGTGAGGTCAGAACGAAAAAACGAGCATAAATCCTCGTATAGAAATCGGGAGGAGAGAGGGTATAAAATTAGATCCACTTTCTCTAAAACCCAAAAAAGTCTCCATTATAGGTTAGAAATGGACCACGAGACGTGTTGGTGAGGTCAGAATGAAAAAACGAGCACGAAGCCTCGTATAGAAATCGGGAGGAGAGAGGGTATTAAATTTGATCCACTTCCTCTAAAACCCAAAAAAGTCTCGATTATACGTTAGAAATGGACCACGAGACGTGTTGGTGAGGTCAGAACGAAAAAACGAGCACAAAGCCTCGTATAGAAATCGGGAGGAGAGAGGGTATGAAATTAGATCCACTCGCTTTAAAACCCGAAAAAGTCTCAATTATAGGTTAGAAATGGACCACGAGACGTTTTTGTGAGGTCAGAACGAAAAAACGAGCACGAAGCCTCGTATAGAAATCGGGAGGAGAGAGGGTATGAAATTAGATCCACTCGGTCTAAAACCCGAAAAAGTCTCAATTATAGGTTAGAAATAGACCACGAGACGTGTTTGTGAGGTTAGAACGAAAAAACGAGCACGAAGCCTCGTATAGAAATCGGGAGGAGAGAGGGTATGAAATTAGATCCACTTTCTCTAAAACCCGAAAAAGTCTCGATTATAGGTTAGAAATGGACCACGAGACATGTTGGTGAGGTCAGAACGAAAAAACGAGCACGAAGCCTCGTATAGAAATCGGGAGGAGAGAGGGTATGAAATTAGATCCACTCGCTCTAAAATCCGAAAAAGTCTCAATTATGGGTTAGAAATGGACCACGAGACGTGTTTGTGAGGTCAGAACGAAAAAACGAGCACGAAGCCTCGTATAGAAATCGGGAGGAAAGAGGGTATGAAATTAGATCCACTTCCTCTAAAACCCGGAAAAGTCTCTATTATAGGTTAGAAATAGACCACGAGACCAATTTTTGAGGTCAGAACGAAAAAACGAGCATGAACCCTCGTATAGAAATCGGGAGAAGAGAGGGTATGAAATTAGATCCACTTCCTCTAAAATCGAAAAAGTCTCAATTATAGGTTAGAAATGAACCACGAGACGTCTTTGTAAGGTCAGAACGAAAAAACGAGCACGAAGCCTCGTATAGAAATCGGGAGGAGAGAGGGTATAAAATTAGATCCACTTCCTCTAAAACCCGAAAAAGTCTCGATTATAGGTTAGAAATGGACCACGAGACGTCTTTGTGAGGTCAGAACGAAAAAACGAGCACAAATCCTCGTATAGAAATCGGGAGGAGAGAGGGTATGAAATTAGATGCACTCGCTCTAAAACCCGAAAAAGTCTCAATTATAGGTTAGAAATGGACCACGAGACGTGTTTGTGAGGTCAGAACGAAAAAACGAGCACGAAGCCTCGTATAAAAATCGGGAGGTGAGAGGGTATGAAATTAGATCCACTTCCTCTAAAACCCGAAAAAGTCTCGATTATAGGTTAGAAATGGACCACGAGACATGTTGGTGAGGTCAGAACGAAAAAATGAGCACGAAGCCTCGTATAGAAATCGGGAGGAGAGAGGGTTTGAAATTAGATCCACTCGCTCTAAAACCTGAAAAAGTCTCAATTATAGGTTAGAAATGGACCACGAGACGTGTTTGTGAGGTCAGAACGAAAAAACAAGCACGAAGCCTCGTATAGAAATCAGGAGAAGAGAGGGTATGAAATTAGATCCACTTCCTCTAAAATCCGAAAAAGTCTTGTTTATAGGCTAGAAATGAACCACGAGACATGTTTGTAAGGTCAGAACGAAAAAACGAGCACGAAGCCTCGTATAGAAATCTGGAGGAGAGAGGGTATGAAATTATATCCACTTCCTCTAAAACCCGAAAAAGTCTCGATTATAGGTTAGAAATGGACCACGAGACATGTTGGTGAGGTCAGAACGAAAAAACGAGCACGAAGCCTCGTATAGAAATCGGGAGGAGAGAGGGTATGAAATTAGATCCACTCGCTCTAAAACCCGAAAAAGTATCAATTATAAGTTAGAAATGGACCACGAGACGTGTTTGTGAGGTCAGAACGAAAAAACGAGCACGAAGCCTCGTATAGAAATCGGGAGGAGAGAGGGTATGAAATTAGAAGCACTTCCTCTAAAACCCGAAAAAGTCTCGATTATAGGTTAGAAATGGACCACGAGACATGTTGGTGAGGTCAGAATGAAAAAATAAGCACGAAGCCTCGTATAGAAATCGGGAGGAGAGAGGGTATGAAATTAGATCCACTCGCTTTAAAACCAGAAAAAGTCTCAATTATAGGTTAGAAATGGACCACGAGAAGTGTTTGTGAGGTCAGAACGAAAAAACAAGCACGAAGCCTCGTATAGAAATCAGGAGGAGAGAGGGTATGAAATTAGATCCACTCGCTCTAAAATCCGAAAAAGTCTCGATTATACGTTAGAAATGGACCATGAGACGTGTTGGTGAGGTCAGAACGAAAAAACGAGCACGAAGCCTCGTATAGAAATCGGGAGGAGAGAGAGTATGAAATTTGATTCACTTCCTCTAAAACCCGAAAAAGTCTCGATTATACATTAGAAATGGACCAAGAGACGTGTTGGTGAGGTCAGAACGAAAAAACGAGCACGAAGCCTCGTATAGAAATCGGGAGGAGAGAGGGTATGAAATTAGATCCACTCGCTCTAAAACCCGAAAAAGTCTCAATTATAGGTTAGAAATGGACCACGAGACGTGTTTGTGAGGTCAGAACGAAAAAACGAGCACGAAGCCTCGTATAGAAATCGGGAGGAGAGAGGGTATGAAATTAGATCCACTTTCTCTAAAACCAGAAAAAGTCTCCATTATAGGTTAGAAATGGACCACGAGACGTGTTGGTGAGGTCAGAATGAAAAAACGAGCACGAAGCCTCGTATAGCAATCGGGAGGAGAGAGGGTATGAAATTAGATCCACTTCCTCTAAAATCCGAAAAAGTCTCGATTATAGGTTAGAAATGGACCACGAGACGTGTTTGTGAGGTCAAAACGAAAAAACGAGCACGAAGCCTCGTATAGAAATTGGGAGGAGAGAGGGTATGAAATTAGATCCACTTCCTCTAAAATCCGAAAAAGTCTCGATTATACGTTAGAAATGGACCATGAGACGTGTTGGTGAGGTCAGAACGAAAAAACGAGCACGAAGCCTCGTATAGAAATCGGGAGGAGAGAGGGTATGAAATTAGATCCACTCGCTCTAAAACCCGAAAAAGTCTCAATTATAGGTTAGAAATGGACCACGAGACGTGTTTGTGAGGTCAGAACGAAAAAATGAGCACGAAGCCTCGTATATAAATCGGGAGGAGAGAGGGTATGAAATTAGATCCACTTTCTCTAAAACCCGAAAAAGTCTCCATTATAGGTTAGAAATGGACCACGAGACGTGTTTGTGAGGTCAGAACGAAAAAACGAGCACGAAGCCTCGTATAGAAATCGGGAGGAGAGAGGGTATGAAATTAGATCCACTCGCTCTAAAACCCGAAAAGTCTCAATTATAGGTTAGAAATGGACCACGAGACGTGTTTGTGAGGTCAGAACGAAAAAACGAGCACGAAGCCTCGTATAGAAATCGGGAGGAGAGAGGGTATGAAATTAGGTCCACTTTCTCTAAAACCCGAAAAAGACTCCATTAAAGGTTAGAAATGGACCACGAGACGTGTTGGTGAGGTCAGAATGAAAAAACGAGCACGAAGCCTCGTATAGCAATCAGGAGGAGAGAGGTTATGAAATTAGATCCACTTCCTCTAAAATCGAAAAAGTCTCGATTATAGGTTAGAAATGAACCACGAGACGTGTTTGTAAGGTCAGAACGAAAAAACGAGCACGAAGCCTCGTATAGAAAACGGGAGGAGAGAGGGTATGAAATTAGATCCACTCGCTCTAAAACCCGAAAAAGTCTCAATTATAGGTTAGAAATGGACCACGAGACGTGTTTGTGAGGTCAGAACGAAAAAATGAGCACGAATCCTCGTATAGAAATCGGGAGGAGAGAGGGTATGAAATTAGATCCACTTTCTCTAAAACCCAAAAAAGTCTCCATTAAAGGTTAGAAATGGACCACGAGACGTGTTGGTGAGGTCAGAATGAAAAAACGAGCACGAAGCCTCGTATAGCAATCGGGAGGAGAGAGGGTATGAAATTAGATCCACTTCCTCTAAAACCCGAAAAAGTCTCGATTATACGTTAGAAATGGACCAGGAGACGTGTTGGTGAGGTCAGAACGAAAAAACGAGCACGAAGCCTCGTATAGAAATCGGGAGGAGAGAGGGTATAAAATTAGATCTACTTCCTCTAAAACCCGAAAAAGTCTCGATTATAGGTTAGAAATGGACCACGAGACGTCTTTGTGAGGTCAGAACGAAAAAACGAGCACGAATCCTCGTATAGAAATCGGGAGGAGAGAGGGTATGAAATTAGATCCACTCGCTCTAAAACCCGAAAAAGTCTCAATTATAGGTTAGAAATGGACCACGAGACGTGTTTGTGAGGTCAGAACGAAAAAACGAGCACGAAGCCTCGTATAAAAATCGGGAGGAGAGAGGGTATGAAATTAGATCCACTTCCTCTAAAATCGAAAAAGCCTCGATTATAGGTTAGAAATGAACCACGAGACGTGTTTGTAAGGTCAGAACGAAAAAACGAGCATGAAGCCTCGTATAGAAATCGGGAGGAGAGAGGGTATGAAATTAGATCCACTCGCTCTAAAACCCGAAAAAGTCTCAATTATAGGTTAGAAATGGACCACGAGACGTGTTTGTGAGGTCAGAACGAAAAAACGAGCATAAATCCTCGTATAGAAATCGGGAGGAGAGAGGGTATAAAATTAGATCCACTTTCTCTAAAACCCAAAAAAGTCTCCATTATAGGTTAGAAATGGACCACGAGACGTGTTGGTGAGGTCAGAATGAAAAAACGAGCACGAAGCCTCGTATAGAAATCGGGAGGAGAGAGGGTATTAAATTTGATCCACTTCCTCTAAAACCCAAAAAAGTCTCGATTATACGTTAGAAATGGACCACGAGACGTGTTGGTGAGGTCAGAACGAAAAAACGAGCACAAAGCCTCGTATAGAAATCGGGAGGAGAGAGGGTATGAAATTAGATCCACTCACTCTAAAACCCGAAAAAGTCTCAATTATAGGTTAGAAATGGACCACGAGACGTTTTTGTGAGGTCAGAACGAAAAAACGAGCACGAAGCCTCGTATAGAAATCGGGAGGAGAGAGGGTATGAAATTAGATCCACTCGGTCTAAAACCCGAAAAAGTCTCAATTATAGGTTAGAAATAGACCACGAGACGTGTTTGTGAGGTTAGAACGAAAAAACGAGCACGAAGCCTCGTATAGAAATCGGGAGGAGAGAGGGTATGAAATTAGATCCACTTTCTCTAAAACCCGAAAAAGTCTCGATTATAGGTTAGAAATGGACCACGAGACATGTTGGTGAGGTCAGAACGAAAAAACGAGCACGAAGTCTCGTATAGAAATCGGGAGGAGAGAGGGTATGAAATTAGATCCACTCGCTCTAAAATCCGAAAAAGTCTCAATTATGGGTTAGAAATGGACCACGAGACGTGTTTGTGAGGTCAGAACGAAAAAACGAGCACGAAGCCTCGTATAGAAATCGGGAGGAGAGAGGGTATGAAATTAGATCCACTTCCTCTAAAACCCGAAAAAGTCTCTATTATAGGTTAGAAATAGACCACGAGACCATTTTTTGAGGTCAGAACGAAAAAACGAGCATGAAGCCTCGTATAGAAATCGGGAGAAGAGAGGGTATGAAATTAGATCCACTTCCTCTAAAATCGAAAAAGTCTCGATTATAGGTTAGAAATGAACCACGAGACGTGTTTGTAAGGTCAGAACGAAAAAACGAGCACGAAGCCTCGTATAGAAATCGGGAGGAGAGAGGGTATAAAATTAGATCCACTTCCTCTAAAACCCGAAAAAGTATCGATTATAGGTTAGAAATGGACCACGAGACGTCTTTGTGAGGTCAGAACGAAAAAACGAGCACGAATCCTCGTATAGAAATCGGGAGGAGAGAGGGTATGAAATTAGATCCACTCGCTCTAAAACCCGAAAAAGTCTCAATTATAGGTTAGAAATGGACCACGAGACTTGTTTGTGAGGTCAGAATGAAAAAACGAGCACGAAGCCTCGTATAAAAATCGGGAGGTGAGAGGGTATGAAATTAGATCCACTTCCTCTAAAACCCGAAAAAGTCTCGATTATAGGTTAGAAATGGACCACGAGACATGTTGGTGAGGTCAGAACGAAAAAATGAGCACGAAGCCTCGTATAGAAATCGGGAGGAGAGAGGGTTTGAAATTAGATCCACTCGCTCTAAAACCCGAAAAGTCTCAATTATAGGTTAGAAATGGACCACGAGACGTGTTTGTGAGGTCAGAACGAAAAAACGAGCACGAAGCCTCGTATAGAAATCGGGAGGAGAGAGGGTATGAAATTAGATCCACTTTCTCTAAAACCCGAAAAAGTCTCCATTATAGGTTAGAAATGGACCACGAGACGTGTTGGTGAGGTCAGAATGAAAAAACGAGCACGAAGCCTCGTACAGCAATCAGGAGGAGAGAGGGTATGAAATTAGATCCACTTCCTCTAAAATCGAAAAAGTCTCGATTATAGGTTAGAAATGAACCACGAGACGTGTTTGTAAGGTCAGAACGAAAAAACGAGCACGAAGCCTCGTATAGAAAACGGGAGGAGAGAGGGTATGAAATTAGATCCACTCGCTCTAAAACCCGAAAAAGTCTCAATTATAGGTTAGAAATGGACCACGAGACGTGTTGGTGAGGTCAGAATGAAAAAACGAGCACGAAGCCTCGTATAGCAATCGGGAGGAGAGAGGGTATGAAATTAGATCCACTTACTCTAAAATCCGAAAAAGTCTCGATTATAGGTTAGAAATGGACCACGAGACGTGTTTTTGAGGTCAAAACGAAAAAACGAGCACGAAGCCTCGTATAGAAATCGGGAGGAGAGAGGGTATGAAATTAGATCCACTTCCTCTAAAACCCGAAAAAGTCTCGATTATACGTTAGAAATGGACCAGGAGACGTGTTGGTGAGGTCAGAACGAAAAAACGAGCACGAAGCCTCGTATAGAAATCGGGAGGAGAGAGGGTATAAAATTAGATCCACTTCCTCTAAAACCCGAAAAAGTCTCGATTATAGGTTAGAAATGGACCACGAGACGTCTTTGTGAGGTCAGAACGAAAAAACGAGCACGAATCCTCGTATAGAAATCGGGAGGAGAGAGGGTATGAAATTAGATCCACTCGCTCTAAAACCCGAAAAAGTCTCAATTATAGGTTAGAAATGGACCACGAGACGTGTTTGTGAGGTGAGAACGAAAAAACGAGCACGAAGCCTCGTATAATAATCGGGAGGAGAGAGGGTATTAAATTAGATCCACTTCCTCTAAAACCCGAAAAAGTCTCGATTATAGGTTAGAAATGGACCACGAGACATGTTGGTGAGGTCAGAATGAAAAAATGAGCACGGAGCCTCGAATAGAAATCGGGAGGAGAGAGGGTATGAAATTAGATCCACTCGCTCTAAAACCCGAAAAAGTCTCAATTATAGGTTAGAAATGGACCACGAGACGTGTTTGTGAGGTCAGAACGAAAAAACGAGCACGAAGCCTCGTATAGAAATCGGGAGGAGAGAGGGTATGAAATTAGATCCACTTTCTCTAAAACCCGAAAAAGTCTCCATTATAGGTTAGAAATGGACCACGAGACGTGTTGGTGAGGTCAGAATGAAAAAACGAGCACGAAGCCTCGTATAGCAATCGGGAGGAGAGAGGGTATGAAATTAGATCCACTTCCTCTAAAATCGAAAAAGTCTCGATTATAGGTTAGAAATGAACCACGAGACGTGTTTGTAAGGTCAGAACGAAAAAACGAGCACGAAGCCTCGTATAGAAATCGGGAGGAGAGAGGGTATGAAATTAGATCCATTCGCTCTAAAACCCGAAAAAGTCTCAATTATGGGTTAGAAATGGACCACGAGACGTGTTTGTGAGGTCAGAACGAAAAAACGAGCACGAAGCCTCGTATAGAAATCGGGAGGAGAGAGGGTATGAAATTAGATCCACTCGCTCTAAAACCCGAAAAGTCTCAATTATAGGTTAGAAATGGACCACGAGACGTGTTGGTGAGGTCAGAACGAAAAAACGAGCACGAAGCCTCGTATTGAAATCGGGAGGAGAGAGGGTATTAAATTTGATCCACTTCCTCTAAAACCCGAAAAAGTCTCGATTATACGTTAGAAATGGACCACGAGACGTGTTGGTGAGGTCAGAACGAAAAAACGAGCACGAAGCCTCGTATAGAAATCGGGAGGAGAGAGGGTATGAAATTAGATCCACTCGCTCTAAAACCCGAAAAAGTCTCAATTATAGGTTAGAAATGGACCACGAGACGTTTTTGTGAGGTCAGAACGAAAAAACGAGCACGAAGCCTCGTATAGAAATCGGGAGGAGAGAGGGTATGAAATTAGATCCACTCGGTCTAAAACCCGAAAAAGTCTCAATTATAGGTTAAAAATAGACCACGAGACGTGTTTGTGAGGTTAGAACGAAAAAACGAGCACGAAGCCTCGTATAGAAATCGGGAGGAGAGAGGGTATGAAATTAGATCCACTTTCTCTAAAACCCGAAAAAGTCTCGATTATAGGTTAGAAATGGACCACGAGACATGTTGGTGAGGTCAGAACGAAAAAACGAGCACGAAGCCTCGTATAGAAATAGGAAGGAGAGAGGGTATGAAATTAGATCCACTCGCTCTAAAATCCGAAAAAGTCTCAATTATGGGTTAGAAATGGACCACGAGACGTGTTTGTGAGGTCAGAACGAAAAAACGAGCACGAAGCCTCGTATAGAAATCGGGAGGAAAGAGGGTATGAAATTAGATCCACTTCCTCTAAAACCCGGAAAAGTCTCTATTATAGGTTAGAAATAGACCACGAGACCAATTTTTGAGGTCAGAACGAAAAAACGAGCATGAAGCCTCGTATAGAAATCGGGAGAAGAGAGGGTATGAAATTAGATCCACTTCCTCTAAAATCGAAAAAGTCTCGATTATAGGTTAGAAATGAACCACGAGACGTGTTTGTAAGGTCAGAACGAAAAAACGAGCACGAAGCCTCGTATAGAAATCGGGAGGAGAGAGGGTATGAAATTAGATCCATTCGCTCTAAAACCCGAAAAAGTCTCAATTATGGGTTAGAAATGGACCACGAGACGTGTTTGTGAGGTCAGAACGAAAAAACGAGCACGAAGCCTCGTATAGAAATCGGGAGGAGAGAGGGTATGAAATTAGATCCACTTCCTCTAAAATCGAAAAAGTCTCGATTATAGGTTAGAAATGAACCACGAGACGTGTTTGTAAGGTCAGAACGAAAAAACGAGCACGAAGCCTCGTATAGAAATCGGGAGGAGAGAGGGTATGAAATTAGATCCATTCGCTCTAAAACCCGAAAAAGTCTCAATTATGGGTTAGAAATGGACCACGAGACGTGTTTGTGAGGTCAGAACGAAAAAACGAGCACGAAGCCTCGTATAGAAATCGGGAGGAGAGAGGGTATGAAATTAGATCCACTCGCTCTAAAACCCGAAAAGTCTCAATTATAGGTTAGAAATGGACCACGAGACGTGTTGGTGAGGTCAGAACGAAAAAACGAGCACGAAGCCTCGTATTGAAATCGGGAGGAGAGAGGGTATTAAATTTGATCCACTTCCTCTAAAACCCGAAAAAGTCTCGATTATACGTTAGAAATGGACCACGAGACGTGTTGGTGAGGTCAGAACGAAAAAACGAGCACGAAGCCTCGTATAGAAATCGGGAGGAGAGAGGGTATGAAATTAGATCCACTCGCTCTAAAACCCGAAAAAGTCTCAATTATAGGTTAGAAATGGACCACGAGACGTTTTTGTGAGGTCAGAACGAAAAAACGAGCACGAAGCCTCGTATAGAAATCGGGAGGAGAGAGGGTATGAAATTAGATCCACTCGGTCTAAAACCCGAAAAAGTCTCAATTATAGGTTAAAAATAGACCACGAGACGTGTTTGTGAGGTTAGAACGAAAAAACGAGCACGAAGCCTCGTATAGAAATCGGGAGGAGAGAGGGTATGAAATTAGATCCACTTTCTCTAAAACCCGAAAAAGTCTCGATTATAGGTTAGAAATGGACCACGAGACATGTTGGTGAGGTCAGAACGAAAAAACGAGCACGAAGCCTCGTATAGAAATAGGAAGGAGAGAGGGTATGAAATTAGATCCACTCGCTCTAAAATCCGAAAAAGTCTCAATTATGGGTTAGAAATGGACCACGAGACGTGTTTGTGAGGTCAGAACGAAAAAACGAGCACGAAGCCTCGTATAGAAATCGGGAGGAAAGAGGGTATGAAATTAGATCCACTTCCTCTAAAACCCGGAAAAGTCTCTATTATAGGTTAGAAATAGACCACGAGACCAATTTTTGAGGTCAGAACGAAAAAACGAGCATGAAGCCTCGTATAGAAATCGGGAGAAGAGAGGGTATGAAATTAGATCCACTTCCTCTAAAATCGAAAAAGTCTCGATTATAGGTTAGAAATGAACCACGAGACGTGTTTGTAAGGTCAGAACGAAAAAACGAGCACGAAGCCTCGTATAGAAATCGGGAGGAGAGAGGGTATAAAATTAGATCCACTTCCTCTAAAACCCGAAAAAGTCTCGATTATAGGTTAGAAATGGACCACGAGACGTCTTTGTGAGGTCAAAACGAAAAAACGAGCACAAATCCTCGTATAGAAATCGGGAGGAGAGAGGGTATGAAATTAGATCCACTCGCTCTAAAACCCGAAAAAGTCTCAATTATAGGTTAGAAATGGACCACGAGACGTGTTTGTGAGGTCAGAACGAAAAAACGAGCACGAAGCCTCGTATAAAAATCGGGAGGTGAGAGGGTATGAAATTAGATCCACTTCCTCTAAAACCCGAAAAAGTCTCGATTATAGGTTAGAAATGGACCACGAGACATGTTGGTGAGGTCAGAACGAAAAAATGAGCACGAAGCCTCGTATAGAAATCGGGAGGAGAGAGGGTTTGAAATTAGATCCACTCGCTCTAAAACCTGAAAAAGTCTAAATTACAGGTTAGAAATGGACCACGAGACGTGTTTGTGAGGTCAGAACGAAAAAACAAGCACGAAGCCTCGTATAGAAATCAGGAGAAGAGAGGGTATGAAATTAGATCCACTTCCTCTAAAATCCGAAAAAGTCTCGATTATAGGCTAGAAATGAACCACGAGACATGTTTGTAAGGTCAGAACGAAAAAACGAGCACGAAGCCTCGTATAGAAATCTGGAGGAGAGAGGGTATGAAATTAGATCCACTTCCTCTAAAACCCGAAAAAGTCTCGATTATAGGTTAGAAATGGACCACGAGACATGTTGGTGAGGTCAGAACGAAAAAACGAGCACGAAGCCTCGTATAGAAATCGGGAGGAGAGAGGGTATGAAATTAGATCCACTCGCTCTAAAACCCGAAAAAGTCTCAATTATAAGTTAGAAATGGACCACGAGACGTGTTTGTGAGGTCAGAACGAAAAAACGAGCACGAAGCCTCGTATAGAAATCTGGAGGAGAGAGGGTATGAAATTAGATGCACTTCCTCTAAAACCCGAAAAAGTCTCGATTATAGGTTAGAAATGGACCACGAGACATGTTGGTGAGGTCAGAATGAAAAAATAAGCACGAAACCTCGTATAGAAATCGGGAGGAGAGAGGGTATGAAATTAGATCCACTCGCTTTAAAACCCGAAAAAGTCTCAATTATAGGTTAGAAATGGACCACGAGAAGTGTTTGTGAGGTCAGAACGAAAAAACAAGCACGAAGCCTCGTATAGAAATCAGGAGGAGAGAGGGTATGAAATTAGATCCACTCGCTCTAAAATCCGAAAAAGTCTCGATTATACGTTAGAAATGGACCATGAGACGTGTTGGTGAGGTCAGAACGAAAAAACGAGCACGAAGTCTCGTATAGAAATCGGGAG
Organism: Thalia dealbata; assembly: GCA_030544415.1. NCBI lineage: Eukaryota > Viridiplantae > Streptophyta > Magnoliopsida > Zingiberales > Marantaceae > Thalia > Thalia dealbata. The sequence goes on from CM060460.1 coordinate 14,445,161, forward strand.
GAGAGAGAGTATGAAATTTGATTCACTTCCTCTAAAACCCGAAAAAGTCTCGATTATACATTAGAAATGGACCAAGAGACGTGTTGGTGAGGTCAGAACGAAAAAACGAGCACGAAGCCTCGTATAGAAATCGGGAGGAGAGAGGGTATGAAATTAGATCCACTCGCTCTAAAACCCGAAAAAGTCTCAATTATAGGTTAGAAATGGACCACGAGACGTGTTTGTGAGGTCAGAACGAAAAAACGAGCACGAAGCCTCGTATAGAAATCGGGAGGAGAGAGGGTATGAAATTAGATCCACTTTCTCTAAAACCCGAAAAAGTCTCGATTATATGTTAGAAATGGACCACGAGACATGTTGGTGAGGTCAGAATGAAAAAACGAGCACGAAGCCTCGTATAGCAATCGGGAGGAGAGAGGGTATGAAATTAGATCCACGACCTCTAAAATCCGAAAAAGTCTCGATTATAGGTTAGAAATGGACCACGAGACGTGTTTGTGAGGTCAGAACGAAAAAACAAGCACGAAGGCTCGTATAGAAATCGGGAGGAGAGAGGGTATGAAATTAGATCCACTTCCTCTAAAACCCGAAAAAGTCTCAATTATAGGTTAGAAATGGACCAAAAGACGTGTTTGTGAGGTCAGAACGAAAAAACGAGCACAAAGCCTCGTATAGAAATCGAGAGGAGAGAGGGTATGAAATTAGATCCACTTTCTCTAAAACCCGAAAAAGTCTCCATTATAGGTTAGAAATGGACCACGAGACATGTTGGTGAGGTCAGAATGAAAAAACGAGCACGAAGCCTCGTATAGCAATCGGGAGGAGAGAGGGTATGAAATTAGATCCACTTCCTCTAAAATCCGAAAAAGTCTCGATTATAGGTTAGAAATGGACCACGAGACGTGTTTGTGAGGTCAAAACGAAAAAACGAGCACGAAGCCTCGTATAGAAATTGGGAGGAGAGAGGGTATGAAATTAGATCCACTTCCTCTAAAACCCGAAAAAGTCTCGATTATACGTTAGAAATGGACCATGAGACGTGTTGGTGAGGTCAGAACGAAAAAATGAGCACGAAGCCTCGTATAGAAATCGGGAGGAGAGAGGGTATGAAATTAGATCCACTCGCTCTAAAACCCGAAAAAGTCTCAATTATAGGTTACAAATGGACCACGAGACGTGTTTGTGAGGTCAGAACGAAAAAACGAGCACGAAGCCTCGTATATAAATCGGGAGGAGAGAGGGTATGAAATTAGATCCACTTTCTCTAAAACCCGAAAAAGTCTCCATTATAGGTTAGAAATGGACCACGAGACGTGTTTGTGAGGTCAGAACGAAAAAACGAGCACGAAGCCTCGTATAGAAATCGGGAGGAGAGAGGGTATGAAATTAGATCCACTCGCTCTAAAACCCGAAAAGTCTCAATTATAGGTTAGAAATGGACCACGAGACGTGTTTGTGAGGTCAGAACGAAAAAACGAGCACGAAGCCTCGTATAGAAATCGGGAGGAGAGAGGGTATGAAATTAGATCCACTTTCTCTAAAACCCGAAAAAGTCTCCATTATAGGTTAGAAATGGACCACGAGACGTGTTGGTGAGGTCAGAATGAAAAAACGAGCATGAAGCCTCGTATAGCAATCAGGAGGAGAGAGGGTATGAAATTAGATCCACTTCCTCTAAAATCGAAAAAGTCTCGATTATAGGTTAGAAATGAACCACGAGACGTGTTTGTAAGGTCAGAACGAAAAAACGAGCACGAAGCCTTGTATAGAAAACGGGAGGAGAGAGGGTATGAAATTAGATCCACTCGCTCTAAAACCCGAAAAAGTCTCAATTATAGGTTAGAAATGGACCACGAGACGTGTTTGTGAGGTCAGAACGAAAAAACGAGCACGAATCCTCGTATAGAAATCGGGAGGAGAGAGGGTATGAAATTAGATCCACTTTCTCTAAAACCCAAAAAAGTCTCCATTAAAGGTTAGAAATGGACCACGAGACGTGTTGGTGAGGTCAGAATGAAAAAACGAGCACGAAGCCTCGTATAGCAATCGGGAGGAGAGAGGGTATGAAATTAGATCCACTTACTCTAAAATCCGAAAAAGTCTCGATTATAGGTTAGAAATGGACCACGAGACGTGTTTTTGAGGTCAAAACGAAAAAACGAGCACGAAGCCTCGTATAGAAATCGGGAGGAGAGAGGGTATGAAATTAGATCCACTTCCTCTAAAACCCGAAAAAGTCTCGATTATACGTTAGAAATGGACCAGGAGACGTGTTGGTGAGGTCAGAACGAAAAAACGAGCACGAAGCCTCGTATAGAAATCGGGAGGAGAGAGGGTATAAAATTAGATCCACTTCCTCTAAAACCCGAAAAAGTCTCGATTATAGGTTAGAAATGGACCACGAGACGTCTTTGTGAGGTCAGAACGAAAAAACGAGCACGAATCCTCGTATAGAAATCGGGAGGAGAGAGGGTATGAAATTAGATCCACTCGCTCTAAAACCCGAAAAAGTCTCAATTATAGGTTAGAAATGGACCACGAGACGTGTTTGTGAGGTGAGAACGAAAAAACGAGCACGAAGCCTCGTATAAAAATCGGGAGGAGAGAGGGTATTAAATTAGATCCACTTCCTCTAAAACCCGAAAAAGTCTCGATTATAGGTTAGAAATGGACCACGAGACATGTTGGTGAGGTCAGAATGAAAAAATGAGCACGGAGCCTCGAATAGAAATCGGGAGGAGAGAGGGTATGAAATTAGATCCACTCGCTCTAAAACCCGAAAAAGTCTCAATTATAGGTTAGAAATGGACCACGAGACGTGTTTGTGAGGTCAGAACGAAAAAACGAGCACGAAGCCTCGTATAGAAATCGGGAGGAGAGAGGGTATGAAATTAGATCCACTTTCTCTAAAACCCGAAAAAGTCTCCATTATAGGTTAGAAATGGACCACGAGACGTGTTGGTGAGGTCAGAATGAAAAAACGAGCACGAAGCCTCGTATAGCAATCGGGAGGAGAGAGGGTATGAAATTAGATCCACTTCCTCTAAAATCGAAAAAGTCTCGATTATAGGTTAGAAATGAACCACGAGACGTGTTTGTAAGGTCAGAACGAAAAAACGAGCACGAAGCCTCGTATAGAAATCGGGAGGAGAGAGGGTATGAAATTAGATCCACTCGCTCTAAAACCCGAAAAAGTCTCAATTATAGGTTAGAAATGGACCACGAGACGTGTTTGTGAGGTCAGAACGAAAAAACGAGCATGAATCCTCGTATAAAAATCGGGAGGAGAGAGGGTATAAAATTAGATCCACTTTCTCTAAAACCCAAAAAAGTCTCCATTATAGGTTAGAAATGGACCACGAGACGTGTTGGTGAGGTCAGAATGAAAAAACGAGCACGAAGCCTCGTATAGAAATCGGGAGGAGAGAGGGTATTAAATTTGATCCACTTCCTCTAAAACCCGAAAAAGTCTCGATTATACGTTAGAAATGGACCACGAGACGTGTTGGTGAGGTCAGAACGAAAAAACGAGCACAAAGCCTCGTATAGAAATCGGGAGGAGAGATGGTATGAAATTAGATCCACTCGCTCTAAAACCCGAAAAAGTCTCAATTATAGGTTAGAAATGGACCACGAAACGTTTTTGTGAGGTCAGAACGAAAAAACGAGCACGAAGCCTCGTATAGAAATCGGGAGGAGAGAGGGTATGAAATTAGATCCACTCGGTCTAAAACCCGAAAAAGTCTCAATTATAGGTTAGAAATAGACCACGAGACGTGTTTGTGAGGTTAGAACGAAAAAACGAGCACGAAGCCTCGTATAGAAATCGGGAGGAGAGAGGGTATGAAATTAGATCCACTTTCTCTAAAACCCGAAAAAGTCTCGATTATAGGTTAGAAATGGACCACGAGACATGTTGGTGAGGTCAGAACGAAAAAACGAGCACGAAGCCTCGTATAGAAATCGGGAGGAGAGAGGGTATGAAATTAGATCCACTCGCTCTAAAATCCGAAAAAGTCTCAATTATGGGTTAGAAATGGACCACGAGACGTGTTTGTGAGGTCAGAACGAAAAAACGAGCACGAAGCCTCGTATAGAAATCGGGAGGAGAGGGTATGAAATTAGATCCACTTCCTCTAAAACCCGAAAAAGTCTCTATTATAGGTTAGAAATAGACCACGAGACCAATTTTTGAGGTCAGAACGAAAAAACGAGCATGAAGCCTCGTATAGAAATCGGGAGAAGAGAGGGTATGAAATTAGATCCACTTCCTCTAAAATCGAAAAAGTATCGATTATAGGTTAGAAATGAACCACGAGACGTGTTTGTAAGGTCAGAACGAAAAAACGAGCACGAAGCCTCGTATAGAAATCGGGAGGAGAGAGGGTATAAAATTAGATCCACTTCCTCTAAAACCCGAAAAAGTCTCGATTATAGGTTAGAAATGGACCACGAGACGTCTTTGTGAGGTCAGAACGAAAAAACGAGCACGAATCCTCGTATAGAAATCGGGAGGAGAGAGGGTATGAAATTAGATCCACTCGCTCTAAAACCCGAAAAAGTCTCAATTATAGGTTAGAAATGGACCACGAGACGTGTTTGTGAGGTCAGAACGAAAAAACGAGCACGAAGCCTCGTATAAAAATCGGGAGGTGAGAGGGTATGAAATTAGATCCACTTCCTCTAAAACCCGAAAAAGTCTCGATTATAGGTTAGAAATGGACCACGAGACATGTTGGTGAGGTCAGAACGAAAAAATGAGCACGAAGCCTCGTATAGAAATCGGGAGGAGAGAGGGTTTGAAATTAGATCCACTCGCTCTAAAACCCGAAAAGTCTCAATTATAGGTTAGAAATGGACCACGAGACGTGTTTGTGAGGTCAGAACGAAAAAACGAGCACGAAGCCTCGTATAGAAATCGGGAGGAGAGAGGGTATGAAATTAGATCCACTTTCTCTAAAACCCGAAAAAGTCTCCATTATAGGTTAGAAATGGACCACGAGACGTGTTGGTGAGGTCAGAATGAAAAAACGAGCACGAAGCCTCGTATAGCAATCAGGAGGAGAGAGGGTATGAAATTAGATCCACTTCCTCTAAAATCGAAAAAGTCTCGATTATAGGTTAGAAATGAACCACGAGACGTGTTTGTAAGGTCAGAACGAAAAAACGAGCACGAAGCCTCGTATAGAAAACGGGAGGAGAGAGGGTATGAAATTAGATCCACTCGCTCTAAAACCCGAAAAAGTCTCAATTATAGGTTAGAAATGGACCACGAGACGTGTTTGTGAGGTCAGAACGAAAAAACGAGCACGAATCCTCGTATAGAAATCGGGAGGAGAGAGGGTATGAAATTAGATCCACTTTCTCTAAAACCCAAAAAAGTCTCCATTAAAGGTTAGAAATGGACCACGAGACGTGTTGGTGAGGTCAGAATGAAAAAACGAGCACGAAGCCTCGTATAGCAATCGGGAGGAGAGAGGGTATGAAATTAGATCCACTTACTCTAAAATCCGAAAAAGTCTCGATTATAGGTTAGAAATGGACCACGAGACGTGTTTTTGAGGTCAAAACGAAAAAACGAGCACGAAGCCTCGTATAGAAATCGGGAGGAGAGAGGGTATGAAATTAGATCCACTTCCTCTAAAACCCGAAAAAGTCTCGATTATACGTTAGAAATGGACCAGGAGACGTGTTGGTGAGGTCAGAACGAAAAAACGAGCACGAAGCCTCGTATAGAAATCGGGAGGAGAGAGGGTATAAAATTAGATCCACTTCCTCTAAAACCCGAAAAAGTCTCGATTATAGGTTAGAAATGGACCACGAGACGTCTTTGTGAGGTCAGAACGAAAAAACGAGCACGAATCCTCGTATAGAAATCGGGAGGAGAGAGGGTATGAAATTAGATCCATTTTCTCTAAAACCCAAAAAAGTCTCCATTAAAGGTTAGAAATGGACCACGAGACGTGTTGGTGAGGTCAGAATGAAAAAACGAGCACGAAGCCTCGTATAAAAATCGGGAGGAGAGAGGGTATGAAATTAGATCCACTTACTCTAAAATCCGAAAAAGTCTCGATTATAGGTTAGAAATGGACCACGAGACGTGTTTTTGAGGTCAAAACGAAAAAACGAGCACGGATCCTCGTATAGAAATCGGAAGGAGAGAGGGTATGAAATTAGATCCACTTTCTCTAAAACCCGAAAAAGTCTCCATTATAGGTTAGAAATGGACCACGAGACGTGTTGGTGAGGTCAGAATGAAAAAACGAGCACGAAGCCTCGTATAGCAATCGGGAGGAGAGAGGGTATGAAATTAGATCCACTTTCTCTAAAACCCGAAAAAGTCTCCATTATAGGTTAGAAATGGACCACGAGACGTGTTGGTGAGGTCAGAATGAAAAAACGAGCACGAAGCCTCGTATAGCAATCGGGAGGAGAGAGGGTATGAAATTAGATCCACTTCCTCTAAAATCGAAAAAGTCTCGATTATAGGTTAGAAATGAACCACGAGACGTGTTTGTAAGGTCAGAACGAAAAAACGAGCACGAAGCCTCGTATAGAAATCGGGAGGAGAGAGGGTATGAAATTAGATCCACTCGCTCTAAAACCCGAAAAAGTCTCAATTATAGGTTAGAAATGGACCACGAGACGTGTTTGTGAGGTCAGAACGAAAAAACGAGCATGAATCCTCGTATAAAAATCGGGAGGAGAGAGGGTATAAAATTAGATCCACTTTCTCTAAAACCCAAAAAAGTCTCCATTATAGGTTAGAAATGGACCACGAGACGTGTTGGTGAGGTCAGAATGAAAAAACGAGCACGAAGCCTCGTATAGAAATCGGGAGGAGAGAGGGTATTAAATTTGATCCACTTCCTCTAAAACCCGAAAAAGTCTCGATTATACGTTAGAAATGGACCACGAGACGTGTTGGTGAGGTCAGAACGAAAAAACGAGCACAAAGCCTCGTATAGAAATCGGGAGGAGAGATGGTATGAAATTAGATCCACTCGCTCTAAATCCCGAAAAAGTCTCAATTATAGGTTAGAAATGGACCACGAAACGTTTTTGTGAGGTCAGAACGAAAAAACGAGCACGAAGCCTCGTATAGAAATCGGGAGGAGAGAGGGTATGAAATTAGATCCACTCGGTCTAAAACCCGAAAAAGTCTCAATTATAGGTTAGAAATAGACCACGAGACGTGTTTGTGAGGTTAGAACGAAAAAACGAGCACGAAGCCTCGTATAGAAATCGGGAGGAGAGAGGGTATGAAATTAGATCCACTTTCTCTAAAACCCGAAAAAGTCTCGATTATAGGTTAGAAATGGACCACGAGACATGTTGGTGAGGTCAGAACGAAAAAACGAGCACGAAGCCTCGTATAGAAATCGGGAGGAGAGAGGGTATGAAATTAGATCCACTCGCTCTAAAATCCGAAAAAGTCTCAATTATGGGTTAGAAATGGACCACGAGACGTGTTTGTGAGGTCAGAACGAAAAAACGAGCACGAAGCCTCGTATAGAAATCGGGAGGAGAGAGGGTATGAAATTAGATCCACTTCCTCTAAAACCCGAAAAAGTCTCTATTATAGGTTAGAAATAGACCACGAGACCAATTTTTGAGGTCAGAACGAAAAAACGAGCATGAAGCCTCGTATAGAAATCGGGAGAAGAGAGGGTATGAAATTAGATCCACTTCCTCTAAAATCGAAAAAGTCTCGATTATAGGTTAGAAATGAACCATGAGACGTGTTTGTAAGGTCAGAACGAAAAAACGAGCACGAAGCCTCGTATAGAAATCGGGAGGAGAGAGGGTATAAAATTAGATCCACTTCCTCTAAAACCCGAAAAAGTCTCGATTATAGGTTAGAAATGGACCACGAGACGTCTTTGTGAGGTCAGAACGAAAAAACGAGCACGAATCCTCGTATAGAAATCGGGAGGAGAGAGGGTATGAAATTAGATCCACTCGCTCTAAAACCCGAAAAAGTCTCAATTATAGGTTAGAAATGGACCACGAGACGTGTTTGTGAGGTCAGAACGAAAAAACGAGCACGAAGCCTCGTATAAAAATCGGGAGGTGAGAGGGTATGAAATTAGATCCACTTCCTCTAAAACCCGAAAAAGTCTCGATTATAGGTTAGAAATGGACCACGAGACATGTTGGTGAGGTCAGAACGAAAAAATGAGCACGAAGCCTCGTATAGAAATCGGGAGGAGAGAGGGTTTGAAATTAGATCCACTCGCTCTAAAACCCGAAAAGTCTCAATTATAGGTTAGAAATGGACCACGAGACGTGTTTGTGAGGTCAGAACGAAAAAACGAGCACGAAGCCTCGTATAGAAATCGGGAGGAGAGAGGGTATGAAATTAGATCCACTTTCTCTAAAACCCGAAAAAGTCTCCATTATAGGTTAGAAATGGACCACGAGACGTGTTGGTGAGGTCAGAATGAAAAAACGAGCACGAAGCCTCGTATAGCAATCAGGAGGAGAGAGGGTATGAAATTAGATCCACTTCCTCTAAAATCGAAAAAGTCTCGATTATAGGTTAGAAATGAACCACGAGACGTGTTTGTAAGGTCAGAACGAAAAAACGAGCACGAAGCCTCGTATAGAAAACGGGAGGAGAGAGGGTATGAAATTAGATCCACTCGCTCTAAAACCCGAAAAAGTCTCAATTATAGGTTAGAAATGGACCACGAGACGTGTTTGTGAGGTCAGAACGAAAAAACGAGCACGAATCCTCGTATAGAAATCGGGAGGAGAGAGGGTATGAAATTAGATCCACTTTCTCTAAAACCCAAAAAAGTCTCCATTAAAGGTTAGAAATGGACCACGAGACGTGTTGGTGAGGTCAGAATGAAAAAACGAGCACGAAGCCTCGTATAGCAATCGGGAGGAGAGAGGGTATGAAATTAGATCCACTTACTCTAAAATCCGAAAAAGTCTCGATTATAGGTTAGAAATGGACCACGAGACGTGTTTTTGAGGTCAAAACGAAAAAACGAGCACGAAGCCTCGTATAGAAATCGGGAGGAGAGAGGGTATGAAATTAGATCCACTTCCTCTAAAACCCGAAAAAGTCTCGATTATACGTTAGAAATGGACCAGGAGACGTGTTGGTGAGGTCAGAACGAAAAAACGAGCACGAAGCCTCGTATAGAAATCGGGAGGAGAGAGGGTATAAAATTAGATCCACTTCCTCTAAAACCCGAAAAAGTCTCGATTATAGGTTAGAAATGGACCACGAGACGTCTTTGTGAGGTCAGAACGAAAAAACGAGCACGAATCCTCGTATAGAAATCGGGAGGAGAGAGTGTATGAAATTAGATCCACTCGCTCTAAAACCCGAAAAAGTCTCCATTAAAGGTTAGAAATGGACCACGAGACGTGTTGGTGAGGTCAGAATGAAAAAACGAGCACGAAGCCTCGTATAAAAATCGGGAGGAGAGAGGGTATGAAATTAGATCCACTTACTCTAAAATCCGAAAAAGTCTCGATTATAGGTTAGAAATGGACCACGAGACGTGTTTTTGAGGTCAAAACGAAAAAACGAGCACGGATCCTCGTATAGAAATCGGAAGGAGAGAGGGTATGAAATTAGATCCACTTTCTCTAAAACCCGAAAAAGTCTCCATTATAGGTTAGAAATGGACCACGAGACGTGTTGGTGAGGTCAGAATGAAAAAACGAGCACGAAGCCTCGTATAGCAATCGGGAGGAGAGAGGGTATGAAATTAGATCCACTTTCTCTAAAACCCGAAAAAGTCTCCATTATAGGTTAGAAATGGACCACGAGACGTGTTGGTGAGGTCAGAATGAAAAAACGAGCACGAAGCCTCGTATAGCAATCGGGAGGAGAGAGGGTATGAAATTAGATCCACTTCCTCTAAAATCGAAAAAGTCTCGATTATAGGTTAGAAATGAACCACGAGACGTGTTTGTAAGGTCAGAACGAAAAAACGAGCACGAAGCCTCGTATAGAAATCGGGAGGAGAGAGGGTATGAAATTAGATCCACTCGCTCTAAAACCCGAAAAAGTCTCAATTATAGGTTAGAAATGGACCACGAGACGTGTTTGTGAGGTCAGAACGAAAAAACGAGCATGAATCCTCGTATAAAAATCGGGAGGAGAGAGGGTATAAAATTAGATCCACTTTCTCTAAAACCCAAAAAAGTCTCCATTATAGGTTAGAAATGGACCACGAGACGTGTTGGTGAGGTCAGAATGAAAAAACGAGCACGAAGCCTCGTATAGAAATCGGGAGGAGAGAGGGTATTAAATTTGATCCACTTCCTCTAAAACCCGAAAAAGTCTCGATTATACGTTAGAAATGGACCACGAGACGTGTTGGTGAGGTCAGAACGAAAAAACGAGCACAAAGCCTCGTATAGAAATCGGGAGGAGAGATGGTATGAAATTAGATCCACTCGCTCTAAATCCCGAAAAAGTCTCAATTATAGGTTAGAAATGGACCACGAAACGTTTTTGTGAGGTCAGAACGAAAAAACGAGCACGAAGCCTCGTATAGAAATCGGGAGGAGAGAGGGTATGAAATTAGATCCACTCGGTCTAAAACCCGAAAAAGTCTCAATTATAGGTTAGAAATAGACCACGAGACGTGTTTGTGAGGTTAGAACGAAAAAACGAGCACGAAGCCTCGTATAGAAATCGGGAGGAGAGAGGGTATGAAATTAGATCCACTTTCTCTAAAACCCGAAAAAGTCTCGATTATAGGTTAGAAATGGACCACGAGACATGTTGGTGAGGTCAGAACGAAAAAACGAGCACGAAGCCTCGTATAGAAATCGGGAGGAGAGAGGGTATGAAATTAGATCCACTCGCTCTAAAATCCGAAAAAGTCTCAATTATGGGTTAGAAATGGACCACGAGACGTGTTTGTGAGGTCAGAACGAAAAAACGAGCACGAAGCCTCGTATAGAAATCGGGAGGAGAGAGGGTATGAAATTAGATCCACTTCCTCTAAAACCCGAAAAAGTCTCTATTATAGGTTAGAAATAGACCACGAGACCAATTTTTGAGGTCAGAACGAAAAAACGAGCATGAAGCCTCGTATAGAAATCGGGAGAAGAGAGGGTATGAAATTAGATCCACTTCCTCTAAAATCGAAAAAGTCTCGATTATAGGTTAGAAATGAACCAGGAGACGTGTTTGTAAGGTCAGAACGAAAAAACGAGCACGAAGCCTCGTATAGAAATCGGGAGGAGAGAGGGTATAAAATTAGATCCACTTCCTCTAAAACCCGAAAAAGTCTCGATTATAGGTTAGAAATGGACCACGAGACGTCTTTGTGAGGTCAGAACGAAAAAACGAGCACGAATCCTCGTATAGAAATCGGGAGGAGAGAGGGTATGAAATTAGATCCACTCGCTCTAAAACCCGAAAAAGTCTCAATTATAGGTTAGAAATGGACCACGAGACGTGTTTGTGAGGTCAGAACGAAAAAACGAGCACGAAGCCTCGTATAAAAATCGGGAGGTGAGAGGGTATGAAATTAGATCCACTTCCTCTAAAACCCGAAAAAGTCTCGATTATAGGTTAGAAATGGACCACGAGACATGTTGGTGAGGTCAGAACGAAAAAATGAGCACGAAGCCTCGTATAGAAATCGGGAGGAGAGAGGGTTTGAAATTAGATCCACTCGCTCTAAAACCCGAAAAGTCTCAATTATAGGTTAGAAATGGACCACGAGACGTGTTTGTGAGGTCAGAACGAAAAAACGAGCACGAAGCCTCGTATAGAAATCGGGAGGAGAGAGGGTATGAAATTAGATCCACTTTCTCTAAAACCCGAAAAAGTCTCCATTATAGGTTAGAAATGGACCACGAGACGTGTTGGTGAGGTCAGAATGAAAAAACGAGCACGAAGCCTCGTATAGCAATCAGGAGGAGAGAGGGTATGAAATTAGATCCACTTCCTCTAAAATCGAAAAAGTCTCGATTATAGGTTAGAAATGAACCACGAGACGTGTTTGTAAGGTCAGAACGAAAAAACGAGCACGAAGCCTCGTATAGAAAACGGGAGAGAGGGTATGAAATTAGATCCACTCGCTCTAAAACCCGAAAAAGTCTCAATTATAGGTTAGAAATGGACCACGAGACGTGTTTGTGAGGTCAGAACGAAAAAACGAGCACGAATCCTCGTATAGAAATCGGGAGGAGAGAGGGTATGAAATTAGATCCACTTTCTCTAAAACCCAAAAAAGTCTCCATTAAAGGTTAGAAATGGACCACGAGACGTGTTGGTGAGGTCAGAATGAAAAAACGAGCACGAAGCCTCGTATAGCAATCGGGAGGAGAGAGGGTATGAAATTAGATCCACTTACTCTAAAATCCGAAAAAGTCTCGATTATAGGTTAGAAATGGACCACGAGACGTGTTTTTGAGGTCAAAACGAAAAAACGAGCACGAAGCCTCGTATAGAAATCGGGAGGAGAGAGGGTATGAAATTAGATCCACTTCCTCTAAAACCCGAAAAAGTCTCGATTATACGTTAGAAATGGACCAGGAGACGTGTTGGTGAGGTCAGAACGAAAAAACGAGCACGAAGCCTCGTATAGAAATCGGGAGGAGAGAGGGTATAAAATTAGATCCACTTCCTCTAAAACCCGAAAAAGTCTCGATTATAGGTTAGAAATGGACCACGAGACGTCTTTGTGAGGTCAGAACGAAAAAACGAGCACGAATCCTCGTATAGAAATCGGGAGGAGAGAGTGTATGAAATTAGATCCACTCGCTCTAAAACCCGAAAAAGTCTCAATTATAGGTTAGAAATGGACCACGAGACGTGTTTGTGAGGTGAGAACGAAAAAACGAGCACGAAGCCTCGTATAAAAATCGGGAGGAGAGAGGGTATTAAATTAGATCCACTTCTTCTAAAACCCGAAAAAGTCTCGATTATAGGTTAGAAATGGACCACGAGACATGTTGGTGAGGTCAGAATGAAAAAATGAGCACGGAGCCTCGAATAGAAATCGGGAGGAGAGAGGGTATGAAATTAGATCCACTCGCTCTAAAACCCGAAAAAGTCTCAATTATAGGTTAGAAATGGACCACGAGACGTGTTTGTGAGGTCAGAACGAAAAAACGAGCACGAAGCCTCGTATAGAAATCGGGAGGAGAGAGGGTATGAAATTAGATCCACTTTCTCTAAAACCCGAAAAAGTCTCCATTATAGGTTAGAAATGGACCACGAGACGTGTTGGTGAGGTCAGAATGAAAAAACGAGCACGAAGCCTCGTATAGCAATCGGGAGGAGAGAGGGTATGAAATTAGATCCACTTCCTCTAAAATCGAAAAAGTCTCGATTATAGGTTAGAAATGAACCACGAGACGTGTTTGTAAGGTCAGAACGAAAAAACGAGCACGAAGCCTCGTATAGAAATCGGGAGGAGAGAGGGTATGAAATTAGATCCACTCGCTCTAAAACCCGAAAAAGTCTCAATTATAGGTTAGAAATGGACCACGAGACGTGTTTGTGAGGTCAGAACGAAAAAACGAGCATGAATCCTCGTATAAAAATCGGGAGGAGAGAGGGTATAAAATTAGATCCACTTTCTCTAAAACCCAAAAAAGTCTCCATTATAGGTTAGAAATGGACCACGAGACGTGTTGGTGAGGTCAGAATGAAAAAACGAGCACGAAGCCTCGTATAGAAATCGGGAGGAGAGAGGGTATTAAATTTGATCCACTTCCTCTAAAACCCGAAAAAGTCTCGATTATACGTTAGAAATGGACCACGAGACGTGTTGGTGAGGTCAGAACGAAAAAACGAGCACAAAGCCTCGTATAGAAATCGGGAGGAGAGATGGTATGAAATTAGATCCACTCGCTCTAAAACCCGAAAAAGTCTCAATTATAGGTTAGAAATGGACCACGAGACGTTTTTGTGAGGTCAGAATGAAAAAACGAGCACGAAGCCTCGTATAGAAATCGGGAGGAGAGAGGGTATGAAATTAGATCCACTCGGTCTAAAACCCGAAAAAGTCTCAATTATAGGTTAGAAATAGACCACGAGACGTGTTTGTGAGGTTAGAACGAAAAAACGAGCACGAAGCCTCGTATAGAAATCGGGAGGAGAGAGGGTATGAAATTAGATCCACTTTCTCTAAAACCCGAAAAAGTCTCGATTATAGGTTAGAAATGGACCACGAGACATGTTGGTGAGGTCAGAACGAAAAAACGAGCACGAAGCCTCGTATAGAAATCGGGAGGAGAGAGGGTATGAAATTAGATCCACTCGCTCTAAAATCCGAAAAAGTCTCAATTATGGGTTAGAAATGGACCACGAGACGTGTTTGTGAGGTCAGAACGAAAAAACGAGCACGAAGCCTCGTATAGAAATCGGGAGGAGAGAGGGTATGAAATTAGATCCACTTCCTCTAAAACCCGAAAAAGTCTATATTATAGGTTAGAAATAGACCACGAGACCAATTTTTGAGGTCAGAACGAAAAAACGAGCATGAAGCCTCGTATAGAAATCGGGAGAAGAGAGGGTATGAAATTAGATCCACTTCCTCTAAAATCGAAAAAGTCTCGATTATAGGTTAGAAATGAACCACGAGACGTGTTTGTAAGGTCAGAACGAAAAAACGAGCACGAAGCCTCGTATAGAAATCGGGAGGAGAGAGGGTATAAAATTAGATCTACTTCCTCTAAAACCCGAAAAAGTCTCGATTATAGGTTAGAAATGGACCACGAGACGTCTTTGTGAGGTCAGAACGAAAAAACGAGCACGAATCCTCGTATAGAAATCGGGAGGAGAGAGGGTATGAAATTAGATCCACTCGCTCTAAAACCCGAAAAAGTCTCAATTATAGGTTAGAAATGGACCACGAGACGTGTTTGTGAGGTCAGAACGAAAAAACGAGCACGAAGCCTCGTATAAAAATCGGGAGGTGAGAGGGTATGAAATTAGATCCACTTCCTCTAAAACCCGAAAAAGTCTCGATTATAGGTTAGAAATGGACCACGAGACATGTTGGTGAGGTCAGAACGAAAAAATGAGCACGAAGCCTCGTATAGAAATCGGGAGGAGAGAGGGTTTGAAATTAGATCCACTCGCTCTAAAACCTGAAAAAGTCTCAATTATAGGTTAGAAATGGACCACGAGACGTGTTTGTGAGGTCAGAACGAAAAAACAAGCACGAAGCCTCGTATAGAAATCAGGAGGAGAGAGGGTATGAAATTAGATCCACTTCCTCTAAAATCCGAAAAAGTCTCGATTATAGGCTAGAAATGAACCACGAGACATGTTTGTAAGGTCAGAACGAAAAAACGAGCACGAAGCCTCGTATAGAAATCTGGAGGAGAGAGGGTATGAAATTAGATCCACTTCCTCTAAAACCCGAAAAAGTCTCGATTATAGGTTAGAAATGGACAACGAGACATGTTGGTGAGGTCAGAACGAAAAAACGAGCACGAAGCCTCGTATAGAAATCTGGAGGAGAGAGGGTATGAAATTAGATGCACTTCCTCTAAAACCCGAAAAAGTCTCGATTATAGGTTAGAAATGGACCATGAGACATGTTGGCGAGGTCAGAATGAAAAAATAAGCACGAAGCCTCGTATAGAAATCGGGAGGAGAGAGGGTATGAAATTAGACCCACTCGCTTTAAAACCCGAAAAAGTCTCAATTATAGGTTAGAAATGGACCACGAGACGTGTTTGTGAGGTCAGAACGAAAAAACAAGCACGAAGCCTCGTATTGAAATCAGGAGGAGAGAGGGTATGAAATTAAATCCACTCGCTCTAAAATCCGAAAAAGTCTCGATTATACGTTAGAAATGGACTATGAGACGTGTTGGTGAGGTCAGAACGAAAAAACGAGCACGAAGCCTCGTATAGAAATCGGGAGGAGAGAGAGTATGAAATTTGATCCACTTCCTCTAAAACCCGAAAAAGTCTTGATTATACATTAGAAATGGACCAAGAGACGTGTTGGTGAGGTCAGAACGAAAAAACGAGCACGAAGCCTCGTATAGAAATCGGGAGGAGAGAGGGTATGAAATTAGATCCACTCGCTCTAAAACCCGAAAAAGTCTCAATTATAGGTTAGAAATGGACCACGAGACGTGTTTGTGAGGTCAGAACGAAAAAACGAGCACGAAGCCTCGTATAGAAATCGGGAGGAGAGAGGGTATGAAATTAGATCCACTTTCTCTAAAACCCAAAAAAGTCTCGATTATATGTTAGAAATGGACCACGAGACATGTTGGTGAGGTCAGAATGAAAAAACGAGCACGAAGCCTCGTATTGCAATCGGGAGGAGAGAGGGTATGAAATTAGATCCACGTCCTCTAAAATCCGAAAAAGTCTCGATTATAGGTTAGAAATGGACCACGAGACGTGTTTGTGAGGTCAGAACGAAAAAACAAGCACGAAGGCTCGTATAGAAATCGGGAGGAGAGAGGGTATGAAATTAGATCCACTTCCTCTAAAACCCGAAAAAGTCTCAATTATAGGCTAGAAATGGACCATGAGACGTGTTTGTGAGGTCAGAACGAAAAAACGAGCACAAAGCCTCGTATAGAAATCGGGAGGAGAGAGGGTATGAAATTAGATCCACTTTCTCTAAAACCCGAAAAAGTCTCCATTATAGGTTAGAAATGGACCACGAGACGTGTTGGTGAGGTCAGAATGAAAAAACGAGCACGAAGCCTCGTATAGCAATCGGGAGGAGAGAGGGTATGAAATTAGATCCACTTCCTCTAAAATCCGAAAAAGTCTCGATTATAGGTTAGAAATGGACCACGAGACGTGTTTGTGAGGTCAAAACGAAAAAACGAGCACGAAGCCTCGTATAGAAATTGGGAGGAGAGAGGGTATGAAATTAGATCCACTTCCTCTAAAACCCGAAAAAGTCTCGATTATACGTTAGAAATGGACCATGAGACGTGTTGGTGAGGTCAGAACGAAAAAACGAGCACGAAGCCTCGTATAGAAATCGGGAGGAGAGAGGGTATAAAATTAGATCCACTTCCTCTAAAACTCGAAAAAGTCTCGATTATAGGTTAGAAATGGACCACGAGACGTCTTTGTGAGGTCAGAACGAAAAAACGAGCACGAATCCTCGTATAGAAATCGGGAGGAGAGAGGGTATGAAATTAGATCCACTCGCTCTAAAACCCGAAAAAGTCTCAATTATAGGTTAGAAATGGACCACGAGACGTGTTTGTGAGGTCAGAACGAAAAAACGAGCATGAATCCTCGTATAAAAATCGGGAGGAGAGAGGGTATAAAATTAGATCCACTTTCTCTAAAACCCAAAAAAGTCTCCATTATAGGTTAGAAATGGACCACGAGACGTGTTGGTGAGGTCAGAATGAAAAAACGAGCACGAAGCCTCGTATAGAAATCGGGAGGAGAGAGGGTATTAAATTTGATCCACTTCCTCTAAAACCCGAAAAAGTCTCGATTATACGTTAGAAATGGACCACGAGACGTGTTGGTGAGGTCAGAACGAAAAAACGAGCACAAAGCCTCGTATAGAAATCGGGAGGAGAGATGGTATGAAATTAGATCCACTCGCTCTAAAACCCGAAAAAGTCTCAATTATAGGTTAGAAATGGACCACGAGACGTTTTTGTGAGGTCAGAATGAAAAAACGAGCACGAAGCCTCGTATAGAAATCGGGAGGAGAGAGGGTATGAAATTAGATCCACTCGGTCTAAAACCCGAAAAAGTCTCAATTATAGGTTAGAAATAGACCACGAGACGTGTTTGTGAGGTTAGAACGAAAAAACGAGCACGAAGCCTCGTATAGAAATCGGGAGGAGAGAGGGTATGAAATTAGATCCACTTTCTCTAAAACCCGAAAAAGTCTCGATTATAGGTTAGAAATGGACCACGAGACATGTTGGTGAGGTCAGAACGAAAAAACGAGCACGAAGCCTCGTATAGAAATCGGGAGGAGAGAGGGTATGAAATTAGATCCACTCGCTCTAAAATCCGAAAAAGTCTCAATTATGGGTTAGAAATGGACCACGAGACGTGTTTGTGAGGTCAGAACGAAAAAACGAGCACGAAGCCTCGTATAGAAATCGGGAGGAGAGAGGGTATGAAATTAGATCCACTTCCTCTAAAACCCGAAAAAGTCTATATTATAGGTTAGAAATAGACCACGAGACCAATTTTTGAGGTCAGAACGAAAAAACGAGCATGAAGCCTCGTATAGAAATCGGGAGAAGAGAGGGTATGAAATTAGATCCACTTCCTCTAAAATCGAAAAAGTCTCGATTATAGGTTAGAAATGAACCACGAGACGTGTTTGTAAGGTCAGAACGAAAAAACGAGCACGAAGCCTCGTATAGAAATCGGGAGGAGAGAGGGTATAAAATTAGATCCACTTCCTCTAAAACCCGAAAAAGTCTCGATTATAGGTTAGAAATGGACCACGAGACGTCTTTGTGAGGTCAGAACGAAAAAACGAGCACGAATCCTCGTATAGAAATCGGGAGGAGAGAGGGTATGAAATTAGATCCACTCGCTCTAAAACCCGAAAAAGTCTCAATTATAGGTTAGAAATGGACCACGAGACGTGTTTGTGAGGTCAGAACGAAAAAACGAGCACGAAGCCTCGTATAAAAATCGGGAGGTGAGAGGGTATGAAATTAGATCCACTTCCTCTAAAACCCGAAAAAGTCTCGATTATAGGTTAGAAATGGACCACGAGACATGTTGGTGAGGTCAGAACGAAAAAATGAGCACGAAGCCTCGTATAGAAATCGGGAGGAGAGAGGGTTTGAAATTAGATCCACTCGCTCTAAAACCTGAAAAAGTCTCAATTATAGGTTAGAAATGGACCACGAGACGTGTTTGTGAGGTCAGAACGAAAAAACAAGCACGAAGCCTCGTATAGAAATCAGGAGGAGAGAGGGTATGAAATTAGATCCACTTCCTCTAAAATCCGAAAAAGTCTCGATTATAGGCTAGAAATGAACCACGAGACATGTTTGTAAGGTCAGAACGAAAAAACGAGCACGAAGCCTCGTATAGAAATCTGGAGGAGAGAGGGTATGAAATTAGATCCACTTCCTCTAAAACCCGAAAAAGTCTCGATTATAGGTTAGAAATGGACAACGAGACATGTTGGTGAGGTCAGAACGAAAAAACGAGCACGAAGCCTCGTATAGAAATCTGGAGGAGAGAGGGTATGAAATTAGATGCACTTCCTCTAAAACCCGAAAAAGTCTCGATTATAGGTTAGAAATGGACCATGAGACATGTTGGCGAGGTCAGAATGAAAAAATAAGCACGAAGCCTCGTATAGAAATCGGGAGGAGAGAGGGTATGAAATTAGACCCACTCGCTTTAAAACCCGAAAAAGTCTCAATTATAGGTTAGAAATGGACCACGAGACGTGTTTGTGAGGTCAGAACGAAAAAACAAGCACGAAGCCTCGTATTGAAATCAGGAGGAGAGAGGGTATGAAATTAAATCCACTCGCTCTAAAATCCGAAAAAGTCTCGATTATACGTTAGAAATGGACTATGAGACGTGTTGGTGAGGTCAGAACGAAAAAACGAGCACGAAGCCTCGTATAGAAATCGGGAGGAGAGAGAGTATGAAATTTGATCCACTTCCTCTAAAACCCGAAAAAGTCTTGATTATACATTAGAAATGGACCAAGAGACGTGTTGGTGAGGTCAGAACGAAAAAACGAGCACGAAGCCTCGTATAGAAATCGGGAGGAGAGAGGGTATGAAATTAGATCCACTCGCTCTAAAACCCGAAAAAGTCTCAATTATAGGTTAGAAATGGACCACGAGACGTGTTTGTGAGGTCAGAACGAAAAAACGAGCACGAAGCCTCGTATAGAAATCGGGAGGAGAGAGGGTATGAAATTAGATCCACTTTCTCTAAAACCCAAAAAAGTCTCGATTATATGTTAGAAATGGACCACGAGACATGTTGGTGAGGTCAGAATGAAAAAACGAGCACGAAGCCTCGTATTGCAATCGGGAGGAGAGAGGGTATGAAATTAGATCCACGTCCTCTAAAATCCGAAAAAGTCTCGATTATAGGTTAGAAATGGACCACGAGACGTGTTTGTGAGGTCAGAACGAAAAAACAAGCACGAAGGCTCGTATAGAAATCGGGAGGAGAGAGGGTATGAAATTAGATCCACTTCCTCTAAAACCCGAAAAAGTCTCAATTATAGGCTAGAAATGGACCATGAGACGTGTTTGTGAGGTCAGAACGAAAAAACGAGCACAAAGCCTCGTATAGAAATCGGGAGGAGAGAGGGTATGAAATTAGATCCACTTTCTCTAAAACCCGAAAAAGTCTCCATTATAGGTTAGAAATGGACCACGAGACGTGTTGGTGAGGTCAGAATGAAAAAACGAGCACGAAGCCTCGTATAGCAATCGGGAGGAGAGAGGGTATGAAATTAGATCCACTTCCTCTAAAATCCGAAAAAGTCTCGATTATAGGTTAGAAATGGACCACGAGACGTGTTTGTGAGGTCAAAACGAAAAAACGAGCACGAAGCCTCGTATAGAAATTGGGAGGAGAGAGGGTATGAAATTAGATCCACTTCCTCTAAAACCCGAAAAAGTCTCGATTATACGTTAGAAATGGACCATGAGACGTGTTGGTGAGGTCAGAACGAAAAAACGAGCACGAAGCCTCGTATAGAAATCGGGAGGAGAGAGGGTATAAAATTAGATCCACTTCCTCTAAAACTCGAAAAAGTCTCGATTATAGGTTAGAAATGGACCACGAGACGTCTTTGTGAGGTCAGAACGAAAAAACGAGCACGAATCCTCGTATAGAAATCGGGAGGAGAGAGGGTATGAAATTAGATCCACTCGCTCTAAAACCCGAAAAAGTCTCAATTATAGCTTAGAAATGGACCACGAGACGTGTTGGTGAGGTCAGAACGAAAAAACGAGCACGAAGCCTCGTATAGAAATCGGGAGGAGAGAGGGTATGAAATTAGATCCACTCGCTCTTAAACCCGAAAAAGTCTCAATTATAGGTTAGAAATGGACCACGAGACGTGTTTGTGAGGTCAGAACGAAAAAACGAGCACGAAGCCTCGTATATAAATCGGGAGGAGAGAGGGTATGAAATTAGATCCACTTTCTCTAAAACCCGAAAAAGTCTCCATTATAGGTTAGAAATGGACCACGAGACGTGTTTGTGAGGTCAGAACGAAAAAACGAGCACGAAGCCTCGTATAGAAATCGGGAGGAGAGAGGGTATGAAATTAGATCCACTCGCTCTAAAACCCGAAAAGTCTCAATTATAGGTTAGAAATGGACCACGAGACGTGTTTGTGAGGTCAGAACGAAAAAACGAGCACGAAGCCTCGTATAGAAATCGGGAGGAGAGAGGGTATGAAATTAGATCCACTTTCTCTAAAACCCGAAAAAGTCTCCATTATAGGTTAGAAATGGACCACGAGACGTGTTGGTGAGGTCAGAATGAAAAAACGAGCACGAAGCCTCGTATAGCAATCGGGAGGAGAGAGGGTATGAAATTAGATCCACTTCCTCTAAAATCGAAAAAGTCTCGATTATAGGTTAGAAATGAACCACGAGACGTGTTTGTAAGGTCAGAACGAAAAAACGAGCACGAAGCCTCGTATAGAAAACGGGAGGAGAGAGGGTATGAAATTAGATCCACTCGCTCTAAAACCCGAAAAAGTCTCAATTATAGGTTAGAAATGGACCACGAGACGTGTTCGTGAGGTCAGAACGAAAAAACGAGCACGAATCCTCGTATAGAAATCGGGAGGAGAGAGGGTATGAAATTAGATCCACTTTCTCTAAAACCCAAAAAAGTCTCCATTAAAGGTTAGAAATGGACCACGAGACGTGTTGGTGAGGTCAGAATGAAAAAACGAGCACGAAGCCTCGTATAGCAATCGGGAGGAGAGAGGGTATGAAATTAGATCCACTTACTCTAAAATCCGAAAAAGTCTCGATTATAGGTTAGAAATGGACCACGAGACGTGTTTTTGAGGTCAAAACGAAAAAACGAGCACGAAGCCTCGTATAGAAATCGGGAGGAGAGAGGGTATGAAATTAGATCCACTTCCTCTAAAACCCGAAAAAGTCTCGATTATACGTTAGAAATGGACCATGAGACGTGTTGGTGAGGTCAGAACGAAAAAACGAGCACGAAGCCTCGTATAGAAATCGGGAGGAGAGAGGGTATAAAATTAGATCCACTTCCTCTAAAACTCGAAAAAGTCTCGATTATAGGTTAGAAATGGACCACGAGACGTCTTTGTGAGGTCAGAACGAAAAAACGAGCACGAATCCTCGTATAGAAATCGGGAGGAGAGAGGGTATGAAATTAGATCCACTCGCTCTAAAACCCGAAAAAGTCTCAATTATAGGTTAGAAATGGACCACGAGACGTGTTTGTGAGGTCAGAACGAAAAAACGAGCACGAAGCCTCGTATAAAAATCGGGAGGAGAGAGGGTATGAAATTAGTTCCACTTCCTCTAAAACCCGAAAAAGTCTCGATTATAGGTTAGAAATGGACCACGAGACATGTTGGTGAGGTCAGAATGAAAAAATGAGCACGGAGCCTCGAATAGAAATCGGGAGGAGAGAGGGTATGAAATTAGATCCACTCGCTCTAAAACCCGAAAAAGTCTCAATTATAGGTTAGAAATGGACCACGAGACGTGTTTGTGAGGTCAGAACGAAAAAACGAGCATGAAGCCTCGTATAGAAATCGGAAGGAGAGAGGGTATGAAATTAGATCCACTTTCTCTAAAACCCGAAAAAGTCTCCATTATAGGTTAGAAATGGACCACGAGACGTGTTGGTGAGGTCAGAATGAAAAAACGAGCACGAAGCCTCGTATAGCAATCGGGAGGAGAGAGGGTATGAAATTAGATCCACTTCCTCTAAAATCCGAAAAAGTCTCGATTATAGGATAGAAATGGACCACGAGACGTGTTTGTGAGGTCAAAACGAAAAAACGAGCACGAAGCCTCGTATAGAAATCGGGAGGAGAGAGGGTATGAAATTAGATCCACTTCTTCTAAAACCCGAAAAAGTCTCGATTATACGTTAGAAATGGACCATGAGACGTGTTGGTTAGGTCAGAACGAAAAAACGAGCACGAAGCCTCGTATAGAAATCGGGAGGAGAGAGGGTATAAAATTAGATCCACTCGCTCTAAAACCCGAAAAAGTCTCAATTATAGGTTAGAAATGGACCACGAGACGTGTTTGTGAGGTCAGAACGAAAAAACGAGCACGAAGCCTCGTATAGAAATCGGAAGGAGAGAGGGTATGAAATTAGATCCACTTTCTCTAAAACCCGAAAAAGTCTCGATTATATGTTAGAAATGGACCACGAGACATGTTGGTGAGGTCAGAATGAAAAAACGAGCACGAAGCCTCGTATAGCAATCGGGAGGAGAGAGGGTATGAAATTAGATCCACGTCCTCTAAAATCCGAAAAAGTCTCGATTATAGGTTAGAAATGGACCACGAGACGTCTTTGTGAGGTCAGAACGAAAAAACGAGCACGAATCCTCGTATAGAAATCGGGAGGAGAGAGGGTATGAAATTAGATCCACTCGCTCTAAAACCCGAAAAAGTCTCAATTATAGGTTAGAAATGGACCACGAGACGTGTTTGTGAGGTCAGAACGAAAAAACGAGCACGAAGCCTCGTATAAAAATCGGGAGGTGAGAGGGTATGAAATTAGATCCACTTCCTCTAAAACCCGAAAAAGTCTCGATTATAGGTTAGAAATGGACCACGAGACATGTTGGTGAGGTCAGAACGAAAAAATGAGCACGAAGCCTCGTATAGAAATCGGGAGGAGAGAGGGTTTGAAATTAGATCCACTCGCTCTAAAACCCGAAAAGTCTCAATTATAGGTTAGAAATGGACCACGAGACGTGTTTGTGAGGTCAGAACGAAAAAACGAGCACGAAGCCTCGTATAGAAATCGGGAGGAGAGAGGGTATGAAATTAGATCCACTTTCTCTAAAACCCGAAAAAGTCTCCATTATAGGTTAGAAATGGACCACGAGACGTGTTGGTGAGGTCAGAATGAAAAAACGAGCACGAAGCCTCGTACAGCAATCAGGAGGAGAGAGGGTATGAAATTAGATCCACTTCCTCTAAAATCGAAAAAGTCTCGATTATAGGTTAGAAATGAACCACGAGACGTGTTTGTAAGGTCAGAACGAAAAAACGAGCACGAAGCCTCGTATAGAAAACGGGAGGAGAGAGGGTATGAAATTAGATCCACTCGCTCTAAAACCCGAAAAAGTCTCAATTATAGGTTAGAAATGGACCACGAGACGTGTTGGTGAGGTCAGAATGAAAAAACGAGCACGAAGCCTCGTATAGCAATCGGGAGGAGAGAGGGTATGAAATTAGATCCACTTACTCTAAAATCCGAAAAAGTCTCGATTATAGGTTAGAAATGGACCACGAGACGTGTTTTTGAGGTCAAAACGAAAAAACGAGCACGAAGCCTCGTATAGAAATCGGGAGGAGAGAGGGTATGAAATTAGATCCACTTCCTCTAAAACCCGAAAAAGTCTCGATTATACGTTAGAAATGGACCAGGAGACGTGTTGGTGAGGTCAGAACGAAAAAACGAGCACGAAGCCTCGTATAGAAATCGGGAGGAGAGAGGGTATAAAATTAGATCCACTTCCTCTAAAACCCGAAAAAGTCTCGATTATAGGTTAGAAATGGACCACGAGACGTCTTTGTGAGGTCAGAACGAAAAAACGAGCACGAATCCTCGTATAGAAATCGGGAGGAGAGAGGGTATGAAATTAGATCCACTCGCTCTAAAACCCGAAAAAGTCTCAATTATAGGTTAGAAATGGACCACGAGACGTGTTTGTGAGGTGAGAACGAAAAAACGAGCACGAAGCCTCGTATAAAAATCGGGAGGAGAGAGGGTATTAAATTAGATCCACTTCCTCTAAAACCCGAAAAAGTCTCGATTATAGGTTAGAAATGGACCACGAGACATGTTGGTGAGGTCAGAATGAAAAAATGAGCACGGAGCCTCGAATAGAAATCGGGAGGAGAGAGGGTATGAAATTAGATCCACTCGCTCTAAAACCCGAAAAAGTCTCAATTATAGGTTAGAAATGGACCACGAGACGTGTTTGTGAGGTCAGAACGAAAAAACGAGCACGAAGCCTCGTATAGAAATCGGGAGGAGAGAGGGTATGAAATTAGATCCACTTTCTCTAAAACCCGAAAAAGTCTCCATTATAGGTTAGAAATGGACCACGAGACGTGTTGGTGAGGTCAGAATGAAAAAACGAGCACGAAGCCTCGTATAGCAATCGGGAGGAGAGAGGGTATGAAATTAGATCCACTTCCTCTAAAATCGAAAAAGTCTCGATTATAGGTTAGAAATGAACCACGAGACGTGTTTGTAAGGTCAGAACGAAAAAACGAGCACGAAGCCTCGTATAGAAATCGGGAGGAGAGAGGGTATGAAATTAGATCCACTCGCTCTAAAACCCGAAAAAGTCTCAATTATAGGTTAGAAATGGACCACGAGACGTGTTTGTGAGGTCAGAACGAAAAAACGAGCATGAATCCTCGTATAAAAATCGGGAGGAGAGAGGGTATAAAATTAGATCCACTTTCTCTAAAACCCAAAAAAGTCTCCATTATAGGTTAGAAATGGACCACGAGACGTGTTGGTGAGGTCAGAATGAAAAAACGAGCACGAAGCCTCGTATAGAAATCGGGAGGAGAGAGGGTATTAAATTTGATCCACTTCCTCTAAAACCCGAAAAAGTCTCGATTATACGTTAGAAATGGACCACGAGACGTGTTGGTGAGGTCAGAACGAAAAAACGAGCACAAAGCCTCGTATAGAAATCGGGAGGAGAGATGGTATGAAATTAGATCCACTCGCTCTAAAACCCGAAAAAGTCTCAATTATAGGTTAGAAATGGACCACGAGACGTTTTTGTGAGGTCAGAACGAAAAAACGAGCACGAAGCCTCGTATAGAAATCGGGAGGAGAGAGGGTATGAAATTAGATCCACTCGGTCTAAAACCCGAAAAAGTCTCAATTATAGGTTAGAAATAGACCACGAGACGTGTTTGTGAGGTTAGAACGAAAAAACGAGCACGAAGCCTCGTATAGAAATCGGGAGGAGAGAGGGTATGAAATTAGATCCACTTTCTCTAAAACCCGAAAAAGTCTCGATTATAGGTTAGAAATGGACCACGAGACATGTTGGTGAGGTCAGAACGAAAAAACGAGCACGAAGCCTCGAATAGAAATCGGGATGAGAGAGGGTATGAAATTAGATCCACTCGCTCTAAAACCCGAAAAAGTCTCAATTATAGGTTAGAAATGGACCACGAGACGTGTTTGTGAGGTCAGAACTAAAAAACGAGCACGAAGCCTCGTATAGAAATCGGGAGGAGAGAGGGTGTGAAATTAGATCCACTCGCTCTAAAACCCGAAAAAGTCTCAATTATAGGTTAGAAATGGACCACGAGACGTGTTTGTGAGGTCAGAACGAAAAAACGAGCACGAAGCCTCGTATAGAAATCGGGAGGAGAGAGGGTATAAAATTAGATCCACTTTCTCTAAAACCCGAAAAAGTCTCGATTATAGGTTAGAAATGGACCACGAGACATGTTGGTGAGGTCAGAATGAAAAAATGAGCACGGAGCCTCGAATAGAAATCGGGAGGAGAGAGGGTATGAAATTAGATCCACTCGCTCTAAAACCCGAAAAAGTCTCAATTATAGGTTAGAAATGGACCACGAGACGTGTTTGTGAGGTCAGAACGAAAAAACAAGCACGAAGCCTCGTATAGAAATCAGGAGGAGAGAGGGTATGAAATTAGATCCACTTCCTCTAAAACCCGAAAAAGTCTCGATTATACGTTAGAAATGGACCATGAGACGTGTTGGTGAGGTCAGAACGAAAAAACGAGCACGAAGCCTCGTATAGAAATCGGGAGGAGAGAGGGTATGAAATTAGATCCACTCGCTCTAAAACCCGAAAAAGTCTCAATTATAGGTTAGAAATGGACCACGAGACGTGTTTGTGAGGTCAGAACGAAAAAACGAGCACAAAGCCTCGTATAGAAATCGGGAGGAGAGAGGGTATAAAATTAGATCCACTTCCTCTAAAACCCGAAAAAGTCTCGATTATAGGTTAGAAATGGACCACGAGACGTCTTTGTGAGGTCAGAACGAAAAAACGAGCACGAATCCTCGTATAGAAATCGGGAGGAGAGAGGGTATGAAATTAGATCCACTCGCTCTAAAACCCGAAAAAGTCTCAATTATAGGTTAGAAATGGACCACGAGACGTGTTTGTGAGGTCAGAACGAAAAAACGAGCACGAAGCCTCGTATAAAAATCGGGAGGAGAGAGGGTATGAAATTAGATCCACTTCCTCTAAAACCCGAAAAAGTCTCGATTATAGGTTAGAAATGGACCACGAGACATGTTGGTGAGGTCAGAATGAAAAAATGAGCACGGAGCCTCGAATAGAAATCGGGAGGAGAGAGGGTATGAAATTAGATCCACTCGCTCTAAAACCCGAAAAAGTCTCAATTATAGGTTAGAAATGGACCACGAGACGTGTTTGTGAGGTCAGAACGAAAAAACGAGCACGAAGCCTCGTATAGAAATAGGGAGGAGAGAGGGTATGAAATTAGATCCACTTTCTCTGAAACCCGAAAAAGTCTCCATTATAGGTTAGAAATGGACCACGAGATGTGTTGGTGAGGTCAGAATGAAAAAACGAGCACGAAGCCTCGTATAGCAATCGGGAGGAGAGAGGGTATGAAATTAGATCCACTTCCTCTAAAATCCGAAAAAGTCTCGATTATAGGTTAGAAATGGACCACGAGACGTGTTTGTGAGGTCAAAACGAAAAAACGAGCACGAAGCCTCGTATAGAAATCGGGAGGAGAGAGGGTATGAAATTAGATCCACTTCCTCTAAAACCCGAAAAAGTCTCGATTATACGTTAGAAATGGACCATGAGACGTGTTGGTGAGGTCAGAACGAAAAAACAAGCACGAAGCCTCGTATAGAAATCGGGAGGAGAGAGGGTATGAAATTAGATCCACTCGCTCTAAAACCCGAAAAAGTCTCAATTATAGGTTAGAAATGGACCACGAGACGTGTTTGTGAGGTCAGAACGAAAAAACGAGCACGAAGCCTCGTATATAAATCGGGAGGTGAGAGGGTATGAAATTAGATCCACTTTCTCTAAAACCCGAAAAAGTCTCCATTATAGGTTAGAAATGGACCACGAGAAGTGTTTGTGAGGTCAGAACGAAAAAACGAGCACGAAGCCTCGTATAGAAATCGGGAGGAGAGAGGGTATGAAATTAGATACACTTCCTCTAAAATCGAAAAAGTCTCGATTATACGTTAGAAATGGACCATGAGACGTGTTGGTGAGGTCAGAACGAAAAAACGAGCACGAAGCCTCATATAGAAATCGGGAGGAGAGAGGGTATGAAATTAGATCCACTCGCTCTAAAACCCGAAAAGTCTCAATTATAGGTTAGAAATGGACCACGAGACGTGTTTGTGAGGTCAGAACGAAAAAACGAGCACGAAGCCTCGTATAGAAATCGGGAGGAGAGAGGGTATGAAATTAGATCCACTGTCTCTAAAACCCGAAAAAGTCTCCATTATACGTTAGAAATGGACCACGAGACGTGTTGGTGAGGTCAGAATGAAAAAACGAGCACGAAGCCTCGTATAGCAATCGGGAGGAGAGAGGGTATGAAATTAGATCCACTTCCTCTAAAATCGAAAAAGTCTCGATTATAGGTTAGAAATGAACCACGAGACGTGTTTGTAAGGTCAGAACGAAAAAACGAGCACGAAGCCTCGTATAGAAATCGGGAGGAGAGAGGGTATGAAATTAGATCCACTCGCTCTAAAACCCGAAAAAGTCTCAATTATAGGTTAGAAATGGACCACGAGACGTGTTTATGAGGTCAGAACGAAAAAACGAGCACGAATCCTCGTATAGAAATCGGGAGGAGAGAGGGTATGAAATTAGATCCACTTTCTCTAAAACCTGAAAAAGTCTCCATTATAGGTTAGAAATGGACCACGAGACGTGTTGGTGAGGTTAGAATGAAAAAACGAGCACGAAGCCTCGTATAGCAATCGGGAGGAGAGAGGGTATGAAATTAGATCCACTTCCTCTAAAATCCAAAAAAGTCTCGATTATAGGTTAGAAATGGACCACGAGACGAGTTTGTGAGGTCAGAACGGAAAAACGAGCACGAAGCCTCGTATAGAAATCGGGAGGAGAGAGGGTATGAAATTAGATCCACTTCCTCTAAAATCCGAAAAAGTCTCGATTATACGTTAGAAATGGACCATGAGACGTGTTGGTGAGGTCAGAACGAAAAAACAAGCACGAAGCCTCGTATAGAAATCGGGAGGAGAGAGGGTATGAAATTAGATCCACTCGCTCTAAAACCCGAAAAAGTCTCAATTATAGGTTAGAAATGGACCACGAGACGTGTTTGTGAGGTCAGAACGAAAAAACGAGCACGAAGCCTCGTATAGAAATCGGGAGGAGAGAGGGTATAAAATTAGATCCACTTCCTCTAAAACCCGAAAAAGTCTCGATTATAGGTTAGAAATGGACCACGAGACGTCTTTGTGAGGTCAGAACGAAAAAACGAGCACGAATCCTCGTATAGAAATCGGGAGGAGAGAGGGTATGAAATTAGATCCACTCGCTCTAAAACCCGAAAAAGTCTCAATTATAGGTTAGAAATGGACCACGAGACGTGTTTGTGAGGTCAGAACGAAAAAACGAGCACGAAGCCTCGTATAAAAATCGGGAGGAGAGAGGGTATGAAATTAGATCCACTTCCTCTAAAACCCGAAAAAGTCTCGATTATAGGTTAGAAATGGACCACGAGACATGTTGGTGAGGTCAGAATAAAAAAATGAGCACGGAGCCTCGAATAGAAATCGGGATGAGAGAGGGTATGAAATTAGATCCACTCGCTCTAAAATCCGAAAAAGTCTCAATTATGGGTTAGAAATGGACCACGAGACGTGTTTGTGAGGTCAGAACGAAAAAACGAGCACGAAGCCTCGTATAGAAATCGGGAGGAGAGAGGGTATGAAATTAGATCCACTTCCTCTAAAACCCGAAAAAGTCTCTATTATAGGTTAGAAATAGACCACGAGACCAATTTTTGAGGTCAGAACGAAAAAACGAGCATGAAGCCTCGTATAGAAATCGGGAGAAGAGAGGGTATGAAATTAGATCCACTTCCTCTAAAATCGAAAAAGTCTCGATTATAGGTTAGAAATGAACCACGAGACGTGTTTGTAAGGTCAGAACGAAAAAACGAGCACGAAGCCTCGTATAGAAATCGGGAGGAGAGAGGGTATAAAATTAGATCCACTTCCTCTAAAACCCGAAAAAGTCTCGATTATAGGTTAGAAATGGACCACGAGACGTCTTTGTGAGGTCAGAACGAAAAAACGAGCACGAATCCTCGTATAGAAATCGGGAGGAGAGAGGGTATGAAATTAGATCCACTCACTCTAAAACCCGAAAAAGTCTCAATTATAGGTTAGAAATGGACCACGAGACGTGTTTGTGAGGTCAGAACGAAAAAACGAGCACGAAGCCTCGTATAAAAATCGGGAGGTGAGAGGGTATGAAATTAGATCCACTTCCTCTAAAACCCGAAAAAGTCTCGATTATAGGTTAGAAATGGACCACGAGACATGTTGGTGAGGTCAGAACGAAAAAACGAGCACGAAGCCTCGTATAGAAATCGGGAGGAGAGAGGGTATGAAATTAGATCCACTCGGTCTAAAACCCGAAAAAGTCTCAATTATAGGTTAGAAATAGACCACGAGACGTGTTTGTGAGGTTAGAACGAAAAAACGAGCACGAAGCCTCGTATAGAAATCGGGAGGAGAGAGGGTATGAAATTAGATCCACTTTCTCTAAAACCCGAAAAAGTCTCGATTATAGGTTAGAAATGGACCACGAGACATGTTGGTGAGGTCAGAACGAAAAAACGAGCACGAAGCCTCGTATAGAAATCGGGAGGAGAGAGGGTATGAAATTAGATCCACTCGCTCTAAAATCCGAAAAAGTCTCAATTATGGGTTAGAAATGGACCACGAGACGTGTTTGTGAGGTCAGAACGAAAAAACGAGCACGAAGCCTCGTATAGAAATCGGGAGGAGAGAGGGTATGAAATTAGATCCACTTCCTCTAAAACCCGAAAAAGTCTCTATTATAGGTTAGAAATAGACCACGAGACCAATTTTTGAGGTCAGAACGAAAAAACGAGCATGAAGCCTCGTATAGAAATCGGGAGAAGAGAGGGTATGAAATTAGATCCACTTCCTCTAAAATCGAAAAAGTCTCGATTATAGGTTAGAAATGAACCACGAGACGTGTTTGTAAGGTCAGAACGAAAAAACGAGCACGAAGCCTCGTATAGAAATCGGGAGGAGAGAGGGTATAAAATTAGATCCACTTCCTCTAAAACCCGAAAAAGTCTCGATTATAGGTTAGAAATGGACCACGAGACGTCTTTGTGAGGTCAGAACGAAAAAACGAGCACGAATCCTCGTATAGAAATCGGGAGGAGAGAGGGTATGAAATTAGATCCACTCACTCTAAAACCCGAAAAAGTCTCAATTATAGGTTAGAAATGGACCACGAGACGTGTTTGTGAGGTCAGAACGAAAAAACGAGCACGAAGCCTCGTATAAAAATCGGGAGGTGAGAGGGTATGAAATTAGATCCACTTCCTCTAAAACCCGAAAAAGTCTCGATTATAGGTTAGAAATGGACCACGAGACATGTTGGTGAGGTCAGAACGAAAAAATGAGCACGAAGCCTCGTATAGAAATCGGGAGGAGAGAGGGTTTGAAATTAGATCCACTCGCTCTAAAACCTGAAAAAGTCTCAATTATAGGTTAGAAATGGACCACGAGACGTGTTTGTGAGGTCAGAACGAAAAAACAAGCACGAAGCCTCGTATAGAAATCAGGAGGAGAGAGGGTATGAAATTAGATCCACTTCCTCTAAAATCCGAAAAAGTCTCGATTATAGGCTAGAAATGAACCACGAGACATGTTTGTAAGGTCAGAACGAAAAAACGAGCACGAAGCCTCGTATAGAAATCTGGAGGAGAGAGGGTATGAAATTAGATCCACTTCCTCTAAAACCCGAAAAAGTCTCGATTATAGGTTAGAAATGGACAACGAGACATGTTGTTGAGGTCAGAATGAAAAAACGAGCACGAAGCCTCGTATAGAAATCTGGAGGAGAGAGGGTATGAAATTAGATGCACTTCCTCTAAAACCCGAAAAAGTCTCGATTATAGGTTAGAAATGGACCATGAGACATGTTGGCGAGGTCAGAATGAAAAAATAAGCACGAAGCCTCGTATAGAAATCGGGAGGAGAGAGGGTATGAAATTAGACCCACTCGCTTTAAAACCCGAAAAAGTCTCAATTATAGGTTAGAAATGGACCACGAGACGTGTTTGTGAGGTCAGAACGAAAAAACAAGCACGAAGCCTCGTATTGAAATCAGGAGGAGAGAGGGTATGAAATTAAATCCACTCGCTCTAAAATCCGAAAAAGTCTCGATTATACGTTAGAAATGGACTATGAGACGTGTTGGTGAGGTCAGAACGAAAAAACGAGCACGAAGCCTCGTATAGAAATCGGGAGGAGAGAGAGAATGAAATTTGATCCACTTCCTCTAAAACCCGAAAAAGTCTTGATTATACATTAGAAATGGACCAAGAGACGTGTTGGTGAGGTCAGAACGAAAAAACGAGCACGAAGCCTCGTATAGAAATCGGGAGGAGAGAGGGTATGAAATTAGATCCACTCGCTCTAAAACCCGAAAAAGTCTCAATTATAGGTTAGAAATGGACCACGAGACGTGTTTGTTAGATCAGAACGAAAAAACGAGCACGAAGCCTCGTATAGAAATCGGGAGGAGAGAGGGTATGAAATTAGATCCACTTTCTCTAAAACCCGAAAAAGTCTCGATTATATGTTAGAAATGGACCACGAGACATGTTGGTGAGGTCAGAATGAAAAAACGAGCACGAAGCCTCGTATTGCAATCGGGAGGAGAGAGGGTATGAAATTAGATCCACGTCCTCTAAAATCCGAAAAAGTCTCGATTATAGGTTAGAAATGGACCACGAGACGTGTTTGTGAGGTCAGAACGAAAAAACAAGCACGAAGGCTCGTATAGAAATCGGGAGGAGAGAGGGTATGAAATTAGATCCACTTCCTCTAAAACCCGAAAAAGTCTCAATTATAGGCTAGAAATGGACCATGAGACGTGTTTGTGAGGTCAGAACGAAAAAACGAGCACAAAGCCTCGTATAGAAATCGGGAGGAGAGAGGGTATGAAATTAGATCCACTTTCTCTAAAACCCGAAAAAGTCTCCATTATAGGTTAGAAATGGACCACGAGACGTGTTGGTGAGGTCAGAATGAAAAAACGAGCACAAAGCCTCGTATAGCAATCGGGAGGAGAGAGGGTATGAAATTAGATCCACTTCCTCTAAAATCCGAAAAAGTCTCGATTATAGGTTAGAAATGGACCACGAGACGTGTTTGTGAGGTCAAAACGAAAAAACGAGCACGAAGCCTCGTATAGAAATTGGGAGGAGAGAGGGTATGAAATTAGATCCACTTCCTCTAAAACCCGAAAAAGTCTCGATTATACGTTAGAAATGGACCATGAGACGTGTTGGTGAGGTCAGAACGAAAAAACGAGCACGAAGCCTCGTATAGAAATCGGGAGGAGAGAGGGTATAAAATTAGATCCACTTCCTCTAAAACTCGAAAAAGTCTCGATTATAGGTTAGAAATGGACCACGAGACGTCTTTGTGAGGTCAGAACGAAAAAACGAGCACGAATCCTCGTATAGAAATCGGGAGGAGAGAGGGTATGAAATTAGATCCACTCGCTCTAAAACCCGAAAAAGTCTCAATTATAGGTTAGAAATGGACCACGAGACGTGTTGGTGAGGTCAGAACGAAAAAACGAGCACGAAGCCTCGTATAGAAATCGGGAGGAGAGAGGGTATGAAATTAGATCCACTCGCTCTTAAACCCGAAAAAGTCTCAATTATAGGTTAGAAATGGACCACGAGACGTGTTTGTGAGGTCAGAACGAAAAAACGAGCACGAAGCCTCGTATATAAATCGGGAGGAGAGAGGGTATGAAATTAGATCCACTTTCTCTAAAACCCGAAAAAGTCTCCATTATAGGTGAGAAATGGACCACGAGACGTGTTTGTGAGGTCAGAACGAAAAAACGAGCACGAAGCCTCGTATAGAAATCGGGAGGAGAGAGGGTATGAAATTAGATCCACTCGCTCTAAAACCCGAAAAGTCTCAATTATAGGTTAGAAATGGACCACGAGACGTGTTTGTGAGGTCAGAACGAAAAAACGAGCACGAAGCCTCGTATAGAAATCGGG
Source organism: Thalia dealbata (assembly GCA_030544415.1). Taxonomy (NCBI): domain Eukaryota; kingdom Viridiplantae; phylum Streptophyta; class Magnoliopsida; order Zingiberales; family Marantaceae; genus Thalia; species Thalia dealbata. Next base: position 14,479,650 of record CM060460.1, read on the forward strand.
AGGAGAGAGGGTATGAAATTAGATCCACTTTCTCTAAAACCCGAAAAAGTCTCCATTATAGGTTAGAAATGGACCACGAGACGTGTTGGTGAGGTCAGAATGAAAAAACGAGCACGAAGCCTCGTATAGCAATCGGGAGGAGAGAGGGTATGAAATTAGATCCACTTCCTCTAAAATCGAAAAAGTCTCGATTATAGGTTAGAAATGAACCACGAGACGTGTTTGTAAGGTCAGAACGAAAAAACGAGCACGAAGCCTCGTATAGAAAACGGGAGGAGAGAGGGTATGAAATTAGATCCACTCGCTCTAAAACCCGAAAAAGTCTCAATTATAGGTTAGAAATGGACCACGAGACGTGTTCGTGAGGTCAGAACGAAAAAACGAGCACGAATCCTCGTATAGAAATCGGGAGGAGAGAGGGTATGAAATTAGATCCACTTTCTCTAAAACCCAAAAAAGTCTCCATTAAAGGTTAGAAATGGACCACGAGACGTGTTGGTGAGGTCAGAATGAAAAAACGAGCACGAAGCCGCGTATAGCAATCGGGAGGAGAGAGGGTATGAAATTAGATCCACTTACTCTAAAATCCGAAAAAGTCTCGATTATAGGTTAGAAATGGACCACGAGACGTGTTTTTGAGGTCAAAACGAAAAAACGAGCACGAAGCCTCGTATAGAAATCGGGAGGAGAGAGGGTATGAAATTAGATCCACTTCCTCTAAAACCCGAAAAAGTCTCGATTATACGTTAGAAATGGACCATGAGACGTGTTGGTGAGGTCAGAACGAAAAAACGAGCACGAAGCCTCGTATAGAAATCGGGAGGAGAGAGGGTATAAAATTAGATCCACTTCCTCTAAAACTCGAAAAAGTCTCGATTATAGGTTAGAAATGGACCACGAGACGTCTTTGTGAGGTCAGAACGAAAAAACGAGCACGAATCCTCGTATAGAAATCGGGAGGAGAGAGGGTATGAAATTAGATCCACTCGCTCTAAAACCCGAAAAAGTCTCAATTATAGGTTAGAAATGGACCACGAGACGTGTTTGTGAGGTCAGAACGAAAAAACGAGCACGAAGCCTCGTATAAAAATCGGGAGGAGAGAGGGTATGAAATTAGTTCCACTTCCTCTAAAACCCGAAAAAGTCTCGATTATAGGTTAGAAATGGACCACGAGACATGTTGGTGAGGTCAGAATGAAAAAATGAGCACGGAGCCTCGAATAGAAATCGGGAGGAGAGAGGGTATGAAATTAGATCCACTCGCTCTAAAACCCGAAAAAGTCTCAATTATAGGATAGAAATGGACCACGAGACGTGTTTGTGAGGTCAGAACGAAAAAACGAGCATGAAGCCTCGTATAGAAATCGGAAGGAGAGAGGGTATGAAATTAGATCCACTTTCTCTAAAACCCGAAAAAGTCTCCATTATAGGTTAGAAATGGACCACGAGACGTGTTGGTGAGGTCAGAATGAAAAAACGAGCACGAAGCCTCGTATAGCAATCGGGAGGAGAGAGGGTATGAAATTAGATCCACTTCCTCTAAAATCCAAAAAAGTCTCGATTATAGGATAGAAATGGACCACGAGACGTGTTTGTGAGGTCAAAACGAAAAAACGAGCACGAAGCCTCGTATAGAAATCGGGAGGAGAGAGGGTATGAAATTAGATCCACTTCCTCTAAAACCCGAAAAAGTCTCGATTATACGTTAGAAATGGACCATGAGACGTGTTGGTTAGGTCAGAACGAAAAAACGAGCACGAAGCCTCGTATAGAAATCGGAAGGAGAGAGGGTATAAAATTAGATCCACTCGCTCTAAAACCCGAAAAAGTCTCAATTATAGGTTAGAAATGGACCACGAGACGTGTTTGTGAGGTCAGAACGAAAAAACGAGCACGAAGCCTCGTATAGAAATCGGAAGGAGAGAGGGTATGAAATTAGATCCACTTTCTCTAAAACCCGAAAAAGTCTCGATTATATGTTAGAAATGGACCACGAGACATGTTGGTGAGGTCAGAATGAAAAAACGAGCACGAAGCCTCGTATAGCAATCGGGAGGAGAGAGGGTATGAAATTAGATCCACGTCCTCTAAAATCCGAAAAAGTCTCGATTATAGGTTAGAAATGGACCACGAGACGTGTTTGTGAGGTCAGAACGAAAAAACAAGCACGAAGGCTCGTATAGAAATCGGGAGGAGAGAGGGTATGAAATTAGATCCACTTCCTCTAAAACCCGAAAAAGTCTCGATTATACGTTAGAAATGGACCATGAGACGTGTTGGTGAGGTCAGAACGAAAAAATGAGCACGAAGCCTCGTATAGAAATCGGGAGGAGAGAGGGTATGAAATTAGATCCACTCGCTCTTAAACCCGAAAAAGTCTCAATTATAGGTTAGAAATGGACCACGAGACGTGTTTGTGAGGTCAGAACGAAAAAACGAGCACGAAGCCTCGTATATAAATCGGGAGGAGAGAGGGTATGAAATTAGATCCACTTTCTCTAAAACCCGAAAAAGTCTCCATTATAGGTTAGAAATGGACCACGAGACGTGTTGGTGAGGTCAGAACGAAAAAACGAGCACGAAGCCTCGTATAGAAATCGGGAGGAGAGAGGGTATGAAATTAGATCCACTTCCTCTAAAACCCGAAAAAATCTCAATTATAGGCTAGAAATGGACCATGAGACGTGTTTGTGAGGTCAGAACGAAAAAACGAGCACAAAGCCTCGTATAGAAATCGGGAGGAGAGAGGGTATGAAATTAGATCCACTTTCTCTAAAACCCGAAAAAGTCTCCATTATAGGTTAGAAATGGACCACGAGACGTGTTGGTGTGGTCAGAATGAAAAAACGAGCACGAAGCCTCGTATAGCAATCGGGAGGAGAGAGGGTATGAAATTAGATCCACTTCCTCTAAAATCCGAAAAAGTCTCGATTATAGGTTAGAAATGGACCACGAGACGTGTTTGTGAGGTCAAAACGAAAAAACGAGCACGAAGCCTCGTATAGAAATTGGGAGGAGAGAGGGTATGAAATTAGATCCACTTCCTCTAAAACCCGAAAAAGTCTCGATTATACGTTAGAAATGGACCATGAGACGTGTTGGTGAGGTCAGAACGAAAAAACGAGCACGAAGCCTCGTATAGAAATCGGGAGGAGAGAGGGTATGAAATTAGATCCACTCGCTCTTAAACCCGAAAAAGTCTCAATTATAGGTTAGAAATGGACCACGAGACGTGTTTGTGAGGTCAGAACGAAAAAACGAGCACGAAGCCTCGTATATAAATCGGGAGGAGAGAGGGTATGAAATTAGATCCACTTTCTCTAAAACCCGAAAAAGTCTCCATTATAGGTTAGAAATGGACCACGAGACGTGTTTGTGAGGTCAGAACGAAAAAACGAGCACGAAGCCTCGTATAGAAATCGGGAGGAGAGAGGGTATAAAATTAGATCCACTTCCTCTAAAACCCGAAAAAGTCTCGATTATAGGTTAGAAATGGACCACGAGACGTCTTTGTGAGGTCAGAACGAAAAAACGAGCACGAATCCTCGTATAGAAATCGGGAGGAGAGAGGGTATGAAATTAGATCCACTCGCTCTAAAACCCGAAAAAGTCTCAATTATAGGTTAGAAATGGACCACGAGACGTGTTTGTGAGGTCAGAACGAAAAAACGAGCACGAAGCCTCGTATAAAAATCGGGAGGAGAGAGGGTATGAAATTAGATCCACTTCCTCTAAAACCCGAAAAAGTCTCGATTATAGGTTAGAAATAGACCACGAGACATGTTGGTGAGGTCAGAATGAAAAAATGAGCACGGAGCCTCGAATAGAAATCGGGAGGAGAGAGGGTATGAAATTAGATCCACTCGCTCTAAAACCCGAAAAAGTCTCATTTATAGGTTAGAAATGGACCACGAGACGTGTTTGTGAGGTCAGAACGAAAAAACGAGCACGAAGCCTCGTATAGAAATCGGGAGGAGAGAGGGTATGAAATTAGATCCACTTTCTCTGAAACCCGAAAAAGTCTCCATTATAGGTTAGAAATGGACCACGAGATGTGTTGGTGAGGTCAGAATGAAAAAACGAGCACGAAGCCTCGTATAGCAATCGGGAGGAGAGAGGGTATGAAATTTGATCCACTTCCTCTAAAATCCGAAAAAGTCTCGATTATAGGTTAGAAATGGACCACGAGACGTGTTTGTGAGGTCAGAACGAAAAAACGAGCACGAAGCCTCGTATAGAAATCGGGAGGAGAGAGGGTATAAAATTAGATCCACTTCCTCTAAAACCCGAAAAAGTCTCGATTATAGGTTAGAAATGGACCACGAGACGTCTTTGTGAGGTCAGAACGAAAAAACGAGCACGAATCCTCGTATAGAAATCGGGAGGAGAGAGGGTATGAAATTAGATCCACTCGCTCTAAAACCCAAAAAAGTCTCAATTATAGGTTAGAAATGGACCACGAGACGTGTTTGTGAGGTCAGAACGAAAAAACGAGCACGAAGCCTCGTATAAAAATCGGGAGGAGAGAGGGTATGAAATTTGATCCACTTCCTCTAAAACCCGAAAAAGTCTCGATTATAGGTTAGAAATGGACCACGAGACATGTTGGTGAGGTCAGAATGAAAAAATGAGCACGGAGCCTCGAATAGAAATCGGGAGGAGAGAGGGTATGAAATTAGATCCACTCGCTCTAAAACCCGAAAAAGTCTCAATTATAGGTTAGAAATGGACCACGAGACGTGTTTGTGAGGTCAGAACGAAAAAACGAGCACGAAGCCTCGTATAGAAATCGGGAGGAGAGAGGGTATGAAATTAGATCCACTGTCTCTAAAACCCGAAAAACTCTCCATTATAGGTTAGAAATGGACCACGAGACGTGTTGGTGAGGTCAGAATGAAAAAACGAGCACGAAGCCTCGTATAGCAATCGGGAGGAGAGAGGGTATGAAATTAGATCCACTTCCTCTAAAATCGAAAAAGTCTCGATTATAGGTTAGAAATGAACCACGAGACGTGTTTGTAAGGTCAGAACGAAAAAACGAGCACGAAGCCTCGTATAGAAATCGGGAGGAGAGAGGGTATGAAATTAGATCCACTCGCTCTAAAACCCGAAAAAGTCTCAATTATAGGTTAGAAATGGACCACGAGACGTGTTTGTGAGGTCAGAACGAAAAAACAAGCACGAAGCCTCGTATAGAAATCAGAAGGAGAGAGGGTATGAAATTAGATCCACTTCCTCTAAAACCCGAAAAAGTCTCGATTATACGTTAGAAATGGACCATGAGACGTGTTGGTGAGGTCAGAACGAAAAAACGAGCACGAAGCCTCGTATAGAAATCGGGAGGAGAGAGGGTATGAAATTAGATCCACTCGCTCTAAAACCCGAAAAAGTCTCAATTATAGGTTAGAAATGGACCACGAGACGTGTTTGTGAGGTCAGAACGAAAAAACGAGCACAAAGCCTCGTATAGAAATCGGGAGGAGAGAGGGTATAAAATTAGATCCACTTCCTCTAAAACCCGAAAAAGTCTCGATTATAGGTTAGAAATGGACCACGAGACGTCTTTGTGAGGTCAGAACGAAAAAACGAGCACGAATCCTCGTATAGAAATCGGGAGGAGAGAGGGTATGAAATTAGATCCACTCGCTCTAAAACCCGAAAAAGTCTCAATTATAGGTTAGAAATGGACCACGAGACGTGTTTGTGAGGTCAGAACGAAAAAACGAGCACGAAGCCTCGTATAAAAATCGGGAGGAGAGAGGGTATGAAATTAGATCCACTTCCTCTAAAACCCGAAAAAGTCTCGATTATAGGTTAGAAATAGACCACGAGACATGTTGGTGAGGTCAGAATGAAAAAATGAGCACGGAGCCTCGAATAGAAATCGGGAGGAGAGAGGGTATGAAATTAGATCCACTCGCTCTAAAACCCGAAAAAGTCTCATTTATAGGTTAGAAATGGACCACGAGACGTGTTTGTGAGGTCAGAACGAAAAAACGAGCACGAAGCCTCGTATAGAAATCGGGAGGAGAGAGGGTATGAAATTAGATCCACTTTCTCTGAAACCCGAAAAAGTCTCCATTATAGGTTAGAAATGGACCACGAGATGTGTTGGTGAGGTCAGAATGAAAAAACGAGCACGAAGCCTCGTATAGCAATCGGGAGGAGAGAGGGTATGAAATTTGATCCACTTCCTCTAAAATCCGAAAAAGTCTCGATTATAGGTTAGAAATGGACCACGAGACGTGTTTGTGAGGTCAGAACGAAAAAACGAGCACGAAGCCTCGTATAGAAATCGGGAGGAGAGAGGGTATGAAATTAGATCCACTTCCTCTAAAACCCGAAAAAGTCTCGATTATACGTTAGAAATGGACCATGAGACGTGTTGGTGAGGTCAGAACGAAAAAACAAGCACGAAGCCTCGTATAGAAATCGGGAGGAGAGAGGGTATGAAATTAGATCCACTCGCTCTAAAACCCGAAAAAGTCTCAATTATAGGTTAGAAATGGACCACGAGACGTGTTTGTGAGGTCAGAACGAAAAAACGAGCACGAAGCCTCGTATATAAATCGGGAGGTGAGAGGGTATGAAATTAGATCCACTTTCTCTAAAACCCGAAAAAGTCTCCATTATAGGTTAGAAATGGACCACGAGAAGTGTTTGTGAGGTCAGAACGAAAAAACGAGCACGAAGCCTCGTATAGAAATCGGGAGGAGAGAGGGTATGAAATTAGATACACTTCCTCTAAAATCGAAAAAGTCTCGATTATACGTTAGAAATGGACCATGAGACGTGTTGGTGAGGTCAGAACGAAAAAACGAGCACGAAGCCTCATATAGAAATCGGGAGGAGAGAGGGTATGAAATTAGATCCACTCGCTCTAAAACCCGAAAAGTCTCAATTATAGGTTAGAAATGGACCACGAGACGTGTTTGTGAGGTCAGAACGAAAAAACGAGCACGAAGCCTCGTATAGAAATCGGGAGGAGAGAGGGTATGAAATTAGATCCACTGTCTCTAAAACCCGAAAAAGTCTCCATTATACGTTAGAAATGGACCACGAGACGTGTTGGTGAGGTCAGAATGAAAAAACGAGCACGAAGCCTCGTATAGCAATCGGGAGGAGAGAGGGTATGAAATTAGATCCACTTCCTCTAAAATCGAAAAAGTCTCGATTATAGGTTAGAAATGAACCACGAGACGTGTTTGTAAGGTCAGAACGAAAAAACGAGCACGAAGCCTCGTATAGAAATCGGGAGGAGAGAGGGTATGAAATTAGATCCACTCGCTCTAAAACCCGAAAAAGTCTCAATTATAGGTTAGAAATGGACCACGAGACGTGTTTATGAGGTCAGAACGAAAAAACGAGCACGAATCCTCGTATAGAAATCGGGAGGAGAGAGGGTATGAAATTAGATCCACTTTCTCTAAAACCTGAAAAAGTCTCCATTATAGGTTAGAAATGGACCACGAGACGTGTTGGTGAGGTTAGAATGAAAAAACGAGCACGAAGCCTCGTATAGCAATCGGGAGGAGAGAGGGTATGAAATTAGATCCACTTCCTCTAAAATCCAAAAAAGTCTCGATTATAGGTTAGAAATGGACCACGAGACGTGTTTGTGAGGTCAGAACGGAAAAACGAGCACGAAGCCTCGTATAGAAATCGGGAGGAGAGAGGGTATGAAATTAGATCCACTTCCTCTAAAATCCGAAAAAGTCTCGATTATACGTTAGAAATGGACCATGAGACGTGTTGGTGAGGTCAGAACGAAAAAACAAGCACGAAGCCTCGTATAGAAATCGGGAGGAGAGAGGGTATGAAATTAGATCCACTCGCTCTAAAACCCGAAAAAGTCTCAATTATAGGTTAGAAATGGACCACGAGACGTGTTTGTGAGGTCAGAACGAAAAAACGAGCACGAAGCCTCGTATAGAAATCGGGAGGAGAGAGGGTATAAAATTAGATCCACTTCCTCTAAAACCCGAAAAAGTCTCGATTATAGGTTAGAAATAGACCACGAGACGTCTTTGTGAGGTCAGAACGAAAAAACGAGCACGAATCCTCGTATAGAAATCGGGAGGAGAGAGGGTATGAAATTAGATCCACTCGCTCTAAAACCCGAAAAAGTCTCAATTATAGGTTAGAAATGGACCACGAGACGTGTTTGTGAGGTCAGAACGAAAAAACGAGCACGAAGCCTCGTATAAAAATCGGGAGGAGAGAGGGTATGAAATTAGATCCACTTCCTCTAAAACCCGAAAAAGTCTCGATTATAGGTTAGAAATGGACCACGAGACATGTTGGTGAGGTCAGAATAAAAAAATGAGCACGGAGCCTCGAATAGAAATCGGGATGAGAGAGGGTATGAAATTAGATCCACTCGCTCTAAAACCCGAAAAAGTCTCAATTATAGGTTAGAAATGGACCACGAGACGTGTTTGTGAGGTCAGAACTAAAAAACGAGCACGAAGCCTCGTATAGAAATCGGGAGGAGAGAGGGTGTGAAATTAGATCCACTCGCTCTAAAACCCGAAAAAGTCTCAATTATAGGTTAGAAATGGACCACGAGACGTGTTTGTGAGGTCAGAACGAAAAAACGAGCACGAAGCCTCGTATAGAAATCGGGAGGAGAGAGGGTATAAAATTAGATCCACTTCCTCTAAAACCCGAAAAAGTCTCGATTATAGGTTAGAAATGGACCACGAGACGTCTTTGTGAGGTCAGAACGAAAAAACGAGCACGAATCCTCGTATAGAAATCGGGAGGAGAGAGGGTATGAAATTAGATCCACTCGCTCTAAAACCCGAAAAAGTCTCAATTATAGGTTAGAAATGGACCACGAGACGTGTTTGTGAGGTCAGAACGAAAAAACGAGCACGAAGCCTCGTATAAAAATCGGGAGGAGAGAGGGTATGAAATTAGATCCACTTCCTCTAAAACCCGAAAAAGTCTCGATTATAGGTTAGAAATGGACCACGAGACATGTTGGTGAGGTCAGAATAAAAAAATGAGCACGGAGCCTCGAATAGAAATCGGGATGAGAGAGGGTATGAAATTAGATCCACTCGCTCTAAAACCCGAAAAAGTCTCAATTATAGGTTAGAAATGGACCACGAGACGTGTTTGTGAGGTCAGAACTAAAAAACGAGCACGAAGCCTCGTATAGAAATCGGGAGGAGAGAGGGTGTGAAATTAGATCCACTCGCTCTAAAACCCGAAAAAGTCTCAATTATAGGTTAGAAATGGACCACGAGACGTGTTTGTGAGGTCAGAACGAAAAAACGAGCACGAAGCCTCGTATAGAAATCGGGAGGAGAGAGGGTATAAAATTAGATCCACTTTCTCTAAAACCCGAAAAAGTCTCCATTATAGGTTAGAAATGGACCACGAGACGTGTTGGTGAGGTCAGAATGAAAAAACGAGCACGAAGCCTCGTATAGCAATCGGGAGGAGAGAGGGTATGAAATTAGATCCACTTCCACTAAAATCCGAAAAAGTCTCGATTATAGGTTAGAAATGGACCACGAGACGTGTTTGTGAGGTCAAAACGAAAAAACGAGCACGAAGCCTCGTATAGAAATCGAGAGGAGAGAGGGTATGAAATTAGATCCACTTCCTCTAAAACCCGAAAAAGTCTCGATTATAGGTTAGAAATGGACCACGAGAAGTGTTGGTGAGGTCAGAACGAAAAAACGAGCACGAAGCCTCGTATAGAAGTCGGAAGGAGAGAGGGTATGAAATTAGATCCACTCGCTCTAAAACCCGAAAAAGTCTCAATTATAGGTTAGAAATGGACCACGAGACGTGTTTGTGAGGTCAGAACGAAAAAACGAGCACGAAGCCTCGTATAGAAATCGGGAGGAGAGAGGGTATGAAATTAGATGCACTTCCTCTAAAACCCGAAAAAGTCTCGATTATAGGTTAGAAATGGACCACGAGACATGTTGGTGAGGTCAGAACGAAAAAACGAGCACGAAGCCTCGTAAAGAAATCGGGAGGAGAGAGGGTATGAAATTAGATCCACTCGCTCTAAAACCCGAAAAAGTCTCAATTATAGGTTAGAAATGGACCACGAGACGTGTTTAAGAGGTCAGAACGAAAAAACGAGCACGAAGCCTCGTATAAAAATCGGGAGGAGAGAGGGTATGAAATTAGATCCACTTCCTCTAAAACCCGAAAAAGTCTCGATTATAGGTTAGAAATGGACCACGAGAGGTGTTTGTGAGGTCAGAACGAAAAAACGAGCACGAAGCCTCGTATAGAAATCGGGAGGAGAGAGGGTATGAAATTAGATACACTTTCTCTAAAACCCGAAAATGTCTCCAATATAGGTTAGAAATGGACCACGAGACATGTTGGTGAGGTCAGAATGAAAAAACGAGCACGAAGCCTCGTATAGCAATCGGGAGGAGAGAGGGTATAAAATTAGATCCACTTTCTCTAAAACCCGAAAAAGTCTCCATTATAGGTTAGAAATGGACCACGAGACGTGTTGGTGAGGTCAGAATGAAAAAACGAGCACGAAGCCTCGTATAGCAATCGGGAGGAGAGAGGGTATGAAATTAGATCCACTTCCACTAAAATCCGAAAAAGTCTCGATTATAGGTTAGAAATGGACCACGAGACGTGTTTGTGAGGTGAAAACGAAAAAACGAGCACGAAGCCTCGTATAGAAATCGAGAGGAGAGAGGGTATGAAATTAGATCCACTTCCTCTAAAACCCGAAAAAGTCTCGATTATAGGTTAGAAATGGACCACGAGACGTGTTGGTGAGGTCAGAACGAAAAAACGAGCACGAAGCCTCGTATAGAAATCGGGAGGAGAGAGGGTATGAAATTAGATCCACTCGCTCTAAAACCCGAAAAAGTCTCAATTATAGGTTAGAAATGGACCACGAGACGTGTTTGTGAGGTCAGAACGAAAAAACGAGCACGAAGCCTCGTATAGAAATCGGGAGGAGAGAGGGTATGAAATTAGATGCACTTCCTCTAAAACCCGAAAAAGTCTCGATTATAGGTTAGAAATGGACCACGAGACATGTTGGTGAGGTCAGAACGAAAAAACGAGCACGAAGCCTCGTAAAGAAATCGGGAGGAGAGAGGGTATGAAATTAGATCCACTCGCTCTAAAACCCGAAAAAGTCTCAATTATAGGTTAGAAATGGACCACGAGACGTGTTTAAGAGGTCAGAACGAAAAAACGAGCACGAAGCCTCGTATAAAAATCGGGAGGAGAGAGGGTATGAAATTAGATCCACTTCCTCTAAAACCCGAAAAAGTCTCGATTATAGGTTAGAAATGGACCACGAGAGGTGTTTGTGAGGTCAGAACGAAAAAACGAGCACGAAGCCTCGTATAGAAATCGGGAGGAGAGAGGGTATGAAATTAGATACACTTTCTCTAAAACCCGAAAATGTCTCCATTATAGGTTAGAAATGGACCACGAGACGTGTTGGTGAGGTCAGAATGAAAAAACGAGCACGAAGCCTCGTATAGCAATCGGGAGGAGAGAGGGTATGAAATTAGATCCACTCGCTCTAAAACCCGAAAAAGTCTCAATTATAGGTTAGAAATGGACCACGAGACGTGTTTGTGAGGTCAGAACGAAAAAACGAGCACGAAGCCTCGTATAGAAATCGGGAGGAGAGAGGGTATGAAATTAGATGCACTTCCTCTAAAACCCGAAAAAGTCTCGATTATAGGTTAGAAATGGACCACGAGACATGTTGGTGAGGTCAGAACGAAAAAACGAGCACGAAGCCTCGTAAAGAAATCGGGAGGAGAGAGGGTATGAAATTAGATCCACTCGCTCTAAAACCCGAAAAAGTCTCAATTATAGGTTAGAAATGGACCACGAGACGTGTTTAAGAGGTCAGAACGAAAAAACGAGCACGAAGCCTCGTATAAAAATCGGGAGGAGAGAGGGTATGAAATTAGATCCACTTCCTCTAAAACCCGAAAAAGTCTCGATTATAGGTTAGAAATGGACCACGAGAGGTGTTTGTGAGGTCAGAACGAAAAAACGAGCACGAAGCCTCGTATAGAAATCGGGAGGAGAGAGGGTATGAAATTAGATACACTTTCTCTAAAACCCGAAAATGTCTCCATTATAGGTTAGAAATGGACCACGAGACATGTTGGTGAGGTCAGAATGAAAAAACGAGCACGAAGCCTCGTATAGCAATCGGGAGGAGAGAGGGTATGAAATTAGATCCACTTCCTCTAAAATCCGAAAAAGTCTCGATTATAGGTTAGAAATGGACCACGAGACTTGTTTGTGAGGTCAGAACGAAAAAACAAGCACGAAGCCTCGTATAGAAATCGGGAGGAGAGAGGGTATGAAATTAGATCCACTTCCTCTAAAACCCGAAAAAGTCTCGATTATACGTTAGAAATGGACCAGGAGACGTGTTGGTTAGGTCAGAACGAAAAAACGAGCACGAAGCCTCGTATAGAAATCGGGTGGAGAGAGGGTATTAAATTTGATCCACTTCCTCTAAAACCCGAAAAAGTCTCGATTATACGTTAGAAATGGACCACGAGACGTGTTGGTGAGGTCAGAACGAAAAAACGAGCACGAAGCCTCGTATAGAAATCGGGAGGAGAGAGGGTATGAAATTAGATCCACTCGCTCTAAAACCCGAAAAAGTCTCAATTATAGGTTAGAAATGGACCACGAGACGTTTTTGTGAGGTCAGAACGAAAAAACGAGCACGAAGCCTCGTATAGAAATCGGGAGGAGAGAGAGTATGAAATTAGATCCACTTGCTCTAAAACCCGAAAAAGTCTCAATTATAGGTTAGAAATGGACCACGAGACATGTTGGTGAGGTAAAAAACGAGCACGAAGCCTCGTATAGAAATCGGGAGGAGAGAGGGTATGAAATTAGATCCACTTTCTCTAAAACCCGAAAAAGTCTCCATTATAGGTTAGAAATGGACCACGAGACGTGTTGGTGAGGTCAGAATGAAAAAACGAGCACGAAGCCTCGTATAGCAATCGGGAGGAGAGAGGGTATGAAATTAGATCCACTTCCTCTAAAATCGAAAAAGTCTCGATTATAGGTTAGAAATGAACCACGAGACGTGTTTGTAAGGTCAGAACGAAAAAACGAGCACGAAGCCTCGTATAGAAATCGGGAGGAGAGAGGGTATGAAATTAGATCCACTCGCTCTAAAACCCGAAAAAGTCTCAATTATAGGTTAGAAATGGACCACGAGACGTGTTTATGAGGTCAGAACGAAAAAACGAGCACGAATCCTCGTATAGAAATCGGGAGGAGAGAGGGTATGAAATTAGATCCACTTTCTCTAAAACCTGAAAAAGTCTCCATTATAGGTTAGAAATGGACCACGAGACGTGTTGGTGAGGTTAGAATGAAAAAACGAGCACGAAGCCTCGTATAGCAATCGGGAGGAGAGAGGGTATGAAATTAGATCCACTTCCTCTAAAATCCAAAAAAGTCTCGATTATAGGTTAGAAATGGACCACGAGACGTGTTTGTGAGGTCAGAACGGAAAAACGAGCACGAAGCCTCGTATAGAAATCGGGAGGAGAGAGGGTATGAAATTAGATCCACTTCCTCTAAAATCCGAAAAAGTCTCGATTATACGTTAGAAATGGACCATGAGACGTGTTGGTGAGGTCAGAACGAAAAAACAAGCACGAAGCCTCGTATAGAAATCGGGAGGAGAGAGGGTATGAAATTAGATCCACTCGCTCTAAAACCCGAAAAAGTCTCAATTATAGGTTAGAAATGGACCACGAGACGTGTTTGTGAGGTCAGAACGAAAAAACGAGCACGAAGCCTCGTATAGAAATCGGGAGGAGAGAGGGTATAAAATTAGATCCACTTCCTCTAAAACCCGAAAAAGTCTCGATTATAGGTTAGAAATAGACCACGAGACGTCTTTGTGAGGTCAGAACGAAAAAACGAGCACGAATCCTCGTATAGAAATCGGGAGGAGAGAGGGTATGAAATTAGATCCACTCGCTCTAAAACCCGAAAAAGTCTCAATTATAGGTTAGAAATGGACCACGAGACGTGTTTGTGAGGTCAGAACGAAAAAACGAGCACGAAGCCTCGTATAAAAATCGGGAGGAGAGAGGGTATGAAATTAGATCCACTTCCTCTAAAACCCGAAAAAGTCTCGATTATAGGTTAGAAATGGACCACGAGACATGTTGGTGAGGTCAGAATAAAAAAATGAGCACGGAGCCTCGAATAGAAATCGGGATGAGAGAGGGTATGAAATTAGATCCACTCGCTCTAAAACCCGAAAAAGTCTCAATTATAGGTTAGAAATGGACCACGAGACGTGTTTGTGAGGTCAGAACTAAAAAACGAGCACGAAGCCTCGTATAGAAATCGGGAGGAGAGAGGGTGTGAAATTAGATCCACTCGCTCTAAAACCCGAAAAAGTCTCAATTATAGGTTAGAAATGGACCACGAGACGTGTTTGTGAGGTCAGAACGAAAAAACGAGCACGAAGCCTCGTATAGAAATCGGGAGGAGAGAGGGTATAAAATTAGATCCACTTCCTCTAAAACCCGAAAAAGTCTCGATTATAGGTTAGAAATGGACCACGAGACGTCTTTGTGAGGTCAGAACGAAAAAACGAGCACGAATCCTCGTATAGAAATCGGGAGGAGAGAGGGTATGAAATTAGATCCACTCGCTCTAAAACCCGAAAAAGTCTCAATTATAGGTTAGAAATGGACCACGAGACGTGTTTGTGAGGTCAGAACGAAAAAACGAGCACGAAGCCTCGTATAAAAATCGGGAGGAGAGAGGGTATGAAATTAGATCCACTTCCTCTAAAACCCGAAAAAGTCTCGATTATAGGTTAGAAATGGACCACGAGACATGTTGGTGAGGTCAGAATAAAAAAATGAGCACGGAGCCTCGAATAGAAATCGGGATGAGAGAGGGTATGAAATTAGATCCACTCGCTCTAAAACCCGAAAAAGTCTCAATTATAGGTTAGAAATGGACCACGAGACGTGTTTGTGAGGTCAGAACTAAAAAACGAGCACGAAGCCTCGTATAGAAATCGGGAGGAGAGAGGGTGTGAAATTAGATCCACTCGCTCTAAAACCCGAAAAAGTCTCAATTATAGGTTAGAAATGGACCACGAGACGTGTTTGTGAGGTCAGAACGAAAAAACGAGCACGAAGCCTCGTATAGAAATCGGGAGGAGAGAGGGTATAAAATTAGATCCACTTTCTCTAAAACCCGAAAAAGTCTCCATTATAGGTTAGAAATGGACCACGAGACGTGTTGGTGAGGTCAGAATGAAAAAACGAGCACGAAGCCTCGTATAGCAATCGGGAGGAGAGAGGGTATGAAATTAGATCCACTTCCACTAAAATCCGAAAAAGTCTCGATTATAGGTTAGAAATGGACCACGAGACGTGTTTGTGAGGTCAAAACGAAAAAACGAGCACGAAGCCTCGTATAGAAATCGAGAGGAGAGAGGGTATGAAATTAGATCCACTTCCTCTAAAACCCGAAAAAGTCTCGATTATAGGTTAGAAATGGACCACGAGAAGTGTTGGTGAGGTCAGAACGAAAAAACGAGCACGAAGCCTCGTATAGAAGTCGGAAGGAGAGAGGGTATGAAATTAGATCCACTCGCTCTAAAACCCGAAAAAGTCTCAATTATAGGTTAGAAATGGACCACGAGACGTGTTTGTGAGGTCAGAACGAAAAAACGAGCACGAAGCCTCGTATAGAAATCGGGAGGAGAGAGGGTATGAAATTAGATGCACTTCCTCTAAAACCCGAAAAAGTCTCGATTATAGGTTAGAAATGGACCACGAGACATGTTGGTGAGGTCAGAACGAAAAAACGAGCACGAAGCCTCGTAAAGAAATCGGGAGGAGAGAGGGTATGAAATTAGATCCACTCGCTCTAAAACCCGAAAAAGTCTCAATTATAGGTTAGAAATGGACCACGAGACGTGTTTAAGAGGTCAGAACGAAAAAACGAGCACGAAGCCTCGTATAAAAATCGGGAGGAGAGAGGGTATGAAATTAGATCCACTTCCTCTAAAACCCGAAAAAGTCTCGATTATAGGTTAGAAATGGACCACGAGAGGTGTTTGTGAGGTCAGAACGAAAAAACGAGCACGAAGCCTCGTATAGAAATCGGGAGGAGAGAGGGTATGAAATTAGATACACTTTCTCTAAAACCCGAAAATGTCTCCAATATAGGTTAGAAATGGACCACGAGACATGTTGGTGAGGTCAGAATGAAAAAACGAGCACGAAGCCTCGTATAGCAATCGGGAGGAGAGAGGGTATAAAATTAGATCCACTTTCTCTAAAACCCGAAAAAGTCTCCATTATAGGTTAGAAATGGACCACGAGACGTGTTGGTGAGGTCAGAATGAAAAAACGAGCACGAAGCCTCGTATAGCAATCGGGAGGAGAGAGGGTATGAAATTAGATCCACTTCCACTAAAATCCGAAAAAGTCTCGATTATAGGTTAGAAATGGACCACGAGACGTGTTTGTGAGGTGAAAACGAAAAAACGAGCACGAAGCCTCGTATAGAAATCGAGAGGAGAGAGGGTATGAAATTAGATCCACTTCCTCTAAAACCCGAAAAAGTCTCGATTATAGGTTAGAAATGGACCACGAGACGTGTTGGTGAGGTCAGAACGAAAAAACGAGCACGAAGCCTCGTATAGAAATCGGGAGGAGAGAGGGTATGAAATTAGATCCACTCGCTCTAAAACCCGAAAAAGTCTCAATTATAGGTTAGAAATGGACCACGAGACGTGTTTGTGAGGTCAGAACGAAAAAACGAGCACGAAGCCTCGTATAGAAATCGGGAGGAGAGAGGGTATGAAATTAGATGCACTTCCTCTAAAACCCGAAAAAGTCTCGATTATAGGTTAGAAATGGACCACGAGACATGTTGGTGAGGTCAGAACGAAAAAACGAGCACGAAGCCTCGTAAAGAAATCGGGAGGAGAGAGGGTATGAAATTAGATCCACTCGCTCTAAAACCCGAAAAAGTCTCAATTATAGGTTAGAAATGGACCACGAGACGTGTTTAAGAGGTCAGAACGAAAAAACGAGCACGAAGCCTCGTATAAAAATCGGGAGGAGAGAGGGTATGAAATTAGATCCACTTCCTCTAAAACCCGAAAAAGTCTCGATTATAGGTTAGAAATGGACCACGAGAGGTGTTTGTGAGGTCAGAACGAAAAAACGAGCACGAAGCCTCGTATAGAAATCGGGAGGAGAGAGGGTATGAAATTAGATACACTTTCTCTAAAACCCGAAAATGTCTCCATTATAGGTTAGAAATGGACCACGAGACGTGTTGGTGAGGTCAGAATGAAAAAACGAGCACGAAGCCTCGTATAGCAATCGGGAGGAGAGAGGGTATGAAATTAGATCCACTCGCTCTAAAACCCGAAAAAGTCTCAATTATAGGTTAGAAATGGACCACGAGACGTGTTTGTGAGGTCAGAACGAAAAAACGAGCACGAAGCCTCGTATAGAAATCGGGAGGAGAGAGGGTATGAAATTAGATGCACTTCCTCTAAAACCCGAAAAAGTCTCGATTATAGGTTAGAAATGGACCACGAGACATGTTGGTGAGGTCAGAACGAAAAAACGAGCACGAAGCCTCGTAAAGAAATCGGGAGGAGAGAGGGTATGAAATTAGATCCACTCGCTCTAAAACCCGAAAAAGTCTCAATTATAGGTTAGAAATGGACCACGAGACGTGTTTAAGAGGTCAGAACGAAAAAACGAGCACGAAGCCTCGTATAAAAATCGGGAGGAGAGAGGGTATGAAATTAGATCCACTTCCTCTAAAACCCGAAAAAGTCTCGATTATAGGTTAGAAATGGACCACGAGAGGTGTTTGTGAGGTCAGAACGAAAAAACGAGCACGAAGCCTCGTATAGAAATCGGGAGGAGAGAGGGTATGAAATTAGATACACTTTCTCTAAAACCCGAAAATGTCTCCATTATAGGTTAGAAATGGACCACGAGACATGTTGGTGAGGTCAGAATGAAAAAACGAGCACGAAGCCTCGTATAGCAATCGGGAGGAGAGAGGGTATGAAATTAGATCCACTTCCTCTAAAATCCGAAAAAGTCTCGATTATAGGTTAGAAATGGACCACGAGACTTGTTTGTGAGGTCAGAACGAAAAAACAAGCACGAAGCCTCGTATAGAAATCGGGAGGAGAGAGGGTATGAAATTAGATCCACTTCCTCTAAAACCCGAAAAAGTCTCGATTATACGTTAGAAATGGACCAGGAGACGTGTTGGTTAGGTCAGAACGAAAAAACGAGCACGAAGCCTCGTATAGAAATCGGGTGGAGAGAGGGTATTAAATTTGATCCACTTCCTCTAAAACCCGAAAAAGTCTCGATTATACGTTAGAAATGGACCACGAGACGTGTTGGTGAGGTCAGAACGAAAAAACGAGCACGAAGCCTCGTATAGAAATCGGGAGGAGAGAGGGTATGAAATTAGATCCACTCGCTCTAAAACCCGAAAAAGTCTCAATTATAGGTTAGAAATGGACCACGAGACGTTTTTGTGAGGTCAGAACGAAAAAACGAGCACGAAGCCTCGTATAGAAATCGGGAGGAGAGAGAGTATGAAATTAGATCCACTTGCTCTAAAACCCGAAAAAGTCTCAATTATAGGTTAGAAATGGACCACGAGACATGTTGGTGAGGTAAAAAACGAGCACGAAGCCTCGTATAGAAATCGGGAGGAGAGAGGGTATGAAATTAGATCCACTCGCTCTAAAACCCGAAAAAGTCTCAATTATGGGTTAGAAATGGACCACGAGACGTGTTTGTGAGGTCAGAACGAAAAAACGAGCACGAAGCCACGTATAGAAATCGGGAGGAGAGAGGGTATGAAATTAGATCCACTTCCTCTAAAACCCGAAAAAGTCTCGATTATACGTTAGAAATGGACCAGGAGACGTGTTGGTGAGGTCAGAACGAAAAAACGAGCACGAAGCCTCGTATAGAAATCGGGAGGAGAGAGGGTATTAAATTTGATCCACTTCCTCTAAAACCCGAAAAAGTCTCGATTATACGTTAGAAATGGACCACGAGACGTGTTGGTGAGGTCAGAACGAAAAAACGAGCACGAAGCCTCGTATAGAAATCGGGAGGAGAGAGGGTATGAAATTAGATCCACTCGCTCTAAAACCCGAAAAAGTCTCAATTATAGGTTAGAAATGGACCACGAGACGTGTTTGTGAGGTCAGAACGAAAAAACGAGCACGAAGCCTCGTATAGAAATCGGGAGGAGAGAGGGTATAAAATTAGATCCACTTCCTCTAAAACCCGAAAAAGTCTCGATTATAGGTTAGAAATGGACCACGAGACGTCTTTGTGAGGTCAGAACGAAAAAACGAGCACGAATCCTCGTATAGAAATCGGGAGGAGAGAGGGTATGAAATTAGATCCACTCGCTCTAAAACCCGAAAAAGTCTCAATTATAGGTTAGAAATGGACCACGAGACGTGTTTGTGAGGTCAGAACGAAAAAACGAGCACGAAGCCTCGTATAAAAATCGGGAGGAGAGAGGGTATGAAATTAGATCCACTTCCTCTAAAACCCGAAAAAGTCTCGATTATAGGTTAGAAATGGACCACGAGACATGTTGGTGAGGTCAGAATAAAAAAATGAGCACGGAGCCTCGAATAGAAATCGGGATCAGAGAGGGTATGAAATTAGATCCACTCGCTCTAAAACCCGAAAAAGTCTCAATTATAGGTTAGAAATGGACCACGAGACGTGTTTGTGAGGTCAGAACTAAAAAACGAGCACGAAGCCTCGTATAGAAATCGGGAGGAGAGAGGGTGTGAAATTAGATCCACTCGCTCTAAAACCCGAAAAAGTCTCAATTATAGGTTAGAAATGGACCACGAGACGTGTTTGTGAGGTCAGAACGAAAAAACGAGCACGAAGCCTCGTATAGAAATCGGGAGGAGAGAGGGTATAAAATTAGATCCACTTTCTCTAAAACCCGAAAAAGTCTCCATTATAGGTTAGAAATGGACCACGAGACGTGTTGGTGAGGTCAGAATGAAAAAACGAGCACGAAGCCTCGTATAGCAATCGGGAGGAGAGAGGGTATGAAATTAGATCCACTTCCACTAAAATCCGAAAAAGTCTCGATTATAGGTTAGAAATGGACCACGAGACGTGTTTGTGAGGTCAAAACGAAAAAACGAGCACGAAGCCTCGTATAGAAATCGAGAGGAGAGAGGGTATGAAATTAGATCCACTTCCTCTAAAACCCGAAAAAGTCTCGATTATAGGTTAGAAATGGACCACGAGAAGTGTTGGTGAGGTCAGAACGAAAAAACGAGCACGAAGCCTCGTATAGAAGTCGGAAGGAGAGAGGGTATGAAATTAGATCCACTCGCTCTAAAACCCGAAAAAGTCTCAATTATAGGTTAGAAATGGACCACGAGACGTGTTTGTGAGGTCAGAACGAAAAAACGAGCACGAAGCCTCGTATAGAAATCGGGAGGAGAGAGGGTATGAAATTAGATGCACTTCCTCTAAAACCCGAAAAAGTCTCGATTATAGGTTAGAAATGGACCACGAGACATGTTGGTGAGGTCAGAACGAAAAAACGAGCACGAAGCCTCGTAAAGAAATCGGGAGGAGAGAGGGTATGAAATTAGATCCACTCGCTCTAAAACCCGAAAAAGTCTCAATTATAGGTTAGAAATGGACCACGAGACGTGTTTAAGAGGTCAGAACGAAAAAACGAGCACGAAGCCTCGTATAAAAATCGGGAGGAGAGAGGGTATGAAATTAGATCCACTTCCTCTAAAACCCGAAAAAGTCTCGATTATAGGTTAGAAATGGACCACGAGAGGTGTTTGTGAGGTCAGAACGAAAAAACGTGCACGAAGCCTCGTATAGAAATCGGGAGGAGAGAGGGTATGAAATTAGATACACTTTCTCTAAAACCCGAAAATGTCTCCAATATAGGTTAGAAATGGACCACGAGACATGTTGGTGAGGTCAGAATGAAAAAACGAGCACGAAGCCTCGTATAGCAATCGGGAGGAGAGAGGGTATAAAATTAGATCCACTTTCTCTAAAACCCGAAAAAGTCTCCATTATAGGTTAGAAATGGACCACGAGACGTGTTGGTGAGGTCAGAATGAAAAAACGAGCACGAAGCCTCGTATAGCAATCGGGAGGAGAGAGGGTATGAAATTAGATCCACTTCCACTAAAATCCGAAAAAGTCTCGATTATAGGTTAGAAATGGACCACGAGACGTGTTTGTGAGGTCAAAACGAAAAAACGAGCACGAAGCCTCGTATAGAAATCGAGAGGAGAGAGGGTATGAAATTAGATCCACTTCCTCTAAAACCCGAAAAAGTCTCGATTATAGGTTAGAAATGGACCACGAGACGTGTTGGTGAGGTCAGAACGAAAAAACGAGCACGAAGCCTCGTATAGAAATCGGGAGGAGAGAGGGTATGAAATTAGATCCACTCGCTCTAAAACCCGAAAAAGTCTCAATTATAGGTTAGAAATGGACCACGAGACGTGTTTGTGAGGTCAGAACGAAAAAACGAGCACGAAGCCTCGTATAGAAATCGGGAGGAGAGAGGGTATGAAATTAGATGCACTTCCTCTAAAACCCGAAAAAGTCTCGATTATAGGTTAGAAATGGACCACGAGACATGTTGGTGAGGTCAGAACGAAAAAACGAGCACGAAGCCTCGTAAAGAAATCGGGAGGAGAGAGGGTATGAAATTAGATCCACTCGCTCTAAAACCCGAAAAAGTCTCAATTATAGGTTAGAAATGGACCACGAGACGTGTTTAAGAGGTCAGAACGAAAAAACGAGCACGAAGCCTCGTATAAAAATCGGGAGGAGAGAGGGTATGAAATTAGATCCACTTCCTCTAAAACCCGAAAAAGTCTCGATTATAGGTTAGAAATGGACCACGAGAGGTGTTTGTGAGGTCAGAACGAAAAAACGAGCACGAAGCCTCGTATAGAAATCGGGAGGAGAGAGGGTATGAAATTAGATACACTTTCTCTAAAACCCGAAAATGTCTCCATTATAGGTTAGAAATGGACCACGAGACATGTTGGTGAGGTCAGAATGAAAAAACGAGCACGAAGCCTCGTATAGCAATCGGGAGGAGAGAGGGTATGAAATTAGATCCACTCGCTCTAAAACCCGAAAAAGTCTCAATTATAGGTTAGAAATGGACCACGAGACGTGTTTGTGAGGTCAGAACGAAAAAACGAGCACGAAGCCTCGTATAGAAATCGGGAGGAGAGAGGGTATGAAATTAGATGCACTTCCTCTAAAACCCGAAAAAGTCTCGATTATAGGTTAGAAATGGACCACGAGACATGTTGGTGAGGTCAGAACGAAAAAACGAGCACGAAGCCTCGTAAAGAAATCGGGAGGAGAGAGGGTATGAAATTAGATCCACTCGCTCTAAAACCCGAAAAAGTCTCAATTATAGGTTAGAAATGGACCACGAGACGTGTTTAAGAGGTCAGAACGAAAAAACGAGCACGAAGCCTCGTATAAAAATCGGGAGGAGAGAGGGTATGAAATTAGATCCACTTCCTCTAAAACCCAAAAAAGTCTCGATTATAGGTTAGAAATGGACCACGAGAGGTGTTTGTGAGGTCAGAACGAAAAAACGAGCACGAAGCCTCGTATAGAAATCGGGAGGAGAGAGGGTATGAAATTAGATACACTTTCTCTAAAACCCGAAAATGTCTCCATTATAGGTTAGAAATGGACCACGAGACATGTTGGTGAGGTCAGAATGAAAAAACGAGCACGAAGCCTCGTATAGCAATCGGGAGGAGAGAGGGTATGAAATTAGATCCACTTCCTCTAAAATCCGAAAAAGTCTCGATTATAGGTTAGAAATGGACCACGAGACTTGTTTGTGAGGTCAGAACGAAAAAACAAGCACGAAGCCTCGTATAGAAATCGGGAGGAGAGAGGGTATGAAATTAGATCCACTTCCTCTAAAACCCGAAAAAGTCTCGATTATACGTTAGAAATGGACCAGGAGACGTGTTGGTTAGGTCAGAACGAAAAAACGAGCACGAAGCCTCGTATAGAAATCGGGTGGAGAGAGGGTAGTAAATTTGATCCACTTCCTCTAAAACCCGAAAAAGTCTCGATTATACGTTAGAAATGGACCACGAGACGTGTTGGTGAGGTCAGAACGAAAAAACGAGCACGAAGCCTCGTATAGAAATCGGGAGGAGAGAGGGTATGAAATTAGATCCACTCGCTCTAAAACCCGAAAAAGTCTCAATTATAGGTTAGAAATGGACCACGAGACGTTTTTGTGAGGTCAGAACGAAAAAACGAGCACGAAGCCTCGTATAGAAATCGGGAGGAGAGAGAGTATGAAATTAGATCCACTTGCTCTAAAACCCGAAAAAGTCTCAATTATAGGTTAGAAATGGACCACGAGACATGTTGGTGAGGTAAAAAACGAGCACGAAGCCTCGTATAGAAATCGGGAGGAGAGAGGGTATGAAATTAGATCCACTCGCTCTAAAACCCGAAAAAGTCTCAATTATGGGTTAGAAATGGACCACGAGACGTGTTTGTGAGGTCAGAACGAAAAAACGAGCACGAAGCCACGTATAGAAATCGGGAGGAGAGAGGGTATGAAATTAGATCCACTTCCTCTAAAACCCGAAAAAGTCTCGATTATACGTTAGAAATGGACCAGGAGACGTGTTGGTGAGGTCAGAACGAAAAAACGAGCACGAAGCCTCGTATAGAAATCGGGAGGAGAGAGGGTATTAAATTTGATCCACTTCCTCTAAAACCCGAAAAAGTCTCGATTATACGTTAGAAATGGACCACGAGACGTGTTGGTGAGGTCAGAACGAAAAAACGAGCACGAAGCCTCGTAAAGAAATCGGGAGGAGAGAGGGTATGAAATTAGATCCACTCGCTCTAAAACCCGAAAAAGTCTCAATTATAGGTTAGAAATGGACCACGAGACGTGTTTAAGAGGTCAGAACGAAAAAACGAGCACGAAGCCTCGTATAAAAATCGGGAGGAGAGAGGGTATGAAATTAGATCCACTTCCTCTAAAACCCGAAAAAGTCTCGATTATAGGTTAGAAATGGACCACGAGAGGTGTTTGTGAGGTCAGAACGAAAAAACGAGCACGAAGCCTCGTATAGAAATCGGGAGGAGAGAGGGTATGAAATTAGATACACTTTCTCTAAAACCCGAAAATGTCTCCATTATAGGTTAGAAATGGACCACGAGACATGTTGGTGAGGTCAGAATGAAAAAACGAGCACGAAGCCTCGTATAGCAATCGGGAGGAGAGAGGGTATGAAATTAGATCCACTCGCTCTAAAACCCGAAAAAGTCTCAATTATAGGTTAGAAATGGACCACGAGACGTGTTTGTGAGGTCAGAACGAAAAAACGAGCACGAAGCCTCGTATAGAAATCGGGAGGAGAGAGGGTATGAAATTAGATGCACTTCCTCTAAAACCCGAAAAAGTCTCGATTATAGGTTAGAAATGGACCACGAGACATGTTGGTGAGGTCAGAACGAAAAAACGAGCACGAAGCCTCGTAAAGAAATCGGGAGGAGAGAGGGTATGAAATTAGATCCACTCGCTCTAAAACCCGAAAAAGTCTCAATTATAGGTTAGAAATGGACCACGAGACGTGTTTAAGAGGTCAGAACGAAAAAACGAGCACGAAGCCTCGTATAAAAATCGGGAGGAGAGAGGGTATGAAATTAGATCCACTTCCTCTAAAACCCAAAAAAGTCTCGATTATAGGTTAGAAATGGACCACGAGAGGTGTTTGTGAGGTCAGAACGAAAAAACGAGCACGAAGCCTCGTATAGAAATCGGGAGGAGAGAGGGTATGAAATTAGATACACTTTCTCTAAAACCCGAAAATGTCTCCATTATAGGTTAGAAATGGACCACGAGACATGTTGGTGAGGTCAGAATGAAAAAACGAGCACGAAGCCTCGTATAGCAATCGGGAGGAGAGAGGGTATGAAATTAGATCCACTTCCTCTAAAATCCGAAAAAGTCTCGATTATAGGTTAGAAATGGACCACGAGACTTGTTTGTGAGGTCAGAACGAAAAAACAAGCACGAAGCCTCGTATAGAAATCGGGAGGAGAGAGGGTATGAAATTAGATCCACTTCCTCTAAAACCCGAAAAAGTCTCGATTATACGTTAGAAATGGACCAGGAGACGTGTTGGTTAGGTCAGAACGAAAAAACGAGCACGAAGCCTCGTATAGAAATCGGGTGGAGAGAGGGTAGTAAATTTGATCCACTTCCTCTAAAACCCGAAAAAGTCTCGATTATACGTTAGAAATGGACCACGAGACGTGTTGGTGAGGTCAGAACGAAAAAACGAGCACGAAGCCTCGTATAGAAATCGGGAGGAGAGAGGGTATGAAATTAGATCCACTCGCTCTAAAACCCGAAAAAGTCTCAATTATAGGTTAGAAATGGACCACGAGACGTTTTTGTGAGGTCAGAACGAAAAAACGAGCACGAAGCCTCGTATAGAAATCGGGAGGAGAGAGAGTATGAAATTAGATCCACTTGCTCTAAAACCCGAAAAAGTCTCAATTATAGGTTAGAAATGGACCACGAGACATGTTGGTGAGGTAAAAAACGAGCACGAAGCCTCGTATAGAAATCGGGAGGAGAGAGGGTATGAAATTAGATCCACTCGCTCTAAAACCCGAAAAAGTCTCAATTATGGGTTAGAAATGGACCACGAGACGTGTTTGTGAGGTCAGAACGAAAAAACGAGCACGAAGCCACGTATAGAAATCGGGAGGAGAGAGGGTATGAAATTAGATCCACTTCCTCTAAAACCCGAAAAAGTCTCGATTATACGTTAGAAATGGACCACGAGACGTGTTGGTGAGGTCAGAACGAAAAAACGAGCACGAAGCCTCGTATAGAAATCGGGAGGAGAGAGGGTATGAAATTAGATCCACTCGCTCTAAAAACCGAAAAAGTCTCAATTATAGGTTAAAAATGGACCACGAGACGTGTTTGTGAGGTCAGAACGAAAAAACAAGCACGAAGCCTCGTATAGAAATCAGGAGGAGAGAGGGTATGAAATTAGATCCACTTCCTCTACAACCCGAAAAAGTCACGATTATACGTTAGAAATGGACCACGAGACGTGTTGGTGAGGTCAGAACGAAAAAACGAGCACGAAGCCTCGTATAGAAATCGGGAGGAGAGAGGGTATTAAATTTGATCCACTGCCTCTAAAACCCGAAAAAGTCTCGATTATACGTTAGAAATGGACCACGAGACGTGTTGGTGAGGTCAGAATGAAAAAACGAGCACGAAGCCTCGTATAGAAATCGGGAGGAGAGAGGGTATGAAATTAGATCCACTCGCTCTAAAACCCGAAAAAGTCTCAATTATAGGTTAGAAATGGACCACGAGACGTTTTTGTGAGGTCAGAACGAATAAAACGAGCACGAAGCCTTGTATAGAAATCGGGAGGAGAGAGGGTATGAAATTAGAGCCACTTCCTCTAAAACTCGAAAAACTCTCGATTATAGGTTAGAAATGGACCACAAGACATGTTGGTGAGGTCAGAACGAAAAAACGAGCACGAAGCCTCGTATAGAAATCGGGAGGAGAGAGGGTATGAAATTAGATCCACTCGCTCTAAAACCCGAAAAAGTCTCAATTATAGGTTAGAAATGGACCACGAGACGTGTTTGTGAGGTCAGAACGATAAAACGAGCACGAAGCCTCGTATAGAAATCGGGAGGAGAGAGGGTATGAAATTAGATCCACTTTCTCTAAAACCCGAAAAAGTCTCGATTATAGGTTAGAAATGGACCACGAGACATGTTGGTGAGGTCAGAATGAAAAAACGAGCACGAAGCCTCATATAGCAATCGGGAGGAGAGAGGGTATGAAATTAGATCCACTTTCTCTAAAATCCGAAAAAGTCTCGATTATAGGTTAGAAATGAACCACGAGACGTGTTTGTAAGGTCAGAACGAAAAAACGAGCACGAAGCCTCGTATAGAAATCGGGAGGAGAGAGGGTATGAAATTAGATCCACTCGCTCTAAAACCCGAAAAAGTCTCAATTATAGGTTAGAAATGGACCACGAGACGAGTTTGTGAGGTCAAAACGAAAAAACGAGCACGAAGCCTCGTATAGAAATCGGGAGGAGAGAGGGTATGAAATTAGATCCACTTCCTCTAAAACCCAAAAATTCTCGATTATAGGTTAGAAATGGACCACGAGACGTCTTTGTGAGGTCAGAACGAAAAAACGAGCACGAATCCTCGTATAGAAATCGGGAGGAGAGAGGGTATGAAATTAGATCCACTCGCTCTAAAACCCGAAAAAGTCTCAATTATAGGTTAGAAATGGACCACGAGACGAGTTTGTGAGGTCAAAACGAAAAAATGAGCACGAAGCCTCGTATAGAAATCGGGAGGAGAGAGGGTATGAAATTAGATCCACTTCCTCTAAAACCCAAAAATTCTCGATTATAGGTTAGAAATGGACCACGAGACGTCTTTGTGAGGTCAGAACGAAAAAACGAGCACGAATCCTCGTATAGAAATCGGGAGGAGAGAGGGTATGAAATTAGATCCACTCGCTCTAAAACCCGAAAAAGTCTCAATTATAGGTTAGAAATGGACCACGAGACGTGTTTGTGAGGTCAGAACGAAAAAACGAGCACGAAGCCTCGTATAAAAATCGGGAGGAGAGAGGGTATGAAATTAGATCCACTTCCTCTAAAACCCGAAAAAGTCTCGATTATAGGTTAGAAATGGACCACGAGACATGTTGGTGAGGTCAGAATGAAAAAATGAGCACGGAGCCTCGAATAGAAATCGGGAGGAGAGAGGGTATGAAATTAGATCCACTCGCTCTAAAACCCAAAAAAGTCTCAAATATAGGTTAGAAATGGACCACGAGACGTGTTTGTGAGGTCAGAACGAAAAAACGAGCACGAAGCCTCGTATAGAAATCGGGAGGAGAAAGGGTATGAAATTAGATCCACTTTCTCTAAAACCCGAAAAAGTCTCCATTATAGGTTAGAAATGGACCACAAGACGTGTTGGTGAGGTCAGAATGAAAAAACGAGCACGAAGCCTCGTATAGCAATCGGGAGGAGAGAGGGTATGAAATTAGATCCACTTCCTCTAAAATCCGAAAAAGTCTCGATTATAGGTTAGAAATGGACCACGAGACGTGTTTGTGAGGTCAAAACGAAAAAACGAGCACGAAGCCTCGTATAGAAATCGGGAGGAGAGAGGGTATGAAATTAGATCCACTTCCTCTAAAACCCGAAAAAGTCTCGATTATACGTTAGAAATGGACCAGGAGACGTGTTGGTGAGGTCAGAACGAAAAAACGAGCACGAAGCCTCGTATAGAAATCTGGAGGAGAGAGGGTATGAAATTAGATCCACTCGCTCTAAAACCCGAAAAAGTCTCAATTATAGGTTAGAAATGGACCACGAGACGTGTTTGTGAGGTCAGAACGAAAAAACGAGCACGAAGCCTCGTATATAAATCGGGAGGAGAGAGGGTATGAAATTAGATCCACTTTCTCTAAAACCCGAAAAATTCTCCATTATAGGTTAGAAATGGACCACGAGACGTGTTTGTGAGGTCAGAACGAAAAAACGAGCACGAAGCCTCGTATAGAAATCGGGAGGAGAGAGGGTATGAAATTAGATCCACTCGCTCTAAAACCCGAAAAGTCTCAATTATAGGTTAGAAATGGACCACGAGACGTGTTTGTGAGGTCAGAACGAAAAAACAAGCACGAAGCCTCGTATAGAAATCGGGAGGAGAGAGGGTATGAAATTAGATCCACTTTCTCTAAAACCCGAAAAAGTCTCCATTATAGGTTAGAAATGGACCACGAGACGTGTTGGTGAGGTCAGAATGAAAAAACGAGCACGAAGCCTCGTATAGCAATCGGGAGGAGAGAGGGTATGAAATTAGATCCACTTCCTCTAAAATCGAAAAAGTCTCGATTATAGGTTAGAAATGAACCACGAGACGTGTTTGTAAGGTCAGAACGAAAAAACGAGCACGAAGCCTCGTATAGAAATCGGGAGGAGAGAGGGTATGAAATTAGATCCACTCGCTCTAAAACCCGAAAAAGTCTCAATTATAGGTTAGAAATGGACCACGAGACGAGTTTGTGAGGTCAAAACGAAAAAATGAGCACGAAGCCTCGTATAGAAATCGGGAGGAGAGAGGGTATGAAATTAGATCCACTTCCTCTAAAACCCAAAAATTCTCGATTATAGGTTAGAAATGGACCACGAGACGTCTTTGTGAGGTCAGAACGAAAAAACGAGCACGAATCCTCGTATAGAAATCGGGAGGAGAGAGGGTATGAAATTAGATCCACTCGCTCTAAAACCCGAAAAAGTCTCAATTATAGGTTAGAAATGGACCACGAGACGTGTTTGTGAGGTCAGAACGAAAAAACGAGCACGAAGCCTCGTATAGAAATCGGGAGGAGAGAGGGTATGAAATTAGATCCACTTCCTCTAAAACCCGAAAAAGTCTCGATTATACGTTAGAAATGGACCATGAGACGTGTTGGTGAGGTCAGAACGAAAAAATGAG
Organism: Thalia dealbata; assembly: GCA_030544415.1. NCBI lineage: Eukaryota > Viridiplantae > Streptophyta > Magnoliopsida > Zingiberales > Marantaceae > Thalia > Thalia dealbata. The sequence goes on from CM060460.1 coordinate 14,509,316, forward strand.
CACGGAGCCTCGTATAGAAATCGGGAGGAGAGAGGGTATGAAATTAGATCCACTCGCTCTAAAACCCGAAAAAGTCTCAATTATAGGTTAGAAATGGACCACGAGACGTGTTTGTGAGGTCAGAACGAAAAAACGAGCACAAAGCCTCGTATAGAAATCGGGAGGAGAGAGGGTATAAAATTAGATCCACTTCCTCTAAAACCCGAAAAAGTCTCGATTATAGGTTAGAAATGGACCACGAGACGTCTTTGTGAGGTCAGAACGAAAAAACGAGCACGAATCCTCGTATAGAAATCGGGAGGAGAGAGGGTATGAAATTAGATCCACTCGCTCTAAAACCCGAAAAAGTCTCAATTATAGGTTAGAAATGGACCACGAGACGTGTTTGTGAGGTCAGAACGAAAAAACGAGCACGAAGCCTCGTATAAAAATCGGGAGGAGAGAGGGTATGAAATTAGATCCACTTCCTCTAAAACCCGAAAAAGTCTCGATTATAGGTTAGAAATGGACCACGAGACATGTTGGTGAGGTCAGAATAAAAAAATGAGCACGGAGCCTCGAATAGAAATCGGGATGAGAGAGGGTATGAAATTAGATCCACTCGCTCTAAAACCCGAAAAAGTCTCAATTATAGGTTAGAAATGGACCACGAGACGTGTTTGTGAGGTCAGAACTAAAAAACGAGCACGAAGCCTCGTATAGAAATCGGGAGGAGAGAGGGTGTGAAATTAGATCCACTCGCTCTAAAACCCGAAAAAGTCTCAATTATAGGTTAGAAATGGACCACGAGACGTGTTTGTGAGGTCAGAACGAAAAAACGAGCACGAAGCCTCGTATAGAAATCGGGAGGAGAGAGGGTATAAAATTAGATCCACTTTCTCTAAAACCCGAAAAAGTCTCCATTATAGGTTAGAAATGGACCACGAGACGTGTTGGTGAGGTCAGAATGAAAAAACGAGCACGAAGCCTCGTATAGCAATCGGGAGGAGAGAGGGTATGAAATTAGATCCACTTCCACTAAAATCCGAAAAAGTCTCGATTATAGGTTAGAAATGGACCACGAGACGTGTTTGTGAGGTCAAAACGAAAAAACGAGCACGAAGCCTCGTATAGAAATCGAGAGGAGAGAGGGTATGAAATTAGATCCACTTCCTCTAAAACCCGAAAAAGTCTCGATTATAGGTTAGAAATGGACCACGAGAAGTGTTGGTGAGGTCAGAACGAAAAAACGAGCACGAAGCCTCGTATAGAAGTCGGAAGGAGAGAGGGTATGAAATTAGATCCACTCGCTCTAAAACCCGAAAAAGTCTCAATTATAGGTTAGAAATGGACCACGAGACGTGTTTGTGAGGTCAGAACGAAAAAACGAGCACGAAGCCTCGTATAGAAATCGGGAGGAGAGAGGGTATGAAATTAGATGCACTTCCTCTAAAACCCGAAAAAGTCTCGATTATAGGTTAGAAATGGACCACGAGACATGTTGGTGAGGTCAGAACGAAAAAACGAGCACGAAGCCTCGTAAAGAAATCGGGAGGAGAGAGGGTATGAAATTAGATCCACTCGCTCTAAAACCCGAAAAAGTCTCAATTATAGGTTAGAAATGGACCACGAGACGTGTTTAAGAGGTCAGAACGAAAAAACGAGCACGAAGCCTCGTATAAAAATCGGGAGGAGAGAGGGTATGAAATTAGATCCACTTCCTCTAAAACCCGAAAAAGTCTCGATTATAGGTTAGAAATGGACCACGAGAGGTGTTTGTGAGGTCAGAACGAAAAAACGAGCACGAAGCCTCGTATAGAAATCGGGAGGAGAGAGGGTATGAAATTAGATACACTTTCTCTAAAACCCGAAAATGTCTCCATTATAGGTTAGAAATGGACCACGAGACATGTTGGTGAGGTCAGAATGAAAAAACGAGCACGAAGCCTCGTATAGCAATCGGGAGGAGAGAGGGTATAAAATTAGATGCACTTTCTCTAAAACCCGAAAAAGTCTCCATTATAGGTTAGAAATGGACCACGAGACGTGTTGGTGAGGTCAGAATGAAAAAACGAGCACGAAGCCTCGTATAGCAATCGGGAGGAGAGAGGGTATGAAATTAGATCCACTTCCACTAAAATCCGAAAAAGTCTCGATTATAGGTTAGAAATGGACCACGAGACGTGTTTGTGAGGTCAAAACGAAAAAACGAGCACGAAGCCTCGTATAGAAATCGAGAGGAGAGAGGGTATGAAATTAGATCCACTTCCTCTAAAACCCGAAAAAGTCTCGATTATAGGTTAGAAATGGACCACGAGACGTGTTGGTGAGGTCAGAATGAAAAAACGAGCACGAAGCCTCGTATAGAAATCGGGAGGAGAGAGGGTATGAAATTAGATCCACTCGCTCTAAAACCCGAAAAAGTCTCAATTATAGGTTAGAAATGGACCACGAGACGTGTTTGTGAGGTCAGAACGAAAAAACGAGCACGAAGCCTCGTATAGAAATCGGGAGGAGAGAGGGTATGAAATTAGATGCACTTCCTCTAAAACCCGAAAAAGTCTCGATTATAGGTTAGAAATGGACCACGAGACATGTTGGTGAGGTCAGAACGAAAAAACGAGCACGAAGCCTCGTAAAGAAATCGGGAGGAGAGAGGGTATGAAATTAGATCCACTCGCTCTAAAACCCGAAAAAGTCTCAATTATAGGTTAGAAATGGACCACGAGACGTGTTTAAGAGGTCAGAACGAAAAAACGAGCACGAAGCCTCGTATAAAAATCGGGAGGAGAGAGGGTATGAAATTAGATCCACTTCCTCTAAAACCCGAAAAAGTCTCGATTATAGGTTAGAAATGGACCACGAGAGGTGTTTGTGAGGTCAGAACGAAAAAACGAGCACGAAGCCTCGTATAGAAATCGGGAGGAGAGAGGGTATGAAATTAGATACACTTTCTCTAAAACCCGAAAATGTCTCCATTATAGGTTAGAAATGGACCACGAGACGTGTTGGTGAGGTCAGAATGAAAAAACGAGCACGAAGCCTCGTATAGCAATCGGGAGGAGAGAGGGTATGAAATTAGATCCACTCCCTCTAAAACCCGAAAAAGTCTCAATTATAGGTTAGAAATGGACCACGAGACGTGTTTGTGAGGTCAGAACGAAAAAACGAGCACGAAGCCTCGTATAGAAATCGGGAGGAGAGAGGGTATGAAATTAGATGCACTTCCTCTAAAACCCGAAAAAGTCTCGATTATAGGTTAGAAATGGACCACGAGACATGTTGGTGAGGTCAGAACGAAAAAACGAGCACGAAGCCTCGTAAAGAAATCGGGAGGAGAGAGGGTATGAAATTAGATCCACTCGCTCTAAAACCCGAAAAAGTCTCAATTATAGGTTAGAAATGGACCACGAGACGTGTTTAAGAGGTCAGAACGAAAAAACGAGCACGAAGCCTCGTATAAAAATCGGGAGGAGAGAGGGTATGAAATTAGATCCACTTCCTCTAAAACCCGAAAAAGTCTCGATTATAGGTTAGAAATGGACCACGAGAGGTGTTTGTGAGGTCAGAACGAAAAAACGAGCACGAAGCCTCGTATAGAAATCGGGAGGAGAGAGGGTATGAAATTAGATACACTTTCTCTAAAACCCGAAAATGTCTCCATTATAGGTTAGAAATGGACCACGAGACATGTTGGTGAGGTCAGAATGAAAAAACGAGCACGAAGCCTCGTATAGCAATCGGGAGGAGAGAGGGTATGAAATTAGATCCACTTCCTCTAAAATCCGAAAAAGTCTCGATTATAGGTTAGAAATGGACCACGAGACTTGTTTGTGAGGTCAGAACGAAAAAACAAGCACGAAGCCTCGTATAGAAATCGGGAGGAGAGAGGGTATGAAATTAGATCCACTTCCTCTAAAACCCGAAAAAGTCTCGATTATACGTTAGAAATGGACCAGGAGACGTGTTGGTTAGGTCAGAACGAAAAAACGAGCACGAAGCCTCGTATAGAAATCGGGTGGAGAGAGGGTATTAAATTTGATCCACTTCCTCTAAAACCCGAAAAAGTCTCGATTATACGTTAGAAATGGACCACGAGACGTGTTGGTGAGGTCAGAACGAAAAAACGAGCACGAAGCCTCGTATAGAAATCGGGAGGAGAGAGGGTATGAAATTAGATCCACTCGCTCTAAAACCCGAAAAAGTCTCAATTATAGGTTAGAAATGGACCACGAGACGTTTTTGTGAGGTCAGAACGAAAAAACGAGCACGAAGCCTCGTATAGAAATCGGGAGGAGAGAGAGTATGAAATTAGATCCACTTGCTCTAAAACCCGAAAAAGTCTCAATTATAGGTTAGAAATGGACCACGAGACATGTTGGTGAGGTAAAAAACGAGCACGAAGCCTCGTATAGAAATCGGGAGGAGAGAGGGTATGAAATTAGATCCACTCGCTCTAAAACCCGAAAAAGTCTCAATTATGGGTTAGAAATGGACCACGAGACGTGTTTGTGAGGTCAGAACGAAAAAACGAGCACGAAGCCACGTATAGAAATCGGGAGGAGAGAGGGTATGAAATTAGATCCACTTCCTCTAAAACCCGAAAAAGTCTCGATTATACGTTAGAAATGGACCAGGAGACGTGTTGGTGAGGTCAGAACGAAAAAACGAGCACGAAGCCTCGTATAGAAATCGGGAGGAGAGAGGGTATTAAATTTGATCCACTTCCTCTAAAACCCGAAAAAGTCTCGATTATACGTTAGAAATGGACCACGAGACGTGTTGGTGAGGTCAGAACGAAAAAACGAGCACGAAGCCTCGTATAGAAATCGGGAGGAGAGAGGGTATGAAATTAGATCCACTCGCTCTAAAAACCGAAAAAGTCTCAATTATAGGTTAAAAATGGACCACGAGACGTGTTTGTGAGGTCAGAACGAAAAAACAAGCACGAAGCCTCGTATAGAAATCAGGAGGAGAGAGGGTATGAAATTAGATCCACTTCCTCTACAACCCGAAAAAGTCTCGATTATACGTTAGAAATGGACCACGAGACGTGTTGGTGAGGTCAGAACGAAAAAACGAGCACGAAGCCTCGTATAGAAATCGGGAGGAGAGAGGGTATTAAATTTGATCCACTGCCTCTAAAACCCGAAAAAGTCTCGATTATACGTTAGAAATGGACCACGAGACGTGTTGGTGAGGTCAGAATGAAAAAACGAGCACGAAGCCTCGTATAGAAATCGGGAGGAGAGATGGTATGAAATTAGATCCACTCGCTCTAAAACCCGAAAAAGTCTCAATTATAGGTTAGAAATGGACCACGAGACGTTTTTGTGAGGTCAGAACGAATAAAACGAGCACGAAGCCTTGTATAGAAATCGGGAGGAGAGAGGGTATGAAATTAGATCCACTTCCTCTAAAACTCGAAAAACTCTCGATTATAGGTTAGAAATGGACCACAAGACATGTTGGTGAGGTCAGAACGAAAAAACGAGCACGAAGCCTCGTATAGAAATCGGGAGGAGAGAGGGTATGAAATTAGATCCACTCGCTCTAAAACCCGAAAAAGTCTCAATTATAGGTTAGAAATGGACCACGAGACGTGTTTGTGAGGTCAGAACGATAAAACGAGCACGAAGCCTCATATAGCAATCGGGAGGAGAGAGGGTATGAAATTAGATCCACTTTCTCTAAAATCCGAAAAAGTCTCGATTATAGGTTAGAAATGAACCACGAGACGTGTTTGTAAGGTCAGAACGAAAAAACGAGCACGAAGCCTCGTATAGAAATCGGGAGGAGAGAGGGTATGAAATTAGATCCACTCGCTCTAAAACCCGAAAAAGTCTCAATTATAGGTTAGAAATGGACCACGAGACGAGTTTGTGAGGTCAAAACGAAAAAACGAGCACGAAGCCTCGTATATTAATCGGGAGGAGAGAGGGTATGAAATTAGATCCACTTCCTCTAAAACCCAAAAATTCTCGATTATAGGTTAGAAATGGACCACGAGACGTCTTTGTGAGGTCAGAACGAAAAAACGAGCACGAATCCTCGTATAGAAATCGGGAGGAGAGAGGGTATGAAATTAGATCCACTCGCTCTAAAACCCGAAAAAGTCTCAATTATAGGTTAGAAATGGACCACGAGACGAGTTTGTGAGGTCAAAACGAAAAAATGAGCACGAAGCCTCGTATAGAAATCGGGAGGAGAGAGGGTATGAAATTAGATCCACTTCCTCTAAAACCCAAAAATTCTCGATTATAGGTTAGAAATGGACCACGAGACGTCTTTGTGAGGTCAGAACGAAAAAACGAGCACGAATCCTCGTATAGAAATCGGGAGGAGAGAGGGTATGAAATTAGATCCACTCGCTCTAAAACCCGAAAAAGTCTCAATTATAGGTTAGAAATGGACCACGAGACGTGTTTGTGAGGTCAGAACGAAAAAACGAGCACGAAGCCTCGTATAAAAATCGGGAGGAGAGAGGGTATGAAATTAGATCCACTTCCTCTAAAACCCGAAAAAGTCTCGATTATAGGTTAGAAATGGACCACGAGACATGTTGGTGAGGTCAGAATGAAAAAATGAGCACGGAGCCTCGAATAGAAATCGGGAGGAGAGAGGGTATGAAATTAGATCCACTCGCTCTAAAACCCAAAAAAGTCTCAATTATAGGTTAGAAATGGACCACGAGACGTGTTTGTGAGGTCAGAACGAAAAAACGAGCACGAAGCCTCGTATAGAAATCGGGAGGAGAGAGGGTATGAAATTAGATCCACTTTCTCTAAAACCCGAAAAAGTCTCCATTATAGGTTAGAAATGGACCACAAGACGTGTTGGTGAGGTCAGAATGAAAAAACGAGCACGAAGCCTCGTATAGCAATCGGGAGGAGAGAGGGTATGAAATTAGATCCACTTCCTCTAAAATCCGAAAAAGTCTCGATTATAGGTTAGAAATGGACCACGAGACGTGTTTGTGAGGTCAAAACGAAAAAACGAGCACGAAGCCTCGTATAGAAATCGGGAGGAGAGAGGGTATGAAATTAGATCCACTTCCTCTAAAACCCGAAAAAGTCTCGATTATACGTTAGAAATGGACCAGGAGACGTGTTGGTGAGGTCAGAACGAAAAAACGAGCACGAAGCCTCGTATAGAAATCTGGAGGAGAGAGGGTATGAAATTAGATCCACTCGCTCTAAAACCCGAAAAAGTCTCAATTATAGGTTAGAAATGGACCACGAGACGTGTTTGTGAGGTCAGAACGAAAAAACGAGCACGAAGCCTCGTATATAAATCGGGAGGAGAGAGGGTATGAAATTAGATCCACTTTCTCTAAAACCCGAAAAATTCTCCATTATAGGTTAGAAATGGACCACGAGACGTGTTTGTGAGGTCAGAACGAAAAAACGAGCACGAAGCCTCGTATAGAAATCGGGAGGAGAGAGGGTATGAAATTAGATCCACTCGCTCTAAAACCCGAAAAGTCTCAATTATAGGTTAGAAATGGACCACGAGACGTGTTTGTGAGGTCAGAACGAAAAAACAAGCACGAAGCCTCGTATAGAAATCGGGAGGAGAGAGGGTATGAAATTAGATCCACTTTCTCTAAAACCCGAAAAAGTCTCCATTATAGGTTAGAAATGGACCACGAGACGTGTTGGTGAGGTCAGAATGAAAAAACGAGCACGAAGCCTCGTATAGCAATCGGGAGGAGAGAGGGTATGAAATTAGATCCACTTCCTCTAAAATCGAAAAAGTCTCGATTATAGGTTAGAAATGAACCACGAGACGTGTTTGTAAGGTCAGAACGAAAAAACGAGCACGAAGCCTCGTATAGAAATCGGGAGGAGAGAGGGTATGAAATTAGATCCACTCGCTCTAAAACCCGAAGAAGTCTCAATTATAGGTTAGAAATGGACCACGAGACGTGTTTGTGAGGTCAGAACGAAAAAACGAGCACGAATCCTCGTATAGAAATCGGGAGGAGAGAGGGTATGAAATTAGATCCACTTTCTCTAAAACCCGAAAAAGTCTCCGTTATAGGTTAGAAATGGACCACGAGACGTGTTGGTGAGGTCAGAATGAAAAAACGAGCACGAAGCCTCGTATAGCAATCGGGAGGAGAGAGGGTATGAAATTAGATCCACTTCCTCTAAAATCCGAAAAAGTCTCGATTATAGGTTAGAAATGGACCACGAGACGTGTTTGTGAGGTCAAAACGAAAAAATGAGCACGAAGCCTCGTATAGAAATCGGGAGGAGAGAGGGTATGAAATTAGATCCACTTCCTCTAAAACCCGAAAAAGTCTCGATTATAGGTTAGAAATGGACCACGAGACGTGTTGGTGAGGTCAGAATGAAAAAATGAGTACGGAGCCTCGAATAGAAATCGGGAGGAGAGAGGGTATGAAATTAGATCCACTCGCTCTAAAACCCGAAAAAGTCTCAATTATAGGTTAGAAATGGACCACGAGACGTGTTTGTGAGGTCAGAACGAAAAAACGAGCACGAAGCCTCGTATAGAAATCGGAAGGAGAGAGGGTATAAAATTAGATCTACTTTCTCTAAAACCCGAAAAAGTCTCCATTATAGGTTAGAAATGGACCACGAGACGTGTTGGTGAGGTCAGAATGAAAAAACGAGCACGAAGCCTCGTATAGCAATCGGGAGGAGAGAGGGTATGAAATTAGATCGACTTCCTCTAAAATCGAAAAAGTCTCGATTATAGGTTAGAAATGAACCACGAGACGTGTTTGTAAGGTCAGAATGAAAAAACGAGCACGAAGCCTCGTATAGAAATCGGGAGGAGAGAGGGTATAAAATTAGATCCACTTCCTCTAAAACCCGAAAAAGTCTCGATTATAGGTTAGAAATGGACCACGAGACGTCTTTGTGAGGTCAGAACGAAAAAACGAGCACAAATCCTCGTATAGAAATCGGGAGGAGAGAGGGTATGAAATTAGATCCACTCGCTCTAAAACCCGAAAAAGTCTCAATTATAGGTTAGAAATGGACCACGAGACGTGTTTGTGAGGTCAGAACGAAAAAACGAGCACGAAGCCTCGTATAAAAATCGGGAGGAGAGAGGGTATGAAATTAGATCCACTTCCTCTAAAACCCGAAAAAGTCTCGATTATAGGTTAGAAATGGACCACGAGACATGTTGGTGAGGTCAGAATAAAAAAATGAGCTCGGAGCCTCGAATAGAAATCGGGAGGAGAGAGGGTATGAAATTAGATCCACTCGCTCTAAAACCCGAAAAAGTCTCAATTATAGGTTAGAAATGGACCACGAGACGTGTTTGTGAGGTCAGAACGAAAAAACGAGCACGAAGCCTCGTATAGAAATCGGGAGGAGAGAGGGTATGAAATTAGATCCACTCGCTCTAAAACCCGAAAAAGTCTCAATTATAGGTTAGAAATGGACCACGAGACGTGTTTGTGAGGTCAGAACGAAAAAACGAGCACGAAGCCTCGTATAGAAATCGGGAGGAGAGAGGGTATGAAATTAGATCCACTTCCTCTAAAACCCGAAAAAGTCTCGATTATAGGTTAGAAATGGACCACGAGACATGTTGGTGAGGTCAGAACGAAAAAACGAGCACGAAGCCTCGTATAGAAATCGGGAGGAGAGAGGGTATGAAATTAGATCCACTCGCTCTAAAACCCGAAAAAGTCTCAATTATAGGTTAGAAATGGACCACGAGACGTGTTTGTGAGGTCAGAACGAAAAAACGAGCACGAAGCCTCGTATAAAAATCGGGAGGAGAGAGGGTATGAAATTAGATCCACTTCCTCTAAAACCCGAAAAAGTCTCGATTATAGGTTAGAAATGGACCACGAGACGTGTTGGTGAGGTCAGAATGAAAAAATGAGCACGGAGCCTCGAATAGAAATCGGGAGGAGAGAGGGTATGAAATTAGATCCACTCGCTCTAAAACCCGAAAAAGTCTCAATTATAGGTTAGAAATGGACCACGAGACGTGTTTGTGAGGTCAGAACGAAAAAACGAGCACGAAGCCTCGTATAGAAATCGGAAGGAGAGAGGGTATAAAATTAGATCCACTTTCTCTAAAACCCGAAAAAGTCTCCATTATAGGTTAGAAATGGACCACGAGACGTGTTGGTGAGGTCAGAATGAAAAAACGAGCACGAAGCCTCGTATAGCAATCGGGAGGAGAGAGGGTATGAAATTAGATCGACTTCCTCTAAAATCGAAAAAGTCTCGATTATAGGTTAGAAATGAACCACGAGACGTGTTTGTAAGGTCAGAATGAAAAAACGAGCACGAAGCCTCGTATAGAAATCGGGAGGAGAGAGGGTATAAAATTAGATCCACTTCCTATAAAACCCGAAAAAGTCTCGATTATAGGTTAGAAATGGACCACGAGACGTCTTTGTGAGGTCAGAACGAAAAAACGAGCACGAATCCTCGTATAGAAATCGGGAGGAGAGAGGGTATGAAATTAGATCCACTCGCTCTAAAACCCGAAAAAGTCTCAATTATAGGTTAGAAATGGACCACGAGACGTGTTTGTGAGGTCAGAACGAAAAAACGAGCACGAAGCCTCGTATAAAAATCGGGAGGAGAGAGGGTATGAAATTAGATCCACTTCCTCTAAAACCCGAAAAAGTCTCGATTATAGGTTAGAAATGGACCACGAGACATGTTGGTGAGGTCAGAATAAAAAAATGAGCTCGGAGCCTCGAATAGAAATAGGGAGGAGAGAGGGTATGAAATTAGATCCACTCGCTCTAAAACCCGAAAAAGTCTCAATTATAGGTTAGAAATGGACCACGAGACGTGTTTGTGAGGTCAGAACGAAAAAACGAGCACGAAGCCTCGTATAGAAATCGGGAGGAGAGAGGGTATGAAATTAGATCCACTCGCTCTAAAACCCGAAAAAGTCTCAATTATAGGTTAGAAATGGACCACGAGACGTGTTTGTGAGGTCAGAACGAAAAAACGAGCACAAAGCCTCGTATAGAAATCGGGAGGAGAGAGGGTATGAAATTAGATCCACTTTCTCTAAAACCCGAAAAAGTCTCCATTATAGGTTAGAAATGGACCACGAGACGTGTTGGTGAGGTCAGAATGAAAAAACGAGCACGAAGCCTCGTATAGCAATCGGGAGGAGAGAGGGTATGAAATTAGATCCACTTCCTCTAAAATCCGAAAAAGTCTCGATTATAGGTTAGAAATGGACCACGAGACGTGTTTGTGAGGTCAAAACGAAAAAACGAGCACAAAGCCTCGTATAGAAATCGAGAGGAGAGAGGGTATGAAATTAGATCCATTTCCTCTAAAACCCGAAAAAGTCTCGATTATAGGTTAGAAATGGACCACGAGACATGTTGGTGAGGTCAGAACGAAAAAACGAGCACGAAGCCTCGTATAGAAATCGGGAGGAGAGAGGGTATGAAATTAGATCCACTCGCTCTAAAACCCGAAAAAGTCTCAATTATAGGTTAGAAATGGACCACGAGACGTGTTTGTGAGGTCAGAACGAAAAAACGAGCACGAAGCCTCGTATAAAAATCGGGAGGAGAGAGGGTATGAAATTAGATCCACTTCCTCTAAAACCCGAAAAAGTCTCGATTATAGGTTAGAAATGGACCACGAGACGTGTTGGTGAGGTCAGAATGAAAAAATGAGCACGGAGCCTCGAATAGAAATCGGGAGGAGAGAGGGTATGAAATTAGATCCACTCGCTCTAAAACCCGAAAAAGTCTCAATTATAGGTTAGAAATGGACCACGAGACGTGTTTGTGAGGTCAGAACGAAAAAACGAGCACGAAGCCTCGTATAGAAATCGGAAGGAGAGAAGGTATAAAATTAGATCCACTTTCTCTAAAACCCGAAAAAGTCTCCATTATAGGTTAGAAATGGACCACGAGACGTGTTGGTGAGGTCAGAATGAAAAAACGAGCACGAAGCCTCGTATAGCAATCGGGAGGAGAGAGGGTATGAAATTAGATCGACTTCCTCTAAAATCGAAAAAGTCTCGATTATAGGTTAGAAATGAACCACGAGACGTGTTTGTAAGGTCAGAATGAAAAAACGAGCACGAAGCCTCGTATAGAAATCGGGAGGAGAGAGGGTATAAAATTAGATCCACTTCCTATAAAACCCGAAAAAGTCTCGATTATAGGTTAGAAATGGACCACGAGACGTCTTTGTGAGGTCAGAACGAAAAAACGAGCACGAATCCTCGTATAGAAATCGGGAGGAGAGAGGGTATGAAATTAGATCCACTCGCTCTAAAACCCGAAAAAGTCTCAATTATAGGTTAGAAATGGACCACGAGACGTGTTTGTGAGGTCAGAACGAAAAAACGAGAACGAAGCCTCGTATAAAAATCGGGAGGAGAGAGGGTATGAAATTAGATCCACTTCCTCTAAAACCCGAAAAAGTCTCGATTATAGGTTAGAAATGGACCACGAGACATGTTGGTGAGGTCAGAATAAAAAAATGAGCTCGGAGCCTCGAATAGAAATCGGGAGGAGAGAGGGTATGAAATTAGATCCACTCGCTCTAAAACCCGAAAAAGTCTCAATTATAGGTTAGAAATGGACCACGAGACGTGTTTGTGAGGTCAGAACGAAAAAACGAGCACGAAGCCTCGTATAGAAATCGGGAGGAGAGAGGGTATGAAATTAGATCCACTCGCTCTAAAACCCGAAAAAGTCTCAATTATAGGTTAGAAATGGACCACGAGACGTGTTTGTGAGGTCAGAACGAAAAAACGAGCACAAAGCCTCGTATAGAAATCGGGAGGAGAGAGGGTATGAAATTAGATCCACTTTCTCTAAAACCCGAAAAAGTCTCCATTATAGGTTAGAAATGGACCACGAGACGTGTTGGTGAGGTCAGAATGAAAAAACGAGCACGAAGCCTCGTATAGCAATCGGGAGGAGAGAGGGTATGAAATTAGATCCACTTCCTCTAAAATCCGAAAAAGTCTCGATTATAGGTTAGAAATGGACCACGAGACGTGTTTGTGAGGTCAAAACGAAAAAACGAGCACAAAGCCTCGTATAGAAATCGAGAGGAGAGAGGGTATGAAATTAGATCCATTTCCTCTAAAACCCGAAAAAGTCTCGATTATAGGTTAGAAATGGACCACGAGACATGTTGGTGAGGTCAGAACGAAAAAACGAGCACGAAGCCTCGTATAGAAATCGGGAGGAGAGAGGGTATGAAATTAGATCCACTCGCTCTAAAACCCGAAAAAGTCTCAATTATAGGTTAGAAATGGACCACGAGACGTGTTTGTGAGGTCAGAACGAAAAAACGAGCACGAAGCCTCGTATAAAAATCGGGAGGAGAGAGGGTATGAAATTAGATCCACTTCCTCTAAAACCCGAAAAAGTCTCGATTATAGGTTAGAAATGGACCACGAGACGTGTTGGTGAGGTCAGAATGAAAAAATGAGCACGGAGCCTCGAATAGAAATCGGGAGGAGAGAGGGTATGAAATTAGATCCACTCGCTCTAAAACCCGAAAAAGTCTCAATTATAGGTTAGAAATGGACCACGAGACGTGTTTGTGAGGTCAGAACGAAAAAACGAGCACGAAGCCTCGTATAGAAATCGGAAGGAGAGAGGGTATAAAATTAGATCCACTTTCTCTAAAACCCGAAAAAGTCTCCATTATAGGTTAGAAATGGACCACGAGACGTGTTGGTGAGGTCAGAATGAAAAAACGAGCACGAAGCCTCATATAGCAATCGGGAGGAGAGAGGGTATGAAATTAGATCGACTTCCTCTAAAATCGAAAAAGTCTCGATTATAGGTTAGAAATGAACCACGAGACGTGTTTGTAAGGTCAGAATGAAAAAACGAGCACGAAGCCTCGTATAGAAATCGGGAGGACAGAGGGTATAAAATTAGATCCACTTCCTATAAAACCCGAAAAAGTCTCGATTATAGGTTAGAAATGGACCACGAGACGTCTTTGTGAGGTCAGAACGAAAAAACGAGCACGAATCCTCGTATAGAAATCGGGAGGAGAGAGGGTATGAAATTAGATCCACTCGCTCTAAAACCCGAAAAAGTCTCAATTATAGGTTAGAAATGGACCACGAGACGTGTTTGTGAGGTCAGAACGAAAAAACGAGAACGAAGCCTCGTATAAAAATCGGGAGGAGAGAGGGTATGAAATTAGATCCACTTCCTCTAAAACCCGAAAAAGTCTCGATTATAGGTTAGAAATGGACCACGAGACATGTTGGTGAGGTCAGAATAAAAAAATGAGCTCGGAGCCTCGAATAGAAATCGGGAGGAGAGAGGGTATGAAATTAGATCCACTCGCTCTAAAACCCGAAAAAGTCTCAATTATAGGTTAGAAATGGACCACGAGACGTGTTTGTGAGGTCAGAACGAAAAAACGAGCACGAAGCCTCGTATAGAAATCGGGAGGAGAGAGGGTATGAAATTAGATCCACTCGCTCTAAAACCCGAAAAAGTCTCAATTATAGGTTAGAAATGGACCACGAGACGTGTTTGTGAGGTCAGAACGAAAAAACGAGCACAAAGCCTCGTATAGAAATCGGGAGGAGAGAGGGTATGAAATTAGATCCACTTTCTCTAAAACCCGAAAAAGTCTCCATTATAGGTTAGAAATGGACCACGAGACGTGTTGGTGAGGTCAGAATGAAAAAACGAGCACGAAGCGTCGTATAGCAATCGGGAGGAGAGAGGGTATGAAATTAGATCCACTTCCTCTAAAATCCGAAAAAGTCTCGATTATAGGTTAGAAATGGACCACGAGACGTGTTTGTGAGGTCAAAACGAAAAAGCGAGCACAAAGCCTCGTATAGAAATCGAGAGGAGAGAGGGTATGAAATTAGATCCACTTCCTCTAAAACCCGAAAAAGTCTCGATTATAGGTTAGAAATGGACCACGAGACATGTTGGTGAGGTCAGAACGAAAAAACGAGCACGAAGCCTCGTATAGAAATCGGGAGGAGAGAGGGTATGAAATTAGATCCACTCGCTCTAAAACCCGAAAAAGTCTCAATTATAGGTTAGAAATGGACCACGAGACGTGTTTGTGAGGTCAGAACGAAAAAACGAGCACGAAGCCTCGTATAAAAATCGGGAGGAGAGAGGGTATGAAATTAGATCCACTTCCTCTAAAACCCGAAAAAGTCTCGATTATAGGTTAGAAATGGACCACGAGACGTGTTTGTGAGGTCAGAACGAAAAAACGAGCACGAAGCCTCGTATAGAAATCGGGAGGAGAGAGGGTATGAAATTAGATCCACTCGCTCTAAAACCCGAAAAAGTCTCAATTATAGGTTAGAAATGGACCACGAGACGTGTTTGTGAGGTCAGAACGAAAAAACGAGCACGAAGCCTCGTATAGAAATCGGGAGGAGAGAGGGTATGAAATTAGATCCACTCGCTCTAAAACCCGAAAAAGTCTCAATTATAGGTTAGAAATGGACCACGAGACGTGTTTGTGAGGTCAGAACGAAAAAACGAGCACGAAGCCTCGTATAGAAATCGGGAGGAGAGAGGGTATGAAATTAGATCCACTTTCTCTAAAACCCGAAAAAGTCTCCATTATAGGTTAGAAATGGACCACGAGACGTGTTGGTGAGGTCAGAATGAAAAAACGAGCACGAAGCCTCGTATAGCAATCGGGAGGAGAGAGGGTATGAAATTAGATCCACTTCCTCTAAAATCCGAAAAAGTCTCGATTATAGGTTAGAAATGGACCACGAGACGTGTTTGTGAGGTCAAAACGAAAAAACGAGCACCAAGCCTCGTATAGAAATCGAGAGGAGAGAGGGTATGAAATTAGATCCACTTCCTCTAAAACCCGAAAAAGTCTCGACTATACATTAGAAATGGACCAAGAGACGTGTTGGTGAGGTTAGAACGAAAAAACGAGCACGAAGCCTCGTATAGAAATCGGGAGGAGAGAGGGTATGAAATTAGATCCACTCGCTCTAAAACCCGAAAAAGTCTCAATTATAGGTTAGAAATGAACCACGAGACGTGTTTGTGAGGTCAGAATGAAAAAACGAGCACGAAGCCTCGTATAGCAATCGGGAGGAGAGAGGGTATGAAATTAGATCCACTTCCTCTAAAACCCGAAAAAGTCTCGATTATACGTTAGAAATGGACCAGGAGACGTGTTGATGAGGTCAGAACGAAAAAACGAGCACGAAGCCTCGTATAGAAATCGGGAGGAGAGAGGGTATGAAATTAGATCCACTTCCTCCAAAACCCGAAAAAGACTCGATTATACGTTAGAAATGGACCACGAGACGTGTTGGTGAGGTCAGAACGAAAAAACGAGCACGAAGCCTCGTATAGAAATCGGGAGGAGAGAGGGTATGAAATTAGATCCACTCGCTCTAAAACCCGAAAAAGTCTCGATTATAGGTTAGAAATGAACCACGAGATGTGTTTGTAAGGTCAGATTGAAAAAACGAGCACGAAGCCTCGTATAGAAATCGGGAGGAGAGAGGGTATAAAATTAGATCCACTTCCTCTAAAACCCGAAAAAGTCTCGATTATAGGTTAGAAATGGACCACGAGACGTCTTTGTGAGGTCAGAACGAAAAAACGAGCACGAATCCTCGTATAGAAATCGGGAGGAGAGAGGGTATGAAATTAGATCCACTCGCTCTAAAACCCGAAAAAGTCTCAATTATAGGTTAGAAATGGACCACGAGACGTGTTTGTGAGGTCAGAACGAAAAAACGAGCACGAAGCCTCGTATAAAAATCGGGAGGAGAGAGGGTATGAAATTAGATCCACTTCCTCTAAAACCCGAAAAAGTCTCGATTATAGGTTAGAAATGGACCACGAGACGTGTTGGTGAGGTCAGAATGAAAAAATGAGCACGGAGCCTCGAATAGAAATCGGGAGGAGAGAGGGTATGAAATTAGATCCACTCGCTCTAAAACCCGAAAAAGTCTCTATTATAGGTTAGAAATGGACCACGAGACGTGTTTGTGAGGTCAGAACGAAAAAACGAGCACGAAGCCTCGTATAGAAATCGGAAGGAGAGAGGGTATAAAATTAGATCCACTTTCTCTAAAACCCGAAAAAGTCTCCATTATAGGTTAGAAATGGACCACGAGACGTGTTGGTGAGGTCAGAATGAAAAAACGAGCACGAAGCCTCGTATAGCAATCGGGAGGAGAGAGGGTATGAAATTAGATCCACTTCCTCTAAAATCCGAAAAAGTCTCGATTATAGGTTAGAAATGGACCACGAGACGTGTTTGTGAGGTCAAAACGAAAAAACGAGCACAAAGCCTCGTATAGAAATCGAGAGGAGAGAGGGTATGAAATTAGATCCACTTCCTCTAAAACCCGAAAAAGTCTCGATTATAGGTTAGAAATGGACCACGAGACATGTTGGTGAGGTCAGAACGAAAAAACGAGCACGAAGCCTCGTAAAGAAATCGGGAGGAGAGAGGGTATGAAATTAGATCCACTTCCTCTAAAACCCGAAAAAGTCTCGATTATACGTTAGAAATGGACCATGAGACGTGTTGGTGAGGTCAGAACGAAAAAACGAGCACGAAGCCTCGTATAGAAATCGGGAGGAGAGAGAGTATGAAATTTGATCCACTTCCTCCAAAACCCGAAAAAGTCTCGATTATACATTAGAAATGGACCAAGAGACGTGTTGGTGAGGTCAGAACGAAAAAACGAGCACGAAGCCTCGTATAGAAATCGGGAGGAGAGAGGGTATGAAATTAGATCCACTTCCTCTAAAACCCGAAAAAGTCTCGATTATACGTTAGAAATGGACCATGAGACGTGTTGGTGAGGTCAGAACGAAAAAACGAGCACGAAGCCTCGTATAGAAATCGGGAGGAGAGAGAGTATGAAATTTGATCCACTTCCTCCAAAACCCGAAAAAGTCTCGATTATACATTAGAAATGGACCAAGAGACGTGTTGGTGAGGTCAGAACGAAAAAACGAGCACGAAGCCTCGTATAGAAATCGGGAGGAGAGAGGGTATGAAATTAGATCCACTTCCTCTAAAACCCGAAAAAGTCTCGATTATACGTTAGAAATGGACCATGAGACGTGTTGGTGAGGTCAGAACGAAAAAACGAGCACGAAGCCTCGTATAGAAATCGGGAGGAGAGAGAGTATGAAATTTGATCCACTACCTCCAAAACCCGAAAAAGTCTCGATTATACATTAGAAATGGACCAAGAGACGTGTTGGTGAGGTCAGAACGAAAAAACGAGCACGAAGCCTCGTATAGAAATCGGGAGGAGAGAGGGTATGAAATTAGATCCACTCGCTCTAAAACCCGAAAAAGTCTCAATTATAGATTAGAAATGGACCACGAGACGTGTTTGTGAGGTCAGAACGAAAAAACGAGCACGAAGCCTCGTATAGAAATCGGGAGGAGAGAGGGTATGAAATTAGATCCACTCGCTCTAAAACCCGAAAAAGTCTCGATTATAGGTTAGAAATGAACCACGAGACGTGTTCGTAAGGTCAGAATGAAAAAACGAGCACGAAGCCTCGTATAGCAATCGGGAGGAGAGAGGGTATGAAATTAGATCCACTTCCTCTAAAATCCGAAAAAGTCTCGATTATAGGTTAGAAATGGACCACGAGACGTGTTTGTGAGGTCAAAACGAAAAAACGAGCACAAAGCCTCGTATAGAAATCGAGAGGAGAGAGAGTATGAAATTTGATCCACTTCCTCCAAAACCCGAAAAAGTCTCGATTATACATTAGAAATGGACCAAGAGACGTGTTGGTGAGGTCAGAACGAAAAAACGAGCACGAAGCCTCGTATAGAAATCGGGAGGAGAGAGGGTATGAAATTAGATCCACTCGCTCTAAAACCCGAAAAAGTCTCGATTATAGGTTAGAAATGAACCACGAGACGTGTTTGTAAGGTCAGAATGAAAAAACGAGCACGAAGCCTCGTATAGAAATCGGGAGGAGAGAGGGTATAAAATTAGATCCACTTCCTCTAAAACTCGAAAAAGTCTCGATTATAGGTTAGAAATGGACCACGAGACGTCTTTGTGAGGTTAGAACGAAAAAACGAGCACGAATCCTCGTATAGAAATCGGGAGGAGAGAGGGTATGAAATTAGATCCACTCGCTCTTAAACCCGAAAAAGTCTCAATTATAGGTTAGAAATGGACCACGAGACGTGTTTGTGAGGTCAGAACGAAAAAACGAGCACGAAGCCTCGTATAAAAATCGGGAGGAGAGAGGGTATGAAATTAGATCCACTTCCTCTAAAACCCGAAAAAGTCTCGATTATAGGTTAGAAATGGACCACGAGACGTGTTGGTGAGGTCAGAATGAAAAAATGAGCACGGAGCCTCGAATAGAAATCGGGAGGAGAGAGGGTATGAAATTAGATCCACTCGCTCTAAAACCCGAAAAAGTCTCTATTATAGGTTAGAAATGGACCACGAGACGTGTTTGTGAGGTCAGAACGAAAAAACGAGCACGAAGCCTCGTATAGAAATCGGGAGGAGAGAGGGTATGAAATTAGATCCACTTTCTCTAAAACCCGAAAAAGTTTCCATTATAGGTTAGAAATGGACCACGAGACGTGTTGGTGAGGTCAGAACGAAAAAACGAGCACGAAGCCTCGTATAGAAATCGGAAGGAGAGAGGGTATGAAATTAGATCCACTTTCTCTAAAACCCGAAAAAGTCTCCATTATAGGTTAGAAATGGACCACGAGACGTGTTGGTGAGGACAGAATGAAAAAACGAGCACGAAGCCTCGTATAGCAATCGGGAGGAGAGAGGGTATGAAATTAGATCCACTTCCTCTAAAATCCGAAAAAGTCTCGATTATAGGATAGAAATGGACCACGAGACGTGTTTGTGAGGTCAAAACGAAAAAACGAGCACGAAGCCTCGTATAGAAATCGGGAGGAGAGAGGGTATGAAATTAGATCCACTTCCTCTAAAACCCGAAAAAGTCTCGATTATACGTTAGAAATGGACCACGAGACGTGTTGGTTAGGTCAGAACGAAAAAACGAGCACGAAGCCTCGTATAGAAATCGGAAGGAGAGAGGGTATGAAATTAGATCCACTTTCTCTAAAACCCGAAAAAGTCTCCATTATAGGTTAGAAATGGACCACGAGACGTGTTGGTGAGGACAGAATGAAAAAACGAGCACGAAGCCTCGTATAGCAATCGGGAGGAGAGAGGGTATGAAATTAGATCCACTTCCTCTAAAATCCGAAAAAGTCTCGATTATAGGATAGAAATGGACCACGAGACGTGTTTGTGAGGTCAAAACGAAAAAACGAGCACGAAGCCTCGTATAGAAATCGGGAGGAGAGAGGGTATGAAATTAGATCCACTTCCTCTAAAACCCGAAAAAGTCTCGATTATACGTTAGAAATGGACCATGAGACGTGTTGGTTAGGTCAGAACGAAAAAACGAGCACGAAGCCTCGTATAGAAATCGGGAGGAGAGAGGGTATAAAATTAGATCCACTCGCTCTAAAACCCGAAAAACTCTCAATTATAGGTTAGAAATGGACCACGAGACGTGTTTGTGAGGTCAGAACGAAAAAACGAGCACGAAGCCTCGTATAGAAATCGGGAGGAGGGAGGGTATGAAATTAGATCCACTTTCTCTAAAACCCGAAAAAGTCTCCATTATAGGTTAGAAATGGACCACGAGACGTGTTGGTGAGGACAGAATGAAAAAACGAGCACGAAGCCTCGTATAGAAATCGGGAGGAGAGAGGGTATGAAATTAGATCCACTTCCTCTAAAATCCGAAAAAGTCTCAATTATAGGTTAGAAATAGACCACGAGACGTGTTTGTGAGGTCAGAACGAAAAAACAAGCACGAAGCCTCGTATAGAAATCAGGAGGAGAGAGGAAATGAAATTAGATCCACTTCCTCTAAAACCCGAAAAAGTCTCGATTATACGTTAGAAATGGACCAGGAGACGTGTTGGTGAGGTCAGAATGAAAAAACGAGCACGAAGCCTCGTATAGAAATCGGGAGGAGAGAGGGTATGAAATTAGATCCACTCGCTCTAAAACCCGAAAAAGTCTCAATTATAGGTTAGAAATGGACCACGAGACGTGTTTGTGAGGTCAGAATGAAAAAACGAGCACGAAGCCTCGTATAAAAATCGGGAGGAGAGAGGGTATGAAATTAGATCCACTTCCTCTAAAACCCGAAAAAGTCTCGATTATAGGTTAGAAATGGACCACGAGACGTGTTGGTGAGGTCAGAATGAAAAAATGAGCACGGAGCCTCGAATAGAAATCGGGAGGATAGAGGGCATGAAATTAGATCCACTCGCTCTAAAACCCGAAAAAGTCTCTATTATAGGTTAGAAATGGACCACGAGACGTGTTTGTGAGGTCAGAACGAAAAAACGAGCACGAAGCCTCGTATAGAAATCGGGAGGAGAGAGGGTATGAAATTAGATCCACTTTCTCTAAAACCCGAAAAAGTCTCCATTATAGGTTAGAAATGGACCACGAGACGTGTTGGTGAGGTCAGAATGAAAAAACGAGCACGAAGCCTCGTATAGCAATCGGGAGGAGAGAGGGTATGAAATTAGATCCACTTCCTCTAAAATCCGAAAAAGTCTCGATTATAGGTTAGAAATGGACCACGAGACGTGTTTGTGAGGTCAAAACGAAAAAACGAGCACAAAGCCTCGTATAGAAATCGAGAAGAGAGAGGGTATGAAATTAGATCCACTTCCTCTAAAACCCGAAAAAGTCTCGATTATAGGTTAGAAATGGACCACGAGACATGTTGGTGAGGTCAGAACGAAAAAACGAGCACGAAGCCTCGTAAAGAAATCGGGAGGAGAGAGGGTATGAAATTAGATCCACTTCCTCTAAAACCCGAAAAAGTCTCGATTATACGTTAGAAATGGACCATGAGACGTGTTGGTGAGGTCAGAACGAAAAAACGAGCACGAAGCCTCGTATAGAAATCGGGAGGAGAGAGAGTATGAAATTTGATCCACTTCCTCCAAAACCCGAAAAAGTCTCGATTATACATTAGAAATGGACCAAGAGACGTGTTGGTGAGGTCAGAACGAAAAAACGAGCACGAAGCCTCGTATAGAAATCGGGAGGAGAGAGGGTATGAAATTAGATCCACTTCCTCTAAAACCCGAAAAAGTCTCGATTATACGTTAGAAATGGACCATGAGACGTGTTGGTGAGGTCAGAACGAAAAAACGAGCACGAAGCCTCGTATAGAAATCGGGAGGAGAGAGAGTATGAAATTTGATCCACTTCCTCCAAAACCCGAAAAAGTCTCGATTATACATTAGAAATGGACCAAGAGACGTGTTGGTGAGGTCAGAACGAAAAAACGAGCACGAAGCCTCGTATAGAAATCGGGAGGAGAGAGGGTATGAAATTAGATCCACTTCCTCTAAAACCCGAAAAAGTCTCGATTATACGTTAGAAATGGACCATGAGACGTGTTGGTGAGGTCAGAACGAAAAAACGAGCACGAAGCCTCGTATAGAAATCGGGAGGAGAGAGAGTATGAAATTTGATCCACTACCTCCAAAACCCGAAAAAGTCTCGATTATACATTAGAAATGGACCAAGAGACGTGTTGGTGAGGTCAGAACGAAAAAACGAGCACGAAGCCTCGTATAGAAATCGGGAGGAGAGAGGGTATGAAATTAGATCCACTCGCTCTAAAACCCGAAAAAGTCTCAATTATAGATTAGAAATGGACCACGAGACGTGTTTGTGAGGTCAGAACGAAAAAACGAGCACGAAGCCTCGTATAGAAATCGGGAGGAGAGAGGGTATGAAATTAGATCCACTCGCTCTAAAACCCGAAAAAGTCTCGATTATAGGTTAGAAATGAACCACGAGACGTGTTCGTAAGGTCAGAATGAAAAAACGAGCACGAAGCCTCGTATAGCAATCGGGAGGAGAGAGGGTATGAAATTAGATCCACTTCCTCTAAAATCCGAAAAAGTCTCGATTATAGGTTAGAAATGGACCACGAGACGTGTTTGTGAGGTCAAAACGAAAAAACGAGCACAAAGCCTCGTATAGAAATCGAGAGGAGAGAGAGTATGAAATTTGATCCACTTCCTCCAAAACCCGAAAAAGTCTCGATTATACATTAGAAATGGACCAAGAGACGTGTTGGTGAGGTCAGAACGAAAAAACGAGCACGAAGCCTCGTATAGAAATCGGGAGGAGAGAGGGTATGAAATTAGATCCACTCGCTCTAAAACCCGAAAAAGTCTCGATTATAGGTTAGAAATGAACCACGAGACGTGTTTGTAAGGTCAGAATGAAAAAACGAGCACGAAGCCTCGTATAGAAATCGGGAGGAGAGAGGGTATAAAATTAGATCCACTTCCTCTAAAACTCGAAAAAGTCTCGATTATAGGTTAGAAATGGACCACGAGACGTCTTTGTGAGGTTAGAACGAAAAAACGAGCACGAATCCTCGTATAGAAATCGGGAGGAGAGAGGGTATGAAATTAGATCCACTCGCTCTTAAACCCGAAAAAGTCTCAATTATAGGTTAGAAATGGACCACGAGACGTGTTTGTGAGGTCAGAACGAAAAAACGAGCACGAAGCCTCGTATAAAAATCGGGAGGAGAGAGGGTATGAAATTAGATCCACTTCCTCTAAAACCCGAAAAAGTCTCGATTATAGGTTAGAAATGGACCACGAGACGTGTTGGTGAGGTCAGAATGAAAAAATGAGCACGGAGCCTCGAATAGAAATCGGGAGGAGAGAGGGTATGAAATTAGATCCACTCGCTCTAAAACCCGAAAAAGTCTCTATTATAGGTTAGAAATGGACCACGAGACGTGTTTGTGAGGTCAGAACGAAAAAACGAGCACGAAGCCTCGTATAGAAATCGGGAGGAGAGAGGGTATGAAATTAGATCCACTTTCTCTAAAACCCGAAAAAGTCTCCATTATAGGTTAGAAATGGACCACGAGACGTGTTGGTGAGGTCAGAACGAAAAAACGAGCACGAAGCCTCGTATAGAAATCGGAAGGAGAGAGGGTATGAAATTAGATCCACTTTCTCTAAAACCCGAAAAAGTCTCCATTATAGGTTAGAAATGGACCACGAGACGTGTTGGTGAGGACAGAATGAAAAAACGAGCACGAAGCCTCGTATAGCAATCGGGAGGAGAGAGGGTATGAAATTAGATCCACTTCCTCTAAAATCCGAAAAAGTCTCGATTATAGGATAGAAATGGACCACGAGACGTGTTTGTGAGGTCAAAACGAAAAAACGAGCACGAAGCCTCGTATAGAAATCGGGAGGAGAGAGGGTATGAAATTAGATCCACTTCCTCTAAAACCCGAAAAAGTCTCGATTATACGTTAGAAATGGACCACGAGACGTGTTGGTTAGGTCAGAACGAAAAAACGAGCACGAAGCCTCGTATAGAAATCGGGAGGATAGAGGGCATGAAATTAGATCCACTCGCTCTAAAACCCGAAAAAGTCTCTATTATAGGTTAGAAATGGACCACGAGACGTGTTTGTGAGGTCAGAACGAAAAAACGAGCACGAAGCCTCGTATAGAAATCGGGAGGAGAGAGGGTATGAAATTAGATCCACTTCCTCTAAAACCCGAAAAAGTCTCGATTATAGGTTAGAAATGGACCACGAGACGTGTTGGTGAGGTCAGAATGAAAAAATGAGCACGGAGCCTCGAATAGAAATCGGGAGGATAGAGGGCATGAAATTAGATCCACTCGCTCTAAAACCCGAAAAAGTCTCTATTATAGGTTAGAAATGGACCACGAGACGTGTTTGTGAGGTCAGAACGAAAAAACGAGCACGAAGCCTCGTATAGAAATCGGGAGGAGAGAGGGTATGAAATTAGATCCACTTTCTCTAAAACCCGAAAAAGTCTCCATTATAGGTTAGAAATGGACCACGAGACGTGTTGGTGAGGTCAGAATGAAAAAACGAGCACGAAGCCTCGTATAGCAATCGGGAGGAGAGAGGGTATGAAATTAGATCCACTTCCTCTAAAATCCGAAAAAGTCTCGATTATAGGTTAGAAATGGACCACGAGACGTGTTTGTGAGGTCAAAACGAAAAAACGAGCACAAAGCCTCGTATAGAAATCGAGAAGAGAGAGGGTATGAAATTAGATCCACTTCCTCTAAAACCCGAAAAAGTCTCGATTATAGGTTAGAAATGGACCACGAGACATGTTGGTGAGGTCAGAACGAAAAAACGAGCACGAAGCCTCGTAAAGAAATCGGGAGGAGAGAGGGTATGAAATTAGATCCACTTCCTCTAAAACCCGAAAAAGTCTCGATTATACGTTAGAAATGGACCATGAGACGTGTTGGTGAGGTCAGAACGAAAAAACGAGCACGAAGCCTCGTATAGAAATCGGGAGGAGAGAGAGTATGAAATTTGATCCACTTCCTCCAAAACCCGAAAAAGTCTCGATTATACATTAGAAATGGACCAAGAGACGTGTTGGTGAGGTCAGAACGAAAAAACGAGCACGAAGCCTCGTATAGAAATCGGGAGGAGAGAGGGTATGAAATTAGATCCACTTCCTCTAAAACCCGAAAAAGTCTCGATTATACGTTAGAAATGGACCATGAGACGTGTTGGTGAGGTCAGAACGAAAAAACGAGCACGAAGCCTCGTATAGAAATCGGGAGGAGAGAGAGTATGAAATTTGATCCACTTCCTCCAAAACCCGAAAAAGTCTCGATTATACATTAGAAATGGACCAAGAGACGTGTTGGTGAGGTCAGAACGAAAAAACGAGCACGAAGCCTCGTATAGAAATCGGGAGGAGAGAGGGTATGAAATTAGATCCACTTCCTCTAAAACCCGAAAAAGTCTCGATTATACGTTAGAAATGGACCATGAGACGTGTTGGTGAGGTCAGAACGAAAAAACGAGCACGAAGCCTCGTATAGAAATCGGGAGGAGAGAGAGTATGAAATTTGATCCACTACCTCCAAAACCCGAAAAAGTCTCGATTATACATTAGAAATGGACCAAGAGACGTGTTGGTGAGGTCAGAACGAAAAAACGAGCACGAAGCCTCGTATAGAAATCGGGAGGAGAGAGGGTATGAAATTAGATCCACTCGCTCTAAAACCCGAAAAAGTCTCAATTATAGATTAGAAATGAACCACGAGACGTGTTTGTGAGGTCAGAACGAAAAAACGAGCACGAAGCCTCGTATAGAAATCGGGAGGAGAGAGGGTATGAAATTAGATCCACTCGCTCTAAAACCCGAAAAAGTCTCGATTATAGGTTAGAAATGAACCACGAGACGTGTTCGTAAGGTCAGAATGAAAAAACGAGCACGAAGCCTCGTATAGCAATCGGGAGGAGAGAGGGTATGAAATTAGATCCACTTCCTCTAAAATCCGAAAAAGTCTCGATTATAGGTTAGAAATGGACCACGAGACGTGTTTGTGAGGTCAAAACGAAAAAACGAGCACAAAGCCTCGTATAGAAATCGAGAGGAGAGAGAGTATGAAATTTGATCCACTTCCTCCAAAACCCGAAAAAGTCTCGATTATACATTAGAAATGGACCAAGAGACGTGTTGGTGAGGTCAGAACGAAAAAACGAGCACGAAGCCTCGTATAGAAATCGGGAGGAGAGAGGGTATGAAATTAGATCCACTCGCTCTAAAACCCGAAAAAGTCTCGATTATAGGTTAGAAATGAACCACGAGACGTGTTTGTAAGGTCAGAATGAAAAAACGAGCACGAAGCCTCGTATAGAAATCGGGAGGAGAGAGGGTATAAAATTAGATCCACTTCCTCTAAAACTCGAAAAAGTCTCGATTATAGGTTAGAAATGGACCACGAGACGTCTTTGTGAGGTTAGAACGAAAAAACGAGCACGAATCCTCGTATAGAAATCGGGAGGAGAGAGGGTATGAAATTAGATCCACTCGCTCTTAAACCCGAAAAAGTCTCAATTATAGGTTAGAAATGGACCACGAGACGTGTTTGTGAGGTCAGAACGAAAAAACGAGCACGAAGCCTCGTATAAAAATCGGGAGGAGAGAGGGTATGAAATTAGATCCACTTCCTCTAAAACCCGAAAAAGTCTCGATTATAGGTTAGAAATGGACCACGAGACGTGTTGGTGAGGTCAGAATGAAAAAATGAGCACGGAGCCTCGAATAGAAATCGGGAGGAGAGAGGGTATGAAATTAGATCCACTCGCTCTAAAACCCGAAAAAGTCTCTATTATAGGTTAGAAATGGACCACGAGACGTGTTTGTGAGGTCAGAACGAAAAAACGAGCACGAAGCCTCGTATAGAAATCGGGAGGAGAGAGGGTATGAAATTAGATCCACTTTCTCTAAAACCCGAAAAAGTCTCCATTATAGGTTAGAAATGGACCACGAGACGTGTTGGTGAGGTCAGAACGAAAAAACGAGCACGAAGCCTCGTATAGAAATCGGAAGGAGAGAGGGTATGAAATTAGATCCACTTTCTCTAAAACCCGAAAAAGTCTCCATTATAGGTTAGAAATGGACCACGAGACGTGTTGGTGAGGACAGAATGAAAAAACGAGCACGAAGCCTCGTATAGCAATCGGGAGGAGAGAGGGTATGAAATTAGATCCACTTCCTCTAAAATCCGAAAAAGTCTCGATTATAGGATAGAAATGGACCACGAGACGTGTTTGTGAGGTCAAAACGAAAAAACGAGCACGAAGCCTCGTATAGAAATCGGGAGGAGAGAGGGTATGAAATTAGATCCACTTCCTCTAAAACCCGAAAAAGTCTCGATTATACGTTAGAAATGGACCACGAGACGTGTTGGTTAGGTCAGAACGAAAAAACGAGCACGAAGCCTCGTATAGAAATCGGAAGGAGAGAGGGTATGAAATTAGATCCACTTTCTCTAAAACCCGAAAAAGTCTCCATTATAGGTTAGAAATGGACCACGAGACGTGTTGGTGAGGACAGAATGAAAAAACGAGCACGAAGCCTCGTATAGCAATCGGGAGGAGAGAGGGTATGAAATTAGATCCACTTCCTCTAAAATCCGAAAAAGTCTCGATTATAGGATAGAAATGGACCACGAGACGTGTTTGTGAGGTCAAAACGAAAAAACGAGCACGAAGCCTCGTATAGAAATCGGGAGGAGAGAGGGTATGAAATTAGATCCACTTCCTCTAAAACCCGAAAAAGTCTCGATTATACGTTAGAAATGGACCATGAGACGTGTTGGTTAGGTCAGAACGAAAAAACGAGCACGAAGCCTCGTATAGAAATCGGGAGGAGAGAGGGTATAAAATTAGATCCACTCGCTCTAAAACCCGAAAAACTCTCAATTATAGGTTAGAAATGGACCACGAGACGTGTTTGTGAGGTCAGAACGAAAAAACGAGCACGAAGCCTCGTATAGAAATCGGGAGGAGGGAGGGTATGAAATTAGATCCACTTTCTCTAAAACCCGAAAAAGTCTCCATTATAGGTTAGAAATGGACCACGAGACGTGTTGGTGAGGACAGAATGAAAAAACGAGCACGAAGCCTCGTATAGAAATCGGGAGGAGAGAGGGTATGAAATTAGATCCACTTCCTCTAAAATCCGAAAAAGTCTCAATTATAGGTTAGAAATAGACCACGAGACGTGTTTGTGAGGTCAGAACGAAAAAACAAGCACGAAGCCTCGTATAGAAATCAGGAGGAGAGAGGAAATGAAATTAGATCCACTTCCTCTAAAACCCGAAAAAGTCTCGATTATACGTTAGAAATGGACCAGGAGACGTGTTGGTGAGGTCAGAATGAAAAAACGAGCACGAAGCCTCGTATAGAAATCGGGAGGAGAGAGGGTATGAAATTAGATCCACTCGCTCTAAAACCCGAAAAAGTCTCAATTATAGGTTAGAAATGGACCACGAGACGTGTTTGTGAGGTCAGAATGAAAAAACGAGCACGAAGCCTCGTATAAAAATCGGGAGGAGAGAGGGTATGAAATTAGATCCACTTCCTCTAAAACCCGAAAAAGTCTCGATTATAGGTTAGAAATGGACCACGAGACGTGTTGGTGAGGTCAGAATGAAAAAATGAGCACGGAGCCTCGAATAGAAATCGGGAGGATAGAGGGCATGAAATTAGATCCACTCGCTCTAAAACCCGAAAAAGTCTCTATTATAGGTTAGAAATGGACCACGAGACGTGTTTGTGAGGTCAGAACGAAAAAACGAGCACGAAGCCTCG
Source organism: Thalia dealbata (assembly GCA_030544415.1). Classification (NCBI taxonomy): domain Eukaryota; kingdom Viridiplantae; phylum Streptophyta; class Magnoliopsida; order Zingiberales; family Marantaceae; genus Thalia; species Thalia dealbata. The sequence continues at coordinate 14,538,495 of CM060460.1, forward strand.
TATAGAAATCGGGAGGAGAGAGGGTATGAAATTAGATCCACTTTCTCTAAAACCCGAAAAAGTCTCCATTATAGGTTAGAAATGGACCACGAGACGTGTTGGTGAGGTCAGAATGAAAAAACGAGCACGAAGCCTCGTATAGCAATCGGGAGGAGAGAGGGTATGAAATTAGATCCACTTCCTCTAAAATCCGAAAAAGTCTCGATTATAGGTTAGAAATGGACCACGAGACGTGTTTGTGAGGTCAAAACGAAAAAACGAGCACAAAGCCTCGTATAGAAATCGAGAGGAGAGAGGGTATGAAATTAGATCCACTTCCTCTAAAACCCGAAAAAGTCTCGATTATAGGTTAGAAATGGACCACGAGACATGTTGGTGAGGTCAGAATGAAAAAACGAGCACGAAGCCTCGTATAGAAATCGGGAGGAGAGAGGGTATGAAATTAGATCCACTCGCTCTAAAACCCGAAAAAGTCTCAATTATAGGTTAGAAATGGACCACGAGACGTGTTTGTGAGGTCAGAACGAAAAAACGAGCACGAAGCCTCGTATAAAAATCGGGAGGAGAGAGGGTATGAAATTAGATCCACTTCCTCTAAAACCCGAAAAAGTCTCGATTATAGGTTAGAAATGGACCACGAGACGTGTTGGTGAGGTCAGAATGAAAAAATGAGCACGAAGCCTCGTATAGCAATCGGGAGGAGAGAGGGTATGAAATTAGATCGACTTCCTCTAAAATCGAAAAAGTCTCGATTATAGGTTAGAAATGAACCACGAGACGTGTTTGTAAGGTCAGAATGAAAAAACGAGCACGAAGCCACGTATAGAAATCGGGAGGAGAGAGGGTATAAAATTAGATCCACTTCCTCTAAAACCCGAAAAAGTCTCGATTATAGGTTAGAAATGGACCACGAGACGTCTTTGTGAGGTCAGAACGAAAAAACGAGCACGAATCCTCGTATAGAAATCGGGAGGAGAGAGGGTATGAAATTAGATCCACTCGCTCTAAAACCCGAAAAAGTCTCGATTATAGGTTAGAAATGAACCACGAGACGTGTTTGTAAGGTCAGAATGAAAAAACGAGCACGAAGCCTCGTATAGCAATCGGGAGGAGAGAGGGTATGAAATTAGATCCACTTCCTCTAAAATCCGAAAAAGTCTCGATTATAGGTTAGAAATGGACCACGAGACGTGTTTGTGAGGTCAAAACGAAAAAACGAGCACAAAGCCTCGTATGGAAATCGAGAGGAGAGAGAGTATGAAATTTGATCCACTTCCTCCAAAACCCGAAAAAGTCTCGATTATACATTAGAAATGGACCAAGAGACGTGTTGGTGAGGTCAGAACGAAAAAACGAGCACGAAGCCTCGTATAGAAATCGGGAGGAGAGAGGGTATGAAATTAGATCCACTCGCTCTAAAACCCGAAAAAGTCTCGATTATAGGTTAGAAATGAACCACGAGACGTGTTTGTAAGGTCAGAATGAAAAAACGAGCACGAAGCCTCGTATAGAAATCGGGAGGAGAGAGGGTATAAAATTAGATCCACTTCCTCTAAAACCCGAAAAAGTCTCGATTATAGGTTAGAAATGGACCACGAGACGTCTTTGTGAGGTCAGAACGAAAAAACGAGCACGAATCCTCGTATAGAAATCGGGAGGAGAGAGGGTATGAAATTAGATCCACTCGCTCTTAAACCCGAAAAAGTCTCAATTATAGGTTAGAAATGGACCACGAGACGTGTTTGTGAGGTCAGAACGAAAAAACGAGCACGAAGCCTCGTATAAAAATCGGGAGGAGAGAGGGTATGAAATTAGATCCACTTCCTCTAAAACCCGAAAAAGTCTCGATTATAGGTTAGAAATGGACCACGAGACGTGTTGGTGAGGTCAGAATGAAAAAATGAGCACGGAGCCTCGAATAGAAATCGGGAGGAGAGAGGGTATGAAATTAGATCCACTCGCTCTAAAACCCGAAAAAGTCTCTATTATAGGTTAGAAATGGACCACGAGACGTGTTTGTGAGGTCAGAACGAAAAAACGAGCACGAAGCCTCGTATAGAAATCGGGAGGAGAGAGGGTATGAAATTAGATCCACTTTCTCTAAAACCCGAAAAAGTCTCCATTATAGGTTAGAAATGGACCACGAGACGTGTTGGTGAGGTCAGAATGAAAAAAGGAGCACGAAGCCTCGTATAGCAATCGGGAGGAGAGAGGGTATGAAATTAGATCCACTTCCTCTAAAATCCGAAAAAGTCTCGATTATAGGTTAGAAATGGACCACGAGACGTGTTTGTGAGGTCAAAACGAAAAAACGAGCACAAAGCCTCGTATAGAAATCGAGAGGAGAGAGGGTATGAAATTAGATCCACTTCCTCTAAAACCCGAAAAAGTCTCGATTATAGGTTAGAAATGGACCACGAGACATGTTGGTGAGGTCAGAATGAAAAAACGAGCACGAAGCCTCGTATAGAAATCGGGAGGAGAGAGGGTATGAAATTAGATCCACTCGCTCTAAAACCCGAAAAAGTCTCAATTATAGGTTAGAAATGGACCACGAGACGTGTTTGTGAGGTCAGAACGAAAAAACGAGCACGAAGCCTCGTATAAAAATCGGGAGGAGAGAGGGTATGAAATTAGATCCACTTCCTCTAAAACCCGAAAAAGACTCGATTATACGTTAGAAATGGACCACGAGACGTGTTGGTGAGGTCAGAACGAAAAAACGAGCACGAAGCCTCGTATAGAAATCGGGAGGAGAGAGGGTATGAAATTAGATCCACTTCCTCTAAAATCCGAAAAAGTCTCAATTATAGGTTAGAAATAGACCACGAGACGTGTTTGTGAGGTCAGAACGAAAAAACAAGCAGGAAGCCTCGTATAGAAATCAGGAGGAGAGAGGAAATGAAATTAGATCCACTTCCTCTAAAACCCGAAAAAGTCTCGATTATACGTTAGAAATGGACCAAGAGACGTGTTGGTGAGGTCAGAATGAAAAAACGAGCACGAAGCCTCGTATAGAAATCGGGAGGAGAGAGGGTATGAAATTAGATCCACTCGCTCTAAAACCCGAAAAAGTCTCAATTATAGGTTAGAAATGGACCACGAGACGTGTTTGTGAGGTCAGAACGAAAAAACGAGCACGAAGCCTCGTATAAAAATCGGGAGGAGAGAGGGTATGAAATTAGATCCACTTCCTCTAAAACCCGAAAAAGTCTCGATTATAGGTTAGAAATGGACCACGAGACGTGTTGGTGAGGTCAGAACGAAAAAATGAGCACGGAGCCTCGAATAGAAATCGGGAGGATAGAGGGTATGAAATTAGATCCACTCGCTCTAAAACCCGAAAAAGTCTCTATTATAGGTTAGAAATGGACCACGAGACGTGTTTGTGAGGTCAGAACGAAAAAACGAGCACGAAGCCTCGTATAGAAATCGGGAGGAGAGAGGGTATGAAATTAGATCCACTTTCTCTAAAACCCGAAAAAGTCTCCATTATAGGTTAGAAATGGACCACGAGACGTGTTGGTGAGGTCAGAATGAAAAAACGAGCACGAAGCCTCGTATAGCATTCGGGAGGAGAGAGGGTATGAAATTAGATCCACTTCCTCTAAAATCCGAAAAAGTCTCGATTATAGGTTAGAAATGGACCACGAGACGTGTTTGTGAGGTCAAAACGAAAAAACGAGCACAAAGCCTCGTATAGAAATCGAGAGGAGAGAGGGTATGAAATTAGATCCACTTCCTCTAAAACCCGAAAAAGTCTCGATTATAGGTTAGAAATGGACCACGAGACATGTTGGTGAGGTCAGAACGAAAAAACGAGCACGAAGCCTCGTATAGAAATCGGGAGGAGAGAGGGTATGAAATTAGATCCACTCGCTCTAAAACCCGAAAAAGTCTCAATTATAGGTTAGAAATGGACCACGAGACGTGTTTGTGAGGTCAGAACGAAAAAACGAGCACGAAGCCTCGTATAAAAATCGGGAGGAGAGAGGGTATGAAATTAGATCCACTCGCTCTAAAACCCGAAAAAGTCTCGATTATAGGTTAGAAATGGACCACGAGACGTGTTGGTGAGGTCAGAACGAAAAAATGAGCACGGAGCCTCGAATAGAAATCGGGAGGATAGAGGGTATGAAATTAGATCCACTCGCTCTAAAACCCGAAAAAGTCTCTATTATAGGTTAGAAATGGACCACGAGACGTGTTTGTGAGGTCAGAACGAAAAAACGAGCACGAAGCCTCGTATAGAAATCGGGAGGAGAGAGGGTATGAAATTAGATCCACTTTCTCTAAAACCCGAAAAAGTCTCCATTATAGGTTAGAAATGGACCACGAGACGTGTTGGTGAGGTCAGAATGAAAAAACGAGCACGAAGCCTCGTATAGCAATCGGGAGGAGAGAGGGTATGAAATTAGATCCACTTCCTCTAAAATCCGAAAAAGTCTCGATTATAGGTTAGAAATGGACCACGAGACGTGTTTGTGAGGTCAAAACGAAAAAACGAGCACAAAGCCTCGTATAGAAATCGAGAGGAGAGAGGGTATGAAATTAGATCCACTTCCTCTAAAACCCGAAAAAGTCTCGATTATAGGTTAGAAATGGACCACGAGACATGTTGGTGAGGTCAGAACGAAAAAACGAGCACGAAGCCTCGTATAGAAATCGGGAGGAGAGAGGGTATGAAATTAGATCCACTCGCTCTAAAACCCGAAAAAGTCTCAATTATAGGTTAGAAATGGACCACGAGACGTGTTTGTGAGGTCAGAACGAAAAAACGAGCACGAAGCCTCGTATAAAAATCGGGAGGAGAGAGGGTATGAAATTAGATCCACTCGCTCTAAAACCCGAAAAAGTCTCGATTATAGGTTAGAAATGGACCACGAGACGTGTTGGTGAGGTCAGAATGAAAAAATGAGCACGAAGCCTCGTATAGCAATCGGGAGGAGAGAGGGTATGAAATTAGATCGACTTCCTCTAAAATCGAAAAAGTCTCGATTATAGGTTAGAAATGAACCACGAGACGTGTTTGTAAGGTCAGAATGAAAAAACGAGCACGAAGCCACGTATAGAAATCGGGAGGAGAGAGGGTATAAAATTAGATCCACTTCCTCTAAAACCCAAAAAAGTCTCGATTATAGGTTAGAAATGGACCACGAGACGTCTTTGTGAGGACAGAACGAAAAAACGAGCACGAAGCCTCGTATAGCAATCGGGAGCAGAGAGGGTATGAAATTAGATCCACTCGCTCTAAAACCCGAAAAAGTCTCAATTATAGGTTAAAAATGGACCACGAGACGTGTTTGTGAGGTCAGAACGAAAAAACGAGCACGAAGCCTCGTATAAAAATCGGGAGGAGAGAGGGTATGAAATTAGATCCACTTCCTCTAAAACCCGAAAAAGTCTCGATTATAGGTTAGAAATGGACCACGAGACATGTTGGTGAGGTCAGAATAAAAAAATGAGCTCGGAGCCTCGAATAGAAATCGGGAGGAGAGAGGGTATGAAATTAGATCCACTCGCTCTAAAACCCGAAAAAGTCTCAATTATAGGTTTGAAATGGACCACGAGACGTGTTTGTGAGGTCAGAACGAAAAAACGAGCACGAAGCCTCGTATAGAAATCGGGAGGAGAGAGGGTATGAAATTAGATCCACTCGCTCTAAAACCCGAAAAAGTCTCGATTATAGGTTAGAAATGAACCACGAGACGTGTTTGTGAGGTCAGAACGAAAAAACGAGCACGAAGCCTCGTATAAAAATCGGGAGGAGAGAGGGTATGAAATTAGATCCACTTCCTCTAAAACCCGAAAAAGACTCGATTATACGTTAGAAATGGACCACGAGACGTGTTGGTGAGGTCAGAACGAAAAAACGAGCACGAAGCCTCGTATAGAAATCGGGAGGAGAGAGGGTATGAAATTAGATCCACTTCCTCTAAAATCCGAAAAAGTCTCAATTATAGGTTAGAAATAGACCACGAGACGTGTTTGTGAGGTCAGAACGAAAAAACAAGCAGGAAGCCTCGTATAGAAATCAGGAGGAGAGAGGAAATGAAATTAGATCCACTTCCTCTAAAACCCGAAAAAGTCTCGATTATACGTTAGAAATGGACCAGGAGACGTGTTGGTGAGGTCAGAATGAAAAAACGAGCACGAAGCCTCGTATAGAAATCGGGAGGAGAGAGGGTATGAAATTAGATCCACTCGCTCTAAAACCCGAAAAAGTCTCAATTATAGGTTAGAAATGGACCACGAGACGTGTTTGTGAGGTCAGAACGAAAAAACGAGCACGAAGCCTCGTATAAAAATCGGGAGGAGAGAGGGTATGAAATTAGATCCACTTCCTCTAAAACCCGAAAAAGTCTCGATTATAGGTTAGAAATGGACCACGAGACGTGTTGGTGAGGTCAGAACGAAAAAATGAGCACGGAGCCTCGAATAGAAATCGGGAGGATAGAGGGTATGAAATTAGATCCACTCGCTCTAAAACCCGAAAAAGTCTCTATTATAGGTTAGAAATGGACCACGAGACGTGTTTGTGAGGTCAGAACGAAAAAACGAGCACGAAGCCTCGTATAGAAATCGGGAGGAGAGAGGGTATGAAATTAGATCCACTTTCTCTAAAACCCGAAAAAGTCTCCATTATAGGTTAGAAATGGACCACGAGACGTGTTGGTGAGGTCAGAATGAAAAAACGAGCACGAAGCCTCGTATAGCAATCGGGAGGAGAGAGGGTATGAAATTAGATCCACTTCCTCTAAAATCCGAAAAAGTCTCGATTATAGGTTAGAAATGGACCACGAGACGTGTTTGTGAGGTCAAAACGAAAAAACGAGCACAAAGCCTCGTATAGAAATCGAGAGGAGAGAGGGTATGAAATTAGATCCACTTCCTCTAAAACCCGAAAAAGTCTCGATTATAGGTTAGAAATGGACCACGAGACATGTTGGTGAGGTCAGAACGAAAAAACGAGCACGAAGCCTCGTATAGAAATCGGGAGGAGAGAGGGTATGAAATTAGATCCACTCGCTCTAAAACCCGAAAAAGTCTCAATTATAGGTTAGAAATGGACCACGAGACGTGTTTGTGAGGTCAGAACGAAAAAACGAGCACGAAGCCTCGTATAAAAATCGGGAGGAGAGAGGGTATGAAATTAGATCCACTCGCTCTAAAACCCGAAAAAGTCTCGATTATAGGTTAGAAATGGACCACGAGACGTGTTGGTGAGGTCAGAATGAAAAAATGAGCACGAAGCCTCGTATAGCAATCGGGAGGAGAGAGGGTATGAAATTAGATCGACTTCCTCTAAAATCGAAAAAGTCTCGATTATAGGTTAGAAATGAACCACGAGACGTGTTTGTAAGGTCAGAATGAAAAAACGAGCACGAAGCCACGTATAGAAATCGGGAGGAGAGAGGGTATAAAATTAGATCCACTTCCTCTAAAACCCGAAAAAGTCTCGATTATAGGTTAGAAATGGACCACGAGACGTCTTTGTGAGGACAGAACGAAAAAACGAGCACGAAGCCTCGTATAGCAATCGGGAGCAGAGAGGGTATGAAATTAGATCCACTCGCTCTAAAACCCGAAAAAGTCTCAATTATAGGTTAAAAATGGACCACGAGACGTGTTTGTGAGGTCAGAACGAAAAAACGAGCACGAAGCCTCGTATAAAAATCGGGAGGAGAGAGGGTATGAAATTAGATCCACTTCCTCTAAAACCCGAAAAAGTCTCGATTATAGGTTAGAAATGGACCACGAGACATGTTGGTGAGGTCAGAATAAAAAAATGAGCTCGGAGCCTCGAATAGAAATCGGGAGGAGAGAGGGTATGAAATTAGATCCACTCGCTCTAAAACCCGAAAAAGTCTCAATTATAGGTTTGAAATGGACCACGAGACGTGTTTGTGAGGTCAGAACGAAAAAACGAGCACGAAGCCTCGTATAGAAATCGGGAGGAGAGAGGGTATGAAATTAGATCCACTCGCTCTAAAACCCGAAAAAGTCTCAATTATAGGTTAGAAATGGACCACGAGACGTGTTTGTGAGGTCAGAACGAAAAAACGAGCACGAAGCCTCGTATAGAAATCGGGAGGAGAGAGGGTATGAAATTAGATCCACTTTCTCTAAAACCCGAAAAAGTCTCCATTATAGGTTAGAAATGGACCACGAGACGTGTTGGTGAGGTCAGAATGAAAAAACGAGCACGAAGCCTCGTATAGCAATCGGGAGGAGAGAGGGTATGAAATTAGATCCACTTCCTCTAAAATCCGAAAAAGTCTCGATTATAGGTTAGAAATGGACCACGAGACGTGTTTGTGAGGTCAAAACGAAAAAACGAGCACAAAGCCTCGTATAGAAATCGAGAGGAGAGAGGGTATGAAATTAGATCCACTTCCTCTAAAACCCGAAAAAGTCTCGATTATAGGTTAGAAATGGACCACGAGACATGTTGGTGAGGTCAGAACGAAAAAACGAGCACGAAGCCTCGTAAAGAAATCGGGAGGAGAGAGGGTATGAAATTAGATCCACTTCCTCTAAAACCCGAAAAAGTCTCGATTATACGTTAGAAATGGACCATGAGACGTGTTGGTGAGGTCAGAACGAAAAAACGAGCACGAAGCCTCGTATAGAAATCGGGAGGAGAGAGAGTATGAAATTTGATCCACTTCCTCCAAAACCCGAAAAAGTCTCGATTATACATTAGAAATGGACCAAGAGACGTGTTGGTGAGGTCAGAACGAAAAAACGAGCACGAAGCCTCGTATAGAAATCGGGAGGAGAGAGGGTATGAAATTAGATCCACTTCCTCTAAAACCCGAAAAAGTCTCGATTATACGTTAGAAATGGACCACGAGACGTGTTTGTGAGGTCAGAACGAAAAAACAAGCACGAAGCCTCGTATAGAAATCAGGAGGAGAGAGGGTATGAAATTAGATCCACTTCCTCTACAACCCGAAAAAGTCTCGATTATAGGTTAGAAATGGACCACGAGACGTGTTTGTGAGGTCAGAACGAAAAAACGAGCACGAAGCCTCGTATAGAAATCGGGAGGAGAGAGGGTATGAAATTAGATCCACTTTCTCTAAAACCCGAAAAAGTCTCGATTATAGGTTAGAAATAGACCACGAGACATGTTGGTAAGGTCAGAATGAAAAAACGAGCACGAAGCCTCGTATAGCAATCGGAGGAGAGAGGGTATGAAATTAGATCCACTTCCTCTAAAATCCGAAAAAGTCTCGATTATAGGTTAGAAATGAACCACGAGACGTGTTTGTAAGGTCAGAACGAAAAAACATGCACGAAGCCTCGTATAGAAATCGGGAGGAGAGAGGGTATAAAATTAGATCCACTCGCTCTAAAACCCGAAAAAGTCTCAATTATAGGTTAGAAATGGACCACGAGATGTGTTTGTGAGGTCAGAACGAAAAAACGAGCACGAAGCCTCGTATAGAAATCGAGAGGAGAGAGGGTATGAAATTAGATCCACTTCCTCTAAAACCCGAAAAAGTCTCGATTATAGGTTAGAAATGGACCACGAGACATGTTGGTGAGGTCAGAACGAAAAAATGAGCACGAAGCCTCGTATAGAAATCGGGAGGAGAGAGGGTATGAAATTAGATCCACTCGCTCTAAAACCCGAAAAAGTCTCAATTATAGGTTAGAAATGGACCACGAGACGTGTTTGTGAGGTCAGAACGAAAAAACGAGCACGAAGCCTCGTATAGAAATCGGGAGGAGAGAGGGTATGAAATTAGATGCACTTCCTCTAAAACCCGAAAAAGTCTCGATTATAGGTTAGAAATGGACCACGAGACATGTTGGTGAGGTCAGAACGAAAAAACGAGCACGAAGCCTCGTAAAGAAATCGGGAGGAGAGAGGGTATGAAATTAGATCCACTCGCTCTAAAACCCGAAAAAGTCTCAATTATAGGTTAGAAATGGACCACGAGACGTGTTTAAGAGGTCAGAACGAAAAAACGAGCACGAAGCCTCGTATAAAAATCGGGAGGAGAGAGGGTATGAAATTAGATCCACTTCCTCTAAAACCCGAAAAAGTCTCGATTATAGGTTAGAAAGGGACCACGAGAGGTATTTGTGAGGTCAGAACGAAAAAACGAGCACGAAGCCTCGTATAGAAATCGGGAGGAGAGAGGGTATGAAATTAGATACACTTTCTCTAAAACCCGAAAATGTATCCATTATAGGTTAGAAATGGACCACGAGACATGTTGGTGAGGTCAGAATGAAAAAACGAGCACGAAGCCTCGTATAGCAATCGGGAGGAGAGAGGGTATGAAATTAGATCCACTTCCTCTAAAATCCAAAAAAGTCTCGATTATAGGTTAGAAATGGACCACGAGACTTGTTTGTGAGGTCAGAACGAAAAAACAAGCACGAAGCCTCGTATAGAAATCGGGAGGAGAGAGGGTATGAAATTAGATCCACTTCCTCTAAAACCCGAAAAAGTCTCGATTATACGTTAGAAATGGACCAGGAGACGTGTTGGTTAGGTCAGAACGAAAAAACGAGCACGAAGCCTCGTATAGAAATCGGGAGGAGAGAGGGTATTAAATTTGATCCACTTCCTCTAAAACCCGAAAAAGTCTCGATTATACGTTAGAAATGGACCACGAGACGTGTTGGTGAGGTCAGAACGAAAAAACGAGCACGAAGCCTCGTATAGAAATCGGGAGGAGAGAGGGTATGAAATTAGATCCACTCGCTCTAAAACCCGAAAAAGTCTCAATTATAGGTTAGAAATGGACCACGAGACGTTTTTGTGAGGTCAGAACGAAAAAACGAGCACGAAGCCTCGTATAGAAATCGGGAGGAGAGAGAGTATGAAATTAGATCCACTTGCTCTAAAACCCGAAAAAGTCTCAATTATAGGTTAGAAATGGACCACGAGACATGTTGGTGAGGTAAAAAATGAGCACGAAGCCTCGTATAGAAATCGGGAGGAGAGAGGGTATGAAATTAGATCCACTCGCTCTAAAACCCGAAAAAGTCTCAATTATGGGTTAGAAATGGACCACGAGACGTGTTTGTGAGGTCAGAACGAAAAAACGAGCACGAAGCTACGTATAGAAATCGGGAGGAGAGAGGGTATGAAATTAGATCCACTTCCTCTAAAACCCGAAAAAGTCTCGATTATACGTTAGAAATGGACCAGGAGACGTGTTGGTGAGGTCAGAACGAAAAAACGAGCACGAAGCCTCGTATAGAAATCGGGAGGAGAGAGGGTATTAAATTTGATCCACTTCCTCTAAAACCCGAAAAAGTCTCGATTATACGTTAGAAATGGACCACGAGACGTGTTGGTGAGGTCAGAACGAAAAAACGAGCACGAAGCCTCGTATAGAAATCGGGAGGAGAGAGGGTATGAAATTAGATCCACTCGCTCTAAAAACCGAAAAAGTCTCAATTATAGGTTAGAAATGGACCACGAGACGTGTTTGTGAGGTCAGAACGAAAAAACAAGCACGAAGCCTCGTATAGAAATCAGGAGGAGAGAGGGTATGAAATTAGATCCACTTCCTCTACAACCCGAAAAAGTCTCGATTATACGTTAGAAATGGACCACGAGACGTGTTGGTGAGGTCAGAACGAAAAAACGAGCACGAAGCCTCGTATAGAAATCGGGAGGAGAGAGGGTATTAAATTTGATCCACTGCCTCTAAAACCCGAAAAAGTCTCGATTATACGTTAGAAATGGACCACGAGACGTGTTGGTGAGGTCAGAATGAAAAAACGAGCACGAAGCCTCGTATAGAAATCGGGAGGAGAGAGGGTATGAAATTAGATCCACTCGCTCTAAAACCCGAAAAAGTCTCAATTATAGGTTAGAAATGGACCACGAGACGTTTTTGTGAGGTCAGAACGAATAAAACGAGCACGAAGCCTCGTATAGAAATCGGGAGGAGAGAGGGTATGAAATTAGATCCACTTCCTCTAAAACTCGAAAAAGTCTCGATTATAGGTTAGAAATGGACCACAAGACATGTTGGTGAGGTCAGAACGAAAAAACGAGCACGAAGCCTCGTATAGAAATCGGGAGGAGAGAGGGTATGAAATTAGATCCACTCGCTCTAAAACCCGAAAAAGTCTCAATTATAGGTTAGAAATGGACCACGAGACGTGTTTGTGAGGTCAGAACGATAAAACGAGCACGAAGCCTCGTATAGAAATCGGGAGGAGAGAGGGTATGAAATTAGATCCACTTTCTCTAAAACCCGAAAAAGTCTCGATTATAGGTTAGAAATGGACCACGAGACATGTTGGTGAGGTCAGAATGAAAAAACGAGCACGAAGCCTCATATAGCAATCGGGAGGAGAGAGGGTATGAAATTAGATCCACTTTCTCTAAAATCCGAAAAAGTCTCGATTATAGGTTAGAAATGAACCACGAGACGTGTTTGTAAGGTCAGAACGAAAAAACGAGCACGAAGCCTCGTATAGAAATCGGGAGGAGAGAGGGTATGAAATTAGATCCACTTTCTCTAAAACCCGAAAAAGTCTCGATTATAGGTTAGAAATGGACCACGAGACATGTTGGTGAGGTCAGAATGAAAAAACGAGCACGAAGCCTCATATAGCAATCGGGAGGAGAGAGGGTATGAAATTAGATCCACTTCCTCTAAAATCCGAAAAAGTCTCGATTATAGGTTAGAAATGAACCACGAGACGTGTTTGTAAGGTCAGAACGAAAAAACGAGCACGAAGCCTCGTATAGAAATCGGGAGGAGAGAGGGTATGAAATTAGATCCACTCGCTCTAAAACCCGAAAAAGTCTCAATTATAGGTTAGAAATGGACCACGAGACGAGTTTGTGAGGTCAAAACGAAAAAACGAGCACGAAGCCTCGTATAGAAATCGGGAGGAGAGAGGGTATGAAATTAGATCCACTTCCTCTAAAACCCAAAAATTCTCGATTATAGGTTAGAAATGGACCACGAGACGTCTTTGTGAGGTCAGAACGAAAAAACGAGCACGAATCCTCGTATAGAAATCGGGAGGAGAGAGGGTATGAAATTAGATCCACTCGCTCTAAAACCCGAAAAAGTCTCAATTATAGGTTAGAAATGGACCACGAGACGTTTTTGTGAGGTCAGAACGAATAAAACGAGCACGAAGCCTCGTATAGAAATCGGGAGGAGAGAGGGTATCAAATTAGATCCACTTGTTCCAAAACCAGAAAAAGTCTCGATTATTGGTCAGTAATGGACCACGAGACGTGTTTGTGAGGTCAGAACGAAAAAACGAGCACGAAGCCTCGCATAGAAATCCGGAGGAGAGAGGATATGAAATTAGATCCACTTCCTCTAAAATCCGAAAAAGTCTCGATTATAGGTTAGAAATGGACCACGAGACGTGTTTGTGAGGTCAGAACGAAAAAACAAGCACGAAGCCTCGTATAGAAATCAGGAGGAGAGAGGGTATGAAATTAGATCCACTTCCTCTACAACCCGAAAAAGTCTCGATTATACGTTAGAAATGGACAACGAGACGTGTTGGTGAGGTCAGAACGAAAAAACGAGCACGAAGCCTCGTATAGAAATCGGGAGGAGAGAGGGTATTAAATTTGATCCACTGCCTCTAAAACCCGAAAAAGTCTCGATTATACGTTAGAAATGGACCACGAGACGTGTTGGTGAGGTCAGAACGAAAAAACGAGCACGAAGCCTCGTATAGAAATCGGGAGGAGAGAGGGTATGAAATTAGATCCACTCGCTCTAAAACCCGAAAAAGTCTCAATTATAGGTTAGAAATGGACCACGAGACGTGTTTGTGAGGTCAGAACGATAAAACGAGCACGAAGCCTCGTATAGAAATCGGGAGGAGAGAGGGTATGAAATTAGATCCACTTTCTCTAAAACCCGAAAAAGTCTCGATTATAGGTTAGAAATGGACCACGAGACATGTTGGTGAGGTCAGAATGAAAAAACGAGCACGAAGTCTCATATAGCAATCGGGAGGAGAGAGGGTATGAAATTAGATCCACTTCCTCTAAAATCCGAAAAAGTCTCGATTATAGGTTAGAAATGAACCACGAGACGTGTTTGTAAGGTCAGAACGAAAAAACGAGCACGAAGCCTCGTATAGAAATCGGGAGGAGAGAGGGTATGAAATTAGATCCACTCGCTCTAAAACCCGAAAAAGTCTCAATTATAGGTTAGAAATGGACCACGAGACGAGTTTGTGAGGTCAAAACGAAAAAACGAGCACGAAGCCTCGTATAGAAATCGGGAGGAGAGAGGGTATGAAATTAGATCCACTTCCTCTAAAACCCAAAAATTCTCGATTATAGGTTAGAAATGGACCACGAGACGTCTTTGTGAGGTCAGAACGAAAAAACGAGCACGAATCCTCGTATAGAAATCGGGAGGAGAGAGGGTATGAAATTAGATCCACTCGCTCTAAAACCCGAAAAAGTCTCAATTATAGGTTAGAAATGGACCACGAGACGTGTTTGTGAGGTCAGAACGAAAAAACGAGCACGAAGCCTCGTATAAAAATCGGGAGGAGAGAGGGTATGAAATTAGATCCACTTCCTCTAAAACCCGAAAAAGTCTCGATTATAGGTTAGAAATGGACCACGAGACATGTTGGTGAGGTCAGAATGAAAAAATGAGCACGGAGCCTCGAATAGAAATCGGGAGGAGAGAGGGTATGAAATTAGATCCACTCGCTCTAAAACCCAAAAAAGTCTCAATTATAGGTTAGAAATGGACCACGAGACGTGTTTGTGAGGTCAGAACGAAAAAACGAGCACGAAGCCTCGTATAGAAATCGGGAGGAGAGAGGGTATGAAATTAGATCCACTTTCTCTAAAACCCGAAAAAGTCTCCATTATAGGTTAGAAATGGACCACAAGACGTGTTGGTGAGGTCAGAATGAAAAAACGAGCACGAAGCCTCGTATAGCAATCGGGAGGAGAGAGGGTATGAAATTAGATCCACTTCCTCTAAAATCCGAAAAAGTCTCGATTATAGGTTAGAAATGGACCACGAGACGTGTTTGTGAGGTCAAAACGAAAAAACGAGCACGAAGCCTCGTATAGAAATCGGGAGGAGAGAGGGTATGAAATTAGATCCACTTCCTCTAAAACCCGAAAAAGTCTCGATTATACGTTAGAAATGGACCAGGAGACGTGTTGGTGAGGTCAGAACGAAAAAACGAGCACGAAGCCTCGTATAGAAATCTGGAGGAGAGAGGGTATGAAATTAGATCCACTCGCTCTAAAAGCCGAAAAAGTCTCAATTATAGGTTAGAAATGGACCACGAGACGTGTTTGTGAGGTCAGAACGAAAAAACGAGCACGAAGCCTCGTATATAAATCGGGAGGAGAGAGGGTATGAAATTAGATCCACTTTCTCTAAAACCCGAAAAATTCTCCATTATAGGTTAGAAATGGACCACGAGACGTGTTTGTGAGGTCAGAACGAAAAAACGAGCACGAAGCCTCGTATAGAAATCGGGAGGAGAGAGGGTATGAAATTAGATCCACTCGCTCTAAAACCCGAAAAGTCTCAATTATAGGTTAGAAATGGACCACGAGACGTGTTTGTGAGGTCAGAACGAAAAAACAAGCACGAAGCCTCGTATAGAAATCGGGAGGAGAGAGGGTATGAAATTAGATCCACTTTCTCTAAAACCCGAAAAAGTCTCCATTATAGGTTAGAAATGGACCACGAGACGTGTTGGTGAGGTCAGAATGAAAAAACGAGCACGAAGCCTCGTATAGCAATCGGGAGGAGAGAGGGTATGAAATTAGATCCACTTCCACTAAAATCGAAAAAGTCTCGATTATAGGTTAGAAATGAACCACGAGACGTGTTTGTAAGGTTAGAACGAAAAAACGAGCACGAAGCCTCGTATAGAAATCGGGAGGAGAGAGGGTATGAAATTAGATCCACTCGCTCTAAAACCCGAAGAAGTCTCAATTATAGGTTAGAAATGGACCACGAGACGTGTTTGTGAGGTCAGAACGAAAAAACGAGCACGAATCCTCGTATAGAAATCGGGAGGAGAGAGGGTATGAAATTAGATCCACTTTCTCTAAAACCCGAAAAAGTCTCCATTATAGTTTAGAAATGGACCACGAGACGTGTTGGTGAGGTCAGAATGAAAAAACGAGCACGAAGCCTCGTATAGCAATCGGGAGGAGAGAGGGTATGAAATTAGATCCACTTCCTCTAATATCCGAAAAAGTCTCGATTATAGGTTAGAAATGGACCACGAGACGTGTTTGTGAGGTCAAAACGAAAAAACGAGCACGAAGCCTCGTATAGAAATCGGGAGGAGAGAGGGTATGAAATTAGATCCACTTCCTCTAAAACCCGAAAAAGTCTCGATTATACGTTAGAAATGGACCATGAGACGTGTTGGTGAGGTCAGAACGAAAAAATGAGCACGAAGCCTCGTATAGAAATCGGGAGGAGAGAGGGTATGAAATTAGATCCACTCGCTCTAAAACCCGAAAAAGTCTCAATTATAGGTTAGAAATGGACCACGAGACGTGTTTGTGAGGTCAGAACGAAAAAACGAGCACAAAGCCTCGTATAGAAATCGGGAGGAGAGAGGGTATAAAATTAGATCCACTTCCTCTAAAACCCGAAAAAGTCTCGATTATAGGTTAGAAATGGACCACGAGACGTCTTTGTGAGGTCTGAACGAAAAAACGAGCACGAATCCTCGAATAGAAATCGGGAGGAGAGAGGGTATGAAATTAGATCCACTCGCTCTAAAACCCGAAAAAGTCTCAATTATAGGTTAGAAATGGACCACGAGACGTGTTTGTGAGGTCAGAACGAAAAAACGAGCACGAAGCCTCGTATAAAAATCGGGAGGAGAGAGGGTATGAAATTAGATCCACTTCCTCTAAAACCCGAAAAAGTCTCGATTATAGGTTAGAAATGGACCACGAGACATGTTGGTGAGGTCAGAATGAAAAAATGAGCACGGAGCCTCGAATAGAAATCGGGAGGAGAGAGGGTATGAAATTAGATCCACTCGCTCTAAAACCCAAAAAAGTCTCAATTATAGGTTAGAAATGGACCACGAGACGTGTTTGTGAGGTCAGAACGAAAAAACGAGCACGAAGCCTCGTATAGAAATCGGGAGGAGAGAGGGTATGAAATTAGATCCACTTTCTCTAAAACCCGAAAAAGTCTCCATTATAGGTTAGAAATGGACCACAAGACGTGTTGGTGAGGTCAGAATGAAAAAACGAGCACGAAGCCTCGTATAGCAATCGGGAGGAGAGAGGGTATGAAATTAGATCCACTTCCTCTAAAATCCGAAAAAGTCTCGATTATAGGTTAGAAATGGACCACGAGACGTGTTTGTGAGGTCAAAACGAAAAAACGAGCACGAAGCCTCGTATAGAAATCGGGAGGAGAGAGGGTATGAAATTAGATCCACTTCCTCTAAAACCCGAAAAAGTCTCGATTATACGTTAGAAATGGACCAGGAGACGTGTTGGTGAGGTCAGAACGAAAAAACGAGCACGAAGCCTCGTATAGAAATCTGGAGGAGAGAGGGTATGAAATTAGATCCACTCGCTCTAAAACCCGAAAAAGTCTCAATTATAGGTTAGAAATGGACCACGAGACGTGTTTGTGAGGTCAGAACGAAAAAACGAGCACGAAGCCTCGTATATAAATCGGGAGGAGAGAGGGTATGAAATTAGATCCACTTTCTCTAAAACCCGAAAAATTCTCCATTATAGGTTAGAAATGGACCACGAGACGTGTTTGCGAGGTCAGAACGAAAAAACGAGCACGAAGCCTCGTATAGAAATCGGGAGGAGAGAGGGTATGAAATTAGATCCACTCGCTCTAAAACCCGAAAAGTCTCAATTATAGGTTAGAAATGGACCACGAGACGTGTTTGTGAGGTCAGAACGAAAAAACAAGCACGAAGCCTCGTATAGAAATCGGGAGGAGAGAGGGTATGAAATTAGATCCACTTTCTCTAAAACCCGAAAAAGTCTCCATTATAGGTTAGAAATGGACCACGAGACGTGTTGGTGAGTTCAGAATGAAAAAACGAGCACGAAGCCTCGTATAGCAATCGGGAGGAGAGAGGGTATGAAATTAGATCCACTTCCTCTAAAATCGAAAATGTCTCGATTATAGGTTAGAAATGAACCACGAGACGTGTTTGTAAGGTCAGAACGAAAAAACGAGCACGAAGCCTCGTATAGAAATCGGGAGGAGAGAGGGTATGAAATTAGATCCACTCGCTCTAAAACCCGAAGAAGTCTCAATTATAGGTTAGAAATGGACCACGAGACGTGTTTGTGAGGTCAGAACGAAAAAACGAGCACGAATCCTCGTATAGAAATCGGGAGGAGAGAGGGTATGAAATTAGATCCACTTTCTCTAAAACCCGAAAAAGTCTCCATTATAGGTTAGAAATGGACCACGAGACGTGTTGGTGAGGTCAGAATGAAAAAACGAGCACGAAGCCTCGTATAGCAATCGGGAGGAGAGAGGGTATGAAATTAGATCCACTTCCTCTAAAATCCGAAAAAGTCTCGATTATAGGTTAGAAATGGACCACGAGACGTGTTTGTGAGGTCAAAACGAAAAAACGAGCACGAAGCCTCGTATAGAAATCGGGAGGAGAGAGGGTATGAAATTAGATCCACTTCCTCTAAAACCCGAAAAAGTCTCGATTATACGTTAGAAATGGACCATGAGACGTGTTGGTGAGGTCAGAACGAAAAAATGAGCACGAAGCCTCGTATAGAAATCGGGAGGAGAGAGGGTATGAAATTAGATCCACTCGCTCTAAAACCCGAAAAAGTCTCAATTATAGGTTAGAAATGGACCACGAGACGTGTTTGTGAGGTCAGAACGAAAAAACGAGCACAAAGCCTCGTATAGAAATCGGGAGGAGAGAGGGTATAAAATTAGATCCACTTCCTCTAAAACCCGAAAAAGTCTCCATTATAGGTTAGAAATGGACCACGAGACGTGTTGGTGAGGTCAGAATGAAAAAACGAGCACGAAGCCTCGTATAGCAATCGGGAGGAGAGAGGGTATGAAATTAGATCCACTTCCTCTAAAATCCGAAAAAGTCTCGATTATAGGTTAGAAATGGACCACGAGACGTGTTTGTGAGGTCAAAACGAAAAAACGAGCACGAAGCCTCGTATAGAAATCGGGAGGAGAGAGGGTATGAAATTAGATCCACTTCCTCTAAAACCCGAAAAAGTCTCGATTATACGTTAGAAATGGACCATGAGACGTGTTGGTGAGGTCAGAACGAAAAAATGAGCACGAAGCCTCGTATAGAAATCGGGAGGAGAGAGGGTATGAAATTAGATCCACTCGCTCTAAAACCCGAAAAAGTCTCAATTATAGGTTAGAAATGGACCACGAGACGTGTTTGTGAGGTCAGAACGAAAAAACGAGCACAAAGCCTCGTATAGAAATCGGGAGGAGAGAGGGTATAAAATTAGATCCACTTCCTCTAAAACCCGAAAAAGTCTCGATTATAGGTTAGAAATGGACCACGAGACGTCTTTGTGAGGTCTGAACGAAAAAACGAGCACGAATCCTCGAATAGAAATCGGGAGGAGAGAGGGTATGAAATTAGATCCACTCGCTCTAAAACCCGAAAAAGTCTCAATTATAGGTTAGAAATGGACCACGAGACGTGTTTGTGAGGTCAGAACGAAAAAACGAGCACGAAGCCTCGTATAAAAATCGGGAGGATAGAGGGTATGAAATTAGATCCACTTCCTCTAAAACCCGAAAAAGACTCGATTATACGTTAGAAATGGACCAGGAGACGTGTTGGTGAGGTCAGAACGAAAAAACGAGCACGAAGCCTCGTATAGAAATCGGGAGGAGAGAGGGTATTAAATTTGATCCACTTCCTCTAAAACCCGAAAAAGTCTCGATTATATGTTAGAAACGGACCACGAGACATGTTGGTGAGGTCAGAATGAAAAAACGAGCACAAAGCCTCGTATAGCAATCGGGAGGAGAGAGGGTATGAAATTAGATCCACGTGCTCTAAAATCCGAAAAAGTCTCGATTATTGGTTAGAAATGGACCACGAGACGTGTTTGTGAGGTCAGAACGAAAAAACAAGCACGAAGGCTCGTATAGAAATCGGGAGGAGAGAGGGTATGAAATTAGATCCACTTCCTCTAAAACCCGAAAAAGTCTGGATTATACGTTAGAAATGGACCAGGAGACGTGTTGGTGAGGTCAGAACGAAAAAACGAGCACGAAGCCTCGTATAGAAATCCGGAGGAGAGAGGGTATGAAATTAGATCCACTTCCTCTAAAACCCAAAAAAGTCTCCATTATAGGTTAGAAATGTACCACGAGACGTGTTGGTGAGGTCAGAATGAAAAAACGAGCACGAAGCCTCGTATAGCAATCGGGAGGAGAGAGGGTATGAAATTAGATCCACTTCCTCTAAAATCCGAAAAAGTCTCGATTATAGGTTAGAAATGGACCACGAGACCTGTTTGTGAGGTCAAAATGAAAAAACGAGCACAAAGCCTCGTATAGAAATCGAGAGGAGAGAGGGTATGAAATTAGATCCACTTCCTCTAAAACCCGAAAAAGTCTCGATTATAGGTTAGAAATGGACCACGAGACATGTTGGTGAGGTCAGAATGAAAAAACGAGCACGAAGCCTCGTATAGAAATCGGGAGTAGAGAGGGTATGAAATTAGATCCACTCGCTCTAAAACCCGAAAAAGTCTCAATTATAGGTTAGAAATGGACCACGAGACGTGTTTGTGAGGTCAGAACGAAAAAACGAGCACGAAGCCTCGTATAAAAATCGGGAGGAGAGAGGGTATGAAATTAGATCCACTTCCTCTAAAACCCGAAAAAGTCTCGATTATAGGTTAGAAATGGACCACGAGACGTGTTGGTGAGGTCAGAATGAAAAAATGAGCACGGAGCCTCGAATAGAAATCGGGAGGAGAGAGGGTTTGAAATTAGATCCACTCGCTCTAAAACCCGAAAAAGTCTCAATTATAGGTTAGAAATGGACCACGAGACGTGTTTGTGAGGTCAGAACGAAAAAACGAGCACGAAGCCTCGTATAGAAATCGGGAGGAGAGAGGGTATGAAATTAGATCCACTTTCTCTAAAACCCGAAAAAGTCTCCATTATAGGTTAGAAATGGACCACGAGACGTGTTGGTGAGGTCAGAATGAAAAAACGAGCACGAAGCCTCGTATAGCAATCGGGAGGAGAGAGGGTATGAAATTAGATCCACTTCCTCTAAAATCCGAAAAAGTCTCGATTATAGGTTAGAAATGGACCACGAGACGTGTTTGTGAGGTCAAAACGAAAAAACGAGCACAAAGCCTCGTATAGAAATCGAGATGAGAGAGGGTATGAAATTAGATCCACTTCCTCTAAAACCCGAAAAAGTCTCGATTATAGGTTAGAAATGGACCACGAGACATGTTGGTGAGGTCAGAATGAAAAAACGAGCACGAAGCCTCGTATAGAAATCGGGAGGAGAGAGGGTATGAAATTAGATCCACTCGCTCTAAAACCCGAAAAAGTCTCAATTATAGGTTAGAAATGGACCACGAGACGTGTTTGTGAGGTCAGAACGAAAAAACGAGCACGAAGCCTCGTATAAAAATCGGGAGGAGAGAGGGTATGAAATTAGATCCACTTCCTCTAAAACCCGAAAAAGTCTCGATTATAGGTTAGAAATGGACCACGAGACGTGTTGGTGAGGTCAGAATGAAAAAATGAGCACGAAGCCTCGTATAGCAATCGGGAGGAGAGAGGGTATGAAATTAGATCGACTTCCTCTAAAATCGAAAAAGTCTCGATTATAGGTTAGAAATGAACCACGAGACGTGTTTGTAAGGTCAGAATGAAAAAACGAGCATGAAGCCTCGTATAGAAATCGGGAGGAGAGAGGGTATAAAATTAGATCCACTTCCTCTAAAACCCGAAAAAGTATCGATTATAGGTTAGAAATGGACCACGAGACGTCTTTGTGAGGTCAGAACGAAAAAACGAGCACGAATCCTCGTATAGAAATCGGGAGGAGAGAGGGTATGAAATTAGATCCACTCGCTCTAAAACCCGAAAAAGTCTCAATTATAGGTTAGAAATGGACCACGAGACGTGTTTGTGAGGTCAGAACGAAAAAACGAGCACGAAGCCTCGTATAAAAATCGGGAGGAGAGAGGGTATGAAATTAGATCCACTTCCTCTAAAACCCGAAAAAGTCTCGATTATAGGTTAGAAATGGACCACGAGACATGTTGGTGAGGTCAGAATAAAAAAAGGAGCTCGGAGCCTCGAATAGAAATCGGGAGGAGAGAGGGTATGAAATTAGATCCACTCGCTCTAAAACCCGAAAAAGTCTCAATTATAGGTTAGAAATGGACCACGAGACGTGTTTGTGAGGTCAGAACGAAAAAACGAGCACGAAGCCTCGTATAGAAATCGGGAGGAGAGAGGGTATGAAATTAGATCCACTCGCTCTAAAACCCGAAAAAGTCTCAATTATAGGTTAGAAATGGACCACGAGACGTGTTTGTGAGGTCAGAACGAAAAAACGAGCACGAAGCCTCGTATAGAAATCGGGAGGAGAGAGGGTATGAAATTAGATCCGCTTTCTCTAAAACCCGAAAAAGTCTCCATTATAGGTTAGAAATGGACCACGAGACGTGTTGGTGAGGTCAGAATGAAAAAACGAGCACGAAGCCTCGTATAGCAATCGGGAGGAGAGAGGGTATGAAATTAGATCCACTTCCTCTAAAATCCGAAAAAGTCTCGATTATAGGTTAGAAATGGACCACGAGACGTGTTTGTGAGGTCAAAACGAAAAAACGAGCACAAAGCCTCGTATAGAAATCGAGAGGAGAGAGGGTATGAAATTAGATCCACTTCCTCTAAAACCCGAAAAAGTCTCGATTATAGGTTAGAAATGGACCACGAGACATGTTGGTGAGGTCAGAACGAAAAAACGAGCACGAAGCCTCGTAAAGAAATCGGGAGGAGAGAGGGTATGAAATTAGATCCACATCCTCTAAAACCCGAAAAAGTCTCGATTATACGTTAGAAATGGACCATGAGACGTGTTGGTGAGGTCAGAACGAAAAAACGAGCACGAAGCCTCGTATAGAAATCGGGAGGAGAGAGAGTATGAAATTTGATCCACTTCCTCCAAAACCTGAAAAAGTCTCGATTATACATTAGAAATGGACCAAGAGACGTGTTGGTGAGGTCAGAACGAAAAAACGAGCACGAAGCCTCGTATAGAAATCGGGAGGAGAGAGGGTATGAAATTAGATCCACTTCCTCTAAAACCCGAAAAAGTCTCGATTATACGTTAGAAATGGACCATGAGACGTGTTGGTGAGGTCAGAACGAAAAAACGAGCACGAAGCCTCGTATAGAAATCGTGAGGAGAGAGAGTATGAAATTTGATCCACTTCCTCCAAATCCCGAAAAAGTCTCGATTATACATTAGAAATGGACCAAGAGACGTGTTGGTGAGGTCAGAACGAAAAAACGAGCACGAAGCCTCGTATAGAAATCGGGAGGAGAGAGGGTATGAAATTAGATCCACTCGCTCTAAAACCCGAAAAAGTCTCAATTATAGGTTAGAAATGGACCACGAGACGTGTTTGTGAGGTCAGAACGAAAAAACGAGCACGAAGCCTCGTATAGAAATCGGGAGGAGAGAGGGTATGAAATTAGATCCACTTCCTCTAAAACCCGAAAAAGTCTCGATTATACGTTAGAAATGGACCAGGAGACGTGTTGGTGAGGTCAGAACGAAAAAACGAGCACGAAGCCTCGTATAGAAATCGGGAGGAGAGAGGGTATGAAATTAGATCCACTTCCTCTAAAACCCGAAAAAGACTCGATTATACGTTAGAAATGGACCACGAGACGAGTTGGTGAGGTCAGAACGAAAAAACGAGCACGAAGCCTCGTATAGAAATCGGGAGGAGAGAGGGTATGAAATTAGATCCACTCGCTCTAAAAACCGAAAAAGTCTCAATTATAGGTTAGAAATAGACCACGAGACGTGTTTGTGAGGTCAGAACGAAAAAACAAGCACGAAGCCTCGTATAGAAATCAGGAGGAGAGAGGATATGAAATTAGATCCACTTCCTCTAAAACCCGAAAAAGTCTCGATTATACGTTAGAAATGGACCAGGAGACGTGTTGGTGAGGTCAGAACGAAAAAACGAGCACGAAGCCTCGTATAGAAATCGGGAGGAGAGAGGGTATGAAATTAGATCCACTTCCTCTAAAACCCGAAAAAGACTCGATTATACGTTAGAAATGGACCACGAGACGTGTTGGTGAGGTCAGAACGAAAAAACGAGCACGAAGCCTCGTATAGAAATCGGGAGGAGAGAGGGTATGAAATTAGATCCACTCGCTCTAAAAACCGAAAAAGTCTCAATTATAGGTTAGAAATAGACCACGAGACGTGTTTGTGAGGTCAGAACGAAAAAACAAGCACGAAGCCTCGTATAGAAATCAGGAGGAGAGAGGATATGAAATTAGATCCACTTCCTTTAAAACCCGAAAAAGTCTCGATTATACGTTAGAAATGGACCAGGAGACGTGTTGGTGAGGTCAGAACGAAAAAACGAGCACGAAGCCTCGTATAGAAATCGGGAGGAGAGAGGGTATTAAATTTGATCCACTTCCTCTAAAACCCGAAAAAGTCTCGATTATACGTTAGAAATGGACCACGAGACGTGTTGGTGAGGTCAGAACGAAAAAACGAGCACGAAGCCTCGTATAGAAATCGGGAGGAGAGAGGGTATGAAATTAGATCCACTCGCTCTAAAACCCGAAAAAGTCTCAATTATAGGTTAGAAATGGACCACGAGACGTGTTTGTGAGGTCAAAACGAAAAAACGAGCACAAAGCCTCGTATAGAAATCGAGAGGAGAGAGGGTATGAAATTAGATCCACTTCCTCTAAAACCCGAAAAAGTCTCGATTATAGGTTAGAAATGGACCACGAGACATGTTGGTGAGGTCAGAATGAAAAAACGAGCACGAAGCCTCGTATAGAAATCGGGAGGAGAGAGGGTATGAAATTAGATCCACTCGCTCTAAAACCCGAAAAAGTCTCAATTATAGGTTAGAAATGGACCACGAGACGTGTTTGTGAGGTCAGAACGAAAAAACGAGCACGAAGCCTCGTATAGAAATCGGGAGGAGAGAGGGTATGAAATTAGATGCACTTCCTCTAAAACCCGAAAAAGTCTCGATTATAGGTTAGAAATGGACCACGAGACATGTTGGTGAGGTCAGAACGAAAAAACGAGCACGAAGCCTCGTAAAGAAATCGGGAGGAGAGAGGGTATGAAATTAGATCCACTTCCTCTAAAACCCGAAAAAGTCTCGATTATACGTTGGAAATGTACCAAGAGACGTGTTGGTGAGGTCAGAACGAAAAAACGAGCACGAAGCCTCGTATAGAAATCGGGAGGAGAGAGAGTATGAAATTTGATCCACTTCCTCTAAAACCCGAAAAAGTCTCGATTATACATTAGAAATGGACCAAGAGACGCGTTGGTGAGGTCAGAACGAAAAAACGAGCACGAAGCCTCGTATAGAAATCGGGAGGAGAGAGGGTATGAAATTAGATCCACTCGCTCTAAAACCCGAAAAAGTCTCAATTATAGGTTAGAAATGGACCACGAGACGTGTTTGTGAGGTCAGAACGAAAAAACGAGCACGAAGCCTCGTATAGAAATCGGGAGGAGAGAGGGTATGAAATTAGATCCACTTCCTCTAAAACCCGAAAAAGTCTCGATTATACGTTAGAAATGGACCAGGAGACGTGTTGGTGAGGTCAGAATGAAAAAACGAGCACGAGGCCTCGTATAGAAATCGGGAGGAGAGAGGGTATGAAATTAGATCCACTTCCTCTAAAACCCGAAAAAGACTCGATTATACGTTAGAAATGGACCACGAGACGTGTTGGTGAGGTCAGAACGAAAAAACGAGCACGAAGCCTCGTATAGAAATCGGGAGGAGAGAGGGTATGAAATTAGATCCACTCGCTCTAAAAACCGAAAAAGTCTCAATTATAGGTTAGAAATAGACCACGAGACGTGTTTGTGAGGTCAGAACGAAAAAACAAGCACGAAGCCTCGTATAGAAATCAAGAGGAGAGAGGATATGAAATTAGATCCACATCCTCTAAAACCCGAAAAAGTCTCGATTATACGTTAGAAATGGACCAGGAGACGTGTTGGTGAGGTCAGAACGAAAAAACGAGCACGAAGCCTCGTATAGAAATCGGGAGGAGAGAGGGTATGAAATTAGATCCACTCGCTCTAAAACTCGAAAAAGTCTCAATTATAGGTTAGAAATGGACCACGAGACGTTTTTGTGAGGTCAGAACGAATAAAACGAGCACGAAGCCTCGTATAGAAATCGGGAGGAGAGAGGGTATGAAATTAGATCCACTTCCTCTAAAACCCGAAAAAGTCTCG
This sequence comes from Thalia dealbata, assembly GCA_030544415.1. Lineage (NCBI taxonomy): Eukaryota > Viridiplantae > Streptophyta > Magnoliopsida > Zingiberales > Marantaceae > Thalia > Thalia dealbata. The sequence continues at coordinate 14,564,988 of CM060460.1, forward strand.
ATTATAGGTTAGAAATGGACCACGAGACATGTTGGTGAGGTCAGAACGAAAAAACGAGCACGAAGCCTCGTATATAAATCGGGAGGAGAGAGGGTATAAAATTAGATCCACTCGCTCTAAAACCCGAAAAAGTCTCAATTATAGGTTAGAAATGGACCACGAGACGTGTTTGTGAGGTCAGAACGAAAAAACGAGCACGAAGCCTCGTATAGAAATCGGGAGGAGAGAGGGTATGAAATTAGATCCACTTCCTCTAAAACCCGAAAAAGTCTCGATTATACGTTAGAAATGGACCAGGAGACGTGTTGGTGAGGTCAGAACGAAAAAACGAGCACGAAGCCTCGTATAGAAATCGGGAGGAGAGAGGGTATGAAATTAGATCCACTTCCTCTAAAACCCGAAAAAGACTCGATTATACGTTAGAAATGGACCACGAGACGTGTTGGTGAGGTCAGAACGAAAAAACGAGCACGAAGCCTCGTATAGAAATCGGGAGGAGAGAGGGTATGAAATTAGATCCACTCGCTCTAAAAACCGAAAAAGTCTCAATTATAGGTTAGAAATAGACCACGAGACGTGTTTGTGAGGTCAGAACGAAAAAACAAGCACGAAGCCTCGTATAGAAATCAAGAGGAGAGAGGATATGAAATTAGATCCACTTCCTCTAAAACCCGAAAAAGTCTCGATTATACGTTAGAAATGGACCAGGAGACGTGTTGGTGAGGTCAGAACGAAAAAACGAGTACGAAGCCTCGTATAGAAATCGGGAGGAGAGAGGGTATGAAATTAGATCCACTCGCTCTAAAACTCGAAAAAGTCTCAATTATAGGTTAGAAATGGACCACGAGACGTTTTTGTGAGGTCAGAACGAATAAAACGAGCACGAAGCCTCGTATAGAAATCGGGAGGAGAGAGGGTATGAAATTAGATCCACTTCCTCTAAAACCCGAAAAAGTCTCGATTATAGGTTAGAAATGGACCACGAGACATGTTGGTGAGGTCAGAACGAAAAAACGAGCACGAAGCCTCGTATATAAATCGGGAGGAGAGAGGGTATAAAATTAGATCCACTCGCTCTAAAACCCGAAAAAGTCTCAATTATAGGTCAGAAATGGACCACGAGACGTGTTTGTGAGGTCAGAACGAAAAAACGAGCACGAAGCCTCGTATAGAAATCGGGAGGAGAGAGGGTATGAAATTAGATCCACTCGCTCTAAAACCCGAAAAAGTCTCAATTATAGGTTAGAAATGGACCACGAGACGTGTTTGTGAGGTCAGAACGAAAAAACGATCACGAAGCCTCGTATAGAAATCGGGAGGAGAGAGGGTATGAAATTAGATCCACTTTCTCTAAAACCCGAAAAAGTCTCGATTATAGGTTAGAAATAGACCACGAGACATGTTGGTAAGGTCAGAATGAAAAAACGAGCACGAAGCCTCATATAGCAATCGGAGGAGAGAGGGTATGAAATTAGATCCACTTCCTCTAAAATCCGAAAAAGTCTCGATTATAGGTTAGAAATGAACCACGAGACGTGTTTGTAAGGTCAGAACGAAAAAACATGCACGAAGCCTCGTATAGAAATCGGGAGGAGAGAGGGTATGAAATTAGATCCACTTCCTCTAAAACCCGAAAAAGACTAGATTATACGTTAGAAATGGACCACGAGACGTGTTGGTGAGGTCAGAACGAAAAAACGAGCACGAAGCCTCGTATAGAAATCGGGAGGAGAGAGGGTATGAAATTAGATCCACTCGCTCTAAAAACCGAAAAAGTCTCAATTATAGGTTAGAAATAGACCACGAGACGTGTTTGTGAGGTCAGAACGAAAAAACAAGCACGAAGCCTCGTATAGAAATCAAGAGGAGAGAGGATATGAAATTAGATCCACTTCCTCTAAAACCCGAAAAAGTCTCGATTATACGTTAGAAATGGACCAGGAGACGTGTTGGTGAGGTCAGAACGAAAAAACGAGCACGAAGCCTCGTATAGAAATCGGGAGGAGAGAGGGTATGAAATTAGATCCACTCGCTCTAAAACTCGAAAAAGTCTCAATTATAGGTTAGAAATGGACCACGAGACGTTTTTGTGAGGTCAGAACGAATAAAACGAGCACGAAGCCTCGTATAGAAATCGGGAGGAGAGAGGGTATGAAATTAGATCCACTTCCTCTAAAACCCGAAAAAGTCTCGATTATAGGTTAGAAATGGACCACGAGACATGTTGGTAAGGTCAGAACGAAAAAACGAGCACGAAGCCTCGTATATAAATCGGGAGGAGAGAGGGTATAAAATTAGATCCACTCGCTCTAAAACCCGAAAAAGTCTCAATTATAGGTTAGAAATGGACCACGAGACGTGTTTGTGAGGTCAGAACGAAAAAACGAGCACGAAGCCTCGTATAGAAATCGGGAGGAGAGAGGGTATGAAATTAGATCCACTCGCTCTAAAACCCGAAAAAGTCTCAATTATAGGTTAGAAATGGACCACGAGACGTGTTTGTGAGGTCAGAACGAAAAAACGAGCACGAAGCCTCGTATAGAAATCGGGAGGAGAGAGGGTATGAAATTAGATCCACTTCCTCTAAAACCCAAAAAAGTCTCGATTATAGGTTAGAAATGGACCACGAGACATGTTGGTGAGGTCAGAATGAAAAAACGAGCACGAAGCCTCGGATAGAAATCGGGAGGAGAGAGGGTATGAAATTAGATCCACTCGCTCTAAAACCCGTAAAAGTCTCAATTATAGGTTAGAAATGGACCACGAGACGTGTTTGTGAGGTCAGAACGAAAAAACGAGCACGAAGCCTCGTATAGAAATCGGGAGGAGAGAGGGTATGAAATTAGATCCACTTTCTCTAAAACCCGAAAAAGTCTCGATTATAGGTTAGAAATAGACCACGAGACATGTTGGTAAGGTCAGAATGAAAAAACGAGCACGAAGCCTCATATAGCAATCGGAGGAGAGAGGGTATGAAATTAGATCCACTTCCTCTAAAATCCGAAAAAGTCTCGATTATAGGTTAGAAATGAACCACGAGACGTGTTTGTAAGGTCAGAACGAAAAAACATGCACGAAGCCTCGTATAGAAATCGGGAGGAGAGAGGGTATAAAATTAGATCCACTCGCTCTAAAACCCGAAAAAGTCTCAATTATAGGTTAGAAATGGACCACGAGACGTGTTTGTGAGGTCAGAACGAAAAAAGAAGCACGAAGCCTCGTATAGAAATCAGGAGGAGAAAGGGTATGAAATTAGATCCACTTCCTCTAAAACCCGAAAAAGTCTCGATTATACGTTAGAAATGGACCACGAGACGTGTTGGTGAGGTCAGAACGAAAAAACGAGCACGAAGCCTCGTATAGAAATCGGGAGGAGAGATGGTATTAAATTTGATCCACTTCCTCTAAAACCCGAAAAAGTCTCGATTATACGGTAGAAATGGACCACGAGACGTGTTGGTGAGGTCAGAACGAAAAAACGAGCACGAAGCCTCGTATAGAAATCGGGAGGAGAGTGGGTATGAAATTAGATCCACTCGCTCTAAAACCCGAAAAAGTCTCAATTATAGGTTAGAAATGGACCACGAGACGTGTTTGTGAGGTCAGAACGAAAAAACGAGCACGAAGCCTCGTATAAAAATCGGGAGGAGAGAGGGTATGAAATTAGATCCACTTCCTCTAAAACCCGAAAAAGTCTCGATTATAGGTTAGAAATGGACCACGAGACGTGTTGGTGAGGTCAGAACGAAAAAACGAGCACGAAGCCTCGTATAGCAATCGGGAGGAGAGAGGGTATGAAATTAGATCGACTTCCTCTAAAATCGAAAAAGTCTCGATTATAGGTTAGAAATGGACCACGAGACATGTTGGTGAGGTCAGAATGAAAAAACGAGCACGAAGCCTCATATAGCAATCGGGAGGAGAGAGGGTATGAAATTAGATCCACTTCCTCTAAAATCCGAAAAAGTCTCGATTATAGGTTAGAAATGAACCACGAGACGTGTTTGTAAGGTCAGAACGAAAAAACGAGCACGAAGCCTCGTATAGAAATCGGGAGGAGAGAGGGTATGAAATTAGATCCACTCGCTCTAAAACCCGAAAAAGTCTCAATTATAGGTTAGAAATGGACCACGAGACGTGTTTGTGAGGTCAGAACGAAAAAACGAGCACGAAACCTCGTATAAAAATCTGCAGGAGAGAGGGCATGAAATTAGATCCACTTCCTCTAAAACCCGAAAAAGTCTCGATTATTGGTTAGAAATGGACCACGAGACATGTTGGTGAGGTCAGAATGAAAAAACGAGCACGAAGCCTCATATAGCAATCGGGAGGAGAGAGGGTATGAAATTAGATCCACTTCCTCTAAAATCCGAAAAAGTCTCGATTATAGGTTAGAAATGAACCACGAGACGTGTTTGTAAGGTCAGAACGAAAAAATGAGCACGAAGCCTCGTATAGAAATCGGGAGGAGAGAGGGTATAAAATTAGATCCACTCGCTCTAAAACCCGAAAAAGTCTCAATTATAGGTTAGAAATGGACCACGAGACGTGTTTGTGAGGTCAGAACGAAAAAACGAGCACGAAACCTCGTATAAAAATCTGCAGGAGAGAGGGCATGAAATTAGATCCACTTCCTCTAAAACCCGAAAAAGTCACGATTATACGTTAGAAATGGACCATGAGACGTGTTGGTGAGGTCAGAACGAAAAAACGAGCACGAAGCCTCGTATAGAAATCGGGAGGAGAGATGGTATTAAATTTGATCCACTTCCTCTAAAACCCGAAAAAGTCTCGATTATACGGTAGAAATGGACCACGAGACGTGTTGGTGAGGTCAGAACGAAAAAACGAGCACGAAGCCTCGTATAGAAATCGGGAGGAGAGAGGGTATGAATTTAGATCCACTCGCTCTAAAACCCGAAAAAGTATCAATTATAGGTTAGAAATGGACCACGAGACGTTTTTGTGAGGTCAGAACGAATAAAACGACCACGAAGCGTCGTATAGAAATCGGGAGGAGAGAGGGTATGAAATTAGATCCACTTCCTCTAAAACCCGAAAAAGTCTCGATTATAGGTTAGAAATGGACCACGAGACGTGTTTGTGAGGTCAGAACGAAAAAACGAGCACGAAGCCTCGTATAGAAATCGGGAGGAGAGAGGGTATGAAATTAGATCCACTTTCTCTAAAACCCGAAAAAGTCTCGATTATAGGTTAGAAATAGACCACGAGACATGTTGGTAAGGTCAGAATGGAAAAACGAGCACGAAGCCTCGTATAGCAATCGGAGGAGAGAGGGTATGAAATTATATCCACTTCCTCTAAAATCCGAAAAAGTCTCGATTATAGGTTAGAAATGGACCACGAGACGTCTTTGTGACGTCAGAATAAAAAAACGAGCACGAAGCCTCGTATAGAAATCGGGAGGAGAGAGGGTATGAAATTAGATCCACTCGCTCTAAAACCCGTAAAAGTCTCAATTATATGTTAGAAATGGACCACGAGACGTGTTTGTGAGGTCAGAACGAAAAAAGAAGCACGAAGCCTCGTATAGAAATCAGGAGGAGAGAGGGTATGAAATTAGATCCACTTCCTCTAAAACCCGAAAAAGTCTCGATTATACGTTAGAAATGGACCATGAGACGTGTTGGTGAGGTCAGAACGAAAAAACGAGCACGAAGCCTCGTATAGAAATCGGGAGGAGAGATGGTATTAAATTTGATCCACTTCCTCTAAAACCCGAAAAAGTCTCGATTATACGGTAGAAATGGACCACGAGACGTGTTGGTGAGGTCAGAACGAAAAAACGAGCACGAAGCCTCGTATAAAAATCGGGAGGAGAGAGGGTATGAAATTAGATCCACTCGCTCTAAAACTCGAAAAAGTCTCAATTATAGGTTAGAAATGGACCACGAGACGTTTTTGTGAGGTCAGAACGAATAAAACGAGCACGAAGCCTCGTATAGAAATCGGGAGGAGAGAGGGTATGAAATTAGATCCACTTCCTCTAAAACCCGAAAAAGTCTCGATTATAGGTTAGAAATGGACCACGAGACATGTTGGTGAGGTCAGAACGAAAAAACGAGCACGAAGCCTCGTATATAAATCGGGAGGAGAGAGGGTATGAAATTAGATCCACTCGCTCTAAAACCCGAAAAAGTCTCAATTATAGGTTAGAAATGGCCCACGAGACGTGTTTGTGAGGTCAGAACGAAAAAACGAGCACGAAGCCTCGTATAGAAATCGGGAGGAGAGAGGGTATGAAATTAGATCCACTCGCTCTAAAACCCGAAAAAGTCTCAATTATAGGTTAGAAATAGACCACGAGACGTGTTTGTGAGGTCAGAACGAAAAAACGAGCACGAAGCCTCGTATAGAAATCGGGAGGAGAGAGGGTATGAAATTAGATCCACTTCCTCTAAAACCCAAAAAAGTCTCGATTATAGGTTAGAAATGGACCACGAGACATGTTGGTGAGGTCAGAATGAAAAAAACGAGCACGAAGCCTCGGATAGAAATCGGGAGGAGAGAGGGTATGAAATTAGATCCACTCGCTCTAAAACCCGTAAAAGTCTCAATTATAGGTTAGAAATGGACCACGAGACGTGTTTGTGAGGTCAGAATGAAAAAACGAGCACGAAGCCTCGTATAGAAATCGGGAGGAGAGAGGGTATGAAATTAGATCCACTTCCTCTAAAATCCGAAAAAGTCTCAATTATAGGTTAGAAATGGACCACGAGATGTGTTTGTGAGGTCAGAACGAAAAAAGAAGCACGAAGCCTCGTATAGAAATCGGGAGGAGAGATGGTATTAAATTTGATCCACTTCCTCTAAAACCCGAAAAAGTCTCGATTATACGGTAGAAATGGACCACGAGACGTGTTGGTGAGGTCAGAACGAAAAAACGAGCACGAAGCCTCGTATAGAAATCGGGAGGAGAGAGGGTATGAAATTAGATCCACTTCCTCTAAAACCCAAAAAAGTCTCGATTATAGGTTAGAAATGGACCACGAGACATGTTGGTGAGGTCAGAATGAAAAAAACGAGCACGAAGCCTCGGATAGAAATCGGGAGGAGAGAGGGTATGAAATTAGATCCACTCGCTCTAAAACCCGTAAAAGTCTCAATTATAGGTTAGAAATGGACCACGAGACGTGTTTGTGAGGTCAGAATGAAAAAACGAGCACGAAGCCTCGTATAGAAATCGGGAGGAGAGAGGGTATGAAATTAGATCCACTTCCTCTAAAATCCGAAAAAGTCTCAATTATAGGTTAGAAATGGACCACGAGATGTGTTTGTGAGGTCAGAACGAAAAAAGAAGCACGAAGCCTCGTATAGAAATCGGGAGGAGAGATGGTATTAAATTTGATCCACTTCCTCTAAAACCCAAAAAAGTCTCGATTATAGGTTAGAAATGGACCACGAGACATGTTGGTGAGGTCAGAATGAAAAAAACGAGCACGAAGCCTCGGATAGAAATCGGGAGGAGAGAGGGTATGAAATTAGATCCACTCGCTCTAAAACCCGAAAAAGTCTCAATTATAGGTTAGAAATAGACCACGAGACGTGTTTGTGAGGTCAGAACGAAAAAACGAGCACGAAGCCTCGTATAGAAATCGGGAGGAGAGAGGGTATGAAATTAGATCCACTTCCTCTAACACCCGAAAAAGTCTTGATTATAGGTTAGAAATAGACCACGAGACATGTTGGTAAGGTCAGAATGAAAAAACGAGCACGAAGCCTCGTATAGCAATCGGAGGAGAGAGGGTATGAAATTAGATCCACTTCCTCTAAAATCCGAAAAAGTCTCGATTATAGGTTAGAAATGAACCACGAGACGTGTTTGTAAGGTCAGAACGAAAAAACATGCACGAAGCCTCGTATAGAAATCGGGAGGAGAGAGGGTATAAAATTAGATCCACTCGCTCTAAAACCCGAAAAAGTCTCAATTATAGGTTAGAAATGGACCACGAGATGTGTTTGTGAGGTCAGAACGAAAAAAGAAGCACGAAGCCTCGTATAGAAATCGGGAGGAGAGATGGTATTAAATTTGATCCACTTCCTCTAAAACCCGAAAAAGTCTCGATTATACGGTAGAAATGGACCACGAGACGTGTTGGTGAGGTCAGAACGAAAAAACGAGCACGAAGCCTCGTATAGAAATCGGGAGGAGAGAGGGTATGAAATTAGATCTACTCGCTCTAAAACCCGAAAAAGTCTCAATTATAGGTTAGAAATGGACCACGAGACGTTTTTGTGAGGTCAGAACGAATAAAACGAGCACGAAGCCTCGTATAGAAATCGGGAGGAGAGAGGGTATGAAATTAGATCCACTTCCTCTAAAACCCGAAAAAGTCTCGATTATAGGTTAGAAATGGACCACGAGACATGTTGGTGAGGTCAGAACGAAAAAACGAGCACGAAGCCTCGTATATAAATCGGGAGGAGAGAGGGTATGAAATTAGATCCACTCGCTCTAAAACCCGAAAAAGTCTCAATTATAGGTTAGAAATGGACCACGAGACGTGTTTGTGAGGTCAGAACGAAAAAACGAGCACGAAACCTCGTATAAAAATCTGCAGGAGAGAGGCCATGAAATTAGATCCACTTCCTCTAAAACCCGAAAAAGTCTCGATTATACGTTAGAAATGGACCATGAGACGTGTTGGTGAGGTCAGAACGAAAAAACGAGCACGAAGCCTCGTATAGAAATCGGGAGGAGAGAGGGTATGAAATTAGATCCACTTCCTCTAAAACCCGAAAAAGTCTCGATTATACGTTAGAAATGGACCATGAGACGTGTTGGTGGGGTCAGAACGAAAAAATGAGCACGAAGCCTCGTATAGAAATCGGGAGGAGAGAGAGTATGAAATTTGATCCACTTCCTCTAAAACCCGAAAAAGTCTCGATTATACATTAGAAATGGACCAAGAGACGTGTTGGTGAGGTCAGAACGAAAAAACGAGCACGAAGCCTCGTATAGAAATCGGGAGGAGAGAGGGTATGAAATTAAATCCACTCGCTCTAAAACCCGAAAAAGTCTCAATTATAGGTTAGAAATGGACCACGAGACGTGTTTGTGAGGTCAGAACGAAAAAACGAGCACGAAGCCTCGTATAGAAATCGGGAGGAGAGAGGGTATGAAATTAGATCCACTTTCTCTAAAACCCGAAAAAGTCTCGATTATATGTTAGAAATGGTCCACGAGACATGTTGGTGAGGTCAGAATGAAAAAACGAGCACGAAGCCTCGTATAGCAATCAGGAGGAGAGAGGGTATGAAATTAGATCCACGTCCTCTAAAATCCGAAAAAGTCTCGATTATAGGTTAGAAATGGACCACGAGACGTGTTTGTGAGGTCAGAACGAAAAAACAAGCACGAAGGCTCGTATAGAAATCGGGAGGAGAGAGGGTATGAAATTAGATCCACTTCCTCTAAAACCCGAAAAAGTCTCGATTATATGTTAGAAATGGACCAAGAGACGTGTTGGTGAGGTCAGAACGAAAAAACGAGCACGAAGCCTCGTATAGAAATCGGGAGGAGAGAGGGTATGAAATTAGATCCACTTCCTCTAAAACCCGAAAAAGACTCGATTATACGTTAGAAATGGACCACGAGACGTGTTGGTGTGGTCAGAACGAAAAAAAGAGCACGAAGCCTCGTATAGAAATCGGGAGGAGAGAGGGTATGAAATTAGATCCACTCGCTCTAAAAACCGAAAAATTCTCCATTATAGGTTAGAAATAGACCACGAGACGTGTTTGTGAGGTCAGAACGAAAAAACAAGCACGAAGCCTCGTATAGAAATCCGGAGGAGAGAGGGTATGAAATTAGATCCACTTCCTCTAAAACCCGAAAAAGTCTCGATTATACGTTAGAAATGGACCAGGAGACGTGTTGGTGAGGTCAGAACGAAAAAACGAGCACGAAGCCTCGTATAGAAATCGGTAGGAGAGAGGGTATTAAATTTGATCCACTTCCTCTAAAACCCGAAAAAGTCTCGATTATACGTTAGAAATGGACCACGAGACGTGTTGGTGAGGTCAGAACGAAAAAACGAGCACGAAGCCTCGTATAGAAATCGGGAGGAGAGAGGGTATGAAATTAGATCCACTTCCTCTAAAACCCGAAAAAGTCTCGATTACAGGTTAGAAATGGACCACAAGACATGTTGGTGAGGTCAGAACGAAAAAACGAGCACGAAGCCTCGTATAGAAATCGGGAGGAGAGAGGGTATGAAATTAGATCCACTCGCTCTAAAATCCGAAAAAGTCTCAATTATAGGTTAGAAATGGACCACGAGACGTGTTTGTGAGGTCAGAACGAAAAAACGAGCACGAAGCCTCGTATAGAAATCGGGAGGAGAGAGGGTATGAAATTAGATGCACTTCCTCTAAAACCCGAAAAAGTCTCGATTATAGGTTAGAAATGGACCACGAGACATGTTGGTGAGGTCAGAACGAAAAAACGAGCACGAAGCCTCGTAAAGAAATCGGGAGGAGAGAGGGTATGAAATTAGATCCACTTCCTCTAAAACCCGAAAAAGTCTCGATTATACGTTAGAAATGGACCATGAGACGTGTTGGTGAGGTCAGAACGAAAAAACGAGCACGAAGCCTCGTATAGAAATCGGGAGGAGAGAGAGTATGAAATTTGATCCACTTCCTCTAAAACCCGAAAAAGTCTCGATTATACATTAGAAATGGACCAAGAGACGTGTTGGTGAGGTCAGAACGAAAAAACGAGCATGAAGCCTCGTATAGAAATCGGGAGGAGAGAGGGTATGAAATTAGATCCACTCGCTCTAAAACCCGAAAAAGTCTCAATTATAGGTTAGAAATGGACCACGAGACGTGTTTGTGAGGTCAGAACGAAAAAACGAGCACGAAGCCTCGTATAGAAATCGGGAGGAGAGAGGGTATGAAATTAGATCCACTTTCTCTAAAACCCGAAAAAGTCTCGATTATATGTTAGAAATGGACCACGAGACATGTTGGTGAGGTCAGAATGAAAAAACGAGCACGAAGCCTCGTATAGCAATCGGGAGGAGAGAGGGTATGAAATTAGATCCACGTCCTCTAAAATCCGAAAAAGTCTCGATTATAGGTTAGAAATGGACCACGAGACGTGTTTGTGAGGTCAGAACGAAAAAACAAGCACGAAGGCTCGTATAGAAATCGGGAGGAGAGAGGGTATGAAATTAGATCCACTTCCTCTAAAACACAAAAAAGTCTCGATTATACGTTAGAAATGGACCTTGAGACGTGTTGGTGAGGTCAGAACGAAAAAACGAGCACGAAGCCTCGTATAGAAATCGGGAGGAGAGAGGGTATGAAATTAGATCCACTTCCTCTAAAACCCGAAAAAGACTCGATTATACGTTAGAAATGGACCACGAGACGTGTTGGTGAGGTCAGAACGAAAAAACGAGCACGAAGCCTCGTATAGAAATCGGGAGGAGAGAGGGTATGAAATTAGATCCACTCGCTCTAAAAACCGAAAAAGTCTCAATTATAGGTTAGAAATAGACCACGAGACGTGTTTGTGAGGTCAGAACGAAAAAACAAGCACGAAGCCTCGTATAGTAATCAGGAGGAGAGAGGGTATGAAATTAGATCCACTTCCTCTAAAACCCGAAAAAGTCTCGATTATACGATAGAAATGGACCAGGAGACGTGTTGGTGAGGTCAGAACGAAAAAACGAGCACGAAGCCTCGTATAGAAATCGGGAGGAGAGAGGGTATTAAATTTGATCCACTTCCTCTAAAACCCGAAAATGTCTCGATTATACGTTAGAAATGGACCACGAGACGTGTTGGTGAGGTCAGAACGAAAAAACGAGCACGAAGCCTCGTATAGAAATCGGGAGGAGAGAGGGTATGAAATTAGATCCACTCGCTCTAAAACCCGAAAAATTCTCAATTATAGGTTAGAAATGGACCACGAGACGTTTTTGTGAGGTCAGAACGAATAAAACGAGCACGAAGCCTCGTATAGAAATCGGGAGGAGAGAGGGTATGAAATTAGATCCACTTCCTCTAAAACCCGAAAAAGTCTCGATTATAGGTTAGAAATGGACCACAAGACATGTTGGTGAGGTCAGAACGAAAAAACGAGCACGAAGCCTCGTATAGAAATCGGGAGGAGAGAGGGTATGAAATTAGATCCACTCGCTCTAAAACCCAAAAAGTCTCAATTATAGGTTAGAAATGGACCACGAGACGTGTTTGTGAGGTCAGAACGAAAAAACGAGCACGAAGCCTCGTATAGAAATCGGGAGGAGAGAGGGTATGAAATTAGATCCACTTTCTCTAAAACCCGAAAAAGTCTCGATTATAGGTTAGAAATGGACCACGAGACATGTTGGTGAGGTCAGAATGAAAAAACGAGCACGAAGCCTCATATAGCAATCGGGAGGAGAGAGGGTATGAAATTAGATCCACTTCCTCTAAAATCCGAAAAAGTCTCGATTATAGGTTAGAAATGAACCACGAGACGTGTTTGTAAGGTCAGAACGAAAAAACGAGCACGAAGCCTCGTATAGAAATCGGGAGGAGAGAGGGTATGAAATTACATCCACTAGCTCTAAAATCCGAAAAAGTCTCGATTATAGGTTAGAAATGGACCACGAGACATGTTGGTGAGGTCAGAACGAAAAAAACGAGCACGAAGCCTCGGATAGAAATCGGGAGGAGAGAGGGTATGAAATTAGATCCACTCGCTCTAAAACCCGTAAAAGTCTCAATTATAGGTTAGAAATGGACCACGAGACGTGTTTGTGAGGTCAGAACGAAAAAACGAGCACGAAGCCTCGTATAGAAATCGGGAGGAGAGAGGGTATGAAATTAGATCTACTTTCTCTAAAACCCGAAAAAGTCTCGATTATAGGTTAGAAATAGACCACGAGACATGTTGGTAAGGTCAGAATTAAAAAACGAGCACGAAGCCTCGTATAGCAATCGGAGGAGAGAGGGTATGAAATTATATCCACTTCCTCTAAAATCCGAAAAAGTCTCGATTATAGGTTAGAAATGGACCACGAGACGTCTTTGTGAGGTCAGAACAAAAAAACGAGCACGAAGCCTCGTATAGAAATCGGGAGGAGAGAGAGTATGAAATTTGATCCACTCGCTCTAAAACCCGTAAAAGTCTCAATTATATGTTAGAAATGGACCACGAGACGTGTTTGTGAGGTCAGAACGAAAAAAGAAGCACGAAGCCTCGTATAGAAATCAGGAGGAGAGAGGGTATGAAATTAGATCCACTTCCTCTAAAACCCGAAAAAGTCTCGATTATACGTTAGAAATGGACCATGAGACGTGTTGGTGAGGTCAGAACGAAAAAACGAGCACGAAGCCTCGTATAGAAATCGGGAGGAGAGATGGTATTAAATTTGATCCACTTCCTCTAAAACCCGAAAAAGTCTCGATTATACGGTAGAAATGGACCACGAGACGTGTTGGTGAGGTCAGAACGAAAAAACGAGCACGAAGCCTCGTATAAAAATCGGGAGGAGAGAGGGTATGAAATTAGATCCACTCGCTCTAAAACCCGAAAAAGTCTCAATTATAGGTTAGAAATGGACCACGAGACGTTTTTGTGAGGTCAGAACGAATAAAACGAGCACGAAGCCTCGTATAGAAATCGGGAGGAGAGAGGGTATGAAATTAGATCCACTTCCTCTAAAACCCGAAAAAGTCTCGATTATAGGTTAGAAATGGACCACGAGACATGTTGGTGAGGTTAGAACGAAAAAACGAGCACGAAGCCTCGTATATAAATCTGGAGGAGAGAGGGTATGAAATTAGATCCACTCGCTCTAAAACCCGAAAAAGTCTCAATTATAGGTTAGAAATGGACCACGAGACGTGTTTGTGAGGTCAGAACGAAAAAACGAGCACGAAGCCTCGTATAGAAATCGGGAGGAGAGAGGGTATGAAATTAGATCCATTCGCTCTAAAACCCGAAAAAGTCTCAATTATAGGTTAGAAATAGACCACGAGACGTGTTTGTGAGGTCAGAACGAAAAAACGAGCACGAAGCCTCGTATAGAAATCGGGAGGAGAGAGGGTATGAAATTAGATCCACTTCCTCTAAAACCCAAAAAAGTCTCGATTATAGGTTAGAAATGGACCACGAGACATGTTGGTGAGGTCAGAATGAAAAAAACGAGCACGAAGCCTCGGATAGAAATCGGGAGGAGAGAGGGTATGAAATTAGATCCACTCGCTCTAAAACCCGTAAAAGTCTCAATTATAGGTTAGAAATGGACCACGAGACGTGTTTGTGAGGTCAGAATGAAAAAACGAGCACGAAGCCTCGTATAGTAATCGGGAGGAGAGAGGGTATGAAATTAGATCCACTTTCTCTAAAACCCAAAAAAGTCTCGATTATAGGTTAGAAATAGACCACGAGACATGTTGGTAAGGTCAGAATGAAAAAACGAGCACGAAGCCTCGTATAGCAATCGGAGGAGAGAGGGTATGAAATTAGATCCACTTCCTCTAAAATCCTAAAAAGTCTCGATTATAGGTTAGAAATGAACCACGAGACGTGTTTGTAAGGTCAGAACGAAAAAACATGCACGAAGCCTCGTATAGAAATCGGGAGGAGAGAGGGTATAAAATTAGATCCACTTCCTCTAAAACCCGAAAAAGTCTCGATTATAGGTTAGAAATAGACCACGAGACGTCTTTGTGAGGTCAGAACAAAAAAACGAGCACGAAGCCTCGTATAGAAATCGGGAGGAGAGAGGGTATGAAATTAGATCCACTCGCTCTAAAACCCGAAAAAGTCTCAATTATAGGTTAGAAATGGACCACGAGACGTGTTTGTGAGGTCAGAACGAAAAAAGAAACACGAAGCCTCGTATAGAAATCAGGAGGAGAGAGGGTATGAAATTAGATCCAATTCCTCTAAAACCCGAAAAAGTCTCGATTATACGTTAGAAATGGACCATGAGACGTGTTGGTGAGGTCAGAACGAAAAAACGAGCACGAAGCCTCGTATAGAAATCGGGAGGAGAGATGGTATTAAATTTGATCCACTTCCTCTAAAACCCGAAAAAGTCTCGATTATACGGTAGAAATGGACCACGAGACATGTTGGTGAGGTCAGAACGAAAAAACGAGCACGAAGCCTCGTATAGAAATCGGGAGGAGAGAGGGTATGAAATTAGATCCACTCGCTCTAAAACCCGAAAAAGTCTCAATTATAGGTTAGAAATGGACCACGAGACGTGTTTTTGAGGTCAGAACGAAAAAACAAGCACGAAGCCTCGTATAGAAATCGGGAGGAGTGAGGGTATGAAATTAGATCCACATCCTCTAAAACCCGAAAAAGTCTGGATCATACGTTAGAAATGGACCAGGAGACGTGTTGGTGAGGTCAGAACGAAAAAATGAGCACGAAGCCTCGTATAGAAATCGGGAGGAGAGAGGGTATGAAATTAGATCCACTTCCCCTAAATTCCGAAAAAGTCTCGATTATACGTTTGAAATGGACCAGGAGACGTGTTGGTGAGGTCAGAACGAAAAAACGAGCACGAAGCCTCGTATAGAAATCGGGAGGAGAGAGGGTATGAAATTAGATCCACTCGCTCTGAAACCCGAAAAAGTCTCAATTATAGGTTAGAAATGGACCACGAGACGTGTTTGTGAGGTCAGAACGAAAAAACAAGCACGAAGCCTCGTATAGAAATCGGGAGGAGAGAGGGTATGAAATTAGATCCACTCGCTCTAAAACCCGAAAAAGTCTCAATTATAGGTTAGAAATGGACCACGAGACGTGTTTGTGAGGTCAGAACGAAAAAACGAGCACGAAGCCTCGTATAGAAATCGGGAGGAGAGAAGGTATGAAATTAGATCCACTTTCTCTAAAACCCGAAAAAGTCTCGATTATAGGTTAGAAATGGACCACGAGACATGTTGGTGAGGTCAGAATGAAAAAACGAGCACGAAGCCTCATATAGCAATCGGGAGGAGAGAGGGTATGAAATTAGATCCACTTCCTCTAAAATCCGAAAAAGTCTGGATTATAGGTTAGAAATGGACCACGAGACGTGTTTGTAAGGTCAGAACGAAAAAACGAGCACGAAGCCTCGTATAGAAATCGGGAGGAGAGAGGGTATGAAATTAGATCCACTCGCTCTAAAACCCGAAAAAGTCTCAATTATAGGTTAGAAATGGACCACGAGACGTGTTTGTGAGGTTAGAACGAAAAAATGAGCATGAAGCCTCGTATAAAAATCTGGAGGAGAGAGGGTATGAAATTAGATCCACTTCCTCTAAAACTCGAAAAAGTCTCGATTATAGATGGACCACGAGACATGTTGGTGAGGTCAGAATGAAAAAACGAGCACGAAGCCTCATATAGCAATCGGGAGGAGAGAGGGTATGAAATTAGATCCACTTCCTCTAAAATCCGAAAAAGTCTCGATTATAGGTTAGAAATGAACCGCGAGATGTGTTTGTAAGGTCAGAACTAAAAAACGAGCACGAAGCCTCGTATAGAAATCGGGAGGAGAGAGGGTATGAAATTAGGTCAACTCGTTCTAAAACCCGAAAAAGTCTCAATTATAGGTTAGAAATGGACCACGAGACGTGTTTGTGAGGTCAGAACGAAAAAACGAGCACGAAACCTCGTATAGAAATCGGGAGGAGAGAGGGTATTAAATTTGATCCACTTCCTCTAAAACTCGAAAAAGTCTCGATTATACGTTAGAAATGGACCACGAGACGTGTTGGTGAGGTCAGAACGAAAAAACGAGCACGAAGCCTCGTATAGAAATCGGGAGGAGAGAGGGTATGAAATTAGATCCACTCGCTCTAAAATCCGAAAAAGTCTCAATTATAGGTTAGAAATGGACCACGAGACGTGTTTGTGAGGTCAGAACGAGAAAACGAGCACGAAGCCTCGTATAGAAATCGGGAGGAGAGAGGGTATGAAATTAGATCCACTTTCTCTAAAACCCGAAAAAGTCTCGATTATAGGTTAGAAATGGACCACGAGACATGTTGGTGAGGTCAGAATGAAAAAATGAGCACGAAGCCTCGTATAGCAATCGGGAGGAGAGAGGGTATGAAATTAGATCCACATCCTCTAAAATTCGAAAAAGTCTCGATTATAGGTTAGAAATGAACCACGAGACGTGTTTGTAAGGTCAGAACGAAAAAACGAGCACGAAGCCTCGTATAGAAATCGGGAGGAGAGAGGGTATGAAATTTGATCCACTCGCTCTAAAACCCGAAAAAATCTCCATTATAGGTTAGAAATGGACCACGAGACGTGTTTGTGAGGTCAGAACGAAAAAACGAGCACGAAGCCTCGTATAGAAATCGGGAGGAGAGAGGGTATGAAATTAGATCCACTTTCTCTAAAACCCGAAAAAGTCTCGATTATAGGTTAGAATTGGACCACGAGACATGTTGGTGAGGTCAGAATGAAAAAACGAGCACGAAGCCTCATATAGCAATCGGGAGGAGAGAGGGTATGAAATTAGATCCACTTCCTCTAAAACCCAAAAAAGTCTCGATTATAGGTTAGAAATGGACCACGAGACATGTTGGTGAGGTCAGAACGAAAAAACGAGCACGAAGCCTCGTATAGAAATCGGGAGGAGAGAGGGTATGAAATTAGATCCACTCGCTCTAAAACCCAAAAAAGTCTCAATTATAGGTTAGAAATGGACCACGAGACGTGTTTGTGAGGTCAGAACGAAAAAACGAGCACGAAGCCTCGTATAGAAATCGGGAGGAGTGAAGGTATGAAATTAGATCCACTTTCTCTAAAACCCGAAAAAGTCTCGATTATAGGTTAGAAATGGACCACGAGACATGTTGGTGAGGTCAGAATGAAAAAACGAGCACGAAGCCTCATATATCAATCGGGAGGAGAGGGGGTATGAAATTAGATCCACTTCCTCTAAAATCCGAAAAAGTCTTGATTATAGGTTAGAAATGAACCACGAGACGTGTTTGTAAGGTCAGAACGAAAAAACGAGCACGAAGCCTCGTATAGAAATCGGGAGGAGAGAGGGTATGAAATTAGATCCACTCGCTCTAAAACCCGAAAAAGTCTCAATTATTGGTTAGAAATGGACCACGAGACGTGTTTGTGAGGTTAGAACGAAAAAATGAGCATGAAGCCTCGTATAAAAATCTGGAGGAGAGAGGGTATGAAATTAGATCCACTTCCTCTAAAACCCGAAAAAGTCTCGATTATAGATGGACCACGAGACATGTTGGTGAGGTCAGAATGAAAAAACGAGCACGAAGCCTCATATAGCAATCGGGAGGAGAGAGGGTATGAAATTAGATCCACTTCCTCTAAAATCCGAAAAAGTCTCGATTATAGGTTAGAAATGAACCACGAGATGTGTTTGTAAGGTCAGAACGAAAAAACGAGCACGAAGCCTCGTATAGAAATCGGGAGGAGAGAGGGTATGAAATTAGGTCCACTCGTTCTAAAACCCGAAAAAGTCCCAATTATAGGTTAGAAATGGAGCACGAGACATGTTTGTGAGGTCAGAACGAAAAAACGAGCACGAAACCTCGTATAAAAATCTGGAGGAGAGAGGGTATGAAATTAGATCCACTTCCTCTAAAACCCGATAAAGTCTCGATTATAGGTTAGAAATGGACCACGAGACATGTTGGTGAGGTCAGAACGAAAAAATGAGCACGAAGCCTCGTATAGAAATCGGGAGGAGAGAGGGTATGAAATTAGATCCACTCGCTTTAAAACCCGAAAAAGTCTCAATTATAGGTTAGAAATGGACCACGAGACGTGTTTGTGTGGTCAGAACGAAAAAACGAGCACGAAGCCTCGTATAGAAATCGGGAGGAGAGAGGGTATGAAATTAGATCCACTTTCTCTAAAACCCGAAAAAGTCTCGATTATACGTTAGAAATGGACCACGAGACGTGTTGGTGAGGTCAGAATGAAAAAACGATCACGAAGCCTCGTATAGCAATCGGGAGGAGAGAGGGTATGAAATTAGATCCACTTCCTCTAAAATCCGAAAAAGTCTCGATTATAGGTTAGAAATGAACCACGAGACGTGTTTGTAAGGTCAGAACGAAAAAACGAGCACGAAGCCTCGTATAGAAATCGGGAGGAGAGAGGGTATGAAATTAGATCCACTCGCTGTAAAATCCGAAAAAGTCTCAATTATAGGTTAGAAATGGACCACGAGACGTGTTTGTGAGGTCAGAACGAAAAAACGAGCACGAAGCCTCGTATAGAAATCGGGAGGAGAGAGGGTATGAAATTAGATCGACTTTCTCTAAAACCCGAAAAAGTCTCGATTATAGGTTAGAAATGGACCACGAGACATGTTGGTGAGGTCAGAACGAAAAAACGAGCACGAAGCCTCGTATAGAAATCGGGAGGAGAGAGGGTATGAAATTAGATCCACATCCTCTAAAATTCGAAAAAGTCTCGATTATTGGTTAGAAATGAACCACGAGACGTGTTTGTGAGGTCAGAACGAAAAAACGAGCACGAAGCCTCGTATAGAAATCGGGAGGAGAGAGGGTATGAAATTAGATCCACTTTCTCTAAAACCCGAAAAAGTCTCGATTATAGGTTAGAAATGGACCACGAGACGTGTTTGTGAGGTCAGAATGAAAAAACGAGCACGAAGCCTCGTATAGAAATCGGGAGGAGAGAGGGTATGAAATTAGATCCACTTCCTCTAAAATCCGAAAAAGTCTCGATTATAGGTTAGAAATGAACCACGAGACATGTTGGTGAGCTCAGAACGAAAAAACATGCACGAAGCCTCGTATAGAAATCGGGAGGAGAGAGGGTATGAAATTAGATCCACTTCCTCTAAAACCCGAAAAAGTCTCGATTATAGGTTAGAAATGGACCACGAGACGTCTTTGTGAGGTCAGAACAAAAAAACGAGCACGAAGCCTCGTATAGAAATCGGGAGGAGAGAGGGTATGAAATTAGATCCACTCGCTCTAAAACCCGAAAAAGTCTCAATTATAGGTTAGAAATGGACCACGAGACGTGTTTGTGAGGTCAGAACGAAAAAAGAAGCACGAAGCCTCGTATAGAAATCAGGAGGAGAGAGGGTATGAAATTAGATCCACTTCCTCTAAAACCCGAAAAAGTCTCGATTATACGTTAGAAATGGACCATGAGACGTGTTGGTGAGGTCAGAACGAAAAAACGAGCACGAAGCCTCGTATAGAAATCGGGAGGAGAGACGGTATTAAATTTGATCCACTTCCTCTAAAACCCGAAAAAGTCTCGATTATACGTTAGAAATGGACCACGAGACGTGTTGGTGAGGTCAGAACGAAAAAACGAGCACGAAGCCTCGTATAGAAATCGGGAGGAGAGAGGGTATGAAATTAGATCCACTCGCTCTAAAACCCGAAAAAGTCTCAATTATAGGTTAGAAATGGACCACGAGACGTTTTTGTGAGGTCAGAACGAATAAAACGAGCACGAAGCCTCGTATAGAAATCGGGAGGAGAGAGGGTATGAAATTAGATCCACTTCCTCTAAAACCCGAAAAAGTCTCGATTATAGGTTAGAAATGGACCACGAGACGTGTTTGTGAGGTCAGAACGAAAAAACGAGCACGAAGCCTCGTATAAAAATCGGGAGGAGAGAGGGTATGAAATTAGATCCACTTCCTCTAAAACCCGAAAAAGTCTCGATTATAGGTTAGAAATGGACCACGAGACATGTTGGTGAGGTCAGAATGAAAAAATAAGCACGAAGCCTCGTATAGAAATCGGGAGGAGAGAGGGTGTGAAATTAGATCCACTCGCTTTAAAACCCGAAAAAGTCTCAATTATAGGTTAGAAATGGACCACGAGACGTGTTTGTGAGGTCAGAACGAAAAAACAAGCACGAAGCCTCGTATAGAAATCAGGAGGAGAGAGGGTATGAAATTAGATCCACTTCCTCTAAAACCCGAAAAAGTCTCGATTATACGTTAGAAAAGGACCATAAGACGTGTTGGTGAGGTCAGAACGAAAAAACGAGCACGAAGCCTCGTATAGAAATCGGGAGGAGAGAGAGTATGAAATTTGATCAACTTCCTCTAAAACCCGAAAAAGTCTCGATTATACATTAGAAATTGACCAAGAGACGTGTTGGTGAGGTCAGAACGAAAAAAAGAGCACGAAGCCTCGTATAGAAATCGGGAGGAGAGAGGGTATGAAATTAGATCCACTCGCTCTAAAACCCGAAAAAGTCTCAATTATAGGTTAGAAATGGACCACGAGACGTGATTGTGAGGTCAGAACGAAAAAACGAGCACGAAGCCTCGTATAGAAATCGGGAGGAGAGAGGGTATGAAATTAGATCCACTTTCTCTAAAACCCGAAAAAGTCTCGATTATATGTTAGAAATGGACCACGAGACATGTTGGTGAGGTCAGAATGAAAAAACGAGCACAAAGCCTCGTATAGCAATCGGGAGGAGAGAGGGTATGAAATTAGATCCACGTGCTCTAAAATCCGAAAAAGTCTCGATTATAGGTTAGAAATGGACCACGAGACGTGTTTGTGAGGTCAGAACGAAAAAACAAGCACGAAGGCTCGTATAGAAATCGGGAGGAGAGAGGGTATGAAATTAGATCCACTTCCTCTAAAACCCGAAAAAGTCTCGATTATACGTTAGAAATGGACCAGGAGACGTGTTGGTGAGGTCAGAACGAAAAAACGAGCACGAAGCCTCGTATAGGAATCGGGAGGAGAGAGGGTATGAAATTAGATCCACTTCCTCTAAAACCCGAAAAAGACTCGATTATACGTTAGAAATGGACCACGAGACGTGTTGGTGAGGTCAGAACGAAAAAACGAGCACGAAGCCTCGTATAGAAATCGGGAGGAGAGAGGGTATGAAATTAGATCCACTCGCTCTAAAAACCGAAAAAGTCTCGATTATAGGTTAGAAATGGACCACGAGACGTGTTTTTGAGGTCAGAACGAAAAAACAAGCACGAAGCCTCGTATAGAAATCGGGAGGAGTGAGGGTATGAAATTAGATCCACTTCCTCTAAAACCCGAAAAAGTCTGGATTATACGTTAGAAATGGACCAGGAGACGTGTTGGTGAGGTCAGAACGAAAAAACGAGCACGAAGCCTCGTATAGAAATCGGGAGGAGAGAGGGTATGAAATTAGATCCACTTCCTCTAAAACCCGAAAAAGTCTCGATTATACGTTAGAAATGGACCACGAGACGTGTTGCTGAGGTCAGAACGAAAAAACGAGCACGAAGCCTCGTATAGAAATCGGGAGGAGAGAGGGTATGAAATTAGATCCACTCGCTCTAAAACCCGAAAAAGTCTCAATTATAGGTTAGAAATGGACCACGAGACGTGTTTGTGAGGTCAGAACGAAAAAACAAGCACGAAGCCTCGTATAGAAATCAGGAGGAGAGAGGGTATGAAATTAGATCCACTTCCTCTAAAACCCGAAAAATCTCGATTATACGTTAGAAATGGACCATGAGACGTGTTGGTGAGGTCAGAACGAAAAAACGAGCACGAAGCCTCGTATAGAAATCGGGAGGAGAGAGGGTATGAAATTAGATCCACTTTCTCTAAAACCCGAAAAAGTCTCGATGATAGGTTAAAAATGGACCACGAGACATGTTGGTGAGGTCAGAATGAAAAAACGAGCACGAAGCCTCATATAGCAATCGGGAGGAGAGAGGGTATGAAATTAGATCCACTTCCTCTAAAACACGAAAAAGTCTCAATTATAGGTTAGAAATGGACCACGAGACGTGTTGGTGAGGTCAGAACGAAAAAAGGAGCACGAAGCCTCGTATAGAAATCGGGAGGAGAGAGGGTATGAAATTAGATCCACTCGCTCTAAAACCCGAAAAAGTCTCAATTATAGGTTAGAAATGGACCACGAGACGTGTTTGTGAGGTCAGAACGAAAAAACAAGCACGAAGCCTCGTATAGAAATCAGGAGGAGAGAGGGTATGAAATTAGATCCACTTCCTCTAAAACCCGAAAAATCTCGATTATAAGTTAGAAATGGACCATGAGACGTGTTGGTGAGGTCAGAACGAAAAAACGAGCACGAAGCCTCGTATAGAAATCGGGAGGAGAGAGGGTATGAAATTAGATCCACTTTCTCTAAAACCCGAAAAAGTCTCGATGATAGGTTAAAAATGGACCACGAGACATGTTGGTGAGGTCAGAATGAAAAAACGAGCACGAAGCCTCATATAGCAATCGGGAGGAGAGAGGGTATGAAATTAGATCCACTTCCTCTAAAACACGAAAAAGTCTCAATTATAGGTTAGAAATGGACCACGAGACGTGTTGGTGAGGTCAGAACGAAAAAAGGAGCACGAAGCCTCGTATAGAAATCGGGAGGAGAGAGGGTATGAAATTAGATCCACTCGCTCTAAAATCCGAAAAAGTCTCAATTATAGGTTAGAAATGGACCACGAGACGTGTTTGTCAGGTCAGAACGAGAAAACGAGCACGAAGCCTCGTATAGAAATCGGGAGGAGAGAGGGTATGAAATTAGATCCACTGTCTCTAAAACCCGAAAAAGTCTCGATTATAGGTTAGAAATGGACCACGAGACATGTTGGTGAGGTCAGAATGAAAAAACGAGCACGAAGCCTCGTATAGAAATCGGGAGGAGAGAGGGTATGAAATTAGATCCACTTCCTCTAAAATCCGAAAAAGTCTCGATTATAGGTTAGAAATGAACCACGAGACATGTTGGTGAGCTCAGAACGAAAAAACATGCACGAAGCCTCGTATAGAAATCGGGAGGAGAGAGGGTATGAAATTAGATCCACTTCCTCTAAAACCCGAAAAAGTCTCGATTATAGGTTAGAAATGGACCACGAGACGTCTTTGTGAGGTCAGAACAAAAAAACGAGCACGAAGCCTCGTATAGAAATCGGGAGGAGAGAGGGTATGAAATTAGATCCACTCGCTCTAAAACCCGAAAAAGTCTCAATTATAGGTTAGAAATGGACCACGAGACGTGTTTGTGAGGTCAGAACGAAAAAAGAAGCACGAAGCCTCGTATAGAAATCAGGAGGAGAGAGGGTATGAAATTAGATCCACTTCCTCTAAAACCCGAAAAAGTCTCGATTATACGTTAGAAATGGACCATGAGACGTGTTGGTGAGGTCAGAACGAAAAAACGAGCACGAAGCCTCGTATAGAAATCGGGAGGAGAGAGGGTATTAAATTTGATCCACTTCCTCTAAAACCCGAAAAAGTCTCGATTATACGTTAGAAATGGACCACGAGACGTGTTGGTGAGGTCAGAACGAAAAAACGAGCACGAAGCCTCGTATAGAAATCGGGAGGAGAGAGGGTATGAAATTAGATCCACTCGCTCTAAAACCCGAAAAAGTCTCAATTATAGGTTAGAAATGGACCACGAGACGTTTTTGTGAGGTCAGAACGAATAAAACGAGCACGAAGCCTCGTATAGAAATCGGGAGGAGAGAGGGTATGAAATTAGATCCACTTCCTCTAAAACCCGAAAAAGTCTCGATTATACGTTAGAAATGGACCAGGAGACGTGTTGGTGAGGTCAGAACGAAAAAACGAGCACGAAGCCTCGTATAGAAATCGGGAGGAGAGAGGGTATGAAATTAGATCCACTTCCTCTAAAACCCGAAAAAGTCTCGATTATACGTTAGAAATGGACCACGAGACGTGTTGCTGAGGTCAGAACGAAAAAACGAGCACGAAGCCTCGTATAGAAATCGGGAGGAGAGAGGGTATGAAATTAGATCCACTCGCTCTAAAACCCGAAAAAGTCTCAATTATAGGTTAGAAATGGACCACGAGACGTGTTTGTGAGGTCAGAACGAAAAAACAAGCACGAAGCCTCGTATAGAAATCAGGAGGAGAGAGGGTATGAAATTAGATCCACTTCCTCTAAAACCCGAAAAATCTCGATTATACGTTAGAAATGGACCATGAGACGTGTTGGTGAGGTCAGAACGAAAAAACGAGCACGAAGCCTCGTATAGAAATCGGGAGGAGAGAGGGTATGAAATTAGATCCACTTTCTCTAAAACCCGAAAAAGTCTCGATGATAGGTTAAAAATGGACCACGAGACATGTTGGTGAGGTCAGAATGAAAAAACGAGCACGAAGCCTCATATAGCAATCGGGAGGAGAGAGGGTATGAAATTAGATCCACTTCCTCTAAAACACGAAAAAGTCTCAATTATAGGTTAGAAATGGACCACGAGACGTGTTGGTGAGGTCAGAACGAAAAAAGGAGCACGAAGCCTCGTATAGAAATCGGGAGGAGAGAGGGTATGAAATTAGATCCACTCGCTCTAAAACCCGAAAAAGTCTCAATTATAGGTTAGAAATGGACCACGAGACGTGTTTGTGAGGTCAGAACGAAAAAACAAGCACGAAGCCTCGTATAGAAATCAGGAGGAGAGAGGGTATGAAATTAGATCCACTTCCTCTAAAACCCGAAAAATCTCGATTATAAGTTAGAAATGGACCATGAGACGTGTTGGTGAGGTCAGAACGAAAAAACGAGCACGAAGCCTCGTATAGAAATCGGGAGGAGAGAGGGTATGAAATTAGATCCACTTTCTCTAAAACCCGAAAAAGTCTCGATGATAGGTTAAAAATGGACCACGAGACATGTTGGTGAGGTCAGAATGAAAAAACGAGCACGAAGCCTCATATAGCAATCGGGAGGAGAGAGGGTATGAAATTAGATCCACTTCCTCTAAAACACGAAAAAGTCTCAATTATAGGTTAGAAATGGACCACGAGACGTGTTGGTGAGGTCAGAACGAAAAAAGGAGCACGAAGCCTCGTATAGAAATCGGGAGGAGAGAGGGTATGAAATTAGATCCACTCGCTCTAAAATCCGAAAAAGTCTCAATTATAGGTTAGAAATGGACCACGAGACGTGTTTGTCAGGTCAGAACGAGAAAACGAGCACGAAGCCTCGTATAGAAATCGGGAGGAGAGAGGGTATGAAATTAGATCCACTGTCTCTAAAACCCGAAAAAGTCTCGATTATAGGTTAGAAATGGACCACGAGACATGTTGGTGAGGTCAGAATGAAAAAACGAGCACGAAGCCTCGTATAGAAATCGGGAGGAGAGAGGGTATGAAATTAGATCCACTTCCTCTAAAATCCGAAAAAGTCTCGATTATAGGTTAGAAATGAACCACGAGACATGTTGGTGAGCTCAGAACGAAAAAACATGCACGAAGCCTCGTATAGAAATCGGGAGGAGAGAGGGTATGAAATTAGATCCACTTCCTCTAAAACCCGAAAAAGTCTCGATTATAGGTTAGAAATGGACCACGAGACGTCTTTGTGAGGTCAGAACAAAAAAACGAGCACGAAGCCTCGTATAGAAATCGGGAGGAGAGAGGGTATGAAATTAGATCCACTCGCTCTAAAACCCGAAAAAGTCTCAATTATAGGTTAGAAATGGACCACGAGACGTGTTTGTGAGGTCAGAACGAAAAAAGAAGCACGAAGCCTCGTATAGAAATCAGGAGGAGAGAGGGTATGAAATTAGATCCACTTCCTCTAAAACCCGAAAAAGTCTCGATTATACGTTAGAAATGGACCATGAGACGTGTTGGTGAGGTCAGAACGAAAAAACGAGCACGAAGCCTCGTATAGAAATCGGGAGGAGAGAGGGTATTAAATTTGATCCACTTCCTCTAAAACCCGAAAAAGTCTCGATTATACGTTAGAAATGGACCACGAGACGTGTTGGTGAGGTCAGAACGAAAAAACGAGCACGAAGCCTCGTATAGAAATCGGGAGGAGAGAGGGTATGAAATTAGATCCACTCGCTCTAAAACCCGAAAAAGTCTCAATTATAGGTTAGAAATGGACCACGAGACGTTTTTGTGAGGTCAGAACGAATAAAACGAGCACGAAGCCTCGTATAGAAATCGGGAGGAGAGAGGGTATGAAATTAGATCCACTTCCTCTAAAACCCGAAAAAGTCTCGATTATAGGTTAGAAATGGACCACGAGACATGTTGGTGAGGTCAGAACGAAAAAACGAGCACGAAGCCTCGTATATAAATCGGGAGGAGAGAGGGTATGAAATTAGATCCACTCGCTCTAAAACCCGAAAAAGTCTCAATTATAGGTTAGAAATGGACCACGAGACGTGTTTGTGAGGTCAGAACGAAAAAACGAGCACGAAACCTCGTATAAAAATCTGCAGGAGAGAGGCCATGAAATTAGATCCACTTCCTCTAAAACCCGAAAAAGTCACGATTATACGTTAGAAATGGACCATGAGACGTGTTGGTGAGGTCAGAACGAAAAAACGAGCACGAAGCCTCGTATAGAAATCGGGAGGAGAGATGGTATTAAATTTGATCCACTTCCTCTAAAACCCGAAAAAGTCTCGATTATACGGTAGAAATGGACCACGAGACGTGTTGGTGAGGTCAGAACGAAAAAACGAGCACGAAGCCTCGTATAGAAATCGGGAGGAGAGAGGGTATGAATTTAGATCCACTCGCTCTAAAACCCGAAAAAGTATCAATTATAGGTTAGAAATGGACCACGAGACGTTTTTGTGAGGTCAGAACGAATAAAACGACCACGAAGCGTCGTATAGAAATCGGGAGGAGAGAGGGTATGAAATTAGATCCACTTCCTCTAAAACCCGAAAAAGTCTCGATTATAGGTTAGAAATGGACCACGAGACGTGTTTGTGAGGTCAGAACGAAAAAACGAGCACGAAGCCTCGTATAGAAATCGGGAGGAGTGAGGGTATGAAATTAGATCCACTTCCTCTAAAACCCGAAAAAGTCTGGATTATACGTTAGAAATGGACCAGGAGACGTGTTGGTGAGGTCAGAACGAAAAAACGAGCACGAAGCCTCGTATAGAAATCGGGAGGAGAGAGGGTATGAAATTAGATCCACTTCCTCTAAAACCCGAAAAAGTCTCGATTATACGTTAGAAATGGACCACGAGACGTGTTGCTGAGGTCAGAACGAAAAAACGAGCACGAAGCCTCGTATAGAAATCGGGAGGAGAGAGGGTATGAAATTAGATCCACTCGCTCTAAAACCCGAAAAAGTCTCAATTATAGGTTAGAAATGGACCACGAGACGTGTTTGTGAGGTCAGAACGAAAAAACAAGCACGAAGCCTCGTATAGAAATCAGGAGGAGAGAGGGTATGAAATTAGATCCACTTCCTCTAAAACCCGAAAAATCTCGATTATACGTTAGAAATGGACCATGAGACGTGTTGGTGAGGTCAGAACGAAAAAACGAGCACGAAGCCTCGTATAGAAATCGGGAGGAGAGAGGGTATGAAATTAGATCCACTTTCTCTAAAACCCGAAAAAGTCTCGATGATAGGTTAAAAATGGACCACGAGACATGTTGGTGAGGTCAGAATGAAAAAACGAGCACGAAGCCTCATATAGCAATCGGGAGGAGAGAGGGTATGAAATTAGATCCACTTCCTCTAAAACACGAAAAAGTCTCAATTATAGGTTAGAAATGGACCACGAGACGTGTTGGTGAGGTCAGAACGAAAAAAGGAGCACGAAGCCTCGTATAGAAATCGGGAGGAGAGAGGGTATGAAATTAGATCCACTCGCTCTAAAACCCGAAAAAGTCTCAATTATAGGTTAGAAATGGACCACGAGACGTGTTTGTGAGGTCAGAACGAAAAAACAAGCACGAAGCCTCGTATAGAAATCAGGAGGAGAGAGGGTATGAAATTAGATCCACTTCCTCTAAAACCCGAAAAATCTCGATTATAAGTTAGAAATGGACCATGAGACGTGTTGGTGAGGTCAGAACGAAAAAACGAGCACGAAGCCTCGTATAGAAATCGGGAGGAGAGAGGGTATGAAATTAGATCCACTTTCTCTAAAACCCGAAAAAGTCTCGATGATAGGTTAAAAATGGACCACGAGACATGTTGGTGAGGTCAGAATGAAAAAACGAGCACGAAGCCTCATATAGCAATCGGGAGGAGAGAGGGTATGAAATTAGATCCACTTCCTCTAAAACACGAAAAAGTCTCAATTATAGGTTAGAAATGGACCACGAGACGTGTTGGTGAGGTCAGAACGAAAAAAGGAGCACGAAGCCTCGTATAGAAATCGGGAGGAGAGAGGGTATGAAATTAGATCCACTCGCTCTAAAATCCGAAAAAGTCTCAATTATAGGTTAGAAATGGACCACGAGACGTGTTTGTCAGGTCAGAACGAGAAAACGAGCACGAAGCCTCGTATAGAAATCGGGAGGAGAGAGGGTATGAAATTAGATCCACTGTCTCTAAAACCCGAAAAAGTCTCGATTATAGGTTAGAAATGGACCACGAGACATGTTGGTGAGGTCAGAATGAAAAAACGAGCACGAAGCCTCGTATAGAAATCGGGAGGAGAGAGGGTATGAAATTAGATCCACTTCCTCTAAAATCCGAAAAAGTCTCGATTATAGGTTAGAAATGAACCACGAGACATGTTGGTGAGCTCAGAACGAAAAAACATGCACGAAGCCTCGTATAGAAATCGGGAGGAGAGAGGGTATGAAATTAGATCCACTTCCTCTAAAACCCGAAAAAGTCTCGATTATAGGTTAGAAATGGACCACGAGACGTCTTTGTGAGGTCAGAACAAAAAAACGAGCACGAAGCCTCGTATAGAAATCGGGAGGAGAGAGGGTATGAAATTAGATCCACTCGCTCTAAAACCCGAAAAAGTCTCAATTATAGGTTAGAAATGGACCACGAGACGTGTTTGTGAGGTCAGAACGAAAAAAGAAGCACGAAGCCTCGTATAGAAATCAGGAGGAGAGAGGGTATGAAATTAGATCCACTTCCTCTAAAACCCGAAAAAGTCTCGATTATACGTTAGAAATGGACCATGAGACGTGTTGGTGAGGTCAGAACGAAAAAACGAGCACGAAGCCTCGTATAGAAATCGGGAGGAGAGAGGGTATTAAATTTGATCCACTTCCTCTAAAACCCGAAAAAGTCTCGATTATACGTTAGAAATGGACCACGAGACGTGTTGGTGAGGTCAGAACGAAAAAACGAGCACGAAGCCTCGTATAGAAATCGGGAGGAGAGAGGGTATGAAATTAGATCCACTCGCTCTAAAACCCGAAAAAGTCTCAATTATAGGTTAGAAATGGACCACGAGACGTTTTTGTGAGGTCAGAACGAATAAAACGAGCACGAAGCCTCGTATAGAAATCGGGAGGAGAGAGGGTATGAAATTAGATCCACTTCCTCTAAAACCCGAAAAAGTCTCGATTATACGTTAGAAATGGACCACGAGACGTGTTGCTGAGGTCAGAACGAAAAAACGAGCACGAAGCCTCGTATAGAAATCGGGAGGAGAGAGGGTATGAAATTAGATCCACTCGCTCTAAAACCCGAAAAAGTCTCAATTATAGGTTAGAAATGGACCACGAGACGTGTTTGTGAGGTCAGAACGAAAAAACGAGCACGAAGCCTCGTATAGAAATCGGGAGGAGAGAGGGTATGAAATTAGATCCACTTTCTCTAAAACCCGAAAAAGTCTCGATTATATGTTAGAAATGGACCACGAGACATGTTGGTGAGGTCAGAATGAAAAAACGAGCACAAAGCCTCGCATAGCAATCGGGAGGAGAGAGGGTATGAAATTAGATCCACGTGCTCTAAAATCCGAAAAAGTCTCGATTATAGGTTAGAAATGGACCACGAGACGTGTTTGTGAGGTCAGAACGAAAAAACAAGCACGAAGGCTCGTATAGAAATCGGGAGGAGAGAGGGTATGAAATTAGATCCACTTCCTCTAAAACCCGAAAAAGTCTCGATTATACGTTAGAAATGGACCAGGAGACGTGTTGGTGAGGTCAGAACGAAAAAACGAGCACGAAGCCTCGTATAGGAATCGGGAGGAGAGAGGGTATGAAATTAGATCCACTTCCTCTAAAACCCGAAAAAGACTCGATTATACGTTAGAAATGGACCACGAGACGTGTT
Source organism: Thalia dealbata (assembly GCA_030544415.1). Lineage (NCBI taxonomy): Eukaryota > Viridiplantae > Streptophyta > Magnoliopsida > Zingiberales > Marantaceae > Thalia > Thalia dealbata. The sequence goes on from CM060460.1 coordinate 14,595,972, forward strand.
GGTGAGGTCAGAACGAAAAAACGAGCACGAAGCCTCGTATAGAAATCGGGAGGAGAGAGGGTATGAAATTAGATCCACTCGCTCTAAAAACCGAAAAAGTCTCGATTATAGGTTAGAAATGGACCACGAGACGTGTTTTTGAGGTCAGAACGAAAAAACAAGCACGAAGCCTCGTATAGAAATCGGGAGGAGTGAGGGTATGAAATTAGATCCACTTCCTCTAAAACCCGAAAAAGTCTGGATTATACGTTAGAAATGGACCAGGAGACGTGTTGGTGAGGTCAGAACGAAAAAACGAGCACGAAGCCTCGTATAGAAATCGGGAGGAGAGAGGGTATGAAATTAGATCCACTTCCTCTAAAACCCGAAAAAGTCTCGATTATACGTTAGAAATGGACCACGAGACGTGTTGCTGAGGTCAGAACGAAAAAACGAGCACGAAGCCTCGTATAGAAATCGGGAGGAGAGAGGGTATGAAATTAGATCCACTCGCTCTAAAACCCGAAAAAGTCTCAATTATAGGTTAGAAATGGACCACGAGACGTGTTTGTGAGGTCAGAACGAAAAAACAAGCACGAAGCCTCGTATAGAAATCAGGAGGAGAGAGGGTATGAAATTAGATCCACTTCCTCTAAAACCCGAAAAATCTCGATTATACGTTAGAAATGGACCATGAGACGTGTTGGTGAGGTCAGAACGAAAAAACGAGCACGAAGCCTCGTATAGAAATCGGGAGGAGAGAGGGTATGAAATTAGATCCACTTTCTCTAAAACCCGAAAAAGTCTCGATGATAGGTTAAAAATGGACCACGAGACATGTTGGTGAGGTCAGAATGAAAAAACGAGCACGAAGCCTCATATAGCAATCGGGAGGAGAGAGGGTATGAAATTAGATCCACTTCCTCTAAAACACGAAAAAGTCTCAATTATAGGTTAGAAATGGACCACGAGACGTGTTGGTGAGGTCAGAACGAAAAAAGGAGCACGAAGCCTCGTATAGAAATCGGGAGGAGAGAGGGTATGAAATTAGATCCACTCGCTCTAAAACCCGAAAAAGTCTCAATTATAGGTTAGAAATGGACCACGAGACGTGTTTGTGAGGTCAGAACGAAAAAACAAGCACGAAGCCTCGTATAGAAATCAGGAGGAGAGAGGGTATGAAATTAGATCCACTTCCTCTAAAACCCGAAAAATCTCGATTATAAGTTAGAAATGGACCATGAGACGTGTTGGTGAGGTCAGAACGAAAAAACGAGCACGAAGCCTCGTATAGAAATCGGGAGGAGAGAGGGTATGAAATTAGATCCACTTTCTCTAAAACCCGAAAAAGTCTCGATGATAGGTTAAAAATGGACCACGAGACATGTTGGTGAGGTCAGAATGAAAAAACGAGCACGAAGCCTCATATAGCAATCGGGAGGAGAGAGGGTATGAAATTAGATCCACTTCCTCTAAAACACGAAAAAGTCTCAATTATAGGTTAGAAATGGACCACGAGACGTGTTGGTGAGGTCAGAACGAAAAAAGGAGCACGAAGCCTCGTATAGAAATCGGGAGGAGAGAGGGTAAGAAATTAGATCCACTCGCTCTAAAATCCGAAAAAGTCTCAATTATAGGTTAGAAATGGACCACGAGACGTGTTTGTCAGGTCAGAACGAGAAAACGAGCACGAAGCCTCGTATAGAAATCGGGAGGAGAGAGGGTATGAAATTAGATCCACTGTCTCTAAAACCCGAAAAAGTCTCGATTATAGGTTAGAAATGGACCACGAGACATGTTGGTGAGGTCAGAATGAAAAAACGAGCACGAAGCCTCGTATAGCAATCGGGAGGAGAGAGGGTATGAAATTAGATCCACATCCTCTAAAATCCGAAAAAGTCTCGATTATAGGTTATAAATGAACCACGAGACGTGTTTGTAAGGTCAGAACGAGAAAACGAGCATGAAGCCTCGTATAGAAATCGGGAGGAGAGAGGGTATGAAATTAGATCCACTCGCTCTAAAACCCGAAAAAGTCTCAATTATAGGTTAGAAATGGACCACGAGACATGTTTGTGAGGTCAGAACGAAAAAACGAGCACGAAGCCTCGTATAGAAATCGGGAGGAGAGAGGGTATGAAATTAGATCCACTTTCTCTAAAACCCGAAAAAGTCTCGATTATAGGTTAGAAATGGACCACGAGACATGTTGGTGAGGTCAGAATGAAAAAACGAGCACGAAGCCTCATATAGCAATCGGGAGGAGAGAGGGTATGAAATTAGATCCACTTCCTCTAAAATCCGAAAAAGTCTCGATTATAGGTTAGAAATGAACCAAGAGACGTGTTTGTAAGGTCAGAACGAAAAAACGAGCACGAAGCCTCGTATAGAAATCGGGAGGAGAGAGGGTATGAAATTAGATCCACTCGCTCTAAAACCCGAAAAAGTATCAATTATAGGTTAGAAATGGACCACGAGACGTGTTTGTGAGGTCTGAACGAAAAAACGAGCACGAAGCCTCGTATAGAAATCGGGAGGAGAGAGGGTATGAAATTAGATCCACTTTCTCTAAAACCCGAAAAAGTCTCGATTATATGTTAGAAACGGACCACGAGACATGTTGGTGAGGTCAGAATGAAAAAACGAGCACAAAGCCTCGTATAGCAATCGGGAGGAGAGAGGGTATGAAATTAGATCCACGTGCTCTAAAATCCGAAAAAGTCTCGATTATTGGTTAGAAATGGACCACGAGACGTGTTTGTGAGGTCAGAACGAAAAAATAAGCACGAAGGCTCGTATAGAAATCGGGAGGAGAGAGGGTATGAAATTAGATCCACTTCCTCTAAAACCCGAAAAAGTCTGGATTATACGTTAGAAATGGACCAGGAGACGTGTTGGTGAGGTCAGAACGAAAAAACGAGCACGAAGCCTCGTATAGAAATCCGGAGGAGAGAGGGTATGAAATTAGATCCACTTCCTCTAAAACCCAAAAAAGTCTCGATTATACGTTAGAAATGGACCACGAGACGTGTTGGTGAGGTCAGAACGAAAAAACGAGCACGAAGCCTCGTATAGAAATCGGGAGGAGAGAGGGTATGAAATTAGATCCACTCGCTCTAAAACCCGAAAAAGTCTCAATTATAGGTTAGAAATGGACCACGAGACGTGTTTGTGAGGTCAGAACGAAAAAACAAGCACGAAGCCTCGTATAGAAATCAGGAGGAGAGAGGGTATGAAATTAGATCCACTTCCTCTAAAACCCGAAAAAGTCTCGATTATACGTTAGAAATGGACCATGAGACGTGTTGGTGAGGTCAGAACGAAAAAACGAGCACGAAGCCTCGTATAGAAATCGGGAGGAGAGAGGGTATGAAATTAGATCCACTTTCTCTAAAACCCGAAAAAGTCTCGATGATAGGTTAGAAATGGACCACGAGACATGTTGGTGAGGTCAGAATGAAAAAACGAGCACGAAGCCTCATATAGCAATCGGGAGGAGAGAGGGTATGAAATTAGATCCACTTCCTCTAAAACCCGAAAAAGTCTCAATTATAGGTTAGAAATGGACCAGGAGACTTGTTGGTGAGGTCAGAACGAAAAAATGAGCACGAAGCCTCGTATAGAAATCGGGAGGAGAGAGGGTATGAAATTAGATCCACTCGCTCTAAATTCCGAAAAAGTCTCAATTATAGGTTAGAAATGGACCACGAGACGTGTTTGTCAGGTCAGAACGAGAAAATGAGCACGAAGCCTCGTATAGAAATCGGGAGGAGAGAGGGTATGAAATTAGATCCACTTTCTCTAAAACCCGAAAAAGTCTCGATTATAGGTTAGAAATTGACCACGAGACATGTTGGTGAGGTCAGAATGAAAAAACGAGCACGAAGCCTCGTATAGCAATCGGGAGGAGAGAGGGTATGAATTTAGATCCACATCCTCTAAAATCCGAAAAAGTCTCGATTATAGGTTATAAATGAACCACGAGACGTGTTTGTAAGGTCAGAACGAGAAAACGAGCACGAAGCCTCGTATAGAAATCGGGAGGAGAGAGGGTATGAAATTAGATCCACTCGCTCTAAAACCCGAAAAAGTCTCAATTATAGGTTAGAAATGGACCACGAGACATGTTTGTGAGGTCAGAACGAAAAAACGAGCACGAAGCCTCGTATAGAAATCGGGAGGAGAGAGGGTTTGAAATTAGATCCACTTTCTCTAAAACCCGAAAAAGTCTCGATTATAGGTTAGAAATGGACCACGAGACATGTTGGTGAGGTCAGAATGAAAAAACGAGCACGAAGCCTCATATAGCAATCGGGAGGAGAGAGGGTATGAAATTAGATCCACTTCCTCTAAAATCCGAAAAAGTCTCGATTATAGGTTAGAAATGAACCACGAGACGTGTTTGTAAGGTCAGAACGAAAAAACGAGCACGAAGCCTCGTATAGAAATCGGGAGGAGAGAGGGTATGAAATTAGATCCACTCGGTCTAAAACCCGAAAAAGTCTCAATTATAGGTTAGAAATGGACCACGAGACGTGTTTGTGAGGTCAGAACGAAAAAACGAGCACGAAGCCTCGTATAGAAATCGGGAGGAGAGAGGGTATGAAATTAGATCCACTTTCTCTAAAACCCGAAAAAGTCTCGATTATATGTTAGAAATGGACCACGAGACATGTTGGTGAGGTCAGAATGAAAAAACGAGCACAAAGCCTTGTATAGCAATCGGGAGGAGAGAGGGTATGAAATTAGATCCACGTGCTCTAAAATCCGAAAAAGTCTCGATTATAGGTTAGAAATGGACCACGAGACGTGTTTGTGAGGTCAGAACGAAAAAACAAGCACGAAGGCTCGTATAGAAATCGGGAGGAGAGAGGGTATGAAATTAGATCCACTTTCTCTAAAACCCGAAAAAGTCTCGATTATAGGTTAGAAATAGACCACGAGACATGTTGGTGAGGTCAGAATGAAAAAACGAGCACGAAGCCTCGTATAGCAATCGGAGGAGAGAGGGTATGTAATTAGATCCACTTCCTCTAAAATCCGAAAAAGTCTCGATTATAGGTTAGAAATGAACTACGAGACGTGTTTGTAAGGTCAGAACGAAAAAACGTGCACGAAGCCTCGTATAGAAATCGGGAGGAGAGAGGGTATAAAATTAGATCCACTTCCTCTAAAACCCGAAAAAGTCTCGATTATAGGTTAGAAATGGACCACGAGACGTGTTTGTGAGGTCAGAACGAAAAAACGAGCACGAAGCCTCGTATAGAAATCGGGAGGAGAGAGGGTATGAAATTAGATCCACTTCCTCTAAAACCCGAAAAAGTCTCGATTATACGTTAGAAATGGACCAGGAGACGTGTCGGTGAGGTCAGAACGAAAAAACGAGCACGAAGCCTCGTATAGAAATCGGGAGGAGAGAGGGTATGAAATTAGATCCACTTCCTCTAAAACCCGAAAAAGACTCGATTATACGTTAGAAATGGACCACGAGACGTGTTGGTGAGGTCAGAACGAAAAAACGAGCACGAAGCCTCGTATAGAAATCGGGAGGAGAGAGGGTATGAAATTAGATCCACTCGCTCTAAAAATCGAAAAAGTCTCAATTATAGGTTAGAAATGGACCACGAGACGTGTTTGTGAGGTCAGAACGAAAAAACAAGCACGAAGCCTCGTATAGAAATCAGGAGGAGAGAGGGTATAAATTAGATCCACTTCCTCTAAAACCCGAAAAAGTCTCGATTATAGGTTAGAAATGAACCACGAGACGTGTTTGTAAGGTCAGAACGAAAAAACGAGCACAAAGCCTCGTATAGAAATCGGGAGGAGAGAGGGTATGAAATTAGATCCACTCGCTCTAAAAACCGAAAAAGTCTCAATTATAGGTTAGAAATGGACCACGAGACGTGTTTGTGAGGTCAGAACGAAAAAACAAGCACGAAGCCTCGTATAGAAATCAGGAGGAGAGAGGGTATGAAATTAGATCTACTTCCTCTAAAACCCGAAAAAGTCTCGATTATACGTTAGAAATGGACCACGAGACGTCTTTGTGAGGTCAGAACAAAAAAACGAGCACGAAGCCTCGTATGGAAATCGGGAGGAGAGAGGGTATGAAATTAGATCCACTCGCTCTAAAACCCGAAAAAGTCTCAATTATAGGTTAGAAATGGACCACGAGACGTGTTTGTGAGGTCAGAACGAAAAAAGAAGCACGAAGCCTCGTATAGAAATCAGGAGGAGAGAGGGTATGAAATTAGATCCACTTCCTCTAAAACCCGAAAAAGTCTCGATTATACGTTAGAAATGGACCATGAGACGTGTTGGTGAGGTCAGAACGAAAAAACGAGCACGAAGCCTCGTATAGAAATCGGGAGGAGAGAGGGTATGAAATTAGATCCACTTTCTCTAAAACCCGAAAAAGTCTCGATGATAGGTTAGAAATGGACCACGAGACATGTTGGTGAGGTCAGAATCAAAAAACGAGCACGAAGCCTCATATAGCAATCGGGAGGAGAGAGGGTATGAAATTAGATCCACTTCCTCTAAAACCCGAAAAAGTCTCGATTATACGTTAGAAATGGACCACGAGACGTGTTGGTGAGGTCAGAACGAAAAAACGAGCACGAAGCCTCGTATAGAAATCGGGAGGAGAGAGGGTATGAAATTAGATCCACTCGCTCTAAAACCCGAAAAAGTCTCGATTATAGGTTAGAAATGGACCACGAGACGTGTTTTTGAGGTCAGAACGAAAAAACAAGCACGAAGCCTCGTATAGAAATCGGGAGGAGTGAGGGTATGAAATTAGATCCACTTCCTCTAAAACCCGAAAAAGTCTGGATTATACGTTAGAAATGGACCACGAGACGTGTTGGTGAGGTCAGAACGAAAAAACGAGCACGAAGCCTCGTATAGAAATCGGGAGGAGAGAGGGTATGAAATTAGATCCACTCGCTCTAAAACCCGAAAAAGTCTCAATTATAGGTTAGAAATGGACCACGAGACGTGTTTGTGAGGTCAGAACGAGAAAACGAGCACGAAGCCTCGTATAGAAATCGGGAGGAGAGAGGGTATGAAATTAGATCCACTTTCTCTAAAACCCGAAAAAGTCTCGATTATAGGTTAGAAATGGACCACGAGACATGTTGGTGAGGTCAGAACGAAAAAACGAGCACGAAGCCTCGGATAGAAATCGGGAGGAGAGAGGGTATGAAATTAGATCCACTTGTTCCAAAACCAGAAAAAGTCTCGATTATTGGTTAGTAATGGACCACGAGACGTGTTTGTGAGGTCACAACGAAAAAACAAACACGAAGCCTCGTATAGAAATCGGGAGGAGAGAGGGTATGAAATTAGATCCACTTCCTCTAAAACCCAAAAAAGTCTCGATTATAGGTTAGAAATGGACCACGAGACGTGTTGGTGAGGTCAGAACGAAAAAACGAGCACGAAGCGTCGGATAGAAATCGGGAGGAGAGAGGGTATGAAATTAGATCCACTCGCTCTAAAACCCGTAAAAGTCTCAATTATAGGTTAGAAAGGGACCATGACACGTGTTGGTGAGGTCAGAACGAAAAAACGAGCACGAAGCCTCGTATAGAAATCGGGAGGAGAGAGGGTATGAAATTAGATCCACTCGCTCTAAAACCCGAAAAAGTCTCAATTATAGGTTAGAAATGGACCACGAGACGTGTTTGTGAGGTCAGAACGAAAAAAGAAGCACGAAGCCTCGTATAGAAATCAGGAGGAGAGAGGGTATGAAATTAGATCCACTTCCTCTAAAACCCGAAAAAGTCTCGATTATACGTTAGAAATGGACCATGAGACGTGTTGGTGAGGTCAGAACGAAAAAACGAGCACGAAGCCTCGTATAGAAATCGGGAGGAGAGAGGGTATGAGATTAGATCCACTTTCTCTAAAACCCGAAAAAGTCTCGATGATAGGTTAGAAATGGACCACGAGACATGTTGGTGAGGTCAGAATGAAAAAACGAGCACGAAGCCTCATATAGCAATCGGGAGGAGAGAGGGTATGAAATTAGATCCACTTCCTCTAAAACCCGAAAAAGTCTCGATTATACGTTAGAAATGGACCACGAGACGTGTTGGTGAGGTCAGAACGAAAAAACGAGCACGAAGCCTCGTATAGAAATCGGGAGGAGAGAGGGTATGAAATTAGATCCACTCGCTCTAAAACCCGAAAAAGTCTCGATTATAGGTTAGAAATGGACCACGAGACGTGTTTTTGAGGTCAGAACGAAAAAACAAGCACGAAGCCTCGTATAGAAATCGGGAGGAGTGAGGGTATGAAATTAGATCCACTTCCTCTAAAACCCGAAAAAGTCTGGATTATACGTTAGAAATGGACCAGGAGACGTGTTGGTGAGGTCAGAACGAAAAAACGAGCACGAAGCCTCGTATAGAAATCGGGAGGAGAGAGGGTATGAAATCAGATCCACTTCCTCTAAAACCCGAAAAAGTCTCGATTATACGTTAGAAATGGACCACGAGACGTGTTGTTGAGGTCAGAACGAAAAAACGAGCACGAAGCCTCGTATAGAAATCGGGAGGAGAGAGGGTATGAAATTAGATCCACTCGCTCTAAAACCCGAAAAAGTCTCAATTATAGGTTAGAAATGGACCACGAGACGTGTTTGTGAGGTCAGAACGAAAAAACAAGCACGAAGCCTCGTATAGAAATCAGGAGGAGAGAGGGTATGAAATTAGATCCACTTCCTCTAAAACCCGAAAAAGTCTCGATTATACGTTAGAAATGGACCATGAGACGTGTTGGTGAGGTCAGAACGAAAAAACGAGCACGAAGCCTCGTATAGAAATCGGGAGGAGAGAGGGTATGAGATTAGATCCACTTTCTCTAAAACCCGAAAAAGTCTCGATGATAGGTTAGAAATGGACCACGAGACATGTTGGTGAGGTCAGAATGAAAAAACGAGCACGAAGCCTCATATAGCAATCGGGAGGAGAGAGGGTATGAAATTAGATCCACTTCCTCTAAAACCCGAAAAAGTCTCGATTATACGTTAGAAATGGACCACGAGACGTGTTGGTGAGGTCAGAACGAAAAAACGAGCACGAAGCCTCGTATAGAAATCGGGAGGAGAGAGGGTATGAAATTAGATCCACTCGCTCTAAAACCCGAAAAAGTCTCGATTATAGGTTAGAAATGGACCACGAGACGTGTTTTTGAGGTCAGAACGAAAAAACAAGCACGAAGCCTCGTATAGAAATCGGGAGGAGTGAGGGTATGAAATTAGATCCACTTCCTCTAAAACCCGAAAAAGTCTGGATTATACGTTAGAAATGGACCAGGAGACGTGTTGGTGAGGTCAGAACGAAAAAACGAGCACGAAGCCTCGTATAGAAATCGGGAGGAGAGAGGGTATGAAATTAGATCCACTTCCTCTAAAACCCGAAAAAGTCTCGATTATAGGTTAGAAATGGACCACGAGACGTGTTTGTGAGGTCAGAACGAAAAAACGAGCACGAAGCCTCGTATAAAAATCGGGAGGAGAGAGGGTATGAAATTAGATCCACTTCCTCTAAAACCCGAAAAAGTCTCGATTATAGGTTAGAAATGGACCACGAGACATGTTGGTGAGGTCAGAATGAAAAAATAAGCACGAAGCCTCGTATAGAAATCGGGAGGAGAGAGGGTGTGAAATTAGATCCACTCGCTTTAAAACCCGAAAAAGTCTCAATTATAGGTTAGAAATGGACCACGAGACGTGTTTGTGAGGTCAGAACGAAAAAACAAGCACGAAGCCTCGTATAGAAATCAGGAGGAGAGAGGGTATGAAATTAGATCCACTTCCTCTAAAACCCGAAAAAGTCTCGATTATACGTTAGAAAAGGACCATAAGACGTGTTGGTGAGGTCAGAACGAAAAAACGAGCACGAAGCCTCGTATAGAAATCGGGAGGAGAGAGAGTATGAAATTTGATCAACTTCCTCTAAAACCCGAAAAAGTCTCGATTATACATTAGAAATTGACCAAGAGACGTGTTGGTGAGGTCAGAACGAAAAAAAGAGCACGAAGCCTCGTATAGAAATCGGGAGGAGAGAGGGTATGAAATTAGATCCACTCGCTCTAAAACCCGAAAAAGTCTCAATTATAGGTTAGAAATGGACCACGAGACGTGATTGTGAGGTCAGAACGAAAAAACGAGCACGAAGCCTCGTATAGAAATCGGGAGGAGAGAGGGTATGAAATTAGATCCACTTTCTCTAAAACCCGAAAAAGTCTCGATTATATGTTAGAAATGGACCACGAGACATGTTGGTGAGGTCAGAATGAAAAAACGAGCACAAAGCCTCGTATAGCAATCGGGAGGAGAGAGGGTATGAAATTAGATCCACGTGCTCTAAAATCCGAAAAAGTCTCGATTATAGGTTAGAAATGGACCACGAGACGTGTTTGTGAGGTCAGAACGAAAAAACAAGCACGAAGGCTCGTATAGAAATCGGGAGGAGAGAGGGTATGAAATTAGATCCACTTCCTCTAAAACCCGAAAAAGTCTCGATTATACGTTAGAAATGGACCAGGAGACGTGTTGGTGAGGTCAGAACGAAAAAACGAGCACGAAGCCTCGTATAGGAATCGGGAGGAGAGAGGGTATGAAATTAGATCCACTTCCTCTAAAACCCGAAAAAGACTCGATTATACGTTAGAAATGGACCACGAGACGTGTTGGTGAGGTCAGAACGAAAAAACGAGCACGAAGCCTCGTATAGAAATCGGGAGGAGAGAGGGTATGAAATTAGATCCACTCGCTCTAAAAACCGAAAAAGTCTCGATTATAGGTTAGAAATGGACCACGAGACGTGTTTTTGAGGTCAGAACGAAAAAACAAGCACGAAGCCTCGTATAGAAATCGGGAGGAGTGAGGGTATGAAATTAGATCCACTTCCTCTAAAACCCGAAAAAGTCTGGATTATACGTTAGAAATGGACCAGGAGACGTGTTGGTGAGGTCAGAACGAAAAAACGAGCACGAAGCCTCGTATAGAAATCGGGAGGAGAGAGGGTATGAAATTAGATCCACTTCCTCTAAAACCCGAAAAAGTCTCGATTATACGTTAGAAATGGACCACGAGACGTGTTGCTGAGGTCAGAACGAAAAAACGAGCACGAAGCCTCGTATAGAAATCGGGAGGAGAGAGGGTATGAAATTAGATCCACTCGCTCTAAAACCCGAAAAAGTCTCAATTATAGGTTAGAAATGGACCACGAGACGTGTTTGTGAGGTCAGAACGAAAAAACAAGCACGAAGCCTCGTATAGAAATCAGGAGGAGAGAGGGTATGAAATTAGATCCACTTCCTCTAAAACCCGAAAAATCTCGATTATACGTTAGAAATGGACCATGAGACGTGTTGGTGAGGTCAGAACGAAAAAACGAGCACGAAGCCTCGTATAGAAATCGGGAGGAGAGAGGGTATGAAATTAGATCCACTTTCTCTAAAACCCGAAAAAGTCTCGATGATAGGTTAAAAATGGACCACGAGACATGTTGGTGAGGTCAGAATGAAAAAACGAGCACGAAGCCTCATATAGCAATCGGGAGGAGAGAGGGTATGAAATTAGATCCACTTCCTCTAAAACACGAAAAAGTCTCAATTATAGGTTAGAAATGGACCACGAGACGTGTTGGTGAGGTCAGAACGAAAAAAGGAGCACGAAGCCTCGTATAGAAATCGGGAGGAGAGAGGGTATGAAATTAGATCCACTCGCTCTAAAACCCGAAAAAGTCTCAATTATAGGTTAGAAATGGACCACGAGACGTGTTTGTGAGGTCAGAACGAAAAAACAAGCACGAAGCCTCGTATAGAAATCAGGAGGAGAGAGGGTATGAAATTAGATCCACTTCCTCTAAAACCCGAAAAATCTCGATTATACGTTAGAAATGGACCATGAGACGTGTTGGTGAGGTCAGAACGAAAAAACGAGCACGAAGCCTCGTATAGAAATCGGGAGGAGAGAGGGTATGAAATTAGATCCACTTTCTCTAAAACCCGAAAAAGTCTCGATGATAGGTTAAAAATGGACCACGAGACATGTTGGTGAGGTCAGAATGAAAAAACGAGCACGAAGCCTCATATAGCAATCGGGAGGAGAGAGGGTATGAAATTAGATCCACTTCCTCTAAAACACGAAAAAGTCTCAATTATAGGTTAGAAATGGACCACGAGACGTGTTGGTGAGGTCAGAACGAAAAAAGGAGCACGAAGCCTCGTATAGAAATCGGGAGGAGAGAGGGTATGAAATTAGATCCACTCGCTCTAAAATCCGAAAAAGTCTCAATTATAGGTTAGAAATGGACCACGAGACGTGTTTGTCAGGTCAGAACGAGAAAACGAGCACGAAGCCTCGTATAGAAATCGGGAGGAGAGAGGGTATGAAATTAGATCCACTGTCTCTAAAACCCGAAAAAGTCTCGATTATAGGTTAGAAATGGACCACGAGACATGTTGGTGAGGTCAGAATGAAAAAACGAGCACGAAGCCTCGTATAGCAATCGGGAGGAGAGAGGGTATGAAATTAGATCCACATCCTCTAAAATCCGAAAAAGTCTCGATTATAGGTTATAAATGAACCACGAGACGTGTTTGTAAGGTCAGAACGAGAAAACGAGCATGAAGCCTCGTATAGAAATCGGGAGGAGAGAGGGTATGAAATTAGATCCACTCGCTCTAAAACCCGAAAAAGTCTCAATTATAGGTTAGAAATGGACCACGAGACATGTTTGTGAGGTCAGAACGAAAAAACGAGCACGAAGCCTCGTATAGAAATCGGGAGGAGAGAGGGTATGAAATTAGATCCACTTTCTCTAAAACCCGAAAAAGTCTCGATTATAGGTTAGAAATGGACCACGAGACATGTTGGTGAGGTCAGAATGAAAAAACGAGCACGAAGCCTCATATAGCAATCGGGAGGAGAGAGGGTATGAAATTAGATCCACTTCCTCTAAAATCCGAAAAAGTCTCGATTATAGGTTAGAAATGAACCAAGAGACGTGTTTGTAAGGTCAGAACGAAAAAACGAGCACGAAGCCTCGTATAGAAATCGGGAGGAGAGAGGGTATGAAATTAGATCCACTCGCTCTAAAACCCGAAAAAGTATCAATTATAGGTTAGAAATGGACCACGAGACGTGTTTGTGAGGTCTGAACGAAAAAACGAGCACGAAGCCTCGTATAGAAATCGGGAGGAGAGAGGGTATGAAATTAGATCCACTTTCTCTAAAACCCGAAAAAGTCTCGATTATATGTTAGAAACGGACCACGAGACATGTTGGTGAGGTCAGAATGAAAAAACGAGCACAAAGCCTCGTATAGCAATCGGGAGGAGAGAGGGTATGAAATTAGATCCACGTGCTCTAAAATCCGAAAAAGTCTCGATTATTGGTTAGAAATGGACCACGAGACGTGTTTGTGAGGTCAGAACGAAAAAACAAGCACGAAGGCTCGTATAGAAATCGGGAGGAGAGAGGGTATGAAATTAGATCCACTTCCTCTAAAACCCGAAAAAGTCTGGATTATACGTTAGAAATGGACCAGGAGACGTGTTGGTGAGGTCAGAACGAAAAAACGAGCACGAAGCCTCGTATAGAAATCCGGAGGAGAGAGGGTATGAAATTAGATCCACTTCCTCTAAAACCCAAAAAAGTCTCGATTATACGTTAGAAATGGACCACGAGACGTGTTGGTGAGGTCAGAACGAAAAAACGAGCACGAAGCCTCGTATAGAAATCGGGAGGAGAGAGGGTATGAAATTAGATCCACTCGCTCTAAAACCCGAAAAAGTCTCAATTATAGGTTAGAAATGGACCACGAGACGTGTTTGTGAGGTCAGAACGAAAAAACAAGCACGAAGCCTCGTATAGAAATCAGGAGGAGAGAGGGTATGAAATTAGATCCACTTCCTCTAAAACCCGAAAAAGTCTCGATTATACGTTAGAAATGGACCATGAGACGTGTTGGTGAGGTCAGAACGAAAAAACGAGCACGAAGCCTCGTATAGAAATCGGGAGGAGAGAGGGTATGAAATTAGATCCACTTTCTCTAAAACCCGAAAAAGTCTCGATGATAGGTTAGAAATGGACCACGAGACATGTTGGTGAGGTCAGAATGAAAAAACGAGCACGAAGCCTCATATAGCAATCGGGAGGAGAGAGGGTATGAAATTAGATCCACTTCCTCTAAAACCCGAAAAAGTCTCAATTATAGGTTAGAAATGGACCAGGAGACTTGTTGGTGAGGTCAGAACGAAAAAATGAGCACGAAGCCTCGTATAGAAATCGGGAGGAGAGAGGGTATGAAATTAGATCCACTCGCTCTAAATTCCGAAAAAGTCTCAATTATAGGTTAGAAATGGACCACGAGACGTGTTTGTCAGGTCAGAACGAGAAAATGAGCACGAAGCCTCGTATAGAAATCGGGAGGAGAGAGGGTATGAAATTAGATCCACTCGCTCTAAAAATCGAAAAAGTCTCAATTATAGGTTAGAAATGGACCACGAGACGTGTTTGTGAGGTCAGAACGAAAAAACAAGCACGAAGCCTCGTATAGAAATCAGGAGGAGAGAGGGTATAAATTAGATCCACTTCCTCTAAAACCCGAAAAAGTCTCGATTATAGGTTAGAAATGAACCACGAGACGTGTTTGTAAGGTCAGAACGAAAAAACGAGCACAAAGCCTCGTATAGAAATCGGGAGGAGAGAGGGTATGAAATTAGATCCACTCGCTCTAAAAACCGAAAAAGTCTCAATTATAGGTTAGAAATGGACCACGAGACGTGTTTGTGAGGTCAGAACGAAAAAACAAGCACGAAGCCTCGTATAGAAATCAGGAGGAGAGAGGGTATGAAATTAGATCTACTTCCTCTAAAACCCGAAAAAGTCTCGATTATACGTTAGAAATGGACCACGAGACGTCTTTGTGAGGTCAGAACAAAAAAACGAGCACGAAGCCTCGTATGGAAATCGGGAGGAGAGAGGGTATGAAATTAGATCCACTCGCTCTAAAACCCGAAAAAGTCTCAATTATAGGTCAGAAATGGACCACGAGACGTGTTTGTGAGGTCAGAACGAAAAAAGAAGCACGAAGCCTCGTATAGAAATCAGGAGGAGAGAGGGTATGAAATTAGATCCACTTCCTCTAAAACCCGAAAAAGTCTCGATTATACGTTA
This sequence comes from Thalia dealbata, assembly GCA_030544415.1. Taxonomy (NCBI): domain Eukaryota; kingdom Viridiplantae; phylum Streptophyta; class Magnoliopsida; order Zingiberales; family Marantaceae; genus Thalia; species Thalia dealbata. The sequence goes on from CM060460.1 coordinate 14,611,150, forward strand.
GAAATGGACCATGAGACGTGTTGGTGAGGTCAGAACGAAAAAACGAGCACGAAGCCTCGTATAGAAATCGGGAGGAGAGAGGGTATGAAATTAGATCCACTTTCTCTAAAACCCGAAAAAGTCTCGATGATAGGTTAGAAATGGACCACGAGACATGTTGGTGAGGTCAGAATCAAAAAACGAGCACGAAGCCTCATATAGCAATCGGGAGGAGAGAGGGTATGAAATTAGATCCACTTCCTCTAAAACCCGAAAAAGTCTCGATTATACGTTAGAAATGGACCACGAGACGTGTTGGTGAGGTCAGAACGAAAAAACGAGCACGAAGCCTCGTATAGAAATCGGGAGGAGAGAGGGTATGAAATTAGATCCACTCGCTCTAAAACCCGAAAAAGTCTCGATTATAGGTTAGAAATGGACCACGAGACGTGTTTTTGAGGTCAGAACGAAAAAACAAGCACGAAGCCTCGTATAGAAATCGGGAGGAGTGAGGGTATGAAATTAGATCCACTTCCTCTAAAACCCGAAAAAGTCTGGATTATACGTTAGAAATGGACCACGAGACGTGTTGGTGAGGTCAGAACGAAAAAACGAGCACGAAGCCTCGTATAGAAATCGGGAGGAGAGAGGGTATGAAATTAGATCCACTCGCTCTAAAACCCGAAAAAGTCTCAATTATAGGTTAGAAATGGACCACGAGACGTGTTTGTGAGGTCAGAACGAGAAAACGAGCACGAAGCCTCGTATAGAAATCGGGAGGAGAGAGGGTATGAAATTAGATCCACTTTCTCTAAAACCCGAAAAAGTCTCGATTATAGGTTAGAAATGGACCACGAGACATGTTGGTGAGGTCAGAACGAAAAAACGAGCACGAAGCCTCGGATAGAAATCGGGAGGAGAGAGGGTATGAAATTAGATCCACTTGTTCCAAAACCAGAAAAAGTCTCGATTATTGGTTAGTAATGGACCACGAGACGTGTTTGTGAGGTCACAACGAAAAAACAAACACGAAGCCTCGTATAGAAATCGGGAGGAGAGAGGGTATGAAATTAGATCCACTTCCTCTAAAACCCAAAAAAGTCTCGATTATAGGTTAGAAATGGACCACGAGACGTGTTGGTGAGGTCAGAACGAAAAAACGAGCACGAAGCGTCGGATAGAAATCGGGAGGAGAGAGGGTATGAAATTAGATCCACTCGCTCTAAAACCCGTAAAAGTCTCAATTATAGGTTAGAAAGGGACCATGACACGTGTTGGTGAGGTCAGAACGAAAAAACGAGCACGAAGCCTCGTATAGAAATCGGGAGGAGAGAGGGTATGAAATTAGATCCACTCGCTCTAAAACCCGAAAAAGTCTCAATTATAGGTTAGAAATGGACCACGAGACGTGTTTGTGAGGTCAGAACGAAAAAAGAAGCACGAAGCCTCGTATAGAAATCAGGAGGAGAGAGGGTATGAAATTAGATCCACTTCCTCTAAAACCCGAAAAAGTCTCGATTATACGTTAGAAATGGACCATGAGACGTGTTGGTGAGGTCAGAACGAAAAAACGAGCACGAAGCCTCGTATAGAAATCGGGAGGAGAGAGGGTATGAGATTAGATCCACTTTCTCTAAAACCCGAAAAAGTCTCGATGATAGGTTAGAAATGGACCACGAGACATGTTGGTGAGGTCAGAATGAAAAAACGAGCACGAAGCCTCATATAGCAATCGGGAGGAGAGAGGGTATGAAATTAGATCCACTTCCTCTAAAACCCGAAAAAGTCTCGATTATACGTTAGAAATGGACCACGAGACGTGTTGGTGAGGTCAGAACGAAAAAACGAGCACGAAGCCTCGTATAGAAATCGGGAGGAGAGAGGGTATGAAATTAGATCCACTCGCTCTAAAACCCGAAAAAGTCTCGATTATAGGTTAGAAATGGACCACGAGACGTGTTTTTGAGGTCAGAACGAAAAAACAAGCACGAAGCCTCGTATAGAAATCGGGAGGAGTGAGGGTATGAAATTAGATCCACTTCCTCTAAAACCCGAAAAAGTCTGGATTATACGTTAGAAATGGACCAGGAGACGTGTTGGTGAGGTCAGAACGAAAAAACGAGCACGAAGCCTCGTATAGAAATCGGGAGGAGAGAGGGTATGAAATCAGATCCACTTCCTCTAAAACCCGAAAAAGTCTCGATTATACGTTAGAAATGGACCACGAGACGTGTTGTTGAGGTCAGAACGAAAAAACGAGCACGAAGCCTCGTATAGAAATCGGGAGGAGAGAGGGTATGAAATTAGATCCACTCGCTCTAAAACCCGAAAAAGTCTCAATTATAGGTTAGAAATGGACCACGAGACGTGTTTGTGAGGTCAGAACGAAAAAACAAGCACGAAGCCTCGTATAGAAATCAGGAGGAGAGAGGGTATGAAATTAGATCCACTTCCTCTAAAACCCGAAAAAGTCTCGATTATACGTTAGAAATGGACCATGAGACGTGTTGGTGAGGTCAGAACGAAAAAACGAGCACGAAGCCTCGTATAGAAATCGGGAGGAGAGAGGGTATGAGATTAGATCCACTTTCTCTAAAACCCGAAAAAGTCTCGATGATAGGTTAGAAATGGACCACGAGACATGTTGGTGAGGTCAGAATGAAAAAACGAGCACGAAGCCTCATATAGCAATCGGGAGGAGAGAGGGTATGAAATTAGATCCACTTCCTCTAAAACCCGAAAAAGTCTCGATTATACGTTAGAAATGGACCACGAGACGTGTTGGTGAGGTCAGAACGAAAAAACGAGCACGAAGCCTCGTATAGAAATCGGGAGGAGAGAGGGTATGAAATTAGATCCACTCGCTCTAAAACCCGAAAAAGTCTCGATTATAGGTTAGAAATGGACCACGAGACGTGTTTTTGAGGTCAGAACGAAAAAACAAGCACGAAGCCTCGTATAGAAATCGGGAGGAGTGAGGGTATGAAATTAGATCCACTTCCTCTAAAACCCGAAAAAGTCTGGATTATACGTTAGAAATGGACCAGGAGACGTGTTGGTGAGGTCAGAACGAAAAAACGAGCACGAAGCCTCGTATAGAAATCGGGAGGAGAGAGGGTATGAAATCAGATCCACTTCCTCTAAAACCCGAAAAAGTCTCGATTATACGTTAGAAATGGACCACGAGACGTGTTGTTGAGGTCAGAACGAAAAAACGAGCACGAAGCCTCGTATAGAAATCGGGAGGAGAGAGGGTATGAAATTAGATCCACTCGCTCTAAAACCCGAAAAAGTCTCAATTATAGGTTAGAAATGGACCACGAGACGTGTTTGTGAGGTCAGAACGAAAAAACAAGCACGAAGCCTCGTATAGAAATCAGGAGGAGAGAGGGTATGAAATTAGATCCACTTCCTCTAAAACCCGAAAAAGTCTCGATTATACGTTAGAAATGGACCATGAGACGTGTTGGTGAGGTCAGAACGAAAAAACGAGCACGAAGCCTCGTATAGAAATCGGGAGGAGAGAGGGTATGAAATTAGATCCACTTTCTCTAAAACCCGAAAAAGTCTCGATGATAGGTTAGAAATGGACCACGAGACATGTTGGTGAGGTCAGAATGAAAAAACGAGCACGAAGCCTCATATAGCAATCGGGAGGAGAGAGGGTATGAAATTAGATCCACTTCCTCTAAAACCCGAAAAAGTCTCAATTATAGGTTAGAAATGGACCGCGAGACGTGTTGGTGAGGTCAGAACGAAAAAATGAGCACGAAGCCTCGTATAGAAATCGGGAGGAGAGAGGGTATGAAATTAGAACCACTCGCTCTAAAATCCGAAAAAGTCTCAATTATAGGTTAGAAATGGACCACGAGACGTGTTTGTGAGGTCAGAACGAGAAAACGAGCACGAAGCCTCGTATAGAAATCGGGAGGAGAGAGGGTATGAAATTAGATCCACTTTCTCTAAAACCCGAAAAAGTCTCGATTATAGGTTAGAAATGGACCACGAGACATGTTGGTGAGGTCAGAACGAAAAAACGAGCACGAAGCCTCGGATAGAAATCGGGAGGAGAGAGGGTATGAAATTAGATCCACTTGTTCCAAAACCAGAAAACGTCTCGATTATTGGTTAGTAATGGACCACGAGACGTGTTTGTGAGGTCACAACGAAAAAACAAACACGAAGCCTCGTATAGAAATCGGGAGGAGAGAGGGTATGAAATTAGATCCACTTCCTCTAAAACCCAAAAAAGTCTCGATTATAGGTTAGAAATGGACCACGAGACGTGTTGGTGAGGTCAGAACGAAAAAACGAGCACGAAGCCTCGGATAGAAATCGGGAGGAGAGAGGGTATGAAATTAGATCCACTCGCTCTAAAACCCGTAAAAGTCTCAATTATAGGTTAGAAAGGGACCATGACACGTGTTGGTGAGGTCAGAACGAAAAAACGAGCACGAAGCCTCGTATAGAAATCGGGAGGAGAGAGGGTATGAAATTAGATCCACTCGCTCTAAAACCCGAAAAAGTCTCAATTATAGGTTAGAAATGGACCACGAGACGTGTTTGTGAGGTCAGAACGAAAAAAGAAGCACGAAGCCTCGTATAGAAATCAGGAGGAGAGAGGGTATGAAATTAGATCCACTTCCTCTAAAACCCGAAAAAGTCTCGATTATACGTTAGAAATGGACCATGAGACGTGTTGGTGAGGTCAGAACGAAAAAACGAGCACGAAGCCTCGTATAGAAATCGGGAGGAGAGAGGGTATGAGATTAGATCCACTTTCTCTAAAACCCGAAAAAGTCTCGATGATAGGTTAGAAATGGACCACGAGACATGTTGGTGAGGTCAGAATGAAAAAACGAGCACGAAGCCTCATATAGCAATCGGGAGGAGAGAGGGTATGAAATTAGATCCACTTCCTCTAAAACCCGAAAAAGTCTCGATTATACGTTAGAAATGGACCACGAGACGTGTTGGTGAGGTCAGAACGAAAAAACGAGCACGAAGCCTCGTATAGAAATCGGGAGGAGAGAGGGTATGAAATTAGATCCACTCGCTCTAAAACCCGAAAAAGTCTCGATTATAGGTTAGAAATGGACCACGAGACGTGTTTTTGAGGTCAGAACGAAAAAACAAGCACGAAGCCTCGTATAGAAATCGGGAGGAGTGAGGGTATGAAATTAGATCCACTTCCTCTAAAACCCGAAAAAGTCTGGATTATACGTTAGAAATGGACCAGGAGACGTGTTGGTGAGGTCAGAACGAAAAAACGAGCACGAAGCCTCGTATAGAAATCGGGAGGAGAGAGGGTATGAAATCAGATCCACTTCCTCTAAAACTCGAAAAAGTCTCGATTATACGTTAGAAATGGACCACGAGACGTGTTGTTGAGGTCAGAACGAAAAAACGAGCACGAAGCCTCGTATAGAAATCGGGAGGAGAGAGGGTATGAAATTAGATCCACTCGCTCTAAAACCCGAAAAAGTCTCAATTATAGGTTAGAAATGGACCACGAGACGTGTTTGTGAGGTCAGAACGAAAAAACAAGCACGAAGCCTCGTATAGAAATCAGGAGGAGAGAGGGTATGAAATTAGATCCACTTCCTCTAAAACCCGAAAAAGTCTCGATTATACGTTAGAAATGGACCATGAGACGTGTTGGTGAGGTCAGAACGAAAAAACGAGCACGAAGCCTCGTATAGAAATCGGGAGGAGAGAGGGTATGAAATTAGATCCACTTTCTCTAAAACCCGAAAAAGTCTGGATGATAGGTTAGAAATGGACCACGAGACATGTTGGTGAGGTCAGAATGAAAAAACGAGCACGAAGCCTCATATAGCAATCGGGAGGAGAGAGGGTATGAAATTAGATCCACTTCCTCTAAAACCCGAAAAAGTCTCAATTATAGGTTAGAAATGGACCGCGAGACGTGTTCGTGAGGTCAGAACGAAAAAATGAGCACGAAGCCTCGTATAGAAATCGGGAGGAGAGAGGGTATGAAATTAGATCCACTCGCTCTAAAATCCGAAAAAGTCTCAATTATAGGTTAGAAATGGACCACGAGACGTGTTTGTGAGGTCAGAACGAGAAAACGAGCACGAAGCCTCGTATAGAAATCGGGAGGAGAGAGGGTATGAAATTAGATCCACTTTCTCTAAAACCCGAAAAAGTCTCGATTATAGGTTAGAAATGGACCACGAGACATGTTGGTGAGGTCAGAATGAAAAAACGAGCACGAAGCCTCGTATAGCAATCGGGAGGAGAGAGGGTATGAAATTAGATCCACATCCTCTAAAATCCGAAAAAGTCTCGATTATAGGTTAGAAATGAACCACGAGACGTGTTTGTAAGGTCAGAACGAAAAAACGAGCACGAAGCCTCGTATAGAAATCGGGAGGAGAGAGGGTATGAAATTAGATCCACTCGCTCTAAAACCCGAAAAAGTCTCAATTATAGGTTAGAAATGGACCACGAGACATGTTTGTGAGGTCAGAACGAAAAAACGAGCACGAAGCCTCGTATAGAAATCGGGAGGAGAGAGGGTATGAAATTAGATCCACTTTCTCTAAAACCCGAAAAAGTCTTGATTATAGGTTAGAAATGGACCACGAGACATGTTGGTGAGGTCAGAATGAAAAAACGAGCACGAAGCCTCATATAGCAATCGGGAGGAGAGAGGGTATGAAATTAGATCCACTTCCTCTAAAATCCGAAAAAGTCTCGATTATAGGTTAGAAATGAACCACGAGACGTGTTTGTAAGGTCAGAACGAAAAAACGAGCACGAAGCCTCGTATAAAAATCGGGAGGAGAGAGGGTATGAAATTAGATCCACTCGGTCTAAAACCCGAAAAAGTCTCAATTATAGGTTAGAAATGGACCACGAGACGTGTTTGTGAGGTCAGAACGAAAAAACGAGCACGAAGCCTCGTATAGAAATCAGGAGGAGAGAGGGTATGAAATTAGATCCACTTCCACTAAAACCCAAAAAAGTCTCGATTATTGGTTAGAAATGGACCACGAGACATGTTGGTGAGGTCAGAACGAAAAAACGAGCACGAAGCCTCGGATAGAAATCGGGAGGAGAGAGGGTATGAAATTAGATCCACTCGCTCTAAAACCCGTAAAAGTCTCAATTATAGGTTAGAAATGGACCACGAGACGTGTTTGTGAGGTCAGAACGAAAAAACAAGCACGAAGCCTCGTATAGAAATCGGGAGGAGAGAGGGTATGAAATTAGATCCACTTTCTCTAAAACCCGAAAAAGTCTCGATTAAAGGTTAGAAATAGACCACGAGACATGTTGGTGAGGTCAGAATGAAAAAACGAGCACGAAGCCTCGTATAGCAATCGGAGGAGAGAGGGTATGAAATTAGATCCACTTCCTCTAAAATCCGAAAAAGTCTCGATTATAGGTTAGAAATGAACCACGAGACGTGTTTGTAAGGTCAGAACGAAAAAACGTGCACGAAGCCTCGTATAGAAATCGGGAGGAGAGAGGGTATAAAATTAGATTCACTTCCTCTAAAACCCGAAAAAGTCTCGATTATAGGTTAGAAATGGACCACGAGACGTCTTTGTAAGGTCAGAACGAAAAAACGAACACGAAGCATCGTATAGAAATCGGGAGGAGAGAGGGTATGAAATTAGATCCACTCGCTCTAAAACCCGAAAAAGTTTCAATTATAGGTTAGAAATGGACCACGAGACGTGTTTGTGAGGTCAGAACGAAAAAACAAGCACGAAGCCTCGTATAGAAATCGGGAGGAGAGAGGGTATGAAATTAGATCCACTTCCTCTAAAACCCGAAAAAGTCTCGATTATACGTTAGAAATGGACCACGAGACGTGTTGGTGAGGTCAGAACGAAAAAACGAGCACGAAGCCTCGTATAGAAATCGGGAGGAGAGAGGGTATGAAATTAGATCCACTCGCTATAAAACCCGAAAAAGTCTCAATTATAGGTTAGAAATGGACCACGAGACGTGTTTTTGAGGTCAGAATGAAAAAACAAGCACGAAGCCTCGTATAGAAATCGGGAGGAGTGAGGGTATGAAATTAGATCCACTTCCTCTAAAACCCGAAAAAGTCTTGATTATACGTTAGAAATGGACCTGGAGACGTGTTGGTGAGGTCAGAACGAAAAAACGAGCACGAAGCCTCGTATAGAAATAGGGAGGAGAGAGGGTATGAAATTAGATCCACTTCCTCTAAAACCCGAAAAAGTCTCGATTATACGTTAGAAATGGACCATGAGACGTGTTGGTGAGGTCAGAACGAAAAAACGAGCACGAAGCCTCGTATAGAAATCGGGAGGAGAGAGGGTATGAAATTAGATCCACTTTCTCTAAAACCCGAAAAAGTCTCGATGATAGGTTAGAAATGGACCACGAGACATGTTGGTGAGGTCAGAATGAAAAAACGAGCACGAAGCCTCATATAGCAATCGGGAGGAGAGAGGGTATGAAATTAGATCCACTTCCTCTAAAACCCGAAAAAGTCTCAATTATAGGTTAGAAATGGACCGCGAGACGTGTTCGTGAGGTCAGAACGAAAAAATGAGCACGAAGCCTCGTATAGAAATCGGGAGGAGAGAGGGTATGAAATTAGATCCACTCGCTCTAAAATCCGAAAAAGTCTCAATTATAGGTTAGAAATGGACCACGAGACGTGTTTGTGAGGTCAGAACGAGAAAACGAGCACGAAGCCTCGTATAGAAATCGGGAGGAGAGAGGGTATGAAATTAGATCCACTTTCTCTAAAACCCGAAAAAGTCTCGATTATAGGTTAGAAATGGACCACGAGACATGTTGGTGAGGTCAGAATGAAAAAACGAGCACGAAGCCTCGTATAGCAATCGGGAGGAGAGAGGGTATGAAATTAGATCCACATCCTCTAAAATCCGAAAAAGTCTCGATTATAGGTTAGAAATGAACCACGAGACGTGTTTGTAAGGTCAGAACGAAAAAACGAGCACGAAGCCACGTATAGAAATCGGGAGGAGAGAGGGTATGAAATTAGATCCACTCGCTCTAAAACCCGAAAAAGTCTCAATTATAGGTTAGAAATGGACCACGAGACATGTTTGTGAGGTCAGAACGAAAAAACGAGCACGAAGCCTCGTATAGAAATCGGGAGGAGAGAGGGTATGAAATTAGATCCACTTTCTCTAAAACCCGAAAAAGTCTTGATTATAGGTTAGAAATGGACCACGAGACATGTTGGTGAGGTCAGAATGAAAAAACGAGCACGAAGCCTCATATAGCAATCGGGAGGAGAGAGGGTATGAAATTAGATCCACTTCCTCTAAAATCCGAAAAAGTCTCGATTATAGGTTAGAAATGAACCACGAGACGTGTTTGTAAGGTCAGAACGAAAAAACGAGCACGAAGCCTCGTATAAAAATCGGGAGGAGAGAGGGTATGAAATTAGATCCACTCGGTCTAAACCCGAAAAAGTCTCAATTATAGGTTAGAAATGGACCACGAGACGTGTTTGTGAGGTCAGAACGAAAAAACGAGCACGAAGCCTCGTATAGAAATCAGGAGGAGAGAGGGTATGAAATTAGATCCACTTCCTCTAAAACCCAAAAAAGTCTCGATTATTGGTTAGAAATGGACCACGAGACATGTTGGTGAGGTCAGAACGAAAAAACGAGCACGAAGCCTCGGATAGAAATCGGGAGGAGAGAGGGTATGAAATTAGATCCACTCGCTCTAAAACCCGTAAAAGTCTCAATTATAGGTTAGAAATGGACCACGAGACGTGTTTGTGAGGTCAGAACGAAAAAATAAGCACGAAGCCTCGTATAGAAATCGGGAGGAGAGAGGGTATGAAATTAGATCCACTTTCTCTAAAACCCGAAAAAGTCTCGATTAAAGGTTAGAAATAGACCACGAGACATGTTGGTGAGGTCAGAATGAAAAAACGAGCACGAAGCCTCGTATAGCAATCGGAGGAGAGAGGGTATGAAATTAGATCCACTTCCTCTAAAATCCGAAAAAGTCTCGATTATAGGTTAGAAATGAACCACGAGACGTGTTTGTAAGGTCAGAACGAAAAAACGTGCACGAAGCCTCGTATAGAAATCGGGAGGAGAGAGGGTATAAAATTAGATTCACTTCCTCTAAAACCCGAAAAAGTCTCGATTATAGGTTAGAAATGGACCACGAGACGTCTTTGTAAGGTCAGAACGAAAAAACGAGCACGAAGCATCGTATAGAAATCGGGAGGAGAGAGGGTATGAAATTAGATCCACTCGCTCTAAAACCCGAAAAAGTTTCAATTATAGGTTAGAAATGGACCACGAGACGTGTTTGTGAGGTCAGAACGAAAAAACAAGCACGAAGCCTCGTATAGAAATCGGGAGGAGAGAGGGTATGAAATTAGATCCACTTCCTCTAAAACCCGAAAAAGTCTCGATTATACGTTAGAAATGGACCACGAGACGTGTTGGTGAGGTCAGAACGAAAAAACGAGCACGAAGCCTCGTATAGAAATCGGGAGGAGAGAGGGTATGAAATTAGATCCACTCGCTATAAAACCCGAAAAAGTCTCAATTATAGGTTAGAAATGGACCACGAGACGTGTTTTTGAGGTCAGAATGAAAAAACAAGCACGAAGCCTCGTATAGAAATCGGGAGGAGTGAGGGTATGAAATTAGATCCACTTCCTCTAAAACCCGAAAAAGTCTTGATTATACGTTAGAAATGGACCTGGAGACGTGTTGGTGAGGTCAGAACGAAAAAATGAGCACGAAGCCTCGTATAGAAATAGGGAGGAGAGAGGGTATGAAATTAGATCCACTTCCTCTAAAACCCGAAAAAGTCTCGATTACACGTTAGAAATGGACCACGAGACGTGTTGGTGAGGTCAGAACGAAAAAACGAGCACGAAGCCTCGTATAGAAATCGGGAGGAGAGAGGGTATGAAATTAGATCCACTCGCTCTAAAACTCGAAAAAGTCTCAATTATAGGTTAGAAATGTACCACGAGACGTGTCTTTGAGGTCAGAATGAAAAAACAAGCACGAAGCCTCATATAGAAATCGGGAGGAGTGAGGGTATGAAATTAGATCCACTTCCTCTAAAACCCGAAAAAGTCTTCATTATACGTTAGAAATGGACCAGGAGACGTGTTGGTGAGGTCAGAACGAAAAAACGAGCACGAAGCCTCGTATAGAAATCGAGAGGAGAGAGGGTATGAAATTACATCCACTTCCTCTAAAACCCGAAAAAGTCTCGATTATACGTTAGAAATGGACCACGAAAAGTGTTGGTGAGGTGAGAACGAGAAAACGAGCACGAAGCCTCGTATAGAAATCGGGAGGAGAGAGGGTATGAAATTAGATCCACTCGCTCTAAAACCCGAAAAAGTCTCAATTATAGGTTAGAAATGGTCCACGAGACGTGTTTATGAGGTCAGAACGAAAAAACAAGCACGAAGCCTCGTATAGAAATCAGGAGGAGAGAGGGTATGAAATTAGATCTACTTCCTCTAAAACCCGAAAATGACTCGATTATACATTAGAAATGGACCATGAGACGTGTTGGTGAGGTCAGAACGAAAAAACGAGCACGAAGCCTCGTATAGAAATCGGGAGGAGAGAGGGTATGAAATTAGATCCACTTTCTCTAAAACCCGAAAAAGTCTCGATGATAGGTTAGAAATGGACCACGAGACATGTTGGTGAGGTCAGAATGAAAAAACGAGCACGAAGCCTCATATAGCAATCGGGAGGAGAGAGGGTATGAAATTAGATGCACTTCCTCTAAAACCCGAAAAAGTCTCAATTATAGGTTAGAAATGGACCACGAGACATGTTGGTGAGGTCAGAACGAAAAAATGAGCACGAAGCCTCGTATAGAAATCGGGAGGAGAGAGGGTATGAAATTAGATCCACTCGCTCTAAAATCCGAAAAAGTCTCAATTATAGGTTAGAAATGGACCACGAGACGTGTTTGTGAGGTCAGAACGAGAAAACGAGCACGAAGCCTCGTATAGAAATCGGGAGGAGAGAGGGTATTAAATTAGATCCACTGTCTCTAAAACCCGAAAAAGTCTCGATTATAGGTTAGAAATGGACCACGAGACATGTTGGTGAGGTCAGAATGAAAAAACGAGCACGAAGCCTCGTATAGCAATCGGGAGGAGAGAGGGTATGAAATTAGATCCACATCCTCTAAAATCCGAAAAAGTCTCGATTATAGGTTAGAAATGAACCACGAGACGTGTTTGTAAGGTCAGAACGAAAAAACGATCACGAAGCCTCATATAGAAATCGGGAGGAGAGAGGGTATGAAATTAGATCCACTCGCTCTAAAACCCGAAAAAGTCTCAATTATAGGTTAGAAATGGACCACGAGACATGTTTGTGAGGTCAGAACGAAAAAACGAGCACGAAGCCTCGTATAGAAATCGGGAGGAGAGAGGGTATGAAATTAGATCAACTTTCTCTAAAACCCGAAAAAGTCCCGATTATAGGTTAGAAATGGACCACGAGACATGTTGGTGAGGTCAGAATGAAAAAACGAGCACGAAGCCTCATATAGCAATCGGGAGGAGAGAGGGTATAAAATTAGATCCACTTCCTCTAAAATCCGAAAAAGTCTCGATTATAGGTTAGAAATGAACCACGAGACGTGTTTCTAAGGTCAGAACGAAAAAACGAGCACGAAGCCTCGTATAGAAATCGGGAGGAGAGAGGGTATGAAATTAGATCCACTCGCTCTAAAACCCGAAAAAGTCTCAATTATAGGTTAGAAATGGACCACGAGACGTGTTGGTGAGGTCAGAACGAAAAAACGAGCACGAAGCCTCGTATAGAAATCGGGAGGAGAGAGGGTATGAAATTAGATCCACTTCCTCTAAAACCCGAAAAAGTCTCGATTATAGGTTAGAAATGGACCACGAGACGTGTTGGTGAGGTCAGAACGAAAAAACGAGCACGAAGCCTCGTATAGCAATCAGGAGGAGAGAGGGTATGAAATTAGATCCACTTCCTCTAAAATCCGAAAAAGTCTCGATTATAGGTTAGAAATGGACCACGAGACGTGTTCCTGAGGTCAGAACGAAAAAACGAGCACGAAGCCTCGTATAGAAATCGGGAGGAGAGAGGATATGAAATTAGATCTACTAGCTCTAAAACCCGAAAAAGTCTCAATTATAGGTTAGAAATGGATCACGAGACCTATTTTTGAGATCAGAATGAAAAAACGAGCACGAAGCCTCGTATAGAAATCGGGAGGAGATGGTATGAAATTACATCCACTAGCTCTAAAATCTGAAAAAATCTCGATTATAGGTTAGAAATGGACCACGAGACGTGTTTGTAAGGTCACAACGAAAAAACGAGCACGAAGCCTCGTATAGAAATCGGGAGGAGAGCGGGTATGAAATTAGATCCACTTCCTCTAAAACCCGAAAAAGTCTCGATTATACATTAGAAATAGACCAGGAGACGTGTTGGTGAGGTCAGAACGAAAAAACGAGCACGAAGCATCGTATAGAAATCGGGAGGAGAGAGGGTATGAAATTAGATCCACTCGCTCTAAAACCCGAAAAAGTCTCAATTATAGGTTAGAAATGGACCACGAGACGTGTTTGTGAGGTCAGAACGAAAAAACAAGCACGAAGCCTCGTATAGAAATCGGGAGGAGAGAGGGTATGAAATTAGATCCACTTCCTCTAAAACCCGAAAAAGTCTCGATTATAGGTTAGAAATGGACCACGAGACATGTTGGTGAGGTCAGAATGAAAAAACGAGCACGAAGCCTCATATAGCAATCGGGAGGAGAGAGGGTATGAAATTAGATCCACTTCCTCTAAAACCCGAAAAAGTCTCAATTATAGGTTAGAAATGGACCACGAGACATGTTGGTGAGGTCAGAACGAAAAAATGAGCACGAAGCCTCGTATAGAAATCGGGAGGAGAGAGGGTATGAAATTAGATCCACTCGCTCTAAAATCCGAAAAAGTCTCAATTATAGGTTAGAAATGGACCACGAGACGTGTTTGTGAGGTCAGAACGAGAAAACGAGCACGAAGCCTCGTATAGAAATCGGGAGGAGAGAGGGTATTAAATTAGATCCACTGTCTCTAAAACCCGAAAAAGTCTCGATTATAGGTTAGAAATGGACCACGAGACATGTTGGTGAGGTCAGAATGAAAAAACGAGCACGAAGCCTCGTATAGCAATCGGGAGGAGAGAGGGTATGAAATTAGATCCACATCCTCTAAAATCCGAAAAAGTCTCGATTATAGGTTAGAAATGAACCACGAGACGTGTTTGTAAGGTCAGAACGAAAAAACGATCACGAAGCCTCATATAGAAATCGGGAGGAGAGAGGGTATGAAATTAGATCCACTCGCTCTAAAACCCGAAAAAGTCTCAATTATAGGTTAGAAATGGACCACGAGACATGTTTGTGAGGTCAGAACGAAAAAACGAGCACGAAGCCTCGTATAGAAATCGGGAGGAGAGAGGGTATGAAATTAGATCAACTTTCTCTAAAACCCGAAAAAGTCCCGATTATAGGTTAGAAATGGACCACGAGACATGTTGGTGAGGTCAGAATGAAAAAACGAGCACGAAGCCTCATATAGCAATCGGGAGGAGAGAGGGTATAAAATTAGATCCACTTCCTCTAAAATCCGAAAAAGTCTCGATTATAGGTTAGAAATGAACCACGAGACGTGTTTCTAAGGTCAGAACGAAAAAACGAGCACGAAGCCTCGTATAGAAATCGGGAGGAGAGAGGGTATGAAATTAGATCCACTCGCTCTAAAACCCGAAAAAGTCTCAATTATAGGTTAGAAATGGACCACGAGACGTGTTGGTGAGGTCAGAACGAAAAAACGAGCACGAAGCCTCGTATAGAAATCGGGAGGAGAGAGGGTATGAAATTAGATCCACTTCCTCTAAAACCCGAAAAAGTCTCGATTATAGGTTAGAAATGGACCACGAGACGTGTTGGTGAGGTCAGAACGAAAAAACGAGCACGAAGCCTCGTATAGCAATCAGGAGGAGAGAGGGTATGAAATTAGATCCACTTCCTCTAAAATCCGAAAAAGTCTCGATTATAGGTTAGAAATGGACCACGAGACGTGTTCCTGAGGTCAGAACGAAAAAACGAGCACGAAGCCTCGTATAGAAATCGGGAGGAGAGAGGATATGAAATTAGATCTACTAGCTCTAAAACCCGAAAAAGTCTCAATTATAGGTTAGAAATGGATCACGAGACCTATTTTTGAGATCAGAATGAAAAAACGAGCACGAAGCCTCGTATAGAAATCGGGAGGAGATGGTATGAAATTACATCCACTAGCTCTAAAATCTGAAAAAATCTCGATTATAGGTTAGAAATGGACCACGAGACGTGTTTGTAAGGTCACAACGAAAAAACGAGCACGAAGCCTCGTATAGAAATCGGGAGGAGAGCGGGTATGAAATTAGATCCACTTCCTCTAAAACCCGAAAAAGTCTCGATTATACATTAGAAATAGACCAGGAGACGTGTTGGTGAGGTCAGAACGAAAAAACGAGCACGAAGCATCGTATAGAAATCGGGAGGAGAGAGGGTATGAAATTAGATCCACTCGCTCTAAAACCCGAAAAAGTCTCAATTATAGGTTAGAAATGGACCACGAGACGTGTTTGTGAGGTCAGAACGAAAAAATAAGCACGAAGCCTCGTATAGAAATCGGGAGGAGAGAGGGTATGAAATTAGATCCACTTCCTCTAAAACCCGAAAAAGTCTCGATTATAGGTTAGAAATGGACCACGAGACATGTTGGTGAGGTCAGAACAAAAAAACGAGCACGAAGCCTCGTATATAAATCGGGAGGAGAGAGGGTATGAAATTAGATCCACTTCCTCTAAAACCCGAAGAAGTCTCGATTATACGTTAGAAATAGACCATGAGACGTGTTGGTGAGGTCAGAACGAAAAAACGAGCACGAAGCCTCGTATAGAAATCGGGAGGAGAGAGGGTATGAAATTAGATCCACTTCCTCTAAAACCCGAAAAAGTCTCAATTATACGTTAGAAATGGACCATGAGACGTGTTGGTGAGGTCAGAACGAAAAAACGAGCACGAAGCCTCGTATCGAAATCGGGAGGAGAGAGGGTATGAAATTAGATCCACTCGCTCTAAAACCCGAAAAAGTCTCAATTATAGGTTAGAAATGGACCACGAGACGTGTTGGTGAGGTCAGAACGAAAAAACGAGCACGAAGCCTCGGGAGGAGAGAGGGTATGAAATTAGATCCACTTCCTCTAAAACTCGAAAAAGTCTCGATTATAGGTTAGAAATGGACAACGAGACATGTTGGTGAGGTCAGAACGAAAAAACGAGCACGAAGCATCGTATAGCAATCGGGAGGAGAGAGGGTATGAAATTAGATCTACTTCCTCTAAAATCCGAAAAAGTCTCGATTATAGGTTAGAAATGGACCACGAGACGTGTTCCTGAGGTTAGAACGAAAAAACGAGCACGAAGCCTCGTATAGAAATCGGGAGGAGAGAGGATATGAAATTAGATCTACTAGCTCTAAAACCCGAAAAAGTCTCAATTATAGGTTAGAAATGGATCACGAGACCTATTTTTGAGATCAGAATGAAAAAACGAGCACGAAGCCTCGTATAGAAATCGGGAGGAGAGGGTATGAAATTACATCCACTAGCTCTAAAATCCGAAAAAGTCTCGATTATAGGTTAGAAATGGACCACGAGACGTGTTTGTATGGTCACAACGAAAAAACGAGCACGAAGCCTCGTATAGAAATCGGGAGGAGAGAGGGTATGAAATTAGATCCACTTCCTCTAAAACCCGAAAAAGTCTCGATTATACGTTAGAAATGGACCAGGAGACGTGTTGGTGAGGTCAGAACGAAAAAACGAGCACGAAGCCTCGTATAGAAATCGGGAGGAGAGAGGGTATGAAATTAGATCCACTCGCTCTAAAACCTGAAAAAGTCTCAATTATAGGTTAGAAATGGACCACGAGACGTGTTTGTGAGGTCAGAATGAAAAAACGAGCACGAAGCCTCGTATAGAAATCGGGAGGAGAGAGGGTATGAAATTAGATCCACTTCCTCTAAAACCCGAAAAAGTCTCAATTATAGGTTAGTAATGGACCACGAGACGTGTTTGTGAGGTCAGAACGAAAAAACAAGCACGAAGCCTCGTATAGAAATCGGGAGGAGAGAGGGTATGAAATTAGATCCACTTCCTCTAAAACCCGAAAAAGTCTCGATTATAGGTTAGAAATGGACCACGAGACATGTTGGTGAGGTCAGAACAAAAAAACGAGCACGAAGCCTCGTATAGAAATCGGGAGGAGAGAGGGTATGAAATTAGATCCACTTCCTCTAAAACCCGAAAAAGTCTCGATTATAGGTTAGAAATGGACCACGAGACATGTTGGTGAGGTCAGAACAAAAAAACGAGCACGAAGCCTCGTATAGAAATCGGGAGGAGAGAGGGTATGAAATTAGATCCACTTCCTCTAAAACCCGAAAAAGTCTCAATTATAGGTTAGAAATGGACCACGAGACGTGTTTGTGAGGTCAGAACGAAAAAACGAGCACGAAGCCTCGTATAGAAATCGGGAGGAGAGAGGGTATGAAATTAGATCCACTTGTTCCAAAACCAGAAAAAGTCTCGATTATTGGTTAGTAATGGACCACGAGACGTGTTTGTGAGATCAGAACGAAAAAACAAGCACGAAGCCTCGTATAGAAATCGGGAGGAGAGAGGGTATGAAATTAGATCTACTTCCTCTAAAACCCGAAAAAGTCTCGATTATACGTTAGAAATGGACCACGAGACATGTTGGTGAGGTCAGAACGAAAAAACGAGCACGAAGCCTCGTATAGCAATCGGGAGGAGAGCGGGTATGAAATTAGATCCACTTCCTCTAAAATCCGAAAAAGTCTCGATTATAGGTTAAAAATGAACCACGAGACGTGTTTGTAAGGTCAGAACGAAAAAACGAGCACGAAGCCTCGTATAGAAATCGGGAGGAGAGAGGGTATAAAATTAGATCCACTTGTTCCAAATCCAGAAAAAGTCTCGATTATTGGTTAATAATGGACCACGAGACGTGTTCCTGAGGTCAGAACGAAAAAACGAGCACGAAGCCTCGTATAGAAATCGGGAGGAGAGAGGATATGAAATTAGATCTACTAGCTCTAAAACCCGAAAAAGTCTCAATTATCGGTTAGAAATGGACCACGAGACCTATTTTTGAGATCAGAATGAAAAAACGAGCACGAAGCCTCGTATAGAAATGGGGAGGAGAGGGTATGAAATTAGATCCACTTCCTCTAAAACCCGAAAAAGTCTCGATTATAGGTTAGAAATGGACCACGAGACATGTTGGTGAGGTCAGAACAAAAAAACGAGCACGAAGCATCGTATAGAAATCGGGAGGAGAGAGGGTATGAAATTAGATCCACTTCCTCTAAAACCCGAAAAAGTCTCAATTATAGGTTAGAAATGGACCACGAGACGTGTTTGTGAGGTCAGAACGAAAAAACGAGCACGAAGCCTCGTATAGAAATCGGGAGGAGAGAGGGTATGAAATTAGATCCACTTGTTCCAAAACCAGAAAAAGTCTCGATTATTGGTTAGTAATGGACCACGAGACGTGTTTGTGAGATCAGAACGAAAAAACAAGCACGAAGCCTCGTATAGAAATCGGGAGGAGAGAGGGTATGAAATTAGATCCACTTGTTCCAAAACCAGAAAAAGTCTCGATTATTGGTTAGTAATGGACCACGAGACGTGTTTGTGAGATCAGAACGAAAAAACAAGCACGAAGCCTCGTATAGAAATCGGGAGGAGAGAGGGTATGAAATTAGATCCACTTCCTCTAAAACCCGAAAAAGTCTCGATTATACGTTAGAAATGGACCACGAGACATGTTGGTGAGGTCAGAACGAAAAAACGAGCACGAAGCCTCGTATAGCAATCGGGAGGAGAGCGGGTATGAAATTAGATCCACTTCCTCTAAAATCCGAAAAAGTCTCGATTATAGGTTAAAAATGAACCACGAGACGTGTTTGTAAGGTCAGAACGAAAAAACGAGCACGAAGCCTCGTATAGAAATCGGGAGGAGAGAGGGTATAAAATTAGATCCACTTGTTCCAAATCCAGAAAAAGTCTCGATTATTGGTTAATAATGGACCACGAGACGTGTTCCTGAGGTCAGAACGAAAAAACGAGCACGAAGCCTCGTATAGAAATCGGGAGGAGAGAGGATATGAAATTAGATCTACTAGCTCTAAAACCCGAAAAAGTCTCAATTATAGGTTAGAAATGGACCACGAGACCTATTTTTGAGATCAGAATGAAAAAACGAGCACGAAGCCTCGTATAGAAATCGGGAGGAGAGGGTATGAAATTACATCCACTAGCTCTAAAATCCGAAAAAGTCTCGATTATAGGTTAGAAATGGACCATGAGACGTGTTTGTGAGGTCAGAACGAAAAAACAAGCACGAAGCCTCATATAGAAATCGGGAGGAGAGAGGGTATGAAATTAGATCCACTTCCTCTAAAATCCGAAAAAGTCACGATTATATGTTAGAAATGGACCACGAGACATGTTGGTGAGGTCAGAACGAAAAAACGAGCACGAAGCCTCGTATAGAAATCGGGAGGAGAGAGGGTATGAAATTAGATCCACTTCCTCTAAAACCCGAAAAAGTCTCGATTATACGTTAGAAATAGACCATGAGACGTGTTGGTGAGGTCAGAACGAAAAAACGAGCATGAAGCCTCGTATAGAAATCGGGAGGAGAGAGGGTATGAAATTAGATCCACTTCCTCTAAAACCCGAAAAAGTCTCAATTATACGTTAGAAATGGACCATGAGACGTGTTGGTGAGGTCAGAACGAAAAAACGAGCACGAAGCCTCGTATAGAAATCGGGAGGAGAGAGGGTATGAAATTAGATCCACTCGCTCTAAAACCCGGAAAAGTCTCAATTATAGGTTAGAAATGGACCACGAGACGTGTTGGTGAGGTCAGAACGAAAAAACGAGCACGAAGCCTCGGGAGGAGAGAGGGTATGAAATTAGATCCACTTCCTCTAAAACTCGAAAAAGTCTCGATTATAGGTTAGAAATGGACCACGAGACATGTTTGTGAGGTCAGAACGAAAAAACGAGCACGAAGCATCGTATAGCAATCGGGAGGAGAGAGGGTATGAAATTAGATCTACTTCCTCTAAAATCCGAAAAAGTCTCGATTATAAGTTAGAAATGGACCACGAGACGTGTTCCTGCGGTTAGAACGAAAAAATGAGCACGAAGCCTCGTATAGAAATCGGGAGGAGAGAGGATGTGAAATTAGATCTACTAGCTCTAAAACCCGAAAAAGTCTCAATTATAGGTTAGAAATGGACCACGAGACCTATTTTTGAGATCAGAATGAAAAAACGAGCACGAAGCCTCGTATAGAAATCGGGAGGAGAGGGTATGAAATTACATCCACTAGCTCTAAAATCCGAAAAAAATCTCGATTATAGGTTAGAAATGGACCACGAGACATGTTTGTAAGGTCACAACGAAAAAACGAGCACGAAGCCTCGTATAGAAATCGGGAGGAGAGAGGGTATGAAATTAGATCCACTTCCTCTAAAACCCGAAAAAGTCTCGATTATACGTTAGAAATGGACCAGGAGACGTGTTGGTGAGGTCAGAACGAAAAAACGAGCACGAAGCCTCGTATAGAAATCGGGAGGAGAGAGGGTATGAAATTAGATCCACTCGCTCTAAAACCCGAAAAAGTCTCAATTATAGGTTAGAAATGGACCACGAGACGTGTTTGTTAGGTCAGAACGAAAAAACGAGCACGACGCCTCGTATAGAAATCGGGAGGAGAGAGGGTATGAAATTAGATCCACTTCCTCTAAAACCCGAAAAAGTCTCAATTATAGGTTAGAAATAGACCACGAGACATGTTGGTGAGGTCAGAACAAAAAAACGAGCACGAAGCCTCGTATAGAAATCGGGAGGAGAGAGGGTATGAAATTAGATCCACTTCCTCTAAAACCCGAAAAAGTCTCAATTATAGGTTAGAAATGGACCACGAGACGTGTTTGTGAGGTCAGAACAAAAAAACGAGCACGAAGCCTCGTATAGAAATCGGGAGGAGAGATGGTATGAAATCAGATCCACTTCCTCTAAAACCCGAAAAAGTCTCGATTATACGTTAGAAATGGACCACGAGACGTGTTGGTGAGGTCAGAACGAAAAAACGAGCACGAAGCCTCGTATATATATCGGGAGGAGAGAGGGTATGAAATTAGATCCACTTGCTCTAAAACCCGAAAAAGTCTCAATTATAGGTTTGAAATGGACCACGAGACGTGTTTGTGAGGTCAAAACGAAAAAATAAGCACGAAGCCTCGTATAGAAATCAGGAGGAGAGAGGGTATGAAATTAGATCCACTTCCTCTAAAACCCGAAAAAGTCTCGATTATACGTTAGAAATGGACCATGAGACGTGTTGGTGAGGTCAGAACGAAAAAACGAGCATGAAGCCTCGTATAGAAATCGGGAGGAGAGAGGGTATGAAATTAGATCCACTCGCTCTAAAACCCGAAAAAGTCTCAATTATAGGTTAGAAATGGACCACGAGACGTGTTTGTGAGGTCAGAACGAAAAAAAGAGCACGAAGCCTCGTATAGAAATCGGGAGGAGAGAGGGTATGAAATTAGATCCACTTCCTCTAAAACCCGAAAAATTCTAAATTATAGGTTAGAAATGGACCACGAGACATGTTGGTGAGGTCAGAACGAAAAAACGAGCACGAAGCCTCGTATAGAAATCGGGAGGAGAGAGGGTATGAAATTAGATCCACTCGCTCTAAAACCCGAAAAAGTCTCAATTATAGGTTAGAAATGGACCACGAGACGTGTTTGTTAGGTCAGAACGAAAAAACGAGCACGACGCCTCGTATAGAAATCGGGAGGAGAGAGGGTATGAAATTAGATCCACTTCCTCTAAAACCCGAAAAAGTCTCAATTATAGGTTAGAAATAGACCACGAGACATGTTGGTGAGGTCAGAACAAAAAAACGAGCACGAAGCCTCGTATAGAAATCGGGAGGAGAGAGGGTATGAAATTAGATCCACTTCCTCTAAAACCCGAAAAAGTCTCAATTATAGGTTAGAAATGGACCACGAGACGTGTTTGTGAGGTCAGAACAAAAAAACGAGCACGAAGCCTCGTATAGAAATCGGGAGGAGAGATGGTATGAAATCAGATCCACTTCCTCTAAAACCCGAAAAAGTCTCGATTATACGTTAGAAATGGACCACGAGACGTGTTGGTGAGGTCAGAACGAAAAAACGAGCACGAAGCCTCGTATATATATCGGGAGGAGAGAGGGTATGAAATTAGATCCACTTGCTCTAAAACCCGAAAAAGTCTCAATTATAGGTTTGAAATGGACCACGAGACGTGTTTGTGAGGTCAAAACGAAAAAATAAGCACGAAGCCTCGTATAGAAATCAGGAGGAGAGAGGGTATGAAATTAGATCCACTTCCTCTAAAACCCGAAAAAGTCTCGATTATACGTTAGAAATGGACCATGAGACGTGTTGGTGAGGTCAGAACGAAAAAACGAGCATGAAGCCTCGTATAGAAATCGGGAGGAGAGAGGGTATGAAATTAGATCCACTCGCTCTAAAACCCGAAAAAGTCTCAATTATAGGTTAGAAATGGACCACGAGACGTGTTTGTGAGGTCAGAACGAAAAAAAGAGCACGAAGCCTCGTATAGAAATCGGGAGGAGAGAGGGTATGAAATTAGATCCACTTCCTCTAAAACCCGAAAAATTCTAAATTATAGGTTAGAAATGGACCACGAGACATGTTGGTGAGGTCAGAACGAAAAAACGAGCACGAAGCCTCGTATAGAAATCGGGAGGAGAGAGGGTATGAAATTAGATCCACTCGCTCTAAAACCCGAAAAAGTCTCAATTATAGGTTAGAAATGGACCACGAGACGTGTTTGTGAGGGCAGAACGAAAAAACGAGCACGAGGCCTCGTATAGAAATCGGGAGGAGAGAGGGTATGAAATTAGATCCACTTCCTCTAAAACACGAAAAAGTTTCAATTATAGGTTAGAAATCGACCACGAGACCTGTTGGTGAGGTCAGAACGAAAAAACGAGCACGAAGCCTCGTATAGAAATCGGGAGGAGAGAGGGTATAAAATTAGATCCACTCGCTCTAAAACTCGAAAAAGTCTCAATTATAGGTTAGAAATGGACCACGAGACGTGTTTGTGAGGTCAGAACGAGAAAACGAGCACGAAGCCTCGTATAGAAATCGGGAGGAGAGAGGGTATGAAATCAGATCCACTTTCTCTAAAACCCGAAAAAGTCTCGATTATAGGTTAGAAATGGACCACGAGACATGTTGGTGAGGTCAGAATGAAAAAACGAGCACGAAGCCTCGTATAGCAATCGGGAGGAGAGAGGGTATGAAATTATTTCCACATCCTCTAAAATCCGAAAAAGTCTCGATTATAGGTTAGAAATGAACCACGAGACGTGTTTGTAAGGTCAGACTGAAAAAACGAGCACGAAGCCTCGTATAGAAATCGGGAGGAGAAAGGGTATGAAATTAGATCCACTTCCTCTAAAACCCGAAAAAGTCTCAATTATACGTTAGAAATGGACCATGAGACGTGTTGGTGAGGTCAGAACGAAAAAACGAGCACGAAGCCTCGTATAGAAATCGGGAGGAGAGAGGGTATGAAATTAGATCCACTCGCTCTAAAACCCGAAAAAGTCTCAATTATAGGTTAGAAATGGACCACGAGACGTGTTGGTGAGGTCAGAACGAAAAAACGAGCAGGAAGCCTCGTATAGATATCGGGAGGAGAGAGGGTTTGAAATTAGATCCACTTCCTCTAAAACTCGAAAAAGTCTCGATTATAGGTTAGAAATGGACCACGAGACATGTTGGTGAGGTCAGAATGAAAAAACGAGCACGAAGCCTCGTATAGCAATCGGGAGGAGAGAGGGTATGAAATTAGATCCACATCCTCTAAAATCCGAAAAAGTCTCGATTATAGGTTAGAAATGGACCACGAGACGTGTTCCTGAGGTCAGAACGAAAAAACGAGCACGAAGCCTCGTATAGAAATCGGGAGGAGAGAGGATATGAAATTAGATCTACTAGCTCTAAAACCCGAAAAAGTCTCGATTATAGGTTAGAAATGAACCACGAGACGTGTTTGTAAGGTCAGAATGAAAAAACGAGCACGAAGCCTCGTATAGAAATCGGGAGTAGAAAGGGTATGAAATTAGATCCACTTCCTCTAAAACTCGAAAAAGTCTCGATTATAGGTTAGAAATGGACCACGAGACATGTTGGTGAGGTCAGAACGAAAAAATGAGCACGAAGCCTCGTATAGAAATCGAGAGGAGAGAGGGTATGAAATTAGATCCACTTCCTCTAAAACCCGAAAAAGTTTTGATTATACGTTAGAAATGGAGCATGAGACGTGTTGGTGAGGTCAGAACGAAAAAACGAGCACGAAACCTCGTATAGAAATCGGGAGGAGAGAGGGTATGAAATTAGATCCACTCGCTCTAAAACCCGAAAAAGTCTCAATTATAGGTTAGAAATGGACCACGAGACGTGTTTGTGAGGTCAGAACGAAAAAACGAGCACGAAGCCTCGTATAGAAATCGGGAGGAGAGAGGGTATGAAATTAGATCCACTTCCTCTAAAATCCGAAAAAGTCTCGATTATACGTTAGAAATAGACCATGAGACGTGTTGGTGAGGTCAGAACGAAAAAACGAGCACGAAGCCTCGTATAGAAATCGGGAGGAGAGAGGGTATGAAATTAGATCCACTTCCTCTAAAACCCGAAAAAGTCTCAATTATACGTTAGAAATGGACCATGAGACGTGTTGGTGAGGTCAGAACGAAAAAACGAGCATGAAGCCTCGTATAGAAATCGGGAGGAGAGAGGGTATGAAATTAGATCCACTCGCTCTAAAACCCGAAAAAGTCTCAATTATAGGTTAGAAATGGACCACGAGACGTGTTGGTGAGGTCAGAACGAAAAAACGAGCACGAAGCCTCGTATAGAAATCGGGAGGAGAGAGGGTATGAAATTAGATCCACTTCCTCTAAAACTCGAAAAAGTCTCGATTATAGGTTAGAAATGGACCACGAGACATGTTGGTGAGGTCAGAATGAAAAAACGAGCACGAAGCCTCGTATAGAAATCGAGAGGAGAGAGGGTATGAAATTAGATCCACTTCCTCTAAAACCCGAAAAAGTTTTGATTATACGTTAGAAATGGACCATGAGACGTGTTGGTGAGGTCAGAACGAAAAAACGAGCACGAAACCTCGTATAGAAATCGGGAGGAGAGAGGGTATGAAATTAGATCCACTCGCTCTAAAACCCGAAAAAGTCTCAATTATTGGTTAGAAATGGACCACGAGACGTGTTTGTGAGGTCAGAACGAAAAAACGAGCACGAAGCCTCGTATAGAAATCGGGAGGAGAGAGGGTATGAAATTAGATCCACTTCCTCTAAAATCCGAAAAAGTCTCGATTATACGTTAGAAATAGACCATGAGACGTGTTGGTGAGGTCAGAACGAAAAAACGAGCACGAAGCCTCGTATAGAAATCGGGAGGAGAGAGGGTATGAAATTAGATCCACTTCCTCTAAAACCCGAAAAAGTCTCAATTATACGTTAGAAATGGACCATGAGACGTGTTGGTGAGGTCAGAACGAAAAAACGAGCATGAAGCCTCGTATAGAAATCGGGAGGAGAGAGGGTATGAAATCAGATCCACTTTCTCTAAAACCCGAAAAAGTCTCGATTATAGGTTAGAAATGGACCACGAGACATGTTGGTGAGGTCAGAATGAAAAAACGAGCACGAAGCCTCGTATAGCAATCGGGAGGAGAGAGGGTATGAAATTATTTCCACATCCTCTAAAATCCGAAAAAGTCTCGATTATAGGTTAGAAATGAACCACGAGACGTGTTTGTAAGGTCAGACTGAAAAAACGAGCACGAAGCCTCGTATAGAAATCGGGAGGAGAAAGGGTATGAAATTAGATCCACTTCCTCTAAAACCCGAAAAAGTCTCAATTATACGTTAGAAATGGACCATGAGACGTGTTGGTGAGGTCAGAACGAAAAAACGAGCACGAAGCCTCGTATAGAAATCGGGAGGAGAGAGGGTATGAAATTAGATCCACTCGCTCTAAAACCCGAAAAAGTCTCAATTATAGGTTAGAAATGGACCACGAGACGTGTTGGTGAGGTCAGAACGAAAAAACGAGCACGAAGCCTCGTATAGAAATCGGGAGGAGAGAGGGTTTGAAATTAGATCCACTTCCTCTAAAACTCGAAAAAGTCTCGATTATAGGTTAGAAATGGACCACGAGACATGTTGGTGAGGTCAGAATGAAAAAACGAGCACGAAGCCTCGTATAGCAATCGGGAGGAGAGAGGGTATGAAATTAGATCCACATCCTCTAAAATCCGAAAAAGTCTCGATTACAGGTTAGAAATGGACCACGAGACGTGTTCCTGAGGTCAGAACGAAAAAACGAGCACGAAGCCTCGTATAGAAATCGGGAGGAGAGAGGATATGAAATTAGATCTACTAGCTCTAAAACCCGAAAAAGTCTCGATTATAGGTTAGAAATGAACCACGAGACGTGTTTGTAAGGTCAGAATGAAAAAACGAGCACGAAGCCTCGTATAGAAATCGGGAGGAGAAAGGGTATGAAATTAGATCCACTTCCTCTAAAACTCGAAAAAGTCTCGATTATAGGTTAGAAATGGACCACGAGACATGTTGGTGAGGTCAGAACGAAAAAATGAGCACGAAGCCTCGTATAGAAATCGAGAGGAGAGAGGGTATGAAATTAGATCCACTTCCTCTAAAACCCGAAAAAGTTTTGATTATACGTTAGAAATGGACCATGAGACGCGTTGGTGAGGTCAGAACGAAAAAACGAGCACGAAACCTCGTATAGAAATCGGGAGGAGAGAGGGTATGAAATTAGATCCACTCGCTCTAAAACCCGAAAAAGTCTCAATTATAGGTTAGAAATGGACCACGAGACGTGTTTGTGAGGTCAGAACGAAAAAACGAGCACGAAGCCTCGTATAGAAATCGGGAGGAGAGAGGGTATGAAATTAGATCCACTTCCTCTAAAATCCGAAAAAGTCTCGATTATACGTTAGAAATAGACCATGAGACGTGTTGGTGAGGTCAGAACGAAAAAACGAGCACGAAGCCTCGTATAGAAATCGGGAGGAGAGAGGGTATGAAATTAGATCCACTTCCTCTAAAACCCGAAAAAGTCTCAATTATACGTTAGAAATGGACCATGAGACGTGTTGGTGAGGTCAGAACGAAAAAACGAGCATGAAGCCTCGTATAGAAATCGGGAGGAGAGAGGGTATGAAATTAGATCAACTCGCTCTAAAACCCGAAAAAGTCTCAATTATAGGTTAGAAATGGACCACGAGACGTGTTGGTGAGGTCAGAACGAAAAAACGAGCACGAAGCCTCGTATAGAAATCGGGAGGAGAGAGGGTATGAAATTAGATCCACTTCCTCTAAAACTCGAAAAAGTCTCGATTATAGGTTAGAAATGGACCACGAGACATGTTGGTGAGGTCAGAATGAAAAAACGAGCACGAAGCCTCGTATAGCAATCGGGAGGAGAGAGGGTATGAAATTAGATCCACATCCTCTAAAATCCGAAAAAGTCTCGATTATAGGTTAGAAATGGACCACGAGACGTGTTCCTGAGGTCAGAACGAAAAAACGAGCACGAAGCCTCGTATAGAAATCGGGAGGAGAGAGGATATGAAATTAGATCTACTAGCTCTAAAACCCGAAAAAGTCTCAATTATAGGTTAGAAATGGACCACGAGACCTATTTTTGAGATCAGAATGAAAAAACGAGCACGAAGCCTCGTATAGAAATCGGGAGGAGAGGGTGTGAAATTACATCCACTAGCTCTAAAATCCGAAAAAGTCTCGATTATAGGTTAGAAATGGACCACGAGACGTGTTTGTAAGGTCACAACGAAAAAACGAGCACGAAGCCTCGTATAGAAATCGGGAGGAGAGAGGGTATAAAATTAGATCCACTTCCTCTAAAACCCGAAAAAGTCTCGATTATACGTTAGAAATGGACCAGGAGACGTGTTGGTGAGGTCAGAACGAAAAAACGAGCACGAAGCCTCGTATAGAAATCGGGAGGAGAGAGGGTATAAAATTAGATCCACTTGTTCCAAATCCAGAAAAAGTCTCGATTATTGGTTAATAATGGACCACGAGACGTGTTCCTGAGGTCAGAACGAAAAAACGAGCACGAAGCCTCGTATAGAAATCGGGAGGAGAGAGGATATGAAATTAGATCTACTAGCTCTAAAACCCGAAAAAGTCTCAATTATAGGTTAGAAATGGACCACGAGACCTATTTTTGAGATCAGAATGAAAAAACGAGCACGAAGCCTCGTATAGAAATCGGGAGGAGAGGGTATGAAATTACATCCACTAGCTCTAAAATCCGAAAAAGTCTCGATTATAGGTTAGAAATGGACCATGAGACGTGTTTGTGAGGTCAGAACGAAAAAACAAGCACGAAGCCTCATATAGAAATCGGGAGGAGAGAGGGTATGAAATTAGATCTACTTCCTCTAAAATCCGAAAAAGTCACGATTATATGTTAGAAATGGACCACGAGACATGTTGGTGAGGTCAGAACGAAAAAACGAGCACGAAGCCTCGTCTAGAAATCGGGAGTAGAAAGGGTATGAAATTAGATCCACTTCCTCTAAAACTCGAAAAAGTCTCGATTATAGGTTAGAAATGGACCACGAGACATGTTGGTGAGGTCAGAACGAAAAAATGAGCACGAAGCCTCGTATAGAAATCGAGAGGAGAGAGGGTATGAAATTAGATCCACTTCCTCTAAAACCCGAAAAAGTCTCAATTATACGTTAGAAATGGACCATGAGACGTGTTGGTGAGGTCAGAACGAAAAAACGAGCACGAAGCCTCGTATAGAAATCGGGAGGAGAGAGGGTATGAAATTAGATCCACTCGCTCTAAAACCTGAAAAAGTCTCAATTATAGGTTAGAAATGGACCACGAGACGTGTTTGTTAGGTCAGAACGAAAAAACGAGCACGAAGCCTCGTATAGAAATCGGGAGGAGAGAGGGTATGAAATTAGATCCACTTCCTCTAAAACCCGAAAAAGTCTCAATTATAGGTTAGAAATAGACCACGAGACATGTTGGTGAGGTCAGAACAAAAAAACGAGCACGAAGCATCGTATAGCAATCGGGAGGAGAGAGGGTATGAAATTAGATCTACTTCCTCTAAAATCCGAAAAAGTCTCAATTATAGGTTAGAAATGGACCACGAGACCTATTTTTGAGATCAGAATGAAAAAACGAGCACGAAGCCTCGTATAGAAATCGGGAGGAGAGGGTATGAAATTACATCCACTAGCTCTAAAATCCGAAAAAAATCTCGATTATAGGTTAGAAATGGACCACGAGACATGTTTGTATGGTCACAACGAAAAAACGAGCACGAAGCCTCGTATAGAAATCGGGAGGAGAGAGGGTATGAAATTAGATCCACTTCCTCTGAAACCCGAAAAAGTCTCGATTATACGTTAGAAATGGACCAGGAGACGTGTTGGTGAGGTCAGAACGAAAAAACGAGCACGAAGCCTCGTATAGAAATCGGGAGGAGAGAGGGTATGAAATTAGATCTACTTCCTCTAAAATCCGAAAAAGTCACAATTATATGTTAGAAATGGACCACGAGACATGTTGGTGAGGTCAGAACGAAAAAACGAGCACGAAGCCTCGTATAGAAATCGGGAGTAGAAAGGGTATGAAATTAGATCCACTTCCTCTAAAACTCGAAAAAGTCTCGATTATACGTTAGAAATGGACCACGAGACATGTTGGTGAGGTCAGAACGAAAAAACGAGCACGAAGCCTCGTATAGCAATCGGGAGGAGAGCGGGTATGAAATTAGATCCACTTCCTCTAAAATCCGAAAAAGTCTCGATTATAGGTTAAACATGAACCACGAGACGTGTTTGTAAGGTCAGAACGAAAAAACGAGCACGAAGCCTCGTATAGAAATCGGGAGGAGAGAGGGTATAAAATTAGATCCACTTGTTCCAAATCCAGAAAAAGTCTCGATTATTGGTTAATAATGGACCACGAGACGTGTTCCTGAGGTCAGAACGAAAAAACGAGCACGAAGCCTCGTATAGAAATCGGGAGGAGAGAGGATATGAAATTAGATCTACTAGCTCTAAAACCCGAAAAAGTCTCAATTATAGGTTAGAAATGGACCACGAGACCTATTTTTGAGATCAGAATGAAAAAACGAGCACGAAGCCTCGTATAGAAATCGGGAGGAGAGGGTATGAAATTACATCCACTAGCTCTAAAATCCGAAAAAGTCTCGATTATAGGTTAGAAATGGACCATGAGACGTGTTTGTGAGGTCAGAACGAAAAAACAAGCACGAAGCCTCATATAGAAATCGGGAGGAGAGAGGGTATGAAATTAGATCCACTTCCTCTAAAATCCGAAAAAGTCACGATTATATGTTAGAAATGGACCACGAGACATGTTGGTGAGGTCAGAACGAAAAAACGAGCACGAAGCCTCGTATAGAAATCGGGAGGAGAGAGGGTATGAAATTAGATCCACTTCCTCTAAAACCCGAAAAAGTCTCGATTATACGTTAGAAATAGACCATGAGACGTGTTGGTGAGGTCAGAACGAAAAAACGAGCATGAAGCCTCGTATAGAAATCGGGAGGAGAGAGGGTATGAAATTAGATCCACTTCCTCTAAAACCCGAAAAAGTCTCAATTATACGTTAGAAATGGACCATGAGACGTGTTGGTGAGGTCAGAACGAAAAAACGAGCACGAAGCCTCGTATAGAAATCGGGAGGAGAGAGGGTATGAAATTAGATCCACTCGCTCTAAAACCCGGAAAAGTCTCAATTATAGGTTAGAAATGGACCACGAGACGTGTTGGTGAGGTCAGAACGAAAAAACGAGCACGAAGCCTCGGGAGGAGAGAGGGTATGAAATTAGATCCACTTCCTCTAAAACTCGAAAAAGTCTCGATTATAGGTTAGAAATGGACCACGAGACATGTTGGTGAGGTCAGAACGAAAAAACGAGCACGAAGCATCGTATAGCAATCGGGAGGAGAGAGGGTATGAAATTAGATCTACTTCCTCTAAAATCCGAAAAAGTCTCGATTATAGGTTAGAAATGGACCACGAGACGTGTTCCTGCGGTTAGAACGAAAAAACGAGCACGAAGCCTCGTATAGAAATCGGGAGGAGAGAGGATATGAAATTAGATCTACTAGCTCTAAAACCCGAAAAAGTCTCAATTATAGGTTAGAAATGGACCACGAGACCTATTTTTGAGATCAGAATGAAAAAATGAGCACGAAGCCTCGTATAGAAATCGGGAGGAGAGGGTATGAAATTACATCCACTAGCTCTAAAATCCGAAAAAAATCTCGATTATAGGTTAGAAATGGACCACGAGACATGTTTGTATGGTCACAACGAAAAAACGAGCACGAAGCCTCGTATAGAAATCGGGAGGAGAGAGGGTATGAAATTAGATCCACTTCCTCTGAAACCTGAAAAAGTCTCGATTATACGTTAGAAATGGACCAGGAGACGTGTTGGTGAGGTCAGAACGAAAAAACGAGCACGAAGCCTCGTATAGAAATCGGGAGGAGAGAGGGTATGAAATTAGATCCACTCGCTCTAAAACCCGAAAAAGTCTCAATTATAGGTTAGAAATGGACCACGAGACGTGTTTGTGAGGTCAGAAGGAAAAAACGAGCACGAAGCCTCGTATAGAAATCGGGAGGAGAGAGGGTATGAAATTAGATCCACTTCCTCTAAAACCCGAAAAAGTCTCAATTATAGGTTAGAAATAGACCACGAGACATGTTGGTGAGGTCAGAACAAAAAAACGAGCACGAAGCCTCGTATAGAAATCGGGAGGAGAGAGGGTATGAAATTAGATCCACTTCCTCTAAAACCCGAAAAAGTCTCAATTATAGGTTAGAAATGGACCACGAGACGTGTTTGTGAGGTCAGAACAAAAAAACGAGCACGAAGCCTCGTATATAAATCGGGAGGACAGAGGGTATGAAATTAGATCCACTTGCTCTAAAACCCGAAAAAGTCTCAATTATAGGTTTGAAATGGACCACGAGACGTGTTTGTGAGGTCAAAACGAAAAAATAAGCACGAAGCCTCGTATAGAAATCAGGAGGAGAGAGGGTATGAAATTAGATCCACTTCCTCTAAAACCCGAAAAAGTCTCGATTATACGTTAGAAATGGACCATGAGACGTGTTGGTGAGGTCAGAACGAAAAAACGAGCATGAAGCCTCGTATAGAAATCGGGAGGAGAGAGGGTATGAAATTAGATCCACTCGCTCTAAAACCCGAAAAAGTCTCAATTATAGGTTAGAAATGGACCACGAGACGTGTTTGTGAGGTCAGAACGAAAAAAAGAGCACGAAGCCTCGTATAGAAATCGGGAGGAGAGAGGGTATGAAATTAGATCCACTTCCTCTAAAACCCGAAAAATTCTCAATTATAGGTTAGAAATGGACCACGAGACATGTTGGTGAGGTCAGAACGAAAAAACGAGCACGAAGCCTCGTATAGAAATCGGGAGGAGAGAGGGTATGAAATTAGATCCACTCGCTCTAAAACCCGAAAAAGTCTCAATTATAGGTTAGAAATGGACCACGAGACGTGTTTGTGAGGTCAGAACGAAAAAACGAGCACGATGCCTCGTATAGAAATCGGGAGGAGAGAGGGTATGAAATTAGATCCACTTCCTCTAAAACACGAAAAAGTTTCAATTATAGGTTAGAAATGGACCACGAGACCTGTTGGTGAGGTCAGAACGAAAAAACGAGCACGAAGCCTCGTATAGAAATCGGGAGGAGAGAGGGTATAAAATTAGATCCACTCGCTCTAAAACTCGAAAAAGTCTCAATTATAGGTTAGAAATGGACCACGAGACGTGTTTGTGAGGTCAGAACGAGAAAACGAGCACGAAGCCTCGTATAGAAATCGGGAGGAGAGAGGGTATGAAATCAGATCCACTTTCTCTAAAACCCGAAAAAGTCTCGATTATAGGTTAGAAATGGACCACGAGACATGTTGGTGAGGTCAGAATGAAAAAACGAGCACGAAGCCTCGTATAGCAATCGGGAGGAGAGAGGGTATGAAATTATTTCCACATCCTCTAAAATCCGAAAAAGTCTCGATTATAGGTTAGAAATGAACCACGAGACGTGTTTGTAAGGTCAGACTGAAAAAACGAGCACGAAGCCTCGTATAGAAATCGGGAGGAGAAAGGGTATGAAATTAGATCCACTTCCTCTAAAACCCGAAAAAGTCTCAATTATACGTTAGAAATGGACCATGAGACGTGTTGGTGAGGTCAGAACGAAAAAACGAGCACGAAGCCTCGTATAGAAATCGGGAGGAGAGAGGGTATGAAATTAGATCCACTCGCTCTAAAACCCGAAAAAGTCTCAATTATAGGTTAGAAATGGACCACGAGACGTGTTGGTGAGGTCAGAACGAAAAAACGAGCACGAAGCCTCGTATAGAAATCGGGAGGAGAGAGGGTTTGAAATTAGATCCACTTCCTCTAAAACTCGAAAAAGTCTCGATTATAGGTTAGAAATGGACCAGAGACATGTTGGTGAGGTCAGAATGAAAAAACGAGCACGAAGCCTCGTATAGCAATCGGGAGGAGAGAGGGTATGAAATTAGATCCACATCCTCTAAAATCCGAAAAAGTCTCGATTATAGGTTAGAAATGGACCACGAGACGTGTTCCTGAGGTCAGAACGAAAAAACGAGCACGAAGCCTCGTATAGAAATCGGGAGGAGAGAGGATATGAAATTAGATCTACTAGCTCTAAAACCCGAAAAAGTCTCGATTATAGGTTAGAAATGAACCACGAGACGTGTTTGTAAGGTCAGAATGAAAAAACGAGCACGAAGCCTCGTATAGAAATCGGGAGGAGAAAGGGTATGAAATTAGATCCACTTCCTCTAAAACTCGAAAAAGTCTCGATTATAGGTTAGAAATGGACCACGAGACATGTTGGTGAGGTCAGAACGAAAAAATGAGCACGAAGCCTCGTATAGAAATCGAGAGGAGAGAGGGTATGAAATTAGATCCACTTCCTCTAAAACCCGAAAAAGTTTTGATTATACGTTAGAAATGGACCATGAGACGTGTTGGTGAGGTCAGAACGAAAAAACGAGCACGAAACCTCGTATAGAAATCGTGAGGAGAGAGGGTATGAAATTAGATCCACTCGCTCTAAAACCCGAAAAAGTCTCAATTATAGGTTAGAAATGGACCACGAGACGTGTTTGTGAGGTCAGAACGAAAAAACGAGCACGAAGCCTCGTATAGAAATCGGGAGGAGAGAGGGTATGAAATTAGATCCACTTCCTCTAAAATCCGAAAAAGTCTCGATTATACGTTAGAAATAGACCATGAGACGTGTTGGTGAGGTCAGAACGAAAAAACGAGCACGAAGCCTCGTATAGAAATCGGGAGGAGAGAGGGTATGAAATTAGATCCACTTCCTCTAAAACCCGAAAAAGTCTTAATTATACGTTAGAAATGGACCATGAGACGTGTTGGTGAGGTCAGAACGAAAAAACGAGCATGAAGCCTCGTATAGAAATCGGGAGGAGAGAGGGTATGAAATTAGATCCACTCGCTCTAAAACCCGAAAAAGTCTCAATTATAGGTTAGAAATGGACCACGAGACGTGTTGGTGAGGTCAGAACGAAAAAACGAGCACGAAGTCTCGTATAGAAATCGGGAGGAGAGAGGGTATGAAATTAGATCCACTTCCTCTAAAACTCGAAAAAGTCTCGATTATAGGTTAGAAATGGACCACGAGACATGTTGGTGAGGTCAGAATGAAAAAACGAGCACGAAGCCTCGTATAGCAATCGGGAGGAGAGAGGGTATGAAATTAGATCCACATCCTCTAAAATCCGAAAAAGTCTCGATTATAGGTTAGAAATGGACCACGAGACGTGTTCCTGAGGTTAGAACGAAAAAACGAGCACGAAGCCTCGTATAGAAATCGGGAGGAGAGAGGATATGAAATTAGATCTACTAGCTCTAAAACCCGAAAAAGTCTCAATTATAGGTTAGAAATGGACCACGAGACCTATTTTTGAGATCAGAATGAAAAAACGAGCACGAAGCCTCGTATAGAAATCGGGAGGAGAGGGTATGAAATTACATCCACTAGCTCTAAAATCCGAAAAAGTCTCGATTATAGGTTAGAAATGGACCACGAGACGTGTTTGTAAGGTCACAACGAAAAAACGAGCACGAAGCCTCGTATAGAAATCGGGAGGAGAGAGGGTATAAAATTAGATCCACTTCCTCTAAAACCCGAAAAAGTCTCGATTATACGTTAGAAATGGACCAGGAGACGTGTTGGTGAGGTCAGAACGAAAAAACGAGCACGAAGCCTCGTATAGAAATCGGGAGGAGAGAGGGTATGAAATTAGATCCACTCGCTCTAAAACCCGAAAAAGTCTCAATTATAGGTTAGAAATGGACCACGAGACGTGTTTGTGAGGTCAGAACGAGAAAACGAGCACGAAGCCTCGTATAGAAATCGGGAGGAGAGGGTATGAAATTACATCCACTAGCTCTAAAATCCGAAAAAGTCTCGATTATAGGTTAGAAATGGACCACGAGACGTGTTTGTAAGGTCACAACGAAAAAACGAGCACGAAGCCTCGTATAGAAATCGGGAGGAGAGAGGGTATAAAATTAGATCCACTCGCTCTAAAACTCGAAAAAGTCTCAATTATAGGTTAGAAATGGACCACGAGACGTGTTTGTGAGGTCAGAACGAGAAAACGAGCACGAAGCCTCGTATAGAAATCGGGAGGAGAGAGGGTATGAAATCAGATCCACTTTCTCTAAAACCCGAAAAAGTCTCGATTATAGGTTAGAAATGGACCACGAGACATGTTGGTGAGGTCAGAATAAAAAAACGAGCACGAAGCCTCGTATAGCAATCGGGAGGAGAGAGGGTATGAAATTATTTCCACATCCTCTAAAATCCGAAAAAGTCTCGATTATAGGTTAGAAATATATCACGAGACGTGTTTGTAAGGTCAGAATGAAAAAACGAGCACGAAGCCTCGTATAGAAATCGGGAGGAGAAAGGGTATGAAATTAGATCCACTTCCTCTAAAACTCGAAAAAGTATCGATTATAGGTTTGAAATGGACCACGAGACATGTTGGTGAGGTCAGAACGAAAAAATGAGCTCGAAGCCTCGTATAGAAATCGGGAGGAGAGAGGGTATGAAATTAGATCCACTTCCTCTAAAACCCGAAAAAGTTTTGATTATACGTTAGAAATGGACCATGAGACGTGTTGGTGAGGTCAGAACGAAAAAACGAGCACGAAGCCTCGTATAGAAATCGGGAGGAGAGAGGGTATGAAATTAGATCCACTCGCTTTAAAACCCGAAAAAGTCTCAATTATAGGTTAGAAATGGACCACGAGACGTGTTTGTGAGGTCAGAACGAAAAAACGAGCACAAAGCCTCGTATAGAAATCGGGAGGAGAGAGGGTATGAAATTAGATCCACTTCCTCTAAAATCCGAAAAAGTCTCGATTATACGTTAGAAATAGACCATGAGACGTGTTGGTGAGGTCAGAACGAAAAAATGAGCTCGAAGCCTCGTATAGAAATCGGGAGGAGAGAGGGTATGAAATTAGATCCACTTCCTCTAAAACCCGAAAAAGTTTTGATTATACGTTAGAAATGGACCATGAGACGTGTTGGTGAGGTCAGAACGAAAAAACGAGCACGAAGCCTCGTATAGAAATCGGGAGGAGAGAGGGTATGAAATTAGATCCACTCGCTTTAAAACCCGAAAAAGTCTCAATTATAGGTTAGAAATGGACCACGAGACGTGTTTGTGAGGTCAGAACGAAAAAACGAGCACGAAGCCTCGTATAGAAATCGGGAGGAGAGAGGGTATGAAATTAGATCCACTTCCTCTAAAATCCGAAAAAGTCTCGATTATACGTTAGAAATAGACCATGAGACGTGTTGGTGAGGTCAGAACGAAAAAACGAGCACGAAGCCTCGTATAGAAATCGGGAGGAGAGAGGGTATGAAATTAGATCCACTTCCTCTAAAACCCGAAAAAGTCTCAATTATACGTTAGAAATGGACCATGAGACGTGTTGGTGAGGTCAGAACGAAAAAACGAGCACGAAGCCTCGTATAGAAATCGGGAGGAGAGAGGGTATGAAATTAGATCCACTCGCTCTAAAACCCGAAAAAGTCTCAATTATAGGTTAGAAATGGACCACGAGATGTGTTGGTGAGGTCAGAACGAAAAAACGAGCACGAAGCCTCGTATAGAAATCGGGAGGAGAGAGGGTATGAAATTAGATCCACTTCCTCTAAAACTCGAAAAAGTCTCGATTATAGGTTAGAAATGGACCACGAGACATGTTGGTGAGGTCAGAATGAAAAAACGAGCACGAAGCCTCGTATAGCAATCGGGTGGAGAGAGGGTATGAAATTAGATCCACATCCTCTAAAATCCGAAAAAGTCTCGATTATAGGTTAGAAATGGACCACGAGACGTGTTCCTGAGGTCAGAACGAAAAAACGAGCACGAAGCCTCGTATAGAAATCGGGAGGAGAGAGGATATGAAATTAGATCTACTAGCTCTAAAACCCGAAAAAGTCTCGATTATAGGTTAGAAATGAACCACGAGACGTGTTTGTAAGGTCAGAATGAAAAAACGAGCACGAAGCCTCGTATAGAAATCGGGAGGAGAAAGGGTATGAAATTAGATCCACTTCCTCTAAAACTCGAAAAAGTCTCGATTATAGGTTAGAAATGGACCACGAGACATGTTGGTGAGGTTAGAACGAAAAAATGAGCACGAAGCCTCGTATAGAAATCGGGAGGAGAGAGGGTATGAAATTAGATCCACTTCCTCTAAAACCCGAAAAAGTTTTGATTATACGTTAGAAATGGACCATGAGACGTGTTGGTGAGGTCAGAACGAAAAAACGAACACGAAACCTCGTATAGAAATCGGGAGGAGAGAGGGTATGAAATTAGATCCACTCGCTCTAAAACCCGAAAAAGTCTCAATTATAGGTTAGAAATGGACCACGAGACGTGTTTGTGAGGTCAGAACGAAAAAACGAGCACGAAGCCTCGTATAGAAATCGGGAGGAGAGAGGGTATGAAATTAGATCCACTTCCTCTAAAATCCGAAAAAGTCTCGATTATACGTTAGAAATAGACCATGAGACGTGTTGGTGAGGTCAGAACGAAAAAACGAGCACGAAGCCTCGTATAGAAATCGGGAGGAGAGAGGGTATGAAATTAGATCCACTTCCTCTAAAACCCGAAAAAGTCTCAATTATACGTTAGAAATGGACCATGAGACGTGTTGGTGCGGTCAGAACGAAAAAACGAGCATGAAGCCTCGTATAGAAATCGGGAGGAGAGAGGGTATGAAATTAGATCCACTCGCTCTAAAACCCGAAAAAGTCTCAATTATAGGTTAGAAATGGACCACGAGACGTGTTGGTGAGGTCAGAACGAAAAAACGAGCACGAAGCCTCGTATAGAAATCGGGAGGAGAGAGGGTATGAAATTAGATCCACTTCCTCTAAAACTCGAAAAAGTCTCGATTATAGGTTAGAAATGGACCACGAGACATGTTGGTGAGGTCAGAATGAAAAAACGAGCACGAAGCCTCGTATAGCAATCGGGAGGAGAGAGGGTATGAAATTAGATCCACATCCTCTAAAATCCGAAAAAGTCTCGATTATAGGTTAGAAATGACCACGAGACGTGTTCCTGAGGTCAGAACGAAAAAACGAGCACGAAGCCTCGTATAGAAATCGGGAGGAGAGAGGATATGAAATTAGATCTACTAGCTCTAAAACCCGAAAAAGTCTCAATTATAGGTTAGAAATGGACCACGAGACCTATTTTTGAGATCAGAATGAAAAAACGAGCACGAAGCCTCGTATAGAAATCGGGAGGAGAGGGTATGAAATTACATCCACTAGCTCTAAAATCCGAAAAAGTCTCGATTATAGGTTAGAAATGGACCACGAGACGTGTTTGTAAGGTCACAACGAAAAAACGAGCACGAAGCCTCGTATAGAAATCGGGAGGAGAGAGGGTATAAAATTAGATCCACTTCCTCTAAAACCCGAAAAAGTCTCGATTATACGTTAGAAATGGACCAGGAGACGTGTTGGTGAGGTCAGAACGAAAAAACGAGCACGAAGCCTCGTATAGAAATCGGGAGGAGAGAGGGTATGAAATTAGATCCACTCGCTCTAAAACCCGAAAAAGTCTCAATTATAGGTTAGAAATGGACCACGAGACGTGTTTGTGAGGTCAGAACGAAAAAACGAGCACGAAGCCTCGTATAGAAATCGGGAGGAGAGATGGTATGAAATTAGATCCACTTCCTCTAAAACCCGAAAAAGTCTCGATTATAGGTTAGAAATGGACCACGAGACGTGTTGGTGAGGTCAGAACAAAAAAACGAGCACGAAGCCTCGTATAGAAATCGGGAGGAGAGAGGGTATGAAATTAGATCCACTTCCTCTAAAACCCGAAAATTTCTCAATTATAGGTTAGAAATGGACCACGAGACGTGTTTTTGAGGTCAGAACAAAAAAACGAGCACGAAGCCTCGTATAGAAATCGGGAGGAGAGATGGTATGAAATTAGATCCACTTCCTCTAAAACCCGAAAAAGTCTCGATTATACGTTAGAAATGGACCACGAGACGTGTTGGTGAGGTCAGAACGAAAAAACGAGCACGAAGCCTCGTATATAAATCGGGAGGAGAGAGGGTATGAAATTAGATCCACTTCCTCTAAAACCCGAAAAAGTCTCGATTATACGTTAGAAATAGACCATGAGACGTGTTGGTGAGGTCAGAACGAAAAAACGAGCACGAAGCCTCGTATAGAAATCGGGAGGAGAGAGGGTATGAAATTAGATCCACTTCCTCTAAAACCCGAAAAAGTCTCAATTATACGTTAGAAATGGACCACGAGACGTGTTGGTGAGGTCAGAACGAAAAAACGAGCACGAAGCCTCGTATAGAAATCGGGAGGAGAGAGGGTATGAAATTAGATCCACTTCCTCTAAAACTCGAAAAAGTCTCGATTATAGGTTAGAAATGGACCACGAGACATGTTGGTGAGGTCAGAACGAAAAAACGAGCACGAAGCCTCGTATAGAAATCGGGAGGAGAGAGGGTATGAAATTATTTCCACTTCCTCTAAAATCCGAAAAAGTCTCGATTATAGGTTAGAAATGGACCACGAGACGTGTTCCTGAGGTCAGAACGAAAAAACGAGCACGAAGCCTCGTATAGAAATCGGGAGGAGAGAGGATATGAAATTAGATCTACAAGCTCTAAAACCCGAAAAAGTCTCAATTATAGGTTAGAAATGGACCACGAGACCTATTTTTGAGATCAGAATGAAAAAACGAGCACGAAGCCTCGTATAGAAATCGGGAGGAGAGGGTATGAAATTACATCCACTAGCTCTAAAATCCGAAAAAGTCTCGATTATAGGTTAGAAATGGACCACGAGACGTGTTTGTAAGGTCACAACGAAAAAACGAGCACGAAGCCTCGTATAGAAATCGGGAGGAGAGAGGGTATAAAATTAGATCCACTTCCTCTAAAACCCGAAAAAGTCTCGATTATACGTTAGAAATGGACCAGGAGACGTGTTGGTGAGGTCAGAACGAAAAAACGAGCACGAAGCCTCGTATAGAAATAGGGAGGAGAGAGGGTATGAAATTAGATCCACTCGCTCTAAAACCCGAAAAAGTCTCAATTATAGGTTAGAAATGGACCACGAGACGTGTTTGTGAGGTCAGAACGAAAAAACGAGCACGAAGCCTCGTACAGAAATCGGGAGGAGAGAGGGTATGAAATTAGATCCACTTCCTCTAAAACCCGAAAAAGTCTCGATTATAGGTTAGAAATGGACCACGAGACATGTTGGTGAGGTCAGAACAAAAAAACGAGCACGAAGCCTCGTATAGAAATCGGGAGGAGAGAGGGTATGAAATTAGATGCACTCGCTCTAAAACCCGAAAAAGTCTCAATTATAGGTTAGAAATGGACCACGAGACGTGTTTGTGAGGTCAGAACGAAAAAACGAGCACGAAGCCTCGTATATAAATCGGGAGCAGAGAGGGTATGAAATTAGATCCACTCGCTCTAAAACCCGAAAGAGTCTCGATTATAGGTTAGAAATGGACCAGGAGACGTGTTGGTGAGGTCAGAACGAAAAAACGAGCACGAAGCCTCGTATAGAAATCGGGAGGAGAGAGGGTATGAAATTAGATCCACTCGCGCTAAAA
The DNA here is from genome assembly GCA_030544415.1 of Thalia dealbata. Lineage (NCBI taxonomy): Eukaryota > Viridiplantae > Streptophyta > Magnoliopsida > Zingiberales > Marantaceae > Thalia > Thalia dealbata. The sequence goes on from CM060460.1 coordinate 14,652,707, forward strand.
CCCGAAAAAGTCTCAATTATAGGTTAGAAATGGACCACGAGACGTGTTTGTGAGGTCAGAACGAAAAAACGAACACGAAGCCTCGTATAGAAATCGGGAGGAGAGAGGGTATGAAATTAGATCCCTTTGTTCCAAAACCAGAAAAAGTCTCGATTATAGGTTAGAAATGGACCACGAGACGTCTTTGTGAGGTCAGAACGAAAAAACGAGCACGAATCCTCGTATAGAAATCAGGAGGAGAGTGGGTATGAAATTAGATGCACTCGCTCTAAAACCCGAAAAAGTCTCAATTATAGGTTAGAAATGGACCACGAGACGTGTTTGTGAGGTCAGAACGAAAAAACGAGCACGAAGCCTCGTATATAAATCGGGAGGAGAGAGGGTATGAAATTAGATCCACTCGCTCTAAAACCCGAAAGAGTCTCGATTATAGGTTAGAAATGGACCAGGAGACGTGTTGGTGAGGTCAGAACGAAAAAACGAGCACGAAGCCTCGTATAGAAATCGGGAGGAGAGAGGGTATGAAATTAGATCCACTCGCGCTAAAACCCGAAAAAGTCTCAATTATAGGTTAGAAATGGACCACGAGACGTGTTTGTGAGGTCAGAACGAAAAAACGAACACGAAGCCTCGTATAGAAATCGGGAGGAGAGAGGGTATGAAATTAGATCCATTTGTTCCAAAACCAGAAAAAGTCTCGATTATAGGTTAGAAATGGACCACGAGACGTCTTTGTGAGGTCAGAACGAAAAAACGAGCACGAATCCTCGTATAGAAATCAGGAGGAGAGTGGGTATGAAATTAGATCCACTCGCTCTAAAACCCGAAAAAGTCTCAATTATAGGTTAGAAATGGACCACGAGACGTGTTTGTGAGGTCAGAACGAAATAACGAGCACGAAGCCTCGTATAGAAATCGGGATGGGAGAGAGTATGAAATTAGATCCACTTGCTCTGAAACCCGAAAAAGTCTCAATTATAGGTTAGAAATGGACCACGAGACGTGTTTGTGAGGTCAAAACGAAAAAACAAGCACGAAGCCTCGTATAGAAATCAGGAGGAGAGAGGGTATGAAATTAGATCCACTTCCTCTAAAACCCGAAAAAGTCTCGATTATACGTTAGAAATGGACCATGAGACGTGTTGGTGAGGTCAGAACGAAAAAAAGAGCACGAAGCCTCGTATAGAAATCGGGAGGAGAGAGGGTATGAAATTAGATCCACTCGCTCTAAAACCCGAAAAAGTCTCAATTATAGGTTAGAAATGGACCACGAGACGTGTTTGTGAGGTCAGAACGAAAAAAAGAGCACGAAGCCTCGTATAGAAATCGGGAGGAGAGAGGGTATGAAATTAGATCCAGTTCCTCTAAAACCCGAAAAAGTCTCAATTATAGGTTAGAAATGGACCACGAGACATGTTGGTGAGGTCAGAACGAAAAAACGAGCACGAAGCCTCGTATAGAAATCGGGAGGAGAGAGAGTATGAAATTAGATCCACTCGCACTAAAACCCGAAAAAGTCTCAATTATAAGTTAGAAATGGACCACGAGACGTGTTTGTGAGGTCAGAACGAAAAAACAAGCACGAAGCCTCGTAAAGAAATCAGGAGGAGAGAGAGTATGAAATTAGATCTACTTCCTCGAAAACCCGAAAAAGTCTCGATTATACGTTAGAAATGGACCATGAGACGTGTTGGTGTGGTCAGAACGAAAAAACGAGCACGAAGCCTCGTATAGAAATCGGGAGGAGAGAGGGTATGAAATTAGATCCACTCGCTCTAAAACCCGAAAAAGTCTCAATTATAGGTTAGAAATGGACCACGAGACGTTTTTGTGAGGTCAGAACGAAAAAACGAGCACGAAGCCTCGTATAAAAATCGGAAGGAGAGAGGGTATGAAATTAGATCCACTTCCTCTAAAACCCGAAAAAGTCTCAATTATAGGTTAGAAATGGACCACGAGACCTGTTGGTGAGGTCAGAACGAAAAAACGAGCACGAAGCTTGTATAGAAATCGGGAGGAGAGAGGGTATAAAATTAGATCCACTCGCTCTAAAACTCGAAAAAGTCTCAATTATAGATTAGAAATGGACCACGAGACGTGTTTGTGAGGTCAGAACGAGAAAACGAGCACGAAGCCTCGTATAGAAATCGGGAGGAGAGAGGGTATGAAATCAGATCCACTTTCTCTAAAACCCGAAAAAGTCTCGATTATAGGTTAGAAATGGACCACGAGACATGTTGGTGAGGTCAGAATGAAAAAACGAGCAGGAAGCCTCGTATAGCAATCGGGAGGAGAGAGGGTATGAAATTATTTCCACATCCTGTAAAATCCGAAAAAGTCTCGAATATAGGTTAAAAATGAACCACGAGACGTGTTTGTAAGGTCAGAATGAAAAAACGAGCACGAAGCCTCGTATAGAAATCGGGAGGAGAAAGGGTGTGAAATTAGATCCACTTCCTCTAAAACTCGAAAAAGTCTCGATTATAGGTTAGAAATGGACCACGAGACATGTTGGTGAGGTCGGAACGAAAAAATGAGCACGAAGCCTCGTATAGAAATCGGGAGGAGAGAGGGTATGAAATTAGATCCACTTCCTCTAAAACCCGAAAAAGTTTTGATTATACGTTAGAAATGGACCATGAGACGTGTTGGTGAGGTCAGAACAAAAAAACGAGCACAAAGCCTCGTATAGAAATCGGGAGGAGAGAGGGTATGAAATTAGATCCACTCGCTCTAAAACCCGAAAAAGTCTCGATTATAGGTTAGAAATGGACCACGAGACGTGTTTGTGAGGTCAGAACGAAAAAACGAGCACGAAGCCTCGTATAGAAATCGGGAGGAGAGAGGGTATGAAATTAGATCCACTTCCTCTAAAACCCGAAAAAGTCTCGATTATAGGTTAGAAATGGACCACGAGACATGTTGGTGAGGTCAGAACGAAAAAACGAGCACGAAGCCTCGTATAGCAATCGGGAGGAGAGAGGGTATGATATTAGATCCACTTCCTCTAAAATCCGAAAAAGTCTCGATTATAGGTTAGAAATGAACCACGAGACGTGTTTGTAAGGTTAGAACGAAAAAACGAGCACGAAGCCTCGTATAGAAATCGGGAGGAGAGAGGGTATGAAATTAGATCCACTAGCTCTAAAACCCGAAAATGTCTCAATTATAGGTTAGAAATGGACCACGAGTCCAATTTTTGAGGTCAGAACGAAAAAACGAGCATGAAGCCTAGAAATCGGGAGGAGAGAGGGTATGAAATTAGATCCACTTCCTCTAAAATCGAAAAAGTCTCGATTATAGGTTAGAAATGAACCACGAGACGTGTTTGTAAGGTCAGAACGAAAAAACGAGCACGAAGCCTCGTATAGAAATCGGGAGGAGAGAGGGTATAAAATTAGATCCACTTCCTCTAAAACCCGAAAAAGTCTCGATTATAGGTTAGAAATGGACCACGAGACGTCTTTGTGAGGTCAGAACGAAAAAACGAGCACGAATACTCGTATAGAAATCGGGAGGAGAGAGGGTATGAAAATAGATCCACTCGCTCTAAAACCCGCAAAAGTCTCAATTATAGGTTAGAAATGGACCACGAGACGTGTTTGTGAGGTCAGAACGAAATAACGAGCATGAAGCCTCGTATAGAAATCGGGATGGGAGAGAGTATGAAATTAGATCCACTCGCTCTAAAACCCGAAAAAGTCTCGATTATAGGTTAGAAATGGACCACGAGACGTGTTTGTGAGGTCAGAACGAAAAAACGAGCACGAAGCCTCGTATAGCAATCGGGAGGAGAGAGGATATGAAATTTGATCCACTTCCTCTAAAATCCGAAAAAGTCTCGATTATAGGTTAGAAATGGACCACGAGACGTGTTTGTAAGGTCAGAACAAAAAAACGAGCACGAAGCCTCGTATAGAAATCGGGAGGAGAGAGGGTATGAAATTAGATCCACTTGTTCCAAAACCAGAAAAAGTCTCGATTATTGGTTAGTAATGGACCACGAGACGTGTTTGTGAGGTCACAACGAAAAAACAAGCACGAAGCCTCGTATAGAAATCGGGAGGAGAGAGGGTATGAAATTAGATCCACTTCCTCTAAAACCCGAAAAAGTCTCGATTATACGTTTGAAATGGACCGCGAGACGTGTTGGTGAGGTCAGAACGAAAAAATGAGCACGAAGCCTCGTATAGAAATCGGGAGGAGAGAGGGTATGAAATTAGATCCACTCGCTCTAAAACCCGAAAAAGTCTCAATTATAGGTTAGAAATGGACCACGAGACGTGTTTGTGAGGTCAGAACGAAAATCGAGCATGAAGCTTCGTATAGAAATCGGGAGGAGAGAGGGTATGAAATTAGATCCACTTCCTCTAAAAACCGAAAAAGTCTCGATTATAGGTTAGAAATGGACCACGAGATATGTTGGTGAGGTCAGAACAAAAAAACGAGCACGAAGCCTCGTATAGAAATCGGGAGGAGAGAGGGTATGAAATTAGATCCACTTGTTCCAAAACCAGAAAAAGTCTCGATTATTGGTTAGTAATGGACCACGAGACGTGTTTGTGAGGTCACAACGAAAAAACAAGCACGAAGCCTCCTATAGAAATCGGGAGGAGAGAGGGAATGAAATTAGATCCACTAGCTCTAAAACCCGAAAAAGTCTCGATTATAGGTTAGAAATGGACCACGAGACTTGTTTTTGAGGTCAGAACGAAAAAACGAGCACGAAGCCTCGTATAGAAATCGGGAGGAGAGAGGGTATGAAATTAGATCCACTCGCTCTAAAACCCGAAAAAGTATCCATTACAGGTTAGAAATGGACCACGAGACGTGTTTGTGAGGTCAGAACGAAAATCGAGCATGAAGCTTCGTATAGAAATCGGGAGGAGAGAGGGTATGAAATTAGATCCACTTCCTCTAAAAACCGAAAAAGTCTCGATTATAGGTTAGAAATGGACCACGAGATATGTTGGTGAGGTCAGAACAAAAAAACGAGCACGAAGCCTCGTATAGCAATCGGGAGGAGAGAGGGTATGAAATTAGATCCACTTCCTCTAAAATCCGAAAAAGCCTCGATTATAGGTTAGAAATGAACCACGAGACGTGTTTGTATGGTCAGAACGAAAAAACGAGCACGAAGCCTCGTATAGAAATCGGGAGGATAGAGGGTATGAAATTAGAACCACTTGTTCGAAAACCAGAAAAAGTCTTGATTATTGGTTAGTAATGGACCACGAGATGTGTTTGTGAGGTCAGAATGAAAAAACAAGCACGAAGCCTCGTATAGAAATCGGCAGGAGAGAGGGTATGAAATTAGATCCACTTCCTCTAAAACCCGAAAAAGTCTCGATTATACGTTAGAAATGGACCACGAGACATGTTGGTGAGGTCAGAACGAAAAAACGAGCACGAAGCCTCGTATAGCAATCGGGAGGAGAGAGGGTATGAAATTAGATCCACTTCCTCTAAAATCCGAAAAAGTCTCGATTATAGGTTAGAAATGGACCACGAGACGTGTTGGTGAGGTCAGAACGAAAAAACGAGCACGAAGCCTCGTATAGAAATCGGGAGGAGAGAGGGTATGAAATTAGATGCACTCGCTCTAAAACCCGAAAAAGTATCAATTATAGGTTAGAAATGGACCACGAGACGTGTTTGTGAGGTCAGAACGAAAAAACGAGCACGAAGCCTCGTATATAAATCGGGAGGAGAGAGGGTATGAAATTAGATCCACTCGCTCTAAAACCCGAAAGAGTCTCGATTATACGTTAGAAATGGACCACGAGACGTGTTGGTGAGGTCAGAACGAAAAAACGAGCACGAAGCCTCGTATAGAAATCGGGAGGAGAGGGTATGAAATTACATCCACTAGCTCTAAAATCCGAAAAAGTCTCGATTATAGGTTAGAAATGGACCACGAGACGTGTTTGTAAGGTCACAACGAAAAAACGAGCATGAAGCCTCGTATAGAAATCGGGAGGAGAGAGGGTATAAAATTAGATCCACTTCCTCTAAAACCCGAAAAAGTCTCGATTATACGTTAGAAATGGACCAGGAGACGTGTTGGTGAGGTCAGAACGAAAAAACGAGCACGAAGCCTCGTATAGAAATCGGGAGGAGAGAGGGTATGAAATTAGATCCACTCGCTCTAAAACCCGAAAAAGTTTCAATTATAGGTTAGAAATGGACCACGAGACGTGTTTGTGAGGTCAGAACGAGAAAACGAGCACGAAGCCTCGTATAGAAATCGGGAGGAGAGGGTATGAAATTACATCCACTAGCTCTAAAATCCGAAAAAGTCTCGACTATAGGTTAGAAATGGACCACGAGACGTGTTTGTAAGGTCACAACGAAAAAACGAGCACGAAGCCTCGTATAGAAATCGGGAGGAGAGAGGGTATAAAATTAGATCCACTCGCTCTAAAACTCGAAAAAGTCTCAATTATAGGTTAGAAATGGACCACGAGACGTGTTTGTGAGGTCAGAACGAGAAAACGAGCACGAAGCCTCGTATAGAAATCGGGAGGAGAGAGGGTATGAAATCAGATCCACTTTCTCTAAAACCCGAAAAAGTCTCGATTATAGGTTAGAAATGGACCACGAGACATGTTGGTGAGGTCAGAATGAAAAAACGAGCACGAAGCCTCGTATAGCAATCGGGAGGAGAGAGGGTATGAAATTATTTCCAAATCCTCTAAAATCCGAAAAAGTCTCGATTATAGGTTAGAAATGAACCACGAGACGTGTTTGTAAGGTCAGAATGAAAAAACGAGCACGAAGCCTCGTATAGAAATCGAGAGGAGAAAGGGTATGAAATTAGATCCACTTCCTCTAAAACTCGAAAAAGTATCGATTATAGGTTAGAAATGGACCACGAGACATGTTGGTGAGGTCAGAACGAAAAAATGAGCTCGAAACCTCGTATAGAATTCGGGAGGAGAGAGGGTATGAAATTAGATCCACTTCCTCTAAAACCCGAAAAAGTTTTGATTATAAGTTAGAAATGGACCATGAGACGTGTTGGTGAGGTCAGAACGAAAAAACGAGCACGAAGCCTCGTATAGAAATCGGGAGGAGAGAGGGTATGAAATTAGATCCACTCGCTCTAAAACCCGAAAAAGTCTCAATTATAGGTTAGAAATGGACCACGAGACGTGTTGGTGAGGTCAGAACGAAAAAACGAGCACGAAGCCTCGTATAGAAATCGGGAGGAGAGAGGGTATGAAATTAGATCCACTTCCTCTAAAATCCGAAAAAGTTTCGATTATACGTGAGAAATAGACCATGAGACGTGTTGGTGAGGTCAGAACGAAAAAACGAGCACGAAGCCTCGTATAGAAATCGGGAGGAGAGGGTATGAAATTACATCCACTAGCTCTAAAATCCGAAAAAGTCTCGATTATAGGTTAGAAATGGACCACGAGACGTGTTTGTAAGGTCACAACGAAAAAACGAGCACGAAGCCTCGTATAGAAATCGGGAGGAGAGAGGGTATAAAATTAGATCCACTCGCTCTAAAACTCGAAAAAGTCTCAATTATAGGTTAGAAATGGACCACGAGACGTGTTTGTGAGGTCAGAACGAGAAAACGAGCACGAAGCCTCGTATAGAAATCGGGAGGAGAGAGGGTATGAAATCAGATCCACTTTCTCTAAAACCCGAAAAAGTCTCGATTATAGGTTAGAAATGGACCACGAGACATGTTGGTGAGGTCAGAATGAAAAAACGAGCACGAAGCCTCGTATAGCAATCGGGAGGAGAGAGGGTATGAAATTATTTCCACATCCTCTAAAATCCGAAAAAGTCTCGATTATAGGTTAGAAATGAACCACGAGACGTGTTTGTAAGGTCAGAATGAAAAAACGAGCACGAAGCCTCGTATAGAAATCGAGAGGAGAAAGGGTATGAAATTAGATCCACTTCCTCTAAAACTCGAAAAAGTATCGATTATAGGTTAGAAATGGACCACGAGACATGTTGGTGAGGTCAGAACGAAAAAATGAGCTCGAAACCTCGTATAGAAATCGGGAGGAGAGAGGGTATGAAATTAGATCCACTTCCTCTAAAACCCGAAAAAGTTTTGATTATACGTTAGAAATGGACCATGAGACGTGTTGGTGAGGTCAGAACGAAAAAACGAGCACGAAGCCTCGTATAGAAATCGGGAGGAGAGAGGGTATGAAATTAGATCCACTCGCTCTAAAACCCGAAAAAGTCTCAATTATAGGTTAGAAATGGACCACGAGACGTGTTGGTGAGGTCAGAACGAAAAAACGAGCACGAAGCCTCGTATAGAAATCGGGAGGAGAGAGGGTATGAAATTAGATCCACTTCCTCTAAAATCCGAAAAAGTCTCGATTATACGTGAGAAATAGACCATGAGACGTGTTGGTGAGGTCAGAACGAAAAAACGAGCACGAAGCCTCGTATAGAAATCGGGAGGAGAGAGGGTATGAAATTAGATCCACTTCCTCTAAAACCCGAAAAAGTCTCAATTATACGTTAGAAATGGACCATGAGACGTGTTGGTGAGGTCAGAACGAAAAAACGAGCACGAAGCCTCGTATAGAAATCGGGAGGAGAGAGGGTATGAAATTAGATCCACTAGCTCTAAAACCCGAAAAAGTCTCAATTATAGGTTAGAAATGGACCACGAGACGTGTTGGTGAGGTCAGAACGAAAAAACGAGCACGAAGCCTCGTATAGAAATCGGGAGGAGAGAGGGTATGAAATTAGATCCACTTCCTCTAAAACTCGAAAAAGTCTCGATTATAGGTTAGAAATGGACCACGAGACATGTTGGTGAGGTCAGAATGAAAAAACGAGCACGAAGCCTCGTATAGCAATCGGGAGGAGAGAGGGTATGAAATTAGATCCACATCCTCTAAAATCCGAAAAAGTCTCGATTATAGGTTAGAAATAGACCACGAGACGTGTTCCTGAGGTCAGAACGAAAAAACGAGCACGAAGCCTCGTATAGAAATCGGGAGGAGAGAGGATATGAAATTAGATCTACTAGCTCTAAAACCCGAAAAAGTCTCGATTATAGGTTAGAAATGAACCACGAGACGTGTTTGTAAGGTCAGAATGAAAAAACGAGCACGAAGCCTCGTATAGAAATCGGGAGGAGAAAGGGTATGAAATTAGATCCACTTCCTCTAAAACTCGAAAAAGTCTCGATTATAGGTTAGAAATGGACCACGAGACATGTTGGTGAGGTCAGAACGAAAAAACGAGCACGAAGCCTCGTATAGAAATCGGGAGGAGAGAGGGTATGAAATTAGATCCACTTCCTCTAAAACCCGAAAAAGTCTCAATTATACGTTAGAAATGGACCATGAGACGTGTTGGTGAGGTCAGAACGAAAAAACGAGCATGAAGCCTCGTATAGAAATCGGGAGGAGAGAGGGTATGAAATTAGATCCACTCGCTCTAAAACCCGAAAAAGTCTCAATTATAGGTTAGAAATGGACCACGAGACGTGTTGGTGAGGTCAGAACGAAAAAACGAGCACGAAGCCTCGTATAGAAATCGGGAGGAGAGAGGGTATGAAATTAGATCCACTTCCTCTAAAACTCGAAAAAGTCTCGATTATAGGTTAGAAATGGACCACGAGACATGTTGGTGAGGTCAGAATGAAAAAACGAGCACGAAGCCTCGTATAGCAATCGGGAGGAGAGAGGGTATGAAATTAGATCCACATCCTCTAAAATCCGAAAAAGTCTCGATTATAGGTTAGAAATGGACCACGAGACGTGTTCCTGAGGTCAGAACAAAAAAACGAGCACGAAGCCTCGTATAGAAATCGGGAGGAGAGAGGATATGAAATTAGATCTACTAGCTCTAAAACCCGAAAAAGTCTCAATTATAGGTTAGAAATGGACCACGAGACCTATTTTTGAGATCAGAATGAAAAAACGAGCACGAAGCCTCGTATAGAAATCGGGAGGAGAGGGTATGAAATTACATCCACTAGCTCTAAAATCCGAAAAAGTCTCGATTATAGGTTAGAAATGGACCACGAGACGTGTTTGTAAGGTCACAACGAAAAAACGAGCACGAAGCCTCGTATAGAAATCGGGAGGAGAGAGGGTATAAAATTAGATCCACTTCCTCTAAAACCCGAAAAAGTCTCGATTATACGTTAGAAATGAACCAGGAGACGTGTTGGTGAGGTCAGAACGAAAAAACGAGCACGAAGCCTCGTATAGAAATCGGGAGGAGAGAGGATATGAAATTAGATCCACTCACTCTAAAACCCGAAAAAGTCTCAATTATAGGTTAGAAATGGACCACGAGACGTGTTTGTGAGGTCAGAACGAAAAAACGAGCACGAAGCCTCGTATAGAAATCGGGAGGAGAGAGGGTATGAAATTAGATCCACTTCCTCTAAAACCCGAAAAAGTCTCGATTATAGGTTAGAAATGGACCACGAGACATGTTGGTGAGGTCAGAACAAAAAAACGAGCACGAAGCCTCGTATAGAAATCGGGAGGAGAGAGGGTATGAAATTAGATCCACTTCGTCTAAAACCCGAAAATTTCTCAATTATAGGTTAGAAATGGACCACGAGACGTGTTTGTGAAGTCAGAACAAAAAAACGAGCACGAAGCCTCGTATAGAAATCGGGAGGAGAGATGGTATGAAATTAGATCCACTTCCTCTAAAACCCGAAAAAGTCTCGATTATAGGTTAGAAATGAACCACGAGACGTGTTTGTAAGGTCAGAACAAAAAAACGAGCACGAAGCCTCGTATAGCAATCGGGAGGAGAGAGGGTATGAAATTAGATCCACTTCCTCTAAAATCCGAAAAAGTCTCGATTATAGGTTAGAAATGAACCACGAGACGTGTTTGTATGGTCAGAACGAAAAAACGAGCACGAAGCCTCGTATAGAAATCGGGAGGATAGAGGGTATGAAATTAGAACCACTTGTTCGAAAACCAGAAAAAGTCTTGATTATTGGTTAGTAATGGACCACGAGATGTGTTTGTGAGGTCAGAATGAAAAAACAAGCACGAAGCCTCGTATAGAAATCGGCAGGAGAGAGGGTATGAAATTAGATCCACTTCCTCTAAAACCCGAAAAAGTCTCGATTATACGTTAGAAATGGACCACGAGACATGTTGGTGAGGTCAGAACGAAAAAACGAGCACGAAGCCTCGTATAGCAATCGGGAGGAGAGAGGGTATGAAATTAGATCCACTTCCTCTAAAATCCGAAAAAGTCTCGATTATAGGTTAGAAATGAACCACGAGACGTGTTTGTATGGTTAGAACGAAAAAACGAGCACGAAGCCTCGTATAGAAATCGGGAGGATAGAGGGTATGAAATTAGAACCACTTGTTCGAAAACCAGAAAAAGTCTTGATTATTGGTTAGTAATGGACCACGAGATGTGTTTGTGAGGTCAGAATGAAAAAACAAGCACGAAGCCTCGTATAGAAATCGGCAGGAGAGAGGGTATGAAATTAGATCCACTTCCTCTAAAACCCGAAAAAGTCTCGATTATACGTTAGAAATGGACCACGAGACATGTTGGTGAGGTCAGAACGAAAAAACGAGCACGAAGCCTCGTATAGCAATCGGGAGGAGAGAGGGTATGAAATTAGATCCACTTCCTCTAAAATCCGAAAAAGTCTCGATTATAGGTTAGAAATGGACCACGAGACGTGTTGGTGAGGTCAGAACGAAAAAACGAGCACGAAGCCTCGTATAGAAATCGGGAGGAGAGAGGGTATGAAATTAGATGCACTCGCTCTAAAACCCGAAAAAGTCTCAATTATAGGTTAGAAATGGACCACGAGACGTGTTTGTGAGGTCAGAACGAAAAAACGAGCACGAAGCCTCGTATATAAATCGGGAGGAGAGAGGGTATGAAATTAGATCCACTCGCTCTAAAACCCGAAAGAGTCTCGATTATACGTTAGAAATGGACCACGAGACGTGTTGGTGAGGTCAGAACGAAAAAACGAGCACGAAGCCTCGTATAGAAATCGGGAGGAGAGGGTATGAAATTACATCCACAAGCTCTAAAATCCGAAAAAGTCTCGATTATAGGTTAGAAATGGACCACGAGACGTGTTTGTAAGGTCACAACGAAAAAACGAGCATGAAGCCTCGTATAGAAATCGGGAGGAGAGAGGGTATAAAATTAGATCCACTTCCTCTAAAACCCGAAAAAGTCTCGATTATACGTTAGAAATGGACCAGGAGACGTGTTGGTGAGGTCAGAACGAAAAAACGAGCACGAAGCCTCGTATAGAAATCGGGAGGAGAGAGGGTATGAAATTAGATCCACTCGCTCTAAAACCCGAAAAAGTTTCAATTATAGGTTAGAAATGGACCACGAGACGTGTTTGTGAGGTCAGAACGAGAAAACGAGCACGAAGCCTCGTATAGAAATCGGGAGGAGAGGGTATGAAATTACATCCACTAGCTCTAAAATCCGAAAAAGTCTCGATTATAGGTTAGAAATGGACCACGAGACGTGTTTGTAAGGTTACAACGAAAAAACGAGCACGAAGCCTCGTATAGAAATCGGGAGGAGAGAGGGTATAAAATTAGATCCACTCGCTCTAAAACTCGAAAAAGTCTCAATTATAGGTTAGAAATGGACCACAAGACGTGTTTGTGAGGTCAGAACGAGAAAACGAGCACGAAGCCTCGTATAGAAATCGGGAGGAGAGAGGGTATGAAATTAGATCCACAAGCTCTAAAACCCGAAAAAGTCTCGATTATAGGTTAGAAATGGACCACGAGACGTGTTTGTGAGGTCAGAACGAAAAAACGAGCACGAAGCCTCGTATATAAATCGGGAGGAGAGAGGGTATGAAATTAGATCCACTCGCTCTAAAACCCGAAAGAGTCTCGATTATAGGTTAGAAATGGACCAGGAGACGTGTTGGTGAGGTCAGAACGAAAAAACGAGCACGAAGCCTCGTATAGAAATCGGGAGGAGAGAGGGTATGAAATTAGATCCACTCGCGCTAAAACCCGAAAAAGTCTTAATTATAGGTTAGAAATGGACCACGAGACGTGTTTGTGAGGTCAGAACGAAAAAACGAACACGAAGCCTCGTATAGAAATCGGGAGGAGAGAGGGTATGAAATTAGATCCATTTGTTCCAAAACCAGAAAAAGTCTCGATTATAGGTTAGAAATGGACCACGAGACGTCTTTGTGAGGTCAGAACGAAAAAACGAGCACGAATCCTCGTATAGAAATCAGGAGGAGAGTGGGTATGAAATTAGATGCACTCGCTCTAAAACCCTAAAAAGTCTCAATTATAGGTTAGAAATGGACCACGAGACGTGTTTGTGAGGTCAGAACGAAAAAACGAGCACGAAGCCTCGTATATAAATCGGGAGGAGAGAGGGTATGAAATTAGATCCACTCGCTCTAAAACCCGAAAGAGTCTCGATTATAGGTTAGAAATAGACCAGGAGACGTGTTGGTGAGGTCAGAACGAAAAAACGAGCACGAAGCCTCGTATAGAAATCGGGAGGAGAGAGGGTATGAAATTAGATCCACTCGCGCTAAAACCCGAAAAAGTCTCAATTATAGGTTAGAAATGGACCACGAGACGTGTTTGTGAGGTCAGAACGAAAAAACGAACACGAAGCCTCGTATAGAAATCGGGAGGAGAGAGGGTATGAAATTAGATCCATTTGTTCCAAAACCAGAAAAAGTCTCGATTATAGGTTAGAAATGGACCACGAGACGTCTTTGTGAGGTCAGAACGAAAAAACGAGCACGAATCCTCGTATAGAAATCAGGAGGAGAGTGGGTATGAAATTAGATCCACTCGCTCTAAAACCCGAAAAAGTCTCAATTATAGGTTAGAAATGGACCACGAGACGTGTTTGTGAGGTCAGAACGAAATAACGAGCACGAAGCCTCGTATAGAAATCGGGATGGGAGAGAGTATGAAATTAGATCCACTTGCTCTGAAACCCGAAAAAGTCTCAATTATAGGTTAGAAATGGACCACGAGACGTGTTTGTGAGGTCAGAACGAAAAAACGAGCACGAAGCCTCGTATAGCAATCGGGAGGAGAGAGGATATGAAATTTGATCCACTTCCTCTAAAATCCGAAAAAGTCTCGATTATAGGTTAGAAATGGACCACGAGACGTGTTTGTAAGGTCAGAACGAAAAAACGAGCACGAAGCCTCGTATAGAAATCGGGAGGAGAGAGGGTATGAAATTAGATCCACTTGTTCCAAAACCAGAAAAAGTCTCGATTATTGGTTAGTAATGGACCACGAGACGTGTTTGTGAGGTCACAACGAAAAAACAAGCACGAAGCCTCCTATAGAAATCGGGAGGAGAGAGGGAATGAAATTAGATCCACTAGCTCTAAAACCCGAAAAAGTCTCGATTATAGGTTAGAAATGGACCACGAGACCTGTTTTTGAGGTCAGAACGAAAAAACGAGCACGAAGCCTTGTATAGAAATCGGGAGGAGAGAGGGTATGAAATTAGATCCACTCGCTCTAAAACCCGAAAAAGTATCCATTACAGGTTAGAAATGGACCACGAGACGTGTTTGTGAGGTCAGAACGAAAATCGAGCATGAAGCTTCGTATAGAAATCGGGAGGAGAGAGGGTATGAAATTAGATCCACTTCCTCTAAAAACCGAAAAAGTCTCGATTATAGGTTAGAAATGGACCACGAGATATGTTGGTGAGGTCAGAACAAAAAAACGAGCACGAAGCCTCGTATAGCAATCGGGAGGAGAGAGGGTATGAAATTAGATCCACTTCCTCTAAAATCCGAAAAAGCCTCGATTATAGGTTAGAAATGAACCACGAGACGTGTTTGTATGGTCAGAACGAAAAAACGAGCACGAAGACTCGTATAGAAATCGGGAGGATAGAGGGTATGAAATTAGAACCACTTGTTCGAAAACCAGAAAAAGTCTTGATTATTGGTTAGTAATGGACCACGAGATGTGTTTGTGAGGTCAGAATGAAAAAACAAGCACGAAGCCTCGTATAGAAATCGGCAGGAGAGAGGGTATGAAATTAGATCCACTTCCTCTAAAACCCGAAAAAGTCTCGATTATACGTTAGAAATGGACCACGAGACATGTTGGTGAGGTCAGAACGAAAAAACGAGCACGAAGCCTCGTATAGCAATCGGGAGGAGAGAGGGTATGAAATTAGATCCACTTCCTCTAAAATCCGAAAAAGTCTCGATTATAGGTTAGAAATGGACCACGAGACGTGTTGGTGAGGTCAGAACGAAAAAACGAGCACGAAGCCTCGTATAGAAATCGGGAGGAGAGAGGGTATGAAATTAGATGCACTCGCTCTAAAACCCGAAAAAGTCTCAATTATAGGTTAGAAATGGACCACGAGACGTGTTTGTGAGGTCAGAACGAAAAAACGAGCACGAAGCCTCGTATATAAATCGGGAGGAGAGAGGGTATGAAATTAGATCCACTCGCTCTAAAACCCGAAAGAGTCTCGATTATACGTTAGAAATGGACCACGAGACGTGTTGGTGAGGTCAGAACGAAAAAACGAGCACGAAGCCTCGTATAGAAATCGGGAGGAGAGGGTATGAAATTACATCCACTAGCTCTAAAATCCGAAAAAGTCTCGATTATAGGTTAGAAATGGACCAGGAGACGTGTTGGTGAGGTCAGAACGAAAAAACGAGCACGAAGCCTCGTATAGAAATCGGGAGGAGAGAGGGTATGAAATTAGATCCACTCGCTCTAAAACCCGAAAAAGTTTCAATTATAGGTTAGAAATGGACCACGAGACGTGTTTGTGAGGTCAGAACGAGAAAACGAGCACGAAGCCTCGTATAGAAATCGGGAGGAGAGGGTATGAAATTACATCCACTAGCTCTAAAATCCGAAAAAGTCTCGATTATAGGTTAGAAATGGACCACGAGACGTGTTTGTAAGGTTACAACGAAAAAACGAGCACGAAGCCTCGTATAGAAATCGGGAGGAGAGAGGGTATAAAATTAGATCCACTCGCTCTAAAACTCGAAAAAGTCTCAATTATAGGTTAGAAATGGACCACGAGACGTGTTTGTGAGGTCAGAACGAGAAAACGAGCACGAAGCCTCGTATAGAAATCGGGAGGAGAGAGGGTATGAAATTAGATCCACAAGCTCTAAAACCCGAAAAAGTCTCGATTATAGGTTAGAAATGGACCACGAGACGTGTTTGTGAGGTCAGAACGAAAAAACGAGCACGAAGCCTCGTATATAAATCGGGAGGAGAGAGGGTATGAAATTAGATCCACTCGCTCTAAAACCCGAAAGAGTCTCGATTATAGGTTAGAAATGGACCAGGAGACGTGTTGGTGAGGTCAGAACGAAAAAACGAGCACGAAGCCTCGTATAGAAATCGGGAGGAGAGAGGGTATGAAATTAGATCCACTCGCGCTAAAACCCGAAAAAGTCTCAATTATAGGTTAGAAATGGACCACGAGACGTGTTTGTGAGGTCAGAACGAAAAAACGAACACGAAGCCTCGTATAGAAATCGGGAGGAGAGAGGGTATGAAATTAGATCCATTTGTTCCAAAACCAGAAAAAGTCTCGATTATAGGTTAGAAATGGACCACGAGACGTCTTTGTGAGGTCAGAACGAAAAAACGAGCACGAATCCTCGTATAGAAATCAGGAGGAGAGTGGGTATGAAATTAGATGCACTCGCTCTAAAACCCGAAAAAGTCTCAATTATAGGTTAGAAATGGACCACGAGACGTGTTTGTGAGGTCAGAACGAAAAAACGAGCACGAAGCCTCGTATATAAATCGGGAGGAGAGAGGGTATGAAATTAGATCCACTCGCTCTAAAACCCGAAAGAGTCTCGATTATAGGTTAGAAATGGACCAGGAGACGTGTTGGTGAGGTCAGAACGAAAAAACGAGCACGAAGCCTCGTATAGAAATCGGGAGGAGAGAGGGTATGAAATTAGATCCACTCGCGCTAAAACCCGAAAAAGTCTCAATTATAGGTTAGAAATGGACCACGAGACGTGTTTGTGAGGTCAGAACGAAAAAACGAACACGAAGCCTCGTATAGAAATCGGGAGGAGAGAGGGTATGAAATTAGATCCATTTGTTCCAAAACCAGAAAAAGTCTCGATTATAGGTTAGAAATGGACCACGAGACGTCTTTGTGAGGTCAGAACGAAAAAACGAGCACGAATCCTCGTATAGAAATCAGGAGGAGAGTGGGTATGAAATTAGATCCACTCGCTCTAAAACCCGAAAAAGTCTCAATTATAGGTTAGAAATGGACCACGAGACGTGTTTGTGAGGTCAGAACGAAATAACGAGCACGAAGCCTCGTATAGAAATCGGGATGGGAGAGAGTATGAAATTAGATCCACTTGCTCTGAAACCCGAAAAAGTCTCAATTATAGGTTAGAAATGGACCACGAGACGTGTTTGTGAGGTCAGAACGAAAAAACGAGCACGAAGCCTCGTATAGCAATCGGGAGGAGAGAGGATATGAAATTTGATCCACTTCCTCTAAAATCCGAAAAAGTCTCGATTATAGGTTAGAAATGGACCACGAGACGTGTTTGTAAGGTCAGAACGAAAAAACGAGCACGAAGCCTCGTATAGAAATCGGGAGGAGAGAGGGTATGAAATTAGATCCACTTGTTCCAAAACCAGAAAAAGTCTCGATTATTGGTTAGTAATGGACCACGAGACGTGTTTGTGAGGTCACAACGAAAAAACAAGCACGAAGCCTCCTATAGAAATCGGGAGGAGAGAGGGAATGAAATTAGATCCACTAGCTCTAAAACCCGAAAAAGTCTCGATTATAGGTTAGAAATGGACCACGAGACCTGTTTTTGAGGTCAGAACGAAAAAACGAGCACGAAGCCTTGTATAGAAATCGGGAGGAGAGAGGGTATGAAATTAGATCCACTCGCTCTAAAACCCGAAAAAGTATCCATTACAGGTTAGAAATGGACCACGAGACGTGTTTGTGAGGTCAGAACGAAAATCGAGCATGAAGCTTCGTATAGAAATCGGGAGGAGAGAGGGTATGAAATTAGATCCACTTCCTCTAAAAACCGAAAAAGTCTCGATTATAGGTTAGAAATGGACCACGAGATATGTTGGTGAGGTCAGAACAAAAAAACGAGCACGAAGCCTCGTATAGCAATCGGGAGGAGAGAGGGTATGAAATTAGATCCACTTCCTCTAAAATCCGAAAAAGCCTCGATTATAGGTTAGAAATGAACCACGAGACGTGTTTGTATGGTCAGAACGAAAAAACGAGCACGAAGACTCGTATAGAAATCGGGAGGATAGAGGGTATGAAATTAGAACCACTTGTTCGAAAACCAGAAAAAGTCTTGATTATTGGTTAGTAATGGACCACGAGATGTGTTTGTGAGGTCAGAATGAAAAAACAAGCACGAAGCCTCGTATAGAAATCGGCAGGAGAGAGGGTATGAAATTAGATCCACTTCCTCTAAAACCCGAAAAAGTCTCGATTATACGTTAGAAATGGACCACGAGACATGTTGGTGAGGTCAGAACGAAAAAACGAGCACGAAGCCTCGTATAGCAATCGGGAGGAGAGAGGGTATGAAATTAGATCCACTTCCTCTAAAATCCGAAAAAGTCTCGATTATAGGTTAGAAATGGACCACGAGACGTGTTGGTGAGGTCAGAACGAAAAAACGAGCACGAAGCCTCGTATAGAAATCGGGAGGAGAGAGGGTATGAAATTAGATGCACTCGCTCTAAAACCCGAAAAAGTCTCAATTATAGGTTAGAAATGGACCACGAGACGTGTTTGTGAGGTCAGAACGAAAAAACGAGCACGAAGCCTCGTATATAAATCGGGAGGAGAGAGGGTATGAAATTAGATCCACTCGCTCTAAAACCCGAAAGAGTCTCGATTATACGTTAGAAATGGACCACGAGACGTGTTGGTGAGGTCAGAACGAAAAAACGAGCACGAAGCCTCGTATAGAAATCGGGAGGAGAGGGTATGAAATTACATCCACTAGCTCTAAAATCCGAAAAAGTCTCGATTATAGGTTAGAAATGGACCAGGAGACGTGTTGGTGAGGTCAGAACGAAAAAACGAGCACGAAGCCTCGTATAGAAATCGGGAGGAGAGAGGGTATGAAATTAGATCCACTCGCTCTAAAACCCGAAAAAGTTTCAATTATAGGTTAGAAATGGACCACGAGACGTGTTTGTGAGGTCAGAACGAGAAAACGAGCACGAAGCCTCGTATAGAAATCGGGAGGAGAGGGTATGAAATTACATCCACTAGCTCTAAAATCCGAAAAAGTCTCGATTATAGGTTAGAAATGGACCACGAGACGTGTTTGTAAGGTTACAACGAAAAAACGAGCACGAAGCCTCGTATAGAAATCGGGAGGAGAGAGGGTATAAAATTAGATCCACTCGCTCTAAAACTCGAAAAAGTCTCAATTATAGGTTAGAAATGGACCACGAGACGTGTTTGTGAGGTCAGAACGAGAAAACGAGCACGAAGCCTCGTATAGAAATCGGGAGGAGAGAGGGTATGAAATTAGATCCACAAGCTCTAAAACCCGAAAAAGTCTCGATTATAGGTTAGAAATGGACCACGAGACGTGTTTGTGAGGTCAGAACGAAAAAACGAGCACGAAGCCTCGTATATAAATCGGGAGGAGAGAGGGTATGAAATTAGATCCACTCGCTCTAAAACCCGAAAGAGTCTCGATTATAGGTTAGAAATGGACCAGGAGACGTGTTGGTGAGGTCAGAACGAAAAAACGAGCACGAAGCCTCGTATAGAAATCGGGAGGAGAGAGGGTATGAAATTAGATCCACTCGCGCTAAAACCCGAAAAAGTCTCAATTATAGGTTAGAAATGGACCACGAGACGTGTTTGTGAGGTCAGAACGAAAAAACGAACACGAAGCCTCGTATAGAAATCGGGAGGAGAGAGGGTATGAAATTAGATCCATTTGTTCCAAAACCAGAAAAAGTCTCGATTATAGGTTAGAAATGGACCACGAGACGTCTTTGTGAGGTCAGAACGAAAAAACGAGCACGAATCCTCGTATAGAAATCAGGAGGAGAGTGGGTATGAAATTAGATGCACTCGCTCTAAAACCCGAAAAAGTCTCAATTATAGGTTAGAAATGGACCACGAGACGTGTTTGTGAGGTCAGAACGAAAAAACGAGCACGAAGCCTCGTATATAAATCGGGAGGAGAGAGGGTATGAAATTAGATCCACTCGCTCTAAAACCCGAAAGAGTCTCGATTATAGGTTAGAAATGGACCAGGAGACGTGTTGGTGAGGTCAGAACGAAAAAACGAGCACGAAGCCTCGTATAGAAATCGGGAGGAGAGAGGGTATGAAATTAGATCCACTCGCGCTAAAACCCGAAAAAGTCTCAATTATAGGTTAGAAATGGACCACGAGACGTGTTTGTGAGGTCAGAACGAAAAAACGAACACGAAGCCTCGTATAGAAATCGGGAGGAGAGAGGGTATGAAATTAGATCCATTTGTTCCAAAACCAGAAAAAGTCTCGATTATAGGTTAGAAATGGACCACGAGACGTCTTTGTGAGGTCAGAACGAAAAAACGAGCACGAATCCTCGTATAGAAATCAGGAGGAGAGTGGGTATGAAATTAGATCCACTCGCTCTAAAACCCGAAAAAGTCTCAATTATAGGTTAGAAATGGACCACGAGACGTGTTTGTGAGGTCAGAACGAAATAACGAGCACGAAGCCTCGTATAGAAATCGGGATGGGAGAGAGTATGAAATTAGATCCACTTGCTCTGAAACCCGAAAAAGTCTCAATTATAGGTTAGAAATGGACCACGAGACGTGTTTGTGAGGTCAGAACGAAAAAACGAGCACGAAGCCTCGTATAGCAATCGGGAGGAGAGAGGATATGAAATTTGATCCACTTCCTCTAAAATCCGAAAAAGTCTCGATTATAGGTTAGAAATGGACCACGAGACGTGTTTGTAAGGTCAGAACGAAAAAACGAGCACGAAGCCTCGTATAGAAATCGGGAGGAGAGAGGGTATGAAATTAGATCCACTTGTTCCAAAACCAGAAAAAGTCTCGATTATTGGTTAGTAATGGACCACGAGACGTGTTTGTGAGGTCACAACGAAAAAACAAGCACGAAGCCTCCTATAGAAATCGGGAGGAGAGAGGGAATGAAATTAGATCCACTAGCTCTAAAACCCGAAAAAGTCTCGATTATAGGTTAGAAATGGACCACGAGACCTGTTTTTGAGGTCAGAACGAAAAAACGAGCACGAAGCCTCGTATAGAAATCGGGAGGAGAGAGGGTATGAAATTAGATCCACTCGCTCTAAAACCCGAAAAAGTATCCATTACAGGTTAGAAATGGACCACGAGACGTGTTTGTGAGGTCAGAACGAAAATCGAGCATGAAGCTTCGTATAGAAATCGGGAGGAGAGAGGGTATGAAATTAGATCCACTTCCTCTAAAAACCGAAAAAGTCTCGATTATAGGTTAGAAATGGACCACGAGATATGTTGGTGAGGTCAGAACAAAAAAACGAGCACGAAGCCTCGTATAGCAATCGGGAGGAGAGAGGGTATGAAATTAGATCCACTTCCTCTAAAATCCGAAAAAGCCTCGATTATAGGTTAGAAATGAACCACGAGACGTGTTTGTATGGTCAGAACGAAAAAACGAGCACGAAGCCTCGTATAGAAATCGGGAGGATAGAGGGTATGAAATTAGAACCACTTGTTCGAAAACCAGAAAAAGTCTTGATTATTGGTTAGTAATGGACCACGAGATGTGTTTGTGAGGTCAGAATGAAAAAACAAGCACGAAGCCTCGTATAGAAATCGGCAGGAGAGAGGGTATGAAATTAGATCCACTTCCTCTAAAACCCGAAAAAGTCTCGATTATACGTTAGAAATGGACCACGAGACATGTTGGTGAGGTCAGAACGAAAAAACGAGCACGAAGCCTCGTATAGCAATCGGGAGGAGAGAGGGTATGAAATTAGATCCACTTCCTCTAAAATCCGAAAAAGTCTCGATTATAGGTTAGAAATGGACCACGAGACGTGTTGGTGAGGTCAGAACGAAAAAACGAGCACGAAGCCTCGTATAGAAATCGGGAGGAGAGAGGGTATGAAATTAGATGCACTCGCTCTAAAACCCGAAAAAGTCTCAATTATAGGTTAGAAATGGACCACGAGACGTGTTTGTGAGGTCAGAACGAAAAAACGAGCACGAAGCCTCGTATATAAATCGGGAGGAGAGAGGGTATGAAATTAGATCCACTCGCTCTAAAACCCGAAAGAGTCTCGATTATACGTTAGAAATGGACCACGAGACGTGTTGGTGAGGTCAGAACGAAAAAACGAGCACGAAGCCTCGTATAGAAATCGGGAGGAGAGGGTATGAAATTACATCCACTAGCTCTAAAATCCGAAAAAGTCTCGATTATAGGTTAGAAATGGACCACGAGACGTGTTTGTAAGGTCACAACGAAAAAACGAGCATGAAGCCTCGTATAGAAATCGGGAGGAGAGAGGGTATAAAATTAGATCCACTTCCTCTAAAACCCGAAAAAGTCTCGATTATACGTTAGAAATGGACCAGGAGACGTGTTGGTGAGGTCAGAACGAAAAAACGAGCACGAAGCCTCGTATAGAAATCGGGAGGAGAGAGGGTATGAAATTAGATCCACTCGCTCTAAAACCCGAAAAAGTTTCAATTATAGGTTAGAAATGGACCACGAGAAGTGTTTGTGAGGTCAGAACGAGAAAACGAGCACGAAGCCTCGTATAGAAATCGGGAGGAGAGGGTATGAAATTACATCCACTAGCTCTAAAATCCGAAAAAGTCTCGATTATAGGTTAGAAATGGACCACGAGACGTGTTTGTAAGGTCACAACGAAAAAACGAGCACGAAGCCTCGTATAGAAATCGGGAGGAGAGAGGGTATAAAATTAGATCCACTCGCTCTAAAACTCGAAAAAGTCTCAATTATAGGTTAGAAATGGACCACGAGACGTGTTTGTGAGGTCAGAACGAGAAAACGAGCACGAAGCCTCGTATAGAAATCGGGAGGAGAGAGGGTATGAAATCAGATCCACTTTCTCTAAAACCCGAAAAAGTCTCGATTATAGGTTAGAAATGGACCACGAGACATGTTGGTGAGGTCAGAATGAAAAAACGAGCACGAAGCCTCGTATAGCAATCGGGAGGAGAGAGGGTATGAAATTATTTCCACATCCTCTAAAATCCGAAAAAGTCTCGATTATAGGTTAGAAATGAACCACGAGACGTGTTTGTAAGGTCAGAATGAAAAAACGAGCACGAAGCCTCGTATAGAAATCGAGAGGAGAAAGGGTATGAAATTAGATCCACTTCCTCTAAAACTCGAAAAAGTATCGATTATAGGTTAGAAATGGACCACGAGACATGTTGGTGAGGTCAGAACGAAAAAATGAGCTCGAAACCTCGTATAGAAATCGGGAGGAGAGATGGTATGAAATTAGATCCACTTCCTCTAAAACCCGAAAAAGTTTTGATTATACGTTAGAAATGGACCATGAGACGTGTTGGTGAGGTCAGAACGAAAAAACGAGCACGAAGCCTCGTATAGAAATCGGGAGGAGAGAGGGTATGAAATTAGATCCACTCGCTCTAAAACCCGAAAAAGTCTCAATTATAGGTTAGAAATGGACCACGAGACGTGTTGGTGAGGTCAGAACGAAAAAACGAGCACGAAGCCTCGTATAGAAATCGGGAGGAGAGAGGGTATGAAATTAGATCCACTTCCTCTAAAATCCGAAAAAGTCTCGA
The DNA here is from genome assembly GCA_030544415.1 of Thalia dealbata. Taxonomy (NCBI): domain Eukaryota; kingdom Viridiplantae; phylum Streptophyta; class Magnoliopsida; order Zingiberales; family Marantaceae; genus Thalia; species Thalia dealbata. Next base: position 14,676,525 of record CM060460.1, read on the forward strand.
TTATACGTGAGAAATAGACCATGAGACGTGTTGGTGAGGTCAGAACGAAAAAACGAGCACGAAGCCTCGTATAGAAATCGGGAGGAGAGAGGGTATGAAATTAGATCCACTTCCTCTAAAACCCGAAAAAGTCTCAATTATACGTTAGAAATGGACCATGAGACGTGTTGGTGAGGTCAGAACGAAAAAACGAGCACGAAGCCTCGTATAGAAATCGGGAGGAGAGAGGGTATGAAATTAGATCCACTCGCTCTAAAACCCGAAAAAGTCTCAATTATAGGTTAGAAATGGACCACGAGACGTGTTTGTGAGGTCAGAACGAGAAAACGAGCACGAAGCCTCGTATAGAAATCGGGAGGAGAGGGTATGAAATTACATCCACTAGCTCTAAAATCCGAAAAAGTCTCGATTATAGGTTAGAAATGGACCACGAGACGTGTTTGTAAGGTCACAACGAAAAAATGAGCACGAAGCCTCGTATAGAAATCGGGAGGAGAGAGGGTATAAAATTAGATCCACTCGCTCTAAAACTCGAAAAAGTCTCAATTATAGGTTAGAAATGGACCACGAGACGTGTTTGTGAGGTCAGAACGAGAAAACGAGCACGAAGCCTCGTATAGAAATCGGGAGGAGAGAGGGTATGAAATCAGATCCACTTTCTCTAAAACCCGAAAAAGTCTCGATTATAGGTTAGAAATGGACCACGAGACATGTTGGTGAGGTCAGAATGAAAAAACGAGCACGAAGCCTCGTATAGCAATCGGGAGGAGAGAGGGTATGAAATTATTTCCACATCCTCTAAAATCCGAAAAAGTCTCGATTATAGGTTAGAAATGAACCACGAGACGTGTTTGTAAGGTCAGAATGAAAAAACGAGCACGAAGCCTCGTATAGAAATCGAGAGGAGAAAGGGTATGAAATTAGATCCACTTCCTCTAAAACTCGAAAAAGTATCGATTATAGGTTAGAAATGGACCACGAGACATGTTGGTGAGGTCAGAACGAAAAAATGAGCTCGAAACCTCGTATAGAAATCGGGAGGAGAGAGGGTATGAAATTAGATCCACTTCCTCTAAAACCCGAAAAAGTTTTGATTATACGTTAGAAATGGACCATGAGACGTGTTGGTGAGGTCAGAACGAAAAAACGAGCACGAAGCCTCGTATAGAAATCGGGAGGAGAGAGGGTATGAAATTAGATCCACTCGCTCTAAAACCCGAAAAAGTCTCAATTATAGGTTAGAAATGGACCACGAGACGTGTTGGTGAGGTCAGAACGAAAAAACGAGCACGAAGCCTCGTATAGAAATCGGGAGGAGAGAGGGTATGAAATTAGATGCACTCGCTCTAAAACCCGAAAAAGTCTCAATTATAGGTTAGAAATGGACCACGAGACGTGTTTGTGAGGTCAGAACGAAAAAACGAGCACGAAGCCTCGTATATAAATCGGGAGGAGAGAGGGTATGAAATTAGATCCACTCGCTCTAAAACCCGAAAGAGTCTCGATTATACGTTAGAAATGGACCACGAGACGTGTTGGTGAGGTCAGAACGAAAAAACGAGCACGAAGCCTCGTATAGAAATCGGGAGGAGAGGGTATGAAATTACATCCACTAGCTCTAAAATCCGAAAAAGTCTCGATTATAGGTTAGAAATGGACCACGAGACGTGTTTGTAAGGTCACAACGAAAAAACGAGCATGAAGCCTCGTATAGAAATCGGGAGGAGAGAGGGTATAAAATTAGATCCACTTCCTCTAAAACCCGAAAAAGTCTCGATTATACGTTAGAAATGGACCAGGAGACGTGTTGGTGAGGTCAGAACGAAAAAACGAGCACGAAGCCTCGTATAGAAATCGGGAGGAGAGAGGGTATGAAATTAGATCCACTCGCTCTAAAACCCGAAAAAGTTTCAATTATAGGTTAGAAATGGACCACGAGACGTGTTTGTGAGGTCAGAACGAGAAAACGAGCACGAAGCCTCGTATAGAAATCGGGAGGAGAGGGTATGAAATTACATCCACTAGCTCTAAAATCCGAAAAAGTCTCGATTATAGGTTAGAAATGGACCACGAGACGTGTTTGTAAGGTCACAACGAAAAAACGAGCACGAAGCCTCGTATAGAAATCGGGAGGAGAGAGGGTATAAAATTAGATCCACTCGCTCTAAAACTCGAAAAAGTCTCAATTATAGGTTAGAAATGGACCACGAGACGTGTTTGTGAGGTCAGAACGAGAAAACGAGCACGAAGCCTCGTATAGAAATCGGGAGGAGAGAGGGTATGAAATCAGATCCACTTTCTCTAAAACCCGAAAAAGTCTCGATTATAGGTTAGAAATGGACCACGAGACATGTTGGTGAGGTCAGAATGAAAAAACGAGCACGAAGCCTCGTATAGCAATCGGGAGGAGAGAGGGTATGAAATTATTTCCACATCCTCTAAAATCCGAAAAAGTCTCGATTATAGGTTAGAAATGAACCACGAGAGGTGTTTGTAAGGTCAGAATGAAAAAACGAGCACGAAGCCTCGTATAGAAATCGAGAGGAGAAAGGGTATGAAATTAGATCCACTTCCTCTAAAACTCGAAAAAGTATCGATTATAGGTTAGAAATGGACCACGAGACATGTTGGTGAGGTCAGAACGAAAAAATGAGCTCGAAACCTCGTATAGAAATCGGGAGGAGAGAGGGTATGAAATTAGATCCACTTCCTCTAAAACCCGAAAAAGTTTTGATTATACGTTAGAAATGGACCATGAGACGTGTTGGTGAGGTCAGAACGAAAAAACGAGCACGAAGCCTCGTATAGAAATCGGGAGGAGAGAGGGTATGAAATTAGATCCACTCGCTCTAAAACCCGAAAAAGTCTCAATTATAGGTTAGAAATGGACCACGAGACGTGTTGGTGAGGTCAGAACGAAAAAACGAGCACGAAGCCTCGTATAGAAATCGGGAGGAGAGAGGGTATGAAATTAGATCCACTTCCTCTAAAATCCGAAAAAGTCTCGATTATACGTGAGAAATAGACCATGAGACGTGTTGGTGAGGTCAGAACGAAAAAACGAGCACGAAGCCTCGTATAGAAATCGGGAGGAGAGAGGGTATGAAATTAGATCCACTTCCTCTAAAACCCGAAAAAGTCTCAATTATACGTTAGAAATGGACCATGAGACGTGTTGGTGAGGTCAGAACGAAAAAACGAGCACGAAGCCTCGTATAGAAATCGGGAGGAGAGAGGGTATGAAATTAGATCCACTCGCTCTAAAACCCGAAAAAGTCTCAATTATAGGTTAGAAATGGACCACGAGACGTGTTGGTGAGGTCAGAACGAAAAAACGAGCACGAAGCCTCGTATAGAAATCGGGAGGAGAGAGGGTATGAAATTAGATCCACTTCCTCTAAAACTCGAAAAAGTCTCGATTATAGGTTAGAAATGGACCACGAGACATGTTGGTGAGGTCAGAATGAAAAAACGAGCACGAAGCCTCGTATAGCAATCGGGAGGAGAGAGGGTATGAAATTAGATCCACATCCTCTAAAATCCGAAAAAGTCTCGATTATAGGTTAGAAATGGACCACGAGACGTGTTCCTGAGGTCAGAACGAAAAAACGAGCACGAAGCCTCGTATAGAAATCGGGAGGAGAGAGGATATGAAATTAGATCTACTAGCTCTAAAACCCGAAAAAGTCTCGATTATAGGTTAGAAATGAACCACGAGACGTGTTTGTAAGGTCAGAATGAAAAAACGAGCACGAAGCCTCGTATAGAAATCGGGAGGAGAAAGGGTATGAAATTAGATCCACTTCCTCTAAAACTCGAAAAAGTCTCGATTATAGGTTAGAAATGGACCACGAGACATGTTGGTGAGGTCAGAACGAAAAAATGAGCACGAAGCCTCGTATAGAAATCGGGAGGAGAGAGGGTATGAAATTAGATCCACTTCCTCTAAAACCCGAAAAAGTTTTGATTATACGTTAGAAATGGACCATGAGACGTGTTGGTGAGGTCAGAATGAAAAAACGAGCACGAAACCTCGTATAGAAATCGGGAGGAGAGAGGGTATGAAATTAGAGCCACTCGCTCTAAAACCCGAAAAAGTCTCAATTATAGGTTAGAAATGGACCACGAGACGTGTTTGTGAGGTCAGAACGAAAAAACGACCACGAAGCCTCGTATAGAAATCGGGAGGAGAGAGGGTATGAAATTAGATCCACTTCCTCTAAAATCCGAAAAAGTCTCGATTATACGTTAGAAATAGACCATGAGACGTGTTGGTGAGGTCAGAACGAAAAAACGAGCACGAAGCCTCGTATAGAAATCGGGAGGAGAGAGGGTATGAAATTAGATCCACTTCCTCTAAAACCCGAAAAAGTCTCAATTATACGTTAGAAATGGACCATGAGACGTGTTGGTGAGGTCAGAACGAAAAAACGAGCATGAAGCCTCGTATAGAAATCGGGAGGAGAGAGGGTATGAAATTAGATCCACTCGCTCTAAAACCCGAAAAAGTCTCAATTATAGGTTAGAAATGGACCACGAGACGTGTTGGTGAGGTCAGAACGAAAAAACGAGCACGAAGCCTCGTATAGAAATCGGGAGGAGAGAGGGTATGAAATTAGATCCACTTCCTCTAAAACTCGAAAAAGTCTCGATTATAGGTTAGAAATGGACCACGAGATATGTTGGTGAGGTCAGAATGAAAAAACGAGCACGAAGCCTCGTATAGCAATCGGGAGGAGAGAGGGTATGAAATTAGATCCACATCCTCTAAAATCCGAAAAAGTCTCGATTATAGGTTAGAAATGGACCACGAGACGTGTTCCTGAGGTCAGAACGAAAAAACGAGCACGAAGCCTCGTATAGAAATCGGGAGGAGAGAGGATATGAAATTAGATCTACTAGCTCTAAAACCCGAAAAAGTCTCAATTATAGGTTAGAAATGGACCACGAGACCTATTTTTGAGATCAGAATGAAAAAACGAGCACGAAGCCTCGTATAGAAATCGGGAGGAGAGGGTATGAAATTACATCCACTAGCTCTAAAATCCGAAAAAGTCTCGATTATAGGTTAGAAATGGACCACGAGACGTGTTTGTAAGGTCACAACGAAAAAACGAGCACGAAGCCTCGTATAGAAATCGGGAGGAGAGAGGGTATAAAATTAGATCCACTTCCTCTAAAACCCGAAAAAGTCTCGATTATACGTTAGAAATGGACCAGGAGACGTGTTGGTGAGGTCAGAACGAAAAAACGAGCACGAAGCCTCGTATAGAAATCGGGAGGAGAGAGGATATGAAATTAGATCCACTCGCTCTAAAACCCGAAAAAGTCTCAATTATAGGTTAGAAATGGACCACGAGACGTGTTTGTGAGGTCAGAACGAAAAAACGAGCACGAAGCCTCGTATAGAAATCGGGAGGAGAGAGGGTATGAAATTAGATCCACTTCCTCTAAAACCCGAAAAAGTCTCGATTATAGGTTAGAAATGGACCACGAGACATGTTGGTGAGGTCAGAACAAAAAAACGAGCACGAAGCCTCGTATAGAAATCGGGAGGAGAGAGGGTATGAAATTAGATCCACTTCCTCTAAAACCCGAAAATTTCTCAATTATAGGTTAGAAATGGACCACGAGACGTGTTTGTGAAGTCAGAACAAAAAAACGAGCACGAAGCCTCGTATAGAAATCGGGAGGAGAGATGGTATGAAATTAGATCCACTTCCTCTAAAACCCGAAAAAGTCTCGATTATAGGTTAGAAATGAACCACGAGACGTGTTTGTAAGGTTAGAACGAAAAAACGAGCACGAAGCCTCGTATAGAAATCGGGAGGAGAGAGGGTATGAAATTAGATCCACTAGCTCTAAAACCCGAAAATGTCTCAATTATAGGTTAGAAATGGACCACGAGTCCAATTTTTGAGGTCAGAACGAAAAAACGAGCATGAAGCCTAGAAATCGGGAGGAGAGAGGGAATGAAATTAGATCCACTTCCTCTAAAATCGAAAAAGTCTCGATTATAGGTTAGAAATGAACCACGAGATATGTTGGTGAGGTCAGAACAAAAAAACGAGCACGAAGCCTCGTATAGCAATCGGGAGGAGAGAGGGTATGAAATTAGATCCACTTCCTCTAAAATCCGAAAAAGTCTCGATTATAGGTTAGAAATGAACCACGAGACGTGTTTGTATGGTCAGAACGAAAAAACGAGCACGAAGCCTCGTATAGAAATCGGGAGGATAGAGGGTATGAAATTAGAACCACTTGTTCGAAAACCAGAAAAAGTCTTGATTATTGGTTAGTAATGGACCACGAGATGTGTTTGTGAGGTCAGAATGAAAAAACAAGCACGAAGCCTCGTATAGAAATCGGCAGGAGAGAGGGTATGAAATTAGATCCACTTCCTCTAAAACCCGAAAAAGTCTCGATTATACGTTAGAAATGGACCACGAGACATGTTGGTGAGGTCAGAACGAAAAAACGAGCACGAAGCCTCGTATAGCAATCGGGAGGAGAGAGGGTATGAAATTAGATCCACTTCCTCTAAAATCCGAAAAAGTCTCGATTATAGGTTAGAAATGAACCACGAGACGTGTTTGTATGGTTAGAACGAAAAAACGAGCACGAAGCCTCGTATAGAAATCGGGAGGATAGAGGGTATGAAATTAGAACCACTTGTTCGAAAACCAGAAAAAGTCTTGATTATTGGTTAGTAATGGACCACGAGATGTGTTTGTGAGGTCAGAATGAAAAAACAAGCACGAAGCCTCGTATAGAAATCGGCAGGAGAGAGGGTATGAAATTAGATCCACTTCCTCTAAAACCCGAAAAAGTCTCGATTATACGTTAGAAATGGACCACGAGACATGTTGGTGAGGTCAGAACGAAAAAACGAGCACGAAGCCTCGTATAGCAATCGGGAGGAGAGAGGGTATGAAATTAGATCCACTTCCTCTAAAATCCGAAAAAGTCTCGATTATAGGTTAGAAATGGACCACGAGACGTGTTGGTGAGGTCAGAACGAAAAAACGAGCACGAAGCCTCGTATAGAAATCGGGAGGAGAGAGGGTATGAAATTAGATGCACTCGCTCTAAAACCCGAAAAAGTCTCGATTATACGTTAGAAATGGACCACGAGACGTGTTTGTGAGGTCAGAACGAAAAAACGAGCACGAAGCCTCATATATAAATCGGGAGGAGAGAGGGTATGAAATTAGATCCACTCGCTCTAAAACCCGAAAGAGTCTCGATTATACGTTAGAAATGGACCACGAGACGTGTTGGTGAGGTCAGAACGAAAAAACGAGCACGAAGCCTCGTATAGAAATCGGGATGAGAGAGGGTATGAAATTAGATCGACTTTCTCTAAAACCCGAAAAAGTCTCGATTATAGGTTAGAAATGGACCACGAGACATGTTGGTGAGGTCAGAATGAAAAAACGAGCACGAAGCCTCCTATAGCAATCGGGAGGAGAGAGGGTATGAAATTAGATCCACTTCCTCTAAAATCCGAAAAAGTCTCGATTATAGGTTAGAAATGGACCACGAGACGTGTTGGTGAGGTCAGAACGAAAAAACGAGCACGAAGCCTCGTATAGAAATCGGGAGGAGAGAAGGTATGAAATTAGATGCACTCGCTCTAAAACCCGAAAAAGTCTCAATTATAGGTTAGAAATGGACCACGAGACGTGTTTGTGAGGTCAGAACGAAAAAACGAGCACGAAGCCTCGTATATAAATCGGGAGGAGAGAGGGTATGAAATTAGATCCACTCGCTCTAAAACCCGAAAGAGTCTCGATTATACGTTAGAAATGGACCACGAGACGTGTTGGTGAGGTCAGAACGAAAAAACGAGCACGAAGCCTCGTATAGAAATCGGGAGGAGAGGGTATGAAATTACATCCACTAGCTCTAAAATCCGAAAAAGTCTCGATTATAGGTTAGAAATGGACCACGAGACGTGTTTGTAAGGTCACAACGAAAAAACGAGCATGAAGCCTCGTATAGAAATCGGGAGGAGAGAGGGTATAAAATTAGATCCACTTCCTCTAAAACCCGAAAAAGTCTCGATTATACGTTAGAAATGGACCAGGAGACGTGTTGGTGAGGTCAGAACGAAAAAACGAGCACGAAGCCTCGTATAGAAATCGGGAGGAGAGAGGGTATGAAATTAGATCCACTCGCTCTAAAACCCGAAAAAGTTTCAATTATAGGTTAGAAATGGACCACGAGACGTGTTTGTGAGGTCAGAACGAGAAAACGAGCACGAAGCCTCGTATAGAAATCGGGAGGAGAGGGTATGAAATTACATCCACTAGCTCTAAAATCCGAAAAAGTCTCGATTATAGGTTAGAAATGGACCATGAGACGTGTTTGTAAGGTCACAACGAAAAAACGAGCACGAAGCCTCGTATAGAAATCGGGAGGAGAGAGGGTATAAAATTAGATCCACTCGCTCTAAAACTCGAAAAAGTCTCAATTATAGGTTAGAAATGGACCACGAGACGTGTTTGTGAGGTCAGAACGAGAAAACGAGCACGAAGCCTCGTATAGAAATCGGGAGGAGAGAGGGTATGAAATCAGATCTACTTTCTCTAAAACCCGAAAAAGTCTCGATTATAGGTTAGAAATGGACCACGAGACATGTTGGTGAGGTCAGAATGAAAAAACGAGCACGAAGCCTCGTATAGCAATCGGGAGGAGAGAGGGTATGAAATTATTTCCACATCCTCTAAAATCCGAAAAAGTCTCGATTATAGGTTCGAAATGAACCACGAGACGTGTTTGTAAGGTCAGAATGAAAAAACGAGCACGAAGCCTCGTATAGAAATCGAGAGGAGAAAGGGTATGAAATTAGATCCACTTCCTCTAAAACTCGAAAAAGTATCGATTATAGGTTAGAAATGGACCACGAGACATGTTGGTGAGGTCAGAACGAAAAAATGAGCTCGAAACCTCGTATAGAAATCGGGAGGAGAGAGGGTATGAAATTAGATCCACTTCCTCTAAAACCCGAAAAAGTTTTGATTATACGTTAGAAATGGACCATGAGACGTGTTGGTGAGGTCAGAACGAAAAAACGAGCACGAAGCCTCGTATAGAAATCGGGAGGAGAGAGGGTATGAAATTAGATCCACTCGCTCTAAAACCCGAAAAAGTCTCAATTATAGGTTAGAAATGGACCACGAGACGTGTTGGTGAGGTCAGAACGAAAAAACGAGCACGAAGCCTCGTATAGAAATCGGGAGGAGAGAGGGTATGAAATTAGATCCACTTCCTCTAAAACCCGAAAAAGTCTCAATTATACGTTAGAAATGGACCATGAGACGTGTTGGTGAGGTCAGAACGAAAAAACGAGCACGAAGCCTCGTATAGAAATCGGGAGGAGAGAGGGTATGAAATTAGATCCACTCGCTCTAAAACCCGAAAAAGTCTCAATTATAGGTTAGAAATGGACCACTAGACGTGTTGGTGAGGTCAGAACGAAAAAACGAGCACGAAGCCTCGTATAGTAATCGGGAGGAGAGAGGGTATGAAATTAGATCCACTTCCTCTAAAACTCGAAAAAGTCTCGATTATAGGTTAGAAATGGACCACGAGACATGTTGGTGAGGTCAGAATGAAAAAACGAGCACGAAGCCACGTATAGCAATCGGGAGGAGAGAGGGTATGAAATTAGATCCACATCCTCTAAAATCCGAAAAAGTCTCGATTATAGGTTAGAAATGGACCACGAGACGTGTTCCTGAGGTCAGAACGAAAAAACGAGCACGAAGCCTCGTATAGAAATCGGGAGGAGAGAGGATATGAAATTAGATCTACTAGCTCTAAAACCCGAAAAAGTCTTGATTATAGGTTAGAAATGAACCACGAGACGTGTTTGTAAGGTCAGAATGAAAAAACGAGCACGAAGCCTCGTATAGAAATCGGGAGGAGAAAGGGTATGAAATTAGATCCACTTCCTCTAAAACTCGAAAAAGTCTCGATTATAGGTTAGAAATGGACCACGAGACATGTTGGTGAGGTCAGAACGAAAAAATGAGCACGAAGCCTCGTATAGAAATCGGGAGGAGAGAGGGTATGAAATTAGATCCACTTCCTCTAAAACCCGAAAAAGTTTTGATTATACGTTAGAAATGGACCATGAGACGTGTTGGTGAGGTCAGAACGAAAAAACGAGCACGAAACCTCGTATAGAAATCGGGAGGAGAGAGGGTATGAAATTAGATCCACTCGCTCTAAAACCCGAAAAAGTCTCAATTATAGGTTAGAAATGGACCACGAGACGTGTTTGTGAGGTCAGAACGAAAAAACGAGCACGAAGCCTCGTATAGAAATCGGGAGGAGAGAGGGTATGAAATTAGATCCACTTCCTCTAAAATTCGAAAAAGTCTCGATTATACGTTAGAAATAGACCATGAGACGTGTTGGTGAGGTCAGAACGAAAAAACGAGCACGAAGCCTCGTATAGAAATCGGGAGGAGAGAGGGTATGAAATTAGATCCACTTCCTCTAAAACCCGAAAAAGTCTCAATTATACGTTAGAAATGGACCATTAGACGTGTTGGTGAGGTCAGAACAAAAAAACGAGCACAAAGCCTCGTATAGAAATCGGGAGGAGAGAGGGTATGAAATTAGATCCACTCGCTCTAAAACCCGAAAAAGTCTCAATTATAGGTTAGAAATGGACCACGAGACGTGTTTGTGAGGTCAGAACGAAAAAACGAGCACGAAGCCTCGTATAGAAATCGGGAGGAGAGAGGGTATGAAATTAGATCCACTTCCTCTAAAACTCGAAAAAGTCTCGATTATAGGTTAGAAATGGACCACGAGACATGTTGGTGAGGTCAGAATGAAAAAACGAGCACGAAGCCTCGTATAGCAATCGGGAGGAGAGAGGGTATGAAATTAGATCCACATCCTCTAAAATCCGAAAAAGTCTCGATTATAGGTTAGAAATGGACCACGAGACGTGTTCCTGAGGTCAGAACGAAAAAACGAGCACGAAGCCTCGTATAGAAATCGGGAGGAGAGAGGATATGAAATTAGATCTACTAGCTCTAAAACCCGAAAAAGTCTCAATTATAGGTTAGAAATGGACCACGAGACCTATTTTTGAGATCAGAATGAAAAAACGAGCACGAAGCCTCGTATAGAAATCGGGAGGAGAGGGTATGAAATTACATCCACTAGCTCTAAAATCCGAAAAAGTCTCGATTATAGGTTAGAAATGGACCACGAGACGTGTTTGTAAGGTCACAACGAAAAAACGAGCACGAAGCCTCGTATAGAAATCGGGAGGAGAGAGGGTATAAAATTAGATCCACTTCCTCTAAAACCCGAAAAAGTCTCGATTATACGTTAGAAATGGACCAGGAGACGTGTTGGTGAGGTCAGAACGAAAAAACGAGCACGAAGCCTCGTATAGAAATCGGGAGGAGAGAGGATATGAAATTAGATCCACTCGCTCTAAAACCCGAAAAAGTCTCAATTATAGGTTAGAAATGGACCACGAGACGTGTTAGTGAGGTCAGAACGAAAAAACGAGCACGAAGCCTCGTATAGAAATCGGGAGGAGAGAGGGTATGAAATTAGATCCACTTCCTCTAAAACCCGAAAAAGTCTCGATTATAGGTTAGAAATGGACCACGAGACATGTTGGTGAGGTCAGAACAAAAAAACGAGCACGAAGCCTCGTATAGAAATCGGAAGGAGAGAGGGTATGAAATTAGATCCACTTCCTCTAAAACCCGAAAATTTCTCAATTATAGGTTAGAAATGGACCACGAGACGTGTTTGTGAAGTCAGAACAAAAAAACGAGCACGAAGCCTCGTATAGAAATCGGGAGGAGAGATGGTATGAAATTAGATCCACTTCCTCTAAAACCCGAAAAAGTCTCGATTATACGTTAGAAATGGACCACGAGACGTGTTGGTGAGATCAGAACGAAAAAACGAGCACGAAGCCTCGTATATAAATCGGGAGGAGAGAGGGTATGAAATTAGATCCACTTCCTCTAAAACCCGAAAAAGTCTCGATTATACGTTAGAAATGGACCATGAGACGTGTTGGTGAGGTCAGAACGAAAAAACGAGGACGAAGCCTCGTATAGAAATCGGGAGGAGAGAGGGTATGAAATTAGATCCACTCGCTCTAAAACCCGAAAAAGTCTCGATTATAGGTTAGAAATGGACCACGAGACGTGTTTGTGAGGTCAGAACGAAAAAACGAGCACGAAGCCTCGTATAGAAATCGGGAGGAGAGAGGGTATGAAATTATTTCCACTTCCTCTAAAATCCGAAAAAGTCTCGATTATAGGTTAGAAATGGACCACGAGACGTGTTCCTGAGGTCAGAACGAAAAAATGAGCACGAAGCCTCGTATAGAAATCGGGAGGAGAGAGGATATGAAATTAGATCTACTAGCTCTAAAACCCGAAAAAAGTCTCAATTATAGGTTAGAAATGGACCACGAGACCTATTTTTGAGATCAGAATGAAAAAACGAGCACGAAGCCTCGTATAGAAATCGGGAGGAGAGGGTATGAAATTACATCCACTAGCTCTAAAATCCGAAAAAGTCTCGATTATAGGTTAGAAATGGACCACGAGACGTGTCTATAAGGTCACAACGAAAAAACGAGCACGAAGCCTCGTATAGAAATCGGGAGGAGAGAGGGTATAAAATTAGATCCACTTCCTCTAAAACCCGAAAAAGTCTCGATTATACGTTAGAAATGGACCAGGAGACGTGTTGGTGAGGTCAGAACGAAAAAACGAGCACGAAGCCTCGTATAGAAATCGGGAGGAGAGAGGGTATGAAATTAGATCCACTCGCTCTAAAACCCGAAAAAGTCTCAATTATAGGTTAGAAATGGACCACGAGACGTGTTTGTGAGGTCAGAACGAAAAAACGAGCACGAAGCCTCGTATAGAAATCGGGAGGAGAGAGGGTATGAAATTAGATCCACTTCCTCTAAAACCCGAAAAAGTCTCGATTATAGGTTAGAAATGGACCACGAGACATGTTGGTGAGGTCAGAACAAAAAAACGAGCACGAAGTCTCGTATAGAAATCGGGAGGAGAGAGGGTATGAAATTAGATCCACTTCCTCTAAAACCCGAAAAAGTCTCAATTATAGGTTAGAAATGGACCACGAGACGTGTTTGTGAGGTCAGAACAAAAAAACGAGCACGAAGCCTCGTATAGAAATCGGGAGGAGAGATGGTATGAAATTAGATCCACTTCCTCTAAAACCCAAAAAAGTCTCGATTATACGTTAGAAATGGACCACGAGACGTGTTGGTGAGGTCAGAACGAAAAAACGAGCACGAAGCCTCGTATATAAATCGGGAGGAGAGAGGGTATGAAATTAGATCCACTTGCTCTGAAACCCGAAAAAGTCTCAATTATAGGTTAGAAATGGACCACGAGACGTGTTTGTGAGGTCAAAACGAAAAAACAAGCACGAAACCTCGTATAGAAATCAGGAGGAGAGAGGGTATGAAATTAGATCCACTTCCTCTAAAACCCGAAAAAGTCTCGATTATACGTTAGAAATGGACCATGAGACGTGTTGGTGAGGTCAGAACGAAAAAACGAGGACGAAGCCTCGTATAGAAATCGGGAGGAGAGAGGGTATGAAATTAGATCCACTCGCTCTAAAACCCGAAAAAGTCTCAATTATAGGTTAGAAATGGACCACGAGACGTGTTTGTGAGGTCAGAACGAAAAAAAGAGCACGAAGCCTCGTATAGAAATCGGGAGGAGAGAGGGTATGAAATTAGATCCACTTCCTCTAAAACCCGAAAAAGTCTCAATTATAGGTTAGAAATGGACCACGAGACATGTTGGTGAGGTCAGAACGAAAAAACGAGCACGAAGCCTCGTATAGAAATCGGGAGGAGAGAGGGTATGAAATTAGATCCATTCGCACTAAAACCCGAAAAAGTCTCAATTATAAGTTAGAAATGGACCACGAGACGTGTTTGTGAGGTCAGAACGAAAAAACAAGCACGAAGCCTCGTAAAGAAATCAGGAGGAGAGAGAGTATGAAATTAGATCCACTTCCTCTAAAACCCGAAAAAGTCTCGATTATAGGTTAGAAATGGACCACGAGACATGTTGGTGAGGTCGGAACGAAAAAATGAGCACGAAGCCTCGTATAGAAATCGGGAGGAGCGAGGGTATGAAATTAGATCCACTTCCTCTAAAACCCGAAAAAGTTTTGATTATACGTTAGAAATGGACCATGAGACGTGTTGGTGAGGTCAGAACAAAAAAACGAGCACAAAGCCTCGTATAGAAATCGGGAGGAGAGAGGGTATGAAATTAGATCCACTCGCTCTAAAACCCGAAAAAGTCTCAATTATAGGTTAGAAATGGACCACGAGACGTGTTTGTGAGGTCAGAACGAAAAAACGAGCACGAAGCCTCGTATAGAAATCGGGAGGAGAGAGGGTATGAAATTAGATCCACTTCCTCTAAAACCCGAAAAAGTCTCGATTATAGGTTAGAAATGGACCACGAGACATGTTGGTGAGGTCAGAACGAAAAAACGAGCACGAAGCCTCGTATAGCAATCGGGAGGAGAGAGGTTATGATATTAGATCCACTTCCTCTAAAATCCGAAAAAGTCTCGATTATAGGTTAGAAATGAACCACGAGACGTGTTTGTAAGGTTAGAACGAAAAAACGAGCACGAAGCCTCGTATAGAAATCGGGAGGAGAGAGGGTATGAAATTAGATCCACTAGCTCTAAAACCCGAAAATGTCTCAATTATAGGTTAGAAATGGACCACGAGTCCAATTTTTGAGGTCAGAACGAAAAAACGAGCATGAAGCCTAGAAATCGGGAGGAGAGAGGGTATGAAATTAGATCCATTTCCTCTAAAATCGAAAAAGTCTCGATTATAGGTTAGAAATGAACCACGAGACGTGTTTGTAAGGTCATAACGAAAAAACGAGCACGAAGCCTCGTATAGAAATCGGGAGGAGAGAGGGTATAAAATTAGATCCACTTCCTCTAAAACCCGAAAAAGTCTCGATTATAGGTTAGAAATGGACCACGAGACGTCTTTGTGAGGTCAGAACGAAAAAACGAGCACGAATACTCGTATAGAAATCGGGAGGAGAGAGGGTATGAAATTAGATCCACTCGCTCTAAAACCCGAAAAAGTCTCAATTATAGGTTAGAAATGGACCACGAGACGTGTTTGTGAGATCAGAACGAAATAACGAGCATGAAGCCTCGTATAGAAATCGGGATGGGAGAGAGTATGAAATTAGATCCACTCGCTCTAAAACCCGAAAAAGTCTCGATTATAGGTTAGAAATGGACCACGAGACGTGTTTGTGAGGTCAGAACGAAAAAACGAGCACGAAGCCTCGTATAGCAATCGGGAGGAGAGAGGATATGAAATTTGATCCACTTCCTCTAAAATCCGAAAAAGTCTCGATTATAGGTTAGAAATGGACCACGAGACGTGTTTGTAAGGTCAGAACGAAAAAACGAGCACGAAGCCTCGTATAGAAATCGGGAGGAGAGAGGGTATGAAATTAGATCCACTTGTTCCAAAACCAGAAAAAGTCTCCATTATTGGTTAGTAATGGACCACGAGACGTGTTTGTGAGGTCAGAACGAAAAAACAAGCACGAAGCCTCGTATAGAAATCGGGAGGAGAGAGGGTATGAAATTAGATCCACTTCCTCTAAAACCCGAAAAAGTCTCAATTATACGTTAGAAATGGACCACGAGACGTGTTGGTGAGGTCAGAACGAAAAAACGAGCACGAAGCCTCGTATAGAAATCGGGAGGAGAGAGGGTATGAAATTAGATCCACTTCCTCTAAAACTCGAAAAAGTCTCGATTATAGGTTAGAAATGGACCACGAGACATGTTGGTGAGGTCAGAACGAAAAAACGAGCACGAAGCCTCGTATAGAAATCGGGAGGAGAGAGGGTATGAAATTATTTCCACTTCCTCTAAAATCCGAAAAAGTCTCGATTATAGGTTAGAAATGGACCACGAGACGTGTTCCTGAGGTCAGAACGAAAAAACGAGCACGAAGCCTCGTATAGAAATCGGGAGGAGAGAGGATATGAAATTAGATCTACTAGCTCTAAAACCCGAAAAAAGTCTCAATTATAGGTTAGAAATGGACCACGAGACCTATTTTTGAGATCAGAATGAAAAAACGAGCACGAAGCCTCGTATAGAAATCGGGAGGAGAGGGTATGAAATTACATCCACTAGCTCTAAAATCCGAAAAAGTCTCGATTATAGGTTAGAAATGGACCACGAGACGTGTCTGTAAGGTCACAACGAAAAAACGAGCACGAAGCCTCGTATAGAAATCGGGAGGAGAGAGGGTATAAAATTAGATCCACTTCCTCTAAAACCAGAAAAAGTCTCGATTATACATTAGAAATGGACCAGGAGACGTGTTGGTGAGGTCAGAACGAAAAAACGAGCACGAAGCCTCGTATAGAAATCGGGAGGAGAGAGGGTATGAAATTAGATC
Organism: Thalia dealbata; assembly: GCA_030544415.1. Classification (NCBI taxonomy): domain Eukaryota; kingdom Viridiplantae; phylum Streptophyta; class Magnoliopsida; order Zingiberales; family Marantaceae; genus Thalia; species Thalia dealbata. The sequence continues at coordinate 14,693,044 of CM060460.1, forward strand.
CACTCGCTCTAAAACCCGAAAAAGTCTCAATTATAGGTTAGAAATGGACCACGAGACGTGTTTGTGAGGTCAGAACGAAAAAACGAGCACGAAGCCTCGTATAGAAATCGGGAGGAGAGAGGGTATGAAATTAGATCCACTTCCTCTAAAACCCGAAAAAGTCTCCATTATTGGTTAGTAATGGACCACGAGACGTGTTTGTGAGGTCAGAACGAAAAAACAAGCACGAAGCCTCGTATAGAAATCGGGAGGAGAGAGGGTATGAAATTAGATCCACTTCCTCTAAAACCCGAAAAAGTCTCAATTATACGTTAGAAATGGACCACGAGACGTGTTGGTGAGGTCAGAACGAAAAAACGAGCACGAAGCCTCGTATAGAAATCGGGAGGAGAGAGGGTATGAAATTAGATCCACTTCCTCTAAAACTCGAAAAAGTCTCGATTATAGGTTAGAAATGGACCACGAGACATGTTGGTGAGGTCAGAACGAAAAAACGAGCACGAAGCCTCGTATAGAAATCGGGAGGAGAGAGGGTATGAAATTATTTCCACTTCCTCTAAAATCCGAAAAAGTCTCGATTATAGGTTAGAAATGGACCACGAGACGTGTTCCTGAGGTCAGAACGAAAAAACGAGCACGAAGCCTCGTATAGAAATCGGGAGGAGAGAGGATATGAAATTAGATCTACTAGCTCTAAAACCCGAAAAAAGTCTCAATTATAGGTTAGAAGTGGACCACGAGACCTATTTTTGAGATCAGAATGAAAAAACGAGCACGAAGCCTCGTATAGAAATCGGGAGGAGAGGGTATGAAATTACATCCACTAGCTCTAAAATCCGAAAAAGTCTCGATTATAGGTTAGAAATGGACCACGAGACGTGTCTGTAAGGTCACAACGAAAAAACGAGCACGAAGCCTCGTATAGAAATCGGGAGGAGAGAGGGTATAAAATTAGATCCACTTCCTCTAAAACCCGAAAAAGTCTCGATTATACATTAGAAATGGACCAGGAGACGTGTTGGTGAGGTCAGAACGAAAAAACGAGCACGAAGCCTCGTATAGAAATCGGGAGGAGAGAGGGTATGAAATTAGATCCACTCGCTCTAAAACCCGAAAAAGTCTCAATTATAGGTTAGAAATGGACCACGAGACGTGTTTGTGAGGTCAGAACGAAAAAACGAGCACGAAGCCTCGTATAGAAATCGGGAGGAGAGAGGGTATGAAATTAGATCCACTTCCTCTAAAATCCGAAAAAGTCTCGATTATAGGTTAGAAATGGACCACGAGACGTGTTGGTGAGGTCAGAACGAAAAAACGAGCACGAAGCCTCGTATAGAAATCGGGAGGAGAGAGGGTATGAAATTAGATCCACTTCCTCTAAAACTCGAAAAAGTCTCGATTATAGGTTAGAAATGGACCACGAGACATGTTGGTGAGGTCAGAACGAAAAAACGAGCACGAAGCCTCGTATAGAAATCGGGAGGAGAGAGGGTATGAAATTAGATCCACTTCCTCTAAAACCCGAAAAAGTCTCAATTATACGTTAGAAATGGACCACGAGACGTGTTGGTGAGGTCAGAACGAAAAAACGAGCACGAAGCCTCGTATAGAAATCGGGAGGAGAGAGGGTATGAAATTAGATCCACTTCCTCTAAAACTCGAAAAAGTCTCGATTATAGGTTAGAAATGGACCACGAGACATGTTGGTGAGGTCAGAACGAAAAAACGAGCACGAAGCCTCGTATAGAAATCGGGAGGAGAGAGGGTATGAAATTATTTCCACTTCCTCTAAAATCCGAAAAAGTCTCGATTATAGGTTAGAAATGGACCACGAGACGTGTTCCTGAGGTCAGAACGAAAAAACGAGCACGAAGCCTCGTATAGAAATCGGGAGGAGAGAGGATATGAAATTAGATCTACTAGCTCTAAAACCCGAAAAAAGTCTCAATTATAGGTTAGAAGTGGACCACGAGACCTATTTTTGAGATCAGAATGAAAAAACGAGCACGAAGCCTCGTATAGAAATCGGGAGGAGAGGGTATGAAATTACATCCACTAGCTCTAAAATCCGAAAAAGTCTCGATTATAGGTTAGAAATGGACCACGAGACGTGTCTGTAAGGTCACAACGAAAAAACGAGCACGAAGCCTCGTATAGAAATCGGGAGGAGAGAGGGTATAAAATTAGATCCACTTCCTCTAAAACCCGAAAAAGTCTCGATTATACATTAGAAATGGACCAGGAGACGTGTTGGTGAGGTCAGAACGAAAAAACGAGCACGAAGCCTCGTATAGAAATCGGGAGGAGAGAGGGTATGAAATTAGATCCACTCGCTCTAAAACCCGAAAAAGTCTCAATTATAGGTTAGAAATGGACCACGAGACGTGTTTGTGAGGTCAGAACGAAAAAACGAGCACGAAGCCTCGTATAGAAATCGGGAGGAGAGAGGGTATGAAATTAGATCCACTTCCTCTAAAATCCGAAAAAGTCTCGATTATAGGTTAGAAATGGACCACGAGACGTGTTGGTGAGGTCAGAACGAAAAAACGAGCACGAAGCCTCGTATAGAAATCGGGAGGAGAGAGGGTATGAAATTAGATCCACTTCCTCTAAAACTCGAAAAAGTCTCGATTATAGGTTAGAAATGGACCACGAGACATGTTGGTGAGGTCAGAACGAAAAAACGAGCACGAAGCCTCGTATAGAAATCGGGAGGAGAGAGGGTATGAAATTATTTCCACTTCCTCTAAAATCCGAAAAAGTCTCGATTATAGGTTAGAAATGGACCACGAGACGTGTTCCTGAGGTCAGAACGAAAAAACGAGCACGAAGCCTCGTATAGAAATCGGGAGGAGAGAGGATATGAAATTAGATCTACTAGCTCTAAAACCCGAAAAAAGTCTCAATTATAGGTTAGAAATGGACCACGAGACCTATTTTTGAGATCAGAATGAAAAAACGAGCACGAAGCCTCGTATAGAAATCGGGAGGAGAGGGTATGAAATTACATCCACTAGCTCTAAAATCCGAAAAAGTCTCGATTATAGGTTAGAAATGGACCACGAGACGTGTCTGTAAGGTCACAACGAAAAAACGAGCACGAAGCCTCGTATAGAAATCGGGAGGAGAGAGGGTATAAAATTAGATCCACTTCCTCTAAAACCCGAAAAAGTCTCGATTATACATTAGAAATGGACCAGGAGACGTGTTGGTGAGGTCAGAACGAAAAAACGAGCACGAAGCCTCGTATAGAAATCGGGAGGAGAGAGGGTATGAAATTAGATCCACTCGCTCTAAAACCCGAAAAAGTCTCCATTATTGGTTAGTAATGGACCACGAGACGTGTTTGTGAGGTCAGAACGAAAAAACAAGCACGAAGCCTCGTATAGAAATCGGGAGGAGAGAGGGTATGAAATTAGATCCACTTCCTCTAAAACCCGAAAAAGTCTCAATTATACGTTAGAAATGGACCACGAGACGTGTTGGTGAGGTCAGAACGAAAAAACGTGTTGGTGAGGTCAGAACGAAAAAACGAGCACGAAGCCTCGTATAGAAATCGGGAGGAGAGAGGGTATGAAATTAGATCCATTCGCACTAAAACCCGAAAAAGTCTCAATTATAAGTTAGAAATGGACCACGAGACGTGTTTGTGAGGTCAGAACGAAAAAACAAGCACGAAGCCTCGTAAAGAAATCAGGAGGAGAGAGAGTATGAAATTAGATCCACTTCCTCTAAAACCCGAAAAAGTCTCGATTATAGGTTAGAAATGGACCACGAGACATGTTGGTGAGGTCGGAACGAAAAAATGAGCACGAAGCCTCGTATAGAAATCGGGAGGAGCGAGGGTATGAAATTAGATCCACTTCCTCTAAAACCCGAAAAAGTTTTGATTATACGTTAGAAATGGAACATGAGGCGTGTTGGTGAGGTCAGAACAAAAAAACGAGCACAAAGCCTCGTATAGAAATCGGGAGGAGAGAGGGTATGAAATTAGATCCACTCGCTCTAAAACCCGAAAAAGTCTCAATTATAGGTTAGAAATGGACCACGAGACGTGTTTGTGAGGTCAGAACGAAAAAACGAGCACGAAGCCTCGTATAGAAATCGGGAGGAGAGAGGGTATGAAATTAGATCCACTTCCTCTAAAACCCGAAAAAGTCTCAATTATAGGTTAGAAATGGACCACGAGACATGTTGGTGAGGTCAGAACGAAAAAACGAGCACGAAGCCTCGTATAGAAATCGGGAGGAGAGAGGGTATGAAATTAGATCCATTCGCACTAAAACCCGAAAAAGTCTCAATTATAAGTTAGAAATGGACCACGAGACGTGTTTGTGAGGTCAGAACGAAAAAACAAGCACGAAGCCTCGTAAAGAAATCAGGAGGAGAGAGAGTATGAAATTAGATCCACTTCCTCTAAAACCCGAAAAAGTCTCAATTATAGGTTAGAAATGGACCACGAGACATGTTGGTGAGGTCAGAACAAAAAAACGAGCACAAAGCCTCGTATAGAAATCGGGAGGAGAGAGGGTATGAAATTAGATCCACTCGCTCTAAAACCCGAAAAAGTCTCAATTATACGTTAGAAATGGAACACGAGACGTGTTTGTGAGGTCAGAACGAAAAAACGAGCACGAAGCCTCGTATAGAAATCGGGAGGAGAGAGGGTATGAAATTAGATCCACTTCCTCTAAAACCCGAAAAAGTCTCGATTATAGGTTAGAAATGGACCACGAGACATGTTGGTGAGGTCAGAACGAAAAAACGAGCACGAAGCCTCGTATAGCAATCGGGAGGAGAGAGGTTATGATATTAGATCCACTTCCTCTAAAATCCGAAAAAGTCTCGATTATAGGTTAGAAATGAACCACGAGACGTGTTTGTAAGGTTAGAACGAAAAAACGAGCACGAAGCCTCGTATAGAAATCGGGAGGAGAGAGGGTATGAAATTAGATCCACTAGCTCTAAAACCCGAAAATGTCTCAATTATAGGTTAGAAATGGACCACGAGTCCAATTTTTGAGGTCAGAACGAAAAAACGAGCATGAAGCCTAGAAATCGGGAGGAGAGAGGGTATGAAATTAGATCCACTTCCTCTAAAATCGAAAAAGTCTCGATTATAGGTTAGAAATGAACCACGAGACGTGTTTGTAAGGTCAGAACGAAAAAACGAGCACGAAGCCTCGTATAGAAATCGGGAGGAGAGAGGGTATAAAATTAGATCCACTTCCTCTAAAACCCGAAAAAGTCTCGATTATAGGTTAGAAATGGACCACGAGACGTCTTTGTGAGGTCAGAACGAAAAAACGAGCACGAATACTCGTATAGAAATCGGGAGGAGAGAGGGTATGAAATTAGATCCACTCGCTCTAAAACCCGAAAAAGTCTCAATTATAGGTTAGAAATGGACCACGAGACGTGTTTGTGAGGTCAGAACGAAATAACGAGCATGAAGCCTCGTATAGAAATCGGGATGGGAGAGAGTATGAAATTAGATCCACTCGCTCTAAAACCCGAAAAAGTCTCGATTATAGGTTAGAAATGGACCACGAGACGTGTTTGTGAGGTCAGAACGAAAAAACGAGCACGAAGCCTCGTATAGCAATCGGGAGGAGAGAGGATATGAAATTTGATCCACTTCCTCTAAAATCCGAAAAAGTCTCGATTATAGGTTAGAAATGGACCACGAGACGTGTTTGTAAGGTCAGAACGAAAAAACGAGCACGAAGCCTCGTATAGAAATCGGGAGGAGAGAGGGTATGAAATTAGATCCACTTGTTCCAAAACCAGAAAAAGTCTCCATTATTGGTTAGTAATGGACCACGAGACGTGTTTGTGAGGTCAGAACGAAAAAACAAGCACGAAGCCTCGTATAGAAATCGGGAGGAGAGAGGGTATGAAATTAGATCCACTTCCTCTAAAACCCGAAAAAGTCTCGATTATACGTTTGAAATGGACCGCGAGACGTGTTGGTGAGGTCAGAACGAAAAAACGAGCACGAAGCCTCGTATAGAAATCGGGAGGACAGAGGGTATGAAATTAGATCCACTTCCTCTAAAACCCGAAAAAGTCTCAATTATACGTTAGAAATGGACCATGAGACGTGTTGGTGAGGTCAGAACGAAAAAACGAGCACGAAGCCTCGTATAGAAATCGGGAGGAGAGAGGGTATGAAATTAGATCCACTCGCTCTAAAACCCGAAAAAGTCTCAATTATAGGTTAGAAATGGACCACGAGACGTGTTGGTGAGGTCAGAATGAAAAAACGAGCACGAAGCCTCGTATAGAAATCGGGAGGAGAGAGGGTATGAAATTAGATCCACTTCCTCTAAAACTCGAAAAAGTCTCGATTATAGGTTAGAAATGGACCACGAGACATGTTGGTGAGGTCAGAATTAAAAAACGAGCACGAAGCCTCGTATAGCAATCGGGAGGAGAGAGGGTATGAAATTAGATCCACATCCTCTAAAATCCGAAAAAGTCTCGATTATAGGTTAGAAATGGACCACGAGACGTGTTCCTGAGGTCAGAACGAAAAAACGAGCACGAAGCCTCGTATAGAAATCGGGAGGAGAGAGGATATGAAATTAGATCTACTAGCTCTAAAACCCGAAAAAGTCTCGATTATAGGTTAGAAATGAACCACGAGACGTGTTTGTAAGGTCAGAATGAAAAAACGAGCACGAAGCCTCGTATAGAAATCGGGAGGAGAAAGGGTATGAAATTAGATCCACTTCCTCTAAAACTCGAAAAAGTCTCGATTATAGGTTAGAAATGGACCACGAGACATGTTGGTGAGGTCAGAACGAAACAATGAGCACGAAGCCTCGTATAGAAATCGGGAGGAGAGAGGGTATGAAATTAGATCCACTTCCTCTAAAACCCGAAAAAGTTTTGATTATACGTTAGAAATGGACCATGAGACGTGTTGGTGAGGTCAGAACGAAAAAACGAGCACGAAACCTCGTATAGAAATCGGGAGGAGAGAGGGTATGAAATTAGATCGACTCGCTCTAAAACCCGAAAAAGTCTCAATTATAGGTTAGAAATGGACCACGAGACGTGTTTGTGAGGTCAGAACGAAAAAACGAGCACGAAGCCTCGTATAGAAATCGGGAGGAGAGAGGGTATGAAATTAGATCCACTTGTTCCAAAACCAGAAAAAGTCTCGATTATTGGTTAGTAATGGACCACGAGACGTGTTTGTGAGGTCAGAACGAAAAAACGAGCACGAAGCGTCGTATAGAAATCGGGAGGAGAGAGGGTATGAAATTAGATCCACTAGCTCTAAAACCCGAAAAAGTCTCCATTACAGGTTAGAAATGGACCACGAGACGTGTTTGTGAGGTCAGAAAGAAAATCGAGCATGAAGCTTCGTATAGAAATCGGGAGGAGAGAGGGTATGAAATTAGATCCACTTCCTCTAAAACCCGAAAAAGTCTCGATTATAGGTTAGAAATGGACCACGAGATATGTTGGTGAGGTCAGAACAAAAAAACGAGCACGAAGCCTCGTATAGCAATCGGGAGGAGAGAGGGTATGAAATTAGATCCACTTCCTCTAAAATCCGAAAAAGTCTCGATTATAGGTTAGAAATGAACCACGAGACGTGTTTGTATGGTCAGAACGAAAAAACGAGCACGAAGCCTCGTATAGAAATCGGGAGGATAGAGGGTATGAAATTAGAACCACTTGTTCGAAAACCAGAAAAAAGTCTTGATTATTGGTTAGTAATGGACCACGAGATGTGTTTGTGAGGTCAGAATGAAAAAACAAGCACGAAGCCTCGTATAGAAATCGGCAGGAGAGAGGGTATGAAATTAGATCCACTTCCTCTAAAACCCGAAAAAGTCTCGATTATACGTTAGAAATGGACCACGAGACATGTTGGTGAGGTCAGAACGAAAAAACGAGCACGAAGCCTCGTATAGCAATCGGGAGGAGAGAGGGTATGAAATTAGATCCACTTCCTCTAAAATCCGAAAAAGTCTCGATTATAGGTTAGAAATGGACCACGAGACGTGTTGGTGAGGTCAGAACGAAAAAACGAGCACGAAGCCTCGTATAGAAATCGGGAGGAGAGAGGGTATGAAATTAGATGCACTCGCTCTAAAACCCGAAAAAGTCTCAATTATAGGTTAGAAATGGACCACGAGACGTGTTTGTGAGGTCAGAACGAAAAAACGAGCACGAAGCCTCGTATATAAATCGGGAGGAGAGAGGGTATGAAATTAGATCCACTCGCTCTAAAACCCGAAAGAGTCTCGATTATACGTTAGAAATGGACCACGAGACGTGTTGGTGAGGTCAGAACGAAAAAACGAGCACGAAGCCTCGTATAGAAATCGGGAGGAGAGAGGGTATGAAATTAGATCCACTTGTTCCAAAACCAGAAAAAGTCTCGATTATTGGTTAGTAATGGACCACGAGACGTGTTTGTGAGGTCAGAACGAAAAAACGAGCACGAAGCGTCGTATAGAAATCGGGAGGAGAGAGGGTATGAAATTAGATCCACTAGCTCTAAAACCCGAAAAAGTCTCGATTATAGGTTAGAAATTGACCACGAGACGTGTTTGTGAGGTCAGAACGAAAAAACGAGCACGTAGCCTCCTATAGAAATCGGGAGGAGAGAGGGAATGAAATTAGATCCACTAACTCTAAAACCCGAAAAAGTCTCGATTATAGGTTAGAAATGGACCACGAGACCTGTTTTTGAGGTCAGAACGAAAAAACGAGCACGAAGCCTCGTATAGAAATCGGGAGGAGAGAGGGTATGAAATTAGATCCACTCGCTCTAAAACCCGAAAAAGTCTCCATTACAGGTTAGAAATGGACCACGAGACGTGTTTGTGAGGTCAGAACGAAAAAAAGAGCACGAAGCCTCGTATAGAAATCGGGAGGAGAGAGGGTATGAAATTAGATCCACTTGTTCCAAAACCAGAAAAAGTCTCGATTATTGGTTAGTAATGGACCACGAGACGTGTTTGTGAGGTCAGAACGAAAAAACGAGCACGAAGCGTCGTATAGAAATCGGGAGGAGAGAGGGTATGAAATTAGATCCACTAGCTCTAAAACCCGAAAAAGTCTCGATTATAGGTTAGAAATTGACCACGAGACGTGTTTGTGAGGTCAGAACGAAAAAACGAGCACGTAGCCTCCTATAGAAATCGGGAGGAAAGAGGGAATGAAATTAGATCCACTAGCTCTAAAACCCGAAAAAGTCTCGATTATAGGTTAGAAATGGACCACGAGACCTGTTTTTGAGGTCAGAACGAAAAAACGAGCACGAAGCCTCGTATAGAAATCGGGAGGAGAGAGGGTATGAAATTAGATCCACTCGCTCTAAAACCCGAAAAAGTCTCCATTACAGGTTAGAAATGGACCACGAGACGTGTTTGTGAGGTCAGAAAGAAAATCGAGCATGAAGCTTCGTATAGAAATCGGGAGGAGAGAGGGTATGAAATTAGATCTACTTCCTCTAAAACCCGAAAAAGTCTCGATTATAGGTTAGAAATGGACCACGAGATATGTTGGTGAGGTCAGAACAAAAAAACGAGCACGAAGCCTCGTATAGCAATCGGGAGGAGAGAGGGTATGAAATTAGATCCACTTCCTCTAAAATCCGAAAAAGTCTCGATTATAGGTTAGAAATGAACCACGAGACGTGTTTGTATGGTCAGAACGAAAAAACGAGCACGAAGCCTCGTATAGAAATCGGGAGGATAGAGGGTATGAAATTAGAACCACTTGTTCGAAAACCAGAAAAAAGTCTTGATTATTGGTTAGTAATGGACCACGAGATGTGTTTGTGAGGTCAGAATGAAAAAACAAGCACGAAGCCTCGTATAGAAATCGGCAGGAGAGAGGGTATGAAATTAGATCCACTTCCTCTAAAACCCGAAAAAGTCTCGATTATACGTTAGAAATGGACCACGAGACATGTTGGTGAGGTCAGAACGAAAAAACGAGCACGAAGCCTCGTATAGCAATCGGGAGGAGAGAGGGTATGAAATTAGATCCACTTCCTCTAAAATCCGAAAAAGTCTCGATTATAGGTTAGAAATGGACCACGAGACGTGTTGGTGAGGTCAGAACGAAAAAACGAGCACGAAGCCTCGTATAGAAATCGGGAGGTGAGAGGGTATGAAATTAGATGCACTCGCTCTAAAACCCGAAAAAGTCTCAATTATAGGTTAGAAATGGACCACGAGACGTGTTTGTGAGGTCAGAACGAAAAAACGAGCACGAAGCCTCGTATATAAATCGGGAGGAGAGAGGGTATGAAATTAGATCCACTCGCTCTAAAACCCGAAAGAGTCTCGATTATACGTTAGAAATGGACCACGAGACGTGTTGGTGAGGTCAGAACGAAAAAACGAGCACGAAGCCTCGTATAGAAATCGGGAGGAGAGAGGGTATGAAATTAGATCCACTTGTTCCAAAACCAGAAAAAGTCTCGATTATTGGTTAGTAATGGACCACGAGACGTGTTTGTGAGGTCAGAACGAAAAAACGAGCACGAAGCGTCGTATAGAAATCGGGAGGAGAGAGGGTATGAAATTAGATCCACTAGCTCTAAAACCCGAAAAAGTCTCGATTATAGGTTAGAAATTGACCACGAGACGTGTTTGTGAGGTCAGAACGAAAAAACGAGCACGTAGCCTCCAATAGAAATCGGGAGGAGAGAGGGAATGAAATTAGATCCACTAACTCTAAAACCCAAAAAAGTCTCGATTATAGGTTAGAAATGGACCACGAGACCTGTTTTTGAGGTCAGAACGAAAAAACGAGCACGAAGCCTCGTATAGAAATCGGGAGGAGAGAGGGTATGAAATTAGATCCACTCGCTCTAAAACCCGAAAAAGTCTCCATTACAGGTTAGAAATGGACCACGAGACGTGTTTGTGAGGTCAGAACGAAAAAACGAGCATGAAGCTTCGTATAGAAATCGGGAGGAGAGAGGGTATGAAATTAGATCCACTTCCTCTAAAACCCGAAAAAGTCTCGATTATAGGTTAGAAATGGACCACGAGACATGTTGGTGAGGTCAGAACAAAAAAACGAGCACGAAGCCTCGTATAGCAATCGGGAGGAGAGAGGGTATGAAATTAGATCCACTTCCTCTAAAATCCAAAAAAGTCTCGATTATAGCTTAGAAATGAACCACGAGACGTGTTTGTAAGGTCAGAACGAAAAAACGAGCACGAAGCCTCGTATAGAAATCGGGAGGAGAGAGGGTATAAAATTAGATCCACTTGTTCCAAATCCAGAAAAAAGTCTCGATTATTGGTTAATAATGGACCACGAGACGTGTTTGTGAGGTCAGAACGAAAAACAAGCACGAAGCCTCGTATACAAATCGGGAGGAGAGAGGGTATGAAATTAGATCCACTTCCTCTAAAACCCGAAAAAGTCTCGATTATACGTTAGAAATGGACCATGAGACGTGTTGGTGAGGTCAGAACGAAAAAACGAGCACGAAGCCTCGTATAGAAATCGGGAGGAGAGAGGGTATGAAATTAGATCCACTCGCTCTAAAACCCGAAAAAGTCTCAATTATAGGTTAGAAATGGACCACGAGACGTGTTTGTGAGGTCAGAACGAGAAAAAGAGCACGAAGCCTCGTATAGAAATCGGGAGGAGAGAGGGTATGAAATTAGATCCACTTCCTCTAAAACCCGAAAAAGTCTCAATTATAGGTTAGAAATGGACCACGAGACATGTTGGTGAGGTCAGAACGAAAAAACGAGCACGAAGCCTCGTATAGAAATCGGGAGGAGAGAGGGTATGAAATTAGATCCACTTCCTCTAAAACCCGAAAAAGTCTCGATTATACGTTAGAAATGGACCATGAGACGTGTTGGTGTGGTCAGAACGAAAAAACGAGCACGAAGCCTCGTATAGAAATCGGGAGGAGAGAGGGTATGAAATTAGATCCACTCGCTCTAAAACCCGAAAGAGTCTCGATTATACGTTAGAAATGGACCACGAGACGTGTTGGTGAGGTCAGAACGAAAAAACGAGCACGAAGCCTCGTATAGAAATCGGGAGGAGAGAGGGTATGAAATTAGATCCACTTCCTCTAAAACTCGAAAAAGTCTCGATTATAGGTTAGAAATGGACCACGAGACATGTTGGTGAGGTCAGAACGAAAAAACGAGCACGAAGCCTCGTATAGAAATCGGGAGGAGAGAGGGTATGAAATTATTTCCACTTCCTCTAAAATCCGAAAAAGTCTCGATTATAGGTTAGAAATGGACCACGAGACGTGTTCCTGAGGTCAGAACGAAAAAACGAGCACGAAGCCTCGTATAGAAATCGGGAGGAGAGAGGATATGAAATTAGATCTACTAGCTCTAAAACCCGAAAAAAGTCTCAATTAGAGGTTAGAAATGGACCACGAGACCTATTTTTGAGATCAGAATGAAAAAACGAGCACGAAGCCTCGTATAGAAATCGGGAGGAGAGGGTATGAAATTACATCCACTAGCTCTAAAATCCGAAAAAGTCTCGATTATAGGTTAGAAATGGACCACGAGACGTGTCTGTAAGGTCACAACGAAAAAACGAGCACGAAGCCTCGTATAGAAATCGGGAGGAGAGAGGGTATAAAATTAGATCCACTTCCTCTAAAACCCGAAAAAGTCTCGATTATACGTTAGAAATGGACCAGGAGACGTGTTGGTGAGGTCAGAACGAAAAAACGAGCACGAAGCCTCGTATAGAAATCGGGAGGAGAGAGGGTATGAAATTAGATCCACTCGCTCTAAAACCCGAAAAAGTCTCAATTATAGGTTAGAAATGGACCACGAGACGTGTTTGTGAGGTCAGAACGAAAAAACGAGCACGAAGCCTCGTATAGAAATCGGGAGGAGAGAGGGTATGAAATTAGATCCACTTCCTCTAAAACCCGAAAAAGTCTCGATTATAGGTTAGAAATGGACCACGAGACATGTTGGTGAGGTCAGAACAAAAAAACGAGCACGAAGTCTCGTATAGAAATCGGGAGGAGAGAGGGTATGAAATTAGATCCACTTCCTCTAAAACCCGAAAAAGTCTCAATTATAGGTTAGAAATGGACCACGAGACGTGTTTGTGAGGTCAGAACAAAAAAACGAGCACGAAGCCTCGTATAGAAATCGGGAGGAGAGATGGTATGAAATTAGATCCACTTCCTCTAAAACCCAAAAAAGTCTCGATTATACGTTAGAAATGGACCACGAGACGTGTTGGTGAGGTCAGAACGAAAAAACGAGCACGAAGCCTCGTATATAAATCGGGAGGAGAGAGGGTATGAAATTAGATCCACTTGCTCTGAAACCCGAAAAAGTCTCAATTATAGGTTAGAAATGGACCACGAGACGTGTTTGTGAGGTCAAAACGAAAAAACAAGCACGAAACCTCGTATAGAAATCAGGAGGAGAGAGGGTATGAAATTAGATCCACTTCCTCTAAAACCCGAAAAAGTCTCGATTATACGTTAGAAATGGACCATGAGACGTGTTGGTGAGGTCAGAACGAAAAAACGAGGACGAAGCCTCGTATAGAAATCGGGAGGAGAGAGGGTATGAAATTAGATCCACTCGCTCTAAAACCCGAAAAAGTCTCAATTATAGGTTAGAAATGGACCACGAGACGTGTTTGTGAGGTCAGAACGAAAAAAAGAGCACGAAGCCTCGTATAGAAATCGGGAGGAGAGAGGGTATGAAATTAGATCCACTTCCTCTAAAACCCGAAAAAGTCTCAATTATAGGTTAGAAATGGACCACGAGACATGTTGGTGAGGTCAGAACGAAAAAACGAGCACGAAGCCTCGTATAGAAATCGGGAGGAGAGAGGGTATGAAATTAGATCCATTCGCACTAAAACCCGAAAAAGTCTCAATTATAAGTTAGAAATGGACCACGAGACGTGTTTGTGAGGTCAGAACGAAAAAACAAGCACGAAGCCTCGTAAAGAAATCAGGAGGAGAGAGAGTATGAAATTAGATCCACTTCCTCTAAAACCCGAAAAAGTCTCGATTATAGGTTAGAAATGGACCACGAGACATGTTGGTGAGGTCGGAACGAAAAAATGAGCACGAAGCCTCGTATAGAAATCGGGAGGAGCGAGGGTATGAAATTAGATCCACTTCCTCTAAAACCCGAAAAAGTTTTGATTATACGTTAGAAATGGACCATGAGACGTGTTGGTGAGGTCAGAACAAAAAAACGAGCACAAAGCCTCGTATAGAAATCGGGAGGAGAGAGGGTATGAAATTAGATCCACTCGCTCTAAAACCCGAAAAAGTCTCAATTATAGGTTAGAAATGGACCACGAGACGTGTTTGTGAGGTCAGAACGAAAAAACGAGCACGAAGCCTCGTATAGAAATCGGGAGGAGAGAGGGTATGAAATTAGATCCACTTCCTCTAAAACCCGAAAAAGTCTCGATTATAGGTTAGAAATGGACCACGAGACATGTTGGTGAGGTCAGAACGAAAAAACGAGCACGAAGCCTCGTATAGCAATCGGGAGGAGAGAGGTTATGATATTAGATCCACTTCCTCTAAAATCCGAAAAAGTCTCGATTATAGGTTAGAAATGAACCACGAGACGTGTTTGTAAGGTTAGAACGAAAAAACGAGCACGAAGCCTCGTATAGAAATCGGGAGGAGAGAGGGTATGAAATTAGATCCACTAGCTCTAAAACCCGAAAATGTCTCAATTATAGGTTAGAAATGGACCACGAGTCCAATTTTTGAGGTCAGAACGAAAAAACGAGCATGAAGCCTAGAAATCGGGAGGAGAGAGGGTATGAAATTAGATCCACTTCCTCTAAAATCGAAAAAGTCTCGATTATAGGTTAGAAATGAACCACGAGACGTGTTTGTAAGGTCAGAACGAAAAAACGAGCACGAAGCCTCGTATAGAAATCGGGAGGAGAGAGGGTATAAAATTAGATCCACTTCCTCTAAAACCCGAAAAAGTCTCGATTATAGGTTAGAAATGGACCACGAGACGTCTTTGTGAGGTCAGAACGAAAAAACGAGCACGAATACTCGTATAGAAATCGGGAGGAGAGAGGGTATGAAATTAGATCCACTCGCTCTAAAACCCGAAAAAGTCTCAATTATAGGTTAGAAATGGACCACGAGACGTGTTTGTGAGGTCAGAACGAAATAACGAGCATGAAGCCTCGTATAGAAATCGGGATGGGAGAGAGTATGAAATTAGATCCACTCGCTCTAAAACCCGAAAAAGTCTCGATTATAGGTTAGAAATGGACCACGAGACGTGTTTGTGAGGTCAGAATGAAAAAACGAGCACGAAGCCTCGTATAGCAATCGGGAGGAGAGAGGATATGAAATTTGATCCACTTCCTCTAAAATCCGAAAAAGTCTCGATTATAGGTTAGAAATGGACCACGAGACGTGTTTGTAAGGTCAGAACGAAAAAACGAGCACGAAGCCTCGTATAGAAATCGGGAGGAGAGAGGGTATGAAATTAGATCCACTTGTTCCAAAACCAGAAAAAGTCTCCATTATTGGTTAGTAATGGACCACGAGACGTGTTTGTGAGGTCAGAACGAAAAAACAAGCACGAAGCCTCGTATAGAAATCGGGAGGAGAGAGGGTATGAAATTAGATCCACTTCCTCTAAAACCCGAAAAAGTCTCGATTATACGTTTGAAATGGACCGCGAGACGTGTTGGTGAGGTCAGAACGAAAAAACGAGCACGAAGCCTCGTATAGAAATCGGGAGGAGAGAGGGTATGAAATTAGATCCACTTCCTCTAAAACCCGAAAAAGTCTCAATTATACGTTAGAAATGGACCATGAGACGTGTTGGTGAGGTCAGAACGAAAAAACGAGCACGAAGCCTCGTATAGAAATCGGGAGGAGAGAGGGTATGAAATTAGATCCACTCGCTCTAAAACCCGAAAAAGTCTCAATTATAGGTTAGAAATGGACCACGAGACGTGTTGGTGAGGTCAGAATGAAAAAACGAGCACGAAGCCTCGTATAGAAATCGGGAGGAGAGAGGGTATGAAATTAGATCCACTTCCTCTAAAACTCGAAAAAGTCTCGATTATAGGTTAGAAATGGACCACGAGACATGTTGGTGAGGTCAGAATTAAAAAACGAGCACGAAGCCTCGTATAGCAATCGGGAGGAGAGAGGGTATGAAATTAGATCCACATCCTCTAAAATCCGAAAAAGTCTCGATTATAGGTTAGAAATGGACCACGAGACGTGTTCCTGAGGTCAGAACGAAAAAACGAGCACGAAGCCTCGTATAGAAATCGGGAGGAGAGAGGATATGAAATTAGATCTACTAGCTCTAAAACCCGAAAAAGTCTCGATTATAGGTTAGAAATGAACCACGAGACGTGTTTGTAAGGTCAGAATGAAAAAACGAGCACGAAGCCTCGTATAGAAATCGGGAGGAGAAAGGGTATGAAATTAGATCCACTTCCTCTAAAACTCGAAAAAGTCTCGATTATAGGTTAGAAATGGACCACGAGACATGTTGGTGAGGTCAGAACGAAAAAATGAGCACGAAGCCTCGTATAGAAATCGGGAGGAGAGAGGGTATGAAATTAGATCCACTTCCTCTAAAACCCGAAAAAGTTTTGATTATACGTTAGAAATGGACCATGAGACGTGTTGGTGAGGTCAGAACGAAAAAACGAGCACGAAACCTCGTATAGAAATCGGGAGGAGAGAGGGTATGAAATTAGATCGACTCGCTCTAAAACCCGAAAAAGTCTCAATTATAGGTTAGAAATGGACCACGAGACGTGTTTGTGAGGTCAGAACGAAAAAACGAGCACGAAGCCTCGTATAGAAATCGGGAGGAGAGAGGGTATGAAATTAGATCCACTTGTTCCAAAACCAGAAAAAGTCTCGATTATTGGTTAGTAATGGACCACGAGACGTGTTTGTGAGGTCAGAACGAAAAAACGAGCACGAAGCGTCGTATAGAAATCGGGAGGAGAGAGGGTATGAAATTAGATCCACTAGCTCTAAAACCCGAAAAAGTCTCGATTATAGGTTAGAAATTGACCACGAGACGTGTTTGTGAGGTCAGAACGAAAAAACGAGCACGTAGCCTCCTATAGAAATCGGGAGGAAAGAGGGAATGAAATTAGATCCACTAGCTCTAAAACCCGAAAAAGTCTCGATTATAGGTTAGAAATGGACCACGAGACCTGTTTTTGAGGTCAGAACGAATAAACGAGCACGAAGCCTCGTATAGAAATCGAGAGGAGAGAGGGTATGAAATTAGATCCACTCGCTCTAAAACCCGAAAAAGTCTCCATTACAGGTTAGAAATGGACCACGAGACGTGTTTGTGAGGTCAGAAAGAAAATCGAGCATGAAGCTTCGTATAGAAATCGGGAGGAGAGAGGGTATGAAATTAGATCCACTTCCTCTAAAACCCGAAAAAGTCTCGATTATAGGTTAGAAATGGACCACGAGATATGTTGGTGAGGTCAGAACAAAAAAATGAGCACGAAGCCTCGTATAGCAATCGGGAGGAGAGAGGGTATGAAATTAGATCCACTTCCTCTAAAATCCGAAAAAGTCTCGATTATAGGTTAGAAATGAACCACGAGACGTGTTTGTATGGTCAGAATGAAAAAACGAGCACGAAGCCTCGTATAAAAATCGGGAGGAGAGAGGGTATGAAATTAGATCCACTTCCTCTAAAACCCGAAAAAGTCTCGATTATAGTTTAGAAATGGACCACGAGACATGTTGGTGAGGTCAGAACGAGAAAACGAGCACGAAGCCTCGCATAGAAATCGGGAGGAGAGAGGGTATGAAATTAGATCCACTTCCTCTAAAACCCGAAAAAGTCTTGATTATTGGTTAGAAATGGACCACGAGACATGTTGGTGAGGTCAGAACGAGAAAACGAGCACGAAGCCTCGTATAGAAATCGGGAGGAGAGAGAGTATGAAATTAGATCTACTCGCTCTAAAACCCGAAAAAGTCTCAATTATAGGTTAGAAATGGACCACGAGACGTGTTTTTGAGGTCAGAACGAAAAAACGAGCACGAAGCCTCGTATAGAAATCGGGAGGAGAGAGGGTATGAAATTAGATCCACTCGCTCTAAAACCCGAAAAAGTCTCAATTATAGGTTAGAAATGGACCACGAGACATGTTGGTGAGGTCAGAACGAGAAAACGAGCACGAAGCCTCGTATAGAAATCGGGAGGAGAGAGAGTATGAAATTAGATCTACTCGCTCTAAAACCCGAAAAAGTCTCAATTATAGGTTAGAAATGGACCACGAGACGTGTTTGTGAGGTCAGAAAGAAAATCGAGCATGAAGCTTCGTATAGAAATCGGGAGGAGAGAGGGTATGAAATTAGATCCACTTCCTCTAAAACCCGAAAAAGTCTCGATTATAGGTTAGAAATGGACCACGAGATATGTTGGTGAGGTCAGAACAAAAAAACGAGCACGAAGCCTCGTATAGAAATCGGGAGGAGAGAGGGTATGAAATTAGATCCACTTCCTCTAAAACCCGAAAAAGTCTCGATTATAGGTTAGAAATGGACCACGAGATATGTTGGTGAGGTCAGAACAAAAAAACGAGCACGAAGCCTCGTATAGAAATCGGGAGGATAGAGGGTATGAAATTAGAACCACTTGTTCGAAAACCAGAAAAAAGTCTTGATTATTGGTTAGTAATGGACCACGAGATGTGTTTGTGAGGTCAGAATGAAAAAACAAGCACGAAGCCTCGTATAGAAATCGGCAGGAGAGAGGGTATGAAATTAGATCCACTTCCTCTAAAACCCGAAAAAGTCTCGATTATACGTTAGAAATGGACCACGAGACATGTTGGTGAGGTCAGAACGAAAAAACGAGCACGAAGCCTCGTATAGCAATCAGGAGGAGAGAGGGTATGAAATTAGATCCACTAACTCTAAAACCCGAAAAAGTCTCGATTATAGGTTAGAAATGGACCACGAGACCTGTTTTTGAGGTCAGAACGAAAAAACGAGCACGAAGCCTCGTATAGAAATCGGGAGGAGAGAGGGTATGAAATTAGATCCACTCGCTCTAAAACCCGAAAAAGTCTCCATTACAGGTTAGAAATGGACCACGAGACGTGTTTGTGAGGTCAGAACGAAAAAAAGAGAACGAAGCCTCGTATAGAAATCGGGAGGATAGAGGGTATGAAATTAGAACCACTTGTTCGAAAACCAGAAAAAAGTCTTGATTATTGGTTAGTAATGGACCACGAGATGTGTTTGTGAGGTCAGAATGAAAAAACAAGCACGAAGCCTCGTATAGAAATCGGCAGGAGAGAGGGTATGAAATTAGATCCACTTCCTCTAAAACCCGAAAAAGTCTCGATTATACGTTAGAAATGGACCACGAGACATGTTGGTGAGGTCAGAACGAAAAAACGAGCACGAAGCCTCGTATAGCAATCAGGAGGAGAGAGGGTATGAAATTAGATCCACTTCCTCTAAAATCCGAAAAAGTCTCGATTATAGGTTAGAAATGGACCACGAGACGTGTTGGTGAGGTCAGAACGAAAAAACGAGCACGAAGCCTCGTATAGAAATCGGGAGGAGAGAGGGTATGAAATTAGATGCACTCGCTCTAAAACCCGAAAAAGTCTCAATTATAGGTTAGAAATGGACCACGAGACGTGTTTGTGAGGTCAGAACGAAAAAACGAGCACGAAGCCTCGTATATAAATCGGGAGGAGAGAGGGTATGAAATTAGATCCACTCGCTCTAAAACCCGAAAGAGTCTCGATTATACGTTAGAAATGGACCACGAGACGTGTTGGTGAGGTCAGAACGAAAAAACGAGCACGAAGCCTCGTATAGAAATCGGGAGGAGAGAGGGTATGAAATTAGATCCACTTGTTCCAAAACCAGAAAAAGTCTCGATTATTGGTTAGTAATGGACCACGAGACGTGTTTGTGAGGTCAGAACGAAAAAACGAGCACGAAGCGTCGTATAGAAATCGGGAGGAGAGAGGGTATGAAATTAGATCCACTAGCTCTAAAACCCGAAAAAGTCTCGATTATAGGTTAGAAATTGACCACGAGACGTGTTTGTGAGGTCAGAACGAAAAAACGAGCACGTAGCCTCCTATAGAAATCGGGAGGAGAGAGGGAATGAAATTAGATCCACTAACTCTAAAACCCGAAAAAGTCTCGATTATAGGTTAGAAATGGACCACGAGACCTGCTTTTGAGGTCAGAACGAAAAAACGAGCACGAAGCCTCGTATAGAAATCGGGAGGAGAGAGGGTATGAAATTAGATCCACTCGCTCTAAAACCCGAAAAAGTCTCCATTACAGGTTAGAAATGGACCACGAGACGTGTTTGTGAGGTCAGAACGAAAAAAAGAGCACGAAGCCTCGTATAGAAATCGGGAGGAGAGAGGGTATGAAATTAGATCCACTTGTTCCAAAACCAGAAAAAGTCTCGATTATTGGTTAGTAATGGACCACGAGACGTGTTTGTGAGGTCAGAACGAAAAAACGAGCACGAAGCGTCGTATAGAAATCGGGAGGAGAGAGGGTATGAAATTAGATCCACTAGCTCTAAAACCCGAAAAAGTCTCGATTATAGGTTAGAAATTGACCACGAGACGTGTTTGTGAGGTCAGAACGAAAAAACGAGCACGTAGCCTCCTATAGAAATCGGGAGGAAAGAGGGAATGAAATTAGATCCACTAGCTCTAAAACCCGAAAAAGTCTCGATTATAGGTTAGAAATGGACCACGAGACCTGTTTTTGAGGTCAGAACGAAAAAACGAGCACGAAGCCTCGTATAGAAATCGGGAGGAGAGAGGGTATGAAATTAGATCCACTCGCTCTAAAACCCGAAAAAGTCTCCATTACAGGTTAGAAATGGACCACGAGACGTGTTTGTGAGGTCAGAAAGAAAATCGAGCATGAAGCTTCGTATAGAAATCGGGAGGAGAGAGGGTATGAAATTAGATCTACTTCCTCTAAAACCCGAAAAAGTCTCGATTATAGGTTAGAAATGGACCACGAGATATGTTGGTGAGGTCAGAACAAAAAAACGAGCACGAAGCCTCGTATAGCAATCGGGAGGAGAGAGGGTATGAAATTAGATCCACTTCCTCTAAAATCCGAAAAAGTCTCGATTATAGGTTAGAAATGAACCACGAGACGTGTTTGTATGGTCAGAACGAAAAAACGAGCACGAAGCCTCGTATAGAAATCGGGAGGATAGAGGGTATGAAATTAGAACCACTTGTTCGAAAACCAGAAAAAAGTCTTGATTATTGGTTAGTAATGGACCACGAGATGTGTTTGTGAGGTCAGAATGAAAAAACAAGCACGAAGCCTCGTATAGAAATCGGCAGGAGAGAGGGTATGAAATTAGATCCACTTCCTCTAAAACCCGAAAAAGTCTCGATTATACGTTAGAAATGGACCACGAGACATGTTGGTGAGGTCAGAACGAAAAAACGAGCACGAAGCCTCGTATAGCAATCGGGAGGAGAGAGGGTATGAAATTAGATCCACTTCCTCTAAAATCCGAAAAAGTCTCGATTATAGGTTAGAAATGGACCACGAGACGTGTTGGTGAGGTCAGAACGAAAAAACGAGCACGAAGCCTCGTATAGAAATCGGGAGGAGAGAGGGTATGAAATTAGATGCACTCGCTCTAAAACCCGAAAAAGTCTCAATTATAGGTTAGAAATGGACCACGAGACGTGTTTGTGAGGTCAGAACGAAAAAACGAGCACGAAGCCTCGTATATAAATCGGGAGGAGAGAGGGTATGAAATTAGATCCACTCGCTCTAAAACCCGAAAGAGTCTCGATTATACGTTAGAAATGGACCACGAGACGTGTTGGTGAGGTCAGAACGAAAAAACGAGCACGAAGCCTCGTATAGAAATCGGGAGGAGAGAGGGTATCAAATTAGATCCTCTTGTTCCAAAACCAGAAAAAGTCTCGATTATTGGTTAGTAATGGACCACGAGACGTGTTTGTGAGGTCAGAACGAAAAAACGAGCACGAAGCGTCGTATAGAAATCGGGAGGAGAGAGGGTATGAAATTAGATCCACTAGCTCTAAAACCCGAAAAAGTCTCGATTATAGGTTAGAAATTGACCACGAGACGTGTTTGTGAGGTCAGAACGAAAAAACGAGCACGTAGCCTCCAATAGAAATCGGGAGGAGAGAGGGAATGAAATTAGATCCACTAACTCTAAAACCCAAAAAAGTCTCGATTATAGGTTAGAAATGGACCACGAGACCTGTTTTTGAGGTCAGAACGAAAAAACGAGCACGAAGCCTCGTATAGAAATCGGGAGGAGAGAGGGTATGAAATTAGATCCACTCGCTCTAAAACCCGAAAAAGTCTCCATTACAGGTTAGAAATGGACCACGAGACGTGTTTGTGAGGTCAGAACGAAAAAACGAGCATGAAGCTTCGTATAGAAATCGGGAGGAGAGAGGGTATGAAATTAGATCCACTTCCTCTAAAACCCGAAAAAGTCTCGATTATAGGTTAGAAATGGACCACGAGACATGTTGGTGAGGTCAGAACAAAAAAACGAGCACGAAGCCTCGTATAGCAATCGGGAGGAGAGAGGGTATGAAATTAGATCCACTTCCTCTAAAATCCAAAAAAGTCTCGATTATAGCTTAGAAATGAACCACGAGACGTGTTTGTAAGGTCAGAACGAAAAAACGAGCACGAAGCCTCGTATAGAAATCGGGAGGAGAGAGGGTATAAAATTAGATCCACTTGTTCCAAATCCAGAAAAAAGTCTCGATTATTGGTTAATAATGGACCACGAGACGTGTTTGTGAGGTCAGAACGAAAAACAAGCACGAAGCCTCGTATACAAATCGGGAGGAGAGAGGGTATGAAATTAGATCCACTTCCTCTAAAACCCGAAAAAGTCTCGATTATACGTTAGAAATGGACCATGAGACGTGTTGGTGAGGTCAGAACGAAAAAACGAGCACGAAGCCTCGTATAGAAATCGGGAGGAGAGAGGGTATGAAATTAGATCCACTCGCTCTAAAACCCGAAAAAGTCTCAATTATAGGTTAGAAATGGACCACGAGACGTGTTTGTGAGGTCAGAACGAGAAAAAGAGCACGAAGCCTCGTATAGAAATCGGGAGGAGAGAGGGTATGAAATTAGATCCACTTCCTCTAAAACCCGAAAAAGTCTCAATTATAGGTTAGAAATGGACCACGAGACATGTTGGTGAGGTCAGAACGAAAAAACGAGCACGAAGCCTCGTATAGAAATCGGGAGGAGAGAGGGTATGAAATTAGATCCACTTCCTCTAAAACCCGAAAAAGTCTCGATTATACGTTAGAAATGGACCATGAGACGTGTTGGTGTGGTCAGAACGAAAAAAACGAGACTTTTTCGGGTTTTAGAGGAAGTGGATCAAATTTAATACCCTCTCTCCTCCCGATTTCTATACGAGGCTTCGTGCTCGTTTTTTCGTTCTGACCTCACCAACACGTCTCATGGTCCATTTCTAACGTATAATCGAGACTTTTTCGGGTTTTAGAGGAAGTGGATCTAATTTCATACCCTCTCTCCTCCCGATTTCTATACGAGGCTTCGTGCTCGTTTTTTCGTTCTGACCTTACAAACACGTCTCGTGGTTCATTTCTAACCTATAATCGAGACTTTTTCGATTTTAGAGGAAGTGGATCTAATTTCATACCCTCTCTCCTCCCGATTGCTATACGAGGCTTCGTGCTCGTTTTTTCATTCTGACCTCACCAACACGTCTCGTGGTCCATTTCTAACCTATAATGGAGACTTTTTCGGGTTTTAGAGAAAGTGGATCTAATTTCATACCCTCTCTCCTCCCGATTTCTATACGAGGCTTCGTGCTCGTTTTTTCGTTCTGACCTCACAAACACGTCTCGTGGTCCATTTCTAACCTATAATTGAGACTTTTCGGGTTTTGGAGCGAGTGGATCTAATTTCATACCCTCTCTCCTCCCGATTTCTATACGAGGCTTCGTGCTCGTTTTTTCGTTCTGACCTCACAAACACGTCTCGTGGTCCATTTCTAACCTATAATGGAGACTTTTTCGGGTTTTAGAGAAAGTGGATCTATTTTCATACCCTCTCTCCTCCCGATTTCTATACGAGGCTTCGTGCTCGTTTTTTCGTTCTGACCCCACAAACACGTCTCGTGATCCATTTCTAACCTATAATTGAGACTTTTTCGGGTTTTAGAGCGAGTGGATCTAATTTCATACCCTCTCTCCTCCCAATTTCTATACGAGGCTTCGTGATCGTTTTTTCGTTCTGACCTCACCAACACGTCTCATGGTCCATTTCTAACGTATAATCGAGACTTTTTCGGGTTTTAGAGGAAGTGGATCTAATTTCATAACCTCTCTCCTCCCGATTTCTATACGAGGCTTCGTGCTTGTTTTTTCGTTCTGACCTCACCAACACGTCTCGTGGTCCATTTCTAACCTATAATGGAGACTTTTTCGGGTTTTAGAGAAAGTGGATCTAATTTCATACCCTCTCTCCTCCCGATTTCTATACGAGGCTTCGTGCTCGTTTTTTCGTTCTGACCTCACAAACACGTCTCGTGGTCCATTTCAAACCCATAATTGAGACTTTTTCGGGTTTTAGAGCGAGTGGATCTAATTTCATTCCCTCTCTCCTCCCGATTTCTATACGAGGCTTCGTGCTCGTTTTTTCGTTCTGACCTCACCAACACGTCTCGTGGTCCATTTCTAACCTATAATCGAGACTTTTTCGGGTTTTAGAGGAAGTGGATCAAATTTAATACCCTCTCTCCTCCCGTTTTCTATACGAGGCTTCGTGCTCGTTTTTTCGTTCTGACCTCACCAACACGTCTCATGGTCCATTTCTAACGTATAATCGAGACTTTTTCGGGTTTTAGAGGAAGTGGATCTAATTTCATACCCTCTCTCCTCCTGATTTCTATACGAGGCTTCGTGCTTGTTTTTTCGTTCTGACCTCACAAACACGTCTCGTGGTCCATTTCTAACCCATAATTGAGTCTTTTTCGGGTTTTAGAACGAGTGGATCTAATTTCATACCCTCTCTCCTCCCGATTTCTATACGAGGCTTCGTGCTCGTTTTTTCGTTCTGACCTCACAAACACGTCTCGTGGTCCATTTCTAACCTATAATTGAGACTTTTTCGGGTTTTAGAGCGAGTGGATCTAATTTCATACCCTCTCTCCTCCCGATTTCTATACGAGGCTTCGTGCTCGTTGTTTTGTTCTGACCTCACCAACATGTCTCGTGGTCCATTTCTAACCTATAATCGAGACTTTTTCAGGTTTTAGAGGAAGTGGATCTAATTTCATACCCTCTCTCCTCCCGATTTCTATACGAGGCTTCGTGCTCGTTTTTTCATTCTGACCTCACAAACACGTCTCGTGGTCCATTTCTAACCCATAATTGAGACTTTTTCGGGTTTTAGAGCGAGTGGATCTAATTTCATACCCTCTCTCCTCCCGATTTCTATACGAGGCATCGTGCTCGTTTTTTCGTTCTGACCTCACCAACACGTCTCTTGGTCCATTTCTAATGTATAATCGAGACTTTTTCGGGTTTTAGAGGAAGTGGATCAAATTTCATACTCTCTCTCCTCCCGATTTCTATACGAGGCTTCGTGCTCGTTTTTTCGTTCTGTCCTCACCAACACGTCTCATGGTCCATTTCTAACGTATAATCGAGACTTTTTCGGGTTTTAGAGGAAGTGGATCAAATTTCATACCCTCTCTCCTCCCGATTTCTATACGAGGCTTCGTGCTCGTTTTTTTGTTCTGACCTCACAAACACGTCTCGTGGTCCATTTCTAACCTATAATTGAGACTTTTTCGGGTTTTAGAGTGAGTGGATCTAATTTCATACCCTCTCTCCTCCCGATTTCTATACGAGGCTTCGTGCTCGTTTTTTCGTTTTGACCTCACAAACACGTCTCGTGGTCCATTTCTAACCTATAATTGAGACTTTTTCGGGTTTTAGAGCGAGTGGATCTAATTTCATACCCTCTCTCCTCCCGATTTCTATACGAGGCTTCGTGCTCGTTTTTTCGTTCTGACCTCAAAAACACGTCTCGTGGTCCATTTCTAACCTATAATTGAGACTTTTTCGGGTTTTAGAGGAAGTGGATCAAATTTCATACTCTCTCTCCTCCCGATTTCTATACGACGCTTCGTGCTCGTTTTTTCGTTCTGTCCTCACCAACACGTCTCATGGTCCATTTCTAACGTATAATCGAGACTTTTTCGGGTTTTAGAGGAAGTGGATCTAATTTCATACCCTCTCTCCTCCTGATTTCTATACGAGGCTTCGTGCTTGTTTTTTCGTTCTGACCTCACAAACACGTCTCGTGGTCCATTTCTAACGTATAATCGAGAATTTTTCGGGTTTTAGAGGAAGTGGATCAAATTTCATACCCTCTCTCCTCCCGATTTCTATACGAGGCTTCGTGCTCGTTTTTTCGTTCTGACCTCACAAACACGTCTCGTGGTCCATTTCTAACCCATAATTGAGTCTTTTTCGGGTTTTAGAACGAGTGGATCTAATTTCATACCCTCACTCCTCCCGATTTCTATACGAGGCTTCGTGCTCGTTTTTTCGTTCTGACCTCACAAACACGTCTCGTGGTCCATTTCTAACCTATAATGGAGACTTTTTCGGGTTTTAGAGCGAGTGGATCTAATTTCATACCCTCTCTCCTCCCGATTTCTATACGAGGCTTCGTGCTCGTTTTTTTGTTCTGACCTCACCAACATGTCTCGTGGTCCATTTCTAACCTATAATCGAGACTTTTTCAGGTTTTAGAGGAAGTGGATCTAATTTCATACCCTCTCTCCTCCCGATTTCTATACGAGGCTTCGTGCTCGTTTTTTCATTCTGACCTCACAAACACGTCTCGTGGTCCATTTCTAACCCATAATTGAGACTTTGTCGGGTTTTAGAGCGAGTGGATCTAATTTCATACCCTCTCTCCTCCCGATTTCTATACGAGGCATCGTGCTCGTTTTTTTGTTCTGACCTCACCAACATGTCTCGTGGTCCATTTCTAACCTATAATCGAGACTTTTTCAGGTTTTAGAGGAAGTGGATCTAATTTCATACCCTCTCTCCTCCCGATTTCTATACGAGGCTTCGTGCTCGTTTTTTCATTCTGACCTCACAAACACGTCTCGTGGTCCATTTCTAACCTATAATGGAGACTTTTTCGGGTTTTAGAGCGAGTGGATCTAATTTCATACCCTCTCTCCTCCCGATTTCTATACGAGGCTTCGTGCTCGTTTTTTTGTTCTGACCTCACCAACATGTCTCGTGGTCCATTTCTAACCTATAATCGAGACTTTTTCAGGTTTTAGAGGAAGTGGATCTAATTTCATACCCTCTCTCCTCCCGATTTCTATACGAGGCTTCGTGCTCGTTTTTTCGTTCTGACCTCACAAACACGTCTCGTGGTCCATTTCTAACCTATAATGGAGACTTTTTCGGGTTTTAGAGAAAGTGGATCTATTTTCATACCCTCTCTCCTCCCGATTTCTATACGAGGCTTCGTGCTCGTTTTTTCGTTCTGACCCCACAAACACGTCTCGTGATCCATTTCTAACCTATAATTGAGACTTTTTCGGGTTTTAGAGCGAGTGGATCTAATTTCATACCCTCTCTCCTCCCAATTTCTATACGAGGCTTCGTGATCGTTTTTTCGTTCTGACCTCACCAACACGTCTCATGGTCCATTTCTAACGTATAATCGAGACTTTTTCGGGTTTTAGAGGAAGTGGATCTAATTTCATAACCTCTCTCCTCCCGATTTCTATACGAGGCTTCGTGCTTGTTTTTTCGTTCTGACCTCACCAACACGTCTCGTGGTCCATTTCTAACCTATAATGGAGACTTTTTCGGGTTTTAGAGAAAGTGGATCTAATTTCATACCCTCTCTCCTCCCGATTTCTATACGAGGCTTCGTGCTCGTTTTTTCGTTCTGACCTCACAAACACGTCTCGTGGTCCATTTCAAACCCATAATTGAGACTTTTTCGGGTTTTAGAGCGAGTGGATCTAATTTCATTCCCTCTCTCCTCCCGATTTCTATACGAGGCTTCGTGCTCGTTTTTTCGTTCTGACCTCACCAACACGTCTCGTGGTCCATTTCTAACCTATAATCGAGACTTTTTCGGGTTTTAGAGGAAGTGGATCAAATTTAATACCCTCTCTCCTCCCGTTTTCTATACGAGGCTTCGTGCTCGTTTTTTCGTTCTGACCTCACCAACACGTCTCATGGTCCATTTCTAACGTATAATCGAGACTTTTTCGGGTTTTAGAGGAAGTGGATCTAATTTCATACCCTCTCTCCTCCTGATTTCTATACGAGGCTTCGTGCTTGTTTTTTCGTTCTGACCTCACAAACACGTCTCGTGGTCCATTTCTAACGTATAATCGAGAATTTTTCGGGTTTTAGAGGAAGTGGATAAAATTTCATACCCTCTCTCCTCCCGATTTCTATACGAGGCTTCGTGCTCGTTTTTTCGTTCTGACCTCACAAACACGTCTCGTGGTCCATTTCTAACCCATAATTGAGTCTTTTTCGGGTTTTAGAACGAGTGGATCTAATTTCATACCCTCTCTCCTCCCGATTTCTATACGAGGCTTCGTGCTCGTTTTTTCGTTCTGACCTCACAAACACGTCTCGTGGTCCATTTCTAACCTATAATTGAGACTTTTTCGGGTTTTAGAGCGAGTGGATCTAATTTCATACCCTCTCTCCTCCCGATTTCTATACGAGGCTTCGTGCTCGTTTTTTTGTTCTGACCTCACCAACATGTCTCGTGGTCCATTTCTAACCTATAATCGAGACTTTTTCAGGTTTTAGAGGAAGTGGATCTAATTTCATACCCTCTCTCCTCCCGATTTCTATACGAGGCTTCGTGCTCGTTTTTTCATTCTGACCTCACAAACACGTCTCGTGGTCCATTTCTAACCCATAATTGAGACTTTTTCGGGTTTTAGAGCGAGTGGATCTAATTTCATACCCTCTCTCCTCCCGATTTCTATACGAGGCATCGTGCTCGTTTTTTCGTTCTGACCTCACCAACACGTCTCTTGGTCCATTTCTAATGTATAATCGAGACTTTTTCGGGTTTTAGAGGAAGTGGATCAAATTTCATACTCTCTCTCCTCCCGATTTCTATACGAGGCTTCGTGCTCGTTTTTTCGTTCTGTCCTCACCAACACGTCTCATGGTCCATTTCTAACGTATAATCGAGACTTTTTCGGGTTTTAGAGGAAGTGGATCAAATTTCATACCCTCTCTCCTCCCGATTTCTATACGAGGCTTCGTGCTCGTTTTTTCGTTCTGACCTCACAAACACGTCTCGTGGTCCATTTCTAACCTATAATTGAGACTTTTTCGGGTTTTAGAGTGAGTGGATCTAATTTCATACCCTCTCTCCTCCCGATTTCTATACGAGGCTTCGTGCTCGTTTTTTCGTTCTGACCTCACAAACACGTCTCGTGGTCCATTTCTAACCTATAATTGAGACTTTTTCGGGTTTTAGAGCGAGTGGATCTAATTTCATACCCTCTCTCCTCCCGATTTCTATACGAGGCTTCGTGCTCGTTTTTTCGTTCTGACCTCAAAAACACGTCTCGTGGTCCATTTCTAACCTATAATTGAGACTTTTTCGGGTTTTAGAGGAAGTGGATCAAATTTCATACTCTCTCTCCTCCCGATTTCTATACGACGCTTCGTGCTCGTTTTTTCGTTCTGTCCTCACCAACACGTCTCATGGTCCATTTCTAACGTATAATCGAGACTTTTTCGGGTTTTAGAGGAAGTGGATCTAATTTCATACCCTCTCTCCTCCTGATTTCTATACGAGGCTTCGTGCTTGTTTTTTCGTTCTGACCTCACAAACACGTCTCGTGGTCCATTTCTAACGTATAATCGAGAATTTTTCGGGTTTTAGAGGAAGTGGATCAAATTTCATACCCTCTCTCCTCCCGATTTCTATACGAGGCTTCGTGCTCGTTTTTTCGTTCTGACCTCACAAACACGTCTCGTGGTCCATTTCTAACCCATAATTGAGTCTTTTTCGGGTTTTAGAACGAGTGGATCTAATTTCATACCCTCACTCCTCCCGATTTCTATACGAGGCTTCGTGCTCGTTTTTTCGTTCTGACCTCACAAACACGTCTCGTGGTCCATTTCTAACCTATAATGGAGACTTTTTCGGGTTTTAGAGCGAGTGGATCTAATTTCATACCCTCTCTCCTCCCGATTTCTATACGAGGCTTCGTGCTCGTTTTTTTGTTCTGACCTCACCAACATGTCTCGTGGTCCATTTCTAACCTATAATCGAGACTTTTTCAGGTTTTAGAGGAAGTGGATCTAATTTCATACCCTCTCTCCTCCCGATTTCTATACGAGGCTTCGTGCTCGTTTTTTCATTCTGACCTCACAAACACGTCTCGTGGTCCATTTCTAACCCATAATTGAGACTTTGTCGGGTTTTAGAGCGAGTGGATCTAATTTCATACCCTCTCTCCTCCCGATTTCTATACGAGGCATCGTGCTCGTTTTTTCGTTCTGACCTCACCAACACCTCTCTTGGTCCATTTCTAATGTATAATCGAGACTTTTTCGGGTTTTAGAGGAAGTGGATCAAATTTCATACTCTCTCTCCTCCCGATTTCTATACGAGGCTTCGTGCTCGTTTTTTCGTTCTGTCCTCACCAACACGTCTCATGGTCCATTTCTAACGTATAATCGAGACTTTTTCGGGTTTTAGAGGAAGTGGATCAAATTTCATACTCTCTCTCCTCCCGATTTCTATACGAGGCTTCGTGCTCGTTTTCTCGTTCTGACCTCACCAACATGTCTCGTGGTCCATTTCTAACCAATAATCAAGACTTTTTCGGGTTTTAGAGGAAGTGGATCTAATTTCATACCCTCTCTCCTCCCGATTTCTATGCGAGGCTTCGTGCTCGTTTTCTCGTTCTGACCTCACCAACATGTCTCGTGGTCCATTTCTAAACTATAATCGAGACTTTTTCGGGTTTTAGAGGAAGTGGATCTAATTTCATACCCTCTCTCCTCCCGATTTTTATACGAGGCTTCGTGCTCGTTTTTTCATTCTGACCTTACAAACACGTCTCGTGGTTCATTTCTAACCTATAATCGAGACTTTTTCGGATTTTAGAGGAAGTGGATCTAATTTCATACCCTCTCTCCTCCCGATTGCTATACGAGGCTTCGTGCTCGTTTTTTCGTTCTGACCTCACAAACACGTCTCGTGGTCCATTTCTAACCTATAATCGAGACTTTTTCGGGTTTTAGAGGAAGTGGATCAAATTTAATACCCTCTCTCCTCCCGATTTCTATACGAGGCTTCGTGCTCGTTTTTTCGTTCTGACCTCACCAACACGTCTCATGGTCCATTTCTAACGTATAATCGAGACTTTTTCGGGTTTTAGAGGAAGTGGATCTAATTTCATACCCTCTCTCCTCCCGATTTCTATAGGAGGCTTCGTGCTCGTTTTTTCGTTCTGACCTTACAAACACGTCTCGTGGTTCATTTCTAACCTATAATCGAGACTTTTTCGATTTTAGAGGAAGTGGATTTAATTTCATACCCTCTCTCCTCCCGATTGCTATACGAGGCTTCGTGCTCGTTTTTTCATTCTAACCTCACCAACACGTCCCGTGGTCCATTTCTAACCTATAATGGAGACTTTTTCGGGTTTTAGAGAAAGTGGATCTAATTTCATACCCTCTCTCCTCCCGATTTCTATACGAGGCTTCGTGCTCGTTTTTTCGTTCTGACCTCACAAACACGTCTCGTGGTCCATTTCTAACCTATAATTGAGACTTTTCGGGTTTTAGAGCGAGTGGATCTAATTTCATACCCTCTCTCCTCCCGATTTCTATACGAGGCTTCGTGCTCGTTTTTTCGTTTTGACCTCACAAACACGTCTCGTGGTCCATTTCTAACCTATAATGGAGACTTTTTCGGGTTTTAGAGAAAGTGGATCTATTTTCATACCCTCTCTCCTCCCGTTTTCTATACGAGGCTTCGTGCTCGTTTTTTCGTTCTGACCCCACAAACACGTCTCGTGATCCATTTCTAACCTATAATTGAGACTTTTTCGGGTTTTAGAGCGAGTGGATCTAATTTCATACCCTCTCTCCTCCCGATTTCTATACGAGGCTTCGTGCTCGTTTTTTCGTTCTGACCTCACCAACACGTCTCATGGTCCATTTCTAACCTATAATCGAGACTTTTTCGGGTTTTAGAGAAAGTGGATCTAATTTCATACCCTCTCTCCTCCCGATTTCTAAACGAGGCTTCGTGCTCGTTTTTTCGTTCTCACCTAAGGAACACGTCTCGTGGTCCATTTCTAACCTATAATCGAGACTTTTTCGGGTTTTAGAGCTTGTGGATCTAATTTCATACCCTCTCTCCTCCCGATTTCTATACGAGGCTTCGTGCTCGTTTTTTCGTTTTGACCTCACAAACACGTCTCGTGGTCCATTTCTAACCTATAATCGAGACTTTTTCGGATTTTAGAGGAAGTGGATCTAATTTCATTCCCTCTCTCCTCCCGATTTCTATACGAGGCTTCGTGCTCGTTTTTTCGTTCTGACCTCACCAACACGTCTCGTGGTCCATTTCTAACCTATAATCGAGACTTTTTCGGGTTTTAGAGGAAGTGGATCAAATTTAATACCCTCTCTCCTCCCGTTTTCTATACGAGGCTTCGTGCTCGTTTTTTCGTTCTGACCTCACCAACACGTCTCATGGTCCATTTCTAACGTATAATCGAGACTTTTTCGGGTTTTAGAGGAAGTGGATCTAATTTCATACCCTCTCTCCTCCCGATTTCTATAGGAGGCTTCGTGCTCGTTTTTTCGTTCTGACCTTACAAACACGTCTCGTGGTTCATTTCTAACCTATAATCGAGACTTTTTCGATTTTAGAGGAAGTGGATTTAATTTTATACCCTCTCTCCTCCCGATTGCTATACGAGGCTTCGTGCTCGTTTTTTCATTCTAACCTCACCAACACGTCCCGTGGTCCATTTCTAACCTATAATGGAGACTTTTTCGGGTTTTAGAGAAAGTGGATCTAATTTCATACCCTCTCTCCTCCCGATTTCTATACGAGGCTTCGTGCTCGTTTTTTCGTTCTGACCTCACAAACACGTCTCGTGGTCCATTTCTAACCTATAATTGAGACTTTTCGGGTTTTAGAGCGAGTGGATCTAATTTCATACCCTCTCTCCTCCCGATTTCTATACGAGGCTTCGTGCTCGTTTTTTCGTTTTGACCTCACAAACACGTCTCGTGGTCCATTTCTAACCTATAATGGAGACTTTTTCGGGTTTTAGAGAAAGTGGATCTATTTTCATACCCTCTCTCCTCCCGTTTTCTATACGAGGCTTCGTGCTCGTTTTTTCGTTCTGACCCCACAAACACGTCTCGTGATCCATTTCTAACCTATAATTGAGACTTTTTCGGGTTTTAGAGCGAGTGGATCTAATTTCATACCCTCTCTCCTCCCGATTTCTATACGAGGCTTCGTGCTCGTTTTTTCGTTCTGACCTCACCAACACGTCTCATGGTCCATTTCTAACCTATAATCGAGACTTTTTCGGGTTTTAGAGAAAGTGGATCTAATTTCATACCCTCTCTCCTCCCGATTTCTAAACGAGGCTTCGTGCTCGTTTTTTCGTTCTCACCTAAGGAACACGTCTCGTGGTCCATTTCTAACCTATAATCGAGACTTTTTCGGGTTTTAGAGCTTGTGGATCTAATTTCATACCCTCTCTCCTCCCGATTTCTATACGAGGCTTCGTGCTCGTTTTTTCGTTTTGACCTCACAAACACGTCTCGTGGTCCATTTCTAACCTATAATCGAGACTTTTTCGGATTTTAGAGGAAGTGGATCTAATTTCATTCCCTCTCTCCTCCCGATTTCTATACGAGGCTTCGTGCTCGTTTTTTCGTTCTGACCTCACCAACACGTCTCGTGGTCCATTTCTAACCTATAATCGAGACTTTTTCGGGTTTTAGAGGAAGTGGATCAAATTTAATACCCTCTCTCCTCCCGTTTTCTATACGAGGCTTCGTGCTCGTTTTTTCGTTCTGACCTCACCAACACGTCTCATGGTCCATTTCTAACGTATAATCGAGACTTTTTCGGGTTTTAGAGGAAGTGGATCTAATTTCATACCCTCTCTCCTCCTGATTTCTATACGAGGCTTCGTGCTTGTTTTTTCGTTCTGACCTCACAAACACGTCTCGTGGTCCATTTCTAACATATAATCGAGAATTTTTCGGGTTTTAGAGGAAGTGGATCAAATTTCATACCCTCTCTCCTCTCGATTTCTATACGAGGCTTCGTGCTCGTTTTTTCGTTCTGACCTCACAAACACGTCTCGTGGTCCATTTCTAACCTATAATTGAGACTTTTTCGGGTTTTAGAGGAAGTGGATCAAATTTCATACTCTCTCTCCTCCCGATTTCTATACGAGGCTTCGTGCTCGTTTTTTCGTTCTGTCCTCACCAACACGTCTCATGGTCCATTTCTAACGTATAATCGAGACTTTTTCGGGTTTTAGAGGAAGTGGATCTAATTTCATACCCTCTCTCCTCCTGATTTCTATACGAGGCTTCGTGCTTGTTTTTTCGTTCTGACCTCACAAACACGTCTCGTGGTCCATTTCTAACGTATAATCGAGAATTTTTCGGG
Source organism: Thalia dealbata (assembly GCA_030544415.1). Taxonomy (NCBI): domain Eukaryota; kingdom Viridiplantae; phylum Streptophyta; class Magnoliopsida; order Zingiberales; family Marantaceae; genus Thalia; species Thalia dealbata. Next base: position 14,727,809 of record CM060460.1, read on the forward strand.
TTTTAGAGGAAGTGCATCAAATTTCATACCCTCTCTCCTCCCGATTTCTATACGAGGCTTCGTGCTCGTTTTTTCGTTCTGACCTCACAAACACGTCTCGTGGTCCATTTCTAACCCATAATTGAGTCTTTTTCGGGTTTTAGAACGAGTGGATCTAATTTCATACCCTCTCTCCTCCCGATTTCTATACGAGGCTTCGTGCTCGTTTTTTCGTTCTGACCTCACAAACACGTCTCGTGGTCCATTTCTAACCTATAATTGAGACTTTTTCGGGTTTTAGAGCGAGTGGATCTAATTTCATACCCTCTCTCCTCCCGATTTCTATACGAGGCTTCGTGCTCGTTTTTTTGTTCTGACCTCACCAACATGTCTCGTGGTCCATTTCTAACCTATAATCGAGACTTTTTCAGGTTTTAGAGGAAGTGGATCTAATTTCATACCCTCTCTCCTCCCGATTTCTATACGAGGCTTCGTGCTCGTTTTTTCATTCTGACCTCACAAACACGTCTCGTGGTCCATTTCTAACCCATAATTGAGACTTTTTCGGGTTTTAGAGCGAGTGGATCTAATTTCATACCCTCTCTCCTCCCGATTTCTATACGAGGCATCGTGCTCGTTTTTTCGTTCTGACCTCACCAACACGTCTCTTGGTCCATTTCTAATGTATAATCGAGACTTTTTCGGGTTTTAGAGGAAGTGGATCAAATTTCATACTCTCTCTCCTCCCGATTTCTATACGAGGCTTCGTGCTCGTTTTTTCGTTCTGTCCTCACCAACACGTCTCATGGTCCATTTCTAACGTATAATCGAGACTTTTTCGGGTTTTAGAGGAAGTGGATCAAATTTCATACTCTCTCTCCTCCCGATTTCTATACGAGGCTTCGTGCTCGTTTTCTCGTTCTGACCTCACCAACATGTCTCGTGGTCCATTTCTAACCAATAATCAAGACTTTTTCGGGTTTTAGAGGAAGTGGATCTAATTTCATACCCTCTCTCCTCCCGATTTCTATGCGAGGCTTCGTGCTCGTTTTCTCGTTCTGACCTCACCAACATGTCTCGTGGTCCATTTCTAAACTATAATCGAGACTTTTTCGGGTTTTAGAGGAAGTGGATCTAATTTCATACCCTCTCTCCTCCCGATTTTTATACGAGGCTTCGTGCTCGTTTTTTCATTCTGACCTTACAAACACGTCTCGTGGTTCATTTCTAACCTATAATCGAGACTTTTTCGGATTTTAGAGGAAGTGGATCTAATTTCATACCCTCTCTCCTCCCGATTGCTATACGAGGCTTCGTGCTCGTTTTTTCGTTCTGACCTCACAAACACGTCTCGTGGTCCATTTCTAACCTATAATCGAGACTTTTTCGGGTTTTAGAGGAAGTGGATCAAATTTAATACCCTCTCTCCTCCCGATTTCTATACGAGGCTTCGTGCTCGTTTTTTCGTTCTGACCTCACCAACACGTCTCATGGTCCATTTCTAACGTATAATCGAGACTTTTTCGGGTTTTAGAGGAAGTGGATCTAATTTCATACCCTCTCTCCTCCCGATTTCTATATGAGGCTTCGTGCTCGTTTTTTCGTTCTGACCTTACAAACACGTCTCGTGGTTCATTTCTAACCTATAATCGAGACTTTTTCGATTTTAGAGGAAGTGGATTTAATTTCATACCCTCTCTCCTCCCGATTGCTATACGAGGCTTCGTGCTCGTTTTTTCATTCTAACCTCACCAACATGTCCCGTGGTCCATTTCTAACCTATAATGGAGACTTTTTCGGGTTTTAGAGAAAGTGGATCTAATTTCATACCCTCTCTCCTCCCGATTTCTATACGAGGCTTCGTGCTCGTTTTTTCGTTCTGACCTCACAAACACGTCTCGTGGTCCATTTCTAACCTATAATTGAGACTTTTCGGGTTTTAGAGCGAGTGGATCTAATTTCATACCCTCTCTCCTCCCGATTTCTATACGAGGCTTCGTGCTCGTTTTTTCGTTCTGACCTCACAAACACGTCTCGTGGTCCATTTCTAACCTATAATGGAGACTTTTTCGGGTTTTAGAGAAAGTGGATCTATTTTCATACCCTCTCTCCTCCCGTTTTCTATACGAGGCTTCGTGCTCGTTTTTTCGTTCTGACCCCACAAACACGTCTCGTGATCCATTTCTAACCTATAATTGAGACTTTTTCGGGTTTTAGAGCGAGTGGATCTAATTTCATACCCTCTCTCCTCCCGATTTCTATACGAGGCTTCGTGCTCGTTTTTTCGTTCTGACCTCACCAACACGTCTCATGGTCCATTTCTAACCTATAATCGAGACTTTTTCGGGTTTTAGAGAAAGTGGATCTAATTTCATACCCTCTCTCCTCCCGATTTCTAAACGAGGCTTCGTGCTCGTTTTTTCGTTCTCACCTAAGGAACACGTCTCGTGGTCCATTTCTAACCTATAATCGAGACTTTTTCGGGTTTTAGAGCTTGTGGATCTAATTTCATACCCTCTCTCCTCCCGATTTCTATACGAGGCTTCGTGCTCGTTTTTTCGTTTTGACCTCACAAACACGTCTCGTGGTCCATTTCTAACCTATAATCGAGACTTTTTCGGATTTTAGAGGAAGTGGATCTAATTTCATTCCCTCTCTCCTCCCGATTTCTATACGAGGCTTCGTGCTCGTTTTTTCGTTCTGACCTCACCAACATGTCTCGTGGTCCATTTCTAACCTATAATCGAGACTTTTTCGGGTTTTAGAGGAAGTGGATCAAATTTAATACCCTCTCTCCTCCCGTTTTCTATACGAGGCTTCGTGCTCGTTTTTTCGTTCTGACCTCACCAACACGTCTCATGGTCCATTTCTAACGTATAATCGAGACTTTTTCGGGTTTTAGAGGAAGTGGATCTAATTTCATACCCTCTCTCCTCCTGATTTCTATACGAGGCTTCGTGCTTGTTTTTTCGTTCTGACCTCACAAACACGTCTCGTGGTCCATTTCTAACATATAATCGAGAATTTTTCGGGTTTTAGAGGAAGTGGATCAAATTTCATACCCTCTCTCCTCCCGATTTCTATACGAGGCTTTGTGCTCGTTTTTTCGTTCTGACCTCACAAACACGTCTCGTGGTCCATTTCTAACCCATAATTGAGTCTTTTTCGGGTTTTAGAGCGAGTGGATCTAATTTCATACCCTCTCTCCTCCCGATTTCTATACGAGGCTTCGTGCTCGTTTTTTCGTTCTGACCTCACAAACACGTCTCGTGGTCCATTTCTAACCTATAATGGAGACTTTTTCGGGTTTTAGAGAAAGTGGATCTATTTTCATACCCTCTCTCCTCCCGATTTCTATACGAGGCTTCGTGCTCGTTTTTTCGTTCTGACCCCACAAACACGTCTCGTGATCCATTTCTAACCTATAATTGAGACTTTTTCAGGTTTTAGAGCGAGTGGATCTAATTTCATACCCTCTCTCCTCCCGATTTCTATACGAGGCTTCGTGCTCGTTTTTTCGTTCTGACCTCACCAACACGTCTCATGGTCCATTTCTAACGTATAATCGAGACTTTTTCGGGTTTTAGAGGAAGTGGATCTAATTTCATACCCTCTCTCCTCCCGATTTCTATACGAGGCTTCGTGCTCGTTTTTTCGTTTTGACCTCACAAACACGTCTCGTGGTCCATTTCTAACCTATAATCGAGACTTTTTCGGATTTTAGAGGAAGTGGATCTAATTTCATTCCCTCTCTCCTCCCGATTGCTATACGAGGCTTCGTGCTCGTTTTTTCATTCTGACCTCACCAACACGTCTCGTGGTCCATTTCTAACCTATAATGGAGACTTTTTCGGGTTTTAGAGAAAGTTGATCTAATTTCATACCCTCTCTCCTCCCGATTTCTATACGAGGCTTCGTGCTCGTTTTTTCGTTCTGACCTCACAAACACGTCTCGTGGTCCATTTCAAACCCATAATTGAGACTTTTTCGGGTTTTAGAGCGAGTGGATCTAATTTCATTCCCTCTCTCCTCCCGATTTCTATACGAGGCTTCGTGCTCGTTTTTTCGTTCTGACCTCACCAACACGTCTCGTGGTCCATTTCTAACCTATAATCGAGACTTTTTCGGGTTTTAGAGGAAGTGGATCAAATTTAATACCCTCTCTCCTCCCGTTTTCTGTACGAGGCTTCGTGCTCGTTTTTTCGTTCTGACCTCACCAACACGTCTCATGGTCCATTTCTAACGTATAATCGAGACTTTTTCGGGTTTTAGAGGAAGTGGATCTAATTTCATACCCTCTCTCCTCCTGATTTCTATACGAGGCTTCGTGCTTGTTTTTTCGTTCTGACCTCACAAACACGTCTCGTGGTCCATTTCTAACGTATAATCGAGAATTTTTCGGGTTTTAGAGGAAGTGGATCAAATTTCATACCCTCTCTCCTCCCGATTTCTATACGAGGCTTTGTGCTCGTTTTTTCGTTCTGACCTCACAAACACGTCTCGTGGTCCATTTCTAACCCATAATTGAGTCTTTTTCGGGTTTTAGAGCGAGTGGATCTAATTTCATACCCTCTCTCCTCCCGATTTCTATACGAGGCTTCGTGCTCGTTTTTTCGTTCTGACCTCACAAACACGTCTCGTGGTCCATTTCTAACCTATAATGGAGACTTTTTCGGGTTTTAGAGAAAGTGGATCTATTTTCATACCCTCTCTCCTCCCGATTTCTATACGAGGCTTCGTGCTCGTTTTTTCGTTCTGACCCCACAAACACGTCTCGTGATCCATTTCTAACCTATAATTGAGACTTTTTCAGGTTTTAGAGCGAGTGGATCTAATTTCATACCCTCTCTCCTCCCGATTTCTATACGAGGCTTCGTGCTCGTTTTTTCGTTCTGACCTCACCAACACGTCTCATGGTCCATTTCTAACGTATAATCGAGACTTTTTCGGGTTTTAGAGGAAGTGGATCTAATTTCATACCCTCTCTCCTCCCGATTTCTATACGAGGCTTCGTGCTCGTTTTTTCGTTTTGACCTCACAAACACGTCTCGTGGTCCATTTCTAACCTATAATCGAGACTTTTTCGGATTTTAGAGGAAGTGGATCTAATTTCATTCCCTCTCTCCTCCCGATTGCTATACGAGGCTTCGTGCTCGTTTTTTCATTCTGACCTCACCAACACGTCTCGTGGTCCATTTCTAACCTATAATGGAGACTTTTTCGGGTTTTAGAGAAAGTTGATCTAATTTCATACCCTCTCTCCTCCCGATTTCTATACGAGGCTTCGTGCTCGTTTTTTCGTTCTGACCTCACAAACACGTCTCGTGGTCCATTTCAAACCCATAATTGAGACTTTTTCGGGTTTTAGAGCGAGTGGATCTAATTTCATTCCCTCTCTCCTCCCGATTTCTATACGAGGCTTCGTGCTCGTTTTTTCGTTCTGACCTCACCAACACGTCTCGTGGTCCATTTCTAACCTATAATCGAGACTTTTTCGGGTTTTAGAGGAAGTGGATCAAATTTAATACCCTCTCTCCTCCCGTTTTCTGTACGAGGCTTCGTGCTCGTTTTTTCGTTCTGACCTCACCAACACGTCTCATGGTCCATTTCTAACGTATAATCGAGACTTTTTCGGGTTTTAGAGGAAGTGGATCTAATTTCATACCCTCTCTCCTCCTGATTTCTATACGAGGCTTCGTGCTTGTTTTTTCGTTCTGACCTCACAAACACGTCTCGTGGTCCATTTCTAACGTATAATCGAGAATTTTTCGGGTTTTAGAGGAAGTGGATCAAATTTCATACCCTCTCTCCTCCCGATTTCTATACGAGGCTTTGTGCTCGTTTTTTCGTTCTGACCTCACAAACACGTCTCGTGGTCCATTTCTAACCCATAATTGAGTCTTTTTCGGGTTTTAGAGCGAGTGGATCTAATTTCATACCCTCTCTCCTCCCGATTTCTATACGAGGCTTCGTGCTCGTTTTTTCGTTCTGACCTCACAAACACGTCTCGTGGTCCATTTCTAACCTATAATTGAGACTTTTTCGGGTTTTAGAGCGAGTGGATCTAATTTCATACCCTCTCTCCTCCCGATTTCTATACGAGGCTTCGTGCTCGTTTTTTTGTTCTGACCTCACCAACATGTCTCGTGGTCCATTTCTAACCTATAATCGAGACTTTTTCAGGTTTTAGAGGAAGTGGATCTAATTTCATACCCTCTCTCCTCCCAATTTCTATACGAGGCTTCGTGCTCGTTTTTTCATTCTGACCTCACAAACACGTCTCGTGGTCCATTTCTAACCCATAATTGAGACTTTTTCGGGTTTTAGAGCGAGTGGATCTAATTTCATACCCTCTCTCCTCCCGATTTCTATACGAGGCATCGTGCTCGTTTTTTCGTTCTGACCTCACCAACACGTCTCTTGGTCCATTTCTAATGTATAATCGAGACTTTTTCGGGTTTTAGAGGAAGTGGATCAAATTTCATACTCTCTCTCCTCCCGATTTCTATACGAGGCTTCGTGCTCGTTTTTTCGTTCTGTCCTCACCAACACGTCTCATGGTCCATTTCTAACGTATAATCGAGACTTTTTCGGGTTTTAGAGGAAGTGGATCTAATTTCATACCCTCTCTCCTCCTGATTTCTATACGAGGCTTCGTGCTTGTTTTTTCGTTCTGACCTCACAAACACGTCTCGTGGTCCATTTCTAACGTATAATCGAGAATTTTTCGGGTTTTAGAGGAAGTGGATCAAATTTCATACCCTCTCTCCTCCCGATTTCTATACGAGGCTTCGTGCTCGTTTTTTCGTTCTGACCTCACAAACACGTCTCGTGGTCCATTTCTAACCCATAATTGAGTCTTTTTCGGGTTTTAGAGCGAGTGGATCTAATTTCATACCCTCTCTCCTCCCGATTTCTATACGAGGCTTCGTGCTCGTTTTTTCGTTCTGACCGCAAAAAAGTCTCGTGGTCCATTTCTAACCTATAATGGAGACTTTTTCGGGTTTTAGAGAAAGTGGATCTATTTTCAAACCCTCTCTCCCCCCGATTTCTATACGAGGCTTCGTGCTCGTTTTTTCGTTCTGACCCCACAAACACGTCTCGTGATCCATTTCTAACCTATAATTGAGACTTTTTCAGGTTTTAGAGCGAGTGGATCTAATTTCATACCCTCTCTCCTCCCGATTTCTATACGAGGCTTCGTGCTCGTTTTTTCGTTCTGACCTCACCAACACGTCTCATGGTCCATTTCTAACGTATAATCGAGACTTTTTCGGGTTTTAGAGGAAGTGGATCTAATTTCATACCCTCTCTCCTCCCGATTTCTATACGAGGCTTCGTGCTCGTTTTTTCGTTTTGACCTCACAAACACGTCTCTTGGTCCATTTCTAACCTATAATCGAGACTTTTTCGGATTTTAGAGGAAGTGGATCTAATTTCATTCCCTCTCTCCTCCCGATTGCTATACGAGGCTTCGTGCTCGTTTTTTCATTCTGACCTCACCAACACGTCTCGTGGTCCATTTCTAACCTATAATGGAGACTTTTTCGGGTTTTAGAGAAAGTTGATCTAATTTCATACCCTCTCTCCTCCCGATTTCTATACGAGGCTTCGTGCTCGTTTTTTCGTTCTGACCTCACAAACACGTCTCGTGGTCCATTTCAAACCCATAATTGAGACTTTTTCGGGTTTTAGAGCGAGTGGATCTAATTTCATTCCCTCTCTCCTCCCGATTTCTATACGAGGCTTCGTGCTCGTTTTTTCGTTCTGACCTCACCAACACGTCTCGTGGTCCATTTCTAACCTATAATCGAGACTTTTTCGGGTTTTAGAGGAAGTGGATCAAATTTAATACCCTCTCTCCTCCCGTTTTCTGTACGAGGCTTCGTGCTCGTTTTTTCGTTCTGACCTCACCAACACGTCTCATGGTCCATTTCTAACGTATAATCGAGACTTTTTCAGGTTTTAGAGGAAGTGGATCTAATTTCATACCCTCTCTCCTCCTGATTTCTATACGAGGCTTCGTGCTTGTTTTTTCGTTCTGACCTCACAAACACGTCTCGTGGTCCATTTCTAACGTATAATCGAGAATTTTTCGGGTTTTTGAGGAAGTGGATCAAATTTCATACCCTCTCTCCTCCCGATTTCTATACGAGGCTTCGTGCTCGTTTTTTCGTTCTGACCTCACAAACACGTCTCGTGGTCCATTTCTAACCCATAATTGAGTCTTTTTCGGGTTTTAGAGCGAGTGGATCTAATTTCATACCCTCTCTCCTCCCGATTTCTATACGAGGCTTCGTGCTCGTTTTTTCATTCTGACCTCACAAACACGTCTCGTGGTCCATTTCTAACCTATAATTGAGACTTTTTCGGGTTTTAGAGCGAGTGGATCTAATTTCATACCCTCTCTCCTCCCGATTTCTATACGAGGCTTCGTGCTCGTTTTTTTGTTCTGACCTCACCAACATGTCTCGTGGTCCATTTCTAACCTATAATCGAGACTTTTTCAGGTTTTAGAGGAAGTGGATCTAATTTCATACCCTCTCTCCTCCCAATTTCTATACGAGGCTTCGTGCTCGTTTTTTCATTCTGACCTCACAAACACGTCTCGTGGTCCATTTCTAACCCATAATTGAGACTTTTTCGGGTTTTAGAGCGAGTGGATCTAATTTCATACCCTCTCTCCTCCCGATTTCTATACGAGGCATCGTGCTCGTTTTTTCGTTCTGACCTCACCAACATGTCTCGTGGTCCATTTCTAACCTATAATCGAGACTTTTTCAGGTTTTAGAGGAAGTGGATCAAATTTCATACTCTCTCTCCTCCCGATTTCTATACGAGGCTTCGTGCTCGTTTTTTCGTTCTGTCCTCACCAACACGTCTCATGGTCCATTTCTAACGTATAATCGAGACTTTTTCGGGTTTTAGAGGAAGTGGATCAAATTTCATACCCTCTCTCCTCCCGATTTCTATACGAGGCTTCGTGCTCGTTTTTTCGTTCTGACCTCACAAACACGTCTCGTGGTCCATTTCTAACCCATAATTGAGACTTTTTCGTGTTTTAGAGCGAGTGGATCTAATTTCATACCCTCTCTCCTCCCGATTTCTATACGAGGCTTCGTGCTCGTTTTTTCGTTCTGACCTCACAAACACGTCTCGTGGTCCATTTCTAACGTATAATTGAGACTTTTTCAGGTTTTAGAGCGAGTGGATCTAATTTCATACCCTCTCTCCTCCCGATTTCTATACGAGGCTTCGTGCTCGTTTTTTCGTTCTGACCTCACAAACACGTCTCGTGGTCCATTTCTAACCTATAATTGAGACTTTTTCAGGTTTTAGAGCGAGTGGATCTAATTTCATACCCTCTCTCCTCCCGATTTCTATACGAGGCTTCGTGCTCGTTTTTTTGTTCTGACCTCACCAACATGTCTCGTGGTCCATTTCTAACCTATAATCGAGACTTTTTCAGGTTTTAGAGGAAGTGGATCTAATTTCATACCCTCTCTCCTCCCGATTTCTATACGAGGCTTCGTGCTCGTTTTTTCGTTCTGACCTCACAAACACGTCTCGTGGTCCATTTCTAACCTATAATCGAGACTTTTTCGGGTTTTAGAGGAAGTGGATCAAATTTAATACCCTCTCTCCTCCCGATTTCTATACGAGGCTTCGTGCTCGTTTTTTCGTTCTGACCTCACCAACACGTCTCATGGTCCATTTCTAACGTATAATCGAGACTTTTTCGGGTTTTAGAGGAAGTGGATCTAATTTCATACCCTCTCTCCTCCTGATTTCAAAACGAGGCTTCGTGCTCGTTTTTTCGTTCTAACCTCACAAACACGTCTCGTGGTCCATTTCTAACGTATAATCGAGACTTTTTCGGGTTTTAGAGGAAGTGGATCAAATTTCATACCCTCTCTCCTCCCGATTTCTATACGAGGCTTCGTGCTCGTTTTTTCGTTCTGACCTCACAAACACGTCTCGTGGTCCATTTCTAACGTATAATCGAGACTTTTTCGGGTTTTAGAGGAAGTGGATCTAATTTCATACCCTCTCTCCTCCTGATTTCAAAACGAGGCTTCGTGCTCGTTTTTTCGTTCTAACCACACAAACACGTCTCGTGGTCCATTTCTAACGTATAATCGAGACTTTTTCGGGTTTTAGAGAAAGTTGATCTAATTTCATACCCTCTCTCCTCCCGATTTCTATACGAGGCTTCGTGCTCGTTTTTTCGTTTTGACCTCACAAACACGTCTCGTGGTCCATTTCTAACCTATAATCGAGACTTTTTCGGATTTTAGAGGAAGTGGATCTAATTTCATTCCCTCTCTCCTCCCGATTGCTATACGAGGCTTCGTGCTCGTTTTTTCATTCTGACCTCACCAACACGTCTCGTGGTCCATTTCTAACCTATAATGGAGACTTTTTCGGGTTTTAGAGAAAGTTGATCTAATTTCATACCCTCTCTCCTCCCGATTTCTATACGAGGCTTCGTGCTCGTTTTTTCGTTCTGACCTCACAAACACGTCTCGTGGTCCATTTCAAACCCATAATTGAGACTTTTTCGGGTTTTAGAGCGAGTGGATCTAATTTCATTCCCTCTCTCCTCCCGATTTCTATACGAGGCTTCGTGCTCGTTTTTTCGTTCTGACCTCACCAACACGTCTCGTGGTCCATTTCTAACCTATAATCGAGACTTTTTCGGGTTTTAGAGGAAGTGGATCAAATTTAATACCCTCTCTCCTCCCGTTTTCTGTACGAGGCTTCGTGCTCGTTTTTTCGTTCTGACCTCACCAACACGTCTCCTGGTCCATTTCTAACGTATAATCGAGACTTTTTCGGGTTTTAGAGGAAGTGGATCTAATTTCATACCCTCTCTCCTCCTGATTTCTATACGAGGCTTCGTGCTTGTTTTTTCGTTCTGACCTCACAAACACGTCTCGTGGTCCATTTCTAACGTATAATCGAGAATTTTTCGGGTTTTAGAGGAAGTGGATCAAATTTCATACCCTCTCTCCTCCCGATTTCTATACGAGGCTTTGTGCTCGTTTTTTCGTTCTGACCTCACAAACACGTCTCGTGGTCCATTTCTAACCCATAATTGAGTCTTTTTCGGGTTTTAGAGCGAGTGGATCTAATTTCATACCCTCTCTCCTCCCGATTTCTATACGAGGCTTCGTGCTCGTTTTTTCGTTCTGACCTCACAAACACGTCTCGTGGTCCATTTCTAACCTATAATTGAGACTTTTTCGGGTTTTACAGCGAGTGGATCTAATTTCATACCCTCTCTCCTCCCGATTTCTATACGAGGCTTCGTGCTCGTTTTTTTGTTCTGACCTCACCAACATGTCTCGTGGTCCATTTCTAACCTATAATCGAGACTTTTTCAGGTTTTAGAGGAAGTGGATCTAATTTCATACCCTCTCTCCTCCCAATTTCTATACGAGGCTTCGTGCTCGTTTTTTCATTCTGACCTCACAAACACGTCTCGTGGTCCATTTCTAACCCATAATTGAGACTTTTTCGGGTTTTAGAGCGAGTGGATCTAATTTCATACCCTCTCTCCTCCCGATTTCTATACGAGGCATCGTGCTCGTTTTTTCGTTCTGACCTCACCAACACGTCTCTTGGTCCATTTCTAATGTATAATCGAGTCTTTTTCGGGTTTTAGAGGAAGTGGATCAAATTTCATACTCTCTCTCCTCCCGATTTCTATACGAGGCTTCGTGCTCGTTTTTTCGTTCTGTCCTCACCAACACGTCTCATGGTCCATTTCTAACGTATAATCGAGACTTTTTCGGGTTTTAGAGGAAGTGGATCTAATTTCATACCCTCTCTCCTCCTGATTTCTATACGAGGCTTCGTGCTTGTTTTTTCGTTCTGACCTCACAAACACGTCTCGTGGTCCATTTCTAACGTATAATCGAGAATTTTTCGGGTTTTAGAGGAAGTGGATCAAATTTCATACCCTCTCTCCTCCCGATTTCTATACGAGGCTTCGTGCTCGTTTTTTCGTTCTGACCTCACAAACACGTCTCGTGGTCCATTTCTAACCCATAATTGAGTCTTTTTCGGGTTTTAGAGCGAGTGGATCTAATTTCATACCCTCTCTCCTCCCGATTTCTATACGAGGCTTCGTGCTCGTTTTTTCGTTCTGACCTCACAAACACGTCTCGTGGTCCATTTCTAACCTATAATGGAGACTTTTTCGGGTTTTAGAGAAAGTGGATCTATTTTCAAACCCTCTCTCCCCCCGATTTCTATACGAGGCTTCGTGCTCGTTTTTTCGTTCTGACCCCACAAACACGTCTCGTGATCCATTTCTAACCTATAATTGAGACTTTTTCAGGTTTTAGAGCGAGTGGATCTAATTTCATACCCTCTCTCCTCCCGATTTCTATACGAGGCTTCGTGCTCGTTTTTTCGTTCTGACCTCACCAACACGTCTCATGGTCCATTTCTAACGTATAATCGAGACTTTTTCGGGTTTTAGAGGAAGTGGATCTAATTTCATACCCTCTCTCCTCCCGATTTCTATACGAGGCTTCGTGCTCGTTTTTTCGTTTTGACCTCACAAACACGTCTCGTGGTCCATTTCTAACCTATAATCGAGACTTTTTCGGATTTTAGAGGAAGTGGATCTAATTTCATTCCCTCTCTCCTCCCGATTGCTATACGAGGCTTCGTGCTCGTTTTTTCATTCTGACCTCACCAACACGTCTCGTGGTCCATTTCTAACCTATAATGGAGACTTTTTCGGGTTTTAGAGAAAGTTGATCTAATTTCATACCCTCTCTCCTCCCGATTTCTATACGAGGCTTCGTGCTCGTTTTTTCGTTCTGACCTCACAAACACGTCTCGTGGTCCATTTCAAACCCATAATTGAGACTTTTTCGGGTTTTAGAGCGAGTGGATCTAATTTCATTCCCTCTCTCCTCCCGATTTCTATACGAGGCTTCGTGCTCGTTTTTTTGTTCTGACCTCACCAACATGTCTCGTGGTCCATTTCTAACCTATAATCGAGACTTTTTCAGGTTTTAGAGGAAGTGGATCTAATTTCATACCCTCTCTCCTCCCAATTTCTATACGAGGCTTCGTGCTCGTTTTTTCATTCTGACCTCACAAACACGTCTCGTGGTCCATTTCTAACCCATAATTGAGACTTTTTCGGGTTTTAGAGCGAGTGGATCTAATTTCATACCCTCTCTCCTCCCGATTTCTATACGAGGCATCGTGCTCGTTTTTTCGTTCTGACCTCACCAACACGTCTCTTGGTCCATTTCTAATGTATAATCGAGACTTTTTCGGGTTTTAGAGGAAGTGGATCAAATTTCATACTCTCTCTCCTCCCGATTTCTATACGAGGCTTCGTGCTCGTTTTTTCGTTCTGTCCTCACCAACACGTCTCATGGTCCATTTCTAACGTATAATCGAGACTTTTTCGGGTTTTAGAGGAAGTGGATCTAATTTCATACCCTCTCTCCTCCTGATTTCTATACGAGGCTTCGTGCTTGTTTTTTCGTTCTGACCTCACAAACACGTCTCGTGGTCCATTTCTAACGTATAATCGAGAATTTTTCGGGTTTTAGAGGAAGTGGATCAAATTTCATACCCTCTCTCCTCCCGATTTCTATACGAGGCTTCGTGCTCGTTTTTTCGTTCTGACCTCACAAACACGTCTCGTGGTCCATTTCTAACCCATAATTGAGTCTTTTTCGGGTTTTAGAGCGAGTGGATCTAATTTCATACCCTCTCTCCTCCCGATTTCTATACGAGGCTTCGTGCTCGTTTTTTCGTTCTGACCTCACAAACACGTCTCGTGGTCCATTTCTAACCTATAATGGAGACTTTTTCGGGTTTTAGAGAAAGTGGATCTATTTTCAAACCCTCTCTCCCCCCGATTTCTATACGAGGCTTCGTGCTCGTTTTTTCGTTCTGACCCCACAAACACGTCTCGTGATCCATTTCTAACCAATAATTGAGACTTTTTCAGGTTTTAGAGCGAGTGGATCTAATTTCATACCCTCTCTCCTCCCGATTTCTATACGAGGCTTCGTGCTCGTTTTTTCGTTCTGACCTCACCAACACGTCTCATGGTCCATTTCTAACGTATAATCGAGACTTTTTCGGGTTTTAGAGGAAGTGGATCTAATTTCATACCCTCTCTCCTCCCGATTTCTATACGAGGCTTCGTGCTCGTTTTTTCGTTTTGACCTCACAAACACGTCTCGTGGTCCATTTCTAACCTATAATCGAGACTTTTTCGGATTTTAGAGGAAGTGGATCTAATTTCATTCCCTCTCTCCTCCCGATTGCTATACGAGGCTTCGTGCTCGTTTTTTCATTCTGACCTCACCAACACGTCTCGTGGTCCATTTCTAACCTATAATGAAGACTTTTTCGGGTTTTAGAGAAAGTTGATCTAATTTCATACCCTCTCTCCTCCCGATTTCTATACGAGGCTTCGTGCTCGTTTTTTCGTTCTGACCTCACAAACACGTCTCGTGGTCCATTTCAAACCCATAATTGAGACTTTTTCGGGTTTTAGAGCGAGTGGATCTAATTTCATTCCCTCTCTCCTCCCGATTTCTATACGAGGCTTCGTGCTCGTTTTTTTGTTCTGACCTCACCAACATGTCTCGTGGTCCATTTCTAACCTATAATCGAGACTTTTTCAGGTTTTAGAGGAAGTGGATCTAATTTCATACCCTCTCTCCTCCCAATTTCTATACGAGGCTTCGTGCTCGTTTTTTCATTCTGACCTCACAAACACGTCTCGTGGTCCATTTCTAACCCATAATTGAGACTTTTTCGGGTTTTAGAGCGAGTGGATCTAATTTCATACCCTCTCTCCTCCCGATTTCTATACGAGGCATCGTGCTCGTTTTTTCGTTCTGACCTCACCAACACGTCTCTTGGTCCATTTCTAATGTATAATCGAGACTTTTTCGGGTTTTAGAGGAAGTGGATCAAATTTCATACTCTCTCTCCTCCCGATTTCTATACGAGGCTTCGTGCTCGTTTTTTCGTTCTGTCCTCACCAACACGTCTCATGGTCCATTTCTAACGTATAATCGAGACTTTTTCGGGTTTTAGAGGAAGTGGATCTAATTTCATACCCTCTCTCCTCCTGATTTCTATACGAGGCTTCGTGCTTGTTTTTTCGTTCTGACCTCACAAACACGTCTCGTGGTCCATTTCTAACGTATAATCGAGAATTTTTCGGGTTTTAGAGGAAGTGGATCAAATTTCATACCCTCTCTCCTCCCGATTTCTATACGAGGCTTCGTGCTCGTTTTTTCGTTCTGACCTCACAAAAACGTCTCGTGGTCCATTTCTAACCCATAATTGAGTCTTTTTCGGGTTTTAGAGCGAGTGGATCTAATTTCATACCCTCTCTCCTCCCGATTTCTATACGAGGCTTCGTGCTCGTTTTTTCGTTCTGACCTCACAAACACGTCTCGTGGTCCATTTCTAACCTATAATGGAGACTTTTTCGGGTTTTAGAGAAAGTGGATCTATTTTCAAACCCTCTCTCCCCCCGATTTCTATACGAGGCTTCGTGCTCGTTTTTTCGTTCTGACCCCACAAACACGTCTCGTGATCCATTTCTAACCTATAATTGAGACTTTTTCAGGTTTTAGAGCGAGTGGATCTAATTTCATACCCTCTCTCCTCCCGATTTCTATACGAGGCTTCGTGCTCGTTTTTTCGTTCTGACCTCACCAACACGTCTCATGGTCCATTTCTAACGTATAATCGAGACTTTTTCGGGTTTTAGAGGAAGTGGATCTAATTTCATACCCTCTCTCCTCCCGATTTCTATACGAGGCTTCGTGCTCGTTTTTTCGTTTTGACCTCACAAACACGTCTCGTGGTCCATTTCTAACCTATAATCGAGACTTTTTCGGATTTTAGAGGAAGTGGATCTAATTTCATTCCCTCTCTCCTCCCGATTGCTATACGAGGCTTCGTGCTCGTTTTTTCATTCTGACCTCACCAACACGTCTCGTGGTCCATTTCTAACCTATAATGGAGACTTTTTCGGGTTTTAGAGAAAGTTGATCTAATTTCATACCCTCTCTCCTCCCGATTTCTATACGAGGCTTCGTGCTCGTTTTTTCGTTCTGACCTCACAAACACGTCTCGTGGTCCATTTCAAACCCATAATTGAGACTTTTTCGGGTTTTAGAGCGAGTGGATCTAATTTCATTCCCTCTCTCCTCCCGATTTCTATACGAGGCTTCGTGCTCGTTTTTTCGTTCTGACCTCACCAACACGTCTCGTGGTCCATTTCTAACCTATAATCGAGACTTTTTCGGGTTTTAGAGGAAGTGGATCAAATTTAATACCCTCTCTCCTCCCGTTTTCTGTACGAGGCTTCGTGCTCGTTTTTTCGTTCTGACCTCACCAACACGTCTCATGGTCCATTTCTAACGTATAATCGAGACTTTTTCAGGTTTTAGAGGAAGTGGATCTAATTTCATACCCTCTCTCCTCCTGATTTCTATACGAGGCTTCGTGCTTGTTTTTTCGTTCTGACCTCACAAACACGTCTCGTGGTCCATTTCTAACGTATAATCGAGAATTTTTCGGGTTTTTGAGGAAGTGGATCAAATTTCATACCCTCTCTCCTCCCGATTTCTATACGAGGCTTCGTGCTCGTTTTTTCGTTCTGACCTCACAAACACGTCTCGTGGTCCATTTCTAACCCATAATTGAGTCTTTTTCGGGTTTTAGAGCGAGTGGATCTAATTTCATACCCTCTCTCCTCCCGATTTCTATACGAGGCTTCGTGCTCGTTTTTTCATTCTGACCTCACAAACACGTCTCGTGGTCCATTTCTAACCTATAATTGAGACTTTTTCGGGTTTTAGAGCGAGTGGATCTAATTTCATACCCTCTCTCCTCCCGATTTCTATACGAGGCTTCGTGCTCGTTTTTTTGTTCTGACCTCACCAACATGTCTCGTGGTCCATTTCTAACCTATAATCGAGACTTTTTCAGGTTTTAGAGGAAGTGGATCTAATTTCATACCCTCTCTCCTCCCAATTTCTATACGAGGCTTCGTGCTCGTTTTTTCATTCTGACCTCACAAACACGTCTCGTGGTCCATTTCTAACCCATAATTGAGACTTTTTCGGGTTTTAGAGCGAGTGGATCTAATTTCATACCCTCTC
Source organism: Thalia dealbata (assembly GCA_030544415.1). Lineage (NCBI taxonomy): Eukaryota > Viridiplantae > Streptophyta > Magnoliopsida > Zingiberales > Marantaceae > Thalia > Thalia dealbata. Next base: position 14,744,965 of record CM060460.1, read on the forward strand.
TCCTCCCGATTTCTATACGAGGCATCGTGCTCGTTTTTTCGTTCTGACCTCACCAACATGTCTCGTGGTCCATTTCTAACCTATAATCGAGACTTTTTCAGGTTTTAGAGGAAGTGGATCAAATTTCATACTCTCTCTCCTCCCGATTTCTATACGAGGCTTCATGCTCGTTTTTTCGTTCTGTCCTCACCAACACGTCTCATGGTCCATTTCTAACGTATAATCGAGACTTTTTCGGGTTTTAGAGGAAGTGGATCAAATTTCATACCCTCTCTCCTCCCGATTTCTATACGAGGCTTCGTGCTCGTTTTTTCGTTCTGACCTCACAAACACGTCTCGTGGTCCATTTCTAACCCATAATTGAGACTTTTTCGTGTTTTAGAGCGAGTGGATCTAATTTCATACCCTCTCTCCTCCCGATTTCTATACGAGGCTTCGTGCTCGTTTTTTCGTTCTGACCTCACAAACACGTCTCGTGGTCCATTTCTAACGTATAATTGAGACTTTTTCAGGTTTTAGAGCGAGTGGATCTAATTTCATACCCTCTCTCCTCCCGATTTCTATACGAGGCTTCGTACTCGTTTTTTCGTTCTGACCTCACAAACACATCTCGTGGTCCATTTCTAACCTATAATTGAGACTTTTTCAGGTTTTAGAGCGAGTGGATCTAATTTCATACCCTCTCTCCTCCCGATTTCTATACGAGGCTTCGTGCTCGTTTTTTTGTTCTGACCTCACCAACATGTCTCGTGGTCCATTTCTAACCTATAATCGAGACTTTTTCAGGTTTTAGAGGAAGTGGATCTAATTTCATACCCTCTCTCCTCCCGATTTCTATACGAGGCTTCGTGCTCGTTTTTTCGTTCTGACCTCACAAACACGTCTCGTGGTCCATTTCTAACCTATAATCGAGACTTTTTCGGGTTTTAGAGGAAGTGGATCAAATTTAATACCCTCTCTCCTCCCGATTTCTATACGAGGCTTCGTGCTCGTTTTTTCGTTCTGACCTCACCAACACGTCTCATGGTCCATTTCTAACGTATAATCGAGACTTTTTCGGGTTTTAGAGGAAGTGGATCTAATTTCATACCCTCTCTCCTCCTGATTTCAAAACGAGGCTTCGTGCTCGTTTTTTCGTTCTAACCTCACAAACACGTCTCGTGGTCCATTTCTAACGTATAATCGAGACTTTTTCGGGTTTTAGAGGAAGTGGATCAAATTTCATACCCTCTCTCCTCCCGATTTCTATACGAGGCTTCGTGCTCGTTTTTTCGTTCTGACCTCACCAACACGTCTCATGGTCCATTTCTAACGTATAATCGAGACTTTTTCGGGTTTTAGAGGAAGTGGATCTAATTTCATACCCTCTCTCCTCCTGATTTCAAAACGAGGCTTCGTGCTCGTTTTTTCGTTCTAACCACACAAACACGTCTCGTGGTCCATTTCTAACGTATAATCGAGACTTTTTCGGGTTTTAGAGGAAGTGGATCAAATTTCATACCCTCTCTCCTCCCGATTTCTATACGAGGCTTCGTGCTCGTTTTTTCGTTCTGACCTCACAAACACGTCTCGTGGTCCATTTCTAACCTATAATTGAGACTTTTTCGGGTTTTAGAGTGAGTGGATCTAATTTCATACCCTCTCTCCTCCCGATTTCTATACGAGGCTTCGTGCTCGTTTTTTCGTTCTGACCTCACAAACACGTCTCGTGGTCCATTTCTAACCTATAATTGAGACTTTTTCAGGTTTTAGAGCGAGTGGATCTAATTTCCTACCCTCTCTCCTCCCGATTTCTATATGAGGCTTCGTGCTCGTTTTTTCGTTCTGACCTCAAAAACACGTCTCGTGGTCCATTTCTAACCTATAATTGAGACTTTTTCGGGTTTTAGAGCGAGTGGATCTAATTTCATACTCTCTCTCCTCCCGATTTCTATACGAGGCTTCGTGCTCGTTTTCTCGTTCTGACCTCACCAACATGTCTCGTGGTCCATTTCTAACCAATAATCAAGACTTTTTCGGGTTTTAGAGGAAGTGGATCTAATTTCATACCCTCTCTCCTCCCGATTTCTATACGAGGCTTCGTGCTCGTTTTCTCGTTCTGACCTCACCAACATGTCTCGTGGTCCATTTCTAAACTATAATCGAGACTTTTTCGGGTTTTAGAGGAAGTGGATCTAATTTCATACCCTCTCTCCTCCCGATTTTTATACGAGCCTTCGTGCTCGTTTTTTCATTCTGACCTTACAAACACGTCTCATGGTTCATTTCTAACCTATAATCGAGACTTTTTCGGATTTTAGAGGAAGTGGATCTAATTTCATACCCTCTCTCCTCCCGATTGCTATACGAGGCTTCGTGCTCGTTTTTTCGTTCTGACCTCACAAACACGTCTCGTGGTCCATTTCTAACCTATAATCGAGACTTTTTCGGGTTTTAGAGGAAGTGGATCAAATTTAATACCCTCTCTCCTCCCGATTTCTATACGTGGCTTCGTGCTCGTTTTTTCGTTCTGACCTCACCAACACGTCTCATGGTCCATTTCTAACGTATAATCGAGACTTTTTCGGGTTTTAGAGGAAGTGGATCTAATTTCATACCCTCTCTCCTCCCGATTTCTATACGAGGCTTCGTGCTCGTTTTTTCGTTCTGACCTTACAAACACGTCTCGTGGTTCATTTCTAACCTATAATCGAGACTTTTTCGATTTTAGAGGAAGTGGATCTAATTTCATACCCTCTCTCCTCCCGATTGCTATACGAGGCTTCGTGCTCGTTTTTTCATTCTGACCTCACCAACACGTCTCGTGGTCCATTTCTAACCTATAATGGAGACTTTTTCGGGTTTTAGAGAAAGTGGATCTAATTTCATACCCTCTCTCCTCCCGATTTCTATACGAGGCTTCGTGCTCGTTTTTTCGTTCTGACCTCACAAACACGTCTCGTGGTCCATTTCTAACCTATAATTGAGACTTTTCGGGTTTTGGAGCGAGTGGATCTAATTTCATACCCTCTCTCCTCCCGATTTCTATACGAGGCTTCGTGCTCGTTTTTTCGTTCTGACCTCACAAACACGTCACGTGGTCCATTTCTAACCTATAATGGAGACTTTTTCGGGTTTTAGAGAAAGTGGATCTATTTTCATACCCTCTCTCCTCCCGATTTCTATACGAGGCTTCGTGCTCGTTTTTTCGTTCTGACCCCACAAACACGTCTCGTGATCCATTTCTAACCTATAATTGAGACTTTTTCGGGTTTTAGAGCGAGTGGATCTAATTTCATACCCTCTCTCCTCCCGATTTCTATACGAGGCTTCGTGATCGTTTTTTCGTTCTGACCTCACCAACACGTCTCATGGTCCATTTCTAACGTATAATCGAGACTTTTTCGGGTTTTAGAGGAAGTGGATATAATTTCATACCCTCTCTCCTCCCGATTTCTATACGAGGCTTCGTGCTCGTTTTTTCGTTTTGACCTCACAAACACGTCTCGTGGTCCATTTCTAACCTATAATCGAGACTTATTCGGATTTTAGAGGAAGTGGATCTAATTTCATTCCCTCTCTCCTCCCGATTGCTATACGAGGCTTCGTGCTCGTTTTTTCATTCTGACCTCACCAACACGTCTCGTGGTCCATTTCTAACCTATAATGGAGACTTTTTCGGGTTTTAGAGAAAGTGGATCTAATTTCATACCCTCTCTCCTCCCGATTTCTATACGAGGCTTCGTGCTCGTTTTTTCGTTCTGACCTCACAAACATGTCTCGTGGTCCATTTCAAACCCATAATTGAGACTTTTTCGGGTTTTAGAGCGAGTGGATCTAATTTCATTCCCTCTCTCCTCCCGATTTCTATACGAGGCTTCGTGCTCGTTTTTTCGTTCTGACCTCACCAACACGTCTCGTGGTCCATTTCTAACCTATAATCGAGACTTTTTCGGGTTTTAGAGGAAGTGGATCAAATTTAATACCCTCTCTCCTCCCGTTTTCTATACGAGGCTTCGTGCTCGTTTTTTCGTTCTGACCTCACCAACACGTCTCATGGTCCATTTCTAACGTATAATCGAGACTTTTTCGGGTTTTAGAGGAAGTGGATCTAATTTCATACCCTCTCTCCTCCTGATTTCTATACGAGGCTTCGTGCTTGTTTTTTCGTTCTGACCTCACAAACACGTCTCGTGGTCCATTTCTAACGTATAATCGAGAATTTTTCGGGTTTTAGAGGAAGTGGATCAAATTTCATACCCTCTCTCCTCCCGATTTCTATACGAGGCTTCGTGCTCGTTTTTTCGTTCTGACCTCACAAACACGTCTCGTGGTCTATTTCTAACCCATAATTGAGTCTTTTTCGGGTTTTAGAACGAGTGGATCTAATTTCATACCCTCTCTCCTCCCGATTTCTATACGAGGCTTCGTGCTCGTTTTTTTGTTCTGACCTCACCAACATGTCTCGTGGTCCATTTCTAACCTATAATCGAGACTTTTTCAGGTTTTAGAGGAAGTGGATCTAATTTCATACCCTCTCTCCTCCCGATTTCTATACGAGGCTTCGTGCTCGTTTTTTCATTCTGACCTCACAAACACGTCTCGTGGTCCATTTCTAACCCATAATTGAGACTTTTTCGGGTTTTAGAGCGAGTGGATCTAATTTCATACCCTCTCTCCTCCCGATTTCTATACGAGGCATCGTGCTCGTTTTTTCGTTCTGACCTCACCAACACGTCTCTTGGTCCATTTCTAATGTATAATCGAGACTTTTTCGGGTTTTAGAGGAAGTGGATTAAATTTCATACTCTCTCTCCTCCCGATTTCTATACGAGGCTTCGTGCTCGTTTTTTCGTTCTGTCCTCACCAACACGTCTCATGGTCCATTTCTAACGTATAATCGAGACTTTTTCGGGTTTTAGAGGAAGTGGATCAAATTTCATACCCTCTCTCCTCCCGATTTCTATACGAGGCTTCGTGCTCGTTTTTTCGTTCTGACCTCACAAACACGTCTCGTGGTCCATTTCTAACCCATAATTGAGACTTTTTCGTGTTTTAGAGCGAGTGGATCTAATTTCATACCCTCTCTCCTCCCGATTTCTATACGAGGCTTCGTGCTCGTTTTTTCGTTCTGACCTCACAAACACGTCTCGTGGTCCATTTCTAACGTATAATTGAGACTTTTTCAGGTTTTAGAGCGAGTGGATCTAATTTCATACCCTCTCTCCTCCCGATTTCTATACGAGACTTCGTGCTCGTTTTTTCGTTCTGACCTCACAAACACGTCTCGTGGTCCATTTCTAAACTTTTTCAGGTTTTAGAGGAAGTGGATCTAATTTCATACCCTCTCTCCTCCCGATTTCTATACGAGGCTTCGTGCTCGTTTTTTCGTTCTGACCTCACCAACACGTCTCATGGTCCATTTCTAACGTATAATCGAGACTTTTTCGGGTTTTAGAGGAAGTGGATCTAATTTCATACACTCTCTCCTCCCGATTTCTATACGAGGCTTCGTGCTCGTTTTTTCGTTTTGACCTCACAAACACGTCTCGTGGTCCATTTCTAACCTATAATCGAGACTTTTTCGGATTTTAGAGGAAGTGGATCTAATTTCATTCCCTCTCTCCTCCCGATTGCTATACGAGGCTTCGTGCTCGTTTTTTCATTCTGACCTCACCAACACGTCTCGTGGTCCATTTCTAACCTATAATGGAGACTTTTTCGGGTTTTAGAGAAAGTGGATCTAATTTCATACCCTCTCTCCTCCCGATTTCTATACGAGGCTTCGTGCTCGTTTTTTCGTTCTGACCTCACAAACACGTCTCGTGGTCCATTTCAAACCCATAATTGAGACTTTTTCGGGTTTTAGAGCGAGTGGATCTAATTTCATTCCCTCTCTCCTCCCGATTTCTATACGAGGCTTCGTGCTCGTTTTTTCGTTCTGACCTCACCAACACGTCTCGTGGTCCATTTCTAACCTATAATCGAGACTTTTTCGGGTTTTAGAGGAAGTGGATCAAATTTAATACCCTCTCTCCTCCCGTTTTCTATACGAGGCTTCGTGCTCGTTTTTTCGTTCTGACCTCACCAACACGTCTCATGGTCCATTTCTAACGTATAATCGAGACTTTTTCGGGTTTTAGAGGAAGTGGATCTAATTTCATACCCTCTTTCCTCCTGATTTCTATACGAGGCTTCGTGCTTGTTTTTTCGTTCTGACCTCACAAACACGTCTCGTGGTCCATTTCTAACGTATAATCGAGAATTTTTCAGGTTTTAGAGGAAGTGGATCAAATTTCATACCCTCTCTCCTCCCGATTTCTATACGAGGCTTCGTGCTCGTTTTTTCGTTCTGACCTCACAAACACGTCTCGTGGTCCATTTCTAACCCATAATTGAGTCTTTTTCGGGTTTTAGAGCGAGTGGATCTAATTTCATACCCTCTCTCCTCCCGATTTCTATACGAGGCTTCGTGCTCGTTTTTTCGTTCTGACCTCACAAACACGTCTCGTGGTCCATTTCTAACCTATAATTGAGACTTTTTCGGGTTTTAGAGCGAGTAGATCTAATTTCATACCCTCTCTCCTCCCGATTTCTATACGAGGCTTCGTGCTCGTTTTTTTGTTCTGACCTCACCAACATGTCTCGTGGTCCATTTCTAACCTATAATCGAGACTTTTTCAGGTTTTAGAGGAAGTGGATCTAATTTCATACCCTCTCTCCTCCCGATTTCTATACGAGGCTTCGTGCTCGTTTTTTCGTTCTGACCTCACAAACACGTCTCGTGGTCCATTTCTAACGTATAATTGAGACTTTTTCAGGTTTTAGAGCGAGTGGATCTAATTTCATACCCTCTCTCCTCCCGATTTCTATACGAGGCTTCGTGCTCGTTTTTTCGTTCTGACCTCACAAACACGTCTCGTGGTCCATTTCTAACCTATAATTGAGACTTTTTCAAGTTTTAGAGCGAGTGGATCTAATTTCATACCCTCTCTCCTCCCGATTTCTATACGAGGCTTCGTGCTCGTTTTTTTGTTCTGACCTCACCAACATGTCTCGTGGTCCATTTCTAACCTATAATCGAGACTTTTTCAGGTTTTAGAGCGAGTGGATCTAATTTCATACCCTCTCTCCTCCCGATTTCTATACGAGGCTTCGTGCTCGTTTTTTCGTTCTGACCTCACCAACACGTCTCATGGTCCATTTCTAACGTATAATCGAGACTTTTTCGGGTTTTAGAGGAAGTGGATCTAATTTCATACCCTCTCTCCTCCCGATTTCTATACGAGGCTTCGTGCTCGTTTTTTCGTTCTGACCTCACAAACACGTCTCGTGGTCCATTTCTAACCTATAATCGAGACTTTTTCGGATTTTAGAGGAAGTGGATCTAATTTCATTCCCTCTCTCCTCCCGATTGCTATACGAGGCTTCGTGCTCGTTTTTTCATTCTGACCTCACCAACACGTCTCGTGGTCCATTTCTAACCCATAATTGAGTCTTTTTCGGGTTTTAGAGCGAGTGGATCTAATTTCATACCCTCTCTCCTCCCGATTTCTATACGAGGCTTCGTGCTCGTTTTTTCGTTCTGACCTCACAAACACGTCTCGTGGTCCATTTCTAACCTATAATTGAGACTTTTTCGGGTTTTAGAGCGAGTGGATCTAATTTCATACCCTCTCTCCTCCCGATTTCTATACGAGGCTTCGTGCTCGTTTTTTTGTTCTGACCTCACCAACATGTCTCGTGGTCCATTTCTAACCTATAATCGAGACTTTTTCGGGTTTTAGAGGAAGTGGATCAAATTTAATACCCTCTCTCCTCCCGTTTTCTATACGAGGCTTCGTGCTCGTTTTTTCGTTCTGACCTCACCAACACGTCTCATGGTCCATTTCTAACGTATAATCGAGACTTTTTCGGGTTTTAGAGGAAGTGGATCTAATTTCATACCCTCTCTCCTCCTGATTTCTATACGAGGCTTCGTGCTTGTTTTTTCGTTCTGACCTCACAAACACGTCTCGTGGTCCATTTCTAACGTATAATCGAGAATTTTTCGGGTTTTAGAGGAAGTGGATCAAATTTCATACCCTCTCTCCTCCCGATTTCTATACGAGGCTTCGTGCTCGTTTTTTCGTTCTGACCTCACAAACACGTCTCGTGGTCCATTTCTAACCCATAATTGAGTCTTTTTCGGGTTTTAGAGCGAGTGGATCTAATTTCATACCCTCTCTCCTCCCGATTTCTATACGAGGCTTCGTGCTCGTTTTTTCGTTCTGACCTCACAAACACGTCTTGTGGTCCATTTCTAACCTATAATTGAGACTTTTTCAAGTTTTAGAGCGAGTGGATCTAATTTCATACCCTCTCTCCTCCCGATTTCTATACGAGGCTTCGTGCTCGTTTTTTTGTTCTGACCTCACCAACATGTCTCGTGGTCCATTTCTAACCTATAATCGAGACTTTTTCAGGTTTTAGAGCGAGTGGATCTAATTTCATACCCTCTCTCCTCCCGATTTCTATACGAGGCTTCGTGCTCGTTTTTTCGTTCTGACCTCACCAACACGTCTCATGGTCCATTTCTAACGTATAATCGAGACTTTTTCGGGTTTTAGAGGAAGTGGATCTAATTTCATACCCTCTCTCCTCCCGATTTCTATATGAGGCTTCGTGCTCGTTTTTTCGTTCTGACCTCACAAACACGTCTCGTGGTCCATTTCAAACCCATAATTGAGACTTTTTCGGGTTTTAGAGCGAGTGGATCTAATTTCATTCCCTCTCTCCTCCCGATTTCTATACGAGGCTTCGTGCTCGTTTTTTTGTTCTGACCTCACCAACATGTCTCGTGGTCCATTTCTAACCTATAATCGAGACTTTTTCAGGTTTTAGAGCGAGTGGATCTAATTTCATACCCTCTCTCCTCCCGATTTCTATACGAGGCTTCGTGCTCGTTTTTTCGTTCTGACCTCACCAACACGTCTCATGGTCCATTTCTAACGTATAATCGAGACTTTTTCGGGTTTTAGAGGAAGTGGATCTAATTTCATACCCTCTCTCCTCCCGATTTCTATACGAGGCTTCGTGCTCGTTTTTTCGTTCTGACCTCACAAACACGTCTCGTGGTCCATTTCTAACCTATAATCGAGACTTTTTCGGATTTTAGAGGAAGTGGATCTAATTTCATTCCCTCTCTCCTCCCGATTGCTATACGAGGCTTCGTGCTCGTTTTTTCATTCTGACCTCAACAACACGTCTCGTGGTCCATTTCTAACCCATAATTGAGTCTTTTTCGGGTTTTAGAGCGAGTGGATCTAATTTCATACCCTCTCTCCTCCCGATTTCTATACGAGGCTTCGTGCTCGTTTTTTCGTTCTGACCTCACAAACACGTCTCGTGGTCCATTTCAAACCCATAATTGAGACTTTTTCGGGTTTTAGAGCGAGTGGATCTAATTTCATTCCCTCTCTCCTCCCGATTTCTATACGAGGCTTCGTGCTCGTTTTTTTGTTCTGACCTCACCAACATGTCTCGTGGTCCATTTCTAACCTATAATCGAGACTTTTTCAGGTTTTAGAGCGAGTGGATCTAATTTCATACCCTCTCTCCTCCCGATTTCTATACGAGGCTTCGTGCTCGTTTTTTCGTTCTGACCTCACCAACACGTCTCATGGTCCATTTCTAACGTATAATCGAGACTTTTTCGGGTTTTAGAGGAAGTGGATCTAATTTCATACCCTCTCTCCTCCCGATTTCTATACGAGGCTTCGTGCTCGTTTTTTCGTTCTGACCTCACAAACACGTCTCGTGGTCCATTTCTAACCTATAATCGAGACTTTTTCGGATTTTAGAGGAAGTGGATCTAATTTCATTCCCTCTCTCCTCCCGATTGCTATACGAGGCTTCGTGCTCGTTTTTTCATTCTGACCTCACCAACACGTCTCGTGGTCCATTTCTAACCCATAATTGAGTCTTTTTCGGGTTTTAGAGCGAGTGGATCTAATTTCATACCCTCTCTCCTCCCGATTTCTATACGAGGCTTCGTGCTCGTTTTTTCGTTCTGACCTCACAAACACGTCTCGTGGTCCATTTCAAACCCATAATTGAGACTTTTTCGGGTTTTAGAGCGAGTGGATCTAATTTCATTCCCTCTCTCCTCCCGATTTCTATACGAGGCTTCGTGCTCGTTTTTTTGTTCTGACCTCACCAACATGTCTCGTGGTCCATTTCTAACCTATAATCGAGACTTTTTCAGGTTTTAGAGCGAGTGGATCTAATTTCATACCCTCTCTCCTCCCGATTTCTATACGAGGCTTCGTGCTCGTTTTTTCGTTCTGACCTCACCAACACGTCTCATGGTCCATTTCTAACGTATAATCGAGACTTTTTCGGGTTTTAGAGGAACTGGATCTAATTTCATACCCTCTCTCCTCCCGATTTCTATATGAGGCTTCGTGCTCGTTTTTTCGTTCTGACCTCACAAACACGTCTCGTGGTCCATTTCAAACCCATAATTGAGACTTTTTCGGGTTTTAGAGCGAGTGGATCTAATTTCATTCCCTCTCTCCTCCCGATTTCTATACGAGGCTTCGTGCTCGTTTTTTTGTTCTGACCTCACCAACATGTCTCGTGGTCCATTTCTAACCTATAATCGAGACTTTTTCAGGTTTTAGAGCGAGTGGATCTAATTTCATACCCTCTCTCCTCCCGATTTCTATACGAGGCTTCGTGCTCGTTTTTTCGTTCTGACCTCACCAACACGTCTCATGGTCCATTTCTAACGTATAATCGAGACTTTTTCGGGTTTTAGAGGAAGTGGATCTAATTTCATACCCTCTCTCCTCCCGATTTCTATACGAGGCTTCGTGCTCGTTTTTTCGTTCTGACCTCACAAACACGTCTCGTGGTCCATTTCTAACCTATAATCGAGACTTTTTCGGATTTTAGAGGAAGTGGATCTAATTTCATTCCCTCTCTCCTCCCGATTGCTATACGAGGCTTCGTGCTCGTTTTTTCATTCTGACCTCACCAACACGTCTCGTGGTCCATTTCTAACCCATAATTGAGTCTTTTTCGGGTTTTAGAGCGAGTGGATCTAATTTCATACCCTCTCTCCTCCCGATTTCTATACGAGGCTTCGTGCTCGTTTTTTCGTTCTGACCTCACAAACACGTCTCGTGGTCCATTTCAAACCCATAATTGAGACTTTTTCGGGTTTTAGAGCGAGTGGATCTAATTTCATTCCCTCTCTCCTCCCGATTTCTATACGAGGCTTCGTGCTCGTTTTTTTGTTCTGACCTCACCAACATGTCTCGTGGTCCATTTCTAACCTATAATCGAGACTTTTTCAGGTTTTAGAGCGAGTGGATCTAATTTCATACCCTCTCTCCTCCCGATTTCTATACGAGGCTTCGTGCTCGTTTTTTCGTTCTGACCTCACCAACACGTCTCATGGTCCATTTCTAACGTATAATCGAGACTTTTTCGGGTTTTAGAGGAAGTGGATCTAATTTCATACCCTCTCTCCTCCCGATTTCTATATGAGGCTTCGTGCTCGTTTTTTCGTTCTGACCTCACAAACACGTCTCGTGGTCCATTTCAAACCCATAATTGAGACTTTTTCGGGTTTTAGAGCGAGTGGATCTAATTTCATTCCCTCTCTCCTCCCGATTTCTATACGAGGCTTCGTGCTCGTTTTTTCGTTCTGACCTCACCAACACGTCTCATGGTCCATTTCTAACGTATAATCGAGACTTTTTCGGGTTTTAGAGGAAGTGGATCTAATTTCATACCCTCTCTCCTCCCGATTTCTATACGAGGCTTCGTGCTCGTTTTTTCGTTCTGACCTCACAAACACGTCTCGTGGTCCATTTCTAACCTATAATCGAGACTTTTTCGGATTTTAGAGGAAGTGGATCTAATTTCATTCCCTCTCTCCTCCCGATTGCTATACGAGGCTTCGTGCTCGTTTTTTCATTCTGACCTCACCAACACGTCTCGTGGTCCATTTCTAACCCATAATTGAGTCTTTTTCGGGTTTTAGAGCGAGTGGATCTAATTTCATACCCTCTCTCCTCCCGATTTCTATACGAGGCTTCGTGCTCGTTTTTTCGTTCTGACCTCACAAACACGTCTCGTGGTCCATTTCAAACCCATAATTGAGACTTTTTCGGGTTTTAGAGCGAGTGGATCTAATTTCATTCCCTCTCTCCTCCCGATTTCTATACGAGGCTTCGTGCTCGTTTTTTTGTTCTGACCTCACCAACATGTCTCGTGGTCCATTTCTAACCTATAATCGAGACTTTTTCAGGTTTTAGAGCGAGTGGATCTAATTTCATACCCTCTCTCCTCCCGATTTCTATACGAGGCTTCGTGCTCGTTTTTTCGTTCTGACCTCACCAACACGTCTCATGGTCCATTTCTAACGTATAATCGAGACTTTTTCGGGTTTTAGAGGAAGTGGATCTAATTTCATACCCTCTCTCCTCCCGATTTCTATATGAGGCTTCGTGCTCGTTTTTTCGTTCTGACCTCACAAACACGTCTCGTGGTCCATTTCAAACCCATAATTGAGACTTTTTCGGGTTTTAGAGCGAGTGGATCTAATTTCATTCCCTCTCTCCTCCCGATTTCTATACGAGGCTTCGTGCTCGTTTTTTTGTTCTGACCTCACCAACATGTCTCGTGGTCCATTTCTAACCTATAATCGAGACTTTTTCAGGTTTTAGAGCGAGTGGATCTAATTTCATACCCTCTCTCCTCCCGATTTCTATACGAGGCTTCGTGCTCGTTTTTTCGTTCTGACCTCACCAACACGTCTCATGGTCCATTTCTAACGTATAATCGAGACTTTTTCGGGTTTTAGAGGAAGTGGATCTAATTTCATACCCTCTCTCCTCCCGATTTCTATACGAGGCTTCGTGCTCGTTTTTTCGTTCTGACCTCACAAACACGTCTCGTGGTCCATTTCTAACCTATAATCGAGACTTTTTCGGATTTTAGAGGAAGTGGATCTAATTTCATTCCCTCTCTCCTCCCGATTGCTATACGAGGCTTCGTGCTCGTTTTTTCATTCTGACCTCACCAACACGTCTCGTGGTCCATTTCTAACCCATAATTGAGTCTTTTTCGGGTTTTAGAGCGAGTGGATCTAATTTCATACCCTCTCTCCTCCCGATTTCTATACGAGGCTTCGTGCTCGTTTTTTCGTTCTGACCTCACAAACACGTCTCGTGGTCCATTTCTAACCTATAATTGAGACTTTTTCGGGTTTTAGAGCGAGTGGATCTAATTTCATACCCTCTCTCCTCCCGATTTCTATACGAGGCTTCGTGCTCGTTTTTTTGTTCTGACCTCACCAACATGTCTCGTGGTCCATTTCTAACCTATAATCGAGACTTTTTCGGGTTTTAGAGGAAGTGGATCAAATTTAATACCCTCTCTCCTCCCGTTTTCTATACGAGGCTTCGTGCTCGTTTTTTCGTTCTGACCTCACCAACACGTCTCATGGTCCATTTCTAACGTATAATCGAGACTTTTTCGGGTTTTAGAGGAAGTGGATCTAATTTCATACCCTCTCTCCTCCTGATTTCTATACGAGGCTTCGTGCTTGTTTTTTCGTTCTGACCTCACAAACACGTCTCGTGGTCCATTTCTAACGTATAATCGAGAATTTTTCGGGTTTTAGAGGAAGTGGATCAAATTTCATACCCTCTCTCCTCCCGATTTCTATACGAGGCTTCGTGCTCGTTTTTTCGTTCTGACCTCACAAACACGTCTCGTGGTCCATTTCTAACCCATAATTGAGTCTTTTTCGGGTTTTAGAGCGAGTGGATCTAATTTCATACCCTCTCTCCTCCCGATTTCTATACGAGGCTTCGTGCTCGTTTTTTCGTTCTGACCTCACAAACACGTCTCGTGGTCCATTTCTAACCTATAATTGAGACTTTTTCAAGTTTTAGAGCGAGTGGATCTAATTTCATACCCTCTCTCCTCCCGATTTCTATACGAGGCTTCGTGCTCGTTTTTTTGTTCTGACCTCACCAACATGTCTCGTGGTCCATTTCTAACCTATAATCGAGACTTTTTCAGGTTTTAGAGCGAGTGGATCTAATTTCATACCCTCTCTCCTCCCGATTTCTATACGAGGCTTCGTGCTCGTTTTTTCGTTCTGACCTCACCAACACGTCTCATGGTCCATTTCTAACGTATAATCGAGACTTTTTCGGGTTTTAGAGGAAGTGGATCTAATTTCATACCCTCTCTCCTCCCGATTTCTATACGAGGCTTCGTGCTCGTTTTTTCGTTCTGACCTCACAAACACGTCTCGTGGTCCATTTCTAACCTATAATCGAGACTTTTTCGGATTTTAGAGGAAGTGGATCTAATTTCATTCCCTCTCTCCTCCCGATTGCTATACGAGGCTTCGTGCTCGTTTTTTCATTCTGACCTCACCAACACGTCTCGTGGTCCATTTCTAACCTATAATGGAGACTTTTTCGGGTTTTAGAGAAAGTGGATCTAATTTCATACCCTCTCTCCTCCCGATTTCTATATGAGGCTTCGTGCTCGTTTTTTCGTTCTGACCTCACAAACACGTCTCGTGGTCCATTTCAAACCCATAATTGAGACTTTTTCGGGTTTTAGAGCGAGTGGATCTAATTTCATTCCCTCTCTCCTCCCGATTTCTATACGAGGCTTCGTGCTCGTTTTTTCGTTCTGACCTCACCAACACGTCTCGTGGTCCATTTCTAACCTATAATCGAGACTTTTTCGGGTTTTAGAGGAAGTGGATCAAATTTAATACCCTCTCTCCTCCCGTTTTCTATACGAGGCTTCGTGCTCGTTTTTTCGTTCTGACCTCACCAACACGTCTCATGGTCCATTTCTAACGTATAATCGAGACTTTTTCGGGTTTTAGAGGAAGTGGATCTAATTTCATACCCTCTCTCCTCCTAATTTCTATACGAGGCTTCGTGCTTGTTTTTTCGTTCTGACCTCACAAACACGTCTCGTGGTCCATTTCTAACGTATAATCGAGAATTTTTCGGGTTTTAGAGGAAGTGGATCAAATTTCATACCCTCTCTCCTCCCGATTTCTATACGAGGCTTCGTGCTCGTTTTTTCGTTCTGACCTCACAAACACGTCTCGTGGTCCATTTCTAACCCATAATTGAGT
This sequence comes from Thalia dealbata, assembly GCA_030544415.1. Lineage (NCBI taxonomy): Eukaryota > Viridiplantae > Streptophyta > Magnoliopsida > Zingiberales > Marantaceae > Thalia > Thalia dealbata. The sequence goes on from CM060460.1 coordinate 14,760,113, forward strand.
CTTTTTCGGGTTTTAGAGCGAGTGGATCTAATTTCATACCCTCTCTCCTCCCGATTTCTATACGAGGCTTCGTGCTCGTTTTTTCGTTCTGACCTCACAAACACGTCTCGTGGTCCATTTCTAACCTATAATTGAGACTTTTTCGGGTTTTAGAGCGAGTGGATCTAATTTCATACCCTCTCTCCTCCCGATTTCTATACGAGGCTTCGTGCTCGTTTTTTTGTTCTGACCTCACCAACATGTCTCGTGGTCCATTTCTAACCTATAATCGAGACTTTTTCAGGTTTTAGAGGAAGTGGATCTAATTTCATACCCTCTCTCCTCCCGATTTCTATACGAGGCTTCGTGCTCGTTTTTTCATTCTGACCTCACAAACACGTCTCGTGGTCCATTTCTAACCCATAATTGAGACTTTTTCGGGTTTTAGAGCGAGTGGATCTAATTTCATACCCTCTCTCCTCCCGATTTCTATACGAGGCATCGTGCTCGTTTTTTCGTTCTGACCTCACCAACACGTCTCTTGGTCCATTTCTAATGTATAATCGAGACTTTTTCGGGTTTTAGAGGAAGTGGATCAAATTTCATACTCTCTCTCCTCCCGATTTCTATACGAGGCTTCGTGCTCGTTTTTTCGTTCTGTCCTCACCAACACGTCTCTTGGTCCATTTCTAACGTATAATCGAGACTTTTTCGGGTTTTAGAGGAAGTGGATCTAATTTCATACCCTCTCTCCTCCCGATTTCTATACGAGGCTTCGTGCTCGTTTTTTCGTTTTGACCTCACAAACACGTCTCGTGGTCCATTTCTAACCTATAATCGAGACTTTTTCGGATTTTAGAGGAAGTGGATCTAATTTCATTCCCTCTCTCCTCCCGATTGCTATACGAGGCTTCGTGCTCGTTTTTTCATTCTGACCTCACCAACACGTCTCGTGGTCCATTTCTAACCTATAATGGAGACTTTTTCGGGTTTTAGAGAAAGTGGATCTAATTTCATACCCTCTCTCCTCCCGATTTCTATACGAGGCTTCGTGCTCGTTTTTTCGTTCTGACCTCACAAACACGTCTCGTGGTCCATTTCAAACCCATAATTGAGACTTTTTCGGGTTTTAGAGCGAGTGGATCTAATTTCATTCCCTCTCTCCTCCCGATTTCTATACGAGGCTTCGTGCTCGTTTTTTCGTTCTGACCTCACCAACACGTCTCGTGGTCCATTTCTAACCTATAATCGAGACTTTTTCGGGTTTTAGAGGAAGTGGATCAAATTTAATACCCTCTCTCCTCCCGTTTTCTATACGAGGCTTCGTGCTCGTTTTTTCGTTCTGACCTCACCAACACATCTCATGGTCCATTTCTAACGTATAATCGAGACTTTTTCGGGTTTTAGAGGAAGTGGATCTAATTTCATACCCTCTCTCCTCCTGATTTCTATACGAGGCTTCGTGCTTGTTTTTTCGTTCTGACCTCACAAACACGTCTCGTGGTCCATTTCTAACGTATAATCGAGACTTTTTCGGGTTTTAGAGGAAGTGGATCTAATTTCATACCCTCTCTCCTCCCGATTTCTATACGAGGCTTCGTGCTCGTTTTTTCGTTTTGACCTCACAAACACGTCTCGTGGTCCATTTCTAACCTATAATCGAGACTTTTTCGGATTTTAGAGGAAGTGGATCTAATTTCATTCCCTCTCTCCTCCCGATTGCTATACGAGGCTTCGTGCTCGTTTTTTCATTCTGACCTCACCAACACGTCTCGTGGTCCATTTCTAACCTATAATGGAGACTTTTTCGGGTTTTAGAGAAAGTGGATCTAATTTCATACCCTCTCTCCTCCCGATTTCTATACGAGGCTTCGTGATCGTTTTTTCGTTCTGACCTCACAAACACGTCTCGTGGTCCATTTCAAACCCATAATTGAGACTTTTTCGGGTTTTAGAGCGAGTGGATCTAATTTCATTCCCTCTCTCCTCCCGATTTCTATACGAGGCTTCGTGCTCGTTTTTTCGTTCTGACCTCACCAACACGTCTCGTGGTCCATTTCTAACCTATAATCGAGACTTTTTCGGGTTTTAGAGGAAGTGGATCAAATTTAATACCCTCTCTCCTCCCGTTTTCTATACGAGGCTTCATGCTCGTTTTTTCGTTCTGACCTCACCAACACGTCTCATGGTCCATTTCTAACGTATAATCGAGACTTTTTCGGGTTTTAGAGGAAGTGGATCTAATTTCATACCCTCTCTCCTCCTGATTTCTATACGAGGCTTCGTGCTTGTTTTTTCGTTCTGACCTCACAAACACGTCTCGTGGTCCATTTCTAACGTATAATCGAGAATTTTTCGGGTTTTAGAGGAAGTGGATCAAATTTCATACCCTCTCTCCTCCCGATTTCTATACGAGGCTTCGTGCTCGTTTTTTCGTTCTGACCTCACAAACACGTCTCGTGGTCCATTTCTAACCCATAATTGAGTCTTTTTCGGGTTTTAGAGCGAGTGGATCTAATTTCATACCCTCTCTCCTCCCGATTTCTATACGAGGCTTCATGCTCGTTTTTTCGTTCTGACCTCACAAACATGTCTCGTGGTCCATTTCTAACCTATAATTGAGACTTTTTCGGGTTTTAGAGCTAGTGGATCTAATTTCATACCCTCTCTCCTCCCGATTTCTATACGAGGCTTCGTGCTCGTTTTTTTGTTCTGACCTCACCAACATGTCTCGTGGTCCATTTCTAACCTATAATCGAGACTTTTTCAGGTTTTAGAGGAAGTGGATCTAATTTCATACCCTCTCTCCTCCCGATTTCTATACGAGGCTTCGTGCTCGTTTTTTCGTTCTGACCTCACCAACACGTCTCATGGTCCATTTCTAACGTATAATCGAGACTTTTTCGGGTTTTAGAGGAAGTGGATCTAATTTCATACCCTCTCTCCTCCCGATTTCTATACGAGGCTTCGTGCTCGTTTTTTCGTTCTGACCTCACAAACACGTCTCGTGGTCCATTTCTAACCTATAATCGAGACTTTTTCGGATTTTAGAGGAAGTGGATCTAATTTCATTCCCTCTCTCCTCCCGATTGCTATACGAGGCTTCGTGCTCGTTTTTTCATTCTGACCTCACCAACACGTCTCGTGGTCCATTTCTAACCTATAATGGAGACTTTTTCGGGTTTTAGAGAAAGTGGATCTAATTTCATACCCTCTCTCCTCCCGATTTCTATATGAGGCTTCGTGCTCGTTTTTTCGTTCTGACCTCACAAACACGTCTCGTGGTCCATTTCAAACCCATAATTGAGACTTTTTCGGGTTTTAGAGCGAGTGGATCTAATTTCATTCCCTCTCTCCTCCCGATTTCTATACGAGGCTTCGTGCTCGTTTTTTCGTTCTGACCTCACCAACACGTCTCGTGGTCCATTTCTAACCTATAATCGAGACTTTTTCGGATTTTAGAGGAAGTGGATCAAATTTAATACCCTCTCTCCTCCCGTTTTCTATACGAGGCTTCGTGCTCGTTTTTTCATTCTGACCTCACCAACACGTCTCATGGTCCATTTCTAACGTATAATCAAGACTTTTTCGGGTTTTAGAGGAAGTGGATCTAATTTCATACCCTCTCTCCTCCTGATTTCTATACGAGGCTTCCTGCTTGTTTTTTCGTTCTGACCTCACAAACACGTCTCGTGGTCCATTTCTAACGTATAATCGAGAATTTTTCGGGTTTTAGAGGAAGTGGATCAAATTTCATACCCTCTCTCCTCCCGATTTCTATACGAGGCTTCGTGCTCGTTTTTTCGTTCTGACCTCACAAACACGTCTCGTGGTCCATTTCTAACCCATAATTGAGTCTTTTTCGGGTTTTAGAGCGAGTGGATCTAATTTCATACCCTCTCTCCTCCCGATTTCTATACGAGGCTTCGTGCTCGTTTTTTCGTTCTGACCTCACAAACACGTCTCGTGGTCCATTTCTAACCTATAATTGAGACTTTTTCGGGTTTTAGAGCGAGTGGATCTAATTTCATACCCTCTCTCCTCCCGATTTCTATACGAGGCTTCGTGCTCGTTTTTTTGTTCTGACCTCACCAACATGTCTCGTGGTCCATTTCTAACCTATAATCGAGACTTTTTCAGGTTTTAGAGGAAGTGGATCTAATTTCATACCCTCTCTCCTCCCGATTTCTATACGAGGCTTCGTGCTCGTTTTTTCATTCTGACCTCACAAACACGTCTCGTGGTCCATTTCTAACCCATAATTGAGACTTTTTCGGGTTTTAGAGCGAGTGGATCTAATTTCATACCCTCTCCCCTCCCGATTTCTATACGAGGCATCGTGCTCGTTTTTTCGTTCTGACCTCACCAACACGTCTCTTGGTCCATTTCTAATGTATAATCGAGACTTTTTCGGGTTTTAGAGGAAGTGGATCAAATTTCATACTCTCTCTCCTCCCGATTTCTATACGAGGCTTCGTGCTCGTTTTTTCGTTCTGTCCTCACCAACACGTCTCATGGTCCATTTCTAACGTATAATCGAGACTTTTTCGGGTTTTAGAGGAAGTGGATCTAATTTCATACCCTCTCTCCTCCCGATTTCTATACGAGGCTTCGTGCTCGTTTTTTCGTTTTGACCTCACAAACACGTCTCGTGGTCCATTTCTAACCTATAATCGAGACTTTTTCGGATTTTAGAGGAAGTGGATCTAATTTCATTCCCTCTCTCCTCCCGATTGCTATACGAGGCTTCGTGCTCGTTTTTTCATTCTGACCTCACCAACACGTCTCGTGGTCCATTTCTAACCTATAATGGAGACTTTTTCGGGTTTTAGAGAAAGTGGATCTAATTTCATACCCTCTCTCCTCCCGATTTCTATACGAGGCTTCGTGCTCGTTTTTTCGTTCTGACCTCACAAACACGTCTCGTGGTCCATTTCAAACCCATAATTGAGACTTTTTCGGGTTTTAGAGCGAGTGGATCTAATTTCATTCCCTCTCTCCTCCCGATTTCTATACGAGGCTTCGTGCTCGTTTTTTCGTTCTGACCTCACCAACACGTCTCGTGGTCCATTTCTAACCTATAATCGAGACTTTTTCGGGTTTTAGAGGAAGTGGATCAAATTTAATACCCTCTCTCCTCCCGTTTTCTATACGAGGCTTCGTGCTCGTTTTTTCGTTCTGACCTCACCAACACGTCTCATGGTCCATTTCTAACGTATAATCGAGACTTTTTCGGGTTTTAGAGGAAGTGGATCTAATTTCATACCCTCTCTCCTCCTGATTTCTATACGAGGCTTCGTGCTTGTTTTTTCGTTCTGACCTCACAAACACGTCTCGTGGTCCATTTCTAACGTATAATCGAGAATTTTTTGGGTTTTAGAGGAAGTGGATCAAATTTCATACCCTCTCTCCTCCCGATTTCTATACGAGGCTTCGTGCTCGTTTTTTCGTTCTGACCTCACAAACACGTCTCGTGGTCCATTTCTAACCCATAATTGAGTCTTTTTCGGGTTTTAGAGCGAGTGGATCTAATTTCATACCCTCTCTCCTCCCGATTTCTATACGAGGCTTCGTGCTCGTTTTTTCGTTCTGACCTCACAAACACGTCTCGTGGTCCATTTCTAACCTATAATTGAGACTTTTTCGGGTTTTAGAGCGAGTGGATCTAATTTCATACCCTCTCTCCTCCCGATTTCTATACGAGGCTTCGTGCTCGTTTTTTTGTTCTGACCTCACCAACATGTCTCGTGGTCCATTTCTAACCTATAATCGAGACTTTTTCAGGTTTTAGAGGAAGTGGATCTAATTTCATACCCTCTCTCCTCCCGATTTCTATACGAGGCTTCGTGCTCGTTTTTTCATTCTGACCTCACAAACACGTCTCGTGGTCCATTTCTAACCCATAATTGAGACTTTTTCGGGTTTTAGAGCGAGTGGATCTAATTTCATACCCTCTCCCCTCCCGATTTCTATACGAGGCATCGTGCTCGTTTTTTCGTTCTGACCTCACCAACACGTCTCTTGGTCCATTTCTAATGTATAATCGAGACTTTTTCGGGTTTTAGAGGAAGTGGATCAAATTTCATACTCTCTCTCCTCCCGATTTCTATACGAGGCTTCGTGCTCGTTTTTTCGTTCTGTCCTCACCAACACGTCTCATGGTCCATTTCTAACGTATAATCGAGACTTTTTCGGGTTTTAGAGGAAGTGGATCTAATTTCATACCCTCTCTCCTCCCGATTTCTATACGAGGCTTCGTGCTCGTTTTTTCGGTTTGACCTCACAAACACGTCTCGTGGTCCATTTCTAACCTATAATCGAGACTTTTTCGGATTTTAGAGGAAGTGGATCTAATTTCATTCCCTCTCTCCTCCCGATTGCTATACGAGGCTTCGTGCTCGTTTTTTCGTTCTGACCTCACAAACACGTCTCGTGGTCCATTTCTAACCTATAATGGAGACTTTTTCGGGTTTTAGAGAAAGTGGATCTATTTCATACCCTCTCTCCTCCTGATTTCTATACGAGGCTTCATGCTTGTTTTTTCGTTCTGACCTCACAAACACGTCTCGTGGTCCATTTCTAACGTATAATCGAGAATTTTTCGGGTTTTAGAGGAAGTGGATCAAATTTCATACCCTCTCTCCTCCCGATTTCTATACGAGGCTTCGTGCTCGTTTTTTCGTTCTGACCTCACAAACACGTCTCGTGGTCCATTTCTAACCCATAATTGAGTCTTTTTCGGGTTTTAGAGCGAGTGGATCTAATTTCATACCCTCTCTCCTCCCGATTTCTATACGAGGCTTCGTGCTCGTTTTTTCGTTCTGACCTCACAAACACGTCTCGTGGTCCATTTCTAACCTATAATTGAGACTTTTTCGGGTTTTAGAGCGAGTGGATCTAATTTCATACCCTCTCTCCTCCCGATTTCTATACGAGGCTTCGTGCTCGTTTTTTTGTTCTGACCTCACCAACATGTCTCGTGGTCCATTTCTAACCTATAATCGAGACTTTTTCAGGTTTTAGAGGAAGTGGATCTAATTTCATACCCTCTCTCCTCCCGATTTCTATACGAGGCTTCGTGCTCGTTTTTTCTTTCTGACCTCACAAACACGTCTCGTGGTCCATTTCTAACCCATAATTGATACTTTTTCGGGTTTTAGAGCGAAGTGGATCAAATTTCATACTCTCTCTCCTCCCTATTTCTATACGAGGCATCGTGCTCGTTTTTTCGTTCTGACCTCACCAACACGTCTCTTGGTCCATTTCTAATGTATAATCGAGACTTTTTCGGGTTTTAGAGGAAGTGGATCAAATTTCATACTCTCTCTCCTCCCGATTTCTATACGAGGCTTCGTGCTCGTTTTTTCGTTCTGTCCTCACCAACACGTCTCATGGTCCATTTCTAACCTATAATCGAGACTTTTTCAGGTTTTAGAGGAAGTGGATCTAATTTCATACCCTCTCTCCTCCCGATTTCTATACGAGGCTTCGTGCTCGTTTTTTCGTTCTGACCTCACAAACACGTCTCGTGGTCCATTTCTAACCTATAATTGAGACTTTTCGGGTTTTAGAGCGAGTGGATCTAATTTCATACCCTCTCTCCTCCCGATTTCTATACGAGGCTTCGTGCTCGTTTTTTCGTTCTGACCTCACAAACACGTCTCGTGGTCCATTTCTAACCTATAATGGAGACTTTTTCGGGTTTTAGAGAAAGTGGATCTATTTTCATACCCTCTCTCCTCCCGATTTCTATACGAGGCTTCGTGCTCGTTTTTTCGTTCTGACCTCACAAACACGTCTCGTGATCCATTTCTAACCTATAATTGAGACTTTTTCGGGTTTTAGAGCGAGTGGATCTAATTTCATACCCTCTCTCCTCCCGATTTCTATACGAGGCTTCGTGCTCGTTTTTTCGTTCTGACCTCACCAACACGTCTCATGGTCCATTTCTAACGTATAATCGACACTTTTTCGGGTTTTAGAGGAAGTGGATCTAATTTCATACCCTCTCTCCTCCCGATTTCTATACGAGACTTCGTGCTCGTTTTTTCGTTGTGACCTCACAAACACGTCTCGTGGTCCATTTCTAACCTATAATCGAGACTTTTTCGGATTTTAGAGGAAGTGGATCTAATTTCATTCCCTCTCTCCTCCCGATTGCTATACGAGGCTTCGTGCTCGTTTTTTCATTCTGACCTCACCAACACGTCTCGTGGTCCATTTCTAACCTATAATGGAGACTTTTTCGGGTTTTAGAGAAAGTGGATCTAATTTCATACCCTCTCTCCTCCCGATTTCTATACGAGGCTTCGTGCTCATTTTTTCTTTCTGACCTCACAAACACGTCTCGTGGTCCATTTCTAACCCATAATTGATACTTTTTCGGGTTTTAGAGCGAAGTGGATCAAATTTCATACTCTCTCTCCTCCCTATTTCTATACGAGGCATCGTGCTCGTTTTTTCGTTCTGACCTCACCAACACGTCTCTTGGTCCATTTCTAATGTATAATCGAGACTTTTTCGGGTTTTAGAGGAAGTGGATCAAATTTCATACTCTCTCTCCTCCCGATTTCTATACGAGGCTTCGTGCTCGTTTTTTCGTTCTGTCCTCACCAACACGTCTCATGGTCCATTTCTAACCTATAATCGAGACTTTTTCAGGTTTTAGAGGAAGTGGATCTAATTTCATACCCTCTCTCCTCCCGATTTCGATACGAGGCTTCGTGCTCGTTTTTTCGTTCTGACCTCACAAACACGTCTCGTGGTCCATTTCTAACCTATAATTGAGACTTTTCGGGTTTTAGAGCGAGTGGATCTAATTTCATACCCTCTCTCCTCCCGATTTCTATACGAGGCTTCGTGCTCGTTTTTTCGTTCTGACCTCACAAACACGTCTCGTGGTCCATTTCTAACCTATAATGGAGACTTTTTCGGGTTTTAGAGAAAGTGGATCTATTTTCATACCCTCTCTCCTCCCGATTTCTATACGAGGCTTCGTGCTCGTTTTTTCGTTCTGACCTCACAAACACGTCTCGTGATCCATTTCTAACCTATAATTGAGACTTTTTCGGGTTTTAGAGCGAGTGGATCTAATTTCATACCCTCTCTCCTCCCGATTTCTATACGAGGCTTCGTGCTCGTTTTTTCGTTCTGACCTCACCAACACGTCTCATGGTCCATTTCTAACGTATAATCGACACTTTTTCGGGTTTTAGAGGAAGTGGATCTAATTTCATACCCTCTCTCCTCCCGATTTCTATACGAGACTTCGTGCTCGTTTTTTCGTTTTGACCTCACAAACACGTCTCGTGGTCCATTTCTAACCTATAATCGAGACTTTTTCGGATTTTAGAGGAAGTGGATCTAATTTCATTCCCTCTCTCCTCCCGATTGCTATACGAGGCTTCGTGCTCGTTTTTTCATTCTGACCTCACCAACACGTCTCGTGGTCCATTTCTAACCTATAATGGAGACTTTTTCGGGTTTTAGAGAAAGTGGATCTAATTTCATACCCTCTCTCCTCCCGATTTCTATACGAGGCTTCGTGCTCATTTTTTCGTTCTGACCTCACAAACACGTCTCGTGGTCCATTTCAAACCCATAATTGAGTCTTTTTCGGGTTTTAGAACGAGTGGATCTAATTTCATACCCTCTCTCCTCCCGATTTCTATACGAGGCTTCGTGCTCGTTTTTTCGTTCTGACCTCACCAACACGTCTCGTGGTCCATTTCTAACCTATAATCGAGACTTTTTCGGGTTTTAGAGGAAGTAGATCAAATTTAATACCCTCTCTCCTCCCGTTTTCTATACGAGGCTTCGTGCTCGTTTTTTCGTTCTGACCTCACCAACACGTCTCATGGTCCATTTCTAACGTATAATCGAGACTTTTTCGGGTTTTAGAGGAAGTGGATCTAATTTCATACCCTCTCTCCTCCTGATTTCTATACGAGGCTTCGTGCTTGTTTTTTCGTTCTGACCTCACAAACACGTCACGTGGTCCATTTCTAACGTATAATCGAGAATTTTTCGGGTTTTAGAGGAAGTGGATCAAATTTCATACCCTCTCTCCTCCCGATTTCTATACGAGGCTTCGTGCTCGTTTTTTCGTTCTGACCTCACAAACACGTCTCGTGGTCCATTTCTAACCCATAATTGAGACTTTTTCGGGTTTTAGAGCCAGTGGATCTAATTTCATACCTTCTCTCCTCCCGATTTCTATACGAGGCTTCGTGCTCGTTTTTTCGTTCTGACCTCACCAACACGTCTCATGGTCCATTTCTAACGTATAATCGAGACTTTTTCGGGTTTTAGAGGAAGTGGATCTAATTCATACCCTCTCTCCTCCCAATTTCTATACGAGGCTTCGTGCTCGTTTTTTCGTTTTGACCTCACAAACACGTCTCGTGGTCCATTTCTAACCTATAATCGAGACTTTTTCGGATTTTAGAGGAAGTGGATCTAATTTCATTCCCTCTCTCCTCCCGATTGCTATACGAGGCTTCGTGCTCGTTTTTTCATTCTGACCTCACCAACACGTCTCGTGGTCCATTTCTAACCTATAATGGAGACTTTTTCGGGTTTTAGAGAAAGTGGATCTAATTTCATACCCTCTCTCCTCCCGATTTCTATACGAGGCTTCGTGCTCGTTTTTTCGTTCTGACCTCACAAACACGTCTCGTGGTCCATTTCAAACCCATAATTGAGACTTTTTCGGGTTTTAGAGCGAGTGGATCTAATTTCATACCCTCTCTCCTCCCGATTTCTATACGAGGCTTCGTGCTCGTTTTTTCGTTCTGACCTCACCAACACGTCTCGTGGTCCATTTCTAACCTATAATCGAGACTTTTTCGGGTTTTAGAGGAAGTAGATCAAATTTAATACCCTCTCTCCTCACGTTTTCTATACGAGGCTTCGTGCTCGTTTTTTCGTTCTGACCTCACCAACACGTCTCATGGTCCATTTCTAACGTATAATCGAGACTTTTTCGGGTTTTAGAGGAAGTGGATCTAATTTCATACCCTCTCTCCTCCTGATTTCTATACGAGGCTTCGTGCTTGTTTTTTCGTTCTGACCTCACAAACACGTCTCGTGGTCCATTTCTAACGTATAATCGAGAATTTTTCGGGTTTTAGAGGAAGTGGATCAAATTTCATACCCTCTCTCCTCCCGATTTCTATACGAGGCTTCGTGCTCGTTTTTTCGTTCTGACCTCACAAACACGTCTCGTGGTCCATTTCTAACCCATAATTGAGACTTTTTCGGGTTTTAGAGCGAGTGGATCTAATTTCATACCCTCTCTCCTCCCGATTTCTATACGAGGCTTCGTGCTCGTTTTTTCGTTCCGACCTCACAAACACGTCTCGTGGTCCATTTCTAACCTATAATTGAGACTTTTTCGGGTTTTAGAGCGAGTGGATCTAATTTCATACCCTCTCTCCTCCCGATTTCTATACGAGGCTTCGTGCTCGTTTTTTTGTTCTGACCTCACCAACATGTCTCGTGGTCCATTTCTAACCTATAATCGAGACTTTTTCAGGTTTTAGAGGAAGTGGATCTAATTTCTTACCCTCTCTCCTCCCGATTTCTATACGAGGCTTCGTGCTCGTTTTTTCATTCTGACCTCACAAACACGTCTCGTGGTCCATTTCTAACCCATAATTGAGACTTTTTCGGGTTTTAGAGCGAGTGGATCTAATTTCATACCCTCTCTCCTCCCGATTTCTATACGAGGCATCGTGCTCGTTTTTTCGTTCTGACCTCACCAACACGTCTCTTGGTCCATTTCTAATGTATAATCGAGACTTTTTCGGGTTTTAGAGGAAGTGGATCAAATTTCATACTCTCTCTCCTCCCGATTTCTATACGAGGCTTCGTGCTCGTTTTTTCGTTCTGTCCTCACCAACACGTCTCATGGTCCATTTCTAACGTATAATCGAGACTTTTTCGGGTTTTAGAGGAAGTGGATCAATTTTCATACCCTCTCTCCTCCCAATTTCTATACGAGGCTTCGTGCTCGTTTTTTCGTTCTGACCTCACAAACACGTCTCGTGGTCCATTTCTAACCCATAATTGAGACTTTTTCGTGTTTTAGAGCGAGTGGATCTAATTTCACACCCTCTCTCCTCCCGATTTCTATACGAGGCTTCGTGCTCGTTTTTTCGTTCTGACTTCACAAACACGTCTCGTAGTCCATTTCTAATGTATAATTGAGACTTTTTCAGGTTTTAGAGCGAGTGGATCTAATTTCATACCCTCTCTCCTCCCGATTTCTATACGAGGCTTCGTGCTCGTTTTTTCGTTCTGACCTCACAAACACGTCTCGTGGTCCGTTTCTAACCTATAATTGAGACTTTTTCAGGTTTTTGAGCGAGTGGATCTAATTTCATACCCACTCTCCTCCCGATTTCTATACGAGGCTTCGTGCTCGTTTTTTTGTTCTGACCTCACCAACATGTCTCGTGGTCCATTTCTAACCTATAATCGAGACTTTTTCAGGTTTTAGAGGAAGTGGATCTAATTTCATACCCTCTCTCCTCCCGATTTCTATACGAGGCTTCGTGCTCGTTTTTTCGTTCTGACCTCACAAACACGTCTCGTGGTCCATTTCTAACCCATAATTGAGACTTTTTCGGGTTTTAGAGCGAGTGGATCTAATTTCATACCCTCTCTCCTCCCGATTTCTATACGACGCATCGTGCTCGTTTTTTCGTTCTGACCTCACCAACACGTCTCTTGGTCCATTTCTAATGTATAATCGAGACTTTTTCGGGTTTTAGAGGAAGTGGATCAAATTTCATACTCTCTCTCCTCCCGATTTCTATACGAGGCTTCGTGCTCGTTTTTTCGTTCTGACCACACCAACACGTCTCATGGTCCATTTCTAACGTATAATCGAGACTTTTTCGGGTTTTAGAGGAAGTGGATCTAATTTAATACCCTCTCTCCTCCTGATTTCTATACGAGGCTTCGTGCTTGTTTTTTCGTTCTGACCTCACAAACACGTCTCGTGGTCCATTTCTAACCTATAATTGAGACTTTTTCGGGTTTTAGAGCGAGTGGATCTAATTTCATACCCTCTCTCCTCCCGATTTCTAAACGAGGATTCGTGCTCGTTTTTTCGTTCTGACCTCACAAAGACGTCTCTTGGTCCATTTCTAATGTATAATCGAGACTTTTTCGGGTTTTAGAGGAAGTGGATCTAATTTCATACCCTCTCTCCTCCTGATTTCTATACGAGGCTTCGTGCTTGTTTTTTCGTTCTGACCTCACAAACACGTCTCGTGGTCCATTTCTAACCTATAATTGAGACTTTTTCGGGTTTTAGAGCGAGTGGATCTAATTTCATACCCTCTCCCCTCCCGATTTCTATACGAGGCATCGTGCTCGTTTTTTCGTTCTGACCTCACCAACACGTCTCTTGGTCCATTTCTAATGTATAATCGAGACTTTTTCGGATTTTAGAGGAAGTGGATCAAATTTCATACTCTCTCTCCTCCCGATTTCTATACGAGGCTTCGTGCTCGTTTTTTCGTTCTGTCCTCACCAACACGTCTCATGGTCCATTTCTAACGTATAATCGAGACTTTTTCGGGTTTTAGAGGAAGTGGATCTAATTTCATACCCTCTCTCCTCCCGATTTCTATACGAGGCTTCGTGCTCGTTTTTTCGTTTTGACCTCACAAACACGTCTCGTGGTCCATTTCTAACCTATAATCGAGACTTTTTCGGATTTTAGAGGAAGTGGATCTAATTTCATTCCCTCTCTCCTCCCGATTGCTATACGAGGCTTCGTGCTCGTTTTTTCGTTCTGACCTCACAAACACGTCTCGTGGTCCATTTCTAACCTATAATGGAGACTTTTTCGGGTTTTAGAGAAAGTGGATCTATTTCATACCCTCTCTTAGAGCGAGTGGATCTAATTTCATACCCTCTCTCCTCCCGATTTCTATACGAGGCATCGTGCTCGTTTTTTCGTTCTGACCTCACCAACACGTCTCTTGGTCCATTTCTAATGTATAATCGAGACTTTTTCGGGTTTTAGAGGAAGTGGATCAAATTTCATACTCTCTCTCCTCCCGATTTCTATACGAGGCTTCGTGCTCGTTTTTTCGTTCTGACCTCACCAACACGTCTCATGGTCCATTTCTAACGTATAATCGAGACTTTTTCGGGTTTTAGAGGAAGTGGATCTAATTTCATACCCACTCTCCTCCTGATTTCTATACGAGGCTTCGTGCTTGTTTTTTCGTTCTGACCTCACAAACACGTCTCGTGGTCCATTTCTAACCTATAATTGAGACTTTTTCGGGTTTTAGAGCGAGTGGATCTAATTTCATACCCTCTCTCCTCCCGATTTCTATACGAGGCTTCGTGCTCATTTTTTCGTTCTGACCTCACCGACATGTCTCGTGGTCCATTTCTAACCTATAATTGAGACTTTTCGAGTTTTAGAGCGAGTGGATCTAATTTCATACCCTCTCTCCTCCCGATTTCTATACGAGGCTTCGTGCTCGTTTTTTCGTTCTGACCTCACAAACACGTCTCGTGGTCCATTTCTAACCTATAATTGAGACTTTTCGGGTTTTAGAGCGAGTGGATCTAATTTCATACCCTCTCTCCTCCCGATTTCTATACGAGGCTTCGTGCTCGTTTTTTCATTCTGACCTCACCAACTCGTCTCGTGGTCCATTTCTAACCTATAATGGAGACTTTTTCGGGTTTTAGAGAAAGTGGATCTAATTTCATGCCCTCTCTCCTCCCGATTGCTATACGAGGCTTCGTGCTCGTTTTTTCATTCTGACCTCACCAACTCGTCTCGTGGTCCATTTCTAACCTATAATGGAGACTTTTTCGGGTTTTAGAGAAAGTGGATCTAATTTCATACCCTCTCTCCTCCCGATTTCTATACGAGGCTTCGTGCTCGTTTTTTCGTTCTGACCTCACCAACATGTCTCGTGGTCCATTTCTAACCTATAATCGAGACTTTTTCGGGTTTTAGAGCTTGTGGATCTAATTTCATACCCTCTCTCCTCCCGATTTCTATACGAGGCTTCGTGCTCGTTTTTTCGTTCTGACCTCACCAACACGTCTCATGGTCTATTTCTAACGTATAATCGAGACTTTTTCGGGTTTTAGAGCGAGTGGATCTAATTTCATACCCTCTCTCCTCCCGATTTCTATACGAGACTTCGTGCTCGTTTTTTCGTTCTGACCTCACAAACACGTCTCGTGGTCCATTTCTAACCTATAATCGAGACTTTTTCGGATTTTAGAGGAAGTGGATCTAATTTCATACCCTCTCTCCTCCCGATTGCTATACGAGGTTTCGTGCTCGTTTTTTCATTCTAACCTTACCAACACGTCTCGTGGTCCATTTCTAACCTATAATGGAGACTTTTTCGGGTTTTAGAGAAAGTGGATCTAATTTCATACCCTCTCTCCTCCCGATTTCTATACGAGGCTTCGTGCTCGTTTTTTCGTTCTGACCTCACAAACACGTCTCGTGGTCCATTTCTAACCTATAATTGAGACTTTTTTGGGTTTTAGAGCGAGTGGATCTAATTTCATACCCTCTCTCCTCCCGATTTCTATACGAGGCTTCGTGCTCGTTTTTTATTTCTGACCTCACAAACACGTCTCGTGGTCCATTTCTAACCTATAATTGAGACTTTTTTGGGTTTTAGAGCGAGTGGATCTAATTTCATACTCTCTCTCCTCCCGATTTCTATACGAGGCTTCGTGCTCGTTTTTTTGTTCTGACCTCACCAACATGTCTCGTGGTCCATTTCTAACCTATAATCGAGACTTTTTCAGGTTTTAGAGGAAGTGGATCTAATTTCATACCCTCTCTCCTCCCGATTTCTATACGAGGCTTCGTGCTCGTTTTTTCGTTCTGACCTCACAAACACGTCTCGTGGTCCATTTCAAACCCATAATTGAGACTTTTTCGGGTTTTAGAGCGAGTGGATCTAATTTCATACCCTCTCTCCTCCCGATTTCTATACGAGGCTTCGTGCTCGTTTTTTCGTTCTGACCTCACCAACACGTCTCGTGGTCCATTTCTAACCTATAATCGAGACTTTTTCGGGTTTTAGAGGAAGTAGATCAAATTTAATACCCTCTCTCCTCCCGTTTTCTATACGAGGCTTCGTGCTCGTTTTTTCGTTCTGACCTCACCAACACGTCTCATGGTCCATTTCTAACGTATAATCGAGACTTTTTCGGGTTTTAGAGGAAGTGGATCTAATTTCATACCCTCTCTCCTCCTGATTTCTATACGAGGCTTCGTGCTTGTTTTTTCGTTCTTACCTCACAAACACGTCTCGTGGTCCATTTCTAACGTATAATCGAGAATTTTTCGGGTTTTAGAGGAAGTGGATCTAATTTCATACCCTCTCTCCTCCTGATTTCTATACGAGGCTTCGTGCTTGTTTTTTCGTTCTGACCTCACAAACACGTCTCGTGGTCCATTTCTAACGTATAATCGAGAATTTTTCGGGTTTTAGAGGAAGTGGATCAAATTTCATACCCTCTCTCCTCCCGATTTCTATACGAGGCTTCGTGCTCGTTTTTTCGTTCTGACCTCACAAACACGTCTCGTGGTCCATTTCTAACCCATAATTGAGACTTTTTCGGGTTTTAGAGCGAGTGGATCTAATTTCATACCCTCTCTCCTCCCGATTTCTATACGAGGCTTCGTGCTCGTTTTTTCGTTCTGACCTCACAAACACGTCTCGTGGTCCATTTCTAACCTATAATTGAGACTTTTTCGGGTTTTAGAGCGAGTGGATCTAATTTCATACCCTCTCTCCTCCCGATTTCTATACGAGGCTTCGTGCTCGTTTTTTTGTTCTGACCTCACCAACATGTCTCGTGGTCCATTTCTAACCTATAATCGAGACTTTTTCAGGTTTTAGAGGAAGTGGATCTAATTTCATACCCTCTCTCCTCCCGATTTCTATACGAGGCTTCGTGCTCGTTTTTTCATTCTGACCTCACAAACACGTCTCGTGGTCCATTTCTAACCCATAATTGAGACTTTTTCGGGTTTTAGAGCGAGTGGATCTAATTTCATACCCTCTCTCCTCCCAATTTCTATACGAGGCATCGTGCTCGTTTTTTCGTTCTGACCTCACCAACACGTCTCTTGGTCCATTTCTAACCTATA
The DNA here is from genome assembly GCA_030544415.1 of Thalia dealbata. Taxonomy (NCBI): domain Eukaryota; kingdom Viridiplantae; phylum Streptophyta; class Magnoliopsida; order Zingiberales; family Marantaceae; genus Thalia; species Thalia dealbata. The sequence goes on from CM060460.1 coordinate 14,777,259, forward strand.
ATCGAGACTTTTTCAGGTTTTAGAGGAAGTGGATCTAATTTCATACCCTCTCTCCTCCCGATTTCTATACGAGGCTTCGTGCTCGTTTTTTCGTTCTGACCTCACCAACACGTCTCGTGGTCCATTTCTAACCTATAATTGAGACTTTTCGGGTTTTAGAGCGAGTGGATCTAATTTCATACCCTCTCTCCTCCCGATTTCTATACGAGGCTTCGTGCTCGTTTTTTTGTTCTGACCTCACCAACATGTCTCGTGGTCCATTTCTAACCTATAATCGAGACTTTTTCAGGTTTTAGAGGAAGTGGATCTAATTTCATACCCTCTCTCCTCCCGATTTCTATACGAGGCTTCGTGCTCGTTTTTTCATTCTGACCTCACAAACACGTCTCGTGGTCCATTTCTAACCTATAATTGAGACTTTTCGGGTTTTAGAGCGAGTGGATCTAATTTCATACCCTCTCTCCTCCCGATTTCTATACGAGGCTTCGTGCTCGTTTTTTCGTTCTGACCTCACAAACACGTCTCGTGCTCCATTTCTAACCTATAATGGAGACTTTTTCGGGTTTTAGAGAAAGTGGATCTATTTTCATACCCTCTCTCCTCCCGATTTCTATACGAGGCTTCGTGCTCGTTTTTTCGTTCTGACCTCACAAACACGTCTCGTGATCCATTTCTAACCTATAATTGAGATTTTTTCGGGTTTTAGAGCGAGTGGATCTAATTTCATACCCTCTCTCCTCCCGATTTCTATACGAGGCTTCGTGCTCGTTTTTTCGTTCTGACCTCACCAACACGTCTCATGGTCCATTTCTAACGTATAATCGAGACTTTTTCGGGTTTTAGAGGAAGTGGATCTAATTTCATACCCACTCTCCTCCTGATTTCTATACGAGGCTTCGTGCTTGTTTTTTCGTTCTGACCTCACAAACACGTCTCGTGGTCCATTTCTAACCTATAATTGAGACTTTTTCGGGTTTTAGAGCGAGTGGATCTAATTTCATACCCTCTCTCCTCCCGATTTCTATACGAGGCTTCGTGCTCATTTTTTCGTTCTGACCTCACCGACATGTCTCGTGGTCCATTTCTAACCTATAATTGAGACTTTTCGAGTTTTAGAGCGAGTGGATCTAATTTCATACCCTCTCTCCTCCCGATTTCTATACGAGGCTTCGTGCTCGTTTTTTCGTTCTGACCTCACAAACACGTCTCGTGGTCCATTTCTAACCTATAATTGAGACTTTTCGGGTTTTAGAGCGAGTGGATCTAATTTCATACCCTCTCTCCTCCCGATTTCTATACGAGGCTTCGTGCTCGTTTTTTCATTCTGACCTCACCAACTCGTCTCGTGGTCCATTTCTAACCTATAATGGAGACTTTTTCGGGTTTTAGAGAAAGTGGATCTAATTTCATACCCTCTCTCCTCCCGATTGCTATACGAGGCTTCGTGCTCGTTTTTTCATTCTGACCTCACCAACTCGTCTCGTGGTCCATTTCTAACCTATAATGGAGACTTTTTCGGGTTTTAGAGAAAGTGGATCTAATTTCATACCCTCTCTCCTCCCGATTTCTATACGAGGCTTCGTGCTCGTTTTTTCGTTCTGACCTCACCAACATGTCTCGTGGTCCATTTCTAACCTATAATCGAGACTTTTTCGGGTTTTAGAGCTTGTGGATCTAATTTCATACCCTCTCTCCTCCCGATTTCTATACGAGGCTTCGTGCTCGTTTTTTCGTTCTGACCTCACCAACACGTCTCATGGTCTATTTCTAACGTATAATCGAGACTTTTTCGGGTTTTAGAGCGAGTGGATCTAATTTCATACCCTCTCTCCTCCCGATTTCTATACGAGACTTCGTGCTCGTTTTTTCGTTCTGACCTCACAAACACGTCTCGTGGTCCATTTCTAACCTATAATCGAGACTTTTTCGGATTTTAGAGGAAGTGGATCTAATTTCATACCCTCTCTCCTCCCGATTGCTATACGAGGTTTCGTGCTCGTTTTTTCATTCTAACCTTACCAACACGTCTCGTGGTCCATTTCTAACCTATAATGGAGACTTTTTCGGGTTTTAGAGAAAGTTGATCTAATTTCATACCCTCTCTCCTCCCGATTTCTATACGAGGCTTCGTGCTCGTTTTTTCGTTCTGACCTCACAAACACGTCTCGTGGTCCATTTCTAACCAATAATTGAGACTTTTTTGGGTTTTAGAGCGAGTGGATCTAATTTCATACCCTCTCTCCTCCCGATTTCTATACGAGGCTTCGTGCTCGTTTTTTATTTCTGACCTCACAAACACGTCTCGTGGTCCATTTCTAACCTATAATTGAGACTTTTTTGGGTTTTAGAGCGAGTGGATCTAATTTCATACTCTCTCTCCTCCCGATTTCTATACGAGGCTTCGTGCTCGTTTTTTTGTTCTGACCTCACCAACATGTCTCGTGGTCCATTTCTAACCTATAATCGAGACTTTTTCAGGTTTTAGAGGAAGTGGATCTAATTTCATACCCTCTCTCCTCCCGATTTCTATACGAGGCTTCGTGCTCGTTTTTTCGTTCTGACCTCACAAACACGTCTCGTGGTCCATTTCAAACCCATAATTGAGACTTTTTCGGGTTTTAGAGCGAGTGGATCTAATTTCATACCCTCTCTCCTCCCGATTTCTATACGAGTCTTCGTGCTCGTTTTTTCGTTCTGACCTCACCAACACGTCTCGTGGTCCATTTCTAACCTATAATCGAGACTTTTTCGGGTTTTAGAGGAAGTAGATCAAATTTAATACCCTCTCTCCTCCCGTTTTCTATACGAGGCTTCGTGCTCGTTTTTTCGTTCTGACCTCACCAACACGTCTCATGGTCCATTTCTAACGTATAATCGAGACTTTTTCGGGTTTTAGAGGAAGTGGATCTAATTTCATACCCTCTCTCCTCCTGATTTCTATACGAGGCTTCGTGCTTGTTTTTTCGTTCTTACCTCACAAACACGTCTCGTGGTCCATTTCTAACGTATAATCGAGAATTTTTCGGGTTTTAGAGGAAGTGGATCTAATTTCATACCCTCTCTCCTCCTGATTTCTATACGAGGCTTCGTGCTTGTTTTTTCGTTCTGACCTCACAAACACGTCTCGTGGTCCATTTCTAACGTATAATCGAGAATTTTTCGGGTTTTAGAGGAAGTGGATCAAATTTCATACCCTCTCTCCTCCCGATTTCTATACGAGGCTTCGTGCTCGTTTTTTCGTTCTGACCTCACAAACACGTCTCGTGGTCCATTTCTAACCCATAATTGAGACTTTTTCGGGTTTTAGAGCGAGTGGATCTAATTTCATACCCTCTCTCCTCCCGATTTCTATACGAGGTTTCGTGCTCGTTTTTTCGTTCTGACCTCACAAACACGTCTCGTGGTCCATTTCTAACCTATAATTGAGACTTTTTCGGGTTTTAGAGCGAGTGGATCTAATTTCATACCCTCTCTCCTCCCGATTTCTATACGAGGCTTCGTGCTCGTTTTTTTGTTCTGACCTCACCAACATGTCTCGTGGTCCATTTCTAACCTATAATCGAGACTTTTTCAGGTTTTAGAGGAAGTGGATCTAATTTCATACCCTCTCTCCTCCCGATTTCTATACGAGGCTTCGTGCTCGTTTTTTCATTCTGACCTCACAAACACGTCTCGTGGTCCATTTCTAACCCATAATTGAGACTTTTTCGGGTTTTAGAGCGAGTGGATCTAATTTCATACCCTCTCTCCTCCCAATTTCTATACGAGGCATCGTGCTCGTTTTTTCGTTCTGACCTCACCAACACGTCTCTTGGTCCATTTCTAACCTATAATCGAGACTTTTTCAGGTTTTAGAGGAAGTGGATCTAATTTCATACCCTCTCTCCTCCCGATTTCTATACGAGGCTTCGTGCTCGTTTTTTCGTTCTGACCTCACCAACACGTCTCGTGGTCCATTTCTAACCTATAATTGAGACTTTTCGGGTTTTAGAGCGAGTGGATCTAATTTCATACCCTCTCTCCTCCCGATTTCTATACGAGGCTTCGTGCTCGTTTTTTTGTTCTGACCTCACCAACATGTCTCGTGGTCCATTTCTAACCTATAATCGAGACTTTTTCAGGTTTTAGAGGAAGTGGATCTAATTTCATACCCTCTCTCCTCCCGATTTCTATACGAGGCTTCGTGCTCGTTTTTTCGTTCTGACCTCACAAACACGTCTCGTGGTCCATTTCTAACCTATAATTGAGACTTTTCGGGTTTTAGAGCGAGTGGATCTAATTTCATACCCTCTCTCCTCCCGATTTCTATACGAGGCTTCGTGCTCGTTTTTTCGTTCTGACCTCACAAACACGTCTCGTGCTCCATTTCTAACCTATAATGGAGACTTTTTCGGGTTTTAGAGAAAGTGGATCTATTTTCATACCCTCTCTCCTCCCGATTTCTATACGAGGCTTCGTGCTCGTTTTTTCGTTCTGACCTCACAAACACGTCTCGTGATCCATTTCTAACCTATAATTGAGATTTTTTCGGGTTTTAGAGCGAGTGGATCTAATTTCATACCCTCTCTCCTCCCGATTTCTATACGAGGCTTCGTGCTCGTTTTTTCGTTCTGACCTCACCAACACGTCTCATGGTCCATTTCTAACGTATAATCGAGACTTTTTCGGGTTTTAGAGGAAGTAGATCTAATTTCATACCCTCTCTCCTCCCGATTTCTATACGAGGCTTCGTGCTCATTTTTTCGTTCTGACCTCACAAACACGTCTCGTGGTCCATTTCAAACCCATAATTGAGACTTTTTCGGGTTTTAGAGCGAGTGGATCTAATTTCATACCCTCTCTCCTCCCGATTTCTATACGAGGCTTCGTGCTAGTTTTTTCGTTCTGACCTCACCAACACGTCTCGTGGTCCCTTACTAACCAATAATCGAGACTTTTTCAGGTTTTGGAACAACTAGATCTAATTTTATACCCTCTCTCCTCCCGATTTCCCGATGAAATCGGGAGGAGAGAGGGTATGAAATTAGATCCACTTCCTCTAAAACCCGAAAAAGTCTCGATTATAGGTTAGAAATGGACCACGAGACGTGTACCTGAGGTTAGAACGAAAAAATGAGCACGAAGCCTCGTATAGAAATCGGGAGAACAGAGGGTATGAAATTAGATCCACTTCCTCTAAAACCCGAAAAAGTCTCGATAATACGTTAGAAATGGACCATGAGACGTGTTGGTGAGGTCAGAACGAAAAAATGAGCACGAAGCCTATAATCGAGACTTTTTCGGGTTTTAGAGGAAGTGGATCTAATTTCATACCCTCTCTCCTCCCGATTGCTATACGAGGCTTCGTGCTCGTTTTTTCGTTCTGACCTCACAAACACGTCTCGTGGTCCATTTCTAACCTATAATCGAGACTTTTTCGGGTTTTAGAGGAAGTGGATCAAATTTAATACACTCTCTCCTCCCGTTTTCTATACGAGGCTTCGTGCTCGTTTTTTCGTTCTGACCTCACCAACACGTCTCATGGTCCATTTCTAATGTATAATCGAGACTTTTTCGGGTTTTAGAGGAAGTGGATCTAATTTCATACCCTCTCCCCTCCTGATTTCTATACGAGGCTTCGTGCTTGTTTTTTCGTTCTGACCTCACAAACACGTCTCGTGGTCCATTTCTAACGTATAATCGAGAATTTTTTGGGTTTTAGAGGAAGTGGATCAAATTTCATACCCTCTCTCCTCCCGATTTCTATACGAGGCTTCGTGCTCGTTTTTTCGTTCTGACCTCACAAACACGTCTCGTGGTCCATTTCTAACCCATAATTGAGACTTTTTCGGGTTTTAGAGCGAGTGGATCTATTTTCATACCCTCTCTCCTCCCGATTTCTATACGAGGCTTCGTGCTCGTTTTTTCGTTCTGACCTCACAAACACGTCTCGTGGTCCATTTCTAACCTATAATTGAGACTTTTTCGGGTTTTAGAGTGAGTGGATCTAATATCATACCCTCTCTCCTCCCGATTTCTATACGAGGCTTCGTGCTCGTTTTTTCGTTCTAACCTCACAAACACGTCTCGTGGTCCATTTCTAACCTATAATTGAGACTTTTCGGGTTTTAGAGCGAGTGGATCTAATTTCATACCCTCTCTCCTCCCGATTTCTATACGAGGCTTCGTGCTCGTTTTTTCGTTCTGACCTCACAAACACGTCTCGTGGTCCATTTCTAACCTATAATGGAGACTTTTTCTGGTTTTAGAGAAAGTGGATCTATTTTCATACCCTCTCTCCTCCCGATTTCTATACGAGGCTTCGTGCTCGTTTTTTCGTTCTGACCTCACAAACACGTCTCGTGATCCATTTCTAACCTATAATCGAGACTTTTTCGGGTTTTAGAGCGAGTGGATCTAATTTCATACCCTCTCTCCTCCCGATTTCTATACGAGGCTTCATGCTCGTTTTTTCGTTCTGACCTCACCAACACGTCTCATGGTCCATTTCTAACGTATAATCGAGACTTTTTCGGGTTTTAGAGGAAGTGGATCTAATTTCATACCCTCTCTCCTCCCGATTTCTATACGAGGCTTCGTGCTCATTTTTTCGTTCTGACCTCACAAACACGTCTCGTGGTCCATTTCTAACCCATAATTGAGACTTTTTCGGATTTTAGAGGAAGTGGATCTAATTTCATTCCCTCTCTCCTCCCGATTGCTATACGAGGCTTCGTGCTCGTTTTTTCATTCTGACCTCACCAACACGTCTCGTGGTCCATTTCTAACCTATAATGGAGACTTTTTCGGGTTTTAGAGAAAGTGGATCTAATTTCATACCCTCTCTCCTCCTGATTTCTATACGAGGCTTCGTGCTCGTTTTTTCGTTCTGACCTCACAAACACGTCTCGTGGTCCATTTCAAACCCATAATTGAGACTTTTTCGGGTTTTAGAGCGAGTGGATCTAATTTCATACCCTCTCTCCTCCCGATTTCTATACGAGGCATCGTGCTCGTTTTTTCATTCTGACCTCACCAACACGTCTCGTGGTCCATTTCTAACCTATAATCGAGACTTTTTCGGGTTTTAGAGGAAGTAGATCAAATTTAATACCCTCTCTTCTCCCGTTTTCTATACGAGGCTTCGTGCTCGTTTTTTCGTTCTGACCTCACCAACACGTCTCATGGTCCATTTCTAACGTATAATCGAGACTTTTTCGGGTTTTAGAGGAAGTGGATCTAATTTCATACCCTCTCTCCTCCTGATTTCTATACGAGGCTTCGTGCTTGTTTTTTCGTTCTGACCTCACAAACACGTCTCGTGGTCCATTTCTAACGTATAATCGAGAATTTTTCGGGTTTTAGAGGAAGTGGATCAAATTTCATACCCTCTCTCCTCCCGATTTCTATACGACGCTTCGTGCTCATTTTTTCGTTCTGACCTCACAAACACATCTCGTGGTCCATTTCTAACCCATAATTGAGACTTTTTCGGGTTTTAGAGCGAGTGGATCTAATTTCATACCCTCTCTCCTCCCGATTTCTATACGAGGCTTCGTGCTCGTTTTTTCTTTCTGACCTCACAAACACGTCTCGTGGTCCATTTCTAACCTATAATTGAGACTTTTTCGGGTTTTAGAGCGAGTGGATCTAATATCATACCCTCTCTCCTCCCGATTTCTATACGAGGCTTCGTGCTCGTTTTTTCGTTCTAACCTCACAAACACGTCTCGTGGTCCATTTCTAACCTATAATAGAGACTTTTCGGGTTTTAGAGCGAGTGGATTTAATTTCATACCCTCTCTCCTCCCGATTTCTATACGAGGCTTCGTGCTCGTTTTTTCGTTCTGACCTCACAAACACGTCTCGTGGTCCATTTCTAACCCATAATTGAGACTTTTTCGGGTTTTAGAGCGAGTGGATCTAATTTCATACCCTCTCTCCTCCCGATTTCTATACGACGCATCGTGCTCGTTTTTTCGTTCTGACTTCACCAACACGTCTCTTGGTCCATTTCTAATGTATAATCGAGACTTTTTCGGGCTTTAGAGGAAGTGGATCAAATTTCATACTCTCTCTCCTCCCGATTTCTATACGAGGCTTCGTGCTCGTTTTTTCGTTCTGTCCTCACCAACACGTCTCATGGTCCATTTCTAACGTATAATCGAGACTTTTTCGGGTTTTAGAGGAAGTGGATCAAATTTCATACCCTCTCTCCTCCCGATTTCTATACGTGGCTTCGTGCTCGTTTTTTCGTTCTGACCTCACAAACACGTCTCGTGGTCCATTTCTAACCCATAATTGAGACTTTTTCGTGTTTTAGAGCGTGTGGATCTAATTTCATACCCTCTCTCCTCCCGATTTCTATACGAGGCTTCGTGCTCGTTTTTTCGTTCTGACCTCACAAACACGTCTCGTGGTCCATTTCTAACGTATAATTGAGACTTTTTCAGGTTTTAGAGCGAGTGGATCTAATTTCATACCCTCTCTCCTCCCGATTTCTATACGAGGCTTCGTGCTCGTTTTTTCGTTCTGACCTCACAAATACGTCTCGTGGTCCATTTCTAACCTATAATTGAGACTTTTTCAGGTTTTAGAGCGAGTGGATCTAATTTCATACCCTCTCTCCTCCCGATTTCTATACGAGGCTTCGTGCTCGTTTTTTCGTTCTGTCCTCACCAACACGTCTCATGGTCCATTTCTAACGTATAATCGAGACTTTTTCGGGTTTTAGAGGAAGTGGATCAAATTTCATACCCTCTCTCCTCCCGATTTCTATACGTGGCTTCGTGCTCGTTTTTTCGTTCTGACCTCACAAACACGTCTCGTGGTCCATTTCTAACCCATAATTGAGACTTTTTCGTGTTTTAGAGCGAGTGGATCTAATTTCATACCCTCTCTCCTCCCGATTTCTATACGAGGCTTCGTGCTCGTTTTTTCGTTCTGACCTCACAAACACGTCTCGTGGTCCATTTCTAACGTATAATTGAGACTTTTTCAGGTTTTAGAGCGAGTGGATCTAATTTCATACCCTCTCTCCTCCCGATTTCTATACGAGACTTCGTGCTCGTTTTTTCGTTCTGACCTCACAAACACGTCTCGTGGTCCATTTCTAAACTTTTTCAGGTTTTAGAGGAAGTGGATCTAATTTCATACCCTCTCTCCTCCCGATTTCTATACGAGGCTTCGTGCTCGTTTTTTCGTTCTGACCTCACAAACACGTCTCGTGGTCCATTTCTAACCCATAATTGAGACTTTTTCGGGTTTTAGAGCGAGTGGATCTAATTTCATACCCTCTCTCCTCCCGATTTCTATACGACGCATCGTGCTCGTTTTTTCGTTCTGACCTCACCAACACGTCTCTTGGTCCATTTCTAATGTATAATCGAGACTTTTTCGGGTTTTAGAGGAAGTGGATCAAATTTCATACTCTCTCTCCTCCCGATTTCAATACGAGGCTTCGTGCTCGTTTTTTCGTTCTGACCTCACCAACACGTCTCATGGTCCATTTCTAACGTATAATCGAGACTCTTTCGGGTTTTAGAGGAAGTGGATCTAATTTCATACCCTCTCTCCTCCTGATTTCTATACGAGGCTTCGTGCTTGTTTTTTCGTTCTGACCTCACAAACACGTCTCGTGGTCCATTTCTAACCTATAATTGAGACTTTTTCGGGTTTTAGAGCGAGTGGATCTAATTTCATACCCTCTCTCCTCCCGATTTCTAAACGAGGATTCGTGCTCGTTTTTTCGTTCTGACCTCACAAAGACGTCTCGTGGTCCATTTCTAACCTATAATCGAGACTTTTTCGAGTTTTAGAGGAAGTGGATCTAATTTTATACCCTCTCTCCTCCCGATTTCTATACGAGGCTTCGTGCTCGTTTTTTCGTTCTAACCTTATAAACACGTCTCGTGGTTCATTTCTAACCTATAATCGAGACTTTTTCGATTTTAGAGGAAGTGGATCTAATTTCATACCCTCTCTCCTCCCGACATGTCTCGTGGTCCATTTCTAACCTATAATTGATACTTTTCGAGTTTTAGAGCGAGTGGATCTAATTTCATACCCTCTCTCCTCCCGATTTCTATACGAGGCTTCGTGCTCGTTTTTTCGTTCTGACCTCACAAACACGTCTCGTGGTCCATTTCTAACCTATAATTGAGACTTTTCGGGTTTTAGAGCGAGTGGATCTAATTTCATACCCTCTCTCCTCCCGATTTCTATACGAGGCTTCGTGCTCGTTTTTTCATTCTGACCTCACCAACTCGTCTCGTGGTCCATTTCTAACCTATAATGGAGACTTTTTCGGGTTTTAGAGAAAGTGGATCTAATTTCATACCCTCTCTCCTCCCGATTGCTATACGAGGCTTCGTGCTCGTTTTTTCATTCTGACCTCACCAACTCGTCTCGTGGTCCATTTCTAACCTATAATGGAGACTTTTTCGGGTTTTAGAGACAGTGGATCTAATTTCATACCCTCTCTCCTCCCGATTTCTATACGAGGCTTCGTGCTCGTTTTTTCGTTCTGACCTCACCAACATGTCTCGTGGTCCATTTCTATCCTATAATCGAGACTTTTTCGGGTTTTAGAGCTTGTGGATCTAATTTCATACCCTCTCTCCTCCCGATTTCTATACGAGGCTTCGTGCTCATTTTTTCGTTCTGACCTCACCAACACGTCTCATGGTCTATTTCTAACGTATAATCGTGACTTTTTCGGGTTTTAGAGCGAGTGGATCTAATTTCATACCCTCTCTCCTCCCGATTTCTATACGAGACTTCGTGCTCGTTTTTTCGTTCTGACCTCACAAACACGTCTCGTGGTCCATTTCTAACCTATAATCGAGACTTTTTCGGATTTTAGAGGAAGTGGATCTAATTTCATGCCCTCTCTCCTCCCGATTTCTATACGAGGCTTCGTGCTCGTTTTTTTGTTCTGACCTTACCAACACGTCTCGTGGTCCATTTCTAACCTATAATGGAGACTTTTTCGGGTTTTAGAGAAAGTGGATCTAATTTCATTCCCTCTCTCCTCCCGATTTATATACGAGGCTTCGTGCTCGTTTTTTCGTTCTAACCTCACAAACACGTCTCGTGGTCCATTTATAACCTATAATTGAGACTTTTTTGGGTTTTAGAGCGAGTGGATCTAATTTCATACCCTCTCTCCTCCCGATTTCTATACGAGGCTTCGTGCTCGTTTTTTCGTTCTGACCTCACAAACACGTCTCGTGGTCCATTTCTAACCTATAATTGAGACTTTTTTGGGTTTTAGAGCGAGTGGATCTAATTTCATACTCTCTCTCCTCCCGATTTCTATACGAGGCTTCGTGCTCGTTTTTTTGTTCTGACCTCACCAACATGTCTCGTGGTCCATTTCTAACCTATAATCGAGACTTTTTCAGGTTTTAGAGGAAGTGGATCTAATTTCATACCCTCTCTCCTCCCGATTTCTATACGAGGCTTCGTGCTCGTTTTTTCATTCTGACCTCACAAACACGTCTCGTGGTCCATTTCAAACCCATAATTGAGACTTTTTCGGGTTTTAGAGCGAGTGGATCTAATTTCATACCCTCTCTCCTCCCGATTTCTATACGAGGCTTCGTGCTCGTTTTTTCGTTCTGACCTCACCAACACGTCTCGTGGTCCATTTCTAACCTATAATCGAGACTTTTTCGGGTTTTAGAGGAAGTAGATCAAATTTAATACCCTCTCTCCTCCCGTTTTCTATACGAGGCTTCGTGCTCGTTTTTTCGTTCTGACCTCACCAACACGTCTCATGGTCCATTTCTAACGTATAATCGAGACTTTTTCGGGTTTTAGAGGAAGTGGATCTAATTTCATACCCTCTCTCCTCCTGATTTCTATACGAGGCTTCGTGCTTGTTTTTTCGTTCTGACCTCACAAACACGTCTCGTGGTCCATTTCTAACGTATAATCGAGAATTTTTCGGGTTTTAGAGGAAGTGGATCAAATTTCATACCCTCTCTCCTCCCGATTGCTATACGAGGCTTCGTGCTCGTTTTTTCATTCTGACCTCACCAACACGTCTCGTGGTCCATTTCTAACCTATAATGGAGACTTTTTCGGGTTTTAGAGAAAGTGGATCTAATTTCATACCCTCTCTCCTCCCGATTTCTATACGAGGCTTCGTGCTCGTTTTTTCGTTCTGACCTCACAAACACGTCTCGTGGTTCATTTCTAACCTATAATCGAGACTTTTTCGATTTTAGAGGAAGTGGATCTAATTTCATACCCTCTCTCCTCCCGATTGCTATACGAGGCTTCGTGCTCGTTTTTTCATTCTGACCTCACCAACACGTCTCGTGGTCCATTTCTAACCTATAATGGAGACTTTTTCGGGTTTTAGAGAAAGTGGATCTAATTTCATACCCTCTCTCCTCCCGATTTCTATACGAGGCTTCGTGCTCGTTTTTTCGTTCTGACCTCACAAACACGTCTCGTGGTCCATTTCTAACCTATAATTGAGACTTTTCGGGTTTTAGAGCGAGTGGATCTAATTTCATACCCTCTCTCCTCCCGATTTCTATACGAGGCTTCGTGCTCATTTTTTCGTTCTGACCTCACAAACACGTCTCGTGGTCCATTTCTAACCTATAATGGAGACTTTTTCGGGTTTTAGAGAATGTGGATCTAATTTCATACCCTCTCTCCTCCCTATTTATATACGAGGCTTTGTGCTCGTTTTTTCGTTCTGACCTCACAAACACGTCTCGTGGTCCATTTCTAACCTATAATAGAGACTTTTTCGGGTTTTAGAGCGAGTGGATCTAATTTCATACCCTCTCTCCTCCCGATTTCTATACGAGGCTTCGTGCTCGTTTTTTCGTTCTGACCTCACCAACACGTCTCATGGTCCATTTCTAACGTATAATCGAGACTTTTTCGGGTTTTAGAGGAAGTGGATCTAATTTCATACCCTCTCTCCTCCCGATTTCTATACGAGGCTTCGTGCTCGTTTTTTCATTTTGACCTCATAAACACGTCTCGTGGTCCATTTCTAACCTATAATCGAGACTTTTTCGGATTTTAGAGGAAGTGGATCTAATTTCATACCATCTCTCCTCCCGATTGCTATACGAGGCTTCGTGCTCGTTTTTTCATTCTGACCTCACCAACACGTCTCGTGGTCCATTTCTAACCTATAATGGAGACTTTTTCGGGTTTTAGAAAAAGTGGATCTAATTTCATACCCTCTCTCCTCCCGATTTCTATACGAGGCTTCGTGCTCGTTTTTTCGTTCTGACCTCACAAACACGTCTCGTGGTTCATTTCTAACCTATAATGGAGACTTTTTTGGGTTTTAGAGAAAGTGGATCTAATTTCATACCCTCTCTCCTCCCGATTTATATACGAGGCTTCGTGCTCGTTTTTTCGTTCTGACCTCACAAACACGTCTCGTGGTCCATTTATAACCTATAATTGAGACTTTTTCGGGTTTTAGAGCGAGTGGATCTAATTTCATACCCTCTCTCCTCCCGATTTCTATACGAGGCTTCGTGCTCGTTTTTTCGTTCTGACCTCACCAACACGTCTCATGGTCCATTTCTAACGTATAATCGAGACTTTTTCGGGTTTTAGAGGAAGTGGATCTAATTTCATGCCCTCTCTCCTCCCGATTTCTATACGAGGCTTCGTGCTCGTTTTTTCGTTCTGACCTCACAAACACGTCTCGTGATCCATTTCTAACCTATAATTGAGACTTTTTCGGGTTTTAGAGCGAGTGGATCTAATTTCATACCCTCTCTCCTCCCGATTTCTATACGAGGCTTCGTGCTCGTTTTTTCGTTCTGACCTCACAAACACGTCTCGTGGTCCATTTCTAACGTATAATCGAGACTTTTTCGGGTTTTAGAGCGAGTGGATCTAATTTCATACCCTCTCTCCTCCCGATTTCTATACGAGGCTTCGTGCTCGTTTTTTCGTTTTGACCTCACAAACACGTCTCGTGGTCCATTTCTAACTTATAATCGAGACTTTTTCGGATTTTAGAGGAAGTGGATCTAATTTCATTCCCTCTCTCCTCCCGATTGCTATACGAGGCTTCGTGCTCATTTTTTCATTCTGACCTCACCAACACGTCTCGTGGTCCATTTCTGACCTATAATGGAGACTTTTTCGGGTTTTAGAGAAAGTGGATCTAATTTCATACCCTCTCTCCTCCCGATTTCTATACGAGGCTTCGTGCTCGTTTTTTCGTTCTGACCTCACAAACACGTCTCGTGGTCCATTTCTAACCTATAATTGAGACTTTTCGGGTTTTAGAGCGAGTGGATCTAATTTCATACCCTCTCTCCTCCCGATTTCTATACGAGGCTTCGTGCTCGTTTTTTCGTTCTGACCTCACCAACACGTCTCATGGTCCATTTCTAACGTATGATCGAGACTTTTTCGATTTTAGAGGAAGTGGATCTAATTTCATACCCTCTCTCCTCCCGATTTCTATACGAGGCTTCGTGCTCGTTTTTTCGTTCTGACCTCACAAACACGTCTCGTGGTCCATTTCTAACCTATAATGGAGACTTTTTTGGGTTTTAGAGAAAGTGGATCTAATTTCATACCCTCTCTCCTCCCGATTTATATACGAGGCTTCGTGCTCGTTTTTTCGTTCTAACCTCACAAACACGTCTCGTGGTCCATTTATAACCTATAATTGAGACTTTTTCGGGTTTTAGAGCGAGTGGATCTAATTTCATACCCTCTCTCCTCCCGATTTCTATACGAGGCTTCGTGCTCGTTTTTTCGTTCTGACCTCACCAACATGTCTCATGGTCCATTTCTAACGTATAATCGAGACTTTTTCGGGTTTTAGAGGAAGTGGATCTAATTTCATGCCCTCTCTCCTCCCGATTTCTATACGAGGCTTCGTGCTCGTTTTTTTGTTTTGACCTCACAAACACGTGTCGTGGTCCATTTCTAACCTATAATCGAGACTTTTTCGGATTTTAGAGGAAGTGGATGTAATTTCATACCCTCTCTCCTCCCGATTGCTATACGAGGCTTCGTGCTCGTTTTTTCATTCTGACCTCACCAACACGTCTCGTGGTCCATTTCTAACCTATAATGGAGACTTTTTCGGGTTTTAGAGAAAGTGGATCTAACTTCATACCCTCTCTCCTCCCGATTTCTATACGAGGCTTCGTGCTCGTTTTTTCGTTCTGACCTCACAAACACGTCTCGTGGTCCATTTCTAACCTATAATTGAGACTTTTTCGGGTTTTAGAGCGAGTGGATCTAATTTCATACCCTCTCTCCTCCCGATTTCTATTCGAGGCTCCATGCTCATTTTTTCATTCTGACCTCACCAACATGTCTCGTGGTCCATTTGTAACCTATAATCGAGACTTTTTCGGGTTTTTGAGGAAGTGGATCTAATTTCATACCCTCTCTCCTCCCGATTTTTATACGAGGCTTCGTGCTCGTTTTTTCGTTCTGACCTCACAAACACGTCTCGTGGTCCATTTCTAACCTATAATTGAGACTTTTTCGGGTTTTAGAGCGAGTGGATCTAATTTCATACCCTCTCTCCTCCCGATTTCTATACGAGGCTTCGTGCTCGTTTTTTCGTTCTGACCTCACCAACACGTCTCATGATCCATTTCTAACGTATAATCGAGACTTTTTCGGGTTTTAGAGGAAGTGGATCTAATTTCATACCCTCTCTCCTCCCGATTTCTATACGAGGCTTCGTGCTCGTTTTTTCGTTTTGACCTCACAAACACGTCTCGTGGTCCATTTCTAACCTATAATCGAGACTTTTTCGGATTTTAGAGTAAGTGGATCTAATTTCATACCCTCTCTCCTCCCGATTGTTATACGAGGCTTCGTGCTCGTTTTTTCATTCTGACCTCACCAACACGTCTCGTGGTCCATTTCTAACCTATAATGGAGACTTTTTTGGGTTTTAGAGAAAGTGGATCTAATTTCATACCCTCTCTCCTCCGATTTCTATACGAGGATTCGTGCTCGTTTTTTCGTTCTGACCTCACAAACACGTCTCGTGGTCCATTTCTAACCTATAATTGAGACTTTTTCGGGTTTTAGAGCGAGTGGATCTAATTTCATACCCTCTCTCCTCCCGATTTCTATACGAGGCTTCGTGCTCGTTTTTTCGTTCTGACCTTACAAACACGTCTCGTGGTTCATTTCTAACCTATAATCGAGACTTTTTCGATTTTAGAGGAAGTGGATCTAATTTCATACCCTCTCTCCTCCCGATTGCTATACGAGGCTTCGTGCTCGTTTTTTCATTCTGACCTCACCAACACGTCTCGTGGTCCATTTCTAACCTATAATGGAGACTTTTTCGGGTTTTAGAGAAAGTGGATCTAATTTCATACCCTCTCTCCTCCCGATTTCTATACGAGGCTTCGTTCTCGTTTTTTCATTCTGACCTCACAAACACGTCTCGTGGTCCATTTCTTACCTATAATAGAGACTTTTCGGGTTTTAGAGCGAGTGGATCTAATTTCATACCCTCTCTCCTCCCGATTTCTATACGAGGCTTCGTGCTCGTTTTTTCGTTCTGACCTCACAAACACGTCTCGTGATCCATTTCTAACCTATAATGGAGACTTTTTCGGGTTTTAGAGAAAGTGGATCTAATTTCATACCCTCTCTCCTCCCGATTTATATACGAGGCTTCGTGCTCGTTTTTTCGTTCTGACCTCACAAACACGTCTCGTGGTCCATTTCTAACCTATAATTGAGACTTTTTCGGGTTTTAGAGCGAGTGGATCTAATTTCATACCCTCTCTCCTCCCGATTTCTATACGAGGCTTCGTGCTCGTTTTTTCGTTCTGACCTCACCAACACGTCTCATGGTCCATTTCTAACGTATAATCGAGACTTTTTCGGGTTTTAGAGGAAGTGGATCTAATTTCATACCCTCTCTCCTCCCGATTTCTATACGAGGCTTCGTGCTCGTTTTTTCGTTTTGACCTCACAAACACGTCTCGTGGTCCATTTCTAACCTATAATCGAGACTTTTTCGGATTTTAGAGGAAGTGGATCTAATTTCATACCCTCTCTCCTCCCGATTGCTATACGAGGCTTCGTGCTCGTTTTTTCATTCTGACCTCACCAACACGTCTCGTGGTCCATTTCTAACCTATAATGGAGACTTTTTCGGATTTTAGAGAAAGTGGATCTAATTTCATACCCTCTCTCCTCCCGATTTCTATACGAGGCTTCGTGCTCGTTTTTTCGTTCTGACCTCACAAACACGTCTCGTGGTCCATTTCTAACTTATAATTGAGACTTTTTCGGGTTTTAGAGCGAGTGGATCTAATTTCATACCCTCTCTCCTCCCGATTTCTATTCGAGGCTCCGTGCTCATTTTTTCATTCTGACCTCACCAACATGTCTCGTGGTCCATTTCTAACCTATAATCGAGACTTTTTCGGGTTTTAGAGGAAGTGGATCTAATTTCATACCCTCTCTCCTCCCGATTTTTATACGAGGCATCGTCCTCGTTTTTTCGTTCTGACCTCACAAACACGTCTCGTGGTCCATTTCTAACATATAATTGAGACTTTTTCGGGTTTTAGAGCGAGTGGATCTAATTTCATACCCTCTCTCCTCCCGATTTCTATTTGAGGCTCCGTGCTCATTTTTTCATTCTGACCTCACCAACATGTCTCGTGGTCCATTTCTAACCTATAATCGAGACTTTTTCGGGTTTTAGAGGAAGTGGATCTAATTTCATACCCTCTCTCCTCCCGATTTTTATACGAGGCTTCATGATCGTTTTTTCATTCTGACCTCACAAACACGTCTCGTGGTCCATTTCTAACCTATAATTAAGACTTTTTCGGGTTTTAGAGCGAGTGGATCTAATTTCATACCCTCTCTCCTCCCGATTTCTATACGAGGCTTCGTGCTCGTTTTTTCGTTCTGACCTCACCAACACGTCTCATGGTCCATTTCTAACGTATAATCGAGACTTTTTCGGGTTTTAGAGGAAGTGGATCTAATTTCATACCCTCTCTCCTCCCGATTTCTATACGAGGCTTCGTGCTCGTTTTTTCGTTTTGACCTCACAAACACGTCTCGTGGTCCATTTCTAACCTATAATCGAGACTTTTTCGGATTTTAGAGTAAGTGGATCTAATTTCATACCCTCTCTCCTCCCGATTGTTATACGAGGCTTCGTGCTCGTTTTTTCATTCTGACCTCACCAACACGTCTCGTGGTCCATTTCTAACCTATAATGGAGACTTTTTCGGATTTTAGAGAAAGTGGATCTAATTTCATACCCTCTCTCCTCCGATTTCTATACGAGGCTTCGTGCTCGTTTTTTCGTTCTGACCTCACAAACACGTCTCGTGGTCCATTTCTAACTTATAATTGAGACTTTTTCGGGTTTTAGAGCGAGTGGATCTAATTTCATACCCTCTCTCCTCCCGATTTCTATTCGAGGCTCCGTGCTCATTTTTTCATTCTGACCTCACCAACATGTCTCGTGGTCCATTTCTAACCTATAATCGAGACTTTTTCGGGTTTTAGAGGAAGTGGATCTAATTTCATACCCTCTCTCCTCCCGATTTTTATACGAGGCATCGTCCTCGTTTTTTCGTTCTGACCTCACAAACACGTCTCGTGGTCCATTTCTAACATATAATTGAGACTTTTTCGGGTTTTAGAGCGAGTGGATCTAATTTCATACCCTCTCTCCTCCCGATTTCTATTTGAGGCTCCGTGCTCATTTTTTCATTCTGACCTCACCAACATGTCTCGTGGTCCATTTCTAACCTATAATCGAGACTTTTTCGGGTTTTAGAGGAAGTGGATCTAATTTCATACCCTCTCTCCTCCCGATTTTTATACGAGGCTTCATGATCGTTTTTTCGTTCTGACCTCACAAACACGTCTCGTGGTCCATTTCTAACCTATAATTAAGACTTTTTCGGGTTTTAGAGCGAGTGGATCTAATTTCATACCCTCTCTCCTCCCGATTTCTATACGAGGCTTCGTGCTCGTTTTTTCGTTCTGACCTCACCAACACGTCTCATGGTCCATTTCTAACGTATAATCGAGACTTTTTCGGGTTTTAGAGGAAGTGGATCTAATTTCATACCCTCTCTCCTCCCGATTTCTATACGAGGCTTCGTGCTCGTTTTTTCGTTTTGACCTCACAAACACGTCTCGTGGTCCATTTCTAACCTATAATCGAGACTTTTTCGGATTTTAGAGTAAGTGGATCTAATTTCATACCCTCTCTCCTCCCGATTGTTATACGAGGCTTCGTGCTCGTTTTTTCATTCTGACCTCACCAACACGTCTCGTGGTCCATTTCTAACCTATAATGGAGACTTTTTTGGGTTTTAGAGAAAGTGGATCTAATTTCATACCCTCTCTCCTCCGATTTCTATACGAGGATTCGTGCTCGTTTTTTCGTTCTGACCTCACAAACACGTCTCGTGGTCCATTTCTAACCTATAATTGAGACTTTTTCGGGTTTTAGAGCGAGTGGATCTAATTTCATACCCTCTCTCCTCCCGATTTCTATACGAGGCTTTGTGCTCGTTTTTTCGTTCTGACCTTACAAACACGTCTCGTGGTTCATTTCTAACCTATAATCGAGACTTTTTCGATTTTAGAGGAAGTGGATCTAATTTCATACCCTCTCTCCTCTCGATTGCTATACGAGGCTTCGTGCTCGTTTTTTCATTCTGACCTCACCAACACGTCTCGTGGTCCATTTCTTACCTATAATGGAGACTTTTCCGGGTTTTAGAGAAAATGGATCTAATTTCATACCCTCTCTCCTCCCGATTTCTATACGAGGCTTCGTTCTCGTTTTTTCGTTCTGACCTCACAAACACGTCTCGTGGTCCATTTCTAACCTATAATTGAGACTTTTCGGGTTTTAGAGCGAGTGGATCTAATTTCATACCCTCTCTCCTCCCGATTTCGATACGAGGCTTCGTGCTCGTTTTTTCTTTCTGACCTCACAAACACGTCTCGTGGTCCATTTCTAACCTATAATGGAGACTTTTTCGGGTTTTAGAGAAAGTGGATCTAATTTCATACCCTCTCTCCTCCCGATTTATATACGAGGCTTCGTGCTCGTTTTTTCGTTCTGACCTCACAAACACGTCTCGTGGTCCATTTCTAACCTATAATTGAGACTTTTTCGGGTTTTAGAGCGAGTGGATCTAATTTCATACCCTCTCTCCTCCCGATTTCTATACGAGGCTTCGTGCTCGTTTTTTCATTCTGACCTCACCAACACGTCTCGTGGTCCATTTCTTACCTATAATGGAGACTTTTCCGGGTTTTAGAGAAAATGGATCTAATTTCATACCCTCTCTCCTCCCGATTTCTATACGAGGCTTCGTTCTCGTTTTTTCGTTCTGACCTCACAAACACGTCTCGTGGTCCATTTCTAACCTATAATTGAGACTTTTCGGGTTTTAGAGCGAGTGGATCTAATTTCATACCCTCTCTCCTCCCGATTTCTATACGAGGCTTCGTGCTCGTTTTTTCTTTCTGACCTCACAAACACGTCTCGTGGTCCAATTCTAACCTATAATGGAGACTTTTTCGGGTTTTAGAGAAAGTGGATCTAATTTCATACCCTCTCTCCTCCCGATTTATATACGAGGCTTCGTGCTCGTTTTTTCGTTCTGACCTCACAAACACGTCTCGTGGTCCATTTCTAACCTATAATTGAGACTTTTCGGGTTTTAGAGCGAGTGGATCTAATTTCATACCCTCTCTCCTCCCGATTTCTATACGAGGCTTCGTGCTCGTTTTTTCTTTCTGACCTCACAAACACGTCTCGTGGTCCATTTCTAACCTATAATGGAGACTTTTTCGGGTTTTAGAGAAAGTGGATCTAATTTCATACCCTCTCTCCTCCCGATTTATATACGAGGCTTCGTGCTCGTTTTTTCGTTCTGACCTCACAAACACGTCTCGTGGTCCATTTCTAACCTATAATTGAGACTTTTTCGGGTTTTAGAGCGAGTGGATCTAATTTCATACCCTCTCTCCTCCCGATTTCTATACGAGGCTTCGTGCTCGTTTTTTCGTTCTGACCTTACAAACACGTCTCGTGGTTCATTTCTAACCTATAATCGAGACTTTTTCGATTTTAGAGGAAGTGGATCTAATTTCATACCCTCTCTCCTCTCGATTGCTATACGAGGCTTCGTGCTCGTTTTTTCATTCTGACCTCACCAACACGTCTCGTGGTCCATTTCTTACCTATAATGGAGACTTTTCCGGGTTTTAGAGAAAATGGATCTAATTTCATACCCTCTCTCCTCCCGATTTCTATACGAGGCTTCGTTCTCGTTTTTTCGTTCTGACCTCACAAACACGTCTCGTGGTCCATTTCTAACCTATAATTGAGACTTTTCGGGTTTTAGAGCGAGTGGATCTAATTTCATACCCTCTCTCCTCCCGATTTCGATACGAGGCTTCGTGCTCGTTTTTTCTTTCTGACCTCACAAACACGTCTCGTGGTCCATTTCTAACCTATAATGGAGACTTTTTCGGGTTTTAGAGAAAGTGGATCTAATTTCATACCCTCTCTCCTCCCGATTTATATACGAGGCTTCGTGCTCGTTTTTTCGTTCTGACCTCACAAACACGTCTCGTGGTCCATTTCTAACCTATAATTGAGACTTTTTCGGGTTTTAGAGCGAGTGGATCTAATTTCATACCCTCTCTCCTCCCGATTTCTATACGAGGCTTCGTGCTCGTTTTTTCATTCTGACCTCACCAACACGTCTCGTGGTCCATTTCTTACCTATAATGGAGACTTTTCCGGGTTTTAGAGAAAATGGATCTAATTTCATACCCTCTCTCCTCCCGATTTCTATACGAGGCTTCGTTCTCGTTTTTTCGTTCTGACCTCACAAACACGTCTCGTGGTCCATTTCTAACCTATAATTGAGACTTTTCGGGTTTTAGAGCGAGTGGATCTAATTTCATACCCTCTCTCCTCCCGATTTCTATACGAGGCTTCGTGCTCGTTTTTTCTTTCTGACCTCACAAACACGTCTCGTGGTCCAATTCTAACCTATAATGGAGACTTTTTCGGGTTTTAGAGAAAGTGGATCTAATTTCATACCCTCTCTCCTCCCGATTTATATACGAGGCTTCGTGCTCGTTTTTTCGTTCTGACCTCACAAACACGTCTCGTGGTCCATTTCTAACCTATAATTGAGACTTTTCGGGTTTTAGAGCGAGTGGATCTAATTTCATACCCTCTCTCCTCCCGATTTCTATACGAGGCTTCGTGCTCGTTTTTTCTTTCTGACCTCACAAACACGTCTCGTGGTCCATTTCTAACCTATAATGGAGACTTTTTCGGGTTTTAGAGAAAGTGGATCTAATTTCATACCCTCTCTCCTCCCGATTTATATACGAGGCTTCGTGCTCGTTTTTTCGTTCTGACCTCACAAACACGTCTCGTGGTCCATTTCTAACCTATAATTGAGACTTTTTCGGGTTTTAGAGCGAGTGGATCTAATTTCATACCCTCTCTCCTCCCGATTTCTATTCGAGGCTCCGTGCTCATTTTTTCATTCTGACCTCACCAACATGTCTCGTGGTCCATTTCTAACCTATAATCGAGACTTTTTCGGGTTTTAGAGGAAGTGGATCTAATTTCATACCCTCTCTCCTCCCGATTTTTATACGAGGCTTCGTCCTCGTATTTTCGTTCTGACCTCACAAACACGTCTCGTGGTCCATTTCTAACCTATAATTGAGACTTTTTCGGGTTTTAGAGCGAGTGGATCTAATTTCATACCCTCTCTCCTCCCGATTTCTATACGAGGATTCGTGCTCGTTTTTTCGTTCTGACCTCACAAAGACCTCTCGTGGTCCATTTCTAACCTATAATCGAGACTTTTTCGGGTTTTAGAGGAAGTGGATCTAATTTCATACCCTCTCTCCTCCCGATTTCTATACGAGGCTTCGTGCTCGTTTTTTCGTTTTGACCTCACAAACACGTCTCGTGGTCCATTTCTAACCTATAATCGAGACTTTTTCGGATTTTAGAGGAAGTGGATCTAATTTCATACCCTCTCTCCTCCCGATTGCTATACGAGGCTTCGTGCTCGTTTTTTCATTCTGACCTCACCAACACGTCTCGTGGTCCATTTCTAACCTATAATGGAGACTTTTTCGGGTTTTAGAGAAAGTGGATCTAATTTCATACCCTCTCTCCTCCCGATTTCTATACGAGGCTTCGTGCTCGTTTTTTCATTCTGACCTCACAAACACGTCTCGTGGTCCATTTCTAACCTATAATTGAGACTTTTTCGGATTTTAGAGCGAGTGGATCTAATTTCATACCCTCTCTCCTCCCGATTTCTATTCGAGGCTCCGTGCTCATTTTTTCATTCTGACCTCACCAACATGTCTCGTGGTCCATTTCTAACCTATAATCGAGACTTTTTCGGGTTTTAGAGGAAGTGGATCTAATTTCATACCCTCTCTCCTCCCGATTTTTATACGAGGCATCGTCCTCGTTTTTTCGTTCTGACCTCACAAACACGTCTCGTGGTCCATTTCTAACCTATAATTGAGACTTTTTCGGGTTTTAGAGCGAGTGGATCTAATTTCATACCCTCTCTCCTCCCGATTTCTATTCGAGGCTCCGTGCTCATTTTTTCATTCTGACCTCACCAACATGTCTCGTGGTCCATTTCTAACCTATAATCGAGACTTTTTCGGGTTTTAGAGGAAGTGGATCTAATTTCATACCCTCTCTCCTCCCGATTTTTATACGAGGCTTCGTGCTCGTTTTTTCGTTCTGACCTCACAAACACGTCTCGTGGTCCATTTCTAACCTATAATTGAGACTTTTTCGGGTTTTAGAGCGAGTGGATCTAATTTCATACCCTCTCTCCTCCCGATTTCTATACGAGGCTTCGTGCTCGTTTTTTCGTTCTGACCTCACCAACACGTCTCATGGTCCATTTCTAACGTATAATCGAGACTTTTTCGGGTTTTAGAGGAAGTGGATCTAATTTCATACCCTCTCTCCTCCCGATTTCTATACGAGGCTTCGTGCTCGTTTTTTCGTTTTGACCTCACAAACACGTCTCGTGGTCCATTTCTAACCTATAATCGAGACTTTTTCGGATTTTAGAGTAAGTGGATCTAATTTCATACCCTCTCTCCTCCCGATTGTTATACGAGGCTTCGTGCTCGTTTTTTCATTCTGACCTCACCAACACGTCTCGTGGTCCATTTCTAACCTATAATGGAGACTTTTTTGGGTTTTAGAGAAAGTGGATCTAATTTCATACCCTCTCTCCTCCGATTTCTATACGAGGATTCGTGCTCGTTTTTTCGTTCTGACCTCACAAACACGTCTCGTGGTCCATTTCTAACCTATAATTGAGACTTTTTCGGGTTTTAGAGCGAGTGGATCTAATTTCATACCCTCTCTCCTCCCGATTTCTATACGAGGCTTTGTGCTCGTTTTTTCGTTCTGACCTTACAAACACGTCTCGTGGTCCATTTCTAACCTATAATTGAGACTTTTTCGGGTTTTAGAGCGAGTGGATCTAATTTCATACCCTCTCTCCTCCCGATTTCTATTCGAGGCTCCGTGCTCATTTTTTCATTCTGACCTCACCAACATGTCTCGTGGTCCATTTCTAACCTATAATCGAGACTTTTTCGGGTTTTAGAGGAAGTGGATCTAATTTCATACCCTCTCTCCTCCCGATTTTTATACGAGGCATCGTCCTCGTTTTTTCGTTCTGACCTCACAAACACGTCTCGTGGTCCATTTCTAACCTATAATTGAGACTTTTTCGGGTTTTAGAGCGAGTGGATCTAATTTCATACCCTCTCTCCTCCCGATTTCTATTCGAGGCTCCGTGCTCATTTTTTCATTCTGACCTCACCAACATGTCTCGTGGTCCATTTCTAACCTATAATCGAGACTTTTTCGGGTTTTAGAGGAAGTGGATCTAATTTCATACCCTCTCTCCTCCCGATTTTTATACGAGGCTTCGTCCTCGTATTTTCGTTCTGACCTCACAAACACGTCTCGTGGTCCATTTCTAACCTATAATTGAGACTTTTTCGGGTTTTAGAGCGAGTGGATCTAATTTCATACCCTCTCTCCTCCCGATTTCTATACGAGGATTCGTGCTCGTTTTTTCGTTCTGACCTCACAAAGACGTCTCGTGGTCCATTTCTAACCTATAATCAAGACTTTTTCGGGTTTTAGAGGAAGTGGATCTAATTTCATACCCTCTCTCCTCCCGATTTCTATACGAGGCTTCGTGCTCGTTTTTTCGTTTTGACCTCACAAACACGTCTCGTGGTCCATTTCTAACCTATAATCGAGACTTTTTCGGATTTTAGAGGAAGTGGATCTAATTTCATACCCTCTCTCCTCCCGATTGCTATACGAGGCTTCGTGCTCGTTTTTTCATTCTGACCTCACCAACACGTCTCGTGGTCCATTTCTAACCTATAATGGAGACTTTTTCGGGTTTTAGAGAAAGTGGATCTAATTTCATACCCTCTCTCCTCCCGATTTCTATACGAGGCTTCGTGCTCGTTTTTTCGTTCTGACCTCACAAACACGTCTCGTGGTCCATTTCTAACCTATAATTGAGACTTTTTCGGGTTTTAGAGCGAGTGGATCTAATTTCATACCTTCTCTCCTCCCGATTTCTATTCGAGGCTCCGTGCTCATTTTTTCATTCTGACCTCACCAACATGTCTCGTGGTCCATTTCTAACCTATAATCGAGACTTTTTCGGGTTTTAGAGGAAGTGGATCTAATTTCATACCCTCTCTCCTCCCGATTTTTATACGAGGCATCGTCCTCGTTTTTTCGTTCTGACCTCACAAACACGTCTCGTGGTCCATTTCTAACCTATAATTGAGACTTTTTCGGGTTTTAGTGCGAGTGGATCTAATTTCATACCCTCTCTCCTCCCGATTTCTATTCGAGGCTCCGTGCTCATTTTTTCATTCTGACCTCACCAACATGTCTCGTGGTCCATTTCTAACCTATAATCGAGACTTTTTCGGGTTTTAGAGGAAGTGGATCTAATTTCATACCCTCTCTCCTCCCGATTTTTATACGAGGCTTCGTGCTCGTTTTTTCGTTCTGACCTCACAAACACGTCTCGTGGTCCATTTCTAACCTATAATTGAGACTTTTTCGGGTTTTAGAGCGAGTGGATCTAATTTCATACCCTCTCTCCTCCCGATTTCTATACGAGGCTTCGTGCTAGTTTTTTCGTTCTGACCTCACCAACACGTCTCATGGTCCATTTCTAACGTATAATCGAGACTTTTTCGGGTTTTAGAGGAAGTGGATCTAATTTCATACCCTCTCTCCTCCCGATTTCTATACGAGGCTTCGTGCTCTTTTTTTCGTTTTGACCTCACAAACACGTCTCGTGGTCCATTTCTAACCTATAATCGAGACTATTTCGGATTTTAGAGTAAGTGGATCTAATTTCATACCCTCTCTCCTCCCGATTGTTATACGAGGCTTCGTGCTCGTTTTTTCATTCTGACCTCACCAACACGTCTCGTGGTCCATTTCTAACCTATAATGGAGACTTTTTTGGGTTTTAGAGAAAGTGGATCTAATTTCATACCCTCTCTCCTCCGATTTCTATACGAGGATTCGTGCTCGTTTATTCGTTCTGACCTCACAAACACGTCTCGTGGTCCATTTCTAACCTATAATTGAGACTTTTTCGGGTTTTAGAGCGAGTGGATCTAATTTCATACCCTCTCTCCTCCCGATTTCTATACGAGGCTTTGTGCTCGTTTTTTCGTTCTGACCTTACAAACACGTCTCGTGGTTCATTTCTAACCTATAATCGAGACTTTTTCGATTTTAGAGGAAGTGGATCTAATTTCATACCCTCTCTCCTCCCGATTGCTATACGAGGCTTCGTGCTCGTTTTTTCATTCTGACCTCACCAACACGTCTCGTGGTCCATTTCTTACCTATAATGGAGACTTTTTCGGGTTTTAGAGAAAATGGATCTAATTTCATACCCTCTCTCCTCCCGATTTCTATACGAGGCTTCGTTCTCGTTTTTTCGTTCTGACCTCACAAACACGTCTCGTGGTCCATTTCTAACCTATAATTGAGACTTTTCGGGTTTTAGAGCGAGTGGATCTAATTTCATACCCTCTCTCCTCCCGATTTCTATACGAGGCTTCGTGCTCGTTTTTTCGTTCTGACCTCACAAACACGTCTCGTGGTCCATTTCTAACCTATAATGGAGACTTTTTCGGGTTTTAGAGAAAGTGGATCTAATTTCATACCCTCTCTCCTCCCGATTTATATACGAGGCTTCGTGCTCGTTTTTTCGTTCTGACCTCACAAACACGTCTCGTGGTCCATTTCTAACCTATAATTGAGACTTTTTCGGGTTTTAGAGCGAGTGGATCTAATTTCATACCCTCTCTCCTCCCGATTTCTATACGAGGCTTCGTGCTCGTTTTTTCGTTCTGACCTCACCAACACGTCTCATGGTCCATTTCTAACGTATAATCGAGACTTTTTCGGGTTTTAGAGGAAGTGGATCTAATTTCATACCCTCTCTCCTCCCGATTTCTATACGAGGCTTCGTGCTCGTTTTTTCGTTTTGACCTCACAAACACGTTTCGTGGTCCATTTCTAACCTATAATCGAGACTTTTTCGGATTTTAGAGGAAGTGGATCTAATTTCATACCCTCTCTCCTCCCGATTGCTATACGAGGCTTCGTGCTCGTTTTTTCATTCTGACCTCACCAACACGTCTCGTGGTCCATTTCTAACCTATAATGGAGACTTTTTCGGGTTTTAGAGAAAGTGGATCTAATTTCATACCCTCTCTCCTCCCGATTTCTATACGAGGCTTCGTGCTCGTTTTTTCGTTTTGACCTCACAAACACGTTTCGTGGTCCATTTCTAACCTATAATCGAGACTTTTTCGGATTTTAGAGGAAGTGGATCTAATTTCATACCCTCTCTCCTCCCGATTGCTATACGAGGCTTCGTGCTCGTTTTTTCATTCTGACCTCACCAACACGTCTCGTGGTCCATTTCTAACCTATAATGGAGACTTTTTCGGGTTTTAGAGAAAGTGGATCTAATTTCATACCCTCTCTCCTCCCGATTTCTATACGAGGCTTCGTGCTCGTTTTTTCGTTCTGACCTCACAAACACGTCTCGTGGTCCATTTCTAACATATAATTGAGACTTTTTCGGGTTTTAGAGCGAGTGGATCTAATTTCATACCCTCTCTCCTCCCGATTTCTATTCGAGGCTCCGTGCTCATTTTTTCATTCTGACCTCACCAACATGTCTCGTGGTCCATTTCTAACCTATAATCGAGACTTTTTCGGGTTTTAGAGGAAGTGGATCTAATTTCATACCCTCTCTCCTCCCGATTTTTATACGAGGCTTCGTCCTCGTATTTTCGTTCTGACCTCACAAACACGTCTCGTGGTCCATTTCTAACCTATAATTGAGACTTTTTCGGGTTTTAGAGCGAGTGGATCTAATTTCATACCCTCTCTCCTCCCGATTTCTATACGAGGATTCGTGCTCGTTTTTTCGTTCTGACCTCACAAAGACGTCTCGTGGTCCATTTCTAACCTATAATCGAGACTTTTTCGGGTTTTAGAGGAAGTGGATCTAATTTTATACCCTCTCTCCTCCCGATTTCTATACGAGGCTTCGTGCTCGTTTTTTCGTTCTGACCTCACAAACACGTCTCGTGGTCCATTTCTAACCTATAATTGAGACTTTTTCGGGTTTTAGAGCGAGTGGATCTAATTTCATACCCTCTCTCCTCCCGATTTCTATACGAGGCTTCGTGCTCGTTTTTTCGTTCTGACCTCACCAACACGTCTCATGGTCCATTTCTAACGTATAATCGAGACTTTTTCGGGTTTTAGAGGAAGTGGATCTAATTTCATACCCTCTCTCCTCCCGATTTCTATACGAGGCTTCGTGCTCGTTTTTTGGTTTTGACCTCACAAACACGTCTCGTGGTCCATTTCTAACCTATAATCGAGACATTTTCGGGTTTTAGAGAAAGTGGATCTAATTTCATACCCTCTCTCCTCCCGATTTCTATACGAGGCTTTGTGCTCGTTTTTTCGTTCTGACCTCACAAACACGTCTCGTGGTCCATTTCTAACCTATAATTGAGACTTTTTCGGGTTTTAGAGCGAGTGGATCTAATTTCATACCCTCTCTCCTCCCGATTTCTATACGAGGCTTCGTGCTCGTTTTTTCGTTTTGACCTCACGAACACGTCTCGTGGTCCATTTCTAACCTATAATTGAGACTTTTTCGGGTTTTAGAGCGAGTGGATCTAATTTCATACTCTCTCTCCTCCCGATTTCTATACGAGGCTTCGTGCTCGTTTTGTCGTTCTGACCTCACCAACATGTCTCGTGGTCCATTTCTAACCTATAATCGAGACTTTTTCGGGTTTTAGAGGAAGTGGATCTAATTTCATACCCTCTCTCCTCCCGATTTTTATACGAGGCTTCGTGCTCGTTTTTTCATTCTGACCTCACAAACACGTCTCGTGGTCCATTTCTAAACTATAATTGAGACTTTTTCGTGTTTTAGAGCGAGTGGATCTAATTTCATACCCTCTCTCCTCCCGATTTCTATACGAGGCTTCGTGCTCGTTTTTTCGTTCTGACCTTACAAACACGTCTCGTGGTTCATTTCTAACCTATAATCGAGACTTTTTCGGATTTTAGAGGAAGTGGATCTAATTTCATACCCTCTCTCCTCCCGATTGCTATACGAGCCTTCGTGCTCGTTTTTTCGTTCTGACCTCACAAACACGTCTCGTGGTCCATTTCTAACCTATAATCGAGACTTTTTCGGGTTTTAGAGGAAGTGGATCAAATTTAATACCCTCTCTCCTCCCGATTTCTATACGAGGCTTCGTGCTCGTTTTTTCGTTCTGACCTCACCAACACGTCTTATGGTCCATTTCTAACGTATAATCGAGACTTTTTCGGGTTTTAGAGGAAGTGGATCTAATTTCATACCCTCTCTCCTCCAGATTTCTAAACGAGGCTTCGTGCTCGTTTTTTCGTTCTAACCTCACAAACACGTCTCGTGGTCCATTTCTAACGTATAATCGAGACTTTTTCGGGTTTTAGAGGAAGTGGATCAAATTTCATACCCTCTCTCCTCCCGATTTCTATACGAGGCTTCGTGCTCGTTTTTTCATTCTGACCTCACAAACACGTCTCGTGGTCCATTTCTAACCTATAATTGAGACTTTTTCGGGTTTTAGAGTGAGTGGATCTAATTTCATACCCTCTCTCCTCCCGATTTCTATACGAGGCTTCGTGCTCGTTTTTTCGTTCTGACCTCACAAACACGTCTCGTGGTCCATTTCTAACCTATAATTGAGACTTTTTCGGGTTTTAGAGCGAGTGGATCTAATTTCATACCCTCTCTCCTCCCGATTTCTATACGAGGCTTCGTGCTCGTTTTTTCGTTCTGACCTCAAAAACACGTCTCGTGGTCCATTTCTAACCTATAATTGAGACTTTTTCGGGTTTTAGAGCGAGTGGATCTAATTTCATACTCTCTCTCCTCCCGATTTCTATACGAGGCTTCGTGCTCGTTTTCTCGTTCTGACCTCACCAACATGTCTCGTGGTCCATTTCTAACCAATAATCGAGACTTTTTTGGGTTTTAGAGGAAGTGGATCTAATTTCATACCCTCTCTCCTCCCGATTTCTATACGAGGCTTCGTGCTCGTTTTCTCGTTCTGACCTCACCAACATGTCTCATGGTCCATTTCTAACGTATAATCGAGACTTTTTCGGGTTTTAGAGGAAGTGGATCTAATTTCATACCCTCTCTCCTCCCGATTTTTATACGAGGCTTCGTGCTCGTTTTTTCATTCTGACCTTACAAACACGTCTCGTGGTTCATTTCTAACCTATAATCGAGACTTTTTCGGATTATAGAGGAAGTGGATCTAATTTCATACCCTCTCTCCTCCCGATTGCTATACGAGGCTTCGTGCTCGTTTTTTCGTTCTGACCTCACAAACACGTCTCGTGGTCCATTTCTAACCTATAATCGAGACTTTTTTGGGTTTTAGAGGAAGTGGATCAAATTTAATACCCTCTCTCCTCCCGATTTCTATACGAGGCTTCGTGCTCATTTTTTCGTTCTGACCTCACGAACACGTCTCATGGTCCATTTCTAACGTATAATCGAGACTTTTTCGGGTTTTAGAGGAAGTGGATCTAATTTCATAGCCTCTCTCCGCCCGATTTGTATACGAGGCTTCGTGCTCGTTTTTTCGTTCTGACCTTACAAACACGTCTCGTGATTCATTTCTAACCTATAATCGAGACTTTTTCGATTTTAGAGGAAGTGGATCTAATTTCATACCCTCTCTCCTCCCGATTGCTATACGAGGCTTCGTGCTCGTTTTTTCATTCTGACCTAACCAACACGTCTTGTGGTCCATTTCTAACCTACAATGGAGACTTTTTCGGGTTTTAGAGAAAGTAGATCTAATTTCATACCCTCTCTCCTCCCGATTTCTATACGAGGCTTCGTGCTCGTTTTTTCGTTCTGACCTCACAAACACGTCTCGTGGTCCATTTCTAACCTATAATTGAGACTTTTCGGGTTTTAGAGCGAGTGGATCTAATTTCATACCCTCTCTCCTCCCGATTTCTATACGAGGCTTCGTGCTCGTTTTTTCGTTCTGACCTCACAAACACGTCTCGTGGTCCATTTCTAACCTATAATGGAGACTTTTTCGGGTTTTAGAGAAAGTGGATTTATTTTCATACCCTCTCTCCTCCCGATTTCTATACGAGGCTTCGTGCTCGTTTTTTCGTTCTGACCTCACAAACACGTCTCGTGATCCATTTCTAACCTATAATTGAGACTTTTTCGGGTTTTAGAGCGAGTGGATCTAATTTCATACCCTCTCTCCTCCCGATTTATATACGAGGCTCTGTGCTCGTTTTTTCGTTCTGACCTCACCAACACGTCTCATGGTCCATTTCTAACGTATAATCGAGACTTTTTTGGGTTTTAGAGGAAGTGGATCTAATTTCATACCCTCTCTCCTCCCGATTTCTATACGAGGCTTCGTGCTCGTTTTTTCGTTTTGACCTCACAAACACGTCTCGTGGTCCATTTCTAACCTATAATCGAGACTTTTTCGGATTTTAGAGGAAGTGGATCTAATTTCATTCCCTCTCTCCTCCCGATTGCTATACGAGGCTTCGTGCTCGTTTTTTCATTCTGACCTCACCAACACGTCTCGTGGTCCATTTCTAACCTATAATGGAGACTTTTTCGGGTTTTAGAGAAAGTGGATCTAATTTCATACCCTCTCTCCTCCCGATTTCTATACGAGGCTTCGTGCTCGTTTTTTCGTTCTGACCTCACAAACACGTCTCATGGTCCATTTCAAACCCATAATTGAGACTTTTTCGGGTTTTAGAGCGAGTGGATCTAATTTTATACCCTCTCTCCTCCCGATTTCTATACGAGGCTTCGTGCTCGTTTTTTCGTTCTGACCTCACCAACACGTCTCGTGGTCCATTTCTAACCTATAATCGAGACTTTTTCGGGTTTTAGAGGAAGTGGATCAAATTTAATACCCTCTCTCCTCCCGTTTTCTATACGAGGCTTCGTGCTCGTTTTTTCGTTCTGACCTCACCAACACGTCTCATGGTCCATTTCTAACGTATAATCGAGACTTTTTCGGGTTTTAGAGGAAGTGGATCTAATTTCATACCCTCTCTCCTCCTGATTTCTATACGAGGCTTCGTGCTTGTTTTTTCGTTCTGACCTCACAAACACGTCTCGTGGTCCATTTCTAACGTATAATCGAGAATTTTTCGGGTTTTAGAGGAAGTGGATCAAATTTCATACCCTCTCTCCTCCCGATTTCTATACGAGGCTTCGTGCTCGTTTTTTCGTTCTGACCTCACAAACACGTCTCGTGGTCCATTTCTAACCCATAATTGAGAATTTTTCGGGTTTTAGAGCGAGTGGATCTAATTTCATACCCTCTCTCCTCCCGATTTCTATACGAGGCTTCGTGCTCGTTTTTTCGTTCTGACCTCACAAACACGTCTCGTGGTCCATTTCTAACCTATAATTGAGACTTTTTCGGGTTTTAGAGCGAGTGGATCTAATTTCATACCCTCTCTCCTCCCGATTTCTATACGAGGCTTCGTGCTCGTTTTTTTGTTCTGACCTCACCAACATGTCTCTTGGTCCATTTCTAATGTATAATCGAGACTTTTTCGGGTTTTAGAGGAAGTGGATCAAATTTCATACTCTCTCTCCTCCCGATTTCTATACGAGGCTTCGTGCTTGTTTTTTCGTTCTGTCCTCACCAACACGTCTCATGGTCCATTTCTAACGTATAATCGAGACTTTTTCGGGTTTTAGAGGAAGTGGATCAAATTTCATACTCTCTCTCCTCCCGATTTCTATACGAGGCTTCGTGCTCGTTTTTTCGTTCTGTCCTCACCAACACGTATCATGGTCCATTTCTAACGTATAATCGAGACTTTTTCAGGTTTTAGAGGAAGTGGATCAAATTTCAAACCCTCTCTCCTCCCGATTTCTATACGAGGCTTCGTGCTCGTTTTTTCGTTCTGACCTCACAAACACGTCTCGTGGTCCATTTCTAACCCATAATTGAGACTTTTTCGTGTTTTAGAGCGAGTGGAACTAATTTCATACCCTCTCTCCTCCCGATTTCTATACGAGGCTTCGTGCTCGTTTTTTCGTTCTGACCTCACAAACACGTCTCGTGGTCCATTTCTAACCTATAATTGAGACTTTTTCAGGTTTTAGAGCGAGTGGATCTAATTTCATACCCTCTCTCCTCCCGATTTCTATACGAGGCTTCGTGCTCGTTTTTTTGTTCTGACCTCACCAACATATCTCGTGGTCCATTTCTAACCTATAATCGAGACTTTTTCAGGTTTTAGAGGAAGTGGATCTAATTTCATACCCTCTCTCCTCCCGATTTCTATACGAGGCTTCGTGCTCGTTTTTTCGTTCTGACCTCACAAACACGTCTCGTGGTCCATTTCTAACCTATAATTGAGACTTTTCGAGTTTTAGAGCGAGTGGATCTAATTTCATACCCTCTCTCCTCCCGATTGCTATACGAGGCTTCGTGCTCGTTTTTTCGTTCTGACCTCACAAACACGTCTCGTGGTCCATTTCTAACCTATAATGGAGACTTTTTCGGGTTTTAGAGAAAGTGGATCTATTTTCATACCCTCTCTCCTCCCGATTTTTATACGAGGCTTCGTGCTCGTTTTTTCGTTCTGACCTCACAAACACGTCTCGTGATCCATTTCTAACCTATAATTGAGACTTTTTCGGGTTTTAGAGCGAGTGGATCTAATTTCATACTCTCTCTCCTCCCGATTTCTATACGAGGCTTCGTGCTCGTTTTTTCGTTCTGACCTCACCAACACGTCTCGTGGTCCATTTCTAACGTACAATTGAGACTTTTTCAGGTTTTAGAGCGAGTGGATCTAATTTCATACCCTCTCTCCTCCCGATTTCTATACGAGGCTTCGTGCTCGTTTTTTCGTTCTGACCTCACAAACACGTCTCGTGGTCCATTTCTAACCTATAATTGAGACTTTTTCAGGTTTTAGAGCGAGTGGATCTAATTTCATACCCTCTCTCCTCCCGATTTCTATACGAGGCTTCGTGCTCGTTTTTTTGTTCTGACCTCACCAACATATCTCGTGGTCCATTTCTAACCTATAATCGAGACTTTTTCAGGTTTTAGAGGAAGTGGATCTAATTTCATACCCTCTCTCCTCCCGATTTCTATACGAGGCTTCGTGCTCGTTTTTTCGTTCTGACCTCACAAACACGTCTCGTGGTCCATTTCTAACCTATAATTGAGACTTTTCGGGTTTTAGAGCGAGTGGATCTAATTTCATACCCTCTCTCCTCCCGATTTCTATACGAGGCTTCGTGCTCGTTTTTTCGTTTTGACCTCACAAACACGTCTCGTGGTCCATTTCTAACCTATAATCGAGACTTTTTCGGATTTTAGAGGAAGTGGATCTAATTTCATTCCCTCTCTCCTCCCGATTGCTATACGAGGCTTCGTGCTCGTTTTTTCATTCTGACCTCACCAACACGTCTCGTGGTCCATTTCTAACCTATAATGGAGACTTTTTCGGGTTTTAGAGAAAGTGGATCTAATTTCATACCCTCTCTCCTCCCGATTTCTATACGAGGCTTCGTGCTCGTTTTTTCGTTCTGACCTCACAAACACGTCTCGTGGTCCATTTCAAACCCATAATTGAGACTTTTTTGGGTTTTAGAGCGAGTGGATCTAATTTCATACCCTCTCTCCTCCCGATTTCTATACGAGGCTTCGTGCTCGTTTTTTCGTTCTGACCTCACCAACACGTCTCGTGGTCCATTTCTAACCAATAATCGAGACTTTTTCGGGTTTTAGAGGAAGTAGATCAAATTTAATACCCTCTCTCCTCCCGTTTTCTATACGAGGCTTCGTGCTCGTTTTTTCGTTCTGACCTCACCAACACGTCTCATGGTCCATTTCTAACGTATAATCGAGACTTTTTCGGGTTTTAGAGGAAGTGGATCTAATTTCATACCCTCTCTCCTCCTGATTTCTATACGAGGCTTCGTGCTTGTTTTTTCGTTCTGACCTCACAAACACGTCTCGTGGTCCATTTCTAACGTATAATCAAGAATTTTTCGGGTTTTAGAGGAAGTGGATCAAATTTCATACCCTCTCTCCTCCCGATTTCTATACGAGGCTTCGTGCTCGTTTTTTCGTTCTGACCTCACAAACACGTCTCGTGGTCCATTTCTAACCTATAATTGAGACTTTTTCGGGTTTTAGAGCGAGTGGATCTAATTTCATACCCTCTCTCCTCCCGATTGCTATACGAGGCTTCGTGCTCGTTTTTTCGTTCTGACCTCACAAACACGTCTCGTGGTCCATTTCTAACCTATAATGGAGACTTTTTCGGGTTTTAGAGAAAGTGGATCTATTTTCATACCCTCTCTCCTCCCGATTTTTATACGAGGCTTCGTGCTCGTTTTTTCGTTCTGACCTCACAAACACGTCTCGTGATCCATTTCTAACCTATAATTGAGACTTTTTCGGGTTTTAGAGCGAGTGGATCTAATTTCATACTCTCTCTCCTCCCGATTTCTATACGAGGCTTCGTGCTCGTTTTTTCGTTCTGACCTCACCAACACGTCTCGTGGTCCATTTCTAACGTACAATTGAGACTTTTTCAGGTTTTAGAGCGAGTGGATCTAATTTCATACCCTCTCTCCTCCCGATTTCTATACGAGGCTTCGTGCTCGTTTTTTCGTTCTGACCTCACAAACACGTCTCGTGGTCCATTTCTAACCTATAATTGAGACTTTTTCAGGTTTTAGAGCGAGTGGATCTAATTTCATACCCTCTCTCCTCCCGATTTCTATACGAGGCTTCGTGCTCGTTTTTTTGTTCTGACCTCACCAACATATCTCGTGGTCCATTTCTAACCTATAATCGAGACTTTTTCAGGTTTTAGAGGAAGTGGATCTAATTTCATACCCTCTCTCCTCCCGATTTCTATACGAGGCTTCGTGCTCGTTTTTTCGTTCTGACCTCACAAACACGTCTCGTGGTCCATTTCTAACCTATAATTGAGACTTTTCGGGTTTTAGAGCGAGTGGATCTAATTTCATACCCTCTCTCCTCCCGATTTCTATACGAGGCTTCGTGCTCGTTTTTTCGTTTTGACCTCACAAACACGTCTCGTGGTCCATTTCTAACCTATAATCGAGACTTTTTCGGATTTTAGAGGAAGTGGATCTAATTTCATTCCCTCTCTCCTCCCGATTGCTATACGAGGCTTCGTGCTCGTTTTTTCATTCTGACCTCACCAACACGTCTCGTGGTCCATTTCTAACCTATAATGGAGACTTTTTCGGGTTTTAGAGAAAGTGGATCTAATTTCATACCCTCTCTCCTCCCGATTTCTATACGAGGCTTCGTGCTCGTTTTTTCGTTCTGACCTCACA
This sequence comes from Thalia dealbata, assembly GCA_030544415.1. NCBI lineage: Eukaryota > Viridiplantae > Streptophyta > Magnoliopsida > Zingiberales > Marantaceae > Thalia > Thalia dealbata. The sequence goes on from CM060460.1 coordinate 14,814,326, forward strand.
AACACGTCTCGTGGTCCATTTCAAACCCATAATTGAGACTTTTTTGGGTTTTAGAGCGAGTGGATCTAATTTCATACCCTCTCTCCTCCCGATTTCTATACGAGGCTTCGTGCTCGTTTTTTCGTTCTGACCTCACCAACACGTCTCGTGGTCCATTTCTAACCAATAATCGAGACTTTTTCGGGTTTTAGAGGAAGTAGATCAAATTTAATACCCTCTCTCCTCCCGTTTTCTATACGAGGCTTCGTGCTCGTTTTTTCGTTCTGACCTCACCAACACGTCTCATGGTCCATTTCTAACGTATAATCGAGACTTTTTCGGGTTTTAGAGGAAGTGGATCTAATTTCATACCCTCTCTCCTCCTGATTTCTATACGAGGCTTCGTGCTTGTTTTTTCGTTCTGACCTCACAAACACGTCTCGTGGTCCATTTCTAACGTATAATCAAGAATTTTTCGGGTTTTAGAGGAAGTGGATCAAATTTCATACCCTCTCTCCTCCCGATTTCTATACGAGGCTTCGTGCTCGTTTTTTCGTTCTGACCTCACAAACACGTCTCGTGGTCCATTTCTAACCCATAATTGAGACTTTTTCGGGTTTTAGAGCGAGTGGATCTAATTTCATACCCTCTCTCCTCCCGATTTCTATACGAGGCTTCGTGCTCGTTTTTTTGTTCTGACCTCACCAACATGTCTCGTGGTCCATTTCTAACCTATAATTGAGACTTTTTCGGGTTTTAGAGCGAGTGGATCTAATTTCATACCCTCTCTCCTCCCGATTTCTATACGAGGCTTCGTGCTCGTTTTTTCGTTCTGACCTCACCAACACGTCTCGTGGTCCATTTCTAACCTATAATCGGGACTTTTTCGGGTTTTAGAGGAAGTAGATCAAATTTAATACCCTCTCTCCTCCCGATTTCTATACGAGGCTTCGTGCTCGTTTTTTCGTTCTGACCTCACAAACACGTCTCGTGGTCCATTTCTAACCTATAATCGAGACTTTTTCGGGTTTTAGAGCGAGTGGATCTAATTTCATACCCTCTCTCCTCCCGATTTCTATACGAGGCTTCGTGCTCGTTTTTTTGTTCTGACCTCACCAACATGTCTCGTGGTCCATTTCTAACCTATAATCGAGACTTTTTCAGGTTTTAGAGGAAGTGGATCTAATTTCATACCCTCTATCCTCCCGATTTCTATACGAGGCTTCGTGCTCGTTTTTTCGTTCTGACCTCACAAACACGTCTCGTGGTCCATTTCTAACCCATAATTGGGACTTTTTCGGGTTTTAGAGCGAGTGGATCTAATTTCATACCCTCTCTCCTCCCGATTTCTATACGAGGCATCGTGCTCGTTTTTTCGTTCTGACCTCACCAACACGTCTCTTGGTCCATTTCTAATGTATAATCGAGACTTTTTCGGGTTTTAGAGGAAGTGGATCTAATTTCATACCCTCTCTCCTCCCGATTTCTATACGAGGCTTCGTGCTCGTTTTTTCGTTCTGACCTCACAAACACGTCTCGTGGTCCATTTCTAACCCATAATTGAGACTTTTTCGGGTTTTAGAGCGAGTGGATCTAATTTCATACCCTCTCTCCTCCCGATTTCTATACGACGCATCGTGCTCGTTTTTTCGTTCTGACCTCACCAACACGTCTCTTGGTCCATTTCTACTGTATAATCGAGACTTTTTCGGGTTTTAGAGGAAGTGGATCTAATTTCATACCCTCTCTCCTCCCGATTTCTATACGAGGCTTCGTGCTCGTTTTTTCGTTCTGACCTCAGAAACACGTCTCGTGGTCCATTTCTAACCCATAATTGAGACTTTTTCGGGTTTTAGAGCGAGTGGATCTAATTTCATACCCTCTCTCCTCCCGATTTCTATACGACGCATCGTGCTCGTTTTTTCGTTCTGACCTCACCAACACGTCTCTTGGTCCATTTCTACTGTATAATCGAGACTTTTTCGGGTTTTAGAGGAAGTCGATCTAATTTCATACCCTCTCTCCTCCCGATTTCTATACGAGGCTTCGTGCTCGTTTTTTCGTTCTGACCTCACAAACACGTCTCGTGGTCCATTTCTAACCCATAATTGAGACTTTTTCGTGTTTTAGAGCGAGTGGATCTAATTTCATACCCTCTCTCCTCCCGATTTCTATACGAGGCTTCGTGCTCGTTTTTTCGTTCTGACCTCACAAACACGTCTCGTGGTCCATTTCTAACGTATAATTGAGACTTTTCAGGTTTTAGAGCGAGTGGATCTAATTTCATACCCTCTCTCCTCCCGATTTCTATACGAGGCTTCGTGCTCGTTTTTTCGTTCTGACCTCACAAACACGTCTCGTGGTCCATTTCTAACCTATAATCGAGACTTTTTCGGGTTTTAGAGCGAGTGGATCTAATTTCATACCCTCTCTCCTCCCGATTTCTATACGAGGCTTCGTGCTCGTTTTTTTGTTCTGACCTCACCAACATGTCTCGTGGTCCATTTCTAACCTATAATCGAGACTTTTTCAGGTTTTAGAGGAAGTGGATCTAATTTCATACCCTCTATCCTCCCGATTTCTATACGAGGCTTCGTGCTCGTTTTTTCGTTCTGACCTCACAAACACGTCTCGTGGTCCATTTCTAACCCATAATTGGGACTTTTTCGGGTTTTAGAGCGAGTGGATCTAATTTCATACCCTCTCTCCTCCCGATTTCTATACGAGGCATCGTGCTCGTTTTTTCGTTCTGACCTCACCAACACGTCTCTTGGTCCATTTCTAATGTATAATCGAGACTTTTTCGGGTTTTAGAGGAAGTGGATCTAATTTCATACCCTCTCTCCTCCCGATTTCTATACGAGGCTTCGTGCTCGTTTTTTCGTTCTGACCTCACAAACACGTCTCGTGGTCCATTTCTAACCCATAATTGAGACTTTTTCGGGTTTTAGAGCGAGTGGATCTAATTTCATACCCTCTCTCCTCCCGATTTCTATACGAGGCTTCGTGCTCGTTTTTTCGTTCTGACCTCACAAACACGTCTCGTGGTCCATTTCTAACGTATAATTGAGACTTTTCAGGTTTTAGAGCGAGTGGATCTAATTTCATACCCTCTCTCCTCCCGATTTCTATACGAGGCTTCGTGCTCGTTTTTTCGTTCTGACCTCACAAACACGTCTCGTGGTCCATTTCTAACCTATAATTGAGACTTTTTCAGGTTTTAGAGCGAGTGGATCTAATTTCATACCCTCTCTCCTCCCGATTTCTATACGAGGCTTCGTGCTCGTTTTTTCGTTCTGACCTCACAAACACGTCTCGTGGTCCATTTCTAACCTATAATCGAGACTTTTTCGGGTTTTAGAGCGAGTGGATCTAATTTCATACCCTCTCTCCTCCCGATTTCTATACGAGGCTTCGTGCTCGTTTTTTTGTTCTGACCTCACCAACATGTCTCGTGGTCCATTTCTAACCTATAATCGAGACTTTTTCAGGTTTTAGAGGAAGTGGATCTAATTTCATACCCTCTATCCTCCCGATTTCTATACGAGGCTTCGTGCTCGTTTTTTCGTTCTGACCTCACAAACACGTCTCGTGGTCCATTTCTAACCCATAATTGGGACTTTTTCGGGTTTTAGAGCGAGTGGATCTAATTTCATACCCTCTCTCCTCCCGATTTCTATACGAGGCATCGTGCTCGTTTTTTCGTTCTGACCTCACCAACACGTCTCTTGGTCCATTTCTAATGTATAATCGAGACTTTTTCGGGTTTTAGAGGAAGTGGATCTAATTTCATACCCTCTCTCCTCCCGATTTCTATACGAGGCTTCGTGCTCGTTTTTTCGTTCTGACCTCACAAACACGTCTCGTGGTCCATTTCTAACCCATAATTGAGACTTTTTCGGGTTTTAGAGCGAGTGGATCTAATTTCATACCCTCTCTCCTCCCGATTTCTATACGACGCATCGTGCTCGTTTTTTCGTTCTGACCTCACCAACACGTCTCTTGGTCCATTTCTACTGTATAATCGAGACTTTTTCGGGTTTTAGAGGAAGTGGATCTAATTTCATACCCTCTCTCCTCCCGATTTCTATACGAGGCTTCGTGCTCGTTTTTTCGTTCTGACCTCAGAAACACGTCTCGTGGTCCATTTCTAACCCATAATTGAGACTTTTTCGGGTTTTAGAGCGAGTGGATCTAATTTCATACCCTCTCTCCTCCCGATTTCTATACGACGCATCGTGCTCGTTTTTTCGTTCTGACCTCACCAACACGTCTCTTGGTCCATTTCTACTGTATAATCGAGACTTTTTCGGGTTTTAGAGGAAGTCGATCTAATTTCATACCCTCTCTCCTCCCGATTTCTATACGAGGCTTCGTGCTCGTTTTTTCGTTCTGACCTCACAAACACGTCTCGTGGTCCATTTCTAACCCATAATTGAGACTTTTTCGTGTTTTAGAGCGAGTGGATCTAATTTCATACCCTCTCTCCTCCCGATTTCTATACGAGGCTTCGTGCTCGTTTTTTCGTTCTGACCTCACAAACACGTCTCGTGGTCCATTTCTAACGTATAATTGAGACTTTTCAGGTTTTAGAGCGAGTGGATCTAATTTCATACCCTCTCTCCTCCCGATTTCTATACGAGGCTTCGTGCTCGTTTTTTCGTTCTGACCTCACAAACACGTCTCGTGGTCCATTTCTAACCTATAATTGAGACTTTTTCAGGTTTTAGAGCGAGTGGATCTAATTTCATACCCTCTCTCCTCCCGATTTCTATACGAGGCTTCGTGCTCGTTTTTTTGTTCTGACCTCACCAACATGTCTCGTGGTCCATTTCTAACCTATAATCGAGACTTTTTCAGGTTTTAGAGGAAGTGGATCCAATTTCATACCCTCTCTCCTCCCGATTTCTATACGAGGCTTCGTGCTCGTTTTTTCGTTCTGACCTCACAAACACGTCTCGTGGTCCATTTCTAACCTATAATTGAGACTTTTTCGTGTTTTAGAGCGAGTGGATCTAATTTCATACCCTCTCTCCTCCCGATTTCTATACGAGGCTTCGTGCTCGTTTTTTCGTTCTGACCTCACAAACACGTCTCGTGGTCCATTTCTAACGTATAATTGAGACTTTTTCAGGTTTTAGAGCGAGTGGATCTAATTTCATACCCTCTCTCCTCCCGATTTCTATACGAGGCTTCGTGCTCGTTTTTTCGTTCTGACCTCACAAACACGTCTCGTGGTCCATTTCTAACCTATAATTGAGACTTTTTCAGGTTTTAGAGCGAGTGGATCTAATTTCATACCCTCTCTCCTCCCGATTTCTATACGAGGCTTCGTGCTCGTTTTTTCGTTCTGACCTCACAAACACGTCTCGTGGTCCATTTCTAACGTATAATTGAGACTTTTTCAGGTTTTAGAGCGAGTGGATCTAATTTCATACCCTCTCTCCTCCCGATTTCTATACGAGGCTTCGTGCTCGTTTTTTCGTTCTGACCTCACCGACACGTCTCGTGGTCCATTTCTAACCTATAATTGAGACTTTTTCAGGTTTTAGAGCGAGTGGATCTAATTTCATACCCTCTCTCCTCCCGATTTCTATACGAGGCTTCGTGCTCGTTTTTTTGTTCTGACCTCACCAACATGTCTCGTGGTCCATTTCTAACCTATAATCGAGACTTTTTCGGGTTTTAGAGGAAGTGGATCTAATTTCATACCCTCTCTCCTCCTGATTTCTATACGAGGCTTCGTGCTTGTTTTTTCGTTCTGACCTCACAAACACGTCTCGTGGTCCATTTCTAACGTATAATCGAGAATTTTTCGGGTTTTAGAGGAAGTGGATCAAATTTCATACCCTCTCTCCTCCCGATTTCTATACGAGGCTTCGTGCTCGTTTTTTCGTTCTGACCTCACAAACACGTCTTGTGGTCCATTTCTAACCCATAATTGAGACTTTTTCGGGTTTTAGAGCGAGTGGATCTAATTTCATACCCTCTCTCCTCCCGATTTCTATACGAGGCTTCGTGCTCGTTTTTTCGTTCTGACCTCACAAACACGTCTCGTGGTCCATTTCTAACCAATAATCGAGACTTTTTCGGGTTTTAGAGGAAGTGGATCTAATTTCATACCCTCTCTCCTCCTGATTTCTATACGAGGCTTCGTGCTTGTTTTTTCGTTCTGACCTCACAAACACGTCTCGTGGTCCATTTCTAACCTATAATTGAGACTTTTTCGGGTTTTAGAGCGAGTGGATCTAATTTCATACCCTCTCTCCTCCCGATTTTTAAACGAGGATTCGTGCTCGTTTTTTCGTTCTGACCTCACAAAGACGTCTCGTGGTCCATTTCTAACCTATAATCGAGACTTTTTCGAGTTTTAGAGGAAGTGGATCTAATTTTATACCCTCTCTCCTCCCATTTCTATACGAGGCTTCGTGCTCGTTTTTTCGTTCTAACCTTACAAACACGTCTCGTGGTTCATTTCTAACCTATAATTGAGACTTTTTCGATATTAGAGGAAGTGGATCTAATTTCATACCCTCTCTCCTCCCGATTTCTATACGAGGCTTCAAGCTCGTTTTTTCGTTCTGACCTCAAAAATTGGTCTCGTGGTCCATTTCTAACCTATAATCGAGACTTTTTCGGGTTTTAGAGGATGTGGATCTAATTTCATACCCTCTCTCCTCCCGATTTCTATACGAGGCTTCGTGCTCATTTTTTCGTTCTGACCTCACAAACACGTCTCGTGGTCCATTTCTAACTCATAATTGAGACTTTTTCGGGTTTTAGAGCGAGTGGATCTAATTTCATACCCTCTCTCCTCCCGATTTCTATACGAGGCATCGTGCTCGTTTTTTCGTTCTGACCTCACCAACACGTCTCTTGGTCCATTTCTAACCTATAATGGAGACTTTTTCGGGTTTTAGAGGAAGTGGATCTAATTTCATACCCTCTCTCCTCCTGATTTCTATACGAGGCTTCGTGCTCGTTTTTTCGTTCTGACCTCACAAACACGTCTCGTGGTCCATTTCAAACCCATAATTGAGACTTTTTCGGGTTTTAGAGCGAGTGGATCTAATTTCATACCCTCTCTCCTCCCGATTTCTATACGAGGCTTCGTGCTCGTTTTTTCGTTCTAACCTCACCAACACGTCTCGTGGTCCATTTCTAACCTATAATCGAGACTTTTTCGGGTTTTAGAGGAAGTAGATCAAATTTAATACCCTCTCTCCTCCCGTTTTCTATACGAGGCTTCGTCTTCGGGTTTTAGAGCGAGTGGATGTAATTTTATACCCTCTCTCCTCCCGATTTCTATACGAGGCTTCGTGCTCGTTTTTTCGTTCTGACCTCACAAACACGTCTCGTGGTCCATTTCTAACCTATAATCGAGACTTTTTCGGGTTTTAGAGAAAGTGGATCTAATTTCATACCCTCTCTCCTCCCGATTTCTATACGAGGCTTCGTGCTCGTTTTTTCGTTCTAACCTCACAAACACGTCTCGTGGTCCATTTCTAACCCATAATTGAGACTTTTTCGTGTTTTAGAGCGAGTGGATCTAATTTCATACCCTCTCTCCTCCCGATTTCTATACGAGGCTTCGTGCTCGTTTTTTCGTTCTGACCTCACAAACACGTCTCGTGGTCCATTTCTAACGTATAATTGAGACTTTTTCAGGTTTTAGAGCGAGTGGATCTAATTTCATACCCTCTCTCCTCCCGATTTCTATACGAGGCTTCGTGCTCGTTTTTTCGTTCTGACCTCACAAACACGTCTCGTGGTCCATTTCTAACCGATAATTGAGACTTTTTCAGGTTTTAGAGCGAGTGGATCTAATTTCATACCCTCTCTCCTCCCGATTTCTATACGAGGCTTCGTGCTCGTTTTTTCGTTCTGACCTCACAAACACGTCTCGTGGTCCATTTCTAACGTATAATTGAGACTTTTTCAGGTTTTAGAGCGAGTGGATCTAATTTCATACCCTCTCTCCTCCCGATTTCTATACGAGGCTTCGTGCTCGTTTTTTCGTTCTGACCTCACAAACACGTCTCGTGGTCCATTTCTAACCTATAATTGAGACTTTTTCAGGTTTTAGAGCGAGTGGATCTAATTTCATACCCTCTCTCCTCCCGATTTCTATACGAGGCTTCGTGCTCGTTTTTTTGTTCTGACCTCACCAACATGTCTCGTGGTCCATTTCTAACCTATAATTGAGACTTTTTCGGGTTTTAGAGCGAGTGGATCTAATTTCATACCCTCTCTCCTCCCGATTTCTATACGAGGCTTCGTGCTCGTTTTTTCGTTCTGACCTCACCAACACGTCTCGTGGTCCATTTCTAACCTATAATCGAGACTTTTTCGGGTTTTAGAGGAAGTAGATCAAATTTAATACCCTCTCTCCTCCCGATTTCTATACGAGGCTTCGTGCTCGTTTTTTCGTTCTGACCTCACAAACACGTCTCGTGGTCCATTTCTAACCTATAATTGAGACTTTTCGGGTTTTAGAGCGAGTGGATCTAATTTCATACCCTCTCTCCTCCCGATTTCTATACGAGGCTTCGTGCTCGTTTTTTCGTTCTGACCTCACAAACACGTCTCGTGGTCCATTTCTAACCTATAATGGAGACTTTTTCGGGTTTTAGAGAAAGTGGATTTATTTTCATACCCTCTCTCCTCCCGATTTCTATACGAGGCTTCGTGCTCGTTTTTTCGTTCTGACCTCACAAACACGTCTCGTGATCCATTTCTAACCTATAATTGAGACTTTTTCGGGTTTTAGAGCGAGTGGATCTAATTTCATACCCTCTCTCCTCCCGATTTCTATACGAGGCTTCGTGCTCGTTTTTTCGTTCTGACCTCACCAACACGTCTCATGGTCCATTTCTAACGTATAATCGAGACTTTTTTGGGTTTTAGAGGAAGTGGATCTAATTTCATACCCTCTCTCCTCCCGATTTCTATACGAGGCTTCGTGCTCGTTTTTTCGTTTTGACCTCACAAACACGTCTCGTGGTCCATTTCTAACCTATAATCGAGACTTTTTCGGATTTTAGAGGAAGTGGATCTAATTTCATTCCCTCTCTCCTCCCGATTGCTATACGAGGCTTCGTGCTCGTTTTTTCATTCTGACCTCACCAACACGTCTCGTGGTCCATTTCTAACCTATAATGGAGACTTTTTCGGGTTTTAGAGAAAGTGGATCTAATTTCATACCCTCTCTCCTCCCGATTTCTATACGAGGCTTCGTGCTCGTTTTTTCGTTCTGACCTCACAAACACGTCTCATGGTCCATTTCAAACCCATAATTGAGACTTTTTCGGGTTTTAGAGCGAGTGGATCTAATTTTATACCCTCTCTCCTCCCGATTTCTATACGAGGCTTCGTGCTCGTTTTTTCGTTCTGACCTCACCAACACGTCTCGTGGTCCATTTCTAACCTATAATCGAGACTTTTTCGGGTTTTAGAGGAAGTGGATCAAATTTAATACCCTCTCTCCTCCCGTTTTCTATACGAGGCTTCGTGCTCGTTTTTTCGTTCTGACCTCACCAACACGTCTCATGGTCCATTTCTAACGTATAATCGAGACTTTTTCGGGTTTTAGAGGAAGTGGATCTAATTTCATACCCTCTCTCCTCCTGATTTCTATACGAGGCTTCGTGCTTGTTTTTTCGTTCTGACCTCACAAACACGTCTCGTGGTCCATTTCTAACGTATAATCGAGAATTTTTCGGGTTTTAGAGGAAGTGGATCAAATTTCATACCCTCTCTCCTCCCGATTTCTATACGAGGCTTCGTGCTCGTTTTTTCGTTCTGACCTCACAAACACGTCTCGTGGTCCATTTCTAACCCATAATTGAGAATTTTTCGGGTTTTAGAGCGAGTGGATCTAATTTCATACCCTCTCTCCTCCCGATTTCTATACGAGGCTTCGTGCTCGTTTTTTCGTTCTGACCTCACAAACACGTCTCGTGGTCCATTTCTAACCTATAATTGAGACTTTTTCGGGTTTTAGAGCGAGTGGATCTAATTTCATACCCTCTCTCCTCCCGATTTCTATACGAGGCTTCGTGCTCGTTTTTTTGTTCTGACCTCACCAACATGTCTCTTGGTCCATTTCTAATGTATAATCGAGACTTTTTCGGGTTTTAGAGGAAGTGGATCAAATTTCATACTCTCTCTCCTCCCGATTTCTATACGAGGCTTCGTGCTTGTTTTTTCGTTCTGTCCTCACCAACACGTCTCATGGTCCATTTCTAACGTATAATCGAGACTTTTTCGGGTTTTAGAGGAAGTGGATCAAATTTCATACTCTCTCTCCTCCCGATTTCTATACGAGGCTTCGTGCTCGTTTTTTCGTTCTGTCCTCACCAACACGTATCATGGTCCATTTCTAACGTATAATCGAGACTTTTTCAGGTTTTAGAGGAAGTGGATCAAATTTCAAACCCTCTCTCCTCCCGATTTCTATACGAGGCTTCGTGCTCGTTTTTTCGTTCTGACCTCACAAACACGTCTCGTGGTCCATTTCTAACCCATAATTGAGACTTTTTCGTGTTTTAGAGCGAGTGGAACTAATTTCATACCCTCTCTCCTCCCGATTTCTATACGAGGCTTCGTGCTCGTTTTTTCGTTCTGACCTCACAAACACGTCTCGTGGTCCATTTCTAACCTATAATTGAGACTTTTTCAGGTTTTAGAGCGAGTGGATCTAATTTCATACCCTCTCTCCTCCCGATTTCTATACGAGGCTTCGTGCTCGTTTTTTTGTTCTGACCTCACCAACATATCTCGTGGTCCATTTCTAACCTATAATCGAGACTTTTTCAGGTTTTAGAGGAAGTGGATCTAATTTCATACCCTCTCTCCTCCCGATTTCTATACGAGGCTTCGTGCTCGTTTTTTCGTTCTGACCTCACAAACACGTCTCGTGGTCCATTTCTAACCTATAATTGAGACTTTTCGAGTTTTAGAGCGAGTGGATCTAATTTCATACCCTCTCTCCTCCCGATTGCTATACGAGGCTTCGTGCTCGTTTTTTCGTTCTGACCTCACAAACACGTCTCGTGGTCCATTTCTAACCTATAATGGAGACTTTTTCGGGTTTTAGAGAAAGTGGATCTATTTTCATACCCTCTCTCCTCCCGATTTTTATACGAGGCTTCGTGCTCGTTTTTTCGTTCTGACCTCACAAACACGTCTCGTGATCCATTTCTAACCTATAATTGAGACTTTTTCGGGTTTTAGAGCGAGTGGATCTAATTTCATACTCTCTCTCCTCCCGATTTCTATACGAGGCTTCGTGCTCGTTTTTTCGTTCTGACCTCACCAACACGTCTCGTGGTCCATTTCTAACGTACAATTGAGACTTTTTCAGGTTTTAGAGCGAGTGGATCTAATTTCATACCCTCTCTCCTCCCGATTTCTATACGAGGCTTCGTGCTCGTTTTTTCGTTCTGACCTCACAAACACGTCTCGTGGTCCATTTCTAACCTATAATTGAGACTTTTTCAGGTTTTAGAGCGAGTGGATCTAATTTCATACCCTCTCTCCTCCCGATTTCTATACGTGGCTTCGTGCTCGTTTTTTTGTTCTGACCTCACCAACATATCTCGTGGTCCATTTCTAACCTATAATCGAGACTTTTTCAGGTTTTAGAGGAAGTGGATCTAATTTCATACCCTCTCTCCTCCCGATTTCTATACGAGGCTTCGTGCTCGTTTTTTCGTTCTGACCTCACAAACACGTCTCGTGGTCCATTTCTAACCTATAATTGAGACTTTTCGGGTTTTAGAGCGAGTGGATCTAATTTCATACCCTCTCTCCTCCCGATTTCTATACGAGGCTTCGTGCTCGTTTTTTCGTTTTGACCTCACAAACACGTCTCGTGGTCCATTTCTAACCTATAATCGAGACTTTTTCGGATTTTAGAGGAAGTGGATCTAATTTCATTCCCTCTCTCCTCCCGATTGCTATACGAGGCTTCGTGCTCGTTTTTTCATTCTGACCTCACCAACACGTCTCGTGGTCCATTTCTAACCTATAATGGAGACTTTTTCGGGTTTTAGAGAAAGTGGATCTAATTTCATACCCTCTCTCCTCCCGATTTCTATACGAGGCTTCGTGCTCGTTTTTTCGTTCTGACCTCACAAACACGTCTCGTGGTCCATTTCAAACCCATAATTGAGACTTTTTTGGGTTTTAGAGCGAGTGGATCTAATTTCATACCCTCTCTCCTCCCGATTTCTATACGAGGCTTCGTGCTCGTTTTTTCGTTCTGACCTCACCAACACGTCTCGTGGTCCATTTCTAACCAATAATCGAGACTTTTTCGGGTTTTAGAGGAAGTAGATCAAATTTAATACCCTCTCTCCTCCCGTTTTCTATACGAGGCTTCGTGCTCGTTTTTTCGTTCTGACCTCACCAACACGTCTCATGGTCCATTTCTAACGTATAATCGAGACTTTTTCGGGTTTTAGAGGAAGTGGATCTAATTTCATACCCTCTCTCCTCCTGATTTCTATACGAGGCTTCGTGCTTGTTTTTTCGTTCTGACCTCACAAACACGTCTCGTGGTCCATTTCTAACGTATAATCAAGAATTTTTCGGGTTTTAGAGGAAGTGGATCAAATTTCATACCCTCTCTCCTCCCGATTTCTATACGAGGCTTCGTGCTCGTTTTTTCGTTCTGACCTCACAAACACGTCTCGTGGTCCATTTCTAACCCATAATTGAGACTTTTTCGGGTTTTAGAGCGAGTGGATCTAATTTCATACCCTCTCTCCTCCCGATTTCTATACGAGGCTTCGTGCTCGTTTTTTCGTTCTGACCTCACCAACACGTCTCGTGGTCCATTTCTAACCTATAATCGAGACTTTTTCGGGTTTTAGAGGAAGTAGATCAAATTTAATACCCTCTCTCCTCCCGATTTCTATACGAGGCTTCGTGCTCGTTTTTTCGTTCTGACCTCACAAACACGTCTCGTGGTCCATTTCTAACCTATAATCGAGACTTTTTCGGGTTTTAGAGCGAGTGGATCTAATTTCATACCCTCTCTCCTCCCGATTTCTATACGAGGCTTCGTGCTCGTTTTTTTGTTCTGACCTCACCAACATGTCTCGTGGTCCATTTCTAACCTATAATCGAGACTTTTTCAGGTTTTAGAGGAAGTGGATCTAATTTCATACCCTCTATCCTCCCGATTTCTATACGAGGCTTCGTGCTCGTTTTTTCGTTCTGACCTCACAAACACGTCTCGTGGTCCATTTCTAACCCATAATTGGGACTTTTTCGGGTTTTAGAGCGAGTGGATCTAATTTCATACCCTCTCTCCTCCCGATTTCTATACGAGGCATCGTGCTCGTTTTTTCGTTCTGACCTCACCAACACGTCTCTTGGTCCATTTCTAATGTATAATCGAGACTTTTTCGGGTTTTAGAGGAAGTGGATCTAATTTCATACCCTCTCTCCTCCTGATTTCTATACGAGGCTTCGTGCTCGTTTTTTCGTTCTGACCTCACAAACACGTCTCGTGGTCCATTTCTAACCCATAATTGAGACTTTTTCGGGTTTTAGAGCGAGTGGATCTAATTTCATACCCTCTCTCCTCCCGATTTCTATACGACGCATCGTGCTCGTTTTTTCGTTCTGACCTCACCAACACGTCTCTTGGTCCATTTCTACTGTATAATCGAGACTTTTTCGGGTTTTAGAGGAAGTGGATCTAATTTCATACCCTCTCTCCTCCCGATTTCTATACGAGGCTTCGTGCTCGTTTTTTCGTTCTGACCTCAGAAACACGTCTCGTGGTCCATTTCTAACCCATAATTGAGACTTTTTCGGGTTTTAGAGCGAGTGGATCTAATTTCATACCCTCTCTCCTCCCGATTTCTATACGACGCATCGTGCTCGTTTTTTCGTTCTGACCTCACCAACACGTCTCTTGGTCCATTTCTACTGTATAATCGAGACTTTTTCGGGTTTTAGAGGAAGTCGATCTAATTTCATACCCTCTCTCCTCCCGATTTCTATACGAGGCTTCGTGCTCGTTTTTTCGTTCTGACCTCACAAACACGTCTCGTGGTCCATTTCTAACCCATAATTGAGACTTTTTCGTGTTTTAGAGCGAGTGGATCTAATTTCATACCCTCTCTCCTCCCGATTTCTATACGAGGCTTCGTGCTCGTTTTTTCGTTCTGACCTCACAAACACGTCTCGTGGTCCATTTCTAACGTATAATTGAGACTTTTCAGGTTTTAGAGCGAGTGGATCTAATTTCATACCCTCTCTCCTCCCGATTTCTATACGAGGCTTCGTGCTCGTTTTTTCGTTCTGACCTCACAAACACGTCTCGTGGTCCATTTCTAACCTATAATCGAGACTTTTTCGGGTTTTAGAGCGAGTGGATCTAATTTCATACCCTCTCTCCTCCCGATTTCTATACGAGGCTTCGTGCTCGTTTTTTTGTTCTGACCTCACCAACATGTCTCGTGGTCCATTTCTAACCTATAATCGAGACTTTTTCAGGTTTTAGAGGAAGTGGATCTAATTTCATACCCTCTATCCTCCCGATTTCTATACGAGGCTTCGTGCTCGTTTTTTCGTTCTGACCTCACAAACACGTCTCGTGGTCCATTTCTAACCCATAATTGGGACTTTTTCGGGTTTTAGAGCGAGTGGATCTAATTTCATACCCTCTCTCCTCCCGATTTCTATACGAGGCATCGTGCTCGTTTTTTCGTTCTGACCTCACCAACACGTCTCTTGGTCCATTTCTAATGTATAATCGAGACTTTTTCGGGTTTTAGAGGAAGTGGATCTAATTTCATACCCTCTCTCCTCCCGATTTCTATACGAGGCTTCGTGCTCGTTTTTTCGTTCTGACCTCACAAACACGTCTCGTGGTCCATTTCTAACCCATAATTGAGACTTTTTCGGGTTTTAGAGCGAGTGGATCTAATTTCATACCCTCTCTCCTCCCGATTTCTATACGACGCATCGTGCTCGTTTTTTCGTTCTGACCTCACCAACACGTCTCTTGGTCCATTTCTACTGTATAATCGAGACTTTTTCGGGTTTTAGAGGAAGTGGATCTAATTTCATACCCTCTCTCCTCCCGATTTCTATACGAGGCTTCGTGCTCGTTTTTTCGTTCTGACCTCAGAAACACGTCTCGTGGTCCATTTCTAACCCATAATTGAGACTTTTTCGGGTTTTAGAGCGAGTGGATCTAATTTCATACCCTCTCTCCTCCCGATTTCTATACGACGCATCGTGCTCGTTTTTTCGTTCTGACCTCACCAACACGTCTCTTGGTCCATTTCTACCGTATAATCGAGACTTTTTCGGGTTTTAGAGGAAGTCGATCTAATTTCATACCCTCTCTCCTCCCGATTTCTATACGAGGCTTCGTGCTCGTTTTTTCGTTCTGACCTCACAAACACGTCTCGTGGTCCATTTCTAACCCATAATTGAGACTTTTTCGTGTTTTAGAGCGAGTGGATCTAATTTCATACCCTCTCTCCTCCCGATTTCTATACGAGGCTTCGTGCTCGTTTTTTCGTTCTGACCTCACAAACACGTCTCGTGGTCCATTTCTAACGTATAATTGAGACTTTTCAGGTTTTAGAGCGAGTGGATCTAATTTCATACCCTCTCTCCTCCCGATTTCTATACGAGGCTTCGTGCTCGTTTTTTCGTTCTGACCTCACAAACACGTCTCGTGGTCCATTTCTAACCTATAATTGAGACTTTTTCAGGTTTTAGAGCGAGTGGATCTAATTTCATACCCTCTCTCCTCCCGATTTCTATACGAGGCTTCGTGCTCGTTTTTTTGTTCTGACCTCACCAACATGTCTCGTGGTCCATTTCTAACCTATAATCGAGACTTTTTCAGGTTTTAGAGGAAGTGGATCCAATTTCATACCCTCTCTCCTCCCGATTTCTATACGAGGCTTCGTGCTCGTTTTTTCGTTCTGACCTCACAAACACGTCTCGTGGTCCATTTCTAACCTATAATTGAGACTTTTTCGTGTTTTAGAGCGAGTGGATCTAATTTCATACCCTCTCTCCTCCCGATTTCTATACGAGGCTTCGTGCTCGTTTTTTCGTTCTGACCTCACAAACACGTCTCGTGGTCCATTTCTAACGTATAATTGAGACTTTTTCAGGTTTTAGAGCGAGTGGATCTAATTTCATACCCTCTCTCCTCCCGATTTCTATACGAGGCTTCGTGCTCGTTTTTTCGTTCTGACCTCACAAACACATCTCGTGGTCCATTTCTAACCTATAATTGAGACTTTTTCAGGTTTTAGAGCGAGTGGATCTAATTTCATACCCTCTCTCCTCCCGATTTCTATACGAGGCTTCGTGCTCGTTTTTTCGTTCTGACCTCACAAACACGTCTCGTGGTCCATTTCTAACGTATAATTGAGACTTTTTCAGGTTTTAGAGCGAGTGGATCTAATTTCATACCCTCTCTCCTCCCGATTTCTATACGAGGCTTCGTGCTCGTTTTTTCGTTCTGACCTCACCGACACGTCTCGTGGTCCATTTCTAACCTATAATTGAGACTTTTTCAGGTTTTAGAGCGAGTGGATCTAATTTCATACCCTCTCTCCTCCCGATTTCTATACGAGGCTTCGTGCTCGTTTTTTTGTTCTGACCTCACCAACATGTCTCGTGGTCCATTTCTAACCTATAATCGAGACTTTTTCGGGTTTTAGAGGAAGTGGATCTAATTTCATACCCTCTCTCCTCCTGATTTCTATACGAGGCTTCGTGCTTGTTTTTTCGTTCTGACCTCACAAACACGTCTCGTGGTCCATTTCTAACGTATAATCGAGAATTTTTCGGGTTTTAGAGGAAGTGGATCAAATTTCATACCCTCTCTCCTCCCGATTTCTATACGAGGCTTCGTGCTCGTTTTTTCGTTCTGACCTCACAAACACGTCTTGTGGTCCATTTCTAACCCATAATTGAGACTTTTTCGGGTTTTAGAGCGAGTGGATCTAATTTCATACCCTCTCTCCTCCCGATTTCTATACGAGGCTTCGTGCTCGTTTTTTCGTTCTGACCTCACAAACACGTCTCGTGGTCCATTTCTAACCTATAATCGAGACTTTTTCGGGTTTTAGAGGAAGTGGATCTAATTTCATACCCTCTCTCCTCCTGATTTCTATACGAGGCTTCGTGCTTGTTTTTTCGTTCTGACCTCACAAACACGTCTCGTGGTCCATTTCTAACCTATAATTGAGACTTTTTCGGGTTTTAGAGCGAGTGGATCTAATTTCATACCCTCTCTCCTCCCGATTTTTAAACGAGGATTCGTGCTCGTTTTTTCGTTCTGACCTCACAAAGACGTCTCGTGGTCCATTTCTAACCTATAATCGAGACTTTTTCGAGTTTTAGAGGAAGTGGATCTAATTTTATACCCTCTCTCCTCCCATTTCTATACGAGGCTTCGTGCTCGTTTTTTCGTTCTAACCTTACAAACACGTCTCGTGGTTCATTTCTAACCTATAATTGAGACTTTTTCGATATTAGAGGAAGTGGATCTAATTTCATACCCTCTCTCCTCCCGATTTCTATACGAGGCTTCAAGCTCGTTTTTTCGTTCTGACCTCAAAAATTGGTCTCGTGGTCCATTTCTAACCTATAATCGAGACTTTTTCGGGTTTTAGAGGATGTGGATCTAATTTCATACCCTCTCTCCTCCCGATTTCTATACGAGGCTTCGTGCTCATTTTTTCGTTCTGACCTCACAAACACGTCTCGTGGTCCATTTCTAACTCATAATTGAGACTTTTTCGGGTTTTAGAGCGAGTGGATCTAATTTCATACCCTCTCTCCTCCCGATTTCTATACGAGGCATCGTGCTCGTTTTTTCGTTCTGACCTCACCAACACGTCTCTTGGTCCATTTCTAACCTATAATGGAGACTTTTTCGGGTTTTAGAGGAAGTGGATCTAATTTCATACCCTCTCTCCTCCTGATTTCTATACGAGGCTTCGTGCTCGTTTTTTCGTTCTGACCTCACAAACACGTCTCGTGGTCCATTTCAAACCCATAATTGAGACTTTTTCGGGTTTTAGAGCGAGTGGATCTAATTTCATACCCTCTCTCCTCCCGATTTCTATACGAGGCTTCGTGCTCGTTTTTTCGTTCTAACCTCACCAACACGTCTCGTGGTCCATTTCTAACCTATAATCGAGACTTTTTCGGGTTTTAGAGGAAGTAGATCAAATTTAATACCCTCTCTCCTCCCGTTTTCTATACGAGGCTTCGTCTTCGGGTTTTAGAGCGAGTGGATGTAATTTTATACCCTCTCTCCTCCCGATTTCTATACGAGGCTTCGTGCTCGTTTTTTCGTTCTGACCTCACAAACACGTCTCGTGGTCCATTTCTAACCTATAATCGAGACTTTTTCGGGTTTTAGAGAAAGTGGATCTAATTTCATACCCTCTCTCCTCCCGATTTCTATACGAGGCTTCGTGCTCGTTTTTTCGTTCTAACCTCACAAACACGTCTCGTGGTCCATTTCTAACCCATAATTGAGACTTTTTCGTGTTTTAGAGCGAGTGGATCTAATTTCATACCCTCTCTCCTCCCGATTTCTATACGAGGCTTCGTGCTCGTTTTTTCGTTCTGACCTCACAAACACGTCTCGTGGTCCATTTCTAACGTATAATTGAGACTTTTTCAGGTTTTAGAGCGAGTGGATCTAATTTCATACCCTCTCTCCTCCCGATTTCTATACGAGGCTTCGTGCTCGTTTTTTCGTTCTGACCTCACAAACACGTCTCGTGGTCCATTTCTAACCGATAATTGAGACTTTTTCAGGTTTTAGAGCGAGTGGATCTAATTTCATACCCTCTCTCCTCCCGATTTCTATACGAGGCTTCGTGCTCGTTTTTTCGTTCTGACCTCACAAACACGTCTCGTGGTCCATTTCTAACGTATAATTGAGACTTTTTCAGGTTTTAGAGCGAGTGGATCTAATTTCATACCCTCTCTCCTCCCGATTTCTATACGAGGCTTCGTGCTCGTTTTTTCGTTCTGACCTCACAAACACGTCTCGTGGTCCATTTCTAACCTATAATTGAGACTTTTTCAGGTTTTAGAGCGAGTGGATCTAATTTCATACCCTCTCTCCTCCCGATTTCTATACGAGGCTTCGTGCTCGTTTTTTTGTTCTGACCTCACCAACATGTCTCGTGGTCCATTTCTAACCTATAATTGAGACTTTTTCGGGTTTTAGAGCGAGTGGATCTAATTTCATACCCTCTCTCCTCCCGATTTCTATACGAGGCTTCGTGCTCGTTTTTTCGTTCTGACCTCACCAACACGTCTCGTGGTCCATTTCTAACCTATAATCGAGACTTTTTCGGGTTTTAGAGGAAGTAGATCAAATTTAATACCCTCTCTCCTCCCGATTTCTATACGAGGCTTCGTGCTCGTTTTTTCGTTCTGACCTCACAAACACGTCTCGTGGTCCATTTCTAACCTATAATCGAGACTTTTTCGGGTTTTAGAGAAAGTGGATCTAATTTCATACCCTCTCTCCTCCCGATTTCTATACGAGGCTTCGTGCTCGTTTTTTCGTTCTAACCTCACAAACACGTCTCGTGGTCCATTTCTAACCCATAATTGAGACTTTTTCGTGTTTTAGAGCGAGTGGATCTAATTTCATACCCTCTCTCCTCCCGATTTCTATACGAGGCTTCGTGCTCGTTTTTTCGTTCTGACCTCACAAACACGTCTCGTGGTCCATTTCTAACGTATAATTGAGACTTTTTCAGGTTTTAGAGCGAGTGGATCTAATTTCATACCCTCTCTCCTCCCGATTTCTATACGAGGCTTCGTGCTCGTTTTTTCGTTCTGACCTCACAAACACGTCTCGTGGTCCATTTCTAACCTATAATTGAGACTTTTTCAGGTTTTAGAGCGAGTGGATCTAATTTCATACCCTCTCTCCTCCCGATTTCTATACGAGGCTTCGTGCTCGTTTTTTCGTTCTGACCTCACAAACACGTCTCGTGGTCCATTTCTAACGTATAATTGAGACTTTTTCAGGTTTTAGAGCGAGTGGATCTAATTTCATACCCTCTCTCCTCCCGATTTCTATACGAGGCTTCGTGCTCGTTTTTTCGTTCTGACCTCACAAACACGTCTCGTGGTCCATTTCTAACCTATAATTGAGACTTTTTCAGGTTTTAGAGCGAGTGGATCTAATTTCATACCCTCTCTCCTCCCGATTTCTATACGAGGCTTCGTGCTCGTTTTTTTGTTCTGACCTCACCAACATGTCTCGTGGTCCATTTCTAACCTATAATCGAGACTTTTTCGGGTTTTAGAGGAAGTGGATCTAATTTCATACCCTCTCTCCTCCTGATTTCTATACGAGGCTTCGTGCTTGTTTTTTCGTTCTGACCTCACAAACACGTCTCGTGGTCCATTTCTAACGTATAATCGAGAATTTTTCGGGTTTTAGAGGAAGTGGATCAAATTTCATACCCTCTCTCCTCCCGATTTCTATACGAGGCTTCGTGCTCGTTTTTTCGTTCTGACCTCACAAACACGTCTCGTGGTCCATTTCTAACCCATAATTGAGACTTTTTCGGGTTTTAGAGCGAGTGGATCTAATTTCATACCCTCTCTCCTCCCGATTTCTATACGAGGCTTCGTGCTCGTTTTTTCGTTCTGACCTCACCAACACGTCTCGTGGTCCATTTCTAACCTATAATCGAGACTTTTTCGGGTTTTAGAGCGAGTGGATCTAATTTCATACCCTCTCTCCTCCCGATTTCTATACGAGGCTTCGTGCTCGTTTTTTTGTTCTGACCTCACCAACATGTCTCGTGGTCTATTTCTAACCTATAATCGAGACTTTTTCAGGTTTTAGAGGAAGTGGATCTAATTTCATACCCTCTCTCCTCCCGATTTCTATACGAGGCTTCGTGCTCGTTTTTTCATTCTGACCTCACAAACACGTCTCGTGGTCCATTTCTAACCCATAATTGGGACTTTTTCGGGTTTTAGAGCGAGTGGATCTAATTTCATACCCTCTCTCCTCCCGATTTCTATACGAGGCATCGTGCTCGTTTTTTCGTTCTGACCTCACCAACACGTCTCTTGGTCCATTTCTAATGTATAATCGAGACTTTTTCGGGTTTTAGAGGAAGTGGATCTAATTTCATACCCTCTCTCCTCCCGATTTCTATACGAGGCTTCGTGCTCGTTTTTTCGTTCTGACCTCACAAACACGTCTCGTGGTCCATTTCTAACCCATAATTGAGACTTTTTCGGGTTTTAGAGCGAGTGGATCTAATTTCATACCCTCTCTCCTCCCGATTTCTATACGACGCATCGTGCTCGTTTTTTCGTTCTGACCTCACCAACACGTCTCTTGGTCCATTTCTACTGTATAATCGAGACTTTTTCGGGTTTTAGAGGAAGTGGATCTAATTTCATACCCTCTCTCCTCCCGATTTCTATACGAGGCTTTGTGCTCGTTTTTTCGTTCTGACCTCAGAAACACGTCTCGTGGTCCATTTCTAACCCATAATTGAGACTTTTTCGGGTTTTAGAGCGAGTGGATCTAATTTCATACCCTCTCTCCTCCCGATTTCTATACGACGCATCGTGCTCGTTTTTTCGTTCTGACCTCACCAACACGTCTCTTGGTCCATTTCTACTGTATAATCGAGACTTTTTTGGGTTTTAGAGGAAGTGGATCTAATTTCATACCCTCTCTCCTCCCGATTTCTATACGAGGCTTCGTGCTCGTTTTTTCGTTCTGACCTCACAAACACGTCTCGTGGTCCATTTCTAACCCATAATTGAGACTTTTTCGTGTTTTAGAGCGAGTGGATCTAATTTCATACCCTCTCTCCTCCCGATTTCTATACGAGGCTTCGTGCTCGTTTTTTCGTTCTGACCTCACAAACACGTCTCGTGGTCCATTACTAACCAATAATCGAGACTTTTTCTGGTTTTGGAACAAGAGGATCTAATTTGATACCCTCTCTCCTCCCGATTTCTATACGAGGCTTCGTGCTCGTTTTTTCGTTCTGACCTCACCAACACGTCTCTTGGTCCATTTCTAACCTATAATGGAGACTTTTTCGGGTTTTAGAGGAAGTGGATCTAATTTCATACCCTCTCTCCTCCTGATTTCTATACGAGGCTTCGTGCTCGTTTTTTCGTTCTGACCTCACAAACACGTCTCGTGGTCCATTTCAAACCCATAATTGAGACTTTTTCGGGTTTTAGAGCGAGTGGATCTAATTTCATACCCTCTCTCCTCCCGATTTCTATACGAGGCTTCGTGCTCGTTTTTTCGTTCTAACCTCACCAACACGTCTCGTGGTCCATTTCTAACCTATAATCGAGACTTTTTCGGGTTTTAGAGGAAGTAGATCAAATTTAATACCCTCTCTCCTCCCGTTTTCTATACGAGGCTTCGTCTTCGGGTTTTAGAGCGAGTGGATGTAATTTTATACCCTCTCTCCTCCCGATTTCTATACGAGGCTTCGTGCTCGTTTTTTCGTTCTGACCTCACAAACACGTCTCGTGGTCCATTTCTAACCTATAATCGAGACTTTTTCGGGTTTTAGAGAAAGTGGATCTAATTTCATACCCTCTCTCCTCCCGATTTCTATACGAGGCTTCGTGCTCGTTTTTTCGTTCTAACCTCACAAACACGTCTCGTGGTCCATTTCTAACCCATTATTGAGACTTTTTCGTGTTTTAGAGCGAGTGGATCTAATTTCATACCCTCTCTCCTCCCGATTTCTATACGAGGCTTCGTGCTCGTTTTTTCGTTCTGACCTCACAAACACGTCTCGTGGTCCATTTCTAACGTATAATTGAGACTTTTTCAGGTTTTAGAGCGAGTGGATCTAATTTCATACCCTCTCTCCTCCCGATTTCTATACGAGGCTTCGTGCTCGTTTTTTCGTTCTGACCTCACAAACACGTCTCGTGGTCCATTTCTAACCGATAATTGAGACTTTTTCAGGTTTTAGAGCGAGTGGATCTAATTTCATACCCTCTCTCCTCCCGATTTCTATACGAGGCTTCGTGCTCGTTTTTTCGTTCTGACCTCACAAACACGTCTCGTGGTCCATTTCTAACGTATAATTGAGACTTTTTCAGGTTTTAGAGCGAGTGGATCTAATTTCATACCCTCTCTCCTCCCGATTTCTATACGAGGCTTCGTGCTCGTTTTTTCGTTCTGACCTCACAAACACGTCTCGTGGTCCATTTCTAACCTATAATTGAGACTTTTTCAGGTTTTAGAGCGAGTGGATCTAATTTCATACCCTCTCTCCTCCCGATTTCTATACGAGGCTTCGTGCTCGTTTTTTTGTTCTGACCTCACCAACATGTCTCGTGGTCCATTTCTAACCTATAATTGAGACTTTTTCGGGTTTTAGAGCGACTGGATCTAATTTCATACCCTCTCTCCTCCCGATTTCTATACGAGGCTTCGTGCTCGTTTTTTCGTTCTGACCTCACCAACACGTCTCGTGGTCCATTTCTAACCTATAATCGAGACTTTTTCGGGTTTTAGAGGAAGTAGATCAAATTTAATACCCTCTCTCCTCCCGATTTCTATACGAGGCTTCGTGCTCGTTTTTTCGTTCTGACCTCACAAACACGTCTCGTGGTCCATTTCTAACCTATAATCGAGACTTTTTCGGGTTTTAGAGAAAGTGGATCTAATTTCATACCCTCTCTCCTCCCGATTTCTATACGAGGCTTCGTGCTCGTTTTTTCGTTCTAACCTCACAAACACGTCTCGTGGTCCATTTCTAACCCATAATTGAGACTTTTTCGTGTTTTAGAGCGAGTGGATCTAATTTCATACCCTCTCTCCTCCCGATTTCTATACGAGGCTTCGTGCTCGTTTTTTCGTTCTGACCTCACAAACACGTCTCGTGGTCCATTTCTAACGTATAATTGAGACTTTTTCAGGTTTTAGAGCGAGTGGATCTAATTTCATACCCTCTCTCCTCCCGATTTCTATACGAGGCTTCGTGCTCGTTTTTTCGTTCTGACCTCACAAACACGTCTCGTGGTCCATTTCTAACCTATAATTGAGACTTTTTCAGGTTTTAGAGCGAGTGGATCTAATTTCATACCCTCTCTCCTCCCGATTTCTATACGAGGCTTCGTGCTCGTTTTTTCGTTCTGACCTCACAAACACGTCTCGTGGTCCATTTCTAACGTATAATTGAGACTTTTTCAGGTTTTAGAGCGAGTGGATCTAATTTCATACCCTCTCTCCTCCCGATTTCTATACGAGGCTTCGTGCTCGTTTTTTCGTTCTGACCTCACAAACACGTCTCGTGGTCCATTTCTAACCTATAATTGAGACTTTTTCAGGTTTTAGAGCGAGTGGATCTAATTTCATACCCTCTCTCCTCCCGATTTCTATACGAGGCTTCGTGCTCGTTTTTTTGTTCTGACCTCACCAACATGTCTCGTGGTCCATTTCTAACCTATAATCGAGACTTTTTCGGGTTTTAGAGGAAGTGGATCTAATTTCATACCCTCTCTCCTCCTGATTTCTATACGAGGCTTCGTGCTTGTTTTTTCGTTCTGACCTCACAAACACGTCTCGTGGTCCATTTCTAACGTATAATCGAGAATTTTTCGGGTTTTAGAGGAAGTGGATCAAATTTCATACCCTCTCTCCTCCCGATTTCTATACGAGGCTTCGTGCTCGTTTTTTCGTTCTGACCTCACAAACACGTCTCGTGGTCCATTTCTAACCCATAATTGAGACTTTTTCGGGTTTTAGAGCGAGTGGATCTAATTTCATACCCTCTCTCCTCCCGATTTCTATACGAGGCTTCGTGCTCGTTTTTTCGTTCTGACCTCACAAACACGTCTCGTGGTCCATTTCTAACCTATAATCGAGACTTTTTCGGGTTTTAGAGCGAGTGGATCTAATTTCATACCCTCTCTCCTCCCGATTTCTATACGAGGCTTCGTGCTCGTTTTTTTGTTCTGACCTCACCAACATGTCTCGTGGTCTATTTCTAACCTATAATCGAGACTTTTTCAGGTTTTAGAGGAAGTGGATCTAATTTCATACCCTCTCTCCTCCCGATTTCTATACGAGGCTTCGTGCTCGTTTTTTCATTCTGACCTCACAAACACGTCTCGTGGTCCATTTCTAACCCATAATTGGGACTTTTTCGGGTTTTAGAGCGAGTGGATCTAATTTCATACCCTCTCTCCTCCCGATTTCTATACGAGGCATCGTGCTCGTTTTTTCGTTCTGACCTCACCAACACGTCTCTTGGTCCATTTCTAATGTATAATCGAGACTTTTTCGGGTTTTAGAGGAAGTGGATCTAATTTCATACCCTCTCTCCTCCCGATTTCTATACGAGGCTTCGTGCTCGTTTTTTCGTTCTGACCTCACAAACACGTCTCGTGGTCCATTTCTAACCCATAATTGAGACTTTTTCGGGTTTTAGAGCGAGTGGATCTAATTTCATACCCTCTCTCCTCCCGATTTCTATACGACGCATCGTGCTCGTTTTTTCGTTCTGACCTCACCAACACGTCTCTTGGTCCATTTCTACTGTATAATCGAGACTTTTTCGGGTTTTAGAGGAAGTGGATCTAATTTCATACCCTCTCTCCTCCCGATTTCTATACGAGGCTTTGTGCTCGTTTTTTCGTTCTGACCTCAGAAACACGTCTCGTGGTCCATTTCTAACCCATAATTGAGACTTTTTCGGGTTTTAGAGCGAGTGGATCTAATTTCATACCCTCTCTCCTCCCGATTTCTATACGACGCATCGTGCTCGTTTTTTCGTTCTGACCTCACCAACACGTCTCTTGGTCCATTTCTACTGTATAATCGAGACTTTTTTGGGTTTTAGAGGAAGTGGATCTAATTTCATACCCTCTCTCCTCCCGATTTCTATACGAGGCTTCGTGCTCGTTTTTTCGTTCTGACCTCACAAACACGTCTCGTGGTCCATTTCTAACCCATAATTGAGACTTTTTCGTGTTTTAGAGCGAGTGGATCTAATTTCATACCCTCTCTCCTCCCGATTTCTATACGAGGCTTCGTGCTCGTTTTTTCGTTCTGACCTCACAAACACGTCTCGTGGTCCATTTCTAACGTATAATTGAGACTTTTTCAGGTTTTAGAGCGAGTGGATCTAATTTCATACCCTCTCTCCTCCCGATTTCTATACGAGGCTTCGTGCTCGTTTTTTCGTTCTGACCTCACAAACACGTCTCGTGGTCCATTTCTAACCTATAATTGAGACTTTTTCAGGTTTTAGAGCGAGTGGATCTAATTTCATACCCTCTCTCCTCCCGATTTCTATACGAGGCTTCGTGCTCGTTTTTTTGTTCTGACCTCACCAACATGTCTCGTGGTCCATTTCTAACCTATAATCGAGACTTTTTCAGGTTTTAGAGGAAGTGGATCTAATTTCATACCCTCTATCCTCCCGATTTCTATACGAGGCTTCGTGCTCGTTTTTTCGTTCTGACCTCACAAACACGTCTCGTGGTCCATTTCTAACCCATAATTGAGACTTTTTCGGGTTTTAGAGCGAGTGGATCTAATTTCATACCCTCTCTCCTCCCGATTTCTATACGACGCATCGTGCTCGTTTTTTCGTTCTGACCTCACCAACACGTCTCTTGGTCCATTTCTAATGTATAATCGAGACTTTTTCGGGTTTTAGAGGAAGTGGATCAAATTTCATACTCTCTCTCCTCCCGATTTCTATACGAGGCTTCGTGCTCGTTTTTTCGTTCTGACCTCACCAACACGTCTCATGGTCCATTTCTAATGTATAATCGAGACTTTTTCGGGTTTTAGAGGAAGTGGATCTAATTTCATACCCTCTCTCCTCCTGATTTCTATACGAGGCTTCGTGCTTGTTTTTTCGTTCTGACCTCACAAACACGTCTCGTGGTCCATTTCTAACCTATAATTTAGACTTTTTCGGGTTTTAGAGCGAGTGGATCGAATTTCATACCCTCTCTCCTCCCGATTTCTAAACGAGGATTCGTGCTCGTTTTTTCGTTCTGACCTCACAAAGACGTCTTGTGGTCCATTTCTAACCTATAATCGAGACTTTTTCGAGTTTTAGAGGAAGTGGATCTAATTTTATACCCTCTCTCCTCCCGATTTCTATACGAGGCTTCGTGCTCGTTTTTTCGTTCTAACCTTACAAACACGTCTCGTGGTTCATTTCTAACCTATAATTGAGACTTTTTCGATTTTAGAGGAAGTGGATCTAATTTCATACCCTCTCTCCTCCCGATTTCTATACGAGGCTTCAAGCTCGTTTTTTCGTTCTGACCTCAAAAATTGGTCTCGTGGTCCATTTCTAACCTATAATCGAGACTTTTTCGGGTTTTAGAGGAAGTGGATCTAATTTCATACCCTCTCTCCTCCCGATTTCTATACGAGGCTTCGTGCTCATTTTTTCGTTCTGACCTCACAAACACGTCTCGTGGTCCATTTCTAACCCATAATTGAGACTTTTTCGGGTTTTAGAGCGAGTGGATCTAATTTCATACCCTCTCTCCTCCCGATTTCTATACGAGGCATCGTGCTCGTTTTTTCGTTCTGACCTCACCAACACGTCTCT
Organism: Thalia dealbata; assembly: GCA_030544415.1. Classification (NCBI taxonomy): domain Eukaryota; kingdom Viridiplantae; phylum Streptophyta; class Magnoliopsida; order Zingiberales; family Marantaceae; genus Thalia; species Thalia dealbata. Next base: position 14,841,934 of record CM060460.1, read on the forward strand.
TGGTCCATTTCTAACCTATAATGGAGACTTTTTCGGGTTTTAGAGGAAGTGGATCTAATTTCATACCCTCTCTCCTCCCGTTTTCTATACGAGGCTTCGTCTTCGGGTTTTAGAGCGAGTGGATGTAATTTTGTACCCTCTCTCCTCCCGATTTCTATACGAGGCTTCGTGCTCGTTTTTTCGTTCTGACCTCACAAACACGTCTCGTGGTCCATTTCTAACCTATAATCGAGACTTTTTCGGGTTTTAGAGAAAGTGGATCTAATTTCATACCCTCTCTCCTCCCGATTTCTATACGAGGCTTCGTGCTCGTTTTTTCGTTCTAACCTCACAAACACGTCTCGTGGTCCATTTCTAACCTATAATTGAGACTTTTTTGGGTTTTAGAGCGAGTGGATCTAATTTCATACCCTCTCTCCTCCCGATTTCTATACGAGGCTTCGTGCTCGTTTTTTCGTTCTGACCTCACAAACACGTCTCGTGGTCCATTTCTAACCTATAATTGAGACTTTTTTGGGTTTTAGAGCGAGTGGATCTAATTTCATACTCTCTCTCCTCCCGATTTCTACACGAGGCTTCGTGCTCGTTTTTTCGTTCTGACCTCACCAACATGTCTCGTGGTCCATTTCTAGCCTATAATCGAGACTTTTTCGGGTTTTAGAGGAAGTAGATCTAATTTCATACCCTCTCTCCTCCCGATTTTATACGAGGCTTCGTGCTCGTTTTTTCGTACTGACCTCACAAACACGTCTCGTGGTCCATTTCTAAACTATAATTGAGACTTTTTCGGGTTTTAGAGCGAGTGGATCTAATTTCATACCCTCTCTCCTCCCGATTTCTATACGACGCATCGTGCTCGTTTTTTCGTTCTGACCTCACCAACACGTCTCTTGGTCCATTTCTAATGTATAATCGAGACTTTTTCGGGTTTTAGAGGAAGTGGATCAAATTTCATACTCTCTCTCCTCCCGATTTCTATACGAGGCTTCGTGCTCGTTTTTTCGTTCTGACCTCACCAACACGTCTCATGGTCCATTTCTAATGTATAATCGAGACTTTTTCGGGTTTTAGAGGAAGTGGATCTAATTTCATACCCTCTCTCCTCCTGATTTCTATACGAGGCTTCGTGCTTGTTTTTTCGTTCTGACCTCACAAACACGTCTCGTGGTCCATTTCTAACCTATAATTGAGACTTTTTCGGGTTTTAGAGCGAGTGGATCTAATTTCATACCCTCTCTCCTCCCGATTTCTAAACGAGGATTCGTGCTCGTTTTTTCGTTCTGACCTCACAAAGACGTCTTGTGGTCCATTTCTAACCTATAATCGAGACTTTTTCGAGTTTTAGAGGAAGTGGATCTAATTTTATACCCTCTCTCCTCCCGATTTCTATACGAGGCTTCGTGCTCGTTTTTTCGTTCTAACCTTACAAACACGTCTCGTGGTTCATTTCTAACCTATAATTGAGACTTTTTCGATTTTAGAGGAAGTGGATCTAATTTCATACCCTCTCTCCTCCCGATTTCTATACGAGGCTTCAAGCTCGTTTTTTCGTTCTGACCTCAAAAATTGGTCTCGTGGTCCATTTCTAACCTATAATCGAGACTTTTTCGGGTTTTAGAGGAAGTGGATCTAATTTCATACCCTCTCTCCTCCCGATTTCTATACGAGGCTTCGTGCTCATTTTTTCGTTCTGACCTCACAAACACGTCTCGTGGTCCATTTCTAACCCATAATTGAGACTTTTTCGGGTTTTAGAGCGAGTGGATCTAATTTCATACCCTCTCTCCTCCCGATTTCTATACGAGGCATCGTGCTCGTTTTTTCGTTCTGACCTCACCAACACGTCTCTTGGTCCATTTCTAACCTATAATGGAGACTTTTTCGGGTTTTAGAGGAAGTGGATCTAATTTCATACCCTCTCTCCTCCCGTTTTCTATACGAGGCTTCGTCTTCGGGTTTTAGAGCGAGTGGATGTAATTTTATACCCTCTCTCCTCCCGATTTCTATACGAGGCTTCGTGCTCGTTTTTTCGTTCTGACCTCACAAACACGTCTCGTGGTCCATTTCTAACCTATAATCGAGACTTTTTCGGGTTTTAGAGAAAGTGGATCTAATTTCATACCCTCTCTCCTCCCGATTTCTATACGAGGCTTCGTGCTCGTTTTTTCGTTCTAACCTCACAAACACGTCTCGTGGTCCATTTCTAACCTATAATTGAGACTTTTTTGGGTTTTAGAGCGAGTGGATCTAATTTCATACCCTCTCTCCTCCCGATTTCTATACGAGGCTTCGTGCTCGTTTTTTCGTTCTGACCTCACAAACACGTCTCGTGGTCCATTTCTAACCTATAATTGAGACTTTTTTGGGTTTTAGAGCGAGTGGATCTAATTTCATACTCTCTCTCCTCCCGATTTCTACACGAGGCTTCGTGCTCGTTTTTTCGTTCTGACCTCACCAACATGTCTCGTGGTCCATTTCTAGCCTATAATCGAGACTTTTTCGGGTTTTAGAGGAAGTAGATCTAATTTCATACCCTCTCTCCTCCCGATTTTATACGAGGCTTCGTGCTCGTTTTTTCGTTCTGACCTCACAAACACGTCTCGTGGTCCATTTCTAAACTATAATTGAGACTTTTTCGGGTTTTAGAGCGAGTGGATCTAATTTCATACCCTCTCTCCTCCCGATTTCTATACGAGGCTTCGTGCTCGTTTTTTCGTTCTGACCTTACAAACACGTCTCGTGGTTCATTTCTAACCTATAATCGAGACTTTTACGGATTTTAGAGGAAGTGGATCTAATTTCATACCCTCTCTCCTCCCGATTGCTATACGAGGCTTCGTGCTCGTTTTTCATTCTGACCTCACCAACATGTCTCGTGGTCCATTTCTAACCTATAATCGAGACTTTTTCGGGTTTTAGAGGAAGTGGATCAAATTTAATACCCTCTCTCCTCCCAATTTCTATACGAGGCTTCGTGCTCGTTTTTTCGTTCTGACCTCACCAACACGTCTCATGTTCCATTTCTAACGTATAATCGAGACTTTTTCGGGTTTTAGAGGAAGTGGATCTAATTTCATACCCTCTCTCCTCCCGATTTCTATACGAGGCTTCATGCTCGTTTTTTCGTTCTGACCTCAAAAATTGGTCTCGTGGTCCATTTCTAACCTATAAGTGAGACTTTTTCGGGTTTTAAAGCTAGAGGATTTAATTTCATACCCTCTCTCCTCCCGATTTCTATACGAGGCTTCTTGCTCGTTTTTTCGTTCTGACCTCACAAACACGTTTCGTGGTCCATTTCTAACCTATAATCGAGACTTTTTCGGGTTTTCGAGCTAGTGGATCTAATTTCATACCCTCTCTCCTCCCGATTTCTATACGAGGCTTCGTGCTCGTTTTTTCGTTCTGACCTCACAAACACGTCTCGTGATCCATTACTAACCAATAATCGAGACTTTTTCTGGTTTTGGAACAAGTGGATCTAATTTTATACCCTCTCTCCTCCCGATTTCTATACGAGGCTTCGTGCTCCTTTTTTCGTTCTGACCTTACAAAGACCTCTCGTGGTCTATTTCTAACCTATAATCGAGACTTTTTCGGATTTTAGAGGAAGTGGATCTAATTTCATACCCTCTCTCCTCCGTATTTCTATACGAGGCTTCGTGCTCGTTTTTTCGTTCTGACCTCACAAACACGTCTCGTGGTCCATTACTAACCAATAATCGATGTTTTTTCTGGTTTTGGAATAAGTGGATCTAATTTTATACCCTCTCTCCTCCCGATTTCTATAGGAGGCTTCGTGCTCGTTTTTTTGTTCTGACCTTACAAACACGTCTCGTGGTTCATTTCTAACCTATAATCGAGACTTTTTCGGATTTTAGTGGAAGTGGATCTAATTTCATACCCTCTCTCCTCCCGATTGCTATGCGAGGCTTCGTGCTCGTTTTTTCGTTCTGACCTCACCAACACGTCTCGTTGTCCATTTCTAACCTATAATCGAGACTTTTTCGGGTTTTAGAGGAAGTGGATCTAATTTCATACTCTCTCTCCTCCCGATTTCTATACGAGGCTTCGTGCTCGTTATTTCGTTTTGACCTCACAAACACGTCTCGTGGTCCATTTCTAACCTATAATTGAGACTTTTTTGGGTTTTAGAGCGAGTGGATCTAATTTCATACCCTCTCTCCTCCCGATTTCTATACGAGGCTTCGTGCTCGTTTTTTCGTTCTGACCTCACAAAGACGTCTCGTGGTACATTTCTAACCTATAATCGAGACTTTTTCGGGTTTTAGAGGAAGTGGATCTAATTTTATACCCTCTCTCCTCCCGATTTCTATACGAGGCTTCGTGCTCGTTTTTTCGTTCTGACCTCACAAAAACGTCTCGTGGTCCATTACTAACCAATAATCGAGACTTTTTCTGGTTTTGGAACAAGTGGATCTAATTTGATACCCTCCCTCCTCCCGATTTCTATATGAGGCTTCGTGCTCGTTTTTTTGTTCTGACCTTACAAACACGTCTCGTGGTTCATTTCTAACCTATAATCGTGACTTTTTCGGATTTTAGAGGAAGTGGATCTAATTTCATACCCTCTCTCCTCCCGATTGCTATACGAGGCTTCGTGCTCGTTTTTTCGTTCTGACCTCACCAACACGTCTCGTGGTCCATTTCTAACCTATAATCGAGACTTTTTCGGGTTTTAGAGCAAGTAGATCTAATTTCATAATCTCTCTCCTCCCGATTTCTATACGAGGCTTCGTGCTCATTATTTCGTTCTGACCTCACAAACACGTCTCGTGGTCCATTTTTAACCTATAATTGAGACTTTTTCGGGTTTTAGAGCGAGTGGATCTAATTTCATACCCTCTCTCCTCCCGATTTCTATACGAGGCTTCGTGCTAATTTTTTCGTTCTGACCTCACAAAGACGTCTCGTGGTCCATTTCTAACCTATAATCGAGACTTTTTCAGGTTTTAGAGGAAGTGGATCTAATTTTATACCCTCTCTCCTCCCGATTTCTATACGAGGCTTCGTGCTCGTTTTTTCGTTCTGACCTTACAAACACGTCTCGTGGTTCATTTCTAACCTATAATCGAGACTTTTTCGGATTTTAGAGGAAGTGGATCTAATTTCATACCCTCTCTCCTCCCGATTGCTATACGAGGCTTCGTGCTCGTTTTTTCGTTCTGACCTCACCAACACGTCTTGTGGTCCGTTTCTAACCTATAATCGAGACTTTTTTTGGGTTTTAGAGGAAGTGGATCTAATTTCATACACTCTCTCCTCCCGATTTCTATACGAGGCTTCGTGCTCGTTATTTCGTTCTGACCTCACAAACACGTCTCGTGGTCCATTTCTAACCTATAATTGAGACTTTTTCGGATTTTAGAGCGAGTGGATCTAATTTCATACCCTCTCTCCTCCCGATTGCTATACGAGGCTTCGTGCTCGTTATTTCGTTCTGACCTCACCAACACGTCTCATGGTCTATTTCTAACGTATAATCGAGACTTTTTCGGGTTTTAGAGGAAGTGGATCTAATTTCATACCCTCTCTCCTCCCGATTGCTATACGAGGCTTCGTGCTCGTTATTTCGTTCTGACCTCACCAACACGTCTCATGGTCCATTTCTAACGTATAATCGAGACTTTTTCGGGTTTTAGAGGAAGTGGATCTAATTTCATACCCTCTCTCCTCCCGATTTCTATACGAGGCTTCGTGCTCGTTTTTTCATTATGACCTCACCAACACGTCTCGTGGTCCATTTCTAACCTATAATCGAGAATTTTTCGGATTTTAGAGGAAGTGGATCTAATTTCATACCCTCTCTCCTCCCGATTTCTATACGAGTCTTCGTGCTCGTTTTTTCGTTCTGACCTCACCAACACGTCTCCTGGTCCATTTCTAACGTATAATCGAGACTTTTTCGGATTTTAGAGGAAGTGGATCTAATTTCATACCCTCTCTCCTCCCGATTTCTATACGAGGCTTCGTGCTCGTTTTTTCGTTCTGACCTTACAAAAACGTCTCGTGGTTCATTTCTAACCTATAATCGAGACTTTTTCGGATTTTAGAGGAAGTGGATCTAATTTCATATCCTCTCTCCTCCCGATTGCTATACGAGGCTTCGTGCTCGTTTTTTCGTTCTGACCTCACCAACATGTCTCGTGGTCCATTTCTAACCTATAATCGAGACTTTTTCGGGTTTTAGAGGAAGTAGATCTAATTTCATACCCTCTCTCCTCCCGATTTCTATACGAGGCTTCGTGCTCGTTTTTACATTCTGACCTCACCAACACGTCTCATGGTCCATTTCTAACGTATAATCGAGACTTTTTCGTGTTTTAGAGGAAGTGGATCTAATTTCATACCCTCTCTCCTCCCGATTTCTAAACGAGGCTTCGTGCTCGTTTTTTCGTTCTCACCTAAGGAACACGTCTCGTGGTCCATTTCTAACCTATAATCGAGACTTTTTCGGGTTTTAGAGCTTGTGGATCTAATTTCATACGCTCTCTCCTCCCGATATCTATACGAGGCTTCGTGCTCGTTTTTTCGTTCTGACCTTACAAACACGTCTCGTGGTTCATTTCTAACCTATAATAGAGACTTTTTCGTATTTTAGAGGAAGTGGATCTAATTTCATATCCTCTCTCCTCCCGATTGCTATACAAGGCTTCGTGCTCGTTTTTTCGTTCTGACCTCACCAACATGTCTCGTGGTCCATTTCTAACCTATAATAGAGACTTTTTCGTATTTTAGAGGAAGTGGATCTAATTTCATATCCTCTCTCCTCCCGATTGCTATACAAGGCTTCGTGCTCGTTTTTTCGTTCTGACCTCACCAACATGTCTCGTGGTCCATTTCTAACCTATAATCGAGACTTTTTCGGGTTTTAGAGGAAGTGGATCTAATTTCATACCCTCTCTCCTCCCGATTTCTATACGAGGCTTCGTGCTCGTTTTTTCGTTCTGACCTCACCAACACGTCTCGTGGTCCATTTCTAACCTATAATCGAGACTTTTTCGGGTTTTAGAGGAAGTAGATCTAATTTCATACCCTCTCTCCTCCCGATTTCTATACGAGGCTTCGTGCTCGTTTTTACATTCTGACCTCACCAACACGTCTCATGGTCCATTTCTAACGTATAATCGAGACTTTTTCGGGTTTTAGAGGAAGTGGATCTAATTTCATACCCTCTCTCCTCCCGATTTCTATACGAGGCTTCGTGCTCGTTTTTTCGTTCTGACCTCACCAACACGTCTCGTGGTCCATTTCAAACCTATAATCGAGACTTTTTCGGATTTTAGAGGAAGTGGATCTAATTTCATACCCTCTCTCCTCCCGATTTCTAAACGAGGCTTCGTGCTCGTTTTTTCGTTCTCACCTAAGGAACACGTCTCGTGGTCCATTTCTAACCTATAATCGAGACTTTTTCGGGTTTTAGAGCTTGTGGATCTAATTTCATACGCTCTCTCCTCCCGATATCTATACGAGGCTTCGTGCTCGTTTTTTCATTCTGAGCTTACAAACACGTCTCGTGGTTCATTTCTAACCTATAATCGAGACTTTTTCGTATTTTAGAGGAAGTGGATCTAATTTCATATCCTCTCTCCTCCCGATTGCTATACGAGGCTTCGTGCTCGTTTTTTCATTCTGACCTCACCAAAATGTCTCGTGGTCCATTTCTAACCTATAATCGAGACTTTTTCGGGTTTCAGAGGAAGTGGATCTAATTTCATACCCTCTCTCCTCCCGATTTCTATACGAGGCTTCGTGCTCGTTTTTTCGTTCTGACCTCACCAACACGTCTCGTGGTCCATTTCTAACCTATAATTGAGACTTTTTCGGATTTTAGAGGAAGTGGATCTAATTTCATACCCTCTCTCCTCCCGATTGCTATACGAGGCGTCTTGCTCATTTTTTCGTTCTGACCTCACCAACACGTCTCCTGGTCCATTTCTAACGTATAATCGAGACTTTTTCGGGTTTTAGAGGAAGTGGATCTAATTTCATACCCTCTCTCCTCCCGATTTCTAAACGAGGCTTCATGCTCGTTTTTTCGTTCTCACCTAAGGAACTCGTCTCGTGGTCCATTTCTAACCTATAATCGAGACTTTTTCGGGTTTTAGAGCTTGTGGATCTAATTTCATACCCTCTCTCCTCCCGATTTCTATACGAGGCTTCGTGCTCATTTTTTCGTTTTGACCTCACCAACACGTCTCATGGTCCATTTCTAACGTATAATCGAGACTCTTTCGGGTTTTAGAGGAAGTGGATCTAATTTCATACCCTCTCTCCTCCCGATTTCTATACGAGGCTTCGTGCTCGTTTTTTCGTTCTGACCTCACAAACACGTCTCGTGGTCCATTACTAACCAATAATCGAGACTTTTTCGGGTTTTGGAACAACTGGATCTAATTTTATACCCTCTCTCCTCCCGATTTCTATACGAGGCTTCGTGCTCGTTTTTTCATTCTGACCTTACAAGCACGTCTCGTGGTTCATTTCTAACCTATAATCGAGACTTTTTCGGATTTTAGAGGAAGTGGATCTAATTTCATTCCCTCTCTCCTCCCGATTTCTATACGAGGCTTCATGCTCGTTTTTTCGTTCTGACCTCAAAAATTGGTCTCGTGGTCCATTTCTAACCTATAATTGAGATTTTTTCGGGTTTTAAAGCTAGTGGATCTAATTTCATACCCTCTCTCCTCCCGATTTCTATACGAGGCTTCGTGCTCGTTTTTTCGTTCTCACCTAAGGAACACGTCTCGTGGTTCATTTCTAACCTATAATCGAGACTTTTTCGGGTTTTAGTGCTTGTGGATCTAATTTCATACCCTCTCTCCTCCCTATTTCTATACGAGGCTTCGTGCTCGTTTTTTCGTTCTGACCTCACCAACACGTCTCATGGTCCATTTCTAACGTAAAATCGAGACTTTTTCGGATTTTAGAGGAAGTGGATCTAATTTCATACCCTCTCTCCTCCCGATTAGTATACGAGGCTTCGTGCTCGTTTTTTCGTTCTGACCTCACCAACACGTCTCGTGGTCCATTTCTAACCTATCATCGAGACTTTTTCGGATTTTAGAGGAAGTGGATCTAATTTCATACCCTCTCTCCTCCCGATTGCTATACGAGGCGTCTTGCTCGTTTTTTCGTTCTGACCTCACCAACACGTCTCCTGGTCCATTTCTAACGTATAATCGAGACTTTTTCGTGTTTTAGAGGAAGTGGATCTAATTTCATACCCTCTCTCCTCCCGATTTCTAAACGAGGCTTCGTGCTCGTTTTTTCGTTCTCACCTAAGGAACACGTCTCGTGGTCCATTTCTAACCTATAATCGAGACTTTTTCGGGTTTTAGAGCTTGTGTATCTAATTTCATACCCTCTCTCCTCCCGATTTCTATACGAGGCTTCGTGCTCGTTTTTTCGTTCTGACCTTACAAACACGTCTCGTGGTCCATTTCTAACCTATAATCGAGACTTTTTCGGATTTTAGAGGAAGTGGATCTAATTTCATACCCTCTCTCCTCCCGATTGCTATACGAGGCTTCGTGCTCGTTTTTTTGTTCTGACCTCACCAACATGTCTCGTGGTCCATTTCTAACCTATAATCGAGACTTTTTCGGGTTTTGGAACAACTGGATCTAATTTTATACCCTCTCTCCTTCCGATTTCTATACGAGGCTTCGTGCTCGTTTTTTCGTTCTGACCTCACCAACATGTCTCGTGGTCCATTTCTAACCTATAATCGAGACTTTTTCAGGTTTTAGAGGAAGTGGATCTAATTTCATACCCTCTCTCCTCCCGATTTATATACGAGACTTCGTGCTCGTTTTTTCGTTCTAACCTCACCAACACGTCTCGTGGTCCATTTCTAACCTATAATCGAGACTTTTTCGGTTTTTAGAGGAAGTGGATCTAATTTCATACCCTCTCTCCTCCCGATTTCTATACGAGGCTTCGTGCTCGTTTTTTCATTCTGACCTCAAAAATTAGTATCGTGGTCCATTTCTAACCTATAATTGAGATTTTTTCGGGTTTTAAAGCTAGTGGATCTAATTTCATACCCTCTCTCCTCCCGATTTCTATACGAGGCTTCGTGCTCGCTTTTTCGTTCTCACCTAAGGAACACGTCTCGTGGTCCATTTCTAACCTATAATCGAGACTTTTTCGGGTTTTAGAGCTTGTGGATCTAATTTCATACCCTCTCTCCTCCCGATTTCTATACGAGGCTTCGTGCTCGTTTTTTCGTTCTGACCTCACCAACACGTCTCATGGTCCATTTCTAACGTATAATCGAGACTTTTTCGGATTTTAGAGGAAGTGGATCTAATTTCATACCCTCTCTCCTCCCGATTTCTATACGAGGCTTCGTGCTCGTTTTGTCGTTCTGACCTTACAAACACGTCTCGTGGTTCATTTCTAACCTATAATCGAGACTTTTTCGTATTTTAGAGGAAGTGGATCTAATTTCATATCCTCTCTCCTCCCGATTGTTATACGAGGCTTCGTGCTCGTTTTTTCGTTCTGACCTCACCAACATATCTCGTGGTCCATTTCTAACCTATAATCGAGACTTTTTCAGGTTTTAGAGGAAGTGGATCTTATTTCATACCCTCTCGCCTCCCGATTTCTATACGAGGCTTCGTGCTCGTTTTTTCGTTCTGACCTCACCAACATGTCTCGTGGTCCATTTCTAACCTATAATCGAGACTTTTTCGGGTTTTAGAGGAAGTAGATCTAATTTCATACCCTCTCTCCTCCCGATTTCTATACGAGGCTTCGTGCTCGTTTTTACATTCTGACCTCACCAACACGTCTCATGGTCCATTTCTAACGTATAATCGAGACTTTTTCGTGTTTTAGAGGAAGTGGATCTAATTTCATACCCTCTCTCCTCCCGATTTCTAAACGAGGCTTCGTGCTCGTTTTTTCGTTCTCACCTAAGGAACACGTCTCGTGGTCCATTTCTAACCTATAATCGAGACTTTTTCGGGTTTTAGAGCTTGTGGATCTAATTTCATACGCTCTCTCCTCCCGATATCTATACGAGGCTTCGTGCTCGTTTTTTCGTTCTGACCTTACAAACACGTCTCGTGGTTCATTTCTAACCTATAATAGAGACTTTTTCGTATTTTAGAGGAAGTGGATCTAATTTCATATCCTCTCTCCTCCCGATTGCTATACAAGGCTTCGTGCTCGTTTTTTCGTTCTGACCTCACCAACATGTCTCGTGGTCCATTTCTAACCTATAATAGAGACTTTTTCGTATTTTAGAGGAAGTGGATCTAATTTCATATCCTCTCTCCTCCCGATTGCTATACAAGGCTTCGTGCTCGTTTTTTCGTTCTGACCTCACCAACATGTCTCGTGGTCCATTTCTAACCTATAATCGAGACTTTTTCGGGTTTTAGAGGAAGTGGATCTAATTTCATACCCTCTCTCCTCCCGATTTCTATACGAGGCTTCGTGCTCGTTTTTTCGTTCTGACCTCACCAACACGTCTCGTGGTCCATTTCTAACCTATAATCGAGACTTTTTCGGGTTTTAGAGGAAGTAGATCTAATTTCATACCCTCTCTCCTCCCGATTTCTATACGAGGCTTCGTGCTCGTTTTTACATTCTGACCTCACCAACACGTCTCATGGTCCATTTCTAACGTATAATCGAGACTTTTTCGGGTTTTAGAGGAAGTGGATCTAATTTCATACCCTCTCTCCTCCCGATTTCTATACGAGGCTTCGTGCTCGTTTTTTCGTTCTGACCTCACCAACACGTCTCGTGGTCCATTTCAAACCTATAATCGAGACTTTTTCGGATTTTAGAGGAAGTGGATCTAATTTCATACCCTCTCTCCTCCCGATTTCTAAACGAGGCTTCGTGCTCGTTTTTTCGTTCTCACCTAAGGAACACGTCTCGTGGTCCATTTCTAACCTATAATCGAGACTTTTTCGGGTTTTAGAGCTTATGGATCTAATTTCATACGCTCTCTCCTCCCGATATCTATACGAGGCTTCGTGCTCGTTTTTTCGTTCTGAGCTTACAAACACGTCTCGTGGTTCATTTCTAACCTATAATCGAGACTTTTTCGTATTTTAGAGGAAGTGGATCTAATTTCATATCCTCTCTCCTCCCGATTGCTATACGAGGCTTCGTGCTCGTTTTTTCATTCTGACCTCACCAAAATGTCTCGTGGTCCATTTCTAACCTATAATCGAGACTTTTTCGGGTTTCAGAGGAAGTGGATCTAATTTCATACCCTCTCTCCTCCCGATTTCTATACGAGGCTTCGTGCTCGTTTTTTCGTTCTGACCTCACCAACACGTCTCGTGGTCCATTTCTAACCTATAATTGAGACTTTTTCGGATTTTAGAGGAAGTGGATCTAATTTCATACCCTCTCTCCTCCCGATTGCTATACGAGGCGTCTTGCTCATTTTTTCGTTCTGACCTCACCAACACGTCTCCTGGTCCATTTCTAACGTATAATCGAGACTTTTTCGGGTTTTAGAGGAAGTGGATCTAATTTCATACCCTCTCTCCTCCCGATTTCTAAACGAGGCTTCATGCTCGTTTTTTCGTTCTCACCTAAGGAACTCATCTCGTGGTCCATTTCTAACCTATAATCGAGACTTTTTCGGGTTTTAGAGCTTGTGGATCTAATTTCATACCCTCTCTCCTCCCGATTTCTATACGAGGCTTCGTGCTCATTTTTTCGTTTTGACCTCACCAACACGTCTCATGGTCCATTTCTAACGTATAATCGAGACTCTTTCGGGTTTTAGAGGAAGTGGATCTAATTTCATACCCTCTCTCCTCCCGATTTCTATACGAGGCTTCGTGCTCGTTTTTTCGTTCTGACCTCACAAACACGTCTCGTGGTCCATTACTAACCAATAATCGAGACTTTTTCGGGTTTTGGAACAACTGGATCTAATTTTATACCCTCTCTCCTCCCGATTTCTATACGAGGCTTCGTGCTCGTTTTTTCATTCTGACCTTACAAGCACGTCTCGTGGTTCATTTCTAACCTATAATCGAGACTTTTTCGGATTTTAGAGGAAGTGGATCTAATTTCATTCCCTCTCTCCTCCCGATTTCTATACGAGGCTTCATGCTCGTTTTTTCGTTCTGACCTCAAAAATTGGTCTCGTGGTCCATTTCTAACCTATAATTGAGATTTTTTCGGGTTTTAAAGCTAGTGGATCTAATTTCATACCCTCTCTCCTCCCGATTTCTATACGAGGCTTCGTGCTCGTTTTTTCGTTCTCACCTAAGGAACACGTCTCGTGGTTCATTTCTAACCTATAATCGAGACTTTTTCGGGTTTTAGTGCTTGTGGATCTAATTTCATACCCTCTCTCCTCCCTATTTCTATACGAGGCTTCGTGCTCGTTTTTTCGTTCTGACCTCACCAACACGTCTCATGGTCCATTTCTAACGTATAATCGAGACTTTTTCGGATTTTAGAGGAAGTGGATCTAATTTCATACCCTCTCTCCTCCCGATTAGTATACGAGGCTTCGTGCTCGTTTTTTCGTTCTGACCTCACCAACACGTCTCGTGGTCCATTTCTAACCTATAATCGAGACTTTTTCGGATTTTAGAGGAAGTGGATCTAATTTCATACCCTCTCTCCTCCCGATTGCTATACGAGGCGTCTTGCTCGTTTTTTCGTTCTGACCTCACCAACACGTCTCCTGGTCCATTTCTAACGTATAATCGAGACTTTTTCGTGTTTTAGAGGAAGTGGATCTAATTTCATACCCTCTCTCCTCCCGATTTCTAAACGAGGCTTCGTGCTCGTTTTTTCGTTCTCACCTAAGGAACACGTCTCGTGGTCCATTTCTAACCTATAATCGAGACTTTTTCGGGTTTTAGAGCTTGTGTATCTAATTTCATACCCTCTCTCCTCCCGATTTCTATACGAGGCTTCGTGCTCGTTTTTTCGTTCTGACCTTACAAACACGTCTCGTGGTCCATTTCTAACCTATAATCGAGACTTTTTCGGATTTTAGAGGAAGTGGATCTAATTTCATACCCTCTCTCCTCCCGATTGCTATACGAGGCTTCGTGCTCGTTTTTTTGTTCTGACCTCACCAACATGTCTCGTGGTCCATTTCTAACCTATAATCGAGACTTTTTCGGGTTTTGGAACAACTGGATCTAATTTTATACCCTCTCTCCTTCCGATTTCTATACGAGGCTTCGTGCTCGTTTTTTCGTTCTGACCTCACCAACATATCTCGTGGTCCATTTCTAACCTATAATCGAGACTTTTTCAGGTTTTAGAGGAAGTGGATCTAATTTCATACCCTCTCTCCTCCCGATTTATATACGAGACTTCGTGCTCGTTTTTTCGTTCTAACCTCACCAACACGTCTCGTGGTCCATTTCTAACCTATAATCGAGACTTTTTCGGTTTTTAGAGGAAGTGGATCTAATTTCATACCCTCTCTCCTCCCGATTTCTATACGAGGCTTCGTGCTCGTTTTTTCATTCTGACCTCAAAAATTAGTATCGTGGTCCATTTCTAACCTATAATTGAGATTTTTTCGGGTTTTAAAGCTAGTGGATCTAATTTCATACCCTCTCTCCTCCCGATTTCTATACGAGGCTTCGTGCTCGCTTTTTCGTTCTCACCTAAGGAACACGTCTCGTGGTCCATTTCTAACCTATAATCGAGACTTTTTCGGGTTTTAGAGCTTGTGGATCTAATTTCATACCCTCTCTCCTCCCGATTTCTATACGAGGCTTCGTGCTCGTTTTTTCGTTCTGACCTCACCAACACGTCTCATGGTCCATTTCTAACGTATAATCGAGACTTTTTCGGATTTTAGAGGAAGTGGATCTAATTTCATACCCTCTCTCCTCCCGATTTCTATACGAGGCTTCGTGCTCGTTTTGTCGTTCTGACCTTACAAACACGTCTCGTGGTTCATTTCTAACCTATAATCGAGACTTTTTCGTATTTTAGAGGAAGTGGATCTAATTTCATATCCTCTCTCCTCCCGATTGTTATACGAGGCTTCGTGCTCGTTTTTTCGTTCTGACCTCACCAACATATCTCGTGGTCCATTTCTAACCTATAATCGAGATTTTTTCAGGTTTTAGAGGAAGTGGATCTTATTTCATACCCTCTCGCCTCCCGATTTCTATACGAGGCTTCGTGCTCGTTTTTTCGTTCTGACCTCACCAACACGTCTCGTGGTCCATTTCTAACCTATAATTGAGACTTTTTCGGATTTTAGAGGAAGTGGATCTAATTTCATACCCTCTCTCCTCCCGATTGCTATACGAGGCGTCTTGCTAATTATTTCGTTCTGACCTCACCAACACGTCTCCTGGTCCATTTCTAACGTATAATCGAGACTTTTTCGGGTTTTAGAGGAAGTGGATCTAATTTCATACCCTCTCTCCTCCCGATTTCTAAACGAGGCTTCGTGCTCGTTTTTTCGTTCTCACCTAAGGAACACGTCTCGTGGTCCATTTCTAACCTATAATCGAGACTTTTTCGGGTTTTAGAGCTTGTGGATCTAATTTCATACCCTCTCTCCTCCCGATTTCTATACGAGGCTTCGTGCTCATTTTTTCGTTTTGACCTCACCAACACGTCTCATGGTCCATTTCTAACGTATAATCGAGACTTTTTCGGGTTTTAGAGGAAGTGGATCTAATTTCATACCCTCTCTCCTCCCGATTTCTATACGAAGCTTCGTGCTCGTTTTTACGTTCTGACCTCACCAACACGTCTCATGGTCCATTTCTAACGTATAATCGAGACTTTTTCGGGTTGTAGAGGAAGTGGATCTAATTTCATACCCTCTCTCCTCCCGATTTCTATACGAGGCTTCGTGCTCGTTTTTTCGTTCTGACCTCACAAACACGTCTCGTGGTCCATTACTAACCAATAATCGAGACTTTTTCGGGTTTTGGAACAACTGGATCTAATTTTATACCCTCTCTCCTCCCGATTTCTATACGAGGCTTCGTGCTCGTTTTTTCATTCTGACCTTACAAGCACGTCTCGTGGTTCATTTCTAACCTATAATCGAGACTTTTTCGGATTTTAGAGGAAGTGGATCTAATTTCATTCCCTCTCTCCTCCCGATTTCTATACGAGGCTTCATGCTCGTTTTTTCGTTCTGACCTCAAAAATTGGTGTCGTGGTCCATTTCTAACCTATAATTGAGATTTTTTCGGGTTTTAAAGCTAGTGGATCTAATTTCATACCCTCTCTCCTCCCGATTTCTATACGAGGCTTCGTGCTCGTTTTTTCGTTCTCACCTAAGGAACACGTCTCGTGGTTCATTTCTAACCTATAATCGAGACTTTTTCGGGTTTTAGTGCTTGTGGATCTAATTTCATACCCTCTCTCCTCCCGATTTCTATACGAGGCTTCGTGCTCGTTTTTTCGTTCTGACCTCACCAACACGTCTCGTGGTCCATTTCTAACCTATAATCGAGACTTTTTCGGATTTTAGAGGAAGTGGATCTAATTTCATACCCTCTCTCCTCCCGATTGCTATACGAGGCGTCTTGCTCGTTTTTTCGTTCTGACCTCACCAACACGTCTCCTGGTCCATTTCTATCGTGTAATCGAGACTTTTTCGTGTTTTAGAGGAAGTGGATCTAATTTCATACCCTCTCTCCTCCCGATTTCTAAACGAGGCTTCGTGCTCGTTTTTTCGTTCTCACCTAAGGAACACGTCTCGTGGTCCATTTCTAACCTATAATCTAGACTTTTTCGGGTTTTAGAGCTTGTGGATCTAATTTCATACGCTCTCTCCTCCCGATTTCTATACGAGGCTTCGTGCTCGTTTTTACATTCTGACCTCACCAACACGTCTCATGGTCCATTTCTAACGTATAATCGAGACTTTTTCGGGTTTTAGAGCTTGTGGATCTAATTTCATACCCTCTCTCCTCCCGATTTCTATACGAGGCTTCGTGCTCATTTTTTCGTTTTGACCTCACCAACACGTCTCATGGTCCATTTCTAACGTATAATCGAGACTTTTTCGGGTTTTAGAGGAAGTGGATCTAATTTCATACCCTCTCTCCTCCCGATTTCTATACGAGGCTTCGTGCTCGTTTTTACGTTCTGACCTCACCAACACGTCTCATGGTCCATTTCTAACGTATAATCGAGACTTTTTCGGGTTGTAGAGGAAGTGGATCTAATTTCATACCCTCTCTCCTCCCGATTTCTATACGAGGCTTCGTGCTCGTTTTTTCGTTCTGACCTCACAAACACGTCTCGTGGTCCATTACTAACCAATAATCGAGACTTTTTCGGGTTTTGGAACAACTGGATCTAATTTTATACCCTCTCTCCTCCCGATTTCTATACGAGGCTTCGTGCTCGTTTTTTCATTCTGACCTTACAAGCACGTCTCGTGGTTCATTTCTAACCTATAATCGAGACTTTTTCGGATTTTAGAGGAAGTGGATCTAATTTCATTCCCTCTCTCCTCCCGATTTCTATACGAGGCTTCATGCTCGTTTTTTCGTTCTGACCTCAAAAATTGGTGTCGTGGTCCATTTCTAACCTATAATTGAGATTTTTTCGGGTTTTAAAGCTTGTGGATCTAATTTCATACCCTCTCTCCTCCCGATTTCTATACGAGGCTTCGTGCTCGTTTTTTCGTTCTGACCTCACCAACACGTCTCGTGGTCCATTTCTAACCTATAATCGAGACTTTTTCGGATTTTAGAGGAAGTGGATCTAATTTCATACCCTCTCTCCTCCCGATTGCTATACGAGGCGTCTTGCTCGTTTTTTCGTTCTGACCTCACCAACACGTCTCCTGGTCCATTTCTATCGTGTAATCGAGACTTTTTCGTGTTTTAGAGGAAGTGGATCTAATTTCATACCCTCTCTCCTCCCGATTTCTAAACGAGGCTTCGTGCTCGTTTTTTCGTTCTCACCTAAGGAACACGTCTCGTGGTCCATTTCTAACCTATAATCTAGACTTTTTCGGGTTTTAGAGCTTGTGGATCTAATTTCATACGCTCTCTCCTCCCGATTTCTATACGAGGCTTCGTGCTCGTTTTTACATTCTGACCTCACCAACACGTCTCATGGTCCATTTCTAACGTATAATCGAGACTTTTTCGGGTTTTAGAGGAAGTGGATCTAATTTCATACCCTCTCTCCTCCCGATTTCTATACGAGGCTTCGTGCTCGTTTTTTCGTTCTGACCTCACCAACACGTCTCGTGGTCCATTTCTAACCTATAATCGAGACTTTTTCGGATTTTAGAGGAAGTGGATCTAATTTCATACCCTCTCTCCTCCCGATTTCTAAACGAGGCTTCGTGCTCGTTTTTTCGTTCTCACCTAAGGAACACGTCTCGTGGTCCATTTCTAACCTATAATCGAGACTTTTTCGGGTTTTAGAGCTCGTGGATCTAATTTCATACCCTCTCTCCTCCCGATATCTATACGAGGCTTCGTGCTCGTTTTTTCGTTCTGACCTCACCAACACGTCTCATGGTCTATTTCTAACGTATAATCGAGACTTTTTCGGGTTTTAGAGGAAGTGGATCTAATTTCATATCCTCTCTCCTCCCGATTTCTATACGAGGCTTCGTGCTCGTTTTCTCGTTCTGACCTCACCAACACGTCTCATGGTCCATTTCTAACGTATAATCGAGACTTTTTCGGATTTTAGAGGAAGTGGATCTAATTTCATACCCTCTCTCCTCCCGATTTTTATACGAGGCTTCGTGCTCGTTTTTTCGTTCTGACCTCACCAACACGTCTCATGGTCCATTTCTAACGTATAATCGAGACTTTTTCGGGTTTTAGAGCGAGTGGATCTAATTTCATACCCTCTCTCCTCCCGATTTCTATACGAGGCTTCGTGCTCGTTTTTTCGTTCTGACCTTACAAACACGTCTCGTGGTTCATTTCTAACCTATAATCGAGACTTTTTCGGATTTTAGAGGAAGTGGATCTAATTTCATACCCTCTCTCCTCCCGATTGCTATATGAGGCTTCGTGCTCGTTTTTTCATTCTGACCTCACCAACGTGTCTCGTGGTCCATTTCTAACCTATAATCGAGACTTTTTCGGATTTTAGAGAAAGTGGATCTAATTTCATACCCTCTCTCATCCCGATTTCTAAACGAGGCTTCGTGCTCGTTTTTTCGTTCTCACCTAAGGAACACGTCTCGTGGTCCATTTCTAACCTATAATCGAGACTTTTTCGGGTTTTAGAGCTTGTGGATATAATTTCATACCCTCTCTCCTCCCGATTTCTATACGAGGCTTCGTGCTCGTTTTTACATTCTGACCTCACCAACACGTCTCATGGTCCATTTCTAACGTATAATCGAGACTTTTTCGGGTTTTAGAGGAAGTGGATCTAATTTCGTACCCTCTCTCCTCCCGATTTCTATACGAGGCTTCGTGCTCGTTTTTTCGTTCTGACCTCACCAACACGTCTCGTGGTCCATTTCTAACCTATAATCGAGACTTTTTCGGATTTTAGAGGAAGTGGATCTAATTTCATACCCTCTCTCCTCCCGATATCTATACGAGGCTTCGTGCTCGTTTTTTCGTTCTGACCTCACCAACACGTCTCATGGTCTATTTCTAACGTACAATCGAGACTTTTTCGGGTTTTAGAGGAAGTGGATCTAATTTCATATCCTCTCTCCTCCCGATTTCTATACGAGGCTTCGTGCTCGTTTTTTCGTTCTGACCTCACCAACACGTCTCATGGTCCATTTCTAACGTATAATCGAGACTTTTTCGGATTTTAGAGGAAGTGGATCTAATTTCATACCCTCTCTCCTCCCGATTTTTATACGAGGCTTCGTGCTCGTTTTTTCGTTCTGACCTCACCAACACGTCTCATGGTCTATTTCTAACGTACAATCGAGACTTTTTCGAGTTTTAGAGGAAGTGGATCTAAT
Source organism: Thalia dealbata (assembly GCA_030544415.1). Classification (NCBI taxonomy): domain Eukaryota; kingdom Viridiplantae; phylum Streptophyta; class Magnoliopsida; order Zingiberales; family Marantaceae; genus Thalia; species Thalia dealbata. The sequence continues at coordinate 14,861,858 of CM060460.1, forward strand.
TTCATATCCTCTCTCCTCCCGATTTCTATACGAGGCTTCGTGCTCGTTTTTTCGTTCTGACCTCACCAACACGTCTCATGGTCCATTTCTAACGTATAATCGAGACTTTTTCGGATTTTAGAGGAAGTGGATCTAATTTCATACCCTCTCTCCTCCCGATTGCTATACGAGGCGTCTTGCTCGTTTTTTCGTTCTGACCTCACCAACACGTCTCCTGGTCCATTTCTATCGTGTAATCGAGACTTTTTCGTGTTTTAGAGGAAGTGGATCTAATTTCATACCCTCTCTCCTCCCGATTTCTAAACGAGGCTTCGTGCTCGTTTTTTCGTTCTCACCTAAGGAACACGTCTCGTGGTCCATTTCTAACCTATAATCTAGACTTTTTCGGGTTTTAGAGCTTGTGGATCTAATTTCATACGCTCTCTCCTCCCGATTTCTATACGAGGCTTCGTGCTCGTTTTTACATTCTGACCTCACCAACACGTCTCATGGTCCATTTCTAACGTATAATCGAGACTTTTTCGGGTTTTAGAGCTTGTGGATCTAATTTCATACCCTCTCTCCTCCCGATATCTATACGAGGCTTCGTGCTCGTTTTTTCGTTCTGACCTCACCAACACGTCTCATGGTCTATTTCTAACGTACAATCGAGACTTTTTCGGGTTTTAGAGGAAGTGGATCTAATTTCATATCCTCTCTCCTCCCGATTTCTATACGAGGCTTCGTGCTCGTTTTTTCGTTCTGACCTCACCAACACGTCTCATGGTCCATTTCTAACGTATAATCGAGACTTTTTCGGATTTTAGAGGAAGTGGATCTAATTTCATACCCTCTCTCCTCCCGATATCTATACGAGGCTTCGTGCTCGTTTTTTCGTTCTGACCTCACCAACACGTCTCATGGTCTATTTCTAACGTACAATCGAGACTTTTTCGGGTTTTAGAGGAAGTGGATCTAATTTCATATCCTCTCTCCTCCCGATTTCTATACGAGGCTTCGTGCTCGTTTTTTCGTTCTGACCTCACCAACACGTCTCATGGTCCATTTCTAACGTATAATCGAGACTTTTTCGGATTTTAGAGGAAGTGGATCTAATTTCATACCCTCTCTCCTCCCGATTTTTATACGAGGCTTCGTGCTCGTTTTTTCGTTCTGACCTCACCAACACGTCTCATGGTCTATTTCTAACGTACAATCGAGACTTTTTCGAGTTTTAGAGGAAGTGGATCTAATTTCATATCCTCTCTCCTCCCGATTTCTATACGAGGCTTCGTGCTCGTTTTTTCGTTCTGACCTCACCAACACGTCTCATGGTCCATTTCTAACGTATAATCGAGACTTTTTCGGATTTTAGAGGAAGTGGATCTAATTTCATACCCTCTCTCCTCCCGATTGCTATACGAGGCGTCTTGCTCGTTTTTTCGTTCTGACCTCACCAACACGTCTCCTGGTCCATTTCTATCGTGTAATCGAGACTTTTTCGTGTTTTAGAGGAAGTGGATCTAATTTCATACCCTCTCTCCTCCCGATTTCTAAACGAGGCTTCGTGCTCGTTTTTTCGTTCTCACCTAAGGAACACGTCTCGTGGTCCATTTCTAACCTATAATCTAGACTTTTTCGGGTTTTAGAGCTTGTGGATCTAATTTCATACGCTCTCTCCTCCCGATTTCTATACGAGGCTTCGTGCTCGTTTTTACATTCTGACCTCACCAACACGTCTCATGGTCCATTTCTAACGTATAATCGAGACTTTTTCGGGTTTTAGAGGAAGTGGATCTAATTTCATACCCTCTCTCCTCCCGATTTCTATACGAGGCTTCGTGCTCGTTTTTTCGTTCTGACCTCACCAACACGTCTCATGGTCTATTTCTAACGTACAATCGAGACTTTTTCGGGTTTTAGAGGAAGTGGATCTAATTTCATATCCTCTCTCCTCCCGATTTCTATACGAGGCTTCGTGCTCGTTTTTTCGTTCTGACCTCACCAACACGTCTCATGGTCCATTTCTAACGTATAATCGAGACTTTTTCGGATTTTAGAGGAAGTGGATCTAATTTCATACCCTCTCTCCTCCCGATTTTTATACGAGGCTTCGTGCTCGTTTTTTCGTTCTGACCTCACCAACACGTCTCATGGTCTATTTCTAACGTACAATCGAGACTTTTTCGGGTTTTAGAGGAAGTGGATCTAATTTCATATCCTCTCTCCTCCCGATTTCTATACGAGGCTTCGTGCTCGTTTTTTCGTTCTGACCTCACCAACACGTCTCATGGTCCATTTCTAACGTATAATCGAGACTTTTTCGGATTTTAGAGGAAGTGGATCTAATTTCATACACTCTCTCCTCCCGATTTTTATACGAGGCTTCGTGCTCGTTTTTTCGTTCTGACCTCACCAACACGTCTCATGGTCCATTTCTAACGTATAATCGAGACTTTTTCGGGTTTTAGAGGAAGTGGATTTAATTTCATATCCTCTCTCCTCCCGATTTCTATACGAGGCTTCGTGCTCGTTTTTTCGTTCTGACCTCACCAACACGTCTCTTGGTCCATTTCTAACGTATAATCGAGACTTTTTCGGGTTTTAGAGGAAGTGGATCTAATTTCATACCCTCTCTCCTCCCGATTTCTAAACGAGGCTTCGTGCTCGTTTTTTCGTTCTCACCTAAGGAACACGTCTCGTGGTCCATTTCTAACCTATAATCGAGACTTTTTCAGGTTTTAGAGCTTGTGGATCTAATTTCATACCCTCTCTCCTCCCGATTTCTATACGAGGCTTCGTGCTCGTTTTTTCGTTCTGACCTCACCAACACGTCTCATGGTCCATTTCTAACGTATAATCGAGACTTTTTCGGGTTTTAGAGAAAGTGGATCTAATTTCATACCCTCTCTCCTCCCGATTTCTAAACGAGGCTTCGTGCTCGTTTTTTCGTTCTCACCTAAGGAACACGTCTCGTGGTCCATTTCTAACCTATAATCGAGACTTTTTCGGGTTTTAGAGCTTGTGGATCTAATTTCATACCCTCTCTCCTCCCGATTTCTATACGAGGCTTCGTGCTCGTTTTTTCGTTCTGACCTCACCAACACGTCTCATGGTCCATTTCTAACGTATAATCGAGACTTTTTCGGGTTTTAGAGGAAGTGGATCTAATTTCATACCCTCTCTCCTCCCGATTTCTATACGAGGCTTCGTGCTCGTTTTTTCGTTCTGACCTCACAAACACGTCTCGTGGTCCATTACTAACCAATAATCGAGACTTTTTCGGGTTTTGGAATAACTGGATCTAATTTTATACCCTCTCTCCTCCCGATTTCTATACGAGACTTCGTGCTCGTTTTTTCGTTCTAACCTTACAAGCACGTCTCGTGGTTCATTTCTAACCTATAATCGAGACTTTTTCGGTTTTTAGAGGAAGTGGATCTAATTTCATACCCTCTCTCCTCCCGATTTCTATACGAGGCTTCATGCTCGTTTTTTCATTCTGACCTCAAAAATTGGTATCGTGGTCCATTTCTAACCTATAATTGAGATTTTCTCGGGTTTTAAAGCTAGTGGATCTAATTTCATACCCTCTCTCCTTCCGATTTCTATACGAGGCTTCGTGCTCGCTTTTTCGTTCTCACCTAAGGAACACGTCTCGTGGTCCATTTCTAACCTATAATCGAGACTTTTTCGGGTTTTAGAGCTTGTGGATCTAATTTCATACCCTCTCTCCTCCCGATTTCTATACGAGGCTTCGTGCTCGTTTTTTCGTTCTGACCTCACCAACACGTCTCATGGTCCATTTCTAACGTATAATCGAGACTTTTTCGGATTTTAGAGGAAGTGGATCTAATTTCATACCCTCTCTCCTCCCGATTTCTATACGAGGCTTCGTGCTCGTTTTTTCGTTCTAACCTTACAAACACGTCTCGTGGTTCATTTCTAACCTATAATCGAGACTTTTTCGTATTTTAGAGGAAGTGGATCTAATTTCATATCCTCTCTCCTCCCGATTGCTATACGAGGCTTCGTGCTCGTTTTTTCGTTCTGACCTCACCAACATGTCTCGTGGTCCATTTCTAACCTATAATCGAGACTTTTTCAGGTTTTAGAGGAAGTGGATCTAATTTCATACCCTCTCTCCTCCCGATTTCTATACGAGGCTTCGTGCTCGTTTTTTCGTTCTGACCTCATCAACACGTCTCGTGGTCCATTTCTAACCTATAATTGAGACTTTTTCGGATTTTAGAGGAAGTGGATCTAATTTCATACCCTCTCTCCTCCCGATTGCTCTACGAGGCGTCTTGCTAATTTTTTCGTTCTGACCTCACCAACACGTCTCCTGGTCCATTTCTAACGTATAATCGAGACTTTTTCGGGTTTTAGAGGAAGTGGATCTAATTTCATACCCTCTCTCCTCCCGATTTCTAAACGAGGCTTCGTGCTCGTTTTTTCGTTCTCACCTAAGGAACACGTCTCGTGGTCCATTTCTAACCTATAATCGAGACTTTTTCGGGTTTTAGAGCTTGTGGATCTAATTTCATACCCTCTCTCCTCTCGATATCTATACGAGGCTTCGTGCTCGTTTTTTCGTTCTGACCTCACCAACACGTCTCATGGTCTATTTCTAACGTATAATCGAGACTTTTTCGGGTTTTAGAGGAAGTGGATCTAATTTCATATCCTCTCTCCTCCCGATTTCTATACGAGGCTTCGTGCTCGTTTTTTCGTTCTGACCTCACCAACACGTCTCATGGTCCATTTCTAACGTATAATCGAGACTTTTTCGGATTTTAGAGGAAGTGGATCTAATTTCATACCCTCTCTCCTCCCGATTTTTATACGAGGCTTCGTGCTCGTTTTTTCGTTCTGACCTCACCAACACGTCTCATGGTCCATTTCTAACGTATAATCGAGACTTTTTCGGGTTTTAGAGCGAGTGGATCTAATTTCATACCCTCTCTCCTCCCGATTTCTATACGAGGCTTCGTGCTCGTTTTTTCGTTCTGACCTCACCAACACGTCTCTTGGTCCATTTCTAACGTATAATCGAGACTTTTTCGGGTTTTAGAGGAAGTGGATCTAATTTCATACCCTCTCTCCTCCCGATTTCTAAACGAGGCTTCGTGCTCGTTTTTTCGTTCTCACCTAAGGAACACGTCTCGTGGTCCATTTCTAACCTATAATCGAGACTTTTTCAGGTTTTAGAGCTTGTGGATCTAATTTCATACCCTCTCTCCTCCCGATTTCTATACGAGGCTTCGTGCTCGTTTTTACGTTCTGACCTCACCAACACGTCTCATGGTCCATTTCTAACGTATAATCGAGACTTTTTCGGGTTGTAGAGGAAGTGGATCTAATTTCATACCCTCTCTCCTCCCGATTTCTATACGAGGCTTCGTGCTCGTTTTTTCGTTCTGACCTCACAAACACGTCTCGTGGTCCATTACTAACCAATAATCGAGACTTTTTCGGGTTTTGGAACAACTGGATCTAATTTTATACCCTCTCTCCTCCCGATTTCTATACGAGGCTTCGTGCTCGTTTTTTCATTCTGACCTTACAAGCACGTCTCGTGGTTCATTTCTAACCTATAATCGAGACTTTTTCGGATTTTAGAGGAAGTGGATCTAATTTCATTCCCTCTCTCCTCCCGATTTCTATACGAGGCTTCATGCTCGTTTTTTCGTTCTGACCTCAAAAATTGGTGTCGTGGTCCATTTCTAACCTATAATTGAGATTTTTTCGGGTTTTAAAGCTTGTGGATCTAATTTCATACCCTCTCTCCTCCCGATTTCTATACGAGGCTTCGTGCTCGTTTTTTCGTTCTGACCTCACCAACACGTCTCGTGGTCCATTTCTAACCTATAATCGAGACTTTTTCGGATTTTAGAGGAAGTGGATCTAATTTCATACCCTCTCTCCTCCCGATTGCTATACGAGGCGTCTTGCTCGTTTTTTCGTTCTGACCTCACCAACACGTCTCCTGGTCCATTTCTATCGTGTAATCGAGACTTTTTCGTGTTTTAGAGGAAGTGGATCTAATTTCATACCCTCTCTCCTCCCGATTTCTAAACGAGGCTTCGTGCTCGTTTTTTCGTTCTCACCTAAGGAACACGTCTCGTGGTCCATTTCTAACCTATAATCTAGACTTTTTCGGGTTTTAGAGCTTGTGGATCTAATTTCATACGCTCTCTCCTCCCGATTTCTATACGAGGCTTCGTGCTCGTTTTTACATTCTGACCTCACCAACACGTCTCATGGTCCATTTCTAACGTATAATCGAGACTTTTTCGGGTTTTAGAGCTTGTGGATCTAATTTCATACCCTCTCTCCTCCCGATATCTATACGAGGCTTCGTGCTCGTTTTTTCGTTCTGACCTCACCAACACGTCTCATGGTCTATTTCTAACGTACAATCGAGACTTTTTCGGGTTTTAGAGGAAGTGGATCTAATTTCATATCCTCTCTCCTCCCGATTTCTATACGAGGCTTCGTGCTCGTTTTTTCGTTCTGACCTCACCAACACGTCTCATGGTCCATTTCTAACGTATAATCGAGACTTTTTCGGATTTTAGAGGAAGTGGATCTAATTTCATACCCTCTCTCCTCCCGATATCTATACGAGGCTTCGTGCTCGTTTTTTCGTTCTGACCTCACCAACACGTCTCATGGTCTATTTCTAACGTACAATCGAGACTTTTTCGGGTTTTAGAGGAAGTGGATCTAATTTCATATCCTCTCTCCTCCCGATTTCTATACGAGGCTTCGTGCTCGTTTTTTCGTTCTGACCTCACCAACACGTCTCATGGTCCATTTCTAACGTATAATCGAGACTTTTTCGGATTTTAGAGGAAGTGGATCTAATTTCATACCCTCTCTCCTCCCGATTTTTATACGAGGCTTCGTGCTCGTTTTTTCGTTCTGACCTCACCAACACGTCTCATGGTCTATTTCTAACGTACAATCGAGACTTTTTCGAGTTTTAGAGGAAGTGGATCTAATTTCATATCCTCTCTCCTCCCGATTTCTATACGAGGCTTCGTGCTCGTTTTTTCGTTCTGACCTCACCAACACGTCTCATGGTCCATTTCTAACGTATAATCGAGACTTTTTCGGATTTTAGAGGAAGTGGATCTAATTTCATACCCTCTCTCCTCCCGATTGCTATACGAGGCGTCTTGCTCGTTTTTTCGTTCTGACCTCACCAACACGTCTCCTGGTCCATTTCTATCGTGTAATCGAGACTTTTTCGTGTTTTAGAGGAAGTGGATCTAATTTCATACCCTCTCTCCTCCCGATTTCTAAACGAGGCTTCGTGCTCGTTTTTTCGTTCTCACCTAAGGAACACGTCTCGTGGTCCATTTCTAACCTATAATCTAGACTTTTTCGGGTTTTAGAGCTTGTGGATCTAATTTCATACGCTCTCTCCTCCCGATTTCTATACGAGGCTTCGTGCTCGTTTTTACATTCTGACCTCACCAACACGTCTCATGGTCCATTTCTAACGTATAATCGAGACTTTTTCGGGTTTTAGAGGAAGTGGATCTAATTTCATACCCTCTCTCCTCCCGATTTCTATACGAGGCTTCGTGCTCGTTTTTTCGTTCTGACCTCACCAACACGTCTCATGGTCTATTTCTAACGTACAATCGAGACTTTTTCGGGTTTTAGAGGAAGTGGATCTAATTTCATATCCTCTCTCCTCCCGATTTCTATACGAGGCTTCGTGCTCGTTTTTTCGTTCTGACCTCACCAACACGTCTCATGGTCCATTTCTAACGTATAATCGAGACTTTTTCGGATTTTAGAGGAAGTGGATCTAATTTCATACCCTCTCTCCTCCCGATTTTTATACGAGGCTTCGTGCTCGTTTTTTCGTTCTGACCTCACCAACACGTCTCATGGTCTATTTCTAACGTACAATCGAGACTTTTTCGAGTTTTAGAGGAAGTGGATCTAATTTCATATCCTCTCTCCTCCCGATTTCTATACGAGGCTTCGTGCTCGTTTTTTCGTTCTGACCTCACCAACACGTCTCATGGTCCATTTCTAACGTATAATCGAGACTTTTTCGGATTTTAGAGGAAGTGGATCTAATTTCATACACTCTCTCCTCCCGATTTTTATACGAGGCTTCGTGCTCGTTTTTTCGTTCTGACCTCACCAACACGTCTCATGGTCCATTTCTAACGTATAATCGAGACTTTTTCGGGTTTTAGAGGAAGTGGATTTAATTTCATATCCTCTCTCCTCCCGATTTCTATACGAGGCTTCGTGCTCGTTTTTTCGTTCTGACCTCACCAACACGTCTCTTGGTCCATTTCTAACGTATAATCGAGACTTTTTCGGGTTTTAGAGGAAGTGGATCTAATTTCATACCCTCTCTCCTCCCGATTTCTAAACGAGGCTTCGTGCTCGTTTTTTCGTTCTCACCTAAGGAACACGTCTCGTGGTCCATTTCTAACCTATAATCGAGACTTTTTCAGGTTTTAGAGCTTGTGGATCTAATTTCATACCCTCTCTCCTCCCGATTTCTATACGAGGCTTCGTGCTCGTTTTTTCGTTCTGACCTCACCAACACGTCTCATGGTCCATTTCTAACGTATAATCGAGACTTTTTCGGGTTTTAGAGAAAGTGGATCTAATTTCATACCCTCTCTCCTCCCGATTTCTAAACGAGGCTTCGTGCTCGTTTTTTCGTTCTCACCTAAGGAACACGTCTCGTGGTCCATTTCTAACCTATAATCGAGACTTTTTCGGGTTTTAGAGCTTGTGGATCTAATTTCATACCCTCTCTCCTCCCGATTTCTATACGAGGCTTCGTGCTCGTTTTTTCGTTCTGACCTCACCAACACGTCTCATGGTCCATTTCTAACGTATAATCGAGACTTTTTCGGGTTTTAGAGGAAGTGGATCTAATTTCATACCCTCTCTCCTCCCGATTTCTATACGAGGCTTCGTGCTCGTTTTTTCGTTCTGACCTCACAAACACGTCTCGTGGTCCATTACTAACCAATAATCGAGACTTTTTCGGGTTTTGGAATAACTGGATCTAATTTTATACCCTCTCTCCTCCCGATTTCTATACGAGACTTCGTGCTCGTTTTTTCGTTCTAACCTTACAAGCACGTCTCGTGGTTCATTTCTAACCTATAATCGAGACTTTTTCGGTTTTTAGAGGAAGTGGATCTAATTTCATACCCTCTCTCCTCCCGATTTCTATACGAGGCTTCATGCTCGTTTTTTCATTCTGACCTCAAAAATTGGTATCGTGGTCCATTTCTAACCTATAATTGAGATTTTCTCGGGTTTTAAAGCTAGTGGATCTAATTTCATACCCTCTCTCCTTCCGATTTCTATACGAGGCTTCGTGCTCGCTTTTTCGTTCTCACCTAAGGAACACGTCTCGTGGTCCATTTCTAACCTATAATCGAGACTTTTTCGGGTTTTAGAGCTTGTGGATCTAATTTCATACCCTCTCTCCTCCCGATTTCTATACGAGGCTTCGTGCTCGTTTTTTCGTTCTGACCTCACCAACACGTCTCATGGTCCATTTCTAACGTATAATCGAGACTTTTTCGGATTTTAGAGGAAGTGGATCTAATTTCATACCCTCTCTCCTCCCGATTTCTATACGAGGCTTCGTGCTCGTTTTTTCGTTCTAACCTTACAAACACGTCTCGTGGTTCATTTCTAACCTATAATCGAGACTTTTTCGTATTTTAGAGGAAGTGGATCTAATTTCATATCCTCTCTCCTCCCGATTGCTATACGAGGCTTCGTGCTCGTTTTTTCGTTCTGACCTCACCAACATGTCTCGTGGTCCATTTCTAACCTATAATCGAGACTTTTTCAGGTTTTAGAGGAAGTGGATCTAATTTCATACCCTCTCTCCTCCCGATTTCTATACGAGGCTTCGTGCTCGTTTTTTCGTTCTGACCTCATCAACACGTCTCGTGGTCCATTTCTAACCTATAATTGAGACTTTTTCGGATTTTAGAGGAAGTGGATCTAATTTCATACCCTCTCTCCTCCCGATTGCTCTACGAGGCGTCTTGCTAATTTTTTCGTTCTGACCTCACCAACACGTCTCCTGGTCCATTTCTAACGTATAATCGAGACTTTTTCGGGTTTTAGAGGAAGTGGATCTAATTTCATACCCTCTCTCCTCCCGATTTCTAAACGAGGCTTCGTGCTCGTTTTTTCGTTCTCACCTAAGGAACACGTCTCGTGGTCCATTTCTAACCTATAATCGAGACTTTTTCGGGTTTTAGAGCTTGTGGATCTAATTTCATACCCTCTCTCCTCTCGATATCTATACGAGGCTTCGTGCTCGTTTTTTCGTTCTGACCTCACCAACACGTCTCATGGTCTATTTCTAACGTATAATCGAGACTTTTTCGGGTTTTAGAGGAAGTGGATCTAATTTCATATCCTCTCTCCTCCCGATTTCTATACGAGGCTTCGTGCTCGTTTTTTCGTTCTGACCTCACCAACACGTCTCATGGTCCATTTCTAACGTATAATCGAGACTTTTTCGGATTTTAGAGGAAGTGGATCTAATTTCATACCCTCTCTCCTCCCGATTTTTATACGAGGCTTCGTGCTCGTTTTTTCGTTCTGACCTCACCAACACGTCTCATGGTCCATTTCTAACGTATAATCGAGACTTTTTCGGGTTTTAGAGCGAGTGGATCTAATTTCATACCCTCTCTCCTCCCGATTTCTATACGAGGCTTCGTGCTCGTTTTTTCGTTCTGACCTCACCAACACGTCTCTTGGTCCATTTCTAACGTATAATCGAGACTTTTTCGGGTTTTAGAGGAAGTGGATCTAATTTCATACCCTCTCTCCTCCCGATTTCTAAACGAGGCTTCGTGCTCGTTTTTTCGTTCTCACCTAAGGAACACGTCTCGTGGTCCATTTCTAACCTATAATCGAGACTTTTTCAGGTTTTAGAGCTTGTGGATCTAATTTCATACCCTCTCTCCTCCCGATTTCTATACGAGGCTTCGTGCTCGTTTTTACGTTCTGACCTCACCAACACGTCTCATGGTCCATTTCTAACGTATAATCGAGACTTTTTCGGGTTGTAGAGGAAGTGGATCTAATTTCATACCCTCTCTCCTCCCGATTTCTATACGAGGCTTCGTGCTCGTTTTTTCGTTCTGACCTCACAAACACGTCTCGTGGTCCATTACTAACCAATAATCGAGACTTTTTCGGGTTTTGGAACAACTGGATCTAATTTTATACCCTCTCTCCTCCCGATTTCTATACGAGGCTTCGTGCTCGTTTTTTCATTCTGACCTTACAAGCACGTCTCGTGGTTCATTTCTAACCTATAATCGAGACTTTTTCGGATTTTAGAGGAAGTGGATCTAATTTCATTCCCTCTCTCCTCCCGATTTCTATACGAGGCTTCATGCTCGTTTTTTCGTTCTGACCTCAAAAATTGGTGTCGTGGTCCATTTCTAACCTATAATTGAGATTTTTTCGGGTTTTAAAGCTTGTGGATCTAATTTCATACCCTCTCTCCTCCCGATTTCTATACGAGGCTTCGTGCTCGTTTTTTCGTTCTGACCTCACCAACACGTCTCGTGGTCCATTTCTAACCTATAATCGAGACTTTTTCGGATTTTAGAGGAAGTGGATCTAATTTCATACCCTCTCTCCTCCCGATTGCTATACGAGGCGTCTTGCTCGTTTTTTCGTTCTGACCTCACCAACACGTCTCCTGGTCCATTTCTATCGTGTAATCGAGACTTTTTCGTGTTTTAGAGGAAGTGGATCTAATTTCATACCCTCTCTCCTCCCGATTTCTAAACGAGGCTTCGTGCTCGTTTTTTCGTTCTCACCTAAGGAACACGTCTCGTGGTCCATTTCTAACCTATAATCTAGACTTTTTCGGGTTTTAGAGCTTGTGGATCTAATTTCATACGCTCTCTCCTCCCGATTTCTATACGAGGCTTCGTGCTCGTTTTTACATTCTGACCTCACCAACACGTCTCATGGTCCATTTCTAACGTATAATCGAGACTTTTTCGGGTTTTAGAGGAAGTGGATCTAATTTCATACCCTCTCTCCTCCCGATTTCTATACGAGGCTTCGTGCTCGTTTTTTCGTTCTGACCTCACCAACACGTCTCGTGGTCCATTTCTAACCTATAATCGAGACTTTTTCGGATTTTAGAGGAAGTGGATCTAATTTCATACCCTCTCTCCTCCCGATTTCTAAACGAGGCTTCGTGCTCGTTTTTTCGTTCTCACCTAAGGAACACGTCTCGTGGTCCATTTCTAACCTATAATCGAGACTTTTTCGGGTTTTAGAGCTCGTGGATCTAATTTCATACCCTCTCTCCTCCCGATATCTATACGAGGCTTCGTGCTCGTTTTTTCGTTCTGACCTCACCAACACGTCTCATGGTCTATTTCTAACGTATAATCGAGACTTTTTCGGGTTTTAGAGGAAGTGGATCTAATTTCATATCCTCTCTCCTCCCGATTTCTATACGAGGCTTCGTGCTCGTTTTCTCGTTCTGACCTCACCAACACGTCTCATGGTCCATTTCTAACGTATAATCGAGACTTTTTCGTATTTTAGAGGAAGTGGATCTAATTTCATACCCTCTCTCCTCCCGATTTTTATACGAGGCTTCGTGCTCGTTTTTTCGTTCTGACCTCACCAACACGTCTCATGGTCCATTTCTAACGTATAATCGAGACTTTTTCGGGTTTTAGAGCGAGTGGATCTAATTTCATACCCTCTCTCCTCCCGATTTCTATACGAGGCTTCGTGCTCGTTTTTTCGTTCTGACCTTACAAACACGTCTCGTGGTTCATTTCTAACCTATAATCGAGACTTTTTCGGATTTTAGAGGAAGTGGATCTAATTTCATACCCTCTCTCCTCCCGATTGCTATATGAGGCTTCGTGCTCGTTTTTTCATTCTGACCTCACCAACGTGTCTCGTGGTCCATTTCTAACCTATAATCGAGACTTTTTCGGATTTTAGAGAAAGTGGATCTAATTTCATACCCTCTCTCATCCCGATTTCTAAACGAGGCTTCGTGCTCGTTTTTTCGTTCTCACCTAAGGAACACGTCTCGTGGTCCATTTCTAACCTATAATCGAGACTTTTTCGGGTTTTAGAGCTTGTGGATATAATTTCATACCCTCTCTCCTCCCGATTTCTATACGAGGCTTCGTGCTCGTTTTTACATTCTGACCTCACCAACACGTCTCATGGTCCATTTCTAACGTATAATCGAGACTTTTTCGGGTTTTAGAGGAAGTGGATCTAATTTCGTACCCTCTCTCCTCCCGATTTCTATACGAGGCTTCGTGCTCGTTTTTTCGTTCTGACCTCACCAACACGTCTCGTGGTCCATTTCTAACCTATAATCGAGACTTTTTCGGATTTTAGAGGAAGTGGATCTAATTTCATACCCTCTCTCCTCCCGATATCTATACGAGGCTTCGTGCTCGTTTTTTCGTTCTGACCTCACCAACACGTCTCATGGTCTATTTCTAACGTACAATCGAGACTTTTTCGGGTTTTAGAGGAAGTGGATCTAATTTCATATCCTCTCTCCTCCCGATTTCTATACGAGGCTTCGTGCTCGTTTTTTCGTTCTGACCTCACCAACACGTCTCATGGTCCATTTCTAACGTATAATCGAGACTTTTTCGGATTTTAGAGGAAGTGGATCTAATTTCATACCCTCTCTCCTCCCGATTTTTATACGAGGCTTCGTGCTCGTTTTTTCGTTCTGACCTCACCAACACGTCTCATGGTCTATTTCTAACGTACAATCGAGACTTTTTCGAGTTTTAGAGGAAGTGGATCTAATTTCATATCCTCTCTCCTCCCGATTTCTATACGAGGCTTCGTGCTCGTTTTTTCGTTCTGACCTCACCAACACGTCTCATGGTCCATTTCTAACGTATAATCGAGACTTTTTCGGATTTTAGAGGAAGTGGATCTAATTTCATACCCTCTCTCCTCCCGATTGCTATACGAGGCGTCTTGCTCGTTTTTTCGTTCTGACCTCACCAACACGTCTCCTGGTCCATTTCTATCGTGTAATCGAGACTTTTTCGTGTTTTAGAGGAAGTGGATCTAATTTCATACCCTCTCTCCTCCCGATTTCTAAACGAGGCTTCGTGCTCGTTTTTTCGTTCTCACCTAAGGAACACGTCTCGTGGTCCATTTCTAACCTATAATCTAGACTTTTTCGGGTTTTAGAGCTTGTGGATCTAATTTCATACGCTCTCTCCTCCCGATTTCTATACGAGGCTTCGTGCTCGTTTTTACATTCTGACCTCACCAACACGTCTCATGGTCCATTTCTAACGTATAATCGAGACTTTTTCGGGTTTTAGAGCTTGTGGATCTAATTTCATACCCTCTCTCCTCCCGATATCTATACGAGGCTTCGTGCTCGTTTTTTCGTTCTGACCTCACCAACACGTCTCATGGTCTATTTCTAACGTACAATCGAGACTTTTTCGGGTTTTAGAGGAAGTGGATCTAATTTCATATCCTCTCTCCTCCCGATTTCTATACGAGGCTTCGTGCTCGTTTTTTCGTTCTGACCTCACCAACACGTCTCATGGTCCATTTCTAACGTATAATCGAGACTTTTTCGGATTTTAGAGGAAGTGGATCTAATTTCATACCCTCTCTCCTCCCGATATCTATACGAGGCTTCGTGCTCGTTTTTTCGTTCTGACCTCACCAACACGTCTCATGGTCTATTTCTAACGTACAATCGAGACTTTTTCGGGTTTTAGAGGAAGTGGATCTAATTTCATATCCTCTCTCCTCCCGATTTCTATACGAGGCTTCGTGCTCGTTTTTTCGTTCTGACCTCACCAACACGTCTCATGGTCCATTTCTAACGTATAATCGAGACTTTTTCGGATTTTAGAGGAAGTGGATCTAATTTCATACCCTCTCTCCTCCCGATTTTTATACGAGGCTTCGTGCTCGTTTTTTCGTTCTGACCTCACCAACACGTCTCATGGTCTATTTCTAACGTACAATCGAGACTTTTTCGAGTTTTAGAGGAAGTGGATCTAATTTCATATCCTCTCTCCTCCCGATTTCTATACGAGGCTTCGTGCTCGTTTTTTCGTTCTGACCTCACCAACACGTCTCATGGTCCATTTCTAACGTATAATCGAGACTTTTTCGGATTTTAGAGGAAGTGGATCTAATTTCATACCCTCTCTCCTCCCGATTGCTATACGAGGCGTCTTGCTCGTTTTTTCGTTCTGACCTCACCAACACGTCTCCTGGTCCATTTCTATCGTGTAATCGAGACTTTTTCGTGTTTTAGAGGAAGTGGATCTAATTTCATACCCTCTCTCCTCCCGATTTCTAAACGAGGCTTCGTGCTCGTTTTTTCGTTCTCACCTAAGGAACACGTCTCGTGGTCCATTTCTAACCTATAATCTAGACTTTTTCGGGTTTTAGAGCTTGTGGATCTAATTTCATACGCTCTCTCCTCCCGATTTCTATACGAGGCTTCGTGCTCGTTTTTACATTCTGACCTCACCAACACGTCTCATGGTCCATTTCTAACGTATAATCGAGACTTTTTCGGGTTTTAGAGGAAGTGGATCTAATTTCATACCCTCTCTCCTCCCGATTTCTATACGAGGCTTCGTGCTCGTTTTTTCGTTCTGACCTCACCAACACGTCTCATGGTCTATTTCTAACGTACAATCGAGACTTTTTCGGGTTTTAGAGGAAGTGGATCTAATTTCATATCCTCTCTCCTCCCGATTTCTATACGAGGCTTCGTGCTCGTTTTTTCGTTCTGACCTCACCAACACGTCTCATGGTCCATTTCTAACGTATAATCGAGACTTTTTCGGATTTTAGAGGAAGTGGATCTAATTTCATACCCTCTCTCCTCCCGATTTTTATACGAGGCTTCGTGCTCGTTTTTTCGTTCTGACCTCACCAACACGTCTCATGGTCTATTTCTAACGTACAATCGAGACTTTTTCGGGTTTTAGAGGAAGTGGATCTAATTTCATATCCTCTCTCCTCCCGATTTCTATACGAGGCTTCGTGCTCGTTTTTTCGTTCTGACCTCACCAACACGTCTCATGGTCCATTTCTAACGTATAATCGAGACTTTTTCGGATTTTAGAGGAAGTGGATCTAATTTCATACACTCTCTCCTCCCGATTTTTATACGAGGCTTCGTGCTCGTTTTTTCGTTCTGACCTCACCAACACGTCTCATGGTCCATTTCTAACGTATAATCGAGACTTTTTCGGGTTTTAGAGGAAGTGGATTTAATTTCATATCCTCTCTCCTCCCGATTTCTATACGAGGCTTCGTGCTCGTTTTTTCGTTCTGACCTCACCAACACGTCTCTTGGTCCATTTCTAACGTATAATCGAGACTTTTTCGGGTTTTAGAGGAAGTGGATCTAATTTCATACCCTCTCTCCTCCCGATTTCTAAACGAGGCTTCGTGCTCGTTTTTTCGTTCTCACCTAAGGAACACGTCTCGTGGTCCATTTCTAACCTATAATCGAGACTTTTTCAGGTTTTAGAGCTTGTGGATCTAATTTCATACCCTCTCTCCTCCCGATTTCTATACGAGGCTTCGTGCTCGTTTTTTCGTTCTGACCTCACCAACACGTCTCATGGTCCATTTCTAACGTATAATCGAGACTTTTTCGGGTTTTAGAGAAAGTGGATCTAATTTCATACCCTCTCTCCTCCCGATTTCTAAACGAGGCTTCGTGCTCGTTTTTTCGTTCTCACCTAAGGAACACGTCTCGTGGTCCATTTCTAACCTATAATCGAGACTTTTTCGGGTTTTAGAGCTTGTGGATCTAATTTCATACCCTCTCTCCTCCCGATTTCTATACGAGGCTTCGTGCTCGTTTTTTCGTTCTGACCTCACCAACACGTCTCATGGTCCATTTCTAACGTATAATCGAGACTTTTTCGGGTTTTAGAGGAAGTGGATCTAATTTCATACCCTCTCTCCTCCCGATTTCTATACGAGGCTTCGTGCTCGTTTTTTCGTTCTGACCTCACAAACACGTCTCGTGGTCCATTACTAACCAATAATCGAGACTTTTTCGGGTTTTGGAATAACTGGATCTAATTTTATACCCTCTCTCCTCCCGATTTCTATACGAGACTTCGTGCTCGTTTTTTCGTTCTAACCTTACAAGCACGTCTCGTGGTTCATTTCTAACCTATAATCGAGACTTTTTCGGTTTTTAGAGGAAGTGGATCTAATTTCATACCCTCTCTCCTCCCGATTTCTATACGAGGCTTCATGCTCGTTTTTTCATTCTGACCTCAAAAATTGGTATCGTGGTCCATTTCTAACCTATAATTGAGATTTTCTCGGGTTTTAAAGCTAGTGGATCTAATTTCATACCCTCTCTCCTTCCGATTTCTATACGAGGCTTCGTGCTCGCTTTTTCGTTCTCACCTAAGGAACACGTCTCGTGGTCCATTTCTAACCTATAATCGAGACTTTTTCGGGTTTTAGAGCTTGTGGATCTAATTTCATACCCTCTCTCCTCCCGATTTCTATACGAGGCTTCGTGCTCGTTTTTTCGTTCTGACCTCACCAACACGTCTCATGGTCCATTTCTAACGTATAATCGAGACTTTTTCGGATTTTAGAGGAAGTGGATCTAATTTCATACCCTCTCTCCTCCCGATTTCTATACGAGGCTTCGTGCTCGTTTTTTCGTTCTAACCTTACAAACACGTCTCGTGGTTCATTTCTAACCTATAATCGAGACTTTTTCGTATTTTAGAGGAAGTGGATCTAATTTCATATCCTCTCTCCTCCCGATTGCTATACGAGGCTTCGTGCTCGTTTTTTCGTTCTGACCTCACCAACATGTCTCGTGGTCCATTTCTAACCTATAATCGAGACTTTTTCAGGTTTTAGAGGAAGTGGATCTAATTTCATACCCTCTCTCCTCCCGATTTCTATACGAGGCTTCGTGCTCGTTTTTTCGTTCTGACCTCATCAACACGTCTCGTGGTCCATTTCTAACCTATAATTGAGACTTTTTCGGATTTTAGAGGAAGTGGATCTAATTTCATACCCTCTCTCCTCCCGATTGCTCTACGAGGCGTCTTGCTAATTTTTTCGTTCTGACCTCACCAACACGTCTCCTGGTCCATTTCTAACGTATAATCGAGACTTTTTCGGGTTTTAGAGGAAGTGGATCTAATTTCATACCCTCTCTCCTCCCGATTTCTAAACGAGGCTTCGTGCTCGTTTTTTCGTTCTCACCTAAGGAACACGTCTCGTGGTCCATTTCTAACCTATAATCGAGACTTTTTCGGGTTTTAGAGCTTGTGGATCTAATTTCATACCCTCTCTCCTCTCGATATCTATACGAGGCTTCGTGCTCGTTTTTTCGTTCTGACCTCACCAACACGTCTCATGGTCTATTTCTAACGTATAATCGAGACTTTTTCGGGTTTTAGAGGAAGTGGATCTAATTTCATATCCTCTCTCCTCCCGATTTCTATACGAGGCTTCGTGCTCGTTTTTTCGTTCTGACCTCACCAACACGTCTCATGGTCCATTTCTAACGTATAATCGAGACTTTTTCGGATTTTAGAGGAAGTGGATCTAATTTCATACCCTCTCTCCTCCCGATTTTTATACGAGGCTTCGTGCTCGTTTTTTCGTTCTGACCTCACCAACACGTCTCATGGTCCATTTCTAACGTATAATCGAGACTTTTTCGGGTTTTAGAGCGAGTGGATCTAATTTCATACCCTCTCTCCTCCCGATTTCTATACGAGGCTTCGTGCTCGTTTTTTCGTTCTGACCTTACAAACACGTCTCGTGGTTCATTTCTAACCTATAATCGAGACTTTTTCGGATTTTTGAGGAAGTGGATCTAATTTCATACCCTCTCTCCTCCCGATTGCTATATGAGGCTTCGTGCTCGTTTTTTCATTCTGACCTCACCGACATGTCTCGTGGTCCATTTCTAACCTATAATCGAGACTTTTTCGGGTTTTAGAGAAAGTGGATCTAATTTCATACCCTCTCTCCTCCCGATTTCTAAACGTGGCTTCGTGCTCGTTTTTTCGTTCTCACCTAAGGAACACGTCTCGTGGTCCATTTCTAACCTATAATCGAGACTTTTTCGGGTTTTAGAGCTTGTGGATCTAATTTCATACCCTCTCTCCTCCCGATTTCTATTCGAGGCTTCGTGCTCGTTTTTTCGTTCTCACCTAAGGAACACGTCTCGTGGTCCATTTCTAACCTATAATCGAGACTTTTTCGGGTTTTAGAGCTTGTGGATCTAATTTCATACCCTCTCTCCTCCCGATTTCTATACGAGGCTTCGTGCTCATTTTTACGTTTTGACCTCACCAACACGTCTCATGGTCCATTTCTAACGTATAATCGAGACTTTTTCGGGTTTTAGAGGAAGTGGATCTAATTTCATACTCTCTCTCCTCCCGATTTCTATACGAGGCTTCGTGCTCGTTTTTACGTTCTGACCTCACCAACACGTCTCATGGTCCATTTCTAATGTATAATCGAGACTTTTTCGGGTTTTAGAGGAAGTGGATCTAATTTCATACCCTCTCTCCTCCCGATTTCTATACGAGGCTTCGTGCTCGTTTTTTCGTTCTGACCTCACAAACACGTCTCGTGGTCCATTACTAACCAATAATCGAGACTTTTTCGGGTTTTAGAGGAAGTGGATCTAATTTCATACCCTCTCTCCTCCCGATTTCTAAACGAGGCTTCGTGCTCGTTTTTTCGTTCTCACCTAAGGAACACGTCTCGTGGTCCATTTCTAACCTATAATCGAGACTTTTTCGGGTTTTAGAGCTTGTGGATCTAATTTCATACCCTCTCTCCTCCCGATTTCTATACGAGGCTTCGTGCTCCTTTTTTCGTTTTGACCTCACCAACACGTCTCATGGTCCATTTCTAATGTATAATCGAGACTTTTTCGGGTTTTAGAGGAAGTGGATCTAATTTCATACCCTCTCTCCTCCCGATTTCTATACGAGGCTTCGTGCTCGTTTTTACGTTCTGACCTCACCAACACGTCTCGTGGTCCATTTCTAACGTATAATCGAGACTTTTTCGGGTTTTAGAGGAAGTTGATCTAATTTCATACCCTCTCTCCTTCCGATTTCTATACGAGGCTTCGTGCTCGTTTTTTCGTTCTGACCTCACAAACACGTCTCGTGGTCCATTACTAACCAATAATCGAGACTTTTTCGGGTTTTAGAGGAAGTGGATCTAATTTCATACCCTCTCTCCTCCCGATTTCTATACGAGGCTTCGTGGTCGTTTTTTCGCTCGGACCTCACAAACAGGTCTCGTGGTCCATTTCTAACCTATAATCGAGACTTTTTCGGGTTTTAGAGGAAGTGGATCTAATTTCATACCCTCTCTCCTCCCGATTTCTATACGAGGCTTCGTGCTTGTTTTTTCATTCTGACCTCAGAAACACTTCTCGTGGTCCATTACTAACCAATAATCGAGACTTTTTCTGATTTTCGAACAAGTTGATCTAATTTCATATCCTCTCTCCACCCGATTTCTATACGAGGCTTCGCGCTCGTTTCTTCGTTCTGACCTCACCAACACGTCTCCTGGACCATTTCTAACGGATAATCGAGACTTTTTCGGGTTTTAGAGGAAGTGGATCTAATTTCATACCCTCTCTCCTCCCGATTTCTATACGAGGTTTCGTGCTCGTTTTTTCGTTCTGACCTCACCAACACGTCTCATGGTCCATTTCTAACGTATAATCGAGACTTTTTCGGGTTTTAGAGGAAGTGGATCTAATTTCATATCCTCTATCCTCCCGATTTCTATACGAGGCTTCGTGCTCGTTTTTTCGTTCTGACCTCACCAACACGTCTCATGGTCCATTTCTAACGTATAATCGAGACTTTTTCGGATTTTAGAGGAAGTGGATCTAATTTCATACCCTCTCTCCTCCCGATTTTTATACGAGGCTTCGTGCTCGTTTTTTCATTCTGACCTCACCAACACGTCTCATGGTCCATTTCTAACGTATAATCGAGACTTTTTCGGGTTTTAGAGCGAGTGGATCTAATTTCATACCCTCTCTCCTCCCGATTTCTATACGAGGCTTCGTGCTCGTTTTTTCGTTCTGACCTTACAAACACGTCTCGTGGTTCATTTCTAACCTATAATCGAGACTTTTTCGGATTTTAGAGGAAGTGGATCTAATTTCATACCCTCTCTCCTCCCGATTGCTATATGAGGCTTCGTGCTCGTTTTTTCATTCTGACCTCACCAACATGTCTCGTGGTCCATTTCTAACCTATAATCGAGACTTTTTCGGGTTTTTGAGAAAGTGGATCTAATTTCATACCCTCTCTCCTCCCGATTTCTAAACGAGGCTTCGTGCTCGTTTTTTCGTTCTCACCTAAGGAACACGTCTCGTGGTCCATTTCTAACCTATAATCGAGACTTTTTCGGGTTTTAGAGCTTGTGGATCTAATTTCATACCCTCTCTCCTCCCGATTTCTATACGAAGCTTCGTGCTCGTTTTTACATTCTGACCTCACCAACACGTCTCATGGTCCATTTCTAACGTATAATCGAGACTTTTTCGGGTTTTAGAGGAAGTGGATCTAATTTCATACCCTCTCTCCTCCCGATTTCTATACGAGGCTTCGTGCTCGTTTTTTCGTTCTGACCTTACCAACACGTCTCGTGGTCCATTTCTAACCTATAATCGAGACTTTTTCGGATTTTAGAGGAAGTGGATCTAATTTTATACCCTCTCTCCTCCCGATTTCTAAACGAGGCTTCGTGCTCGTTTTTTCGTTCTCACCTAAGGAACACGTCTCGTGGTCCATTTCTAACCTATAATCGAGACTTTTTCGGGTTTTAGAGCTTGTGGATCTAATTTCATACCCTCTCTCCTCCCGATATCTATACGAGGCTTCGTGCTCGTTTTTTCGTTCTGACCTCACCAACACGTCTCATGGTCTATTTCTAACGTATAATCGAGACTTTTTCGGGTTTTAGAGGAAGTGGATCTAATTTCATATCCTCTCTCCTCCCGATTTCTATACGAGGCTTCGTGCTCGTTTTTTCGTTCTGACCTCACCAACACGTCTCATGGTCCATTTCTAACGTATAATCGAGACTTTTTCGGATTTTATAGGAAGTGGATCTAATTTCATACCCTCTCTCCTCCCGATTTTTATACTAGGCTTCGTGCTCGTTTTTTCGTTCTGACCTCACCAACAAGTCTCATGGTCCATTTCTAACGTATAATCGAGACTTTTTCGGGTTTTAGAGGAAGTGGATTTAATTTCATATCCTCTCTCCTCCCGATTTCTATACGAGGCTTCGTGCTCGTTTTTTCGTTCTGACCTCACCAACACGTCTCATGGTCCATTTCTAACGTATAATCGAGACTTTTTCGGGTTTTAGAGGAAGTGGATCTAATTTCATACCCTCTCTCCTCCCGATTTCTAAACGAGGCTTCGTGCTAGTTTTTTCGTACTGACCTCACCAACACGTCTCATGGTCCATTTCTAACGTATAATCGAGACTTTTTCGGATTTTAGAGGAAGTGGATCTAATTTCATACCCTCTCTCCTCCCGATTGCTATACGAGGCTTCGTGCTCGTTTTTTCATTCTAACATCACCAACATGTCTCGTGGTCCATTTCTAACCTATAATCGAGACTTTTTCGGGTTTTAGAGGAAGTGGATCTAATTTCATACCCTCTCTCCTCCCGATTTCTATACGAGGCTTCGTGCTCGTTTTTTCGTTCTGACCTCACAAACACGTCTCGTGGTCCATTTCTAACCTATAATTGAGACTTTTTCTGGTTTTAGAGCGAGTGGATCTAATTTCATACCCTCTCTCCTCCCGATTTCTATACGAGGCTTCGTGCTCGTTTTTTCGTTCTTACCTCACCAACACGTCTCATGGTCCATTTCTAATGTATAATTGAGACTTTTTCGGGTTTTAGAGAAAGTGGATCTAATTTCATACCCTCTCTCCTCCTGATTTCTATACGAGGCTTCGTGCTCGTTTTTTCGTTCTGACCTCACCAACACGTCTCATGGTCCATTTCTAACGTATAATCGAGACTTTTTCGGGTTTTAGAGGAAGTGGATCTAATTTCATACCCTCTCTCCTCCCGATTTCTATACCAGGCTTCGTGCTCGTTTTTTCGTTCTGACCTCACCAACACGTCTCATGGTCCATTTCTAACGTATAATCGAGACTTTTTCGGGTTTTAGAGGAAGTGGATCTAATTTCATACCCTCTCTCCTCCCGATTTCTATACGAGGCTTCGTGCTTGTTTTTTCATTCTGACCTCAGAAACACTTCTCGTGGTCCATTACTAACCAATAATCGAGACTTTTTCTGATTTTCGAACAAGTTGATCTAATTTCATATCCTCTCTCCACCCGATTTCTATACGAGGCTTCGCGCTCGTTTTTTCGTTCTGACCTCACCAACACGTCTCGTGGTCCATTTCTAACCTATAATCGAGACTTTTTCGTATTTTAGAGGAAGTAGATCTAATTTCATACCCTCTCTCCTCCCGATTGCTATACGAGGCGTCTTGCTCGTTTTTTCGTTCTGACCTCACCAACACGTCTCCTGGTCCATTTCTAACGTATAATCGAGACTTTTTCGGGTTTTAGAGGAAGTGGATCTAATTTCATACCCTCTCTCCTCCCGATTTCTATACGAGGTTTCGTGCTCGTTTTTTCGTTCTGACCTCACCAACACGTCTCATGGTCCATTTCTAACGTATAATCGAGACTTTTTCGGGTTTTAGAGGAAGTGGATCTAATTTTATACCCTCTCTCCTCCCGATTTCTATACGAGGCTTCGTGCTCGTTTTTTCGTTCTGACCTTACAAACACGTCTCGTGGTTCAATTCTAACCTATAGTCGAGTCTTTTTCGGGTTTTAGAGGAAGTGGATCTAATTTCATACCCTCTCTCCTCCCGATTTCTATACGAGGCTTCGTGCTCGTTTTTTCGTTCTGACCTCACAAACACGTCTCGTGGTCCATTACTAACCAATAATCGAGACTTTTTCGGGTTTTAGAGGAAGTGGATCTAATTTCATACCCTCTCTCCTCCCGATTTCTAAACGAGGCTTCGTGCTCGTTTTTTCGTTCTCACCTAAGGAACACGTCTCGTGGTCCATTTCTAACCTATAATCGAGACTTTTTCGGGTTTTAGAGCTTGTGGATCTAATTTCATACCCTCTCTCCTCCCGATTTCTATACGAGGCTTCGTGCTCCTTTTTTCGTTTTGACCTCACCAACACGTCTCATGGTCCATTTCTAATGTATAATCGAGACTTTTTCGGGTTTTAGAGGAAGTGGATCTAATTTCATACCCTCTCTCCTCCCGATTTCTATACGAGGCTTCGTGCTCGTTTTTACGTTCTGACCTCACCAACACGTCTCGTGGTCCATTTCTAACGTATAATCGAGACTTTTTCGGGTTTTAGAGGAAGTTGATCTAATTTCATACCCTCTCTCCTTCCGATTTCTATACGAGGCTTCGTGCTCGTTTTTTCGTTCTGACCTCACAAACACGTCTCGTGGTCCATTACTAACCAATAATCGAGACTTTTTAGGGTTTTAGAGGAAGTGGATCTAATTTCATACCCTCTCTCCTCCCGATTTCTATACGAGGCTTCGTGGTCGTTTTTTCGCTCGGACCTCACAAACAGGTCTCGTGGTCCATTTCTAACCTATAATCGAGACTTTTTCGGGTTTTAGAGGAAGTGGATCTAATTTCATACCCTCTCTCCTCCCGATTTCTATACGAGGCTTCGTGCTTGTTTTTTCATTCTGACCTCAGAAACACTTCTCGTGGTCCATTACTAACCAATAATCGAGACTTTTTCTGATTTTCGAACAAGTTGATCTAATTTCATATCCTCTCTCCACCCGATTTCTATACGAGGCTTCGCGCTCGTTTCTTCGTTCTGACCTCACCAACACGTCTCCTGGACCATTTCTAACGGATAATCGAGACTTTTTCGGGTTTTAGAGGAAGTGGATCTAATTTCATACCCTCTCTCCTCCCGATTTCTATACGAGGTTTCGTGCTCGTTTTTTCGTTCTGACCTCACCAACACGTCTCATGGTCCATTTCTAACGTATAATCGAGACTTTTTCGGGTTTTAGAGGAAGTGGATCTAATTTCATATCCTCTATCCTCCCGATTTCTATACGAGGCTTCGTGCTCGTTTTTTCGTTCTGACCTCACCAACACGTCTCATGGTCCATTTCTAACGTATAATCGAGACTTTTTCGGATTTTAGAGGAAGTGGATCTAATTTCATACCCTCTCTCCTCCCGATTTTTATACGAGGCTTCGTGCTCGTTTTTTCATTCTGACCTCACCAACACGTCTCATGGTCCATTTCTAACGTATAATCGAGACTTTTTCGGGTTTTAGAGCGAGTGGATCTAATTTCATACCCTCTCTCCTCCCGATTTCTATACGAGGCTTCGTGCTCGTTTTTTCGTTCTGACCTTACAAACACGTCTCGTGGTTCATTTCTAACCTATAATCGAGACTTTTTCGGATTTTAGAGGAAGTGGATCTAATTTCATACCCTCTCTCCTCCCGATTGCTATATGAGGCTTCGTGCTCGTTTTTTCATTCTGACCTCACCAACATGTCTCGTGGTCCATTTCTAACCTATAATCGAGACTTTTTCGGGTTTTTGAGAAAGTGGATCTAATTTCATACCCTCTCTCCTCCCGATTTCTAAACGAGGCTTCGTGCTCGTTTTTTCGTTCTCACCTAAGGAACACGTCTCGTGGTCCATTTCTAACCTATAATCGAGACTTTTTCGGGTTTTAGAGCTTGTGGATCTAATTTCATACCCTCTCTCCTCCCGATTTCTATACGAAGCTTCGTGCTCGTTTTTACATTCTGACCTCACCTACACGTCTCACGGTCCATTTCTAACGTATAATCGAGACTTTTTCGGGTTTTAGAGGAAGTGGATCTAATTTCATACCCTCTCTCCTCCCGATTTCTATACGAGGCTTCGTGCTCGTTTTTTCGTTCTGACCTTACCAACACGTCTCGTGGTCCATTTCTAACCTATAATCGAGACTTTTTCGGATTTTAGAGGAAGTGGATCTAATTTTATACCCTCTCTCCTCCCGATTTCTAAACGAGGCTTCGTGCTCGTTTTTTCGTTCTCACCTAAGGAACACGTCTCGTGGTCCATTTCTAACCTATAATCGAGACTTTTTCGGGTTTTAGAGCTTGTGGATCTAATTTCATACCCTCTCTCCTCCCGATATCTATACGAGGCTTCGTGCTCGTTTTTTCGTTCTGACCTCACCAACACGTCTCATGGTCTATTTCTAACGTATAATCGAGACTTTTTCGGGTTTTAGAGGAAGTGGATCTAATTTCATATCCTCTCTCCTCCCGATTTCTATACGAGGCTTCGTGCTCGTTTTTTCGTTCTGACCTCACCAACACGTCTCATGGTCCATTTCTAACGTATAATCGAGACTTTTTCGGATTTTATAGGAAGTGGATCTAATTTCATACCCTCTCTCCTCCCGATTTTTATACTAGGCTTCGTGCTCGTTTTTTCGTTCTGACCTCACCAACAAGTCTCATGGTCCATTTCTAACGTATAATCGAGACTTTTTCGGGTTTTAGAGGAAGTGGATTTAATTTCATATCCTCTCTCCTCCCGATTTCTATACGAGGCTTCGTGCTCGTTTTTTCGTTCTGACCTCACCAACACGTCTCATGGTCCATTTCTAACGTATAATCGAGACTTTTTCGGGTTTTAGAGGAAGTGGATCTAATTTCATACCCTCTCTCCTCCCGATTTCTAAACGAGGCTTCGTGCTAGTTTTTTCGTACTGACCTCACCAACACGTCTCATGGTCCATTTCTAACGTATAATCGAGACTTTTTCGGATTTTAGAGGAAGTGGATCTAATTTCATACCCTCTCTCCTCCCGATTGCTATACGAGGCTTCGTGCTCGTTTTTTCATTCTAACATCACCAACATGTCTCGTGGTCCATTTCTAACCTATAATCGAGACTTTTTCGGGTTTTAGAGGAAGTGGATCTAATTTCATACCCTCTCTCCTCCCGATTTCTATACGAGGCTTCGTGCTCGTTTTTTCGTTCTGACCTCACAAACACGTCTCGTGGTCCATTTCTAACCTATAATTGAGACTTTTTCTGGTTTTAGAGCGAGTGGATCTAATTTCATACCCTCTCTCCTCCCGATTTCTATACGAGGCTTCGTGCTCGTTTTTTCGTTCTTACCTCAC
The DNA here is from genome assembly GCA_030544415.1 of Thalia dealbata. Lineage (NCBI taxonomy): Eukaryota > Viridiplantae > Streptophyta > Magnoliopsida > Zingiberales > Marantaceae > Thalia > Thalia dealbata. The sequence goes on from CM060460.1 coordinate 14,889,187, forward strand.
CAACACGTCTCATGGTCCATTTCTAATGTATAATTGAGACTTTTTCGGGTTTTAGAGAAAGTGGATCTAATTTCATACCCTCTCTCCTCCTGATTTCTATACGAGGCTTCGTGCTCGTTTTTTCGTTCTGACCTCACCAACACGTCTCATGGTCCATTTCTAACGTATAATCGAGACTTTTTCGGGTTTTAGAGGAAGTGGATCTAATTTCATACCCTCTCTCCTCCCGATTTCTATACCAGGCTTCGTGCTCGTTTTTTCGTTCTGACCTCACCAACACGTCTCATGGTCCATTTCTAACGTATAATCGAGACTTTTTCGGGTTTTAGAGGAAGTGGATCTAATTTCATACCCTCTCTCCTCCCGATTTCTATACGAGGCTTCGTGCTTGTTTTTTCATTCTGACCTCAGAAACACTTCTCGTGGTCCATTACTAACCAATAATCGAGACTTTTTCTGATTTTCGAACAAGTTGATCTAATTTCATATCCTCTCTCCACCCGATTTCTATACGAGGCTTCGCGCTCGTTTTTTCGTTCTGACCTCACCAACACGTCTCGTGGTCCATTTCTAACCTATAATCGAGACTTTTTCGTATTTTAGAGGAAGTAGATCTAATTTCATACCCTCTCTCCTCCCGATTGCTATACGAGGCGTCTTGCTCGTTTTTTCGTTCTGACCTCACCAACACGTCTCCTGGTCCATTTCTAACGTATAATCGAGACTTTTTCGGGTTTTAGAGGAAGTGGATCTAATTTCATACCCTCTCTCCTCCCGATTTCTATACGAGGTTTCGTGCTCGTTTTTTCGTTCTGACCTCACCAACACGTCTCATGGTCCATTTCTAACGTATAATCGAGACTTTTTCGGGTTTTAGAGGAAGTGGATCTAATTTTATACCCTCTCTCCTCCCGATTTCTATACGAGGCTTCGTGCTCGTTTTTTCGTTCTGACCTTACAAACACGTCTCGTGGTTCAATTCTAACCTATAGTCGAGTCTTTTTCGGATTTTAGAGGAAGTGGATCTAATTTCATACCCTCTCTCCTCCCGATTTCTATACGAGGCTTCGTGCTCGTTTTTTCGTTCTGACCTCACCAACACGTCTCATGGTCCATTTCTAACGTATAATCGAGACTTTTTCGGATTTTAGAGGAAGTGGATCTAATTTCATACTCTCTCTCCTCCCAATTTCTATACGAGGCTTCGTGCTCGTTTTTTCGTTCTGAACTCACCAACACGTCTCATGGTCCATTTCTAACGTATAATCGAGACTTTTTCGGATTTTAGAGGAAGTGGATCTAATTTCATACCCTCTCTCCTCCCGATTGCTATACGAGGATTCGTGCTCGTTTTTTCATTCTAACCTCACCAACATGTCTCGTGGTCCATTTCTAACCTATAATCGAGACTTTTTCGGGTTTTAGAGGAAGTGGATCTAATTTCATACCCTCTCTCCTCCCGATTTCTATACGAGGCTTCGTGCTCGTTTTTTCGTTCTGACCTCACAAACACGTCTCGTGGTCCATTTCTAACCTATAATTGAGACTTTTTCGGGTTTTAGAGCGAGTGGATCTAATTTCATACCCTCTCTCCTCCCGATTTCTATACGAGGCTTCGTGCTCGTTTTTTCGTTCTTACCTCACCAACACGTCTCATGGTCCATTTCTAATGTATAATTGAGACTTTTTCGGGTTTTAGAGAAAGTGGATCTAATTTCATACCCTCTCTCCTCCCGATTTCTATACGAGGCTTCGTGCTCGTTTTTTCGTTCTGACCTCACAAACACGTCTCGTGGTCCATTTCTAACCTATAATTGAGACTTTTTCGGGTTTTAGAGCGAGTGGATCTAATTTCATACCCTCTCTCCTCCCGATTTCTATACGAGGCTTCGTGCTCGTTTTTTCGTTCTGACCTCACCAACACGTCTCATGGTCCATTTCTAACGTATAATCGAGACTTTTTCGGGTTTTAGAGGAAGTGGATCTAATTTCATACCCTCTCTCCTCCCGATTGCTATACGAGGCTTCGTGCTCGTTTTTTCATTCTAACCTCACCAACATGTCTCGTGGTCCATTTCTAACCTATAATCGAGACTTTTTCGGGTTTTAGAGGAAGTGGATCTAATTTCATACCCTCTCTCCTCCCGATTTCTATACGAGGCTTCGTGCTCGTTTTTTCGTTCTGACCTCACAAACACGTCTCGTGGTCCATTTCTAACCTATAATTGAGACTTTTTCGGGTTTTAGAGCGAGTGGATCTAATTTCATACCCTCTCTCCTCCCGATTTCTATACGAGGCTTCGTGCTCGTTTTTTCGTTCTTACCTCACCAACACGTCTCATGGTCCATTTCTAATGTATAATTGAGACTTTTTCGGGTTTTAGAGAAAGTGGATCTAATTTCATACCCTCTCTCCTCCCGATTTCTATACGAGGCTTCGTGCTCGTTTTTTCGTTCTGACCTCACAAACACGTCTCGTGGTCCATTTCTAACGTATAATCGAGACTTTTTCGGGTTTTAGAGGAAGTGGATCTAATTTCATACCCTCTCTCCTCCCGATTTCTATACCAGGCTTCGTGCTCGTTTTTTCGTTCTGACCTCACCAACACGTCTCATGGTCCATTTCTAACGTATAATCGAGACTTTTTCGGGTTTTAGAGGAAGTGGATCTAATTTCATACCCTCTCTCCTCCCGATTTCTATACGAGGCTTCGTGCTCGTTTTTTCATTCTGACCTTACAAGCACGTCTCGTGGTTCATTTCTAACCTATAATCGAGACTTTTTCGGATTTTAGAAGAAGTGGATCTAATTTCATACCCTCTCTCCTCCCAATTTTTATACGAGGCTTCATGCTCGTTTTTTCGTTCTGACCTCAAAAATTGGTCTCGTGGTCCATTTCTTACCTATAATTGAGATTTTTTCGGGTTTTAAAGCTAGTGGATCTAATTTCATACCCTCTCTCCTCCCAATTTCTATACGAGGCTTCGTGCTCGTTTTTTCGTACTGACCTCACCAACACGTCTCATGGTCCATTTCTAACGTATAATCGAGACTTTTTCGGATTTTAGAGGAAGTGGATCTAATTTCATACCCTCTCTCCTCCCGATTGCTATACGAGGCTTCGTGCTCGTTTTTTCATTCTAACCTCACCAACATGTCTCGTGGTCCATTTCTAACCTATAATCGAGACTTTTTCGGGTTTTAGAGGAAGTGGATCTAATTTCATACCCTCTCTCCTCCCGATTTCTATACGAGGCTTCGTGCTCGTTTTTTCGTTCTGACCTCACAAACACGTCTCGTGGTCCATTTCTAACCTATAATTGAGACTTTTTCGGGTTTTAGAGCGAGTGGATCTAATTTCATACCCTCTCTCCTCCCGATTTCTATACGAGGCTTCGTGCTCGTTTTTTCGTTCTTACCTCACCAACACGTCTCATGGTCCATTTCTAATGTGTAATTGAGACTTTTTCGGGTTTTAGAGAAAGTGGATCTAATTTCATACCCTCTCTCCTCCCGATTTCTATACGAGGCTTCGTGCTCGTTTTTTCGTTCTGACCTCACCAACACGTCTCATGGTCCATTTCTAACGTATAATCGAGACTTTTTCGGATTTTAGAGGAAGTGGATCTAATTTCATACTCTCTCTCCTCCCAATTTCTATACGAGGCTTCGTGCTCGTTTTTTCGTTCTGACCTCACCAACACGTCTCATGGTCCATTTCTAACGTATAATCGAGACTTTTTCGGATTTTAGAGGAAGTGGATCTAATTTCATACCCTCTCTCCTCCCGATTGCTATACGAGGATTCGTGCTCGTTTTTTCATTCTAACCTCACCAACATGTCTCGTGGTCCATTTCTAACCTATAATCGAGACTTTTTCGGGTTTTAGAGGAAGTGGATCTAATTTCATACCCTCTCTCCTCCCGATTTCTATACGAGGCTTCGTGCTCGTTTTTTCGTTCTGACCTCACAAACACGTCTCGTGGTCCATTTCTAACCTATAATTGAGACTTTTTCGGGTTTTAGAGCGAGTGGATCTAATTTCATACCCTCTCTCCTCCCGATTTCTATACGAGGCTTCGTGCTCGTTTTTTCGTTCTGACCTCACCAACACGTCTCATGGTCCATTTCTAACGTATAATCGAGACTTTTTCGGGTTTTAGAGGAAGTGGATCTAATTTCATACCCTCTCTCCTCCCGATTTCTAAACGAGGCTTCGTGCTAGTTTTTTCGTACTGACCTCACCAACACGTCTCATGGTCCATTTCTAACGTATAATCGAGACTTTTTCGGATTTTAGAGGAAGTGGATCTAATTTCATACCCTCTCTCCTCCCGATTGCTATACGAGGCTTCGTGCTCGTTTTTTCATTCTAACATCACCAACATGTCTCGTGGTCCATTTCTAACCTATAATCGAGACTTTTTCGGGTTTTAGAGGAAGTGGATCTAATTTCATACCCTCTCTCCTCTCGATTTCTATACGAGGCTTCGTGCTCGTTTTTTCGTTCTGACCTCACAAACACGTCTCGTGGTCCATTTCTAACCTATAATTGAGACTTTTTCTGGTTTTAGAGCGAGTGGATCTAATTTCATACCCTCTCTCCTCCCGATTTCTATACGAGGCTTCGTGCTCGTTTTTTCGTTCTTACCTCACCAACACGTCTCATGGTCCATTTCTAATGTATAATTGAGACTTTTTCGGGTTTTAGAGAAAGTGGATCTAATTTCATACCCTCTCTCCTCCTGATTTCTATACGAGGCTTCGTGCTCGTTTTTTCGTTCTGACCTCACCAACACGTCTCATGGTCCATTTCTAACGTATAATCGAGACTTTTTCGGGTTTTAGAGGAAGTGGATCTAATTTCATACTCTCTCTCCTCCCAATTTCTATACGAGGCTTCGTGCTCGTTTTTTCGTTCTGACCTCACCAACACGTCTCATGGTCCATTTCTAACGTATAATCGAGACTTTTTCGGATTTTAGAGGAAGTGGATCTAATTTCATACCCTCTCTCCTCCCGATTGCTATACGAGGATTCGTGCTCGTTTTTTCATTCTAACCTCACCAACATGTCTCGTGGTCCATTTCTAACCTATAATCGAGACTTTTTCGGGTTTTAGAGGAAGTGGATCTAATTTCATACCCTCTCTCCTCCCGATTTCTATACGAGGCTTCGTGCTCGTTTTTTCGTTCTGACCTCACAAACACGTCTCGTGGTCCATTTCTAACCTATAATTGAGACTTTTTCGGGTTTTAGAGCGAGTGGATCTAATTTCATACCCTCTCTCCTCCCGATTTCTATACGAGGCTTCGTGCTCGTTTTTTCGTTCTTACCTCACCAACACGTCTCATGGTCCATTTCTAATGTATAATTGAGACTTTTTCGGGTTTTAGAGAAAGTGGATCTAATTTCATACCCTCTCTCCTCCCGATTTCTATACGAGGCTTCGTGCTCGTTTTTTCGTTCTGACCTCACAAACACGTCTCGTGGTCCATTTTTAACCTATAATTGAGACTTTTTCGGGTTTTAGAGCGAGTGGATCTAATTTCATACCCTCTCTCCTCCCGATTTCTATACGAGGCTTCGTGCTCGTTTTTTCGTTCTGACCTCACCAACACGTCTCATGGTCCATTTCTAACGTATAATCGAGACTTTTTCGGATTTTAGAGGAAGTGGATCTAATTTCATACTCTCTCTCCTCCCAATTTCTATACGAGGCTTCGTGCTCGTTTTTTCGTTCTGACCTCACCAACACGTCTCATGGTCCATTTCTAACGTATAATCGAGACTTTTTCGGATTTTAGAGGAAATGGATCTAATTTCATACCCTCTCTCCTCCCGATTGCTATACGAGGATTCGTGCTCGTTTTTTCATTCTAACCTCACCAACATGTCTCGTGGTCCATTTCTAACCTATAATCGAGACTTTTTCGGGTTTTAGAGGAAGTGGATCTAATTTCATACCCTCTCTCCTCCCGATTTCTATACGAGGCTTCGTGCTCGTTTTTTCGTTCTGACCTCACAAACACGTCTCGTGGTCCATTTCTAACCTATAATTGAGACTTTTTCGGGTTTTAGAGCGAGTGGATCTAATTTCATACCCTCTCTCCTCCCGATTTCTATACGAGGCTTCGTGCTCGTTTTTTCGTTCTTACCTCACCAACACGTCTCATGGTCCATTTCTAATGTATAATTGAGACTTTTTCGGGTTTTAGAGAAAGTGGATCTAATTTCATACCCTCTCTCCTCCCGATTTCTATACGAGGCTTCGTGCTCGTTTTTTCGTTCTGACCTCACAAACACGTCTCGTGGTCCATTTCTAACCTATAATTGAGACTTTTTCGGGTTTTAGAGCGAGTGGATCTAATTTCATACCCTCTCTCCTCCCGATTTCTATACGAGGCTTCGTGCTCGTTTTTTCGTTCTGACCTCACCAACACGTCTCATGGTCCATTTCTAACGTATAATCGAGACTTTTTCGGGTTTTAGAGGAAGTGGATCTAATTTCATACCCTCTCTCCTCCCGATTGCTATACGAGGCTTCGTGCTCGTTTTTTCATTCTAACCTCACCAACATGTCTCGTGGTCCATTTCTAACCTATAATCGAGACTTTTTCGGGTTTTAGAGGAAGTGGATCTAATTTCATACCCTCTCTCCTCCCGATTTCTATACGAGGCTTCGTGCTCGTTTTTTCGTTCTGACCTCACAAACACGTCTCGTGGTCCATTTCTAACCTATACTTGAGACTTTTTCGGGTTTTAGAGCGAGTGGATCTAATTTCATACCCTCTCTCCTCCCGATTTCTATACGAGGCTTCGTGCTCGTTTTTTCGTTCTTACCTCACCAACACGTCTCATGGTCCATTTCTAATGTATAATTGAGACTTTTTCGGGTTTTAGAGAAAGTGGATCTAATTTCATACCCTCTCTCCTCCCGATTTCTATACGAGGCTTCGTGCTCGTTTTTTCGTTCTGACCTCACAAACACGTCTCGTGGTCCATTTCTAACGTATAATCGAGACTTTTTCGGGTTTTAGAGGAAGTGGATCTAATTTCATACCCTCTCTCCTCCCGATTTCTATACCAGGCTTCGTGCTCGTTTTTTCGTTCTGACCTCACCAACACGTCTCATGGTCCATTTCTAACGTATAATCGAGACTTTTTCGGGTTTTAGAGGAAGTGGATCTAATTTCATACCCTCTCTCCTCCCGATTTCTATACGAGGCTTCGTGCTCGTTTTTTCATTCTGACCTTACAAGCACGTCTCGTGGTTCATTTCTAACCTATAATCGAGACTTTTTCGGATTTTAGAAGAAGTGGATCTAATTTCATACCCTCTCTCCTCCCGATTTTTATACGAGGCTTCATGCTCGTTTTTTCGTTCTGACCTCAAAAATTGGTCTCGTGGTCCATTTCTTACCTATAATTGAGATTTTTTCGGGTTTTAAAGCTAGTGGATCTAATTTCATACCCTCTCTCCTCCCAATTTCTATACGAGGCTTCGTGCTCGTTTTTTCGTACTGACCTCACCAACACGTCTCATGGTCCATTTCTAACGTATAATCGAGACTTTTTCGGATTTTAGAGGAAGTGGATCTAATTTCATACCCTCTCTCCTCCCGATTGCTATACGAGGCTTCGTGCTCGTTTTTTCATTCTAACCTCACCAACATGTCTCGTGGTCCATTTCTAACCTATAATCGAGACTTTTTCGGGTTTTAGAGGAAGTGGATCTAATTTCATACCCTCTCTCCTCCCGATTTCTATACGAGGCTTCGTGCTCGTTTTTTCGTTCTGACCTCACAAACACGTCTCGTGGTCCATTTCTAACCTATAATTGAGACTTTTTCGGGTTTTAGAGCGAGTGGATCTAATTTCATACCCTCTCTCCTCCCGATTTCTATACGAGGCTTCGTGCTCGTTTTTTCGTTCTTACCTCACCAACACGTCTCATGGTCCATTTCTAATGTGTAATTGAGACTTTTTCGGGTTTTAGAGAAAGTGGATCTAATTTCATACCCTCTCTCCTCCCGATTTCTATACGAGGCTTCGTGCTCGTTTTTTCGTTCTGACCTCACCAACACGTCTCATGGTCCATTTCTAACGTATAATCGAGACTTTTTCGGATTTTAGAGGAAGTGGATCTAATTTCATACTCTCTCTCCTCCCAATTTCTATACGAGGCTTCGTGCTCGTTTTTTCGTTCTGACCTCACCAACACGTCTCATGGTCCATTTCTAACGTATAATCGAGACTTTTTCGGATTTTAGAGGAAGTGGATCTAATTTCATACCCTCTCTCCTCCCGATTGCTATACGAGGATTCGTGCTCGTTTTTTCATTCTAACCTCACCAACATGTCTCGTGGTCCATTTCTAACCTATAATCGAGACTTTTTCGGGTTTTAGAGGAAGTGGATCTAATTTCATACCCTCTCTCCTCCCGATTTCTATACGAGGCTTCGTGCTCGTTTTTTCGTTCTGACCTCACAAACACGTCTCGTGGTCCATTTCTAACCTATAATTGAGACTTTTTCGGGTTTTAGAGCGAGTGGATCTAATTTCATACCCTCTCTCCTCCCGATTTCTATACGAGGCTTCGTGCTCGTTTTTTCGTTCTGACCTCACCAACACGTCTCATGGTCCATTTCTAACGTATAATCGAGACTTTTTCGGGTTTTAGAGGAAGTGGATCTAATTTCATACCCTCTCTCCTCCCGATTTCTAAACGAGGCTTCGTGCTAGTTTTTTCGTACTGACCTCACCAACACGTCTCATGGTCCATTTCTAACGTATAATCGAGACTTTTTCGGATTTTAGAGGAAGTGGATCTAATTTCATACCCTCTCTCCTCCCGATTGCTATACGAGGCTTCGTGCTCGTTTTTTCATTCTAACATCACCAACATGTCTCGTGGTCCATTTCTAACCTATAATCGAGACTTTTTCGGGTTTTAGAGGAAGTGGATCTAATTTCATACCCTCTCTCCTCCCGATTTCTATACGAGGCTTCGTGCTCGTTTTTTCGTTCTGACCTCACAAACACGTCTCGTGGTCCATTTCTAACCTATAATTGAGACTTTTTCTGGTTTTAGAGCGAGTGGATCTAATTTCATACCCTCTCTCCTCCCGATTTCTATACGAGGCTTCGTGCTCGTTTTTTCGTTCTTACCTCACCAACACGTCTCATGGTCCATTTCTAATGTATAATTGAGACTTTTTCGGGTTTTAGAGAAAGTGGATCTAATTTCATACCCTCTCTCCTCCTGATTTCTATACGAGGCTTCGTGCTCGTTTTTTCGTTCTGACCTCACCAACACGTCTCATGGTCCATTTCTAACGTATAATCGAGACTTTTTCGGGTTTTAGAGGAAGTGGATCTAATTTCATACCCTCTCTCCTCCCGATTTCTATACCAGGCTTCGTGCTCGTTTTTTCGTTCTGACCTCACCAACACGTCTCATGGTCCATTTCTAACGTATAATCGAGACTTTTTCGGGTTTTAGAGGAAGTGGATCTAATTTCATACCCTCTCTCCTCCCGATTTCTATACGAGGCTTCGTGCTTGTTTTTTCATTCTGACCTCAGAAACACTTCTCGTGGTCCATTACTAACCAATAATCGAGACTTTTTCTGATTTTCGAACAAGTTGATCTAATTTCATATCCTCTCTCCACCCGATTTCTATACGAGGCTTCGCGCTCGTTTTTTCGTTCTGACCTCACCAACACGTCTCGTGGTCCATTTCTAACCTATAATCGAGACTTTTTCGTATTTTAGAGGAAGTAGATCTAATTTCATACCCTCTCTCCTCCCGATTGCTATACGAGGCGTCTTGCTCGTTTTTTCGTTCTGACCTCACCAACACGTCTCCTGGTCCATTTCTAACGTATAATCGAGACTTTTTCGGGTTTTAGAGGAAGTGGATCTAATTTCATACCCTCTCTCCTCCCGATTTCTATACGAGGTTTCGTGCTCGTTTTTTCGTTCTGACCTCACCAACACGTCTCATGGTCCATTTCTAACGTATAATCGAGACTTTTTCGGGTTTTAGAGGAAGTGGATCTAATTTTATACCCTCTCTCCTCCCGATTTCTATACGAGGCTTCGTGCTCGTTTTTTCGTTCTGACCTTACAAACACGTCTCGTGGTTCAATTCTAACCTATAGTCGAGTCTTTTTCGGATTTTAGAGGAAGTGGATCTAATTTCATACCCTCTCTCCTCCCGATTTCTATACGAGGCTTCGTGCTCGTTTTTTCGTTCTGACCTCACCAACACGTCTCATGGTCCATTTCTAACGTATAATCGAGACTTTTTCGGATTTTAGAGGAAGTGGATCTAATTTCATACTCTCTCTCCTCCCAATTTCTATACGAGGCTTCGTGCTCGTTTTTTCGTTCTGACCTCACCAACACGTCTCATGGTCCATTTCTAACGTATAATCGAGACTTTTTCGGATTTTAGAGGAAGTGGATCTAATTTCATACCCTCTCTCCTCCCGATTGCTATACGAGGATTCGTGCTCGTTTTTTCATTCTAACCTCACCAACATGTCTCGTGGTCCATTTCTAACCTATAATCGAGACTTTTTCGGGTTTTAGAGGAAGTGGATCTAATTTCATACCCTCTCTCCTCCCGATTTCTATACGAGGCTTCGTGCTCGTTTTTTCGTTCTGACCTCACAAACACGTCTCGTGGTCCATTTCTAACCTATAATTGAGACTTTTTCGGGTTTTAGAGCGAGTGGATCTAATTTCATACCCTCTCTCCTCCCGATTTCTATACGAGGCTTCGTGCTCGTTTTTTCGTTCTTACCTCACCAACACGTCTCATGGTCCATTTCTAATGTATAATTGAGACTTTTTCGGGTTTTAGAGAAAGTGGATCTAATTTCATACCCTCTCTCCTCCCGATTTCTATACGAGGCTTCGTGCTCGTTTTTTCGTTCTGACCTCACAAACACGTCTCGTGGTCCATTTCTAACCTATAATTGAGACTTTTTCGGGTTTTAGAGCGAGTGGATCTAATTTCATACCCTCTCTCCTCCCGATTTCTATACGAGGCTTCGTGCTCGTTTTTTCGTTCTGACCTCACCAACACGTCTCATGGTCCATTTCTAACGTATAATCGAGACTTTTTCGGGTTTTAGAGGAAGTGGATCTAATTTCATACCCTCTCTCCTCCCGATTGCTATACGAGGCTTCGTGCTCGTTTTTTCATTCTAACCTCACCAACATGTCTCGTGGTCCATTTCTAACCTATAATCGAGACTTTTTCGGGTTTTAGAGGAAGTGGATCTAATTTCATACCCTCTCTCCTCCCGATTTCTATACGAGGCTTCGTGCTCGTTTTTTCGTTCTGACCTCACAAACACGTCTCGTGGTCCATTTCTAACCTATAATTGAGACTTTTTCGGGTTTTAGAGCGAGTGGATCTAATTTCATACCCTCTCTCCTCCCGATTTCTATACGAGGCTTCGTGCTCGTTTTTTCGTTCTTACCTCACCAACACGTCTCATGGTCCATTTCTAATGTATAATTGAGACTTTTTCGGGTTTTAGAGAAAGTGGATCTAATTTCATACCCTCTCTCCTCCCGATTTCTATACGAGGCTTCGTGCTCGTTTTTTCGTTCTGACCTCACAAACACGTCTCGTGGTCCATTTCTAACGTATAATCGAGACTTTTTCGGGTTTTAGAGGAAGTGGATCTAATTTCATACCCTCTCTCCTCCCGATTTCTATACCAGGCTTCGTGCTCGTTTTTTCGTTCTGACCTCACCAACACGTCTCATGGTCCATTTCTAACGTATAATCGAGACTTTTTCGGGTTTTAGAGGAAGTGGATCTAATTTCATACCCTCTCTCCTCCCGATTTCTATACGAGGCTTCGTGCTCGTTTTTTCATTCTGACCTTACAAGCACGTCTCGTGGTTCATTTCTAACCTATAATCGAGACTTTTTCGGATTTTAGAAGAAGTGGATCTAATTTCATACCCTCTCTCCTCCCGATTTTTATACGAGGCTTCATGCTCGTTTTTTCGTTCTGACCTCAAAAATTGGTCTCGTGGTCCATTTCTTACCTATAATTGAGATTTTTTCGGGTTTTAAAGCTAGTGGATCTAATTTCATACCCTCTCTCCTCCCAATTTCTATACGAGGCTTCGTGCTCGTTTTTTCGTACTGACCTCACCAACACGTCTCATGGTCCATTTCTAACGTATAATCGAGACTTTTTCGGATTTTAGAGGAAGTGGATCTAATTTCATACCCTCTCTCCTCCCGATTGCTATACGAGGCTTCGTGCTCGTTTTTTCATTCTAACCTCACCAACATGTCTCGTGGTCCATTTCTAACCTATAATCGAGACTTTTTCGGGTTTTAGAGGAAGTGGATCTAATTTCATACCCTCTCTCCTCCCGATTTCTATACGAGGCTTCGTGCTCGTTTTTTCGTTCTGACCTCACAAACACGTCTCGTGGTCCATTTCTAACCTATAATTGAGACTTTTTCGGGTTTTAGAGCGAGTGGATCTAATTTCATACCCTCTCTCCTCCCGATTTCTATACGAGGCTTCGTGCTCGTTTTTTCGTTCTTACCTCACCAACACGTCTCATGGTCCATTTCTAATGTGTAATTGAGACTTTTTCGGGTTTTAGAGAAAGTGGATCTAATTTCATACCCTCTCTCCTCCCGATTTCTATACGAGGCTTCGTGCTCGTTTTTTCGTTCTGACCTCACCAACACGTCTCATGGTCCATTTCTAACGTATAATCGAGACTTTTTCGGGTTTTAGAGGAAGTGGATCTAATTTCATACCCTCTCTCCTCCCGATTTCTATACCAGGCTTCGTGCTCGTTTTTTCGTTCTGACCTCACCAACACGTCTCATGGTCCATTTCTAACGTATAATCGAGACTTTTTCGGGTTTTAGAGGAAGTGGATCTAATTTCATACCCTCTCTCCTCCCGATTTCTATACGAGGCTTCGTGCTTGTTTTTTCATTCTGACCTCAGAAACACTTCTCGTGGTCCATTACTAACCAATAATCGAGACTTTTTCTGATTTTCGAACAAGTTGATCTAATTTCATATCCTCTCTCCACCCGATTTCTATACGAGGCTTCGCGCTCGTTTTTTCGTTCTGACCTCACCAACACGTCTCGTGGTCCATTTCTAACCTATAATCGAGACTTTTTCGTATTTTAGAGGAAGTAGATCTAATTTCATACCCTCTCTCCTCCCGATTGCTATACGAGGCGTCTTGCTCGTTTTTTCGTTCTGACCTCACCAACACGTCTCCTGGTCCATTTCTAACGTATAATCGAGACTTTTTCGGGTTTTAGAGGAAGTGGATCTAATTTCATACCCTCTCTCCTCCCGATTTCTATACGAGGTTTCGTGCTCGTTTTTTCGTTCTGACCTCACCAACACGTCTCATGGTCCATTTCTAACGTATAATCGAGACTTTTTCGGGTTTTAGAGGAAGTGGATCTAATTTTATACCCTCTCTCCTCCCGATTTCTATACGAGGCTTCGTGCTCGTTTTTTCGTTCTGACCTTACAAACACGTCTCGTGGTTCAATTCTAACCTATAGTCGAGTCTTTTTCGGATTTTAGAGGAAGTGGATCTAATTTCATACCCTCTCTCCTCCCGATTTCTATACGAGGCTTCGTGCTCGTTTTTTCGTTCTGACCTCACCAACACGTCTCATGGTCCATTTCTAACGTATAATCGAGACTTTTTCGGATTTTAGAGGAAGTGGATCTAATTTCATACTCTCTCTCCTCCCAATTTCTATACGAGGCTTCGTGCTCGTTTTTTCGTTCTGACCTCACCAACACGTCTCATGGTCCATTTCTAACGTATAATCGAGACTTTTTCGGGTTTTAGAGGAAGTGGATCTAATTTCATACCCTCACTCCTCCCGATTTCTAAACGAGGCTTCGTGCTCGTTTTTTCGTTCTCACCTAAGGAACACGTCTCGTGGTCCATTTCTAACCTATAATCGAGACTTTTTCGGGTTTTAGAGCTTGTGGATCTAATTTCATACCCTCTCTCCTCCCGATTTCTATACGAGGCTTCGTGCTCGTTTTTTCATTCTGACCTTACAAGCACGTCTCGTGGTTCATTTCTAACCTATAATCGAGACTTTTTCGGATTTTAGAGGAAGTGGATCTAATTTCATACCCTCTCTCCTCCCGATTTCTATACGAGGCTTCATGCTCGTTTTTTCGTTCTGACCTCAAAAATTGGTCTCGTGGTCCATTTCTTACCTATAATTGAGATTTTTTCTGGTTTTAAAGCTAGTGGATCTAATTTCATACCCTCTCTCCTCCCAATTTCTATACGAGGCTTCGTGCTCGTTTTTTCGTACTGACCTCACCAACACGTCTCATGGTCCATTTCTAACGTATAATCGAGACTTTTTCGGATTTTAGAGGAAGTGGATCTAATTTCATACCCTCTCTCCTCCCGATTGCTATACGAGGCTTCGTGCTCGTTTTTTCATTCTAACCTCACCAACATGTCTCGTGGTCCATTTCTAACCTATAATCGAGACTTTTTCGGGTTTTAGAGGAAGTGGATCTAATTTCATACCCTCTCTCCTCCCGATTTCTATACGAGGCTTCGTGCTCGTTTTTTCGTTCTGACCTCACAAACACGTCTCGTGGTCCATTTCTAACCTATAATTGAGACTTTTTCGGGTTTTAGAGCGAGTGGATCTAATTTCATACCCTCTCTCCTCCCGATTTCTATACGAGGCTTCGTGCTCGTTTTTTCGTTCTTACCTCACCAACACGTCTCATGGTCCATTTCTAATGTATAATTGAGACTTTTTCGGGTTTTAGAGAAAGTGGATCTAATTTCATACCCTCTCTCCTCCCGATTTCTATACGAGGCTTCGTGCTCGTTTTTTCGTTCTGACCTCACCAACACGTCTCATGGTCCATTTCTAACGTATAATCGAGACTTTTTCGGGTTTTAGAGGAAGTGGATCTAATTTCATACCCTCTCTCCTCCCGATTTCTATACCAGGCTTCGTGCTCGTTTTTTCGTTCTGACCTCACCAACACGTCTCATGGTCCATTTCTAACGTATAATCGAGACTTTTTCGGGTTTTAGAGGAAGTGGATCTAATTTCATACCCTCTCTCCTCCCGATTTCTATACGAGGCTTCGTGCTTGTTTTTTCATTCTGACCTCAGAAACACTTCTCGTGGTCCATTACTAACCAATAATCGAGACTTTTTCTGATTTTCGAACAAGTTGATCTAATTTCATATCCTCTCTCCACCCGATTTCTATACGAGGCTTCGCGCTCGTTTTTTCGTTCTGACCTCACCAACACGTCTCGTGGTCCATTTCTAACCTATAATCGAGACTTTTTCGTATTTTAGAGGAAGTAGATCTAATTTCATACCCTCTCTCCTCCCGATTGCTATACGAGGCGTCTTGCTCGTTTTTTCGTTCTGACCTCACCAACACGTCTCCTGGTCCATTTCTAACGTATAATCGAGACTTTTTCGGGTTTTAGAGGAAGTGGATCTAATTTCATACCCTCTCTCCTCCCGATTTCTATACGAGGTTTCGTGCTCGTTTTTTCGTTCTGACCTCACCAACACGTCTCATGGTCCATTTCTAACGTATAATCGAGACTTTTTCGGGTTTTAGAGGAAGTGGATCTAATTTTATACCCTCTCTCCTCCCGATTTCTATACGAGGCTTCGTGCTCGTTTTTTCGTTCTGACCTTACAAACACGTCTCGTGGTTCAATTCTAACCTATAGTCGAGTCTTTTTCGGATTTTAGAGGAAGTGGATCTAATTTCATACCCTCTCTCCTCCCGATTTCTAAACGAGGCTTCGTGCTCGTTTTTTCGTTCTCACCTAAGGAACACGTCTCGTGGTCCATTTCTAACCTATAATCGAGACTTTTTCGGGTTTTAGAGCTTGTGGATCTAATTTCATACCCTCTCTCCTCCCGATTTCTATACGAGGCTTCGTGCTCGTTTTTTCATTCTGACCTTACAAGCACGTCTCGTGGTTCATTTCTAACCTATAATCGAGACTTTTTCGGATTTTAGAGGAAGTGGATCTAATTTCATACCCTCTCTCCTCCCGATTTCTATACGAGGCTTCATGCTCGTTTTTTCGTTCTGACCTCAAAAATTGGTCTCGTGGTCCATTTCATACCTATAATTGAGATTTTTTGGGGTTTTAAAGCTAGTGGATCTAATTTCATACCCTCTCTCCTCCCAATTTCTATACGAGGCTTCGTGCTCGTTTTTTCGTACTGACCTCACCAACACGTCTCATGGTCCATTTCTAACGTATAATCGAGACTTTTTCGGATTTTAGAGGAAGTGGATCTAATTTCATACCCTCTCTCCTCCCGATTGCTATACGAGGCTTCGTGCTCGTTTTTTCATTCTAACCTCACCAACATGTCTCGTGGTCCATTTCTAACCTATAATCGAGACTTTTTCGGGTTTTAGAGGAAGTGGATCTAATTTCATACCCTCTCTCCTCCCGATTTCTATACGAGGCTTCGTGCTCGTTTTTTCGTTCTGACCTCACAAACACGTCTCGTGGTCCATTTCTAACCTATAATTGAGACTTTTTCGGGTTTTAGAGCGAGTGGATCTAATTTCATACCCTCTCTCCTCCCGATTTCTATATGAGGCTTCGTGCTCGTTTTTTCGTTCTTACCTCACCAACACGTCTCATAGTCCATTTCTAATGTATAATTGAGACTTTTTCGGGTTTTAGAGAAAGTGGATCTAATTTCATACCCTCTCTCCTCCCGATTTCTATACGAGGCTTCGTGCTCGTTTTTTCGTTCTGACCTCACCAGCACGTCTCATGGTCCATTTCTAACGTATAATCGAGACTTTTTCGGGTTTTAGAGGAAGTGGATCTAATTTCATACCCTCTCTCCTCCCGATTTCTATACGAGGCTTCGTGCTTGTTTTTTCATTCTGACCTCAGAAACACTTCTCGTGGTCCATTACTAACCAATAATCGAGACTTTTTCTGATTTTCGAACAAGTTGATCTAATTTCATATCCTCTCTCCACCCGATTTCTATACGAGGCTTCGCGCTCGTTTTTTCGTTCTGACCTCACCAACACGTCTCGTGGTCCATTTCTAACCTATAATCGAGACTTTTTCGTATTTTAGAGGAAGTAGATCTAATTTCATACCCTCTCTCCTCCCGATTGCTATACGAGGCGTCTTGCTCGTTTTTTCGTTCTGACCTCACCAACACGTCTCCTGGTCCATTTCTAACTTATAATCGATACTTTTTCGGATTTCAGAGGAAGTGGATCTAATTTCATACCCTCTCTCCTCCCGATTGCTATACGAGGCTTCGTGCTCGTTTTTTCATTCTAACCTCACCAACATGTCTCGTGGTCCATTTCTAACCTATAATCGAGACTTTTTCGGGTTTTAGAGGAAGTGGATCTAATTTCATACCCTCTCTCCTCCCGATTTCTATACGAGGCTTCGTGCTCGTTTTTTCGTTCTGACCTCACAAACACGTCTCGTGGTCCATTTCTAACCTATAATTGAGACTTTTTCGGGTTTTAGAGCGAGTGGATCTAATTTCATACCCTCTCTCCTCCCGATTTCTATACGAGGCTTCGTGCTCGTTTTTTCGTTCTTACCTCACCAACACGTCTCATGGTCCATTTCTAATGTATATTTGAGACTTTTTCGGGTTTTAGAGAAAGTGGATCTAATTTCATACCCTCTCTCCTCCCGATTTCTATACGAGGCTTCGTGCTCGTTTTTTCGTTCTGACCTCACCAACACGTCTCATGGTCCATTTCTAACGTATAATCGAGACTTTTTCGGGTTTTAGAGGAAGTGGATCTAATTTCATACCCTCTCTCCTCCCGATTTCTATACGAGGCTTCGTGCTTGTTTTTTCATTCTGACCTCAGAAACACTTCTCGTGGTCCATTACTAACCAATAATCGAGACTTTTTCTGATTTTCGAACAAGTTGATCTAATTTCATATCCTCTCTCCACCCGATTTCTATACGAGGCTTCGCGCTCGTTTTTTCGTTCTGACCTCACCAACACGTCTCGTGGTCCATTTCTAACCTATAATCGAGACTTTTTCGTATTTTAGAGGAAGTAGATCTAATTTCATACCCTCTCTCCTCCCGATTGCTATACGAGGCGTCTTGCTCGTTTTTTCGTTCTGACCTCACCAACACGTCTCCTGGTCCATTTCTAACGTATAATCGATACTTTTTCGGATTTCAGAGGAAGTGGATCTAATTTCATACCCTCTCTCCTCCCGATTGCTATACGAGGCTTCGTGCTCGTTTTTTCATTCTAACCTCACCAACATGTCTCGTGGTCCATTTCTAACCTATAATCGAGACTTTTTCGGGTTTTAGAGGAAGTGGATCTAATTTCATACCCTCTCTCCTCCCGATTTCTATACGAGGCTTCGTGCTCGTTTTTTCGTTCTGACCTCACAAACACGTCTCGTGGTCCATTTCTAACCTATAATTGAGACTTTTTCGGGTTTTAGAGCGAGTGGATCTAATTTCATACCCTCTCTCCTCCCGATTTCTATACGAGGCTTCGTGCTCGTTTTTTCGTTCTTACCTCACCAACACGTCTCATGGTCCATTTCTAATGTATAATTGAGACTTTTTCGGGTTTTAGAGAAAGTGGATCTAATTTCATACCCTCTCTCCTCCCGATTTCTATACGAGGCTTCGTGCTCGTTTTTTCATTCTGACCTCAACAACACGTCTCATGGTCCATTTCTAACGTATAATCGAGACTTTTTCGGGTTTTAGAGGAAGTGGATCTAATTTCATACCCTCTCTCCTCCCGATTTCTATACCAGGCTTCGTGCTCATTTTTTCGTTCTGACCTCACCAACACGTCTCATGGTCCATTTCTAACGTATAATCGAGACTTTTTCGGGTTTTACAGGAAGTGGATCTAATTTCATACCCTCTCTCCTCCCGATATCTATACGAGGCTTCGTGCTTGTTTTTTCATTCTGACCTCAGAAACACTTCTCGTGGTCCATTACTAACCAATAATCGAGACTTTTTCTGATTTTCGAACAAGTTGATCTAATTTCATATCCTCTCTCCACCCGATTTCTATACGAGGCTTCGCGCTCGTTTTTTCGTTCTGACCTCACCAACACGTCTCGTGGTCCATTTCTAACCTATAATCGAGACTAGACTTTTTCGGGTTTTAGAGGAAGTGGATCTAATTTCATACCCTCTCTCCTCCCGATTTCTATACGAGGTTTCGTGCTCGTTTTTTCGTTCTGACCTCACCAACACGTCTCATGGTCCATTTCTAACGTATAATCGAGACTTTTTCGGGTTTTAGAGGAAGTGGATCTAATTTTATACCCTCTCTCCTCCCGATTTCTATACGAGGCTTCGTGCTCGTTTTTTCGTTCTGACCTTACAAACACGTCTCGTGGTTCAATTCTAACCTATAGTCGAGTCTTTTTCGGATTTTAGAGGAAGTGGATCTAATTTCATACCTTCTCTCCTCCCGATTTCTATACGAGGCTTCGTGCTCGTTTTTTCGTTCTGACCTCACCAACACGTCTCATGGTCCATTTCTAACGTATAATCGAGACTTTTTCGGATTTTAGAGGAAGTGGATCTAATTTCATAATCTCTCTCCTCCCAATTTCTATACGAGGCTTCGTGCTCGTGTTTTCGTTCTGACCTCACCAACACGTCTAATGGTCCATTTCTAACGTATAATCGAGACTTTTTCGGGTTTTAGAGGAAGTGGATCTAATTTCATACCCTCTCTCCTCCTGATTTCTATACGAGGTTTCGTAATCGTTTTTTCGTTCTGACCTCACCAACACGTCTCCTGGTCCATTTCTAACGTATAATCGAGACTTTTTCGGGTTTTAGAGGAAGTGGATCTAATTTCATACCCTCTCTCCTCCCGATTTCTATACGAGGTTTCGTGCTCGTTTTTTCGTTCTGACCTCACCAACACGTCTCATGGTCCATTTCTAACGTATAATCGAGACTTTTTCGGGTTTTAGAGGAAGTGGATCTAATTTTATACCCTCTCTCCTCTCGATTTCTATACGAGGCTTCGTGCTCGTTTTTTCGTTCTGACCTTACAAACACGTCTCGTGGTTCAATTCTAACCTATAGTCGAGTCTTTTTCGGATTTTAGAGGAAGTGGATCTAATTTCATACCCTCTCTCCTCCCGATTGCTATACGAGGCTTCGTCCTCGTTTTTTTGTTCTGACCTCACCAACATGTCTCGTGGTCCATTTCTAACCTATAATCGAGACTTTTTCGGGTTTTAGAGGAAGTGGATCTAATTTCATACCCTCTCTCCTGCCGATTTCTATACGAGGCTTCGTGCTCGTTTTTTCGTTCTGACCTCACAAACACGTCTCGTGGTCCATTTCTAACCTATAATTGAGACTTTTTCGAGTTTTAGAGCGAGTGGGTCTAATTTCATACCCTCTCTCCTCCCGATTTCTATACGAGGCTTCGTGCTCGTTTTTTCGTTCTGACCTCACAAACACGTCTCGTGGTCCATTTCTAACCTATAATCGAGACTTTTTCGAGTTTTAGAGGCAGTGGATCTAATTTCATACCCTCTCTCCTGCCGATTTCTATACGAGGCTTTGTGCTCGTTTTTTCGTTCTGACCTCACAAACACGTCTCGTGGTCAATTACTAACCAATAATCGAGACTTTTTCGGGTTTTGGAACAACAGGATTTAATTTTATACCCTCTCTCCTCCCGATTTCTATACGAGGCTTCGTGCTCGTTTTTTCGTTCTGACCTTACAAACACGTCTCGTGGTTCATTTCTAACCTATAATCGAGACTTTTTCAGATTTTAGAGGAAGTGGATCTAATTTCATACCCTCTCTCATCCCGATTTCTATACGAGGCTTCCTGCTCGTTTTTTCGTTCTAACCTCAAAAATTGTTCTCGTGGTCCATTTCTAACTTATAATTGAGACTTTTTCGGGTTTTAAAGCTAGTGGATCTAATTTCATACCCTCTCTCCTCCCGATTGCTATACGAGGCTTCGTGCTCGTTTTTTCGTTCTGACCTCACCAACACGTCTCATGGTCCATTTCTAACGTATAATCGAGACTTTTTCGGGTTTTAGAGGAAGTGGATCTAATTTCATACCCTCTCTCCTCCCGATTTCTATACGAGGCTTCGTGCTCGTTTTTTTGTTCTGACCTCACCAACACGTCTCATGGTCCATTTCTAACGTATAATCGAGACTTTTTCGGGTTTTATAGGAAGTGGATCTAATTTCATACCCTCTCTCCTCCCGATTTCTATACGAGGCTTCGTGCTCATTTTTTCGTTATGACCTCACAAACACGTCTCGTGGTCCATTTCTAACCTATAATCGAGACTTTTTCGAGTTTTAGAGGAAGTGGATCTAATTTCATACCCTCTCTCCTCCCGATTTCTATACGAGGCTTCGTGGTCGTTTTTTCGCTCGGACCTCACAAACAGGTCTCGTGGTCCATTTCTAACCTATAATCGAGACTTTTTCGGGTTTTCGAGCGAGTGGATCTAGTTTCATACCCTCTCTCCTCCCGATTTCTATACGAGGCTTCGTGCTCATTTTTTCGTTATGACCTCACAAACACGTCTCGTGGTCCATTTCAAACCTATAATCGAGACTTTTTCGAGTTTTAGAGGAAGTGGATCTAATTTCATACCCTCTCTCCTCCCGATTTCTATACTAGGCTTCGTGGTCGTTTTTTCGCTCGGACCTCACAAACAGGTCTCGTGGTCCATTTCTAACCTATAATCGAGACTTTTTCGGGTTTTCGAGCGAGTGTATCTAGTTTCATACCCTCTCTCCTCCCGATTTCTATACGAGGCTTCGTGCTCATTTTTTCGTTCTGACCTCACCAACACGTCTCATGGTCCATTTCTAACGTATAATCGAGACTTTTTCGGATTTTAGAGGAAGTGGATCTAATTTCATACCCTCTCTCCTCCCGATTTCTATACGAGGCTTCGTGCTCGTTTTTTCGTTCTGACCTCAAAAATTGGTCTCGTGGTCCATTTCTAACCTATAATTGAGACTTTTTCGGGTTTTAGAGCTAGTGGATCTAATTTGATATCCTCTCTCCTCCCGATTTCTATACGATGCTTCGTGCTCGTTTTTTCGTTCTGACCTCACAAACACGTTTCGTGGTCCATTTCTAACCTATAATCGAGACTTTTTCGAGTTTTCGAGCTAGTGGATCTAATTTTATACCCTCTCTCCTCCCGATTTCTATACGAGGCTTCGTGCTCGTTTTTTCGTTCTGACCTCACCAACACGTCTCCTGGTCCATTTCTAACGTATAATCGAGACTTTTTCGGATTTTAGAGGAAGTGGATCTAATTTCATACTCTCTCTCCTCCCAATTTCTATACGAGGCTTCGTGCTCGTTTTTTCGTTCTGACCTCACCAACACGGCTCATGGTCCATTTCTAACGTATAATCGAGACTTTTTCGGGTTTTAGAGGAAGTGGATCTAATTTCATACCCTCTCTCCTCCTGATTTCTATACGAGGTTTCGTGCTCGTTTTTTCGTTCTGACCTCACCAACACGTCTCCTGGTCCATTTCTAACTTATAATCGAGACTTTTTCGGGTTTTAGAGGAAGTGGATCTAATTTCATACCCTCTCTCCTCCCGATTTCTATACGAGGTTTCTTGCTCGTTTTTTCGTTCTGACCTCACCAACACGTCTCATGGTCCATTTCTAACATATAATCGAGACTTTTTCGGGTTTTAGAGGAAGTGGATCTAATTTTATACCCTCTCTCCTCCCGATTTCTATACGAGGCTTCGTGCTGGTTTTTTCGTTCTGACCTTACAAACACGTCTCGTGGTTCAATTCTAACCTATAGTCGAGTCTTTTTCGGATTTTAGAGAAAGTGGATCTAATTTCATACCCTCTCTCCTCCCGATTTCTATACGAGGCTTCGTGCTCGTTTTTTTGTTCTGACCTCACCAACATGTCTCGTGGTCCATTTCTAACCTATAATCGAGACTTTTTCGGGTTTTAGAGGAAGTGGATCTAATTTAATACCCTCTCTCCTCTCGATTTCTATACGAGGCTTCGTGCTCGTTTTTTCGTTCTGACCTCACAAACACATCTCGTGGTCCATTTCTAACCTATAATGGAGACTTTTTCGGGTTTTAGAGCGAGTGGATCTAATTTCATACCCTCTCTCCTCCCGATTTCTATACGAGGCTTCGTGCTCGTTTTTTCGTTCTGACCTCACCAACACGTCTCATGGTCCATTTCTAACGTATAATCGAGACTTTTTCGGATTTTAGAGGAAGTGGA
Source organism: Thalia dealbata (assembly GCA_030544415.1). Lineage (NCBI taxonomy): Eukaryota > Viridiplantae > Streptophyta > Magnoliopsida > Zingiberales > Marantaceae > Thalia > Thalia dealbata. Next base: position 14,912,547 of record CM060460.1, read on the forward strand.
TCTAATTTCATACTCTCTCTCCTCCCAATTTCTATACGAGGCTTCGTGTTCGTTTTTTCGTTCTGACCTCACCAACACGTCTCATGGTCCATTTCTAACGTATAATCGAGACTTTTTCGGGTTTTAGAGGAAGTGGATCTAATTTCAAACCCTCTCTCCACCCGATTTCTATACGAGGCTTCGTGCTCGTTTTTTCGTTCTGACCTCACCAACACGTCTCATGGTCCATTTCTAACGTATAATCGAGACTTTTTCGGGATTTAGAGGAAGTGGATCTAATTTTATACTCTCTCTCCTCCCGATTTCTATACGAGGTTTCGTGCTCGTTTTTTCGTTCTGACCTCACCAACACGTCTCATGGTCCATTTCTAACATATAATCGAGACTTTTTCGGGTTTTAGAGGAAGTGGATCTAATTTTATACCCTCTCTCCTCCCGATTTCTATACGAGGCTTCGTGCTGGTTTTTTCGTTCTGACCTTACAAACACGTCTCGTGGTTCAATTCTAACCTATAGTGGAGTCTTTTTCGGATTTTAGAGAAAGTGGATCTAATTTCATACCCTCTCTCCTCCCGATTTCTATACGAGGCTTCGTGCTCGTTTTTTTGTTCTGACCTCACCAACATGTCTCGTGGTCCATTTCTAACCTATAATCGAGACTTTTTTGGGTTTTAGAGGAAGTGGATCTAATTTAATACCCTCTCTCCTCTCGATTTCTATACGAGGCTTCGTGCTCGTTTTTTCGTTCTGACCTCACAAACACATCTCGTGGTCCATTTCTAACCTATAATGGAGACTTTTTCGGGTTTTAGAGCGAGTGGATCTAATTTCATACCCTCTCTCCTCCCGATTTCTATACGAGGCTTCGTGCTCGTTTTTTCGTTCTGACCTCACCAACACGTCTCATGGTCCATTTCTAACGTATAATCGAGACTTTTTCGGATTTTAGAGGAAGTGGATCTAATTTCATACTCTCTCTCCTCCCAATTTCTATACGAGGCTTCGTGTTCGTTTTTTCGTTCTGACCTCACCAACACGTCTCATGGTCCATTTCTAACGTATAATCGAGACTTTTTCGGGTTTTAGAGGAAGTGGATCTAATTTCAAACCCTCTCTCCACCCGATTTCTATACGAGGCTTCGTGCTCGTTTTTTCGTTCTGACCTCACCAACACGTCTAATGGTCCATTTCTAACGTATAATCGAGACTTTTTCGGGATTTAGAGGAAGCGGATCTAATTTCATACCCTCTCTCCTCCCGATTTCTAAACGAGGCTTCGTGCTCGTTTTTTCATTCTAACCTCAGGAACACGTCTCGTGGTCCATTTCTAACCTATAATCGAGACTTTTTCGGGTTTTAGAGGAAGTGGATCTAATTTCATACCCTCTCTCCTCCCGATTTCCAAACACGTCTCGTGGTCCATTACTAACCAATAATCGAGACTTTTTCGGGTTTTAGAGAAAGTGGATCTAATTTCATACCCTCTCTCCTCCCGATTTCTATACGAGGCTTCGTGCTCGTTTTTTCGTTCTGACCTCACAAACACGTCTCGTGGTCCATTTCTAACCTATAATTGAGACTTTTTCGGGTTTTAGAGCGAGTGGATCTAATTTCATACCCTCTCTCCTCCCGATTTCTATACGAGGCTTCGTGCTCGTTTTTTCGTTCTGACCTCACAAACACGTCTCGTGGTCCATTTCTAACCTATAATTGAGACTTTTTCGGGTTTTAGAGCGAGTGGATCTAATTTCATACCCTCTCTCCTCCCGATTTCTATACGAGGTTTCGTGCTCGTTTTTTCGTTCTGACCTCACCAACACGTCTCTTGGTCCATTTCTAATGTATAATCGAGACTTTTTCGGGTTTTAGAGGAAGTGGATCTAATTTCATTCCCTCTCTCCTCTCGATTTCTATACGAGGCTTGGTGCTCGTTTTTTCGTTTTGACCTCACAAACACGTCCCGTGGTCCATTTCTAACCTATAATCGAGACTTTTTCAGATTTTAGAGGAAGTGGATCTAATATCATACCCTCTCTCCTCCCGATTGCTATACGAGGCTTCGTACTCATTTTTTCGTTCTGACCTCACCAACATGTCTCGTGGTCCATTTCTAACCTATAATCGAGACTTTTTCGGGTTTTAGAGGAAGTAGATCTAATTTCATACCCTCTCTCCTCCCGATTTCTATACGAGGCTTCGTGCTCGTTTTTTCGTTCTGACCTCACAAACACGTCTCGTGGTCCATTTCTAACCTATAATTGAGACTTTTTCGGGTTTTAGAGCGAGTGGATCTAATTTCATACCCTCTCTCCTCCCGATTTCTATACGAGGCTTCGTGCTCGTTTTTTCGTTCTGACCTCACCAACACGTCTCCTGGTCCATTTCTAACGTATAATCGAGACTTTTTCGTGTTTTAGAGGAAGTGGATCTAATTTCATACCCTCTCTCCTCCTGATTTCTATACGAGGCTTCGTGCTCATTTTTTCGTTCTGACCTCACCAACACGTCTCATGGTCCATTTCTAACGTATTATCGAGACTTTTTCGGGTTTTAGAGGAAGTGGATCTAATTTCATACCCTCTGTTCTCCCGATTTCTATACGAGGCTTCGTGCTCGTTTTTTCGTTCTAACCTCAGGTACACGTCTCGTGGTCCATTTCTAACCTATAATCGAGACTTTTTCGGGTTTTAGAGGAAGTGGATCTAATTTCATACCCTCTCTCCTCCCGATTTCATCGGGAAATCGGGAGGAGAGAGGGTATAAAATTAGATCTAGTTGTTCCAAAACCTGAAAAAGTCTCGATTATTGGTTAGTAAGGGACCACGAGACGTGTTGGTGAGGTCAGAACGAAAAAACGAGCACGAAGCCTCGTATAGAAATCGGGAGGAGAGAGGGTATGAAATTAGATCCACTAGCTCTAAAACCCGTCTGGTGGTCCATTTCTAATCTATAATCTAGATTTTTTCGGGTTTTAGAGGAAGTGGATCTAATTTCATACCCTCTCTCCTCCCGATTTGTATACGAGGCTTCGTGGTCCTTTTTTTCGTTCTGACCTCACAAACACGTCTCGTGGTCCATTTCTAACCTATAATTGAGACGTTTTCGGGTTTTAGAGCGAGTGGATCTAATTTCATACCCTCTCTCCTCCAGATTTCTATACGAGGCTTCGTGCTCGTTTTTTCGTTCGGACCTTATAAACACGTCTCGTGGTTCATTTCTAACCTATAATCGAGACTTTTTCCGATTTTAGAGGAAGTGGATATAATTTCATACCCTCTCTCCTCCTGATTGCTATACGAGGCTTCGTGCTCGTTTTTTCGTTCTGACCTCACCAACACGTCTCGTGGTCCATTTCTAACTTATAATCAAGACTTTTTCGGGTTTTAGAGGAAGTGGATCTAATTTCATACCCTCTCTCCTCCCGATTTCTATACGAGGCTTCGTGGTCGTTTTTTCGCTCGGACCTCACAAACAGGTCCCGTGGTCCATTTCTAACCTATAATCGAGACTTTTTCGGGTTTTCGAGCGAGTGGATCTAATTTCATACCCTCTCTCCTCCCGATTTCTATACGAGGCTTCGTGCTCATTTTTTCGTTCTGACCTCACCAATACGTCTCATGGTCCATTTCTAACGTATAATCGAGACTTTTTCGGATTTTAGAGGAAGTGGATCTAATTTCATACCCTCTCTCCTCCCGATTTCTATACGAGGCTTCGTGCTCGTTTTTTCGTTCTGACCTCACCAACACGTCTCATGGTCCATTTCTAACGTATAATCGAGACTTTTTCGGGTTTTAGTGCAAGTGGATCTAATTTCATACCCTCTCTCCTCCCGATTTCTAAACGAGGCTTCGTGCTCGTTTTTTCGTTCTAACCTCAGGAACACGTCTAGTGGTCCATTTCTAACCTATAATCGAGACTTTTTCGGGTTTTAGAGCTAGTGGATCTAATTTCATACCCTCTCTCCTCCCGATTTCTATAAGAGGCTTCGTGCTCGTTTTTTCGTTCTGACTTCACCAACACGTCTCATGGTCCATTTCTAACGTATAATCGAGACTTTTTCGGATTTTAGAGGAAGTGGATCTAATTTCATACCCTCTCTCCTCCCGATTGCTATACGAGGCTTCGTGCTCGTTTTTTCATTCTAACCTCACCAACATGTCTCGTGGTCCATTTCTAACCTATAATCGAGACTTTTTCGGGTTTTAGAGGAAGTGGATCTAATTTCATACCCTCTCTCCTCCCGATTTCTATACGAGGCTTCGTGCTCGTTTTTTCGTTCTGACCTCACAAACACGTCTCGTGGTCCATTTCTAACCTATAATTGAGACTTTTTCGGGTTTTAGAGCGAGTGGATCTAATTTCATACCCTCTCTCCTCCCGATTTCTATACGAGGCTTCGTGCTCGTTTTTTCGTTCTTACCTCACCAACACGTCTCATGGTCCATTTCTAATGTATAATTGAGACTTTTTCGGGTTTTAGAGAGAGTGGATCTAATTTCATACCCTCTCTCCTCCCGATTTCTATACGAGGCTTCGTGCTTGTTTTTTCGTTCTGACCTCACCAACACGTCTCATGGTCCATTTCTAACGTATAATCGAGACTTTTTCGGGTTTTAGAGGAAGTGGATCTAATTTCATACCCTCTCTCCTCCCGATTTCTATACCAGGCTTCGTGCTCGTTTTTTCGTTCTGACCTCACCAACACGTCTCATGGTCCATTTCTAACGTATAATCGAGACTTTTTCGGGTTTTACAGGAAGTGGATCTAATTTCATACCCTCTCTCCTCCCGATATCTATACGAGGCTTCGTGCTTGTTTTTTCATTCTGACCTCAGAAACACTTCTCGTGGTCCATTACTAACCAATAATCGAGACTTTTTCTGATTTTCGAACAAGTTGATCTAATTTCATATCCTCTCTCCACCCGATTTCTATACGAGGCTTCGCGCTCGTTTTTTCGTTCTGACCTCACCAACACGTCTCGTGGTCCATTTCTAACCTATAATCGAGACTAGACTTTTTCGGGTTTTAGAGGAAGTGGATCTAATTTCATACCCTCTCTCCTCCCGATTTCTATACGAGGTTTCGTGCTCGTTTTTTCATTCTGACCTCACCAACACGTCTCATGGTCCATTTCTAACGTATAATCGAGACTTTTTCGGGTTTTAGAGGAAGTGGATCTAATTTTATACCCTCTCTCCTCCCGATTTCTATACGCGGCTTCGTGCTCGTTTTTTCATTCTGACCTTACAAACACGTCTCGTGGTTCAATTCTAACCTATAGTCGAGTCTTTTTCGGATTTTAGAGGAAGTGGATCTAATTTCATACTCTCTCTCCTCCCGATTTCTATACGAGGCTTCGTGCTCGTTTTTTCGTTCTGACCTTACAAACACGTCTCGTGGTTCAATTCTAACCTATAGTCGAGTCTTTTTCGGATTTTAGAGGAAGTGGATCTAATTTCATACCCTCTCTCCTCCCGATTTCTATACGAGGCTTCGTGCTCGTTTTTTCGTTCTGACCTCACCAACACGTCTCATGGTCCATTTCTAACGTATAATCGAGACTTTTTCGGATTTTAGAGGAAGTGGATCTAATTTCATACTCTCTCTCCTCCCAATTTCTATACGAGGCTTCGTGCTCGTTTTTTCGTTCTGACCTCACCAACACGTCTCATGGTCCATTTCTAACGTATAATCGAGACTTTTTCGGGTTTTAGAGGAAGTGGATCTAATTTCATACCCTCTCTCCTCCTGATTTCTATACGAGGTTTCGTAATCGTTTTTTCGTTCTGACCTCACCAACACGTCTCCTGGTCCATTTCTAACGTATAATCGAGACTTTTTCGGGTTTTAGAGGAAGTGGATCTAATTTCATACCCTCTCTCCTCCCGATTTCTATACGAGGTTTCGTGCTCGTTTTTTCGTTCTGACCTCACCAACACGTCTCATGGTCCATTTCTAACGTATAATCGAGACTTTTTCGGGTTTTAGAGGAAGTGGATCTAATTTTATACTCTCTCTCCTCTCGATTTCTATACGAGGCTTCGTGCTCGTTTTTTCGTTCTGACCTTACAAACACGTCTCGTGGTTCAATTCTAACCTATAGTCGAGTCTTTTTCGGGTTTTAGAGGAAGTGGATCTAATTTCATACCCTCTCTCCTCCCGATTGCTATACGAGGCTTCGTCCTCGTTTTTTTGTTCTGACCTCACCAACATGTCTCGTGGTCCATTTCTAACCTATAATCGAGACTTTTTCGGGTTTTAGAGGAAGTGGATCTAATTTCATACCCTCTATCCTGCCGATTTCTATACGAGGCTTCGTGCTCGTTTTTTCGTTCTGACCTCACAAACACGTCTCGTGGTCCATTTCTAACCTATAATTGAGACTTTTTCGAGTTTTAGAGCGAGTGGGTCTAATTTCATACCCTCTCTCCTCCCGATTTCTTTACGAGGCTTCGTGCTCGTTTTTTCGTTCTGACCTCACAAACACGTCTCGTGGTCCATTTCTAACCTATAATCGAGACTTTTTCGAGTTTTAGAGGCAGTGGATCTAATTTCATACCCTCTCTCCTGCCGATTTCTATACGAGGCTTTGTGCTCGTTTTTTCGTTCTGACCTCACAAACACGTCTCGTGGTCCATTACTAACCAATAATCGAGACTTTTTCGGGTTTTGGAACAACAGGATTTAATTTTATACCCTCTCTCCTCCCGATTTCTATACGAGGCTTCGTGCTCGTTTTTTCGTTCTGACCTTACAAACACGTCTCGTGGTTCATTTCTAACCTATAATCGAGACTTTTTCGGATTTTAGAGGAAGTGGATCTAATTTCATACCCTCTCTCATCCCGATTTCTATACGAGGCTTCCTGCTCTTTTTTTCGTTCTGACCTCAAAAATTGTTCTCGTGGTCCATTTCTAACTTATAATTGAGACTTTTTCGGGTTTTAAAGCTAGTGGATCTAATTTCATACCCTCTCTCCTCCCGATTGCTATACGAGGCTTCGTGCTCGTTTTTTCGTTCTGACCTCACCAACACGTCTCATGGTCCATTTCTAACGTATAATCGAGACTTTTTCGGGTTTTAGAGGAAGTGGATCTAATTTCATACCCTCTCTCCTCCCGATTTCTATACGAGGCTTCGTGCTCGTTTTTTCGTTCTGACCTCACCAACACGTCTCATGGTCCATTTCTAACGTATAATCGAGACTTTTTCGGGTTTTATAGGAAGTGGATCTAATTTCATACCCTCTCTCCTCCCGATTTCTATACGAGGCTTCGTGCTCATTTTTTCGTTATGACCTCACAAACACGTCTCGTGGTCCATTTCTAACCTATAATCGAGACTTTTTCGAGTTTTAGAGGAAGTGGATCTAATTTCATACCCTCTCTCCTCCCGATTTCTATACGAGGCTTCGTGGTCGTTTTTTCGCTCGGACCTCACAAACAGGTCTCGTGATCCATTTCTAACCTATAATCGAGACTTTTTCGGGTTTTCGAGCGAGTGTATCTAGTTTCATACCCTCTCTCCTCCCGATTTCTATACGAGGCTTCGTGCTCATTTTTTCGTTATGACCTCACAAACACGTCTCGTGGTCCATTTCAAACCTATAATCGAGACTTTTTCGAGTTTTAGAGGAAGTGGATCTAATTTCATACCCTCTCTCCTCCCGATTTCTATACGAGGCTTCGTGCTCGTTTTTTCGTTCTGACCTCAAAAATTGGTCTCGTGGTCCATTTCTAACCTATAATTGAGACTTTTTCGGGTTTTAGAGCTAGTGGATCTAATTTGATATCCTCTCTCCTCCCGATTTCTATACGATGCTTCGTGCTCGTTTTTTCGTTCTGACCTCACAAACACGTTTCGTGGTCCATTTCTAACCTATAATCGAGACTTTTTCGAGTTTTCGAGCTAGTGGATCTAATTTTATACCCTCTCTCCTCCCGATTTCTATACGAGGCTTCGTGCTCGTTTTTTCGTTCTGACCTCACCAACACGTCTCCTGGTCCATTTCTAACGTATAATCGAGACTTTTTCGGATTTTAGAGGAAGTGGATCTAATTTCATACTCTCTCTCCTCCCAATTTCTATACGAGGCTTCGTGCTCGTTTTTTCGTTCTGACCTCACCAACACGTCTCATGGTCCATTTCTAACGTATAATCGAGACTTTTTCGGGTTTTAGAGGAAGTGGATCTAATTTCATACCCTCTCTCCTCCTGATTTCTATACGAGGTTTCGTGCTCGTTTTTTCGTTCTGACCTCACCAACACGTCTCCTGGTCCATTTCTAACTTATAATCGAGACTTTTTCGGGTTTTAGAGGAAGTGGATCTAATTTCATACCCTCTCTCCTCCCGATTTCTATACGAGGTTTCGTGCTCGTTTTTTCGTTCTGACCTCAACAACACGTCTCATGGTCCATTTCTAACATATAATCGAGACTTTTTCGGGTTTTAGAGGAAGTGGATCTAATTTTATACCCTCTCTCCTCCCGATTTCTATACGAGGCTTCGTGCTGGTTTTTTCGTTCTGACCTTACAAACACGTCTCGTGGTTCAATTCTAACCTATAGTCGAGTCTTTTTCGGATTTTAGAGAAAGTGGATCTAATTTCATACCCTCTCTCCTCCCGATTGCTATACGAGGCTTCGTCCTCGTTTTTTTGTTCTGACCTCACCAACATGTCTCGTGGTCCATTTCTAACCTATAATCGAGACTTTTTCGGGTTTTAGAGGAAGTGGATCTAATTTCATACCCTCTCTCCTCTCGATTTCTATACGAGGCTTCGTGCTAGTTTTTTCATTCTGACCTCACAAACACATCTCGTGGTCCATTTCTAACCTATAATGGAGACTTTTTCGGGTTTTAGAGCGAGTGGATCTAATTTCATACCCTCTCTCCTCCCGATTTCTATACGAGGCTTCGTGCTCGTTTTTTCGTTCTGACCTCACCAACACGTCTCATGGTCCATTTCTAACGTATAATCGAGACTTTTTCGGATTTTAGAGGAAGTGGATCTAATTTCATACTCTCTCTCCTCCCAATTTCTATACGAGGCTTCGTGTTCGTTTTTTCGTTCTGACCTCACCAACACGTCTCATGGTCCATTTCTAACGTATAATCGAGACTTTTTCGGGTTTTAGAGGAAGTGGATCTAATTTCATACCCTCTCTCCACCCGATTTCTATACGAGGCTTCGTGCTCGTTTTTTCGTTCTGACCTCACCAACACGTCTCATGGTCCATTTCTAACGTATAATCGAGACTTTTTCGGGATTTAGAGGAAGCGGATCTAATTTCATACCCTCTCTCCTCCCGATTTCTAAACGAGGCTTCGTGCTCGTTTTTTCATTCTAACCTCAGGAACACGTCTCGTGGTCCATTTCTAACCTATAATCGAGACTTTTTCGGGTTTTAGAGGAAGTGGATCTAATTTCATACCCTCTCTCCTCCCGATTTCCAAACACGTCTCGTGGTCCATTACTAACCAATAATCGAGACTTTTTCTGGTTTTAGAACAAGTGGATCTAATTTTGATACCCTCTCTCCTCCCGATTTCTATACGAGGCTTCGTGCTCGTTTTTTCATTCTGACCTTACAAAGACGTCTCGTGGTTCATTTCTAACCTATAATCGAGACTTTTTCGGATTTTAGAGGAAGTGGATCTAATATCATACCCTCTCTCCTCCCGATTGCTATACGAGGCTTCGTACTCATTTTTTCGTTCTGACCTCACCAACATGTCTCGTGGACCATTTCTAACCTATAATCGAGACTTTTTCGGGTTTTAGAGGAAGTAGATCTAATTTCATACCCTCTCTCCTCCCGATTTCTATACGAGGCTTCGTGCTCGTTTTTTCGTTCTGACCTCACCAACACGTCTCCTGGTCCATTTCTAACGTATAATCGAGACTTTTTCGTGTTTTAGAGGAAGTGGATCTAATTTCATACCCTCTCTCCTCCTGATTTCTATACGAGGCTTCGTGCTCGTTTTTTCGTTCTGACCTCACCAACACGTCTCATGGTCCATTTCTAACGTATTATCGATGCTTTTTCGGGTTTTAGAGGAAGTGGATCTAATTTCATACCCTCTGTTCTCCCGATTTCTATACGAGGCTTCGTGCTCGTTTTTTCGTTCTAACCTCAGGTACACGTCTCGTGGTCCATTTCTAACCTATAATCGAGACTTTTTCGGGATTTAGAGGAAGTGGATCTAATTTCATACCCTCTCTCCTCCCGATTTCTATACGAGGCTTCGTGCTCGTTTTTTCGTTCTGACCTCAAAAATTGGTCTCGTGGTCCATTTCTAACCTATAATTGAGACTTTTTCGGGTTTTAGAGCTAGTGGATCTAATTTGATATCCTCTCTCCTCCCGATTTCTATACGATGCTTCGTGCTCGTTTTTTCGTTCTGACCTCACAAACACGTTTCGTGGTCCATTTCTAACCTATAATCGAGACTTTTTCGAGTTTTCGAGCTAGTGGATCTAATTTTATACCCTCTCTCCTCCCGATTTCTATACGAGGCTTCGTGCTCGTTTTTTCGTTCTGACCTCACCAACACGTCTCCTGGTCCATTTCTAACGTATAATCGAGACTTTTTCGGATTTTAGAGGAAGTGGATCTAATTTCATACTCTCTCTCCTCCCAATTTCTATACGAGGCTTCGTGCTCGTTTTTTCGTTCTGACCTCACCAACACGTCTCATGGTCCATTTCTAACGTATAATCGAGACTTTTTCGGGTTTTAGAGGAAGTGGATCTAATTTCATACCCTCTCTCCTCCTGATTTCTATACGAGGTTTCGTGCTCGTTTTTTCGTTCTGACCTCACCAACACGTCTCCTGGTCCATTTCTAACTTATAATCGAGACTTTTTCGGGTTTTAGAGGAAGTGGATCTAATTTCATACCCTCTCTCCTCCCGATTTCTATACGAGGTTTCGTGCTCGTTTTTTCGTTCTGACCTCAACAACACGTCTCATGGTCCATTTCTAACATATAATCGAGACTTTTTCGGGTTTTAGAGGAAGTGGATCTAATTTTATACCCTCTCTCCTCCCGATTTCTATACGAGGCTTCGTGCTGGTTTTTTCGTTCTGACCTTACAAACACGTCTCGTGGTTCAATTCTAACCTATAGTCGAGTCTTTTTCGGATTTTAGAGAAAGTGGATCTAATTTCATACCCTCTCTCCTCCCGATTGCTATACGAGGCTTCGTCCTCGTTTTTTTGTTCTGACCTCACCAACATGTCTCGTGGTCCATTTCTAACCTATAATCGAGACTTTTTCGGGTTTTAGAGGAAGTGGATCTAATTTCATACCCTCTCTCCTCTCGATTTCTATACGAGGCTTCGTGCTAGTTTTTTCATTCTGACCTCACAAACACATCTCGTGGTCCATTTCTAACCTATAATGGAGACTTTTTCGGGTTTTAGAGCGAGTGGATCTAATTTCATACCCTCTCTCCTCCCGATTTCTATACGAGGCTTCGTGCTCGTTTTTTCGTTCTGACCTCACCAACACGTCTCATGGTCCATTTCTAACGTATAATCGAGACTTTTTCGGATTTTAGAGGAAGTGGATCTAATTTCATACTCTCTCTCCTCCCAATTTCTATACGAGGCTTCGTGTTCGTTTTTTCGTTCTGACCTCACCAACACGTCTCATGGTCCATTTCTAACGTATAATCGAGACTTTTTCGGGTTTTAGAGGAAGTGGATCTAATTTCATACCCTCTCTCCACCCGATTTCTATACGAGGCTTCGTGCTCGTTTTTTCGTTCTGACCTCACCAACACGTCTCATGGTCCATTTCTAACGTATAATCGAGACTTTTTCGGGATTTAGAGGAAGCGGATCTAATTTCATACCCTCTCTCCTCCCGATTTCTAAACGAGGCTTCGTGCTCGTTTTTTCATTCTAACCTCAGGAACACGTCTCGTGGTCCATTTCTAACCTATAATCGAGACTTTTTCGGGTTTTAGAGGAAGTGGATCTAATTTCATACCCTCTCTCCTCCCGATTTCCAAACACGTCTCGTGGTCCATTACTAACCAATAATCGAGACTTTTTCTGGTTTTAGAACAAGTGGATCTAATTTTGATACCCTCTCTCCTCCCGATTTCTATACGAGGCTTCGTGCTCGTTTTTTCATTCTGACCTTACAAAGACGTCTCGTGGTTCATTTCTAACCTATAATCGAGACTTTTTCGGATTTTAGAGGAAGTGGATCTAATATCATACCCTCTCTCCTCCCGATTGCTATACGAGGCTTCGTACTCATTTTTTCGTTCTGACCTCACCAACATGTCTCGTGGACCATTTCTAACCTATAATCGAGACTTTTTCGGGTTTTAGAGGAAGTAGATCTAATTTCATACCCTCTCTCCTCCCGATTTCTATACGAGGCTTCGTGCTCGTTTTTTCGTTCTGACCTCACCAACACGTCTCCTGGTCCATTTCTAACGTATAATCGAGACTTTTTCGTGTTTTAGAGGAAGTGGATCTAATTTCATACCCTCTCTCCTCCTGATTTCTATACGAGGCTTCGTGCTCGTTTTTTCGTTCTGACCTCACCAACACGTCTCATGGTCCATTTCTAACGTATTATCGATGCTTTTTCGGGTTTTAGAGGAAGTGGATCTAATTTCATACCCTCTGTTCTCCCGATTTCTATACGAGGCTTCGTGCTCGTTTTTTCGTTCTAACCTCAGGTACACGTCTCGTGGTCCATTTCTAACCTATAATCGAGACTTTTTCGGGATTTAGAGGAAGTGGATCTAATTTCATACCCTCTCTCCTCCCGATTTCCCGATGAAATCGGGAGGAGAGAGGGTATAAAATTAGATCTAGTTGTTCCAAAACCTGAAAAAGTCTCGATTATTGGTTAGTAAGGGACCACGAGACGTGTTGGTGAGGTCAGAACGAAAAAACGAGCACGAAGCCTCGTATAGAAATCGGGAGGAGAGAGGGTATGAAATTAGATCCACTAGCTCTAAAACCCGTCTGGTGGTCCATTTCTAACGTATAATCCAGATTTTTTCGGGTTTTAGAGGAAGTGGATCTAATTTCATACCCTCTCTCCTCCCGATTTCTATACGAGGCTTCGTGGTCCTTTTTTTCGTTCTGACCTCACAAACACGTCTCGTGGTCCATTTCTAACCTATAATTGAGACTTTTTCGGGTTTTAGAGCGAGTGGATCTAATTTCATACCCTCTCTCCTCCAGATTTCTATACGAGGCTTCGTGCTCGTTTTTTCGTTCGGACCTTATAAACACGTCTCGTGGTTCATTTCTAACCTATAATCGAGACTTTTTCCGATTTTAGAGGAAGTGGATATAATTTCATACCCTCTCTCCTCCTGATTGCTATACGAGGCTTCGTGCTCGTTTTTTCTTTCTGACCTCACCAACACGTCTCGTGGTCCATTTCTAACTTATAATCAAGACTTTTTCGGGTTTTAGAGGAAGTGGATCTAATTTCATACCCTCTCTCCTCCCGATTTCTATACGAGGCTTCGTGGTCGTTTTTTCGCTCGGACCTCACAAACAGGTCCCGTGGTCCATTTCTAACCTATAATCGAGACTTTTTCGGGTTTTCGAGCGAGTGGATCTAATTTCATACCCTCTCTCCTCCCGATTTCTATACGAGGCTTCGTGCTCATTTTTTCGTTCTGACCTCACCAATACGTCTCATGGTCCATTTCTAACGTATAATCGAGACTTTTTCGGATTTTAGAGGAAGTGGATCTAATTTCATACCCTCTCTCCTCCCGATTTCTATACGAGGCTTCGTGCTCGTTTTTTCGTTCTGACCTCACCAACACGTCTCATGGTCCATTTCTAACGTATAATCGAGACTTTTTCGGGTTTTAGTGCAAGTGGATCTAATTTCATACCCTCTCTCCTCCCGATTTCAAAACGAGGCTTCGTGCTCGTTTTTTCGTTCTACCTCAGGAACACGTCTAGTGGTCCATTTCTAACCTATAATCGAGACTTTTTCGGGTTTTAGAGCTAGTGGATCTAATTTCATACCCTCTCTCCTCCCGATTTCTATAAGAGGCTTCGTGCTCGTTTTTTCGTTCTGACCTCACCAACACGTCTCATGGTCCATTTCTAACGTATAATCGAGACTTTTTCGGATTTTAGAGGAAGTGGATCTAATTTCATACCCTCTCTCCTCCCGATTTCTATACGAGGCTTCGTGCTCGTTTTTTCGTTCTGACCTCAAAAATTGGTCTCGTAGTCCATTTCTAACCTATAATTGAGACTTTTTCGGGTTTTAGAGCTAGTGGATCTAATTTGATATCCTCTCTCCTCCCGATTTCTATACGATGCTTCGTGCTCGTTTTTTCGTTCTGACCTCACAAACACGTTTCGTGGTCCATTTCTAACCTATAATCGAGACTTTTTCGAGTTTTCGAGCTAGTGGATCTAATTTCATACCCTCTCTCCTCCCGATTTCTATACGAGGCTTCGTGCTCGTTTTTTCGTTCTGACCTCACCAACACGTCTCATGGTCCATTTCTAACGTATAATCGAGACTTTTTCGGATTTTAGAGGAAGTGGATCTAATTTCATACTCTCTCTCCTCCCAATTTCTATACGAGGCTTCGTGCTCGTTTTTTCGTTCTGACCTCACCAACACGTCTCATGGTCCATTTCTAACGTATAATCGAGACTTTTTCGGGTTTTAGAGGAAGTGGATCTAATTTTATACCCTCTCTCCTCCCGATTTCTATACGAGGCTTCGTGCTGGTTTTTTCGTTCTGACCTTACAAACACGTCTCGTGGTTCAATTCTAACCTATAGTCGAGTCTTTTTCGGATTTTAGAGAAAGTGGATCTAATTTCATACCCTCTCTCCTCCCGATTGCTATACGAGGCTTCGTCCTCGTTTTTTTGTTCTGACCTCACCAACATGTCTCGTGGTCCATTTCTAACCTATAATCGAGACTTTTTCGGGTTTTAGAGGAAGTGGATCTAATTTCATACCCTCTCTCCTCTCGATTTCTATACGAGGCTTCGTGCTCGTTTTTTCGTTCTGACCTCACAAACACATCTCGTGGTCCATTTCTAACCTATAATGGAGACTTTTTCGGGTTTTAGAGCGAGTGGATCTAATTTCATACCCTCTCTCCTCCCGATTTCTATACGAGGCTTCGTGCTCGTTTTTTCGTTCTGACCTCACCAACACGTCTCCTGGTCCATTTCTAACGTATAATCGAGACTTTTTCGGATTTTAGAGGAAGTGGATCTAATTTCATACTCTCTCTCCTCCCAATTTCTATACGAGGCTTCGTGTTCGTTTTTTCGTTCTGACCTCACCAACACGTCTCATGGTCCATTTCTAACGTATAATCGAGACTTTTTCGGGTTTTAGAGGAAGTGGATCTAATTTCATACCCTCTCTCCACCCGATTTCTATACGAGGCTTCGTGCTCGTTTTTTCGTTCTGACCTCACCAACACGTCTCATGGTCCATTTCTAACGTATAATCGAGACTTTTTCGGGATTTAGAGGAAGCGGATCTAATTTCATACCCTCTCTCCTCCCGATTTCTAAACGAGGCTTCGTGCTCGTTTTTTCATTCTAACCTCAGGAACACGTCTCGTGGTCCATTTCTAACCTATAATCGAGACTTTTTCGGGTTTTAGAGGAAGTGGATCTAATTTCATACCCTCTCTCCTCCCGATTTCCAAACACGTCTCGTGGTCCATTACTAACCAATAATCGAGACTTTTTCTGGTTTTAGAACAAGTGGATCTAATTTTGATACCCTCTCTCCTCCCGATTTCTATACGAGGCTTCGTGCTCGTTTTTTCATTCTGACCTTACAAAGACGTCTCGTGGTTCATTTCTAACCTATAATCGAGACTTTTTCGGATTTTAGAGGAAGTGGATCTAATATCATACCCTCTCTCCTCCCGATTGCTATACGAGGCTTCGTACTCATTTTTTCGTTCTGACCTCACCAACATGTCTCGTGGTCCATTTCTAACCTATAATCGAGACTTTTTCGGGTTTTAGAGGAAGTAGATCTAATTTCATACCCTCTCTCCTCCCGATTTCTATACGAGGCTTCGTGCTCGTTTTTTCGTTCTGACCTCACAAACACGTCTCGTGGTCCATTTCTAACCTATAATTGAGACTTTTTCGGGTTTTAGAGCGAGTGGATCTAATTTCATACCCTCTCTCCTCCCGATTTCTATACGAGGCTTCGTGCTCGTTTTTTCGTTCTGACCTCACCAACACGTCTCCTGGTCCATTTCTAACGTATAATCGAGACTTTTTCGTGTTTTAGAGGAAGTGGATCTAATTTCATACCCTCTCTCCTCCTGATTTCTATACGAGGCTTCGTGCTCGTTTTTTCGTTCTGACCTCACCAACACGTCTCATGGTCCATTTCTAACGTATTATCGAGGCTTTTTCGGGTTTTAGAGGAAGTGGATCTAATTTCATACCCTCTGTTCTCCCGATTTCTATACGAGGCTTCGTGCTCGTTTTTTCGTTCTAACCTCAGGTACACGTCTCGTGGTCCATTTCTAACCTATAATCGAGACTTTTTCGGGATTTAGAGGAAGTGGATCTAATTTCATACCCTCTCTCCTCCCGATTTCCCGATGAAATCGGGAGGAGAGAGGGTATAAAATTAGATCTAGTTGTTCCAAAACCTGAAAAAGTCTCGATTATTGGTTAGTAAGGGACCACGAGACGTGTTGGTGAGGTCAGAACGAAAAAACGAGCACGAAGCCTCGTATAGAAATCGGGAGGAGAGAGGGTATGAAATTAGATCCACTAGCTCTAAAACCCGTACGGTGGTCCATTTCTAACGTATAATCTAGATTTTTTCGGGTTTTAGAGGAAGTGGATCTAATTTCATACCCTCTCTCCTCCCGATTTCTATACGAGGCTTCGTGGTCCTTTTTTTCGTTCTGACCTCACAAACACGTCTCGTGGTCCATTTCTAACCTATAATTGAGACTTTTTCGGGTTTTAGAGCGAGTGGATCTAATTTCATACCCTCTCTCCTCCAGATTTCTATACGAGGCTTCGTGCTCGTTTTTTCGTTCGGACCTTATAAACACGTCTCGTGGTTCATTTCTAACCTATAATCGAGACTTTTTCCGATTTTAGAGGAAGTGGATATAATTTCATACCCTCTCTCCTCCTGATTGCTATACGAGGCTTCGTGCTCGTTTTTTCGTTCTGACCTCACCAACACGTCTCGTGGTCCATTTCTAACTTATAATCAAGACTTTTTCGGGTTTTAGAGGAAGTGGATCTAATTTCATACCCTCTCTCCTCCCGATTTCTATACGAGGCTTCGTGGTCGTTTTTTCGCTCGGACCTCACAAACAGGTCCCGTGGTCCATTTCTAACCTATAATCGAGACTTTTTCGGGTTTTCGAGCGAGTGGATCTAATTTCATACCCTCTCTCCTCCCGATTTCTATACGAGGCTTCGTGCTCATTTTTTCGTTCTGACCTCACCAATACGTCTCATGGTCCATTTCTAACGTATAATCGAGACTTTCTCGGATTTTAGAGGAAGTGGATCTAATTTCATACCCTCTCTCCTCCCGATTTCTATACGAGGATTCGTGCTCGTTTTTTCGTTCTGACCTCACCAACACGTCTCATGGTCCATTTCTAACGTATAATCGAGACTTTTTCGGGTTTTAGTGCAAGTGGATCTAATTTCATACCCTCTCTCCTCCCGATTTCTAAACGAGGCTTCGTGCTCGTTTTTTCGTTCTAACCTCAGGAACACGTCTAGTGGTCCATTTCTAACCTATAATCGAGACTTTTTCGGGTTTTAGAGCTAGTGGATCTAATTTCATACCCTCTCTCCTCCCGATTTCTATTAGAGGCTTCGTGCTCGTTTTTTCGTTCTGACCTCACCAACACGTCTCATGGTCCATTTCTAACGTATAATCGAGACTTTTTCGGATTTTAGAGGAAGTGGATCTAATTTCATACCCTCTCTCCTCCCGATTTCTATACGAGGCTTCGTGCTCGTTTTTTCGTTCTGACCTCAAAAATTGGTCTCGTAGTCCATTTCTAACCTATAATTGAGACTTTTTCGGGTTTTAGAGCTAGTGGATCTAATTTGATATCCTCTCTCCTCCCGATTTCTATACGATGCTTCGTGCTCGTTTTTTCGTTCTGACCTCACAAACACGTTTCGTGGTCCATTTCTAACCTATAATCGAGACTTTTTCGAGTTTTCGAGCTAGTGGATCTAATTTCATACCCTCTCTCCTCCCGATTTCTATACGAGGCTTCGTGCTCGTTTTTTCGTTCTGACCTCACCAACACGTCTCATGGTCCATTTCTAACGTATAATCGAGACTTTTTCGGATTTTAGAGGAAGTGGATCTAATTTCATACTCTCTCTCCTCCCAATTTCTATACGAGGCTTCGTGCTCGTTTTTTCGTTCTGACCTCACCAACACGTCTCATGGTCCATTTCTAACGTATAATCGAGACTTTTTCGGGTTTTAGAGGAAGTGGATCTAATTTCATACCCTCTCTCCTCCTGATTTCTATACGAGGTTTCGTGCTCGTTTTTTCGTTCTGACCTCACCAACACGTCTCCTGGTCCATTTCTAACGTATAATCGAGACTTTTTCGGGTTTTAGAGGAAGTGGATCTAATTTCATACCCTCTCTCCTCTCGATTTCTATACGAGGCTTCGTGCTCGTTTTTTCGTTCTGACCTCACAAACACATCTCGTGGTCCATTTCTAACCTATAATGGAGACTTTTTCGGGTTTTAGAGCGAGTGGATCTAATTTCATACCCTCTCTCCTCCCGATTTCTATACGAGGCTTCGTGCTCGTTTTTTCGTTCTGACCTCACCAACACGTCTCCTGGTCCATTTCTAACGTATAATCGAGACTTTTTCGGATTTTAGAGGAAGTGGATCTAATTTCATACTCTCTCTCCTCCCAATTTCTATACGAGGCTTCGTGCTCGTTTTTTCGTTCTGACCTCACCAACACGTCTCATGGTCCATTTCTAACGTATAATCGAGACTTTTTCGGGTTTTAGAGGAAGTGGATCTAATTTTATACCCTCTCTCCTCCCGATTTCTATACGAGGCTTCGTGCTGGTTTTTTCGTTCTGACCTTACAAACACGTCTCGTGGTTCAATTCTAACCTATAGTCGAGTCTTTTTCGGATTTTAGAGAAAGTGGATCTAATTTCATACCCTCTCTCCTCCCGATTGCTATACGAGGCTTCGTCCTCGTTTTTTTGTTCTGACCTCACCAACATGTCTCGTGGTCCATTTCTAACCTATAATCGAGACTTTTTCGGGTTTTAGAGGAAGTGGATCTAATTTCATACCCTCTCTCCTCTCGATTTCTATACGAGGCTTCGTGCTCGTTTTTTCGTTCTGACCTCACAAACACATCTCGTGGTCCATTTCTAACCTATAATGGAGACTTTTTCGGGTTTTAGAGCGAGTGGATCTAATTTCATACCCTCTCTCCTCCCGATTTCTATACGAGGCTTCGTGCTCGTTTTTTCGTTCTGACCTCACCAACACGTCTCCTGGTCCATTTCTAACGTATAATCGAGACTTTTTCGGATTTTAGAGGAAGTGGATCTAATTTCATACTCTCTCTCCTCCCAATTTCTATACGAGGCTTCGTGTTCGTTTTTTCGTTCTGACCTCACCAACACGTCTCATGGTCCATTTCTAACGTATAATCGAGACTTTTTCGGGTTTTAGAGGAAGTGGATCTAATTTCATACCCTCTCTCCACCCGATTTCTATACGAGGCTTCGTGCTCGTTTTTTCGTTCTGACCTCACCAACACGTCTCATGGTCCATTTCTAACGTATAATCGAGACTTTTTCGGGATTTAGAGGAAGCGGATCTAATTTCATACCCTCTCTCCTCCCGATTTCTAAACGAGGCTTCGTGCTCGTTTTTTCATTCTAACCTCAGGAACACGTCTCGTGGTCCATTTCTAACCTATAATCGAGACTTTTTCGGGTTTTAGAGGAAGTGGATCTAATTTCATACCCTCTCTCCTCCCGATTTCCAAACACGTCTCGTGGTCCATTACTAACCAATAATCGAGACTTTTTCTGGTTTTAGAACAAGTGGATCTAATTTTGATACCCTCTCTCCTCCCGATTTCTATACGAGGCTTCGTGCTCGTTTTTTCATTCTGACCTTACAAAGACGTCTCGTGGTTCATTTCTAACCTATAATCGAGACTTTTTCGGATTTTAGAGGAAGTGGATCTAATATCATACCCTCTCTCCTCCCGATTGCTATACGAGGCTTCGTACTCATTTTTTCGTTCTGACCTCACCAACATGTCTCGTGGTCCATTTCTAACCTATAATCGAGACTTTTTCGGGTTTTAGAGGAAGTAGATCTAATTTCATACCCTCTCTCCTCCCGATTTCTATACGAGGCTTCGTGCTCGTTTTTTCGTTCTGACCTCACAAACACGTCTCGTGGTCCATTTCTAACCTATAATTGAGACTTTTTCGGGTTTTAGAGCGAGTGGATCTAATTTCATACCCTCTCTCCTCCCGATTTCTATACGAGGCTTCGTGCTCGTTTTTTCGTTCTGACCTCACCAACACGTCTCCTGGTCCATTTCTAACGTATAATCGAGACTTTTTCGTGTTTTAGAGGAAGTGGATCTAATTTCATACCCTCTCTCCTCCTGATTTCTATACGAGGCTTCGTGCTCGTTTTTTCGTTCTGACCTCACCAACACGTCTCATGGTCCATTTCTAACGTATTATCGAGGCTTTTTCGGGTTTTAGAGGAAGTGGATCTAATTTCATACCCTCTGTTCTCCCGATTTCTATACGAGGCTTCGTGCTCGTTTTTTCGTTCTAACCTCAGGTACACGTCTCGTGGTCCATTTCTAACCTATAATCGAGACTTTTTCGGGATTTAGAGGAAGTGGATCTAATTTCATACCCTCTCTCCTCCCGATTTCCCGATGAAATCGGGAGGAGAGAGGGTATAAAATTAGATCTAGTTGTTCCAAAACCTGAAAAAGTCTCGATTATTGGTTAGTAAGGGACCACGAGACGTGTTGGTGAGGTCAGAACGAAAAAACGAGCACGAAGCCTCGTATAGAAATCGGGAGGAGAGAGGGTATGAAATTAGATCCACTAGCTCTAAAACCCGTACGGTGGTCCATTTCTAACGTATAATCTAGATTTTTTCGGGTTTTAGAGGAAGTGGATCTAATTTCATACCCTCTCTCCTCCCGATTTCTATACGAGGCTTCGTGGTCCTTTTTTTCGTTCTGACCTCACAAACACGTCTCGTGGTCCATTTCTAACCTATAATTGAGACTTTTTCGGGTTTTAGAGCGAGTGGATCTAATTTCATACCCTCTCTCCTCCAGATTTCTATACGAGGCTTCGTGCTCGTTTTTTCGTTCGGACCTTATAAACACGTCTCGTGGTTCATTTCTAACCTATAATCGAGACTTTTTCCGATTTTAGAGGAAGTGGATATAATTTCATACCCTCTCTCCTCCTGATTGCTATACGAGGCTTCGTGCTCGTTTTTTCGTTCTGACCTCACCAACACGTCTCGTGGTCCATTTCTAACTTATAATCAAGACTTTTTCGGGTTTTAGAGGAAGTGGATCTAATTTCATACCCTCTCTCCTCCCGATTTCTATACGAGGCTTCGTGGTCGTTTTTTCGCTCGGACCTCACAAACAGGTCCCGTGGTCCATTTCTAACCTATAATCGAGACTTTTTCGGGTTTTCGAGCGAGTGGATCTAATTTCATACCCTCTCTCCTCCCGATTTCTATACGAGGCTTCGTGCTCATTTTTTCGTTCTGACCTCACCAATACGTCTCATGGTCCATTTCTAACGTATAATCGAGACTTTCTCGGATTTTAGAGGAAGTGGATCTAATTTCATACCCTCTCTCCTCCCGATTTCTATACGAGGATTCGTGCTCGTTTTTTCGTTCTGACCTCACCAACACGTCTCATGGTCCATTTCTAACGTATAATCGAGACTTTTTCGGGTTTTAGTGCAAGTGGATCTAATTTCATACCCTCTCTCCTCCCGATTTCTAAACGAGGCTTCGTGCTCGTTTTTTCGTTCTAACCTCAGGAACACGTCTAGTGGTCCATTTCTAACCTATAATCGAGACTTTTTCGGGTTTTAGAGCTAGTGGATCTAATTTCATACCCTCTCTCCTCCCGATTTCTATTAGAGGCTTCGTGCTCGTTTTTTCGTTCTGACCTCACCAACACGTCTCATGGTCCATTTCTAACGTATAATCGAGACTTTTTCGGATTTTAGAGGAAGTGGATCTAATTTCATACCCTCTCTCCTCCCGATTTCTATACGAGGCTTCGTGCTCGTTTTTTCGTTCTGACCTCAAAAATTGGTCTCGTAGTCCATTTCTAACCTATAATTGAGACTTTTTCGGGTTTTAGAGCTAGTGGATCTAATTTGATATCCTCTCTCCTCCCGATTTCTATACGATGCTTCGTGCTCGTTTTTTCGTTCTGACCTCACAAACACGTTTCGTGGTCCATTTCTAACCTATAATCGAGACTTTTTCGAGTTTTCGAGCTAGTGGATCTAATTTCATACCCTCTCTCCTCCCGATTTCTATACGAGGCTTCGTGCTCGTTTTTTCGTTCTGACCTCACCAACACGTCTCATGGTCCATTTCTAACGTATAATCGAGACTTTTTCGGATTTTAGAGGAAGTGGATCTAATTTCATACTCTCTCTCCTCCCAATTTCTATACGAGGCTTCGTGCTCGTTTTTTCGTTCTGACCTCACCAACACGTCTCATGGTCCATTTCTAACGTATAATCGAGACTTTTTCGGGTTTTAGAGGAAGTGGATCTAATTTCATACCCTCTCTCCTCCTGATTTCTATACGAGGTTTCGTGCTCGTTTTTTCGTTCTGACCTCACCAACACGTCTCCTGGTCTATTTCTAACGTATAATCGAGACTTTTTCGGGTTTTAGAGGAAGTGGATCTAATTTCATACCCTCTCTCCTCCCGATTTCTATACGAGGTTTCGTGCTCGTTTTTTCGTTCTGACCTCACCAACACGTCTCATGGTCCATTTCTAACGTATAATCGAGACTTTTTCGGGTTTTAGAGGAAGTGGATCTAAATTTATACCCTCTCTCCTCCCGATTTCTATACGAGGCTTCGTGCTCGTTTTTTCGTTCTGACCTTACAAACACGTCTCGTGGTTCAATTCTAACCTATAGTCGAGTCTTTTTCGGATTTTAGAGGAAGTGGATCTAATTTCATACCCTCTCTCCTCCCGATTGCTATACGAGGCTTCGTTCTCGTTTTTTTGTTCTGACCTCACCAACTTGTCTCGTGGTCCATTTCTAACCTATAATCGAGAGTTTTTCGGGTTTTAGAGGAAGTGGATCTAATTTCATACCCTCTCTCCTCTCGATTTCTATACGAGGCTTCGTGCTCGTTTTTTCGTTCTGACCTCACAAACACATCTCGTGGTCCATTTCTAACCTATAATGGAGACTTTTTCGAGTTTTAGAGCGAGTGGATCTAATTTCATACCCTCTCTCCTCCCGATTTCTATACGAGGCTTCGTGCTCGTTTTTTCGTTCTGACCTCACAAACACGTCTAGTGGTCCATTTCTAACCAATAATCGAGACTTTTTCGGGTTTTAGAGCGAGTGGATCTAATTTCATACCCTTTCTCCTCCCAATTTCTATACGAGGCTTCGTGCTCGTTTTTTCGTTCTGACCTCACCAAACGTCTCATGGTCCATTTCTAACGTATAATCGAGACTTTTTCGGGTTTTAGAGGAAGTGGATCTAATTTCATACCCTCTCTCCACCCGATTTCTATACGAGGCTTCGTGCTCGTTTTTTCGTTCTGACCTCACCAACACGTCTCATGGTCCATTTCTAACGTATAATCGAGACTTTTTCGGGATTTAGAGGAAGTGGATCTAATTTCATACCCTCTCTCCTCCCGATTTCTAAACGAGGCTTCGTGCTCATTTTTTCGTTCTCACCTCAGGAACACGTCTCGTGGTCCATTTCTAACCTATAATCGAGACTTTTTCGGGTTTTAGAGGAAGTGGATCTAATTTCATACCCTCTCTCCTCCCGATTTCCAAACACGTCTCGTGGTCCATTACAAACCAATAATCGAGACTTTTTCTGGTTTTAGAACAAGTGGATCTAATTTTGATACCCTCTCTCCTCCCGATTTCTATACGAGGCGTCGTGCTCGTTTTTTCGTTCTGACCTCACCAACACGTCTCCTGGTCCATTTCTAACGTATAATCGAGACTTTTTCGGGTTTTAGAGGAAGTGGATCTAATTTCATTCCCTCTCTCCTCCCGATTTCTATACGAGGCTTCGTGCTCGTATTTTCGTTCTGACCTCACCAACACGTCTCATGGTCCATTTCTAACGTATTATCGAGACTTTTTCGGGTTTTAGAGGAAGTGGATCTAATTTCATACCCTCTCTCCTCCCGATTTCTATACGAGGCTTCGTGCTCGTTTTTTCGTTCTGACCTCACCAACACGTCTCATGGTCCATTTCTAACGTATTATCGAGACTTTTTCGGGTTTTAGAGGAAGTGGATCTAATTTCATACCCTTTCTCCTCCTGATTTCTATACGAGGCTTCGTGCTTGTTTTTTCGTTCTGACCTCACAAACACGTCTAGTGGTCCATTTCTAACCAATAATTGGGACTTTTTCGGGTTTTAGAGCGAGTGGATCTAATTTCATACCCTCTCTCCTCCTGATTTCTATAGGAGGCTTCGTGCTCGTTTTTTCGTTCTGACCTCACCAACACGTCTCATGGTCCATTTCTAACGTATAATCGAGACTTTTTCGGGTTTTAGAGGAAGTGGATCTAATTTCATACCCTCTCTCCACCCGATTTCTATACGAGGCTTCGTGCTCGTTTTTTCGTTCTGACCTCACAACACGTCTCATGGTCCATTTCTAACGTATAATCGAGACTTTTTCGGGTTTTAGAGGAAGTGGATCTAATTTCATACCCTCTCTCCTCCCGATTTCTAAACGAGGCTTCGTGCTCGTTTTTTCGTTCTAACCTCAGGAACACGTCTCGTGGTCCATTTCTAACCTATAATCGATACTTTTTCGGGTTTTAGAGGAAGTGGATCTAATTTCATACCCTCTCTCCTCCCGATTTCCAAACACGTCTCGTGGTCCATTACTAACCAATAATCGAGACTTTTTCTGGTTTTAGAACAAGTGGATCTAATTTTGATACCCTCTCTCCTCCCGATTTCTATACGAGGCTTCGTGCTCGTTTTTTCATTCTGACCTTACAAAGACGTCTCGTGGTTCATTTCTAACCTATAATCGAGACTTTTTCGGATTTTAGAGGAAGTGGATCTAATATCATACCCTCTCTCCTCCCGATTGCTATACGAGGCTTCGTGCTCGTTTTTTCGTTCTGACCTCACCAACATGTCTCGTGGTCCATTTCTAACCGATAATCGAGACTTTTTCGGGTTTTAGAGGAAGTGGATCTAATTTCATACCCTCTCTCCTCCCGATTTCTATACGAGGCTTCCTGCTCGTTTTTTCGTTCTGACCTCACAAACACGTCTCGTGGTCCATTTCTAACCTATAATTGAGACTTTTTCGGGTTTTAGAGCGAGTGGATCTAATTTCATACCCTCTCTCCTCCCGATTTCTATACGAGGCTTCGTGCTCGTTTTTTCGTTCTGACCTCACCAACACGTCTCCTGGTCCATTTCTAACGTATAATCGAGACTTTTTCGGGTTTTAGAGGAAGTGGATCTAATTTCATACCCTCTCTCCTCCCGATTTCTATACGAGGCTTCGTGCTCGTATTTTCGTTCTGACCTCACCAACACGTCTCATGGTCCATTTCTAACGTATTATCGAGACTTTTTCGGGTTTTAGAGGAAGTGGATCTAATTTCATACCCTCTCTCCTCCCGATTTCTATACGAGGCTTCGTGCTCGTTTTTTCGTTCTGACCTCACCAACACGTCTCATGGTCCATTTCTAACGTATAATCGAGACTTTTTCGGGTTTTAGAGGAAGTGGATCTAATTTCATACCCTCTCTCCTCCCGATTTCTAAACGAGGCTTCGTGCTCGTTTTTTCGTTCTAACCTCAGGAACACGTCTCGTGGTCCATTTCTAACCTATAATCGAGACTTTTTCGGGTTTTAGAGGAAGTGGATCTAATTTCATACCCTCTCTCCTCCCGATTTCCAAACACGTCTCGTGGTCCATTACTAACCAATAATCGAGACTTTTTCTGGTTTTAGAACAAGTGGATCTAATTTTGATACCCTCTCTCCTCCCGATTTCTATACGAGGCTTCGTGCTCGTTTTTTCATTCTGACCTTACAAAGACGTCTCGTGGTTCATTTCTAACCTATAATCGAGACTTTTTCGGATTTTAGAGGAAGTGGATCTAATATCATACCCTCTCTCCTCCCGATTGCTATACGAGGCTTCGTGCTCGTTTTTTCGTTCTGACCTCACCAACATGTCTCGTGGTCCATTTCTAACCGATAATCGAGACTTTTTCGGGTTTTAGAGGAAGTGGATCTAATTTCATACCCTCTCTCCTCCCGATTTCTATACGAGGCTTCCTGCTCGTTTTTTCGTTCTGACCTCACAAACACGTCTCGTGGTCCATTTCTAACCTATAATTGAGACTTTTTCGGGTTTTAGAGCGAGTGGATCTAATTTCATACCCTCTCTCCTCCCGATTTCTATACGAGGCTTCGTGCTCGTTTTTTCGTTCTGACCTCACCAACACGTCTCATGGTCCATTTCTAACGTATTATCGAGACTTTTTCGGGTTTTAGAGGAAGTGGATCTAATTTCATACCCTTTCTCCTCCTGATTTCTATACGAGGCTTCGTGCTTGTTTTTTCGTTCTGACCTCACAAACACGTCTAGTGGTTCATTTCTAACCAATAATTGGGACTTTTTCGGGTTTTAGAGCGAGTGGATCTAATTTCATACCCTCTCTCCTCCCGATTTCTATAGGAGGCTTCGTGCTCGTTTTTTCGTTCTGACCTCACCAACACGTCTCATGGTCCATTTCTAACGTATAATCGAGACTTTTTCGGGTTTTAGAGGAAGTGGATCTAATTTCATACCCTCTCTCCACCCGATTTCTATACGAGGCTTCGTGCTCGTTTTTTCGTTCTGACCTCACCAACACGTCTCATGGTCCATTTCTAACGTATAATCGAGACTTTTTCGGGTTTTAGAGGAAGTGGATCTAATTTCATACCCTCTCTCCTCCCGATTTCTAAACGAGGCTTCGTGCTCGTTTTTTCGTTCTAACCTCAGGAACACGTCTCGTGGTCCATTTCTAACCTATAATCGAGACTTTTTCGGGTTTTAGAGGAAGTGGATCTAATTTCATACCCTCTCTCCTCCCGATTTCCAAACCCGTCTCGTGGTCCATTACTAACCAATAATCGAGACTTTTTCTGGTTTTAGAACAAGTGGATCTAATTTTGATACCCTCTCTCCTCCCGATTTCTATACGAGGCTTCGTGCTCGTTTTTTCATTCTGACCTTACAAAGACATCTCGTGGTTCATTTCTAACCTATAATCGAGACTTTTTCGGATTTTAGACGAAGTGGATCTAATATCATACCCTCTCTCCTCCCGATTGCTATACGAGGCTTCGTGCTCGTTTTTTCGTTCTGACCTCACCAACATGTCTCGTGGTCCATTTCTAACCGATAATCGAGACTTTTTCGGGTTTTAGAGGAAGTGGATCTAATTTCATACCCTCTCTCCTCCCGATTTCTATACGAGGCTTCCTGCTCGTTTTTTCGTTCTGACCTCACAAACACGTCTCGTGGTCCATTTCTAACCTATAATTGAGACTTTTTCGGGTTTTAGAGCGAGTGGATCTAATTTCATACCCTCTCTCCTCCCGATTTCTATACGAGGCTTCGTGCTCGTTTTTTCGTTCTGACCTCACCAACACGTCTCCTGGTCCATTTCTAACGTATAATCGAGACTTTTTCGGGTTTTAGAGGAAGTGGATCTAATTTCATACCCTCTCTCCTCCCGATTTCTATACGAGGCTTCGTGCTCGTATTTTCGTTCTGACCTCACCAACACGTCTCATGGTCCATTTCTAACGTATTATCGAGACTTTTTCGGGTTTTAGAGGAAGTGGATCTAATTTCATACCCTCTCTCCTCCCGATTTCTATACGAGGCTTCGTGCTCGTTTTTTCGTTCTGACCTCACCAACACGTCTCATGGTCCATTTCTAACGTATTATCGAGACTTTTTCGGGTTTTAGAGGAAGTGGATCTAATTTCATACCCTCTCTCCTCCTGATTTCTATACGAGGCTTCGTGCTTGTTTTTTCGTTCTGACCTCACAAACACGTCTCGTGGTCCATTTCTAACCTATAATTGAGACTTTTTCGGGTTTTAGAGCGAGTGGATCTAATTTCATACCCTCTCTCCTCCCGATTTCTATACGAGGCTTCGTGCTAGTTTTTTCGTTCGGACCTTATAAACACGTCTCGTGGTTCATTTCTAACCTATAATCGAGACTTTTTCCGATTTTAGAGGAAGTGGATCTAATTTCATACCCTCTCTCCTCCTGATTGCTATACGAGGCTTCGTGCTCATTTTTTCGTTCTGACCTCACCAACACGTCTCGTGGTCCATTTCTAACCTATAATCGAGACTTTTTCGGGTTTTAGAGGAAGTGGATCTAATTTCATACCCTCTCTCCTCCCGATTTCTATACGTGGCTTCGTGCTCGTTTTTTCGTTCTGACCTTACAAAGACGTCTCGTGGTCCATTTCTAACCTATAATCGAGACTTTTTCGGGTTTTAGAGGAAGTGGATCTAATTTCATACCGTCTCTCCTCCCGATTTCTATACGAGGCTTCGTGGTCCTTTTTTTCGTTCTGACCTCACAAACACGTCTCGTGGTCCATTTCTAACCTATAATGGAGACTTTTTCGGGTTTTAGAGCGAGTGGATCTAATTTCATACCCTCTCTCCTCCAGATTTCTATACGAGGCTTCGTGCTAGTTTTTTCGTTCGGACCTTATAAACACGTCTCATGGTTCATTTCTAACCTATAATCGAGACTTTTTCCGATTTTAGAGGAAGTGGATCTAATTTCATACCCTCTCTCCTCCTGATTGCTATACGAGGCTTCGTGCTCGTTTTTTCGTTCTGACCTCACCAACACGTCTCGTGGTCCATTTCTAACCTATAATCGAGACTTTTTCGGGTTTTAGAGGAAGTGGATCTAATTTCATACCCTCTCTC
Organism: Thalia dealbata; assembly: GCA_030544415.1. Lineage (NCBI taxonomy): Eukaryota > Viridiplantae > Streptophyta > Magnoliopsida > Zingiberales > Marantaceae > Thalia > Thalia dealbata. The sequence continues at coordinate 14,941,864 of CM060460.1, forward strand.
CTCCCGATTTCTATACGTGGCTTCGTGCTCGTTTTTTCGTTCTGACCTTACAAAGACGTCTCGTGGTCCATTTCTAACCTATAATCGAGACTTTTTCTGGTTTTGGAACAAGTGGATCTAATTTGATACCCTCTCTCCTCCCGATTTCTATACGAGGCTTCGTGCTCGTTTTTTCATTCTGACCTTACAAACACGTCTCGTGGTTCATTTCTAACCTATAATCGAGACTTTTTCGGATTTTAGAGGAAGTGGATCTAATTTCATACCCTCTCTCCTCCTGATTGCTATACGAGGCTTCGTGCTCGTTTTTTCGTTCTGACCTCACAAACACGTCTCGTGGTCCATTACTGACCAATAATCGAGACTTTTTCTGGTTTTGGAACAAGTGGATCTAATTTGATACCCTCTCTCCTCCCGATTTCTATACGAGGCTTCGTGCTCGTTTTTTCATTCTGACCTTACAAACACGTCTCGTGGTTCATTTCTAACCTATAATCGAGACTTTTTCGGATTTTAGAGGAAGTGGATCTAATTTCATACCCTCTCTCCTCCTGATTGCTATACGAGGCTTCGTGCTCGTTTTTTCGTTCTGACCTCACAAACACGTCTCGTGGTCCATTTCTAACCTATAATCGAGACTTTTTCGAGTTTTAGAGGCAGTGGATCTAATTTCATACCCTCTCTCCTGCCGATTTCTATACGAGGCTTCGTGCTCGTTTTTTCGTTCTGACCTCACAAACACGTCTCGTGGTCCATTACTAACCAATAATCGAGACTTTTTCGGGTTTTGGAACAACTGGATCTAATTTTATACCCTCACTCCTCCCGATTTCTATACGAGGCTTCGTGCTCGTTTTTTCGTTCTAACCTTACAAACACGTCTCGTGGTTCATTTCTAACCTATAATCGAGACTTTTTCGGATTTTAGAGGAAGTGGATCTAATTTCATACCCTCTCTCCTCCCGATTTCTATACGAGGCTTCCTGCTCGTTTTTTCGTTCTGACCTCAAAAATTGGTCTCGTGGTTAATTTCTAACCTATAATTGAGACTTTTTCGGGTTTTAGAGCTAGTGGATCTAATTTCATACCCTCTCTCCTCCGGATTTCTATACGAGGCTTCGTGCTCGTTTTTTCGTTCTGACCTCACAAACACGTCTCGTGGTCAATTTCTAACCTATAATCGAGACTTTTTCGGATTTTAGAGGAAGTTGATCTAATTTCATACCCTCTCTCCTCCCGATTTCTATACGAGGCTTTGTGCTCGTTTTTTCGTTCTGACCTCACAAACACGTCTCGTGGTCCATTTCTAACCTATAATGGAGACTTTTTCGGGTTTTAGAGCGAGTGGATCTAATTTCATACCCTCTCTCCTCCCGATTTCTATACGAGGCTTCGTGCTCGTTTTTTCGTTCTGACCTCACAAACACGTCTCGTGGTCCATTTCTAACCTATAATCTAGACTTTTTCAGGTTTTAGAGCTAGTGGATCTAATTTCATACCCTCTCTCCTTCCGATTTCTATACGAGGCTTCGTGCTCGTTTTTTCGTTCTGACCTCACAAACACGTCTCGTGGTCCATTACTAACCAATAATCGAGACTTTTTCTAGTTTTGGAACTAGTGGATCTAATTTTATACTCTCTCTCCTCCCGATTTCTATACGAGGCTTTGTACTCATTTTTTCATTCTGACCTTACAAAGACGTCTCGTGGTCCATTTCTAACCTATAATAGAGACTTTTTCGGATTTTAGAGGAAGTGGATCTAATTTCATACCCTCTCTCCTCCGGATTTCTATACGAGGCTTCATGCTCGTTTTTTCGTTCTGACCTCACAAACACGTCTCGTGGTCCATTACTAACCAATAATCAAGACTTTTTCGGGTTTTGGAACATCTTGATCTAATTTTATACCCTCTCTCCTCCCGATTTCTATACGAGGCTTCGTGCTCGTTTTTTCATTCTAACCTTACAAACACGTCTCGTGGTTCATTTCTAACCTATAATCGAGACTTTTTCGGGTTTTCGAGCTAGTGGATCTAATTTCATACCCTCTCTCCTCCCGATTTCTATACGAGGCTTCGTTCTCGTTTTTTCGGTCTGACCTCACAAACACGTTTCGTGGTCAATTTCTAACCTATAATCGAGACTTTTTCGGGTTTTAGAGCTAGTGGATCTAATTTCATACCCTCTCTCCTCCCGATTTCTATACGAGGCTTCTTGCTCGTTTTTTCGTTCTGACCTCACAAACACGTCTCGTGGTCCATTTCTAACCTATAATTGAGACTTTTTCGAGTTTTAGAGCGAGTGGATCTAATTTCATACCCTCTCTCCTCCCGATTTCTATACGAGGCTTCGTGCTCGTTTTTTCGTTCTGACCTCACAAACACGTCTCGTGGTCCATTTCTAACCTATAATCGAGACTTTTTCGGGTTTTAGAAGAAGTGGATCTAATTTCATACCCTCTCTCCTCCCGATTTCTATACGAGGCTTCGTGCTCGTTTTTTCGTTCTGACCTCACAAACACGTCTCGTGGTCCATTTCTTACCTATAATTGAGACTTTTTCGAGTTTTAGAGCGAGTGGATCTAATTTCATACCCTCTCTCCTCCCGATTTCTATACGAGGCTTCGTGCTCGTTTTTTCGTTCTGACCTCACAAACACGTCTCGTGGTCCATTTCTAACCTATAATCGAGACTTTTTCGAGTTTTAGAGGCAGTGGATCTAATTTCATACCCTCTCTCCTGCCGATTTCTATACGAGGCTTCGTGCTCGTTTTTTCGTTCTGACCTCACAAACACGTCTCGTGGTCCATTACTAACCAATATTTGAGACTTTTTCGGGTTTTGGAACAACTGGATCTAATTTTATACCCTCTCTCCTCCCGATTTCTATACGAGGCTTCGTGCTCGTTTTTTCGTTCTGACCTTACAAACACGTCTCGTGGTTCATTTCTAACCTATAATCGAGACTTTTTCGGATTTTAGAGGAAGTGGATCTAATTTCATACCCTCTCTCCTCCCGATTTCTATACGAGGCTTCCTGCTCGTTTTTTCGTTCTGACCTCAAAAATTTGTCTCGTGGTTCATTTCTAACCTATAATTGAGACTTTTTCGGGTTTTAGAGCTAGTGGATCTAATTTCATACCCTCTCTCCTCCGGATTTCTATACGAGGCTTCGTGCTCGTTTTTTCGTTCTGACCTCACAAACACGTCTCGTGGTCCATTACTAACCAATAATCCAGACTTTTTCTGGTTTTAAAGCTAGTGGATCTAATTTCATACCCTCTCTCCTCCCGATTTCTATACGAGGCTTCTTGCTCGTTTTTTCGTTCTGACCTCACAAACACGTTTCGTGGTCCATTTCTAACCTATAATCGAGACTTTTTCGGGTTTTCGAGCTAGTGGATCTAATTTCATACCCTCTCTCCTCCCGATTTCTATACGAGGCTTCGTTCTCGTTTTTTCGGTCTGACCTCACAAAAACGTTTCGTGGTCAATTTCTAACCTATAATCGAGACTTTTTCGGGTTTTAGAGCTAGTGGATCTAATTTCATACCCTCTCTCCTCCCGATTTCTATACGAGGCTTCTTGCTCGTTTTTTCGTTCTGACCTCACAAACACCTCTCGTGGTCCATTTCTAACCTATAATCTAGATTTTTTCGGGTTTTAGAGGAAGTGGATCTAATTTCATACCCTCTCTCCTCCTGATTTCTATACGAGGCTACGTGCTCGTTTTTTCGTTCTGACCTCACCAACACGTCTCGTGGTCCATTTCTAACCTATAATCGAGACTTTTTCGGGTTTTAGAGGAAGTGGATCTAATTTCATACCCTCTCTCCTCCCGATTTTTATACGAGGCTTCGTGCTCGTTTTTTCGTTCTGACCTCACAAACACGTCTCGTGGTCCATTTCTAACCTATAATTGAGACTTTTTCGGGTTTTAGAGCGAGTAGATCTAATTTCATATCCTCTCTCCTCCCGATTTCTATACGAGGCTTCGTGCTCGTTTTTTTGTTCTGACCTCACAAACACGTCTCGTGGTCCATTTCTAACCTATAATCGAGACTTTTTCGAGTTTTAGAGGCAGTAGATCTAATTTTATACCCTCTCTCCTCCCGATTTCTATATGAGGCTTCCTGCTCCTTTTTTCGTTCTAACTCCACAAACACGTCTCGTGGTCCATTTTTAACCTATAATCGAAACTTTTTCGGATTTTAGAGGAAGTGGATCTAATTTCATACCCTCTCTCCTTCCGATTTCTATACGAGGCTTCGTGCTCGTTTTTTCGTTCTGACCTCACAAACACGTCTCGTGGTCCATTACTAACCAATAATCGAGACTTTTTCTAGTTTTGGAACTAGTGGATCTAATTTTATACTCTCTCTCCTCCCGATTTCTATACGAGGCTTTGTACTCATTTTTTCATTCTGACCTTACAAAGACGTCTCGTGGTCCATTTCTAACCTATAATAGAGACTTTTTCGGATTTTAGAGGAAGTGGATCTAATTTCATACCCTCTCTCCTCCGGATTTCTATACGAGGCTTCATGCTCGTTTTTTCGTTCTGACCTCACAAACACGTCTCGTGGTCCATTACTAACCAATAATCAAGACTTTTTCGGGTTTTGGAACATCTTGATCTAATTTTATACCCTCTCTCCTCCCGATTTCTATACGAGGCTTCGTGCTCGTTTTTTCATTCTAACCTTACAAACACGTCTCGTGGTTCATTTCTAACCTATAATCGAGACTTTTTCGGGTTTTCGAGCTAGTGGATCTAATTTCATACCCTCTCTCCTCCCGATTTCTATACGAGGCTTCGTTCTCGTTTTTTCGGTCTGACCTCACAAACACGTTTCGTGGTCAATTTCTAACCTATAATCGAGACTTTTTCGGGTTTTAGAGCTAGTGGATCTAATTTCATACCCTCTCTCCTCCCGATTTCTATACGAGGCTTCTTGCTCGTTTTTTCGTTCTGACCTCACAAACACGTCTCGTGGTCCATTTCTAACCTATAATTGAGACTTTTTCGAGTTTTAGAGCGAGTGGATCTAATTTCATACCCTCTCTCCTCCCGATTTCTATACGAGGCTTCGTGCTCGTTTTTTCGTTCTGACCTCACAAACACGTCTCGTGGTCCATTTCTAACCTATAATCGAGACTTTTTCGGGTTTTAGAAGAAGTGGATCTAATTTCATACCCTCTCTCCTCCCGATTTCTATACGAGGCTTCGTGCTCGTTTTTTCGTTCTGACCTCACAAACACGTCTCGTGGTCCATTTCTTACCTATAATTGAGACTTTTTCGAGTTTTAGAGCGAGTGGATCTAATTTCATACCCTCTCTCCTCCCGATTTCTATACGAGGCTTCGTGCTCGTTTTTTCGTTCTGACCTCACAAACACGTCTCGTGGTCCATTTCTAACCTATAATCGAGACTTTTTCGAGTTTTAGAGGCAGTGGATCTAATTTCATACCCTCTCTCCTGCCGATTTCTATACGAGGCTTCGTGCTCGTTTTTTCGTTCTGACCTCACAAACACGTCTCGTGGTCCATTACTAACCAATATTTGAGACTTTTTCGGGTTTTGGAACAACTGGATCTAATTTTATACCCTCTCTCCTCCCGATTTCTATACGAGGCTTCGTGCTCGTTTTTTCGTTCTGACCTTACAAACACGTCTCGTGGTTCATTTCTAACCTATAATCGAGACTTTTTCGGATTTTAGAGGAAGTGGATCTAATTTCATACCCTCTCTCCTCCCGATTTCTATACGAGGCTTCCTGCTCGTTTTTTCGTTCTGACCTCAAAAATTTGTCTCGTGGTTCATTTCTAACCTATAATTGAGACTTTTTCGGGTTTTAGAGCTAGTGGATCTAATTTCATACCCTCTCTCCTCCGGATTTCTATACGAGGCTTCGTGCTCGTTTTTTCGTTCTGACCTCACAAACACGTCTCGTGGTCCATTACTAACCAATAATCCAGACTTTTTCTGGTTTTAAAGCTAGTGGATCTAATTTCATACCCTCTCTCCTCCCGATTTCTATACGAGGCTTCTTGCTCGTTTTTTCGTTCTGACCTCACAAACACGTTTCGTGGTCCATTTCTAACCTATAATCGAGACTTTTTCGGGTTTTCGAGCTAGTGGATCTAATTTCATACCCTCTCTCCTCCCGATTTCTATACGAGGCTTCGTTCTCGTTTTTTCGGTCTGACCTCACAAAAACGTTTCGTGGTCAATTTCTAACCTATAATCGAGACTTTTTCGGGTTTTAGAGCTAGTGGATCTAATTTCATACCCTCTCTCCTCCCGATTTCTATACGAGGCTTCTTGCTCGTTTTTTCGTTCTGACCTCACAAACACCTCTCGTGGTCCATTTCTAACCTATAATCTAGATTTTTTCGGGTTTTAGAGGAAGTGGATCTAATTTCATACCCTCTCTCCTCCTGATTTCTATACGAGGCTACGTGCTCGTTTTTTCGTTCTGACCTCACCAACACGTCTCGTGGTCCATTTCTAACCTATAATCGAGACTTTTTCGGGTTTTAGAGGAAGTGGATCTAATTTCATACCCTCTCTCCTCCCGATTTTTATACGAGGCTTCGTGCTCGTTTTTTCGTTCTGACCTCACAAACACGTCTCGTGGTCCATTTCTAACCTATAATTGAGACTTTTTCGGGTTTTAGAGCGAGTAGATCTAATTTCATATCCTCTCTCCTCCCGATTTCTATACGAGGCTTCGTGCTCGTTTTTTTGTTCTGACCTCACAAACACGTCTCGTGGTCCATTTCTAACCTATAATCGAGACTTTTTCGAATTTTAGAGGCAGTAGATCTAATTTTATACCCTCTCTCCTCCCGATTTCTATATGAGGCTTCCTGCTCCTTTTTTCGTTCTAACTCCACAAACACGTCTCGTGGTCCATTTTTAACCTATAATCGAAACTTTTTCGGATTTTAGAGGAAGTGGATCTAATTTCATACCCTCTCTCCTCCCGATTTCTATACGAGGCTTCCTGCTCGTTTTTTCGTTCTGACCTCACAAACACGTCTCGTGGTCCATTTCTAACCTATAATCGGGACTTTTTCGGGTTTTAGAGGAAGTGGATCTAATTTCATACTCTCTCTCCTCCCGATTTCTATACGAAGCTTCGTGCTCGTTTTTTCGTTCTGACCTCCCAAACACGTCTCGTGGTCCATTTCTAACCTATAATCGGGACTTTTTCGGGTTTTAGAGGAAGTGGATCTAATTTCATACCCTCTCTCCTCCCGATTTCTATACGAGGCTTCGTGCTCGTTTTTTCGTTCTGACCTCACAAACACGTCTCGTGGTCCATTACTAACCAATAATCGAGACTTTTTCTGGTTTTAAAGCTAGTGGATCTAATTTCATACCCTGTCTCCTCCCGATTTCTATACGAGGCTTCTTGCTCGTTTTTTCGTTCTGACCTCACAAACACGTCTCGTGGTCCATTTCTAACCTATAATCTAGATTTTTTCGGGTTTTAGAGGAAGTGGATCTAATTTCATACCCTCTCTACTCCTGATTTCTATACGAGGCTTCGTTGTCATTTTTTTCGTTCTGACCTCACAAACACGTCTCGTGGTCCATTTCTATCCGATAATTGAGACTTTTTCGGGTTTTAGAGCGAGTGGATCTAATTTCATACCCTCTCTCCTCCCGATTTCTATATGAGGCTTCCTGCTCGTTTTTTCGTTCGGACCTTACAAACACGTCTCGTGGTTCATTTCTAACCTATAATCGAGACTTTTTCGGATTTTAGAGGAAGTGGATCTAATTTCATACCCTCTCTCCTCCTGATTGCTATACGAGGCTACGTGCTCGTTTTTTCGTTCTGACCTCACCAACACGTCTCGTGGTCCATTTCTAACCTATAATCGAGACTTTTTCGGGTTTTAGAGGAAGTGGATCTAATTTCATACCCTCTCTCCTCCCGATTTTTATACGAGGCTTCGTGCTCGTTTTTTCGTTCTGACCTCACAAACACGTCTCGTGGTCCATTTCTAACCTATAATTGAGACTTTTTCGGGTTTTAGAGCGAGTGGATCTAATTTCATATCCTCTCTCCTCCCGATTTCTATACGAGGCTTCGTGCTCGTTTTTTTGTTCTGACCTCACAAACACGTCTCGTGGTCCATTTCTAACCTATAATCGAGACTTTTTCGAGTTTTAGAGGCAGTAGATCTAATTTTATACCCTCTCTCCTCCCGATTTCTATATGAGGCTTCCTGCTCCTTTTTTCGTTCTAAGTCCACAAACACGTCTCGTGGTCCATTTTTAACCTATAATCGAAACTTTTTCGGATTTTAGAGGAAGTGGATCTAATTTCAAACCCTCTCTCCTCCCGATTTCTATACGAGGCTTCCTGCTCGTTTTTTCGTTCTGACCTCACAAACACGTCTCGTGGTCCATTTCTAACCTATAATCGGGACTTTTTCGGGTTTTAGAGGAAGTGGATCTAATTTCATACTCTCTCTCCTCCCGATTTCTATACGAAGCTTCGTGCTCGTTTTTTCGTTCTGACCTCCCAAACACGTCTCGTGGTCCATTTCTAACCTATAATCGGGACTTTTTCGGGTTTTAGAGGAAGTGGATCTAATTTCATACCCTCTCTCCTCCCGATTTCTATACGAGGCTTCGTGCTCGTTTTTTCATTCTGACCTCACAAACACGTCTCGTGGTCCATTTCTTACCTATAATCGAGACTTTTTCGGATTTTAGAGGAAGTGGATCTAATTTCATACCCTCTCTCCTCCCGATTCATCGGGAGGAGAGAGGGTATAAAATTAGATCTAGTTGTTCCAAAACCTGAAAAAGTCTCGATTATTGGTTAGTAAGGGACCACGAGACGTGTTCTTTAGGTCAGAACGAAAAAACGAGCACGAAGCCTCGTATAGAAATCGGGAGGAGAGAGGGTATGAAATTAGATCCACTAGCTCTAAAACCCGTCTCGTGGTCCATTTCTAACCTATAATCTAGATTTTTTCGGGTTTTAGAGGAAGTGGATCTAATTTCATACCGTCTCTCCTCCCGATTTCTATACGAGGCTTCGTGGTCCTTTTTTTCGTTCTGACCTCACAAACACGTCTCGTGGTCCATTTCTAACCTATAATGGAGACTTTTTCGGGTTTTAGAGCGAGTGGATCTAATTTCATACCCTCTCTCCTCCAGATTTCTATACGAGGCTTCGTGCTAGTTTTTTCGTTCGGACCTTATAAACACGTCTCGTGGTTCATTTCTAACCTATAATCGAGACTTTTTCCGATTTTAGAGGAAGTGGATCTAATTTCATACCCTCACTCCTCCTGATTGCTATACGAGGCTTCGTGCTCGTTTTTTCGTTCTGACCTCACCAACACGTCTCGTGGTCCATTTCTAACCTATAATCGAGACTTTTTCGGGTTTTAGAGGAAGTGGATCTAATTTCATACCCTCTCTCCTCCCGATTTCTATACGTGGCTTCGTGCTCGTTTTTTCGTTCTGACCTTACAAAGACGTCTCGTGGTCCATTTCTAACCTATAATCGAGACTTTTTCGGATTTTAGAGGAAGTGGATCTAATTTCATACCCTCTCTCCTCCGGATTTCTATGCGATTCTTCGTGCTCGTTTTTTCGTTCTGACCTCACAAACACGTCTCGTGGTCCATTACTGACCAATAATCGAGACTTTTTCTGGTTTTGGAACAAGTGGATCTAATTTGATACCCTCTCTCCTCCCGATTTCTATACGAGGCTTCGTCCTCGTTTTTTCATTCTAACCTTACAAACACGTCTCGTGGTTCATTTCTAACCTATAATCGAGACTTTTTCGGATTTTAGAGGAAGTGGATCTAATTTCATACCCTCTCTCCTCCTGATTGCTATACGAGGTTTCGTGCTCGTTTTTTCGTTCTGACCTCACCAACACGTCTCGTGGTCCATTTCTAACCTATAATCGAGACTTTTTCGGGTTTTAGAAGAAGTGGATCTAATTTCATACCCTCTCTCCTCCCGATTTCTATACGAGGCTTCGTGCTCGTTTTTTCGTTCTGACCTCACAAACACGTCTCGTGGTCCATTTCTAACCTATAATCGAGACTTTTTCGAGTTTTAGAGGCAGTGGATCTAATTTCATACCCTCTCTCCTGCCGATTTCTATACGAGGCTTCGTGCTCGTTTTTTCGTTCTGACCTCACAAACACGTCTCGTGGTCCATTACTAACCAATAATCGAGACTTTTTCGGGTTTTGGAACAACTGGATCTAATTTTATACCCTCACTCCTCCCGATTTCTATACGTGGCTTCGTGCTCGTTTTTTCGTTCTAACCTTACAAACACGTCTCGTGGTTCATTTCTAACCTATAATCGAGACTTTTTCGGATTTTAGAGGAAGTGGATCTAATTTCAAACCCTCTCTCCTCCCGATTTCTATACGAGGCTTCCTGCTCGTTTTTTCGTTCTGACCTCAAAAATTGGTCTCGTGGTTAATTTCTAACCTATAATTGAGACTTTTTCGGGTTTTAGAGCTAGTGGATCTAATTTCATACCCTCTCTCCTCCGGATTTCTATACGAGGCTTCGTGCTCGTTTTTTCGTTCTGACCTCACAAACACGTCTCGTGGTCCATTTCTAACCTATAATCGAGACTTTTTCGGATTTTAGAGGAAGTTGATCTAATTTCATACCCTCTCTCCTCCCGATTTCTATACGAGGCTTCGTGCTCGTTTTTTCATTCTGACCTCACAAACACGTCTCTGGTCCATTTCTAACCTATAATGGAGACTTTTTCGGGTTTTAGAGCGAGTGGATCTAATTTCATACCCTCTCTCCTCCTGATTTCTATACGAGGCTTCGTGCTCGTTTTTTCGTTCTGACCTCACAAACACGTCTCGTGGTCCATTTCTAACCTATAATCTAGACTTTTTCAGGTTTTAGAGCTAGTGGATCTAATTTCATACCCTCTCTCCTTCCGATTTCTATACGAGGCTTCGTGCTCGTTTTTTCGTTCTGACCTCACAAACACGTCTCGTGGTTAATTACTAACCAATAATCGAGACTTTTTCTAGTTTTGGAACTAGTGGATCTAATTTTATACCCTCTCTCCTCCCGATTTCTATACGAGGCTTTGTACTCATTTTTTCATTCTGACCTTACAAAGACGTCTAGTGGTCCATTTCTAACCTATAATAGAGACTTTTTCGGATTTTAGAGGAAGTGGATCTAATTTCATACCCTCTCTCCTCCGGATTTCTATACGAGGCTTCGTGCTCATTTTTTCGTTCTGACCTCACAAACACGTCTCGTGGTCCATTACTAACCAATAATCTAGACTTTTTCGGGTTTTGGAACATCTTGATCTAATTTTATACCCTCTCTCCTCCCGATTTCTATACGAGGCTTCGTGCTCGTTTTTTCATTCTAACCTTACAAACACGTCTCGTGGTTCATTTCTAACCTATAATCGAGACTTTTTCGGGTTTTCGAGCTAGTGGATCTAATTTCATACCCTCTCTCCTCCCGATTTCTATACGAGGCTTCGTTCTCATTTTTTCGGTCTGACCTCACAAACACGTTTCGTGGTCAATTTCTAACCTATAATCGAGACTTTTTCGGGTTTTAGAGCTAGTGGATCTAATTTCATACCCTCTCTCCTCCCGATTTCTATACGAGGCTTCTTGCTCGTTTTTTCGTTCTGACCTCACAAACACGTCTCGTGGTCCATTTCTAACCTATAATTGAGACTTTTTCGAGTTTTAGAGCGAGTGGATCTAATTTCATACCCTCTCTCCTCCCGATTTCTATATTAGGCTTCGTGCTCGTTTTTTCGTTCTGACCTCACAAACACGTCTCGTGGTCCATTTCTAACCTATAATCGAGACTTTTTCGGGTTTTAGAAGAAGTGGATCTAATTTCATACCCTCTCTCCTCCCGATTTCTATACGAGGCTTCGTGCTCGTTTTTTCGTTCTGACCTCACAAACACGTCTCGTGGTCCATTTCTAACCTATAATTGAGACTTTTTCGAGTTTTAGAGCGAGTGGATCTAATTTCATACCCTCTCTCCTCCCGATTTCTATACGAGGCTTCGTGCTCGTTTTTTCGTTCTGACCTCACAAACACGTCTCGTGGTCCATTTCTAACCTATAATCGAGACTTTTTCGAGTTTTAGAGGCAGTGGATCTAATTTCATACCCTCTCTCCTGCCGATTTCTATACGAGGCTTCGTGCTCGTTTTTTCGTTCTGACCTCACAAACACGTCTCGTGGTCCATTACTAACCAATATTTGAGACTTTTTCGGGTTTTGGAACAACTGGATCTAATTTTATACCCTCTCTCCTCCCGATTTCTATACGAGGCTTCGTGCTCGTTTTTTCGTTCTGACCTTACAAACACGTCTCGTGGTTCATTTCTAACCTATAATCGAGACTTTTTCGGATTTTAGAGGAAGTGGATCTAATTTCATACCATCTCTCCTCCTGATTTCTATACGAGGCTTCCTGCTCGTTTTTTCGTTCTGACCTCAAAAATTGGTCTCGTGGTTCATTTCTAACCTATAATGGAGACTTTTTCGGGTTTTAGAGCTAGTGGATCTAATTTCATACCCTCTCTCCTCCGGATTTCTATACGAGGCTTCGTGCTCGTTTTTTCGTTCTGACCTCACAAACACGTCTCGTGGTCCATTACTAACCAATAATCCAGACTTTTTCTGGTTTTAAAGCTAGTGGATCTAATTTCATACCCTCTCTCCTCCCGATTTCTATACGAGGCTTCTTGCTCGTTTTTTCGTTCTGACCTCACAAACATGTTTCGTGGTCCATTTCTAACCTATAATCGAGACTTTTTCGGGTTTTCGAGCTAGTGGATCTAATTTCATACCCTCTCTCCTCCCGATTTCTATACGAGGCTTCGTTCTCGTTTTTTCGGTCTGACCTCACAAAAACGTTTCGTGGTCAATTTCTAACCTATAATCGAGACTTTTTCGGGTTTTAGAGCTAGTGGATCTAATTTCATACCCTCTCTCCTCCCGATTTCTATACGAGGCTTCTTGCTCGTTTTTTCGTTCTGACCTCACAAACACGTCTCGTGGTCCATTTCTAACCTATAATCTAGATTTTTTCGGGTTTTAGAGGAAGTGGATCTAATTTCATACCCTCTCTCCTCCTGATTTCTATACGAGGTTTCGTGGTCATTTTTTTCGTTCTGACCTCACAAACACGTCTCGTGGTCCATTTCTGTCCGATAATTGAGACTTTTTCGGGTTTTAGAGCGAGTGGATCTAATTTCATACCCTCTCTCCTCCCGATTTCTTTACGAGGCTTCGTGCTCGTTTTTTCGTTCTGACCTTACAAACACATTTCGTGGTGCATTTCTAACCTATAATCGAGACTTTTTCGGGTTTTCGAGCTAGTGGATCTAATTTCATACCCTCTCTCCTCCCGATTTCTATACGAGGCTTCGTGCTCGTTTTTTCGTTCTGACCTCACAAACACGTCTCGTGGTCCATTACTAACCAATAATCGAGACTTTTTCTGGTTTTAAAGCTAGTGGATCTAATTTCATACCCTCTCTCCTCCCGATTTCTATACGAGGCTTCTTGCTCGTTTTTTCGTTCTGACCTCACAAACACGTCTCGTGGTCCATTTCTAACCTATAATCTAGATTTTTTCGGGTTTTAGAGGAAGTGGATCTAATTTCATACCCTCTCTACTCCTGATTTCTATACGAGGCTTCGTTGTCATTTTTTTCGTTCTAACCTCACAAACACGTCTCGTGGTCCATTTCTATCCGATAATTGAGACTTTTTCGGGTTTTAGAGCGAGTGGATCTAATTTCATACCCTCTCTCCTCCCGATTTCTATATGAGGCTTCCTGCTCGTTTTTTCGTTCGGACCTTACAAACACGTCTCGTGGTTCATTTCTAACCTATAATCGAGACTTTTTCGGATTTTAGAGGAAGTGGATCTAATTTCATACCCTCTCTCCTCCTGATTGCTATACGAGGCTACGTGCTCGTTTTTTCGTTCTGACCTCACCAACACGTCTCGTGGTCCATTTCTAACCTATAATCGAGACTTTTTCGGGTTTTAGAGGAAGTGGATCTAATTTCATACCCTCTCTCCTCCCGATTTTTATACGAGGCTTCGTGCTCGTTTTTTCGTTCTGACCTCACAAACACGTCTCGTGGTCCATTTCTAACCTATAATTGAGGCTTTTTCGGGTTTTAGAGCGAGTGGATCTAATTTTATATCCTCTCTCCTCCCGATTTCTATACGAGGCTTCGTGCTCGTTTTTTTGTTCTGACCTCAGAAACACGTCTCGTGGTCCATTTCTAACCTATAATCGAGACTTTTTCGAGTTTTAGAGGCAGTAGATCTAATTTTATACCCTCTCTCCTCCCGATTTCTATATGAGGCTTCCTGCTCCTTTTTTCGTTCTAAATCCACAAACACGTCTCGTGGTCCATTTTTAACCTATAATCGAAACTTTTTCGGATTTTAGAGGAAGTGGATCTAATTTCATACCCTCTCTCCTCCCGATTTCTATACGAGGCTTCCTGCTCGTTTTTTCGTTCTGACCTCACAAACACGTCTCGTGGTCCATTTCTAACCTATAATCGGGACTTTTTCGGGTTTTAGAGGAAGTGGATCTAATTTCATACTCTCTCTCCTCCCGATTTCTATACGAAGCTTCGTGCTCGTTTTTTCGTTCTGACCTCCCAAACACGTCTCGTGGTCCATTTCTAACCTATAATCGGGACTTTTTCGGGTTTTAGAGGAAGTGGATCTAATTTCATACCCTCTCTCCTCCCGATTTCTATACGAGGCTTCGTGCTCGTTTTTTCATTCTGACCTCACAAACACGTCTCGTGGTCCATTTCTTACCTATAATCGATACTTTTTCGGGTTTTAGAGGAAGTGGATCTAATTTCATACTCTCTCTCCTCCCGAATTCTATACGAGGCTTTGTGCTCATTTTTTCGTTCTGACCTCACAAACACATCTCGTGGTCTATTTCTTACCTATTTATCGAGATTTTTTCGGGTTTTAGAGGAGGATCTAATTTTATACCCTCTCTCCTCCCGATTTCTATACGAGGCTTCGTGCTCGTTTTTTCGTTCTGACCTTACAAACACGTCTCGTGGTCCATTTCTAACCTATAATCGAGACTTTTTCGGGTTTTAGAGGAAGTGGATCTAATTTCATACCCTCGTCCCGATTTCTATATGAGGCTTCATGCTCCATTTTTCGTTCTGACCTCACAAACATGTCTCGTGATCCATTTCTAACCTATAATCGAGACTTTTTCGGGTTTTGGAGCTTGTGGATCTAATTTCTTCCCGATTTCTATACGCGGCTTCGTGCTCATTTTTTTCGTTCTTGCCTCACAAACACATCTCGTAGTCCATTTCTAACCTATAATCGATACTTTTTCGGGTTTTAGAGGAAGTGGATCTAATTTTACACCCTATCTCCTCCCGATTTCTATATGATGCTTCATGCTCCTTTTTTCGTTCTAACTTCACAAACACGTCTCGTGGTCCATTTCTAACCTATAATCGAGACTTTTTCGGATTTTAGAGGAAGTTGATCTAATTTCATACCCTCGTCCCAATTTCTATACGAGGCTTCGTGCTCCTTTTTTCGTTCTGACCTCACAAACACGTATCGTGGTCCATTTCTAACCTATAATCGAGACTTTTTCGAGTTTTAGAGGAAGTGGATCTAATTTCATACCATCTCTTGTCTCAATTTCTATACGAGGCTTTGTGCTCGTTTTTTCGTTCTGACCTCACAAACACATCTCGTGGTCCATTTCTTACCTATTTATCGAGACTTTTTCGGGTTTTAGAGGAAGTGGATCTAATTTCATACCCTCTCTCCTCCGGATTTCTATACGAGGCTTTGTGCTCGTTTTTTCGTTCTGACCTCACAAACACGTCTCTTGGTCCATTACTAACCAATAATCGAGACTTTTTCGGGTTTTGGAACAACTTGATCTAATTTTATACCCTCTCTCCTCCCGATTTCTATACGAGGCTTCGTACTCATTTTTTCGTTCTGACCTTACAAAGACGTCTCGTGGTCCATTTCTAACCTATAATCGAGAATTTTTCGGATTTTAGAGGAAGTGGATCTAATTTCATACCCTCTCTCCTCCGGATTTCTATACGAGGCTTCGTGCTCGTTTTTTCGTTCTGACCTCACAAACACGTCTCGTGGTCCATTACTAACCAATAATCGAGACTTTTTCTGGTTTTGGAACAAGTGGATCTAATTTTATACCCTCTCTCCTCCCGATTTCTATACGAGGCTTCGTGCTCATTTTTTCGTTCTGACCTTACAAAGACGTCTCGTGGTCCATTTCTAACCTATAATCGAGACTTTTTCGGATTTTAGAGGAAGTGGATCTAATTTCATACCCTCTCTCCTCCGGATTTCTATACGAGGCTTCGTGCTCGTTTTTTCGTTCTGACCTCACAAACACGTCTCGTGGTCCATTTCTAACCTATAATTGAGATTTTTTCGGGTTTTAGAGCGAGTGGATCTAATTTCATACCCTCTCTCCTCCCGATTTCTATACGAGGCTTCGTGCTCGTTTTCTCGTTCTGACCTCACCAACATATCTCGTGGTCCATTTCTATCCTATGATCGAGACTTTTTCGGGTTTTAGAGGAAGTGGATCTAATTTCATACCCTCTCTCCTCCCGATTTCTATACGAGGCTTCGTGCTCGTTTTTTCGGTCTGACCTCACAAACACGTTTCGTGGTCTATTTCTAACCTATAATCGAGAATTTTTTGGGTTTTAGAGGAAGTGGATCTAATTTCATACCCTCTCTCCTCCCGATTTCTATACGAGGCTTCGTGCTCGTTTTTTTCGTTCTGACCTCACAAACACGTCTCGTGGTCCATTTCTAACCTATAATCTAGATTTTTTCGGGTTTTAGAGGAAGTGGATATAATTTCATACCCTCTCTCCTCCCGATTTCTATACGAGGCTTTGTGGTCGTTTTTTTCGTTCTGACCTCACAAACACGTCTCGTGGTCCATTTCTAACCTATAATTGAGACTTTTTCGGGTTTTAGAGCGAGTGGATCTAATTTCATACCCTCTCTCCTCCCGATTTCTATACGAGGCTTCTTGCTCGTTTATTCGTTCTGACCTCACAAACACGTTTCGTGGTCCATTTCTATCCTATAATCGAGACTTTTTCGGGTTTTCGAGCTAGTGGATCTAATTTCAAACCCTCTCTCCTCCCGATTTCTATACGAGGCTTCGTTCTCGTTTTTTCGGTCTGACCTCACAAACACGTTTCGTGGTCAATTTCTAACCTATAATCGAGACTTTTTCGGGTTTTAGAGCTAGTGGATCTAATTTCATACCCTCTCTCCTCCCGATTTCTATACGAGGCTTCTTGCTCGTTTTTTCGTTCTTACCTCACAAACACGTCTCGTGGTCCATTTCTAACCTATAATCGAGACTTTTTCGGATTTTAGAGGAAGTGGATCTAATTTCATACCCTCTCTCCTCCGGATTTCTATACGAGGCTTCGTGCTCGTTTTTTCGTTCTGACCTCACAAACACGTCTCGTGGTCCATTTCTAACCTATAATTGAGACTTTTTCGGGTTTTAGAGCGAGTGGATCTAATTTCATACCCTCTCTCCTCCCGATTTCTATACGAGGCTTCGTGCTCGTTTTCTCGTTCTGACCTCACCAACATATCTCGTGGTCCATTTCTATCCTATGATCGAGACTTTTTCGGGTTTTAGAGGAAGTGGATCTAATTTCATACCCTCTCTCCTCCCGATTTCTATACGAGGCTTCGTGCTCGTTTTTTCGGTCTGACCTCACAAACACGTTTCGTGGTCTATTTCTAACCTATAATCGAGAATTTTTTGGGTTTTAGAGGAAGTGGATCTAATTTCATACCCTCTCTCCTCCCGATTTCTATACGAGGCTTCGTGCTCGTTTTTTTCGTTCTGACCTCACAAACACGTCTCGTGGTCCATTTCTAACCTATAATCTAGATTTTTTCGGGTTTTAGAGGAAGTGGATATAATTTCATACCCTCTCTCCTCCCGATTTCTATACGAGGCTTTGTGGTCGTTTTTTTCGTTCTGACCTCACAAACACGTCTCGTGGTCCATTTCTAACCTATAATTGAGACTTTTTCGGGTTTTAGAGCGAGTGGATCTAATTTCATACCCTCTCTCCTCCCGATTTCTATACGAGGCTTCTTGCTCGTTTATTCGTTCTGACCTCACAAACACGTTTCGTGGTCCATTTCTATCCTATAATCGAGACTTTTTCGGGTTTTCGAGCTAGTGGATCTAATTTCAAACCCTCTCTCCTCCCGATTTCTATACGAGGCTTCGTTCTCGTTTTTTCGGTCTGACCTCACAAACACGTTTCGTGGTCAATTTCTAACCTATAATCGAGACTTTTTCGGGTTTTAGAGCTAGTGGATCTAATTTCATACCCTCTCTCCTCCCGATTTCTATACGAGGCTTCTTGCTCGTTTTTTCGTTCTTACCTCACAAACACGTCTCGTGGTCCATTTCTAACCTATAATCGAGACTTTTTCGGATTTTAGAGGAAGTGGATCTAATTTCATACCCTCTCTCCTCCGGATTTCTATACGAGGCTTCGTGCTCGTTTTTTCGTTCTGACCTCACAAACACGTCTCGTGGTCCATTACTAACCAATAATCGAGACTTTTTCTGGTATTGGAACAAGTGGATCTAATTTGATTCCCTCTCTCCTCCCGATTTCTATACGAGGCTTCGTGCTCGTTTTTTCGTTCTGACCTTACAAACACGTCTCGTGGTTCATTTCTAACCTATAATCGAGACTTTTTCGGATTTTAGAGGAAGTGGATCTAATTTCATACCCTCTCTCCTCCTGATTGCTATACGAGGCTTCGTGCTCGTTTTTTCGTTCTGACCTCACCGACACGTCTCGTGGTCCATTTCTAACCTATAATCGAGACTTTTTCGGATTTTAGAGGAAGTGGATCTAATTTCATACCCTCTCTCCTCCCGATTTCTATACGAGGCTTCGTGCTCGTTTTTTCGTTCTGACCTCACAAACACGTCTCGTGGTCCATTACTAACCAATAATCGAGACTTTTTCTGGTTTTGGAACAAGTGGATCTAATTTGATACCCTCTCTCCTCCCGATTTCTATACGAGGCTTCGTGCTCGTTTTTTCATTCTGACCTTACAAACACGTCTCGTGGTTCATTTCTAACCTATAATCGAGACTTTTTCGGATTTTAGAGGAAGTGGATCTAATTTCATACCCTCTCTCCTCCTGATTGCTATACGAGGCTTCGTGCTCGTTTTTTCGTTCTGACCTCACCAACACGTCTCGTGGTCTATTTCTAACCTATAATCGAGTCTTTTTCGGATTTTAGAGGAAGTGGATCTAATTTCATACCCTCTCTCCTCACGATTTCTATACGAGGCTTCGTACTCATTTTTTCATTCTGACCTTACAAAGACGTCTCGTGGTCCATTTCTAACCTATAATCGAGACTTTTTCGGATTTTAGAAGAAGTGGATCTAATTTCATACCCTCTCTCCTCCGGATTTCTATACGAGGCTTCGTGCTCGTTTTTTCGTTCTGACCTCACAAACACGTCTCGTGGTCCATTACTAACCAATAATCGAGACTTTTTCGGGTTTTGGAAAAACTTGATCTAATTTTATACCCTCTCTCCTCCCGATTTCTATACGAGGCTTCGTACTCATTTTTTCATTCTGACCTTACAAAGACGTCTCGTGGTCCATTTATAACCTATAATCGAGACTTTTTCGGATTTTAGAGGAAGTGGATCTAATTTCATACCCTCTCTCCTCCCGATTTCTATTCGAGGCTTCGTGCTCGTTTTTTCATTCTGACCTTACAAACACGTCTCGTGGTTCATTTCTAACCTATAATCGAGACTTTTTCGGATTTTAGAGGAAGTGCATCTAATTTCATACCCTCTCTCCTCCCGATTTCTATACGAGGCTTCGTGCTCGTTTTTTCGTTCTGACCTTAGAAACATGTTTCGTGGTGCATTTCTAACCTATAATCGAGTCTTTTTCGGGTTTTCGAGCTAGTGGATCTAATTTCATACCCTCTCTCCTCCCGATTTCTATACGAGGCTTCGTGCTCGTTTTTTCGTTCTGACCTCACAAACACGTCTCGTGGTCCATTACTAACCAATAATCGAGACTTTTTCTGGTTTTAAAGCTAGTGGATCTAATTTCATACCCTCTCTCCTCCCGATTTCTATACGAGGCTTCTTGCTCGTTTTTTCGTTCTGACCTCACAAACACGTTTCGTGGTCCATTTCTAACCTATAATCGAGACTTTTTCGGGTTTTCGAGCTAGTGGATCTAATTTCATACCCTCTTTCCTCCCGATTTCTATACGAGGCTTCGTGCTCGTTTTTTCGTTCTGACCTCATGAACACGTATCGTGGTCCATTTCTAACCTATAATCGAGACTTTTTCAGATTTTAGAGCTAGTGGATCTAATTTCATACCCTCTCTCCTCCCGATTTCTATACGAGGCTTCGTGCTCATTTTTTCATTCTGACCTCACAAACACGTCTCGTGGTCCATTTCTAACCTATAATCGAGACTTTTTCGGATTTTAGAGCTAGTGGATCTAATTTCATACCCTCTCTCCTCCCAATTTCTATACGAGGCTTCGTGCTCGTTTTTTCGTTCTGACCTTAGAAACATGTTTCGTGGTGCATTTCTAACCTATAATCGAGACTTTTTCGGGTTTTCGAGCTAGTGGATCTAATTTCATACCCTCTCTCTTCCCGATTTCTATACAAGGCTTCGTGCTCGTTTTTTCGTTCTGACCTCACAAACACGTCTCGTGGTCCATTACTAACCAATAATCGAGACTTTTTCTGGTTTTGGAACAAGTGGATCTAATTTCATACCCTCTCTCCTCCCGATTTCTATACGATGCTTCGTGCTCTTTTTTCATTCTGACCTCACAAACACGTCTCGTGGTCCATTTCTAACCTATAATCGAGACTTTTTCGGGTTTTAGAGTTAGTAGATCTAATTTCATACCCTCTCCCCTCCCGATTTCTATACGAGGCTTCGTCCTCGTTTTTTCGTTCTGACCTCAAAAATAGGTCTCGCGGTCCATTTCTAACCAATAATGTAGACTTTTTCGAGTTTTAGAGCTAGTGGATCTAATTTCATACCCTCTCTCCTCCTGATTTCTATATGAGGCTTCTTGCTCGTTTTTTCGTTCTTACCTCACAAACACGTCTCCTGGTCTATTTCTAACCTATAATCGAGACTTTTTCGGATTTTAGAGGAAGTGGATCTAATTTCATACCCTCTCTCCTCCCGATTTCTATATGAGGCTTCGTGCTCGTTTTTTCGTTCTGACCTCACAAACACGTCTCGTGGTCCATTACTAACCAATAATCGAGACTTTTTCTGGTATTGGAACAAGTGGATCTAATTTGATACCCTCTCTCCTCCCGATTTCTATACGAGGCTTCGTGCTCGTTTTTTCGTTCTGACCTTACAAAGACGTCTCGTGGTCCATTTCTAACCTATAATCGAGACTTTTTCGGATTTTAGAGGAAGTGGATCTAATTTCATACCCTCTCTCCTCCGGATTTCTATACGAGGCTTCGTGCTCGTTTTTTCGTTCTGACCTCACAAACACGTCTCGTGGTCCATTACTAACTAATAATCGAGACTTTTTCGGGTTTTGGAACGACTTGATCTAATTTTATACCCTCTCTCCTCCCGATTTCTATACGAGGCTTCGTGCTCGTTTTTTCCTTCTGACCTTACAAACACGTCTCGTTGTTCATTTCTAACCTATAATCGAGACTTTTTCGGATTTTAGAGGAAGTGGTTCTAATTTCATACCCTCTCTCCTCCCGATTTCTATACGAGGCTTCGTGCTCGTTTTTTCGTTCTGACCTCACCAACACGTTTCGTGGTCCATTTCTAACCTATAATCGAGACTTTTTCGGATTTTAGAGGAAGTGGATCTAATTTCATACCCTCTCTCCTCCGGATTTCTATACGAGGCTTCGTGCTCGTTTTCTCGTTCTGACCTCACAAACACGTCTCGTGGTCCATTACTAACCAATAATCGAGACTTTTTCTGGTTTTAAAGCTAGTGGATCTAATTTCATACCCTCTCTCCTCCCGATTTCTATACGAGGCTTCTTGCTCGTTTTTTCATTCTGACCTCACAAACACGTTTCGTGGTCCATTTCTAACCTATAATCGAGACTTTTTCGGGTTTTCGAGCTAGTGGATCTAATTTCATACCCTCTCTCCTCCCGATTTCTATACGAGGCTTCATTCTCGTTTTTTCGGTCTGACCTCACAAACACGTCTAATTCTCATTTTTTCGGTCTGACCTCACAAACACGTCTCGTGGTCCATTTCTAACCTATAATCGAGACTTTTTCGGGTTTTAGAGCTAGTTGATCTAATTTCATACCCTTTCTCCTCCCGATTTCTATACGAGGCTTCGTGCTCGTTTTTTCGTTCTGACCTCACAAACACGTCTCGTGGTCCATTTCTAACCTATAATCTAGATTTTTTCGGGTTTTAGAGGAAGTGGATCTAATTTCATACCCTCTCTCCTCCCGATTTCTATACGAGTCTTCGTGGTCGTTTTTTTCGGTCTGACCTCAAAAACACGTCTCGTGGTCCATTTCTATCCTATAATTGAGACTTTTTCGGGTTTTAGAGCGAGTGGATCTAATTTCATACCCTCTCTCCTCCCGATTTCTATACGAGGCTTCGTGCTCGTTTTTTCGTTCTGACCTCACAAACACGTCTCGTGGTCCATTTCTAACCTATAATTGAGACTTTTTCCGATTTTACAGGAAGTGGATCTAATTTTATACCCTCTCTCCTCCCGATTTCTATACGAGGCTTCGTGCTCGTTTTCTCATTCTGACCTTACAAACACGTCTCGTGGTTCATTACTAACCAATAATCGAGACTTTTTCGGGTTTTAGAGGAAGTGGATCTAATTTCATACCCTCTCTCCTCCCGATTTCTATACGAGGCTTCGTGCTCGTTTTTTCGTTCTGACCTCACAAACACGTCTCGTGGTCCATTTCTAACCTATAATTGAGACTTTTTCCAATTTTACAGGAAGTGGATCTAATTTCATACCCTCTCTCCTCCTGATTGCTATACGAGGCTTCGTGCTCGTTTTTTCGTTCTGACCTCACCAACACGTCTCGTGGTCCATTACTAACCAATAATCGAGACTTTTTCGGGTTTTGGAATAACTTGATCTAATTTTATACCCTCTCTCCTCCCGATTTCTATACGAGGCTTCGTGCTCGTTTTTTCATTCTGACCTTACAAACACGTCTCGTGGTTCATTTCTAACCTATAATCGAGACTTTTTCGGATTTTAGAGGAAGTGGATCTAATTTCATACCCTCTCTCCTCCGGATTTCTATACGAGGCTTCGTGCTCGTTTTTTCGTTCTGACCTCACAAATACGTCTCGTGGTCCATTACTAACCAATAATCGAGACTTTTTCTGGTATTGGAACAAGTGGATCTAATTTCATACCCTCTCTCCTCCTGATTGCTATACGAGGCTTCGTGCTCGTTTTTTCGTTCTGACCTCACAAAGACGTCTCGTGGTCCATTTCTAACCTATAATCGAGACTTTTTCGGATTTTAGAGGAAGTGGATCTAATTTCATACCCTCTCCCCTCCTGATTGCTATACGAGGCTTCGTGCTCGTTTTTTCGTTCTGACCTCACCAACACGTCTAATGGTCCATTTCTAACCTATAATCGAGATTTTTTCGGGTTTTAGAGGAAGTGGATGTAATTTCATACCCTCTCTCCTCCCGATTTCTATACGAGGCTTCGTGCTCGTTTTTTCGTTCTGACCTCACAAACACATCTCGTGGTCCATTTCTAACCTATAATTGAGACTTTTTCGGGTTTTAGAGCGAGTGGATCTAATTTCATATCCTCTCTCCTCCCGATTTCTATACGAGGCTTCGTGCTCGTTTTTTTGTTCTGACCTCACAAACACGTCTCGTGGTCCATTTCTAACCTATAATCGAGACTTTTTCGAGTTTTAGAGGCAGTGGATCTAATTTCATACCCTCTCTCCTGCCGATTTCTATACGAGGCTTCGTGCTCGTTTTTTCGTTCTGACCTCACAAACACGTCTCGTGGTCCATTACTAACCAATAATCGAGACTTTTTCGGGTTCTAGAACAACTGGATCTAATTTTATACCCTCTCTCCTCCCGATTTCTCTACGAGGCTTCGTGCTCATTTTTTCGTTCCGACATTACAAACACGTCTCGTGGTTCATTTCTAACCTATAATCGAGACTTTTTCCGATTTTAGAGGAAGTGGATCTAATTTCATACCCTCTCTCCTCCCGATTTCTATACGAGGCTTCCTGCTCGTTTTTTCGTTCTGACCTCAAAAATTGGTCTCGTGGTCCATTTCTAACCTATAATTGAGACTTTTTCGGCTTTTAGAGCTAGAGGATCTAATTTCATACCCTCTCTCCTCCCGATTTCTATACGATGCTTCTTGCTCGTTTTTTCGTTCTGACCTCACAAACACGTCTCGTGGTCCATTTCTAACCTATAATCGAGATTTTTTCGGGTTTTAGAGGAAGTGGATCTAATTTCATACCCTCTCTCCTCCCGATTTCTATACGAGGCTTCGTGCTCGTTTTTTTCGTTCTGACCTCACAAACACGTCTCGTGGTCCATTTCTAACCTATAATTGAGACTTTTTCGGGTTTTAGAGCGAGTTGATCTAATTTCATACCCTCTCTCCTCCCGATTTCTATGCGAGGCTTCGTGCTCGTTTTTTCGTTCTCACCTTACAAAGACGTCTCGTGGTCCATTTCTAACCTATAATCGAGATTTTTTCGGATTTTAGAGGAAGTGGATCTAATTTCATACCCTCTCTGCTCCGGATTTCTATGCGAGGCTTCGTGCTCGTTTTTTCGTTCTGACCTCACAAACACGTCTCGTGGTCCATTACTAACCAATAATCGAGACTTTTTCTGGTTTTGGAACAAGAGGATCTAATTTGATACCCTCTCTCCTCCCGATTTCTATACGAGGCTTCGTGCTCGTTTTTTCGTTC
Source organism: Thalia dealbata (assembly GCA_030544415.1). Lineage (NCBI taxonomy): Eukaryota > Viridiplantae > Streptophyta > Magnoliopsida > Zingiberales > Marantaceae > Thalia > Thalia dealbata. The sequence goes on from CM060460.1 coordinate 14,967,004, forward strand.
TGACCTTACAAACATGTCTCGTGGTTCATTTCTAACCTATAATCGAGACTTTTTCGGATTTAAGAGGAAGTGGATCTAATTTCATACCCTCTCTCCTCCTGATTGCTATACGAGGCTTCGTGCTCGTTTTTTCGTTCTGACCTCACCAACACGTCTCGTGGTCCATTTCTAACCTATAATCGAGACTTTTTCGGGTTTTAGAGGAAGTGGATCTAATTTTATACCCTCTCTCCTCCCGATTTCTATACGAGGCTTCGTGCTCGTTTTTTCGTTCTGACCTCACAAACACGTCTCGTGGTCTATTTCTAACCTATAATTGAGACTTTTTTGGGTTTTAGAGCTAGTGGATCTAATTTCATACCCTCTCTCCTCCCGATTTCTATACGAGGCTTCGTGCTCGTTTTTTCGTTCTGACCTTACAAAGACGTCTCGTGGTCCATTTCTAACCTATAATCGAGACTTTTTCAGGTTTTAGAGCTAGTGGATCTAATTTCATACCCTCTCTCCTCCCGATTTCTATACGAGGCTTCGTGCTCGTTTTTTCGTTCTAAGCTCAAAAACAGGTCTCGTGGTCCATTTCTAACCTATAATCGAGACTTTTTCTGGTTTTAGAGCTAGTGGATCTAATTTCATACCATCTCTCCTCCCGATTTCTATACGAGGCTTCGTGCTCGTTTTTTCGTTCTGACCTCACAAAGACGTCTCGTGGTCCATTTCTAACCTATAATCGAGACTTTTTCTGGTTTTAGAGCTAGTGGATCTAATTTCATACCCTCTCTCCTCAAGATTTCTATACGAGGCTTCGTGCTCGTTTTTTCGTTCTAAGCTCAAAAACAGGTCTCGTGGTCCATTTCTAACCTATAATTGAGACTTTTTCTGGTTTTAGAGCTAGTGGATCTAATTTCATACCCTCTCTCCTCCCGATTTCTATACGAGGCTTCGTGCTCGTTTTTTCGTTCTGACCTCACAAACACGTCTCGTGGTCTATTTCTAACCTATAATTGAGACTTTTTTGGGTTTTAGAGCTAGTGGATCTAATTTCATACCCTCTCTCCTCCCGATTTCTATACGAGGCTTCGTGCTCGTTTTTTCGTTCTGACCTTACAAAGACGTCTCGTGGTCCATTTCTAACCTATAAACGAGACTTTTTCAGGCTTTAGAGCTAGTGGATCTAATTTCATACCCTCTCTCCTCCCGATTTCTATACGAGGCTTCGTGCTCGTTTTTTCGTTCTAAGCTCAAAAACAGGTCTCGTGGTCCATTTCTAACCTATAATCGAGACTTTTTCTGGTTTTAGAGCTAGTGGATCTAATTTCATACCATCTCTCCTCCCGATTTCTATACGAGGCTTCGTGCTCGTTTTTTCGTTCTGACCTCACAAAGACGTCTCGTGGTCCATTTCTAACCTATAATCGAGACTTTTTCAGGTTTTAGAGCTAGTGGATCTAATTTCATACCCTCTCTCCTCAAGATTTCTATACGAGGCTTCGTGCTCGTTTTTTCGTTCTGATCTAACAAATACGTCTCGTGGTCCAATTCTAATGTATAATCGAGACTTTTTCGTGAGTTAGAGGAAGTGGATTTACTTTCATACCCTCTCTCCTCCCGATTTCTATTCGAGGCGTCGTGCTCATTTTTTCGTTATAACCACACAAACACGTCTCGTGGTCCATTTCTAACCTATAATCGAGACTTTTTCGGATTTTGAGTAAGTGGATCTAATTTCATACCCTCTATCCTACCGATTTCTATACGAGGCTTCGTGCTCGTCTTCTCGTTCTGACCTCACAAAGACGTCTCGTTGTCCATTTCTAACCTATAATCGAGACTTTTTCTAGTTTTAGAACAAGTGGATCTAATTTCATACCCTCTCTCCTCCCGATTTCTATACGAGGCTTCGTGCTCGTTTTTTTCGTTCTGACCTCACAAACACGTCTCGTGGTCCATTACTAACCAATAATCGAGACTTTTTCTGGTTTTAAAGCTAGTGGATCTAATTTCATACCCTCTCTCCTCCCGATTTCTATACGTGGCTTCTTGCTCGTTTTTTCGTTCTGACCTCACAAACACGTTTTGTGATCCATTTCTAACCTATAATCGAGACTTTTTCGGGTTTTCGAGCTAGTGGATCTAATTTCATACCCTCTCTCCTCCCGATTTCTATACGAGGCTTCGTGCTCGTTTTTTCGGTCTGACCTCACAAACACGTTTCGTGGTCAATTTCTAACCTATAATCGAGATTTTTTTGGGTTTTAAAGCTAGTGGATCTAATTTCATACCCTCTCTCCTCCCGATTTCTATAGGAGGCTTCTTGCTCGTTTTTTCGTTCTGACCTCACAAACACGTCTCGTGGTCCATTTCTAACCTATAATCGAGATTTTTTCGGGTTTTAGAGGAAGTGGATCTAATTTCATACCCTCTCTCCTCCCGATTTCTATACGAGGCTTCGTGCTCGTTTTTTTCGTTCTGACCTCACAAACACGTCTAGTGGTCCATTTCTAACCTATAATTGAGACTTTTTCGTGTTTTAGAGCGAGTGGATCTAATTTCATACCCTCTCTCCTCTCGATTTCTATACGAGGCTTCGTGCTCGTTTTTTCGTTCTGACCTTACAAAGACGTCTCGTGGTCCATTTCTAACCTATAATCGAGACTTTTTCGGATTTTAGAGGAAGTGGATCTAATTTCATACCCTCTCTCCTCCGGATTTCTATACGAGGCTTCGTGCTCGTTTTTTCGTTCTGACATCACAAACACTTCTCGTGGTCCATTTCTAACCTATAATCGAGACTTTTTCGAGTTTTAGAGGCAGTGGATCTAATTTCATACCCTCTCTCCTGCCGATTTCTATACGAGGCTTCGTGCTCGTTTTTTCGTTCTGACCTCACAAACACGTCTCGTGGTCCATTACTAACCAATAATCGAGACTTTTTCGGGTTTTAGAACAACTGGATCTAATTTTATACCCTCTCTCCTCCCGATTTCTCTACGAGGCTTCGTGCTCGTTTTTTCGTTCGGACATTACAAACACGTCTCGTGGTTCATTTCTAACCTATAATCGAGACTTTTTCCGATTTTAGAGGAAGTTGATCTAATTTCATACCCTCTCTCCTCCCGATTTCTATACGAGGCTTCCTGCTCATTTTTTCGTTCTGACCTCAAAAATTGGTCTCGTGGTCCATTTCTAACCTATAATTGAGACTTTTTCTGGTTTTAGACCGAGTGGATCTAATTTCATACCCTCTCTCCTCCCGATTTCTATACGAGGCTTCGTGCTCGTTTTTTTCGTTCTAACCTCACAAACACGTCTCGTGGTCCATTACTAACCAATAATCGAGACTTTTTCTGGTTTTAAAGCTAGTGGATCTAATTTCATACCCTCTCTCCTCCCGATTTCTATACGTGGCTTCTTGCTCGTTTTTTCGTTCTGACCTCACAAACACGTTTTGTGATCCATTTCTAACCTATAATCGAGACTTTTTCGGGTTTTCGAGCTAGTGGATCTAATTTCATACCCTCTCTCCTCCAGATTTCTATACGAGGCTTCGTGCTCGTTTTTTCGGTCTGACCTCACAAACACGTTTCGTGGTCAATTTCTAACCTATAATCGAGATTTTTTTGGGTTTTAAAGCTAGTGGATCTAATTTCATACCCTCTCTCCTTCCGATTTCTATAGGAGGCTTCTTGCTCGTTTTTTCGTTCTGACCTCACAAACACGTCTCGTGGTCCATTTCTAACCTATAATCGAGATTTTTTCGGGTTTTAGAGGAAGTGGATCTAATTTCATACCCTCTCTCCTCCCGATTTCTATACGAGGCTTCGTGCTCGTTTTTTTCGTTCTGACCTCACAAACACGTCTCGTGGTCCATTACTAACCAATAATCGAGACTTTTTCTGGTTTTAAAGCTAGTGGATCTAATTTCATACCCTCTCTCCTCCCGATTTCTATACGTGGCTTCTTGCTCGTTTTTTCGTTCTGACCTCACAAACACGTTTTGTGATCCATTTCTAACCTATAATCGAGACTTTTTCGGGTTTTCGAGCTAGTGGATCTAATTTCATACCCTCTCTCCTCCCGATTTCTATACGAGGCTTCGTGCTCGTTTTTTCGGTCTGACCTCACAAACACGTTTCGTGGTCAATTTCTAACCTATAATCGAGATTTTTTTGGGTTTTAAAGCTAGTGGATCTAATTTCATACCCTCTCTCCTCCCGATTTCTATAGGAGGCTTCTTGCTCGTTTTTTCGTTCTGACCTCACAAACACGTCTCGTGGTCCATTTCTAACCTATAATCGAGATTTTTTCGGGTTTTAGAGGAAGTGGATCTAATTTCATACCCTCTCTCCTCCCGATTTCTATAGGAGGCTTCGTGCTCGTTTTTTTCGTTCTGACCTCACAAACACGTCTAGTGGTCCATTTCTAACCTATAATTGAGACTTTTTCGTGTTTTAGAGCGAGTGGATCTAATTTCATACCCTCTCTCCTCTCGATTTCTATACGAGGCTTCGTGCTCGTTTTTTCGTTCTGACCTTACAAAGACGTCTCGTGGTCCATTTCTAACCTATAATCGAGACTTTTTCGGATTTTAGAGGAAGTGGATCTAATTTCATACCCTCTCTCCTCCGGATTTCTATACGAGGCTTCGTGCTCGTTTTTTCGTTCTGACATCACAAACACTTCTCGTGGTCCATTTCTAACCTATAATCGAGACTTTTTCGAGTTTTAGAGGCAGTGGATCTAATTTCATACCCTCTCTCCTGCCGATTTCTATACGAGGCTTCGTGCTCGTTTTTTCGTTCTGACCTCACAAACACGTCTCGTGGTCCATTACTAACCAATAATCGAGACTTTTTCGGGTTTTAGAACAACTGGATCTAATTTTATACCCTCTCTCCTCCCGATTTCTCTACGAGGCTTCGTGCTCGTTTTTTCGTTCGGACATTACAAACACGTCTCGTGGTTCATTTCTAACCTATAATCGAGACTTTTTCCGATTTTAGAGGAAGTTGATCTAATTTCATACCCTCTCTCCTCCCGATTTCTATACGAGGCTTCCTGCTCATTTTTTCGTTCTGACCTCAAAAATTGGTCTCGTGGTCCATTTCTAACCTATAATTGAGACTTTTTCGGGTTTTAGAGCGAGTGGATCTAATTTCATACCCTCTCTCCTCCCGATTTCTATACGAGGCTTCGTGCTCGTTTTTTTCGTTCTAACCTCACAAACACGTCTCGTGGTCCATTTCTAACCTATAATGGAGACTTTTTCGGGTTTTAGAGCGAGTGGATCTAATTTCATACCCTCTCTCCTCCCGATTTCTATACGAGGCTTCGTGCTCGTTTTTTCGTTCTGACCTTACAAAGACGTCTCGCGGTCCATTTCTAACCTATAATCGAGACTTTTTCGGATTTTAGAGGAAGTGGATCTAATTTCATACCCTCTCTCCTCCGGATTTCTATGCGAGGCTTCGTGCTCGTTTTTTCGTTCTGACCTCACCAACACGTCTCGTGGTCCATTACTAACCAATAATCGAGACTTTTTCTGGTTTTGGAACAAGTGGATCTAATTTGATACCCTCTCTCCTCCCGATTTCTATACGTGGCTTCGTGCTCGTTTTTTCGTTCTGACCTTACAAACACGTCTCGTGGTTCATTTCTAACCTATAATCGAGACTTTTTCGGATTTTAGAGGAAGTGGATCTAATTTCATATCCTCTCTCCTCCCGACTTCTATATGAGGCTTCGTGCTCGTTTTTTCGTTCGGACCTTACAAACACATCTCGTGGTTCATTTCTAACCTATAATCGAGACTTTTTCCGATTTTAGAGGAAGTGGATCTAATTTCATACCCTCTCTCCTCCAGATTGCTATACGAGGTTTCGTGCTCGTTTTTTCGTTCTGACCTCACCAACAAGTCTCGTGGTCCATTTCTAACCTATAATCGAGACTTTTTCGGGTTTTAGAGGAAGTTGATCTAATTTCATACCCTCTCTCCTCCCGATTTCTATACGAGGCTTCGTGCTCGTTTTTTCATTCTGACCTTACAGACACGTCTCGTGGTTCATTTCTAACCTATAATTGAGACTTTTTCGGGTTTTAGAGCGAGTGGATCTAATTTCATATCCTCTCTCCTCCCGATTTCTATACGAGGCTTCGTGCTCATTTTTTTGTTCTGACCTCACAAACACGTGTCGTGGTCCATTTCTAACCTATAATCGAGACTTTTTCGAGTTTTAGAGGCAGTGGATCTAATTTCATACCATCTCTCCTGCCGATTTCTATACGAGGCTTCGTGCTCGTTTTTTCGTTCTGACCTCACAAACAAGTCTCGTGGTCCATTACTAACCAATAATCGAGACTTTTTCGGGTTATAGAACAACTGGATCTAATTTCATAACCTCTCTCCTCCAGATTTCTATACGAGGCTTCGTGGTCGGTTTTTTCGGTCTCACCTCACAAACACGTTTCGTGGTCAATTTCTAACCTATAATCGAGACTTTTTCGGGTTTTAGAGTTAGTGGATCTAATTTCATACCCTCTCTCCTCCCGATTTCTATACGAGGCTTCTTGCTCGTTTTTTCGTTCTGACCTCACAAACACGTCTCGTGGTCCATTTCTAACCTATAATCGAGATTTTTTCCGATTTTAGAGGAAGTGGATCTAATTTCATACCCTCTCTCCTCCCGATTTCTATACGAGGCTTCGTGCTCGTTTTTTCGTTCTGACCTTACAAACACGTCTCGTGGTTCATTTCTAACCTATAATCGAGACTTTTTCGGATTTTAGAGGAAGTGGATCTAATTTCATACCCTCTCTCCTCCCGATTTCTATACGAGGCTTCGTTCTCGTTTTTTCGGTCTTACCTCACAAACCCGTTTCGTGGTCAATTTCTAACCTATAATCGAGACTTTTTCGGGTTTTAGAGCGAGTGGATCTAATTTCATACCCTCTCTCCTCCCGACTTCTATATGAGGCTTCGTGCTCGTTTTTTCGTTCGGACCTTACAAACACATCTCGTGGTTCATTTCTAACCTATAATCGAGACTTTTTCCGATTTTAGAGGAAGTGGATCTAATTTCATACCCTCTCTCCTCCTGATTGCTATACGAGGCTTCGTGCTCGTTTTTTCGTTCTGACCTCACCAACACGTCTCGTGGTCCATTTCTAACCTATAATCGAGACTTTTTCCGATTTTAGAGGAAGTGGATCTAATTTCATACCCTCTCTCCTCCTGATTTCTATACGAGGCTTCGTGCTCGTTTTTTCGTTCTGACCTCGCAAACACGTCTCTTGGTCCATTTCTAACCTATAATTGAGACTTTTTCGGGTTTTAGAGCGAGTGGATCTAATTTCATATCCTCTCTCCTCCCGATTTCTATACGAGGCTTCGTGCTCGTTTTTTTGTTCTGACCTCACAAACACGTCTCGTGGTCCATTTCTAACCTATAATCGAGACTTTTTCGAGTTTTAGAGGCAGTGGATCTAATTTCATACCCTCTCTCCTGCCGATTTCTATACGAGGCTTCGTGCTCGTTTTTTCGTTCTGACCTCACAAACACGTCTCGTGGTCCATTACTAACCAATAATCGAGACTTTTTCGGGTTATAGAACAACTGGATCTAATTTCATACCCTCTCTCCTCTCGATTTCTATACGAGGCTTCGTGCTCGTTTTTTCGTTCTGACCTCACAAACACGTCTCGTGGTCCATTTCTAACCTATAATTGAGACTTTTTCGAGTTTTAGAGCGAGTGGATCTAATTACATATCCTCTCTCCTCCCGATTTCTATACGAGGCTTCGTGCTCGTTTTTTCGTTCTGACCTCACAAACCCGTCTCGTGGTCCATTTCTAACCTATAATCGAGACTTTTTTGAGTTTTAGAGGCAGTGGATCTAATTTCATACCCTCTCTCCTACCGATTTCTATACGAGGCTTCGTGCTCGTTTTATCGTTCTGACCTCACAAACACGTCTCGTGGTCCATTACTAACCAATAATCGAGACTTTTTCGGGTTTTGGAACAACTGGATCTAATTTTATACCCTCTCTCCTCCCGATTTCTATACGAGGCTTCGTGCTCGTTTTTTTCGTTCTAACCTCACAAACACGTCTCGTGGTCCATTTCTAACCTATAATTGAGACTTTTTCGGGTTTTAGAGCGAGTGGATCTAATTTCATACCCTCTCTCCTCCCGATTTCTATACGAGGCTTCGTGCTCGTTTTTTCGTTCTGACCTTACAAAGACGTCTCGCGGTCCATTTCTAACCTATAATCGAGACTTTTTCGGATTTTAGAGTTAGTGGATCTAATTTCATACCCTCTCTCCTCCCGATTTCTATACGAGGCTTCTTGCTCGTTTTTTCGTTCTGACCTCACAAACACGTCTCGTGGTCCATTTCTAACCTATAATCGAGATTTTTTCCGATTTTAGAGGAAGTGGATCTAATTTCATACCCTCTCTCCTCCCGATTTCTATACGAGGCTTCGTGCTCGTTTTTTCGTTCTGACCTTACAAACACGTCTCGTGGTTCATTTCTAACCTATAATCGAGACTTTTTCGGATTTTAGAGGAAGTGGATCTAATTTCATACCCTCTCTCCTCCCGATTTCTATACGAGGCTTCGTTCTCGTTTTTTCGGTCTTACCTCACAAACCCGTTTCGTGGTCAATTTCTAACCTATAATCGAGACTTTTTCGGGTTTTAGAGCGAGTGGATCTAATTTCATACCCTCTCTCCTCCCGACTTCTATATGAGGCTTCGTGCTCGTTTTTTCGTTCGGACCTTACAAACACATCTCGTGGTTCATTTCTAACCTATAATCGAGACTTTTTCCGATTTTAGAGGAAGTGGATCTAATTTCATACCCTCTCTCCTCCTGATTGCTATACGAGGCTTCGTGCTCGTTTTTTCGTTCTGACCTCACCAACACGTCTCGTGGTCCATTTCTAACCTATAATCGAGACTTTTTCCGATTTTAGAGGAAGTGGATCTAATTTCATACCCTCTCTCCTCCCGATTTCTATACGAGGCTTCGTGCTCGTTTTTTCGTTCTGACCTCGCAAACACGTCTCTTGGTCCATTTCTAACCTATAATTGAGACTTTTCCGGGTTTTAGAGCGAGTGGATCTAATTTCATATCCTCTCTCCTCCCGATTTCTATACGAGGCTTCGTGCTCGTTTTTTTGTTCTGACCTCACAAACACGTCTCGTGGTCCATTTCTAACCTATAATCGAGACTTTTTCGAGTTTTAGAGGCAGTGGATCTAATTTCATACCCTCTCTCCTGCCGATTTCTATACGAGGCTTCGTGCTCGTTTTTTCGTTCTGACCTCACAAACACGTCTCGTGGTCCATTACTAACCAATAATCGAGACTTTTTCGGGTTATAGAACAACTGGATCTAATTTCATACCCTCTCTCCTCTCGATTTCTATACGAGGCTTCGTGCTCGTTTTTTCGTTCTGACCTCACAAACACGTCTCGTGGTCCATTTCTAACCTATAATTGAGACTTTTTCGAGTTTTAGAGCGAGTGGATCTAATTTCATATCCTCTCTCCTCCCGATTTCTATACGAGGCTTCGTGCTCGTTTTTTCGTTCTGACCTCACAAACACGTCTCGTGGTCCATTTCTAACCTATAATTGAGACTTTTTCGAGTTTTAGAGCGAGTGGATCTAATTTCATACCCTCTCTCCTCCCGATTTCTATACGAGGCTTCGTGCTCGTTTTTTCGTTCTGACCTCACAAACCCGTCTCGTGGTCCATTTCTAACCTATAATCGAGACTTTTTTGAGTTTTAGAGGCAGTGGATCTAATTTCATACCCTCTCTCCTACCGATTTCTATACGAGGCTTCGTGCTCGTTTTATCGTTCTGACCTCACAAACACGTCTCGTGGTCCATTACTAACCAATAATCGAGACTTTTTCGGGTTTTGGAACAACTGGATCTAATTTTATACCCTCTCTCCTCCCGATTTCTATACGAGGCTTCGTGCTCGTTTTTTCGTTCTGACCTCACCAACACGTCTCGTGGTCCATTTCTAACCTATAATCGAGACTTTTTCGTGTTTTAGAGGAAGTGGATCTAATTTCATACCCTCTCTCCTCCCGATTTCTATACGAGGCTTCCTGCTCGTTTTTTCGTTCTGACCTAAAAAATTGGTCTCGTGGTCCATTTCTGACCTATAATTGAGACTTTTTCGGCTTTTAGAGCTAGATGATCTAATTTCATACCCTCTCTCCTCCCGATTTCTATACGAGGCTTCTTGCTCGTTTTTTCGTTCTGACCTCACAAACACGTCTCGTGGTCCATTTCTAACCTATAATCGAGATTTTTTCGGGTTTTAGAGGAAGTGGATCTAATTTCATACCCTCTCTCCTCCCGATTTCTATACGAGGCTTCGTGCTCGTTTTTTTCGTTCTGACCTCACAAACACGTCTCGTGGTCCATTTCTAACCTATAATTTAGACTTTTTCGGGTTTTAGAGCGAGTTGATCTAATTTCATACCCTCTCTCCTCCCGATTTCTATGCGAGGCTTCGTGCTCGTTTTCTCGTTCTGACCTTACAAAGACGTCTCGTGGTCCATTTCTAACCTATAATCGAGATTTTTTCGGATTTTAGAGGAAGTGGATCTAATTTCATACCCTCTCCCCTCCGGATTTCTATGCGAGGCTTCGTGCTCGTTTTTTCGTTCTGACCTCACAAACACGTCTCGTGGTCCATTACTAACCAATAATCGAGACTTTTTCTGGTTTTGGAACAAGAGGATCTAATTTGATACCCTCTCTCCTCCCGATTTCTATACGAGGCTTCGTGCTCGTTTTTTCGTTCTGACCTTACAAACATGTCTCGTGGTTCATTTCTAACCTATAATCGAGACTTTTTCGGATTTAAGAGGAAGTGGATCTAATTTCATACCCTCTCTCCTCCTGATTGCTATACGAGGCTTCGTGCTCGTTTTTTCGTTCTGACCTCACAAACACGTCTCGTGGTCCATTTCTAACCTATAATCGAGACTTTTTTTGGTTTTAGAACAAGTGGATCTAATTTCATACCCTCTCTCCTCCCGATTTCTATACGAGGCTTTGTGCTCGTTTTTTCGTTCTGACCTCACAAACACGTCTCGTGGTCTATTACTAACCTATATTCGAGACTTTTTCGGGTTTTAGAGCTAGTAGATATAATTTCATACCCTCTCTCCTCCCGATTTCTATACGAGGCTTCGAGCTCGTTTTTTCGTTCTAACCTCATGAACACGTCTCGTGGTCCATTTTTAACCTATAATCGAGACTTTTTCGGGATTTAGAGGTAGTGGATTTAATTTCATACCCTCTCTCCTCCCGATTTCTATACGAGGCGTCGTGCTCATTTTTTCGTTATGACCACACAAACACGTCTCGTGGTTAATTTCTAACCTATTTTCGAGACATTTTCGGGTTTTAGAGCTAGTAGATCTAATTTCATACCCTCTCTCCTCCCGATTTCTATACGAGGCTTCGTGCTCATTTTTTCGTTATGACCTCACAAACACGTCTCATGGTCCATTTCTAACCTATAATCGAGATTTTTTCGGGTTTTAGAGGAAGTGGATCTAATTTCATACCCTCTCTCCTCCCGATTTCTATACGAGGCTTCCTGCTCGTTTTTTCGTTCTGACCTAAAAAATTGGTCTCGTGGTCCATTTCTGACCTATAATTGAGACTTTTTCGGCTTTTAGAGCTAGATGATCTAATTTCATACCCTCTCTCCTCCCGATTTCTATACGAGGCTTCTTGCTCGTTTTTTCGTTCTGACCTCACAAACACGTCTCGTGGTCCATTTCTAACCTATAATCGAGATTTTTTCGGGTTTTAGAGGAAGTGGATCTAATTTCATACCCTCTCTCCTCCCGATTTCTATACGAGGCTTCGTGCTCGTTTTTTTCGTTCTGACCTCACAAACACGTCTCGTGGTCCATTTCTAACCTATAATTTAGACTTTTTCGGGTTTTAGAGCGAGTTGATCTAATTTCATACCCTCTCTCCTCCCGATTTCTATGCGAGGCTTCGTGCTCGTTTTCTCGTTCTGACCTTACAAAGACGTCTCGTGGTCCATTTCTAACCTATAATCGAGATTTTTTCGGATTTTAGAGGAAGTGGATCTAATTTCATACCCTCTCCCCTCCGGATTTCTATGCGAGGCTTCGTGCTCGTTTTTTCGTTCTGACCTCACAAACACGTCTCGTGGTCCATTACTAACCAATAATCGAGACTTTTTCTGGTTTTAAAGCTAGTGGATCTAATTTCATACCCTCTCTCCTCCCGATTTCTATACGAGGCTTCTTGCTCGTTTTTTCGTTCTGACCTCACAAACACGTTTCGTGATCCATTTCTAACCTATAATCGAAACTTTTTCGGGTTTTCGAGCTAGTGGATCTAATTTCATACCCTCTCTCCTCCCGATTTCTATACGAGGCTTCGTGCTCGTTTTTTCGGTCTGACCTCACAAACACGTTTCGTGGTCAATTTCTAACCTATAATCGAGATTTTTTCGGGTTTTAGAGCTAGTGGATCTAATTTCATACCCTCTCTCCTCCCGATTTCTATACGAGGCTTCTTGCTCGTTTTTTCGTTCTGACCTCACAAACACGTCTCGTGGTCCATTTCTAACCTATAATCGAGATTTTTTCGGGTTTTAGAGGAAGTGGATCTAATTTCATACCCTCTCTCCTCCCGATTTCTATACGAGGCTTCGTGCTCGTTTTTTTCGTTCTGACCTCACAAACACGTCTCGTGGTCCATTACTAACCAATAATCGAGACTTTTTCTGGTTTTGGAACAAGAGGATCTAATTTGATACCCTCTCTCCTCCCGATTTCTATACGAGGCTTCGTGCTCGTTTTTTCGTTCTGACCTTACAAACATGTCTCGTGGTTCATTTCTAACCTATAATCGAGACTTTTTCGGATTTAAGAGTAAGTGGATCTAATTTCATACCCTCTCTCCTCCTGATTGCTATACGAGGCTTCGTGCTCGTTTTTTCGTTCTGACCTCACCAACACGTCTCGTGGTCCATTTCTAACCTATAATCGAGACTTTTTCGGGTTTTAGAGGAAGTGGATCTAATTTTATACCCTCTCTCCTCCCGATTTCTATACGAGGCTTCGTGCTCGTTTTTTCGTTCTGACCTCACAAACACGTCTCGTGGTCTATTTCTAACCTATAATTGAGACTTTTTTGGGTTTTAGAGCTAGTGGATCTAATTTTATACCCTCTCTCCTCCCGATTTCTATACGAGGCTTCGTGCTCGTTTTTTCGTTCTGACCTCACAAACACGTCTCGTGGTCCATTTCTAACCAATAATCGAGACTTTTTCTGGTTTTGGAACCAGTGGATCTAATTTGATACCCTCTCTCCTCCCGATTTCTATACGAGGCTTCGTGCTCGTTTTTTCGTTCTGACCTCACCAACACGTCTCGTGGTCCATTTCTAACCTATAATCGAGACTTTTTCGGGTTTTAGAGTAAGTGGATCTAATTTCATACCCTCTCTCCTCCCGATTTCTATACGAGGCTTCCTGCTCGTTTTTTCGTTCTGACCTAAAAAATTGGTCTCGTGGTCCATTTCTAACCTATAATTGAGACTTTTTCGGCTTTTAGAGCTAGAGGATCTAATTTCATACCCTCTCTCCTCCCGATTTCTGTACGAGGCTTCTTGCTCGTTTTTTCGTTCTGACCTCACAAACACGTCTCGTGGTCCATTTCTAACCTATAATCGAAACTTTTTCGGGTTTTCGAGCTAGTGGATCTAATTTCATACCCTCTCTCCTCCCGATTTCTATACGAGGCTTCGTGCTCGTTTTTTCGGTCTGACCTCACAAACACGTTTCGTGGTCAATTTCTAACCTATAATCGAGATTTTTTCGGGTTTTAGAGCTAGTGGATCTAATTTCATACCCTCTCTCCTCCCGATTTCTATACGAGGCTTCTTGCTCGTTTTTTCGTTCTGACCTCACAAACACGTCTCGTGGTCCATTTCTAACCTATAATCGAGATTTTTTCGGGTTTTAGAGGAAGTGGATCTAATTTCATACCCTCTCTCCTCCCGATTTCTATACGAGGCTTCGTGCTCGTTTTTTTCGTTCTGACCTCACAAACACGTCTCGTGGTCCATTACTAACCAATAATCGAGACTTTTTCTGGTTTTGGAACAAGAGGATCTAATTTGATACCCTCTCTCCTCCCGATTTCTATACGAGGCTTCGTGCTCGTTTTTTCGTTCTGACCTTACAAACATGTCTCGTGGTTCATTTCTAACCTATAATCGAGACTTTTTCGGATTTAAGAGTAAGTGGATCTAATTTCATACCCTCTCTCCTCCTGATTGCTATACGAGGCTTCGTGCTCGTTTTTTCGTTCTGACCTCACCAACACGTCTCGTGGTCCATTTCTAACCTATAATCGAGACTTTTTCGGGTTTTAGAGGATGTGGATCTAATTTTATACCCTCTCTCCTCCCGATTTCTATACGAGGCTTCGTGCTCGTTTTTTCGTTCTGACCTCACAAACACGTCTCGTGGTCTATTTCTAACCTATAATTGAGACTTTTTTGGGTTTTAGAGCTAGTGGATCTAATTTCATACCCTCTCTCCTCCCAATTTCTATACGAGGCTTCGTGCTCGTTTTTTCGTTCTGACCTCACAAAGACGTCTCGTGGTCCATTTCTAACCTATAATCGAGACTTTTTCAGGTTTTAGAGCTAGTGGATCTAATTTCATACCCTCTCTCCTCCCGATTTCTATACGAGGCTTCGTGCTCGTTTTTTCGTTCTAAGCTCAAAAACAGGTCTCGTGGTCCATTTCTAACCTATAATCGAGACTTTTTCTGGTTTTAGAGCTAGTGGATCTAATTTCATACCCTCTCTCCTCAAGATTTCTATACGAGGCTTCGTGCTCGTTTATTCGTTCTAAGCTCAAAAACAGGTCTCGTGGTCCATTTCTAACCTATAATTGAGACTTTTTCTGGTTTTAGAGGAAGTGGATCTAATTTCATACCCTCTCTCCTCCCGATTTCTATACGAGGCTTCGTGCTCGTTTTTTTCGTTCTGACCTCACAAACACGTCTCGTGGTCCATTACTAACCAATAATCGAGACTTTTTCTGGTTTTAAAGCTAGTGGATCTAATTTCATACCCTCTCTCCTCCCGATTTCTATACGAGGCTTCTTGCTCGTTTTTTCGTTCTGACCTCACAAACACGTTTCGTGATCCATTTCTAACCTATAATCGAAACTTTTTCGGGTTTTCGAGCTAGTGGATGTAATTTCATACCCTCTCTCCTCCCGATTTCTATACGAGGCTTCGTGCTCGTTTTTTCGGTCTGACCTCACAAACACGTTTCGTGGTCAATTTCTAACCTATAATCGAGATTTTTTCGGGTTTTAGAGCTAGTGGATCTAATTTCATACCCTCTCTCCTCCCGATTTCTATACGAGGCTTCTTGCTCGTTTTTTCGTTCTGACCTCACAAACACGTCTCGTGGTCCATTTCTAACCTATAATCGAGATTTTTTCGGGTTTTAGAGGAAGTGGATCTAATTTCATACCCTCTCTCCTCCCGATTTCTATACGAGGCTTCGTGCTCGTTTTTTTCGTTCTGACCTCACAAACACGTCTCGTGGTCCATTACTAACCAATAATCGAGACTTTTTCTGGTTTTGGAACAAGAGGATCTAATTTGATACCCTCTCTCCTCCCGATTTCTATACGAGGCTTCGTGCTCATTTTTTCGTTCTGACCTTACAAACATGTCTCGTGGTTCATTTCTAACCTATAATCGAGACTTTTTCGGATTTAAGAGTAAGTGGATCTAATTTCATACCCTCTCTCCTCCTGATTGCTATACGAGGCTTCGTGCTCGTTTTTTCGTTCTGACCTCACCAACACGTCTCGTGGTCCATTTCTAACCTATAATCGAGACTTTTTCGGGTTTTAGAGGAAGTGGATCTAATTTTATACCCTCTCTCCTCCCGATTTCTATACGAGGCTTCGTGCTCGTTTTTTCGTTCTGACCTCACAAACACGTCTCGTGGTCCATTACTAACCAATAATCGAGACTTTTTCTGGTTTTGGAACAAGAGGATCTAATTTGATACCCTCTCTCCTCCCGATTTCTATACGAGGCTTCGTGCTCGTTTTTTCGTTCTGACCTTACAAACATGTCTCGTGGTTCATTTCTAACCTATAATCGAGACTTTTTCGGATTTAAGAGTAAGTGGATCTAATTTCATACCCTCTCTCCTCCTGATTGCTATACGAGGCTTCGTGCTCGTTTTTTCGTTCTGACCTCACCAACACGTCTCGTGGTCCATTTCTAACCTATAATCGAGACTTTTTCGGGTTTTAGAAGAAGTGGATCTAATTTTATACCCTCTCTCCTCCCGATTTCTATACGAGGCTTCGTGCTCGTTTTTTTCGTTCTGACCTCACAAACACGTCTCGTGGTCCATTACTAACCAATAATCGAGACTTTTTCTGGTTTTGGAACAAGAGGATCTAATTTGATACCCTCTCTCCTCCCGATTTCTATACGAGGCTTCGTGCTCGTTTTTTCGTTCTGACCTTACAAACATGTCTCGTGGTTCATTTCTAACCTATAATCGAGACTTTTTCGGATTTAAGAGTAAGTGGATCTAATTTCATACCCTCTCTCCTCCTGATTGCTATACGAGGCTTCGTGCTCGTTTTTTCGTTCTGACCTCACCAACACGTCTCGTGGTCCATTTCTAACCTATAATCGAGACTTTTTCGGGTTTTAGAGGATGTGGATCTAATTTTATACCCTCTCTCCTCCCGATTTCTATACGAGGCTTCGTGCTCGTTTTTTCGTTCTGACCTCACAAACACGTCTCGTGGTCTATTTCTAACCTATAATTGAGACTTTTTTGGGTTTTAGAGCTAGTGGATCTAATTTCATACCCTCTCTCCTCCCAATTTCTATACGAGGCTTCGTGCTCGTTTTTTCGTTCTGACCTCACAAAGACGTCTCGTGGTCCATTTCTAACCTATAATCGAGACTTTTTCAGGTTTTAGAGCTAGTGGATCTAATTTCATACCCTCTCTCCTCCCGATTTCTATACGAGGCTTCGTGCTCGTTTTTTCGTTCTAAGCTCAAAAACAGGTCTCGTGGTCCATTTCTAACCTATAATCGAGACTTTTTCTGGTTTTAGAGCTAGTGGATCTAATTTCATACCCTCTCTCCTCAAGATTTCTATACGAGGCTTCGTGCTCGTTTATTCGTTCTAAGCTCAAAAACAGGTCTCGTGGTCCATTTCTAACCTATAATTGAGACTTTTTCTGGTTTTAGAGGAAGTGGATCTAATTTCATACCCTCTCTCCTCCCGATTTCTATACGAGGCTTCGTGCTCGTTTTTTTCGTTCTGACCTCACAAACACGTCTCGTGGTCCATTACTAACCAATAATCGAGACTTTTTCTGGTTTTAAAGCTAGTGGATCTAATTTCATACCCTCTCTCCTCCCGATTTCTATACGAGGCTTCTTGCTCGTTTTTTCGTTCTGACCTCACAAACACGTTTCGTGATCCATTTCTAACCTATAATCGAAACTTTTTCGGGTTTTCGAGCTAGTGGATGTAATTTCATACCCTCTCTCCTCCCGATTTCTATACGAGGCTTCGTGCTCGTTTTTTCGGTCTGACCTCACAAACACGTTTCGTGGTCAATTTCTAACCTATAATCGAGATTTTTTCGGGTTTTAGAGCTAGTGGATCTAATTTCATACCCTCTCTCCTCCCGATTTCTATACGAGGCTTCTTGCTCGTTTTTTCGTTCTGACCTCACAAACACGTCTCGTGGTCCATTTCTAACCTATAATCGAGATTTTTTCGGGTTTTAGAGGAAGTGGATCTAATTTCATACCCTCTCTCCTCCCGATTTCTATACGAGGCTTCGTGCTCGTTTTTTTCGTTCTGACCTCACAAACACGTCTCGTGGTCCATTACTAACCAATAATCGAGACTTTTTCTGGTTTTGGAACAAGAGGATCTAATTTGATACCCTCTCTCCTCCCGATTTCTATACGAGGCTTCGTGCTCGTTTTTTCGTTCTGACCTTACAAACATGTCTCGTGGTTCATTTCTAACCTATAATCGAGACTTTTTCGGATTTAAGAGTAAGTGGATCTAATTTCATACCCTCTCTCCTCCTGATTGCTATACGAGGCTTCGTGCTCGTTTTTTCGTTCTGACCTCACCAACACGTCTCGTGGTCCATTTCTAACCTATAATCGAGACTTTTTCGGGTTTTAGAGGAAGTGGATCTAATTTTATACCCTCTCTCCTCCCGATTTCTATACGAGGCTTCGTGCTCGTTTTTTCGTTCTGACCTCACAAACACGTCTCGTGGTCCATTACTAACCAATAATCGAGACTTTTTCTGGTTTTGGAACAAGAGGATCTAATTTGATACCCTCTCTCCTCCCGATTTCTATACGAGGCTTCGTGCTCGTTTTTTCGTTCTGACCTTACAAACATGTCTCGTGGTTCATTTCTAACCTATAATCGAGACTTTTTCGGATTTAAGAGTAAGTGGATCTAATTTCATACCCTCTCTCCTCCTGATTGCTATACGAGGCTTCGTGCTCGTTTTTTCGTTCTGACCTCACCAACACGTCTCGTGGTCCATTTCTAACCTATAATCGAGACTTTTTCGGGTTTTAGAAGAAGTGGATCTAATTTTATACCCTCTCTCCTCCCGATTTCTATACGAGGCTTCGTGCTCGTTTTTTCGTTCTGACCTCACAAACACGTCTCGTGGTCTATTTCTAACCTATAATTGAGACTTTTTTGGGTTTTAGAGCTAGTGGATCTAATTTTATACCCTCTCTCCTCCCGATTTCTATACGAGGCTTCGTGCTCGTTTTTTCGTTCTGACCTCACAAACACGTCTCGTGGTCCATTTCTAACCAATAATCGAGACTTTTTCTGGTTTTGGAACAAGTGGATCTAATTTGATACCCTCTCTCCTCCCGATTTCTATACGAGGCTTCGTGCTCGTTTTTTCGTTCTGACCTCACCAACACGTCTCGTGGTCCATTTCTAACCTATAATCGAGACTTTTTCGGGTTTTAGAGTAAGTGGATCTAATTTCATACCCTCTCTCCTCCCGATTTCTATACGAGGCTTCCTGCTCGTTTTTTCGTTCTGACCTAAAAAATTGGTCTCGTGGTCCATTTCTAACCTATAATTGAGACTTTTTCGGCTTTTAGAGCTAGAGGATCTAATTTCATACCCTCTCTCCTCCCGATTTCTGTACGAGGCTTCTTGCTCGTTTTTTCGTTCTGACCTCACAAACACGTCTCGTGGTCCATTTCTAACCTATAATCGAAACTTTTTCGGGTTTTCGAGCTAGTGGATCTAATTTCATACCCTCTCTCCTCCCGATTTCTATACGAGGCTTCGTGCTCGTTTTTTCGGTCTGACCTCACAAACACGTTTCGTGGTCAATTTCTAACCTATAATCGAGATTTTTTCGGGTTTTAGAGCTAGTGGATCTAATTTCATACCCTCTCTCCTCCCGATTTCTATACGAGGCTTCTTGCTCGTTTTTTCGTTCTGACCTCACAAACACGTCTCGTGGTCCATTTCTAACCTATAATCGAGATTTTTTCGGGTTTTAGAGGAAGTGGATCTAATTTCATACCCTCTCTCCTCCCGATTTCTATACGAGGCTTCGTGCTCGTTTTTTTCGTTCTGACCTCACAAACACGTCTCGTGGTCCATTACTAACCAATAATCGAGACTTTTTCTGGTTTTGGAACAAGAGGATCTAATTTGATACCCTCTCTCCTCCCGATTTCTATACGAGGCTTCGTGCTCGTTTTTTCGTTCTGACCTTACAAACATGTCTCGTGGTTCATTTCTAACCTATAATCGAGACTTTTTCGGATTTAAGAGTAAGTGGATCTAATTTCATACCCTCTCTCCTCCTGATTGCTATACGAGGCTTCGTGCTCGTTTTTTCGTTCTGACCTCACCAACACGTCTCGTGGTCCATTTCTAACCTATAATCGAGACTTTTTCGGGTTTTAGAGGATGTGGATCTAATTTTATACCCTCTCTCCTCCCGATTTCTATACGAGGCTTCGTGCTCGTTTTTTCGTTCTGACCTCACAAACACGTCTCGTGGTCTATTTCTAACCTATAATTGAGACTTTTTTGGGTTTTAGAGCTAGTGGATCTAATTTCATACCCTCTCTCCTCCCAATTTCTATACGAGGCTTCGTGCTCGTTTTTTCGTTCTGACCTCACAAAGACGTCTCGTGGTCCATTTCTAACCTATAATCGAGACTTTTTCAGGTTTTAGAGCTAGTGGATCTAATTTCATACCCTCTCTCCTCCCGATTTCTATACGAGGCTTCGTGCTCGTTTTTTCGTTCTAAGCTCAAAAACAGGTCTCGTGGTCCATTTCTAACCTATAATCGAGACTTTTTCTGGTTTTAGAGCTAGTGGATCTAATTTCATACCCTCTCTCCTCAAGATTTCTATACGAGGCTTCGTGCTCGTTTATTCGTTCTAAGCTCAAAAACAGGTCTCGTGGTCCATTTCTAACCTATAATTGAGACTTTTTCTGGTTTTAGAGGAAGTGGATCTAATTTCATACCCTCTCTCCTCCCGATTTCTATACGAGGCTTCGTGCTCGTTTTTTTCGTTCTGACCTCACAAACACGTCTCGTGGTCCATTACTAACCAATAATCGAGACTTTTTCTGGTTTTAAAGCTAGTGGATCTAATTTCATACCCTCTCTCCTCCCGATTTCTATACGAGGCTTCTTGCTCGTTTTTTCGTTCTGACCTCACA
Source organism: Thalia dealbata (assembly GCA_030544415.1). NCBI lineage: Eukaryota > Viridiplantae > Streptophyta > Magnoliopsida > Zingiberales > Marantaceae > Thalia > Thalia dealbata. Next base: position 14,987,856 of record CM060460.1, read on the forward strand.
AACACGTTTCGTGATCCATTTCTAACCTATAATCGAAACTTTTTCGGGTTTTCGAGCTAGTGGATCTAATTTCATACCCTCTCTCCTCCCGATTTCTATACGAGGCTTCGTGCTCGTTTTTTCGGTCTGACCTCACAAACACGTTTCGTGGTCAATTTCTAACCTATAATCGAGATTTTTTCGGGTTTTAGAGCTAGTGGATCTAATTTCATACCCTCTCTCCTCCCGATTTCTATACGAGGCTTCTTGCTCGTTTTTTCGTTCTGACCTCACAAACACGTCTCGTGGTCCATTTCTAACCTATAATCGAGATTTTTTCGGGTTTTAGAGGAAGTGGATCTAATTTCATACCCTCTCTCCTCCCGATTTCTATACGAGGCTTCGTGCTCGTTTTTTTCGTTCTGACCTCACAAACACGTCTCGTGGTCCATTACTAACCAATAATCGAGACTTTTTCTGGTTTTGGAACAAGAGGATCTAATTTGATACCCTCTCTCCTCCCGATTTCTATACGAGGCTTCGTGCTCGTTTTTTCGTTCTGACCTTACAAACATGTCTCGTGGTTCATTTCTAACCTATAATCGAGACTTTTTCGGATTTAAGAGTAAGTGGATCTAATTTCATACCCTCTCTCCTCCTGATTGCTATACGAGGCTTCGTGCTCGTTTTTTCGTTCTGACCTCACCAACACGTCTCGTGGTCCATTTCTAACCTATAATCGAGACTTTTTCGGGTTTTAGAGGAAGTGGATCTAATTTTATACCCTCTCTCCTCCCGATTTCTATACGAGGCTTCGTGCTCGTTTTTTCGTTCTGACCTCACAAACACGTCTCGTGGTCCATTTCTAACCAATAATCGAGACTTTTTCTGGTTTTGGAACAAGTGGATCTAATTTGATACCCTCTCTCCTCCCGATTTCTATACGAGGCTTCGTGCTCGTTTTTTCGTTCTGACCTCACCAACACGTCTCGTGGTCCATTTCTAACCTATAATCGAGACTTTTTCGGGTTTTAGAGTAAGTGGATCTAATTTCATACCCTCTCTCCTCCCGATTTCTATACGAGGCTTCCTGCTCGTTTTTTCGTTCTGACCTAAAAAATTGGTCTCGTGGTCCATTTCTAACCTATAATTGAGACTTTTTCGGCTTTTAGAGCTAGAGGATCTAATTTCATACCCTCTCTCCTCCCGATTTCTGTACGAGGCTTCTTGCTCGTTTTTTCGTTCTGACCTCACAAACACGTCTCGTGGTCCATTTCTAACCTATAATCGAAACTTTTTCGGGTTTTCGAGCTAGTGGATCTAATTTCATACCCTCTCTCCTCCCGATTTCTATACGAGGCTTCGTGCTCGTTTTTTCGGTCTGACCTCACAAACACGTTTCGTGGTCAATTTCTAACCTATAATCGAGATTTTTTGGGGTTTTAGAGCTAGTGGATCTAATTTCATACCCTCTCTCCTCCCGATTTCTATACGAGGCTTCTTGCTCGTTTTTTCGTTCTGACCTCACAAACACGTCTCGTGGTCCATTTCTAACCTATAATCGAGATTTTTTCGGGTTTTAGAGGAAGTGGATCTAATTTCATACCCTCTCTCCTCCCGATTTCTATACGAGGCTTCGTGCTCGTTTTTTTCGTTCTGACCTCACAAACACGTCTCGTGGTCCATTACTAACCAATAATCGAGACTTTTTCTGGTTTTGGAACAAGAGGATCTAATTTGATACCCTCTCTCCTCCCGATTTCTATACGAGGCTTCGTGCTCGTTTTTTCGTTCTGACCTTACAAACATGTCTCGTGGTTCATTTCTAACCTATAATCGAGACTTTTTCGGATTTAAGAGTAAGTGGATCTAATTTCATACCCTCTCTCCTCCTGATTGCTATACGAGGCTTCGTGCTTGTTTTTTCGTTCTGACCTCACCAACACGTCTCGTGGTCCATTTCTAACCTATAATCGAGACTTTTTCGGGTTTTAGAGCTAGTGGATCTAATTTCATACCCTCTCTCCTCCCGATTTCTATACGAGGCTTCGTGCTCGTTTTTTCGTTCTGACCTCACAAACACGTCTCGTGGTCCATTTCTAACCAATAATCGAGACTTTTTCTGGTTTTGGAACAAGTGGATCTAATTTGATACCCTCTCTCCTCCCGATTTCTATACGAGGCTTCGTGCTCGTTTTTTCGTTCTGACCTCACCAACACGTCTCGTGGTCCATTTCTAACCTATAATCGAGACTTTTTCGGGTTTTAGAGTAAGTGGATCTAATTTCATACCCTCTCTCCTCCCGATTTCTATACGAGGCTTCCTGCTCGTTTTTTCGTTCTGACCTAAAAAATTGGTCTCGTGGTCCATTTCTAACCTATAATTGAGACTTTTTCGGCTTTTAGAGCTAGAGGATCTAATTTCATACCCTCTCTCCTCCCGATTTCTGTACGAGGCTTCTTGCTCGTTTTTTCGTTCTGACCTCACAAACACGTCTCGTGGTCCATTTCTAACCTATAATCGAAACTTTTTCGGGTTTTCGAGCTAGTGGATCTAATTTGATACCCTCTCTCCTCCCGATTTCTATACGAGGCTTCGTGCTCGTTTTTTCGTTCTGACCTTACAAACATGTCTCGTGGTTCATTTCTAACCTATAATCGAGACTTTTTCGGATTTAAGAGTAAGTGGATCTAATTTCATACCCTCTCTCCTCCTGATTGCTATACGAGGCTTCGTGCTCGTTTTTTCGTTCTGACCTCACCAACACGTCTCGTGGTCCATTTCTAACCTATAATCGAGACTTTTTCGGGTTTTAGAGGATGTGGATCTAATTTTATACCCTCTCTCCTCCCGATTTCTATACGAGGCTTCGTGCTCGTTTTTTCGTTCTGACCTCACAAACACGTCTCGTGGTCTATTTCTAACCTATAATTGAGACTTTTTTGGGTTTTAGAGCTAGTGGATCTAATTTCATACCCTCTCTCCTCCCAATTTCTATACGAGGCTTCGTGCTCGTTTTTTCGTTCTGACCTCACAAAGACGTCTCGTGGTCCATTTCTAACCTATAATCGAGACTTTTTCAGGTTTTAGAGCTAGTGGATCTAATTTCATACCCTCTCTCCTCCCGATTTCTATACGAGGCTTCGTGCTCGTTTTTTCGTTCTAAGCTCAAAAACAGGTCTCGTGGTCCATTTCTAACCTATAATCGAGACTTTTTCTGGTTTTAGAGCTAGTGGATCTAATTTCATACCCTCTCTCCTCAAGATTTCTATACGAGGCTTCGTGCTCGTTTATTCGTTCTAAGCTCAAAAACAGGTCTCGTGGTCCATTTCTAACCTATAATTGAGACTTTTTCTGGTTTTAGAGGAAGTGGATCTAATTTCATACCCTCTCTCCTCCCGATTTCTATACGAGGCTTCGTGCTCGTTTTTTTCGTTCTGACCTCACAAACACGTCTCGTGGTCCATTACTAACCAATAATCGAGACTTTTTCTGGTTTTAAAGCTAGTGGATCTAATTTCATACCCTCTCTCCTCCCGATTTCTATACGAGGCTTCTTGCTCGTTTTTTCGTTCTGACCTCACAAACACGTTTCGTGATCCATTTCTAACCTATAATCGAAACTTTTTCGGGTTTTCGAGCTAGTGGATCTAATTTCATACCCTCTCTCCTCCCGATTTCTATACGAGGCTTCGTGCTCGTTTTTTCGGTCTGACCTCACAAACACGTTTCGTGGTCAATTTCTAACCTATAATCGAGATTTTTTCGGGTTTTAGAGCTAGTGGATCTAATTTCATACCCTCTCTCCTCCCGATTTCTATACGAGGCTTCTTGCTCGTTTTTTCGTTCTGACCTCACAAACACGTCTCGTGGTCCATTTCTAACCTATAATCGAGATTTTTTCGGGTTTTAGAGGAAGTGGATCTAATTTCATACCCTCTCTCCTCCCGATTTCTATACGAGGCTTCGTGCTCGTTTTTTTCGTTCTGACCTCACAAACACGTCTCGTGGTCCATTACTAACCAATAATCGAGACTTTTTCTGGTTTTGGAACAAGAGGATCTAATTTGATACCCTCTCTCCTCCCGATTTCTATACGAGGCTTCGTGCTCGTTTTTTCGTTCTGACCTTACAAACATGTCTCGTGGTTCATTTCTAACCTATAATCGAGACTTTTTCGGATTTAAGAGTAAGTGGATCTAATTTCATACCCTCTCTCCTCCTGATTGCTATACGAGGCTTCGTGCTCGTTTTTTCGTTCTGACCTCACCAACACGTCTCGTGGTCCATTTCTAACCTATAATCGAGACTTTTTCGGGTTTTAGAGGAAGTGGATCTAATTTTATACCCTCTCTCCTCCCGATTTCTATACGAGGCTTCGTGCTCGTTTTTTCGTTCTGACCTCACAAACACGTCTCGTGGTCCATTTCTAACCAATAATCGAGACTTTTTCTGGTTTTGGAACAAGTGGATCTAATTTGATACCCTCTCTCCTCCCGATTTCTATACGAGGCTTCGTGCTCGTTTTTTCGTTCTGACCTCACCAACACGTCTCGTGGTCCATTTCTAACCTATAATCGAGACTTTTTCGGGTTTTAGAGTAAGTGGATCTAATTTCATACCCTCTCTCCTCCCGATTTCTATACGAGGCTTCCTGCTCGTTTTTTCGTTCTGACCTAAAAAATTGGTCTCGTGGTCCATTTCTAACCTATAATTGAGACTTTTTCGGCTTTTAGAGCTAGAGGATCTAATTTCATACCCTCTCTCCTCCCGATTTCTGTACGAGGCTTCTTGCTCGTTTTTTCGTTCTGACCTCACAAACACGTCTCGTGGTCCATTTCTAACCTATAATCGAAACTTTTTCGGGTTTTCGAGCTAGTGGATCTAATTTCATACCCTCTCTCCTCCCGATTTCTATACGAGGCTTCGTGCTCGTTTTTTCGGTCTGACCTCACAAACACGTTTCGTGGTCAATTTCTAACCTATAATCGAGATTTTTTGGGGTTTTAGAGCTAGTGGATCTAATTTCATACCCTCTCTCCTCCCGATTTCTATACGAGGCTTCTTGCTCGTTTTTTCGTTCTGACCTCACAAACACGTCTCGTGGTCCATTTCTAACCTATAATCGAGATTTTTTCGGGTTTTAGAGGAAGTGGATCTAATTTCATACCCTCTCTCCTCCCGATTTCTATACGAGGCTTCGTGCTCGTTTTTTTCGTTCTGACCTCACAAACACGTCTCGTGGTCCATTACTAACCAATAATCGAGACTTTTTCTGGTTTTGGAACAAGAGGATCTAATTTGATACCCTCTCTCCTCCCGATTTCTATACGAGGCTTCGTGCTCGTTTTTTCGTTCTGACCTTACAAACATGTCTCGTGGTTCATTTCTAACCTATAATCGAGACTTTTTCGGATTTAAGAGTAAGTGGATCTAATTTCATACCCTCTCTCCTCCTGATTGCTATACGAGGCTTCGTGCTTGTTTTTTCGTTCTGACCTCACCAACACGTCTCGTGGTCCATTTCTAACCTATAATCGAGACTTTTTCGGGTTTTAGAGCTAGTGGATCTAATTTCATACCCTCTCTCCTCCCGATTTCTATACGAGGCTTCGTGCTCGTTTTTTCGTTCTGACCTCACAAACACGTCTCGTGGTCCATTTCTAACCAATAATCGAGACTTTTTCTGGTTTTGGAACAAGTGGATCTAATTTGATACCCTCTCTCCTCCCGATTTCTATACGAGGCTTCGTGCTCGTTTTTTCGTTCTGACCTCACCAACACGTCTCGTGGTCCATTTCTAACCTATAATCGAGACTTTTTCGGGTTTTAGAGTAAGTGGATCTAATTTCATACCCTCTCTCCTCCCGATTTCTATACGAGGCTTCCTGCTCGTTTTTTCGTTCTGACCTAAAAAATTGGTCTCGTGGTCCATTTCTAACCTATAATTGAGACTTTTTCGGCTTTTAGAGCTAGAGGATCTAATTTCATACCCTCTCTCCTCCCGATTTCTGTACGAGGCTTCTTGCTCGTTTTTTCGTTCTGACCTCACAAACACGTCTCGTGGTCCATTTCTAACCTATAATCGAAACTTTTTCGGGTTTTCGAGCTAGTGGATCTAATTTCATACCCTCTCTCCTCCCGATTTCTATACGAGGCTTCGTGCTCGTTTTTTCGGTCTGACCTCACAAACACGTTTCGTGGTCAATTTCTAACCTATAATCGAGATTTTTTCGGGTTTTAGAGCTAGTGGATCTAATTTCATACCCTCTCTCCTCCCGATTTCTATACGAGGCTTCTTGCTCGTTTTTTCGTTCTGACCTCACAAACACGTCTCGTGGTCCATTTCTAACCTATAATCGAGATTTTTTCGGGTTTTAGAGGAAGTGGATCTAATTTCATACCCTCTCTCCTCCCGATTTCTATACGAGGCTTCGTGCTCGTTTTTTTCGTTCTGACCTCACAAACACGTCTCGTGGTCCATTACTAACCAATAATCGAGACTTTTTCTGGTTTTGGAACAAGAGGATCTAATTTGATACCCTCTCTCCTCCCGATTTCTATACGAGGCTTCGTGCTCGTTTTTTCGTTCTGACCTTACAAACATGTCTCGTGGTTCATTTCTAACCTATAATCGAGACTTTTTCGGATTTAAGAGTAAGTGGATCTAATTTCATACCCTCTCTCCTCCTGATTGCTATACGAGGCTTCGTGCTTGTTTTTTCGTTCTGACCTCACCAACACGTCTCGTGGTCCATTTCTAACCTATAATCGAGACTTTTTCGGGTTTTAGAGCTAGTGGATCTAATTTCATACCCTCTCTCCTCCCGATTTCTATACGAGGCTTCTTGCTCGTTTTTTCGTTCTGACCTCACAAACACGTCTCGTGGTCCATTTCTAACCTATAATTGAGACTTTTTCGAGTTTTAGAGCGAGTGGATCTAATTTCATACCCTCTCTCCTCCCGATTTCTATACGAGGCTTCGTGCTCGTTTTTTCGTTCTGACCTCACAAACACGTCTCGTGGTCCATTACTAACCAATAATCGAGACTTTTTCGGGTTATAGAACAACTGGATCTAATTTCATATCCTCTCTCCTCCCGATTTCTATACGAGGCCTCGTGCTCGTTTTTTCGTTCTGACCTCACAAACACGTCTCGTGGTCCATTACTAACCAATAATCGAGACTTTTTCGGGTTATAGAACAACTGGATCTAATTTCATATCCTCTCTCCTCCCGATTTCTATACGAGGCCTCGTGCTCGTTTTTTCGTTCTGACCTCACAAACACGTCTCGTGGTCCATTTCTAACCTATAATCGAGACTTTTTCGGGTTTTAGAGCTAGTGGATCTAATTTCATACCCTCTCTCCTCCCGATTTCTATACGAGGCTTCGTGCTCGTTTTTTCGTTCTGACCTCACAAACCCGTCTCGTGGTCCATTTCTAACCTATAATCGAGACTTTTTTGAGTTTTAGAGGCAGTGGATCTAATTTCATACCCTCTCTCCTACCGATTTCTATACGAGGCTTCGTGCTCGTTTTATCGTTCTGACCTCACAAACACGTCTCGTGGTCCATTACTAACCAATAATCGAGACTTTTTCGGGTTTTGGAACAACTGGATCTAATTTTATACCCTCTCTCCTCCCGATTTCTATACGAGGCTTCGTGCTCGTTTTTTCGTTCTGACCTCACCAACACGTCTCGTGGTCCAATTCTAACCTATAATCGAGACTTTTTCGGGTTTTAGAGTAAGTGGATCTAATTTCATACCCTCTCTCCTCCCGATTTCTATACGAGGCTTCCTGCTCGTTTTTTCGTTCTGACCTAAAAAATTGGTCTCGTGGTCCATTTCTAACCTATAATTGAGACTTTTTCGGCTTTTAGAGCTAGAGGATCTAATTTCATACCCTCTCTCCTCCCGATTTCTGTACGAGGCTTCTTGCTCGTTTTTTCGTTCTGACCTCACAAACACGTCTCGTGGTCCATTTCTAACCTATAATCGAGATTTTTTCGGGTTTTAGAGGAAGTGGATCTAATTTCATACCCTCTCTCCTCCCGATTTCTATACGAGGCTTCGTGCTCGTTTTTTTCGTTCTGACCTCACAAACACGTCTCGTGGTCCATTTCTAACTTATAATTGAGACTTTTTCGGGTTTTAGAGCGAGTTGATCTAATTTCATACCCTCTCTCCTCCCGATTTCTATGCGAGGCTTCGTGCTCGTTTTTTCGTTCTGACCATACAAAGACGTCTCGTGGTCCATTTCTAACCTATAATCGAGATTTTTTCGGATTTTAGAGGAAGTGGATCTAATTTCATACCCTCTCCCCTCCGGATTTCTATGCGAAGCTTCGTGCTCGTTTTTTTCGTTCTGACCTCACAAACACGTCTAGTGGTCCATTTCTAACCTATAATTGAGACTTTTTCGTGTTTTAGAGCGAGTGGATCAAATTTCATACCCTCTCTCCTCCCGATTTCTATACGAGGCTTCGTGCTCGTTTTTTCGTTCTGACCTCACAAACCCGTCTCGTGGTCCATTTCTAACCTATAATCGAGACTTTTTTGAGTTTTAGAGGCAGTGGATCTAATTTCATACCCTCTCTCCTACCGATTTCTATACGAGGCTTCGTGCTCGTTTTATCGTTCTGACCTCACAAACACGTCTCGTGGTCCATTACTAACCAATAATCTAGACTTTTTCGGGTTTTGGAACAACTGGATCTAATTTTATACCCTCTCTCCTCCCGATTTCTATACGAGGCTTCGTGCTCGTTTTTTCGTTCTGACCTCACCAACACGTCTCGTGGTCCATTTCTAACCTATAATCGAGACTTTTTCGGGTTTTAGAGTAAGTGGATCTAATTTCATACCCTCTCTCCTCCCGATTTCTATACGAGGCTTCCTGCTCGTTTTTTCGTTCTGACTTAAAAAATTGGTCTCGTGGTCCATTTCTAACCTATAATTGAGACTTTTTCGGCTTTTAGAGCTAGAGGATCTAATTTCATACCCTCTCTCCTCCCGATTTCTGTACGAGGCTTCTTGCTCGTTTTTTCGTTCTGACCTCACAAACACGTCTCGTGGTCCATTTCTAACCTATAATCGAGATTTTTTCGGGTTTTAGAGGAAGTGCATCTAATTTCATACCCTCTCTCCTCCCGATTTCTATACGAGGCTTCGTGCTCGTTTTTTTCGTTCTGACCTCACAAACACGTCTCGTGGTCCATTTCTAACCTATAATTGAGACTTTTTCGGGTTTTAGAGCGAGTTGATCTAATTTCATACCCTCTCTCCTCCCGATTTCTATGCGAGGCTTCGTGCTCGTTTTTTCGTTCTGACCATACAAAGACGTCTCGTGGTCCATTTCTAACCTATAATCGAGATTTTTTAGGATTTTAGAGGAAGTGGATCTAATTTCATACCCTCTCCCCTCCGGATTTCTATGCGAGGCTTCGTGCTCGTTTTTTCGTTCTGACCTCACAAACACGTCTCGTGGTCCATTACTAACCAATAATCGAGACTTTTTCTGGTTTTGGAACAAGAGGATCTAATTTGATACCCTCTCTCCTCCCGATTTCTATACGAGGCTTCGTGCTCGTTTTTTCGTTCTGACCTTACAAACATGTCTCGTGGTTCATTTCTAACCTATAATCGAGACTTTTTCGGATTTAAGAGGAAGTGGATCTAATTTCATACCCTCTCTCCTCCTGATTGCTATACGAGGCTTCGTGCTCGTTTTTTCGTTCTGACCTCACAAACACGTCTCGTGGTCCATTTCTAACCTATAATCGAGACTTTTTTTGGTTTTAGAACAAGTGGATCTAATTTCATACCCTCTCTCCTCCCGATTTCTATACGAGGCTTTGTGCTCGTTTTTTCGTTCTGACCTCACAAACACGTCTCGTGGTCTATTACTAACCTATATTCGAGACTTTTTCGGGTATTAGAGCTAGTAGATATAATTTCATACCCTCTCTCCTCCCGATTTCTATACGAGGCTTCGAGCTCGTTTTTTCGTTCTAACCTCATGAACACGTCTCGTGGTCCATTTTTAACCTATAATCGAGACTTTTTCGGGATTTAGAGGTAGTGGATTTAATTTCATACCCTCTCTCCTCCCGATTTCTATACGAGGCGTCGTGCTCATTTTTTCGTTATGACCACACAAACACGTCTCGTGGTTAATTTCTAACCTATTTTCGAGACATTTTCGGGTTTTAGAGCTAGTAGATCTAATTTCATACCCTCTCTCCTCCCGATTTCTATACGAGGCTTCGTGCTCGTTTTTTCGTTATGACCTCACAAACACGTCTCTTGGTCCATTTCTAACCTATAATCGAGATTTTTTCGGGTTTTAGAGGAAGTGGATCTAATTTCATACCCTCTCTCCTCCCGATTTCTATACGAGGCTTCGTGCTCGTTTTTTTCGTTCTGACCTCACAAACACGACTCGTGGTCCATTACTAACCAATAATCGAGACTTTTTCTGGTTTTAAAGCTAGTGGATCTAATTTCATACCCTCTCTCCTCCCGATTTCTATACGAGGCTTCTTGCTCGTTTTTTCGTTCTGACCTCACAAACACGTTTCGTGATCCATTTCTAACCTATAATCGAGACTTTTTCGGGTTTTCGAGCTAGTGGATCTAATTTCATACCCTCTCTCCTCCCGATTTCTATACGAGGCTTCGTGCTCGTTTTTTCGGTCTGACCTCACAAACACGTTTCGTGGTCAATTTCTAACCTATAATCGAGATTTTTTTGGGTTTTAGAGCTAGTGGATCTAATTTCATACCCTCTCTCCTCCCGATTACTATACGAGGCTTCTTTGTCGTTTTTTCGTTCTGACCTCACAAACACGTCTCGTGGTCCATTTCTAACCTATAATCGAGATTTTTTCGGGTTTTAGAGGAAGTGGATCTAATTTCATACCCTCTCTCCTCCCGATTTCTATACGAGGCTTCGTGCTCGTTTTTTTCGTTCTGACCTCACAAACACGTCTCGTGGTCCATTTCTAACCTATAATTGAGACTTTTTCGGGTTTTAGAGCGAGTTGATCTAATTTCATACCCTCTCTCCTCCCGATTTCTATGCGAGGCTTCGTGCTCGTTTTTTCGTTCTGACCATACAAAGACGTCTCGTGGTCCATTTCTAACCTATAATCGAGATTTTTTAGGATTTTAGAGGAAGTGGATCTAATTTCATACCCTCTCCCCTCCGGATTTCTATGCGAGGCTTCGTGCTCGTTTTTTCGTTCTGACCTCACAAACACGTCTCGTGGTCCATTACTAACCAATAATCGAGACTTTTTCTGGTTTTGGAACAAGAGGATCTAATTTGATACCCTCTCTCCTCCCGATTTCTATACGAGGCTTCGTGCTCGTTTTTTCGTTCTGACCTTACAAACATGTCTCGTGGTTCATTTCTAACCTATAATCGAGACTTTTTCGGATTTAAGAGGAAGTGGATCTAATTTCATACCCTCTCTCCTCCTGATTGCTATACGAGGCTTCGTGCTCGTTTTTTCGTTCTGACCTCACAAACACGTCTCGTGGTCCATTTCTAACCTATAATCGAGACTTTTTTTGGTTTTAGAACAAGTGGATCTAATTTCATACCCTCTCTCCTCCCGATTTCTATACGAGGCTTTGTGCTCGTTTTTTCGTTCTGACCTCACAAACACGTCTCGTGGTCTATTACTAACCTATATTCGAGACTTTTTCGGGTATTAGAGCTAGTAGATATAATTTCATACCCTCTCTCCTCCCGATTTCTATACGAGGCTTCGAGCTCGTTTTTTCGTTCTAACCTCATGAACACGTCTCGTGGTCCATTTTTAACCTATAATCGAGACTTTTTCGGGATTTAGAGGTAGTGGATTTAATTTCATACCCTCTCTCCTCCCGATTTCTATACGAGGCGTCGTGCTCATTTTTTCGTTATGACCACACAAACACGTCTCGTGGTTAATTTCTAACCTATTTTCGAGACATTTTCGGGTTTTAGAGCTAGTAGATCTAATTTCATACCCTCTCTCCTCCCGATTTCTATACGAGGCTTCGTGCTCGTTTTTTCGTTATGACCTCACAAACACGTCTCTTGGTCCATTTCTAACCTATAATCGAGATTTTTTCGGGTTTTAGAGGAAGTGGATCTAATTTCATACCCTCTCTCCTCCCGATTTCTATACGAGGCTTCGTGCTCGTTTTTTTCGTTCTGACCTCACAAACACGTCTCGTGGTCCATTACTAACCAATAATCGAGACTTTTTCTGGTTTTAAAGCTAGTGGATCTAATTTCATACCCTCTCTCCTCCCGATTTCTATACGAGGCTTCTTGCTCGTTTTTTCGTTCTGACCTCACAAACACGTTTCGTGATCCATTTCTAACCTATAATCGAGACTTTTTCGGGTTTTCGAGCTAGTGGATCTAATTTCATACCCTCTCTCCTCCCGATTTCTATACGAGGCTTCGTGCTCGTTTTTTCGGTCTGACCTCACAAACACGTTTCGTGGTCAATTTCTAACCTATAATCGAGATTTTTTTGGGTTTTAGAGCTAGTGGATCTAATTTCATACCCTCTCTCCTCCCGATTTCTATACGAGGCTTCTTTGTCGTTTTTTCGTTCTGACCTCACAAACACGTCTCGTGGTCCATTTCTAACCTATAATCGAGATTTTTTCGGGTTTTAGAGGAAGTGGATCTAATTTCATACCCTCTCTCCTCCCGATTTCTATACGAGGCTTCGTGCTCGTTTTTTTCGTTCTGACCTCACAAACACGTCTCGTGGTCCATTACTAACCAATAATCGAGACTTTTTCTGGTTTTGGAACAAGAGGATCTAATTTGATACCCTCTCTCCTCCCGATTTCTATACGAGGCTTTGTGCTCGTTTTTTCGTTCTGACCTTACAAACATGTCTCGTGGTTCATTTCTAACCTATAATCGAGACTTTTTCGGATTTAAGAGGAAGTGGATCTAATTTCATACCCTCTCTCCTCCTGATTGCTATACGAGGCTTCGTGCTCGTTTTTTCGTTCTGACCTCACCAACACGTCTCGTGGTCCATTTCTAACCTATAATCGAGACTTTTTCGGGTTTTAGAGGAAGTGGATCTAATTTTATACCCTCTCTCCTCCCGATTTCTATACGAGGCTTCGTGCTCGTTTTTTCGTTCTGACCACACAAACACGTCTCGTGGTCTATTTCTAACCTATAATTGAGACTTTTTTGGGTTTTAGAGCTAGTGGATCTAATTTCATACCCTCTCTCCTCCCAATTTCTATACGAGGCTTCGTGCTCGTTTTTTCGTTCTGACCTCACAAAGACGTCTCGTGGTCCATTTCTAACCTATAATCGAGACTTTTTCAGGTTTTAGAGCTAGTGGATCTAATTTCATACCCTCTCTCCTCCCGATTTCTATACGAGGGTTCGTGCTCGTTTTTTCGTTCTCAGCTCAAAAACAGGTCTCGTGGTCCATTTCTAACCTATAATCGAGACTTTTTCTGGTTTTAGAGCTAGTGGATCTAATTTCATACCCTCTCTCCTCAAGATTTCTATACGAGGCTTCGTGCTCGTTTATTCGTTCTAAGCTCAAAAACAGGTCTCGTGGTCCATTTCTAACCTATAATTGAGACTTTTTCTGGTTTTAGAGCTAGTGGATCTAATTTCATACCCTCTCTCCTCCCGATTTCTATACGAGGCTTCTTGCTCGTTTTTTCGTTCTGATCTAACAAATACGTCTCGTAGTCCAATTCTAACGTATAATCGAGACTTTTTCGAGAGTTAGAGGAAGTGGATTTACTTTCATACCCTCTCTCCGTCCGATTTCTATTCGAGGCGTCGTGCTCATTTTTTCGTTATAACCACACAAACACGTCTCGTGGTCCATTTCTAACCTATAATCGAGACTTTTTCGGATTTTGAGTAAGTGGATCTAATTTCATACCCTCTATCCTACCGATTTCTATACGAGGCTTCGTGCTCGTCTTCTCGTTCTGACCTCACAAAGACGTCTCGTGGTCCATTTCTAACCTATAATCGAGACGTTTTCAGATTTTAGAGCTAGTGGATCTAATTTCATACCCTCTCTCCTCCCGATTTCTATACGAGGCTTCGTGCTCGTTTTTTCGGTCTGACCTCACAAACACGTTTCATGGTCAATTTCTAACCTATAATCGAGATTTTTTCGGGTTTTAGAGCTAGTGGATCTAATTTCATACCCTCTCTCCTCCCGATTTCTATACGAGGCTTCGTGCTCGTTTTTTTCGTTCTGACCTCACAAACACGTCTCGTGGTCCATTACTAACCAATAATCGAGACTTTTTCTGGTTTTAAAGCTAGTGGATCTAATTTCATACCCTCTCTCCTCCCGATTTCTATACGAGGCTTCTTGCTCGTTTTTTCGTTCTGACCTCACAAACACGTTTCGTGATCCATTTCTAACCTATAATCGAGACTTTTTCGGGTTTTCGAGCTAGTGGATCTAATTTCATACCCTCTCTCCTCCCGATTTCTATACGAGGCTTCGTGCTCGTTTTTTCGGTCTGACCTCACAAACACGTTTCGTGGTCAATTTCTAACCTATAATCGAGATTTTTTCGGGTTTTAGAGCTAGTGGATCTAATTTCATACCCTCTCTCCTCCCGATTTCTATACGAGGCTTCTTGCTCGTTTTTTCGTTCTGACCTCACAAACACGTCTCGTGGTCCATTTCTAACCTACAATCGAGATTTTTTCGGGTTTTAGAGGAAGTGGATCTAATTTCATACCCTCTCTCCTCCCGATTTCTATACGAGGCTTCGTGCTCGTTTTTTTCGTTCTGACCTCACAAACACGTCTAGTGGTCCATTTCTAACCTATAATTGAGACTTTTTCGTTTTTAGAGCGAGTGGATCTAATTTCATACCCTCTCTCCTCTCGATTTCTATACGAGGCTTCGTGCTCGTTTTTTCGTTCTGACCGTACAAAGACGTCTCGTGGTCCATTTCTAACCTATAATCGAGATTTTTTCGGATTTTAGAGGAAGTGGATCTAATTTCATACCCTCTCTCCTCCGGATTTCTATGCGAGGCTTCGTGCTCGTTTTTTCGTTCTGACCTCACAAACACGTCTCGTGGTCCATTACTAACCAATAATCGAGACTTTTTCTGGTTTTGGAACAAGAGGATCTAATTTGATACCCTCTCTCCTCCCGATTTCTATACGAGGCTTCGTGCTCGTTTTTTCGTTCTGACCTTACAAACATGTCTCGTGGTTCATTTCTAACCTATAATCGAGACTTTTTCGGATTTAAGAGGAAGTGGATCTAATTTCATACCCTCTCTCCTCCTGATTGCTATACGAGGCTTCGTGCTCGTTTTTTCGTTCTGACCTCACCAACACGTCTCGTGGTTCATTTCTAACCTATAATCGAGACTTTTTCCGATTTTAGAGGAAGTTGATCAAATTTCATACCCTCTCTCCTCCCGATTTCTATACGAGGCTTCGTGCTCGTTTTTTCGTTCTGACCTCAAAAATTGGTCTCGTGGTCCATTTCTAACCTATAATTGAGACTTTTTCGGGTTTTAGAGTGAGTGGATCTAATTTCATACCCTCTCTCCTCCCGATTTCTATACGAGGCTTCGTGCTCGTTTTTTTCGTTCTGAACTCACAAACACGTCTCGTGGTCCATTTCTAACCTATAATTGAGACTTTTTCGGGTTTTAGAGCGAGTGGATCTAATTTCATACCCTCTCTCCTCCCGATTTCTATACGAGGCTTCGTGCTCGTTTTTTCGTTCTGACCTTACAAAGACGTCTCGCGGTCCATTTCTAACCTATAATCGAGACTTTTTCGGATTTTAGAGGAAGTGGATCTAATTTCATACCCTCTCTCCTCCGGATTTCTATGCGAGGCTTCGTGCTCGTTTTTTCGTTCTGACCTCACAAACACGTCTCGTGGTCCATTACTAACCAATAATCGAGACTTTTTCTGGTTTTGGAACAAGTGGATCTCATTTGATATCCTCTCTCCTCCCGATTTCTATACGAGGCTTCGTGCTCGTTTTTTCGTTCTGACCTTACAAAGACGTCTCGCGGTCCATTTCTAACCTATAATCGAGATTTTTTCGGATTTTAGAGGAAGTGGATCTAATTTCATACCCTCTCTCCTCCGGATTTCTATGCGAGGCTTCGTGCTCGTTTTTTCGTTCTGACCTCACAAACACGTCTCGTGGTCCATTACTAACCAATAATCGAGACTTTTTCTGGTTTTGGAACAAGTGGATCTAATTTGATACCCTCTCTCCTCCCGATTTCTATACGTGGCTTCGTGCTCGTTTTTTCGTTCTGACCTTACAAACACGTGTCGTGGTTCATTTCTAACCTATAATCGAGACTTTTTCGGATTTTAGAGGAAGTGGATCTAATTTCATACCCTCTCTCCTCCCGATTTCTATACGAGGCTTCATGCTCGTTTATTCGTTCTGACCTCAAAAATTGGTCTCGTGGTCCATTTCTAACCTATAATTGAGACTTTTTCGGGTTTTAGAGCTAGAGGATCTAATTTCATACCCTCTCTCCTCCCGATTTCTATACGAGGCTTCTTGCTCGTTTTTTCGTTCTGACCTCACAAACACGTCTCGTGGTCCATTTCTAACCTATAATCGAGATTTTTTTGGGTTTTAGAGGAAGTGGATCTAATTTCATACCCTCTCTCCTCCCGATTTCTATACGAGGCTTCGTGCTCGTTTTTTTCGTTCTGACCTCACAAACACGTCTCGTGGTCCATTTCTAACCTATAATTGAGACTTTTTCGGGTTTTAGAGCGAGTGGATGTAATTTCATATCCTCTCTCCTCCCGATTTCTATACGAGGCTTCGTGCTCGTTTTTTCGTTCTGACCTGACAAAGACGTCTCGTGGTCCATTTCTAACCTATAATCGAGACTTTTTGGGATTTTAGAGGAAGTGGATCTAATTTCATACCCACTCTCCTCCGAATTTCTATGCGAGGCTTCGTGCTCGTTTTTTCGTTCTGACCTCACAAACACGTCTCGTGGTCCATTACTAACCAATAATCGAGACTTTTTCTGGTTTTGGAACAAGTGGATCTAATTTGATACCCTCTCTCCTCCCGATTTCTATACGAGGCTTCGTGCTCGTTTTTTCGTTCTGACCTCACAAACACGTCTCGTGGTCTATTTCTAACCTATAATTGAGACTTTTTCGGGTTTAAGAGCGAGTGGATCTAATTTCATACCCTCTCTCCTCCCGATTTCTATACGAGGCTTCGTGCTCGTTTTTTCGTTCTGACCTCACAAACACGTCTCGTGGTCAATTTCTAATCTATAATCGAGACTTTTTCGGGTTTTAGAGCTAGTGGATCTAATTTCATACACTCTCTCCTCCTGATTTCTATACGAGGCTACGTGCTCGTTTTTTCGTTCTGACCTCATGAACTCGTCTCGTGGTCCATTTCTAACCTATAATCGAGACTTTTTCGGGTTTTAGAGCTAGTGGATCTAATTTCATACCCTCTCTCCTCCCAATTTCTATACGAGGCTTCGTGCTCGTTTTTTCGTTCTGACCTCAAAAAGACGTCTCGTGGTCCATTTCTAACCTATAATTGAGACTTTTTCTGGTTTTAGAGCTAGTGGATCTAATTTCATACCCTCTCTCCTCAAGATTTCTATACGAGGCTTCGTGCTCGTTTATTCGTTCTAAGCTCAAAAACAGGTCTCGTGGTCCATTTCTAACCTATAATTGAGACTTTTTCTGGTTTTAGAGCTAGTGGATCTAATTTCATACCCTCTCTCCTCCCGATTTCTATACGAGGCTTCTTGCTCGTTTTTTCGTTCTGATCTAACAAATACGTCTCGTAGTCCAATTCTAACGTATAATCGAGACTTTTTCGAGAGTTAGAGGAAGTGGATTTACTTTCATACCCTCTCTCCTCCCGATTTCTATTCGAGGCGTCGTGCTCATTTTTTCGTTATAACCACACAAACACGTCTCGTGGTCCATTTCTAACCTATAATCGAGACTTTTTCGGATTTTGAGTAAGTGGATCTAATTTCATACCCTCTATCCTACCGATTTCTATACGAGGCTTCGTGCTCGTCTTCTCGTTCTGACCTCACAAAGACGTCTCGTGGTCCATTTCTAACCTATAATCGAGACTTTTTCAGATTTTAGAGCTAGTGGATCTAATTTCATACCCTCTCTCCTCCCGATTTCTATACGAGGCTTCGTGCTCGTTTTTTCGGTCTGACCTCACAAACACGTTTCATGGTCAATTTCTAACCTATAATCGAGATTTTTTCGGGTTTTAGAGCTAGTGGATCTAATTTCATACCCTCTCTCCTCCCGATTTCTATACGAGGCTTCGTGCTCGTTTTTTTCGTTCTGACCTCACAAACACGTCTCGTGGTCCATTACTAACCAATAATCGAGACTTTTTCTGGTTTTAAAGCTAGTGGATCTAATTTCATACCCTCTCTCCTCCCGATTTCTATACGAGGCTTCTTGCTCGTTTTTTCGTTCTGACCTCACAAACACGTTTCGTGATCCATTTCTAACCTATAATCGAGACTTTTTCGGGTTTTCGAGCTAGTGGATCTAATTTCATACCCTCTCTCCTCCCAATTTCTATACGAGGCTTCGTGCTCGTTTTTTCGGTCTGACCTCACAAACACGTTTCGTGGTCAATTTCTAACCTATAATCGAGATTTTTTCGGGTTTTAGAGCTAGTGGATCTAATTTCATACCCTCTCTCCTCCCGATTTCTATACGAGGCTTCTTGCTCGTTTTTTCGTTCTGACCTCACAAACACGTCTCGTGGTCCATTTCTAACCTATAATCGAGATTTTTTCGGGTTTTAGAGGAAGTGGATCTAATTTCATACCCTCTCTCCTCCCGATTTCTATACGAGGCTTCGTGCTCGTTTTTTTCGTTCTGACCTCACAAACACGTCTAGTGGTCCATTTCTAACCTATAATTGAGACTTTTTCGTTTTTAGAGCGAGTGGATCTAATTTCATACCCTCTCTCCTCTCGATTTCTATACGAGGCTTCGTGCTCGTTTTTTCGTTCTGACCGTACAAAGACGTCTCGTGGTCCATTTCTAACCTATAATCGAGATTTTTTCGGATTTTAGAGGAAGTGGATCTAATTTCATACCCTCTCTCCTCCGGATTTCTATGCGAGGCTTCGTGCTCGTTTTTTCGTTCTGACCTCACAAACACGTCTCGTGGTCCATTACTAACCAATAATCGAGACTTTTTCTGGTTTTGGAACAAGAGGATCTAATTTGATACCCTCTCTCCTCCCGATTTCTATACGAGGCTTCGTGCTCGTTTTTTCGTTCTGACCTTACAAACATGTCTCGTGGTTCATTTCTAACCTATAATCGAGACTTTTTCGGATTTAAGAGGAAGTGGATCTAATTTCATACCCTCTCTCCTCCTGATTGCTATACGAGGCTTCGTGCTCGTTTTTTCGTTCTGACCTCACCAACACGTCTCGTGGTTCATTTCTAACCTATAATCGAGACTTTTTCCGATTTTAGAGGAAGTTGATCAAATTTCATACCCTCTCTCCTCCCGATTTCTATACGAGGCTTCGTGCTCGTTTTTTCGTTCTGACCTCAAAAATTGGTCTCGTGGTCCATTTCTAACCTATAATTGAGACTTTTTCGGGTTTTAGAGTGAGTGGATCTAATTTCATACCCTCTCTCCTCCCGATTTCTATACGAGGCTTCGTGCTCGTTTTTTTCGTTCTGAACTCACAAACACGTCTCGTGGTCCATTTCTAACCTATAATTGAGACTTTTTCGGGTTTTAGAGCGAGTGGATCTAATTTCATACCCTCTCTCCTCCCGATTTCTATACGAGGCTTCGTGCTCGTTTTTTCGTTCTGACCTTACAAAGACGTCTCGCGGTCCATTTCTAACCTATAATCGAGACTTTTTCGGATTTTAGAGGAAGTGGATCTAATTTCATACCCTCTCTCCTCCGGATTTCTATGCGAGGCTTCGTGCTCGTTTTTTCGTTCTGACCTCACAAACACGTCTCGTGGTCCATTACTAACCAATAATCGAGACTTTTTCTGGTTTTGGAACAAGTGGATCTCATTTGATATCCTCTCTCCTCCCGATTTCTATACGAGGCTTCGTGCTCGTTTTTTCGTTCTGACCTTACAAAGACGTCTCGCGGTCCATTTCTAACCTATAATCAAGATTTTTTCGGATTTTAGAGGAAGTGGATCTAATTTCATACCCTCTCTCCTCCGGATTTCTATGCGAGGCTTCGTGCTCGTTTTTTCGTTCTGACCTCACAAACACGTCTCGTGGTCCATTACTAACCAATAATCGAGACTTTTTCTGGTTTTGGAACAAGTGGATCTAATTTGATACCCTCTCTCCTCCCGATTTCTATACGTGGCTTCGTGCTCGTTTTTTCGTTCTGACCTTACAAACACGTGTCGTGGTTCATTTCTAACCTATAATCGAGACTTTTTCGGATTTTAGAGGAAGTGGATCTAATTTCATACCCTCTCTCCTCCCGATTTCTATACGAGGCTTCATGCTCGTTTATTCGTTCTGACCTCAAAAATTGGTCTCGTGGTCCATTTCTAACCTATAATTGAGACTTTTTCGGGTTTTAGAGCTAGAGGATCTAATTTCATACCCTCTCTCCTCCCGATTTCTATACGAGGCTTCTTGCTCGTTTTTTCGTTCTGACCTCACAAACACGTCTCGTGGTCCATTTCTAACCTATAATCGAGATTTTTTCGGGTTTTAGAGGAAGTGGATCTAATTTCATACCCTCTCTCCTCCCGATTTCTATACGAGGCTTCGTGCTCGTTTTTTTCGTTCTGACCTCACAAACACGTCTCGTGGTCCATTTCTAACCTATAATTGAGACTTTTTCGGGTTTTAGAGCGAGTGGATGTAATTTCATATCCTCTCTCCTCCCGATTTCTATACGAGGCTTCGTGCTCGTTTTTTCGTTCTGACCTGACAAAGACGTCTCGTGGTCCATTTCTAACCTATAATCGAGACTTTTTGGGATTTTAGAGGAAGTGGATCTAATTTCATACCCACTCTCCTCCGAATTTCTATGCGAGGCTTCGTGCTCGTTTTTTCGTTCTGACCTCACAAACACGTCTCGTGGTCCATTACTAACCAATAATCGAGACTTTTTCTGGTTTTGGAACAAGTGGATCTAATTTGATACCCTCTCTCCTCCCGATTTCTATACGAGGCTTCGTGCTCGTTTTTTCGTTCTGACCTCACAAACACGTCTCGTGGTCTATTTCTAACCTATAATTGAGACTTTTTCGGGTTTAAGAGCGAGTGGATCTAATTTCATACCCTCTCTCCTCCCGATTTCTATACGAGGCTTCGTGCTCGTTTTTTCGTTCTGACCTCACAAACACGTCTCGTGGTCAATTTCTAATCTATAATCGAGACTTTTTCGGGTTTTAGAGCTAGTGGATCTAATTTCATACACTCTCTCCTCCTGATTTCTATACGAGGCTACGTGCTCGTTTTTTCGTTCTGACCTCATGAACTCGTCTCGTGGTCCATTTCTAACCTATAATCGAGACTTTTTCGAGTTTTAGAGCTAGTGGATCTAATTTCATACCCTCTCTCCTCCCAATTTCTATACGAGGCTTCGTGCTCGTTTTTTCGTTCTGACCTCAAAAAGACGTCTCGTGGTCCATTTCTAACCTATAATCGAGACTTTTTCAGGTTTTAGAGCTAGTGGATCTAATTTCATACCCTCTCTCCTCCCGATTTCTATACGAGGCTTCGTGCTCGTTTTTTCGTTCTGACCTCACAAACACGATTCGTGGTCCATTTCTAACCTATAATCGAGATTTTTTCGGATTTTGAGGAAGTGGATCTAATTTCATACCCTCTATCCTACCGATTTCTATACGAGGCTTCGTGCTCGTTTTCTCGTTCTGACCTCACAAAGACGTCTCGAGATCCATTTCTAACCAATAATCGAGACTTTTCTGGTTTTGGAACAAGTGGATCTAATTTCATACCCTCTCTCCTCCCGATTTCTATACGAGGCTTCGTGCTCGTTTTTTCGTTCTGACCTCACAAACACGTCTCGTGGTCTATTACTAACCTATATTCGAGACTTTTTCGGGTTTTAGAGCTAGTAGATATAATTTCATACCCTCTCTCCTCCCGATTTCTATACGAGGCTTCGAGCTCGTTTTTTCGTTCTAACCTTATGAACACGTCTCGTGGTCTATTTTAACCTATAATCGAGACTTTTTTGGGTTTTAGAGCTAGTAGATCTAATTTCATACCCTCTCTCCTCCCGATTTCTATACGAGGCTTCGTGCTCGTTTTTTCGTTCTGACCTCACAAACACGTCTCGTGGTCCATTTCTAACCTATAATCGAGATTTTTTCGGGTTTTAGAGGAAGTGGATCTAATTTCATACCCTCTCTCCTCCCGATTTCTATACGAGGCTTCGTGCTCGTTTTTTTCGTTCTGACCTCACAAACACGTCTCGTGGTCCATTACTAACCAATAATCGAGACTTTTTCTGGTTTCAAAGCTAGTGGATCTAATTTCATACCCTCTCTCCTCCCGATTTCTATACGAGGCTTCTTGCTCCTTTTTTCGTTCTGACGTCACAAACACGTTTCGTGGTCCATTTCTAACCTATAATCGAGACTTTTTCGGGTTTTAGAGCTAGTGGATCTAATTTCATACCCTCTCTCCTCCCGATTTCTATACGAGGCTTCGTGCTCGTTTTTTCATTCTGACCTCACAAACACGTCTCGTGGTCCATTTCTAACCTATAATCGAGACTTTTTTGGGTTTTAGAGCTAGTGGATCTAATTTCATACCCTCTCTCCTCCCGATTTCTATACGAGGCTTCGTGCTCGTTTTTTCGGTCTGACCTCACAAACAGGTTTGTGGTCAATTTCTAACCTATAATCGAGACTTTTTCGGATTTTAGAGCTAGTGGATCTAATTTCATACCCTCTATCCTCCCAATTTCTATACGAGGCTTCGTGCTCGTTTTTTCATTCTGACCTCACAAACACGTCTCGTGGTCCATTTCTAACCTATAATCGAGACTTTTTTGGGTTTTAGAGCTAGTGGATCTAATTTCATACCCTCTCTCCTCCCGATTTCTATACGAGGCTTCGTGCTCGTTTTTTCGTTCTGACCTCACAAACACGTTTCGTGGTCCATTTCTAACCGATAATCGAGACATTTTCTGGTTTTGGAATAAGTGGATCTAATTTCATACCCTCTCTCCTCCCGATTTCTATACGAGGCGTCGTGCTCATTTTTTCGTTATGACCACACAAACACGTCTCGTGGTCAGTTTCTAACCTATATTCGCGAGTTTTTCGGGTTTTAGAGCTAGTTGATCTAATTTCATACCCTCTCTCCTCCCGATTTCTATACGAGGCTTCGTGCTCGTTTTTTCGTTCTGACCTCATGAACACGTATCGTGGTCCATTTCTAACCTATAATCGAGACTTTTTCGGGTTTTAGAGGAAGTGGATTTAATTTCATACCCTCTCTCCTCTCGATTTCTATACGAGGCTTCGTGCTCGTTTTTTCGTTATGACCTCACAAACACGTCTCATGGTCAATTTCTAACCTACAATCGAAACTTTTTCGGATTTTAGAGCTAGTGGATCTAATTTCATACCATCTCTCCTCCCGATTTCTATACGAGGCTTCGTGCTCATTTTTTCGTTCTGACCTCACAAACACGTCTCGTGGTCAATTTCTAATCTATAATCGAGACTTTTTCGGGTTTTAGAGCTAGTGGATCTAATTTCATACACTCTCTCCTCCTGATTTCTATACGAGGCTACGTGCTTGTTTTTTTGTTCTGACCTCATGAACTCGTCTCGTGGTCCATTTCTAACCTATAATCGAGACTTTTTCGGGTTTTAGAGCTAGTGGATCTAATTTCATACCCTCTCTCCTCCCAATTTCTATACGAGGCTTCGTGCTCGTTTTTTCGTTCTGACCTCAAAAAGATGTCTCGTGGTCCATTTCTAACCTATAATCGAGACTTTTTCAGGTTTTAGAGCTAGTGGATCTAATTTTATACCCTCTCTCCTCCCGATTTCTATACGAGGCTTCGTGCTCGTTTTTTCGTTCTGACCTCATGAACACGTATCGTGGTCCATTTCTAACCTATAATCGAGAATTTTTCTGGTTTTGGAACAAGTGGATCTAATTTCATACCCTCTCTCCTCCCGATTCCTATACGAGGCTTCGTGCTCGTTTTTTCGTTCTGACCTCACAAAGACGTCTCGTGGTCCATTTCCAACCAATAATCGAGACTTTTTCGGGTTTTCGAGCTAGTGGATCTAATTTCATACCCTCTCTCTTCCCGATTTCTATACAAGGCTTTGTGCTTGTTTTTTCGTTCTGACCTCACAAACACTTCTCGTGGTCCATTACTAACCAATAATCGAGACTTTTTCTGGTTTCGGAACAAGTGGATCTAATTTCATAGCCTCTCTCCTCCCGATTTCTATACGATGCTTCGTGCTCTTTTTTCATTCTGACCTCACAAATACGTCTCGTGGTCCATTTCTAACCTATAATCGAGACTTATTCGGATTTTAGAGGAAGTGGATCTAATTTCATACCCTCTCTCCTCCGGATTTCTATACGAGGCTTCGTGCTCGTTTTTTCGTTCTTACATCACAAACACGTCTCGTGGTCCATTACTAACCAATAATCGAGACTTTTTCTGGTTTCAAAGCTAGTGGATCTAATTTCATACCCTCTCTCCTCCCGATTTCTATACGAGGCTTCTTGCTCGTTTTTTCATTCTGACGTCACAAACACGTTTCGTGGTCCATTTCTAACCTATAATCGAGACTTTTTCGGGTTTTCGAGCTAGTGGATCTAATTTCATACCCTCTCTCCTCCCGATTTCTATACAAGGCTTCGTGCTCGTTTTTTCGTTCTGACCTCACAAACACGTCTCGTGGTCCATTACTAACCAATAATCGAGACTTTTTCTGGTTTTGGAACAAGTGGATCTAATTTCATACCCTCTCTCCTCCCGATTTCTATACGATGCTTCGTGCTCTTTTTTCATTCTGACCTCACAAACACGTCTCGTGGTCCATTTCTAACCTATAATCGAGACTTTTTCGGGTTTTAGAGTTAGTAGATCTAATTTCATACCCTCTCCTCTCCCGATTTCTATACGAGGCTTCGTCCTCGTTTTTTCGTTCTGACCTCAAAAATAGGTCTCGCGATCCATTTCTAACCTATAATGTAGACTTTTTCGAGTTTTAGAGCTAGTGGATCTAATTTCATACCCTCTCTCCTCCCGATTTCTATACGAGGCTTCGTGCTCGTTTTTTCATTCTGACCTCACCAACACGTCTCGTGGTCCATTTCTAACCTATAATCGAGACTTTTTCGGGTTTTAGAGGAAGTGGATCTAATTTTATACCCTCTCTCCTATCGATTTCTATACGAGGCTTCGTGCTCGTTTTTTCATTCTGAACTCACAAACACGTTTTGTGGTCCATTTCTAACCTATAATCGAGACTTTTTCGGGTTTTCGAGCTAGTGGATCTAATTTCATACCCTCTCTCCTCCCGATTTCTATACGAGGCTTCGTGCTCGTTTTTTCGTTCTGACCTCACAAACACGTCTCGTGGTCTATTACTAACCAATAATCAAGACTTTTCCTCGTTTTGGAACAAGTAGATCTAATTTCATACCCTCTCTCCTCCCGATTTCTATACGAGGCTTCGTGCTCGTTTTTTCGTTCTGACCTCACAAAGACGTCTCGTGGTCCATTTCTAACTTATAATCGAGACTTTTTCAGATTTTAGAGCTAGTGGATCTAATTTCATACCCTCTCTCCTCCCGATTTCTATACGAGGCTTCGTGCTCGTTTTTTCATTCTGACCTCACAAACACGTCTCGTGGTCCATTTCTAACCTATAATTGCGACTTTTTCAGGTTTTAGAGCTAGTGGATCTAATTTCATACCCTCTCTCCTCCCGTTTTCTATACGAGGCTTCGTGCTCGTTTTTTCGTTCTGACCTCACAAACACGTCTCGTGGTCTATTACTAACCAATAATCGAGACTTTTTCGGGTTTTGGAACAAGTAGATCTAATTTCATACCCTCTCTCCTCCCGATTTCTATACGAGGCTTCTTGCTCGTTTTTTCGTTCTGACCTAACAAATACGTCTCGTGGTCCAATTCTAACCTGTAATCGAGACTTTTTCGGGTGTTAGAGGAAGTGGATTTACTTTCAAACCCTCTCTCCTCCCGATTTCTATACGAGGCGTCGTGCTCATTTTTTCGTTATAACCACACAAACACGTCTCGTGGTCCATTTGTAACCTATAATCGAGACTTTTTCGAATTTTAGAGCTAGGGGATCTAATTTCATACCCTTTATCCAACCGATTTCTATACGAGGCTTTGTGCTCGTTTTCTCGTTCTGACCTCACAAAGACGTCTCGTGGTCTATTTCTAACCAATAATCGAGACTTTTTCTGGTTTTGGAACAAGTGGATCTAATTTCATACCCTCTCTCCTCCCGATTTCTATACGAGGCTTCGTGCTCGTTTTTTCGTTCTGACCTCACAAACACGTCTCGTGGTTCATTTCTAACCTATAATCGAGACTTTTTCGGGTTTTAGAGCTAGTGGATCTAATTTCATACCCTCTCTCCTCCCGATTTCTATACGAGGCGTCGTGCTCATTTTTTCGTTATGACCACACAAACACGTCTCGTGGTCTATTTCTAACCTATAATCGAGACATTTTTGGGTTTTAGAGCTAGTGGATCTAATTTCATACCCTCTCTCCTCCCGATTTTTATATGAGGCTACGTGCTCGTTTTTTCGTTCTGACCTCATGAACACGTCTCGTGGTCCATTTCTAACCTATAATCGAGACATTTTCAGGTTTTAGAGCTAGTGGATCTAATTTCATACCCTCTCTCCTCCCGATTTCTATACGAGGCTTCGTGCTCGTTTTTTTGTTCTGACCTCAAAAACAGGTCTCGTGGTCCATTTCTAACCTATAATCGAGAATTTTTCTGGTTTTGGAACAAGTGGATCTAATTTCATACCCTCTCTCCTCCCGATTCCTATACGAGGCTTCGTGCTCGTTTTTTCGTTCTGACCTCACAAAGACGTCTCGTGGTCCATTTCTAACCTATAATCGAGACTTTTTCGGGTTTTCGAGCTAGTGGATCTAATTTCATACCCTCTCTCCTCCCGATTTCTATACGAGGCTTCGTGCTCGTTTTTTCGTTCTGACCTCACAAACACGTCTCGTGGTTCATTTCTAACCTATAATCGAGACTTTTTCGGGTTTTAGAGCTAGTGGATCTAATTTCATACCCTCTCTCCTCCCGATTTCTATACGAGGCGTCGTGCTCATTTTTTCGTTATGACCACACAAACACGTCTCGTGGTCTATTTCTAACCTATAATCGAGACATTTTTGGGTTTTAGAGCTAGTTGATCTAATTTCATACCCTCTCTCCTCCCGATTTTTATACGAGGCTACGTGCTCGTTTTTTCGTTCTGACCTCATGAACACGTCTCGTGGTCCATTTCTAACCTATAATCGAGACATTTTCAGGTTTTAGAGCTAGTGGATCTAATTTCATACCCTCTCTCCTCCCGATTTATATACGAGGCTTCGTGCTCGTTTTTTCGTTCTGACTTCACAAACACGTCTCGTGGTCTATTACTAACCAATAATCGAGACTTTTCCTGGTTTTGGAACAAGTAGATCTAATTTCATACCCTCTCTCCTCCCGATTTCTATACGAGTCTTCGTGCTCGTTTTTTCGTTCTGACCTCACAAAGACGTCTCGTGGTCCATTTCTAACCTATAATCGAGACTTTTTCAGATTTTAGAGCTAGTGGATCTAATTTCATACCCTCTCTCCTCCCGATTTCTATACGAGGCTTCGTGCTCGTTTTTTCATTCTGACCTCACAAACACGTCTCGTGGTCCATTTCTAACCTATAATCGAGACTTTTTTGGGTTTTAGAGCTAGTGGATCTAATTTCATACCCTCTCTCCTCCCGATTTCTATACGAGGCTACGTGCTCGTTTTTTCGTTCTGACTTCATGAACACGTCTCGTGGTCCATTTCTAACCTATAATCGAGACTTTTTCAGGTTTTAGAGCTAGTGGATCTAATTTCATACCCTCTCTCCTCCCGATTTCTATACGAGGCTTCGTGCTCGTTTTTTCGTTCTGACCTCATGAACACGTATCGTGGTCCATTTCTAACCTATAATCGAGAATTTTTCAGATTTTAGAGCTAGTGGATCTAATTTCATACCCTCTCTCCTCCCGATTTCTATACGAGGCTTCGTGCTCATTTTTTCATTCTGACCTCACAAACACGTCTCGTGGTCCATTTCTAACCTATAATCGAGACTTTTTCGGATTTTAGAGCTAGTGGATCTAATTTCATACCCTCTCTCCTCCCGATTTCTATACGAGGCTTCATGCTCGTTTTTTTGTTCTGACCTCAAAAACAGGTCTCGTGGTCCATTTCTAACCTATAATCGAGAATTTTTCTGGTTTTGGAACAAGTGGATCTAATTTCATACCCTCTCTCCTCCCGATTCCTATACGAGGCTTCGTGCTCGTTTTTTCGTTCTGACCTCACAAAGACGTCTCGTGGTCCATTTCTAACCTATAATCGAGACTTTTTCAGGTTTTAGAGCTAGTGGATCTAATTTCATACCCTCTCTCCTCCCGATTTCTATACGAGGCTTTGTGCTCGTTTTTTCGATCTGACCTCAAAAACAGGTCTCGTGGTCCATTTCTAACCTATAATCGAGAATTTTTCTGGTTTTGGAACAAGTGGATCTAATTTCATACCCTCTCTCCTACCGATTTCTATACGAGGCTTCGTGCTCGTTTTTTCGTTCTGACCTCACAAACACGTTTCGTGGTCCATTTCTAACCTGTAATCGAGACTTTTTCGGGTTTTCGAGCTAGTGGATCTAATTTCATACCCTCTCTCCTCCCGATTTCTATACGAGGCTTCGTGCTCGTTTTTTCGTTCTGACCTCACAAACACGTCTCGTGGTCTATTACTAACCAATAATCTAGACTTTTCCTGGTTTTGGAACAAGTAGATCTAATTTCATACCCTCTCTCCTCCCGATTTCTATACGAGGCTTCGTGCTCGTTTTTTCGTTCTGACCTCACAAAGACGTCTCGTGGTCCATTTCTAACTTATAATCGAGACTTTTTCAGATTTTAGAGCTAGTGGATCTAATTTCATACCCTCTCTCCTCCCGATTTCTATACGAGGCTTCGTGCTCGTTTTTTCATTCTAACCTCAAAACACGTCTCGTGGTCCATTTCTAACCTAAAATTGAGACTTTTTCAGGTTTTAGAGCTAGTGGATCTAATTTCATACCCTCTCTCCTCCCGATTTCTATAAGAGGCTTCGTGCTCGTTTTTTCATTCTGACCTCACAAACACGTCTCGTGGTCCATTTCTAACCTATAATCGAGACTTTTTTGGGTTTTATAGCTAGTGGATCTAATTTCATACCCTCTCTCCTCCCGATTTCTATACGAGGCTTCGTGCTCGTTTTTTCGGTCTGATCTCACAAACACGTTTCGTGGTCCATTTCTAACCTATAATCGAGACTTTTTCGGGTTTTCGAGCTAGTGGATCTAATTTCATACCCTCTCTCCTCCCGATTTCTATACGAGGCTTCGTGCTCGTTTTTTCGGTCTGACCTCACAAACACGTTTCGTGGTCAATTTCTAACCTATAATCGAGACTTTTTCGGGTTTTAGAGCTAGTGGATCTAATTTCATACCCTCTCTCCTCCCGATTTCTATAAGAGGCTTCGTGCTCGTTTTTTCATTCTGACCTCACAAACACGTCTCGTGGTCCATTTCTAACCTATAATCGAGACTTTTTTGGGTTTTAGAGCTAGTGGATCTAATTTCATACCCTCTCTCCTCCCGATTTCTATACGAGGCTTCGTGCTCGTTTTTTCGGTCTGATCTCACAAACACGTTTCGTGGTCAATTTCTAACCTATAATCGAGACTTTTTCGGATTTTAGAGCTGGTGGATCTAATTTCATACCCTCTATCCTCCCCATTTCTATACGAGGCTTCGTGCTCGTTTTTTTATTCTGACCTCACAAACACGTCTCCTGGTCAATTTCTAACCTACAATCGAAACTTTTTCGGATTTTAGAGCTAGTGGATCTAATTTCATACCATCTGTCCTCCCGATTTCTATACGAGGATTCGTGCTCGTTTTTTCGTTCTGACCTCACAAACACGTCTCGTGGTCAATTTCTAATCTATAATCGAGACTTTTTCGGGTTTTAGAGCTAGTGGATCTAATTTCATACACTCTCTCCTCCTGATTTCTATACGAGGCTACGTGCTCGTTTTTTCGTTCTGACCTCATGAACACGTCTCGTGGTCTATTTATAACCTATAATCGAGACTTTTTCGGATTTTAGAGCTAGTGGATCTAATTTCATACCCTCTCTCCTCCCAATTTCTATACGAGGCTTCGTGCTCGTTTTTTCATTCTGACCTCAAAAAGACGTCTCGTGGTCCATTTCTAACCTATAATCGAGACTTTTTCAGGTTTTAGAGCTAGTGGATCTAATTTTATACCCTCTCTCCTCCCGATTTCTATACGAGGCTTCGTGCTCGTTTTTTTATTCTGACCTCAAAAACAGGTCTCGTGGTCCATTTCTAACCTATAATCGAGAATTTTTCTGGTTTTGGAACAAGTGGATCTAATTTCATACCCTCTCTCCTCCCGATTCCTATACGAGGCTTCGTGCTCGTTTTTTCGTTCTGACCTCACAAAGACGTCTCGTGGTCCATTACTAACCAATAATCGAGAATTTTTCTGGTTTTGGAACAAGTGGATCTAATTTCATACCCTCTCTCCTCCCGATTCCTATACGAGGCTTCGTGCTCGTTTTTTCGTTCTGACCTCACAAAGACGTCTCGTGGTCCATTTCTAACCTATTATCGAGACTTTTTCGGGTTTTGGAGCTAGTGGATCTAATTTCATACCCTCTCTCTTCCCGATTTCTATACAAGGCTTCGTGCTCGTTTTTTCGTTCTGACCTCACAAACACGTCTCGTGGTCCATTACTAACCAATAATCGAGACTTTTTCTGGTTTTGGAACAAGTGGATCTAATTTCATACCCTCTCTCCTCCCGATTTCTATACGATGCTTCATGCTCTTTTTTCATTCTGACCTCACAAACACGTCTCGTGGTCCATTTCTAACCTATAATCGAGACTTTTTCGGGTTTTAGAGTTAGTAGATCTAATTTCATACCCTCTCCCCTCCCGATTTCTATACGAGGCTTCGTCCTCGTTTTTTCGTTCTGATCTCAAAAATAGGTCTCGCGGTCCATTTCTAACCTATAATGTAGACTTTTTCGAGTTTTAGAGCTAGTGGATCTAATTTCATACCCTCTCTCCTCCCGATTTCTATACGAGGCTTCGTGCTCGTTTTTTCATTCTGACCTCACCAACACGTCTCGTGGTCCATTTCTAACCTATAATCGAGACTTTTTCGGGTTTTAGAGGAAGTGGATCTAATTTTATACCCTCTCTCCTATCGATTTCTATACGAGGCTTCGTGCTCGTTTTTTCATTCTGAACTCACAAACACGTTTCGTGGTCCATTTCTAACCTATAATCGAGACTTTTTCGGGTTTTCGAGCTAGTGGATCTAATTTCATACCCTCTCTCCTCCCGATTTCTATACGAGGCTTCGTGCTCGTTTTTTCGTTCTGACCTCACAAAGACGTCTCGTGGTCCATTTCTAACTTATAATCGAGACTTTTTCAGATTTTAGAGCTAGTGGATCTAATTTCATACCCTCTCTCCTCCCGATTTCTATACGAGGCTTCGTGCTCGTTTTTTCATTCTGACCTCACAAACACGTCTCGTGGTCCATTTCTAACCTATAATTGAGACTTTTTCAGGTTTTAGAGCTAGTGGATCTAATTTCATACCCTCTCTCCTCCCGTTTTCTATACGAGGCTTCGTGCTCGTTTTTTCGTTCTGACCTCACAAACACGTCTCGTGGTCTATTACTAACCAATAATCGAGACTTTTTCTGGTTTTGGAACAAGTGGATCTAATTTCATACCCTCTCTCCTCCCGATTTCTATACGATGCTTCGTGCTCTTTTTTCATTCTGACCTCACAAACACGTCTCGTGGTCCATTTCTAACCTATAATCGAGACTTTTTCGGGTTTTAGAGGAAGTGGATCTAATTTTATACCCTCTCTCCTATCGATTTCTATACGAGGCTTCGTGCTCGTTTTTTCATTCTGAACTCACAAACACGTTTCGTGGTCCATTTCTAACCTATAATCGAGACTTTTTCGGGTTTTAGAGTTAGTAGATCTAATTTCATACCCTCTCCCCTCCCGATTTCTATACGAGGCTTCGTCCTCGTTTTTTCGTTCTGATCTCAAAAATAGGTCTCGCGGTCCATTTCTAACCTATAATGTAGACTTTTTCGAGTTTTAGAGCTAGTGGATCTAATTTCATACCCTCTCTCCTCCCGATTTCTATACGAGGCTTCGTGCTCGTTTTTTCATTCTGACCTCACCAACACGTCTCGTGGTCCATTTCTAACCTATAATCGAGACTTTTTCGGGTTTTAGAGGAAGTGGATCTAATTTTATACCCTCTCTCCTATCGATTTCTATACGAGGCTTCGTGCTCGTTTTTTCATTCTGAACTCACAAACACGTTTCGTGGTCCATTTCTAACCTATAATCGAGACTTTTTCGGGTTTTCGAGCTAGTGGATCTAATTTCATACCCTCTCTCCTCCCGATTTCTATACGAGGCTTCGTGCTCGTTTTTTCGTTCTGACCTCACAAACACGTCTCGTGGTCTATTACTAACCAATAATCAAGACTTTTCCTGGTTTTGGAACAAGTAGATCTAATTTCATACCCTCTCTCCTCCCGATTTCTATACGAGGCTTCGTGCTCGTTTTTTCGTTCTGACCTCACAAAGACGTCTCGTGGTCCATTTCTAACTTATAATCGAGACTTTTTCAGATTTTAGAGCTAGTGGATCTAATTTCATACCCTCTCTCCTCCCGATTTCTATACGAGGCTTCGTGCTCGTTTTTTCATTCTGACCTCACAAACACGTCTCGTGGTCCATTTCTAACCTATAATTGAGACTTTTTCAGGTTTTAGAGCTAGTGGATCTAATTTCATACCCTCTCTCCTCCCGTTTTCTATACGAGGCTTCGTGCTCGTTTTTTCGTTCTGACCTCACAAACACGTCTCGTGGTCTATTACTAACCAATAATCGAGACTTTTTCTGGTTTTGGAACAAGTGGATCTAATTTCATACCCTCTCTCCTCCCGATTTCTATACGATGCTTCGTGCTCTTTTTTCATTCTGACCTCACAAACACGTCTCGTGGTCCATTTCTAACCTATAATCGAGACTTTTTCGGGTTTTAGAGTTAGTAGATCTAATTTCATACCCTCTCCCCTCCCGATTTCTATACGAGGCTTCGTCCTCGTTTTTTCGTTCTGACCTCAAAAATAGGTCTCGCGGTCCATTTCTAACCTATAATGTAGACTTTTTCGAGTTTTAGAGCTAGTGGATCTAATTTCATACCCTCTCTCCTCCCGATTTCTATACGAGGCTTCGTGCTCGTTTTTTCGTTCTGACCTCACCAACACGTCTCGTGGTCCATTTCTAACCTATAATCGAGACTTTTTCGGGTTTTAGAGGAAGTTGATCTAATTTTATACCCTCTCTCCTACCGATTTCTATACGAGGCTTCGTGCTCGTTTTTTCGTTCTGACCTCACAAACACGTTTCGTGGTCCATTTCTAACCTGTAATCGAGACTTTTTCGGGTTTTCGAGCTAGTGGATCTAATTTCATACCCTCTCTCCTCCCGATTTCTATACGAGGCTTCGTGCTCGTTTTTTCGTTCTGACCTCACAAACACGTCTCGTGGTCTATTACTAACCAATAATCAAGACTTTTCCTGGTTTTGGAACAAGTAGATCTAATTTCATACCCTCTCTCCTCCCGATTTCTATACAAGGCTTCGTGCTCGTTTTTTCGTTCTGACCTCAAAAAGACGTCTCGTGGTCCATTTCTAACTTATAATCGAGACTTTTTCAGATTTTAGAGCTAGTGGATCTAATTTCATACCCTCTCTCCTCCCGATTTCTATACGAGGCTTCGTGCTCGTTTTTTCATTCTGACCTCAAAACACGTCTCGTGGTCCATTTCTAACCTAAAATTGAGACTTTTTCAGGTTTTAGAGCTAGTGGATCTAATTTCATACCCTCTCTCCTCCCGATTTCTATAAGAGGCTTCGTGCTCGTTTTTTCATTCTGACCTCACAAACACGTCTCGTGGTCCATTTCTAACCTATAATCGAGACTTTTTTGGGTTTTAGAGCTAGTGGATCTAATTTCATACCCTCTCTCCTCCCGATTTCTATACGAGGCTTCGTGCTCGTTTTTTCGGTCTGATCTCACAAACACGTTTCGTGGTCCATTTCTAACCTATAATCGAGACTTTTTCGGGTTTTCGAGCTAGTGGATCTAATTTCATACCCTCTCTCCTCCCGATTTCTATACGAGGCTTCGTGCTCGTTTTTTCGGTCTGACCTCACAAACACGTTTCGTGGTCAATTTCTAACCTATAATCGAGACTTTTTCGGGTTTTAGAGCTAGTGGATCTAATTTCATACCCACTCTCCTCCCGATTTCTATAAGAGGCTTCGTGCTCGTTTTTTCATTCTGACCTCACAAACACGTCTCGTGGTCCATTTCTAACCTATAATCGAGACTTTTTTGGGTTTTAGAGCTAGTGGATCTAATTTCATACCCTCTCTCCTCCCGATTTCTATACGAGGCTTCGTGCTCGTTTTTTCGGTCTGATCTCACAAACACGTTTCGTGGTCAATTTCTAACCTATAATCGAGACTTTTTCGGATTTTAGAGCTAGTGGATCTAATTTCATACCCTCTATCCTCCCCATTTCTATACGAGGCTTCGTGCTCGTTTTTTTATTCTGACCTCACAAACACGTCTCCTGGTCAATTTCTAACCTACAATCGAAACTTTTTCGGATTTTAGAGCTAGTGGATCTAATTTCATACCATCTGTCCTCCCGATTTCTATACGAGGATTCGTGCTCGTTTTTTTGTTCTGACCTCACAAACACGTCTCGTGGTCAATTTCTAATCTATAATCGAGACTTTTTCGGGTTTTAGAGCTAGTGGATCTAATTTCATACACTCTCTCCTCCTGATTTCTATACGAGGCTACGTGCTCGTTTTTTCGTTCTGACCTCATGAACACGTCTCGTGGTCTATTTATAACCTATAATCGAGACTTTTTCGGATTTTAGAGCTAGTGGATCTAATTTCATACCCTCTCTCCTCCCAATTTCTATACGAGGCTTCGTGCTCGTTTTTTCATTCTGACCTCAAAAAGACGTCTCGTGGTCCATTTCTAACCTATAATCGAGACTTTTTCAGGTTTTAGAGCTAGTGGATCTAATTTTATACCCTCTCTCCCCCCGATTTCTATACGAGGCTTCGTGCTCGTTTTTTTGTTCTAACCTCAAAAACAGGTCTCGTGGTCCATTTCTAACCTATAATCGAGAATTTTTCTGGTTTTGGAACAAGTGGATCTAATTTCATACCCTCTCTCCTCCCGATTCCTATACGAGGCTTCGTGCTCGTTTTTTCGTTCTGACCTCACAAAGACGTCTCGTGGTCCATTACTAACCAATAATCGAGAATTTTTCTGGTTTTGGAACAAGTGGATCTAATTTCATACCCTCTCTCCTCCCGATTCCTATACGAGGCTTCGTGCTCGTTTTTTCGTTCTGACCTCACAAAGACGTCTCGTGGTCCATTTCTAACCTATTATCGAGACTTTTTCGGGTTTTGGAGCTAGTGGATCTAATTTCATACCCTCTCTCTTCCCGATTTCTATACAAGGCTTCGTGCTCGTTTTTTCGTTCTGACCTCACAAACACGTCTCGTGGTCCATTACTAACCAATAATCGAGACTTTTTCTGGTTTTGGAACAAGTGGATCTAATTTCATACCCTCTCTCCTCCCGATTTCTATACGATGCTTCGTGCTCTTTTTTCATTCTGACCTCACAAACACGTCTCGTGGTCCATTTCTAACCTATAATCGAGACTTTTTCGGGTTTTAGAGTTAGTAGATCTAATTTCATACCCTCTCCCCTCCCGATTTCTATACGAGGCTTCGTCCTCGTTTTTTCGTTCTGACCTCAAAAATAGGTCTCGCGGTCCATTTCTAACCTATAATGTAGACTTTTTCGAGTTT
This sequence comes from Thalia dealbata, assembly GCA_030544415.1. Classification (NCBI taxonomy): domain Eukaryota; kingdom Viridiplantae; phylum Streptophyta; class Magnoliopsida; order Zingiberales; family Marantaceae; genus Thalia; species Thalia dealbata. The sequence continues at coordinate 15,024,218 of CM060460.1, forward strand.
TAGAGCTAGTGGATCTAATTTCATACCCTCTCTCCTCCCGATTTCTATACGAGGCTTCGTGCTCGTTTTTTCATTCTGACCTCACCAACACGTCTCGTGGTCCATTTCTAATCTATAATCGAGACTTTTTCGGGTTTTAGAGGAAGTGGATCTAATTTTATACCCTCTCTCCTATCGATTTCTATACGAGGCTTCGTGCTCGTTTTTTCATTCTGAACTCACAAACACGTTTCGTGGTCCATTTCTAACCTATAATCGAGACTTTTTCGGGTTTTCGAGCTAGTGGATCTAATTTCATACCCTCTCTCCTCCCGATTTCTATACGAGGCTTCGTGCTCGTTTTTTCGTTCTGACCTCACAAACACGTCTCGTGGTCTATTACTAACCAATAATCAAGACTTTTCCTGGTTTTGGAACAAGTAGATCTAATTTCATACCCTCTCTCCTCCCGATTTCTATACGAGGCTTCGTGCTCGTTTTTTCGTTCTGACCTCGCAAAGACGTCTCGTGGTCCATTTCTAACTTATAATCGAGACTTTTTCAGATTTTAGAGCTAGTGGATCTAATTTCATACCCTCTCTCCTCCCGATTTCTATACGAGGCTTCGTGCTCGTTTTTTCATTCTGACCTCACAAACACGTCTCGTGGTCCATTTCTAACCTATAATTGAGACTTTTTCAGGTTTTAGAGCTAGTGGATCTAATTTCATACCCTCTCTCCTCCCGTTTTCTATACGAGGCTTCGTGCTCGTTTTTTCGTTCTGACCTCACAAACACGTCTCGTGGTCTATTACTAACCAATAATCGAGACTTTTTCGGGTTTTGGAACTAGTAGATCTAATTTCATACCCTCTCTCCTCCCGATTTCTATACGAGGCTTCTTTCTCGTTTTTTCGTTCTGACCTAACAAATACGTCTCGTGGTCCAATTCTAACCTGTAATCGAGACTTTTTCGGGTGTTAGAGGAAGTGGATTTACTTTCAAACCCTCTCTCCTCCCGATTTCTATACGAGGCGTCGTGCTCATTTTTTCGTTATAACCACACAAACACGTCTCGTGGTCCATTTGTAACCTATAATCGAGACTTTTTCGAATTTTAGAGCTAGGGGATCTAATTTCATACCCTTTATCCAACCGATTTCTATACGAGGCTTTGTGCTCGTTTTCTCGTTCTGACCTCACAAAGACGTCTCGTGGTCTATTTCTAACCAATAATCGAGACTTTTTCTGATTTTGGAACAAGTGGATCTAATTTCATACCCTCTCTCCTCCCGATTTCTATACGAGGCTTCGTTCTCGTTTTTTCGTTCTGACCTCACAAAGACGTCTCGTGGTCCATTTCTAACTTATAATCGAGACTTTTTCGGATTTTAGAGCTAGTGGATCTAATTTCATACCCTCTCTCCTCCCGATTTCTATACGAGGCTTCGTGCTCGTTTTTTCATTCTGACCTCACAAACACGTCTCGTGGTCCATTTCTAACCTATAATTGAGACATTTTCAGGTTTTAGAGCTAGTGGATCTAATTTCATACCCTCTCTCCTCCCGTTTTCTATACGAGGCTTCGTGCTCGTTTTTTCGTTCTGACCTCACAAACACGTCTCGTGGTCTATTACTAACCAATAATCGAGACTTTTTCGGGTTTTGGAACTAGTAGATCTAATTTCATACCCTCTCTCCTCCCGATTTCTATACGAGGCTTCTTTCTCGTTTTTTCGTTCTGACCTAACAAATACGTCTCGTGGTCCAATTCTAACCTGTAATCGAGACTTTTTCGGGTGTTAGAGGAAGTGGATTTACTTTCAAACCCTCTCTCCTCCCGATTTCTATACGAGGCGTCGTGCTCATTTTTTCGTTATAACCACACAAACACGTCTCGTGGTCCATTTGTAACCTATAATCGAGACTTTTTCGAATTTTAGAGCTAGGGGATCTAATTTCATACCCTTTATCCAACCGATTTCTATACGAGGCTTTGTGCTCGTTTTCTCGTTCTGACCACACAAAGACGTCTCGTGGTCTATTTCTAACCAATAATCGAGACTTTTTCTGGTTTTGGAACAAGTGGATCTAATTTCATACCCTCTCTCCTCCCGATTTCTATACGAGGCTTCGTGCTCGTTTTTTCGTTCTGACCTAACAAACACGTCTCGTGGTTCATTTCTAACCTATAATCGAGACTTTTTCGGGTTTTAGAGCTAGTGGATCTAATTTCATACCCTCTCTCCTCCCGATTTCTATACGAGGCGTCGTGCTCATTTTTTCGTTATGACCACACAAACACGTCTCGTGGTCTATTTCTAACCTATAATCGAGACATTTTTGGGTTTTAGAGCTAGTGGATCTAATTTCATACCCTCTCTCCTCCCGATTTTTATATGAGGCTACGTGCTCGTTTTTTCGTTCTGACCTCATGAACACGTCTCGTGGTCCATTTCTAACCTATAATCGAGACATTTTCAGGTTTTAGAGCTAGTGGATCTAATTTCATACCCTCTCTCCTCCCGATTTCTATACGAGGCTTCGTGCTCGTTTTTTTGTTCTGACCTCAAAAACAGGTCTCGTGGTCCATTTCTAACCTATAATCGAGAATTTTTCTGGTTTTGGAACAAGTGGATCTAATTTCATACCCTCTCTCCTCCCGATTCCTATACGAGGCTTCGTGCTCGTTTTTTCGTTCTGACCTCACAAAGACGTCTCGTGGTCCATTTCTAACCTATAATCGAGACTTTTTCGGGTTTTCGAGCTAGTGGATCTAATTTCATACCCTCTCTCTTCCCGATTTCTATACAAGGCTTTGTGCTCGTTTTCTCGTTCTGACCTCACAAACACGTCTCGTGGTCCATTACTAACCAATAATCGAGACTTTTTCTGGTTTTGGAACAAGTGGATCTAATTTCATAGCCTCTCTCCTCCCGATTTCTATACGATGCTTCGTGCTCTTTTTTCATTCTGACCTCACAAATACGTCTTGTGGTCCATTTCTAACCTATAATCGAGACTTATTCGGATTTTAGAGGAAGTGGATCTAATTTCATACCCTCTCTCCTCCGGATTTCTATACGAGGCTTCGTGCTCGTTTTTTCGTTCTTACATCACAAACACGTCTCGTGGTCCATTACTAACCAATAATCGAGACTTTTTCTGGTTTCAAAGCTAGTGGATCTAATTTCATACCCTCTCTCCTCCCGATTTCTATACGAGGCTTCTTGCTCGTTTTTTCATTCTGACGTCACAAACACGTTTCGTGGTCCATTTCTAACCTATAATCGAGACTTTTTCGGGTTTTCGAGCTAGTGGATCTAATTTCATACCCTCTCTCCTCCCGATTTCTATACGAGGCTTCGTGCTCGTTTTTTCGTTCTGACCTCACAAACACGTCTCGTGGTTCATTTCTAACCTATAATCGAGACTTTTTCGGGTTTTAGAGCTAGTGGATCTAATTTCATACCCTCTCTCCTCCCAATTTCTATACGAGGCGTCGTGCTCATTTTTTCGTTATGACCACACAAACACGTCTCGTGGTCTATTTCTAACCTATAATCGAGACATTTTTGGGTTTTAGAGCTAGTGGATCTAATTTCATACCCTCTCTCCTCCCGATTTTTATACGAGGCTACGTGCTCGTTTTTTCGTTCTGACCTCATGAACACGTCTCGTGGTCCATTTCTAACCTATAATCGAGACATTTTCAGGTTTTAGAGCTAGTGGATCTAATTTCATACCCTCTCTCCTCCCGATTTCTATACGAGGCTTCGTGCTCGTTTTTTCGTTCTGACTTCACAAACACGTCTCGTGGTCTATTACTAACCAATAATCGAGACTTTTCCTGGTTTTGGAACAAGTAGATCTAATTTCATACCCTCTCTCCTCCCGATTTCTATACGAGTCTTCGTGCTCGTTTTTTCGTTCTGACCTCACAAAGACGTCTCGTGGTCCATTTGTAACCTATAATCGAGACTTCTTCAGATTTTAGAGCTAGTGGATCTAATTTCATACCCACTCTCCTCCCGATTTCTATACGAGGCTTCGTGCTCGTTTTTTCATTCTGACCTCACAAACACGTCTCGTGGTCCATTTCTAACCTATAATCGAGACTTTTTTGGGTTTTAGAGCTAGTGGATCTAATTTCATACCCTCTCTCCTCCCGATTTCTATACGAGGCTACGTGCTCGTTTTTTCGTTCTGACTTCATGAACACGTCTCGTGGTCCATTTCTAACCTATAATCGAGACTTTTTCAGGTTTTAGAGCTAGTGGATCTAATTTCATACCCTCTCTCCTCCCGATTTCTATACGAGGCTTCGTGCTCGTTTTTTCGTTCTGACCTCATGAACACGTATCGTGGTCCATTTCTAACCTATAATCGAGACTTTTTCAGATTTTAGAGCTAGTGGATCTAATTTCATACCCTCTCTCCTCCCGATTTCTATACGAGGCTTCGTGCTCATTTTTTCATTCTGACCTCACATACACTTCTCGTGGTCCATTTCTAACCTATAATCGAGACTTTTTCGGATTTTAGAGCTAGTGGATCTAATTTCATACCCTCTCTCCTCCCGATTTCTATACGAGGCTTCATGCTCGTTTTTTTGTTCTGACCTCAAAAACAGGTCTCGCGGTCCATTTCTAACCTATAATCGAGAATTTTTCTGGTTTTGGAACAAGTGGATCTAATTTCATACCCTCTCTCCTCCCGATTCCTATACGAGGCTTCGTGCTCGTTTTTTCGTTCTGACCTCACAAAGACGTCTCGTGGTCCATTTCTAACCTATAATCGAGACTTTTTCAGGTTTTAGAGCTAGTGGATCTAATTTCATACCCTCTCTCCTCCCGATTTCTATACGAGGCTTTGTGCTCGTTTTTTCGATCTGACCTCAAAAACAGGTCTCGTGGTCCATTTCTAACCTATAATCGAGAATTTTTCTGGTTTTGGAACAAGTGGATCTAATTTCATACCCTCTCTCCTCCCGATTCCTATACGAGGCTTCGTGCTCGTTTTTTCGTTCTGACCTCACAAAGACGTCTCGTGGTCCATTTCTAACCTATAATCGAGACTTTTTCGGGTTTTCGAGCTAGTGGATCTAATTTCATACCCTCTCTCTTCCCGATTTCTATACAAGGCTTTGTGCTCGTTTTTTCGTTCTGACCTCACAAACACGTCTCGTGGTCCATTACTAACCAATAATCGAGTCTTTTTCTGGTTTTGGAACAAGTGGATCTAATTTCATAGCCTCTCTCCTCCCGATTTCTATACGATGCTTCGTGCTCTTTTTTCATTCTGACCTCACAAATACGTCTCGTGGTCCATTTCTAACCTATAATCGAGACTTATTCGGATTTTAGAGGAAGTGGATCTAATTTCATACCCTCTCTCCTCCGGATTCCTATACAAGGCTTCGTGCTCGTTTTTTCGTTCTTACATCACAAACACGTCTCGTGGTCCATTACTAACCAATAATCGAGACTTTTTCTGGTTTCAAAGCTAGTGGATCTAATTTCATACCCTCTCTCCTCCCGATTTCTATACGAGGCTTCTTGCTCGTTTTTTCATTCTGACGTCACAAACACGTTTCGTGGTCCATTTCTAACCTATAATCGAGACTTTTTCGGGTTTTCGAGCTAGTGGATCTAATTTTATACCCTCTCTCCTCCCGATTTCTGTACGAGGCTTCGTGCTCGTTTTTTCGGTCTGACCTCACAAACACGTTTCGTGGTCAATTTCTAACCTATAATCGAGACTTTTTCGGGTTTTAGAGCTAGTGGATCTAATTTCATACCCTCTCTCCTCCCGATTTCTATACGAGGCTTCGTGCTCGTTTTTTCATTCTGACCTCACAAACACGTCTCGTGGTCCATTTCTAACCTATAATCGAGACTTTTTTGGGTTTTAGAGCTAGTGGATCTAATTTCATACCCTCTCTCCTCCCGATTTCTATACGAGGCTTCGTGCTCGTTTTTTCGGTCTGACCTCACAAACACGTTTCGTGGTCAATTTCTAACCTATAATCGAGACTTTTTCGGATTTTAGAGCTAGTGGATCTAATTTCATACCCTCTATCCTCCCCATTTCTATACGAGGCTTCGTGCTCGTTTTTTCATTCTGACCTCACAAACACGTCTCGTGGTCCATTTCTAACCTATAATCGAGACTTTTTTGGGTTTTAGAGCTAGTGGATCTAATTTCATACCCTCTCTCCTCCCGATTTCTATACAAGGCTTCGTGATCGTTTTTTCGTTCTGACCTCACAAACACGTCTCCTGGTCAATTTCTAACCTACAATCGAAACTTTTTCGGATTTTAGAGCTAGTGGATCTAATTTCATACCATCTGTCCTCCCGATTTCTGTACGAGGATTCGTGCTCGTTTTTTCGTTCTGACCTCACAAACACGTCTCGTGGTCAATTTCTAATCTATAATCGAGTCTTTTTCGGGTTTTAGAGCTAGTGGATTTAATTTCATACACTCTCTCCTCCTGATTTCTATACGAGGCTACGTGCTCGTTTTTTCGTTCTGACCTCATGAACACGTCTCGTGGTCCATTTATAACCTATAATCGAGACTTTTTCGGATTTTAGAGCTAGTGGATCTAATTTCATACCCTCTCTCCTCCCAATTTCTATACGAGGCTTCGTGCTCGTTTTTTCTTCTGACCTCAAAAAGACGTCTCGTGGTCCATTTCTAACCTATAATCGAGACTTTTTCAGGTTTTAGAGCTAGTGGATCTAATTTTATACCCTCTCTCCTCCCGATTTCTATACGAGGCTTCGTGCTCGTTTTTTTGTTCTGACCTCAAAAACAGGTATCGTGGTCCATTTCTAACCTATAATCGAGAATTTTTCTGGTTTTGGAACAAGTGGATCTAATTTCATACCCTCTCTCCTCCCGATTCCTATACGAGGCTTCGTGCTCGTTTTTTCGTTCTGACCTCACAAAGACGTCTCGTGATCCATTTCTAACCTATAATCGAGACTTTTTCGGGTTTTGGAGCTAGTGGATCTAATTTCATACCCTCTCTCTTCCCGATTTCTATACAAGGCTTCGTGCTCGTTTTTTCGTTCTGACCTCACAAACACGTCTCGTGGTCCATTACTAACCAATAATCGAGACTTTTTCTGGTTTTGGAACAAGTGGATCTAATTTCATACCCTCTCTCCTCCCGATTTCTATACGATGCTTCGTGCTCTTTTTTCATTCTGACCTCACAAACACGTCTCGTGGTCCATTTCTAACCTATAATCGAGACTTTTTCGGGTTTTAAAGTTAGTAGATCTAATTTCATACCCTCTCCCCTCCCGATTTCTATACGAGGCTTCGTCCTCGTTTTTTCATTCTGACCTCAAAAATAGGTCTCGCGGTCCATTTCTAACCTATAATGTAGACTTTTTCGAGTTTTAGAGCTAGTGGATCTAATTTCATACCCTCTCTCCCCCCGATTTCTATACGAGGCTTCGTGCTCGTTTTTTCGTTCTGACCTCACCAACACGTCTCGTGGTCCATTTCTAACCTATAATCGAGACTTTTTCGGGTTTTAGAGGAAGTTGATCTAATTTTATACCCTCTCTCCTACCGATTTCTATACGAGGCTTCGTGCTCGTTTTTTCGTTCTGACCTCACAAACACGTTTCGTGGTCCATTTCTAACCTGTAATCGAGACTTTTTCGGGTTTTCGAGCTAGTGGATCTAATTTCATACCCTCTCTCCTCCCGATTTCTATACGAGGCTTCGTGCTCGTTTTTTCGTTCTGACCTCACAAACACGTCTCGTGGTCTATTACTAACCAATAATCAAGACTTTTCCTGGTTTTGGAACAAGTAGATCTAATTTCATACCCTCTCTCCTCCCGATTTCTATACGAGGCTTCGTGCTCGTTTTTTCGTTCTGACCTCACAAAGACGTCTCGTGGTCCATTTCTAACTTATAATCGAGACTTTTTCAGATTTTAGAGCTAGTGGATCTAATTTCATACCCTCTCTCCTCCCGATTTCTATACGAGGCTTCGTGCTCGTTTTTTCATTCTGACCTCAAAACACGTCTCGTGGTCCATTTCTAACCTAAAATTGAGACTTTTTCAGGTTTTAGAGCTAGTGGATCTAATTTCATACCCTCTCTCCTCCCGATTTCTATACGAGGCTTCGTGCTCGTTTTTTCGTTCTTACATCACAAACACGTCTCGTGGTCCATTACTAACCAATAATCGAGACTTTTTCTGGTTTCAAAGCTAGTGGATCTAATTTCATACCCTCTCTCCTCCCGATTTCTATACGAGGCTTCTTGCTCGTTT